>CM060935.1:389983516-394983516 GCA_030765085.1 Allium cepa
GAGCAAGCTTTTTCCCACACTAATATAGAAAATCAACCCAACCCCTATAAGGCACGCTTGTACAACTTCCTGTGGTGGGCCGAGCATCCCACATCCGTCCTAGCTTGCTGCCTAATCCTATCTACAAGTTCAGATTGCTTTTTTCCTACTTCTAATCAAATGAGGGCAATTCATCAACATTGATACTTAAGGCCTTAGGCTATTCCAAATAGTGTTCAATAATTGATGATCGTTGTTGGTGGCGCAACAACGATCATCAAAGGCTATAAATGGTAAAAGTTTGCCATCAAAGTTCATCATAAAAGGAATTTCTATGGAAATAGGTGAATCATTAGAGTACATTATTAAAGCATGAAAGTCAATGGGAAAATCAATAACACAAAAAATCATCGATATTGTAAGAACATTGTATTTTGATGTTTTGATCTTGACAACTACATAAGTAAACATTATGTGAACTAACCATATTTGTAGGACAAGATACTATTCTACTTGACAATAGATTGAAGTCCAAGAATTTAGAGAGAAGTTTCAAAATTTATTAATGGTTTGTCTATAGTCTAGTTTTGTAGTTAATCATTGTTAAAATCTCTCCTATGCGGTATATGCATGCACACAAGTATTTAAAATTATTTTCAAATCATATATACACAAAGTATTTTGTTATTTGCAAATTTCCTGAACAAAATGTTTTCACAAATACTTTAATATGGCAGAAAATCTAAATTCAGTTGACTGAATAAGGATCGGTCGACTGAATGCCTATGCACGTGCACAGTGCACTTGAAGATTCAGTCGATTAAACCACCCCATTCAACCGACTGAACTATGTGTCTTTTCAATATTAAAATTTAAAATTCGAATTTTTGAATATTTAGAACATTGAAATCTTTTCCTCGGTCGATTGAATATTCATAACGGCTATTTTTTTGAACAGTCACTTTCATTTAACGAACAGAAACAACCCTTGATCTAAGAGTTGATCCATATCTTTTGACCGTAACTCTTCACAAAGAATTGCATCATTTAAACTCTATATATATAGCCTTGAATTTAGTTGTTTTAATAACTTAATTTCTGATTCTATTCTCATATACTTATTATCTAAATTTTTTGCCATTTGCTTTCAAATCTCGTTCTAATCACTTGCACATTCAAGCACAAATTGATTTTTGAGTAAATTAACTTCCAATCTTCACAAAATACACTATATACCACAAAGGAGAAGATTATAGGAAGGGTATACTCTAAAGACTTATCCGTGCTATCAAAAGAGCACAATCAGTCAAGAAAAATCAATGTATTGTAGAAGTCCTGTTCGGTTGCTCAGGCTGTAGAAGTCCTATTCAATTGTCTAGGCGGTAGTAGTCCTGTATGGTTGCTCATGCGATGCAATATCTATTCCTCCTGGTGAGGGTTGATAGTTAAATTCCAAAAGGAGTCTGGGACTGGACGGAGAACCAGAATTCGAACCCGTATAAAAATCCCTGGTGTTATTTACTTTACTATTTACTATTTTTAATTTATTCTGCATTAGTAGATAACTTAGTTACTTTTCAATATTATGATCTTAGCAGCACTTTCATTTGGTATCAGTGCAATGCCATCATATAACAGTAACACAGTTATTTGATGCACAGTTAATATGGAAAATAACACTAGTTTTATTAAAGGTAATCCAGTGCACGACCACCACTATTTAATGGTTTGAATTACAATTATTGGTCAACTCGAATGAGAATTTTTATGCAAGCAAAATGGACATGATACTCGGAATATCACTCAAAGTGAATACTACACCATTTGCGGAATGGTCAAACACGCAAAAGCTAGATGCTACATCGAATGCAAAAGCCATGTATATGTTATTTTTTGCCTTAGATAAAAGTGAATTTAATTGAGTTAGCATGTGTACAACTGCTTACGAAATTTAGAGAACTCTTAAAGTCACACATGAAGGAACTAACGAAGTTAAACAAAGCAAGATTTTTACGCTCAAATTCAGTCCCAAAATTTCAGAATGAGACCAGATGAAACTATAAATGACGTGTATTCTGGATTCCAAGATATAC
This sequence comes from Allium cepa, assembly GCA_030765085.1. Classification (NCBI taxonomy): domain Eukaryota; kingdom Viridiplantae; phylum Streptophyta; class Magnoliopsida; order Asparagales; family Amaryllidaceae; genus Allium; species Allium cepa. The sequence goes on from CM060935.1 coordinate 389,985,589, forward strand.
ATCATTCGCTATTGGCATTACGAGAAATTTTTTCAGATTTTGATGTTTTCTCAAAAATTCAAAACTCTTTAATGGATGAATAGGAATGAAAAATCTTAGCTATCGAAGAAGCTAATGACATTTCTACCATCAAACCTGAAGAGTTAATTGGAAATCTCACGTCATACGAAGTTAATTTGTAGGCAAAATGAGATCAAGCCCAAGATAAAAAGAGTATTGCCTTCAAAGCTAAACAAGAAGATTTAGATTCAGATGAAGATGACATTGCATTGATTGCAAAGAATTTCAAAAAGTTCTTAGAATTTTTTTTAAAAAGTTTGGGAACAACAGGAGAGACAATTCCAATAACCGCCTGTTTTGAATCTCGAATGTCATAAGAAGGGCTATATGAAGAAAGGCTGTCCTGATAGAAAGAAAGATAGATTCAAGAATAAGAAGGACAAGTACAAAAGAAGCATGCATTCTTTGTTACATGGGTTGATTCAGAATCATCTTCATCATTAGACAGTGACACAGATAGTGATTCTGAACAAGCAAACGTCTGGTTTATGGCTTCGGCTAATTTAATTGATATACATTTAGAATTATTAGATAAACTCAAAGAATTTAAAAGAAAGTATAAAGAAGCACAAGAAAAATTAAACAGAACTAAAATAAAAGTTGACATGCTAAGGGATGAAAATAAAATCCTAGAAGAAGAACTTGTTAATACACAAGAATCTTTGTTTAATATTTCTTTTCAACTCACTATAAAATCAAATGAAGCAGAAGTGAAAAAAGAAAAAATATGATGTTAGCTTCGAAAAATCATGATTTAAAATCAAATATCAAATTCTTGAATTGAAAAATACTAAAACTGAGTTAGAGAATATCACTAAAAATGTAACTAATTTTAATAAAAGAAGAGAAAATCTTTCTAAAATCATCATTAATTCTCAAACTACTACAAATAAGAATGGATTAGGATATTTTTTTTTTCAAAAACTAGTTCAAAGAAGAATAGTATATCATATAATAATTTCAATTTACATAAGAATTTTGTAAAAGCAAAACCAAAATCAAAAGTTTTCACTCAAAAGAAAGAAAATGGTAACACAAATACTATAAAAATTTGGGTACCAAAAACTAATAACAATTTAATCAGAAATTAATATATTAAATCATTTATAACTTCAGTTCATAAAAGTAAAGATTTTACTTATAAAGGGAATTCTAAACCCACTTGGGTTTGGTTTTCTAAGACCTAACTCTTAGAATCCTAATAAAAGGTGGATACCAACGTCAATTTTATTTTTTGTTGGTACCAACTATGAAAAGAGGAAAGTGGATACTAGACAGTAACATATGACAGGAAATAAAGATATGCTAACCAATATTATCTACTCAGATGGAGGATCTATCACATTTGGAGATAATCCCAAAGGATATATCATCGGCAAAGGCGATGTGAGCAATGATGGTACATCTCACTTACCTCTTATTACAAATGTTTTACCAGTTAAAAATTTAAAACATAATTTGCTAAGTATAAGTCAACTATGTGATAAATGTTTTAATATATCTTTTCCAGAAAATAAATGCAACATATTTGATCAAAATAATAATATTATATTTGAAGGAACCAGAGAAAGGAATATTTATATATTAAATATGAAAGTCAATCATAACACAAATATGCGTCTAATAGCCAAAGAAAACGATCCTTGGCTATGACACAAAAGATTTTGTCATATAAATTTTAAAGCTATAAAAAAATTATCTAAGAATAATTTAGTTAAAGGTTTACCTAAAATGAATTTTAAAATAAAAAATATTTAGGACGCTTCAATTAGGAAAATTAACAAAATCTTCTTTCAAATCAAAGAAAATGATTTCTACATTACAACCACTTGAGTTATTACATTTGGATCTTTTTGAACCAACTCAAGTTCAGTCTATAAACTATATTAGATATGTTTTTGTAATAGTAGATATTTTTCAAGATATAGCCGAATAATATTTTTGAAAAATAAAAGTGATACTTTTGAAAATTTTCAAAAAAATTTCTGAAAGAATTCAAAATATTAAAAATTATAAAATTATAAACATTCAGAGCGATCACGGTGGTGAATTCGAAAACGAATCCTTTGAAAATTACCGTAATAAGAATGGAATTGTTCACAATTTTTCATTTCCTAGAACTCCATAACAAATTGGAGTTGTAGAAAGGAAAAATAGAACACTTTAAGAATGTGCTAGAACTTTATTGAATGGAAATACTTTACTAAAGCATTTTTGGGCAGAAGCTGTCGCAACAACTTGTTATGTTTTAAATAGATGTTCCATAAATCATTAAGTAAACATACACCATATGAGCTTTTTAATGGAAGAAAACCTAATATATCATATTTTAAAGTTTTTGGTTCAAAATGTTTTATATTAAACACAAAAGATAAGCTTGGTAAATTCGATCCAAAAGCTGATGAAGGAATATTCATTGGATATTCGAAACGAAGAAAAGATTACAGAATTTATAATAAAAGAACTAAAATAATCGAATAAACACTTCATGTGTAATTCAATGAAAATTTCAAAGTTAACCATAAAATAGAAGATGAAGAAATTATTTCTAAATCAAATGACTCAGATGATGATATTGAAAGTGATATAAAAAATAATTTACCAAATAATAATGAGTTAAGATTCCCACTAAGACTTCTAAGAAATTATTGTGCTGAAAGTATCATTAGAGAAATAAATACTAATGTAAGAACCCGAAATCAACTAAATCAAATGGGTCATATAGCTTTTCTTTTAAATATTGAACCCAAAAATTCTAAAAAAGCTTCAACTGATGATTATTGGATTATAGCTATGCAAGAAGAATTAAATCAATTTGAATGTAATAACATTTGGGCTTGGTTCCTAGACCAAATGTTTAAGTCGTTATAGGCACAAAATGGGTTTTCAAAAATAAAGCTGATGAGCAAGGAAATATTATTAGAAATAGAGCTAGACTAGTTGCTCAAGGTTATAATTAAGAAGAAGAAATAGACTATGATGAAACATTTGCACCTGTAGCTCATCTAGAAGCTATAGGTATTTTATTAGCTTATGCATGTTTTAATAATTTTAAACTATATCAAATGGATGTAAAAAATGCTTTATTAAATGGTTTTATAAAAGAAAATATATGTGTAGAAAAACCTCCTTTATTTGCATATGAAAATTTTCCAGATATGTTTATAAATTAATTTTTTTTATATGGTTTAAAACAAGCTCCCCATACTTGGTATGACCATCTTAAAAGTTATTTACTTAATTTAGGTTCTAAAATTGGAAAAGTAGATCAAACTTTATTTATAAAACATGATAAAAATAATATTTTAATAATTCAAATATATGCAGATGATATTATTTTTGGTTTTACAAATGAAAAATTATGCAAGAATTTTTAGAAATTATGACAAAAGAATTTGAAATGTCTTACATGGGAGAACTTTCAGATTTTCTTGGTTCACACATTAAACAATAAAAAATGGAATTTTTATTGATCAAGAAAAATACTGTAATAATCTGATAAAACGATTTGGTATGGAAAACACTTCTGCTAAACCAACTACTACAAGTACTATGTTGCATCTCGATAGAGATGAAAATGGCAAAAGTGTTGACCAATAACTATATCATAGTATGATAGGTTTACTATATTTAACTACTAGTTGACCAGAGACAATGATGAGTGTATGCTTGTGTGCACGATTTCAAGCAAATCTCGAAGAATCACATTTCCGAACAGTGAAGTGAATTTTGCGATACTTAAGCAAGACTAAAGACTACGGTCTTTTTTTTAATCTAAAAGAATGTCCTTTTGAATTAGTATCCTATAGTGATGTTGATTTTGTAGGATGTCGAATGGATCGAAAGAGTACTAGTGATACCTGTCACTTTATTGGACGATCTTTAATATCTTGGTTTAGTAAGAAACAAAATTGCGTTTCACTTTCGACGTGTGAAGCAGAGTATATCTCTGTTGCTTTGGCATGTGCTTAAGTAATACATGCAGCAAACACTTCAGGATTTTGGAATAAATCCTTCTAAATCAACAATTTATTGTGATAATACAAGTGCGATAAATTTATCAAAAAACCCAATAAATCATGCTAGAACTAAACGCATGGATACCAAACATCATTTTCTTACTGATAATATAGAAAAAGGAAATATTTCATTAGAATTTGTATCTTCGGAAAATTAGATAGTTGATATATTTACAAAACCTCTAAATGAAAATAATTTTATTAAATTACGTCGAGAATTAGGTATTATATCATTGCATGACTTATAATTAAAATTTATTTTATAAATTTTTGAAAGTAAAATATTTTTTCAAAATTTTTTTTTTTTTATAAACTGATGCTGCTGGCACTCAATCTCTGGTCGCTGGTATGGTAATTGTATGCATTTCCATTATACTAAGTTATTTCTTGGTTTCACTACATTTACCTACCTCAAATTACCTGTACGGACAACATTTCTCATCTTTATCTACCTCTAATCTTTTTTTGACCATAAACGTTTAATCATTTTGTTCCTCAAGATTTTTCAACCTAAAAATAGAGTATCCTCCGGTATATAAAGGCTCCCCACTTCAACCTTTTTCTTCATAATTTCTTCCACTAAATCTTCTTAGCTCAATATGTTTTAAATTTTTTTGTGCAAAAACCGTAATGTCTTCACGAGAAGGATCAAATCAGTCTTCCATTGTTTTCGGAACTCCCACTTATGAATCGTCAAAGAATTCCAACAACTCCACTCCTGTATATATTCCAGTTAAGGTTACACCGTCTCCAACAACTCCACTCTTGTATATATTCCAGTTAATATTACACCGTCTCCAACACATCACACTGGATATACGCCATAGGGGAAGCGAACCAAAAAAAACTAACGTTTTGGTTCTCCATCCACTAAAGATAAAATTGATGACATTCACTATTACCAAAGAGAGACTCTGGAACTTCAACGCAAAATGTACTATGTGTAGAAAGTTAATGCTAAACGCCTAAGCTTTCTAGAACAAGTCGCTTTGAAGTTTTGTGGGTCGTCATCAAAACAATGCGTGCATCAACCATCACCATAATTTTCTCAAGTGCCATCTAACTCTTGGGAACGAAGCCATCAACTCCTTAGATGTCACCAAACTCCTGGAAGCATGGTAGTGTATGGTCACCTATCCGTCCATTACAAGAAATTATGAAGGTTGAACCGCACTCTAACGATTCACAATCGTTTGGAAACTAAGATTTCTTGTATATTATTTTATAGTAGATTTTGTTTGTATAATATGTTTTTTCTATTTTATAATAATATTTGTTTTTATTTTCCAATAGCTTACAATTATAAAATTAATAAGTATTATATTATTTACTTTTCTACTATAAAAATCTTTGGTAGGCGAAACTGTCAAAAATGCACAGTATCAGTGACTGAATAGGACAAGGCAGTCGACTAAATCTTCATGTAAACTATTTTCAAACTATAGATTCAGTCGTCTTCTTAACCAATCTCAGTCGACTGAAAAGCATTGTTTTTAGGCAAAAAGTTGCAGGATAAACTTTCTTGCACAACAGTCGATTGAAATATAGTTCTGTCGACTAAATCTTTATGCATTCATATTTCCCCCAAAAAATAGTCGACTAACCTTACAAATTCAGTCGATTGAAATTATCAATTTTACACTATAAACTTGTGGGATACATTTTCCTGCATATCAGTCGACTGCCCCTACCATTTTAGTCGACTGAATCATGTTTTTTTGGTTTTTTAAAATTTGTCTACACATGTCCCAACATACCTTTTCACCAACCCTATTTAACTTCTTCTTTTTCACCCAACCATTCCCTTCTCCAACACAAAAAAAGCATAGCCCCCATTTTTCTTCAAGTCAATTATTTTTCTCAAATCCATACAATCCATTGGCCTCTAGAATAAAGAGAGCTAGAGAATCTTCCGTCGGAACATCAGATAGTTAAATAAGATCATGGATTCACAACTGCATTGTTGTTACTAGATTTAATGCCATGAAGAGCTTGAGGATTTTTGATGGTTCCTACATCAAATTTCCCAATTTCAATGCTTATACCATCCGTGAAACTGTCAAAGCTAGCAGGATTGATAACTTAATTGGTTTTGATGCTAATAATGTCAAAATCTACCCCCTCCTCATCAAACTATTCTTCGCAAACATGAACTTGGATCACCAAGATCCAAAAAACAAAGATGATTGCATTTGGACGTTAGTTTACGGCGTCGCATCCATCACTCTTCCGTGAATCAGCCATATTCTTCGTTGTCCATCCGATGGAGCCGACATCAATGACATTGATGTCGACATGGATAATAGAGATGAAGTCTCTCATAGATTTCTCTCCGATGACATGATCGCTCTTAAATCCATTGCCTTGCGACCAAAGGCGCATATTCTTCATCGTGCTCTAATCTGATCTATTCAACCTCGTAGCAGGAGTTACGAGAAGGTCTACAAAAGAGACTTCCAAGCACTCTACACCATTTACTCCTCCCAACAAGTGAATGCAAGTGTGCTATGCTATGGATCATGCAATATGGATATACAATAATGCAGAGAATAATGTAGATAATAATATAAATAATAATGCGGAAAATAAGTGCAGTAAAAAGATAACACCGGAGATTTTTATACTGGTTCGAAGCACCATCCTACATCCAGTCCCAGAGTCCTTCTAAAATTACACTACAAAAAATATCCCTCACTTAACCCAGAGGAATAGGTCTATACAACACCTGAACATTCAATAGGATTTCTGCCTCAACAACCAAAGAGGTCTTTCTGCCTGAGCAACTGAATAGGACTTCTACTAGATACAGAAAGCTTTATCGACTAGTATGTTCTTGATAACACGGATATGTCTTGAAGTACACCCTTCCTATAATCAAATCCTCAATAGTATTTTGTGTATGTATTGATTTAAAGGAAGAAAATCACGTAGAATCAAAGAATGTATATATTACCTCAAAGATTCAAGCGATATAGAGTTTGTGAATGCTTTGAATTGTACAGAGTATAGAGCAAGAATAGATTAAGAGAGTAAAGAAAGAATTCGGTAATTTTGAAAAGAATCAAAGCATGCTTATATAGAGGATATAGGGATGCAATCATTTGTGAAAGATCTCAATCAAAAATTGCATCCGTTCCTCTTGATTGGATTGAAACCCCTTCATGAAAGAACGTGTCTTTTCAGTCAAATAGACGTTATTTGCCATTCAGTCAACTGACTCAAAAGTGCCAGTCGACTGAATTTGAAAAATTGCATTTTATATTAATTATATTTGCACTGACACAGGTCAGTCGACTGGCTAACCTGAGTCACTCGATTGGCCTGTCCTATGTTGCACAGATCACACTAAAAAATAATATTTTGAAGTAAAATCTTTTTGTGTGTGTGTGACTACTTGAGGAATGATTTCAACAATGTTTTAACATAACTAAGACTAAAAAACGAGATAAATATACATATTATATTCTGAATTGAAGTCTTGTCTTGTTTGAAGTTCCATTCTCTTTTTGTCGCTATGTTCCATCATCTTTATGATCGTCAATGCTAGTTGATGTTCTTCATCATGAATCAAAACCATGATTCAACATTCTCCCCCTTTTTGATTGATGACAACATATATAATTAACGATATATAATATGAGTCATAAAGAATTAGTTTTCTTAGTTTTCTCCCGCTGAATGTTTGGCTCTACAAATAAATTGTTAGAAAACATAATAATTTCTCCCCCTTTGTCATCAACAAAAAGGAATATTTAGAGATAGCCAATATACCATAATTAAACATAATCACAAAAAAGTATCATTCATACAACATCTCACAATATCACAAAATACTACATAGTTCATGGTCATATGAATTCAAACAAACACCAATAGCACAAAAGAGAAATAACTTAATAACGAGATTGTTATTGAAGAAAAGAAAGAACTAACTAACCATTAAGCCAAAAGAACAAAAGACAACTTACTCTGTGTCTGAATCAAAAGGATCTTCCTCCTCCGGTTGAATTGGTTTCTTCCCTTTAGCAATGTCATTAGATGTTCCGCCAGTGCCACTTGTGCTGGAGCTTGTGGCTTCGGAAGTTGACCAAGAGAATTGTGGAGCCAGCCATTTTCCAAAGTCCAAATGCAAAGATCCAGTAGTAGAAGATGCACAAGAAATAGCTTCCCTTAAAGTTGTGAAGAAACCTTTAATCTTGTTAAGCTTCTTATCTATTTTATTTAGGCGAGAGCCAAGAATAAGTTGGTTTTGCACAAGCAAATCAATAGCCTCTCGTGAAGTTTGTCCAATAATTGGATGACGAATAGCCTCTTCTTTGGATTGATAAGGGTGAGAAGAAGATTGTTCGGTAATGTGAATTCCTTGTCGTCTTTGTTGTTGAGTTGCTTGCCTATCTTAAAAAGTAATGAAGGGTTCCGGACGATCAGGGAGTTGCATGAGTCTTAAGGTACGAATATTATGTAATCCGACTTTGGAGAATTCGGATTTGGGGGATTTTATACCAAAATCATTTAAAATTCGCATTATATATTCACAAAAGTAAATCACATTTGTTCTACCTTGGTTAAAACTTAGGAATTCGTCCATAAGAAGTTGAGTCCAATTGACACGCAAATTTCCCCAAATAGCATATAGAGCACGGAAACTATCTGGATATACTAATTCATATGACCTGTCCGTTGGGTTATACTCTTAAGAAGAAACCTGTGTATGAGTCTAGCTTTTGGTCGAAGTGACATAGATTTAACTTCTACAGCATCATCTTCAAGGAATAAATGGCTTATATTGTCCCGAATTTTCATATCACAATTTATATCTCGAAGATTAATACCCCTAAGTTGAGTATGAAGCAAATGGTACATACGATCTAGAGAAAGAAAAACTGAAATTCCACATACCGAAGTCCAAAAGCAGTTTTCTCGATTCCTAGGTGCTAGTTCTTGAAGATTCATGTTCGCGTAGAATAGCTCAACCATTATATGGTTGATTTTTAGATTATTCTTTTTGCAAGCGAGAAAAGTATCCAAACCGCTTCGTTCGGAAAGTTCACGAATGCCATAAGAGTTAAAGTCAGGATAATGAACAAAGGAGCCTTCGAAAATACAGGAGTCTTGCGTGTTTATCCATCTTTGAATAGCTTTGTCATGGACCTGCAAAGTAGCAATTTGAGAATCTTTTCGAGTAGAGGATGAAGAAGAACCCTTTTTAACGCGCTTTGATTATCTAGGGGCCATGGAGAAAGAAGAAAAAAAGTTGAAAAGAGTGAAATTTGGTAATGGTGGAGTGGTGAAATTCGAAATATAGGGCTGAAGGAATGAAGAAGAAAGATAGAAAGGTGAAAAGGTGTGTTAAAAACGAGTAGGTAGAGGCAGTTATTATGCAGAAAATCCCAATCAGTCGACTAAAGTACCTAAGTCAGTCGACAGAATCTGAACACGAGAGTTTTTCACTCTGCATTCAGTCAACTGATTCAGTCTATCCAGTCGACTGATCTGAACCCGAGAGTTTTTTGCTCTGTATTCAGTCGACTGACTCAGTCTATTCAGTCGGCTGATCTGAACCTGAGAGTTTTTCACTCTACATTCAGTCGACTGACTCAGTATATTCAGTTGACTGAATCTGAACTTAAATTGAGATAAGCAATTATTTGCTTATAGAGTAACTTAGTTATAACATAATATAGATGAAATACAAATAATTATATAGTCATAACACATATGTCATAAAAACAATAAGAAAATATTAGTATAGTTGTTTGTCTTCGAACTCGTTCAATATGGTTGAAATGGAGTTGAAAAGAAAACATTATTTAGACGACGGACGTGGAGTAGATTTAACATTTTTCTTGGTTGGTGTCTCATTGTTAATTAATGTCCACGTTCCCATGAGTTCGGTGGCACGGGTGGTCGTTGTGGGCCAGGAGACCAAGGACTTTGAGCCCGAACCGGTTCTTGAACACTAGATGAGGAGGTGCCACAAATTTTTAGAGCTACTTTCTCTAGAAAAGATAGCCGCCTAGAGTTCATTTTATGTTCATACCACATTTATTTTTGAAGATCCAAAGATTGTTGTTGATAATGATGAATTTCATCCACCTTTTGTTTGGTGGAAGGCGATCCAAAAAGTAATGAACGTTTCAATTTCTTTGAAGGAGGCATATAACCGATATGATGATTATGATCTCTAATAATGGGAACTTGTTCATGAATGGGTGTTGGAGTGTGAAGTGAAGGTGTATTAGGAGAATCAAAAGTGATAGAAATATAGAAGATTCTAGAGTATGAGCTGTTAGAGTTCAAGGAGTTTGATGACACAATTGAGAAAAAGAAGTATTAAGAGTAGATTGGAGTAGATGAATATATAGAATTCAAGATGAAAAGAATGAAGAAAAGTTGATAAATTTATAGGCAGGGTGTCAGGACACGATTCTTCGTCTTCCGAAAATTCGACATCGACACTCACTTTATCGACTGCCGAGGAATCGAACGACGGAAAACCGAACACTGAGGGTTTTTAAAAAGAATTTTAAGAAAAGAAAAGGGAGAAAAAGAAGAAGATAGAAGATGGAAAAGAGAGAGGAAAAGAAAATAGAAATTAGAGAGAATAGAAAACAGAAAGAAGATAGAAAATTTTAAAATAGAGGAAAAAGAGAAATAGAACAGAAAGAAAAACAGAAAATGGAACGGAACAGAAAACAACAGAACAACATCAGAATCTCACAATTCGCAGCGGAACAACATATAATAATAAATGAATAATCTTTAAACAAAGAACTATCAGTTATTACATTTTATACATTACATTACATCATATCATCAGAGTGTACAACATCAACAACAACAAACAATGCAGCGGAAAAAGAAATACTATATAAACTAGTAATACGCCATGCCATCCAGCTTGCCTCCAACAACTCCAGAATATCCAGAATATCCTGATAAACCTTACTCTTAACTGCCCGTGTGAAATTGGTGGGCACCCAGAGTTTAGGAAGGAAAACAATAAACTCCAAGTCAGTCATGTGACTGGTGTGAGAACTCAAAACAGTTTATTTATCTTTAAAATCAAAATAGAGGAATATTTTTAAATTCAATTCGCAATGCTTTTAAAAATGAGACTACCATAAGGCCTCCCGCACACACACACACAATGCAAACGCAGAATCGGAGGAGATTTCTCCTTATGATAGTCAAAGATGCTTGATACGCATTTAAAAATAACATTTGATATTATTACTAGTGCATAGTGTAGGAAAAATTCATTTCGAAAGTAGAATATAAATCTTAGCCAACATACGACCATTATCGTATGCCTACTATAGCTAACTATGTTCAATAGCAGGTTACCGCCACATTCCATAGCAGGTTATACAACTAAAACCGTACAAGTTTCGTATTGTTTCTTTGGATTTCCAACAAATGGTCAGGCCAAGGAGCTTTCCATTGCAACATGAGAATGCCTCTGGAAAGACATCCCCGAGAACCAAACCGGAACTCTGCGAACACAAGGCCGGGTTACCCCTAACTGGGTAACTACTGACACGAGCACGCCATTCCCCGATCGTAAACGACCTTTCTCACGGGATCCCGATAACCAACAACCACAAAGTAATAAATTCGTAGTAACCACATAGGTTAAATATCTGGGCTTCATACCATGATACCACCTCTATCCAGAAGGAAATGTACATACCCTAAAGGGTGCTACCCCTCATAACCTTGCCGCATCTTTCCTGTTTTGACCATTTCCGGGGTGTGAGGTTCGACGAAGTCACGTCCACAAAAACATACTTTATACAAAAGCCATGCTTTGGGTCAACAAATGATCAACACAATGATCACCAAGATAGACGATCAAATAAACGATCCTATCACAATAATCAACACAATGATCATTTCAGCATCACTCAGCATATCACATTACCAAATTGGGAATATATCGCTGATAACTTCAACTATATAACCTATGAGCTCGTACGTCTCAGAGAAGGGTGTTAAGCTAAAGAATAAATTCTTCGCCACCAACAGAAATATATTTGAATGAAATCGGCTTTATATCTCAACTTGTAATGTCAGACATACAATCCATACAAGTCTGTTCCGGGCTCGAACAAAACCGAAGGCACTTACAAAGAAGTCCTTGCAATCCGGATATTCACAATCCTGATCGGATTCACCATCACATATGGAGAACTCAATACCATAGCTACTCGGTGCAGAGTCAATCGACAGGTCATCCTATCGCTCTCGCAAATACCGGGTCTTCAACACCGATCTTCAATGCAATTCACAACGACGTATCACATATTCGGAATGGGTTATACGACCCCATGGTCCTTTCCCGGTTAACCCGAATAGTGAGCGCTTATTCAAAAATAAGTGTAGCATTCACATTCAAACAAATCACATCAATTACCCATTCAAAGGGAAATATTGATAGTCGGTTATTGAACTATCAATGGATATGCACACATCACCAGTTTCCAAATAATTTTCCAAAATATCTTCACTAGATATATAATTTCAATACTCCAAAAATAAATCAATATTTATTTTTAAACCAATTCCACTTTCTTTTATTAATTCCTTAGTGAATTTATAATCCAAAATATCTATGAATATTCGATTTCGATCATTCATTTCAATTTTTCTTTTCAATTTATCTTCAAAAAGATAAATTCTCAAAATATTCACTTTATATTGGAAAACATTTCCATACTTATTTATTCATAAGTAATTCACAAATTTTATTTATTTTCAACACTTAGAAAATATTCAATATACTTAAATCGAAATTAAGTATATATTTCATTCTTTAAGGAAATCATTCTCATAAACATATTTATTTGGGCCAAAACGAATGTTACGTAAAACATCGTTACGACAACCCAAAATCACTAGTATAGGGATTCGAAATTAAAGTAGATATATAAATCCCAATACTATACAAAACATTTCCTTTCGGAAATCATTTACTATAACAACAGTGTTATAGTCCACTATTTCCTTTTATTTCTCGAAAACGTCTATTTCAACAATAAATGTTGAAATCTATGGTTTCGAATCTCAACACATTTTAAAACATTGTTCGATCGTTTTAATTCTATTTAAAACATCCAAATCCAAAACAATTTCTTTAACGTGTTATTCCCTATTCAAATACGTGAATATACTACGTTAACACATTTCATCCTTTTATACATTTTATTTAAAAGAATTATTCACTATTCAAAAATGTGAATATAACTCCATTTATAGGTTTCAACAAATTTTCTTGTCAAAATAAGTCATTTGCGAATTTATAAAACACCGTTTATAAATTCCATTCTATTTATTTATAAAAACTTCCTTTTTTATAAATTCTTTTATTAACCTATTCCAGTTTATAACTCAATTTTAAACTAAAAGTTCATATTATAAGTTAAATACTTATAAAACGATTATTTTACAAAATCGTTCTTTTAAAGACTTTCCAAATCATAAATCTTATAACTTATAAGATTGTTTATTTATCCAAAATTCATTCTTTCAATATCTTTATAAATTTTATAAACCTACTGTTTATAAAATTTCATTTATAACTTCACTGTTTAAAATTCTATAAATTCCATTCAATTATGAAATTCATTTTCACTTCATTCAAACACTTATAAAAACTCGTTTTATAATGTCCATATTTCAATTTATAAATATCCATTTATAAATCTCTTAATATAAATCAATTTATATTATTATTTTAAAACGTCTTCAAACTCCTTTAAAAACTTCATCATTTTGATTCATAAAATAATTAAATTTCATAAATCCTATATTTCAACTTTTCATAATAAATTCAAAAATTCCGATTTTAAACCATTTTATAAAATTATTAACCCCATAATTTTAAAAATCAACATTTAACTATATTTCTCAAAAATCAGCTTTTAACTATATTTCACAAAAACCATAATTTTTATAACATCAAAAATTATATCGTTATTTATTTAAAATGGATCAATTCCAAACATGTAGTATATTTTCCAAAAATCACTTTAAAAATCATTTTAAAGTTCCAAATTTGGTCCAATGATGCTACATACCAAATAGTCAATCACGACAACAACGACATCATATATCGATATGATAATCCATCAAATATCAAAATATCTGAAATCAAATAAAAACTATTGAGGAATCCAGTTGGACCCCTCCAACCTGTTTTCCTGCATCCAAAAACATTAGCACAATACCAATTTCGCTCCAGTACGAAATTATCGCGGTATATGGGATTTAAATATTATCCGCTTAATAACGGCGCAATAGGGTCTCATCCGCTAAACAAAAAATGCGGGAAATCAATAACTGCAATATATACATATGCCAGTATATATATATTGATATTATATATAATACCAATTTCACTGTTTATGAAATATTCGCGGTATATGTTTTTAATAAATAACATCCGCTTACTAACGGCGCATAATGTCTATTTTAACAATCAATAGATATCAATCAACATTCAAATATGCATTCAAATATTTTAAATCTAACTATTTAAAATAAAATCGAAACCGATTCGATTGAGTGAGAAGTTCTCACCTTGATTTAAATTCCGTTTTAGCGATTTATTTCGAATAAAATTAAACGGACGTTTAATTTTACCCAAAATTCTCACTAACTCCAAATGACTCCAAACCAACTCCATCGCGTAGTGCTCGTCCATACGATTCCAACGCAACTGAGTTTGCATTTTTTCGACCTCGTATGAAAAAGATATTGATTTTACAAGTTTTACACAAATTTATATAACAATTTACAACTAAATAAACTAATTTTAAACCTATCCAATATCATAGCCCTTGGATCCTATATCTCCTCATCTGGACCGTCCCCCCTATCATCTTCCCCACGCGTATTGCTCCAGGCAACACAAGATAGAACCGAACCCATTTATGCATATTAGGTTTAGATTTTGCAAATTAACTACTCGATGAAACTCGATCACATCACCGCCATGTCGAAGGCCATACCAAGAACTACACTCGGCTGAAGCACCATAGGGCTCGGCCCCCTAGATTGCACGCAACACGAGGCCGTGCGGCCTACAAACGCACCCCCTGGCTCCCTCCTCGTCGCGCCATACCCCATCATATCCGTATGGATTTGAAGAACACACTCCCCTCTACAACTTTCATGTTGACAACTTCCTCCAATTGTTGACGGATCGTGAGTGATTGAGGGAGGAAGGTGGGTGTTTTCTGGCCATTCATTGGGTAGTGGCGGCTAGGGTTTATAAATTAGGTTTTTTTTTTAATTATGAAGGTGTGGGTGTGTATTTATAGAAGAAAATCGAACACTATTCATCCGAAAATTCCGAACTCCGATTTACGCGCCGTAACCAGCGTTTCTAGGGTTTACCCCGCGTTCCGGACACAATGGAACAGGTTTCGGAAGCTAATTCGGAAGTATGTGCGAGTTATGGCAATAAACGCTCAATTTAAATTAAACCGATTTAAACGATTTTCTAGGCGTTTTAATTTGTAACGGACAAACGGTAAATCCAATTGACTTGAAATTTGAAACCTTACAATAATATCACATTACGGATCCGATGAAACTAGTTTCGTCGAAATCCGAGACTTGTTGAAAAATGGCTATTTTAGCTCGCCAAATTAAAATTAAAAATAAATCGATGTGTTTCGAGCTGCCACGATCAAACGATAACTCCGATTGACACGAAATTTGAAATCCGGTAATAACTAACTATTACGGATCCAATGGAACTGGTTTCGTTCAATTCTGAGACTGTTCAAAAATTGACTATTTTCACTAGTCGATTTAATTATTAAAATATTCAATTTTCACAAATTAACTTTTAATTCGATTTTAAAAGTTCTAAAATATTGTTCTAACTCCCATATGATAAAATAAAATTTTACAAATCATTTTCAATCATATTTAACTCAATTTTCAATTATTTCCATAATTTCACATATTAAATTATCGATTTAATTATTCAATTAAATCCAATAATTCAAATAAAAATTTATTTGACTTATAAATTCACTTATTAATATTTAAAATTAATTAAATATTCAAATTTTAATTTCTAAAAATTCTGGGTCGTTACAATCTTCCTCACTTAAAAGAATTTCGTCCTCGAAATTATCAAGTAAGAAAAATTATAGAATTTATTAATTTTCCAAAATTCATAATTAAACTTCTTATAATACTTTACTAAGTTTTCCAAATCATACTTAGTTATCTTTTCAAAAACAACTACTATTGTTTAACTTTCAATTCCCAAATCAAAATCAAAGTTTTCAAAGTTTTCCCATTTTCTCAAAATTTTTCTAACGCCTTAAATTTTCGGAAAAATTCGCCATAGTCTCCTTTGCGCGGCTCGATCCGAAAAAAAAATGACAGTATATATATCACAAATATACATCTCATCAAGTAATGAGGCATCCCGAAGGGAAAAAAATGTAAAAGTACGGTATTTAATCCGAGATATGTACCTTATATTTTATTAGCAAGCATATACGGTTAATATAGCGCAAAAGCGAGCTCCAAATGCGAAGCAAACGCGATCCGCACCTACTAATCACTCAACAAACAACATGAGAACATGTACATAGACAATAGTATCAATATACAACATATAGTAACATAATAACTATATATGTCAACATAGCAAATGCAACATATTCAAACATCAACCAACTAGCATTCAACAAATTCATAATCAATATATATTCATTTATATTCTCATTAATATTCAATGAATTGGGTTTTCAATTTAATCACATTTGATTTATTGATAGTGGACGTTTTTACTAACATTCTTTTTCACTTAGTTTACATTCACGAATTCATATTCAAGTTGGTTCACTTCCAAATTAAATTCAATTCCATTTAAGATTCACTTAACTTCCAATTGAATTTCAATTACTTTAGCTTCAATTTCATTAATACTTAATGAATTATATACAATCAATCAACAATCATATATCAACCAATGTATATTAATTAAAACCAAATTCCTTTATTTAGATTATTCAAACAACTAAACAATCAACTTATATACTTTAATAATTCTGAAAAATTATTTCTTCATATATAAAATATACTCAAGGTAAAATTATTTCATTTACCCAATTTTAAAATCAATACTGTGTCGAATTGTTCTATTCAAGTGTTTAGAAACCCCTTCGGCATAGTCTTGCGGACCACGCTGACGAAAGTTCATATGCCACTCAATAAACCAATCATCACAATATAAAACAATTTCATATTCATTAACAAATACGCACTCATAGCTATTATTACACTCAAACTCAATCTAGAGTACTGCTGACTCTATCTCTAATGAGTAATACCCAACAGAACCATGGTTGTCGTTTAACCATAAGCTCTGATACCACATTGTCAGGACACGATTCTTCGTCTTCCGAAAATTCGACATCGACACTCACTTTATCGACTGCCGAGGAATCGAACGACGGAAAACCGAACACTGAGGGTTTTTAAAAAGAATTTTAAGAAAAGAAAAGGGATAAAAAGAAGAAGATAGAAGATGGAAAAGAGAGAGGAAAAGAAAATAGAAATTAGAGAGAATAGAAAACAGAAAGAAGATAGAAAATTTTAAAATAGAGGAAAAAGAGAAATAGAACAGAAAGAAAAACAGAAAATGGAACGGAACAGAAAACAACAGAACAACATCAGAATCTCACAATTCGCAGCGGAACAACATATAATAATAAATGAATAATCTTTAAACAAAGAACTATCAGTTATTACATTTTATACATTACATTACATCATATCATCAGAGTGTACAACATCAACAACAACAAACAATGCAGCGGAAAAAGAAATACTATATAAACTAGTAATACGCCATGCCATCCAGCTTGCCTCCAGCAACTCCAGAATATCCAGAATATCCTGATAAACCTTACTCTTAACTGCCCGTGTGAAATTGGTGGGCACCCAGAGTTTAGGAAGGAAAACAATAAACTCCAAGTCAGTCATGTGACTGGTGTGAGAACTCAAAACAGTTTATTTATCTTTAAAATCAAAATAGAGGAATATTTTTAAATTCAATTCGCAATGCTTTTAAAAATGAGACTACCATAAGGCCTCCCGCACACACACACAATGCAAACGCAGAATCGGAGGAGATTTCTCCTTATGATAGTCAAAGATGCTTGATACGCATTTAAAAATAACATTTGATATTATTACTAGTGCATAGTGTAGGAAAAATTCATTTCGAAAGTAGAATATAAATCTTAGCCAACATACGACCATTATCGTATGCCTACTATAGCTAACTATGTTCAATAGCAGGTTACCGCCACATTCCATAGCAGGTTATACAACTAAAACCGTACAAGTTTCGTATTGTTTCTTTGGATTTCCAACAAATGGTCAGGCCAAGGAACTTCCCATTGCCACATGAGAATGCCTCTGGAAAGACATCCCCGAGAACCAAACCGGAACTCTGCCAACACAAGGCCGGGTTACCCCTAACTGGGTAACTACTGACACGAGCACGCCATTCCCCGATCGTAAACGACCTTTCTCACGGGATCCCGATAACCAACAACGACAAAGTAATAAATTCGTAGTAACCACATAGGTTAAATATCTGGGCTCCATACCATGATACCACCTCTATCCAGAAGGAAATGTACATACCCTAAAGGGTGCTACCCCTCATAACCTTGCCGCATCTTTCCTGTTTTGACCATTTCCGGGGTGTGAGGTTCGACGAAGTCACGTCCACAAAAACATACTTTATACAAAAGCCATGCTTTGGGTCAACAAATGATCAACACAATAATCACCAAGATAGACGATCAAATAAACGATCCTATCACAATAATCAACACAATGATCATTTCAGCATCACTCAGCATATCACATTACCAAATTGGGAATATATCGCTGATAACTTCAACTATATAACCTCTGAGCTCGTACGTCTCAGAGAAGGGTGTTAAGCTAAAGAATAAATTCTTCGCCACCAACAGAAATATATTTGAATGAAATCGGCTTTATATCTCAACTTGTAATGTCAGACATACAATCCATACAAGTCTGTTCCGGGCTCGAACAAAACCGAAGGCACTTACAAAGAAGTCCTTGCAATCCGGATATTCACAATCCTGATCGGATTCACCATCACATATGGAGAACTCAATACCGTAGCTACTCGGTGCAGAGTCAATCGACAGGTCATCCTATCGCTCTCGCAAATACCGGGTCTTCAACACCGATTTTCAATGCAATTCACAACGACGTATCACATATTCGAAATGGGTTATACGACCCCATGGTCCTTTCCCGGTTAACCCGAATAGTGAGCGCTTATTCAAAAATAAGTGTAGCATTCACATTCAAACAAATCACATCAATTACCCATTCAAAGGGAAATATTGATAGTCGGTTATTGAACTATCAATGGATATGCACACATCACCAGTTTCCAAATAATTTTCCAAATTATTTATTTTCCAAAATATCTTCACTAGATATATAATTTCAATACTCCAAAAATAAATCAATATTTATTTTTAAACCAATTCCACTTTCTTTTATAAATTCCTTAGTGAATTTATAATCCAAAATATCTATGAATATTCGATTTCGATCATTCATTTCAATTTTTCTTTTCAATTTATCTTCAAAAAGATAAATTCTCAAAATATTCACTTTATATTGGAAAACATTTCCATACTTATTTATTCATAAGTAATTCACAAATTTTATTTATTTTCAACACTTAGAAAATATTCAATATACTTAAATCGAAATTAAGTATATATTTCATTCTTTAAGGAAATCATTCTCATAAACATATTTATTTGGGCCAAAACAAATGTTACGTAAAACATCGTTACGACAACCCAAAATCACTAGTATAGGGATTCGAAATTAAAGTAGATATATAAATCTCAATACTATACAAAACATTTCCTTTCGGAAATCATTTACTATAACAACAGTGTTATAGTCCACTATTTCCTTTTATTTCTCGAAAACGTCTATTTCAACAATAAATGTTTTAATCTATGGTTTCGAATCTCAACACATTTTAAAACATTGTTCGATCGTTTTAATTCTATTTAAAACATCCAAATCCAAAACAATTTCTTTAACGTGTTATTCACTATTCAAATACGTGAATATACTACGTTAACACATTTCATCCTTTTATACATTTTATTTAAAAGAATTATTCACTATTCAAAAATGTGAATATAACTCCATTTATAGGTTTCAACAAATTTTCTTGTCAAAATAAGTCATTTGCGAATTTATAAAACACCGTTTATAAATTCCATTCTATTTATTTATAAAAACTTCCTTTTTTATAAATTCTTTTATTAACCTATTCCAGTTTATAACTCAATTTTAAACTAAAAGTTCATATTATAAGTTAAATACTTATAAAACGATTATTTTACAAAATCGTTCTTTTAAAGACTTTCCAAATCATAAATCTTATAACTTATAAGATTGTTTATTTATCCAAAATTCATTCTTTCAATATCTTTATAAATTTTATAAACCTACTGTTTATAAAATTTCATTTATAACTTCACTGTTTAAAATTCTATAAATTCCATTCAATTATGAAATTCATTTTCACTTCATTCAAACACTTACAAAAACTCGTTTTATAATGTCCATATTTCAATTTATAAATATCCATTTATAAATCTCTTAATATAAATCAATTTATATTATTCTTTTAAAACGTCTTCAAACTCCTTTAAAAACTTCATCATTTTGATTCATAAAATAATTAAATTTCATAAATCCTATATTTCAACTTTTCATAATAAATTCAAAAATTTCGATTTTAAACCATTTTATAAAATTATTAACCCCATAATTTTAAAAATCAACATTTAACTATATTTCTCAAAAATCAGCTTTTAACTATATTTCACAAAAACCATAATTTTTATAACATCAAAAATTATATCGTTATTTATTTAAAATGGATCAATTCCAAACATGTAGTATATTTTCCAAAAATCACTTTAAAAATCATTTTAAAGTTCCAAATTTGGTCCAATGATGCTACATACCAAATAGTCAATCACGACAACAACGACATCATATATCGATATGATAATCCATCAAATATCAAAATATCTGAAATCAAATAAAAACTGTTGAGGAATCCAGTTGGACCTCTCCAACCTGTTTTCCTGCATCCAAAAACATTAGCACAATACCAATTTCGCTCCAGTACGAAATTATCGCGGTATATGGGATTTAAATATTATCCGCTTAATAACGGCGCAATAGGGTCTCATCCGCTAAACAAAAAATGTGGGAAATCAATAACTGCAATATATAAATATGCCAATATATATATATTGATATTATATATAATACCAATTTCACTGTTTATGAAATATTCGCGGTATATGTTTTTAATAAATAACATCCGCTTACTAACGGCGCATAATGTCTATTTTGACAATCAATAGATATCAATCAACATTCAAACATGCATTCAAATATTTTAAATCTAACTATTTAAAATAAAATCGAAACCGATTCGATTGAGTGAGAAGTTCTCACCTTGATTTAAATTCCGTTTTAGCGATTTATTTCGAATAAAATTAAACGGACGTTTAATTTTACCCAAACTTCTCACTAACTCCAAACGACTCCAAACCAACTCCATCGCGTAGTGCTCGTCCATACGATTCCAACGCAACTGAGTTTGCTTTTTTTCGACCTCGTATGAAAAAGATATTGATTTTACAAGTTTTACACAAATTTATATAACAATTTACAACTAAATAAACTAATTTTAAACCTATCCAATATCATAGCCCTTGGATCCTATATCTCCTCATCTGGACCGTCCCCCCTATCATCTTCCCCACGCGTATTGCTCCAGGCAACACAAGATAGAACCGAACCCATTTATGCATATTAGGTTTAGATTTTGCAAATTAACTACTCGATGAAACTCGATCACATCACCGCCATGTCGAAGGCCATACCAAGAACTACACTCGGCTGAAGCACCATAGGGCTCGGCCCCCTAGATTGCACGCAACACGAGGCCGTGCGGCCTACAAACGCACCCCCTGGCTCCCTCCTCGTCGCGCCATACCCCATCATATCCGTATGGATTTGAAGAACACACTCCCCTCTACAACTTTCATGTTGACAACTTCCTCCAATTGTTGACGGATCGTGAGTGATTGAGGGAGGAAGGTGGGTGTTTTCTGGCCATTCATTGGGTAGTGGCGGCTAGGGTTTATAAATTAGGTTTTTTTTTAATTATAAAGGTGTGGGTGTGTATTTATAGAAGAAAATCGAACACTATTCATCCGGAAATTCCGAACTCCGATTTACGTGCCGTAACCAGCGTTTCTAGGGTTTACCCCGCGTTCCGGACACAATGGAACAGGTTTCGGAAGCTAATTCGGAAGTATGTGCGAGTTATCGCAATAAACGCTCAATTTAAATTAAACCGATTTAAACGATTTTCTAGGCGTTTTAATTTGTAACGGACAAACGGTAAATCCAATTGACTTGAAATTTGAAACCTTACAATAATATCACATTACGGATCCGATGAAACTAGTTTCGTCGAAATCCGAGACTTTTTGAAAAATGGCTATTTTAGCTCGCCAAATTAAAATTAAAAATAAATCGATGTGTTTCGAGCTGCCACGATCAAACGATAACTCCGATTGACACGAAATTTGAAATCCGGTAATAACTAACTATTACGGATCCAATGGAACCGGTTTCGTTCAATTCTGAGACTGTTCAAAAATTGACTATTTTCACTAGTCGATTTAATTATTAAAATATTCAATTTTCACAAAATTAACTTTTAATTCGATTTTAAAAGTTCTAAAATATTGTTCTAACTCCCATATGATAAAATAAAATTTTACAAATCATTTTCAATCATATTTAACTCAATTTTCAATTATTTCCATAATTTCACATATTAAATTATCGATTTAATTATTCAATTAAATCCAATAATTCAAATAAAAATTTATTTGACTTATAAATTCACTTATTAATATTTAAAATTAATTAAATATTCAAATTTTAATTTCTAAAAATTCTGGGTCGTTACACAGGGAGAAAAACAAAACAAAGGGTGGTCATAAGGATTCAAGGAATTTCCACCATAACTAAAAATAGAAAAAAATTTAGTGGACAAAACGTTAGATTAAACAAGAGGCTTAGATAATTTTGTAATAAACTTTATAAACTTTTTTTTAAAAAATTTGTTAAAAAAATGTATATAAACTTATTGTCATAAAAATCATAAATCTTTAGATGAGATAATCCCAAGTTCTCATCTTAATTTTATAAAGACGTTTTCTATTAAAGGTTTTGTGAATATATCGGCCACTGATTTTCAGAGTATACAAATTCCAGATTTATTAATTCTTTTTCAATACAATCACGAAGAAAGTGATGACGAATGTCAATATGTTTTGTTCAGAATGATTTATTGGATTTTTAGATAAGTTAATAGCACTTGGGTTATCACAATAAATTGTTGATTTATTTAGATTAAAACCAAAATCTTAAAGTGTTTATTGCATATATATGACTTGAGCACATGCCAAAGTTGAAGATATATATTCTGCTTCACATGTCGAAAGTGAGACGCAATTTTGTTTCTTACTAAACCATGATATAAGAGATCGTCCAATGAAGTGACAAGTTCCACCTGTACTTTTTTTATCCGTTTAACTTCCTCCAAAATCAGCATCACTATATGATACTAATTCAAAAGGACCTTCTTTCGGATAAAATATTCCAAAGTCTTTGGTTTTACTAAGATACCGTAGTATACGTTTCACTGCTCGCATATGTGATTCTTTAGGATCTGCTTGAAATCGTGCACACAAGCAAACACTCATCATTATGTCAAGTCTACTAGCTGTTAAATAAAGTAACGATCCAATCATACTTCGGTATAATTTTTGGTCAACACTTTTACTATTTTCATCTTTATCGAGATGTATAAATGTACTTATAGGAGTAGGTTTGGTAGAAGTATTTTCCATACCAAAGCGTGTGATTAAATTGTTACAATATTTTTCTGGATTTATAAAAATACCATTTTCTAATTGTTTGATTTGTAAACCAAGAAAATAATTTAGTTCACCCCTATGTGACATTTCAAATTCTGTAGCCATTGTTTATGAAAATTCTTGACATAATTGTTCATTTGTGGAATCAAAAATAATATCATCAACATAAATTTGAACAATTAAAATATCTTGTTTATTTCTTTTAATAAAAAGAGTTTGATCAACCTTTCCAATTTTAAAACCAGAATTTATTAGATATGTTTTGAGACGATCGTACCAAGCACGTGGCGCTTGTTTAAGACCATATAAAGCTTTCTTTAATTTATAAACATGATCTGAAAATTGTTCATGAATAAATATAGGTGGTTGTTCAACATAAACATTTTCTTTTATAAAACCATTTAGAAAAGCACTTTTTACATCCATTTGATATAATTTAAAATTATGAAAACATGCATAGGCCAGTAAGATTCGTATTGCTTCTAGTCTAGCGATTGGAGCAAACGTTTCTTCGTAGTCAATTCCTTCTTTTGATTATATCCTTGTGCTGCTAATCTAGCTTTATTTCAAGTTATATTACCATGTTCATCTGTTTTATTTTTAAAAACCCATTTTGTACCAATGACTGATTGGTCACTAGGCCTTTGAACTAAATCCCAAACGTCATTTCTTTTGAATTGATTTAGCTCTTCTTGCATAGCGATAATCCAATAATCATCAGCCGAGGCTTCCTTTATATTTTTAGGTTCTATGTTAGAAAGAAAAGTTACATGGCCCATTTGATTTAATTGATTTCTAGTTCTTACATTTGAATTAATTTCTCCTATTACATTTTCTATAGGGCGATTTCATAATATCCTAGGAGGAGATCTTAATTCACTATTATTATTATTAAAGGTGTTTTCATTATTTTGAAAAATTATAGATTCCGTATTTGTGATATTTTCTTCATCATCTTTAATACTTGAAATTTGTTTAAAATTTTCATCGAACGATACATGAAGTGTTTCTTCGATGATATTTGTTCTTTTATTAAAAATTCGATAAGCTTTGCTTCGTTTCGAATATCCTACAACGATTCCTTCATCGGATTTTGGATCGAATTTGCCAAGCTGATCTTTTGTATTTAAAATAAAACATTTTTAACCAAAAACTTTAAAATATGAAAATTTTGGTTTTCTTTCATTAAATAATTCATAAGGAGTATTCTAAGTTAGTGGTTGAATAGAAACATGATTCAAGACATAACAGGCGGTAGCAACAGCTTCTGCCCAAAAGTGTTTTGGCAATGTGCTTCCATTTAATAAAGTCCTTGCACATTCTTGTAAGGTTCTATTTTTCCATTCTACTACTCCATTTTGTTAAGGAGTTCTTGGGAACGAAAATTTGTGGATTATTCCTTTCTTCTTACAAAAATGCTCAAAAGCTTCGTTTTCAAACTCATCAGCTGCATGATCACTCCTAATATTTTTAATTTTTAAACCTTTAAAATTTTGAATTCTTTTAACAAAAGATTTAAAATGGTCAAAAGTATCACTTTTGTTTTTCATAAAAATTGTCCAAATATATCTTGAAAAGTCATCAACAATTACAAACACATATTTACTGTGATTTATGGATTGTACATGTGTTGGTCCAAATAGATCCATATGTAGTAATTCAAGTGGTTACATTGTTGAAATTACCTTTTTAGATTTAAAAGATGACTTAATTAATTTTCCTAACTGACATGCACCACAAATATGGTCTACTTTAAAATTCATTTTTTGTAATCCTTTTACTAAATCATTTTAGATAATTTTGAAATAGCCCTAAAATTAATATGATAAAACCTTTTGTGCCATAACCAAGGATCATTTTCTTTGGCTAATAAGCACATATTTGAATTATAATTTATATTCATATTTAAAACATAAATTTTTTTATCTCTAAAACCTTCAAAAATAAGATTATTATTTTGAATAAAGATGCTACACTTATTTTCAGAAAAATTGATTGTGAATCCTTTATCACACAATTGGCTGATACTAAGTAAATTATGTTTCAAATTTTTAACTAACAAAAAATTGGAAATAAGAGGTAAATTAGATATACCGACATTGCCGACATCGCCGTTTCCTATAATATATCCTTTTGAATTGTCTCCAAAAGTGACTGAGCCTTCATTTGAGTAGTAATGTTTGATACCATATTTTTATCACCGGTCATATGTTTTGAGCAACCGCTATCGAGTATCCATTTTTCTCTCTTTTTGAGTAGGACCTACAAGAAAATAAAGAATATCACTGGTACCCACTTTTTAATAGGGTCCTAAGAGTTAGGTCATAGGAAACCAAACCTAAGAGGGTTTAGTATCCTTTTTGAAAAATATAATTTTTATTTTTATGCATAGATTCGAAAAATGAATTTATATACTTCTTTCTAAATAAACTATTGTTTGTTTTAGGAATCCGTACTTTTATAGTCTTTAGATTTGATGTCCCTTTTAAAGGTTCTTTTGTAGTCCAAGGTTTATAAACATTTCTCCTTTTATTTTCATTTTTAGGTGGATCTTTTGATTTCTTGACATAATATAAACCATTTTTGTTTGAATCAGGTTGAGAATTTTCAATAATACTGGATAAATTTTCTCTTCCTTTAGTAAAATTGGAAATGTTTTTTGTAATGTCATCTAGCTTTGTTTTGAGACTAGAGTTATCTAACTCAACAATTTTGATTTTTGTTTTTAGCTCATGATTTTCAGAAACTAGAGCATCATTCTTTTCTTTTTGAGCTTCTATTTCTTGACTTAAAAGAGTGAGTTGAGAATTGTCAGAGAGTGAATCTTGAATTTTCTCAAGTTCTTCTTCTAATATTTTCTTCTCGTCTTTAAGCATATCTCTTTCAAATTATGCTCTTTTCTAATTTTCTAAAGCTTCTTTATATTTCCTTTTGAGACTTTTCAAAGTGTCTAGATGTTCTGAATCTATTTCTATCATATCATCAGAAGTTAAATCACTAACCTCATTATCTTTAACCATGAAGCATACATTTTCTTGTTCATTATCACTGTCGCTTTCGCTTTTAGAAGATGAAGAATCTGAGTCATCCCATTTTACCGAGAAAGCATTTCTCTTGAACTTGTCCTTCTTATTCTTATTGTTGTATGCTTTCATCTGTTCTAGACAATTTATTGCATATGTCCCTTTATGTGGCAATTGAAACATTCTATTGCTGAGGTTGATGGCTTGTTGGAATTGTTGTTGAAACTTCGTTTTCCATTATTCTTGTTTCTTTTTCTATATTTCAAAAACATTTTAAATTTTTGGCAATGAATGCTAGGTCTACCTCATCTGAATCTGAGTCATCTTCTTCAGCATGAAAGGCTATATTCTTCTTGTCTTGTGCTTGTACTCTTTTAGCCTGAAAATTTACTTCATAGGACATAGATTTTCTATTAGCTCTTCTGGTTTCATAGTAGAAAGATCATTAGCTTCTTCAATAGCTAAAACTTTTCTTTTCCATTCATCCGTTAAAGAGTTAAGGATTTTTGAAACAATATCAAAGTCGGAATATATCTCTCCTAGTCCTAATAAAGAATGGTGAATATCTTGAAATCTGAAGTACATATCATTTATAGATTCATCTTGCTTCATCCTAAAATTCTGACACTGATTCTTAAGCATAAATATTTTACTTTGTTTAACCTTGTTAGTATCTTCATGTGTGACTTTTAGTGTTCTCCATATTTCATAGGCAGTGTTGCACATACTAACACGATTAAACTCATTTTTGTCTAAAGCACAAAATAACAATGTTCATGCTTTGGCATTAGAAGAAGCATCTTGTTTTTGTGTGTTTGACGATGTTGAATATTCAGTTGTGGGTATGAGATATTCCGATTGTGTAATGTTCCATGAATCAAAACTATTTTCTTACATATACATACGCATTCGTGTAGCCCAATAGTTATAATTCATGCTGTGAATTGACCTTCTATAAAACTGGTGTTAGTGTTACTATCCATATTATTATAATATCGAATAATTGTGTGATGGTTATAGGATAACCTTGCTCTGATACTGAATGCAAGTGTGCTATGCTATGGATCATGCAATATGGATATACAATAATGTAGAGAATAATTAGATAATAATATAAATAATACTATGGAAAATAAGTGCAGTAAAAAGATAACACCGGAGATTTTTATACTGGTTCGAAGCACCGTCCTACGTCCAGTCCTAGACTCCTTCTGGAATTACACTACAAACAATATCCCTCACTTAACCCGGAGGAACAGGTATATACAACACATGAACAGCCGAATAGGATTTCTGCCTCAACAGCCGAAGAGGTCTTTCTGCCTGAGCAACCGAATAGGACTTCTACTAGATACAGAAAGCTTTGTTGACTAGTATGTTCTTGATAACACAGATATGCCTTGTAGTACACCATTCCTATAATCAAATCCTAAAGAGTATTTTGTGTGCGTATTTATTGAAAGGAAGAAAATCACTTAGAATTAAATTAAAGAATGTATATATTACCTCAAAGATTCAAGTGATATAGAGTTTGTGAATGCTTTGAATTGTATAGATTATAGAGAAAGAATAGATTAAGAGAGTAAAGAAAGAATTCGGTAATTTTGAAAAGAATCAAAGCATGTTTATATAGAGGACATAGGGATGCAATCATTCGTGGAAGATCTCAATCAAAAGTTGCATCCGTTCCTCTTGAAATTGGATTGAAACCCCTTCATAAAAGAACGTGTCTTTTCAGTCAAATAGTCGTTATTTTCCGTCCAGTCAACTGACTCAGAAGTGCCAGTCGACTGAATTTGAAAAACGTGCATTTCATAGTAATTATATGTGCACTGACACAGGTCAGTCGACTTGCAGACCTGAGTCAGTCGACTGACCTATGCTATATTGCACAGATCACACTAGAAAACAATATTTTCAAGTAAAATCTTTTTGTGTGTGTGTGACTACTTGAGGAATGATTTCAATAATGTTTTAACATAAGTAAGACTGAAAAACGAGATAAATATACATAATATATTCTAAATTGAAGTCTTGTCTTGTTTGAAGTTCCATTCTCTTTTTGTCGCTATGTTCCATCATCTTTATAATCGTCAATGCTAGTTGATGTTCTTCGTCGTGAATCAAAACCATGATTCAACAGTGAATTAGGCTAGTCATTCTTGACGAATTTCTAACCTCAATCACAAGAGGAGTTACAAAACCATCTTCTACGGAGCCTATATCATGCGTGTCCTCATGAATTTCAAAATCACTGAATCTGATGCCGACTTCATCACCATTGGTGAGCTAAATTCTAAGACTTTAAGTCTTATGAGTTTGCCAAATGCCCTCTCCCTCAAGAAATCATTAGCTATCAATAATGGGCAACAAATCTAGCATAAGGGATTCCGCAACCCCACGAAACACACATTGTCTCCTCCTCCACTTCCCATCAAATAGATGAAGAAGAAGACGACGAAATACAAGAGCTTCAAGGAAAATTTAATGCAAAGCATTGCCTTGTCACTCTCTTCCGAAATCAAAGCAAGCTAAATCGACGATTGGTCACCGTTAAAAAGAACGTCGTCAAGACCAACAAGAAGCTTAACTCCATCGAGGGTTTAAACAAAATATGGGAGAAAATTTCATGCACCGGCTCTACTTCTAGAAGTATTTCCGAGAATCTCGCTCCTTTCACTTGGTCCACATCCGAGGAAGAAGAAGAAGAGGAAGAGTCGGGGAGTGAAGAAGTTTAGTTTTCTTTATCTTATGCATATCTATTTTCATTAAATTCTATTGTTCCTTATGTTACTGTACACTTAATGTCTTATTTTGATATTATTTAAATGTTGCTTGTTTGCTGTTATGCTTCTATAATATTCTTCTTATGCTACTTTTGTTTATCATTTCTCATATATGCTCATCTTTGATACTATTTTTATGCTATCCATATATTCCTTTTTGTCGATGACAAAGAGGGAGAAATATAAATGTTAAATCAATATTTAACAGATAAATCATTGATTCAGAGGAATAACATTCAATTTTAATTTTTTTTAAAAACCTACATAGTTGTAATCATCAAAAGGAGGAAGAATGTTAGAACCTTGTATTTTGATGTTTTGATCTTGACAACTATAAAAGCAAATATTATGTGAACTAACCATATTTGCCGGAGAAGATACTATTCTACTCGACAAGAGATTGAAGACCAAGAATTTAGAGAGAAGTTTCAAAATTTATTAATGGTTTGTCTATAGTCTAGTTTTGTAGTTAATCAATGTTAAAATCTATCCAATGTGGTATATGCATGCACACAAGAATTTAAAATTATTTTCAAATCATATACACACAATGTATTTCATTATTTGCAATTAACCTTAATAAAAAGTTTTTACAAATACTTTAATATGGCAAAACTCTAAATTCAGTCGACTGAATGAGGAGCTTTGGTCAACTGAATACCTATGCACATGCAAAGTGCACTTGAAAGTTCAGTCGACTGAACCACCCCATTCAGTCGACTAACTATGTGTCTTTTCGATATTAAAATTTAAAATTCGAATTTTTGAATATTCAAAAGACTGAAATCTTTTCCTCATTCGACTTAACGGCTATTTTTCCAAATGGTCACTTGTACTTAACGAACAGAAACAATCCTTGATTTAAGAGTTATTTCCATATCTTTTGACCGTAACTCTTCATGAAGAATTGCATCATTTATACTCTATATATAGCCTTGAATTCAATTGTTTTAATAACTTAATTTATGATTCTATTCTCATATACTTATTATCTAAAATATTCTACCATTTGCTTTCAAATCTTGTTCTAATCACTTGCACATTCAAGCACAAATTCATTTGTGATTAAATTAACCTCCAATCTTCACAAACTACACTATATACCGCAAAGGAGAAGATTATAGGAAGGGTGTACGCTAAAGACTTGCTATTAAAAGAGCACAATCAGTAAAAAAAATCTCTGTATTGTAGAAGTCCTATTTGGTTGCTTAGAAGGTAGAAGTTCTGTTCAGTTGTGTAGGTGGTAGAAGTCCTATTCGGTTGCTTAGGCGGTGTGATACCTATTCCTCCTGGTTAAGAGAGGGTTGATAGTTAAATTCCGAAAGGAGTCTGGGAGAGGACGTAGAACGGGAATTCGAACCAATATAAAAATACCGAGTATTATTTACTTTGCAAGATTGGTTAATGCTGGTGAGAATTGCAAGAAGTATTTGGTTAGAAGAATAGGAAAGCAGCTGCAAGAAGTATCTATGTCTGATCTTTTGATTTTTAGCCGTGAAGGTGATGAAATAAAGTATGATATTGATTTAGCGATGGATATAGTTCAGGAATTTGCATGCAAGAGAATGCAAGTGGTCAACCGAGACAAGGTGTTCTGAAGAGGTTGGAGATGGAGAAAAAGGTTAATTGGGTGGAGGATGTTCTTAATCCATACGAGCCACTTTTTGGTGCGCCACAAAATGGTCATTATACATTTTTCGAGTCAGTTGATGGTGGTTTTGTAGTTTGACCGGCTGCCGTATTCATTGTTTTTCAACTTCTAGAAATGTTGTAGTAGTGAAATTTGAAGTTGTCACAATGAACTTTGTAGAATTTGATATGTATTATTTCGTACGTTTAATTTTTTTATAATTTGATGTGATGTTAGTTTTGAAATTTAGTTTCGTGTTTTCTATTGTTATAAGTTCATATAGATATAGTTGAATGAAATACTATTAGATGCTGAATAAGATATGGTTTAACTATACCAAATTTGCAACACTTATAAGTGTTCGTAATTTTACTATTTACTTATGTAAGGAATTCCCAACGGTCATAACCGTTGGAAATTAAAAAATTCTCAACAGTTATAACCATTGGGAATGTGAAGTAATTCCCGATGGTTATAATCGTTGGGAATTACGAAGATTCCCACGGTTATAACCGTTAAGAATTACGGTTTGTCCCAACGGTTATAGCCATTGGGAATTTTGGTCATTCCCAATGGTTATAACCGTTGGGAAGTTCCCAAATTCCCAATGGTTATAACAGTTGGGAATGACAAAATTCCAAACGGTTATAACCGTTACAAAATATGTAAAAAAATTATAACGTACCTGCTACCAATGGTCATAACCAATAGGAGTTTGATTAACAAAGGTTATAACCGTTACAAAACGATAGACAAACATATACTATAGTAGATATTGGCCGGCACACAGTCACATAAATATGCGGATACATGGCAATATGCATAAAACTCGGCTCACCTCATCGAGCTTCACATCTTAGTCGCATCATGCTTTTCCCCATATGAGTATCATCTACGAGCAAAGAATAACTGAATATATATCATAATGATGGCCTATACCACCTCATGTTACTATTCTATTTATCCAGTGCTCACAAGCCACACTCACTCTATCATAATATTCAATATCATGGTTCATAGGGGTAACCGAAAAATATTACCAAATATCTCATACCAAATTTACTACAAATCAATTTACTCAAATTCCTCCTCAATATTATTCTATATTAGTCTAAAGAATAATTGGAGAAATATTATCGAAAATCTCATACCAGATGATACTATAACCACGTTTATTCAGAATTCTCATTACGTAGAATGAATATAATCAAAACATTCAAATATAAATTAGAGAATAGTTCATGTTCCAAAAATGTAATAAAACTTTTGAAATCAATTATTATATTGTGATGACAATACCTTTATAACATTTATATAATGAACAATATGTTCACTTTATTTATACAATCACAAATACATATCAAATACTCAATTTCACTTTACAATTCAAATATAACTCATAAAAGTTACCATAATGAGATTCCACTTTGAAATAAATTTATAAACTTCCATAATAAATCCTTTTTATGTCAACCATAAAATATAATTCACATCCATCACTTTACACTTAAAATCATTGGTAAATCATATTAAAATCCTTTAAGAATATTTAGAAAACCTCTTATAATTTTATAGTATATCTATTGCTTTTTTTCTATTCTGGCTCGCACTACACCAAACAGTCCATTTTGTAACACTTTTCCGCTTTAAATTTCTAATGGTTATAACCGTTACTAATGTATTACAGTTATTTCCATTACAACCATTTATAACGGTTATTGTTTGCGCCAAAATTGGTCACAAACCCCAAATACCGTGAAAGCACTAGTGTATGAACACAAACCAATGATATTCATGCACCAATATCAGATCTCAACAAATATCAAACAACAATTCAAAAATAAAGATCAGAGACACAAGTTTTATAGTGGTTCGGCTATCTCCGGTCTACGTCCACTCCAAAGTTTTATCCTTTTATTGATTATCCTTTATGATTACAGATGATTACGGCAGTAAATATGATGAATTTCCAGTACAACAGCAGTATTGAAGCATAGAGATGAATCCGGCAGAGTCTGGAGGTTGAAAGGCCAAAGATCCGAGGGATCCCCTTTTCTGAATGACCGGGGGTCTATTTATAGGCGTGGGATGCTGATATTTCGTTGAAAATCCGGGAGACCACTTCTGGCACGTGAGGGGGCCCACATGCCCGGCCTCAGGACATTTGGGCCCACTTTGGGATCGATTCGAACTCCATTCATATTGATCAGAAAATCATCCAATCGAGGTGAAATTTGGTGTGGACATCCTTCAACATGTATGTAAGCTCCTTTAAAAATTTCATTGCATTTGGATCAGTGGATCTTGAGTTATGATCGATTCGAGATTAGGGCTCCATCTGTTCTGTCTGGTTCGAATCCATTCTTTGAATCCATCCCCTTCGACTCCATCCAAAGCGTGTGCGCATCGTTGACGTGTCGTGAAATCTCAGGGTTGATCCACCTTTGTCGCCGTGTTGAAAGTTTCTTCCCTTGTTCGTATCGATCGTTTCGAATAGATACGAACATTGTCCCTAAGTCCTTCGAATCCATGAAGTCGACTTCCCGCATATCCTTCTCGAACGCCCTCTTCGTATCGATAGGTACGAATCCAGAATCAAAACTGCTACTTCCTTTTCGTATCGATCCAACGCTGATCGATACGAAGGACTTCTGCGCATCCATCCCATTATTCTACAACGATGCGAAGCGCATCGATACGAACCAACGCCTATACACCTATGGATACGAAGGAGACCTATGCCGTCATCGAGTCGAAGTCCACCTAACCTTTTCTTCCGATCGATACGAAGTAACCGAGTCTTGCCCATGCCAATCGATACGAAGTGTATCGATTCGAAGTCCTTCACCCTGCTTTGCCTTTGATCGATACGAGCACTATCGAGTCAAACCAACACCTAACCGATGCGAACCCCTCTGAGCCAAATCCATACTGATCGATACGAACAGTATCGATACGAAGCCCTCTCTTCCTGATCGATACGAAGTGTATCGATTCGAACCTCGTGCCGATGGATACGAACATCATGTTCTTCCTACCTTGCATCGATCATATCTCCTTCATACGAACTCTGATTAACCTGAAACTTGAAACATAACCTTTCCTAGTCCTTATCATGATCTCCAATCAATTTCATCCCGATCGAAGTTCAACCAAATTTTGACGACATCGATCGCAGCCTTACTTTCAATCGATCTCTAATCTCGATATCCATCATTCCTGGCCAATTTGTTGATATTCCAACTTTGACCAAAAAGTGGGATAACACTTTGCCCCCCAAAACATGCCTTTTGATAATAAGGCATGTTTTGAATAGTTCCGATTCCAATATCCAAAGTCCATAGCCATTTCACCAGAGTATGTCATCCTTGACTGCTCCGAGTCTATGCCCAATTCCAAATCCAATAACCAAAGCCTTAGCCAATTCCATATCCATCCGAACTCGACAACCGAGTCCAAATCCATCCTTATCCAATAGCCAGTAACCGAATCCAGGACCTCTCCGGGTCGATATCCGAATCCATAACCTCTCCGGTCTCTTGCCAAGCGTAATCCACACTCGATGACCTCGGTCCAGTGTCCATGGACGTTGAGCTAACCTCTCTGGGTTCTTTCCAAGCGCAATCCACACTTGATGTCCTTGGTCCAGTGTCCCTGGACGTTGTACAAAGCCATGGCTTAAGTCCTAAGATGAATCCTAGTCTCTCCGGACCCTTATTGAGCATAGTCCATACTCAACGACCTAAAACAATAATCGATAATATGGGGCCTAAGTCCTAGGCCGAATCCTGGTCACTCCGGACCCTTGCTGAGCATAGTCCATACTCAGCGACCTGACAATAACATTTGATAATACAGGGCCTAAGTCCTAGGCCGAATCCTGGTCACTCCGGACTCTTGCCGAGCATAGTCCATACTCGACGACCTGAATGAGTCAATTTACCACGTTCAGGCAAAGTGACTCACCCCTTGCCAGGCATAATCCATACCCGACGACCGTTTATCAAAAACCAGATAAAAATCCAATCAAAATCCAAATCCAAAATCCAAATCCAAAATCCAAATCCAAAATCCAAAACCGAAAACAATCATCCAAAGGAAAATCCAAATCAAAAAGCAAGCAAAACCAGGAGCTCAATCCAAACTCCAAAACCAAATCCAAAAAGAAAAGTAGTGTCCAATCCAAAAGCAAAAAGATAAATTTCACAAACCATAGCATCGCAGTTTATCATCATTCAGAGCATTCCTAGGGGATATCTCCGTCCCCATACATGTGTAAATGACTTGGTCGCTTGCCAGTAGTTCGCTACTTATTTCACATTATCCTGATTAGTGGATGATTAATCGATCACCATTCCTAGGCCTCCTACGATCGTGGCTTGAGGTAGGCGGCGGTTGCTCCTGCTCCGTCGTTGCATTCCGAGTTCCGACATATTGTGGCGACTCTCCATTCCTTACATGCTCCTCGATTATATCCTTTAAATGCCTGCAGCTGTTGGTGTCGTGTCCATCCAAATCATGGAAGAGACAATGCCTTCCTGATGTCCTCTCCCGTTCTGATGGTTCTCTCCTAGCCGGCCATCGGTAGGGAAGGCGATTCTGAGTATCCTGGTATATCCGCTCCAGCGTCTCGTTTAATCCTGTGTATGTGGAAAACTTCGGATCCTTCCATCGCTTCCTATCTTTTCCAGAATCATCGTCTCACTTCCTTTTTCTTTGTCATTATCTGAACCTTTGCTGGATGGTCCTCCACCCTCAGTTGCATTAACCTTTTTCAACTTTATATCCATACTCGCATCTTCTTGCCGAAGGAACCTCTCCGCCTCGTGAAAGAAATCATCGAGATCCTATGGGGGATCTCTTATCAAAGATACCTTGAAAT
This sequence comes from Allium cepa, assembly GCA_030765085.1. NCBI lineage: Eukaryota > Viridiplantae > Streptophyta > Magnoliopsida > Asparagales > Amaryllidaceae > Allium > Allium cepa. The sequence continues at coordinate 390,022,082 of CM060935.1, forward strand.
CCGAATCCTCCCTGACTCCTGATACTGCCGCCATCAAAACCATCAATGGATCATGCCGATCCACCGAAGCAACCGCCGCACTGAATCGAGTTAGAAAAGCTCTAAGCGATTCATCCATCCTTTGCTTTACTGATGTCAATGTCATCACATTCTTCGGCTTCTTGACGTGAACCCGAAACTGTCCCAAAAACCTTTCCACCAATTCCCCCCAAGTCCTGATAGATCCTTCTCCCAACTGCCTAAACCACATTGCAGCTAAGTCCATCAAGTACAAAGGAAAGCATCGTGCCATTATTTCCTGCGATGCCCCCAGCACCTCCATGTGTCTGGTGTACCTCATCAAGTGATCAGTTGGGTCTGCCTTACCATCATACACATCCACGCTAGGTAGCTTGAACTTAGGTGGATTCTGAGCCATCCTTATTTCCCGAGCAAACAGACTCCTATTCACTCCTTCCAAGTCTCTGTTGGTCAAACCACCTCGCACAGTTTTTCTGATGATCTCCACTAACCCAGTATTGTCTGTTGGGGGTTGCCCCCATGCCCCCGAGGGAACTCCGGCACATATTCCTCATGTGGCTCAGCAACGTTAGCCCTAGCCTGTTGAACTCCTTCCAAAGGTCCTCCCGTGTTGGATCCCGTGGGCCTGCCCCCAAGCCCTTGTTAATTACCTTCTGGCTCTGTATCCCGTCCTCCATTGGGTTCCACTACCTTAGTCCCTTGTCCCGCATCCACAACGGCTGTAGCTGTTCCTAAGTTCTGCATCCCTGCAGCTCTCATTTTCTCAAAGAAAGTCTGCATCATTTCCTGTTGGCTCTTCAACAATCTCTCTTGCAAAGAATTTGCCATAGCTTCCATTTCATCCCGGGTTATGTAGATCGAAGCATGTCCTTCCCCAGCTCCGGAGGATGCTTGTTGACTTCCTTCCTGTTGGATTCTCTAGCCCTTTGCCTTCTACTATTTTGCCCAGTCATCCTCTTCAAGTCAAGACTCCTCAAACTTTTCAAATCTGAACTTCTAATCCGATGTAGCGGGTGCTAGTCCCTTCTCAGTGGAAGCACCAAAGTGTTTGCGCCAAAATTGGTCACAAACCCCAAATACTGTGAAAGCACCAGTGTATGAACACAAACCAATGATATTCAAGCACAAATATCAGATCTCAGCAAATATCAAACAGCAATTCAAAAATAAAGATCAGAGACACAAGTTTTATAGTGGTTAGGCTATCTTCGGCCTACGTCCACTCCAAAGTTTTATCCTTTTATTGATTATCCTTTATGATTACAGATGATTACAGCAGTAAATATGAAGAATTTCCAGTACAACAGCAGTATTGAAGCGTAGAGATGAATCCGGCAGAGTCTGGAGGTTGAAAGGCCAAAGATCCAAGAGATCCCCTTTTCTGAATGACTGGGGGTCTATTTATAGGCGTGTGATGCTGATATTTCGCTGAAAATCCAGGAGACCACTTCTGGCACATGAGGGGGACAACATGCCCGGCCTCAGGACATTTGGGCCCACTTTGGGATCGATTCGAACTCCATTCAAATCGATCATAAAATCATCCAATCGAGGTGAAATTTGGTGTGGACATCCTTCAACATGTATGTAAGCTCCTGTAAAAATTTCATTGCATTTGGATAAGTGGATCTTGAGTTATGATCGATTCGAGATTAGGGCTCCATCTGTTCTGTCTGGTTCGAATCCATGCTTCGAATCCATCCCCTTCGACTCCATCCAAAGCGCGTGCGCATCGATGACGTGTCGCGAAATCTCAAGGTTGATCCACCTTTGTCGCCGTGTTGAACGTTTCTTCCCTTGTTCGTATCGATCGTTTTGAATAGATACGAACATTGTCCCTAAGTCCTTCGAATCCATGAAGTCGACTTCCCGCATATCCTTCTCGAATGCCCTCTTCGTATCGATAGGTACGAATCCAGAATCAAAACTGCTCATTTCTTATTTGAATCCAATTTAGGTTTTTTTTCTTCAGATTCGTTTCCAATTTGTAGATTGAATTAGAACTATTTGGATATTTTTGCAATGAGTAATAAGAGGAGCGAATCTCGTTGTTCATGATGTTAGAAGTAGCGATCCTTATTTTATTCTTCAAGTGGGCAAGCAGGTAGCTTTGATTTCACTTCTTTTTGTCTATTACGCTTGATTTGTTTAAGAAATTTGATTGGATTTTCTATCTGGACCGTTTGGTTTAGGGAATAGTCCATCATGTCAAAGTACATTTATATGCAAACTAAATGCAAAGATTTATACACTAGTGGAAAAAAACTGTTGCCAAACATTTGAAGTATGTAAGCCGGAGGCAATACATCTTTTTGTACTTTATGGATCTAATTTGATTTATTTGATTTTCAAAATAAATCCTTTGTTGCATTTTTTTTAAGCAGCAATCTTTTTTTTAAATCTCACTGTTTCAGTGGTAATATCAGTTTCAACTTACCGTCTTTCTTTCAAGTTGAGGTGTGCCTCATCTCTCATGCTCAGCAAGTCATTTTATGTCCAGAACTTTTTTTTATTACTGTAAATAGTGAAACTTAGAGACGTATTTATGATGCCTTTTAATTGATGTTCCTTTATTTAGCAAGCGCAATAGAATATGTAATCTATTTTTAAACATAGTTAATGATACCAACGGATTACGATCCGAAGTTTCAAAATCATTCTAAAACCTCACCACTCTAGTTGTGGTCATTAGCGTATATAATCAAAACACAATTCTTCAGGTAAAAGAAACTACAAGTCAAATAACTTTCTTGTTATTTTATGACGATGTAGACCAATATGATGAATGCATCTATTAGATTGGACAGATGCATCAGTTCATACAATGTAACTGTTAAATCTTAACTGTTGAACTTGTTCATATTCTTGTATTATGGTTTTGGATATTAATTCTATTAGACTTGATCATATTCTTCTATATTGTTATACCTACTATTCTAGTGATACTATTTGTGGCTCAATAGGCGTATCATGCTTTATTTATTTTTTAATCAAATTGCACTTTAAATTAGACCCTTTAACCTTAAATCTTGCACAATTTGATGTCTGGCTTTGTTCAGTTGTGTAGTTCTATTTTTGTTAGATTGCAGTCCATTTGGTATTTTGGTCACCTATGTAATTTGTGGTAAAGTAATATGGTGGTAATGAAAGCCATGAAGCTAATGTTTTAACATCCTACTGAATATACGCTAATTTCTATATTGCATCGGGAACTTTTTTTTATCATAGTAAAGCAAGTGGTCCTCTTTGTTACTTATCTGTAATGCTTTATGCTATTTGTTGAATTTCTCGACATCGGTTATGTGGTTCTAGGAACAACTTATTATTTCTCTTATGCCAAATGCATCATACAGAGGTCGAGCAATTTTTTTGCGATGTCACTGCTTTTATTGTTTTTCCATATCGATTAAACATTTCATTATATGAGTTTAAAACGAGCACTATTGGATGTGCTGTTGGATGCTTTAGCTTTGCTCTACACTATTTTAAATGTAAGTAGAAAATGTTTACTGAACCCATAACCCATGATGTGTCGTCCACAACTTCTATTCGATGTAGAGGTTATAAGAAAAACTTTCAGTTTGGTTGAATGTAAGCATAGAAAATAGCACAGTGAATACAATGATAGTTTTTGATCAGAAAATAGAGTGCTTTATGGTCTAAGAAAATTACTATATTTTTAAACCATGTGAAATTTATGTACTGGACCAAAGTGATCATCAAGAAAATAAATCTAACTTGCTAAAAATACAAGTTTGGAACTTTTTCAGCTCATAAAGGATTGCCTTGTTCCTTCTCTAATGATGCCCAAGTCATCCATGTTATATAGCTCTGAGAATTTATATTTAGTGGAGACCTAAATAATCTTCTAACTGCTGATAGATTACCAGCCCTCTATTCTAAGACACCTCATGCTTGCAATGCATGTTACATTATACCCTTTAGCATATATATTTTAAAAAAATTGCACGTTGGCATGTTTATTTACAAGTTTTGATTGCAGTTATTGTTATAGTGCTAGTTTTCCTCTTTTTCCTTTTTAAAGATCACTTTATGCATATCATTTGGCTTTTTCTTTTGCAAATGTGTGTGTGTATAAATCGGTTATTATTGTTTCTAAACAATAAAACAAACACATTTTACAAATCAGCAGGTAACAAACTATTGGTAGGAAGGGTAAAGAAAGCAGGAAAGAAGAGAGCATATATCAACGGGTAAAAATTGATTATATGTTATTGTTGCAACATTAGATAAAAATTTATCTTTAATTTAATACTTAACATAGGTTGGTTTTGATTAACCATAGAACAAGCATAGCCAAGCAGTGGGGAAACCGACCGTTAGATTTCATAAGTTAAAGGAAAAAATTTGTTGTAAATTATAATATGCAACATACCTCTTCACTATATCTGTAAATTATAATTGTACAGTTGTGTACTTGTTCTTAATGCCTAAAGTTCCTTTAAAAATCTGTAACAGCGATGTAGTATTTCAAGAAACTGTATCAATGATGTGATTTATTACCGTATCAATGACTAAAAATGCCATGAAAACGCTATTTCATATTAAACTTAATAGACAATTTTACACTTGCTACAATTTCTATTAAAAAAGTAATAAAATATTCAAATAGCTTGGAGCTATATTAGAAGAACATGTATGCCCAATAAACAAAAAAGTAAACTATACCGGAATATTGGTTGTAAAAATTATAATAATTTACAAGGAAGCATTTCAAGTTTTCAAATATGTGTGTGCGCCTATACAGTTATATCTTCTTATTAAAAAAATGCTCATGGATGAACATGATATTTAAAAATGTTTCAAAAGCTAAAAAACAAAAATAAAAAGAGACACCTGCTAATATATTGCGAAGTAAAACAAAATGGATAATAGTGATCAAAGATATCAGTAAGTACATCGCATGCATATAGCAATGCTCTATTCGAATACAATTTCCCAAAATGGTTTTAGAATTACAATTATAAGGAATAAGGAGTGTACATGATACCTTTCAGTAATCAATGAAAATGGATTTGTAAAACACCTAAAGATGAACCATGTTTATGAATTAGAATAATATATCTATTTTCAAATAAATTAAATGCATGAAAATGATAAGTTTATATAAGTGGGAGAATGAAAAGCCTACCTCAAAGGAGGCATCATCAAGGCTCCACATAATTTGTGAGTGAAGTCCACACTGAAATCTATCTTCACCGTAAAATCATTAATAATCAAAACTGAGTAAATTGATTATTAAAGAAAACAAAAATTTGACTTTCCTACATGGCTGTTCCATTGAGCTTCCATTCATATGTAATGCTTCGATGAGTAGATAGTTAAATAATGTTAATGGGATTATTTACAAAGAGTAATGGAAAAGGATGGATAATTAGTGAAGGAAACTGAAGAGCTTTAGTTTATATATGAATGAAAAAAGTTTCACCATTGAATCCTTGTTAGCAGTTGAGCAATAGTTTTTTATACTATACCAAGGCAGAACAACAAGCACTAGCAACTATTCCCTCTTAGAGTTCTTTGAACTGCGGAAAATGATACATATACACGCACGCATGCCCACACTGATATATATAAAGAAGGATCCGTAAACACTTAATTTTTGAGATCATTATTAGATTTGAAAAATCAAAAGACAAGTCAAACATATTAGCTAAAAACATATCAACTTATTTCTAATTATTTTATTTAATTAAAGACGATGAAAAATGCATTCGTAAATAATAGATCTAAAAAATAAACCTTATTTTAACAGTTGTTGTTTTCTTTTCTACCAATAATTCATTTAATGCAAAGATAATTATCGCCTCCTGGAAACATTCATGTCTTTTTAGATGGTTAAATGTATCAAATCATGTATCAGCCAATTTATTCATGAAATAAACAAGCAGATTTGTGTTCTAAAGATGCTAGAATACTCTAAGATGACGCAATGAAATAAGCAAGCAGTTGTTTGTTCTGGAGATTTGAATTATTTTATACATTTTTGAATTGTCCAAATGTATGAATATAGTTATGCTCTGATTCTCAGTGAACTTTTGTTAAAGCACGAGCATGCATAAAAATCAGATCCCGTATTACATATAAAACCCAAAAGAATGAATATTCTATAGATCATATATCTAAAAGCTCTGATAATTGTGTGTTATAATATCTAATTGAGTTACCATTACTACCTGAATGTCCATTCTGAATCTTCAGTTCGTATAGGATTGCCTTATTCCTCCTCTAATGATGCCCAAGTCATCCATGTTATATAGCTTTGAGAACTTATATTTAGTGATGACCTAAATAATCTTCTAGCAGCTGATAGATTACCAGCCCTCTGTTCTAAGACACCCCATGCCTACAATGCATGTTACATTATACCCTTTAGCATATATATTATAAAAAAAATTGCATGTTCGCATTATATTTACAAGTTTGGATTGCAGCTATTGTTATAGTGCTAGTTTTCTTTTTTTCTTCGTTTTTAAATATCACTTTATGCATATCATTTGGCTTTTTCTTTTGCAAATGTGTGTGTGTGTAAATCGATTATTGTTGTTTCTAAACAATACAACAAACACATTTTGCAAATCAGCGGGTAACAAACTATTGGTTGGTAGGGTAAAGAAAGTTGGAAAGAAGAAAGCGTATATCAAATGGTAAAATTTGATTATATGTTATTGTTGCAACATCATATAAAAATTTATCTTTAATTTAATACTTAATATAGGTTGGTTTTGATTAACCGTAGAACAAGCACAGCTAGACAAGTGCCAATTGTGATTTATTGCATTGGAATGAGAATGATGAGGTAGTCACCAAAGAAAGAATTGAGCCAATTGATCCAAATGAGCTTTTCAATGAAACCCCTTTAGGTCCAAATGCAATGAAAAATTAGATAGGCCATCAGATAAAATTAGATGTTTTTTGTGGAGGCCTTCATCTGATTTGGTTCATATTAGAGATGCCAAAGATAAGATAGTGGCATGGTCGGATAATACAATTGTCATGCACATGGTAGAGAAGTTTGAGAAATTGAACGTGGTAAATTTTTTTTCACACTACCATATCTTCTATGTTTCAAGCAGAACTTCAAATACATCAATTTTAAAGTACATTATTTTTTGCTGTCTCTGTATTTTGTTTGTGTAACCTGGTTTTTGCATCTGATGACTGGTTATTAGGAAACCACTCAAGATCTACTTTATCCATATTTTAAATATAGGAGTTTAGTTTAATTAAGAAGCTATAGTGTGTCCTTGTTGTGCTTAGCAAATGTGGAATCTCTCATGCGCCTCCATCAAAAATAAAATTATGACATTTTCTCTTTTATAATTATTTCTTTTTTGGTCTTTCCAACAAATTTATAAATTTTTAGCAATTTTTTGGGTTAGTTTTTAATCTTTCAATGAGTGAACCATGTTAATTATCTTGAAATTTACATGTTTGCTCATCCTAGTCCATTTTGAATTAAAGTAAGATGTCGACGAGAAATTGCTTATGTATGAGCATGGTAATGCTTGGTTTAAAGTTCACTATGTTTTATGAGAATGAGAATAATGGATTTTGTTCTAGAAATTTAAAATTGAAATTAAAAAGCATTGGGGTCTTTTCATCTTGTACTCAAATATTTTTATAACACAATAATATAAATATTAATATTGATGTTCAATTGTGCATCATATCATTAATTAAAATTTGTAAAAAAATAAAATTAACAGTGTCATCATTAGAGATATGTAGGAACTAACTTGGCAACAGATTTCACTGTGATTATTGGAGACATGTACTTTTATTTGCACAAGGTATCGATTCTATCCTTCTTTGTTGAACAAGCGTTATTTAGTTCATAATTGCTTGCATACAGTGCTTTCACATTTCTCATTGTTTTATAGGTGCAAAATTAATAACCTCTCTAAATATCTTTACTAGTTACTTGGTTATCGTATGTTTTTAGTACCAATGCCTTACATGCATATAGAGCCTTGTTTTCCTTGATAAGTTAATGATAACATTCTATGTTATCTGCATTTAGACTGTTTTCTATAAATCTAATGGCTCACACGCTTAGGTGAACTAAGTTTTGTATTTCATTAGAGCAAGTGATCTCAGTTCATTTTTCTGAAAAGTATATGGGATCCTTAAATTATTCTTTATGAAAATTTGCAGTTCCCTCTCTTATTAAAATGTGGACGCTTGTAAAAATTAACGAGTTTAGCTGATGAAGAAAACAAAAAGGTGATCAACATCCCTAATATTCCCGGAGGGCCAAAACCTTTTAAATATGTGCCAAATTTTTCTATGGCATGACCGTTACTCTCGATCCATATAATGTGATTTCAGCCGCTATGCCTCAGAATATCTTCAAATGCACGAATCAGTCGACAAAGGCAATCTCATATACAAAATCAAAATTTTACTCAATTCTAGAATTTTTAGAAGGTGAAAAGACTCCATTATAGCACTTCAAACTACAAAAGCTCTTTTCCTTTTCTTCGAAGACCTAAAACTAGTCACCCTTTGTGTGGAATCCATAGCCTCTAAGGCTTTTATCGATCCTTGCAAAGTCGAATGGTCCTACACTTACAATAGGAAGAAATTTGCTTTAGAAAACAGAGTTGATTAGTCACAGTGGAATGGCATGAAAAAATATGTTTATGTCCCTAAGGATTGGTGGGTCGAGGATTTATGTGACCCTGATATAGAGTCCTATAGAAAGGTTATAACGAGCAAAAGAGTAAAGGGAGATCGACTTGTTATATAATTGGTGAAGCTCTAAAATCTTACTCGTATAGAAGAATTCCAGGCTTTAGTAAAGGGGTGATAAACAAAGGAGATGTTAGAAACCGAGCAGTTTTAGAAATTGTGCTTTTGTTGCTGCTTAAAGAGAAAGGTTCGGTTTCTTGCAGTTTCATTATCAAATTTTTGAAGCTTGCAAGATTGGTTTATGCTGGTGAGAATTCCAAGAAGTATTTGGTTAGAAGAATAGGGAAGCAGCTGCAAGAAGCATCTATGTCTGATCTTTTGAATTTTAGTTGTGAAGGTGATGAAATAACGTATGATATTGATTTAGTGATGGATATAGTTTAGGAATTTGCAATGCAAGGGAATGCAAGTGGTCAAACCGAGACAAGGTGTTCTGAAGAGGTTGGAGAAGGAGAAAAAGGTTGTTTAGGTGGAGGATGTTCTTAATCCAAACGAGCCACTTTTTGATGCGCCTCAAAATGGTCATTATACATTGTCCGAGTTGGTTGATGGTGCTTTTGTAGTTTGGCCAGGGTATCGTATTCGTTGTTTGTAAGCTTCTAGATATGTTGCAGTAGTGAAATTTGAAGTTGTCACAATGAACTTTGTAGAATTTGATATGCATTATTTCGTACATTTGATTTTTTTTTATAATTTGATGATATGTTAGTTTTGAAATTTAGTTCCGTGTTTTCTAATGTTATAAATTCGTATAGATATAGATGAATGAAATACTAGATGCTGAATAAGATATGGTTTAACTATACCAAATTTGCAACACTTATAAGTGTTGGTAATTTTGCTATTTACTTATGCAATGAATTCCTAACGGCCATAACCGTTGGAAATTAAAAATTCCCAATAGTTATAACCATTGGGGATGTAAATTAATTCCCAACATTTATAACCGTTGGGAATTACGAAGATTCCCAACGGTTATAACCATTGCGAATCACCAAGATTCCCAACGGCTATAACCGTTTAGAATTATGGTTTTTCCCAACGGTTATAACCGTTGGGAATTTTGTTCATTCCCAATAGTTGTAACCGTTGGGAAGTCCCCAAATTCCCAATGGTTATAACCGTTGGGAATGACAAAATTCCCAACGGTTATAACCGTTACAAAATATGTAAAAAAAATTATAACGTACCTACTACCAACGGTTATAACCATTGAGAATTTGATTACCAATGGTTATAACCGTTACAAAACAATAGACAAACATATACCATATACTATAGTAGATATTGGCCGGCACACAGTTACATAAATATGCGGATACATGGCAATATGCACAAAACTCGGCTCACCACGGCGAGCTTCACATCTTAGTCGCATCATGCTTTTCCCCGTATGAGTGTCACAACGAGCTTCACATCTTAGTCGCATCATGCTTTTCCCCGTATGAGTGTCATTTACGAGCAAAGAATAACTGAATATATATCACAATGATGTCCCATACCACCTCATGCTACTATTCTATTTATCCAGTGCTCACAAGCCACACTCACTCTATCATAATATTCAATATCAAGGGTCATAGGGGTAACCAAAAAAATATTACCAAATATCTCATACCAAATGTACTACAAATCAATTTACCCGAATTCCTACTCAATATTATTCTATATAGGTCCAAAGAATTACTGGAGAAGTATTATCGAAAGTCTCATACCAGATGATATTATAACCATGTTTATTCAGATTTCTTTTTACGTAAAATGAATATAACCAAAACATTCAAATATAAATTAGAGAATGGTTCATGTTCCAAAAATGTAATAAAACTTTTGTAATCAATTATTATATTGTAATGACAATACCTTTATAACATTTATATAACGAACAATGCATTCGCTTTATTTATACAATCATAAATACATATTAAATACTCAATTTCACTTTACAATTCAAATATAGCTAATAAAAGTTACCATAATGAAATTCCACTTTGAAATAAATTTGTAAACTTCCATAATAAATCCTTTTTATGTTAGCAATAAAATATAATTCACATCCATCACTTTACACTTAAAATCATTGGTAAATCATATTAAAGTCCTTTAAGAATATTTAGAAAACCTCTTATAATTTTATAGTATATCTATTGTTTTTTTCTATTCTATCTCGGCTATTCCACCTAGCTTGGCCATGCTTCTTTATGTTATGAAAGATAACAAGTCTATCCAAATGAATGAATAAAAAAATTAATTCCACAAATAAAAAAGAATTTTAGTGGAATTTATAATGTCAAATAGAAACGTCCCTTCATTTAAATACTTATATATATATATCTGTTGTGTGTAAACCCGTAATAAAACCTATAAACTATAAGATATACTTCTAAAACACTAAAAATATTGGTTAGGAACCGTTTCTCATTTCTAGAAATAATATAAGATCTTAAATAATCATTTAATATGATTAATCAAATTTTCTACTTTATAAACATCATTTAATAATATTCAATACTAAATTTAAATAAATCACTTCTTAAAATTATTTCAGTAGATATAGAATCCATAACATAGTTTTATAATTAAATCATATAAGCTAACCATACATTTATATAAATATTTCACAAAATCAAAACAATTTAAATAAAAAAAATTGACTTAAATGATGCTCATCGGTCGACCGCTAGCGGTCTATCAGTAAAATCCCCCAGTCATGAATTCCTGAAGCATTGTTGCAACTGTAAACCATTCATTCATCACAATCAATCCAAAAAACTTCATTTATCTCGAATCAATCCATGACATCAGCAATTCAATTGTAAACAAGAGGAGTGGCTACATATACTTCACAAAATCCAATATATGATATACGATTTAAGCATTATAGACATAGATGTGTGAGTATAATTACTCACTGAGCTTCTGCTACTTCAGCTTTTCCATTTTTCTTTATTGTAAACTTTCCTATGCATCAAACCTTTGATCAAAACATTATTTTCTCCGTAGCCATAGGTGAGGTATAATTTTGAGATACATATATTTGAATTTGAGAATTTATAGGAATTTATTTTGATTCTAAAAAGCGGAATGTAGGATTTTTGATATTTTTTCTTTTATAGAGTTGGAAGATAGATTCGGGTGGAGGGAGTGTACATGAATTGCTTATGAATGAAATAGAGAAATTTCAAGATCTAGAATTGTCTAGATTTAGAATGCATGAAGCCTAAAGTTTGGACTTTGCAACATGGTCTTGGATTAAATGTAAACAATTAATAACCATTTTCATTTTATTTTCTTATAAATCTATTTTTATACAAATTAAATTAACTTCAATTTAAATTATTCTTTAATTACATTTCAAGCCCAATTATTAAATAATCTCCAAAACTCTTTATTTATTTAAATAAATAAAAACAATATTTCTTTTTCTCTTAAAATATACGTCTATTACTATTATTTATTATTATTAAAATTTATAGAATTATTCAATCACTTTTAACATATTTTCATAACCACTTATAATTTAAAATAATAATATTACTCCAAAATAATTTAATTCATATCCTTCCTAAAATAATTAACTTTTCACTAATAAATATTCCCAACTAAATCCAAAATTATTCTTATTTAATCTTTAAAATCCATTTTATTTCATTAAATCACCACTATTAATTTTAGTTAATTACTTCTCAACATCATATTGTTAAAGACTTTCCTCTTAACAAAATTACATCCTTGCAATTCCTTCTTAGGGAAAATCTATAACTAAGCTGATAGTTCCTAGTTTAACTACACCATCTTCAATTATATAAATACAAAACAAACACTTATCAATAAAAATTTATCAATACTCCAACTTACTATCTTGAGTTACACGTGTGGTGATCTTCATCGACCCGTCTAGTTTCAAATAGAGCTATACAAAATAATGCCTAGACCTTTTATCGGTGGCTTAACACAGAACTTAGATTTTATCTTCCTCACCCAATATCTATAACTATGGACCTTGAGTTTCAAATGAACTCATTTAGAGGATGTCAATATTAAAAAAACAACCAAAAATGCATTACATATATGTTGATAATTCTGAGGCGTTTCAGAATAACCTTAATAGCTTGAAGTCCAACCCAAATTTCACAAAACACAAAACAATATAAAATTATCACATTAATTCTTAAACAAATTCTCTTATATCTATAAGTAAAAGTATCTCTATTATCTTTAAAATCCAAAGATATTTATCTATCAATTAACTTCCAAAGATATTAATAAATAATACTCTATAAATTTCTTTCTATTTAAAGATATATATACCAAATCAAAAATTTCTTTTCTATAATTACAAAATACTTCATCGTAAATAACTTGATTTCCAAATACTTTTCTTAAAATTCTCATTTCATAAATAATTTAAACACTTTCCAAAAATAAAAAAATAAAAAATATGTATTTACCTTCAAAATATCAAAACATCTTCATAATTTTCCCTTCCAAAGATGTAGTTATGCATATAATAATCAATAAACCCCTTTCTTTTCAAAATATTTTCAAAACTTGAATTTTCCTTCCACTAAATGTCAAATTGTTTTTTTAATTTCCAAATATTACAACAAAAACAAGTACTTCCCAAAATATTTTATTATATTTTTTTTTCAAAAATTCATTTTACATAGTTTATCCATTCATCACTTGTTGAATAAACCTTGTCAACACACATCAAAATCATAATAACATTCCTTTACAAAATTTACTTTTTCTTCAAATATCCTTTATATATGATTTGAAATTTATTCATTAAACACTTTATGTTCGTTTATAAAATAATCGCCTTTTCAATTTAATATATTAGAACTTCAAAAAATTTTATCATCGAATTTTATTTCAATAATAATTTCTTTTCGATTTAAAAGAAGAGTCGCTGAAATCCCAATTAATATCAACTTTTAATTTCCATATTCAGCTTTTAATTTCCTTTCAAAATAAATTTTTCACTTTGAAATCAAATCAAACAAATTCTATCTTCTAGTAGTTAGTAAATACACAAACAAAAGAAATATTCTTTTTCTTAAAATATTTTATTACACCAAACTTTAATTTAAATACATTTCCAGTTTCTTTTCATATTAAATATACAAACTCACATAAGTACATAACATATTTGTATATCATTATAATAGAATCTTTATTAATACTCGTCTATCTAATGAAACATACTTGCTTCATAAGACTTTTCTTAATCTCAAAATATCCAATTCGAAAAATTATACTTCTTAAAAGTATTTATATTTAAACAATCAGAATATTCAAGCTATATAAATCATTTCATATTCATGTTAAATAAAGTACCCAAAACTCTTTAAATTTGTTCCAAATATAAGTAAATTATAATTTATTGCTAACATGTATTTATTTATAATTTAAATTGTCATTTCTTACTATACATTATTATATTCATATTCTAACATCTATAGCAGTCTACTGCAAGTCAAATACAATTATTCAAAAAAGGTTCACACAATTCATTTCAACACACAATATATATTTCATATTTACAGATATTATAAAAGATAACGACATTGCCTCGTTATATATTTCTAGGAACAACAATCTTCATTTGGCTACAATGTTAACCATATAATCAACACTGCCTTGCCAACTACCACATTGTTTACCAAAATTTACTGGCTATAACCGTCTCTTAAAATATATACATTATAAGGTTTCTTTTTCATTTCAAACAACTTATTATTATAAAGTAATTACTAATTCCTTGTCTCAACATGTTAATAATACTATTACTTTTCCATGTAATAAACTCTTTTATATCCAACTATTTCTTTAGGTATTTATTAAAACACTGAATAATTTCTTCTATCAAAATATAGTTCATACCACTTCTTTGGAGCATAACCTCATTTCCAAAACATTGAAATCCTACGAATATTTTTAACTTTTCAAAATATTAAAACCTTCACAAAAGTTGTGTCCATTTATATCGTTCTAGTATTTATGAATCCCTATCGACGCCATATGCATCATTAGACTTCTTAAAGCACTTAACGGACAAATTAACACAAGTTTTACTTCAAAAGTTCATTTATACGTTTTATGCATGTACCTTTATAAAATCTTACTAAAATACTTATTTACTTATGATAAAACTTAATCAAATACCATTTATATAATAAAATTATCAAAAAAAATTCCAATCAAACATTTACTTACTTATGTGGCATCGTTTGCTTAGTTTTATAAAATACTATCTAATACATTATATATATATATATATATATATAACATAGAAGATTTTCAACACTTTTTATAAAATATACTTACTTACATTAAAATATTTACTAATGCTTTCAAAATATATGTTAAAACCATGAATCACTTTTATTAATTTAAACATCATACTCAAATATCAAACAATACACAGTGGCAATAAACATCATAATTATTCATTTGTAAGATCAAGTAAACACCAAAATCATATTCATTCAATAATTCTAATTAATATTCATAACTAATATATTACATTAAACAAAAATATAAATTTTTTCCCTAACTGTAATTTGACTACTTAAGACACTACAAGCTTTTATTTATCAATCTTTGAGTAGGCTTCTAATCTTTATGTAATGATTCAGAATTAATATTATTCCTAACAATAATTACAAATTCAATACAAGTAATTATCAACCAAAAAACATAGGTAAGAAACAAATAATCAATGCACCCAGAGAAAAACAATTCATCGGCTTCAGCTGCACACTCTAATCAATAACAGATCAAAATTCAACTACTGAACTACAAAACCACTAGAGGTCTAATACTTAATATCAATACTAACACTACTGGTCGGACCATACATATTTATATTTTTAATACTCAAAAGAATCATAAATGAAAATATTATATATATATATATATATATAACAAATACGTCCCTAGATGATTATCCTAGCAATCATTATATACTCCTAATATCCCTTATTATAGGCCAATTACCTAACACACCTAAGGGGACATGGACTCTAAGTCTCATATAAGGTTATGACTCGTGTCTCATATATAAAATGTATTATTTTTAACCTACTCTAATACCAAATGAAACACCCCACCTCTATACGTCCAAGAGTATTACTATTAGATATATAAAGAATAGGGAGATATGAGCTTCACACATGAATATTCTCTTGGGATAACACTAGTACGTATTTAAACAACCAATAACTAACCCACCTGAACGTACATGATATCGATAGGGCTAGTAATTTTACTCGAGGCCCATAGAACTGTCTGACCTGAACCACTAGAAAACCACGTCGACCCCAGCCCATCGGATAGTTGGTTAGGTGTGGTTTGCACTTTTAGCTATTTAGACCCGAAGACCCGAAGGAAAACCCAACTGCTTACATTTTTGATTCAACATGGCAACTTACTTTGATGGTCAAATTAATAAGTTAGTATTTATATAAAACGCCAAATAATTTGGCAATGTAAGACAATAGAATTACTAGTTTGGGTATTCTTTTAGTCTCACGTTGCTTGGAATAACTTACATTATGCTACTTATATACAAGTAGCCATTCACTATCATAAAAAAATTCTGCCTTAAGTTTATTTTTTTGGTAGCTAATAGGAAAACATCGGTTAGACCCGAACCGTACTTGATTAGGGCCTGTAACAACCCTAAATTTTAAACAATTTAATTTGAAAATATTTAATTAATTTTAAATATTTGAATGATGGTTTTGTTTGAATTCCCAATATAACTATGAAATTGGTGATTAAATTTTAGAATTTAATCTATTGAAAATTGAATAAAAATTTGAGTCTTCAATTTTAAGTTGATTAAAAATAATTTAAAAGCTTAGAAAATTCACATTGATAATACTGAAGATAATAGAAGCTTCAGAATTGAATTTGTAAGTGATTTGCTCAGTTTTGGAATTTTATCGTTTAAATTGAATTTAAAAATAGCCTTCCGAGGCACGGTCTCAGAATTTGACGAAATCAGTTCCATTGGGTCCGTAATGTTGAGTTATTACCGGATTTCAAATTTCGTTTTTATTTGAGTTGTTTTGTGAGCATACGACGTATAACCGCGTTGATAAAAATTGATGTTGAGAAAAACAAATTGAATTCAAAATATAAAATGAAAATAATAATAATAATATATAATAAAATAATAATATATTTTTTCACCAGCATCCTGAATTTACGCCGTTACATATGCCTTAACCTACGCCTAAAATCACGAACGAAATCATGTAAAGTATGTTTCGTTCTATTTTTGAGTACCTCTCCCTTTTCTCCATCACTTCAAAAACATACGAAAGAAAAAAAAACGAATGAAGGAATTAAAAATGGCGGCCACGAGTTTCTTCTTCGTCCTTCGATCCAAGCTAGGGCTTTTCGAAATCGTGGGCTTCGGCTTCAATTTTGCTCGACCGCTTCAAGCAAGGTGAGTGTATATCACTCATATCTAAATCAAATTTTGATGATTTCTGTCTTGTTCTAATTCGTGAATTTTCGTTGCTTAATTTCTGGGCTATCATTGCTTCGAATTTTTGATGATTTTGTCTATATTGGGCTTCGGCCATTCCATTTTGTTTAGATGCTTGAGATGATTTTACTGTGATGATTTCTTTAATTTTGCCAATTTTGTATAACCTGATACTTGATATGCGCGGGTTTGAGCTGTTCGATTCTTGACAATCTTGTCTCTGACTCGTTCAGCCTATTCTTTGATCATGGTTTTGATTTGGTTCGATGTTGACTTCGGTTTTGATTGAAAGTGTTGCAGTTGATTTACTTGAATGTTGTCGATTTCATTCGACTTTGTTCCGATGTTGGTAATTTTATTAGACTGGATCAGATTTCTTGTTGCATTCGTCTTTAACTTGATTTGTTCAATGTTTTTGACCTGTTGTTCGATCATTGATTATAAAAATAATAATAATAATAAAAATCAGTTGAATTCTTGCTTTTGAAATAATTGGATATCACCACAGTTTCGAAATTTAATGGTTATATTCGAATTTTGTTGAGGATTTATGATTTGAGTTTGACGATGTTGTTTTGTTCGACTTTGACTATATTGTCTACTGCCTCTGGTGGCACTTCTGTCCTTGTTCGATTTTACTGCTGCTATAAAACTATACTTTGGCCACTTAGATTTTTCTTCTTGCTGCTTGATTTTGTAAGTTTTGTCGGCCTTGCTCTGTCACCTGTTTCTGCATATATTGGTGGATTGGCTTAAAATTGCAATCGAGTCTGGCACATTTGTTTGTAGACTTGATTTTCCTCACTGTGTAAATGAACTTGTTTCATTAGTGATGTACTGTACATTCACTGTCCTCATGAACTTGTTTCGATTAGCGATGTACTGTACAATCACTATTCTCTCTTGATGTTATTGTTTGCATTGCACTTGAGCTTGATTGCTGCTGTTTTTTTTTTGTAGTAGCCTTACATGTGCACTTGTTGTAGCAGTTTCAATGTTGCATTCATGTGTACATCATTTGTCGGCTGTGTCTTTGATGCTGGCTTGCATTGTCATTTGATCTATTTGCTTTTGAATTCCTATACGTACTGCCTAGCTGCAGTCATATATGCATCCTTGGATTTCTCTGGTGTATATTTGCTTGATTTTATTCACTGCTTCATTGTAAGTTGTTGATGAATCACTGTCTATATGTGGTACATCAATGTACATATATATTACTTGATTTTGTACCTAGAATATTGGTATTCATCCCTTGCCTGTTGCATTTGCAGTGTCTTCATTTGTGCACTGCTGTGTATTGGTTTCATGATATATTAGTTTTAGCTTGCTTCTGATATCACTAAACTTTGATAGTCTCGATTAGTTTGTTTTGAGACAGCTTTTGTTGCATTGTGATCTTGTGGTGGCTGCAGTATTCGTTGCAGTTTACCCTTGTATCCTTGTGTGGCGGCAGTTCCATTTTGTTGCACTTTTGGATTATATATGTTGACTTGAGCCTTTTTTTATTTAACTACAACTTTGGTTTGCATATATCATATGAAGTAACCTGTAGCACTTGACTTCGGCATACCTTAAATTTGAACTGCGTATTTCGTTTTGGCCTTAGCTTTGAAACATTTTTCAATGCTCGGCCCACTGCAGTTCCATCCTCTCTGTGGCATTGCTCATATGCATATGCATATATATATATATATATATATATATATGCATTTATGTATGTATATATGTGACTGTGTGTCACACTGTTTCATATATATATATATATATATGTGTGTGTGTGTGTTTATCCCCTGTGTATGTTTCATAGGCATTTTTGTAAATTACTGCAATTGGAAATTTCTGAATTCATTTTCTGATTTGGTAATATTCTGATGGCATCGACTTTGACTTGAAATTCTGGCATGTTGTTGCAACATCCACTGTGTTTTTTTGCTTTGAGGTACTTTCTGTTTGGTGTTGTTTCATTGAAGTTGGTCATTTGTATACTTCATGTTGCACTGCATCACCCTGTTGCAGTGTTGTTTCAATTTCCTTGTTGCTGTTTGCTCTATATTCAAAGTGGGGCCGCAGTTTCATTTTATATAAAATATCACACTTGTTGACGTGTGCAGTAATAAGTTGTTTGGGAACTTGTTTTCTTGAGTTTACTTGAGTATATGCAAAACAATTGCATTTCGACCTTGCCATGTTGCACGAGTTTTGGTGTTGCAGCCGCGTTGAGTCACTGACTTGACCTCTGCAGCTTTGATTTCTGATGGTATTCTCCGTTGTGATGATTTCACATATTGTTGTGGCGAGGCAGTGCACGCAAGCGTGAACTGCAGCCACACAGTATCCACATTTTGAATTGATATTTGAACCTTCATTGATTTTGGTTCGTTGATCTTTTGAGTACATCATCACGATAGTGGCAAGGCAGTGCACGCAAGCGTGAACTGCAGCCACACGGTATTGATTTTATTGATATACTATTTTGTTTTGATTTATGATCTTTTGCATTTTTCATTATGGTAGTGGAGAGGCAGTGCACGCAAGCGTGAACTGCAGCCATACAGAGTTAACATTTTAAATGTGGCGAGGCCGTACACGAGTGCGTGTACTGCAGCCCTACCAAATCTGATGTTTTTAATTGATGTTTTCTATTAATGGAAATTTATTTTATGTTGCCAATTCAATATATTTTGAATCGCATTTTGTTGTTAATTGCCGTTTAGGAAATTCTGATGTTTTTTCTAAAATTATTTTCATTAATAATCCTTTCATCTATCTTCATTGAAAATCTGAATCTACTGATTTGTTGTTTAACACTGTTAAGTGTTATATTTACTGTTATCCGATTTCTTGTTAAAGGATCGGATAGGTGAATTTATCTTTGACTGTCGTCTAATTGTTGTTCGATTATTTTTGCCTTTTTGCACTAATAACTGAGTTTGAATTAGACTGACCCGTGTATTATTTTCTTTTGAATGTAATACTCGGGTCAGACCCAGTATTTTACAGCTTGAAGATTTTCGGGCAGCAAAGTTAGAGAGAGAGAGGGGGAAAACGCTTCACTTTATTTCAAGGATTTTGTACTTAAAGAAATATTCCGCTGTATAAAATTTAATTCATTGTATAAACTCTGATATATGTAAGAAAATCCATTTATGTGAAATATTATGATTATTGTTGTGATTCTGTGGCTGACTCTGTTTAAACCCTATAAACTGAATAACAATCCGTCATTTTGAACGTTTCAAGTGGTTTAATTACCGACTAGGGGCGGTCAGAAGGGCGGGTCGTTACAAAAAGTGGTATCAGAGCTTTGGTTTATACAAAGCTCAGTTTATGATGTTTAATATGAATAGTGACTAGAATCACTTTAAAGAAAGTGTTTTTCAAATCTAAAGAAGTATAAAAAATTTGTTGTTTTGAAAATAAAAGGTATTTTGAAAATTCAAATCTTTTTCGGAGAACCCACCTCTCTTTTGTACCTCTCTAAATTTAGGATTACGATAGTTTCTTCTCGGTAAAGTCTCCTTATGAGTCCCGATCATTCGGAAACCATTATCGAATTTGCTGAGATTTATGAAAAATAAAATATAAGTTAAGTGAATTAATGAATTGGTTTAAATCAAATGTTTTGAATATCTCCAAAGTAATAATTGTGAAATAAAATGACATGTCAATTTAGTTATAGCCAAGGGGATCATTAAACTATAACTTGGGAATTTGATTCTGAATTCTTTTGAAAATTGATTTCAAATGTTTTCAAGAATGATTTAGTAAATAAATGGATTATAAGTACTTAACTTATAAATGGACTTTTGATATATAATTGAGTTATATAAATTGAATTGAATTAATAAAGGAGATTTATAAATCGAAGCTTTATAAATAGAAATGGAATTTGTAAAGATTGTTTATAAATTCGAAACCAATTGAATTTGATAAATGAAACATAGAAGTTATTAAAGGAGATATATTCGTGATTTTGGACAGCGAATTATCCTTTAAGTTAAATATTGTGATAATAAAGGTTGGTTGGGAATTTTATCCACGATTTTGGACAGTGAATAATCTTTTAAATAAAAAGTATAGAAATACTGAATTGGGTAAATAAGGTATATTCACGACTTTGGACAGTGAACATATTATTAAATAAAACGGATATGTTTTAGGGAAGTGATATTATGAAATGAAGTTAATGGTTTTAAAGATGTTTTAAAATGCATTAAGTATCGAATACATAGATTTCAACATTCATTGTTGAAATAGGCGTTTTCGAGAAATAAGGAAATGGTGGACTATAACATTGTTGTTATAGTAAATGGTTTCCGAAAGAAAATGTTTTATATAGTATTGGGATTTATATATCTATCTTAAATTCGAATCCCTATACTAGTGATTTTGAGTTGTCGTAACGATGTTTTACGTAACATTCGTTTTGACTCAAATAAATGTGTTTAAAAGAACGCTTTCCTTAAAGAATGGAATATATACTTAATTATGATTTAAGTATATTGAATATTTTTCAAGTGTTGAAAATGAATGGATTTGTGAATTACTTATTATTAAATAAGTATGGAAATGTTTTCCAATATGAAATGAAAGATTTGAAATTCTATCTTTTAAAGATAAATTGAAAAATGAATATTTGAAATTTGTTTCAGATGTTTAAGTGTGGAAAATTATATATATCTTGTAAAGATATTGCTGGGAAATTTGAACAATTAGTTCAACATGAATTTTTTTTTTCAAAAAGATTGAATCTTGGGTTAAATTGAGTTTAACTTCGACACCAAAAACAATATAAGTTGAGTTTTAAATTTTGGATAGTCGATTGGGATTGTATGTCTAACATTGTGAATTGATGACATAGCAATTGATCTCTATTAAATGTATATCTGTTTGGTGGGCGGAGAATTTATTCTTTTAGCTATATACACCCTTCTCTGAGACGTACGAGCTCAGAGGTTATATATCGATAGACATCAATTATGTGTTGAGAATTGACGATGTAACGTGAAATCCAAATCGAATGTGAAGTCGATAATGAATTGGATTATGAATGTGAATTGGGTTTGAGATAACCTTAAAATTTCAAATCGATTTAGGGGAAAATTTTAAACGAGATGGAAGTTTTGGAATCCTCTATTTGTAATGAATATGAGATATTGTGGTTTTCGTAACTTATATATGTGAATGTAATAATTCGAAAACCATTAGTTTGGAAAGTCATTATTATGAAAATCCTATGCAAGTTTACATATGTATGATATGTACGAAATGTGAAATGAAGTACTATATGTATATGACATATGTTTTCTAAAACTGAGGATATGGAAATGTATCTTCCATTTATAATTTGTGAAGGTGATTGGAACTCGGTGTGAGTGTCCATTTGAAAATCGTAGCTACGTAGAATTTCCATAAGTTGGAATGTCCATTTGGACTAGAATCCCTCATGATGGATCATCGTGATGAGATCATGTGAATTGATGATGTATTCTAGCGTAATTCGTGGGGCGTGATGTCTACAATTACAAGCGATTCTACTGGGATAGTAGCGCAACCACCGCGTAAACTGCGATCTAGAGGCCAAAGCGTAATTTAAGGGGCGAGATGCCTACGGTCACAAGCGTTTCTACTGGGATAGTAGCTTAACCGCCGTGTGAACCGCGATCTATGGCAACAACCATGGCGAAATTCAAGATATGTGAAATCTACAGATTACAAGCATTTCTACTGGGATAGTAGCGTAACCGCCGGGTAAGACTGTGATCCATGGGGGAGTGTGCTTTCCATATCCATTTTTAAAAGAATTTTTAAAAGTATTTTCACTGGGAGTTGAAGCAAGTATATTTAGTACTTGGAGATTTTTAGTCCTGCGCATGGCCAGCGTATGCCTAATGTCTGTAAGAACGACGATGGACTTGTTAAACTTCGAGTTAGCAAGTATTTTCAAAACTTTAGATAGCAAATCAATAGTCTGAAAATTAGAATTACATAATTCCAACCTAATTGAATTAAGGAAGAAGATTTTTAAAATATCTTGAAAGTCCACAGCTTTGAAAAAATATATGATATGAAAATCTTTAGCATGAAGAATTTCAAGTTTAAATTTGAGTTTTGTAAGTCGAATTTTTTTTTGGGTAAAAGACTTTTACGTCTTGATTATAGAAATAATGAACAAAGCTAGTGAGATAAAATAAATGGAATGAATCCTATATTTATTTATAAGTTTCGAACTTGGTAAAATTGTGTAGGGTATAAATATCGGTGAGATTTTAACAATCATTTTGCCTAACTTATAATTTCGGGACGAAATTCTTTAAAGAGGGAAGATTGTAATAACCCTAAATTTTAAACAATTTAATTTGAAAATATTTAATTAATTTTAAATATTTGAATGATGGTTTAGTTTGAATTCCCAATATAACTATGAAATTGGCGATTAAATTTTAGAATTTAATCTATTGAAAATTGAATAAAAATTTGAATCTTCAATTTTAAGCTGATTAAAAATAATTTAAAAGCTTAGAAAATTCACATTGATAATATTGAAGATAATAGAAGCTTCAGAATTGAATTTGTAAGTGATTTGTTCAGTTTTGGAATTTTATCGTTTAAATTGAATTTAAAAATAGTCTTCCGAGGCACGGTCTCGGAATTTGAGGAAATCAGTTCCATTGGGTCCGTAATGTTGAGTTATTACCGGATTTCAAATTTCGTTTTTATTTGAGTTGTTTTGTGAGCATACGACGTATAAACACGTTGATAAAAATTGATGTTGAGAAAAACAAATTTAATTCAAAATATAAAATGAAAATAATAATAATAATAATAATATATAATAAAATAATAAGATATTTTTTCACCAGCATCCTGAATTTACGCCGTTACATATGCCTTAACCTACGCCTAAAATCACGAACAAAATCGTGTAAAGTATGTTTCGTTCTATTTTTAAGTACCTCATCCCTTTTCTCCATCACTTCAAAAACATACGAAAGAAAAAAAACGAACGAAGGAATTAAAAATGGCGGCCATGAGTTTCTTCTTCGTCCTTCGATCCAAGCTAGGGCTTTTTGAAATCGTGGGCTTCGGCTTCAATTTTGCTCGACTGCTTCAAGCAAGGTGAGTGTATATCACTCACATCTAAATCAAATTTTGATGATTTCTGTCTTGTTCTAATTCGTGAATTTTCGTTGCTTAATTTCTGGGCTATCATTGCTTCGAATTTTTGATGATTTTGTCTATATTAGGCTTCGACCATTCCATTTTGTTTAGATGCTTGAGATGATTTTACTGTGATGATTTCTTTAATTTTGCCAATTTTGTATAACCTGATACTTGATACACGCGGGTTTGAGCTGTTCGATTCTTGACAATCTTGTCTCTGACTCGTTCAGCCTATTCTTTGATCATGGTTTTGATTTGGTTCGATGTTGACTTCGGTTTTGATTGAAAGTGTTGCAGTTGATTTACTTGAATGTTGTCGATTTCGTTCGACTTTGTTCCGATGTTGGTAATTTTATTAGACTGGATCAGATTTCTTGTTGCATTCGTCTTTAACTTGATTTGTTCAATGTTTTTGACCTGCTGTTCGATCATTGATTATAATAATAATAATAATAATAAAAATCAGTTGAATTCTTGCTTTTGAAATAATTGGATATCACCACATTTTCGAAATTTAATGGTTATATTTGAATTTTGTTGAGGATTTTTGATTTGAGTTTGACGATGTTGTTTTGTTGGACTTTGACTATATTGTCTACTGCCTCTGGTGGCACTTCTGTCCTTGTTCGATTTTACTGCTGCTATAAAATATACTTCGGCCACTTAGATTTTTCTTCTTGCTGCTTGATTTTGTAAGTTTTGTCGGCCTTGCTCCGTCACCTGTTTCTGCATATATTGGTGGATTGGCTTAAAATTGCAATCGAGTCTGGCACATTTGTTTGTAGACTTGATTTTCCTCACTGTGTAAATGAACTTGTTTCATTAGTGATGTACTGTACATTCACTGTCCTCATGAACTTGTTTCGACTAGCGATGTACTGTACAATCACTATTCTCTCTTGATGTTATTGTTTGCATTGCACTTGAGATTGATTGCTGCTGTTTTTTTTTATAGTAGCCTTACATGTGCACTTGTTGTAGCAGTTGCAATGTTGCATTCATGTGTACATCATTTGTCGGCTGTGTCTTTGATGTTGGCTTTCATTGTCATTTGATCTATTTGCTTTTGAATTCCTATGTGTACTGCCTAGCTGCAGTCATATATGCATCCTTGGATTTCTCTGGTGTATATTTGCTTGATTTTATTCACTGCTTCATTGTAAGTTGTTGATGAATCACTGTCTATATGTGGTACATCAATGTACATATATATTACTTGATTTTGTACCTAGAATATTGGTATTCATCCCTTGCCTGTTGCATTTGCAGTGTCTTCATTTGTGCACTGCTGTGTATTGGTTTCATGATATATTAGTTTTAGCTTGCTTCTGATATCACTGAACTTTGATAGTCTCGACTAGTTTGTTTCGAGACAGCTTTTGTTGCATTGTGATCTTGTGGTGGTGCAGTATTCATTGCAGTTTACCCTTGTATCCTTGTGTGGCAGCAGTTCCATTTTGTTGCACTTTTGGATTATATATGTTGACTTGAGCCTTTTGTTATTTTACTACAACTTTGGTTTGCATATATCATATGCAGTAACTGTAGCACTTGACTTTGGCATACCTTAAATTTGAACTGCGTATTTCGTTTTGGCCTTAGCTTTGAAACATTTTTCAATGCTCGGCCCACTGCAGTTCATCCTCTCTGTGGCATTGCTCATATGCATATATATATATATATATATATATATATATATATATGTGTGTGTGTGTGTGTGTGTGTGTGTGTGTGTGTGTGTGTGTGTGCATTTATGTATGTATATTTGTGACTGTGTGTCACACTATTTCATATATATATGTGTTTATCCCCTGTGTATGTTTCGTATGCATTTTTGTAAATTACTTCAATTGGAAATTTCTGAATTCATTTTATGATTTGGTAAAATTCTGATGGCATCGACTTTGACTTGAAATTCTAGCATGTTGTTGCAACATCCACTGTGTTATTTTGCTTTGAGGTACTTTCTGTTTGGTGTTGTTGCATTGAAGTTGGTCATTTGTATACTTCATGTTGCACTGCATCACCCTGTTGCAGTGTTGTTTCAATTTCCTTATTGCTGTTTTCTCTGAATTCAATGGGCCCGCAGTTTCATTTTATATAAAATATCACACTTGTTGAAGTGTGCAGTAATAAGTTGTTTGGGAACTTGTTTTCTTGAGTTTACTTGAGTATATGCAAAACAATTGCATTTCGACCTTGCCATGTTGCACGGGTTTTGGTGTTGCAGCCGCGTTGAGTCACTGACTTGACCTCTGCAGCTTTGTTTTCTGATAGTATTCTCTGTTGTGATGATTTCACATGTTGTTGTGGCGAGGCAGTGCACGCAAGCGTGAACTGCAGCCACACAGTATCCACATTTTGAATTGATATTTGAACCTTCATTGATTTTGGTCCGTTGATCTTTTGAGTACATCATCACGATAGTGGCAAGGCAGTGCACGCAAGCGTGAACTGCAGCCACACGACATTGATTTTATTGATATACTATTTTGTTTTGATTTATGATCTTTTGCATTTTTCATTACGGTAGTGGCGAGGCAGTGCACACAAGCGTGAACTGCAGCCACACAGAGTTAACATTTTAAATGTGGCGAGGCCGTACACGAGTGCGTGTACTGCAGCCCTACCAAATCTGATGTTTTTAATTGATGTTTTCTATTAATGGAAATTTATTTTATGTTGCCAATTCAATATATTTTGAATCGCATTTTGATGATTTTGTTGTTAATTGCCGTTTAGGCAATTCTGATGTTTTTTCTAAAATTATTTTCATTAATAATCCTTTCATCTATCTTCATTGAAAATCTGAATCTACTGATTTGTTGTTTAACACTGTTAAGTGTTATATTTACCGTTATCTGATTTCTTGTTAAGGGATCAGATAGGTGAATTTATCTTTGACTGTCGTCTAATTGTTGTTCGATTATTATTGCCTCTATGCACTAATAACCGAGTTTGAATTAGACTGACCCGTGTATTATTTTCTTTTGAATGTAATACTCGGGTCAGACCCAGTATTTTACAACTTGAAGATTTTCGGGCAGCAAAGTTAGAGAGAGAGGGGGAAAACGCTTCACTTTATTTCAAGGATTTTGTACTTAAAGAAATATTCCGCTGTATAAAATTTAATTCATTGTATAAACTCTGATATATGTAAGAAAATCCATTTATATGAAATATTATGATTATTGTTGTGATTCTGTGGCTGATTCTGTTTAAACCTTATAAACTGAATAACAATCCGTCATTTTGAATGTTTCAAGTTGGTTTAATTACCGACTAGGGGCGGTCAGAAGGGCGGGTCATTACAGGGACCATAGCACTGTGGGTAGGGTTTGGTTTTGGGTTGTCAATTTTACTGTATTGTACCCAACTACACTTGACCCAACCAAACTCGAGAGTGGATGGGTCGGGCCAGGTGGAGTCTGGTCAAATCGAAAGCCCTAAGTATCGGCATAAAACAATAAGCACATGCTTCTCCAGGATAGAACAATACATGATATACAGTAAATAACAGAGAGAACAAAGGCATTAAATGCAACGATTAATATATAATATAGTATATACAAAATATGTCCAATATACGACATAAGGATATCCATACACGAGACTATGCAACAAAAGATAATATACAACAATATTGAATACTAGCCTCCATTATGCCCACAAACACAAGCTGGTCTCATTGTCCCTAAGCCTGAAATGTCTCGAACTGACCCGAGTATTATGTAAATAACACACAAAACATACTATGTCTAAAAATAACATTCAATATACATACACACAGACACACACACACACACACATATATATATAAATCGGTATATGTATGATAACCATTGTAACACCCCGTAAAATCAACCATAAATAAATACATTGGATAAATTAATTCAAATATGATAGCGGTAAAAATGGAAATTTTGTACAGTTGAAATTTGACTATGAAAGTTATGTTGTTGCATTCCATGGTGATTTTCTAATCAATTTTCATATATAAACGGAGCTCAAATGAGGAAGTTATGGACGTTTGAAGCTTTAGGTTCAAATTAATTTAAATAGAGTTCAAATTCAAATAAATAATAAATTCCTATATTTAAAATTCAAAAGTTAATAGTAATTATACTTGGGGGTTAAGGAAATGCTAAAGCTAACGCAAACATAAAATTATAATTAAGGAATTGAATAAAATAAATCAATGGCAATCAAATCGTTCCCAAAATAGAGGACCGGTCGACCCCTGACCTACGGCCAATCGACCACTAGCGGTCGATCGGTGGGTGGATGCGGTCGACTGGTGAAGCTTAGTGGTGACTAGGGTTTGTGTAATAATTAATGTTCAGATTTTTATTATTTTAAACTTTCTTAAATCAGACAGTTCTGGTGCATTCCAACCACTATAAATAAGAGCCTAGCCCCCTTACTTTTATTCATAAAATATTTTGAGAACACTAGCGAAACTCTATCAGTTCGTCTCTTCGTAGATTCAGAAAGCTATATTATGGTTTAAGGTAAGAAATCATATTCATCTATTCTTATTTATTGTTTATTTTCTAAACTTCTCCTCAAAACCTCTAATTTTATAAATCTAATATATACACAATCTCTTGTTGTATATGTCAAAAAGAAGATATCTGAAGGAGATCATTATAGGCATGTCAAATCTAAGAAGGAGGTAAAGCTAAGGAACTACGTGAGTGGAAATCTTAGTTTTTCTATTTCAGTATTTGAATAGTGTAGTTTGGATTTGGTATATTCCTTAGGGAGTTTTGGGTTACAGAAAACATCACATTAAAAATCCTTAAAATTCCCCCAAAGTGAAATGTAAATTCTAAAGTAGGAATCTTAATTTTTTTTAGCAAAGCTAAGCAGGTTTGACTGGCGCTAACCAGTTTATTGCAAACACAATAAAGAAGAGTTGCACCATAACAAATCTATGGAGCAACCGGAAAGAAAAAATAGAAAAGATAACAATTAAGCAAACAAAACTATGTCAACAAAAACACAGTTAGTCCCAAAAACTAATGAAATTGCTAGCAAACTCAAACGTGCAATTTCGCACACCATCTTTGATAGAGCCCATCAATTGATTCCATAATTCAATTTCGGTTTTGATCTTGCCTTTGAAAATTCTTTCGTTTTCTTTCTCTCCATATAACTCCAACGATTTTTTGAGCACAAGAAGCAACAATGTTCTAGAATCATTCTTCCATCTAGTGGCGCTAAAGAGAAAACACCACTCACTATTGCTATCCCTGGATCTGTTTCCATGACCTAGTAAAGCCGATAACCTGTTCCACAACCTATGAATAACCTTGCAGCTGAAGAAAAGATGAACGTTCCTCTCATCTTCATCATCACAGAAAACGCAGGTTGCTTCAGAGACCATGCCAATGCGTTGGAGTTTGTCTTTGAAGTTCATGGCATTTCGAAGAACCTTCCAAAGAAGACAGTTGTCATTTACTTTACAGTGACGGTCCCAAACCCTTTTTCCCAAGCAAACCAGGGTGTGGACGTAGCGTGGGAAACACAGTCATATAACTTTGAGATAGAGTGTTCGACAAGATCAGGTGACCACAGCACTTTGTCACAAGTGATAATAGGGTACTGTTGCCTGCTGATCTCCTGCCACAGTTGACGAGTGAATTGGTTGCTAGAGAACGGCATTGAGATGACACCATTGCATATAAAGTTCTTTGCCTTGGCATCCATTGGTATACCAGTTTGAAGTATTTGGTTGTATGTCATTGCTTTGCTAAGTATGAGGCCATGCCTAGCCCAGGGATCATTCCAGAAACTCACAGTGCCACAGGGAGATGCAATGTGCTTAATATGTGGTAGCAATATTGACCGAAGATTAAGGATGGATCTCCAAGTCCAAGTGCTGCCATGCGCGATGTCCATGCACCAAAAATTCTTGCTTCTGAGATGATGCTTTTTCCTCCACGCCACCCAAATATTGTTTTTAGAATTAAGAAGATTATCAAAATGCGTACTAAAAGCAGTAGAATTCCAGTTTCATATGTTAATGATTCCAAGGCCACCCATGCTTTTCTTGGTTTCAACCTTACAAAAGTTTATTGGTTTGAGACTGTTAGAGTGAATGCTTCCAAACCAGAGAAAGTTACACATCGCCTTCCTAATCATGTGAATGAGCCTTTTGGGGAGAATGAAGGTTCTGGACCAGTATGTAGTGAAAGAGAAAATGACAGATTTTATAAGGGTGAGTCTTCCCGCCTGTGATAGAAACCTATTAGCCCAAGCTTTCATGGTATGTGTAATCTTGTCATAGAGTTTCATGCACTGAGAAGTAGAGACTTTGGTGGAGCTCATAGGGATCCCCAGGTAAGATATATTTTCAGGTGCAAGGGGCAGGTGACACACATTAGTAAGGGACAGGATTGCAGAAGCATCAATTCCAGCAATTTTAATTAAGGACTTGTCAAGATTAATAGCAAGCCCACTGAACTTGTGAAAAGCAGTAAGACTTTCCATTAAGTTGCTAATAGATTGAATAGTAGGCTTGGTGAAAACAATAAGATCATCAGCAAACATGAGCGAGGAAATAAGGGGATCTTTGCACTTGGGGTGGGTAAGAATTCTTTTGCATGAGATTTCATGATTAATCATCGCAGTGAGCACTTCCATGACCAGTATGAATATGTAAGTGGACATAGGGCAACCTTGTCTGATTCCTTGTTTACTCTTGAAGTAGCCAACAGTGTTACCATTGAGATTCAAAGAGAAATGCGCTGTAGAGATGCATGTGTAAATCCATGAGGCAAAGTGGGGGGGGGGGATTTCATTTTGGCAAGGGTTCTGGAGATAGTGGTCCATTGAAGAGTATCATAAGCTTTCTTTATGTCAAGTTTCAACATAGCTCTTGGACTTGTCGTGGACTTGTTGTAATCTTTTAGTAGTTCATTTGTCAACAACACATTGTCGAGAATACTTCTCCCCTGAATGAAAGCAACTTGGTTGGGGGAGATAAGATGGTTAAGAACAAATTTCAGTCTAGAAGAAATTATCTTGGATAGACACTTGTAAGTGGTATTGCAACATGAGATTGGTCTGAAATCAGTGACATTGATAGGATGCTCAGTCTTGGATATTAAGGCGATATTGGTTGCATTTATTCCAGATAGGATTTTACTATGATTGAAGAAACTGTTCACAGCCTTGAAAAAATCAACTTTAATGATGTCCCAACAGCTAATGAAGAAATTGGCATTAAAACCATCAGGGCCTCCGCACGATTCCTTATTCATATCGAAGATGCTTTGCTTAAT
Source organism: Allium cepa (assembly GCA_030765085.1). Lineage (NCBI taxonomy): Eukaryota > Viridiplantae > Streptophyta > Magnoliopsida > Asparagales > Amaryllidaceae > Allium > Allium cepa. The sequence goes on from CM060935.1 coordinate 390,053,780, forward strand.
TTCATGTTCAGTTATTAAGGTAGAAAGAAAGGCTACATGGTCAGGGCTAAGACAAGGAAGTTTCAGATCATCAATGATTGAGAGATCAGGTTGGAAATCAACATCATTACCAAGAAGGTTGGAGAAGTATTCAAGGAAGGCATTGTCAACATCAAGAGGAGTGGTACAGGTCTTACCTGAACGATCGATGATACAATGAATATTGGTTTTGGAATGCTTCACTTTAAGGCTTTCATGAAAGAATTTTGTGTTCCTATCACCAGAATTTGTCCATTTGAATCTGAGTTTCTGTTTTCTCATATCGTTCTCTGCCTCAAGTGCTTTACTGTATTGATCTTGTAAATTGTATTCAGCATTGGCTAATTCAACATTGTTCGGATTTTGTATAACTTGGGTTCTGGCATCAGCAAGAGTAATTGCTATCGTGGTAGATAGAAGGTCGCCAGTGCCAAACCTGTTTCTAGCCCATTTCCCAAGAGCTCTTTTCGCATTCTTCATTTTTTGCTGCAAAACAAACATAGGTGTGCCAAAATAGTTAATACTCCAGGCCTTATTAACAATACTTAAAAAATCAGGCTCTTTTGTCCATATGTTAAAAAATTTAAAAGAGGACTTTCTTAATGTGCAACCATTTTCCATTTGGATGATTTAGGGGGAGTGATCAGAGAGAAGTGGAGGAGGGAGGAAAATGGATAACTTTGGCCATGTGGTATACGACTCAATGTTGCAAAAAGTGTGATCAATTTTGGTATAGATTCTTCTACCAGACCTACTCCTGTTGTCCCAAGTAAATCTGGCACCAGCGAAGGGAACATGAAGGAGATCAGCAGAATTAATAGAGGAGTTAAGGGGAGAAATGTCATTCAAGGTGACAGCATTCCCACCGATGTGATCATTGATGGACAAGAGGCAGTTAAAGTCCCCTGAAACAATCCAGGGATGGGAGTTTTCGGCTACGTGTGGAAGGTAATTATGGAGGGAAAGCCTGCTGCTGGCACAATTATCGGCGTACACAATAGTGAGATATAAGGATTTGGACGTGGCTTTGTGAGCGAGGTGTGAATGGATGAATTGTTTGTGAGATAGGATCGGGGTTAGATTGTACATGATCGAGTCATATAATATCAATATTCTTCCATAAGGGGCTTCGATTAGGTTGTGACATGATTTCCATAGCGGGTTAATGAATTACACAGCTTTAATGCTAAGGTCAAGGTTTAGTTTTGTTTCAAGAATGGCAATGAGACTGAGTTTAAACTTGGATATGATGCTTTTAACTTGGATTAATTTGGTTTGAAAGTGTGCTCCTCTAATATTCCATACAACAAAGGTTTGTGTCATTGATGCAATTTTTTTAAAGAGGAGTTCTGGTTAGTCTTGCTTCTGGTTGCAGAAGATGGGTTATCACTTGTTTCGGGGAGTATTCTAGTTGTTGTGGTTATATTGGGATTATTAAGGTCGATGTTGGGTATAATGGCACGGTGGTTGCTTCCTCTAAATTTAAGTTTGGTTTTGTTTTTGTGATGTTGTGGCTTTGTGGTCGGGGATGATGGTTTGTTGGATAAGGTTATCAAGTCAGTGAAACCAGGAGGAGCTATAATGTTGGAATAAGGTTCAGGGGAGGAAGATAAAACATTGATTATAATATCATCATTGCCATTGTGAATTGGGATGGTGGATGACTGCATAGGATGTGTATTGGGAATGGGTATAGATGTGGTTAGCTTGCTTGATTGCTAAGTGATGTTGGGTTCACATGGCAAGTCCATGCACGTATCACCTGTGCATGAAATGTTAGTATCACAAAAATTCGCTGTGGCCTCTATATATGTTTCTTCCTCATCAGCAACATTCTCTTCCAAGGCAGATAACACCGAGAAACTATTTAACCCTGTATGGCCATCCAAAACAGAATCAACAACAATGTTGGAGTTGTTGGCAGTATCAAAATTTTGTATGTTTGAAGTTACCACCTTTGCATGGCATTGCATCAACTGATCAGCTGATTTGCTTCGGGGAATTGTCGTGATTTCCATGTTTTTACTCGGGACATTTGCTTTGTTCTCTGTTTTTTTTCCTGGGTGCTCACAACCACTACTTTCTTTCATATTTCTGCTCTGTGTTCCAGTCACCACATTCTTACTCAGAAGTTCACTATTCTTGAACGTTTGCTTTCTTTTTGCAATCTTCTTCCAAACATATTTTCCTGCACTAACTTCATTTTTCTTAATTTTTTTCCTTGCACGGTGTTTTCCTGCTCTTGGATCGGTTTACCCACTTGCTCTTGCATCACATTGTTGTCACACACAATAGATAAGTGACCAAACATCTTGCAGTGAACACAAATCTCAGGTTTCCATAGATAGTTTACATGCACAAATTGCTCACTTCCATCCAAAAGCATAACTGGGAATTTCTCAATTAATTCATTTTCTGGTGTAACCTCAACTAAACACTTAGCATAGTTAATTCTTTCAAGTTTTTCAGTAGATTCATCAAGACATATCAACTTACCAATACGATTCGCCAACCAATTTATTCCAAGATGTGACCAAGCATAGATTGGGATGTTGGTTAGTTGTAGCCACATTGGAACAGCTTTTATTTTGCCTCTGACATTGCCAAGTTCAAGGGACCATTGTTGGATAATGAAGATCTTGTTTCTTATAAAGATTGGATCACTTCTCAAAATCCTGATTTTATCCTCTTCACACGTCAGATGAAAAAGGAAGAGAGCACCATCATATTTAACTTTGACAGATCCTTTCAGTTTCCATGCTTTTTTGAGAAATTTGACAATAGTAGTGAATGACAGAGGTTTATCAAGAAAGAATCCGACAATGTAATCTTGCCATATTGCCATACCTGCTGCCAGTACGTCTTCAGGGGGAATCATGGCTTCTCCGTTGAAATCAAGGTTTATGTTAATCGGCGAGTAGGCACCGGCGTTGCGTGGTTTGGTTTTTAATAGGTTAGTCCATGCAGGACGTGGAGTGGGTGGTTGGACAAGCTGTGGGATATGCATGGGGAGTTCATTTGGATGGATGGTGGAGCTGATGGTGGGTAACGTTGGTGGGGCGGTTGTAGAATCTGACACATGGATAAGAGAAACAGGAGAGGACGGTAAGGGGAAGTCAGGGGGTACAGGTTTGTTTGTAAGCATGGTGATGGAAAGGGTCAGAAGGAAGGGTACGAAGGAAGAACGGCTGGCATTAAAAAAGAATTGAAAACTTTGGGGCCAAGGAAACTGAAAATGAAAACTTTTGGGCCAAGGAAACTATGTTTTCCCTGGCCTTCGGTTAGCCGGTTTTATAAGTGGTCATGCACCATGTCTCATAATTGTGGCCGCTGGGATTCGAACCGGTGCCACTACAACCACATGTAGCTACTCCACTATGTCTTAACCACTGGACCACTAGTACTTGACAAAACTTTGGGGCCAAGGAAACTATGTTTGCCCTAGCCTTTGGTTAAGCCGGTTTTATAAGTGGCCGTGCACTATGTCTCATTATTATGGCCGCTGGGATTCGAACCGGTGCCACTGCAACCACATGTAGCAACTCCCTATGTCTTAACCACTGGACCACTAGAACTTGACAAAACTTTGGGGCCAAGGAAACTATGTTTGCCCTGGCCTTTGGTTAAGCCGGTTTTATAAGTGGCCGTGCACTATGTCTCATTATTGTGGCCGCTGGGTTCGAACCGGTGCCACTACAACCACATGTAGCAACTCCACTATGTCTTAACCACTGGACCACTAGAACTTGACAAAAACTTTGGGGCCAAGGAAACTATGTTTTCCCTGGCCTTTGGTTAAGCCGGTTTTATAAGTGGCCGTGCACTATGTCTCATTATTGTGGCCGCTGGGATTCGAACCGGTGCCACTACAACCACATGTAGCAACTCCGCTATGTCTTAACCACTGGACCACTAGATCTTGACAGTAGGAATCTTAATTGTTTTGTATTAAAATGACGGAATTTGTGTGGATTTCGGAATTTATGTGCATTACCTTCTATTCCACTTCTTATCCTTTTTCTTTAGATCTGATTAAGGGATTTGATTAAGAAATGGTGTGTTACGAATTCTTATTCGTAATTTGCACTGCCTATTTATACAAATTGAATAGAAATTCCCTTGTCTAATTTCGTGTTAAAGAGGTTGAATAAATCATAAAATTAATTAAATTATAATTTTTTATTGGTTTATTCTGTTGTTTTAATATGAAATAAATTGTATTTATATTCTATATACAAGTCTTTTGATTTGGTTTTGGGATGTTGGATTTATGGTATATATGTTATTGTGGAAATGAGACTTGTATAATTTTGGAAGATTTGATATTTTAAAATGTTAGTTTAGGCATATCTACACACAGACAAAAATTAATAATGCATATATATATATATAAACTGGCATAAATAATGTACAATTATTACATTAGTTGATTAAATCCCCCTTAGGAAAGTAATTAATTGTGGAGGCAAATTAGGAATTATTTCTTATAAGGCCTAAATAATTGTTACAGTGAGATGTGTGATAATATATTTAGAGTGTGTTACGAAATATGACTAAGTTATTGGGATACAAGTCAGTCAAAAGCACATAGAAATCTGCCCGGTTAATCTGGCTACCAACAGTGTGACATTAGGGCAGATATGAGACATCGCTTATAATTAGTAACTACGGATGATGCATGGTTAGTCCTAATTCTATATGGTAAATCTACCTAGCCAATATGGCTATTAGTTCGTATGAATGGCTGGACTACTGTGAGACGTCTCCGTGCGGTACGGGCCATAATACGAAGGACTTGCTTCGAAAATTAAAGGTATTAATTGGTTGCTTAAGGGCCTGCTTCCTTCCCTTATATGAAGTATTAAATAGCTGGGATTGGGTTTAGGCACGGTTAAGTATATCTTGAAAATGACCACTTCAATGAAGTATTAAGTATCCAAAAAGATATTCATGCAATGTCAGTTAGATAGATACCTGTGAGGAGTCCACCTTAGGAACATGTATTAAATGACGGGGACCTACCTCAACTGAGGTCTTAAATGGTCAGAGTCTGTCCGTTTTCTATTAAAAGGTATTAAGTGGTTTGGACACTATCTCTAGCATTGGTAGACATTAATAACAATGGTTATGGATTGGATAATACGATGGGCCTGCTTTGGGGATTGAAGGTATTAAGTGATTGTTTGAAGGCCTGCCTCTTTCTCTTATATGAAATATTAAATGGTTTTGAATATTGTTTAAATGTGAAGGACATTTCCTTATTTAAATTATACTGCCTGATACAGAAAGGCTCGAGATTTCTATTCACCAGACATTGTTGTTCTGACTCCCTCTACATTATAACATAGGTTAGGAAAGGAGATGATGATTAAGATGGAGATGGCAATGAGAGGAGCATGTTATAGTAGTCTATTTATCTATTTATGCTATTTTCTGATGTGCCCATTTGAAATGGCAATGTACTTTTGAACGTGATTATGTAATGGATATTTTTGACATTATGTTATGGTTTTTGACAAATTGGAATTTGTAATAAAATAGGTACTGTTTTTGCTATTATATTTTATCCTTCCGCTTTGAGTTCCGGATGAATAGATAAATAGCTTCGTATTATTTTTTTATCAACCAACAATCAACTTTAGAATGGGTCTGGGTCTTTTCTGGGTCTAGATTTAGGCTTGTTTCAGGGTTATTTGTTACATTTGGTATAAGAGCCTAGGTAACTATAACATCCCTTGTCTAGAGGTCCAAACTAATCGCTACATATGCTACAGTCATCCATAGTATTAGCTTTCGGCGATTAAATACGACTATGTTACTGGTATCTATAATATTAGAAGCATTTGAATATGAACCAAAACACAGATTTCAAAACAACTTTTCTTCATTACATTCAAAATAGATGTTCCATATTCATTCACATAATCCCAAATTCGTTCTCGGGCGCAGATCAAATATACGTATTACAAAATACGCCAAGGGCGATATATAAAGATACCCCTTGGATGATAAGAGTGATATAGTCATAATTGACTTAATACAGTTACAACGGAAATTCAACAAAACACAAAACAAGAACTGCAAATCCTAAACAACAATCCGTTTGCCTCCTGCATGCCTACGTTAGCATTATTCGTCGTTGTGCTTGTTTGCGCCAAAATTGGTCACAAACCCCAAATACCGTGAAAGCACCAGTGTATGAACACAAACCAATGATGTTCGAGCACAAATATCAGATCTCAATAAGTATAAAATAGTAATTCAGAAATAATGAACAAAGACATAAGTTTTATAGTGGTTCGGCTATCTCCGGCCTATGTCCACTCCAAAGTTTTATCCTTTTATTAATTATCCTTGCCGGTTACAAGTGATTACAGCAGTTACAAAGTCCAAATTCAAAATCAATGGTAGTAATGACGATGTGGAATGATTCTGGCAGCGTCCGGGCGTGCTTGTTCTCTCTAAATTCTCCGACCCCTTTTCTGAATGACCAGAGGCTCTATTTATAGGCGTAGGAGGCTGATATTTCGCTGAAAATACGATAGACCACTTCTGGCACGTGAGGGGGCTCACATGCTCGGCCTTAAAAGACTTGGGTCCACTTTGGGATTGATTCGAACTCCATTCGAATCGATCATAAAATTACCCAATCGAGGTGAAACTTGGTGTGAACATTCTTCAACATGCATGTAAGCTCCTGTAAAAATTTCATTGCATTTGGATCAACGGTTTGGAAGATATGATCAATTCGAGATCAGAGCTCCGTGTGTTCTGCCTGGTTCGAATCCATGCTTCGAACCCACCTCCTTCGACTCCATCCAAAGCGCGTGCGCATCGATGACGTGTCGCGAATTCTCCGGGTCGATCCACTTTTGTCGCCGTATTGAACGCTTCTTTTCCTGAAGACGCGCTCGTATTCATGCTTTGTACCTCAGTTCGTATCCTTCTGTTCGTATCGCTCTGACCATTTCCTTAGTGTCGATCGTTTTGAATAGATACGAACATTGTCCCTCTTCGTATCGATAGGTACAAATCCAGAATCCCAAAACTGCTACTTCCTTTTTGTATCGATCCAATGCTTGATCGATACGAAGGACTTCTGCGCATCCATCCCATCACTCTACAACGACGCGAAGCGCATCGATTCGAAGCAAACTCTCACATTTCCTCTTGATCGATACGAACTGTATCGATTCGAACCACCATCGATACGAACCAACTCGTGTACACCTTATGGATACGAAGGAGATCTATGTCTTCATCGAGTCGAAGTCCACCTGTCCTTCTCTTCCGATCGATACGAAATAACCGAGTCATCACTTCCTGATCGATACGAAGTGCATCGATTCGAACCATCCTTGCGCCGTGCCTTCGATCGATGCGAACCTGATGGAGTCAAACTGAACAAAAACCTGATGGGTTCGAATCTGATGGATTCGAAATGGGCACCATCTTGACCCCTCGATGGATTCGAACAACATGGTTTTCCTACCTTGCATCGATCATAACTCCTTCATATGAACTCCGATTAACCTGAAATTTGAAACATAGCCTTTCCTAACCCTTATCATCATCTCCAATCAATTTCGTCCCGATCGGAATTCAACCAAATTTTGACTACATCGATCGCCGCCTTGCTTCCAACCGATCTCCAACCCCGATATCCATCATTCCTTGCCAACTTGTTGATATTCCAGTTTTGACCAAAAAGTGGGATATCACTTTGCCCCCCAAAACATGCCTTGTGATAAGAAGGCGTGTTTTGAATAGCTCCGGTTCCAATATCCAAAGTCCATAGCCATACTGCCAGAGTATGTCATCCTTGACTGCTCCGAGTCGATGCCCAATTCCAAATCTAATAACCAAAGCCTTAGCCAATTCCATATCCCTTCGAACTCGACAACCGAGTCCAAATCCATCCTTATCCCATAGCCAATAACCGAATCCAGGACCTCTCCGGGTCGATATCCGAATCCATAACCTCTCCGGGCTCTTGCCAAGCGCAATCCACACCTGACGACCGTGGTCCAGTGTCCTTGGACGTTGAGCTAACCTCTCTGGGTTCTTGCCAAGCGCAATCCACACCTGACGACCGTGGTCCAGTGTCCCTGGACGTTGTACAAAGCCATGGCTTAGGTCCTAAGCCGAATCCTGGTCTCTCCGGACCCTTGTTGAGCATAGTCCATACTCAATGACCTGAAAATAACAATTGATAATACAAGGCCTAAGTCCTAGGCCGAATCCTGGTCACTCCGGACCCTTGCCAAGCATAGTCCATACTTGACGACCTGAATGAGCTAATTTACCACGTTCGGGCAAAGTGACTCACCCCTTGGCAGGCATAATCCATACCGACGACCGTTTATCAAAAACCAGATAAAAATCCAATCAAAATCCAATCCAAAATCCAAATCCCAAAATCCAAATCAAAACCAAAGAATCAGAAATCCAAACTAGCATCCAAAACCAAAAATAACCATCCAAAGGAAAATCCAAATCAAAAAGCAAGCAAAACCAGGAGTTCAATCCGAACTCCAAAACCAAATCCAAAAAGAAAAGCAGTGTCCAATTAAAAATTAAAAGATAAATTTCACAAACCACAGCATCGCAGTTTATCATCATTCGGAGCATGCCTAGGGGCTATCTCCGTCCCCATACATGTGTAAATGACTTGGTTGCTTGCCAGTAGTTCGCTACTTATTTCACATTATCCTGATCAGTGGATGATCAATCGACCATCATCCCTGGGCCTCACATCATCACGGTGTGAGGTGGTCGGTGGTTGCTCCTGCTCCACCGTTGCATTCCGAGTTCCGACATATTGCCATAACTGTCCATTCCTTACATGCTCCTCGATTATATCCTTTAAATGCCTGCAGCTGTTGGTATCATGTCCATCTAAATCATGGAAGAGGCAGTGCCTCCCTGATGTCCTCTCCCGTTCTGATGGTTCTCTCCTAGCCGGCCTGCGGTAGGGAAGGCGATTCTGAGTATCCAGGTATATCCGCTCTAGCGTCTCGTTCAATCCTGTGTATGTGGAAAACTTTGGATCCTTCCATCGCTTCCTAGCGTTTCCCGAATCATCATCTAACTTCCTTTTCCCTTTGTCTTTATCCAAGCCTTTGCTGAATGGTCCTCCACCCGCAGTTGCATTAGCCTTTTTGACCTTTAAATCCGCACTCGCATCTTCTTGCCGAAGGGACCTTTCTGCCTCGTGAAAGAATTCGTCGAGATCCTGTGGGGGATCTCGCATCAGAGATACCTTGAAATCCGAGTCCTCCCTGACTTCTGATACTGCTGCCGTTAAAACCATTGATGGATCAGGCTGATCCATCGAAGCGACTGCCGCACTGAATCGAGTTAGAAAAGCTCTAAGCGATTCATCCATCCTTTGCTTCACTGATGTCAATGTCATCACATTCTTCGGCCTCTTGACGTGAACCCGAAACTGTCCCAAAAACCTTTCCACCAATTCCCTCTAGGTCCTGATAGATCCTTCTCCCAGCTGCCTAAACCACATTGCAGCTAAGTCCATCAAATACAAAGGGAAGCATCGGGCCATCACTTCCTCAGATGCCCCCAGCACCTCCATATGTCTGGTGTACCTCATCAAATGATCAGTTGGGTCTGCCTTTCCATCATATACCTCCACGCTAGGTAGCTTGAACTTAGGTGGGTTCTGAGCCATCCTTATTTCCCGAGCGAACGGACTCCTATTCACTCCTTCCAAGTCTCTGTTGGTCAAACCACCTCACACAATTTTCCTGATGATTTCCATTAATCCAGTATTGTCTGTTGGGGGTTGCCCCCATGCCCTCGAGGGAACTCCGGCACATATTCCTCGTGTGGTTCACTAGCAGCAACGTTAGCTCTAGCCTGTTGAACTCCTTCCAAAGGTCCTCCTGTGTTGGATCCTGTGGGCCTGCCCTCAAGCCCTTGTTGATTGCCCTCTGGCTCCGCATCCCGTCCTCCTTTGGGTTCCACAACCCTAGTTCCTTGTCTGCATCCACCGTGGCTGTAGCTGTACCTAAGTTCTGCATCCCTGCAGCTCTCATTTGCTCAAAGAAATTCTGCATCATTTCCTGCTGGCTCTTAATAATCTCTCTTGCAAAGAATTTTCCATGGCTTCCATCTCATTCCGGGTTATGTAGATTGAAGCCTGTCCTTCCCCAGCTCCGGAGGATGCTTGTTGACTTCCTTCCTGTTGGCTTCTCTCCGCCCTTTGCCTTCTACTATTTTGCCTAGTCATTGTCTTCAAACCCAAAACTCCTTAAAATCTCCAAATCTGAACTTCAAATCTGATGTAACGGGTACTAGTCCCTTCTCAGTGAACGCACCAAAGTGTTTGCGCCAAAATTGGTCACAAACCCCAAATACCGTGAAAGCACCAGTGTATGAACACAAACCAATGATGTTCGAGCACAAATATCAGATCTCAATAAGTATCAAATAGTAATTCAGAAATAATGAACAAAGACACAAGTTTTATAGTGGTTCGGCTATCTCCGGCCTACGTCCACTCCAAAGTTTTATCCTTTTTTATCCTTGCTGGTTACAAGTGATTACAGCAGTTACAAAGTCCAAATTCGAAATCAATGGTAGTAATGACGATGTGGAATGAGCCTGGCAGCGTCGGGCGTGCTTGTTCTCTCCAAATTCTCCGACCCCTTTTCTGAATGACCAGGGGCTCTATTTATAGGCGTAGGAGGCTGATATTTCACTGAAAATCCGATAGACCACTTCTGGCACGTGAGGGGGCCCACATGCTCGGCCTTAAAAGACTTGGGTCCACTTTGGGATTGATTCGAACTACATTCGAATCGATCATAAAATTACCCAATCGAGGTGAAACTTGGTGTGAACATTCTTCAACATGCATGTAAGCTCCTGTAAAAATTTCATTGCATTTGGATCAACGGTTTGGAAGATATGATCGATTCGAGTTCAAAGCTCCGTGTGTTCTGCCTGGTTCGAATCCATGCTTCGAACCCACCTCCTTCGACTCCATCCAAAGCGCGTGCGCATCGATGACATGTCGCTAATTCTTCGGGTCGATCCACCTTTGTCGCCGTATTGAACGCTTCTTTTCCTGAAGACACGCTCGTATCCATGCTTTGTACCTCAGTTCGTATCCTTCTGTTCGTATCGCTCTGACCATTTCCTTCGTGTCGATCGTTTCGAATAGATAAGAACATTCTCCCTCTTCGTATCGATAGGTATGAATCCAGAATCCCAAAACTGCTACTTCCTTTTCGTATCGATCCAATGCTTGATCAATACGAAGGACTTCTACGCATCCATCCCATCACTCTACAACGACGCGAAGCACATCGATTTGAAGCAAACTCTCACATTTCCTCTTGATCGATATGAACTGTATCGATTCGAACCACCATCGATATGAACCAACCCATGTACACCTTATGGATACGAAGGAGATCTATGTTGTCATCAAGTTGAAGTCCACCTGTCCTTCTCTTCCGATCGATACGAAATAACCGAGTCATCACTTCCTGATCGATACGAAGTGCATCGATTCGAACCATCCTTGCGCCGTGCCTTCGATCGATGCGAATCTGATGGAGTCGAACTGAACAAAAACCTGATGGGTTCGAATCTGATGGATTCGAAATGAGCACCATCTTGACATCTCGATGGATTCGAACAGCACGGTTTTCCTACCTTGCATCGATCATAACTCCTTCATATGAACTCCGATTAACCTGAAATTTGAAACATAGCCTTTCCTAACCCTTATCATCATCTCCAATCAATTTCGTCCCTATCGGAGTTCAACCAAATTTTGACGACATTGATCGCCGCCTTGCTTCCAACCGATCTCCAACCCCGATATCCATCATTCCTTGCCAACTTGTTGATATTCCAGTTTTGACCAAAAAGTGGGATAGCAATGCTAAACTTAAAAAACCCTAACCCCTCAGCCTATTCAAATTAATTTTGAGCACCCGAGAGTTTATGGGGAAAACATAAACTTTGAGTCAGACATAAAGCCTGGTATGAATAATATTATACATCCCAGTTTAATATGTTGTGACAAAGTCGCTTAGTAGAATGGGTTTCCCCTCACTAACATCCTTTTGAAACATATCTTTGTAAAACCTTTTCTTGCAACCAAAACTGGTTAAATACTGTAAAGAAATTCATTATGTAAACATACATGCATAAATATAAGGTAATAATGAACTATCTGTTCAAACACATGAGTTTTGTTTGGATAACTTTTAATCTTTGGCTGACTCGGACCTACCGGACATTATAATCAAAATTAATCTAACATCTGTTAGCTATTCTTCTTCTAAACTATCTATCCTTAACTATCTATGAAATACTTCACTTTTGGATGATCTGTCCCTAACACAATCATCTCCTAGGTCTTCCTAATCCTAATGGTATTTAGGGCTCATCAATATCCTATGTATACAAACATACATTCCCTTCGGTGTGTAATCATAGTTTTAGCCTACATGTGACCAAGCCTTGTACACTGGAATTTTGGAAAACAATTAGCTAGGGGTAATAGCTAATGTATAGGGCATGATCCAGTACTAGTCCTATTTGTCATTCTAATATCTGAGTCATTTTCACTTAAGGATCCCCTCCCATAATTTTCCTTGAAAACATTTTCAAAACGATTTGAAACCTTTAAATAGAATTCAAACAAGGCAAACATATAATCTTTATGCTTTACTCAAAATCACATTACCATGCTATATATATCTTCTTTACTCAAACCTTAGTTGGTGAAAACATTTTGAACATTTGAAAGTACCTCTTTCTAAACTTTTGAAAGCATTTCTTTCAAAACCAAGTGAAACGCTTTATTTTTTTAAGCCAAAAGGCCAAAACCTTACCTTTCGGAACCAATTATCAAACCTTTCGAAACTATTGAAATCATTCCTTTAGAAAGCAATAAAAATTTAGACATCCTACTTTAAAAACAACTTAAAACATTGCCTTAGGAAACCTTTGGAAAACCTTCCATTTAAACCTTCCAAAACTATTCAAAGCAAACCTTTCGAAACCATTGAACTTAAACCTTTCGAAACCATTGAACTAAAACCTTTCAAAATCATTGAACTCAAACCTTTCGAAACAATTGAACTAATACCTTTTGAAATCATTAAACTCAAACCTTTCGAAACCATTGGACTCGAACCTTTTGAATCATTGAACTAAAACCTTTCGAAATCAATGAAGGCAACCTTTCGTCTTTGTTGAAAGCTTTAAAACATATAATTTAAAGAAACCATTGAACTTAAACCTTTTGAAATCATTGAACTAAAACCTTTCGAAACCAATGGAAGCAACCTTTCGACTTTGTCGAAAGCTTTAAAACATATCATTTAAAACAATTGGCCTCTGCCTTTATAACAACTCCTTCGAAAGCTTGGGTTATTCTTCAATTGAAAACAAGGGTAAAACATCTAAGTTGAAAGCTTTCTTTCGAAGGCATGGAGAAGAAGCTGGTTTTTTTTAAAACAGGTAAACCTTTCGGCTTTATCGGAAGGTTCAAAACGAAATAATGATAAAGCGGCAGTAACCTTTTGACTTTGCCGAAAGTTTAAAACCTTTATTTAAATAATTGACCTGGTCGAAAGCAACCAAGTCGAAAGCTCCTGTTCAAAAGCAAGCAGGTGTAAGCTTTTGGTTTATAAAACAAACATACCCCAACCTCTTTGGCAACCAACCTTTCGACTAAGTACCCTTCAACCTTGTTCAATTCATTACGTACCAAGTAACTTGATACCATATGCATTGAACTTTGACCTTGCTGAAAGCCATAACCTTTCGACTTTGTCAAAAGGTCTGGGTCGGAAGGTTTGATGCCTAAAATGGCTGAAACATGCTAAAAGCATGATTTTCTTGTTTTTAACTTAAAAAAGATAACTTTTCAACTAACCTTCCTTTGTTTGTCAAATTCTCATTGGTTAATAAATACTTCCAGAAAAGTGCTACCACTAATTTCAGAATTAAAAAATGATTTTGTTTAATAAAATGCCCTTTCTCCTTAATTAAATATATAAAACATTTAAGTCCCATACCTTAAATAATTTTATATATTTATCATATCACTTAGGAAAATTCTTGAAAAATCGTAATATATCTACTTTAATATGTTTTCCAACATATAAAAATTTCAAACCCAAATAATTATTACTTTAGCCGTAAATAATTTATAACTTAATAAATCATTTTCTTCACTAGAAAATTAATATAAAATCCATGTAAATTCGGAAAATTATGAAAATTGGAACCCTTCTCTAGAATATCATTTCTGACACATATTTAAGTTTTTAAGGCATTTGGATGTCATTTAATAGGGTTTTCATATCAAACATTTCATAAATACTAATATGAACATGCATAATTCACCAACAATCAAATATATAAGTTTAATCATCAAAACATGATATATATTTGCAAAAACATTTTGGATCTAATCATAAAACCGAAAATCATAAGAAAATGGGATGTAGTAATTATTAACCTTAGCTTTGAGATTAAAAGGTTTAAGATTTGATGTTGAATTAGTTGATTATCTTCCTTCTCTTGAATCCTAACTTTAATATTTCCTTGAGAACAATAATGGTGGCCGGCCTTAAGAGTTTTTAATTTTGTAAAATGAGAATGAACGTGAGTCTCAATTCCTAAGGGTTTAGGGTATAAGCCTTTCCTATTTTCCATAATGCCCTTACTCATTTTCTAACACATTGTTTATGTTTTCACATTTAATTTATACATTAACATGGAATGGCTACTCTTAATTTAATCAAAACTCAACCTACTGATCTTCATATTATTTAATTTAATTTAACTAATTAAATATCCTAGATAATGTTATGAAAATATAGGGTATTACAGACTCCCTACCTTAAAGAATTTCATCCTCGAAATTACTATAAGGCACACGCAAAACAATCAAAGATAAAACATACCATCAAACAAATCAGGGTAAACCTCTCTAATCCTGCTCTCAGTCTCCCAAGTACAGTCTCTTGCATCGTCATTCCACTGGACCTTCACTAATCTGATTGTTTTGTTGCTCAACTTCTTCTTATCTCTTGCCATAATCCGAATCGGCTTTCTAACTATGGTCAAGTCCAGCTCTGTTACTAAACACTGAAGGTGCTATAGTAGTCTACGGGTCTCTAGCACACTTTCTAAGATGAGAAACATGGAAAACATCATGGAACCCTACCAAACTACTCGGTAAATCCACTTTATAAACGAGTTTCTCGATCTGCTCAACAATACGAAAAGGTCCAATGAATCTAGGTGCAAACTTTCCAAATCTAATCTCACCCTTCATCGATGAAACCTTAATAAACACATAGTCTCCAACAGAGAATTCCAAGTCCTTCCTTTTGTCTGCATAAAATTTCTACCTAGACTGAGCTTCCTTCATCCTAGCACAGATTAAATCAACATTCTCTGCTGCTTCTTCCACCAAATCTGGACCAAGAACTAATCCATTCTCGGTCTCTAACCAAAATACGGGAGATTTGCATGGTCTCCCATACAAAGCTTCAAATAATGCCATCCCATTCCTCGTCTGATAACTTTTGTTTTATGAGAACTCGACTAAATGAAGATGGTCCTCTCATGATCCCCTGAAATCCAGTAAACAAGCTCTTAACAAATCCTCCAAGACTTTGTAAACTCTTTCCGTTTGCCTATCAGTCTATGGATGGTAAGCGGTACTCATATTGAGCTTGGTTCCTAATGCTTCCTGTAGACTCTTCTAGAACTCACTAGTAAACAAAGAATCTTTATCACTGATGATACTACTAGGAATCCCTTGTAGTCTAACTACATTTTTCCATAAATAACTTCACCAAAATAGGTGTCATCTTAGTTGACTTTACTGGAATGAAATGATCACTCTTAGTCAGTCTATCTACTATGACCCATATGCTTTCAATTCCTCTACCAGATCTTGGCAACCTATCAATAAAATCCATAGAGATAGAATCTCACTTCCACAATGGAACTTCCAACGATTGAAACAATCCACTTTGCTTTTGGAGTTCATCCTTTGCCTGCTGACAATTCAAGCACTACTTAACACATTTATATGTTCCCAGAAGAAACTTCTCTTCATATACTGATACATCTTCATACCTCCTGGATGGATAGTGAACTTCAAACGATGACATTCATCCAAAACTTCTGTCCTCATGTCTCCTACATTCAGAACCCACAACCTTTCCTTCTTTCTCAAACACCTTTCTAGTCTAGACCGAAATCCTTTAAGTCATCGCTCTCTGTTCCTTTCCTTAACCTTCTAATCCATTTAGCCAAAACTGGATCCTCCTTCTGCTTAGAAGCTATCTTCTCAATCATTACCGGTCCAACTTCTAAGCAAGACAATACAACATTTGTTGCAGTAGAACCTGCCTCGCATCTATATTGCATACTACAAGATGATAATGCTTCCAAATCTTTTCACTCAACAATCATAGCCAAACTATATTCTGATGTTTCCTGCTAAGTGCGTCCGCCACCATGTTTCCTTTTCTCTGTGTGTACTCAATTCCAAAATCATAAGCAGTAATAAACTCCAACCATCTCGGTTATCTCATGTTCGGCTCCTTTTGAGAGAACAAGTACTTCAATAACTTACGATCTATATAAAACTCAAATCGCTCTCCTAACAGATAATGCCTCCACACGTTTAAAGCAAATATTATGGCAGCTAACTCTAATTCATGCATTGGGTACCTAACTTCATGGGGTTTGAGTTGTCTAGAAGCATAAACAATCACTTCACCTCTTTGCATCAACGCAGCTCCTAATCCAGTTCCACACGCATCAGCATAAACAACCAAATCTTGATTCCCCTTTGAAACCGCCAACACCAGTACATGGGTCAATAAGTGTTTCATACTCGGGAATGCTTCCTCACACTTATTAGCCCATACAAACTTCATATCTTCGCATAAGCTTAGTCATCAGTGCAGCTATCCGGGTAGAATCCTAAACCTTAGATAATATCCAGCTAATCTAAGAAAGCTCTTATCTCGATCACCATCTTGGGTTTTTTCCAATTATTCATGCCTCAATCTTGGTCGGATCTACAGACAACCCTTTCTCTAGGACTACATGGCCAAGGAGTTTCACTTCCTTCTTTCAAAAATGACACTTTGAAAACTTAGCCTTCAACAGATGCTCCCTCAATGTTTCAAGCACAATTCTGAGATGATCTTCATGCTCCTTCTCATCCTTAGAGTATATCAGAATGTCATCAATGAAGACCAACACAAATCTATCCAAGTGCTCTCAGAAAATTTAGTTCATCAAATTCACAAAGAATGCCGGCGCATTAGTTTATCCGAATGGCATAACTAACCATTCGTACGATCCATACATTGTCCTAAACGCCATCAAAGGAATATTATTCTCTACTACTCTAAGCTGATAAAATCCCATCGCTAAATCCAGTTGAGAGAATACCTTAGCTCCACTTACCCGATCGAATAAATCGTCAATTCTCGACAATGGATATCGGTTCTTTATCGTCTTCTCATTCACCTTATGATAATCGGTACATAGCCATAACGATCCGTTAAGCTTCTTTGCAAACACTATGACAGTTCCCTAAGGTTAACTATTTGCTCGATAAAACTCTTACATTCCAAATCCATCTGTTGCACCTTCAACTCTCTTATCTCAGTGGGTGTCATCCTGCTTAGTGACCTACTCATCGGTTCTTTTTAGGTACCAAATCAATTCGAAACTCAATGGCTCATTTCGGTGAAAATACAGTTACCGGCTCAAACACATTAGCAAACTCTCTAAATACAAAGACTTGATACAACTCATCCTCTAACTCCTTAATACCCAAAAGCATTCACTTTGCAACTGGGTTCTCTACGGTATAAACTATCCGGTCACTAAAATCCGGCTGACTAAGTGATATTTTCCTATCATGGAAAAATATCCTAGCATCATATTTACTTAACCAAACCATCCCAAGGATAATCCCAAATCCTACAAAATCAAACATACGTAAACAACAATCAAAATTATGACCTAGCAAATCAAACTCTAAATAGTTACACTTCATCCCAAGTGTAGCATACCCTCCTATCGAATTTGCAACCCTTAAAGAAGTAACTAAATATGAAGGTTTTAGGTTAAGATTATCTACCAAACATGGAGAAATAAAAGAATGTGATGTACCAATATCAAATAGAATGCTAACAGACATATCGTGAGAATGTAGCGAGCCTCCCAGAATAGCCTTCCCGTTCTCCTGCACAACCGGCCTTGAAATTGCGAGCCCCATTGCATACATCTGGCCCTTTGCTTCTCTAACAAGCTTCAGGCCATTTGTTCTTATAATGGCCGATTTAATCATAATTAAAGCATTAGATATTCTTCTTTCCAACTATTTCTTTCCCTTTTCCTTTTTCAGTATGACACTCGTTAGCATAGTGTCCCTTCTTATCACATTTATAACAAACCACCTCTGCTTTTCCCTTCTTCTGTGCTCCTCCCTTTTGAGCATTCTTCTTATGGAAATTTTTTCTTTTCTAGCCTTGTCCCACCTGGGCCTCCTTCATTTTCTTCTTCAAAAAAGCTAATGCCTCTTCCTGCCTCAATGTAATTTCTACCACTACATCACTTGGATCTCTTAAATGCGGTAAGGTAGCACTTATGTACTCCGGCCTCAGGCCCCTTATAAAATTCTCATTCCTCTTGATCACCATATCAACTATGGCATACCTATACCTGACCAACTCTTCAAATCTTCTTGCATACTCTAGAACAGACATCCCCCTTGTTCTAGTTCAATAAACTTCCTAAACAATGCCGACTACATCATCATCGACATAAACCTTTCTTAAAACCTTCTCTTAAACTCCGCCAAAGTCATGGTTTCTTTATCAACTCCAGCAACAACAATATTCCACCAAAATAAAGCAGCTTCTTGAAGCTGTCTTGAAGCTAATCTCCTCTTTTACTCATCATCCAATATTAAGTCGGCAAAAATTTTCTCACAATGTAGCAGCTGATTTTCTACCTCAATCGCATCTTCGGTTCCAATGAATGGCTTCCCTCCAAGCCTGGTATAATATCTGCTCAAGTTGACATAGTGGTTGACCATTGGAGCTTTCTGAACTCCTCCTCTAGCAGCAGTCCCTCCGACAACTCCAGTTGCAATTCCAACTTGCATCATGTTTATGAAGAACTGATAAATGGCACCCATATCCACTTAGGGAAACCCATCACCAACAGTTTCAATTTGAGCCTGACCTGGACCTCTTCTACAATTTGGTTGGGCATTTTCGTTAGTGGTGGTGCTATCTCTTCCAAGATTAAATCTGCCTCTTCTTCCTTCCATATCTGTATTCAAGCTTCGTGAGATACAGATGAATGCCAATTAAGATATGAGTCCAGAGATATAGCGTATACATATATATAACAAATACAAGTACGTTACTATAGCGTTATCCCATACCCCGATCTTAACTCTAATTACTAAGGATTATGTTTTTAGAAACCATTTTTTAGTTAAAGTATTTCGTAAACCATGCTCTATTACCAAGCTGTAACATCCCCTATCTAGAGCCTCAAAACTAAGCACTATAGATGCTGCAGTCATATATAGTATTAGCTTTCGGTGATTAAATACAGCTATGTTTACGGTATCTATAATATCAGAAGCACTTGAATATGAAACAGAACGCGGATTTCAAAACAACTTTTCTTTATTACATTCAAAATAGATGTTCCATATTCATTCACGTAATCCCATATTCGTTCCCAGGCAAAGATCAAATATACTTTTTACAAAATAAGCCAAGAGCGGTATTATAAGATACACCCTTGGATGATCAGTCATACAGTCATAATTGACTTAATACAGCCCCAACAAAAATTCAAAAAACCATACAACAAGAAATGCAAATCCTAAATAGTTATATGTTTGCCTCTTGCATGTCTCCGATAGCCTTGCTCGTCATTCTACTAAACCTGAAAAGACCCTAACCTCTCAGCCGACTTAAATTAATTTTAAGCACCCAAGAGTTTAAGGGGAAAACATAAACTTCGAGTCAGACATAAAGCCTGGTAGGAATAATATTATACAATCCCAGTTAATATGTTGAGACCATGCTTCTTAGCAGAATGGGTTTCCTCTTACTAACATCCTTTTAAAACTTATCTTTGCAAAACCTTTTCCTGCAACCAAAATTGGTTAAATACTGTAAAGCAATTCATTATGTAAACATACATACATAAATATCATGTAATAATGAACTATCCGTTCAAACACATAAGTTTTGTTCGGATAACTTTTAACCTTTGGCTGACTCGGGCCTACCAAACAATATAATCAAAATTAATCTAACACCTGTTAGATATTCTTCTTATGGACTATATATCCTTAACTATCTATTAAATACTTCACTTCTAAATGGTCTGTCCCTAACTTAATCATCTTCCAGGTCTTCCTGATCCTAATGGTTTTTCAGGCTCACCAATAACCTATCTGTATACAGACATAGATTCCCTTCGGTGTATAATCATAATTTTGTTATACCTGTGACCAAGCCCCCTACACACTAGAATTTTGGACAACAATTAACTGGGGCCAATAGCTAATGTATAGGGCGAGACCCCATACCAGTCCTATTTGGTATTCTAATATCCGAGTCATTTTCACTTAAGGACCCCCTCCCATAATTTTTCTTGAAAACATTTTCAAAATGATTTAAAATCTTTAAATCAAACTCAAACAAGGAAAACATATAATCTTTATGCTTTACTCAAAATCACATTACCATGTTATATGTATCTTCTTTACTCAAACCTTAGTTGATGAAAACATTTAAACATTTGAAAGTACCTCTTTCTAAACATTTGAAAACATCTCTTTCAAAACCAAGTGAAACCCTTTAATTTTATAAGCCAAAAGGCCAAAACCTCACCTTTCGAAACCAAACATCAAACCTTTCGAAACTATTGAAATCATTCCTTTCGAAAGCAATAAAAATTTAGACATCCTACTTTAAAAACAACTTAAAACATTACCTTAGAAAACCTTTAATTTAAACCTTTCAAAACCATTCAAATCAAACCTTTCGAAAGCATTGAACTCAAACCTTTCGAAACCATTGAGCTAAAAACTTTCGAAATCATTGAACTCAAACCTTTCGAAACCATTGAACTAAAACCTTTCGAAATCATTGAAGTCAAACCTTTTGAAATCATTGAACTAAAACCTTTGAAAATCAATGGAAACAATTTTTTGACTTTGTCGAAAGCTCTGCTTTAAAAGCTTTAAAACATATAATTTAAAAACAAGGTTAAATCATCTAAATCGAAAGCTTTCTTTCCAAAGCATGGAGAAGCGGTTGGTTTTTAAAAAAAAAGGTAAACCTTTCGACTTTGTCAGAAGGTTCAAAACAAAACAATGAGCTTTCTAACTATGGTCAAGTCTGGCTCTATTACTAAATCTTCTAACACTATAGGTGCTATAATAGTCTTCGGGTCTCTAACACACTTTCTAAGATGAGAAACATGGAAAACATCATGAACTACTGCCAAACTACTCGGTAACTCCACTTTATAAGCAAATTTCCCGATCCTCTCAATAGTAAGAAAAGGTCCAATGAATCTAGGCGCTAACTTTCTTAACTTTCCTAATCTAGTTACACCCTTCATCGGTAAAACCTTAATAAACACATGTCTCTAATAGAGAATTCCAAGTCCTTCCTTCTTCTGTCTACATAACTTTTTTGCCTAGACTAAGCTTCCTTCATTCTAGATCGGATCAACTCAATCTTCTCTGTGGCTTCTTCCACCAAATCTAGACCAAGAACCAATCTATCCCCGGACTCCAACCAACATACGAGAGATTTGCATGGTCTCCGATACTAATCTTCAAACGGTGCTATCCCAATACTCGTTTGATAACTATTGTTATATGAGTACTTGACTAAATGAAGATGGTCCTCCCGTGATCCCTCGAAATCTAGTACACAAGCCCTTAACAAATTCTCCAAAACTTTGTTAACTCTTTCCATTTTCCCATCAGTCTGTGGATGATAAGCAGTACTTATATTGAGCTTGGTTCCTAATGCTTCCTATAGACTCTTCCAGAACTCACTAGTAAACAAAGAATCTCTATCACTGATGATACTACCAGGAATCCTGTGTAGCCTAACTACACTCTTCATAAATAACTTCACCAAAATAAGTGTCGTCCTAGTCCTATATTTTGGGAGCTCGGTTGGGAGGATCAACTGAAGAGGAGAATGGCAGCTTGGCACTTCAAAAGAGACGTCCTATATTTATGGAATTTTGTAGCTGGGGAGTATGTTGGTAGGGTTTTCACTGGTATGAATTCAAGGACAGATTCTTGTCAAGGTTTATGTCAAAAATAGAAGTGAGTTTACAACTAGAGAAATTTATACAACTTAGGTGTGGAGACTCCACTTTAAAGGGGTACATCGGTAAGTTTACAAAATTGACTAAGTTCGGAATGAGCTTGATTGATACGCCTATGAATAAGGCCATAAAGTTTGTAAAAGGCCTAAACTCCCCGCTTAGAGAACTATTGTTTACCCATGTGCCCGTTGGTGATACATACGAGATGTTAGGTGAAACGGCTTTACTCTAGATAGCTAATGAGGAAGAAAACAAGTTAGAGAAGGAGAAAGTGGGACTTACTCAAAATCAAACCAAGAAGAGGAACTTTTAGAAAAATATGAAGTCAAAAGGAAAGTTCAAGAAAGAGGCTAAGGTGTGCCAGAGATGCCAAAAGAAATGTCATGTAGCTAAAGATTGCAGGGTTAGTCTGATGAAGGAAGCTTTTAAGGGAACGTGTTATCACTGCCACGAGGAAGGGCACCTCAAGAACCAATGTTTGAAGCTGGCGAAGGAAGGGCGGAGTGGACAAGCCTATGCCATTGAGGTTGTCCCTGTTTCAAGCAAACCACCCTCTAGAGACCAAGGAAAGTCAGCACTAGAATGTATAACTCTTATTTTTGGGGCTACAATTCATGCCCATTTGATTCTGAAGCATCGCATTCCATTATAGCTAGGAACGTAGTCAACTCCTTATATCTTTAAACCGAGTTTGTCACCAGCCCAATAGTAGTCTCTAATCCTATTGCGGGGGTCGACATATCTCTCTTTAATTTGCAAAGACCTAGTTGTGGACATATATGACACTGATTTCATATGTAAAGCGTACGTTCTAAATTTTCGGGGGTATGGACTTATATTAGGAATGGATTGATTATCATATTATGAAGCAAGTTTAGATTGCAATAGGAGGGTTGTATGATTAAAGAGTTCTATATGACGAGACTTAGAGGTCCACTGTACATCCCAAGAGTCAGTCTAATGAAGTTATTTGTACTTGTTGAGCCTACCTCATAATGAGCTTTCATCCGTACCCATTGTCTGATAATTTTCAGATGTCTTTGAGGAAGTCTCAGGTCTCCTACCCCAAAGGGAGATCGAGCTTACAATTGATTTAAAGAAGGACACAACACCAATCACTCCACCATTAAGAAATAGGGCCCCCAAAGAAAGACTTGAGTTGGATAAGAAAATCTTGGAGATGTTGCAGAAAGGATTCATTCGAAAAAGTACTTTAGGATGGGGAGCCCCTGTTACTTTCGCCTCTAAGGCAGACAGCTCATTGAGACTATATGCCGACTACAGGGAACTTGATAAGTTGACAAGTAAGAATTGGCATCTCTTACCTAAGATATATGACTTCTTCGATCAATTTATGCGAGCCAAAGTCATCTTCCAATTGAACTTGGTAACTAGATTTCATCAATCAAGGATTGTAGAGGAAAATAAGTCGAAGACTGCATTTTCCACACCAGACGGACTTTATGAGTGGGAATTAATGCCTTCTGGATTGACGAATTTCCCCACATACTTTGTAGATTTGATGTGTAGAGTATTTAGGGGACAAATTAATAAGTTCATCGTAGTGTTTGTTGATGATATATTAGCATTCTCAAAGAGTGAATGAGAGCATGAAAATCATTTAAGAGATACTGAGGACTTTGAGGAGGAACAAACTTAGAGCCAAATTTTCAAAATGCTACTTTTGGAAGGAGATAAGATTTCTTGGACACATCGTTCTTGAGCATGGATTGGCGCTGGACCATGCAAAAGTGGAAGATATTCAAGCGTGGAAAGTTCCAAAGAGTACAACGAAGTTAGGAGTTGTTACTGCAAATATCCATTTCAAGCTTATAAAGGAGAACGTGTCGAGTTTAGTAACAATAAGTGGTGTTAAGCTAAAATAAATCCAATTCCTTAAGCCCTCAGCATTCAACAAAGGATAGCGAACTCCTAGGCATAACAATAAGATGTTAAATCTCTATAGAAAATAGGGTGTCGAGTATTTAGATAGATAACAGGTGTAGTAAAGGTGTCGAGCTTCTAGGGATACCTAACTCCAAGCAGTCAGCAAGTATGAGAGTTATCAAACTTGAATATAGAGAGGAAATAGTGTCGAGCCTCAACAACCATAAAGGTCGTAGAGCGAATAGAGTAAAGGAAGTATCGAGCCTCAATAACCATAAAGGTTGCCGGCTGTGTAATGAGCGGAAGAAGATATCAAACCACTATAATAAGGATCATTGTGGGATCAATAAAAAGGAAGATGTTTAGTATTTAGCCTCTGAAAGAGGATGTCGAGCTTCTAGGAATGGTGAACCTATGCTACGTCAACTGTTGCCAAGCTACTACGATAATAGCCGTTATTGACTACATACTTAATGAAGGCTATTGAGTAGCTACTAAAGGAAGGTTGCATTATCAAATTATGAAAGCAAATGATGTCGAGTTTCATCAACGATTGAGAATATATCGAGTCTTTACTGAAACCTCAGATTCAGCAATCCAATTCGAGCATTTATAACTATTGCTGTTATAAAGCATATAAAAGTGGCAAGGGGTTTTGAACTTCTATAAGAGGCAAGGGATATCGAAGTCGTGAAGATGTAAAGGATGTCGGGATTCTACAAAGAGATAGCATTGTCGAACTTATATAACATATATGTCCAATCTCAATAATAGGATGCCGAGACTCCATCACAACGCTGCTATCGAAGCCCTCAGATTCGAAGGCGTGCCACGTGTCAACCCTCCTGCTCGGTTGATAACTCTAAAATAGACCCCATCGATACCAAGGGAGGGGCGATTAATTATTTTCTCTTTTTCCAATTTTAAACTTGCAAACCCTAAATCAAATTGGGGACTTTTAGAACTGATTGTAAATTTTGGATTTTTGTCATATAAGACCTTGGACAATAACTTTGCATAGCATGTTTCTTTTGAATTGACTATATTCGACTATTGTTATGACGTGGACATGCATGTGACTTCCTTTTGAATATGGACTTAAACCATGAACATGCATATCATTAAACTTTGGCTTGGACCCATGCTCAGTCTAGCATACTTCTTTTGGACTTGCATAAGGCAACTTAAGCCCTTATTCAGACAAGCCTTAGCTTACCTTGCATAATTGGTTAGCGAATAAATTTGCTAACATTTTGATGCTAAAAGGAGGGCTTGAACCTCTGATTCTCTGCATATCATACAGAGGAATTTAGGGGTTTCAATTTCTTGCATATCCCTCCAAAGGAATTTTGAGACTTTTAATTTACCGCATATCCCTACAGAGGATTTTAAGGATTTCAATTTCCTGCATATCCCTCCAGGGGACTTTAGGGACTTTTAATTTCATGCATATCCCTACAGAGGGCTTTAAAGGCTTACCATATCCATCATATTCCTGTTAAGAACTTTTTGTACCTTGCATAATCCTATTAAATCATGTAACACCTCAGATTTTTGGTAACATTATTTAGAATATTTAATTAGTTAAATTAAATAAAATAATGTATTGATTAGGGGATTGAGATTTGATTTAATCAAGGGTATCAATGCCATTTAACAATGAATTAAAAGAAAAATTTAAATAGAAATAGAGGAGGGGTAAAATAGGAAAGATGTCATTCCTATATCCTCCAAACCTTGGTCATGTATTAGAACACATGTTCATTTCATTTTGAAAATTTCAAAATTAGGGGCCGACCACCATTAACAAGGAGGAGAGGAAGAAAAGATAGGAAGAAGCTAAGTCAAATCAAATCTATCCACATCTTAATCTCTATAATCTCTAAAGCTAAGGTGAATAATGTTTACATCTCACATTTGATTGTATTTTCATTTTTTTGATGATTGTCGAATATTTTGCATTGATTTGCCGTGATATTGAATGATGGAATGATTATATATACATATTGATGATTTATGTATATTCATATTGATTTTATGATATGTTTTAAGGTGAAAGCCCTATAAAATTACATCCAAATTCCTTGCAAGTTCTTATGAAGATCACAAATATTATTTGGAGTTGGGTTTCAATTTTTAGATTTTTCTTAATTTTTGTGGAATTAATATGAATTTTTTCAAGTAAAGAAAATGGTATTTTTGGTTATAAATTATTTATGGGTAACTAAATAATTTTCAGGGTCTGAAATTTTTATATGTTAGAAGACAGATATAATGTGATTTATTGGAATTTTTCTAGATTTTTCATAAGTTTTTTTTAAGGGTTATATAAAATTATTTAAGGTATGGGACTTAAATGTTTTATATAATTGAAAGAGGAGAAGTGACTTTTTATAAAATGATTTAAATTATAAAATCTAAAAAGTCGACAACACTTTTAACAAAGTGTGGTACTTTTTAGTGGTAAAGAAAGAGGCAACCAATCACAATTAGACACGTAAGGCAGGTTAGGTGAGAAGAACTATTTGCTACATATTTTTCATTGTTTCAACACCGTCGACACCAGATTCTGCCTCTTCATCTTCGCTTCCAATATAGTTGAAACCAATGCATATGGTATTAGTTTACTGGTACATTGTGAATTGGATGTAGGCGGAAGGTAGGGAGTCAAAACCAGGGGTTCCTAAAGGGTTGAGGCAGTCCATTGTTTTTAAATTAAAGAAATACGCCTGCTTGCTTTCGACTAAATGGCTTTTGACAAAGGAGCTTGCAATAAGTCAAATAGTTTAAAGGAAATGGTTTCGATTGGGTTGCACCTCTGTTTTAAATAATTGTTTTCGACTAAGTCGAAAACTTTTACTGACGCCTATTTACCTTTTGACTCAAAAGGTTTCGAAAGGGTTGTTTTGTTTTTTAAAAATTTAGCCACCTCTCCAATGCTTTCAAAGGGATAGTTTCGATACAATCAATTCTCTACTTAGGAAATGGTTTTGAAGCAGTTGCTTTCGACTTAAAAGTCTTAAAATCTTTTTCTACAATAGAAGTAAAACCTAAATGATTTCGAAAGAGATAGTTTTATATGGTTTCAAAGCAGTTGTTTTCGACTCAAATGTTTTAAGACCTTTTTGTATAATAGAAGTAAAACCAAAATGGTTTTGAAAGAGATTATTTTAAATGGTTTCAAAACAGATGCTTTCGACTTTAACGGGTTTTGATCCTTTTTCTCTTCTTGAAGGCAGAATCCAAATGGTTTCAATAGGGATGTTTTCAAGGGTTTGAAGGGGTAAATTTTTGAACGGTTTCAAAAGTTTTCCACATGTTTTAAATTGAACCCAAAGTGATTTTGAAAGGATTAAGTTTTGACTGTTTCGAAAGGTTTTAATGAATTATTTCGAAAGGGGTGGTTTCTCAGGGTTTCGAAAGGGTTGAAAGGAAGAGTTTTTCCTATGTTTTTGGAAGGCAATATTTAAAAGGTTTTAAAGGAGGATGTTTGGTATTTTGAAGCTTTTGGAGAAAATAAAGGAAAGGCTTTTCCATTGTTTTCGAAAGGCAATATTTATTGGTTTCAAAAGGGTCTTTCAATGATTTCGATGGGGCTACTTTCAATGGTTTCAAAAGGGTTATTTAAATGTTTTAAACAAAGGTTTCAAATGCATCAAATAAGAAATGTAGCCTAAGTATTTTCAAGTTAAAAAGGGTTTTGACTTATTTTGGAAGGATAGCCAATCCTTATTAAAATTTGTCAACATTATTTTGAGTGAAGTATATATAACATGGCAAAATGGCTTAGAGTAGAGTTACAAATATATTTTCCTTGTATGTATATATGATTTGAAGACTAAATCATTTTGAAAAGGTTCTCAAGGAAAATTTAAAGGGCAGTTAATCCTGAGAAAATAACTCGGAGATTTAGTCCATTTTGATTTGGATAGTTAGTCTAGTTTACGGCCAGCCAGCCCAATTGTATGGACAGATAGTCCATTTGTAGCATAACAGACCTTACTATTATGTTGTGGGCAGATAGTTCACATATGACTTGATTTACAAGCAGATAGTCCATTTATTAGCATAAATGATATTTCTATTTTCATATAATCTGTGACGCCCCACCTCTATACCCACGCTAGCCAAGAACACTCCGGAGAAGTGCTGTCAACTAGCACGGAGAATAAGGCTGTTGAGGAGCGACCATCCATGTAATTGCTTATCACACGGTGGCTATAAATAATCTTCGGAAACAAACATAGAAATAATCATATCACAAATCAGTCACAGATATCCATATCACAAAGGCGGAAGAAGATATGAATATATAACTAACACATGAAAGTGTACATCAGAGTAGTGGTCAATAAGATCCACGATAATACAAAAGAATAGCAACACGTGCTATACAAAAGAATACAACTATGAGTCTATATCTCAAGTGTATACAACAAAAACTGCTAATCTAAACAGTTAGCCAAAAGTCAGAGTGATGAATCCCTGGGAAGAAGTCAAGCAGAAGCACCTGTAACATCTCGGTCTGATCCGAGTATTATTTAAGAAAATAATAAACGGATCAGTCTAGCTATAAATATCAGATGACATGATATAACATAAAAGATATGGCATAAACATAAACATCCATAACGACATACCACTATAAGTATGTAAATAATGATCAACAGAAGATCAATCAATAAGAGATAATCAATATCACAAGAATCTTCTCAAAGATTCGAAGGGGGCATCATACCCTAAACTTGTACTCATAACAAGTCAATGACATAAATTCCAGAAATCAACACGAGAAATCCAGAAATCATAAAAAGGGAAAGAGGCCTATCACATGACGGTCCGAAGACCATGGGGAGCTACCCCACATGTGTGAGTGGAATCACACAGAATGAGGTCAAGACTAACCAAAAAGCAGAAAGGTATGTGTGAATGGAATCACACAAGTGGTGTCTAGTCTAACCTTGCAATGAAAGAGACATCGCGCAATTGCTAGTCTAATTCATAAAGCGATCATCAAGATCAACGAGAAGTGTCAATTACACTAAGCTAGTAAATATAGAAGTTTAGCTTCATGTCCCATAACCACTTGCTTAACTTAAATATTTACGAACAAACTGTAAATCTTCACTAATAAAATTGTCACAAGAGGTTCAATCGAACAAGTCCAAGAATTAACCGACGAAGTGAACGCAAGCGTTTCATACCACTTGTTTTACTAAGTCGTTTAATTAGATTTCTCATCCGAGTGAGGTAAAGGCTTGTATATACTAATAGATTGGAAAACGGTTTAAGAAAAGAGCTTTGTTATTAAAAATAGAGTTGAAATTGTTTGTTAAAAGAGTTTTGATATTTACTACTAGTATTGAAACCTTTATATTATAAAGTGACAAAACACATAAGCAAGTGTAGAAACAATCAGTCACAAAGATCGCATACGGAGATGCGAATAAAATCCAAGGAAATCAGCTCAATATTTTTCAGATAAGATCCCCTACGGAGGGGGGGTCCAAGGGGGGTGGCAACCCCCCAAGGTGGGGGTGCGGGGGCAACGCCACCGCTTACGGGGTTCGACCTGCCCGGTCAGGTCGCGGGGGTCCAGGGGGCAGCGCCCCCGGCGGGGTGCGGGGCAGCGCCCCGACCAAAACGGTACGACCTAGTGAAGACAAAATGAGGTCTAACGACCTAAGGGGAATAGGGTCGAGCGACCTAATGGTTGCGACCTAGGGGTCTAAGGAGTCAAGCGACCTAACTGGAGCAACTCTATGGTCATGCGACCTAACTGAAATGGCCAAGCGACCTAACAATAGCACAGGTCAAGCGGCCTAACGTTTTAAGGCCGAGCGACCTAATTAAACTCAGGACTTAATGGTGTGAAAGGCGTGCGACCTAATGTGTTACGACCTAAGGGTCGAGCGACTTAGTGGAACAAGGTCATACGACCTAACACTTGTAGTAGGGTTGGGCGACCTAATGGAGTAAACGGTCGAGCGACCTAACAGGTTATAGGTCATGCGACCTAGTGGGTTAACGGCCTAACGACCTAACGACCTAAAAACCCACGACCTAAGGGTCGAACGACCTAAATGGTCCAGCGACCTAGCACTAAACAAGGCCGAGCGACCTAATGGTACCCGCGACCTAGAGGTCAAGCGACCAAGGGATGAAATGGCCAGAGGATATAGGCGAGCGACCTACGACCCACCTACCCACGACCTACGACCTAAGCTCAAACGCGAGCTGCGAGCTACGAGCTAGCGACCTAGCGAAGTGAGAGAGACCGAGCGACCTACGACCTAAGGTCCATACGACCTATGGCCTAACACCGAACAAGCATTTAGATGGCCCAGCGACCTATGGTACTAACTCGCGAGCGACCTAAGTCCTAGGTCGTGAGCGACCTAACTGCGAGTGAGCAAAAATGGCCAGAGCCAAAGCAGAGCGACCTAACGACCATACGACCTACGACCTAAGGTCCTGAGCGACCTAACTCCGAAAACACGAAAATGGCCAGAACGACCTAGGGGTTAACTCGTACGCGACCTACGACCTAAGGTCCACACGACCTAACTCCGAGCGAGTTAAAAACGGCCAGAACGACCTAAATGCAGAAATTTCTCCCAAACACCAAAAATCGGAGTTTTTCGCCAATCCAATCCAAACCAAAAGCAAATATGCATGCTAAAGTGATAGGGAATCATTCCCAACAGTCCAATATAGTTATAGACTAGAATTGTGAGATAAAAATCTCACCTTTGCACTAAAATTTATGAAGATGAAGCTTGAAAGCAAGGAGAAGCAATCCAAAGCTTGAATCCAATATCTTCTACTTGAATTTGGAGTTGAATGATGGAGTTGCAATTGAATTTGAGCTTGGAGTTTTAATTTCCCATTCTCTTCACCATTAATGCTAAAGCTTGAGTTAGTTAGGAAATTTATGAAGAGTGAGGAGAAGAGGGTTGGAACTTGGGCTTAATAGGCTAAACTAACCCAAAGTCCAAAGCGGGAAAAGTTAGTGAAATTTCACTAACTCCAAACCTATCGATGTTTATACTTAAAAAGTTGTAAACGACATTTCGAACTCAATGGAAGTGGTCTCGAGTCCTAATTTAACCGTTTGCAAAAAGTAGTTTTTCGGACCAAAATCCGATTAACGATTTAATATTTAAATAAAAATATTTAAATGTAAACTCGATAAATATGCGGGTTGTTACATAATCGGTTTGATTAAGCAGTTTGTTTGTAGGAAAGGATTGCAAAATATATGTTTTAAAAAGGGTATTAGTGAGGGGAAACCAGTTCCACTAAGCAGCGTGGTCTCACTTAATATCAGTAACGAGATGGAACCGAATTATTCACACCAGGCTTTATGTCTGACTCGAAGTTTTTGTTTCCCGTTAAACTCTCGGGTGCTTCAAATTGATATGAGTAGACTGAGGGTTGAGCTTTTCAGTTTTTAGTCTTTTGGCGAATAAAGCTTCCGAAGACTAACAGGTGGCTGACAGATAGCTGATTAGGAATTGCAGATTGTTTGTTCATTTCTGCTGTGTATATTAAGTTAGATATGACTATATTGCTTTGATCAACCAAGGGGCATTGTTATATGCCGCTCTTGGCGTATTTTTGTAATGATTATAATTAATCTTTACTTGGGACTTGGTATGGGATTATGTAATTTGGATATGAATTTGTTTTGAAACGTATTCAGTAAAATATTGTTTTTAAAATCCGTGTTTTTATTCATATTCAAGTGCTTCTGATATTATGGATACTATTATCATACCATATTTTGTCACCAAAATTTAATACTATGGATGATTACAACATCTATAGCGCTTAGCTTTTGGCCTCCAAATTCGGAATGTTACAACTTGTTATCAGAGCATGGTTTATGAAAAAATTTAACCTAAAAATGGTTTTTAAAACATAATCCTAAGGAATTAGAGTAAGACTGGGGTATGAGATAATGCTATAGTATCGTACTTGTATTTGCTATATATAATTATATGCTTTGTCTTTAGTCTCCTGTCTTTGTTAGGTTATTTTCTGTATCCCATAAGGTTTGCATACATATATGGAATGTAAAAGAGGAACAGTTAACCCAGGAGGAAGGGCACTGAAGGAAATGCCAGACCTAGTACAACGAGAACCCAAGGTTAGGAACAAGCAGAGAATGTAGGTGCTGTAGTCCCGCAAGTGGACATAGGAGCTACGTATCA
Organism: Allium cepa; assembly: GCA_030765085.1. Taxonomy (NCBI): domain Eukaryota; kingdom Viridiplantae; phylum Streptophyta; class Magnoliopsida; order Asparagales; family Amaryllidaceae; genus Allium; species Allium cepa. Next base: position 390,086,320 of record CM060935.1, read on the forward strand.
GTTTTTTGTGAATATGATGCAAGATGGAGTTGTAATTGGAATAGTAAGTGGAGATGATGTAGGGACAGTAGTTTCGAAAGTTCTGGCAGTTAACCATTATGCTAAGCTGAGTGGAGATTACGCTAAGCTTGGAGGAAAGCCTTTTTTAGGAATGGAGGATGCTATAGAAGTGGAAAATTAGTTATTGCACTGCAAAAGGATTTTTGCAGACTTGGGGCTCAATGACGAGCAAAAGAGGAGGTTGGCATGCAGACAGGTTTAGGGATCCACTTTATTTTTTGGTGGAACAGTGTAACAGCTGGTGTGGATGAGGAAACTTTGTCATGGGAAGATTTTAAGGGAAGGTTCCGGGAGAGGTTTATGTTCGTAATGGCACAGTCGACTTTGATTAGGAAGTTTGTTGAATTAGAGTAAGGGTAGATGTCAGTTATGGAATTTGTTAGGAAGTTTGAAGAGTTGGCCAGATATGGTTATGCTTTAGTAGTTATTGTGATGAAGGGGAATGCGAAGTTTATCGAGGGTTGAAGCCCGAGTTAGCTAGGGCCACATTACCTCATATTAGATATCCTTTCGACTTTATATTGGAGATGCCCTTAAGACATGAGGAAATTTTTGATTCTCTAGAGAAGAGTAAGGCTAAAGATGTCCAAGTTGGGAAGAATCACAAGAGGAAGTTTTTACCTAAGAAAGGTGCTCAAAAAGGTGGGCAGTTAAGAAGGGGAAGTCTGAGATTGTCTGTTTCAAGTGCAATAAGAAGGGTCTCTTTGCTAATGAGTGTCATGCTGGGAAGGCAAAGGAGATAGCTGGAAAGAAGGATGTTCGGTGCTTCAACTGTGACCAGGTCGGTCACTATAAGAGCTAGTTCAAGGAGCCCGCTAAGGATGGAAAGGACAAAGTGTATGCATTGGAGCCTGCTACTTCTAAGCCAACTGCCCAAGAGAAGAGAAAATAGTTTTGGGAGGTACGCTTTAATTCATGTAGGCCTGTTAGCGTTCTATTTGATACTGGTAGATCGCATTTTTTTTATACCTAGATGTTTGATAGATAAGCTTAACCCAGAACCCACATATTTAGTTACTTCCTTACAGGTTGCGAATCTAATAGGTGGGTATGTTACTCTAGAGATGAGATGTGATCAGTTAAAGTTTGACCTGTTAGGTCATACTTTTGTTTTCATTTTGCATGTGTTTGATTTTGTGGGGTTCGAGATTATTCTTGGGACGGATTGGTTAAGTGAATACGATGCTAGGATATTTTTCCAAGATAGGAAAATATCGCTTAGACAACCTAATTGTTGTGATCGGATGGTTTATGCCATAGAAGGTTCTAGCGTGAAGTGAATGCTTTGTTGAGTTCTATGAAATTAGTAGATGAGTCGAGTCGAGTTTTCGTGGTTAGAGAATTCGTAGATGTTTTGAGCTTGTAGTTGGATTGCCACCGAAATGAGCCATTGAGTTTCAGATAGATTTTGTAATGACCCTTTTTCTATCACCAGAAAGATGCATCATTATTTAAGAAAGAAAAGAAAGAACAACAACCTATCAGAATCTCACAGCGGAACGAATGAAATATAATACATAACATATACATAGTATCATATACATTAGAGCACACAACTATACATCTCAATTTAGACATTTATAACCTTTCTGTCTAATGTACAATACAATAACCAATATAGAATAACATCATAGCGGAAACTCTATCTATATATCTACACACTGAAGCCTCCTACTCCAATGCTCCTTCAGAATTCGTCAAGGCTAACCTGAATCCCTCGACTACTCATACATAATATGAGCATCCAAGAGTTAAATAAAACAGAAAATAAACACTTGGGTCAGAAAGGGGTCTGGTGTGAGTAAACGGTTTAAAGTTGCTTAACTTTATAAATCCTTTTGAAAAGACAGGTATCACATAAGTCTTCCCACACATAAACATGGAAAAAAATTTACCTTACGCTAACCAAAACATTTGATAGGAAATCTAGTGATATTATAATAGTGTCTAGGGTTTTCAAGTAAATAAGAAATAGCTGAAATTGTTACATAATTAAATTCCAGCTACTAGCCACAAAAGTGGGTAATACAATCAAAACCGTAAGGGCACGTATGAAGAATGGGTTTCCATCAATGGCAGGGCTACTGAGGTACCGTCCGTTACAGTACGTGGCCTAGATCAACGTATTGAGGATCCACCCTAAATCCCCTGCAACACAAGGCCGAAACCATCCCTTACTAGACAGTACCGAACAAGACAACCCCGTAGTTAGCTGCAGTTCAAACTTCCCACACAACCGAATAAAAAGGTACATCCAGACAGGGTTCAATCTCGTCTTACTTGAGTGTGACTCACTAAGCCTTGTTGCACCTCCTTGGTTTTAGAATTCTCATCGTCCACCTGACGATGTTTTGAAAGCATTCAATCCATACAAGTCCGTTTCGGGTTCGAATGGAACCGAAGGCACTATCTCGTTACACTCATTTTGGAATCACCTTCAGAGTTAACGACCATAGCCCTTGCACTCTGAATCTTCATCTCGAATTTGAAAGTATTATCGTCATTAAACTCATTTTGGAATCACCCTCGGAGTTATAACGATACATAGTTCTTCCACCTCGAGTCTTCACTTCACTTCACTTGGATTTACGACCTAATGTTAATTTGGATCTATGTGGTTTTCGGATATAAAATCCGATCCTGGTCTCACCGAATCTAAAACGCCATTTTAATGTCCAAGTTGTACTTAAGGGATTAAATGGTAGATATTCAGAATATCACTTAACATAAATGGATGATTCATAACACACAGATAGATAATCCACTATTATCTAATTCATCCACACATATCACAAAGCAGCATATGTATCACATCTCAGATATATCACATTCAATTCATCAAATATCATCTAATGATATCCAATATCATTTACCCATTCATACACAAAGTTTGATCCAAACTAAATTAATTTAATTAATCCTTAATTAAATTAATTCCTTACTTAATCACTTGGATTATCATTAACCCAACTTACTTACCATTAATTAATTACAAATTAATTAATTAATCATCTCTTGATTTTCCACTTTAATTAATCTCCCTTGATTAATTATTTCTTAATTACTTTAAGTACTTTTTCCTTAATTACAATTTTAATTAATCATCTTGATTAATTACTTCTTAATTATACTAAGTAATTATCTCTTAGTTACCCTTTAAATTAATCATCCTTGATCAATTACTCTTTAATTAATCACACTTGATTAATTACTGTTTAATTACATTTAGTAATTAAAACTTAATTATAGATTAATTAACCTTTAATTATTAATTACTAATTAATTATTTAATTAATAATTACTTACATTAACTAAATCCTTTCTAATTAATTATCTAACATGTAATTGATCACTTTATTAATTACCCTTAATTATTAATTAGTTATTCTTTAATTAATCAATTTAAACCTTTAATTAATTATATTAATTAATTCTTTTAATTAATTACTAAGTGAATAACCCTTAATCACTTCCACTTAATTACTTCCATAAAGTAATTAACCTCTAAGAACCTTATTAAATAATTACCCTTTACTTAATTACCTCCAGTAATTAATTACTAAGTTACTTCACCAAGTAATTACACTTAGTTAATTTAAATCATAAGTGATTATCTTTAATTAATCACTGATTAATTACTTAATAAATTATTTAATTAATCATTTAAAATTAATTTAAATAATTTCTCAACTACTTATAATTAAAAGACCCATAATTAAGAAAATCATTATCTCAATTAAATTATTTATATTAACCCATAACTCTTTAATTATTAATAATAATTAAATTATCTTAATTATCTTCACACATTAAATATCTTTAATAAATCAAAAATCTTAGTTACTTAAGATAATCTTTATTATAATTGATTACTAAATCTTTATCATAAACTTTATTTAAAATATAACATTTTTTTTGAAATCAATTATAATTAAAACAATTTAAACAATTTAATTAACTTTTAAAATCTTTTAAATCTTCCCAAAGGTGTTTAATAAATTTTCAAAACAAACATTATTTTCAAAACCCACTTATTCTACCTTTAAAACTTTTATATTTCAATATATAAAAAACTTATTAAACTTATCCTGGAAAACAAATTAATTTTATAAGTAAAGTCTTGTTTACTTTTGTTTTAAAACTTAGGAACATTTCCTAAAATCAAATTTCCTTGTTTTGAAACTTTAACATTTCCAATTCAATTCTTAAACCATGCACCTCACAACCCACTCGAGAAAAATCCCTAAATCACTCGATCAAAACACGGTCTTCATCCCTTCTCTTCCGCTTCGAGTAAAACTCAAACATCCCCGAAGAAAAACCCGAGCTCTCACCTTCCTTTCCCAAACCAGATTCCAAAAGCACAAAAGCCGTGCACATCTGCATGCACAACTTCCCTGGCCGTCGATGAAGTACTTCGGCCTCTGACACATTGCTCTTGACCACGGCAACAACACTTGATAACCCTGAAACCACAATTAGAACGAGAATCAAAATTGACCTCAAGACCTACACAACCTGAACCAAATGCCATCGGAAAACTGATCGCCACCAACCATCCAGACCTTGAGACTCCATGCTATCTTCACCGTAGCTCCGCCGCAACTTCCAGCGTCCACGGCACAACTCGCAATCGACTCCGATCGCTTCCTGTCGCTGCAAAACCCATACCAATGCCGATGACATACCCAGGAAGCAAAACCCTATTTCTTCTTCTAATATCCACGCCAAGCATCTAAAAAATCCCAACTCCATTTTTTTGATGATCACCTCCTCCCCCTCGACCTTCAGATTCAACCCCGTTGGCCAACTCGTCGTTGATCGACGGAATTCGATCCAAACGCCTCTCACGTTCAACCCTAGCAAACACCCTAATTCCCAAACTAAAAATCATGATATATACCTCAAAAATCATGATTTTCTATATTGAATTCAATCATGCAATCAAATGCAGAAGTTAAGTTTAAACATTTTTGAACCAAATTAAATTTTACTATCATTTATAGAATTTCGAGTCAAATAATTAATATAAATTCCTGAACTTATTTTTAGTAGTGATATTACATGATTTCGAACACTTTTCATTTACAAATCATAAGCTAATTATGATTCAATGGTGAGATATTGAATTTAATTAGAATTGAACAGCCTGTAATCACAACAGAGACTATATCACATACATATACGAGCAATACCCAAGCAATAAACACCGATACACATACATGTATCCATATTCATCCAGATATTCAGGCTAACAGTGACTCAACGATGAGAAATTGGATTTTTAAAGGATTCCAACTCTGACAAAATCAACAGAGACTATATCTATATACACACAGGCATTCAATATTCATACATAAACATGCATCCATTTTAATACAAAATTTTTAGGCAAGTAACATAATTTACATTCAGATATCATAGCGAAATCTAGGTTTTAATCTGTTTTTTTTTTAAAATAGTTTACTCACCGATTAAGCAGAGAACAGAGAACCCGTTCTTGATTTCCAGGCTTGTTTTCATTAGCTCTTGAATTTTCCTTTTGTTGAATTTAATCTGATGTTGATCTCTGAATTGTTTATCTTGATGCTGATCTCAGGTTGCTTGTTGATTGATTATACTTGAAGAATTTGAAACAAATGTGGCATCTGACTTTTGATTCCCTTTTCAGACTTGAGTTTTCAGATTTGAACTTCCAACTTTTAATTTTCTTTGATCCTTGATTCCAGATTTTTCTCTCCTTTTGATTCTTGTAATTTCAGTTTTCTTTCTTCTTTTGATTTGTTTTAGATTTTAGTTGAAAAGATGAATGCAGCTGAAAAGTAAAAGTAAATCTCTTCTTCATATTTTTATTTTGTTTTTTAAAATTTTAAATTAAATTATCAAAGAGAATGCCATTTGTCCATTTATTGTTTTAAGTTGGTTACACCTATACTTATATCCTTACAAATGTCTTTAACCTATTTTAATATTCTTACAAGTGTTACTTTTCTTTTTATAAATTTATTTAAGTTATGTATATGTATTTGTGAAATATTTACATGTATATAAATGTATTTATCTTTTTAAGCTTTTAAATTTTATATAAATATACAAAAGTGAATTTAAGTGAACATTTATTTATAAATAACTTATGCTTTGATCAAATTAAATGCATCATATTTTTATAAGCTTGAGAAATTTATTTTAACTCTATATATAAAATTTCCAAACCAAATTTGTCTCATGTTAGAATTTTAAAATGAAATAATATTAAAAACAAATGAACTTTTTAATTTAAATCTTATTTAAAATTCAAGCTAAAATATATATTTATAATAAATAAGAAATTATCCTGTTGTTAAAAATTTAAATTTCAAATATCACTTGAAAAGTATTAAGTTAAATTATAATTTCCAAATTACAAACTATATATATTTTAAAGTTTGAAAACACTTTATTAAGTTCAAAACAATATTTTTTCCCATTTCCAATATATATACAAATATATACATTTTAAATGGAAAACGTAGTTTTGAATATTATCATATTAAATTTTGAAACACAATTCCAAATCACAATACACACACACACACACATACTACAATTTGAAAACATAGCTTTTATTACGTTAAAGACTTCCTATATATAATATATACCTATATATATATACATTATAAATAGAAAACATTTTGATTGGCTTTTGAAAGATAAATCTTACCAATTTTATGTTGTTAGGAAAAGATATTAATAGATATTGTCAAATTAATTATTATTATTAGCCTTTAAAAGAATTTTAACTTGTCAATTTATAATATAAAATGATCAAATCGATTTAATTTTTTTTAATAAGGATTGTTAAATTGATTTGCTCAAAATTTCGGGCCATCACATTCCTCCCCCCTTACAAGAATTTCGTCCCCGAAATTTAAAAGCAAAGATAATTTAATAACCCGGCAATTTTTTTAATTTAAAACAGCAACCATTGCAGCCAATTCAAACAAACAATTCTAACTATCCATACAAAATTCTAGATTGAATTTCCTAATATTATCTAGACTTTCCAGTTACATATGCTGGAACACTCGCTCTACATAATCTTATGTAACTACAGTACTATTATCTAGACTCTTTCTCATCTAGATCTACAAATCTGAACAAGACATCAGTCTAAACTCAAAAACAGCTTAACTACCATATCCTTCTGAACTACTAATTTTATCACCCGTGATAAATCATACACATATTCCCTTAGAGATACGTGAAATACAATGAATTCCAGCTATCCGAACTGGCAATTCAATCCTGTAGATCAAAATCTAATCTCTAGAGAACACAGGAAAATCTCAAAATACTTCCGGAGTTAGCTCTCCAGTTTTACCCAATCTTATATCTCCTTTGATCGGATAAAACTAAAACAATATCCAAATTCCAACTTCACATTTCAGATCTCCTCAATTCTTAACTGCATAACCCTTCTGACGATCCTGAGTTACCTCCATCTTTCCTGATCAGCTTAACCCTTGCTGATACTTCATGAACCAAGCTCGACCAGAGTCAAACCAATTTCTAGATCCTACTCAACAAAATGGTTCTCCTAAAAATTCGCCGAAATCCAGAATACAACTCTGCCCCACAAGCATTAGTGGACTTCAAACCTACTTCTCTTATCTGGAATAGCCCAACAGTTACACTTGATAACTTTGCCTTCCAAATCCTGAAAATTCCTTCATACTTGAATTTCCTGTAGAAATCCTCTAATCCAAGAAAACTACAACTCCCGGATGCTCCCGTTCTAGAACAACTGCTATCTCGCTTCCACTGCACAACTCCGATCTGGAGTAGATGAGAATGTCATCGGAGAACTTAAGCACAACTAGATCCATACACAGTTCATTAGACCCATTCCACTTGGTCAAAAACACCCCAGCAGAATCTTAACTAGAAACTAGAAGATCAATCCTTCTTCAAAGAACCTGAGCTGCTTCACCAAACCTTTCTCTCTCAAAGAGCCCTTCCTCTACTAGGTTGAGTCATTAGTATTGCTTCTAGAATCCAAGTCGATAAGGAAACTCACTCCCTGATTCAGGTAACTTCTGACTTCCTCAAAAACCTCTGAATAATCTCTGACTACGTAGATAGCTTTTACCTCCACTTGAGATGCCTCAATCTCAACAAAATATTTCTCAAGAAACTCGGGCTCCTAACCAAGCACCAACAACTTTCTCTTCTCAAGGGAAACAATGAGACCATGTCCGAAACAAAGCAAATAATCGACCTTAGTCTCATACTTCAATATAGATAAAATTCCAATATTCGAGATCCAAAAGATCCCTAAACATCTGAATCTTCCCTGCAGTAGGCATCACTGTTCCTCCAATACCATCTAAATCTTATTCAAAAGAACATCTTCAAAGCCATCCATGGATACTGCATCTCACCACACAGCTATTCCTTCCTGAAGTCACCAAGATACCATTACCTGCTTTTGCTTAGCTAACAGATTCAACTCTTGTAAATTCCGCTCACTCGAGAGCAAACCAAACTCACACTTCCAGAATATACTCCAATCGTTGAAAAGACTTTCTCTGGGATCAATGAAATCCTTTCACCAATCTACAAAGCTTATTCGAGACGGTATTAGATCTACAGTCTCGACAGATACACCTCCAACCGCAATATATGACACTCTTCCATTATTGGTAGTTGTGCTAGACACACTCCTACCTTATCTACCTTTATAACTTATGTTGGAAAATCCGAATAGATAACCCAACAGGTTAGGGGTATATATATATATATATATATATATATATATATATATATAAATTACAAGTACGCTCTCTCAAGAAAGAAGTCACTCTAAAGCCTAGGTATTTGCTCAACCTAGCGCTCTGATACCAACTATAACGACCCGCCTTTCTATCACCAGAAAGACACATCATTATTTAAGAAAGAAAGGGATAGAAGATGAAAAGAAAGAGAAGAGATAACAACAACCCATCAGAAATCTCACAGCGGAACGAATGATATATAATACATAACATATACATAGTATCACATACATCAGAGTACACAACTATACATCTCAATTTAGACAGTTATAACCTTTCTGTCTAATGTACAATACAAGAACCAATACAGAATAACATCACAGCGGAAACTCTATCTATATATCTACACACCAAAGCCTCCTGCTCCAAAGCTCCTCCAGAATTCGTCAAGGCTAACGTGAATCCCTCGACCACTCATACATAGTATGAGTACCCAAGAGTTCAATAAAACAGAAAATAAACACTTGGGTCAGATAGGGGTCTGGTGTGAGTAAACGGTTTAAAGTTGCTTAACTTTATAAATCCTTTTGAAAAGAAAGGTATCACGTAAGACTTCCCATACATAAACATGGAAAAGTTTTTACCTTACGCTAACCAAAACATTTGATAGGAAATCCAGTGATATTATAATAGTGTCTAGGGTTTTCAAGTAAATAAGAAATAGCTGAAATTGTTACATGATTAAATTCCAGCTACTAGCTACAAAAGTGGGTAATACAATCAAAACCGTAAGGGCACATAGGAAGAATGAGTTACCATCAATGGCATGGCTACTGGGGTACTGTCCGTCATAGTACGTGGCCTAGATCAACATACCGAGGATCCACCCTAAATCCCCTGCAACACAAGGCCGAAAACATCCCTTACTGGACAGTCCCAAACAAGACAACCCCACTGTTGGCTGCTGATCCAACTGCCTACACAGCCGAATAAAAAGGGACATCTAGACAGGGGTCAATCTCATCCTACTTGAGCGCGACTCACTTAGCCTTGCTGCACCACCCCTGTTTTAGCCATTCCCGGTTGATGAGGCTTGAGGCTGCGACAACCTTTTTTAGGACACATCTATCTTAGAATACTCATCATCCACCTGGCGATGTTCTGAAAGCGTTCAATCCATACAAGTCTGTTTCGGGTTCGAACGGAACCGAAGGCACTATCTTGTTACACTCATTTTGGAATTACCTTTAGAGTTAACGACCATAGCCCTTGCACTCTGAATCTTCATCTCGAATTTGAAAGTATTATCGTCGTTAAACTCATTCTGGAATCACCCTCGGAGTTATAACGATACATAGATCTTCCACCTCGAGTCTTCACTTCACTTCACTTGGATTTACGACCTAATGTTAATTTGGATCGATGTGGTTTTCAGATATAAAATCCGATCCTGGTCTCACCGAATCTAAAATGCCATTTTAATGTCCAAGTTGTACTTAAGGGTTTAAACGGTAGATATTCAGAATATCACTTAACATAAATGGATGATTCATAACACATAGATAGATAATCCATTATTATCTAATTCATCCACACACATCACAAAGTAGCATATGTATCACATCTCAGATATATCACATTCAATTCATCAAATATCATCCAATGGCATCCAATATCATCCAATAACATTTACCCATTCATACACAAAGTTTGATCCAAACTAAATTAATTTAATTAATCCCTAATTAAATTAATTCCTTACTTAATCACTTGGATTATCATTAATCCAACTTACTTACCATTAATTAATTACAAATTAATTAATTAATCATCACTTGATTTTCCACTTTAATTAATCTCCCTTGATTAATTATTTCTTAATTACTTTAAGTAATTTTTCCTTAATTACAATTTTAATTAATCATCTTGATTAATTACTTCTTAATTATACAAGTAATTATCTCTTAATTACCCTTTAAATTAATCATCCTTGATCAATTACTCTTTAATTAATCACACCTAATTAATTACTCTTTAATTACATTTATTAATTAAAACTTAATTATAGATTAATTATCCTTTAATTATTAATTACTAATTAATTATTTAATTAATAATTACTTCCATTAATTAAATCCTTTCTAATTAATTATCTAACAAGTAATTAATCACTTTATTAATTACCCTTGATTATTAATTAATTATTCTTTAATTAATTAATTTAAACCATTAATTAATTATATTAATTAATTCTTTTAATTAATTACTTAGTGATTAACCCTTAATCACTTCCAATTAATTACTTCCATAAAGTAATTAACCTCTAATCACCTTATTAAATAATTACCCTTTACTTAATTACCTCCAGTAATTAATTACTCAATTACTTCACCAAGTAATTACACTTAATTAATTTGAATCATAAGTGATTATTTTTTGTTAATCACTGATTAATTACTTAATTAATTATTTAATTACTCGTTTAAAATTAATTTAAATAATTTCTTAACTACTTATAATTAAAGACCCTTAATTAAGAAAATCATTATCTCAATTAAATTATTTACATTAACCCATAACTCTTAATTAATAATAGTAATTGAATTATCTAATTATCTTCACATATTAAATATCTTTAATTAGTCAAAACTCTTAATTACTGAAGATAATCTTTATTATAATTGATTACTAAATCTTTATCATAAATTTTATTTAAAATTTAACATTTTTTTTGAAATCAATTATACTTAAAAGAATTTAAACAATTTAATTAACTTTTAAAATCTTTTAAAACATCCTAAAGTTGTTTAATAAATTTTCAAAACAAACATTATTTTGAAAACCCACTTATTCTACCTTTAAAACTTTTATATTTCAATATATATAAAACTTATTAAACTTATCCTTGAAAACAAATTAATTTTATAACTAAAGTCTTGTTTACTTTTGTTTTAAAACTTAGGAACATTCCCTGAAATCAAATTTCCTTGTTTTGAAACTTTAACATTTCCAATTCAATTCTTAAACCCTGCACTACACAACCCACTCGAGAAAAATCCCTAAATCACCCGATCAAAACACGGGCTTCATCCTGAAATTATGATATATACCTCAAAAATCATGATTTTCTATATTGAATTCAATCATGCAATCAAATCCTGAAATTAAGTTTAAACATTTTTGACCCAAATTAAATTTTATTGTCATTTATAAAATTTCGAGTCAAATAATTAATATAAATTCCAGAACTTATTTTTAGTAGTGATATTACATGATTTCGAACACTTTTCATTAACAAATCATAAGCTAATTATGATTCAATGGTGAGATATTGAATTTAATTAGAATTGAACAGTCTGTAATCACAACAGAGGCTATATCACATACATATACAGGCAATATCCAAGCAATAAACACCGATACACATACATGCATCCATATTCATCCTGATATTCAGCTAACACGTGATTTTCATTCACATACCAAAGGCTAACAGTGATTCAATGATGAGAAATTAGATTTTTAAAGGATTCAAACTCTGACAAAGTCAACAGAGACTATATCTATATACACACAGGCATTCAATATTCATCCATAAACTTGCATCCATTTTAATCCAAATTTTTTAGGCAAGCAACATAATTTACATTCAGATATCATAGCGAAATCCAGGTCTTTAAACTATTTTTTTTAAAAAATTAGTTTACTCACCGATTAAGCAGAGAACAGAGAACCCGTTCTTGATTTCCAGGCTTGTTTTCATTAGCTCTTGAATTTTCTTTTTGTTGAATTTAATCTGATGTTGATCTTTGAATTGTTTATCTTGATGCCGATCTCAGTTTACTTTTTGATTGATTATACTTAAAAAATTTGAAACAAACGTGGCATCTGATTTTTGATTCCCTTTTCAGACTTGAGTTTCCATATTGAACTTCCAGCTTTTAATTTTCTTTCATCCTTGATTCTAGATTTTTATCTCCTTTTGATTCTTGGAATTTCACTTTTTCTTCTTCTTTTGATTTGTTTTAGATTTTAGTTGAAAAGATGAATGCAGCGAAAAGTAAAAGTAAGTCTCTTCTTCATATTTTTATTTTATTTTTTTAAATTTTAAATTAAATTATCAAGGAGAATGCCATTTGTCCATTTATTGTTTTAATTTGGTTACACATATGCTTATATCCTTACAAATGTCTTTAACCTATTTTAATATTCTTACAAGTGTTACTTTTCCTTTTATAAATTTATTTAAGTTATGTATATGTATTTGTGAAATATTTACATGTATATAAATGTATTTATCTTTTTAAGCTTTTAAATTTATATAAATATACAAAAGTGAATTCAAGTAAACATTTATTTACAAACAACTTATGCTTTGATCAAATTAAATGCATCATATGTTTATAAGCTTGAGAAATTTATTTTAACTCTATGTATAAAATTTCCAAACCAAATTTATCTTATGTTAGAATTTTAACATGAAAGAATATTAAAAACAAATGAAAATTTTAATTTAAATCTTATTTAAAATTCAAGCTAAAATATATATTTATAATAAATAATAAATTATCCTTGTTGTTAAAAATTTAAATTTCAAATATCACTTGAAAAGTATTAAGTTAAATTATAATTTCCAAATTACAAACTATATATGTATTTAAAGTTTGAAAACACTTTATTAAGTTCAAAACAATATTTTTTCCCATTTCCAATATATATACAAATATATACATTTTAAATGGAAAACATTTTAACATTACTTTTGAATATTATCATATTAAATTTTGAAACACAATTCCAAATCACAATATATATACATATATGCTACAATTTGAAAACATAGCTTTTATATCATTAAGGACTTCCTATATATAATATATACCTATATATATTATAATTAGAAAACATTTTGATTAGCTTTTGAAAGATAAATCTTACCAATTTTATGTTGTTAGGAAAAGATATTAATAGATATTGTCAAATTAATTATTATTATCAGCCTTTAAAAGAATTTTAACTTGTCAATTTATAATACAAAATGATCAAATCAATTTAATTTCTTTAATAAGGATTATTAAATTGATATTGCTTAAAATTCCGGGTCATCACAGATTTGGTTCCGAAAGCAGGATTAGTGAGTAGATCGCCAAGCAAGATGACCCCTATAGAGATGAGGGAGTTAAAGGTGCAGTTGGTGGATTTAGAAAGCAAGAGTTTTATCAGGCCGAGTAGTTTTCCTTGGGGAGTAGCTGTAGTGTTTGCTAGGAAGCCGGATGGATCCTTAAGGCTATATATCGATTATCGTAAGTTGAATGAGAGGATGATAAAGAACGATATCCATTACCAAGGATTGGTGATTTGTTCGACCAGTTGTGTGCAACCAAGGTATTCTTGTGGTTGGATTTAGCGACAGGTTTCCATCAGCTTAGGGTAGCAGAGGATAGTAAACTTTTGACGGTGTTTAGGACCAGATGTGGGTCGTACGAATGGTTAGCTATGCCGTTCAGACCGATTAATGCACCAGCTTTCTTTATGGATTTAATGAACCGGGTTTTTCAAGAGCTCTTAGATAGGTTCATACTGGTTTTCATAGATGATCTTGATGTACTCTAAAGATGAAAGAGAGCATAAAGTTCAACTTAGAGTGGTGCTTGAGATGTTAAGGAAGTATCGGCTGAAGGTGAAGTTTTCAAAGTGTCATTGTTGGAAGAAGGAAGTGAAGTATCTTTGTCATATAGTCTCAGAGGAAGGGTTGTCAGTAGATTCGACTAAGATTGAAGCAATGAACAGCTGGAAGAGACCTGAGACAATGACGAAGATAAAGAGTTTTCTTGGGTTGGCTGGTTATTATCTGAGATTCATTAAGGATTTCTTGCAAATAGCAGTACCGATGACCAAGCTAACAAGAAAGGATGTGAAGTTTGTATGGACCGATTAGTGTGAGGAAGCATTCTAGAGTATGAAACACTTATTGACCCATACACCCGTGCTGGTTGTTCCGGAAGGGAATCAAGATTTGGTGGTTTAGGCCGATGCGTGTGGAACAGAACTAGGAGTTGTGCTGATGCAGAGAGGTAAAGTAATTGCTTATTCTTCTAGACAAATTAGACCGCATGAGGTCAGATATCTGACGCATGATTTGGAATTGGCTGTAGTAATTTTTGCTTTGAAGGTGTGGAGACATTATCTTTTGGGAGAAAGGTTTGAGTTTTATACAGATCATAAGTCATTGAAGTATTTGTTCTCTCAGAAGGAGTTGAACATGAGACAACAAAGGTGGTTAGAGTTTATCACTAATTATGATTTTAGGATTAGTATACACCCGGGAAAGGAAACAAGGTTGCGAATGCACTTAGTAGGAAACATCAGAATGCAATATTTGCAATGATTGCTAAGTGGAAAGATTTAGAAGCATTAGAAGATTACATAGTGCAGTGGATACCCCAGGCTGGGTCTAGTGGAGATACAATTGTCTTATCTTGTTTGAAAGTTCGACCAAAGTATCACCAATATTGGAGATCCCTAATCACACCCTTCATTGGAGATCCAAGGTTTTCATCAAAGTATCACCAATGAAGGGTGTGATTAGGTTTGGAAAATCGGGAAAGTTAGCACCGAGATTCGTCGAACCTTTTCTTATTGTTGAGAGGATCGGGAAACTCGTGTATAGAGTTGAGTTACAGAGCATTTTGGCAGGAGTCCACGATGTTTTTCATGTTTCTCATCTCAGAAAGTGTGTTGGAGACCCGAAGACTGCTATTGCATCGACTGTGCTAGATGACTAGTAGTAGAACCAGATTTGACTATAGTGAGTAAGTCTATTCGCATTGTTGCAAGAGATGAGAAAAGGCTTAGAACCAAGACGGTCAGATTAGTCAAAGTCCAGTGGAGTGACGATGACAAGGACTGTACTTGGGAGATTGAGAGCAGGATTAGAGATACTTATCCTGACTTGTTTGATGGTATGTTTTACCTTCTTATTTGATTTGTTGTGTACCTTATCGTAATTTCGAAGACGAAATTCTTTAAGAAAGGAAGTCTGTAACACCCCAGATTTTGGGTATATGTAGGATATTTAATTAGTTAAATAAAATAAAACAATGTGTTGATTAGGCGATTGAGTTATGATTTAATCAAGGGTAGCCATGCCATTTAACAATGAATTAAAAGAAGAGTTTAAATTGAAATAAAGGAGGGGTAAATTGGGAAAGAGGACATTCTTATATCCTTTAAACCTTGGTCGTGTATTAGATACACATTCACTTCATTTTGAAAATTTTAGAATAAGGGGTCGGCCACCATTAACAAGGAAGAGAGGAAGAAAAGCTAGGAAGAAGCTAATTCAAATCAAATCTATTCACATCTCAATCTCTATAATCTCTAAAGCTGAGGTGAATAATATTTACATCTCATTTTTGATTATATTTTTGTTTTTTAGATGATTGCTGAATATTTTTCATTTATTTGCCATGATTTTGAATGATGGAATGACGCTATATACATGTTTATGATTTATGTATATTCATATTGATTTTATGATATGTTTTAAGGTGAAAAAACTATGAAATGACATCCAAATGCCTTGCAGATTTTCATGAAGATCATAAATATTATTTTAGAGATGGGTTTTAATTTTCATATTTTTTTCGAATTTTTTTGGAATTAATATGAATTTTCTCATAAAAAAATTATATTTTGGGTTATAAATTATTTACAAATAAATAAATAATTGTTTGGGTGTGCAATTTTTATATGTTAAAAAACATATATAATGTGATTTTCTGGAATTTTTCCTAAGTGTTTTAAGAGTTATATAAAATTATTTAAGGTATGAGACTTAAATGTTTATATGATTAAAAGAGGAGAAGGGGCTTTTTGTAAAATGATTTAAATTATAAAATCTAGAAAGTCGGCAGCACTTTTAACAAAGTGAAGTACTTTTTATTGGTAACTAAAGAGGCAGCCAATCACAATTAGACACATAAGAAAGGTTAGGTGAGAAGAACTATTTGCTATATAGGCAATCCTTTGTGTTCGTACCAAAATTGGGCACAACACTCTCGGAGAATTTGAAGAGATAAAAATGAAGAATAGAAATGTAAAATGAGGAATTTCTAATGAACACTTCAAAAACAGAAATTAAAATACGCAGGAAAACATCAATTTAGAGTGGTTCGGCGTATTGCCTGCGTACAATATGAAGTATGATGACTTTATTGATATTCACTTGCCGATTAGAACTTATTTCAATGGACTACATCAGATTGAAGTTCTAAAATTCGAGTACAACAACAGCTATGGAGTGCAAAATTGAATCCGATAGAGTCTGGACGCCAGAGCGCAAAAAGATCCCTCTTCTGTAGGCCTTGGGGCTCTATTTATAGGCGTAGGAGGCTGATATCTCGCTCAGATCTCGGGAGACTTCTTTTGGCACGTGGATGGGTCCACGCGATATCCCATGAGGTTTTCGCTCGATCCATGATCGATACGAACAAATTTCGTATCAATCAAGATTTGACCCAATCGAGTCGAAACTTGGCATGAACCTTCCTTAGGTTGTACGTAAGCTCCTGTGAAAATTTCATAACATTTGGACTTGTGGATTGTGAGATATGATCGATGCAAGTTCGTGTTTTGGTAGGCTGTTTGGTTCGTATCGATCACCTTCGCATCATTCCTTTCGAATCGATCAGTGCACATGCTTGTAAACTCAAGTGGTGCTAAATCTTCAGGCTAATCATTTTTAGCGCCAAGTTGACTGCTTTTGTCGTCGTATCCACCGAGTGCTATGCATTCGCGATCAATGCTTGGTGCTTCTTTTCGTATCGATCATCTTTGCTTTCGTTCGTATCAATCGCTCTTTACTTCGTATCGATTCCCGGTTGTCCATTTCGTATCGATGGGTAGGTTCCTACTTCGTATCGATCTGTGGTCGATCGATACGAAGTGCGCATGATGTTTGATCGACTCGATGGATACGAAGTGGGCAACAGTTGACAGATTCGAAGTGGACCTGCCTTCGGATGGACACGAAGAAGGCCATCCTCGATGGATACGAAGATGGTACTTGTCGATCGATACGAAGTAGGAGTTTCTGGATGGATACAAAGTAGACTCTGTATAATCAATACGAATCAGAGGTAGAACGGACGTAAAGCGGTACGAAAAGGATAGATACAAAATAGGCAGACTTGGATCGATGCGAAGTGGACCCACTTGTTGCCGATCGATTCGAAACTATGTGTAGTCGATGGATTCGAACAAAGCCCTACACCTGATGGATACGAAATGGAGACTGATGGATATGAACAAGTTAACCCTCTTGGTTTCTGTCGATCATAACTTGAGCATATGAACTCATGCTGACTTGAAACTTGGAACGTTGGCTTTCATATCTTTGCTTGCCATGTCATATCAATTGTAGCATGATCCGGGCTCGAATAAAATTCATCGACATCCATAGTGAACCTGCGCTTATCCGACACTCGGGATGAGCGATCCTTGTTTTCAGTCAAATCCTTGATATATCGGCCTTGCCAAAAGGCGTGATAACATTTTCCCCCCAAAGTATGTCTTGTGGTAACATGGAGTTCTTTGAATAGTCGCATCTTTCACCCTGCTGTCCGACTTGTTGAACGATTGTCGTCTTTCCGTTGAGAATTGTAATTATTAACTTATTTTTTAGTATTATGGCCGTTGACAACCAACTATTGTACCATGTACCGTTTTAACCGATTGCTGTATGATAGCAATTAGCTTTTTGTTGTTGCAATTGCAATCAGGTGGGCATTCGACTTGTGAATTTTGAAAATTGAAAGTTAGTCTGACATATATGCATATATGTTAACCTGACTCTTGTTAACGTTCGCACGTTTACAAGTCGTCGTCTGTTTTCCCGTATCGAATTCCATATCGATCCTCTCCTGAATCGATGTGAAATTCAAGTTGCAACAACACTTGACGATTGCTTTGGAATTTGTATCGATCCTTTCTTGGATCGATGTAAAAGGTCAAAAGATTGTTCTCGTACCGACGGATACGAGTTTTCGTGTGTCATGCGTCGATGGATACAAACGAATGACTTCGTATCAATACATCAATGAGGGATACGAACAATAGAAGTTGGTTTTTCATGTATTTTATATATCGATGGCTCATGATGGATGCGAACATCCAATTCGTATCGATGGTTATGAGCTTTTTGCGTGTTGATGGGTTCGAACGGTGCAGCTCGTATCAAAGCATCTGAATAGTGTCGAAAACAGTGGATGTGAATAAGTGCTTCGCGTCAATGGAATCCAATGCTTCAAAGGAAATCTTCGTTCACATGTCTTAACAATAAGGTTTGAGTCGATGGATACGAATAAGCAGTTCATATCGATCTAATGAGTAGCCTATTGAAATCGATTAACATAACCAGAAGATTGATTGTTTTACTTTGACCACACATCCATATAAATACATTTGTAACGACCCGCTATTTTGGACTATTCGCATCCGCACATGTCGAACTTGGATAATTCAAAATACCGAATTGTAAATTTAAATTTGGCAAAACTGAGATATACAGTAAATAAATAGTCACAGAATCACAGACATAGAGTAATAATATGCAGCGGAAATAAAAGAGATAGTAGTTCATGAAGCTACTATATAAATATATAAATACATCAGAGCTTACAACAGAAGAGTAATACAATACATCAGATATAAATCAGAATACATCACTGGAATCATCGAATACTGAAAGCAGAATAGATGGCTGGATCTTCAAGCAAAGCTCCAACTCCAAAGGTGAGTCTCAATTACTGGTACACTCAGTCTGACCCGAGCGTAAAGCAAAAAAAAACACAAGACACTCGAGTCAGGATTAATATTCTTATATCAATAAATCCAACTCAAGTGAAATAGCAATCGAAATACAAGTAACTCAAAGGATGTTTGGAATAACCATCCTCTAAGGATCCGTTAAACTATCTACTAGGTAGTAATGTACGCTAAGTAGATAATGTCTATCAGTAATATAAAGTATTAAAATAGCGTTAAGGCGTTACCATAATCCCCCTTAACACGTTTTTATAATGCCATAGTCTATACAGCACCATAAACCCGACCGTAAACTGGTGGTTATCAGAGGGTACCCCATAGGTATGACACAAAACAAACGTAGTGGTCACGAATAGGATAATCAATATGACAAGGTACATGAGGCGATACCAACTAGGATACTAGTAGTTGCGTGATCCGGACTGATGTTGAGCATAGCCAGCAGCTACCTCAACACCACTCCCAAACCGAGGGGTGCACCCAAATCGAATCACAAAAGTAATAGATATGGTATCGAAGAAGTGTGTCCGCTAGAGGTGGCGAACCTCAATGGCCCGACGTGGCTCCTGTTTTAGTCATGTCAGGGGTCATCCAATATCGTTCTCATTCTTCAGTCAACGCGTTCACCAAACCATCCACTTCATTCTGGATCAACTCTCCTCGTATAATAGTTATTAAAGTGGTTTTCGGTATCGACAGAGAGTATGTCCATATCCAATCCCGGTCTCTTTAATAACTACGTATTTATTACACCGATTGGTCGTTTAATATATTTCAAAACAATCAATTTCAAATTATATTTAAACAATTCAAATATTGATTCAAGTTCGTACAAGAGTTTCATTTCGAAATCATTTAAATTAATTAAATTTAACATTCAAATCAATTCAAATTTTCCTATCGATTTTATTCAACATTCGTTAAGTTTATTTAACATCCAAAACAATTCTTTTTACTTTATAAGTCATTAAATCAATCACTTAAGTTAACTTCATTATATCAAAACTTACAAATTTAATTAAATTCAATTTGTCAAATCAAATTCCTTAAATTACAATTCTTACATTAATTTTGATAAAACACATTATTTTGTTGTTAAGAAATTCAATTTCACTTATTCTTTACATAGTTCCAAATTTCAAAACTCAATTAATATAGAACTAAATTTCATATATTCGAGAAATCAAATTTCACTTTAACTTACTTAAATAATTTTTCCAAAACTTGATAAATAAAGAAACCCAATTTCATTTATTAACGAAGTTCAGATTTACTTATTCAAAAGTTAAATCTCTTATCAAAGAATTCAATTTTTATTCACTTATCAAATAATTCGATCTTTTTCAATTATTAAATAATTTGAACTTAATTATTAACAATTTCAAATTTAATTGTTAAATCATTTCAAACTTAATTCAATGAATAATTCCAAAAAAAAATTATTGTTAAATAATTCATTTCGAACAACGTTCTTTCGTCAGTTATTACATTGGTATTTTGTTTCAGATTCCAATATTAACATTTTCCCTTCATCAAAATTTACGTTCCAATTTCATTTCAAAACCTTATTATTCAAATAAAATCTTTGTTTAATTCAAATCAAATTATTGACCAATCGGGTTTATTAAATTCTCTATCCTAAGTCAAGTTCATTTTGGGTATTTATCATTTCAACCCAATTCTGATTCCAATTCAAAAATCAAAGCATAGCAAAGGGAACTTGCAGTGTGATAACAAGGATGATGTCAAAGTAAATAAACAAGCAATAACAACAATCAATAACAATTCAATAATCAATTCAAATAATCCCGAAATAATCGTATTAATTCACATTGTTATTCGTGCAAATTAATATAATTATTTCTAGAATCTACACTATCATTTCATGTAGATTAAAGATTATTACACTAATATTTATACGGTTCTTCACGATATTTACTATTCAATTTCAAACTTCATCAATTTATACAACATACATTTAAATGGTTCAAGGTGTCGTTAACATTATTTCTAAGTGTCAATTTATTTAACATTCAAAGGGGTCATATTATACAAATTTAACTAATCAAATTCAACACATATCAAATTTCAAATTGTTAACTATCCTACGTCAATTTCAATTTCAATTTATTTATCACTTACTACATTAACAATTTAACGTCCAATTTCAACATCAAACAATCAATCATTATCAACCAAACTGGATTATCATTGCATAAATAGCATGTAATGGTGTCAGATGTCAAAGGTGAACTGATACATAAATAACAGTGCAATACATAACAGCAGCATATTTCAATTGTCGTTTCAATTGAAATCAAATTTAATAAATAAAAGAACATTAATCGTGAGTGATTGCTCACCTTTCGAGGCTAGAGAAAATAGGAGATGGCACGGATACACACACTGATACGGACACTGAAATGGAGTTACAAATCCAAGCATGATTCTCAGAGCAAAGTAAGATTGACACGAATCGACGAGCAAAACTGTTAAATAGGAATTGCCGAAATAAATCAAGACATTCAACATAGCAACAATTACAAAACATGTCCTACGTCAAAGTTTAACAATATAATTCTATGTGCTACCGAGATCGAAATGGTCTGAAATTTGGTATGAATAAAGATCAAAACTTGTATTTCAAAACAGCAAAGAATCACTTGATTCCGACGTAAGACGGAGGAGATACGATGCGTCAAACATGTACTCAGGTCGTGTTTGCAGCAGTGTAAAATAATTTTAAGTACAAAAGAACATCTGCCTGGGTCAACTTCTAGATCCTCGGCCACTAATCAAACGATGTCGAATTTTGCTGAAATTTGACATGCATAAACTAGGTAACTTCGACTCCTTTTTAAAAATAGAATCAATCCATTCCGATAAAGCATGAGTGAGATATGATATCGTGAACATGAAGTCTAACTGCTGTTCAGAAAAAAAATAAACATGCAAACATATTCAAATACACAACCTATATTTTAAAATCAATCTTTAATTTATTTATGAACATACTTTATCATATAATACTGTTATATAACTTAAACTAATCTTGTTCTATAAATATATATATATATATATATATATATATATATATATATATATAGACAACCCTTTCGTTTTTTTTATTATTATAAGCAACTTAGGTAACAGATAACTATATCTCTGTTTATATAAAAATTTCTAATGCAACAAAGCACAAAATGACAGAATCTAATCTACCCAAATTATAAAATACTAAGGCCCCTTTTTTTAAAATGCATACTATTAAAATGCATACATTAACATATGCGTATGGACTGATATTGCACAGCAACCGAAGGATAATGCATACTATTATATGAACTTATAATATAACCAATCTATATGACATATAGCCTAAATTTCTTTAAAATATTTACTGAAATATGTAAACAAATATAAGCGCAGGCTTATAAATGGGCACAACGCCATATAGATACATGTATGTGAATTCTTCAGATCAGATGTATACTAATACATAAAACGTTGATTTACAAAACATACAAAAATGAAAACTAAATCTACTACATCAAAATTTTACATATATAAACTATATTTCCACTGTTTAGCAAATTGTATATTAACATATACCTTAAACACATATATAACTTTTTCTTTTAGTTTGGAAAATACCATAAGATATAGGATAGAAGAAATACGTAGCTTCCAGATTGAAAAATATACGGCTTCAAAGTTCATATACATACAATATAAAAATCAATGTTAAATGAATTTAATACACTACCCAAATAAAGTATAACAGAATCCTATGTACTACTGGCATGCACTTTATATCTACCAACTTATACACATACGAACAGTAAAAAAAAAATATCAACTTACAAAACATATGTATACTTACTATGCTATATCATATATGCATACAAAAGCTACAAGCTATATAAAATTATATTTCAACGATATGTATTGCTTATATAAAACCCACATGCCTTCCCTATAATAGCAACATACAAATATAAGAATACTTTTTTTTTTTTAAAAACAATATATATATACCTATAACAACGCAAAAGAGGAGGCTTGGTCGAAGATAAGTCAGCTAGTATCGACAGCTGGAAAGGAGGAGGTTCGCGTCGGTGATGACGTGGAGGAGGAGGCGATGGGACAGGCCGCTTTGGAGAGAGGGGACGCGGAGGAAGGAGGTTGATCGGTTGATTGTGGCGTGTAGATGGATGTCGTTCATCTGCAAAGGGCTGAGCTCGGTTTATGGGGTCATGGCCGGAGGAAGGTCGCTGAGGAGGAAGCACGGGCGGAGGCGACTTGGTGGTAGGGCGGTTCAGGGCGAGGCTAAGGGAGGCGGTCAGAGATGGAGGAAGTGGTTGGGACGTGGCAAGAAAGTGACTGCATGCGGAGAGAAGAGGAGGATGGGGCGGTGGCGGTTGCAGTGCTGGCAGGTGGGCGGGCTGCATGGGGAGGCGGAGGCGGTTGCACGGTGGTGTGGGACGTGGCGGGGAAGATGCATGCGGAGGGGAGAGGAGAGGTTGATGGGGACGCACGTTTCATATTATAGTGAAAGAAAAACAGAAAACAAAAGAGAGAGAAGAAAGGGAGGAGGGAGGGAAAGCAAAGGCAGAGGAGTAAAGAAACGTACCAATTTTCTCTGAGGTGAAATGTTATGCAGAGCAATAAATGAAGGTTTACAGTACACGTTATTCAAAGTGCATACGTCAGTGCAATGATGGTTTTCAGCTGGTGGCTATTGGGTACCCAAAGCAACTGAATGGCTCCAAAATTTGAATGCGGTGAAGTTTTGGGTACCGGTATTGCTGCCTAACGGACCGGTTTGCGCTCCGTTATAATTTATCGTTTGCAATGCCGAATTCCGATTGACACAATTTGCAATACCGAATTCCGATTGACACAAATAAATATACCGTTTTGATCAGCGCGACGAGGCGGTCACAACGGTATGAAGATATTGGTGATACAATCGAATTATAAAAATTCAAAATTTTCTACTATGGAAAATGCATATAATTCACAGAAAAATAAGAACGACGGAGCCAAAGATGTCCGAATTTGGAAAAACGACAAACTGACAACTTACTCAGAAGATGATTTAGAATTTTTCTATGTAAAAATATTATGGTTTCGAAAACGGTTTATTTCCATCGATTACTAACTGATTTAAATTTGAAGTAAATTTACGCGCGAAATAAACTTCCATATTTCCGGACGAAAATTTACCAGTTGCTATGTTTAATTAGACGCATTTCAAATATGAAGTTTGAATAAAATCGGAATTTGTTTGTGAAAATACGAAATTCTACACTAAATAATCAATTTTAAAAATTTTAAACTGGGTCTGAATTTCAGGGTCGTTACGTTCTCCCCCACTCAAAACTTTTCGTCCTCGAAAAGGAAGGAGGTAGGAGAACAGAAACACCCGGAAGAAATAGACTTGAATTACATCATAAACAATTAATTTAAACCATAGAAATTTCAATTTAAATTAATTTATTTTTAACAATTTGACTTTAAACTCAAGACTTTCATAAAATTGGTTTGATTTCACATATATTAATGTTAGGTACAAAAGATTCCTTTCAAATGAAATTCAATTTAAATTCGATTAATTCAAGATATTTTCTGAAGTTAATTTAATTCAATTTATTAACTTTCAGAACAAAATTTTCTTCTATCATTCATACCTATTATTTATTTAACTTATTCTTCTATTTATCTCATAAACATTTATAATTAAAATTTAAATGAATAACATTTATTATACGCACTTACATTTTATTTATAATGACAATTTATATTATATATTATCCCATTTTCTTAAATTAACAACTTCAAAGATCATAAATTTGAAATCATTTATTATAACCAAACCTTCTTTAACAAATTTAGTTCTTCTTTATTCCAAATTATTATTAAATTTATTCTACTTAATATACCCTGTCACATATATATTAAGTATCTTTTCATTCATTATAGCTACTCAAATTTAATTTAAAATTTTCTTAGATATCATTTATATTTATATAATATTCAATTACATAGTTAACTTTTGTAAATTTAGGTAAGTTAAACATAAAGCAATTGAGTATTATCCAAATAAAATTTTACAATTCAGTTATTTCAAGCTAAGTATTTATATAAAAATAATTTGGTTTCATTCAAAATTGTAAAATCATCCTTTAACAAATTTTAAGAATTAATTCCCGATTAGCTTCAAACAACTTGAGATAAAATAAATATATATATTCATAATATATTAAATCAAATTTAAATCTTCAATATATATTATAAATCAAGTAATGTTTAGAAATTCAAATCAATTTATTTTTCAAAACAAACCGTAGCAAAGCTACAGAATAGTCTCTCCAATTCGAAACTCGAAAATGAATGTCGATGATGCGGCCGTCATCACCGAAATTATTTTCCAGCGACAAAAGAGAAGAGCTCAAATTTAATCATTTAAAATTCTTTGCAAACCATTTATATTCGAAAATATTTTAAATAATATACGATTTGAACTTTCAAAACCATAGTTCGAAATCACCGGAAATTAATTTCTTAAATTCTCGATTTAAATTCATTACAAACTTCAAATCAAATTATAACCAAATTTTATAAATTCATTTATTTATGTTATGAAATAGTCAATGATTTATAAAATAATAAATGAAAGTTAAATTTTAACATTTCGGACAACAGATTCATTAACATTTTAATTTTAGAAAAATTTATACTTATATATAATAAAATCATTCAAAATTTATTTTATTTACCAGATTCGAAAATACTATTGTGTCAGTTTGTTATGTTCAAGTGTTTTGGAAATCCTATCGATAGCGTTGATCAGACGAATCGATCGAAAACCCAAATCAATCATCAACAACTCAAACACACAATATATAAAACATTTTTAAATATTAATTTACAAATACACTTCCTCGCTCGACGATACAAGAATAGATTTCAAAACAAGTATAGAGATTCAAATTTGATGGAAATCAAATCAAAGAGAATTTTGATTCGATAATCAGTTTGAAATAGAAGATAAGGTAATTCAATTAACATAATCGGGAGATGGACAAAATTATTTAATTCACGGGCAACCTTAACCGGGTCGACCATAACTTCAAGAATAAGATCGATGCTGAATTCCGAGGTAAATCAACATTCGATCTCAAGAAATTGAATTCAGGTATAGCAGGGAATATATAGCATCGTAAACCGAGGATACAGAAATCTCTGATAAAACAATGCCTATGATAAAAGAGTTTCACCCATTTACAAATCATTCAGCGTTTGGGGAGACCGCCGTTTCATTATAAGGGTCATTCGAAGTGAAGTTATGGGATGCTCCAGAATTGAAAGAAGACGAATAGTGAGGGACACGAATGAATTTTGGAACCGCAGGGAACGTTCCAAAATTCTAGGGAATTGAGTCAAAAAGAAGAGATTGAAACTCGAATGAGAGTGATTCTGTAAATACATTTACCCTATATGCTGAGTTTTGCCTAGAGCTACCAAAAGCTCTGATACCAACTGTAACGACCCGCTATTTTGGACTATTCGCATCCGCACATGTCGGACTTGGATAATTCAAAATACCGAATTGTAAATTTAAATTTGGCAAAACTGAGATATACAGTAAATAAATAGTCACAGAATCACAGACACAGAGTAATAATATGTAGCGGAAATAAAAAAGATAGTAGTTCATGAAGCTACTATATAAATATATAAATACATCAGAGTTTACAACAGAAGAGTAATACGATACATCAGATATAAATCAGAATACATCACTGGAATCATCGAATACTGAAAGCAGAATAGATGGTTGGATCTTCAAGCAAAGCTCCAACTCCAAAGGTGAGTCTCAATTACTGGTACACTCAGTCTGACCCGAGCGTAAAGCAAAAAAAACACAAGACACTCGAGTCAGGATTAATATTCTTATATCAATAAATCCAACTCAAGTGAAATAGCAATCGAAATACAAGTAACTCAAAGGATGTTTGGAATAACCATCCTCTAAGGATCCGTTAAACTATCTACTAGGTAGTAATGTACGCTAAGTAGATAATGTCTATCAGTAATATAAAGTATTAAAATAGCGTTAAGGCGTTACCATAATCCCCCTTAACACGTTTTTATAATGCCATAGTCTATACAGCACCGTAAACCCCACCGTAAACTGGTGGTTATCAGAGGGTACCCCATAGGTATAACACAAAACAAACGTAGTGGTCGCGAATAGGATAATCAATATGACAAGGTACATGAGGCGATACCAACTAGGATATTAGTAGTTGCGTGATCCGGACTGATGTTGAGCATAGCCAGCAGCTAGCTCAACGCCGCGAAACAACACTCCCAAACCGAGGGGTGCACCCAAATCGAATCACAAAAGTAATAGATATGGTATGGAAGAAGTGTGTCCGCTAGAGGCGGCGAACCTCAATGGCCCGGCGCGGCTCCTGTTTTAGTCATGTCAGGGGTCATCCAATATCGTTCTCTTTCTTCAGTCAACGCGTTCACCAAGCCATCCACTTCATTCTGGATCAACTCTCCTCGTATAATAGTTATTAAAGTGGTTTTCGGTATCGACAGAGAGTATGTCCATATCCAATCCCGGTCTCTTTAATAACTACGTATTTATTACACCGATTGGTCGTTTAATATATTTCAAAACAATCAATTTCAAATTATATTTAAACAATTCAAATATTGATTCAAGTTCATACAAGAGTTTCATTTCGAAATCATTTAAATTAATTAAATTTAACATTCAAATCAATTCAAATTTTCCTATCGATTTTATTCAACATTCGTTAAGTTAATTTAACATCCGAAACAATTCTTTTTACTTTCCAAGTCATTAAATCAATCACTTAAGTTATCTTCATTATATCAAAACTTACAAATTTAATTAAATTCAATTTGTCAAATCAAATTCCTTAAATTACAATTCTTACATTAATTTCGATAAAACACATTATTTCTTGTTAAGAAATTCAATTTCACTTATTCTTTACATAGTTCCAAATTTCAAAACTCAATTAATATAGAACTAAATTTCATATATTCGAGAAATCAAATTTCACTTTAACTTAAATAAT
This sequence comes from Allium cepa, assembly GCA_030765085.1. Classification (NCBI taxonomy): domain Eukaryota; kingdom Viridiplantae; phylum Streptophyta; class Magnoliopsida; order Asparagales; family Amaryllidaceae; genus Allium; species Allium cepa. The sequence goes on from CM060935.1 coordinate 390,115,085, forward strand.
TTTTCCAAAACTTGATAAATAAAGAAACCCGATTTCATTTATTAACGAAGTTCAGATTTACTTATTCAAAAGTTAAATCTCTTATCAAAGAATTCAATTTTTATTCACTTATCAAATAATTCAATCTTATTCAATTATTAAATAATTTCAACTTAATTATTAATAATTTCAAATTTAATTGTTAAATCATTTCAAACTTAATTCAATGAATAATTCCAAAAAAAATTATTGTTAAATAATTCATTTCGAACAACGTTCTTTCGTCAGTTATTACATTGGTATTTTGTTTCAGATTCCAATGTTAACATTTTCCCTTCATCAAAATTTACATTCCAATTTCATTTCAAAACCTTATTATTCAAATAAAATCTTTGTTTAATTCAAATCAAATTATTGACCAATCGGGTTTATTAAATTCTCTATCCTAAGTCAAGTTCATTTTGGATATTTATCATTTCAACCCAATTCTGATTCCAATTAAAAAATAAAAGCATAGCAAAGGGAACTTGCAGTGTGATAACAGGGATGATGTCAAAGTAAATAAACAAGCAATAACAACAATCAATAACAATTCAATAATCAATTCAAATAATCCCGAAATAATCGTATTAACTCACATTGTTATTCGTGCAAATTAATATAATTATTTCTAGAATCTACACTATCATTTCATGTAGATTAAAGATTATTACATTAATATTTATACGGTTCTTCACGATATTTATTATTCAATTTCAAACTTCATCAATTTATACAACATACATTTAAATGGTTCAAGGTGTCGTTAACATTATTTCTAAGTGTCAATTTATTTAACATTCAAAGGGGTCATATTATACAAATTTAACTAATCAAATTCAACACATATCAAATTTCGAATTGTTAACTATCCTACGTCAATTTCAATTTCAATTTATTTATCACTTACTACATTAACAATTTAACGTCCAATTTCAACATCAAACAATCAATCATTATCAACCAAACTGGATTATCATTGCATAAATAGCATATAATGGTGTCAGATGTCAAAGGTGAACTGATACATAAATAACAGTGCAATACATAACAGCAGCATATTTCAATTGTCATTTCAATTGAAATCAAATTTAATAAATAAAAGGACATTAATCGTGAGTGATTGCTCACCTTTCGAGGCTAGAGAAAATAGGAGATGGCACGGATACGCACACTGATACGGACACTGAAATGGAGTTACAAATCCAAGCATGATTCTCAGAGCAAAGTAAGATTGGCACGAATCGACGAGCAAAACTGTTAAATAGGAATTGCCGAAATAAATCAAGACATTCAACATAGCAACAATTACAAAACATGTCCTATGTCAAAGTTTAACAATATAATTCTATGTGCTACCGAGATCGAAATGGTCTGAAATTTGGTATGAATAAAGATCAAAACTTGTATTTCAAAACTGCAAAGAATCACTTGATTCCGACGTAAGATGGAGGAGATACGATGCGTCAAATATGAACTCAGGTCGTGTTTGCAGCAGTGTAAAATAATTTTAAGTACAAAAGAACATCTGCCTGGGTCAACTTCTAGATCCTCGACCACTAATCAAACGATGTCGGATTTTGCTGAAATTTGACATGGATAAACTAGGTAACTTCGACTCCTTTTTAAAAATAGAATCAATCCATTCCGATAAAGCATGAGTGAGATATGATATCGTGAACATGAAGTCTAACTGCTGTTCAGAAAAAAAAATAAACATGCAAACATATTCAAATACACAACCTATATTTTAAAATCAATCTTTAATTTATATATGAACATACTTTATCATATAATACTGTTATATAACTTAAACTAATCTTGTTATATATATATATATATATGTATAGACAATCCTTTCTTTTTATTTTATTTTATTTTTTTATAAGCAACTTAGGTAACAGATAACTATATCTCTGTTTATATAAAAATTTCTAATGCAACAAAGCACAAAATGACAGAATCTAATCTACCCAAATTATAAAATACTAAGGCCCCTTTTTTTAAAATGCATACTATTAAAATGCATACATTAACATATGCGTATGGACTGATATTGCACAGCAACCGAAGGATAATGCATACTATTATATGAACTTATAATATAACCAATCTATATGACATATAGCCTAAATTTCTTTAAAATATTTACTGAAATATGTAAACAAATATAAACGCAAGCTTATAAATGGGCACAACGCCATATAGATACATGTATGTGAATTCTTCAGATCGGATGTATACTAATACATAAAACGTTGATTTACAAAACATACAAAAATGGAAACTAAATCTACTACATCAAAATTTTACATATATAAACTATATTTCCACTGTTTAGCAAATTGTATATTAACATATACCTTAAACACATATATAAATTTTACTTTCAGTTTGGAAAATACCATAACATATAGGATAGAAGAAATAAGTAGCTTCCAGATTGAAAAATATACAGCTTCAAAGTTCATATGCATACAATATAAAAATCAATGTTAAATGAATTTAATACACTACCCAAATAAAGTATAACAGAAGCCTATGTACTACTGGCATGCACTCTATATCTACCAACTTATACACATACGAACAGTAAAAAAAAAATCAACATACAAAACATATGTATACTTACTATGCTATATCGTATATGCATACAAAAGCTACAAGCTATATAAAATTATATTTCAACGATATGTATTGCTTATATAAAACCCACATGCCTTCCCTATAACAGCAACATACAAATATAAGAATACTTTTTTTTTAAAAACAATATATATATATACCTATAACAACGCAAAAGAGGAGGCTTGGTCGAAGATAAGTCAGCTAGTATCGACAGCGGGAAAGGAGGAGGTTCGCGTCGGTGATGACGTGGAGGAGGAGGTGATGGGACAGGCCGCTTTGGAGAGAGGGGACGCGGAGGAAGGAGGTTGATCGGTTGACTGTGGAGTGTAGATGGATGTCGTTCATCTGCAAAGGGCTGAGCTCGGTTTATGGGGTCATGGCCGGAGGAAGGTCGCTGAGGAGGAAGCACGGGCGGAGGCGACTTGGTGGTAGGGCGGTTCAGGGCGAGGCTAGGGGAGGCGGTCAGAGATGGAGGAAGTGGTTGGGACGTGGCAGGAAAGTGACTGCATGCGGAGGGAAGAGGAGGATGGGGCGGTGGCGGTTGCAGTGCTGGCAGGTGGGCGGGCTGCATGGGGAGGCGGAGGTGGTTGCACGGTGGTGTGGGACGTGGCTGTGAAGATGCATGCGGAGGGGAGAGGAGAGGTTGATGGGGACGCACGTTTCATATTATAGTGAAAGAAAAACAGAAAACAAAAGAGAGAGAAGAAAGGGAGGAGGGAGAGAAACAAAAGGCAGAGGAGTAAAGAAACGTACCAATTTTCTCTGAGGTGAAATGTTATGCAGAGCAATAAATGAAGGTGTACAGTACACGTTATTCAAAGTGCATACGTCGGTGCAATGATGGTTTTCAGCTGGTGGCTATTGGGTTCCCAAAGCAACTGGATGGCTCCAAAATTTGAATGCTGTGAAGTTTTGGGTACCGGTATTGCTGCCTAACGGACCGGCTTGCGCTCCGTTACAATTTATCGTTTGCAATGCCGAATTCCGATTGACACAAATAAATATACCGTTTTGATCAGCGCGACGAGGCGGTCACAACGGTATGAAGATATTGGTGATACAATCGAATTATAAAAATTCAAAATTTTCTACTACGGAAAATGCATAAAATTCATAGAAAAATAAGAACGACGGAGCCAAAGATGTCCGAATTTGGAAAAACGACAAACTGACAACTTGCTTTAAACTTCACTTACAATTCAAACTTCTTTTATTTCAGAACTAAGATTCAAATTATATTTGAATCCAGATTTAAACCTCTGATTTTAAACTTCACTTACAATTCAAACTTCACATTAAAATTCAAACTACTTAAACCCTTTTAAAATAGTTAAAACAATTTAAAATTTTAAAACTTTATTTATTTTTAAAATTGAGATTCAAAACTTACTTGAATCATATTTAAACTTGGATTTTAAACTCATTTTAAAACTTTTCTTTTCATTTAACTAGCTTTTAAAGTTTATTTTAAAATTTTAAAAACCAGAGCAATAGGTTTCAGTAAAACCTATTACAAATAATTTACCCGAGGCAACATTCTTTTCCTTCGAGTCAAATACCCTACTTCCCCGAGCAAAATACCTAACTACTTCGAGCCAACCCATATCAACTCGGAACCAAACAAAACCAAACTCGCCTGAGTTTGCAGTGCACATGCACGGTGACGCTGGTCGTCGCTGGCCACCATCGACGATCTCCTCACGTCGTCCCATGCTCCAGCAATACTCCACGATCATCAGATCGTGCTTCAATCCTCGAATTCAAGTTCAAGAACTTAAAGCCCAAACCTGGAAACATCAAAGCCCACTACAACCAAACCTGTCAACACCTCGTTCCCCACTCTCCGACCACCTGAAGGATTGCCACTCCAGCTACGAACTCGTCTACGACCCAGCTTCCATCACCCAAAAACTCGCTGCACTCGATCACCTATACCAGCCGTGGCGATCGATTTATCAAACCCAATAAAAATTAGGGTTCCAGAAAGAATCTCACAACAGCAACTTCCATGGTGGATTGCATCACCATCCACCATTTTTCCTTGATGGTACGATGACTCCTCCATCATCAGGCAGAACCCCGACCCCTCCAGCCACAAAGATCATCAGAGAAACCCAAATTTTCATATTTTGTTCAACCCAAAAAGATCATCAGAGAAACCCAAATTTTCATATTTTGTTCAACCCAAAACTGCTCCTACAATTCTAAACTAAAAATTATGATGTTTGGTTTAAAAATCATGTTATAGGTTAAGGATTTAACTTATGATCCTGAATTAATAAATTAAAATGTTTGATTTTTACTCCTATTCAAGTTTATCCCGTTGTTTTGATTTTCCAGAGCAAAATTCACATTTATTTCGACTTAAATAAAATTTAAATTTTAAGCTATGATGAGACAAGCAAGTTTTGTTTGTAGTCTAAGTCCCTAAAGTTATCAGATCGAGAGATTAAAAAATTTAAATCCAAAACTTAAGCTTGGAAAAAAACAATTTTGTTACAGAGACTACACATGTACACAAACATCATCCATATATACACAGGAAAATACATATATACAAAGCATATTTATTCCAGATTTAACTATGCAACCAGATTCATATACTTTAAGTTTTTAAATTGAGGTTACTCATAGTTTTGCAGAGGATGAACAAAGCATAAATCCTGAAAACTGCTACAGATTTTCTTCCTAAATCTTCTTGCTCTTGTTAGATGAAGTTGTTGATTAAGTTTGTAAAAATGGATATGCTTGCTTATTCTCTGGTTTGTTATATTTTGATGAACGAACAAAACTGGAAGGATGAACTGAAATGAGTAGCTTGATATAAAGGAAAGAAGTTTTAAGGGTGATTATTTTGTTTGTACAATATCAGACCAAAGATATTTTTTTTTTATATTTGACTAAAGATTTTTTTCTACTTGACTAAGCAAGATTTCAGCTGATAGATAATATATTGTGTGCTAGCATTAATTGCTGTTGTCTTGTTTTACAAGCTCATGCTTATCTTCTTTTACTTATTTGTGCATAGATATTTGTTTTGTAATACTTCGTATATATGTTTACTTGTTTTATGTTTGAGCATATATTCCTTTGCTGGTTTGTTTGCTTTTGACTTCAACTTGGCTGTGTTGCTGAGTAGTTGTTTCAGGTTTGCATTTTTATTCAGCTTTAAATTGATCTTGTTTTCAAATTTGAGAAGTGAGGGGAAACTCCCAGATTTGCTGTTTTTTTTTCTTTTTTTCCTTAAATTCTTGTCTTATATACATTTTGTTTTATTATTTCTTGCTTGCCAAATTTACATACAATTCTACTTATAGTTTGATTTTCAAACATTTAATTTATAACACATATTTTATTTTATACTTTACACTTATATTTAATATTGATAGAATAAATTTTATTTTAAACATTAATATCTATATTACATTCATTTAAAATATTCATTTTGAATATTCTAAATCAAAATTTTATTTATAATCCTATTCAACTGAAAATATTTATTTTGAATTTCAAACCTAAATAAGTATATACCTCTTATTAAATTTGAAAATTTCAAACAAATCCACAATTTAACCCAACATTTTAATTTAATTACAAATTTAAATTCGTCTTTAAACTGGGGTCGTTACAGTTTATGTCTCACGTTCTCCGAAAACTTCACGGCACAAGCCACCTTCTCACGCTTCAAGGCATTAAACTCAACATCATAGAACTGAAACAATTGCCCCCATAATTGCAGAGTAGGACCTTACCGAGCCTATGGGAGAAGGAGCAATAAAACTTGCTCAATTGAAGAAGGATTTTCCAGACATCTGCTTTGATGGTTATATTTTCCCCCCGCACTTGAAGAGAATTCCAGCAGAGGCTGAGAACACGATGCATGGTTGCATTCATGACATTTACACTCAATATAACGAGTAGGGGAAGGCCACGAAAAAAGCATCAAAACTGGCCTTTGAGCGAGCAGCTGTCATTAAGAAGTTAGAGAATGAGCTTGCTCAGAAGGACCGTATTATCCAGGTGCTTAATACTGAAGCCGAGTCCTCTCGAAAATCAAAAATGGAGGCCCTTAAAAGGCCGACGAGGCCAACTCGGCCATGGAGTGGATGAGGCAATCATACTATGCCCTGGTGGAGGAAATGGGTCATCGGAACACCATCGTTACTGCTGAGCGGGATACGACCCTCAAAGAGCTTAACGAGCTTAAGTCCAAACTTTCTGAAATCATTAAAGAGAGGGTTGATGCCAACACCGTAGCACAGAAGGCATGTGACCAAGCCGTGGTGCTTTAAGGCGAACGGGACGCGGCAGTGGCTATGGTTCTCGTAGTGGAATCCGAGGTTGAGGAGAAGATTCGGATGGCGGAGTCCAGATTGGAGCCTGATATAGAGGATCTTCTCGTCACTTAAAATGCCAATGTGTTGAAACATAGAAATTTGGCCTGGCTCTAAAATTATTCGACGCGTCTTTATAATGCCTGGAGCCAATTGGTCGAGGAGGAGAAGGCGGTGCATCTGGGTGAATCATTCGACGAGTTCGAGCTCGAGAATCGCATGCTGGCCGAAGATAAAAGAAGGTTCTCCACGAGTCAATGATCACACGTGAAAGGGAGAAGCTTAGCACCCCACATCCGAAGATTGGGGAAGGTTCAGGTATCGAGTATCACGCTGCAAGCCTTGAGATTCCTGCTCCACCTCAATCTGAACCTATACCAGCAGTTGAACCCTAGTCTATTCCTGCTTATAACTCGAAATATCTGCAGCTATCCCCTATTAAAGAGCACCCTCCAAAGCCGCTCAATCGTTCACGAGCCAAACTGAGGAGAGTATTCTGAACATATCTCACGTGCGTTCGAAATAAGGAATTTTTCTTGAAGCGTTTACTAACACTCTCTCTTATTTTTTGTCCAGTGACTGGAGTTACACTGATAGCGCCTCCTACAACCCAAGAATCACACCAAGTGCAGGAGGCCATTATTACTGAAGCGACTACCATGACAACGACTGCCTCGATCGATGGAACGCAGGAGGGCGTACTTTCTTTCAATGAGCAGATGATGAATAAACTCCTTGGTCGCCACAATGACCCCTTTGAGGACCTACCATTTGTCATAAGTGGACTCACGTCTGCTACCGGCACAAATGTTGATACCAGTGTGCCCATTCCGCCCCTTGCAGTAGATCCGACCCCTCCGACTCCACCTATATAAAATATTCCAATACACTCGAGTTCGAAGGAGGACGTTGAGATCATGCTCCCACCTGGTGACCGTCCATCAAAAGGCAAGATCTCGAAGTGGAAAATCATTAGCGGATCCACACCGAAGAGGTAGACGAAAAAGAAAAAGGAGTAGATAAGCCTCTTTGGCACATTTTTTGGTAATTAGAAATATTTTTTTGCTTTCCTTTCGTAAGCCGTGTATAGACGCGGGTTCGGCCCCTGCTAGTAGGAATTTTTGAAAAACTTGTACATGAACTTCATTTACAGATAGTTGAAATGAAATTTTGTTTTTGGCTTTGACTCTATTACCGTCTTCTATGCTTAAGTGTTCCGGTATTTGAATTTCTGTCTAGTGTACTTACGGAGTCTCAACCTTTGAGTCGAGTTTGTTTTTATTTTCTAAGTCCAGAAATCACAAACATGAGTCATAAGTGGGGATTAAGTTAAACTCTGACGTTGCACTGCTTCGGTCAATGGTTAATATCTAAGTCTGCTCCTAGTTATAGGGATCAGTTGCAAAGATCGGCTAGCCATTGCATTTTGCCTTCATATCGCCAAGCTTAACATCGCCGAATCGATGCTAACACCGGCGTGAGTTGAGTGGTCGAATCCTACTCGCTTACTTAACAATGATCACATCCGCTCTCAGGTGATTTATATTTGAACTTCGATGGTTAAGTTTTTAAGTATTTGTCCACGCTCTGGGGACTTAAGGTCGACTCCCTGGTTCGCACTTTGGGAATCCGAGGATAGTCGACATTTGTACTCTGGTTCGCACTTTGGGAACTCGAAGTTAGTGTTTATACTCCAAATCACACTTCAGGAATTTGGAGTCAATTCTTATACTCCAGTGCACGCTCTGTGGACTTAAAGTTAGTGATGTTTTATACTTTAGTCTACGCTCTAGGGACTTAGATGTTTATACTCCAATTCGCACTCTACGAATTTGGAGTTGATAGTTTTACTCCAATTCGCACTCTGGGAATTTGGAGTTGATGTTTATACTCCACTTCGCATTCTGGGAATTTGGAGTTGGCCGAAAGACGGTCAGTCACGTCTGTTTAGGCATGTGAATTTCGTTCGCACACCGGGAACGATGGATTTGTCAGGATCGTGGATGGTCGATTCACATCCACCCTGAGTTAACAAGTGAGGTCATTAGATGGTCAAATCCATCCTCCTTGAACTTGGTTAGGATACGGTCGAAGTCGTTAGGTCGATGGGTCTACCCTCTTTGAAACCGCATTTACAAGTTTATACTCTAACTCGCACTCCGGGAGTTTGGAGTTAGTTAAAGGGTTGTCGTGTATCAATCCTTTTTGGGCTTTAGTGTAGTGGCTTGCTCCCAAGCTCGGGTTTCACTTAGAGAGCGGCCGGTCATATCGTAGTCACTCTCTGTTTGAATAAATTCCACCATATGATGGAACTTAGCTCTTCGTGCATCGTGATGGTTGTATGTCACATTCAATAAATCACAGCTCTGGCTCGAAGAGATGGCATTTTATTGCTAAAATGAGAAAATACAACAAAATCAGTTGCCTAATTATAAATTCAAATTTTGAAATGCAGAAACAAATTGCAAATGAAAATTAGACTAAGATAAGTAAAGCCTGTCATGTGTAGTAGCGACAGAGACTCTCGGTGTTCCAGGCTCTTGGCAAAGTAAGACCGTCAATGGTTGATAACTTAAATGTGCCATCTCCGAGTTTTCGTGCAATCACATACGGTCCTTCCCAAGATGATTTCATGTGCAAAGGAACCGGATAAATTCTCTTGAGGATGAAATCGCCAAATGCAAAGGTTCGTGGTCGGACCTTAGCATTTATAATTGGGCAACTCGACTTCGATATGCGGCTGCCCTCAAATCTGCCTCTTCACGCTTCTTATCTAACAAATCCAAGGATTCAGCAAGTAATACAACATTCGTCTTTAGACCATAATAAGTCACACGATGAGAAGGTACTTCCATCTTGACTAGGATAACGGCTTCTGAACCATACGATAGAGAGAATGGAGTGTTTTCGGTCGTGGACTTTGGGTCGTCCGGTAAGCCCGTAAAGCTATAGGAGGTTCATCAACCCACTTTCCCCCAGCCTTCTCCATTCGCTTCTTCAGAATGGACTTGATAACCTTATTAACGGCTTCAACCTAGCCATTCGCCTGAGGGTGTGCAACTGTAGAGAATTTCTTGTGGATGTGGAATCGTTGGCAGAAATCACTGAATTCAATGTTGTCAAAGTGGGTTCCTTTATCAGTGATGATGGTATGTGGAAGATCAAATCGGCAGATAATGTTGCGAACTACAAAGTTGATCACCTTCTTCATCGTGATTGTAGAAAGAGGTTCGGCTTCAGCCCACTTGGTAAAGTAATCAACCACAATGATGGCTTACTTCGCACCATCTTTGGCCAGGGGTAGAGAACTAATGATATCAATGCCCCATACTGCAAATTGCCATGGACCGACCATTTGAGTTATCTCAGTAGGTGGGGATCTAGGGATTCGAGCATGCTTTTGACATCTATCACACTTCTTGACGTAGTCTGCTGCATCACGGTTTACAGTTGGCCAATAATACCTGTATCGGAGTACTTTCTTAGCGAGAGCTTTCCCCATGGTGTCATCGCTACATTCTCCTTCGTGTACATCACGTAGCACTCGTTAATTTCATCGTGTGTGATACATCGGAGGAGAGGAATGGAATATCCTCTTCTATACATAACTCCATTCTGAACGGTGAACCGCGAAGCTTTCCGAAGAATTCGTCTCTTCTCACTTCCATACTCAGGCAATGCTCCATGCTCGATGTAATTTCGGTTTGGAGTCATCCACGACTCCTTATTGGGAGTGATTTCAAATACGAAGTCTTTGTCCGTCTGATCAATGCTTGGGGAAGATAATGTCTCCATAGGAACAAGTCTCATTTGCCGTGCTTCGCCCATACTTGCTAACTTCGCCAATGAATCAGCCTTTTGTTTGTGCTCACGGCGTATGTAAAAGATGACATAATAATCAAGCTGATTAAGGATTTCTTGTACTCGTGCTAGATAAGCAGCCAGTCTTCGATCTTTGGCCTAATATTCACCTCGAACTTAGCATACGACTAATTGCGAATCACAATAAATCTCTACAGCAATAGTTCTTAAATCGCGAGCGAGTTTCAATCCAGCAAGGAAGGCTTCATATTCAGCTTCATTATTGGTCGCACGGAAATCAAATTTCAAGGCATAGCCTATGGACCAACCTTCAGGGTTTCAAGTACTATTCCAGAACCCGAGCACCTGTCATTTTGATGCACCATCGGTATGCAGCTTACAAATATATTCAAGAGATTCGTTGGTTTCGGGAAAGTCCTCTAGGAGGTAAATTCGGCTATGAAATCTGCTAGGACTTGTCCTTGAATAGATCGCCTCGAAGTGTAAGTGATATCAAACTGGCACAGTTTAATATTCCACTTGAGTTACCTACCAGATGTCTCAGGCCGCGTAAGGACCTGTCGTAATAGCTGATCGGTGTAAACATTAATAGGATGAGCTTCGAAATATGGATAAAGCTTCCTTGAGGCAATAACGAGACAATAAGCCAATTTCTCTAGTTACCAATAATTTCTCTCAGCTCCAGTTAACGCTTTTTTTAACATAGTAGACCGGTTTTTGCACTCGGTCTTCCTCCCGAACTAAGGCAGCGCTGATTGCATTTTCTGATATCGCCAGGTAAAGTTATAATTGCTCGTGATCGATGGGCTTTGACAAAATCAATGGTGTGGAGAGATGTTGAATCAGTGCTCGAAATGCGCCTTCACACTCCGTGGTCCATCAAAGTTTTGTCTCCCTTTCGGATCAGATCAGAGAAGGGAATGCACTAGTCGGTAGATTTTGAAATAAACTTGCTCAATGCTGCTACCTTCCCATTGAGGCACTAGACTTGTTTTATGGTTCTTGGAGTTTCAAGATTTCTGATAGCCCAGATCTTTTTGGGATTTGCTTCGATTCCTCGAGCGTTGATGATGAATGCGAGGAATTTTCTGGGTGCGACTCCAAAGTGACATTTCAGTGGATTAAGCTTTATCCTATATTCTCGAAGAATGTTGAACATTGATTCCGAGTCTTTGATATGATCGGTAGAAATCGCGAGTTTACCATCATGTCGTCCACATATACTTCAATGGTCTTTCCGATCTGGTTAGCAAATATTCGATCAACCAGTCGTTGGTACGTTGCCCCGGCATTCCTGAGTCTGAAGGGCATTATTCTGTAGCAGTAGAGTCCCAGATCGGTCATGAAGCGGGTATGTTCTTGGTTGGATAAGTGCATGGGTACGTGGTTGTAATCGGAATAAGTATCCATAAAAGACAATAACTCGTGCCCAACCATTGAATCTACAAGCTGATCAATTCAGGAAAGCGGGAAACTGTCTTTCGGGCAAGCTTTGTTCAAGTCAAAGTAATTAACACACGTCCTTCATTTTCCATTTGGCTTTTGGACAAGTACGGGATTGGATACCCACTCCGTGTATAAAGCATCTCTGATAAACCCATTCGATTTCAACTTATCGACCTCTTCTTTAAGGGCGGAAGATCTCTTTGGATCCATACCATGCCTTTTCTTCTTGACCAGGATACACCGCGGGTCGATATTTAGGGTGTAGCTCGAGATGTCCGGTGAGATCCCACACATGTCAGAGTGCATCCAGGCGAATACGTCGAGATTCGCCCAGAGAAATTCAACCGATTCTTGCTGCATCTGTTGTCTTATCCGAGATCCAATCTTTATCATCTTTGAATCGTCATCATTATCGATCAGAACATCGATCGTCAGTTCGACTGGGGAAGCTTGACTGTATTTAGTTTCATCTTTACTTACAGTGTCTCTCGGATCAAGATCCCTCTGGAATTGGTTCGAGTGTCGGGCCTGGTCCCAGCCACCAATTGTCAATTATAAACAAAACGGACGCAAAGAGATTCCTCCACGCCCTTCCCTTTCTCCTTTCACTGTGCCCCCACGCAGCTCAACAACATAACAAGCTCGTCCAATAGCCTGATCTCCTTGCACGACTACAACCCCTCGATCAGTGGGGAACTTTAGAATCAAGTACCATGAGGCAATAGCTGCCCGAAATTTAGCAAGGGCTGTTCGGGCCAAGAAAGCATTATAAGGGGAGTCTATGTCTAATACAACAAACTGCAATATCTGGACTCTCCGGCATTCTCCAACTCCCAACTCCACTGGTAGCTCCACCACTCTAGTGGGTATAGTAGCACTCCCAATGGAGCCGTGGATTCGAGACCGACAGGGTTTCAAATCTTTGGCCTTCATTTTCATCAGATCATAAGCTCGCTTAAACAAAATAACAGAGCTTCCCTGTCAACCAAGATCCTCTTCATCCAAGCAGGACCTACTTGAGCAGATATGATAAGTTGATCAATAGTGGGGGTTCGACCTTGTTAGCATCTCTGTTTCAGAACATGATGTCACTAGTCATCATCTTCTGTTGCTTGGCCGGAGCCCCATCATCACAAATATTGCAACACTCGACGTCCGCATGCCTGATAGAGCTAGCATACGACTCCATTACCCTCCATCTTTGGTCTTCAAGATGAGGACCACCACTTATTGTACTTATCACAACCTTCCGGCGATATGAGCGGGTTCCTCCTGTCTTTCCTGGTTTGGTACACGATTCTGAGTTGATGGGCCCGCACCTCCTGATAGCGCCGCCGCACAAACTGATCCAACTTTTGTTCTCTAATTTACTTCTCGATGAGATCTTGCAAATGACGACACTCATTTGTATTGTGGCCATAACTCTCATGAAACCTACAAAATTTCCCTGTTTGGATTTGCCTCTCCGACGATGGCTTTGGAGCAGGCTTCTTGTATTGCATAGTATTGCAGGTTTGCAGATATACATTGTCTAGCGACGTATTCAGTGGAGTGTAATTATCAAACATTGGAGCTCTACGTCACGGACCACAGTTTTAATCTCGTTTTCTACTCTGATTCCCACCATCCTTCTGTTGAGTTTGTTTATTCTGGATATTTAACTAAACTTTTCCGGAGCTCTCCCCAGATTGCTTAACCGCAATATTACTTTAGGTCCGTTCCATACCGGGCCCCGCATCATCCTACTTTCTAGACTGTTTCGCGTCCTCCTTTCTCAAGAACTGGGCCGCTTTGGAGTAGAAATGGTCCAACGATGTGGGAGGCTTCTCAGCCAACCAGTTTTCGAACTCGAAATCAAGATCAACCCCCTTGGTCAATGCCATCAAGATAGAGTTGTCATTGGGATTGCTTATCTCTGCACACGCAGCATGAAACCTCTCTAAGTAGCGTCTGAATGTCTCTCCAGGAGCGTGAGTGACACTAGATTGAGTGTTAACGTCCTTTGGTCTTGCAACATGCATCCGAAATTGTTCAACAAACTTAGTCGCTAGTTGGTCGAAGCAAGAAATAGATCGAGAAGGCAAATGAGTGAACCACATGGTGGCTATGCCCCCCAAATAAATAGGAAAACTACATCATTTCACTGCATCATTAGCTATCATGGCATTTATCAACCATTCGTATTTCAGGATATGTTGATTCGGATCAGAACTTCCTTCATAGACTTGTAGAGCCGGCATTCTGAATCGCCGACGGGTTCAGCATATAGTATCTCATCTATAAAGGGAGTATGACTCGGGGAGATTCCCCAGTCGTCATTTGTGAGGCCTTGACTCTCTCGAATCATTTGATGAATCATAGTAGGGATGTCTGGCATCTGTATATTCTGTGCACGTTGAGCCAAGGTGTGGTCGGGTTTCATTATGAGAGGCTGGACCATACGCTGTCGACGGTCCATATCTCGCCTCCTCAGTTCCAATTCTTTAGGGACATATGGCTCGGGAGTACGTCCATGTTGATGGTGGTTCAGATCTGGCTGATTCCGGGCATCAACCCCCGGTACAACAGCGGCGGCGGTAGCGTGGTTGTTTGTGGTGTAGTGAGGAATAATACCTTCCTGGGAGGAGGGTCCAGTCTGGAAGCTGGTCAATGGGCCAACTCCCAGTTGTCCAACGTTCAGAGTAGATTGATGTCTGGTAGCTTGGATGTAGCTTACGTCCAATCGTGGGCGTGTAGAAATGTGATGGTAGTCAAATGAGGCTGAACTCTCGGTGGATGAGTAAGAGGCGTGATCCCTCATGGATCTCCTACGCCTTTGGCGGTTTAGCTGGCTGGTCAACTCTAGATTTGCGCACAACTGTTCAGCTAGTTGTTGCCAACTCTGGGTCAACTCTCGGAGTAGCAACTGAAACTCTTTTCTGGTAACTGAGCCTGACGGATCTGAAGGTCCGACGGCATTCTAGTTGGATGGAGGCAATTGCGTGGGATTCTGTCTATCCCGTCCTTCTTGATCTGCAGTGGTAGAGGCGGTCCTCGTGTTAACCATGGTAGATATTGAAGTCCTTTCCTAGATTTTATGCAAATCTGAATAGGTTGGAAGGATTCTGAATTTGAGATCTGGATCTTCTTCTTGGATTTATACAATCCAGTATTGATAGTAGATCCAAAGAGCAGGAGAAAAACTGCATTTTCTCAGTGGAAGCACCAAAGTGTTTATACCAAAATTGGACACAATACTCTTTAGAAATATTTGAAGAGATAAAAATGAAGAATAGAAATGTAAAATGAGGATTATCTAATAAATACTTCAAAAATAGAAATGAAAACACGCAGGAAAATAGCAATTTAGAGTGGTTCGGTGTATTGCCTACGTCCGCTATGAAGTTTAATGACTTTATTGATATTCACTTGTTGATTACAACTGATTTCAATGGATTACAACGGATTAAAGTTCTGAAATTCGAGTATAACAGCGGCTATGGAGTGCAAAGTTGAATCCGGTGGAGTCTGGACATCAGAGAGCAAAAAGATCCCTCTTCTACAGGCCCTGGGGCTCTATTTATAGGCGTAGGAGGCTGATATCTAGCTCAGATCTCGGGAGACTTCTTCTAGCATGTGGGTGGGCCTATGCGATCGATCCCATGAAGTTTCGGCTAGATCCGCGATCGATACGAACGAATTTCGTATCGATCAAGATCTGACCCAATCGAATCGAAACTTGGCATGAACCTTCCTTAGGTCGTAAGTAAGCTCTTGTGAAAATTTCATAACATTTGGACTTGTGTATTCTGAGATATGGTCGATGCAAGCTCGTGTTTTCAGTAGGCAGTTTGGTTCGTATCGATCACCTTCGCATCGTTCCTTTCGAATCGATCTGTGCACGTGCTTGTAAACTGACCTGGTGCCAAATCTTCAGACCGATCCATTTTTAGCGTCGAGTTGACTGCTTCCGTCCTCGTATCCATCAAGTGCTATGCCTTTGCAATCGATGCTTGGTGCTTCTTTTTATATCAATCATCTGTGCTCTCGTTCATATCGATCGCACTTTATTTCGTATCTATGATCGGTTTTCCATTTCATATCGATGGGTAGGTTCCTACTTCGTATCAATCTGTGGTCGATCGATACGAAGTGTGCATGATGGTTGATAGACTCGATGGATACGAAATGGGCAACAGTTGACTGATTCAAAGTGGACCTGCCTTCGAATGGACATGAAGAAGGCCATCCTCGATGGATGCGAAGATGGTACTTACCGATGTATATGAAGTAGGAGTTTTCGGATGGATACGAAGTAGACTCTGTATGATCGATACGAACAAGAGGTTGAACGATCGACGCGAATTGGTACGAAAAGCATAGATACAAAACAGGAAGACTTAGATCAATGTGAAGTGGACCCACTTGTTGCCGATCGATTTGAAACTATGTCTACTCGATGGATTCGAACAAAGCCCTCCACCTGATGGATACGAAATGGAGCTTGCTCACTGATGGATACGAACAAGTTAACCCTCTTGGCTTGCATCGATCATAACTTGTGCATACAAACTCGGATTGACTTGAAACTTGGAACGTTGGCTTTCATATCTTTGCTTGCCATGTTATATCAATTGTAGCATGATCCAGGCTCGGACAAAATTCATTAACATCCATGGTGAACCATGCTTATCCTACACTCAGGATGAGCGATCCTTGTTTTCAGTCAGTTCCTTGATATCTCTGCCTTGCCAAAAGGCGAGATAACACTTTTTTTTTAAATTAAAGAAATACGCCTTCTTGCTTTTGACTATATGGCTTTCGACAAAGAAGCCATCGATAAGTCAAGTGATTTAAAGGAAATGGTTTCGATTGGGTTGTGCCTCTTTTTTTAAATCATTACTTTGGACTAAGTCGAAACCTTTTTCTGCCACCTTTTTACCTTTCGACTCAGAAGGTTTCGAAAGGGTTTTTTCTAAAAATCTGGCCATCACTGCAATGCTTACGAAGGGATGGTTTCAATAACAACACTTCTCTACTTAGGAAATGATTTTGAAGCAGTTGCTTTCGACTTAAATGTTTTAATACCTTTTTCTATAATAAAAGTGAAATCCAAATGGTTTCGAAAAAGATAGTTTTGAATGGTTTTGAAGCAATTACTTTCGACTTAAATGTTTTAAGACCTTTTTCTATAATAGAAATAAAACCCAAATGGTTTCAAAAGTGATAGTTTTAAATGGTTTCGAAATATATGCTTTCGACTTTAATGGGTTTTTGATCCTTTGGCTATGCTTGAATGCAGAATCCAAATGGTTTTGACTGAGATGTTTTTCAAAGGTTTTGAAGGGGTAAATTTTTGAATGGTTTCAAAAGTTTCCACATATTTTAAATTGAACCCAAAGTACTTTCGAAAGGATTGAGTTTTGACTGTTTCAAAAGATTTTAATGAATGGTTTTGAAAGAGGTGGTTCCCCAGGGTTCGAAAGGGTTGAAAGGAAGGGTTTTTCCTATGTTTTCGAAGGGCAATATTTAAAAGGTTTTAAAGGAGGATGTCTGATATTTTGAAGCTTTTGGAGAAAAGGAAGGAAAGGTTTTTCCAATGTTTACGAAAGGCAACATTTATTATTTTCGAAAGGATATTTCAATGGTTTCTTACCTTCAACGGTTTCGAAAGGGTTGTTTGAAGGTTTTAAACAAAGGTTTCGAACGTATCAAATATGCAATGTAGCCCAAGTATTTTCAAGTTAAAAAGGATTTTGACTTGTTTTGGAAGGATAACGAATCCTTATTAAAATTCATAAACATTATTTTGAGTAAAGTATATATAAAATGGCAAAATGGCTTAGAATAGATCTAGGCTATATTTTCCTTATGTGTGTATATTATTTGAAGGACTAAATCATTTTGAAAAGGTTTTCAAGGAAAATTTAATGGGTAGTTATCTTTGAGAAAATTATTCGGAGAGTTATTCCATTTTGATTCGGACAGTAGTCCGGTTTGCTGCCAGTCAGCCCAGTTGTATGGACAGATAGTGCATTTGTAGCATAATAGACCTTGCTATTATGTTGTGGGTAGATAATTCATATATTTCTTGTTTTACGAATAGATAGCCCATTTATAAGCATAATGGATATTGCTATTTTGATAAAATTAGTTTGATTGCAGGAAAGAATTGCAAAATATATGTTTTAAAAAGGATATTAGTGAGGGGAAACCCGTTTCGCTAAGCGGTGTAGTCTCACCTAATATCAGTAAACGAGATGTAACAAAATCATCCACACCAGGTTTCATGTATGACACGAAGTTTTTGTTTCCCCTTAAACTCTCGGGTGCTCAAAATTGATTTTATTAGACTGAGGGTTGAGGTTTTCAGGTTTTAGTCTTTTGGTGAATAAAGCTTCCGAAGACGAATAGGTGACTGACGGATAGATTAGGAATTGCAGTTTGTTTTCTTATTTCCACTGTGTATATAAGTCAAATATGACTATATTTCTTTGATCAACCAAGAGCGCATTGTCATATATCGCTCTAGGCGTATTTTTGTAATGATTATAATTAATCTTTACTTGGAAAACGATATTTGATAATGTAATTTGGATATGAATTTATATTGAAATATAATCAATAAAATTTATTTTTAAAATCTGTGATTTTATTCATATTTAAGTGTTTCTGATATTATGGATACGATTATCATTACCGCCTTTTGTCACCAGTAGTTAATACTATGGATGACTGCAGCATCTATAACGCTTAGCTTTTGGCCTCCAAATATGAGATGTTACGAACCGTATAATGACTATTTTCGAACAGGGATCCTCCAAGCCTTACTTTCCCAAGTCAACTTATCAAGTGATCCATAATCTTTAATTCCATATGGAACAAGTACTATGAAGCTTGGCACTGATGACTTCAAATAAAAAAAGACGAATAATTCCTTATGATCAGGATAACTAGAGTATAAAACCATTCCATATAGGATCTACCCCGATCTTCACTTGTTATCCTACTCTGAGAGTCTGTGGAAAGAAAATAAGAAAAGGAATGGTTCATTCTCAGAAATGAGAAAAATTATACAACTCCAAGTTATATGAACTCTCTTCAAAATAAAAAAAGGATTTCGATAAGTTACCTAAAAGTGGAATGGAGTAACAGATCGCTCTTACACATCAATCAGAACTCAAGAATTTTTAAAGATAAAATTTACCGTCAGAACTGAAGAGCTTACCTAATGTTACAAGAAAACCAAATGAGGACTAAAGACACAATCCCCTAGGAATTTCCAATCTGCAAAAGCCCATTCCCTTACCACCTCCTATGAAAACATCTATCTTCTAACTAAAGATAGGATGGACTATTAGCCTTCAAAGAAGAAGCGACAAAGAATGAAAAAAAAATTGGGGCCTCTTATTCCCAATACCACCGAATGAATGGACATGAAACAATCAATGCTTAGCCCTTAAAGGGATGATTGAGAATTTCTTAGGAAAGGAAGAACTTCAGGAATTTGTTAACAAGATTTGAGCAAAAGATCAATTGTATATGTCTACAAAGATAAAGTACTTAATAGAGGGAAATACTTCATGGAAGGGACTTATAAAATAAAGAAAAGCCTTTGATCCTGCCATAAGGGCCTGGTCAAAGCACCTCCTAGAGGGAGGTCATAGTAAGCCTCTGGTCTGACTTATAAGGCCTAGCTAGAGCACTAGAAGCCTTCGTGTCCCACCTACATTGCCTGGCCGAAGCACCTCCTAGAAGGAGGTCTGAGTAAGCCTTTGGTCTCGCGTAAGATGTCCTGGCCAAAGCACTGCGAGCCTTCCGTAATAAGGGGTTCAATTAAAACCTAAATCATTACCTATAATGTAATAAGGGGCGAAAGAGATTCTAAACCTAAATCATTACTTATAAGGTAATCAGGGGCTAAAGAGATTCAAAGCGTAAATCATTACCTATAAGGTAACAAGGGACGGAAGAGATTAAAGCATAAATCATTACCTAAAAGGTAAAAAGGGGTAAGAGAGAACAATCAAGCAAGTGTAATTTCGCCTGGATTAAAACAATTTTCCAAAAGGAAGTGTAATTAAACACGACCAATCTGGCTCCAAGCTAAACTTAAAGCAGCCTTTGAAGGAAATGTTAAGAACTACATATTAAAAAACAATTGCAAGGATCTCAACATAAAATATGGATATTTGAGAAGTTTGGAATCTCCTTATTAGAAATATTCTGTCGAATAGCGGGAATCCCTATTGATTGAATTTCCAGTCTTCTATTAGTTGAGTTGTAAATCTTATTAGATGGATTTTTGGTCTACTTATTATTTGAATTTATGGTCTTCTTATCAAGTGATTTTTGGTCCTCTATTAAATTAACAAGTAACTTTCCATGCTTATAAATCTCATGTGAAAAGAAAAGTCATCGAATAACCATCCAAGAAACCCAAACAGTGGGAAGTAAATTTAAGCAACAAGGGTTCACTTATGAAATCATCCAACCAAGAAAGATGGGAGACAAACTAATCCAATTCGTCTGAAATTCTACTGATTCAATAATTGTTCCAAAAGATAAATTTCAAAAATGTTTTCAAAGATCAATAAGAAAACCTTTTCAAATATTTTCGCCATTTACAAAACAAAATGATTGATTTGAGAAAGATGTAATTTCCTGAAATTATGGAAATCGTAATCATTTACTTTATGTTTTTCCTAAAGAAAAGGGAAAGTTTCATCAAGGAAGGTGGCTACCAGTACTATAACACCTGATTAGCAACTCTCAAATCAAGATCTATCTAACGCATTCTTCGAAGAAGCAAAAAGCAATCAAATCAATCATAGATCATAAATCATATGTAATCAAATCAATATCCTAAAAAAAGTCATAAATCTCAAACAAGCTCAATAAGTTCGGATGCAAGACCAGAATAAGAGAGAGAAATACACGGTTCATTCAAAATGCCAACTATTCTGGTATAAATTTATTTACTAAATTTACATACAAAAATTACAAATGTCAAGAAATATCATCCTAATCTTCCCGAGGAGGAGGTTGACGGTGCGGACAATGTTGGTATACTTTTTCTTTCCCTTTCCCCTCAACCTCAAGAAAGCATGGATGATTTTAACAATGTTGGTATACTATTCGATTTTATCTTGTTTTCCTTTCTATACCATTTGCAAAACAAGTTTTTATCATAGGGATATCGACATTATGGGATACCCCATGTCGACATGGTGGCCGTTGAATTCAAAAGTTTAAATTTTCAAAAGAAGTGTCTAATCGATCAAATCGCTTCACGTGGTTATGACCGTTAGTGCTTTATAAATAGCCTTCACAGACGATTTTTTTAACTAACTAATTTCTTATTTTCTTCACTCCTTCTCCTCCACAAATCCATATTCTAAATTTTTCATATTTTTAAGATCGTGTCAAAATTATGCCGAATTCTCAAGCAAATCAAATTAGAATCTCATTCTAATTTAATTCTCGGCCCTCTGTGAAGATCAAAGTGCTACTCAGAGTTATATGATCAATTTGTAATCAAAAGTTTATCAAGTCCCTCTACAAGGTGTGGTTGTGCCTGGAAATCAATTGGGTAATCTTATGTCCCGTAAATCAAGAGAGTTTGCCCCGGACTCGTGAGATAGGAGGGTACGTCAAGGCCTTTAGAAATTGAGGATTGTAATCTCGACATTGGTATAATAAAAATCTGTATGAGGTGTTTGCCTTGGTACAGGACTGGATGTAGGGTAACTCCAAACCAGTATAAAATCCGTTGTGTTCTTTCCTTTTTACTGCTTTTTATTTACTTTCTACATCTGCTTTTAATTCTGTGATTGCTCTGTGATTAAGTTCTGCATTTGTTTATTTCATAATTTCAATTTAGTCCATATAAGTCATAGAATCCATTAAACACAGTTCACCTCCCTTCTAGTGTTAAATTAGCCTTAAGATCCTTAATCCGCTGTCTCTTTCAATTGGTATCAGAGCATTGGTTTTCATAGTTTTCATAATTTAAAGCTTGAAAATTGTTTTAATGGCTACCAACACTGGTAAGGTCAACTCTGGCACCAGTTCTGTTATCCCTAACACTAGTTCATTTGTAGAAAGTCAGTTACTGTCAGACCACCATTTTTCAGTGGCAGTAATTATGCATATTAGGCTTGTAGAATGAAAATTTCTTTACAATCAGTAAGATTACACACTTTGAATATCGCACAAACTGAGTATGTTGAACCAACTACCAATTTTGCCCAGTGGACTGCTGTGCAAAAGGATGTTGCACAAATAAATCAAAGGCCATGAATATATTATTTTAATCATTGAGTAGGAATGAGTTTAATAGAGTGTCTGTTTGTAAGTCTGCATTTGAAATCTGAATTTTTTTGCAAGTTACTCATGAAGGAATAACCAAAGTTAAACAGACTAAAATTTCCATATAATTAATCAGTTTGAATTGTTTAAAATGCATGCAAATGAGTCCATTTCCGACATGTATTTTCGATTTCAAGATATTGTTCATTCACTAATTGCACTGGTAAAAAGCTTTTCGAAGGAAGACCAAGTCAGAAAAATTCTAAATTCACTCCAGAATGGGATCAAAAGACACTTGCAATCGAAGAAGCAAATAATATTAGTCTAATGGAAATAGAAGAATTGATTGGGAATCTGATGTCTTATTAAGTTCAACTGCAAGGAAGAAGAGAAATCAAGACTACAGAAAAGAAGTCATTAACATTCAATGCAATAAATGAAGATTTAGAACTAGACAGTGATGAGGAGATTGCTTTCATGACAAGAAACTTCCGGAAATTCCTAAAATATAGAAAAATGAATAATTACAAAAGAAATGATCAAAGGAATTCCGGAAATAATACAGAGAACAACAACAATAATAAATGCTGCTATTGCAATAAAGTCGGGAATCATAGTAAAGATTGTCCATATCCAGATAAACAGTTGTTCCCTCCAAACAATGACTCATCAAGGAAAAGAAAGAAAGCATACACAACAACTCTTGATGACTCAGACTCATCATCAGTGACGATGAAAGGAAGATGGATTATTCAAATCTGTGTTTCACTGCTATTTGTGAATCAGATGACGATGAGGGTATAGATCTAAAAATAGGCTACATTATTTTTAATTTTTCTTATTTGAATGGATGCTTGTTTGTTTGATTCTTTTAAATTCCTTGAATTTTAAATTCAAACTTATCCCTTGAAATTTGAATTTTAAATTCAAAAATAATATTATTTTAGTAATATTTAAATATTAGATTATTATTATTTAAGTATTATTATATTTAATGTTTTACAGGAATTATATAATTAGAATATATGATATAATATATACATTTATTAGAAATTAGGAATAGAAACTTGTCCTTTGATTCAATGGGCATATGTCGACATACTTGGATACCCCATGTCGACATGCCCCTTAGAATTTGATTTCAAAATTTGAATTCAAACTTTTGAATTTCCCTCCACCTTTTCACCAACTTCAATGCTATGGAAAGATGCCTCTTGGCCAGAGAACATATCTATAGAATCTCTATTTAATTCACTCTCTTTATCACTTTTGACTTTTATTTCAAATTTCAAATTTATCTTCATTATCTTCAACTCCTCTCAAACTTCTTTAATGGCCTCTTCAAGCACTCCTAACACCATTAGGCTTCTAAAATCTGTCAAAAACTTTCTTTTTAATGACCCGAAAGCTATCAAAGCTTACATCAACTATGTAAACTTTGGTAAAATTCATATGGGAAATTTGCTATTTTTGAAGATTTTCCTTCTTATGAAATTGAAAATCTTTTTCAACAATGTTCAATTCTAAATGTAGTAGATAACAAACAAAATGATTTTGTATATTATCCAAATCTTGTTAAGATGTTTTATGCAAATTTGAATAGTGGTTTTTATGATAGGCAAGATGGAAAAATTTGGAGTAGTGTTAAAGGAACACAAATTGTTTTGGATTGTGAAATTTTAGAAAATATTTTGGAATGCAAGTATACCGAAATAAATCTCTCGAAATTTTAAATAAATAAAATTGATCAAGAGACATTTCATCACATCTTTGTAGGGAATGACAATTTTGAATTCAAAAATCATTATTTTCGTCTAAAAGCAAAAATTGTTGACCTTCTTATTCAACACACTTTTATACCAAGATCAGGAAACTACAACAACCTGACTTTAAAAGTTTGCAAAGCCCTTTTTACAATTTTTGAAAATTATGATATTAATTGGGATTAAGTTATTTTGGATGTGCTAAGGCCCAAGAATTTTACTATGGGTGAAAACACATTATATCATGGAATTGATCTCTCTCGGAATTTTAATTACTTTGGAGTTGATTTCAAATGGGAACAATTTATAACTAAAAAAGTGTTCAACCATAGAAACATTTCCTTCATGAAAATTCCATTAATGTTTCAACCATATGAAACATTTACGAAAAAAGAACTAAGGCTTGCTCACAAAGAGATGGAAGAAATGGAGGAAGAAGAAGAAGGAGAAGAGGAAGAGGAAGGAATGGAAATTGAAGAGGGGGAAGATCAAGAAACTTCCTTAGAAAGTATCGAATATCCTACTAATCTCGCTATTCCATCCAATAAGACCATTCTCAATAAACAAAGAATTACAATGGAATATCAAAAACACTTAAAAGGTCAATGAGTAAGAAAATGGACAAGATTTCCACTAAAATCGACAAGTTCTTCGGGAAAATTAGTAGAAAGCTTCGACTATCAACTTCTTCATCTTCATCTAATTAGTTTTATTCATGTTATCTTAGTTCTATCTTTGTATTTTCTTTATTTTAGTTAATATTATATTATCTTATGTAATGTTGACTAGAATCATTAATGAAATCTTTCATTTCCTGTTATTCAACTTCACTTGTCTCTGTAATTGCTTGTTTTTTATATTATACAAATTTTAGTTGCATAGATTTGTTCATAATATTCAAAACAAAGTAAATTGTCACTTTAGGAAGAGGCATGTCAACATCTACCATCCCTCCATGTCGACGAACAATAGGCAGAAAATAGTTACTCTTTCAAATTTTAATTTCATGTAACTAACTTGTGTCTACTCATTTTAAACGATTTTCTACCCCTATTTATACCTATTTCTTCATAGTAAATTATCAAACTTCATTTCTAATCACTCGCTTTCATAATTCTTCATATTTCTTGAATTATGGCTTCTCCGGATAAGATTCTAAGTGATAATCTTGAGGAAACTCTCACTTCCTTCAAAAATATCCTTACGTTCATACTTCGTAATCAGCGTCACTTAGAATTGAGTTAAATGCAGATGATCAAGGAGCAAGAGAGACATTTCGACGCCCTTCGTTAGATGTTCTCAGCCCTTAACACGGACGATCTCAAAGGAAATCCACCAGTAACTCTCAACAAAGATAAAGAAGAATGGGATGCCATCAAAGCAGACCCTATCTTTGGAGAACATGGATGGGTGGAAGTACCAAGAAATTTCTAGTCATTCTTTATGTTAGTTGTTTAATTTGATTGGTGTGTTTTAAACTTAATTGACTTGACTTATTTGAAAACATTTGGTGTGGTTTGTATATATGATTGGATTGAATAATTACTGTAAACATGATTGGCTGATGATTGATTTACTTTTTGGATCACAATTATGATCACATTTCATACTTACGATCACACCCAGCACTTATTTCACTTGTATATGGATTACTCTATTTTATTATTATTGATTATCTTATATCATGTTCAGGGAATTTATTAGTTAGAAGTTTTTTTGATGATGAAGGAGGAGAAGTTATAAAATAGTAGTTGGCTTGGAGTAAGGGGGAGTCATGGAGTAAGGGGGAGTTATGGTATAATAAGTATATTTTATAAATACAGGTTATAATCATCAAAAAGGGGGAGATTGTTAGGAACTGAGGTGTTGGTTTTGATGACAACAACCTTTTTAACTTATCTTATTATAAAATATTACTAACACCGTTGTCTAGATAGATATGTATATGCAGAATATATATATATATATATATATATATATATATATATATAGGTATTGATTACTGAAGATTGATCAGTATAAAGACTCAAGACTCAAGATTGAAGACTCTAGAGTATCAAGATCAAGATTTCAAGATATGTATCTAGTTTTTGTTAAAACTTCATAATAGCACGAAAATCTTCATTCAAATTTCATTTGGGATGGAACCCATTTCTACCTTCTTAGTGGCTTACAAACCCACGACAAGTAGCTTACAAACTGAGACAAGTGGCTTACAAACCCACGAACATCCTGGTTTTGTACAAGTTCTCGAGTCCTGATGTGATGAGATGTTCCGCAAGAAGAAGCTTGCAAAACTACTTCAAAATGGTTTTTTCAAAATGATTTTCAAAACTGTTTTTCAAATATTTTAGCCTTAAAAATTATCTTTTCAAATGATTTTCAAAAAGATGTTTTGGCATTAAAATATTCTTTGTTTTTGTTTTTTTTAAACTCTTGTTTTAAACTTAGTTTTTTCTCCAGAATCATTTTATCATGTTTTCCTTTCTATACCATTTACAAAATTTTTTTTACATTGTTTTCAACATAGAGATGTCGACATCATGGGATATCCCATGTTGACATGGTGGCCGTTGAATTCAAAAGTTTCAATTTTCAAAAGAAGTGTCTATTCGTTTAAATCTCTTCACGAATGGTTATGACCGTTGGTGCTTTATAAATAGCCTTCACAAACGAATTTTTTTAACTAACTAATTTCTTATTTTCTTCACTCCTCCTTCTCCACAAATCCATATTCTAAAATTTTCATATTTTTAAGATCGTGCCGAAATTCTACCGAATTCTTAGGTAAATTAAATTAGAATCTCATTCTTGTTTGATTCTCCGCCCTCTCTCGAAGATCAAAGTGCTATTTAGATTTATAGTATCAATTTGTAATCAAAAGTTTGTCGAGTCTCTCTATAAGGTGTGGTTGTGCCTGGAAATCAATTGGATGATCTTGTGCCCGTAAATCAAGAGAGTTTGCTACGGACTCGTGAGACAGGAGGGTACCTTAAGGCCTTTAGAAATTGAGGATTGTAATCTCGACATTGGTATAATAAAAATCTGTATGAGGTGTTTTCCTTGGTACAGGACTAGATGTAGGGTAACTCCGAACCTGTATAAAATCCGGTGTTTTCTTCCCTTTTTACTGCATTTTATTTACTTTCTGCATCTGTGTTTGACTCTGTGATTGTTCTATGATTAAGTTCTGCATTTGTTTGTTTCATAATTTCAATTTAGTCCATATAAGTCATAGAATCCATTAAACACTATTCACCCTCCCACTAGCATTAAATTAGCCTTAAGATCCTTAATCCGCTGTCTCTTTCAATCTCTCCATCATCAAAACCCAAAGGCGGGTTTTTCAAGGAAGAAAAATTCTTTTTGCTAGTTGTGGATTTAGACCGAGTTGTCTTTGTAGGGGTAGGAGTGCGAAGGCTAGACTTGCCTCCACTTGTGATGAGCTTTGGAGATTGGCATGACACTTGACTCTTTAACAGATCAACTTTAAGATCTTCAATTTTCTGATGCAATAGAGCAATATTTGAATCAATATTAATCTTTTGATCTAGAGGTCATTAACCAACTGCGGCCATGTGTTCTTTTAGGTCTTTAATCTCTTTATCTTTTTCTTTGACTTTCTCCTCTAAACTTAAGGACATTTCATTTACACCGCATAATGTTTACTTCAACTTGCAATATTGGTTATACCATTTGCAGGCTTCCAAGTTATATGGAAAGGGTATAACTGAAGCACTTTGAGAAGAGCACTTTCCAATATCCAACACTAGTCTAGTTTTGAGTCTATCCAGTCAAGAAATCAGTTCTGGACCACTGGACATAAGTGCGAACTGAATTACTATTAAAAATAAATAAAAGAAAAGGAAATAAATACATGGAAAGATGTATTCTTTTATTAATAACAGCAAAGTTTACAAACATGAACTATTTCAAATTACATTGATTATTCAATTTTTGTACACTCAATTCAAAGTTTAGAAGCAGCAGTTTGAGATTTTTTAAGCGAACCTGCAGACATAGGGAAAGTTGAGTCAAAGGAGGCATTAAACTAGTGAGGAGTAATAACTAAGGGAAACTTATGATTATCCCATCTCGAATGGGACTAGAATCACCATATAACATTTTAAAATAACTAGACTAGATTTATTTAAGTAAACTGTATTTTTCATCACCTAAGAAATCAAAATATAAGTGTGGATGAGTGTAAACTTCTTGGAGGTCCCTAAAAAAGCAGAATTTTGATAGACGGGAGTTTCAAAGAATTAACGAGTTCTCCTTAAAGTCTTTTGAATGAGAATGCCAAATGATTCCTTAACCTGTGTATTTCAGAAAAAACAGACTAAGATACAAAGAAATGAGAATTTCGATACTTATAATGATTGTTTGAATTACGCAATACAACATCTAAATCATTCAACTTCATACAACATAGACCCTTTGTAAAATTTAGAGATAAAATTTTCTTTGTTAAACTTTGCTTTTTTTGGAGGAAGAGTATGCAAGGAAAATGGAACGACCTCAATCCTAGAAAGGTTCCCGCATTCCCCAAGATGAGGATCAGACTTATGATCCTTCAAATATCTATTATGCTATCGCCTAAGTAACCCTCTACTCTCTTTCCCTTGAAAACAAAAATCTATAAAAGGGTTCCTCGAATACACTTTACCAAGGAACTTTATTTAAGTGTCCCAATCTTCAATAAGCATTCAAAAGAGCGTAGTCGGCTCCACATTCTGTTCTAACTTTTTCCTGATGAAAGCAAGATTTTTCAAGTGCCAAACTGCCTATTTTTCTCTAAAACCTTTTGATGACTGAAATAAATGAGAAGATGCATATACTTGTCTAATAAACTGTTATTTTCTTCTATCAACTTCTTAATTTTTCTATTTAATTGTAGCGCTTCCCTCTCATTCTTCTTGTGAAAAATCTCAAAGTGGTATCTATTTATTTTTCCTCAACTAAAATAGTAAACTTCTTACTAGCAACCTATAGATAATTGTGAGTATTTAAAGACAATGAATTCTATACTTGAACAATGAGAGCTTATGAGGTAGAAACCTGAGTTTTTTCTTTGTCCCATTCTTTATTAGAAACTTGAACATCTTTTGCAGAGGTAACTTCCTAGGAAGCGTGAAGAAGTTCAATAGGGTCAGAAAATTAAGCATCATGGGTAGATGAACCCAAATTATGACACCTGATCCATCAACGCCCTTGCTGCCATTTCCTTCATCCTTCCCATGATCATTATCATTTTCATCATCATCTTCGTCCTCATCATCATCATTGCCATCATTGCCTTCATCATCATCATCCCTTCCTTCATCAGGAAAAAGGGTCGTCAAAAGATAATAATTTTTGAGGGTTGATAACTTCCTCTTCTTGGAAATCATCTTCTAATGAACCATGAAATCTCCCCAATTTAAGGTAAAAATTCCTTTTTTGAACTTGTCATTTTGTTTTGGTAACGAAGGAAAGTCCAACCCTAAATATCGTCTATGTTATCATAATATGCGATGAAAAGAGCATACTTATAACATTTCTCTCTTATTTGAGGGAGGGTTTGGTCAATAAAGAAGGAAAATTTCTTTTTAGCATCCGTAATGATATTGTTTTATATAGACAAAAGCAGCATCCTTGCCTTCCAAACCATCCTTCAAAGTTGTAATTGACAGCCATTTGAGTATTTTTAGTTTTTGCCCATTCAAGTTCCTTTTCCATTAACTTCACTCTCTCTTTGGCCACTAGCTTAGCTTTTCCTTCTCTGTCTAAGTTGGAGGCAAGTTTGTACTTTTCAAAAAAAGGACCTCATTTCCCTCTGCTGCTACATCAAAGGCTTGGCCCTCAAGAAGCCTGACCTAATCTATCAATAATGAAATATATTCCTTATATTTTGGAATTTAATTGAAAACTCATGGGAAGCTAGTTGAAGAAAAACATATGCTTGACCACTTGAAATATAAAAAATTTACGATAAATAAAGATATATGAAATCAAAAGTTTGTACTAATCAAACACGTAAGGATATGTACCATAAGAAGCTGTTGAAAGAGAATATGGAATGGTCCCTAGAGAAAGTAGAAGGTTACAGTGGGATTAGAGAGGCTACAAATGGGGACTATATGATTGAATGAACAAAGTCATTAAAACCTGAAGGGTTAGATTGAGTTGTAGCTTTGGACGGAAGATATTTAAGAGAGGAGGAGTCAGGATTAACTATTGATAAAAACGTAGTATGGTTGTTGTAGATGAAGGAATCTTAATATCAATAGCATGACTTGGGGTGTGAGAAGCTTCTATTTGGTCACAAGGATCCTAGTTCAGTAGAGTTAAATCAGCAAAACTAAAATCTTGGTTAATTAAGGTCGTAGCCGCATTCGGATCCTCAGTAATAGCAAGAAGGGTTTGATCCTCTCCAAGTTTGGTCTTTTTAACTAGGGAAGGAATTATAATACTAGACAGGTTGCAAGAATCCAACTTTCTGTTGCGACTTTCGATAGCTTGAAGAACATCAGTGATAGAGTCCATAACAGGGACAACTTTCTTAGTTACAGCTAAAGAAGAGGTGGAAGTCTTGGCTTTTTTGGACTTAACAGCCGGAATTATAAGAGTCCGACCTAAGTCAAGGAAGGAATCATAAGATGCCGATATAAGAGACTTCATTAAAATCATAACAAAAGATTAAGAAATTACCAAAGGAGTCACGTTGAATAGAGGAGAAATAAGAAGAAGCTTTTCGATTACTAACAACTAAGGCTCGTTTTCCATGAGCATCTACCTTGGCCATTGGAGGTTCCTAAGTACTTTGTGGCTTTTCAAAATCAAGATGTATTTACAGAGATTGCCTTCAATCAAATGTTTAAGCCTATCCTCCATATTTTTAGAAGCTAGGTTCAAAGCACTAATTATGGTGGAAATAGAGGAATTAGTCCCTTTGGAAACAAATTATGAAAGAGAATAGTTATCATGAGGGAACAACAAAATATGACATAAACAATAGGAGGTAGTAGACCTTATAGGAACAGAGAAAGTCCCTTTGATTATAAGGGTATAACACTTAATGTAAATAATTGATTTTCCCGGCCCCTTGCCTTGTTAATTAGATTAATAATTAAGCTCTTTGGATGAGGAAGAAGACGATATATAGAACTCTCTAATTGCTTGCCCACTTTCATAAGATTTACTAATGAATGAAGGGTTTCGGCATCAAGTGAGGGGAGGTTAGCTTCTCTACAAGAATCTCCAGGCAACTCAAATAGGTATAAGAGTTAGGGGTCAGTTGTATCAGGGCAATACCTTAGTGTTTCAAGATTTGTATAAGAAATTCAGGAAAGGGAAGGTAGACTGAGTGCCAAATGTGGATAGGAGAGAAAGTGATAAATCCTTCCAGAGTATAATCTGTTCTGCCAGATGGACCAGAGCTTCTGTGTCTACAATACCAAACTGCTAAAGGATGGTATCCACTTCATTCTAAGAAGTTATAGAGGATTGACTAAGCTAGTAATCTCTATTCTCTGAAAAAGGATATTTCAAGCATCCCTGAGAAGAAGAGGGTATGGAATCTTTCTTGCCAACCATTTATCTACCTGATGACATTATGCAAAATCGAGTACCATATATTTTATAAAAGTTTAAAATATTTAATGAAAATGATAAATGCAATTTGAATCCTTGAATATAGATATAAAATGGATGATTAGGTGTACAACCTATGATTACCTAATAGGTTCATATTTAGTCCATAATCCTTTACCCAGTTATCAAGCTTATAATGAGACACCAAACCCCTAAATAGTTTCGAGTTTATGACTACTTGACAATTCACTAAATAGCAGGTTAGTCTATTAATAGATTCAATCTATAATGAGATGTCAATTTTGTAGATGGTTAGTAAATTCATAACAAATTGAAAATTCATTAATTATTTATTAGGTTCACAACAAGATTCGAAATTACATTATTATTGAGTACATAATAGGTATCGAAGTTTTGACTAGTTGTCGAGTCTATAACAAGGGGTCGTACTTCTGGATAGTTAGTGAGTTGAAATATTTAAAAGTGCTTTGATTAGTAATTGATTTTGCAACATAGTGACCAATTCTTAACCAATTGGAGATCCATTAATTAGTCACCAAGTCCAAAATGAGATATCGAGCTTATAAAAGTGAGTTCAGAACTAGTTGAGGATTCTCTGAATAGTTATCGAATTCATACTAAGGTGTCAAACTCATAACTACCTATCGAGTTCATAGAGGGAATCGAAATCATAAGAAATTAGTGGGTTTGAAACCATTTGAAGGTGTTTTAACTAGTTATCGAATCCATAACAAGATGTCAAACTTATATAACATGTCGATTTTGTAACTAAATAACAACCCTTTAAATAGTTGTCGAACTTGTAGAAGGTTATCAACTCATCAAAAATGTTGTCGAGTTTATGACTAGCCTATGATTCTCTAAGCACTTGTAAGATTCATAATTGGTTATCGAACTTCTAATTAGTTGTCGAATCTTTAATTGATTGTTGGGTTCATAATCAGTTAGCAAACCTATAACCAGTAAACAAGTCCCTAGCAAAGTATCGAATCTTCGGTGGATGTTAGATTTTGATTATTATCAAAAATCCAGCAAGTTACCAAGCTTCCAGAAAGAACAGTGAATGTGAATAACAAACAACGTTATTAAAGTTACATTCAAATTTTGGATAATTATCAAAATCCATGGGTCATCAGATTCCTATTAATCATTAAAGTTACGAATAGCAAACAACTTTTAGTCCGAACACCAAATTCTCTAGATTATAAAGGTGTTTGAATCCAATCTCTCGTTAACGCGTATGATTCATGGAAATCCGTTATCGAATCCCTAATTTTGAAATCATAAAACCCTCTTTCATAGTTAAATTGACCAGAGAAGGAAAGTCGCACCTTAAATTGAGTCTGAATACTGAAGGAATCAAAATTCTTTATTTAAGATTTTTAAACTAAAACGAAGAAAATTATAATTTTGGATTTGAGTTTTGGTTGTAGGTAGGACTTTCAAAAGAAGAAGAGAAAGGTATTTATAGTAAGAGGGAGAAACAACGATGAGCATTGATTACCATTCAAAAGAATGAATGAGATTAAAGCAAGATACCAGTAGGCGGCAATGCTAATATGGAAAAGCAGCAGCACTGATATCAAAAGGTGACATTATGGAAAGTCAGATTGTACTACTACAATATACTTCTTTTATAGAGGGGAGGGGAATGTTAGTACAAGTATCCATATCGAGCTTCTAAAGGAGAATGCATCGAGGTTCGTAATGGCTAGTAGTATCGAGCCAGAAGAAAGCCAAGTCAGTAGGCCCTCAGAATTCAACAAAGGATAGCGAACTCCTGGCATAACAAGAAGATGTTAAATCTCTATAGAAAAAAGGGTGTCAAGTGTTTAGATAGATAACATATGAAGAAAATGTGCCAAGATTCTAGGAATATTGAACTTCAAGAAATCAGCAAGTATGAGAGTTAACAGATTTGAACACATAGAGGAAATGGTGTCAAGCCTCAATAACCATAAGGATTGTCGAGCGTATAGAGCATATGAAGTATCGAGCCTCAATAACCATAAAGGTTGCCAATTGTGTAATGAGCAGAAGAAGATATCAGACCACTACAACAGGGAGCATTATAGAACAAGTAAAAAGGAAGATGTCGAGCATTTATCCTCAAAATGAGGATGTCAAGCTTTTAGGAATGGTGAACCTATGCTACATCAACTATCACCAAGCTACAACCATAATAACCACTGTCGAGTACCTACCAAAATGAGTGCTATTGAATAGCTACCAAAAGAAAGTTGCATTGCCAAATTTATGAAAGTAAATGATGTCGAGTTTCATCAATGATTGAGAAGATAACGAGTCTTTATTGAAATTTCGAATTCAGTAACCCATGTCGAGCTTTTATAACTATGGCAATTATAAAGCATATAAAAGTGGCAAGGGGTTTCAAACTTCTACAAGTGGCAAAGGATATCGAAGTCTTGAAGATGTAAAGGATGTCGAGCTTTTATGAAGAGATAGCATTATCGAACTTATATAACCAAATTTGCCGAATCTCAACAATAGGATGCCGAGACTCCATCATAGCGCTGCTATCGAAGCCCTCATATTCAAAGAAACGCCATGTGTTAACCATCTCGCTCGGTTGACAAATATGTAAATAAACCCTTATTAACAACAAGGAAAAGGTGATTAATTCTTTTCTCTTTCTCAAATTTTAAAGTTGTAAACCCTAGATCAATTAGGGATTTTAGAGCTGATTGTAAATTTTAGACTTTAGTATATAAGACCATGGACAATAAAATTTGCATTGCATACTTCTTATGAATTGACTATATTTGACTATTGTTATGACATGTACATGCATGTGACTTCCTTTTGAATGTAGACTTAAACCATGAACATGCATATTATTAAACTTTGGACTTACACCCATACTCAGTCTAGCATTCTGTTAGCACCAGAATTGGTCACTAACACCCTTGAGGAAGATTGTGTAGAGAGATTAATGAAGAAAATAAATTAAAACAGAGAGTTGTATGCTAAATGCAAAGACAAGAATACCGGATTTATAGTGGTTCGGCATTATCGCCTACGTCCACTTTGAAGTTAATCTTTATTGCTTTACTCAACGATTGATTACATATACAATCCGCACACTAACTACTTGAATACAATTGTTAACCAAAAAAGGATGAGTCTTGAATGCAGCAGAGTCTCCCAGTATTCCCGAAAAAATGTCTCTTTCACTGTGCCCCTTCCCCTCTATTTATAGACAAAGATGGGTTGGACTTCCCTAATGTGCCTAGGAGCCAGATACCTCAGCCCGTGGTGAGTGACTTCTGTGTGCCGAGCCGGAAATGTCGAACGGCAAATGCCGAGCCACATATCCAAGCTGATCGGTACCTCTATGTCGAATGAGGCAGTGTGTTGAGCGAAGTGTGTAGGCCGAACGAGGCTGGAATGCCGAGGAGGCTGGAATGCTGAACGAGGCTGGAGTGCCCAATGAGGTATGAATGCCGAACGATGCTGGAACGCCGAGCAAGGCTCATGCCAAACGAGGCTGGAATGCCGAGCGAGGCTCATGCCGAATGAGGATGGAATGCCGAGTGAGGCTCACGCCGAACGACCTTGCTATGACGAACGAGGCTTCATGTCGGTTGTGGCTTCGTCGAACGAGGCTCATGCCGAACGGTACTTATGCCAAGCCTCTAGTTACTTCATCAAACATCAAGGTAACACTTCCCCCCCAAAGTGCATCATGTGGATGAACATGATGCGCTTTGAATCACGAGTCCTACGCACTTTCCTTCAAGCCCTTATTCCGAATGCCAGTCAAGGCATTGTATGCCAAATGACATACTAATACCGAATGACATACAAATGCCGAACGACATACTAATGCTGAATGACATACTAATGTCGAGCGACATACGAATGCCGAATAACGTTGATGCCGAACGATGGAGGTTCCTTGACTGGTTCTACCGGTCACTGTCCCTTCGACTTCTCTTCTCTCTATATAAGCCGATACCTCTCCTTCCCTTCTCTTTTACTTTTACCTCCGCTCTTCAGGACTTACAAATTCGTCTTCGAACAGACTTAGGCTAACACCTTACCCTTTCTTTTTTTCTTACTTAATACGTCGCCCCACATCTTTCTTGAAAACGATATTGAACAGAAACACGCTTCCTATTCGAGGATTACTCTAAGTTTCGAGCCATTCATTAGGTAATGACTCCTCCTTTAAACGCTTTATCCCGAATAGGATACTTAGCGTGAGATTCAAGTTCATGAATTTCTGCAAAATCGAGGTCAGTAAGAATCGCGCGGTTGAGGGAATCAAATCGCAGTTAGAACATGTTTTAAGGCTAGGCATAGTGGACGAGAGAAGAAGAGGTCAGTGGTGTTTGTAGGAGGGAGTTGGTGGAAGACGCATTGATGTGATCCGGCATGACTTCCCTATGCCGAGCGATGGAGGGGAAGTATTGGAGTAAAGATGGAGTAAAGGTTCAGTCATGCCGAGCGATGTGGCTCGGCATAGCCATGGCTCGGCATGATTCCTTCATGCCGATCGAGGTAGGAAGGAATGCATGAGAGAAGTGGAAGATGGGTAGTGTGCCGAACGAGGCGGCTCAACAAGACTTGTTGGATGACTCATCTGTGTCGAGCGGTAGAGAAGGTGTGTAGGAAGGGAGTTGATGTTAAGGGTGAAGTGCCAAGCAATGTGGCTCGGCATGATTGCAGTTCGGCATGTCTGGCCACATGCCGAACGGTAATGATTGATGGTAGAAGAGTGGTGTACAACAACAACACTAGTCGAACATAATGCACATTTGACTCAACCTATTCTTTATGCCTGAACATATGACAATGAACAAGTACATGGACTTAAGAAATTAAGCACATCGGACAATCCAGACTATTAACTCCTCTGTTTTGACAACTATAAGCTTGAATTCAACTTGATTAAAATGGATAATAACCTTCAACGCATAGTGACGATGTCGAGTTCGAAACATGAACCTTCTTACGATGTTTTCACAGACGGTCAGCGATGACGGTCTTCGAAGATGATTGTTCAAAGCCTAACATTATTTCACAACCTCAGTGACTTTTAATTTCTTGGCATTTATATTTGAATGATGGCACTAGTTCACACACCACACGGGGGGATTATTTATGTTGTTAAGTCTAATGTCGATTGCTTTTCAAGTATAGTTCAAATAGATGTTTCGTCGGATTCAGTCATTCACTAGAGATGTCTAGGAAATCTAGTTCTACCACGATCTCGGACATACCCGGGCCATCCTCTCAACAAGAAGTAGTTGGAACTTCAAATCCATCAACTACTCTTGTACAGGACATGCCGAGCCCCGTGGCCGCATCTGTCGACTTGGCTCCTGACGCCTTGGATGCAGCGAACTTTTTAGACGACCTGATCGATTCCCCAGCCTCAAAGGTTAACGAAATCACGCTTCGTCGTATATGCTCAGTCCACGGGATTCCATTAGATGATTTGTTGGTTCAATCGGGGCAAGATCATCCTTACTTTCCCCCAGTCGGATATACAGCCTATAACAGATTCATGTGTTGGGTCGGTAGCGTGCCGCCTTTTAACTCATTTCTTAGCAACCTGCTGTAGTATATCGAGATTGCCCCATCGCAATTACGTCCAAACAACCATGTGTTCATATACGACACTTGCATTCTCTTCATGAGTGTCCTCTTCAGGCTTTCAACACTTGGAGATATCTATTGTTTCAAGAGACGGTCAGATAGCCCATCTCTTGTATTTCTCAAGCCGTACAGCAAGTGTCAAATCCTGAACGAGGCATGAGCAAGTTTGCCCGGTATAAGCAGAAGTGGTTCTATGTGCGCTGTCCTCCCGGTTTTGTGAGGAGATGGGTGGAAGGAAGTAAGTCTTTTTTTCTGGATCAATACTCGTGTTTGGCGGAAGCTACACCTATTCTAACTCTTCCTCTATTTTTTTAGGTATTAACCCACGTCTCGAAGGCTTCGAATATTCTGAAGCTACTGAAGCTATCCGAGCTATTCCCGCTGAAGACCGGGACATCAGAACTCTCATTTCAAATGAATCACTCATGAAGTTTGGGTAGCTGGCGGAAGGACGCCGAATAAACCTCCCTCTAGGCGTCACTATAACCAGGCCTGCTTCGGACAAAGGAAAAAATTAGGCCGGGTCTTCATCATGTAATGCCCTTGACACACCAGAGGAGGGGGAGATTAGAGAAGGCAAGTCGCACGAAGTACCGGGTGAAAATGTTAGTCCCATTCGAGACCCGGTTCACGACATTGAAACGGTACCTTCCCCTTCAAAGGGAAAGAATAAATTGACCTATAAATTGAGGAAGAAGAAAGTGGGTGGAACTTCTAAAGTCACTCTTATTCCAGTGGAGAGAGAGCCTTCCCCTCAACACTTAAAAAGTTCTCTGAAAGGTCCGTCGAACCTCACTATTCCTGATGATCTGCTCAACTACGATTTCGACGATCCGAAGGCCCTTTAGCTTCATTCGCCCACGAGAGGCAATACAATCGCTCAAGCCCAAAACCAGGGAGAAAAAACTCCTATCGGTAGAGATAAAGAAACTGGTCCGTCGTGGGGAACACTAGGACACACAAACACGTGCACTTCAGTTTGCACTTAAATTTCTGCCATCACTCTACTCTTTGTTGACTTGTCGTTATTTAAATTCTATGTAGGTGACATGGGCATACACATGGACTTGGCCATCTCCATGGTTCATCTATTTTCACCACTCCGGTCGTGATTCGGGTTTCGGTAAAAGTTGACATAGAGATGACTCCGGCGATCGAGACTACCACCGTGGAGAATCATCCTACCGAAGAAAAATTTATAGCCAGTCCTCCTGCCCTCGCGATCCTCCTCCCCAATCGGAGAAAAGTAAAGAGAAGTCCGCACATAAGGGGTCACAGCCTGAGGCCCATCGGGATCGACACTCCAGCTCATCTAGTACCAGGCAATCCCGGGATCCCCACAGAACACCTGCAGTCTCCAAGCAGACTCCTCTCGCTCCTGTATCCGATCCATCAGTAGCAGAACGACTTGCTGAGCTTAAAGCCATGTTCCCAAAGATATGCTTCGATGGCTTAAAATTTCTCCCGGCGATTCACCAGATTCCAGGACATGTCGAACAAAGCACCATTGCTTGTACTGATGATGTCTATGTCCAGCATGATGTATTCGTCCACTTAGCCAAAAAAGTCTCAGAAGTCTCTGTTGAGCGTCAACATGAAATTGATCGCCTGAAGCTCGAGGCTATCCATGATAAAGGCATTATCAAAGCTCAGGATGAAGAGCTCTCTGCGTACAAGTCTCAACTTGAAGTCGCCCAACAGAGTGCTAAAGATACCGCGGAGGCCGTCAATCGTCTGGAGTCAACTCATAAGAAAGAAATCGACGAGGCGGTCCAACGCTATGGGGCCCTGGCTTTAGAGAAGGATTCAGTGCAGAAGGAAAGGGACACATTTTCCCTCCGAGTCAAAGAGCTGGAAGATCAACTCCGCAAAGAAAGAGAGGAGAAAACTGTTGTCCAGGAAGAGTCACAACGATATTGCGACGAGATCGTTGCTACGCGACTTCTGAAGGCAAAGCTCGACGACGAGCTTTCTAAGGTCGGGATGCTAAAGGATGAAG
Organism: Allium cepa; assembly: GCA_030765085.1. Classification (NCBI taxonomy): domain Eukaryota; kingdom Viridiplantae; phylum Streptophyta; class Magnoliopsida; order Asparagales; family Amaryllidaceae; genus Allium; species Allium cepa. The sequence goes on from CM060935.1 coordinate 390,154,606, forward strand.
CCCGTGAAGAGGGCAAGAAAATAGTATCCGCGGAGATTGACTCTCGCCTTGAGGCGGCTACAGAGGCTGGCAGGGAAGAGATTGAGTGCATGTTTGACCCACTAATAGCAGAATTCAACGCCCGTGTCGTCATGCATCGGGATTTAACTTATCTTGGAAAATGCTACCTTGAATCTCTAGCTTAGGCATGGAAGACTTTAATAAAGATCAGGATGGTCGAGCTGGGCACCGAAGAGGTTGATGAGGATGCCTCGGTGAAAGAATTTCTTAGGGGAAACGAGCCTTCGGACTTGTCCGCAGTGAAGGCGCTCTACCGCAAAGGTTCCCCCTCATCTAAAGGAAAAGACGTCATTGTCGGTTCGTCTGGAGCTGAGTCTTTAGTCCTTTCTACTACTCAATCGGCTGATCGGCCAATACTCGATCCATTCGAGCAACATGCTTGTTATGACCCAGTAGACCCTGGTCTCGGTATCCACATTCTATCTCCCATTCCGACGGGTGAGACTCCCCGGACGGTTGAGAGCCAGCAAGAAGCCGGTACATAACTCTTCTTTTTAAAGTTCAAAGAGCCTTCGTTTTCGGCATAAGATTATTTTATTCTAATGTTTGTTTCCTGTGATTTTGGGCAGGCCGTTCTAATCCTGAACCCACTCCAAGGAGCGATGACGCCAAGGAGGAGAATGGGAAAACAAGCGAGGCCACTCACGAGGGAGAGACTCCCGGGCCAGATGCTCAAGTGATTGAGGCATTTGATGAGGATAAGTCTGAGACATCATCCCCTGTCGCAGTTAGTTATGAAGTTGAGATTATAAGAGCCTCTGAAAACACTTCTAAAATGAGCATGAAGGAGCAGCTCGCGGAGGAAAAGAAAATGATGGCTGAAATCAAAGTCGAGCCCCGAGTCATGGACCTAGACGATCCTTTGAACAAGCCTTTGAAGGTCATCCTCCCTGGTGAGTCCAGGCCATAGGAGGTCCCTCGTACTTCCTCGGTTGTTACCTCCCCATCAAGGAAAATTTCCAAGGAAAACGCATGGGAGAGGAGTCATCTGAGAAGACGAAGGAGGGAAAGAAATCGAGGAAATCAAAGAAGTAATTGTTACTCTCGTTCAATGAGAGTTAGTTTAGATTATGTAATTGTTTTTATTTATTTTTGTAGTCAATGTAAATAGATTTTTGACTCCTAGTTTTGAAGGAGTTGCAGTAGAACCTTATTTTGGATAAATAAAACTTATTTCTTTTGTCTTTCAAAAGACTTTCACCGTTCAGCTTTCTGTATAATTATGGTCGAAACCCAGGCTATTTTGAGTTATATAACTTCCAATTCATTTTCATAAAAGTCAAAAATTCTTTTGAATTGTACATCCTTCATTCCATGCTTCGGGTACTTAGAATATTTTTCAGTCCGCAGGCCAGGGACTTGTTGACTTCAAGTCATTTGTATCCTAGTCCGCACTCCGGGGACTTAGAGAATTTTAAGCCATTTATACTCCAATCCACACTCTGGGGACTCAGAGTACTCCAGTCCGCGCTTAGGGGACTTAGAGATTTTTAAGTCGTTTATACTCTGGTCCGCACTCAAGGGACTCAGAGTACTCCAGTCCGCACTCAGGGGTCTTGGAGATTATTAAGTTGTTTATACTCTGGTCCGCACTCAGGGGACTCAGAGTACTCCAGTCCGCACTCAGGAGACTTGGAGATTTTTAAGTCATTTATACTTTGGTCCGCACTCAGGGGACTCAGAGTACTCAAGTCCGCGCTCAGGGGGCTTGGAGATTTTTAAGTCGTTTGTACTCTGGTCCGCACTCTGGGGACTCAGAGTACTCCAGTCCACACTCTGGGGACTTGGAGATTTTTAAGTCGTTTATACTCTGGTCTGCACTCAGGGGACTCAGAGTACTCCAGTCCCACTCAGGGGACTTGGAGATTTTTAAGTCATTTATACTCTAGTCCACGCTCGGGGGACTTAGAGTACTCTAGTCCACACTCAGGGGACTTAGAGGTTTTTAAGTCGTTTATACTCTAGTCCGCACTCAGGGAACTGAGAGTACTCTAGTCCGCTTTAGGGACTAAGAGGTTTTTAAGTCATTTATACTCTAGTCCACGCTCTGGGGAGTCAGAGTACTATAGTCCGCTTCAGGGACTTAGAGGTTTTTAAGTCGTTTATACTCTAGTCCGCGCTCTGGGGACTCAGAGTACTCTAGTCCGCTTCAGGGATTTAGAGATTTTTGAGCCATTTATACTTCAGTCTGCACTCTGAGGACTTAGAGTACTCTAGTCTGCACTTATGGGACTTAGAGGTTTTTAAATCGTTTATACTCTAGTCCGCACTCAGGGGACTGAGACTACTCTAGTCCGCTTCAGGGACTTAGAGGTATTTAAGTCATTTATACTCTAGTCTGCACTCAAGGGACTAAGAGTACTCTAGTCCGCTTCAGGGACTTAGAGGTTTTTATCGAGAGCAGTCATATTTCCACCCATTTAATTTGTATTTCATTTACCGTATCGAGTCTAATGCTGTCGAATGAACGATCAGACCATGTCTGCTCATGGAATGGGACTCTGCACCCAGCATGAAGAACACAACTTAAAGAATGGACGGTCGATTCTCGTCTGCTTGGTGATTATAGCTCTTCTAATCAAGTCAACGAAGGAGGTACATGACAGATGGTTGGATCACATTCATGATGGGTTAGATAATCAAGTCTCGCACAATTTTCTTCGTATCTCTTTTTAGAAAATAAGGATAATAGATTATTGAGTAGACAAAGTAAGCTGCATATGTTTCAAGGTGCAGTCGTGTCCATGTATTGAGAGCGATGGTTGGCGAGTAGGTAGTCCATCACAACTACTATAATTCGGACTTTCGAACAACCTTTTGTGTTCAGGGTAGGATTTGATGTGTAGATGATCAAATCACGTCTACTCTAGATAGATCCCGACGTCACTTAGCTTCAGGAAAGGCATCTGTATTTTGTCAAACTTTGTTCTATGACTCGATTTGAGTGGATGATCGAGCCATACTCATTCCAAGCCTTGCTTAGGTCTCCAAGTCAAACGTGGAGGTCAATGAATGGATGGTCGGTCATGTTGACTTTGTATTGGGCTCTGATCATGATGAGCTTTTCAATCTCTAGTTCTTGGCCCCAAATTAAAGGCACATGATTGATGATGAGCGATTGAATCATGCTCGTCTAGATCAAATTCCACATGTCCGATCATGGTCTGCGTGGATTGGTTGGCGGCCAAATCTGAGTACCAGGTCACCTGCATCGTTTTGAAAGTAGTTTAGTTCAAGTTAGTCGTAGTTCATTGAATAATTAAAATAGAAATAGAAATGGAAATAATTCAAAGAAGATTGGGATAAATCTCATTGATAAGTGAAGCAGCGTCATGTGCTCACTATTCGACTTTGCCCCTGGCTCCTTTCAAAGGGATGTCGGCCGTTAGCAGTCCAATCGATAATCATAGCCCTTTATTAATAGGCATCGGATGTTCGCTGCCCACCATTCTGCAGGACTTGTACATACCATTGAAGCATTCCTTTCCAGATCGACTTTTCGATCACACCTTGGAGGTGTTTGTAATCGCCCGTGTTAGGATCAGTGAGCATCTTGGACTATACAACATTCCTCTGATTTTCTTTAGATTTTGGTGTACTCTCTCGAGGTTGGTTTACAGTACCACTCTGAGTCGCAGTCTTTAAGTAGAGGTTATCAATTGAATCGTTCAAAGAGAATATGAGTCGAATTTTGAGGTCTTGTTTTGTCTACTAGGATCAGCGTCCTTAGCCAACGGGCCTTCATTGTTATTTTCCCTAGTCTGTTCTTCTCCTTAACACTTTGGTTTAGATTCATTTTGTCATAGAAGCGATCCAAGGTCGTAGGAGGCTCTCCAGCTAACTAGATGCCAAAATATATATGGAGGTCGATTCCCCTCAAATGTGATCAGTATGATATCCCTTTAAGAGTATCGTTTGAGTAGTGGTTGCTTGTCCGTTCCTTTGTTGCCGTTCTGAAGCTTCCGCTAGATCCTCTATGCCCTAGTCGATCATGGGATGTAAGGGAAGTGGATAGAATGTTCCTTTATTGAGTTGATTTTTGAATTCACTATCCCCAAAAAAAAGATTTTAGCCCTTTTTTCGAACATTTGGGTCATACCCGAAAATATTTTTTTTGAAAATATGGGTCGTATAAGAGACTGGTGTAACTTAAGTTTGGATCGACCAAGCATGGTTCGGCCAAGGCGGGTCGGCCAAGGTCGCTTGGCCTGGATATGGCTCGGCATGGATGTGGCATGGCCTGGATATGGCTAGGCATAGATGTGGGTCACTCGGCATACTCACGCTTGGCATGCAATTGATCGCTCAGCATGGACTGGGTCGCCCGGCATACTCTCGCTCGGCATGCACTGGGTTGCTAGGCATACTCTCACTCGGCATACTATCGCTCGTCATGCACAAGGTCGCTCGGCGTACTCCTGCTCGACATGCACTGGGTCGCTCGGCATACTCTCGCTCGGCATGCCCTGGGTCGCTCGACATACTCTCGCTCGGCATAATCTCGCTCAGCATATGCCTTTTCAAGGGCGATCGGCATACACTTTTTCTAGGGCGATCGGCTGAATTGCCTTCAAAGGAGGGTCGACCTTCATTCAACTTGAGCGCAAACTTGGGTCATACCATCCTCGGATCTTATGTACATCAGTGAATCCAATCTATGGCTATCAGCTTCCTTTAGATTTCTTTCAAATCTGAGTAGAATAGGAAGTTTTCTAGTAAACAACTGGATCTATCTCGCGAATATGGAAATCCACTAGTAGACAATGAGATCCAATCAAGCTGAGAATTCAATTCTCAGTGAAAGCACCAAAATGTTAGCACCAGAATTGGTCATTAACACCCTTGAGGAAGATAGTGTGGAGAGATTAATGAAGAAAATAAATTAAAACAGAGAGTTGTATGCTAAATTAAATGCAAAGACAAGAACACCGGATTTATAGTGGTTCAATGTTACTGCCTACATCCACTTTGAAGTTAATCTTTATTGCTTTACTTAACGATTGATTACAGATACAATCCGTACACCAACTACTTGAATACAATTGTTAAACAAAAAAGGATTAGTCTTGAATGCAGCAGAGTCTCCCTAGTGTTCTCGAAAAAAGGTCCCTTTCACTGTGCCCCTGCCCCTCTATTTATAGACGAAGATGGGTTGGACTTCCCTAATGGGCCTAGGAGCAAGATACCTCGCCCCGTGGTGAGTGACTTCTGTGTGCCGAGCGGCAAATGCCGAGCCGCAAATTCCGAACGGCAAATGCCGAGCCGCAAATTTCGAACGGCAAATGCCGAGCCACATATCCAAGCCGATCGGTACCTCTATGCCGAACGAGGCAGTGTATTGAGTGAGGTGTGTAGGCCGAACGAGGCTGGAATGCCGAACGAGGCTGGAATGTCAGACGAGGCTGGAATGTCAGACGAGGCTGGAGTGCCGAACGAGGCTGGAGTGCCGAATGAGGCTGGAGTGCCGAACGAGGTATGAATGCCGAGCGATGCTGGAATGCCGAGCGAGGCTCATGTCGAACGAGGCTGGAATGCGGAGTGAGGCTCATGCCGAACGAGGCTGGAATGCCGAGTGAGGCTCATGGCGAACGACCTTGCTATGCCGAACGAGGCTTCATGCCGGTCAATGCTTCTGCCCAATGAGGCTCATGCCGAACGGTACTTATGCCGAGCCTCTAGTTACTTGGTCAAACATCCAGGTAACACGTACTTCTTTTAGACTTGTGTAGCCTTAGCTTAACTTGCATACCCTATTAGCAAATAAATTTCCTAACCTGAGTTTCCTCGGGTTATTAGGCTATTATAGGATTTCATAGAACTTTGCAAAAATAGCAGCCCCTTTAACCTGCTTGACGAAGAAAAACCTAGCCTTTACTTGGGATGATAGATGCAATGAAGCATTCGAGAAACTTTAGGCGCTATTGACAAGTGCACCTGGTTTACCATTTCCAATGGGACAAAGCCTTCTACGGTTTTCACTGATGCATGCCGCATTGGATTGGGAGTAGTTCTTATGCAATAAAAAAGGAAGTAGCTTGTGCTAGTAGAAAACTGAAGGACCATGAAAAGAGGTAACCGGTTAACGACTTATAGCTGGCAGCTACTGTCTTTGCCATTAAGATGTGGAAGCGCCATCTTTTGGGAGAAAATTTTGAGTTCATTGACCATAAATAATTCAAATACTTATTTTTCCAAATAGATTGAAACCTCAGGCAGCAAAGGTGGATGGATTATATAGCATTATTCGACTTTGGTATATAATATACCCCTAGAAAAGGGAATGTCGTCACCAACGCCCTCAGTTGGAGGCACTCTACCTTAGTTGCTATATATGAGTGGAGGCAGTTGGAGTTTCTATCAAATTTCAACTTCCAACCACCAACTAAACCCATCCAAGGCTTTTTGGAAATAATGGAGGTTAGGCTGCCTTTGATGGACCACATTAAGCTTAAGCAAAAGATGGATGAGATGATGATAGAGATTCTGGATAAGTTGAGAAGAGGAGAACATTTTCCTTACATCAGCAGATATGCAGTTGACGTGGAGGGATGTTTAAGAAGCGATGGACGCCTTTATGTCCCAATTATTGACATTATGTTGGAGGAAATGCTTGCAGAGTATCACCATTCAAAGATGACCATTCACCCTGGAGGAGATAAGATGTACAACGATACGAAGAGAATTTTCTTTTGGTCTGAAATGAAGAAGAGAGTAGCTATGTTTATTACTAGATGTTTAACAGGTCAAAGAATAAAGACCAAGCAAAGGAAACTTGGAGGATTATTGTTACTATTGGAAATTTTGACTTGGAAATGAGAGAACATTTCGATAGACTTTGTAAAAGAATTTCCTAGGAGCCAGAGGGGCAATGAAGCTTATTTGGGTCATAGTGGATAGACTCACTAAGAGTGCCCATTTTATTCCTATTAGGAATAACAAGACCATAACGTCTCTAGCACAAATTTATATTAAGGAGGTTGTTCAACTACATGGAATTCCGGTAAGCATTGTTAGTGATAGGAACCATCTATTCACTAGTGAGTTTTGGTGGAATTTTCAGGCAGCTTTGGGAACTTCGTTGAATCTTAGCACCGCTTACCATCCATAGACCGATGGTTAAACACAAAGGGTGAATAAAATCTTAGAAGCCTTGTTGAGGGTTTGCATCATGGACTTGGGAGGATAATGGAAGCAGCATCCACCTTTGGTTGAGTTCATGTATAGTAATAGTTACCAAGCGACGATTGGTATGGCCCCCTTTGAAGTGCTTTATGAGAGGCTACGCCAATCGCCAAATTGTTGGTATGAAACTACTGACAATATTCTACTTAGACTAGATTTGATTCGCGATACTTTGGAAAAAGTAGAGTTGATCAGGCAATGAATTAAGACTGTACAAGACTGCTTGAAATCCTATAACAATAAGAGAAGGAAAGAGTTAGAGTTTGAGGACTCGGTATTTGTTAAGTCTCCCCTTTTAGAAAAGTATGGTTTGGTAAGTAAAGGAAATTGGCAGCAAGATTTGTTGGGTATTTCCGAGTTCTGCAAAGGATAGGAAGATTTACTTATCTCGTGGAGCTGTTGACATTTGAGGGAACGCCTTTATGATGCAGCCGTTATGGTAAAGCCCGATCAGATGGGGATATTGAGACAGATGCAATAACATCCCGTGCCACCGCATGCATTGTGGAGCATGGAATTAGGAAGCTCCACAATAAAGAAATCAGGCTGGTCCGAATACAATAGGGGAGACAACCCAGCGGAAAGCACATGGAAAACAAGAGAGAAGATGAGGATCTCTCATCCTGAGCTTTTCACTAGTAAAATTTTCTCTTCAAAATTAGTTTTTTGCTTGCATCATGGTTGCTAGATTTGATGGTAAGAGATGATTGCTACACTATTTACAGTTACTTTGCACTTATGCAGAAATCTTTATTCATGTTTAGGGTGTTTGCATACATACTTATATGTCATGATCACACACTCACACTAGGATTGAGGTCACTTATAGAATGTCTGCAATACACAATCACATTGCACTTTTTAAGTACATGGTTGCATAGATAACTTGGTTGTACAACATGGATGTTTATTGCATGTTGTGTTGTTCATCCTTTAGAAGATTTTGGGGACGAAATCCTTTTAAGAGGGAGAGAATGTAACACCCCTTAAAATCATCCATAAATCAATAATTTGGATTAATTAATTTAAATAAGATACAGGTAAAAATATAAATTTTGTAAAGTCATAATTTGACCATGAAAGTCATACCATTACATTCATGGCGAATTACCAATCAATTTCCATATATAATATTTAGTAAACTGAGCTTAAATGAGGAAATTATGGACATATGAAATTTTAGGTTCAAATTAATTTAAATAGTATTCAAATTCATATAAATAAAAAGTTCCTAAATTTGAAATTCAAAAGTTAACAATAATTATACTTTGGGGTTAAGCAAACATTATAGTTGACGTAAATGTTAAATTATAATTAAGGAATTGAATAAAAATAAATCTACGATAATCATAACATTCCCATAATAAGGCACCGGTCGACCCCTGAACGACAATCGGTCGACCGCTAGCGGTCAATCGGTGGGTGGAGGCAGTCAGGCCGGTGAAGCTTAAAGGCGGCTAAGGTTTGTACATTAATTAACATCCATATATTTATAATTTTAAACCGACTTAAATCTGAAGGTTCAGGTGCATTCCAACCACTATAAATAAGAGTCTAGTTCCCTCACTTTTGTTCACAAAATATTTTGGAAACATTAGTGAAGCTATGTCATTTCATCTCTTTATAGATTCGGAAAAATCCATTAGGGTTTCAGATAAGAAATCCCATATATCTGTTCTTGTTTATTATTTATTTTCTATACTTCTTCTCCTCCAAACCTCTAATTTTCTGAATCTAACATATATACAAATCCCTTGCTCTACATATCAAAAATAAGAGATTTGAAGGAGATTATTATTGATATGTCAAATCCAAGAAGGAGGCAAAGCTAAGGACCTACTTTGAGTGGAGTCTTAGTTTTTATATTTTAGAAATTGAATAGTTTAGTTTGGATTTGGTATATGCCTATAGATTTCTAAACTTCTTTTCCTTATATGAAGTATTAAATGGTTTAGAATATTGTTTAAATGTGAAAGTCATATCCTTATTTAAATTATACTGCCCAAGTACTGATATAGAAAGGCTCGAGATCTCTATTCACCAGATATTGTTATTCTGAATCCCTCCTCATTACAACATAGGTTAGGGAATGGGACGATGATCAAGATAGAGATGGTGAAGAGTGGAGCCTATGACAGTAGTCTACTTATCTATTTATGTTATTTTCTGATGTACCCATTTGAAGATGACAATGTATTTCTGAATATGATAATGTAACGGTTATTTTTTGCATTATTTTATGATTTTGTGATATTTGGAATTTTAAATAAAATGGAACTGTTTATACTATTATATTTTATCCTTCCATTATGAGTTCTGAATGAATAGATAAATAGCTCTGTAATTTTCTTTTTACTAACCAACAATCCACTTTGGAATAGGTCTAAGTTTCGATGGGCATTTTTTAGGTCGGGATTTAGGCCTTTTTTGGGGAGGGTCGTTACAAACATCATCACAATAACTCGAGACAACAATCATCCTGAAACCATGCATAAAGATGTCATCACCCATATAAAATCATATGAAATAGTAATAATATCAAATGGGTGAATCATCCATATCCAAAACCATCATCAAATCCAAAAATCATCAATACTTGAGATATTATCAAGTAAAGTCAGGCTAGCACATAAATATACCCAAGTATATCTCTCAATCTTATAAATAAATATCATCATCAAATCACAGAAATCATCATAAGGATTGAGCTACCACACAGAAATGCCCTAACTAAATATAAAGCAAACATTCTTGGGTTAATCAAACTCATAAAAATATACAAGGTATCATCAATACATCCAAACATACAAATGGCGACACACGCCTAAGAAAAATACAGTTAGTGATACACGCCAAAGAAAGATATCGGGATTGACCATAAAATGGGCACAGTCTCAAGTATAATCACAACTCATCGTCGAAAGTAGGAATATTAATAGTATATGTCTATCTACCATACATACCGAAACTAGATGGGAAATTGACAACACACACTAGATTTAGGACACTACATATAAGTTTGTCTACCATGGCTCCTACAGTCTTTGGCTACCTTCCTTTGGAATCATGACAAGATCCACCTATGTGCTCATCAATGCGAGGACTCAATTCGGTCATGATCCGCCATATGCCCCTATAGTAACATACAGTTGTTTTAGGTGACACAAGGGTGAGCCCACACAGTGGACACTGACCTAATTTGGTTCATGCCATATCATAAAGGTTGTTGGACGGTGATAGACAAGCATATACTATATATATGTATATATATTGGCTGACACATAGTCATATAAATATGCCGACACAAGGCAATAAGCATAAAGCCTAGCTCACCACAGTGAGCTCCACATCATAGTCCATCATGTTTATCCCCATATGAGTGTCATCCACGAGAAAAGAATAATCAAATAATTATCACAATGGTGTTCCCTTCGTGAGTTACTAGTTCGTTTATCCAGAACTCACAAATCACACTCACTCTATCATAATATTCTATATTATGAGTCATAAGAGTAACTGAAAAAATATTATCAAATGTCCAATACCAAATGGTACTACTAATTTGTTTACTCAAATTCCTCACAATCTAGAATCTCCTTAATATGATTCTACATAATTAGTCAAAAGAATACCGAAGAAATATTACCAAAAGTCTCATAATAGACGGTATTATAACTTTATTAGAATTTTTGTTACACATAATGTATACTATCAAAACATGCAAATATAAATTAGAAAAGTGTTTATATTGCAAAAATTTACTAAAATTTTGAAATTAGTTATTATATTCCGGCAACAATACCTTTGAAACATTTATATAATGAATAATACACTCATTTTATCTGTATCACAAATACATATTAAATACTAAATGTCACTTTACAATCAAGTATAACAAATAAAAGTTACCATAATTAAATCCTACTTTAAAGTAAATTTATAAACTTCCAAAATAATTCCTTTTTATATCAAACCATAAAATATAATTCAAATCCATCACTTTTACACTTTAAGTCATTGATTACTCATATTATAAATCCTTTAATAATATTTAGGAAACCTCTCATAATTTTGTAGAATAAAATAGGATATTAATGGTATTTATAATGTCAAATAGAAACACCCATCACTTAAATACTTATATAAACCATTATTAAAACTTATAAATTATAAAAATATACTTCCAAAACACTTAAAATTTTGGTTAGGAATCATTTTTGAATTTCTAGAAATTATACAAGATCTTAAATAATTATTTAATACCATAAATCAAATTTTCTATTAAATAAATATCCTTTAATGATATTTAATATCTTAATAAATCTCTTCTTCATAATCATTTCAATAGTTATAGATCCATAACACAGTTTTATAATTAAATCATATAAGTTAATCATATATTTATATAAATATTTCACAAAATCAAAATAATTTAAATAAAACAAAATTTGACTTGCAGAATGCTCAACGGTTAACCAGTAAAACCCCTAGGTCGTGAATTCTTGAAGTATTATTTCAATTATAAACCATTCACTCGTTACAATCAATCCAAATGACTTCATTTATCTTAAATTAATCTATGACATGAACAATTCAATTGTAAATAAGAGGAATCGCAATATATACTCCACAAAATCCAACATATGATATACGATTCATGCATTATAAACATGTGTATGGGAGTATAATTACTCACCTAAGCTTCAGCTACTTCATCTTCTTCACTTTTCTTTACTGTAATCTTTCCTATGCACCACTGTCCAAGTGGTTAGCTCTTCGACTTTAGTTCGAGATGTCACAGGTTCGAAACTTGCATAGCGTGATTCGAACATAAATTGACATGTAGTATATTGTATACTACCCAAGACTTGTAATACTAACATGTACCACCATCTAAGTACCTAATTTAAAAAAACCATCCTATGTACCAAATCTTTAATTAAAGCATTATCATCTCCATATCCATAAGTGCAGTATGATGTTGAGATGTATATATTTGAATTTGAGAATTTATAGGAATTTATTTCGATTTTAAAAGAAGGGATGTTGCTTTTTGATAATTTTTCTTTCATAAAGCTGGAAGATAGATTTTGGTGGACAGAGTGTACGCGAATTGCTTATGAAGGAGATGGAGAGAATTCTAGATCAAGAAATTGTTTAGATTTAGAATTTACAAAGCCGAATGTTTGGGCATTGCAACATGGGCTTGGATTTCTATAAACCATTAAATAACCATTTTCCTTTTATTTTCTTATAAAACCATTTTTACTTAACATAAATTAACTTCAATTTAAATTGTTCTTTGATTACATTTCAAGCCCAATTATTAAATAAATTCCAAAACTTTTTATCTAAATAAAAACAACATTCCTTTTTCTTTTGAAATATATTTCAACTATCATTTACCATTAATATTAAACTTTATAGAATCATGCAATCGTTGTTAATATATTTTCATAACCACTTATTATTTAAAATATCAATATTACTCCAAAATAATTTAATTCATATTATTTCTAATAATTTTTCCTAAAATAATTAAATTTTTGGTAACAAATATTTTATCATCAAAATTCCCAAATAAATCCAAAATTATTCATATTTAGTCTTTAAAATACATTTTACTTTATTAAATTGCCATTATTAATTTTGATTAATTACTTATCAACACCTAGTTGTTATAGAGAATTACTTACTGATGATGTGAATAAAACTTGGAGGAAAAGATCGAGTTTGCTATTAGAAACAAGAAGCTTTGGCAATTGTTAATAATGAGAAGTTGTTACAACCTCAGCAAAAGTTGAAATGGAGAAGAAGAAGGGAATATATAAGTAGAAGGAAGCGGTGTATGCCATTAGATATGCCATGTATAGATAAATCTAAACCATCTATGTGTAATCAATGCATCAGTCAAATCGCCATGTCAAAAAGCTTTTGGCCTCTGTAGATTCTGGGAATATAGATTATTTCCACCAGTCGCTCGATGACTCATGTTGTAGAATTTGATGCGACATTAAATGCGCGAATGACAAGCCCTCCCCCGCTCACCAGCCCAGGCTTAAAGGGGAAAATATTACTTATATTTCTCGCAATAGCTAATTAGACCGGCCCTCATTGTGTTAACGACACACATAACTTTCTTGGCTGGCGTATCACAAGGGCCCAATACTTTATCCAACCTAGCTTGGATAGTGACAACAGGCTCATGCCCTACACATATTTCAAATATGGCTCGCCCACCTTGCTTGTGCACCAACTAACTCAAACTAGCAAGGCCCTCTCAGAGGCCACCTAGCCTTCTTAGGCATGTGTAATAGATCGCCACATACTAGTACAAGGCAACAAGGCTAGAGCAAGTTGTCTTATAGGATAAAGGCCCATCCACGACCAGTCTACTCGATCAGCAGGCAACCAGACATCACCTTTGTTTGCCTTCATACTCATTCAGGTCCAACCTTACCCGTAAGTGCCTCTAGAAATCTTCAACCATTTCCACAAGTATCAAATTTCCCCGGCCTAAAAAAAGCTCAATGTGTACTACTCCTCTAAAAGGAATGACATCAACTGACATTGTTCACTTGAAAAAAACACCACCGTGCAATAATCCTCTCATGTCATTTGCTGCTACCACAGTACCTTTGCTGTAGCCACTCCTGCTCCCTCGCCGTCTACCATGCTTTAAGAATTCCTATGGCATGACCCACCAGTTGTCTTCATTTGCACCATGAAAGCCATCTAACTTCCAAGATGGCATGCATATCAACCACATACCTCCATCAACAGCCCAGATCGGTTCCAGGGCATAGTTAGCAACAATCTCAAGAATCTAAGCATTGGTTTCAGCTACCATAAATACACTATGCATTGCCACTTCAGAAGGGTTGGACAACATAGCTATCAAGTATTTTGTATTTTCATTATCTCGTAATCTAGCACATTGTAATAGAAGTGAAAATAATAAGAATTTCTCATAGTGGACGTGGATCATCTTTGGTTAAACCACATTAAACCCTTGTTTTCTTTACTTTTTAATATACTAGTATCACTTCATTTTTCATTCTTAACTAAGGTATTCGTAACCAATCTCTTGCTAATATCTACTCTAAAACATAATTTCAAGGTTGGCTAAAATTCTAGTCAACACCAACAATCGAAGGTAGTTCCATTTCGGTTGCTAAGCGCACCCTTCGTACTCGTTACTTTCGAAATGTGCAATCCATCCTTGCGCTATTTGACATTCAAAACACATTGCCCCAAAGCATACCCTTATTGTGGTTCGACTTCACCTTAATTAAAACTGTAAAGTACAATCCTAAGCATAGTATATCTAGCTTCACTTTCAGCTCAAACAATGTAATTACTTCGATGCAGTTTTCCACCATGCCTTTTGGCTTTCGGCATACTACACCTTTCGATTTCAGTTTTTTTCCAACATTTCATCTTTTAGCACAGTACTTCTCCACATAGTATTGATCCTTCCAAAAAGTCAACAAGCTTCTATGTCAATTCACTACCTTCGGCCCTGGGTACTTAGTTTATTTTCTTAACATTTGGTACCACCTCAGCTCGTACTAGACAAAGCTTGACACATCTGTTACCAACCTTTACATGTGTCGCTATCTTAAATGTTCAAACTCCACTTTTTATCAGTGACAATGTCCTTTATATATCTTTTCAGCATTTATATAGGATCTTTTCCCCTAATCATTTAACATTAATTTGACTAAGTTTACATAATAGGCTTCGGTCCCTTGCTTAATCACCTTCGAACAGCGTAGTTCCTCCATCGATGATGACTGATTTTAACTTTAAAAATCCATATAAATTTCCTAAAAATTAATTTTTTAACTTGTTTTACACATATTTCTATATTCCATTTATTTTCTCTTATTTTTTTACCAGTTATATCCCTTCAAAAATTCACAACTAAACATTTTGACATAGAAAATTCTTCAAATAAAAACTTATTTCTAGAATCATGATTAAAAAACATACTAAACTTTCATAGCATTTCAGATTCATTAGATTAGGAAAATATATCTAAACATCCTTTGTATAGCTAATTTCCCAAAACATTCATTAGTACATCATTTATCTCATTTAAACTTAATATGAAATCCATCATAATATGTCAAAAACTGAAATTAAACATAATAAAAATAATATAAGGGTTTAGTATTACTTACTTAGATCTTTGAATGATCGGGTTTTAATCTTCTTACTTCCCTCTAGATTGCACTTTATACTTCTTATTTGCTCTTTTATGTCGCCATCATTATTGTGCTATCTAATCTTTTATTTTATTTTTGAGTAGAATAAAATAAAGAAATGAGGTAAAGGTTATGTTTATTGTTCCATGATAATTTAAGCTCGAACCCTCATTAAATCCCCTTCATTGATTCATTGCTCCCCATCTTATATAATTTCTATAACCATACCCTTTTTTTTCTTATTTCAATATTTAGGTCTTTAATTAATTAGTATTAATTTTGAATTGTTACATGTTCTCCACTTAAAGCAATTTGCCTCATAAAATTCAATAAAGGTACGGTTGTGATCGCCAATCTTTACCATGCCTACACTAGCATACTCTCATAAGTTCCCCACACATATGTCATAAAAAATATACTAGTGCATCTACTGATACAAAACAATCAACCATAATGATCATACATACAAACATATGTACGTATGTATGTACATACATACATACATACATACATACATACATATATATATATATATATATATGGTTTATTACAATACAAAGCTAACACATATGATAAGCCAAAACAAACAACTTCGGATAAGTCCTCTTAACCTTATCTTCTATTTCCCATGTACAACCCTCTTAGTCCTCGATCCACCAGACATATACTAGCTTCATTACTTCATTTCGAAGTCACTTCTCGTCCCGGTTTACTACCCGAATCAGTTTCTTTACATAGGTCATGTTTAGTTCTATGACCAAGTCATCTACTATTCTCAAACTTACTGCTGCTCTTGGACCCCAGTACACTTCCTTAAAATTGGATATATGAAACATATTATTAGTTCCCAGAAAAGATCTTGGTATCTCTACTTGAAATGCTACTTTTCAACCTTCCCCACAATCGAAAAAAGACCTACATATATGGGTGCTAACTTCTCAGCCTTCCCAAAGCACGTCACACTTCACATCGTTGAAACCTTCATGAGTACATGGTCACCTAATGCGAACTCTAGTATCTTCCTCCTTATGTCAACATAATTATTTTGAAAACACTACAATGTCTTCATTCTAGTCCAGATTAGCTCTACTATCTTAGTAGCTTCCTTCACCACTCCTAACCCAAATATGAGCCTATCCCCTAACTCTAACCAACACGTGGGTGACTTATATAGCCGTCCATATAATGCTTTAAATGGTGTCATTCCAATACTGCTTTAGTAGTTATTGTTGTATGAAAACTCTAGCAGGTATTAGTGATCTTCCTAAGTTCCCTCAAAATCCAAAATGCAGGCTCTTAATAAATATTTGGAACCTTATTGACCCTTTCAGTTTGCCCATCCATCTGTGGATGGTACACAGTACTCATGCACAATTCAGATCCCAAAGCACTATGCAAATTGTTCCAAAACTCACTGGAGAATAGGGGTTCTTAGCCACTGATAATAGTGCTAAGCACTATATGCAGTCTTACTATGGCCTTGATGTATATCTTGACTAAATTTTGCGCAGTTCTTGTGGCCTTTACCAGAATAAAATGGGCACGCTTAGTAAATCTACCCACTATGACCTATATACTTTCATTCCCTACTCTAAACCTCGACAATTCATCTATGAAATACATTGATGTTGAATCACATTTCTATACCAGAATCTCCAAGCACTGCAAGTGCCAACTTGGCTTCTTATATTTGCCTTCAAATTGTTGCATGTGAGACATTTCTTCACATACTCTCCCATATCCTTCTTGATTCTATAGTAACCCGCACCTTAGTGGGCCATAATTTTCACTAAATTGAAAATCCAGGTCCAATAGAATATGAATTGTTTGTGTTCGTACCCTTGATAGTGTAGATTATGCACAAGGAAATAGTCCTATCATCGTTCCCGCCTTGTACCATTACTTGTCCCTCTATATCTATCTTATGGGTTGTAATAAGAAGGAGGGGTCAAAATAACGTTCTGGTGACAGTTAAATTACATACTTTATCTATAACACTAGTTTATGCCGATTATTTTCCATTATGTGCCATGTATATTATTTAAAGATTAATCATTTTAATTTCACGTACATGTATGATACGCCCAACCTACTAAGGTATACAATAGCTATATACACGTGTGTGTGCGTGTATGTGTATCAAAATCTCGCCTATAGACCAAGATACATTCCCCACTAGTATCCATAACTCCTCACCGTGCCATGCATCTACTAAAACTGTCTAGGCCTAATTTCCCATGTACACAGAACCAGTGTCTAGGCCGATTTTCCTAAGTACACTGTAACAGTGTTTAGGCCGAATTGCCTATATACACCGAGGAACCTCCCGTCGGTGCTGGTAACTACATTAAAACTATTTAGCCGTATTCTTTTTCATCTTAAAGATTCATCTAAGGGTTATCAAGCCAGTCTTTTAATGGCAAACAAAGTAACAAACAAATTTTAAGGCAACCACATATCCCATATGGAACCTACAGTAGTAGGAGGTTTAGGCCATCTCTATGGGTAACCTGTCTTTCTAATCACTGCAGGACCGATAATGCTCTCAACCTATGTGTACTACTCCTTTAACATATGGTACTTACCTTGTTGATATAGCATTGAGCTTTCATCCACTATCCCATTTAGGTTGCCTAATGCAAATCAAGAAAAGTCCACCTAGTTGCTTAATACCCCTTGTTGGAATTGAAGTAGACCATAATTGGCCATTTAAGACTTCAAATCCGAGGCAAGCCCACTTTTCTATATTCCCTACACCTATGCACGAACGTATATCCCCATGGGCCCTAAAACTAGAGATGTCTCACATCAGTGCAAAGCATATACAACTGTTGGTAAACCTCTTGTGGAGGGTAGACTTCTGTTGTGCGACATTACCGACCTTTCATTCCAACCCTTACTACTGATCGCGTCATTTATAGTTTATTTTAATTATTTGACTAGATCTAATCATTCATTCCTATTATAAACGTATTTCAACGATTGTATAATTTTAGGGGGAGAATTATTATGCCACCTAAGTTCAATTATTAGTATTTATTTACATGAACTTGCTTCTTAATTCATTAATTCCATTAAATGTCATATACCGCTTCTTCCTAATTTAATAGATTAAATACCTTTTACTGCTTGATTTCCAATTAATACTGTTAACCCACCTTTTGGCAAGGCCGTAGGCAAGTGGATTTAACTAAATCGATTGTTCGGTTATCGAGGCTGAAATACAACAGGTTTGACTCGACTTGATGGATACACGATCAATCATGGATTATAAACATGATTATGAAGCCGAAATTTGACATAGTCGATGGATAAAAGGCGCAGGATACTTGAAATACGAGTTTCAATAAAAGTTGAGTCGTTTCGGATTGCTTGGAGTTTGCTTTGAGTCATCATTGGAGTTGCTTCGGGTTTTCAAGCTGCCTTCTTCGAGTCATTCGCAAGGCTGCTTCGAGTCACTTGGGTCGGCATTGAATGGTTGGATAGGATCAGCATGTTTTAGTTTACATCGGGTCGGTGCCTTTTCTACTTCGGGTCGGCAGCTTGGAAAGCGATTGGCATATAGGAAATGGGGTCGACTATAGTGATTCTTTAGGTCGGTAGAAGGAAGAAGGGGTCGACAAGTATTTTGGAGATCAGGTCGGCATCAAGGAAATGGATGTGATGAGCATGTTTAGAGGATAACTCCAGGTCGGCATACTCACAACTTCGAGTCAGGGGGTCGGCCCTCCGTTCTCGGGTCAGCAAGTCATGGGATTGACATGGTAAAAGTACTCGGGTCGGCATCTATTTCTACATCGAGTCGATGAGCTACAAACTCCGGGTCGGCACTCAATTTCCTTCGGGTCAGCGTTATAGTCAGGTCGTGAATTCAACGGGATTGGCATTAACACTCCGCTTTGGGTCGGCTACATGTTTTCCCTGGGTCGGCTACTTATGAGCTTTGAGTCGGCATATCAAAAAATAGAGGATTAGCGTGTTTTCTACTTCGAGTCCCAGCCTCATTTACTTAGAGTCACAGATAGGCATGCTTTGGGTCATCACCTAGGGAAATTCGGGTCGGCGTATATTCAACTTGGGATCGACATTGACGAAGTATATGGGCTCGGCTATGTCCGTGGTCGGCCCATATCACTTAGGAAGCCCTGTAACCCTTATTTTGCCTATAAACACAGCATGTAGGGCTTCAGAAAAGGGGATCTTCATTCTGTTTTCCTTTATCTTCTTCATTAAGGCTACTCTTCCATTATTATTTTAAAAACTCCGGATCGTAACTGTAATTGATTCTCATATCAATAAAAAGAATTTTTTTGGAGTGGACGTAGGCTAGAGTCAACCAAACCACTATAAATCTTCTATTATTACTGCTTTCTTTTAAATTTTGATTGTTCTTCATATTTATACTCTCTACATACATTCTATTTGTGATTTTAGTTGGTGCTTTCATCGATGATTAGGTGTTAGTGACCAACTTTGGCGATTTTGGTACTTTCACTAAAAAAACTAACTCTTAGAGATTCAGAAGCTTGGATCTTGGATTTAAAGTCTTAGGAACTCAGATTCTGGAGACAACGGTGAAGCAATCAATAAGGAGACAGAGGACGGAAAGAAGTCGCAAAAGGGAAGCCAGGAGGCTTCCTTTGGAACTAATTAGGCCTCAATCTATATCACTAGAGACGAGATGAAGACGATGCTGAAAAGACAAGAGGACATGATATAGAATCTACTTCGACAGGTTGGACGAGTTGGAGTGCAAATTCAAGGGAATGGACCAATCGCAGCTGCTGGCAATGCAGAGCCAAGAGTCGGAGCTGTAGAAATTTCTAGAGGTCGAATTCAGAACCAGAATGGAGAGATTGAAGGAAATCAGTAAAGGCTTGGAGGAAAATCCTTGGGATTGGATACTGGAAGGACCGTGAATGAAGCTCAATGAGCTGGGGGCAACATGAACGTGAATGAGCAACATAAAGAGTACTACCCAGAGTACCATCCAAGACATAGGGTGCAGGGTGGAGATGAAAATAGGGGATTACCCTCAGATTGAAATGAGTGGATTGGTGGATTGATAAGAAGGATTATGAGGGTACTACTATCGAGTTGAGGCTTGGAGGAAGTCAGCTGGAGTCCGTTCACTCTGAATATCAGAAACACAAGGAACCCTCTAGAATTCAAATTGCCAGCACTGGAGGCCTATGATGGTAAGTCAGACCTGACTCTTCATGTAACAGATACAACAGATATATGGAAGTGCTGGGGGGCATCAAAGGAGGTGATGGCAAGATTTGTCCCTTTATACTTGACAGATTTGGCTATGCTCTGGTTCAGGCAGCTAGAGAATGGATCAATCAATACATGGGACGAGCTACTAGAACGCTTCATGAAATAGTTTAGGGTCTACGTGACGCGACCCAAGAATGTAATGACAATAGCATTAATGAAGCAGAGGACAGGAGACCCCGTGAGGGGTTTTCTAATGCGGTTCAATGCAGTTGTAGCTTCGGTAGATCGTCCAGATCCATCAATGATTTTGATGGCATCGGTGGAAGGGATTGCAGAAGGCATTAAGTTTAAGGATTCAATGGCAAGGGATCCACCACATGATCTTGGAGAGTTCTATCATGAGGAGGAAAGATACATTTGGTTAGAGGATTCACGCTCCAAGAAGCAGGAGATAAACACCGTGCAAGGCGAGGGAACGTCTGGAGAAGGATGAGAAATAGGAAAAGGAAAGCAGGACGATGGACATGGTGGTTCTGACAAACGAAAGAGAGGTCGGGAACCCAAATTCGTAACATATGCGGACCTGATAGATATTCTAGAACGGATTTACTTGGACACTTGGGGGCAGCTCCCCTATTGGAAACCACCCAGGAGGGATCCCATAGAACAGGAACGCAGCAGCGGGAAGTAGTGCCTATTCCATGAGCTGGAAGGGCATACCACATATGAATGCTGCCGCTTGAAGGACATGGTGAAGGAACATGTTAGAAGTGGAAGATTGTCACAATATGTGAGGATCCGGACGAGCGCGGTAGAACACGAGCAGCTATTGTCTAGATCAAACAGGAACGACCCTAGATTGGGGACCCGACTCTTCATCCGCTGATCATGATGGCAAGGGCCGAGTTTAGGATTTATACTTCAGTCATCGACTAATTTTTCTGATTTTGTTTAAAAAATAAAGCAGCTATGTCGCATACATATGTAGGGGAATCAGGGAGATCCCTAGTCATGCTCTGAGATGGTAATAGGCCGCTCTGCCCGGAGAGGCAGCACTTAGTTTTTTCTATTTTTCCTTATCAGACATTTGGAACCTGAATATAATAAATGAACTTGGATTATGTGAAACAAATCCCTAACCAGAGAGTTACGGGATGGATATTGGAAGTCAGTTGGAAATTAATCGCTTTATGTTCAGGGACACTGAACCGGAGGGCAGAGAGTGACGCCGCGTCACCGGAGAGTGATAGGATCGGCTCGCTCGTCATTGTTTCCCCTTCACTGGAGAGTGATAGGATGGGATCCAGCAAGAGCCCGAAGAGGCTATAATCGGTCTAGGACTTAGGCCATGGCATTGCTTAATGTTCATGGATACTAAACCAGAGTGTAGGGGGACGCTGCTTTGCCAAAGAGCGACAGGTTCAACTCGCTTAACGTTGTTTCCCCTTCACCTGAGGGTGATAGGATGAGATCCAATAATAGCCCAAAGAGGCTAAGATCAGTCTAGGAGGACCAAGGCATCGGTTAATGTTTAGGAACATTGAACTGGAGTGCGAGGGATAGGTTGCTTCGTCGGAGTGTGACATGATCTTCCTATTCAATCGTTAAGTTTGGATTGAGCTTTACAACGGTCTGAAGAGGCCGTCAACAATCCATAGAGATCATAGGATTTTATTACTAACTTCCAAGGTGTGAAATAGATTTGATAGTGGCTCCGAACGACTACAGATTTGGCTAAAGACCCAGAGAGGTCCTGGCTTTGGATTTGGGCCCGGCGAGGTCCCGGATTTGGATTACGAGACCCGGAGAGGTCTCGAAACTTGGATAAAAATGATCTGTAGAGATCATGAATGGACTTTCTTGATGATGGGTGGAACATTGACTTTAGATATAAGATTTAAGGCTATTCAAAACACACCTTCCAATAGCAAGGCATGTTTTGGGGGGGGGGGGCAAATGTTAACTCGCCTTTTGGTAAGGCCATAAGCAAGGGATTTAACTAAATCGATTACTTGGTTATCAAGGCTAAAATTCAATAGGTTTGACTCGACTTGATGGATACACGATCGATCATGAATGATAAACATGATTATGAACTCGGGATTCGGCTTAGTCAATCGACAAAAAGTGTGGGATACTTGAAATACGAGTTTCGACAAAATTCGAGTCATTTCAGATTTCTTGGAGTTTGCTTCGACTCATCATTGGAGTTGCTTTGGGTTTTCAAGTTGCCTGCTTCGAGTCATTTGCAAGGCTGCTTCGGGTCACTCAAGTCGGCATTGAATGAGTAGATGGGATCGGCGTGTTTTGGTTTACCCAGGTTAGTGCCTCTTCTACTTCGGGTTGGTAGCTTGGAAAGGGATCGACATATAGGAAAATGGGGTCGGCTGTAGTGATTCTTCGGTTCGGTAGAAGGAAGAAGGGGTCGGTAAGTATTTTAGAGATCAGGTTAGCATTGAGGAAATGGATGGGATCGGCATGTTCGGAGGATAATTCCAGGTCGGCACACTTGCAACTTCGAGTCAGGGGGTCGGCCTTCCGTTCTCGGGTCGGCAAGTCATGCGATCGGCGTGGAAAAAGTACTCGGGTCGAAATCTATTTTACAACAGGTCAATAAGCTACAAACTCTGGGTCGGCTCTTAATTTCCTTCGGGTCGACGTTACAGTCAGTTCGGTGCATTCAAGGGGATCCGCATTAACACTCCGCTTCGTGTCGACTACATGTTTTCCCCGGGTCGGCTACTTATGAGCTCCGGGTCGGCATATCAAAGAAAAGGGGATCGGCGTGTTTTCTACTTCGAGTCCCAGCCTCATTTACTTCAAGTTATAGGTAGGCGTGTTTCGGGTCGTCACCTAGGGACATTCGAGTCAGCGTATATGCAACTTGGAATTGGCATCGACGAAGTATATGGGCTCGGCTATGTCTGTGGTAGGCCCATGTCACTTAGGAAGCCCTGTAACCGGGATTCTGACTATAAATACAACATGAGGCTTCAGAAAAGGGGATCTTCATTCTATTTCCTTCATCTTCTTCATTAAGACTACTCTGCCATTATTGGTCTAAAAACTCCAGATTGTAACTGTAATTGATTCTTATATCAATAAAAAGGAAATTTTTGGAGTGGACGTAGGCCAAAGTCATCCAAACCACTACAAATCTTCTGTTATTGCTGCTTTCTTTTTAATTTTGATTGTTATTCATATTTATCTCTCTACATACACTCTATCTGTGATCTGTGATTGTTAGTTGGTGCTTTGATCGACGATTGGATGTTAGTGACCAATTTTGGCGCTAACAAATACAATCAGATATTATTTACTGCTCCTTCAAAACTTTTACAATTAAATATAATTCAATGATTCCTTTAAGTTAAAAGCCATCCTTTTCTCTTACTATAACTTTGCTAACTTACTTAAAACACTTATATTAAATCGACAATGGAATTATTGTTATTATTTCAATTAGCAATACTTCGGTTTAACATTTAGGGATTTCTATATTTTGATGAATTAAAAACTTTATCTTTCCAAAAAGAAATGTTAACACTTTAATTTCCCATAAATTATCTAAAAGAGGACTTGTCTTGTGTTCGGAATTACAAGAAATTGCTTTATTGAAATAGACAATACAAAATACGATAAACATCCATATTTTGCACATCTCTTTCTTCCAAGCGTATTGCTTGTTATTTCAAACAACACACTTTCATATATAATTATAAAGTTGGATAATTTATAGAAATTTACATAAAAACATTATTCATTTCAATGAATTAAAATATTAACTTAAACAAGAATGAAATTTGTAACAATCTTCAATTCATGTTTAATAATTTATAACATTCAAATAACAAATCTGGAATTTACATAATCTTATTAATGAATTATCTCATAAATTTTAGGGCTACTTTCATCCTTACATTCCATATGTAGGTATATACTGCATTTAATCAAAGTTAACCGTTCACAAAATATGTAGGCAAAGTTCTCAAGTTCATTACATGTATATCTTTAAACCTACAATTCCAAAATTTACATTTAGGCATAAAAAGAATAGATCTACAATGATGTAAATCAAATATTATATAAAATATATAATTTCCCACTCACCTATAAGCTTCCAAACCTCCAGATGTGAATCAGTCATTATTGATTGACTCCCTTTGTTCTACTAATATATGTATCAAGAGTATATGGATATTTATTAGAATTACATATTCGAGAAGAAATTTGAATTAAACATAGATTTAAATTTAGATTTATAATTTACTCTTTACTTTGCAGAATCGATTCGACCTTTTTCTTCTTCTCTTTTGATTTCTGCTATTTTCCACTTATATATATATATAATAATTTATAATTTCAATTATCCTTAGAATTTTGTGGAGAAGAGAAAATGGTAGAGCTTCGCTCTTGACTTAAAATTATAAGAAGTAAAGTAGGGAGCCAGGCCTGTATTTATAGGCGCTCGAATAAATTTTATTTATCAGATTAGATTATGTTAAATCTAGGCTATTCCCCTATCAACAAGGTATAAAAAAGACATTCCAAAGCTAAAAAAGCTCTTCTCTTATAAATATCTAAATTTTACATACTACCAATCATGTTGAACAATAAAATTCATATTTGCTAACTTATTGTCTCTTGGCATTTCTAAAATAAAAAATTATCTATTTTTTCATTCAAAACCTTTTTCAATTAGTTTTTTGAAATAGTTGAAATTGTTAAAATTAATACCCTTTTTTCAAAACTTTTTCAAAAGTATCTCATATTTTGAAAATCAAAGATTTTTTTGGAATTTCTTTTCGAAGGTATTTGTTTTTATTTTTTCAAGACAAATCAAGCCAATCACGTAATCGGGATTCAATTAATAGGTTAACGCTTTATGATTGACCATAGCCTATCAGACGGTAGATTTTAGAAACCTTTTTATTTTAGAACAAGAATTAACACACAAGTACATTCATAAATTTCATATTTTAAGACATAGAAATAACGATCTGTGGTTTTGCAATAGCCTTTCCCCTATTGGTTCACTCGTAAAATTAATCTTTCCAAAATTTTAATGCTTTTGGGACTTAACATCATTAAATTTTAGTAGCTAATTAAATAAATTTCCTAATTTATTTTATAAACTTTCGGTCTTACTTTGCATTAGTTAAGTGTCTTTATGAGATTTCCTTATTAACATTGTTTCAATCTATATAGCTGTCAATCCAGAAACTCAACACTGTAATAAAAAGGAACTTTTTTCACAAGATATCATACACGTTTTTATATAAACAGAGACAAATAATGCTTACAACTCAAAGCCTAAAAGAAACAATTGCTGGAAGCCGCCCTTCAACATCACCTGATGTTAATGATATTGTGGTCCTATCAATCCTTACTCAATTAAGATGAAATTTTTTACTATGTCATTTTACTATAATCCACATGTCATAATTTACCTTTTTGGTTTCTAATAAATAAGGTCCATCCATTATTTTAACTAATACAGCCCATTATAGGCTAAACTATGCATTCCCACACTGTAGTTGGTAAGAAATATAAACTATGCACATTTAGAATAACTCATTGAAAAATTGGTTTGGTGGAATAATGTTTCCACCACCTATCTTGCCTCCCTTAACCTTGAGTATACCATTTTCCTCTATGTGTGTTTGTCATCTCATTACCCTCTATTTGCTATCTTCTTTTATTCCAAATCTCTTGTTCTTTCATGCGAGTACATTTTAGAACTCGTAGAAGTGTACTTTGATACCATTCATCATTCCTTTGTGGGTTCTTTCTATGACTATCACACATGCCAAATAAAACATTTCTAGGCTTATACCAACATTCCTTATATTCAACGGGGATTCCCAATTGCTACTCTATGAGCATTCGTAGTTATTCCATTCATAGCCTTAACTTTTATCTCGTCCTACCTAAGCAGTCATCTCTAGCAACTCCATATTAAAGTTGGTTTGGTTTTCACTACTCTTTATTAAATTTATTAAACTTCACAGCCATGAAGCTTAACTCTAAAACATTTATCTTTATAAATAAAAATTTATAAATTTTAAAACTATATTTTAGAACTTATAAAGTAAGTTTATTTATTAAGTTCTGCAAAATGTTAGCAATTTAAAAAGATCATTTTCTTTAAAGTCGTTTCACAACATAGATTTTACTTCTTAAAAAGCAGGGTTTTTAACCCAAATCATTTATTAAGTTTTGCATTCCAAAACCTCAATTTTTATTCCAAACCATTTTTCAAAAATGTACTTGAAGATGTTTCTAAAACATCCTTACAATTTTAAACAATACAAATAATACAAACAATAATAGACAATGACAATTTCCATTATATTATTTTCCTATCACTGATGCTATTTTCACTTTTAACCTTAGCGGAGACTCTGATAACATATGAGGGAGACTTTGAAAGATATGTGCAATTACCGCACATATTTATGGAAACTATTCATTTTCCCTATGTTGTTCTTAATTATATCGTTAACAATATTATAGATTTCCAACGTCGTTTCTGTTTATATTTCAAAATTTACTACTATTTAACTTTCTTTTACCTAGAATGCACTTATTTAAATTGCTTCTCTTTATATAGCTCTTCTTTCAATCGACTGTCTTCTCTGTTGAATCATTGTAGTGCGTTCGCCTACTGCTTTAACCATTAGGATTTTCCCCGCATTTTCGTTGTAGGGGAATACACTTCCTTTCTTCATTTTCAGGCGTGTTTACCTTTCTATTCTCTTCACCGCATTTAAAATCAGTACCACTTTCTATTATCCATCCATTAAAAGAATTTTAAAACTTAAATTTTACAAAATAAAAAAAAATTATCGAGCTATACATACGCTCTATTTTCTATATACTCCAAAGGAAATGCCCGTTTATTAAAACCAATTTTAACCAAATTTTTTCGGTCCAAGTAGTTTTAGTTTAAACTAGAAATTTTATTTAAATGAAATATAAATAGATGCTTTATTTTGAGGAAAATTTTAATATTTACTTACATTTCAAAATTAGGATTTTTCCTACTTTTAATAAATCCTTAAAAAATCATTTTAAATTTTTTTAAGTAAATATAGAACTTTCTATTGGATTTTTTTATATGGGGTTGGATTCGGAGCGGGTTTTATTTCTCCCTTCTTTTGGACCTTTTCTTCTTTTCCACTTATTTTCTAACTTATCGTCTTTTTGAATATATTAAAAATCCGACTATCGTGTTGGACTCATTTCTACACATCTTTCTTCGATAACTTGCTCAATTCTTACTTTCGAATATCTGCAACACATAAACTCTTTATTTCCCATTTATCTGGATCAAACGTACATTGTCAGCTAGAAATCCTGTGGGGTTCTACAATCATAGGGAAATATAGGCCCAATAAGGGAGTCAATCACCATCCAGCTTAAGAGACCTTTCTATATGCCACATTCCTGCTCTTGTAAAGTCAGCGTCTTTCGGTATGACCTATCTCCCATGGGGTGATCGGGATATGCATATATTTTTAACTCTATTTATTGTTCCAACTCATAATCCCCTTATCCATCTTTTCAAAATATGATCGAAACTACTTTTATAATCGGAAATTGTAGGGCTTGGCGTATAACATGTATAAGTACAGTAAATATACAAATACGTTTACTTAGTGTATTCTAACTCCTATGATCGACTAGTCTAGACTCGGATACCAAATATAACAACCAGCACCTTAGCGGGTCCTAATTTTCGCTAAATCGAAAATCTAGGTCCATTAGAATACGAATTGTTGGTGTTGGTATCTTATGTTAAACAAAAGTATATCAAAGAGCCATCGACAAAAACTTACAATGGAATAATAAAGTATAATAACATACACATACATACATATATATGTATGTATATGTGTATGTATATACACACATGGGCTAAGGCTAATACCTCTGCATCTAGTGCCCTTGTCAGTGCATAGGATGCGCAAGGAAATCCGTCCTTCCACCATTCATGCCTCTTACCAGTATTGTCCCTCTATGCCTATCATGTGGGTTTAATGAGGAGGAGGGGTCAGAATAACATTCTGGTGACTGGTTAATCACATAATTTAGCCATAACACTAGTTTATGTCGATTGTTTTCCATTACGTGTTATGTCTATTATTTAAAGCTTAATCTTTTTGATTTCATATACGCGTACGATACACCCAACCATCTCAAGGTATACAATAGCTATATACTTGTGTATATATATATAAGTATCACAGTCTCCCTAAAACTAGGATACATTCCCAGCTAGTATATGCAATCCTACACCATGTTGGGCATCTGCCAAAAGTGGCTAGGCCGAATTGCCCGCGTACATTGCAACAATGTCTAGGAAAAACTGCCCGCGTACACCGCAATAGTGTCTAGGCCGAGTTGCCCACGTACACCAAGGAACCTCCTATTGGTGACTAATAATGGCACTACATCTATTTAGTCGTATTCTTATTCATTTTAAAGACTCATCTAAGGGTTACCTAGCCAGTCTCCTACCTATAAATAAACTAACAAACAAATTTTGAGGCAATTGTGTATCCATATAGAACCTACACTAGTAGAAGGTGTAGTCCTTCTATAGCATAGCCCAAACTAACCACTCCAAGACTGATGGCGCTCTCGACCTATGTGTACAACCCTACCCCTCGAATATATGATACTAACCTTGCTGACGCAGCATTGAGCTTTTTCCCACGGTCCCATTAAGATTTCCTAATGCAAATCAAAGAAATTCCTACCTAGTTGCTTAATACCCCTTGTTGGAATTATGGTATATACTAATTGGTTATTTAAGACTTTAAATCCAAGGCGAACCCACTTTGTTATATTCCCCACACCTATACGCGAATGTATATCCCAAAGGGTTCTACTGCTGGAGATGTCTCACATTAGTGCAATGTATACATAATTGTTGGTAGCCCCTTATGGAGGGAAGACTTCTATTATGCAAAAATACCGACCTCGCATTCTAACACTTACTAATGACTGCGTCATTTAGAGTTAATTTAAATATTTGACTAGATCTAATAATTTACATACATTATAACATATTTCTGAGGCTATAAAATACTAGCTAGAGAATTATTACACATCCTAAGTTAAATTATCAGTGTTTGTTTACATGGACTTCATTCTTATTTCATTAACGCCACTAAATGTCATTTACCGCTTCTATATAATTAATAGATTAAATATCTTTTACTACTTAATTTCCAATCAATACAATTGGATATATTTTACTACTTTATTTCAAGTATTACAATTAAGTGTAATTCAATGAATCCTTTAAATTAATAGCGTATCTTGTTTGTTATAACTTTCCCAACTTACCTTAAAATATGCATATGAAATCGATAATGAAATTAATTTTATTATTTCCATTTGCAATACTTTGGTTTTACACTTAGGGACATCTATATTTTAATGCACTAGAACTATATCTTCCTAAAAAAAATGTGAACTTTATAATTTCCCATAAATTATCTAAAAGAGGATTTATGTCATGTTTGGAATTAGAAGGAATTATCTTCTCTGTTTCTATTGAATTAGATGGTACAAAATACGGTAAACATCCTTATTTTGCACATCTCTTTCTTTTAGCCATATTCATTGTTATTTCAAAACAATAGTCTTTCATACATAATTATAAAGTTAGCTTATTTATAGAAATTTATATAGATGCATTCCTCATTTCAATGAATTAAAATATTAACTTAAACCTTAGTAAAAATTTTAACAATCTTTAATTCATGTTTAATAATTTATAACACTCAAAAAATGAATCTGGAGTTTACATAAAATCTTATTAATGAATTATCGCATAACTCTTAGGGACTACTTTCACCTTACATTCCAGATTTAGGTATATACTACATTTAATCAAAGTTAATAATTCACAGAATATGTAAGCAAGGCTGTCAAATTCATTGCATGAATATATTTAACCATACAATTCCAAAATTTACATTTAAGCATAAAAGGAATAGATTTACAACGATAAAAATCTAATATTATTTAAAAATATATAATTTCTCGCTCACCACAAAGCTTCCAAATCTCCATATCTAAATCCTTTATTCCCGACTGACTCCCTTTTCTTTTACTAAAATATGTATCAAAAGTATATACATATTTATCAGAATTATAGATCTAAGAAGAGATTTGAATTAAACATTGATTTAGAATTAGATTTATAATTTACCTTTTGCTTCGGAGAATCAATTCGACCCTATTCTCTTTTGATTTCCTCTATTCTCCACTTATACACACACACACACATACATACATACATACATACATATATATAATTATGATTTCTATAATCCTTAGAATTTGTGGAGAAGAGAATATGGCAGATCTTTGCTCTTAACTCGAAAAATATGAGAAGAAAAATGAGGGGCTGGGCCTATATTTATAGGAGCTTGATGCAGCTCAGACCAGGGTCGAAGAATTGCAAGCTATCATTTTCCATGGCTTAAGTCGTTCACGACCTAAGGAGGAAAATTTAAGTCGTCCACGACCTAAGGAAGGAATTTTGGTCATCCACGACCTAACAGAACAGCTCGGAAGGGGCTACGACTTAGCAAAGGCTTAAGTCGTTCGTTTTCTTTAAGTCGTATACGACCTATAGCTACAGGAGCTGACCACCAAGAGGCGGCATGAGTTAACAAAGCCTTAGGTCGCTCACGACCTAATTCAAGCGGGTTACGACCTAAGGATGTTCTTAAGTCACTCCAACGACCTAACGGAGGTGCCTTAAGTCGCTTGCGGGCTACTGAAACAGAAGACAGGCTGATTGTTCCTAAGTCGCCCGAACGACTTAACGAGCCAAGTCAACAGGTTAAGTCGTTCAACCCAACGAGCTACGATGTAAGACTCTACGACCTAAGGAGTTAGGTCGCTGCTTGGTTATGCCGGATCTTATACCGCATGCTATCAACATATGCCGCATTCCTTAAGTCGTTGCTGATTGGATCGCTAAAGTGTTGAGTCGTTTGTGGTGTCATAAGTTAGGTCGTAAGTCGTATATCGTGATAGTGTGTTGTAATATGTTTGTACTTTCTTTAAGTCGTATATCGTTTGCTTCTTAAGTCGCGTGAGTAGTTAGGTCGTATACGACCTAAGTGTTGTAAATATGTGTTGGGTGTAGCTGTTTGAGTCGCTGTTGTTAAGTCGCGCACGACTTAAGTTAGGTCGTGAGTCGGGGGTGTTAAGTCGGAAACGACTCAAGGGTCAGGTTGTGAAATGCTATAAATAGGGAGTGTGTTGTACATTTTGGTAGTTGATTTTTGAATAAAATTTTGTTTGATTGCTGTGTGCTTTCATCTAAATTGGTAGTTGATTGTAATCTCCTATCTCCACTTTCGGTTAATCGAGTGTGCTCGATTCAACGATTGTTGAAGCCAATTCACGGTATCAAGTGCGCTTGATCAACGTTTGAAGAATTGTAGATCTTCTTTCACGGCATCGTGCGCGATCAACGTGTCGAAGATAGCTAGAATTCAGTATCTTTGTGATCAACGAATTTGGGCATTTCAGTATCTTCAATCCACCGTTTGCTACTATCATCGATCTATATCGTTTTGTTATTATCCGTTGCGTTAGTTTTTGGTATCGGAGCTAGAATTAGCCAATCATAGCTAAGCCGAGTCTTGGAGCCAAGGAGTTTGAAGTTGGTGTTCATCGTGATCATAGTTGTTGCAACAAGAGGAGAACTTTCGATCCATTTCATTTTGGATCAAAGTTGGAAAGGTGTTTAAGTTTGAGCCGAGTTGGGTAGAGCCGTGTATCACTTGATTAAGCAGAGTGTTGAAGTGTAGGCCGAGTTGTATTGAAGTGTTGAGCTTGTGCGAGCTAGCTGAAGTTTGATTTGTAGAAGATTTTTTTGAAGTTTTGTTGAAAAATTGTGAAGTTCAATCATGCCGCCAAGGAGAGCTAACCGCCATCAAAATGTTGAAGCATTGTATAGAAGGGAAGAGGCCGAGCAAATGGAACAACGTATTAATGAGAAATTTGATGAGGGTATTGGAAAGCTAGAGAAGTTGATGAATGATTTGAATCAAAATCAAAGGAGGAGATCACCAATCTCGAACCATGGAGGAAACTGAGTTTCGCCATCGGCTACGGAAGCGAGAAGGGTATCACCGCAATCTTTTAAAGAGAGAAGAGAAACATCAATTTCATCAAGGAGAGATCACCATGACTATGGAAATGAAGAGAGAAGAACTCCACGTGAGTTTGAAGATGATCCATATCGAGATGAAAAGAGACACAGTAGAAGAGACATGCATGATCGAAGGGATGTTGATGGTCGAGATCGATATAGACGTACATTTGATTTTGATGAAGAGGGCGATAGAGCTAGCATTCATTATCGAGATCGAGACCAAGTTCGAAATTCATACCGGGATGTAGATGATGATCATCGATGGGAATCGGGTATGAAGATGGAAATTCCAGAATTCAAAGGTGGAATGGTAGCAGAAGAATTTTTGGATTGGTTGTCAAATGTTGAAGACATCTTTGATTTCAAAGAAGTCCTGGAGAATCGAAGAGTTAAGTTGGTTGCTATTCGTTTGAGAGGTAGAGCTATGGCATGGTGGCAGCAAACTAAACTTGCATGAGAACGGATGGGGAAGTCAAAGATTGTTGCTTGGGATAAGATGAATAAGCTAATGAAAGCTACATTTTTACCTTACAATTATCAATCACTCATGTATCAAAGGTTGCAGAATCTAAGGCAAGGGACGAAGACTGTTAATGATTATGCTGATGAATTTTATAAACTGATTGCTCGAAATGACATTATGGAGACAGAGGAACAACCGACTGCTAGATTTGTTGGAGGGTTGAGGATGCAGATTCAAGATATGGTGAATATGTTTGATCCTAGAACTGTAGCAGAAGCACATCAAAAAGCGTTGGCTTGGGAGAAGCAGGGAAGACGAGGAGGTGGTGTGTTTACAAGTTCCAATATTCAGAACAAAGGTACTAGTGGGAGTTCCAATGTTTCGAAAGCTGTCAGTAAACCAGTTGTGAATGAAGTTGCGAAGGCAAAGGTCAACAACAGTTTCAAATGTTACAATTGCCAGGAAGTGGGTCACAAGAGTAATGAATGTCCGAAGCCGAAGAAACGAACTATGATTGCTGAAGTTGAAGGTGAGGATATTGGTGAAGGTTATTCTAGTCCAGTTGAGGAGAATGAACAGGATGTTGCGTCAGGAGATGAAGGATGTAATCTAATGATGAGGAGATATTGTTTAATACCGAACAGGAAGAAGAAGCTAGTTGGTTGAGGAGTAACATCTTTCAGTCAACATGTACTATTCTGGGAAAGGTTTGTAAGTTTGTGATTGATGTAGGAAGTTGTGACAATATTATTTCTACCGAAGCAGTGAGAAAGTTGAAGCTGAAGACGGAGAAGCATCCAAATCCTTACAAGTTAGCATGGTTGAGAAAAGGAGGAGAGGTGAAGGTGGACAGGCGAGTTCGAGTTCCATTTTCTATTGGGAAGAAGTATAAAGATGAGATTTGGTGTGATGTTGTGGAGATGTATGTTTGTCACTTACTTTTGGGAAGACCATGGCAGTATGATCGAGCAGTACAACATGACCGTCGGACCAATAGCTACAGCTTTATGTTTGAAGGTGTTAAGATCATTTTGGTTCCAAAGAAGAGAGCAAGTCAGAGGAAATTGAGGAGCTGAAATCTTTGTTGGCTTTGAAGGAATTCATCGAAGAAGTAGAGGAGAGTCCAGAGGTGTTTTTGTTGATTGGACGTGAAACGACTGAATCAGTTGAAATCCCAGAGGAAGTAAAGCCGGTATTGGAAGAATTCAGGGATGTGCTTCCTGAAGAGTTGCCAATGGAATTGCCATCGTTGAGGGATATTCAACATCAGATTGATCTTGTGCCAGGGGCAGTATTACCACACAGACCACATTACAGGATGAGTCCTAAGGAGCATGAGGAGTTGAGAAGGCAGGTGGAGGATTGTTAGAACAGGGGCGTGTTCAGGAGAGCTTGAGTCCATGTGCAGTGCTAGCTTTATTAGTACCAAAGAAGGATGGTTCGTGGAGGATGTGTACGGATAGTCGGGCTTTGAACAAGATCACTGTGAGATACAGGTTTCCTATGCCGAGGTTTGATGATTTGATAGATCAGTTGAGTGGAGCTGTTGTGCTTTCAAAGATTGACTTGAAGAGTGGTTATCATCAAATTCGAATTAGACCGGGAGATGAATGGAAGACTGCTTTCAAAACCAGGAAAGGTTTATACGAATGGTTGGTTATGCCGTTTGGTTTATCGAATGCACCGAGTACTTTTATGAGAGTAATGAACCAGATTTTCAGACCATACATTGGGAAGTTTGCGGTAGTATACTTTGATGATATTTTGATCTACAGTGGAAGTATGGAAAAGCATGTCCAGCATTTGCGTGAAGTACTGTTGATTCTACGACAGGAGAAATTTTATGCTGCAACGAAGAAGTGTGTGTTCATGACGCACAGTGTTTTGTTCTGGGATATGTTCTATCGAAGGAAGGAATTCAAGTGGATGAAAGTAAAGTAGAAGCTGTCAGGAGTTGGCCACAGCCAAAGACAATTACTGAAGTGAGGAGTTTTCATGGATTGGTATCTTTCTATCGAAGGTTCATTCCACATTTTTGTAGTGTGATGGCACCAGTAACCGATTGCATGAAAGGGAAGAAGTTTGAGTGGTCAGAGGAAGTAAGGGTTGCTTTTGAGAAGATCAAGTCACTATTGACGACAGCGCCAATTCTAGTATTACCGGATTTCCAGTTGCTGTTCGAGTTACATACCGATGCATCTAAAGTAGGGGTTGGTGGAGTTTTGAGTTAAAAGGGAAGACCAGTTGCTTATTTCAGTGAGAAGTTGTCTGGAGCTAAGTTGAGATATAGCACTTATGATGTTGAGTTTTATGCGATTGTTCAAGCAGTGAAGCATTGGAGACATTATCTGTTTCAGAAGGAGTTTGTTCTTTATACGGATCATGAAGCTTTGAACCATTTGCAAGGGCAGGATAAAATTTCAGCTAGGCACGCTTCATGGGTCGCGTATCTACAACAGTTTACTTTTGTTGTTAAGCACAAATCAGGGGTGACGAATCGTGTAGCTGATGCATTGAGCAGGAGGAATCATTTGTTGACAACAATGAAAGTTGAAGTGACAGGGTTTGAACTATTGCCAGAGTTAATTAAAGAAGACCCTTACTTTACGAAGTTCGTTGAGAATGTCAAGGATGGGAGTACTGATGAATTTTTATTGATAGATGGATTCTTATTCAAAGGGAATCAATTATGTGTACCAGATTGCAGCTTGAGAATGAAAATTGTGAAAGAGTTGCACAAAGAAGGACATGTGGGTAGAGATCGAACATTGCAGTTGATTTCTCAGTCTTATTATTGGCCGTCAATGAGAAGGGAAGTTGAAAGGTTTGTGCGTAGATGTCATGTTTGTCAGGTTTCGAAAGGGACAGCTACAAATGCGGGATTGTATATACCATTACCTATTCCTACAAAACCATGGGTAGACATTAGCATGGATTTCGTGTTGGGTTTGCCGAGAACTCAAAGGGGGAATGACTCTATATATGTTGTGGTGGATCGTTTCTCGAAGATGGTACATTTTATTGCTTGTAAGAAGACGGCGGATGCTGTTCATGTCGCACAGTTGTTCTTTAAAGAAATCTATCGTTTACATGGGTTGCCGGAGTCTATTGTTTCAGACAGGGATACCGGATTTTTGAGTCATTTTTGGCAAAGTTTGTGGAAGATGGTTGGAGCAAAGCTGAAATTTAGTAGCGCTTACCATCCGCAAACCGATGGGCAAACGGAGGTGGTTAATAGATCATTGGGAAATTTGTTACGATGTTTGGTGAAAGATAATCTGAGAAGTTGGGACATGAAGATATGCCAAGCAGAGTTTGCACATAATCATGCAGTTAACAGAAGCGCAGGTTACAGTCCATTTCAGATTGTATATTCAAGTTTGCCAAGGGGACCGTTGGATTAGGCGGTAATACCACAACCGAAGGGGACGGTCAAACGGGCAGTTGATTTTGTTGATGAATTAACTGAATGTCATAAAATCGTTCAGGAACGATTGGAGAAGACGAATGAGAGGTATAAAAGATCCGCAGATATGAAGCGAAGGAGTGTTGAGTTTAACGAAGGAGATTTGGTTTATGCTGTGTTAACAAAGGATCGTTTTCCAGTGGGCGCTTATAACAAGTTGAAACCAGAAAAATTGGTCCTGTAGAAGTTGTGAAACGGATTAATGAAAATGCTTATAAGTTGAAGCTACCGGAGGATGTGTACACTTCTGACGTGTTCAATGTTAAGCATCTCGTACCATATTATGGAGATGAACAAGGCGATGTGGAAGAATTTACAAATTCGAGGACGAATTTTTCTCAACCTGGGGAGGATGATGCAGCTCAGACCAGTGTCGAAGAATTGCAAGCTATCATTTTCCATGGCTTAAGTCGTTCATGACCTAAGGAGGAAAATTTAAGTCGTCCACGACCTAAGGAAGGAATTTTGGGTCATCCATGACCTAACAGATCAGGTGGGAAGGGGCTATGATTTAGCAAAGGCCTAAGTCGTTCGTTTTCTTTAAGTCTTTTACGACCTATAGCTACAGGAGCTGACCACCAAGAGGCGGCACGAGTTAACAAAGCCTTAGGTCGCTCACGACCTAATTCAAGTGGGTTATGACCTAAGGATGTTCTTAAGTCACTCCAATGACCTAACGGAGGTGCCTTAAGTCGCTTGCGGGCTATTGAAACAGAAGACAGGCTGATTGTTCCTAAGTCGCCCGAACGACTTAACGAGCCAAGTCAACAGGTTAAGTCGTTCAACCCAACGAGCTACGATGTAAGACTCTACGACCTAAGGAGTTAAGTCGCTGCTTGGTTATGCCGGATCTTATACCGCATGCTATCAGCATATGCCGCATTCTTAAGTCGTTGCTGATTGGATCGCTAAAGTGTTGAGTCGTTTGTGGTGTCATAAGTTAGGTCGTAAGTCGTATATCGTGATAGTGTGTTGTAATATGTTTGTACTTTCTTTAAGTCGTATATCGTTTGCTTCTTAAGTCGTGTGAGTAGTTAGGTCGTATACGACCTAAGTGTTGTAAATATGTGTTGGGTGTAGCTGTTTGAGTCGCTGTTGTTAAGTCGCGCACGACTTAAGTTAGGTCGTGAGTCGGGGGTGTTAAGTCGGAAACGACTCAAGGGTCAGGTTTTGAAATGCTATAAATAGGGAGTGTGTTGTACATTTTAGTAGTTGATTTTTGAATAAAATTTTGTTTGATTGCTGTGTGCTTTCATCTAAATTGGTAGTTGAGTGTAATCTCCTATCTCCACTTTCGGTTAATCGAGTGTGCTCGATTCAACGATTGTTGAAGCCAATTCACGGTATCAAGTGCGCTTGATCAACGTTTGA
The DNA here is from genome assembly GCA_030765085.1 of Allium cepa. NCBI lineage: Eukaryota > Viridiplantae > Streptophyta > Magnoliopsida > Asparagales > Amaryllidaceae > Allium > Allium cepa. Next base: position 390,192,771 of record CM060935.1, read on the forward strand.
AGAATTGTAGATCTTCTTTCACGGCATCGTGCGCGATCAACGTGTCGAAGATAGCTAGAATTCGGTATCTTTGTGATCAACGAATTTGAGCATTTCAGTATCTTCAATCCACCGTTTGCTACTTTCATCGATCTATATCGTTTTGTTATTATCCGCTGCGTCAGTGCTCGAGTCAATTCTATACATTAGATTAGAATATATTAAATCTAGGTCGTTCGACCAAGGGTTATTGCCAGTCAACAGCTTACCATCGGTCGACTGCATCACTTTCACCAATCGGCTGCTAGGGGTCGACTGGTTGAACTTATGGTGTCGATCAGTTAATGTTAAGTAATTTATGTTTATTTGTTTCCTTTGTTTATTTTATTTCCACACACACACGTGTATATATATGCATATAATTATTTTTGATCTGAAAAATTCAAATGTCAGTAAAATTTTCATTTAAGCTCTGACCATAAAACTTTATATATGAAAGTTAATTAGAAAATTGCCACAAGCACAATTGTGCAAGTTTCGTAGCCAAATTCCAAAGTTCGTGATAACTCCATTTTTGGGCTTGAAGTCATTTCTTTTTAATTAACCACCATTTAATTTATGGGATGTTATAGATTCTTTTCTTAAAGAAACTTCTCTTCATATCTTGGGTACATCTTGGTACCACCTAGATGAACTGTGAACTTTGAATGATGATATTCATTTAATACTCCTTATGAAGTCTTCCTATGCTCAAAACATACAACATTCCATATTTTTTCAATTTGCCTTCTCTACCAACACTAAACCCTTCAGCTCAACTTCCTCGATTTCTGACCCTAGGCTTCTCACTCTGTATGCGGAAATTCGATCTTCCTTTATAGTTCAACAATCTTCTCTACCAGTTCAGGCTAAACTTCTAAGAAGGATAGCAATTGAAGTGCTACTCAATCCTGCAATATACCAAAACTTCACATCATACACAGACAATGGCTCTAACATATTCCACTCTTCGATCATTGCCAAAATACAATTCTACTGCTTCCAGCTTAAGGCATCAACCACCTTATTACCCTTCATCGAGGTTTACTCTATCCTAAAATCATATGATGCTAACAACCCTAACCCCCTTTTACCTCTCATCCAACTCCTTATAAGAGAGCAAGTATTTCAAGGACTTGTGATCAGTAGATAGCTCGAATTGCTCTTCGAGGAGATAATGCCGCCAAATCCTTAATGCAAAGATGAAAGTCTCAAATTCTAAGTCATAAGTAGGGTATCAAAATTCATGGGGTCACAAATGCCTAGATGCATAGGCTATTATTTTTCCATTCCACGTTAACACTACTCTTAGCGTCGAACTTGAAGAATTTGTATGTATGGTTATATCATCGTTCCCTTGGGTATCACCAACACAAGAGCATTCACAACCGAAGCTTCAGTACGTGGAATGACGCCTCATACTCCTTCGTCCAAACACATTTCTCGTTATTTTATGTCATTTTCGTCATTTATAATGTCAATCATTAAAGGGTCTACAGCCAAAACCTCATCACAGTCTTAGGTCTCTTCTTCTCATTTACAACGTCAATCATTAAAGGGTCTACAGCCAAAACCTCATTCCGAAACTACATGCCCTTGGAACTTTGCCTCCCTTATCCAAAAATGACATACAAAATTTATCCTTTAAGTTATGCTGCCTCAACAGCTCCCGCACAAGCCTTAGATTCCCTACATGCTCTCTTCACTTTTGGAGTATACTAAAATGTCATCCATGGAAACAAACATGTATATATCCAATCGATCTTGGAAAATTCAATTAATCAAGCCAACAAAAAATGCAGGTGAATTCGTTAGTTCATAAGCCACTAACCGCTTATATGAACCATACCTCATCCTGAATACAATCGATGGAACACTTTCCTTCGTGACTATAACGACCCGTATTCTACGTATTGGAGGATCCTAGAATATTAATATTATTTTCATATGAGGTCGTACGATTCTATAAGTTTGGAAAATAACTATTAGGGTCATTTCTTATCCTTAGATTATTTTTTGAATTTTTTTGTGACCGTTTTTCCCATGTATAATCTTATTTGGTCCATAACTTTTGATAGGAGTAAAATTAGGTCTTGAAACAACTTCCATTGACCGGGATGATGATTTTCCATTTCATAGAGTGGTCGCACTAAGAAAATGGGCTTACGGTTTGAGAGATATGTCTGTTTGAAGTTTTTATTGATTTTAGATAGCTCAAATGGGTAATTAGGGTCATTAGATGATGGGCCCATGACCCATTTGGGATTTCGAGTAAGTGGAGGCTGTTGGAGCTGATGGGACCTCTCTTTACTCATTTGCGCAACTCCCAAAATAGCTTTTGTGTCCATTAATCATATTTTAACCCAAAACCCACCAAAAATTTACTTTGATTAGTTAAATCTCAACATTAATAAGTGGTTAGCGTAATCCATCCTAAAGTTTGAAGATTTGCTGCTGCAAACACATTAGAATCTATGCATATATTGTTCATAAAAGGATCTAGAGCTTAACTTGGGTTAAGTGATTAGTAATCGCTCTTACTATTAGCATGTATTTAGGCTATAATCACCTTATAAAATCCCCTAAAATTATTTATAAAAATCACCATAAATCATATTATGACACATATGTAAATTTGGGTTAAGTTTATGGAATTGTGATATTAGGGATCCATGGTTATACCCTATGAATATATGGCTATTCCTTTAGATCTATGCTTTGATTTACTATGTTACGACCATTTGCTTGTTGTTATGTGCTTAACATGTTATATGCTTGTTGTAAAGAAGCTTGAATGGATGCAAACGCCAATCGAATGGCAAAAATAGCCGTAGAAAGTGAGAAAGGGGTTGTTCGGAAGGGGTCACCCTATAGGGGTTGATTATAACCCTTATAAATGGATTTTAAGGGGGTCCGATCGGTAGGGGACAAAAAAGGAAGTTCCAAAAAGCAGCATATCAAATTTCAAGTCGTTTGGAGTTCGTATGCTCATCTATTGAAGGTGGATTATTATAGGGATCGGCTCGTTTGGAGGGGTCGGCCTATTGGTGTCGGCTATGACCCTCAGAGACGGATTGTAGGGGGTGCAATCGATAGTGGGAGGTGATGAGATATGTTGGAGTTAGTGTACAAATTTTGGGATGGATGGAGTTAGTATGCGGCGTGAAATATGGGAAGAAAAAGTTAAGGGATAGGGGTTGATAGGGGATGGCCCGATCCCATATATGGGTCGAACCCAACCCCTAAGGTTTCACCCTATAAGGGCACGACCCCTAGGGTAGGTCAAATAGTTCGGGAGGAGTCCTCGGCAGAGTTTGATATGTCGATGGTGGTGCGGTTACTCATTTGATTATTTGGTTCGATGGCGGCCTTACTTCTCGAGGAACGACTTCCGCAACAACCAACTTTACGTCGAGAGGTAAAGAAGGCTATGATGAGTCAGATTAAGGGAACCGTTGGAGGTGGGTTATGGATGCACGACGACACTTTACGACGTATGACGATTGCATAGAATAGCTCCCAACAACGACGACTTCAGATGGGTGTTGGGTGGATAACTCCGAGACAAGCTCTAATATGGATGGCATGTGCAAGGGGAGGGTATCGACATGATGCTCGTGGGGTTGAGACAGATTGATACGGCGACGTATCTAGTCTCGAGTATTGATATGGATTGACTAGGTGATGTGTCTAGTATCCAGGATGGATTGATGCAAGGATGCATCTAGTCTTGTAATGATTGTGATGGATTAGTACGGTGATATGCCTAGTCCCTGAGTTTACGAGTTGTCATATACCCAATGCACCGAATGAGTGAATGAGAGGATGCATGATGGATGTTTTGTTTGTTTCTTTCTATCACCTTAGGAATATCATATAAGGTAAATACTATCGACATAGATATCTAAACACCCTTAGTACCTTGGCATACGTATCAAAGGATCGTAGAATATTAACACTATTTTCATACGAGGTTGTACGATTCTATAATTTTGGGAAACGACTACTAGGATCATTTCCTTTCCTTAGAATTTTGTTGAATTTTTCTGTGACTATTTTGCCATTGAAAAATATTATTTGGTCCATAACTTTTGATAGGAGAAGAATTAGGTTCTAAAACGATTTCCATTGGATCAGGATGATGATTTGTCTTCCCGTAGAGTGGTCATATTAAGAAAACAGGCTTACAGTTTGAGGGATATAGTTGTTTGAAGTTTTACTAATTTTAGACAGTTTGAATGGGTAATTTGTAACAACCCTGTATTTGTGATTATTTTAATTGTACATTTTGATTATTTTTAATTGAATATCTGATTTAAAATTTTATTTTATTTATAAAAATGAATAAATTTTGTTATCGTAAATATATATTTTATTTGTATGTGAACTATAATTCCAAACATGAATAAATGGAATATTTAAAAAAAAAAAGTGTAGATAGCAATTAATTTATACGTTTCTATAATCGTTTTCTTATTTATTTCTAAAGTCTTTATATAAACGGTATGTATTTTTTGAATTATTTCTTTGCATTATATTCTATTAATTATATAGGAAACGCATAAATGAAGATACGTTACCTATTTTTAATTAAAGGCATATATTACGTTCTGATTTATTACCTCTTTATCTTTCCATCCATTGATTTCATACCATAACTCCTCCATATTTGTTGCCGTTTATTTCCTTGAATCCTAGCCGCCTATATTCACATGAGAAACTCTTTCTCATTTCAGTTCTCACGCATACATTTCAGATCTGAGAAAGGTAATGTCTTCTTCTCATATTTTTCTACTTTTTCTTTCACTTTTTCTATTGATTTTTCAATTATTTTTGCTTGTTTCTTCATGTATTTTGCTCGGTTATCACCTCACCACCTCCTCCAACCACCACACAACCTTCTTCCCACCACCATACAAGGCCTGACATCCCTCTCCTCTGACCTATATTGGCCGTGGTCATCCAATGGTGCAATCATCTCAAAAAGTTGCAAAATCATTGAAAAATATGCCATAGCCAAACCTAGTTTGCACATACCCTTTATTTTCCACTTCGGCCTCCTCCTTAGCCATCTCCACTTTCTTGGTCACCACCAGTAGCCATCTCTCCAGCCTCTACCTGACCTGTACATGCCATGGTCGAACCTAGATGTGACCCTAGGCCTAGCCTATGTTGAACAAAAGTTCCACTTTTGCCTTGTCTCCTTGCATTCCTCAGATGTAACTCCCAAATCCCTTGTATTCTCTTGCTTGCCTTGCCTATATGTGCCAAACAAGATCCATTTCCACCAATCAGACCATCATGGCCAAGCCTAAAGCATGAGTGGCCGAGAAAGAGCATGAGCAAATCAAGCAAAAATTGATTTAAAAAGCTTGGTGATGTCCATTTGTTAATTCTATTTCCATTTGTTTCAATATAAACTTTGGTATTGTATCTATATTTATATTTGGCTTTGTTTTGTTGTTGAATACAAGATTACATCTTGGCTTTCTCTCTTTCCACTCAAATCAAAAGTCGTATCGTGCTTTCTAGAATTCGTTTGTGTGTTTTGATTTGCTAACTCCAGCATTAAAGGTGAGTTTTCACTCATGACATTTATACTTATATAATTAGTGAAGTGACAACAAATGAATGTGTAGAATTTTTATATCTTGTTATACCTGCCAGTGATGTTAATTATATGATTTTAAACCATGTTATAAACTTGTCTCATCATTTGTTATGTTTTAGTCTGTTATACTATGTATTTATTTCTGTTTCTCACACTGCAAGTTCCCTATAGAATAGAATCACTATGGGTTGAAATGATTCATACCCGAGCAGACTTTAGAATGGGAAAAATCATTATGGGATGAAATGATAGGCCTGAGTGATTTTAATTTATTTGTATTTATCTTGGGATAGTGGGTTTGAAATAATCAAAACCCGAAAAATTTTCTGATTACGGATAAATGATAATTTCCATATCACTTGATTTAGGTGTGAAATATTATCCGGACCCATGGTTGAATTCAAAATATGATTTCTTATAAAAATTCATGTATTGTAAATGAAAGAGAAAAATATATGAAATTTGACTTATATTGGATTTAAAATAGTTAAGCTGTGATTTTCTAAAAGGTTAAATGGTATAAGTTAATAGATGGTTTGAGTTGTAGTGTGAAAGTTGGATTTAACTTAATAATGGGAATTTAAGTAAAAATGGAATTATAAGCTTAACTTGGTAATTAATATAATTTATGTATGAATTAGATAAATATAAAGTAAAAGAAAATATCAAGTCATTTGTAAAATAAAGTTAAGCAACTTGCAATATATTTTGAATTTATGAAATTAGTTTAAATGTAAAATAAATGGATAGTTAAATGGAAATTTGGAATTTAACTAGACTTGGGATTGTGAGATTTGGTTTTAAAATGGAAGTTCAAGTAAATTAAATAAAATGGAAATTTATTCTAATGTATGAAATGGAAATTTGAAATTTAAGTGATAAATAATTGTTTAAAGGTAAAGAATGGGAAATTTGTACACTTGAATTTAATAAGTGAAATTATTGATATTTATTTGTGAAATTTACTTTATAAAAATCATAAGTTAAAGGTATCTTAATGAACATTTTTTAGTGTTAAAATATGATTTTTATAATATTTAAAGGGTTAAAATCAAAGTTTATTTGCTGTTGGAATTACATTGAAAATCTGGAAATTAAAATAACAGCACTTCAGAAATGCTATCATTTCTGAAGTTAACTTAAAATCTGAAGTAAATGATATTACAGAACTTTGTAAGTGCTGTAGTTGCAGAAGTGAACTAAATGGTTAAAATTAACTAAGGGCTATTGTAGCACTTGTTAAGTGCTGCAGTTCGCTGAATTGAACCATTTTTCCACTAAAACTGAACTATTACAGCATGTTTAAATGTTGTCTTTGCTGAATTGAATTGTTTTCAAATGTAACTTACTGTAGCATTTTCTAAGCGCTGCGAAAGCTGAAATTTCACTATTTTATTGTATTAATTGAATAAATGAACTCTGAAAAGGCTAAATTTTTGGAAATTGAATATTTTATTTTTAAGTATAATGACTTCATTTTTAATGGCTTAAATGAATGATTTTAATTCAAAATTATAAACCATTTTGAAATCTATAAACACGGATACACTTCCTTGGGTGCCATTTGATTTCCTAGTGATTGTTTTGATACACACCTTCAATTTGATAGTATGACTAGAGGTGAGCGATTACTGTAGCTCTGCGCTACCCTAGTCACATTTACACTGTTAGTCTCATGGTTTACTTTAATATGGACATTTCTATGATAGCGTTTATTTCTGTTTAATCGATGGTTTAGTGGATCCTTAAAGGATGGACGATCCCAAGCATCCTTTAAGTTATTATGCATTCCTATTCAGTTCACTTGAGTTGGTTTACATTATATAGGTATGTATGTCCTGACTCGAGTGTTTTGTGTTTTTCTTTACGCTATGGTCACCCTAAGAGTTACAGCGTTGGATTCACCTTCTAGAGCTAGAGATTTGTTGGAGCTTTTCTGCCTATCTATTCGTCTGTTTCTGATCCATTTATTTTTTCTATTCGGCATTTGCTTCTGCATTATTGATTTATGTATCCAGACTCCTTTTGTATCCATTTTTAAACTATGATATTTTGTATTTTGTTTTGAGATTTCGTTATAGTAGCTTCATGATCTACTATGGTATTTTTATTTCCGCTGCAAGTTATTCTGATATTTATGTGTCTGTGATTCTGTGAATGATTTTATTTGCTCCAAATTTTATTAAAATATGTTATTTTGAATTATTCAAGTCTGACATATGTGGATTATTGTCGATTTGAATGGTCCAAAATATTGGGTCGTTACTTTGGTATCGGAGCTTTGGTTTTGGCAAACCTTGGCCTACGGAGCAAAAACTCATTAGAGATAGGGTAGAAATACCCTAGAATGAGTGAAATCAATCTCAGAATCATTTCTTTGTGAGAGAACGTATTTTTGAAGTATAAAATTATTTTCAAATGATTTTAAAGGATTTTAAAGACTATATTGGTATAAAATTTTCTTATTTTGAAATCAAGATTTTCTAAACTTCATCCTTTCTGTATCCACCTTGTTAGTAATCTCTTGGTTAGGATTCTTATCGATTAGGATTCCATGAACTTTGGAACGCTCCCACTTGTTTTGAAATCCAGTCTTGTCTTCCCTATTTTATCCTTTGATTTTGGAGCATTCCATAACTCCATTTTTGAATGACCTCTATAAAGATCGGTAATTCCGCAAATCTTTGAATGATTTGTAAAGGGGTGAAACTCCTTTACAATTGGCATTGATTCATCAGAGATTTCTATATCCTCGGTTTATGATGTTATCTACCTTCTGCTATACCTGGATTCTCGAATGTCGATTTGCCTTAGATTTCTGCATTGATTATATTCCTGAAGTCACGGTTGATCTGGTTAAGGTCGCCCGCAATTTATATAGGCTTATCCATCTTCTATTTGGTAATTCAATTATCTCATCTTTGTTCGAGCTTAACTTTGAATTAGAATTCTATTTGAGTAGGGTTCCTCTAAATTTGAATCTTTGTTTATTTTGAAATCCATCCTTGAATCATCCCTTGAATTTTTTTTGTTGATTGTACTTTGAAATTGTGTATATATCGAAATCATTATTTTGATAAGGATGACCGCATTTTTCTATAAAAGTGAAATGTTTTTGGTAAGGATTATATACCTTTTAAAAACGAGAGTCTGAAATTTTGAAAGGATTTGAAAGTTTGAAAATTTATAAGGAATTCGATTATATAAAAGGATTTATAACTGAAGGGTTTTGAATTTGAATTTCGAGGAATTGAATTCCGGTATTTTGAAATTTGGTTTTGAGATTTCAAAAATATATAATAATAATAATAATAATAATAATACGATTTAAAAGTATTTTATGAATAAGAAATGTTTCAAAAGAGTTCAAATGAATTCCAATGATTTTGAAGAAATTTCAATGAAGTTTTCAAGAAAATAGAAGTCCGAACTCACTTTTGTTGCTAGAAAATAATTTCGATGATGAGTGCACGCATCATCGACATTGATTTTCGAGTTTCAGAGTGGGGGAGTGGCCACTCTAGTAGCTTTGCTATGTGAGTGATTTTGTGAAACCAATTTTGATTTCAGATTTCGAAGTATGATTTGATTTTCGAAAGATGTATGTATCTATATTTGAAATGATTTGAAGTGAGCCCGGTGTTCAATCCTTGAGTTTCCGATTTGATTTAGTATAACTCTATTTATAAAAATTGATTACTGATTTGTCGTTGATCTCCAACTCTTGGATTTGAAATTTGATTTCACCGACTATTTTGAAGGTTTGAACACTTCCAAATCAAGGTTTAATTTTTAAAGCTAAGAAATATCAAAGAGTATAAATTATTTGATAAAGTATGTTAGTATAGTTTTGTACGTTTAAGTATGAAGTAATATGATTTAAATAAGTTTGAAACTAGTTTTTTAAGAAATGAATAAAACTGTTTTGAATTATACTAATATGAAATTTAGTTTTGAAACGTTTTGAAGAAAAATTTAGTTTTCAAAATATTTTGAATAAAATTTAGTTTAAATGTTTTAACTTAGTAACATCTTTTATAAAACTATATATAATAATAATGATAATTTTCAAAGGTATAGAATTGTAATCGTTTTGAGGGCAAGTGATTCTTGAGGAAAAGATCAGGTTTTGGAAATAGATTGAAATTTTAAAACCTAGTATATTTATGATGATTTTTGGAAATGAATTTGTTTGACAGATATTATGTTGATTAGGAAATTTGGATTATTTTCTAAACCTATTATTTTTGGAAACTTTGAAACTAAAGATATTTAATTTGGAAGAAATGATTTGGTGAAATCATATACGATTTTGAAACTGAATTGATATTGAAATAGATTGAAATTTGAGAACCATGTGTTACTAAATACTTTATTTGGAAGTTATCGAACTTATATAAAAATTTGATTTGTATAAGTATGAAGCGATTTGATATACTATTGATTTGGAAAGTATTTGATTTGAAAGTGGAATCTTATATATAATGGGCTTTATATAAGTATGATATTTGAAAGAGATTTGAAAAGGTGCTATATGAAATATATTTTCGAAGTAAAGATATGGGAAGTGCCTTCTGGTTGATATCCGCTCTGTGGCCACATTGTGGAATCATTCTATCGATATTATTCTCTCTGATTTTTGTTTTTTCGGATGTGATACTAGAGTGTCCCACCGTGGTGTAACCCTTGGTTTTTTTTCGACCGCAACTACATAGCGATTCGCCTGGGTGAGAAGGCCTAGGGGTACAGATTGTTTCCTAGGAGATCCAGGCGTAATCATTGTGTATCCTGTGAACTATGTAGGTTGCATTAGTAGCGAAATCTGCCTGGCTGAGAAGGCCTAGGAGTATGGATTGTTTCCTAGGGGATCCAGAGGTAACCGTTGTGTATCCTGCGGTCTACTAGTCATCATGGCGTAATTCGCAGGGCTAAGAAAGCTTACAGATATGGATTATTTCCTGGGGGATCCAGGCGTAACCATTTTGTATCTACGATCCATGGTTAGATAAAGGTTTTGGTTGTTTTGTTTGGGTTGTACTTTCCATATCTATTTCTAAAGGTTTTTCCAGTATTTTCACTGGGTGTCGAAACAAGTCTACCAAGTACCTGAAGAGTTCTAGCTTTGCGCCTGATCAACGCATAGCTAGAGTCTGCAGGAATAAGGATAAACTTGTTAAGACATTGAGTTATAAAAGTATTTTGATAAAGTATTGTATAAAGGATATTTTGATCATTTATTTTACCTTTCTAAATAATTGAAATTTATATAGCTTTAAAATAATTGTTCATCCTTATCTTTCAACGTATTTTCCCTTCTAGCTATCCCTGTTCTCCACCTTGTTAAACTTACCTATAACAACAGTTATCAGGTATAATTTCAATCTTCTTGTCATCTTGTCTTAATCTTATTTCATTCTATCTTTTTCTGTGTTTTTCGTACCTCGTTCCTTTTCGAGGACAAAAAGATTTGAGTGAGGGAGAGTGCAACAACCCTGTATTTATGATTATTTTAATTGTTTATTTTGATTATTTTTAATCGAATTTTTGATTTAAAACTTTATTTTATTTATTAAAATGAATAAATTTTGTTATTGTAAATATATATTTTGATTTGTATGTGAACTATAATTCCAAACATGAATAAGTGGAATATTTCCAAAAAAAAGTGGATTTTGGTCAAAATGGTCAACTTTGATTTTAAAATTTTTCAAATTTTTGAATTTTATAAATTTATCATAAAAGTAAATTAAATTTCAAGTATACTGCTTTTTGTTTCGTTGAAATCCGATTAATATTATAAAAGTTATGCTTTTTATACTATTGTGTGTAAATTGTTTTATTTAACAAAAATTGTTTATTTTAATTAATATAAATAATATTTTTGTTCGATATATCATGTTATAATTGTGTATATATGTGTTACATGACATGTTATGTATATGTTTACAACATTTGTTACACTTTTGCTTCATTTAATTTGGATATATACTTTGTAAATTAAGAAACATACAAAGTGTAGGTAGCAATTAATTTATACGTTTCCATCACCGTTTTCTTATTTATTTCTGTAGTGTTTATATAAACAGTATGTAATTATTGAATTATTTCTTTGGCATATATTCTATTAATTATATAGAAACGCATAAATGAAGATACGGTGCCTATTTTTAATTAAAGGCATACATTACGTTTTGATTTATTACCTCTTTATCTTTCTACCCATTGATTTCATACCATAACTCCATATTTGTTGCCATTTATTTCCTTGATTCCTAGCTGCCTATATTCACGTGAGAAACTTTTTCTCATTTCATTTCCCACGCATACATTTCAGATCTGAGAAAGGTAATGTCTTCTTCTCATATTTTTCTACATTTTCTTTCACCTTTTCTATTGATTTTTCAATTATTTTTGCTTGTTTCTTCATGTAAATTGCTCGGCATCACCTCACCACCTCCTCCAACCACCACACCACCTTCTTTCCACCACCATACAAGGCCTCACATCCCTCTCCTCTGACCTATATTGGTCGTGGCCATCCAATGGTGCAATCATCTCAAAAAGTTGCAAAATCCTTGAAAAATATGCCATAGCCAAACCTAGTTTGCACATACCCTTCATTTTCCACTTCGGCCTCCTCCTTAGCCATCACCACTTGCTTGTTCACCACCACTAGCCATCTCTCCAACCACTAACTGACCTGTATATGCCATGGCTGGACCTAGATGTGACTGTAGGCCTAGCCTATGTTGAACAAAAGTTCCACTGTTGCCTTGTCTCCTTGCATTCCTCACATGGAACTCCCAAATCCCTTGTATTCTCTTGCTTGCAGTGCCTATATATGCAAAACCAGACCCATTCCCACCAATTAGACCATCATGGCCGAGCCTAAAGCATGTGTGGCCGAGAAAGAGTGTGAGCAAGTCAAGCAAAAAATTGATTTAAAAAGCTTGGTGATGTCCATTTGTTAATTCTATTTATATTTGTTTCAATATAAACTTTGTTATTGTATCTATACTAATATATGGCTTTGTTTTGTTGTTGAATATAAGATTAACATCTTGGCTCTCTCACTCCCCCCACTCAAATCAAAAGTCGTATCATGCTTTCTGGAATTCATTTGTGTGTTTTGATTTGCCAACTCCAGCATAAAAGGTGAGTTTTCACTCATGACATTTATACTTATATAATTAGTGAAGTGACAATAAGTGAATGTGTAGAATTGTTATATCATGTTATACCTACCTATGATGTTAATTATATGATGTTAAACTCTGTTATAAACTTGTCTCATCATTTGTTATGTTTTAGTCTGTTATATTGTGTATTTATTTCTGTTTCTCACACTACAAGTTCCCTGTAGAATAGAATCACTATGGGTTGAAATGATACATACCTGAACGGACTTTAGAATAGGAAAAATGTAACGACTCGGATTTTGCCCGCTCGAAAATCGACATCCATACTTCAAATCGTATTCGAATGCCATAGATTCGACCGTTCAAATCCGATTCGCCGGAGCTTATAACAAAATTAAGTAAACAACACAGCGGAATAAAAGAATAATACATTGATATACAGCTTTGATACAATATCTGATACAACAGATGATCCAATAGATATCAATATACATCAGAGATATGATACAATAAAACAGCAGCGGAAAAGAAAACGATAGATAACATCTAGCATACGGAACAATATAACTCTAAGATAGTCTTCAAAGAAGAACTCCAAAAATAACCGCAACTCCATTTCCAAGAATCCATCCAGTAATAGCTCGAACTCCCAATAACGATGCATCAAGCTTAACAAGACTGGTGCGATTCAAAGACTGAACTAACTCCAGATAATCCACTATATCTAACTATCTGTAAAACCCAACTCTAGACTGCTCGTGTAGAAAATAATGAGCATCCAGAGTTTAGGAAAGAAACGATAAACTCCGGATCAGTCGTGGGACTGGTGTGAGCAACAAAAACAGTTTATCTTTTAAAACATTCAAAGAAATATTTCAAGGTTAATTCGCAATGCTTTTGAAAAATGAGACTACGATAAGGCCTCCCGCACACACACACAATGCAAACGCAGAATCGGAGGAGATTTCTCCTTATGATAGTCAAAGATGCTTGATACGCATTTAAAAGAAACACTTGATATTATTACTAGTGCATAGTGTAGGAAAAATTCATTTCGAAAGTAGAATATAAATCTTAGCCAACATACGACCATTATCGTATGCCTACTATAGCTACCATCCAAACAGTGTTGCGACACCATAAGTGAATGATAGGTTCTACAACTAATACCGTACAAGTTTCGTATTGTTTCTTTGGATTTCCAACAAATGGTCAGGCCAAGGAACTTCCCATTGCCACATGAGAATGCCTCTGGAAAGACATCCCCGAGAACCAAACCGGAACTCTGCCAACACAAGGCCGGGTTACCCCTAACTGGGTAACTACTAACACGAGCACGCCATTCCCCGATCGTAAACGACCTTTCTCACGGGATCCCGATAGCCAACAACCACAAAGTAATAAATTCGTAGTAACCACATAGGTTAAATATCTGGGCTCCATACCATGATACCACCTCTATCCAGAAGGAAATGTACATACCCTAAAGGGTGCTACCCCTCATAACCTTGCCGCATCTTTCCTGTTTTGACCATTTCCGGGGTGTGAGGCTCGACGAATTCACGTCCACAAAAACATACTTTATACAAAAGCCATGCTTTGGGTCAACAAATGATCAACACAATGATCACCAAGATAGACGATCAAATAAACGATCCTATCACAATAATCAACACAATGATCATTTACAGCAACACTCAGCATGTCACATTACCAAATTGGGAATATATCGCTGATAACTTCAACTATATAACCTCTAAGCTCGTACGTCTCAGAGAAGGGTGTTAAGCTAAAGAATAAATTCTTCGCCACCAAAAGAAATATATTTGAAAGAAATCTGCTTTATATCTCAATTTGTAATGTCAGACATACAATCCATACAAGTCTGTTCTGGGTTCGAACAGAACCGAAGGCACTTACAAAGAAGTCCTTGCAACCCGGATATTCACAATCCCGATCGGATTTCCCATCACTTAGGGAATCTCTATACCAGGAGCTACCCAGTGCAGAGATAATCGATAGGTCATCCTATCGCTTTCGCAAATACCCGGTCTTCATCACCGGTCTTTAAATGCTATCCATAACGTCGAATCACATATTCAGAATGGGTTATACGACCCAAAGGTCCTTTCCCGGCTAAACCGAATAGTGAGCGAAATAGTTCAAAAACAAATGGATAATGGGATTTCAATTAAGTCACAACTTAATAATTCAAAACTTTTCTTCAAATGGCTTAACAAATTACCATTTTCAATCTTTAAACAAAAAGATTCATTTTCACAACCTTTAATGGTTTAAACAATTTTCACATTTTAATCTTTTAAACAAAAGATTCATTCACAGATTTTCCAAATCAATCTTCATTTCAATTTGATTAACTCGTTAAATCTTTAAATCAAAGATTTAACTTATAGCCTTCAAAACAATTTCATTTCAATTTGATTTAAACAAATCATCAATTTAAATCTGTTAAAAATAAACAGATTTAATTCATAGCTTTCAAAAAGAATTCATTCATAACTTAGGAAAATCATTTCTCTATTAAATCTTGAAATTCCCCTAATTAACTGGAATCTCAGTTCTTATCCAAAAGTGTTTATCATTTGAAAACAACAGTTTTCATTTTTGAAATCTGATTCATTTATACAAGTTGAAATCCTTGGGTTAAGTTCAAATTCCCAAAAATAATACTTTAAAAATGGTTTAACTCATAATGACTAGTATAATATCATAAATCCCTAATTTCAAATTACAGAATTCAATTTGAATATTGAATTCAAATTTAAATTAAAGTACTTAAATCCCAACACTTAATCCAGTTATTCAAAATAAATTTCCATCTTTGAAATTCCATTTCAAAAGCTTTTCACTTCTATTCCAATTCCATTTCCAAAACATTTGAATTCAAATATTCAAATTTAAACTATTTCAAAAATCTGTGACTTAATCGATTTCCTCGTGAAATCCATATTTGTGTGTGTATAAGTGTGGTCCAGGGGTTATACACAGTAGTGCAACATCATACAATTATTACAGATCAGAATACAGGAATATAATTGATAAGCGATATAAGCTGTAACGCTTATCGGTTATATACAGATCACAGATAAATATGTCACAGATAGTAAATTACAGATCACCACATAAATCAGGATGTATCACAAAGCATCATATATTAGGGATATCAAACAATCAAGTCATCCAATAGAATCCAAATATTCGTAAGTAAAATCAGTTAATTATCTGTTTTATTTAAATAAAAATTCAGGATCGTTACAAAAAATCATCATGGGCTGAAATGATAGGCCTACGTAATTTTTATTTATTTGTATTTGCCTTGGGATTGCGGGTTTGAAATAATCAAAACCTGGAAATTTTTCTGATTAAGGATAAATGATAATTTTTAGTATCACTTGATTTAGGTGTGAAATATTATCCGGACCCGTGGTTGATTTCAAAGTATGATTTCTTATAAAAATTAATGTATTATAAATGAAAGAGAAAAAAATATGAAATTTGAATTGTATTGGATTTAAAATGGTTAAGCAGTGATTTTCTAAAAGGTTAATTGGTATAAGTTAATAGATGGTTTGAGTTGTAGTGTGAAAGTTGGATTTAACTTAATAATGGGATTATAAGCTTAACTTGGTAATTAATATAATTTATGTATGAATTTTATAAATATAAAGTAAAAGAAAATATCAAGTTATTTGTAAAATAAAGTTAAGCAACTTACAATGTATTTTGAATTTACGAAATTAGTTCAAATGTAAAATAAATGGATAGTTAAATGGAAATTTGAAATTTAAGTGATAAATAATTGTTAAAAGGTAAAGAATGGGAAATTTGTACACTTGAATTTAATAAGTGAAATTATTGATAATTATTTGTGAAATTTACTTTATAAAAAAATTATAAGTTAAAGGTATCTAATTGAACATTTTTGAGTGTTAAAATATGATTTTTATAATATTTAAAGGGTTAAAATCAATGCTTATTTGTTGTCGGAATTACATTGAAAATCTGAAAATTAAAATAATAGCACTTCAGAAATGCTATCATTTCTGAAGTTTACTTAAAATCTGAAGTAAAGGATATTACAGCACTTTGTAAGTACTGTAGTTGCAGAAGTGAACTAAATGGTTAAAATTAACTAAGGGCTATTGTAGCACTTGTTAGGTGCTGCAGTTGGCTGAATTGAACTATTTTTCAACTAAAACTAAACTATTACCGCAGGTTTAAATGCTGTCTTTGCTAAATTGAATTGTTTTCAAATGTAACTTACTGTAGCATTTTCTAAGCGCTGCGAAAGCTGAAATTTCACTATTTTATTGTATTTAAGTGAACAAATAAACTCTGAAAAGGCTAAATTTTTGAGAATTGAATATTTGATTTGTAAGTATAATGACTTCATTTTTAATGGGTTAAAAGAATGATTATAATTCGAAATTATAAACCATTTTGAAATCTATAACCATGGGTACATTTCCTTAGGTGCCATTTGATTTCGTAGTGATTGTTTTAACACACACCTTCAATTTGATAGTGTGACTAGAGGTGAGAAATTACTACAGCTCTGCGCTACCCTAGTCACATTTACACTGTTAGTCGCATGGTTTACTTTAATATGGACATTTCTATGATAGCGTTTATTTCTGTTTAATCGATGGTTTAATGGATCCTTAAAGGATGGGTGATCCCAAGCATCCTTTAAGTTATTATGCATTGCTATTACAGTTCACCTGAGTTGGTTTACATTATATAAGTATGTATGTCCCGACTCGAGTGTTTTTTGTTTTACTTTACGCTCGGGTCAGCCTGAGAGTCACAGCGTTGGATTCACCTTCTAGACCTAGAGATTTGTTGGAGCTTATCTGTCTATCTATTCGTCTGTTTCTGATCCAGTTATTTTTCCTATTCGGTATTTGCTTCTGCATTATTGATTTATGTATCCAGACTCCTTTTGTATCCAATTTTAAACTTTGATATTTTGTATTTTGTTTTGAGATTTTGTCATTGTAGCTTCATGAACTACTATGGTATTTCTATTTCCGCTGAGAGTTATTCTGATATTTCTGTGTCTGTGATTCTGTGAATGATTTTATTTGCTCCAAATTTTATTACAATCTGTTATTTTGAATTATTCAAGTCTGACATGTGTGGATTATTTTCGATTTGAATGGTCCAAAATATCGGGTCATTACATAATTAGGGTCATTAATTGATGGGCCCATTACCCATTTCGTTTTTGGGATAAGTGGGGCTGTTGGAGCTAATGGGACCTCTCCTTCCTCATTTGCACAACTCTCAAAATAGCTCCTTACCTTCATTAATTATCTTTTCACCCAAAATCCCACCAAAACCTTAATTTTATTAGCCAAATCTCATCATTAATAAGTGATTAGGAAATCCATCCTAAAGCTTGAAGATTTGCTGTTGCAAACAAATTGGAGGCTGTGCATCTATTATTCATAAGAAGATCTAGAGCTTAGTTTTGGTTAAGGTGAGTGATTAGTAGTCTCTCTTACTTATTAGCATGTATTAGGCTATAAACACCTTTTAAAATCTCATAAAAATCTTTATACATCATAATATGACACATATGTGAATTTATGTTAAGTTTTTGGAATTGTCATTTCATGGATCCATGGTTGTACCCTATGAATATATGGCTATTCCTTTAGATATATGCTTTGATTTACTATGTTTCGACCATTTGCTTATTGTTGTGTGTTTTACATGTTATATTCTTGCTTTAAACATGCTTGAATGGATGCAAACGTCGATCGAATGGCGAAAATAGCCGTAGAAAGTCAAAAGGGGTGATCCAAGAGGGGTCACCCTATAGGGATCAGCTACGACCATTATAGATGGATTATGGGGGGTGCAATCTATAGGGGACAACAAGGGAAGTCCTAGGAAGTAGCACGTCAAATTTCAAGTCATTTGAAGTTTGTATGCTCAAGTTATGATTGATTGAAGATGGGCAATTATAGGGATCGGCTCGTCTGGAGGGGTCGACCTATAGGCGTCGTCTACGACTCCTGGAGATAGATTGTAAAGGGGTGCAATCGATAATGGAAGGCAGTGAGATGTGTTGGAGTTGTCGTGCGAAGTTTGGGACAGAAGAGTCAGTGCATGGTGCGAAATATGAGAAGAAAGAGCTAAGGCTAGGTCAAAGGGTTCGTGAGTAGTCCTCTGGCAGATTTTGGTTTGTCGATAATGGCACGGTTGCTCGTTTGATGGGTTAATTCATTGGCGACCCTTCTTCTCGAGGAACGACTTCGGCAACAGATAACTTTACGCCGGGAGGTAGAGAAGTCTATGATGAGTCAGATTTAGGGAACAGTTGGAGGCGGGTTATAGGACATACGATGACACTCTATGACATATAACGATTGTCTGGAGTAGTTCCCAACTGTAACGACTTCAAACGACAGTTGGGTGGATAGTACCAAGACAAGCGCTGCTACGGATGGCGTGTGCAAGGGGAAAGGATCGATGATACTTGTGGGGTTGAGATAGATAGATATAGTGATGTATGTAGTCTCGAGTGTTGAGTTGGATTGATGCGGTGACGTGTCTAATCTCCGAGATGAATTGATGTGGGGATGAATCTAGTCTCGTGATGATTGGGATAGATTGGCATGATGATATGCCAAGTCCCATAGTTTGCGAGCTGTCGTATGCCCAATGCACCGAGTGAGTTAAAGTGAGGATGGATGTTTTGTTTGTTTGTTTCTATCGCTTTAGGGATATCATATGATGTAGTTGCCGATATAGATATCTAAACACCTTTGGTACCTTGGCACCCACATTACACCCATGATGATGATCATAAAGTAGCTTATATTGTTTATGTGCCAACTTTGTGGATGCAGGGATTGGTTAGGTATGATTTCATGTATCGATTGTCCTATTCTATCTTTTAATTGTATTTGAGTTTCTATCGTTCATACCTAAGTGCTATCTAACCTGAGGTTTTATGCATTGCTTCTTATTACTCTTGGTACTCTTAAATGAGCAAATTAGAGACAGGTTTAGTGAGCACGAGTAGCTGTTCAGACGGCGAGCAGGCGGCTATTTCTCATATTATTACATTTACTCTAGCGTTTTCCTTTATTCAGTACTAAAGAGCTTATTAGTACTTTTATTTTGTGAGACGGTTATTTAGGAGTTATTTGGGATGTATGACACTATTTCTACCCTTGTGTTATATGGATCTATTACTCTGATGCTATGATCTATTCAGTCATTTACTGTCTCACCTGTTTTATATCTCTGATGTTGCTATTGTATTTTGCTCGATGCGCTGTGAGTTGTACAACGGGTTTTGTGTTATGCTATTTATTTTACCTTTAGATTACCGCTTACATTGGCCAAGCACCATTGTAGAGCATAATCCTGGTCTTTTAGGTGTCGGCAGTGTACGACGGTCGTATTAGTTTCCCTCACTTGGTGGAACCCCAAAGCCAAATCTGGTTGCGAGAATAACTTAGCTCCATTTAATTGATTAAATAGGTCATCAATTCTTGGAAATATATACATACATATATATATTTATATATTATTCGCTATTCTCTCATTCATCTTAAAAGCCCATCGGATATCTTTACAAATACTATCGCATCTCCCCAAAGTGAGATACTTAGCCTTACGAAGCTCTTCCCTTCTAAGTCCACCAATTGTTTATTTTAACTCCTTCATCCCCTTCAAAGGCATTCTGTTAGGGGGTCGACTAAGTAGTTTTACTTTCGGTAGCTACTCTATATGAAACTCTACATCTCTCGATGTCGCAATCCCAAGATTAGTTCGGATACATTAGGAAATTCCTTCACTACTCATACTGCACTAGGATGAAACTAAAGCAAACAAAACACCTTTGAACCTAGTTTTAAGTGCACTAGAAACTACAAATACTCTTTTTTCCGACTTGAGTGACTCAAGGTTATCATACTTTCGGCATATTATACTCTAGTTTAGTAGAACATCAATATATCCATCCTTAAAATAACCCCAAAGCTCATGTAGTCAAACACGTAGGGATCAAATAAAACTTACACCAATCTAAATCAATCTCCAAGTGAGTACATCTCAATTCTAGAGTGGCATATCCTCCTATCAGATTTGCTACACATATAGAAGTGACTAAATAAGAAACTCTAAACCTAGTGCATCAACCAAGTCTTTAGTTATAAATAAGAGTCTAGCATCGGTATCAAACAACATTCATACTAAAGTACCAATAATCAAAGCCATAATTTTTGAAGTAATGTTATTTCCTTTCTTCTAAGAAGACAGACCTCCCTCCGGACTTTCCAAAGCATAAATTAAACTTTGAGCTTTGGAAAATCCTTTTTTAGATGTCCCATCTTATTGCACTGAAAGCACTTTAGCATTCCAAGATTCTTTAACCGGACAATTTATCGCATAGTGCCCCTCTATCCATGGTTAAAAGAAGCAACCTCGGTAATAGCAACTCCTCCACCCCTCATTTCGGCACACCCTTGTTGCCTTTGGTATACGGGACAAACTTCTTATTACGACCTATATAGTGCTTTATTGTGGTGCTCGACTGATGCATGACCATCAAGCTTGTAAGGTAAATAAAACATCATAGAACCCATCGTATATCTCACAGCACATCTAATAAAATAAAATAATAAGCATCTTAGATATAAAATCGGTAAGACAGTATTAACTGAATTAATCATAGGTTTCATAATAAATAGATCCATACGGGTATATATTATAAGTGATAGAGTTATACATCAAAACTCATAAACAATTGTCTCTAAATGAAAAAGGCACTAGCAAGCTCCATAGTACCGTGCAGCGGAATATAAGTATGGCAATACGAGAGTGTGATCTTTTTCTCGTCCTACGTCCAACTCCATGTGCTAACCAGACCCAATATCCTCAATCAACTCATTTAAGAGTGCCTGAAATAATAGATGTAAAGCATTAAATCTTAAGTCAGACAACTGTCTGGTGTGAGCGATAGAAAATCTCAAAATACTAGTATACCACCATAATTGAACAAATGGTATGAAGGATCTTATCCACTTGTCCTTGCACAGACAGAGTTAACACATATACAAGGTATATGCCGCTCTACATCATTATCATTATGGGTGTACTACACATCAAAGTACTATGGGGTGTCTATATATCTACATCAATAATATCGACCTCATGTGACAGCTGTAAGTTGATAATCAATCAAGAAAAAATAACATCCATCCTTAGATTCTCTCACTTAGTGCGTTGTTTAAATGATAACTCGAACGATCCATTATGGTCAAAGACAACTCAGAGTCTCGGTTCCTTCATACTCGGATCCATGCCACTCAGTAAGCCAAGAATAAAATAGCCCATTATGGCTGATCCACGGTATAGATCGATCGCCATGAAGATAAGAATGTCCATCATGGAGAACATGATCTGTCTTAGTTTGAATGGGTACCTCATATTGCACCTAATTTATGCGTACTTTATGAACCCTCGAGTTTCAATGATCCCTTTGCACACGTAATCTATAGCATAGCTCATCTTGGAATTGATCCTACAACTCCCGTCATGATTTAGCCGTGGTTGAGACAACTCTCCATAATCATCATCAATAGAGTATTGTCATTCATCCCATAATCATCCTCCAATAGTACCCTCAATCTGACTCATAGTCATCTACTCTACATCCCGAAGTATATGTAACATCCCTAATTTTTGTTTAACATTATTCAAGAGATTTAGTTAGATAAATTAAATAGAATAATGTGTTTTGTGATAAGAAGGATGAGATTTCTTAATTAATCTAGGAATGCCTTATGTAATCAAATAATGATATGGTTTTAAATATAAGAATGGAAAAGAATTTATGAGAGAGGCAAAAGGGGAATAATCCCTTAGTTTATTCCCTAAACTCTTCCTCTCTCCCGTTCATTATCACTTTCAAAATTATTAAGTAAAATACAAATCAAGGCCAACCATTATTAGGAAGAAAAGGAAGTGGAAATCTAAAGCAATTCAAAGGAAAAGCTTAAGGAAACCAAACAACCACAAATCTCAATCTCTTTATCCAATCTAAGGTGAATAATAGTATCCATCTTAAGTTTTTTGTTTATTATTGGATCTATAATCCATTTTCAAATTGATTTTGATAATATGTCATGGATGGATTAATTACATCATTATTGAATAAAAACTATGATTTATTGGAATTTTTACGGACCTAACTTAGTAGGTTTTATAGGTAAAACCAAATTTTTTTGATCTCCTATGGATTAGAAATTTTGATACATTATGAAAAACATTATTTTAGAGATGGATTTTCAATTTCATAATGTTCTAAGTTAATATGAATATTTTGTGAATTTACTAAGATGGAAAATGTGTTTATTTTGGGGTTTAATTATTGAGAACAATTAAATAATTATTTCGAACATGAAATTTTTATATGAGAGAGAATAAGTAATTTTTATTTTTGAGGGTTTTTCCCAAGTGATTATGATTTTCCATGAATTTATTAAGCTAGAAAAGTTATTAAATAACAATATTATTTGTATGGGTTTGCAAATTATTCCGATGGGAGTACGATGGCGTTGTAGTAGTTTTTCTTAAAAGAAATGGGTAAAGTATATTATTATCCAATAGAAAATTGACAAGGTTCAAGTGTCGGGAAAATAAAATGGCTTTATATGGAAATAAAATAGTTTTTCATTTAGTTCAAAAATTTCCATGGCATTAGATTGAGTATTGAAACTTAGGTAACAGTCGATATCCATGCCATAGATATGATCTCCGACGTTGACATGAAGAGATGCATATGATATCTACCATGGTAGGTATAAAATGAATCTGTTCATATAGATGTATAGGATTTCGGCATTTCTTTCGACATCAATGGTTTTGTTACTCAATAAAACATGAATGTGACATCCTTATGTTTAAAGATTGGCTTTTGGATTTTAAATATTTTAGGGTTCAACATAAGACAATCGACATCCTTTATTGGTTTTAAGCTTGATATCCCTTGCCACCTATTGTTTTAGGCATCCTTTATATTAGCATCATAAGCAGTCGCGGTTTTAAAGAAGAGAACACCCATTGCTCTATGGAAATGATGCCCCAAGTCTTATTTTTGACATTAAATGTTTTATGGCAAAGAATGCCGCAAGTCTTATTTTCGACCTCAGGTGCTTTGTGGCAATGATGCCATAAACCTTTAGATCCGACATGCTTTACTTTCTAGGCCAAAAGCCACATGTTATGCAAACCAAATGCTAAGTTTGTATAGGTGTGTCAACCTATATATTTTATAATGTGATAATCATGATTTCGGCCTTGTGGCTTTATGCATTATAAAATCAGAATTTTTGCTTATGAAACTCAGGATAGAGTTCAACATTATGTTTTAAGGCATAGATGCCATAAGTTTGCAAATTGAATAGCTATATTGAATGGAACAATAAGCCCTATGCTTTAGAGGTATGACAACCTCAATATGGTACCGAATGTATAAACGACTATTTTAAAAATGATTGTATATTGGCATAAGGTATCAGCTAAGTAATGTGTTATATTTCCTTGTATTAAAGAATGACTTTAAAGGATTAAATTTTTGCAGAAATAAAGATTTCCAAGGAATTAAATTGGTGTGTAGCCCAAGTTTTATATGAATTTGTCGAAGGAAATTATTGCTTAAGGTGAAGTAATTTTGCAATGTAAAAGATTGTTGATTGAACATATTTTGATGAATGATGTTATATGTTATTATTACTATTTAATAAGTTAATTTACATATTTATCAGTATTATGCTCCTATTATTATAACCCAACACGTATTTTGGGATTAAGGGCAGAGTTACCAGTTAGGTAGTCTCAGAAGTGAATATGGTCAGACTTAACTCCTGAATAAGTAGAATTCCACCCAAGAGATCAGATGTAACAGCCCAAATTTTTAACAAGTATTTTTCACTTGTATTTTAAAAACTTTGGGGTTTATTATATAAAAATCTAAATTTTAAAGTGATTAAAAATAAAAATAAAAACAATTGACCAAATTTTTAATTAAATAATAAGATCTCTGAAATTTTGACATGGTTAAGAATTAACTTTAATTTGGAAATTTGGGTTTTTGTCGAAGATGGTAAATAACTTAATTTATAGCAAAATCAAGTTTTAATTAAGAAAACATTAATAGCTTAGGTGGTTAAGACATCTGGGCTATTCATTACAGGTCACGAGTTTGAGTCTCAGCATGGTCAGAATTTCGATTTTTTTTAGTGTATAAATGAACTGGGTAATTACGCGTTAAAAAGGGCGCGTAAATTTAGGGAATAAATACCGTATATATATATATAAGATTATATATAAGAAAACGTATAGAATTTTAATCCGTTATTTCGGTATATTTTGGGCATAAAATATTATGGTTGTGGTACACATTCTTAAAAATATGACCTTAGTGTAAATGAGTAAATTTATCAGTGGCATGTGTTTTAGAGGGAAGGAATATTCTAGCATTCAAATCAAATATGTTGCCTCTAAATTCAACGCATTACTTTAAAAATTTGATTTCCATAGATTTTTTTTCCATTCAACAAAATTTATTTCTTGCATTTTTAAAACACAATTTTCTCCTAAATCTCAGTCATGCGCAGTATACATTCTCCTATCTGCTTGCCTATTTCATATGCGTTTTTCTCTTTACTCATATCTCTTACGTTATTTTTCTCTTTCCAGTAAAATTTACTTTCCAATTTATATATATATTAATTTGATCAAATCATTTCCAAAATGCTAAATAATAAATGAAAGTTTCACTTTGTTTAAGGATAACTCTAAATGGGAATTTTAATAAAAAAAAAAAATGGATTATATACTTGCTTTAAAAATTTGTAATATTTGGTCCATTTGGATAATAAATCGCCTTTTTATGGTAATAAGAATCAGAGAGAGATGTAACCAAAGTTTTATCTTTTTAATTTAGTAATAAATGTTAAGAATTTATAGCATATTAATAAACCGATAATTTCGAATTTAAAAAGGGCACGCATTGTAATGGTATAAGTAACGTATAAACGTATAAATTAAAAATGTTACTTTTGCATAAATTTTTGGGCGTATGGTAATGCGTCAGTTTGGCGTATTTAAAAAGAATTATATTTCAATATCTATATGGATTAATAAAATCAGTTAGGAGATTTCCAACCAAAACGTATTGATTTCGTGCCTATCCGTTTCTCTAAAATTATGCACTGATTAAGGAGATTCCCACTACCAATATTGTTTTCAAAATCATGCTTCCCTTTCACGCAAATATCATCTGGAAAGAAATCAAACTTGCTTTCCTTGCGCGTGACATATCAGTGAAATTTATTTCCTTTAACATCTTTGTCATTTGCCTCTTTATAGAGATTTGATTTAAAAACTTTCACAAATAAATTTTATTCCACTTGCCATTCATTCCTCTCAATCAAATATAAATGCGTGCCTTCTAAAATTCAATCAATCAGAAAATTTAATTTCTTACCATTTTCTCTCCGTGACATAAATCAACGCATGCATTCAAATCTGTCCTTGAAGTAGCATCCAAGGCAAATTAATACTTGCTGATTCTTTGTATATAAATCTCTCAGACTATAAAAATAGCACGCAACTATTAATTGGAAAAAAAAAGAGATATAACGTTGCAATCAAATTTTTCGTAAATCTGGCAAAAATCATGCATATATTATCTGAGAGAAATCCAAATTTGCCTTCCTTTGCGCATGACATAAAATTTTATTCTTTTAACATTTTTGGCATTTGCCTCTTACCTTCCTTATCTATTATTTCTTGCGCATGTCCCTTTATTCATTTTTAATTCATGCATCAGAATGAATGCATTAAATCAAGAATTTTCGTATAACTTGGAATGGTTCAAATTCTTTCCTCTCTGCATTTAAAATCACTCAGACTTATCCATTCGAATGAAAGAAAATTGGCAATATTAATCACGTATAAATTATCTTCCATCAATTCTTGCCGTTTCTTCTCTGCATTTAAACCTTGCTAATCAAACAATGCAAGCCTTATCCATTCAAATCTGGCAATATAAATCGCGCATATTTTTCTAGAAATCAAACTAAAGAAAACTGGAAAGAAATCACACATATTTTTTTCGCTTGCCTCTTCCTTAAATTTCGCAAGTTGTTTATCTATATATATACACCATGCTCAGTTACAAAATTCCACTATCTTCTCTCTGTTTCTTCTCGTGAGCTTGCATACAATCAGGTAATATTTCTATTCCTCTTCTTCTTTTGTATTCTCTTTGTTTTCTTTCTCCCTCCCTTATATTTTTGTTTTCCTTTTTCAGTTTTTTCCTTTTTTTTCCACCTTGCTCGGCTACTTCTCACTCCATATTTCTGCCGTCTTTGACTAAGTACATGCCTTTCTTTTCCCCCTGATAGTGTTGCCATGTTTTGCCGTGCATATCATATAGGAAGTCAAGCTTAGTTGCATTCTGTAGAGATTTCATGCGTGTATGCCTGTAGTTGATATAGGTTGTTATAGCCATAATGAAAAAAAGAAAGAAGAAGAAGAAAGACCATTGACGAGCATAACCCTGTAATATCATTGAGTAGAACTGATAGAAGGCTTTCCAAATTTGAAAGAAGACATAGAATGTCAAAATGGGATGTGTTTTGCAAGGCATGGTTCATAAAATGGCAAAAGAATATAAAGAGTTTCAGTTGAAGGCCTGCAATGCTTTGAAGCATATAGTTGCGTGGGATAGTTTGCATCTATGCATGGAGATATTGGACGTGTTATCTGAAAACTGAAGGGGAGGCGTGACTATAGGGGAAAGGACTTTAAAAATATGGAGATGTTATGATGTGTGCATGTTTTGATTTGGAGTTTGGCAGAGACGTGTTTATCTAGGCAGAGACGCAAGTTTTGCATAAAATTCATATTGTCAAACTAGATAAGTAGGACATGCCATTGGAAAAATTTATATATATATATATATATATATATATATATATATATATATATAATAATAAATAGCATTGCCAAGCCTATGAAGTTGGGGTCGGGATGTGGGGTGCGGCAGTCGAGCAAAAGCTGAACCAAAATTTCTTTTACTCTATTCGTTCCAATTTTCTCAAAAATTTTGCTTTGACCGTAATTTTTAAAGTCACGTATTCGGTATTTGGATCTTGAATCTAGGCGTGACATCCGGGGAAAATTTGATCGTTACCCGCTGTGCGATTCTTTTTCGGAGGATTTTCATTTTGAATCAAAATTTCTGCAGCTTTAAGGTGAGTATTTCTCACCAGACAAACATACCTATATATCCGTGATTTATCACAAGTGTATTTGTAAATTATTTATTAAATTTTATATGCCTGTGATATAACGTATCATGTTAAACCCCATTTTAAATTGGCACCTCATCAGTTGTTTATCTATTGTAATATTATTGCAGTTATACTATGCAATTCTTATTTACTGATTAAATCATCACTGCAAGTTCCCTGTAAATTTGAGATCGGTATAGGCTGAAATGATAGGCCTGAACGATAATCATTTGTTCATTTATTTAATTGTTTAATTATTTATTTGTTAATTTGGGATTGCGGGTTTGAAATGATAGAACCCGGGATTTTGTAAATTGCGGATTGAAATGATATAAATCCGTATCACTTGACCTAGGCTAGAAAACTATATACAGACCCGTGGTTTATATAATATTTTTCTGAAATGTTTAAAAGTATTTAAAGGGGAATTTATAATATTCTGGTTCAAATGTAAAGGATTTTTATAAAATTTATAATGATTTTTGAATAAGTCAAAATGTTAAAAAATATAAATGTTTAAGTAAAATTTTTGGAATATAACTTATTTTGGGAAATTCTGAAATTTTGTTAAAAGTGAGTTTTAGTTAAGGAAATAATTGATAATAAGTTATATTTGGGAATTTAAAATTTGATTGTTAAGTTAATAATTTATTACAGCACTTAAATGCTGTCTTTTATAAATGAACTGTTTTGACTTACAGACTTTAGGTGGCATTTCATAAATGCTACGGAAACTGAATTTTCGGATTGTTTAAAATAAATGGAAATAATCTTTAGGGAAAAGGCTTAAATTTTGGAATTTAATATGTAAAAATAAAAATGAAAATAAGGAATTGACTTTAAATGGTTTTAAATGGAAGAATTTAACTTTTAAATGTGAGTTGAAAGGCAAATTAATTCCTAAATAAATTGAATAGATTTAAATGGTATTTTATATTAAATAAAATGACTGATGTTTAAATAAATGATGTTTGAAATGATATTATGATATTGAAATGTATTTGAAATTTATTTTTATTTTTAAAGTATAAATACCATTTTTAAAAGTTGTAACCACGGGTTATAATAACGTTTGGTTGTTAAAGAGACCGGGATCAGATATCTGGCATACTCTCTGTCGATACCGAAAACCACTTTGACAACCGTGTACGCGGTGGAGATTCCAGAATGAAGTAGGATGGTGGTGACATTTTCCTTGAGGTAAATACGTGGACCCGACTCCCGTGAGTTGGCATAAGGTGGCTAAAACAGGAGCGATTCTCGGATTAATGAGGTAGCACCTCTGATCGGATGAACTTCTTCGTATGCCATTCTATTACTTTTTTGATTGTTTTGGTGCGCACCTTTGATTTGGGAGTGTTGTTCGAGGTGGGCGGTAACTGCGGCTACGCGTTTCCATCGGTCCGGATAGCAATTGGTATATCTACCCTGGCATTGCCTAGTTGTGCCGTGTCACCTACCATAGCAAGCCTTATACGATTTTGGTTTTGTACCATACCCATGGAGTGCCCTCTGACGACGCCCAGTACGGGGGAGATTACGGTACTGTATAGACTATGGGAATATATTCTGTGTTAAGGGCTATATGGGTAAACCCTTAACGCTATTAAAAAGTAAGTTTATTTTACTAATAGACATTATTATAATAGCGAAATATTACTACATAGTAAATAGTTTAACGGATCCTTAGAGGATGGGCGGTCCCAAGCATCCTTTAAGTTACTTGCTCTATACTACAGTACACTTGAATTAACTTACACTATATAAGTATGTATGCCCTGACTCGAGTGTTTATGTTTTATTTTACGCTCGGGTCAGCCTGAGTCGTAGTTTCAGCTTTCTTTCCGGAGCTAGGACTTTCTGTAGATCATTCGTGCTGCCGACAAAAGCTTTTTATCTATATCTTATTTATGTAATGGAGATTTTGTAATATTTGGCTTTCTATTGAAGTTTTAAACTGTATTGGAGATTTAAACTATGTAATTTTATTTGGTTGAGATTTTATGGTGGCTTCATGAACCACTAAGTATTTTAATTCCGCCGCGAGTATTTTGATTCTGTGTCTGTGATTCTGTGATTAATTATTTACTGTATATTTTGAGATTTGCCAAATTTTATTTACAACGCAGTATTTTGAACAATTCAAGTCCGACATATGCGGATGCGAATGGTTGAAAATATCGGGTCGTTACATTTGGTATCAGAGCTTTGGCTCTAGGCAAATCTTAGAATGTATGATAAATTTGATTTACAGAATCACTTTCATTTGAGCTTGAATCTCTTCCTTTTCGAATTTTGGAACGTTCCCTGCGGTTCCGAAGTTCATTCGTGTCCCTCACTATTCATTTTCTTTCGATTTCTGGAGTATCCCATAACTCCATTTTGGATGATCTTTATAGTGAATTGGCGGTCTTGCCAATATTCTAATAAAGGGGTGAAACTCCTTTACAATTAGCATGGATTCACCAGAGATTTATATTTAACCTCGGTTTAGATGCTAGTATCTTTGGTTATTCCGAACTCTATCTCTTCGGATCGAATGGTAAATCTACATTCGATCTGACTCTTTAAGTCACGGTTGACCAGGTTAAGGTTGCCCGCGATTTATATAAACTTATATAGTTCCTTGTTCTGTTATGTAATCATCGGATCTTCTGATTCCAATTTATCTTTAAATCAAAATTCTCTTTGATTTGAATCCATCAAATTTGAATCTCTATCCTTGTTTTGAAAAATTTATTCCTATATTTGGGAAAAATCTAATATTATATATATAAGTATAATTTTCAGAATTTAACTAGTTGTTTAGAGATAATAGTGTTTGATTTTATTTATGGTTTTGTAAACCATTGGTTTTGTCTTATATAAATAATTGAACTATAAAACATGGTTATAAATTTATTTGGAAACAGAAATGGATTTAAAACAAGAATTTAAGAATTTAATTTCTAATAGTTTCAAACCTTGTGTTTAAAGTCTTAAAAGGATATATTATTATTTAAATTATTTTCGAATATAAATTTGTTTCCAAAGAATTTTAAAGTTTTAAAAATTAGTGCTCTTCTCTTTGTCGCTGGAAAATAATTTCAGTGATGACTACAACATCATCGACATTCATTTTCGAGTATCGAAGTAAAGAGACCACGTTGTAGTTTTGCTTCAAAAATTTAACTGATTTGAATTTCTAAAATATGACTTAATTTATAATATATATAGATATATGATTTAAATTTGATTTGACATATGCTATATGTATGTATTTATTTATCTCTAAAGGGTTTGAAGTTAATTGGAAATTTAATTCATAAATTTATGTTAAAAGGTGATTCTAATGATAAAAGTCAAATTTTGAATGAATATTTAAACTTGAATAATATAGTTGGAAAATTTTTACTTATATAATTGCATGCCAATATAACTTACCTAAATCATTCAGAAATTAACTATGTAATTGGATAACATACAATATAAAAAGATTTATAAATAAAATTTGAGTGGTTATAATAAATGTTATAAACTTAAACTCTAGTTATAAAAAGATTAACAGAGGAAAATAAAATTAAAGGGTAATGGAATAATTTTTAATATAAAATGATGTTAAGGAACTAAGAATAAATTTAAACAGTTGTAATAAGTGTAAACATATTTGACATAGATGAGAAAAATATTGAGAGAAATAAATTTAATTATAGTTTGGAATAAAGAAGAAACTAAATGGGGAATTTAGTTTATTTTGGGAAATGGTAAATTTACTTTAAAAATTAAGTTAAATTACCATTTCAAATTTGGACTAAAATTAAACATTTTAAATTAGAATGTTATAATACCTTGTGTAAAATTTGGATAAAAAAAATGAATGATTTTTTTAAGTGTAGGGATATTATACAAGTAAATATGTAAATAAATAAATGTTAAAATTTTAAGTATAAATAGATGAAATCAATGATTAATTTAAAATTGAATTTTTATTGTTTAGATTAATGATTCTAATTTAAGTTTCAATTTAGTTTTCTTTCAGGTTGTTTCTATTCCCCTACCTTCTTCCTTTTCGAGGACGAAAAGTTCTGAGTGGGGGAGAGTGTAACAGCCCAAATTTTTAACAAGTATTTTTCACTTGTATTTTAAAAACTTTGGGGTTTATTATATAAAAATCTAAATTTTAAAGTGATTAAAAATAAAAATAAAAACAATTGACCAAATTTTTAATTAAATAATAAGATCTCTGAAATTTTGACATGGTTAAGAATTAACTTTAATTTGGAAATTTGGGTTTTGTCGAAGATGGTAAATAACTTAATTTCTAGCAAAATCAAGTTTTAATTAAGAAAACAGTAATAGCTTAGGTGGTTAAGACATCTGGGCTATTCACGACAGGTCAGAGTTCGAGTCTCAGCACGGTCAGAATTTTGATTTTTTTTTAGTGTATAAATGAACTGGGTAATTACGCGTTAAAAAGGGCGCGTAAATTTAGGGAATAAATACCGTATATATATATATATAAGATTATATATAAGAAAACGTATAGAATTTTAATCCGTTATTTCGGTATATTTTGGGCATAAAATATTATGGTTGTGGTACACATTCTTAAAAATATGACCTTAGTGTAAATGAGTAAATTTATCAGTGGCATGTGTTTTAGAGGGAAGGAATATTCTAGCATTCAAATCAAATATGTTGCCTCTAAATTCAACGCATTACTTTAAAAATTTGATTTCCATAGATTTTTTTTCCATTCAACAAAATTTATTTCTTGCATTTTTAAAACACAATTTTCTCCTAAATCTCAGTCATGCGCAGTATACATTCTCCTATCTGCTTGCCTATTTCATATGCGTTTTTCTCTTTACTCATATCTCTTACGTTATTTTTCTCTTTCCAGTAAAATTTACTTTTCAATTTATATATATTTTAATTTGATCAAATCATTTCCAAAATGCTAAATAATAAATGAAAGTTTCACTTTGTTTAAGGCTAACTCTAAATGGGAATTTTAATAAATAAAAAAAACTGGATTATATACTTGCTTTAAAAATTTGTAATATTTGGTCCATTTGGATTATAAATCGCCTTTCTATGGTCATAAGAATCAGAGAGAGATGTAACCAAAGTCTTATCTTTTTAATTTAGTAATAAATGTTAAGAATTTATAGCATATTAATAAACTGATAATTTCGAATTTAAAAAGGGCACGCATTGTAATGGTATAAGTAACGTATAAACGTATAAATTAAAAATGTTACTTTTGCATAAATTTTTGGACGTATGGTAATGCGTAAGTTTGGCATATTTTAAAAAAAATTATATTTCAATATCTATATGGATTAATAAAATCAGTTAGGAGATTTCCAACCAAAACGTATTGATTTCGTGCCTATCCGTTTCTCTAAAATCATGCACTGATTAAGGAGATTCCCACTACCAATATTGTTTTCAAAATCGTGCTTCCCTTTCATGCAAATATCATCTGGAAAGAAATCAAACTTGCTTTCCTTGCGCGTGACATATCAGTGAAATTTATTTCCTTTAACATCTTTGTCATTTGCCTCTTTACAGAGATTTGATTTAAAAACTTTCACAAATAAATTTTATTCCACTTGCCATTCATTCCTCTCAATCAAATATAATTGCCTGCCTTCTAAAATTCAATCAATCAGAAAATTTAATTTCTTACCATTTTCTCTCCGTGACATAAATCAACGCATGCATTCAAATCTGTCCTTGAAGTAGCATCCAAAGCAAATTAATACTTGTTGATTCTTTGTATATAAATCTCTCAGACTATAAAAATAGCACGCAACTATTAATTGGAAAAAAAAGAGATATAACGTTGCAATCAAATTTTTCGTAAAACTGGCAAAAATCATGCATATATTATCTGAGAGAAAATCAAATTTGCCTTCCTTTGCGCATGACATAAAATTTTATTCTTTTAACATTTTTGGCATTTGCCTCTTACCTTCCTTATCTAATATTTCTTGCGCATGTCCCTGTATTCATTTTTAATTCACGCATCCGAATGAATGCATTAAATCAAGAATTTTCGTATAACTTGGAATGGTTCAAATTCTTTCCTCTCTGCATTTAAAATCACTCAGACTTATCCATTCGAATGAAAGAAAATTGGCAATATTAATCACGTATAAATTATCTTCCATCAATGCTTGCCGTTTCTTCTCTGCATTTAAACCTTGCTAATCAAACAATGCAAGCCTTATCCATTCAAATCTGGCAATATAAATCGCGCATATTTTTCTAGAAATCAAATTAAAGAAAACTGGAAAGAAATCACACATATTTTTTGTAACGACCCAGAATTTTTATTAATTAAAATTTGAATATTTAATTAATTTTAAATATTGATAAGTGAAATTTATAAGTCGAATATTTTTTTTTTTCAAATTATTGGATTTAATTGGATAATTAAATCGATAATTTAATATGTTAAATTATGGAAATAATTGAAAATAGGGTTAGATATGATTGAAAATGATTTGTAAAATTTTATTTTATCATATTGAAGTTAGAACGATATTTTAGAACTTTTAAAATCGAATTAAAAGTTTATTTGTGAAAATTGAATATTTTAATATTTAAATCGACTAGTGAAAATAGCCAATTTTTGAACAGTCTCAGAATTGAACGAAACCAGTTTCATTGGATCCGTAATAGTTAGTTATTACCGAATTTCAATTTTCGTGTCAATCGGAGTTATCGTTTGATCGTGGCAGCTCGAAACACATCGAATTGTTTTTAATATTAATTTGGCGAGTTAAAATAGCCATTTTTCAAAAAGTCTCGGATTTCGACGAAACCAGTTTCATCGGATCCGTAATATGATATTATTGTATGGTTTCAAATTTTGTGTCAATTGGATTTACCGTTTGTCCGGTACAAATTAAAACGCCTAGAAAATCGTTTAAATCAGTTTAATTTAAATCGATCGTTTGTTGCCATATCTCGCACATATGATCGAATTAACTTTCGAAACCTGTTCCATTGTGTCCGGAACGCGGGGTAAACCCTAGGAATGTTAGTTTCGGCGCGTAAATCGGAGTTCGGAATTTCCGGAATGAATAGTGTCGATCGATTTTCCTATAAATAGCCCCCCTCTCTCATAAATTAGAAAAAAATAACAAAACCCTAATTTATAACCCTAGCCGCCTCCATATCAATGAATGGCCAGAAAACACCCAAATTCATCCCTCAATCTCTTTCAATCTACAAAGAATTAGAAGAAGTCATCAACTAGGAAATTGTAGAGCCTTGCAAGCTCTACACATCTATACGGAGATGATGGTGTGAGGTCGACCAGAGGAGGCGCGAGATGGCCGCGTATGGCTTCAGTTTAGCACGCATTTCCAAGCACTGGGTGGGGCCGAGTTCACCATTGCTCAGGCCGAGGGTGGAGCCTTCAAGTGGCTTCGATTTGGGGGTCTTTGATCGTCATATAGTTCGACGAGGAGGGAGGAAGATTCAACCCTAGTTGCTATAGTTATGGGTTCATATGCGTACGTTGTCTGTAGATGGAATGGGAAGAAGAAAGGGGGGTGTGCGCGCACGGCTCTGATGGCTTGGAGTTGGATCTAAGGTGGTGATAAGTTAGGTTATAAATTTTATAATAAAAGTTGTAAATTTATATAAGTATAAATCGTGTAACTTCAAATATTTGTAACTTTTTCATACGAGGTCGAAAACGCGCGAAACCAGTTGCGTTGGAATCGTATCGACGAGCACTACGCGATGAAGTTGGATTGGAGTCGTTTGGAGTTAGTGAGAATTTCGGATAAAATTAAACGTCCGTTTCATTTTATTCGAAATAAATCGCTAAAATAGAATTTAAATCAAGGTGAGAACTTCTCACTCAATCGAATCGGTTTCGATTTTATTTTAAATAGTTAGATTTAAAATATTTGAATGCATGTTTGAATGATGATTGTTATCTATTGATTGTTAAAATAGACATACGCCGTTAGTAAGCGGATGTTATTTATTAAAAACATATACCGCGAATATTTCATAAACAGTGAAATTGGTGTTATATATAATAGCAATATATATATATATATATATATATTGGCATATGTATATATTGGAGTTATTGATTTCCCGCATTTGTATAGCGGATGAGACCCTATTGCGCCGTCTATTAAGCGGATAATATCTAAATCCCATATACCGCGATAATTTCGTACTGGAGCGAAATTGGTATTGTGCTTATGTTTGTGGATGCAGGAAAACAGGTTGGAGGGATCCAACTGGATTCCTCAACAGTTTTTATTTGATTTCAGATATTTTGATATTTGATGGATTATCACATCGATATATGATATCGTTGTTGTCGTGATTGACTATTTGGTATGTAGCATCATTGGACCAAATTTGGAATTTTAAAAGGATTTTAAAGTGATTTTTGAAAATATACTATATGTTTGGAATTGATCCATTTTAAATAAATAAACGTATAATTTTTAATGTTATAAAATTATGATTTTTGAGAAAAATAGTTAAAAGTTGATTTTTGAAAATTTGGGGTGAATGATTTTATAAAATAGTTTAATTGGGATTTTAGAATTTATTGTGAAAAGTTTAAATATAGGATTTATAAAATTTAATTATTTTATGAATCAAAATGGTGAAATAATAAAGGAGATTAAAGACGTTTTAAAGAATAATATAAATTGATTTATATTAAGAGATTTATAAATGGATATTTATAAATTGAAATATTGACATTATAAAACGAGTTTTTATAAGTGTTTGAATGAAGTGAAAATGAATTTTGTAAATGAATGGAATTTATAAAATTATAAATGGTGAAGTTATAAATGAAATTTATAAATAGTAAGATTTATAAATTTTGTGAAATTATTAAAGAATATATTTGGATGAATAATTGAATCTTATAAGTTATAAGATTTATAATTATGAAGTTCAAAGAAACGATTTTGTAAAATAATCATTTTATAAGCAATTAACTTATAATATGAATCTTTGGTTTATAATTGAGTTATAAAGTGAATAGGTTGATAAAGGAATTTATAAAAGGAGATGTTATAAAATAAATAGAAATGGAATTTATAAACGTTGTTCTATAAATTCGCAAAGACTTATTTTGATAAGTAAATTGTTATAACTTATTTATGGAGTTATATTCACGTTTTTGACTGTGAATAATCCTTTGAAATAAAATGAATGAAAGGATGAAATTTGTTAACGTAGTATATTCACGTTTTTGAATAGTGAATAATATGTTAAAGAATTTGTTTTGAATGTGATGTTTTAAATAGAATTAAAACGATCTAACGATGTTTTAAATTGGGTTGAGATTTGAAATCATAGATTTCAACATTCATTGTTGAAATAGACGTTTTCGAGAAATAGAAGGAAATAGTGGACTATAACACTGTTGTTATAGTAAATGATTTCCGAAAGGAAATGTTTTGTATAGTATTAGGATTTATATATCTATTTTAATTTCGAATCCCTATACTAGTGATTTTGGGTTGTCGTAACGATGTTTTACGCAACATTCGTTTTGGCCCAAATAAATATGTTTAAGAGCATGATTTCCTTAAAGAATGAAATATATACTTAATTTCGATTGAAGTATATTGAATATTTTCCAAGTGTTGAAAATAAATAAAATTTGTGAATTACTTATGAATAAATAAGTATGGAAATGTTTTCCAATATAAAGTGAATATTAGAGAATTTATCTTTTTGAAGATAAATTGAAATGAATAATTGAAATCGAATATTCATAGATATTTTGGATTATAAATTCACTAAGGAATTTATAAAAGAAAGTGGAATTTGTTAAAAATAAATATTGATTTATTTTTGAGATATTGAACTATATATCTTGTAAAGATATTTTGGAAAATAAATAATTTGGAAAATTATTTGGAAACTGGTGATGTGTGCATATCCATTGATAGTTCAATAACCGACTATCAATATTTCCCTTTGAATGGGTAATTGATGTGAATTGTTTGAATTTGAATGCCACACTTATTTTTGAATAAGCGCTCACTATTCGGGTTAACCGGGAAAGGACCATGGGGTCGTATAACCCATTCCGAATATGTGACACGTCGTTATGAATTGCATTTGATGACCGGTGTTGAAGACCGAGTATTTGCGAAAGCGATAGGATGACCTATCGATTGTCTCTGCACTGGGTAGCTCCTGGTATAGAGATTCCCTAAGTGATGGGAAATTCAATCGGGATTGTGAATACCCGGATTGCAAGGGCTTCGTGAGAAGTGCCTTCGGTTTTGTTCGAGCCCGGAACAGACTTGTATGGATTGTATGTCTGACATTACAAATTGAGATATAAAGCCGATTTCATTCAAATATATTTCTGTTGGTGGCGGAGAATTTATTCTTTTAGCTTAACACCCTTCTTTGAGACGTACGAGCTCAGAGGTTATGTAGTTGAAGGTTATCAGCGATATATTCCCAATTTGGTAATGTGACATGCTGAGTGTTACTGTGAAATGATCATTGCGTTGATTATTTGTGATAGGATCGTTTATTTGATCGTCTATCCTGGTGATCATTTCTATGATCATTTGTTGACCCAAAGCATGGCTTTTGAATAAAGTATGTTTTTGTGGACGTGACTTCGTCGAGCCTTACACCCCGGAAATGGTCAAAACAGGAAAGATGCAGCAAGGTTATGAGGGGTAGCGCCCTTTAGGATATATGCATTTCCTTCTGGAAAAGGGTGGTATCATGGTATGGAGCCCAGATACTTACTCATGTTGAAACACTTTATTATTATGATTGTGTGAATTGATTAGAGAGCTCTCGGATAAAGGTCCCAAAGGACCGGGGGATGGCATATTCGGTCAGTTGTTACTCAGTTAGGGGTAACCCGGCCTTGTGTTGGTAGAGATCCGGTTTGGTTCTCGGGGATGTCCATCCAGAGGCATTCTCATGTGGCAATGGGAAGTTCCTTGGCCTGATCATTCGTTGGAAATCCAAAGAAACAATACGAGACTTGTACGGTTTTAGTTGTATAACCTGCTATGGAATGTGGCGGTAACCTGCTATTGAACATAGTAGCTATAGTAGGCATAAGTGCGGAATGTCTATGCTGGCTAAGATTTATATTCTACTTTCGAAATAAATTTTTCCTACACTATGCACTAGTAATAATATAAAATGTTCTTTTTAATGCGTATCAAGCATCTTTGACTATCATAAGGAGAAATCTCCTCCGATTCTGCGTTTGCATTGTGTGTGTGTGCAGGAGGCCTTATGGTAGTCTCATTTTTAAAAGCATTGCGAATTGACTTTAAAAATATTCCTCTATTTTGATTTTAAAGATAAATAAACTGTTTGAGTTCTCACACCAGTCACATGACTGACTCGGAGTTTATTGTTTTCCTTCCTAAACTCTGGGTCCCCACCAATTTCCACACGGGCAGTCAAGAGTTAGGTTTATCAGGATATTCTGGATATTCTGGAGTTGCTGGAGGCAAGCTGGATGGCATGGCGTATTACTAGTATATAGTATTTCTTTTCCGCTGCATTGTTTGTTGTTGTTGTACACTCTGATGATATGATGTAATGAAATGTAATGTATAAAATGTAATAACTGATATAGTTCTTTGTTTAAAGATTATTCATTTATTATTATATGTTGTTCCGCTGCGAATTGTGAGATTCTGATGTTGTTCTGTTGTCTTCTTTCCGCTCTATTTTCTACCTTCTTCTACCTCTTTCTTCTTTTTAAAACCCTAACTATTCGGTTTTTCGGCAACGAAAAATCGATAACGTTACATTTTTTTCGCTTGCCTCTTCCTTAAATTTCGCAAGTAGTTTATCTATATATATACACCATACTCAGTTACAAAATTCCACTATCTTCTCTCTGTTTCTTCTCATGAGCTTGCATACAATCAGGTAATATTTCTATTCCTCTTCTTCTTTTGTATTCTGTTTGTTTTCTTTCTCCCTCCCTTATATTTTTTTTTTCCTTCTTCAGTTTTTCCTTTTCTTTTTCACCTTGCTCGGCTACTTCTCACTCCATATTTCTGCCGTCTTTGACTAAGTACATGCCTTTCTTTTCCCCCTGATAGTGTTGTCATGTTTTGCCGTGCATATCATATAGGAAGTCAAGCTTAGTTGCATTCTGTAGAGATTTCATGCGTGTGTGCCTGTAGTTGATATAGGTTGTTATAACCATAATGAAAAGAAAAAAAGAAGGAAGACCATTGACGAGCATAATCCTGTAATATCATTGAGTAGAACTGATAGAAGGCTTTCCAAATTTGAAAGAAGACATAGAATGTCAAAATGGGACGTGTTTTGCAAGGCATGGTTCATAAAATGGCAAAAGAATATAAAGAGTTTCAGCTGAAGGCCTGCAATGCTTTGACGCATATAGTTGCATGGGATAGTTTGCATCTATGCATGGAGATATTGGACGTGTTATCTGAAAACTGAAGGGGGGGCGTGACTATAGGGGAAAGGACTTTAAAAATATGGAGATGTTATGATGTGTGCATGTTTTGATTTGGAGTTTGGCAGAGACGTGTTTATCTAGGCAGAGACGCAAGTTTTGCATAAAATTCATATTGTCAAACTAGATAAGTAGGACATGCCGTTGGAAAAATTTATATATATATATATATAATAATAATAAATAGCATTGCCAAGCCTATGAAGTTGGGGTCGGGATGTGGGGTGAGGCAGTCGAGCAAAAGCTGAACCAAAATTTCTTTTACTCTATTCGTTCCAATTTTCTCAAAATTTTTGCTTTGACCGTAATTTTTAAAGTCACGTATTCGGTATTTGGATCTTGAATCTAGGCGTGACATCCGAGGAAAATTTGATCGT
This sequence comes from Allium cepa, assembly GCA_030765085.1. NCBI lineage: Eukaryota > Viridiplantae > Streptophyta > Magnoliopsida > Asparagales > Amaryllidaceae > Allium > Allium cepa. The sequence goes on from CM060935.1 coordinate 390,233,738, forward strand.
TACCGCTGTGCGATTCTTTTTCGGGGGATTTTCATTTTGAATCAAAATTTCTACAGCTTTAAGGTGAGTATTTCTCACCAGAAAAACATACCTATATATCTGTGATTTATCACAAGTGTATTTGTAAATTATTTATTAAATTTTATCTGCCTGTGATATAACGTACGATGTTAAACCCCATTTAAAATTAACACCTCATCAGTTGTTTATCTATTGTAATATTATTGCAGTTATACTATGTAATTCTTATTTACTGATTAAATCATCACTGCAAGTTCCCTGTAAATTTGAGATCGTTATAGGCTGAAATGATAGGCCTGAACGATAATCATTTGTTCATTTATTTAATTGTTTAATTATTTATTTGTGAACTTGGGATTGCGGGTTTGAAATGATAGAACCCGGGATTTTGTAAATTGCGGATTGAAATGATATAAATCCGTATAACTTGACCTAGGCTAGAAAACTATATACAGACCCGTGGTTTATATAATATTTTTCTGAAATGTTTAAAAGTATTTTAAAGGGGAATTTATAATATTCTGGTTCAAATGTAAAGGATTTTTATAAAATTTATAATGATTTTTGAATAAGTCAAAATGTTAAAAAAAATAAATGTTTAAGTAAATTTTTTGGAATATAACTTATTTTGGGAAATTCTGAAATTTTGTTAAAAGTTTAGTTAAGGAAATAATTGATAATAAGTTATATTTGGGAATTTAAAATTTGATTGTTAAGTTAATAATTTATTACAACACTTAAATGCTGTCTTTTATAAATGAACTGTTTTGACTTACAGACTTTAGGTGGCATTTCATAAATGCTACGAAAACTGAATTTTCGGATTGTTTAAAATAAATGGAAATAATCTTTAGGGAAAAGGCTTAAATTTTGGAATTTAATATGTAAAAAATAATAATAAGGAATTGACTTTAAATGGTTTTAAATGGAAGAATTTAACTTTTAAATGTGAGTTGAAAGGCAAATTAATTCCTAAATAAATTGAATAGATTTAAATGGTATTTTATATTAAATAAAATGACTGATGTTTAAATAAATGATGTTTGAAATGATATTATGATATTGAAATGTATTTGAAATTTATTTTTATTTTTAAAGTATAAATACCATTTTTAAAAGTTGTAACCACGGGTTATAATAACGTTTGGTTGTTAAAGAGACCGGGATCGGATATCTGGCATACTCTCTGTCGATACCGAAAACCACTTTGACAACCGTGTACGCGGTGGAGATTCCAGAATGAAGTAGGATGGTGGTGACGTTTTGCTTGAGGTAAATACGTGGACCCGACTCCCGTGAGTTGGCATAAGGTGGCTAAAACATGAGCGATTCTCGGATTAATGAGGCAGCACCTCTGATCGGATGCACTTCTTCGTATGCCATTCTATTACTTTTGTGATTGTTTTGGTGCGCACCTTTGATTTGGGAGTGTTGTTCGAGGTGGGCGGTAACTGCAGCTACGCGTTTCCATCGGTCCGGATAGCAATTGGTATATCTACCCTGGCATTGCCTAGTTGTGCCGTGTCACCTACCATAGCGAGCCTTATACGATTTTGGTTTTGTACCATACCCATGGAGTGCCCTCTGACGACGCCCAGTACGGGGGAGATTACGGTACTGTATAGACTATGGGAATATATTCTGTGTTAAGGGCTATATGGGTAACCCCTTAACGCTATTAAAAAGTAAGTTTATTTTACTAATAGACATTATTATAATAGCGAAATATTACTACGTAGTAAATAGTTTAACGGATCCTTAGAGGATGGGCGGTCCCAAGCATCCTTTAAGTTACTTGCTCTATACTACAGTACACTTGAATTAACTTACACTATATAAGTATGTATGCCCTGACTCGAGTGTTTATGTTTTATTTTACGCTCGGGTCAGCCTGAGTTGCAGTTTCAGCTTTCTTTCCGGAGCTAGGACTTTCTGTAGATCATTCGTGCTGCCGGCAAAAGCTTTTCACTCTATATCTTATTTATGTAATGGAGATTTTGGAATATTTGGCTTTCTATTGAAGTTTTAAACTATATTGGAGATTTAAACTATGTAATTTTATTTGGTTGAGATTTTATGGTGGCTTCATGAACCACTAAGTATTTTAATTCCGCTGCGAGTATTCTGATTCTGTGTCTGTGATTCTGTGATTAATTATTTACTGTACATTTTGAGATTCGCCAAGTTTTATTTACAACGCGGTATTTTGAACAATTCAAGTCCGACATATGCGGATGCGAATGGTTGAAAATATCGGGTCGTTACATTAGATAGGTCTATATGTTAGGATACTTTAAATTGATCAAAAATATATAACTTAGAGATATAAAACCAAATAAGACTTTAAGCGGGACTGGTGTAGGGTTGTGCCCTATGCTTTAGCCGTTTTCCTCCGGTTGGTAAAGGCCCACGATTCCAGTGCATAAAGATTTATCATTAGTGAGAGACTAGAAGGATTTTTACGCATGGAAGTAAATTGTAACTCTACATGCTCACAATATTTCTTAATTGCTTTCCATTAACAGTATTTGGGGATTCTCCTAACTGTGTCTGTAAAGTGTTTTGTTTACTCCTAACCGTATTTGGAGATTTTGGAATATCTGGTTAAATTATGTCCCAATTATCCCGACGGCTTACTGGTTGACCTACAAAACCATTATTTTCATAGCGGTCCCATGAAAACTATGATTAGAGATGGATAATCCATTTGATTTGAGATAGATAGTCAATTTGAAAATGAGACAAATAGTTTATTTTGGGAAGGGTAAACCTTGGGTGTGCATAGCTCTAGGAGGACAAATTAGTCAGCCTTACCCATATTGCATATACATATATGATCATGTCATTATTATTCTAACCATTGTGGCTGCAGGTGCATGATTTGCGATTGACATATTTGGATAAGATACCAGTGTGGGGAGAACCCATTCTGCAAAGTGGCGTGGTCTCTCTAAATATCTATTTTTGTTCGAGATGATATATTATTATTCACACAGGACTTTTTTTCTGACTCAAAATTTTTCATTTTCACCCTAAAATCTCAGGTACATATTTGAGTATGTCGAGAGTAGGGATTTCCAAGTAAGATGAATAAGCTTGGGACACATGATGGAGGCAAGCTAGCTATGACTGAAAGCTTTTATTTTTCCACTATGTTGTTTTTTTATTTTAATGGACGTAATGACAAAAGTTGTACCAATCAAGTACTAGACTTTGATCAACCAAAGGGGCATCTTCATATGTCACTCTTGAAGTATTTTGTAACTATGATATGTTCTCTATATGTGGGCAATGAATGAGATTATATAACAAATGTGAAATTTATTTTTGAATGTAATGTGAAAGTTTATGTAATAAATAGAGTTTTGAAAAAAATTCATATTCATGTGCTTCTGATGTTAATGATACAATTAACATGAACGTATTTTTCATTGGAAATTAATAATATGGATGACTGCAACATCCATAGCACTTACTTTCGAGCCTCAAAGTAGAGGATGTTACAACTTGGTATCAGAGCATAGGTTTATGTAATATTAAAAGATTTTGAAACACAATCCAATAAATCATAGAATAAGATTGGGGTACGGGATAATGCTATGGTAACGTACTTGTATTTTCTATATACGTATGTATTTTCCCCATCTCTCTTCTGTATCTTACTAAGGCTCGTATGCAGATTATGAGAAATCAAGATATGGTAGCAGGAAAGGGAAGAGTGAATGGAGGAAGCTCCACAACTAATGGAAATGTTCGGCCCAATACTACAAGGAATCCCGGTCGAGAAAAAAATGTTAATCTAAATGCAAATGCTAATGTGAGTGTTAGAACCCCCAGTAGATATGGGGACTACGTACCAGTTCTTCGTGAATATAATGCAAGCTAGAGCAGCCACTAGTTCAGTGGGTGATAATGCTTTTCATGTAGGAGGAGCTAATCCCGAGGTTCAAATTAGAAATAACTATGCCAAACCTAGCCATGATTATACCAGTCTTGGAGGAAAGCCTTTTCTAGGAATAGAAGACGCTATTAAAGTTAAGAATTGGCTATTGCACTGTAAAAGAATTTTTGCCGATTTAGGCTTGAGTGACAAGCAAAAAAGGAAGTTGGCACCGAGGCAGTTGCATGGAGCTACTTTGTACTGGTGGAATGGTGTGACCGTAGGAACCCGAGAGGAGGAATTGACTTAGGTCAAGTTTAGAGGGAGATCAAAGTAAAGGTTCTTATCTGAGATAGCCAAGTCAACTTTGCTTAGGAAGTTCGCAGATTTGGATTGAGGAGGAATATCTGTGCCAGAGTATGCGACTAAGTTTGATGAGCTATCCAAGTATAAATATGCTACCATAAACACTGTGTATAAAAGGAATGAGAAGTTCATTCATGGATTGAAGCCAGAGATCGCCAGAGCAACTATGATGCATCTCAGAGATCCAAGTGATGTGGTGATGAAGATGACATTAAGGAATGAGGAAACGTTTTCAACATTTGGAAAGGAAAAGCCAATGGAGACTTATGGGAGTCAAGGCAAGAAAAGGAAGGTCTTTAAGAAGAACGGAGCTTAGAAGGATAGAGTTGCTAAGAAAGGAAAATATGGTCCTATTTTCTTTAAGTGTGATAAGAAAGGGCATTATGCTCATGAGTGTTAGACCAGTAAGGGAAAGAAGGTTGCGGAAAAGAAAAGTGTGAAGTGTTTTAACTATGACTAGATAGGGCATTTCAAGAATCAATGTCCAGAACTCACCAAGGCCGATAAAGGGAAAGTCTGTGCTCTGGAGCCATCTGCATCTAGGCCTGCCGTAGAAGAGAACGGAAAGTCTATGATGTGATGTACACTTTTGATTCAGGGAATACCTATTAGAGTACCATTTGATACTAATGCATCACATTCTTTTATATCTCGTTTCTTGGTAAGTAAGCTAAATCTAGAACCATCATACCTTGTTACTTCCTTAAGTGTTGTTAATCCAATAGAAGGGTATGCAACTTTTGGGATGAGATGTGACCATTTAGACTTTGAGTTGTTAGGTCACGCTTTTGCCTGCAATTTGTATGTATTTGATTTTGTGGGTTTTGGGATTATTCTAGGTATGGATAAGTTAAGCAGATATGATGCTAGGATATTTTGCAAGTTGGGAAGATATCATTAAGACACCCTAATAGCAATGATCGAATTGTACAGTCAGTAGAGAATGTAGGTTTCAATGTTTGTGTTTTATTGGGTGCAATGTGAATGGAGGATGAAGTGAATCGAGTTTTTGTCGTAAGAGTGTTTGCAAATGTTTTTGACCCAGTATAGGACTACTGTCGAGACGAGCTATTAACTTTCGAAAAGATCTTATATCTGGAGCTGAACACATAAGTAGATCGCCAAGTATAATGACACCTATTGAGATGAAAAAGTTAAAGGTGCAAATGGTGGACTTAAACGGAAAGAATGTTTTTAGACCAAGCAGTTTGCCTTGGGAAGTGGTCATGGTGTTCATAAAGAAACCAGACAGATCGTTGAGGATGTGTAATGACTATCGTAAGTTTAATGAGAAGATGATAAAGAATCGATATCCTTTGCCGAGAATAGATGATTTATTTGATCATTTGAGTGGAACCAAGGTATTTTCCTAGTTGGATTTAACAATAGGTTCCATCAATTAAGGGTAGCGGAGGATAGTATACTGTTATTAGCATTTCGAACAAGATATGGTTTGTATGAATGGTTAGTCATGCCCTTTGGACTAGCCAATGCGACTGCTTACTTTGTGGACTTGATGAACTGGATCTTCCAAGATCATTTGGATAGACTCATATTGGTGTTTATATATGACATTCTGATATACTCAAAGAATGAACAAGATCATGAAGTTCATCTCAGAATAGTGCTAGAAATGCTGATGCAACATCAACTGAAAGAGAAGTTTTCAAAATGTCATTTTTGAAAGAAAGACGTGAAGTTTCATAGTCATGTGGTTTTAGAAAAAGGGTTTTCTATGGATCCAGCTTAGATTGAAGCTGTGAATAATTGAAAGAGATCAAAGACTGTGGCCGTGATAAGAAGTTTTTGTTGAACTAGCTGGCTATTATCAGAGATTCATCAAGGATTTCTCTCGAATTGTGGCACCTATGTCTAAGCTAACCAGAAAGAAAGTGAAATATGTTTGGACCGATAAATGTGAGGAAGCATTCCTGAAGCTAAATCATCCATTGACAAATGTGCCCATGTTAGTTATTCCACATGGAAATCAAAATTTGGTGTAGTGTACAGAAGCATATGAGTCAGGGTTAGGAGCTGTGTTAAGGCGAAGATGTAAAGTGATTGCCTATGCTTCTCGACGGCTTAGACCATATGAAGTTAGATATTCGACCCATGATTTAGAGTTGGCAATGATGATCTTTGCTTTGAAAGTGTGGAGACACTATCCCTTGGGAGAACTATTTGAGTTGTTTATGGATCATAAGTCATTGAAGTATTTATTCTCTCATAAGGAGTTGAATACGAGACGTCAAAGATGGCTACAGTTTTTAGAAGCTTATGATTTGGGTATTGAGTATATGGCATGGAAACAAAATAAAGTGGTGGATGCATTTAGCAGAAAATGTCAGAATGTGGAGTTGGCTATGTTAACAGAATTGAAGGACTAGAGGAATTGACTACCTATGGTGTGCAGTTAAGATCAACGGCTAGTTCTAGTCAGGTAACTGCTGTATTGTCATGTTTGGAAGTTCGGTCGGTGACGATAGAAAGGATTGCTTCTAAGAAGAGAGATGATCCATTACTAGCGGAACATATTAGAAGATTGGAAGATGGAACTAAGATTGGTAATTTAAAGAATTTTAGTCTTGATCAGAATGGATGGTTAAGGAAGAAGAAATGGTTGTGTGTTCCAGATGTTTGCGGTCTAAGGAAGGAAGTTCTTAGGGAGTGCCATCAATCGAAGTTTATTACTCATCTTGGAGGTACTAAGCTATATCAGGATATGAAGAGAGGTTTCTTATGGGTTTGTATGAAGACGGATGTAGGCTTATGGGTTAAGCAATGTTTGAAATGCAAGCAAGTAAAAGCCGAGCATCAGAAGACAAGTGGATTACTTCAATCTTTAGAAGTATCGCTTTGGAAACGGTATTCTGTACCTATGGATTTTATTGATGGGTTGCCAAGGTCGAATAGGGAAATAGTCGTAGAAAGTCAAAAGAGGTAATCCAAGATGGGACACCCTATAGGGATCGGCTACGACCATTATAGATGGATTATGGGGGGTGCAATCTATAGGGGACAACAAGGGAAGTCCTAGGAAGTAGCACGTCAAATTTCAAGTCATTTGAAGTTTGTATGCTCAAGTTACGACTGATTGAAGATGAACCATTATTGGGATCAACTCGTCTGGAGGGGTCGACCTATAGGCGTCATCTGCAACTCCTGGAGATAGATTGTAAGGGGTGCAATCGATAATGGAAGGTAGTGAGATGTGTTGGAGTTGTCATGTGAAGTTTGGGATCGAAGTGTCGGTGTGTGGTGCGAAATATGAGAATAAAGAGCTAAGGGTAGGTCAAAGGGTTCGTGAGTAGTCCTCTGGCAGAGTTTGGTTTGTCGATAATGGCGCGGTTTCTCGTTTGATGGGTTGATTCATTGGCGACCCTTCTTCTCGAGGAACGACTTCGGCAACAACTAACTTTACGCCGGGAGGTAGAGAAGTCTATGATGAGTCAGATTTAGGGAACAGTTGGAGGCGGGTTATAGGACATACAACGACACTCTATGACATATAACGACTATCTGGAGTAGTTCCCAACTGCAACGACTCCAAACGACAGTTGGGTGGATAGTTCCAAGACAAGCTCTGCTACGAATGGCGTGTGCAAGGGGAAAGGAATGATGATACTTGTGGGGTTGAGATAGATAGATATAGTGATGTATCAAGTCTCGAGTGTTGAGTTGGATTAACGCGGTGACGTGTCTAATCTCTGAGATGAATTGATGTGGGGATGCATCTAGTCTCGTGATGATTGGGATAGATTGGCGTGGAGATATGCAATGTCCCTTTATTTGCGGGCTATCGTATACCCAATGCACCAAGTGAGTGAATGTGAGGATGGATGTTTTGTTTGTTTCTATCGCTTTAGGGATATCATATGATGTAGTTGCCGATATAGATATCTAAACACCTTTGGTACCTTAGCACCCATATTACACCCATGATGATGATCATAAAGTAGCTTATATTGTTTATGTGCCAACTCTGTGGATGCAGGGATTGGTTAGGTATGATTTCGTGTATCGATTGTCCTATTCTATCTTTTAATTGTATTTGAGTTTCTATCATTCATACCTAAGTGTTGCCTAACCTTAGGTTTCATGCATTGCTTCTTATTACTCTTGGTACCCTGCAGACTAGAGACAGGTTTGGTGAGCACGAGTAGCTGTTCAGACGGCGTGCAGGCGGCTATTTCTCATATTATTACATTTACTTTAGTGTTTTCCTTTATTCGGTACTAAAGAGCTTATTACTACTTTTATTTTGTGAGACGGTTATTTAGGAGTTATTTGGGATGTATGACACTATTTCTACCCTTGTGTTATATGGATCTATTACTCTAATGCTATGATCTATTCAGTCATTTACTGTCTCACCTGTTTTATATCTCTGATGTTGCTATTGTATTTTGCTCGATGCGTTGTGAGTTATACAACAGGTTTTGTGTTATGCTATTTATTTTACCTTTAGATTACCGCTTACATTGGCCGAGCACCATTGTAGAGCACAATCCTGGTCTTTTGGGTGTCGGCGGTGTAAGGCGGTCGTATTAGCGTCCCTCACTTGATGGAACCCCAAAGCCAAATCTGGTTGCGAGAATAACTTAGCTCCATTTAATTGATTAAATAGGTCATCAATTCTTGGATATATATATATATATATATATATATATTATTCACTATTCTCTCATTCATCTTAAAAGCCCATCGGATATCTTCACAAATACTATCGCATCTCCCCAAAGTGAGATACTTAGCCTTACAAAGCTTTTCCCTTCTAACTCCACCAATTGTTTATTTTAACACCTTCATCCCCATCAAAGGCATTCTGTTAGGGGGTCGACTAAGTAGTTTTACTTTCGGTAGCTACTCTACATGAAACTCTACCGCTCTCGATGTCGCAATCCCAAGATTAGTTCGGATACATTAGGAAATTCCTTCACTACTCATACTGCACTGGGATGAAACTAAAGCGAACAAAACACCTTTGAACCTAGTTTTAAGTGCACTAGAAACTGCAAATACTCTTTTTTCCGACTTGAGTGACCCAAGGTTATTATCCTTTCGGCATATTATATTCTAGTTTAGTAGAACACCAATATATCCATCCCTAAAATAACCCCAAAGCACATGTAGTCAAACACGTAGGGATCAAATAAAAACTTTCACCAATCTAAATCAATCTCTAAGTGAGTACATCTCAATTCTAGAGTGGAATATCCTCCTATTAGATTTGCTACACATATAGAAGTGACTAAATAGGAAACTCTAACCCTAGTGTATCAACCAAGTCTTTAGTTATTAATAAGAGTCTAGCATCGGTATCAAACAACATTCATACTAAAGTACCAATAATCAAAGTCATACTTTTTGAAGTAATGTTATTTCCTTTCTTCTAAGAAGACAGACCTCCCTCCGGACTTTCCAAAGAATAAATTAAACTTTGAGCTTTGGAAAATCCTTTTTTAGATGTCCCATCTTATTGCACTAAAAGCACTTTACCATTCCAAGATTCTTTAACCGGACAATTTATCGCATAGTGCCCCTTCTCTCCATGGTTAAAAGAAGCAACCTCGGTAATAGCAACTCATCCACCCCTCATTTCGGCACACCCTTGTTGCCTTTGGTATACGGGACAAACTTCTTATTACGACCTATATAGTGTATTATAGTGGTGCTCGACTGATGCATGACCGTCAAGCTTGTAAGGTAAGTAAAACATCATAGAACCCGTCGTATATCTCACAGCACATCTAATAAAATAAAATAATAAGCATCTTAGATATAAAATCGGTAAGACAGTATTAACTAAATTAATCACATGTTTTATAATAAATAGATCCATATGGGTATATACTATAAGTGTTAGAGTTATACATCAAAACTCATAAATAATTGTCTCTAAATGATAAAGGCACTAGCAAGCTCCATAGTACCGTGCAGCGTAATATAAGTATGGCAATACAAGAGTGTGATCTTTTGCTTGTCCTATGTCCAACTCCATGTGCTAACCAGACCCAATAATCCTCAATCAACTCATTTAAGAGTGCCCGAAATAATAGATGTAAAGCATTAAATCTTAAGCCAGACAACTGTCTGGTGTGAGCGGTAGCAAATCTCTAAATACTAGTATACCACTATAATAGAACAAATGGTATGAAGGATCTTATCGATTTGTCCCTGCATAGACAGAGTTAACACATATACAAGGTATATGCCTCTCTACATTATAATCATTATGGGTGTACTATACATCAAAGTACTATGGGGTGTCTATATATCCACATCAATAATATCGACCTCATGTGACAGCCCTAAGTTGATAATAAATCAAGAAAAAATAACATCCATCCTTAGATTCTCTCACTTAGTGCGTTGTTTAAATGATAACTCGAACGACCCATTATGGTCAAAGACAACTCAGAGTCTTGGTTCCTTCATACTCGGATCCATGCCACTCAGTAAGCCAAGAATTAAATAGCCCATTATGGCTGATCCACGGTATAGATCGGTCGCCATGAAGATCAGAATGTCCGTCGTGGAGAACATGATCTGTCATAGTGTGAATGGGTACCCCATATTACACTTGATTTATGAGTACTTTATGAACCCTTGAGTTTCAATGATCCCTTTGCACACGTAATCTATAGCATAGCTCATCTTGGAATTGATCCTACAACTCCCATCATGATTTAGCCGTGGTTGAGACAACTCTTCATAATCATCATCAGTAGAGTATTGTCATTCATCCCATAACCATCTTCTAATAGTACCCTCAATCCGACTCATAGTCATCTACTCTACATCCCGAAGTATATGTAACATCCCTAATTTTTGTTTAACATTATTCAAAAGATTTAGTTAGATAAATTAAATAGAATAATGTGTTTTGTGATAAGAAGGATGAGATTTCTTAATTAATCTAGGAATGCCTTAAGTAATCAAATAATGATATGGTTTTAAATATAAGAATGGAAAAAAAATTATGAGAGAGGTAAAAGGGGAATAATCCCTGAGTTTATTCCCTAAACTATTCCTCTCTCCTGTTCATTATCACTTTCGAAATTATTAAGTAAAATACAAATCAAGGCCAACCATTATTAGGAAGAAAAGGAAGAGGAAATCTAAAGCAATTCAAAGGAAAAGCTTAAGGAAATCGAACAACCACAAATCTCAATCTCTTTATCCAATCTATGGTGAATAATAGTATCCATCTTAAGTTTTTTGTTTATTATTGGATCTATAATCTATTTTCAAATTGATTTTGATAATATGTCATGGATGGATTGATTATATCATTATCGAATTAAACTATGATTTATTGGAATTTTTACGGAACTAACTTAGTAGGTTTTATAGGTAAAACCAAATTTTTTTGGTCTCCTATGGATTAGAAATTTTGATACATTATGAAAACATTATTTGGGAGATGGATTTTCAATTTCATAATGTTCTAAGTTAATATGAATTTTCAATGAATTTAGTAAGATGGAAAATGTGTTTATTTTGGGCTTTAATTATTGAAGACAAAAAATTATTTCGACCATGAAATTTTTATATGAGAGAGAATAAGTAATTTTGATTTTTGAGGGTTTTTCCCAAGTGATTATGATTTTCCATCAATTTATTAAGCTAGAAAAGTTATTAATAACAATATTATTTGTATGGGTTTGCAAATTATTCCAATGGGAGTATGATGCGTTGTAGTAGTTTTTCTTAAAAGAAATGGGTAAACTATATTATTATCTAATAAAAAATTGACAAGGTTTAAGAGTCGGGAAAATAAAATGGCTTTATATGGAAATAAAACAGTTTTTCATTTAATTCAAAAATTTCCATGTCATTAGATTGAGTATTGAAACTTAGGTAACAGTCGATATCCATGCCATAGATATGATCTCCGACGTTGACATGAAGGATGCATATGATATCTGCCATGGTAGGTATAAAATGAATCTGTTCATATAGATATATAGGATTTCGACATTTCTTTCGACATCAATGGTTTTGTTACTCAATAAAACATGAATATGATATCCTTATGTCTAAAGATTGGCTTTTGGATTTTAAATATTTTAGGGTTCAACATAAGACAATCGACATATTTATTGGTTTTAAGCTTGATATCGCTTGCCACCCTTTGTTTTAGGCATCCTTTATATTAGCATCATAAGCAGCCGCGGTTTTAAAGAAGGCAACATCCATTGCTCTAAGGAAATGATGCCCCAAGTCTTATTTTCGACATTAAATATTTTATGGCAAAGAATGCCACAAGTCTTATTTTCGACCTCAGGTGTTTTGTGGCAATGATGCCATAAACCTTTAGATCCGACATGCTTTACTTTCTAGGCCAAAAGCCATATGTTATGCAAACCAAATGCTAAGTTTTTATAGGTGTGTCAACCTATATATTTTATAATGTGATAATCATGATTTCGGCCTTGTGGCTTTATGCATTATAAAATCAGAATTTTTGGTTTCAAAACTGAGGATAGAGTTCAACAATATGTTTTAAGGCATAGATGCCATAAGTTTGCAACTTGAATAGCTATATTGAATGGCACAATAATCCCTATGTTTTAGAGGTATGACAACCTTAATATGGTACCGAATGTATAAAAGGCTATTTTAAAAATGATTGTATATTGGCATAAGGTTTCAGCTAAGTAATGTGTTATTTTTCCTTGTATTAAAGAATGATTTTAAAGGATTAAATTTTGCAGAAATAAATATTTCCAAGGAATTAAATTGGTGTGTAGCCCAAGTTTTATATGAATTTGCCGAAGGAAATTATTGCTTAAGGTGAAGTAATTTGCAATGTCAATGATTGTTGATTGAACATATTTTGATGAATGATGTTATATGTTATTATTATTATTCAATCAGTTAATTTACATATTTATCATTATTATGCTCCTATTATTATAACCCAACATGTATTTTGGGATTAAGGGTGGAGTTACAAGTTAGGTAGTCTCAGAAGTGAATATGGTCAGACTTAACTCTTGGATGAGTAGAATTCCACCCAAGAGATCACATAGGTCTATATGTTAGGATGCTTTAAATTGATCAAAAATATATAGCTTAGAGATATAAAACCAAATAAGACTTTAAGCAGGACAGCTGTAGGGTTGTGCCCTATGCTTTAGCCGTTTGCCTCCTGTTGGTAAAGGCCTATGATTCTAGTGCATAAAGATTTATCATTAGTGATAGACTAGAAGGATTTGTACACATAGAAGTGAATTGGTAGCTCTACATGCTCACAATATTGCTTAATTGTTTTCCCTTAATACTATTTGGGGATTCTCCTAACTATGTCTGTAAAGTGTTTTGTTTACTCCTAACCGTATTTGCAGATTTTTGAATATCTGGTTAAATTATGTCCCGATTAGCCCGACGGCTTACTGGTTGACCTACAAAACCATTATTTTCATAGTGATCCCATGAAAACTATGATTTGAGATGGATGGTCCATTTGATTTGAGACAGATAGTCAATTTGAAATGAGACAAATAGTTTATTTTGGGACGGGTAAACCTTGGGTGCATCTAGGAGGACAAATTAGTCAGCCTTACCCATATTGCATATACATATATGATCATGTCATTATTATTCTAACCATTGTGGCTGCAGGTGCATGATTTGCGATTGATATACTTGGATAAGATACCAGTGTGGGGAGAACCCATTCTGCTAAGTGGTGTGGTCTCACTAAATATCTATTTTGGTTCGAGATGATATATTATTATTCACACAAGACTTTTTTTCTGACTCAAAATTTTTCTTTTTCACCCTAAACTCTCAGGTACATATTTGAGTATGTCGAGAGTTGGGATTTCCAAGTAAGACGAATAAGCTTGGGAGACATGAGGGAGGCAAGCTAGCTATTACTAAAAGATTTTATTTTTCCACTATGTTGTTTTTTTATTTTAATGGACATAATGACAAAAGTTATAACTATCAAGTATTAGACTTTGATCAACCAAAGGGGCATCTTCATATATCACTCTTGAAGTATTTTGTAACTATGACATGTTCTCTATATAAGGGCAATGAATGAGATTATGTAATAAATGTGAAATTTATTTTTGAAATGTAATGTGAAAGTTTATTTAATGAATTGAGTTTTGAAAAAATTTCATATTCATGTGCTTCTGATGTTAATGATACAATTAACATCAAATATTTTTCATTGGAAATTAATAATATGGATGACTGCAACATCCATAGCACTTACTTTCGAGCCTCAAAGTAGAGGATGTTACAACTTGGTATCAGAGCATAGGTTTATGTAATATTAAAAGATTTTGAAACACAATCCAATAAATCATAGAATAAGATTGGGGTTCGGGATAATGCTATGGTAACGTACTTGTATTTTCTATATATGTATGTATTCGTCCCCTCTCTCTTCTGCATCTTATTAAGGCTCGTATGCAGATTATGAGAAATCAAAATATGGTAGCAGGAAAGGGAAAAGTGAATGGAGGAAGCTCCACAACTAATGGAAATGTTCGGCCCAATACTACAAGGAATCCCGGTCGACAAGAAAATGCTAATCTAAATGCAAATGCTAATGTGAGTGTTAGAACCCCCAATAGATATGGGGACTATGTACCAGTTCTTCATGAATATGATGCAAGCTAGAGCTGCCACTGGTTTCAGTGGGTGATAATGCTTTTCATGTAGGAGGAGCTAATCCCGAGGTTCAAATTAGAAATAACTATGCCAAACCGAGCCATGATTATACCAGTCTCGGAGGAAAGCCTTTTCTAGGAATACAAGATGCTATTAAAGTTAAGAATTGGCTATTGCACTGTAAGAGAATTTTTGCTGATTTAGACATGAATGACAATCAGAAAAGGAAGTTGGCATCGAGGCAGTTGCATGGAGCTACTTTGTACTGATGGAATGGTGTGACCATAGGAACCCGAGAGGAGGAATTGACTTAGGTCAAGTTTAGAGGGAGATCTAAGTAAAGGCTCTTATCTGAGATAGCCAAGTCAACTTTGCTTAGGAAGTTCGCAGATTTGGATTGAGGAGAAATATCTGTACCGGAGTATGCGACTAAGTTTGATTAGCTATCCAAGTATAAATATGCTACCATAAACACTGTGAACAAAAGGAATGAGAAGTTCATTCATGGATTGAAGCAGAGATCGCCAGAGCAACTATGATGCATCTCAGAGATCCAAGTGATGTGGTGATGAAGATGACATTAAGGAATAAGGAAACGCTTTCAACATTTGGAAAGGAAAAGCCAGTGGAGACTTATGGGAGTCAAGGCAAGAAAAGGGAGGTCTTTAAGAAGAACGGAGCTTAGAAGGATAGATTTGCTAAGAAAGGAAAATCTGATCCTGTTTGCTTTAAGTGTGATAAGAAAGGGCATTATGCTCATGAGTGTTAGATCAGTAAGGGAAAGAAGGTTGTGGAAAAGAAAAGTGTGAAGTGTTTTAACTATGACTAGATAAGGCATTTCAAGAATCAATGTCTAGAACTCACCAAGACCGATAAAGGGAAAGTCTTTGCTCTGGAGCCATCTGCATCTAGGCCTGCCGTAGAGGAGAATGGAAATTCTATAATGGGATGTACACTTTTGATTCATGGAATACCTATTAGAGTACCGTTTGATACTAATGCATCACATTCTTTTATATCTCATTGCTTGGTAAGTAAGCTAAATCTAGAACCATCATACCTTGTTACTTCCTTAAGTGTTGTTAATCCAATAGAAGGGTATGCAACTTTTGGGATGAGATGTGACCATGTAGACTTTGAGTTGTTAGGTCATGCTTTTGCCTGCAATCTGTATGTATTTGATTTTGTGGGTTTTGGGATTATTCTAGGTATGGATAGGTTAAGCAGATACGATGATAGGATATTTTGCAAGTTGGGAAGATATCATTAAGACACCCTAATAGCAATGATCGAATTGTAAAATCAGTAGAGAATGTAGGGTTCAATGTTTGTGTTTTATTGGGTGCAATGCGAATGGTGGATGAAGTGAATCAAGTTTTTTTCGTAAGAGTGTTTGCAAATGTTTTTGACCTAGTTATAGGACTACTGTCGAGACGAGCTATTAACTTTTGAAAAGATCTTATATCTGGAGCTGAACCCATAAGTAGATCACCTAGTAGAATGACACCTATTGAGATGAAAAAGTTAAAGGTGCAAATGGTGGACTTAGACGGAAAGAATGTTATTAGACCAAGCAGTTTGCCTTGGGAAGTGGTCGTGGTCTTCATAAAGAAACCAGACAGATCGTTGAGGATGTGTAATGACTATCGTAAGTTGAATGAGAAGATGATAAAGAGTTGATATCCTTTGTCGAGAATAGATTATTTATTTGATCATTTGAGTGGAACCAAGGTATTCTCGTAGTTGGATTTAACAATAGGGTTCCATCAATTGAGGGTAGCGGAGGATAGTAAACCGTTATTAGAATTTCGAACAAGATATGGTTTGTATGAATGGTTAGTCATGCCCTTTGGACTAACCAATGCGACTGCTTACTTTGTGGACTTGATGAACCGGATCTTCCAAGATCATTTGGATAGACTCATATTGGTGTTTGTATATGACATTCTGATAAACTTAAAGAATGAACAAGACCATGAAGTTCATCTCAGAATAGTGCTAGAAATGATGATGCAACATCAACTGAAAAAGAAGTTTTCAAAATGTCGTTTTTGAAAGAAAGAATTGAAGTTTCATAGTCATGTGCTTTTAGAAAAAGGGTTTTCCATGAATCCAGCTAAGATTGAAGCTGTCAATAATTGAAAGAGATCAAAGACTGTGGTTGTGATAAGAAGTTTTTCTTGAACTAGCTGGCTATTATCAGAGATTCATCAAGGATTTCTCTCGAATTGTAGCACCTATGTCTAAACTAACTAGGAAGAACGTGAAATATGTTTGGACCGATAAATGTGAGGAAGCATTCCTGAAGCTAAATCATCCATTGACAAATGTGCCCATGTTAGTTGTTCCACATGGAAATCAAAATTTGGTGGTGTGTATAGAAGAATATGAGTCAGGGTTAGGAGCTGTGTTAATGCGAAGATGTAAAGTGATTGCCTATGCTTCTCGATGGCTTAGACCATATGAAGTTAGATATTCGACCCATGATTTAGAGTTGGCAGCGGTGATCTTTGCTTTGAAAGTGTGGAGACACTATCCCTTGGGAGAACTATTCGATTTGTTTATGGATCATAAGTCATTGAAGTATTTATTCTCTTAGAAGGAGTAGAATACGAGACGTCAAAGATGGCTACAGTTTTTAGAAGCTTATGATTTGGGTGTTGAGTATATGCCATGGAAAAAAAATAAAGTGGTGGATGCATTTGGTAGAAAATGTCAGAATGTGGTGTTGGCTATGTTAGCAGAATTGAAGGACTTAGAGGAATTGACTACCTATGGTGTGCAGTTAAGATCAACGACTGGTTCTAGTCAGGTAACTGTCGTATTGTCATGTTTGGAAGTTCGGTCAGTGACGATAGAAAGGATTGCTTCTAAGCAGAGAGATGATCCATTACTAGCGGAACAGATTAAAAGATTGGAAGATGGAACTAAGATTGATAATTTAAAGGATTTTAGTCTTGACCAGAATGGATGGTTAAGGAAGAAGAAATGGTTGTGTGTTCCAGATGTTTGCGGTCTAAGGAAGGAAGTTCTTAGGGAGTGTCATCAATCGAAGCTTATTACTCATCTTGGAGGTACTAAGCTGTAAGGGGTGCAATCGATAATGGAAGGTAGTGAGATGTGTTGGAGTTGTCATGCGAAGTTTGGGATCGAAGAGTCAGTGTGTGATGCGAAATATGAAAAGAAAGAGCTAAGGGTAGGTCAAAGGGTTCGTGAGTAGTCCTTTGGCAGAGTTTGGTTTGTCGATAATGGTACGGTTGCTCGTTTGATGGGTTGATTCATTGGCGACCCTTCTTCTCGAGGAACGACTTCGGCAACAACTAACTTTACGCCGGGAGGTAGATAAGTCTATGATGAGTCAGATTTAGGGAACAGTTGGAGGCGGGTTATAGGACATACGAAGACACTCTATGACATATAACGACTGTCTGGAGTAGTTCCCAACTGCAACGGCTTAAAATGACAGTTGGGTGGATAGTTCCAAGACAAGCTCTGCTACGGATGGCGTGTGCAAGGGGAAAGGATCGATGATACTTGTGGGGTTGAGATAGATAGATATAGTGATGTATCTAGTCTCGAGTGTTGAGTTGGATTGATGCGGTGATGTGTCTAATATCCGAGATGAATTGATGTGGGATGCATCTAGTCTCGTGATGATTGGGATAGATTGGCATGGTGATATGCAAAGTCCTTCAGTTTGCGAGCTGTCTAAACACCTTTGGTACCTTGGCACCCAAATTACACCCATGATGGTGATCATAAAGTAGCTTATATTGTTTATGTGCCAACTCTGTGGATGTAGGCATTGGTTAGGTATGATTTCGTGTATCGATTGTCCTATTCTATCTTTTAATTGTATTTGAGTTTCTATCGTTCATACTAGAGTGCTGTCTAACCTGAGGTTTTATGCATTGCTTCTTATAACTCTTGGTACTCTTAAATGAGCAGATTAGAGACAGGTTTGGTGAGCACGAGTAGCTGTTTAGACGACGAGCATGCAGCTATTTCTCATATTATTACATTTACTTTAGTGTTTTCTTTATTCAGTACTAAAGAGCTTATTAGTACTTTTATTTTGTGAGACGGTTATTTAGGAGTTATTTGGGATGTATGACACTATTTCTACCCTTGTGTTATATGGATCTATTACTCTAATGCTATGATCTATTCAGTCATTTACTGTCCCACCTGTTTTATATCTCTGATGTTGCTATTGCATTTGGCTCGATGCGTTGTGAGTTATACAACAGGTTTTGTGTTATGCTATTTATTTTACCTTTAGATTACCGCTTACATTGGTCGAGCACCATTGTAGAGCATAATCCTGGTCTTTTGGGTGTCGGCGGTGTAAGGCAGTCGTATTAATTTCCCTCACTTGATGGAACCCCAAAGCCAAATCTGGTTGCGAGAATAACTTGGCTCCATTTAATTGATTAAATAGGTCATCAATTCTTGGGAATATATATATATATATATTATTCGCTATTCTCTCATTCATCTTAAAAGCCCATCAGATATCTTCACAAATACTATCGCATCTCCCCAAAGTGAGATACTTAGCCTTACGAAGCTCTTCCCTTCTAACTCCACCAATTGTTTATTTTAACTCCTTCATCCCCTTCAAAGGCATTCTGTTAGGGGGTCGACTAAGTAGTTTTACTTTCAGTAACTACTCTACATGAAACTCTACCGCTCTCGATGTTGCAATCCCAAGATTAGTTTGGATACATTATGAAATTCCTTCATTACTCATACTGCACTGGAATGAAACTAAAGCGAACAAAACACCTTTGAACCTAGTTTTAAGTGCACTAGAAACTACAAATACTCTTTTTGTCGACTTGGGTGACTCAAGGTTATTATCCTTTCGTCATATTATATTCTAGTTTAGTAGAACACCAATATATCCATCCTTAAAATAACCCCAAAGCACATGTAGTCAAACACGTAGGGATCAAATAAAAACTTACACCAATCTAATTCAATCTCTAAGTTAGTACATCTCAATTCTAGAGTGGCATATCCTCCTATCAGATTTGCTACACATATAGAAGTGACTAAATAGGAAATTCTAACCCTAGTGCATCGACCAAGTCTTTAGTTATAAATAAGAGTGTGGCACCGGTATCAAACAATATTCATGCTAAAGTACCAATAATCAAGGTCATACTTTTTGAAGTATTGTTATATCATTTCTTCTAAGAAGACAGACCTCCCTCCGGACCTTCCAAAGCATAAGTTAAACTTTGAGCTTTGGAAAATCCGTTTTTAGATGTCCCATCTTATTGCACTAGAAGCACTTTACCATTCCAAGGATCTTTAACCTGACAATTTATCGCATAATGCCCCTTCTCTCCATGATTAAAAGAAGCAACCTCGGTAATAGCAACTCCTCCACCCCTCATTTCGACGCACCCGTGTTGCCTTTGGTATACGGGCAAAACTTCTTATTACGACCTATATAATGCTTTATAGTGGTGCTCGACTGATGCATAACCGTCAAGCTTGTAAGGTAAATAAAACATCATAGAACCCGTCGTATATCTCACAGCACATCTAATAAAATAAAATAATAAGCATCTTAGATATAAAATCGGTAAGACAGTATTAACTGAATTAATCATAGGTTTCATAATAAATAGATCCACACGGGTATATATTATAAGTGATAGAGTTATACATCAAAACTCATAAATAATTATCTCTAAATGATAAAGGCACTAGCAAGCTCCATAGTACCGTGCAGCGTAATATAAGTATGGCAATACGAGAGTGTGATCTTTTGCGCGTCCTACGTCCAACTCCATGTGCTAACCAGACCCGATATCCTCAATCAACTAATTTAAGAGTACCTGAAATAATAGATGTAAAGCATTAAATCTTAAGTCAGAGAACTGTATGGTGTGAGCGGTAGCAAATCTCTAAATACTAGTATACCACTATAATAGAAAAAAATGGTATGAGGGATCTTATCGATATGTCCCTGCATAGACAGAGTTAACACATATACAAGGTATATGCCGCTCTACATCATAATCATTATGGGTGTACTATACATCAAAGTACTATGGGGTGTCTATATATCCACATCAATAATATCGACCTCATGTGACAGCCCTAAGTTGATATTAAATCAAGAAAAAATAACATCCATCGTTAGATTCTCTCACTTAGTGCGTTGTTTAAATGATAAATCGAACGACCCATTATGGTCAAAGACAACTCAGAGTCTCGGTTCCTTCGTACTCGGATCCATGCCACTCGGTAAGCCAAGAATTAAATAGCCCATTATGGTTGATCCACGGTATAGATCGGTTGCCATGAAGATCAAAATGTCTGTCATGGAGAACATGATCTGTTATAGTTTGAATGGGTACCCCATATTACACTTGATTTATGAGTACTTTATGAACCCTCGAGTTTCAATGATCCCTCTGCACACGTAATCTATAGCATAGCTCATCTTGGAATTGATCCTACAACTCCCGTCATGATTTAGCCATGGTTGAGACAACTCTCCATAATCATCATCAGTAGAGTATTGTCATTCATCCCATAACCATCCTCTAATAGTACCCTCAATTTGACTCATAGTCATCTACTCTACATCCCGAAATATATGTAACATCCCTAATTTTTGTTTAACATTATTCAAGAGATTTAGTTATATAAATTAAATAGAATAATATGTTTTGTGATAAGAAGGATGAGATTTCTTAATTAATCTAGGAATGCCTTAAGTAATCAAATAATGATATGGTTTTAAATATAAGAATGGAAAAGAATTTATGAGAGTGGCAAAAGTGGAATAATCCCTTAGTTTATTCCCTACACTCTTCCTCTCTCCCGTTCATTTTCACTTTCGAAATTATTAAGTAAAATACAAATCAAGGCCAACCATTATTAGGAAGAAAAGGAAGAGGAAATCTAAAGCAATTCAAAGGAAAAGTTTAAGGAAATCAAACAACCAAAAATCTCAATCTCTTTATCTAATCTAAGGTGAATAATAGTATCCATCATAAGTTTTTTGTTTATTATTGGATCTATAATCTATTTTCAAATTGATTTTGATAATATGTCATGGATGGATTGATTATATCATTATCGAATTAAACTATGATTTATTGGAATTTTTATGGAACTGACTTAGTAGGTTTTATAGGTAAAACCAAATTTTTTTGATCTCCTATGGATTAGAAATTTTGATACATTATGAAAAACATTATTTTGGAGATGGATTTTCAGTTTCATAATGTTCTAAGTTAATATGAATATTTTGTGAATTTACTAAGATGGAAAATTTGTTTACTTTGGGCTTTAATTATTGAAAACAATTAAATAAATATTTCGACCATGAAATTTTTATATGAGAGAGAATAAGTAATTTTGATTTTTAAGGGTTTTTCCCAAGTGATTATGGTTTTCTATGAATTAATTAAGATAGAAAAGTTATTAAATAACAATATTATTTGTATAGGTTTGCAAATTATTCCTATGGGAGTAGATGGCGTTGTAGTAGTTTTTCTTAAAAGAAATGGGTAAAGTATATTATTATCCAATAGAAAATTGACAAGGTTCAAGAGTCGGGAAAATAAAATGGCTTTATATGGAAATAAAATAGTTTTTCATTTAATTCAAAAATTTCCATGTCATTAGATTGAATATTGAAACTTAGGTAACAGTCGATATCCATGCCATAGATATGATCTCCGACGTTGACATGAAGGGATGCATATGATATCTACCATGGTAGATATAAAATGAATCTGTTCATATAGATGTATAGGATTTCGGCATTTCTTTGGACATGAATGGTTTTGTTACTCAATAAAACATGAATGTGACATCCTTATGTTTAAAGATTGGCTTTTGGATTTTAAATAGTTTGGGGTTCAACATAAGACAATCGACATCCTTTATTGGTTTTAAGCTTGATATCCCTTGCCACCCTTTGTTTTAGGCATCCTTTATATTAGCATCATAAGGAACCACGGTTTTAAAGAAGACAACATCCATTTCTCTATGAAATGATGCCCCAAGTCTTATTTTCGACATTAAATGTTTTATGGCAAAGAATGCCGCAAGTCTTATATTCAACCTCAGGTGTTTTGTGGCAATGATGCCATAAACCTTTAGATCCGACATGCTTTACTTTCTTGTCCAAAAGCCATATGTTATGCAAACCAAATGCTAAGTTTTTATAGGTGTGTCAACCTATATATTTTATAATGTGTTTTGTTTACTCCTAAATTATGTCCCGATTAGCCCGACGGCTTACTGGTTGACCTACAAAACCAATATTTTCATAGTGATCCCATGAAAACTATGATTTGAGATGGATAGTCCATTTGATTTAAGACAGATAGTCAATTTGAAATGAGACAAATAGTTCATTTTAGGAAGGGTAAACCTTGGGTGTGCATAGCTCTAGGAGGACAAATTAGTCAGCCTTACCCATATTGCATATACATATATGTTCATGTCATGATTATTCTAACCATTGTGGTTGCAGGTGCATGATTTGCGATTGACATATTTGGTTAAGATACCAGTGTAGGGAGAACCCATTTTGCTAAGTGGCGTGGTCTCACTAAATATCTATTTTGGTTCGAGATGATATATTATTATTCACACAAGTCTTTTTTTCTGACTCAAAATTTTTCTTTTTCACCCTAAACTCTCATATACATATTTGAGTATGTCGAGAGTAGGGATTTCCATGTAAGACGAATAAGCTTGGGAGACATGAAGGAGGCAAGCTATGTAACAACCCAGAAATTTCGATCCCGAAATTACCAGATAGTTAGTAAAAAAAGAAAGAGAAAGAAGAAAGAGATAGAAGAAGAACAGAAAGAAACACACAATCTCACATTCGCAGCGGATAAAATATAATATCAAATAAAATAGCAGTTATACAAAGAAAACTATAGCTGTTAATTTACATTTAAACACATCAGAGTACATAAACATTGGACAAAACAATCATGTCCAGATACTACAATATCACAGTGGATACTCTCTATACGTCCCTGCCATTCAGCTCGCCTCCTGAACTCCAGAACGTCCTTACCTGAAAATCTGTAATACTCGGTCTGACCCGAGCATTACATCAAAGTAACACCCGAGTCAGGCTGGAAACCAGCGTGAGTAAACCCATCTAACATGTAATACAAAAGCGTATAACTGATATGAACTCGGGGTAACTTATGTCAATTTACAAGTTCACAAGTCGTTAAAGACATTACTCATATCACACATCAATTTCTAAGTGTCAAAACTTAGATTAAATGGTCCAATACTCTTAAATCATTCCAAACCAGCACATTGACTTCCACATTCAAATTTATAAAGAATCGAAGTGGCTTCGGGTATTAAATAAATATCCGACTCCGGTCTCTTCGAATCCAACGTCATCTAAACCCAAGTTATCCAATTTAATACAATTCAATCTTTAATTGTCGGATAATTCCTTTACACAGCAATCCATAATAGATTGATAATCTCATTATCATCGTCCATTCAACATAATCATACCACAAACAATTCATATCAGAGATATCTCCCAAGTCAAGACATCCATCATCATTAAATTACTAATAAGCAAGATTTATCATTCCAATTAATTAAATTCATTAATGATCCCTTAATTACCTTCATTAGTGTGATGAAACTAATTACTTAAGATTTAATCTCCTAATCCTGCTTAACAATCATTAAGCAATTACAACACTTAATTAATCACTTCTTGACTATCCTTATAAATGAATCAATTAACCTTTAAGCATAGATTAATTGATTTATCTCCTTCAAAACAAAGTAATTAACCCTTAATTACTTTGTAATCAATTAATTAACTTTTAATTAACTGATTAATTATCCATTAACTATTTATTAACAAACTTAATTATTACTCAATATAATTAATCCATAATGAATCTTATAATTAACTAAATAATTATCTCCTAATTATTAATTAATAAACTTAATTATTAATTAACAAACTTAATTACAAATTAATTAACCCTTAATTATTAATTAACCGATCCTTAATTAATATTGATTAATTTTTAATTATTTTTTATTAATCCTTAATCAACTTTGATTAATCCTTCATTATAATTAATTAACCTTTAATTAATTAAATAATAACCCTTGATTAATTATTAATTAAACCAATTAATTACTCTTGAATAATTACTTAATTAGTCATTTATAATTAATCAAATTGATTAATTATACTAAAATTCCACAATTAACTTAATTTATCTAATGGTATTATACCTTTAATCATCTTAAGACAAGACATTATATCATTGATACCTTTATTAACATTAACACTTAAAAACATTTTAACTTTATAATTTATCATTAATTAAGTTTTAAATAAATAATTATTCACTTGAAAATTTTAAAGTTATCAAAGCTTAACTTTATAAAACTTAAAATATTATCAAGTAAAGGTTTCAAAACTAATTCAAGTTGTATTTTTAAACTTACCTTTCTAAAAATTTTAACTTACATTTTAAAGTAATGTTTTTTTTTAAATCACTTTAAAATTTCAATTAACAAAAATTAATTTAAACAACCTTTAAAACTTCATAACCAATTATTTAATAAATAATTGGTATATATACAAAGTAAGTTTATATAAAATTTTAATCTAAATTTAACTTTAAATTTCAAACCAATTTGATTTTAATCATTTTAAAATTGTTCAAACAGCTGCTTCTGGTTTAACTCGAAGCCCTCCCGGACATATTCCCGAGTCAAATTCAATTTTATACCATTCCTAAAACTTAGCCGAATTTTAAGTTTTAAAATCTGCAGCTCTTACCACCCAATTTCACTCAAGTTTACTTTCGAGTTTTCTTCTCAAATACTCGAGCAATGCTGCGAGAAAACCCAATACTAACATCAGATGTTCCACCTCCTTGTGCACCTGCACGGTGAACTTCGACGTCGGTGATCACCATAGATAGCTTCGACACATCGAATCTTACCATAGCACCAATATCCGATCACCAGAACAACCATGAACAACTCGAATCAAAATCGAGCTTCAAACGCAAAACTGGAACTAGAAGCAAAAACATGGAAAACCTTCGAACCCCTTGCTCCGACCACCGGCGTATCTGAAATTCCACCCATGACCTCATCAACACCCCTACATCCATCTCCCCGAACCTGGTGGCACTCGATTCACCAGAGAGTTCGTGGTGAAGCAAATCCCATCCCTCAACAAAACTAGGTTTAGAACCAACTCTGGCCAACCACCGTCTCCATAATGCCTGGAACACCCTCCAACCATTTTTGCCGACCCCTTCGATCATTCCCCCACCACCAGTGAGAACCCTGACCGCCCATAACACATAGACCATCAGAAATTACCCAGAATCCACTTTCTGATCAAACCCAAATTCCTCATTCAATCTATTTCTAAATTTTTTTTTGATTTGATTCCTAAAATTCATGACTTACAACTACAAACCTGATTGTGGATCCTAAATCTGAAATTAAGATGTTTGATTCTCTCCCAATTCAAAGTTTCTCTGAAACTTTTGTTGTAGATATAATTTTTAATTGTTTAAATTCCAAAAATCATTTCATTATTTTTTTTAATGTTACCTTACTTAAAAACTTTTCTCCTCAAAAATCAAAATCCAATAGATTTAAAAAGGAAGATAGGAGTTTTGTTTGGAAGTTTGAAGCTCTGATTATAACAGAGGCATGATTTAAACAGTTATAAACATTCTTATATATATAATATGTGCAGGTTCAAACAAAATTTCAGAGAACAATTACTCAAGCATACATTATTTCATCACATCAATATAAATTTAACACTTGCTCTAGGTTCAACTATATATATAGATATATATTTTTAACAAAAGATTGCTCACTTTTTAATTTGAAAGAACAGAGAGCCTGTACTTTTCTTTGAACAGAAAGTTTGATTTTAAACTGTTTTGTTGAGTTGAATTGGGAAAAACAACAATTTCCATTTTAAAATCAAAACAAGAAACTGTTTAGATAGTGAGATATAAATTTTCTTTGAGTGATATTAATCTTGTAACACAACATAAATATGTCATTCCATTTTATTTTTATTTCCCTCTGAGGCGCACATATATTCTATTTTATTCCATGCATGCATCAGATCATTCATGCATGAAATTATTCCTACAGGTCTTGACTTCAAGCATGCTTCAAATATTGTACTGTTAAATTTAGAGATGAAGTTTACTCACATATTTTCTGAAGAGGCAGAGGAATAGGGTTCCTGGAACAGAATGCTTGAACCTGATGCCTCCTTGATATTTCACTTGTTAAAGTCGAACTCGAATTGAATTTGAGTTGCAGATAACTTGTTGTTGTTGATCTTGAACTTGAAATGCAGGTTATTGAAGTTGTAGATCTGCTTTTGCTTTTAAACTTCAGATTTGAAAAATAGTTTTCTCTTTTGAGAACAAGATTTTGGTTTTGAAGAATTTTCTTTGTTTCAGCTGAAAATAGTTTTTGAAGAAGAGATGAAAAATGAATTATGTTATGGTTTTATTACAAATTTAAAAGAAAATTACAATAAAAGTGACAATTGTCTTTATCCTTACTTAATTTGTTAACACATGTTGTTTTAAGAGATTTATAACTTAACACATGTTAATTCATGTCTTAAATTACTTACACATGTCTTTATAAATGATTTGTTATTTTTAAATTAAAGCTAATGAATGTTTAAACTTAATTAATTAGTTTCTTACAATTAGTTATGTATATAAAAATTTCTAAAGAATAAACCAAGTATTATAAAAATCATATACAAATTAATCATTTGAAAATAATATTTTAAATCTTTTAAATAGATATATAAAAGGGGTTATAACTTACTTTCTTAAGTTACAAAATGAATAAATGTTTACATAAACTTACATTTGTCACTTTATTTGCTAAATAGCATAATTTACTCACATGTTATTTAAAATCTAACATTTACATGTTATAACTTGATATTGTTTTGGAAATTTAATTTAATGATTTTGCAAATTTTTAAATAATTATACAAGAAGAATATCAAATAATTATTTATCCAAATATAAATATTTATCATCATATTATTTGTTAAATCAATATTTTGTAAATTAACCCAATTATTTTCAATTACAGATGCCCAGAAATCCAGGTTATTACATTCCTCCCCCCTTAGAATCTTTTCGTCCTCGAAAAGAATCGAAGCCGGAATTTATTAAATATTTTAAAACCAGTTAAAATATTCTTTGATCATTTTAAAACACCTTTAAGTTCTGTAATACTGCTAAATAGTTTTATAAAAATACTTTTTATAACTCGATGTTTCAACCAGTCCATCCTTGTTCTCATAGAAATTCGGTCATGATCAGGCGTACGACTGAAATTCTATAAGTACTCAACAGACCCGCTTTTAACACCCAGTGAAAATACTTGAAAAATAATTTTAGTTGAAAATATAGAAAACAGTTTTTGAAAATAGAGGATATATCTTTGGTGAGAATGCTCTGGAAATCATCACCCCCATCCATGGTCACAGTTACATCCAGGGTTACGTTGCCGTCGCAGCAAAAGTCCATGTAACTGCAGGCTCTCAGAGGCCTCTCGATTACGCCATGGATCCCACACATAACAGATCACAGTTGCACCCAGGGTTACGTTGTCGTCGTAGCAAAAGTCCATGTAACTGCAGGCTCTCAGCGGCCTCTGATTTTCGCTGTCAAAATGAAACCTCTCCACTCCTACATAGGTCGCAGTCTGCCGATATAAAATCAAACGTAGACTGTTGGCTCTCAGCGGCACACACGACTTTCGCTATGGTATACTCTACTCATAATCCCCAGGAACTAGTTTCGTATGGACTCCTCACAGGATCAACTTTAGAACCCCCCATTGGGGCTCAAGGCAGCACCACCCGGTGGTACTCCTGAGAAGTTCATTTCAAGGGAGCGCCTTTTTCCCCAGAGCCATCATCAAAACATTTTATACTATACATATATAGTATCTTCAAATCATACACCTAGTATGATCTCATACAAAGCTCCTTTACACAAAATCGATTATTCCAAAATCGATAATTTTCAAACTAGGCTTTCCAAATTTAATATTGATTTTACCCAAAAATCAAAAGCCTTTCCAAATCCAAAGGTTCCCAAAACCATTTCCAAAATCCTCATATGATCCTTTATATAAATATATATTCAGATATATAAAATCTTTCAAAACTTTGGATCATTTCAAATTTGTATAAAACTCCTTTTATACTTCAAACACTTTCAAAATCCTTTCCTTCTGGCAATAGATTCATCAAGGGGAGTTTTATCTTATAAAACAAAGATATTTACTTTGTTTACTCAAAATCAAATACTCAAATTTGATTACTCTTTCCAATATCAATTTCATTCATATCCGTACGATGTACACATATCATTCGTACGCCATACCAATCTGGTCGCTCACTCGATCACTCAATTTCACTTCCGAACTAGTATCGTCCACCCGACTTCCTAGTGCGGACACAGATCTGGTTTCTTGATCAGAAACCGTCATTCTCCTTGCATAGTCATAACTATGATAGAGAACATCCAGAACCAATCAACAACCCATATCCAGGTTCGCCTTCAAAAATCGAGTGGAAAATTCCAACTCGGATCGATATAACTATCTCGAAATTCTGTGCTCAAATCTGGATCACATTACTATGCGAATAGAATAACATACGTATACCTCACGTATTTATCTTTATTGGTTATTAGCCAAATTAATCTCTTTGTATTCACATTTACTTTGATTTCTTCACTTACTCACAATTGGTTCAATCCATTTGGATTATCACCTCTATTCTTATCTCGATTGGGTATTTAACCAATAACAGTTTAAACTCTATCCAGTTTAAATTTAGAAAATAACTTGAAAAGTTAAAAATAAATAAGTAGTTGGAAAATAATTACTAGTTTGTAAAATAGGTGTAAAATAGTTAGAGAATAGTTAAAATAATAACATAAATTTTAGATAACTGCAAACTAATATTATGATAGTAATTAGTTTTGTAAAACAGTTGAATTATAGTAATTAGTTTATAAAACAGCTGGAAAATTGTTAATTAGTTTCAAAAATAATTGTAAACAAATATATGATAGTTTGGCTTTTAAAAGAAAAGTTGTATACATAATAAATAGCTTTGAAAATAGGTTTATATTAAAACAATTTATATTAAAAATAGTCCAGAGTCAAAACTGTTCACTTTCCAATCTCTATTCTCATCAATTCAATTTAAATTTCCTCTATCATTTAAATTGACCCAATTCCAATTTTAAATAACTCCAATTTCCATTGGACTTGATTTATTCCCAATTCAAGTTGAATTAATTCTCTATCCCTTTCAAATTTAAATCAAATTCCATTTGATTTTAAACATATTCAACCTTAATTACAATACCAGGTTATTCCAATCACTTTGGCCTAATATCCATTTAATTGAACCCACTTCAATTCCAATCCATTTCAACTCCAGTTTGAATTAATCCCAATTTCAAATTCCATTTCCAAATCAAGTTAAATTATTCTTGATTTCTTCCCAAATTCAATTCAAATTCCATTTGAATTTAAAATTATTCAACTTTAATTATAATTCCAAATTATTCCAATAAATTTGGACATATTTCAAATTGAATCCACTTCAATTTCAAATCATTACAAATTAATCCAATTCAAATTTTCCATTTGAATCTTATACTCATACATCTTCATTCACACTTTCAATTACTTCAAATCAAATTCAATTTTAACTAATTCAAATTTTAAATTTTAAACCATCTCGAATTATATAAATTCGAGCTAATACTTCAAATGTTGATTTAATTTCTTTAAATCAATTTACCTCTTTATCCCAATAATGGATTACCATACTCCATTTCTCATTTATTTAAACAAATCTAATCCACAACTTAAAGATTTTTAACAACAATAGGATGATATTATCTAATTCATCTTAAACCATCCATCAATTTACAATTTCCAGATCTTAAACCCATTTTGAGATCACACAAACTCCCATTTCAGATTAACCATTTAACTCCCCAAATTAAATATCAATTTCATCTCAAAATTTCCAAATCAGATTGTTCATTCAAACCTATTTAACTTTTTCGCAAATTAAACTCAATTCACTTAATCCAGTCAACCTTACCCAATTTGCATTTTCCATTTCAAATTTTGAACTTCTCATAAATAATCTTCCCACTTATTAAGTTCAAAAACTTATCACTTTGGGTGTCACATCTTATTCCAAATTTAAAACTCAGCATTTAGAGTTTATTTCAGACCATATTGATATTATGTATATCCACATATATACATATTAACTTCTTCTACCAAGTTATACTTTAAAATTTTAAACCACCTTTGGTTTTCAAAACAAATTTCTTTTAAATTTTCAAACAACTCTTGTTTGAAATAGGACCATTTCATTCAATTGCCTTAAATAATATTATTTATTATTTCTTTAAATTAATTACATCATTAATTAATTCCAATTAATCACATTCGGTAATTAACTTATTTCTTAATTACTTTTGTTAAGTATTTGTCCTTTAAATTACTTATCTCTAGTTACTTCATTAAGTAACTCCCTCTTTATTTATCATTTCTAATTATTATCCACTAATTAATCTCATAAATTAATTGATTATTCTTATCCTAAAACCTTTTTCAAATTCACGATTTAATTTCGGTTTGAATCCACTTCAAACTTATCTTTAATTTAATTTCAATATGTTTGAATGCTATTATCACTTAATTCTTACTATTACTTTTAATTTAATTAATAATACAACCAATTTCCTTAATATAATAGATAATCTATTTCTTATATAAGATTCATTTACGTTTGAAATCGTTTAAAAACCTTTATATAAGAAAATAACAAGTACGCTCTCTCATATTTATACACTCAACTCATTATAAGATACTACTTACCCTATCCTTAATGAGTAATCCCACCAGAGCCAAGGTTCTCGCTTAACCTTGCTCTGATACCAAATGTAACGACCCGGAAATTTCGATCCTGAAATTACCAGATAGTTAGTAGAAAGAAGAAAGAGATAGAAGAAGAACAAAAAGAAACACACAATCTCACATTCGCAGCGGATAAAATATAATATCAAATAAAATAGCAGTTATACAAAGAAAACTATAGCTGTTAATTTACATTTAAACACATCAGAGTACATAAACATTGGACAAAACAATCATGTCCAGATACTACAATATCACAGTGGATACTCTCTATACGTCCCTGCCATCCAGCTCGCCTCCTGAGCTCCAGAACGTCCTTACCTGAAAATCTGTAATACTCGGTCTGACCCGAGCATTACATCAAAGTAACACCCGGGTCAGGCTGGAAACCAGCGTGAGTAAACCCATCTAACATGTAATACAAAAGCGTATAACTGATATGAACCCAGGGTAACTTATGTCAATTTACAAGTTCACAAGTCGTTAAAGACATTACTCATATCACACATCAATTTCTAAGTGTCAAAACTTAGATTAAATGGTCCAATACTCTTAAATCATTCCAAACCAGCACATTGACTTCCACATTCAAATTTATAAAGAATCGAAGTGGCTTCGGGTATTAACTAAATATCCGACTCCAGTCTCTTCGAATCCAATGCCATCTAAACCCAAGTTATCCAATTTAATACAATTCAATCTTTAATTGTCGAATAATTCCTTTACACAGCAATCCATAATAGATTGATAATCTCATTATCATCGTCCATTCAACATAATCATACCACAAACAATTCATATCAGAGATATCTCCCAATTCAAGACATCCATCATCATTAAATTACTAATAAGCAAGATTTATCATTCCAATTAATTAAATTCATTAATGATCCCTTAATTACCTTCATTAGTGTGATGAAACTAATTACTTAAGATTTAATCTCCTAATCCTGCTTAACAATCATTAAGCAATTACAACACTTAATTAATCACTTCTTGACTATCCTTATAAATGAATCAATTAACCTTTAAGCATAGATTAATTGATTTATCTCCTTCAAAACAAAGTAATTAACCCTTAATTACTTTGTAATCAATTCATTAACTTTTAATTAACTGATTAATTATCCATTAACTATTTATTAACAAACTTAATTATTACTCAGTATAATTAATCCATAATGAACTTATAATTAACTAAATAATTATCTCCTAATTATTAATTAATAAACTTAATTATTAATTAACAAACTTAATTACAAATTAATTAACCCTTAATTATTAATTAACCGATCCTTAATTAATATTGATTAATTCTTAATTATTTTTGATTAATCCTTAATCAACTTTGATTAATCCTTCATTATAATTAATTAACCTTTAATTAATTAAATAATAACCCTTGATTAATTACTCTTGAATAATTACTTAATTAGTCATTTATAATTAATCAAATTGATTAATTATACTTAAATTCCACAATTAACTTAATTTATCTAATGGTATTAAACCTTTAATCATCTTAAGACAAGACATTATATCATTGATACCTTTATTAACATTAACACTTAAAAACATTTTAACTTTATAATTTATCATTAATTAAGTTTTAAATAAATAATTATTCACTTGAAAATTTTAAAGTTATCAAAGCTTAACTTCATAAAACTTAAAATATTATCAAGTAAAGGTTTCAAAACTAATTCAAGTTGTATTTTTAAACTTACCTTTCTAAAAATTTTAACTTACATTTTAAACTAATGTTTTTTTTAAATCACTTTAAAATTTCAATTAACAAAAATTAATTTAAACAACCTTTAAAACTTCATAACCAATTATTTAATAAATAATTGGTATATATACAAAGTAAGTTTATATAGAAGTTTAATCTAAATTTAACTTTAAATTTCAAAACAATTTGATTTTAATCATTTTAAAATTGTTCAAACAGATGCTTCTGGTTTCACTCGAAGCCCTCTCGGACATATTCCCGAGTCAAATTCATTTTTATACCATTCCTAAAACTTAGCCAAATTTTAAGTTTTAAAATCTGCAGCTCTTACCACCCAATTTCACTCGAGTTTACTTTCGAGTTTTCTTCTCAAATACTCGAGCAATGCTGCGAGAAAAACCCAATACCAACATCAGATGTTCTACCTCCTTGTGCACCTGCACGGTGAACTTCGACGACGGTGATCACCATAGATAGCTTCGACACATCGAATCTTATCATAGCACCAATATCCAATCACCAGAACAACCATAAACAACTCGAATCAAAATCGAGCTTCAAACGCAAAACTGGAACTAGAAGCAAAAACATGGAAAACCTTCGAACCCCTTGCTCCGACCACCGGCGTATCTGAAATTCCACCCATGACCTCATCAACACCCCTACATCCATCTCCCCGAACCTGGTGGCACTCGATTCACCAGAGAGTTCGTGGTGAAGCAAATCCCATCCCTCAACAAAACTAGGTTTAGAACCAACTCTGGCCAACCACCATCTCCACAATGCCTGGAACACCCTCCAGCCATTTTTGCCGACCCCTTCGATCATTCCCCCACCACCAGTGAGAACCCCGACCGCCCAGAACACATAGACCATCAGAAATTACCCAGAATCCACTTTCTGATCAAACCCAAATTCCTCATTCAATCTATATCTAAATTTTTTTTGATTTGATTCCTAAAATTCATGATTTACAATTACAAACCTGATTGTGGATCCTAAATCTAAAATTAAGATGTTTGATTCTGTCCCAATTCAAAGTTTCTCTGAAACTTTTGTTGTAGAGATAATTTTTAATTGTTTAAATTCCAAAAATCATTTCATCATTTTTTTTAATGTTACCTTACTTAAAAACTTTTCTCCTCAAAAATCAAAATCCAATAGATTTAAAAAGGAAGATAGGAGTTTTGTTTGGAAGTTTGAAGCTCTGATTATAACAGAGGCATGATTTAAACAGTTATAAACATTCTTATATATATAATATGTGCAGGTTCAAACAAAATTTCAGAGAACAATTACTCAAGCATACATTATTTCATCACATCAATATAAATTTAACACTTGCTCTAGGTTCAACTATATATATAGATATATATTTTTAACAAAAGATTGCTCACTTTTTAATTTGAAAGAACAGAGAGCCTGTACTTTTCTTTGAACAGAAAGTTTGATTTTAAACTGTTTTGTTGAGTTGAATTGGGAAAAACAACAATTTCCATTTTAAAATCAAAACAAGAAACTGTTTAGATAGTGAGATATAAATTTTCTTTGAGTGATATTAATCTTGTAACACAACATAAATATGTCATTCCATTTTATTTTTATTTCCCTCTGAGGCACACATATATTCTATTTTATTCCATGCATGCATCAGATCATTCATGCATGAAATTATTCCTACAGGTCTT
The DNA here is from genome assembly GCA_030765085.1 of Allium cepa. Taxonomy (NCBI): domain Eukaryota; kingdom Viridiplantae; phylum Streptophyta; class Magnoliopsida; order Asparagales; family Amaryllidaceae; genus Allium; species Allium cepa. The sequence continues at coordinate 390,269,097 of CM060935.1, forward strand.
GACTTCAAGCATGCTTCAAATATTGTACTGTTAAATTTAGAGATGAAGTTTACTCACATATTTTATGAAGAGGCAGAGGAACAGGGTTCCTGGAACAGAATGCTTGAACCTGATGCCTCCTTGAGATTTCACTTGTTAAAGTCGAACTTGAATTGAATTTGAGCTGCAGATAACTTGTTGTTGTTGATCTTGAACTTGAAATGCAGGTTATTGAAGTTATAGATCTGCTTTTGTTTTTAAACTTTAGATTTGAAAAATAGTTTTCTGTTTTGAGAACAAGATTTTGGTTTTGAAGAATTTTCTTTGTTTCAGCTGAAAATAGTTTTTGAAGAAGAGATGAAAAAGGAATTATGTTATGGTTTTATTACAAATTTAAAAGAAAATTACAATAAAAGTGACACTTGTCTTTATCCTTACTTAATTTGTTAACACATGTTGTTTTAAGAGATTTATAACTTAACACATGTTAATTCATGTCTTAAATTACTTACACATGTCTTTATAAATGATTTGTTATTTTTAAATTAAAGCTAATGAATGTTTAAACTTAATTAATTAGTTTCTTACATTTAGTTATGTATATAAAAATTTCTAAAGAATAAACCAAGTATTATAAAAATCATATACAAATTAATCATTTGAAAATAATATTTTAAATCTTTTAAATAGATATATAAAAGGGGTTATAACTTACTTTCTTAAGTTACAAAATGAATAAATGTTTACATAAACTTACATTTGTCACTTTATTTGCTAAATAGCATAATTTACTCACATGTTATTTAAAATCTAACATTTACATGTTATAATTTGATATTGTTTTGGAAATTTAATTTAATGATTTTGCAAATTTTTAAATAATTATACAAGAAGAATATCAAATAATTATTTATCCAAATATAATTATTTATCATCATATTATTTGTTAAATCAATATTCTGTAAATTAACCCAATTATTTTCAATTACAGATGCCCAGAAATCCAGGTTAGTGAAAGCTTTTATTTTTCCACTATGTTGTTTTTTATTTTAATGGACGTAATGACAGAAGTTGTAACTATCAAGTATTAGACTTTGATCAACCAAAGGGGCATCTTCATATGTCACTCTTGAAGTATTTTGTAACTATGACATGTTCTCTATATATAGGCAATGAATGAGATTATGTAATAAATGTGAAATTTAAATTGAAATGTAATGTGAAAGTCTATTTAATGAATTGAGTTTTGAAAAAAATTCATATTCATGTGCTTCTGATGTTAATGATACAATTAACATCAACGTATTTTTCATTGGAAATTAATAATATGGATGACTGCAACATCCATAGCACTTACTTTCGAGCCTCAAAGTAGAGGATGCTACAACTTCGTATCAGAGCATAGGCTTATGTAATATTAAAAGATTTTGAAACACAATCCAATAAATCATAGAATAAGATTGGGGTTCGGGATAATGCTATGGTAACGTACTTGTATTTTCTATATATGTATGTATTCGTCCCCTCTCTCTTCTGCATCTTATTAAGCCTCGTATGCAGATTATGAGAAATCAAGATATGGTAGAAAGAAAGGGAAAAGTGAATGGAGGAAGCTCCACAACTAATGGAAATGTTTGGCCCAATACTACAAGGAATCCTGGTCAACAAGAAAATGCTAATCTAAATGCAAATGCTAATGTGAGTGTTAGAACCCCCAGTAGATATGGGGACTATGTACCAATTCTTCATGAATATGATGCAAGCTAGAGCTGCCACTGGTTCAGTGGGTGATAATGCTTTTCATGTAGGAGGAGCTAATCCCGAGGTTCAAATTAGAAATAACTATGCCAAACCGAGCCAAGATTATACCAGTCTTGGAGGAAAGCCTTTTCTAGGAATAGAAGATGCGATTAAAGTTGAGAATTGGCTATTGCACTATAAGAGAATTATTGCCGATTTAGGCTTGAATGACAAGCAAAAAAGGAAGTTGGCATCGAGGCATTTGCATGGAGCTACTTTGTACTGGTGGAATGGTGTGACCGTAGGAACTCGAGAGGAGGAATTGACTTAGGTCAAGTTTAGAGGGAGATCCAAGTAAAGGTTCTTATCTGAGATAGCCAAGTCAACTTTTCTTAGGAAATTCGTAGATTTGGATTGAGGAGAAATATCTGTGCCGGAGTATGCGACTAAGTTTGATGAGCTATCCAAGTATAAATATGCTACCATAAACACTGTGAATAAAAGGAACGAGAAGTTCATTCATGGATTGAAGCTAGAGATCGCCAGAGCAACTATGATGCATCTCAGAGATCCAAGTGATGTGGTGATGAAGATGACATTAAGGAATGAGGAAATGCTTTCAAAATTTGGAAAGGAAAAGCCAGTGGAAACTTATGGGAGTCAAGGCAAGAAAAGGAAGGTCTTTAAGAAGAACGGAGCTTATAAGGATAGAGTTGCTAAGAAAGGAAAATCTGATCCTGTTTGCTTTAAGTGTGATAAGAAAGGGCATTATGCTCATGAGTGTTAGACCAGTAAGGAAAGAAGGTTGCGGAAAAGAAAAGTGTGAAGTGTTTTAACTATGACTAGATAGGGCATTTCAAGAATCAATGTCCAGAACTCACCAAGGTCGATAAAGGGAAAGTCTTTGCTCTGGAGCCATATGCATCTAGGCCTGCCGTAGAGGAGAACGGAAAGTCTATGATGGGATGTACACTTTTGATTCATGGAATACCTATCGGAGTACCATATGATACTAATGCATCACATTCTTTTATATCTCATTGCTTGGTAAGTAAGCTAAATCTAGAACCATCATACCTTGTTACTTCCTTAAGTGTTGTTAATCCAATAGAAGGGTATGAAACTTTTGGGATGAGATGTGACCATTTAGACTTTGAGTTGTTAGGTCATGCTTTTGCCTGCAATCTGTATGTATTTGATTTTATGGGTTTTGGGATTATTCTAGGTATGGATAGGTTAAGCAGATATGATGCTAGGATATTTTGCAACTTGAGAAGATATCATTAAGACACCCTAATAGCAATGATCGAATTGTAAAATCAGTAGAGAATGCAGGGTTCAATGTTTTTGTTTTATTGGGTGCAATGCGAATGGAGGATGAAGTGAATCGAGTTTTTGCCATAAGAGTGTTTGCAAATGTTTTTGACCTAGTTATAGGACTACTGTCAAGACGAGCTATTAACTTTCGAAAAGATCTTATACCTGGAGCTGAACCCATAAGTAGATCGCCTAGTAGAATGACACCTATTGTGATGAAAAAGTTAAAGGTCAAAATGGTGGACTTAGACGGAAATAATGTTATTAGACCAAGCAGTTTTCCATTGGAAGTGGTCGTGCTCTTCATAAAGAAACCAGATAGATCGTTGAGAATGTGTATTGACTATCGTAATTTGAATGAGAAGATGATAAAGAATCGATATCCTTTGTCGAGAATAGATGATTTATTTGATCATTTGAGTGGTACCAAGGTATTTTCCTAGTTGGATTTAACAATAGGGTTCCACAATTAAGGGTAGGGGAGGATAGTATACCGTTATTAGCATTTCGAACAAGATATGGTTTGTATAAATGGTTAGTCATGCCCTTTGGACTAACCAATGCGACTGCTTACTTTGTCGACTTGATGAACCGAATCTTCCAAGATCATTTGGATAGACTCAAATTGATGTTTATATATGACATTCTGATATACTCAAAGAATGAACAAGATCATGAAGTTCATCTCAGAATAGTGCTAGAAATGCTGATGCAACATCAACTGAAAGAGAAGTTTTCAAAATGTCGTTTTTGAAAGAAAGAAGTGAAGTTTCATAGTCATGTGATTTTAGAAAAAGGGTTTTCCATTGATCTAGCTAAGATTGAAGCTATGAATAATTGAAAGAGATCAAAGACTGTGGCCGTGATAAGAAGTTTTTCTTGAACTAGCTGGCTATTATCAGAGATTCATCAAGGACTTCTCTCGAATTGTGGCACCTACGTCTAAACTAACCAGGAAGAACGTGAAATATGTTTAGACCGATAAATGTAAGGAAGCATTCCTGAAGCTAAATCATCCTTTGACAAATGTGCCCATGTTAGTTGTTCCACACGGAAATCAAAATTTGGTGGTGTTGTACAGAAGCATATGAGTCAGGGTTAGGAGCTGTGTTAATGCAAAGAGGTTAAGTGATTGTCTATTCTTCTCGACAGCTTAGACCATATGAAGTTAGATATTAGACCCATGATTTAGAGTTAGCAATGGTGATCTTTGCTTTGAAAGTGTGGAGACACTATCCCTTGGGAGAACTATTTGAGTTGTTTATGGATCATAAGTCGTTGAAGTATTTATTCTCTCAGAAGGAGTTGAATACGAGGCGTCAAAAATGGCTATAGTTTTTAGAAGCTTATGATTTGGGTACACTCTATGCCATGGAAAAGATAAAGTGGTGGATGAATTTAGCAGAAAATGTCAGAATGTGGTGTTGGCTATGTTAGCAGAATTGAAGGACTTAGAGGAATTGACTACCTATGGTGTGCAGTTAAGATCAACAACTGGTTCTAGTCAGGTAACTGTCGTATTGTCATGTTTGGAAGTTCGGTCAGTGACGATAGAAAGGATTGCTTCTAAGCAGAGAGATGATCCATTACTAGCGGAACAGATTAAAAGATTGGAAGATGGAACTAAGATTGATAATTTAAAGGATTTTAGTCTTGACCAGAATGGATGGTTAAGGAAGAAGAAATGGTTGTGTGTTCCAGATGTTTGCGGTCTAAGGAAGGAAGTTCTTAGGGAGTGTCATCAATCGAAGCTTATTACTCATCTTGGAGGTACTAAGCTGTATTAGGATATGAAGAGAAGTTTCTTATGGGTACGTACGAAGACGGATGTAGGCTTATGGGTTTAGCAATGTTTGAATTGCCAGCAAATAAAAGCCGAGCATCAGAAGACAAGTGGATTACTTCATTCTTTAGAAGTATCGCTTTGGAAATGGTATTCTATACCTATGGATTTTATTGATGGGTTGCCAAGGTCGAATAGGGGAAATGAAAGCATATGGGTCATGGTAGATTGACTGACCAAGAGTGCACACTTTATTCCTATTAAGTCGACAAGGACGGCACCTTCTTTGACGAAGTTATTTATGAAGAATGTTGTTAGACTATATGAGATTCCTCATAGTATAGTTAGGGACAGAGATACTTTATTCACTAGTGAATTCTAGAAGAGTTTACAAGAGGTGTTATGTACCAAGCTAAATATGAGTACCGCTTATCATCCACAGACGATGGACAGACATAAAGAGTCAATAAGGTACTTGAAGATTTGTTGAGGGCTTGTGTACTAGATTTTAAAGGTTTATGGAAGATCATTTGCACTTGTTTGAGTTTTCCTATAATAATAATTATCATACTAGAATAGGAATGGCATCTTTCGATGCATTGTATGGAAGGTCATGCAAATCACCAGCATCTTGGTTGGAGACTAGAGATAGATTAGTTCTTGGTCCATATATGGTGAGAGAAGTTGCATAGAACATTGAGTCAATCCAAGTATGGATAAAGGAAGCCTGGTCTAGGTAGAAAATTTACACGAATAAGAGACGTAAGAATTGGAGACCATGTTTTTCTTAAGGTATCACCAATGAAAGGCGCAGTATGGTTTGGAAAGATAGGGAGACTGGCATCGAGATACATAGGTCCATTTCTTATTATAGAGGGGATCAGGAAACTCGCTTATCAAATAGAGTTACCAAATATTTTGGCAGGGATCCATAATCTTTTCATGTTTCTCACCGTAGGAAATGCGTGCACGATCCATAGGCTACTATTACTCTGATTACATTGGAAAATTTATTAGTGAAACTAGATACGACTTTTGTTAGACAATTAGTACGTGTTGTAGCAAGAGATAAGAAAAAGTGAAGGAGCAAGACAGTAAAGATAGTGAAAGTTCAATGGAGCGACAATGAGAAAGACTGTACTTGGAAGATGGAAGAGATGATTAAAGAGACTTATCCTACATTGTTTTGATGGTGTTGCAATATTGTTGTATATCAACCTTTTGCTAGCCCGATAAGCTAGTATTGTTGTTATGTATTTGCTACAGTTGTTTGATTGACCGTTATGCTTATTATTATCCTTACAGTAATTTCGAGGATGAAATACTTTAAGGAGGAAGCCTATAATACACCTAATATTTGTTTAACATTATTCAGAAGATTTAATTAGATAAATAAAATAAAATAATGTATGGTGTGATAAGGAGAATGAGATTAGTTAGTTAATTTAGGTTGTGCTCTAAGTAATCAATTAATGATATGGTTTTAAACATAAGAACAAAAAAATTCATGAGAGATATAAAAAGGGAAATAATCATTTAGTTTATCCCTTAAACCCTTCCTCCCTCTCATTCATTCTCACTTTCGAAATTATCAAGTAAAACATAAATCAAGGCCGACCATTATTAAGAAGAAAAGGAAGAGGAAATCTAAAGCAATTCAAAGGAAAAGCTTAAGGAAATCAAACAACCATAAATCTCAATCTCTTTATCCAATCAAAGGTGAATAATAGTATCCATCTCAAGTTTTTATGTTTATTATCAGATCTATGATCTATTTTCGAATTTATTTTGATAATATGTTATGTACAGATTGATTATATCATTATTGGAGTAAATGATGATTTATTGAAAATATATGGAATTGACCTAGTAGTTTTAAGGGTAAAACCTAAGTTTTTGATCTCCTATGGATTCGAAATTTAGATACGTTGTGAAAAATATTATTTTGGAGATGGGTTTTTAATTTCCTAATTTTTTCAAGTTAATATTAATTTTTTATAAATTTCCTAATATGGAAAAAGTGTTTATTTTAGATTTTAATTATTAAAAATAATTAAATAATTATTTGGGCCCTAAAATATTTGTTAGTAATTCTGGTTTTTTGTTAATTTTGAGGATTTTTCCCAAATGATTATGATTTTCCTTGAATTTATTAAGCTAGGAAAGCTATTAAGTAATATTTAATAATAATATTATTTGTACGGGTTTGCAAATTATTTCGAGGAGAGTAAGGTGGCCTTGCACCAGTTTTTCTAAAAAGAAATGGGTAAAGTATATTATATCCAATAGAAAATTGACAAGGGACAACAGTTGGTGAAAAGAAATGGCTTTATATGGAAATAAAATAGTTTTCGATTTAATTATGATATTGCCATGTTGTTAAATTTGAGTACTAAAACCCAGGTAACAGCCAATATCCATGCCACAGCTATGATCTCCGACATCGACATGAACGGATGCATATGATATCCACTTTGGTAGGAATGAAATGAATCTATTCATATAGATGTATAGGATTTTGGCATTTCTTTTGACATCAATGGTTTCATTATTTAACAAAACATGAATGCGACATCCTTAATTTTAAGATTGGCATTGGGATTTTAAATGTTTAGGGATTCGACATAAACCGGTTGATATCCTTTGTTGGTTTTAAGCGTGATGTCCCTCGTCACCCTTTGTTTCCGGCATCCTTCATATTAGCAGTATAAATAGTAGCAGTTTTAAAGAAGACGACATCCATTGTTCTACGTCAATGATGATGCTAGTCTTATTTTCGACATCAAATGTTTTATGGCAATGAATGCCACCAGTTTTAGTTTTCACCCTCAAGTGTTTTGTAGAAATGATGTCGTAAACCTTCAAAACCGACATCCTTTACTTTCTAAGTCGAAAACCATATATTATGCAAACTAAATGCTAAGTTTTTATAGGTGTGACAACCTATATATTTTATAACCGATAATCATGATTTTAGCCTTGTGGCCTTATGCTTTATAAAATCAAAACTTTTGTTTTCAAAACTCAGTATAAAGATTCAACATCACATTTTAATGGCATGGATGCCATAAGTTTGCAAATTGAATAGTTTTGTTAAATGGCACGACAAGCCCTATGTTTTAGAGGTATGACAACCTAAATTTGATACCGAATGTATAAAAGGCTATTTCGAAAATGATTGTATATTAGCATATGGTTTTGGGTAAGTAACGGGCCATGTTTTCCTTGTATTAAAGAATGATTTTAAAGGATTAATCTTTTATAGAAATAAATATTTCCAAGGAAATAAATTGGTGTCTAACCCAAGTTTTATATGAATTTGACAAAGGAAATTATTACCTAAGGTTAAGTAATTTTGTGATGTCAATGATTGTGTTTGAACATATGTTGATGAATGATGTTATATGTTCTTATTACTATTTGATAAGTTAATTCACATATTTATCATTGTTATGCTCACATTATTATAACCTAATAATGTATTTTGGGATTGTGGCAAAGTCACAAGTTCGGTAGTAATAGTAGTGAGTATGGTTAGACTTAACTCCTGAGTGAGTAGAATTGCACCCAAAAGATCAAATAGATCTAATTTGTTAGGATGCCTTGAACGGATTAAAAAGACATGACTGGAAGATTTAATACCAGATAAGACCTCAAGTGGGACTAGTATAGGGCCGTGTCCTATTCTTCAACTGTTAGCCCTTGGTTGGTAAAGGTCTGCGATTCCAATGCGTAAGGCTTTATCATCAGTTGAGACTAGAAGGAATTGTATTCATAGAAGAGAACTTGTAGCTCTATATGCTCAAAGTATTGCTTAAGTTATTTTCCCCTAACTGTATTTGGGGATTCTCCTAACTGTATCTGGAGTTTTTTGGTTTATCCTAATCATATTTGGAGATTTTGGAATATCTGGTTAAGTTATGGCCCGGGTCAGGCTAAAAGTTTATTGGTTGACCTGAAAAACCATTATATTCACAGTAATCCCATGAAAACTATGATTTGAGACAAATAGTCAATTTGAGTTGAGATAGATAGTCCATTTGAATTGGGACGGATTTTCTATTTTGAAAAGGGTAAACCTTGGGTATGCATAGCCCTTGGAGGGCAAATTAGTTAGACCTACCCATGTCACATACATGCATATGATCATGTAATGATTATTCTAACCATTGTGGTTGCAGTTGCATGATTTGTGATTGACATATTTGGATAAGACATAACTAATGAGAGAACATGTTTTGCCATGCAATGTGGTCTCACTAGATATCTATTTTGGTTCGAGATGGTATATTATTATTCACACCAAAAATTTTGTTTGACCCGTAGTTTTTGTTTTTTTCCCTAAATTTTCAAGTACTCATTTGAGTAGGTAGAGAGTAGGATTTTCAGGTTAGATGAATAAAATTCCAGAGTCGCACATGAGGAAAACTATCTAATATTAGGAGCTTTCATTTTCTGCTATGTTGTTTCTTATTTGAATGGATGTAATGTCAGAAGCTGTATTGTCAAGTATTAGACTCTGATCAACCAAGGGGACATCTTCATATGTCGCTCCTTGAGTATTTTGTAATTATTGTATGTTCTCTGAACATGGGCAATGAATGGCATTATATAATGAATGTGAAATTTTATTTTTGAAATGTATGAAAATTAATTTAATGAATTGAGTTTTGAAATTTTTTATATTCATGTATTTTTGATGTTATTGATACAAGTAACATGACCACATTTTTTCACTGAAAATTAATGCTATGGATGATTGCAGCATCCATAACACTTAGTTTCGGGCCACACAATGGGGATCGTTATAATATAGCTGTCCATCATCGAAGCCATCACTTCCGGTCATGTAATCGTCTTCGTCACATCGTGCATCTTCATCATCGAAATTGCCATCGAACCCTATGGTTTCGTACAAATTCCTCCCTTAGCCATATTTTGCTAAGTCTTTGGTTTGTGATGAGCCAAGGTGAACACATACCCTATAATCGAAGTAAACACCATTATGTCTCGAAGTAAGCATAGGAATAACTCGAATTCGTCTCACAATTTTCACCACTGATCGGTAGCAACCGATCGACAACCATCGATCCATAGCCAATCCCGCACTTCAACTCAACTAAACCATATTGCTCTACATGAAGCCCTCCTCCAACAATCCATCGCCTCTACCGATCGATTCCCATGGACACCGATCCATCCTTAAGTCAAAATTTGACTTCTTTTACTCCACAAGCCCATGCCTCAAGGCAAACCTACCCACGACTTGAAGCAACCCCAAACCATCCGCTATATGTCTCTAAGCATAACTTGGGTAACTCCATACCGATCCATCACTTAGAAATTTCCATCCATTTCTTCACGTGATCCACCCCTTATCGTTCGCAACTCAAAGAACATCCCCTAGAACTCGAAGCAAACCATCCCCTGACTCAAGCACGTCTCGAGCTAAGTTTCCACTGATCGATCGCCTTCAAATTACCACTGGTCCAATAATAATTTGAGCACATGAACTTCAAATAATTTGAAACTTAGAACGTAGCCTCATGAGTCCTTCCTTGTCGACCTATATCCGTCGTGCATAATTTGGACTTATACCGATCGACAACTACCGATCCATAACATATTCTATAACTAAATCGCCATTCAATTAACAATTTCAACCAAACAAGCATCACACATTCAAATAATCATCATACATAGTATATCCTATCAAGCATATATCCATAAATATCAAGATGCTCTCTAAATCTAAGGGTAGTAGCCAAAAGAACAAAGGAGATGCATAAGAACACTAGTTTTACAAATCTTTTCAAAATCGTTTGAAATTTACATATGTAGTTCAAGAAGGTTAAAACATATGTTAAAGTTTAAAAATTGTTTTAAAACATCATTAAACATCATTTAGTGGCTAATTAATTAGTAGAGGCTTAAAACCACTCACCTAAATCATAAGCAATCCAAAGCAAGTCCAAATGTGCATGAATGCCTAGATGAACAGTAACTCCAAGATGATCTCCAGCATTAAATCTTCAATCCAAGGTGCAAATTTTGGTAATCTTCCTCTAATGATGCGTTTTGGCTAATTAAAGTAGGGATTATGGTAACGTTTTGGCTAAGAAGATGGTTAATCGGGTTCTCTCTATTTTTAGGAAGTGTGAAATAATGGAGAAAAGTCACATTAGCCCCAACCTCGTGCTAATCCCAAAATGGATTTTGAGTCTAACCATTAGCAAACTAATTACCCATTAAGCTATCCAAAAATCAAGTGAAACTTCAAACATCCATAACTCCCTTACGGTAAGTCCGTTTTTATATTACGACCACTCTACGGAAAAAGAAATCATCATCTCGATCTAATGGAAGTAGTTTCGGACCCAATTCGGATTTTATTAGAAGTTATAGGCCAAACAAGGTATACATGGTCAAAATCGTTCGATAAAAATCTAAAGATGTAAAATGTATATAGTAGTCTTTTTCCAAAATCATATAATCATATGCCTTAAATAAAAACAACATTAATATTCTATGATTCTTCAGTACGTAGAATACGGGTCGTTATATCCTCCCTCGATTAGGAATTTCCTAAACGATAATCAACAATGTTACCTTGCATGCCTAACAACCATATATAATCATAGGCAACCATCATACATCAAACAGGCATTCATGACAACAGATGAAAAAGGTAACATCCAAGCTTATCCTAGCATGCAGGATACCATATTAAGGTGCACTTCATGATATCATAAGTGAAAGTAAAAGTGACAAATAGAAAGTATCATCAAGTAAAGAGCTCTGGATAAGTTGTCATCATGTTCTCCTCGGTCTCCCAAGTGCAATCGCATTCACTTTCGCTACACTGAACTTTAACTTCTCCATTTTCCTTATAAGCTGCTTCGTATCACGTTTGACAATAGTCTATGAGGTCTTGAAGCCTTCAGTTTAATCCGGATATTATCTAGATTATCTGGTGCAATAGTTACACTTGAGTCGTGCACAAATTTTTGCAAATGAGAAACATGGAACATATTGTGCACTCCCGTCATTCATTGAGATAAGTCGACTCTGTAAGCAAGGTTCCGAATCCTCGCTAGTATTAGAAAAGGATCTATAAATCTCAGTCCAAACTTCCCTTTACGACCAAACCGAATCACACTCCTCAATGGAGAGATCCTGACAAATACCATATTGTCGAATGGGAACTCTAGATCTCTGCGTCTCTTATCAGCATAGCTCTTCTGTCTATCTTGAGCAGCTTTCACCCTTTGCCAAATGATCTCGATCTTCTTCGAGGTTTCTCTAATCATATTTGGCCCAAATATCAGTTTCTCTCTTGCTTCCTACCAACAAGAGGCATTACATGGTTGGACATACAATGCCTCGAATGGCATCTTACCCATGTTAAATTGATAACTATTATTGTATGCGAATTCAATAAGATGTAAGTGATCACTCCACGAGCCTCCAAAGTCGAGTATACAAGCCCGCAAGAGATCCTCTAAGATATGATTCACTCTCTTAGTTTTGTCATCAATTTGAAGGTGATAAGCTATCTGTGGTGCAGCTCTATCCCTAATGCCTCTTGTAAGTTCTTCCAAAACCCACTAGTGAGCAATGGGTCTTGGTTGCTCATAATGCTCTTCGACACGCCATAGAATTATACTACCCATTTCACATACAATTCGGCTAGTTTGACTCCATTCTACTTTACTTGACTCGTATAAATCTGGCACTCTTGGTTAATCAATCAACTATGAACTAAACAATATCGTATTCTTCTCTAGTCCTTGGTAGTCCATCGATGAAATCCATTAAAACTTGTTCCCACTTCCACTGGGGAACTTCTAACAACTGTATCAAACCACTAGGCTTCTTCTGCTCTGCCTTAACCAACTTGCAGTTCATGCATTTTGAGATGAATGTCCCAATGTCTTTCTTCATCCCTTCCTAATAGAAGGTATGCCTCATATCACAGTACATATTATTACCATTGGGATGAATAGTCAATCTTGAATGATGGCACTCATAGCACCTTAGCCCTCAATCCATCTACATCAGGAACAAACAATCTCTCGTCCTTATGGAGCCAACCATCTCGATCGAGTCCGCACTACCTCATCACTTCATACTCTACCCCAGCTTCAATCTTAGCAATGATCTTAGTTAATCTGGCATCGTGCCTTAGACTAGTAATGATCTGATCAATCAGAGTAGGCCTGCTACTCAAGCTCGCCAATATCTCTCCCTCTAGCTTGCATCTCGGTCAGAAATCATAACCAACAATATACAATAACCGCGTCTGCTCTAGCAACATAACTTCCAAACTAGCATGTCCCTATTCAGTACATTAGCAACTACATTACCTTTACACGGCGAATTGATATACCAAAATCATAGGAGGCAAGGAACGCTAACCATCACTACCAAGAAGGTAAAGATCCTTCTACGAAAAGAGGTATGTCAATGATTTATGGTCAGTGAACAACTCAAACATCTCTCCCCTAAAAGTAGTGCCTCCAAATCTTCAATGCAAACAAAATCGTTACTAACTCTAAATCATAAATCGGGTATTTCTTGTCATGTGACTTCAGTTATCGACTAACGTATGCAATAACTATGCCTTTCGGCAACAATACTACGCCCAATCCAGTACCGCAAGCATCAATGTGTACCATTATCTCTTCATGTTTGCATGAAAGGGTCAATACTTGTGCACTCATCAACTTTTCATTCAGACTCACACATGCATGTTCACTTTTCACATCCCAAGTCATCCTAAGTAAAAGTATGATTCTTTTTCGTCAACTGAGTCAACAATCCTGCTACTTTGGAGAAGTCTTAAATAGATCATCTATAACATCCAACTAACCATATGAAACTACTCATATCCATAACATTTTTGGATATACTCTAATCTTAGATTGTTGTGACTTTTGTAGGATCTACCGTAATGCTCTTCTAAAAAACAACATGATCCAAGAATTGAATTTCTATCCTCTAGAAGTAACACCTCGAAAACTTTGATTTCAATCAGTGCTCTCTCAACACCTCAAGCATGATCCTTAAACGCATCTTGTGTTTTTCCACTGTTTGTAAGTAGACAAGAATATCATTGACAAACATAAGCACGAATTTATTTAGCTGACCCCTGAAGACATAGTTCTTGTGATTAACAAAATATGTCGGAACATTAATTAGCCCGAACAGCATAATTAACTACTCATAGAAACAGTACGACATACGAAGCACTGTAATTGGCACACTCTCCTTTGCTATTCTCAGTTGGTGAAATCCCATCACAAGATCCAACTAAGAAAATACTCTAGCACCATGGAGATAATCGAACAAGTCATCAATATCCGGGAGTGGATACTTGTTCTTCCTTGTCACTTTGTTTTGTTCACAGTAATCAACACGTGATCTAAGGGAACCATCCGCCTTTGTAGCGATACTACAGGCGCTCCCCACTCAGAAATACTCCTACGAATGAATCGTCGGTTCAATAGGTCATTCGCTTACACTTTGAGCTCTCTCTGCTCTCTTGGTGCCATTCTCAAAGGTATCACTATCGGTCTGGCATCTTTAACTAAATCAATACGAAACTCGAACTCTAAGTGTGGCAGAAGTCCGGTCACCTCCTCAAATATATCCAGATAGTCCCTAGTAATAGGTACTAATGGTAACTCATCAGGTGGGGTATCGAGCGAATATAGAAAACTAACTATCACCTATCATCTGGTAGGCAGACTAACACTATTGTATTCCATCTACCCCTATCATGACCAGTGACTTCTCACAATCCACCATTACTCTGTATCTATGAAGGCAGTCCATCCCCAATATAATATCAAACCTAATGAAACCAAAAACAAAGCAATCACAATCAAAAGAGAATACATGACTCGATAAGACCAAACCATGACAAACCATACACAAGTTAGTGGAGCCTCTAATAAGGTGTCACAATCAAAGGTTGGTCTTATTGAGTCATGGATTCTTTACTAAGTCATTAGATATAAAAGAATGTAAAGCCCCAATATCAAATAAAATTCATATAGTAACATCACAAATGGAAAGCATACCTTGAATAACAATGCCTTTCCCCTTCTCTTTCATTGATGGAGCATTTGATGAAGTCGAAATGGCATTGATAGCATATGCTTTCACCACTTGCTTCGGCTTCAATAGCTCAGGACAGTTCATCTGAATAAGCCCAAGCTTACTGTAATGGTAGCATTTCTTCTGCTCATCTTTGCCATCTCTACTATAGTAACCCTTCCCTAAAAAGTTGTAGCAAGTTGGAGTAGGCTTGTTATTCTTTTGGCTAACTTTGTTCTAAAACAACTTCTTCCTATTGTTCCACTTCTTCTTTCTTCCCCCACCCAATTGCAGCTTTTGAACATCTTTGGAAACAGTATTCCTAGGCTTTAGATAAAGGCTCTCATGCCTCAAGGCCCTTGTAAATAATAACTAGAAAGTCTCATTAATGAGGCCCACGAGTTTCTCTTCAAGTGATCATCCAAGCCAATGATTAAATTCGTATTCTTCTTTAATGGAGTATTAATGAAAGACATCTCATATTGTGAAAAGGCATCAAACTCAGCAACAGATTCAAAGACCGTCATATCTCCATGCTTCAAATTCACAAACTAATGGAATAAGACTAACATCTGAGCTGCTGGTATAAACATTTCTTCGAATCTGGCTTTTAAATGGTTCCATATGAACTGGTATTCGGGAGTAGCGACCTTTATAGTATTACAAAAGTTCATGGCTCGCCCCTGAAGCTGTCAGGAAGATAATCGCCTCTTTATAGCATCGTTCGGCTCTAAGTTATTGAAGATCCTTCCACAGGTATTAAGCCAATCCCAGACTTCCATCGTTGACTCCATTCCTTGGAACGATTTGCCACCAAGACTAGCAAAGTCTTTATTTAGCTAAGCGAAATCAGTTTTGGGTGCCTGCATTGGAGCACCACCATTAATAGCAATATTCAAAGCGGCTACATGAGTATGTTTCAGCTTGTTCTACGTCATGGTATTGAACATGGTCTGCAAAGTGGGATTAGTAACTCCGGAGATAGCTCCCTTTTCGACTCTAGAGATGGAGTTACTAAAAGTATGCCTTGTTTGACGAATCATCATTCAGTTAGTAATAAGGATGATCGGTCTCCCTATAATGAATTTCACTTAAGTAGTACTCGTGTGTGAAGTGCGACTTATATACTACTACAATATAATTTTGAAAACCAAAATATGTAACAAGTACGCGCTCTTGTATAAGTATACACTCTTGATCCAATCTAGGTGGGAACTCTTATCATATCTCTACTGGGTCATAGTATCCCTTAGGTTAAACTACGTAACCTCGCTCTAATACCAATGTGATGACCGTCCTACATCTTGAACACTCAATAATGCATGTATAGTGCGTTGCGGTGGTGCACGGCCAATGCAGAATGACCGTTAAGGTTGTAAGGTAAATAAAACATCATAGAACCTGTCATATATCTCATAATGCATTGAAAAAATATAATAATTAACATCTTATATATAAAACAAGTGAGATAGTAATAACTGAATGGGTTACAGGAATTAGAGTAAATAGATGCATACAACATAAGTGATAGAGTTATACATCAAATAATAACTCATAAACAACCATCTCTAAATAATAAAGGCACTAGCAAGCTCCATAGTGTTGTGCAGCGGAATGGAAAATGAGTAAATATAGTAATACAAGAGTATGATCTCATGCCTGTCCTCTGGGACCTGATATCCCTAATATACTCATTTAAGAGTACCCGAAAGAATATGAAGAAAAGCATAAAATCTGAATCAGATAACAGTCTGGTGTAAGCGCTAGAAAATATCTAAATACTAACATACCATTAAAATAGCACAAATGGCATGAAGGATCATACCTGATCTTTCCCTACATCCACAGAGTTAGCACATGTACAAGATATATGCTGCTCTACATCATAATCATCACGGGTGTACTATACATCAAAGTACTAAGGGATGACTAAATATCCATATCAATAATAAAGGCCTCATGTGGCCTCTCTAGGGTGATAAGCAATCAAGCAAACATAACATTCATTATCCATCCTCTATTCACTCCCCAATGCATTGGATACGTGATAACTCAAAAGATCCATCATTGTCAAAGACTATAGGTTCCTCAGTGTATGGATCCATTCCATTTAGTAGGCCCAAAACTAGATCATCTGTCATGGCTGATCTAGGGTAAAGATCGCTTGTCATGAAGTTGCCACAGTTGGGATAACTCTCCAAAATCATCATCAATAGAGTATCGAAATTTGTCTGGTGATCTTTCTCCAACAGTCTCATCACTCCTACCCATAATCATTTACTCTACATCTCAAAATATAGCTATCGATCATCGAAGCCATCACTTTCCATCATGTAATCATCATCACATCCTGCATCGTCATCGTCGAAATCGCCATCAAACCCTATTGTTTGGCACCAATCCCTCCCGTAGCCATATTGTTTAAGTGTTTGTTTATCATGAGTCCAGGGTGAACATATACCCCATACTAGAAGCAAACACCATCATGTCTTGAAGCAAGTGTAGCAAGAACTCGAAGTTGCCTCACAATTTCCACCACTGATCGATAGTCATTAATCAATTACCACCCATCCATAACCACTGATTTCACACTTCAAATCAACTAAGCCATGCTCCTCCACATGAAGTCCTCCTCCAACAATCCATCAACTCTATCGATCAATGCCCATGGATCAATACCAATCCATGGCCACTAATCCATCCCTTAGTCAAAATTCTACTTCTTTTACTCCACTAGCCCATGCCTTAAAGCAAACTTACTCATGACTCGAACCATCCCTTATATGACTCGAAGCATAACTTGGGTAACTCCATAACGATCCATCACTGATAAATTTCAATCCACCTCTTCACACGATTCATCTCCTATCCTTCGCGACTCGAAGAAAAACGCTAAGAACTAGAAGTGACCATCCCTTGGCTCGAGCACGTATCGACGTAAGTTTCCATCGATAAATCACCTTTAAACTACCACCGATCCATCTATAACTCGAGCATACGAGCTCCAAACGAATTGAAACTTAGAAAGTAGTCTTATGAGGCCTTCAGTGTCACTCTATATCATTCACACACAATTTGGACTCATACCGACCAATAGCTACTAATCCATAAAGTATTCCTATAACTAAATCACCATTCGATCTGTGTTTTCAATTAACCAAACATCACAAATTCAGACAATCATCTTAAATAGTATATCCTAACATGCATATATCCATACACACCAACGTGAATCCTAAATCTAAGGGTAGTAGCCACAAGAACAAAAGAGATCCATAAGAACAATAGTTTTACAAATCTTTTGAAAATAGTTTGAAATTTACGTATGTAGTTCAAGAAGGTTTAAGACATATTTTAAAGTTTAAAAATCATTTAAAACAACATGTAATGGATAATTAGTGAGCAGAGTCTTAAATCTCTCACCTAAATCCTAAGCAATCCAAAGCAAGTCAAACGTGCATGAATCTTGAGATGAACAGCAGCTCCAAGATGATCTCCAACAGAAAATCTTCAGTCCAAGATGCTATCTCGCTAATCTTCCTCTAATGATGTGTTTTGGCTAATTAAAGTAGGGGTTGGAGTAACTTTTTGGATAGGAAGATGGTTAACTGGGTTTATCTCTATTTTTGGAAAGTGTGAAATGATGGAGAGAAGTCCCACTAACCCCATCCTCATGCTTATCCCTAAATGGGCTTGGGCCTAAATATTAGCTCGCTAATTACCCTTAAGCTATCCAAAATCAAATGAAACTTCAAATAACCATGACTCCGTAATGGTAAGTTCGATTTTCTCTTACGTCCACTCTACGGAAAGAGAAATATCAGCTCGATCTAATGGAAGTGGTTTCAGAGTCCGATTCAGCTTCTATCAAAAGTTATAGGCCTTGCAAAATTTACAGGGTCAAAATCATCTGATAAAAATTCTAAGGATGGAAAATGTCTCTAGTACATTTTCCAAATCATATGATCATACGACCTTATATATAAATAATAGTAATATTCTACGATCCTCTGACATATAGAGTATAGGTCATTACACTTCTTCTTCTGCACTGCCTTAGATCTCGTCTTTACTCTCCTATATTCCTAATACATTCCATGTCATGTCCACCATGAATTCGAAAGGAGATAACAAGTGCACCATCACTTTATGATCAAGACCTTGCTTTAGACCCATAATTAACTTGGTCATTTTTCTTCAATGAAGTGTTAATGATATCCCTACCATATTAGGCCAAAAAGATTGAACTTTTGGGTCTTCCACCGTAAGGTCAGCCTGCTTCAAGTCCATAGATTCTCACAGCAGAACACTCCATTGAGATCCGAATGTGAACTGAGTCTCGAACCTCTCCTTCAATTGCACCCAAATATTTTTCCTCCTTGGGAGTCTCAACAATTACTATTTTCCACCAGTCTAAAGTATCTTCATGCAGTTTCCTTAATGTTATCCTTCTCCTTTGTGTTCCATTCAACCTCTAAATATGTGCTTATAAACTCTAAGCAAATTAAGCACTTCAACTATAGGATCCTTTCCCGTAAACATCTTCCTTCCTAAGTTTCAGCAGTCTTGGTTCATCTTTAAGAAATCTTCGCTTACTACAGCGGGCCTTGGCTCCATGACCTCTGGCATACTATTCTCCATCATTTATACCATAAACTGCCTAAACAAGGCATTCACATCCATGCATGCTATATTAGTTGGCAGTGCGGCCTTAGCCTCCATTGCTCTCGCCCTTTCACCTTTATTTCTCCCATTAGATTGCATATTATCAGTCTCCCTCCTTGCATTTTCTCCTCCTATCGTGACTCATCCACTTCTTATTTCCATCTTACTTTTCTTGTTAAGAAAGTCCTAATTGGAAATAGAAATTAAGAGAGAGTGAAACAATAATAGTAGGGTAGATATATCTTCCAATGTATCTCTATAGCAAAATACACATATTTTATATTTATTAATGCATACCCGTCCCAAAGTGTTTTCTTTACTCTATGTATTATTCTTATTTTCTAGCTTTTTTTTTACTGAGGTGTCCCTTTACTTAAGCTTTGATACCAAACTATAACATCCCCCGCTTTGTGACTCGAAAATGAATATTGATGACACTACATTCATCACCGAAATTAAGTTTGAACAATGAAAGTGAGTGTAGTGTGTGTGTGTGTATAACTGTCTAAGTAAATAGAGTAGCTAAAATGTTTTTATTACATATATATTGTCTTAATATTCATTGTATAATTTTTTTCAAATTAACTCAAAGTCATATCCACATAGGGGCCAAATTACAATAGAAATAACATAGTAGAATGTCAAGCCGACATATGATGATGATGCCTCAAACTCTTTAAACATTGGAAATGAACATTTATTAGCCAACAAAGCCTCTCGTTTATCTTCGGTCTTCATCCTTTAGATTCTAAGAAAACCGAACTATAGCCGTAAGCTCAAGCTACTCAAACGAGTACATGAGTTTATAGGAAAAACAATAATAAAAACATGGGCTAGACATAAATTCTGGTGTGAATAAAACCTTACCTAGAGCGTAACATATAGTGAGACAACTCTGCTATATACGGAATGGGTCTACCCTTCTCCACCATAAATATAAATTAAATATTGCAATACGTAAGTCAAATTTAAGCTATTGTAACATCCCACATTTTCAGATAATTAAATAATCAAATAATTATAAATAGTGAAAATGAGCATTTTTGGAACATAATATGGCCTCGAAACTTATACCATTGTGTTCATGGCGATTTTCTGATTAACTTACATATATAATATGCCTCGAACGGACTTTTATGGAAAAGTTATTGACGTTCGAAGTTTCATATCGAAAAATAATTATATATGTAAATGTGCGTAAATATATTTGTTTATAGATATATGCGCATATAAATTTCAGAAATAACGCATGTTTGAATTTCAAAATAGACGCGCATCATAAAGGAAATTAATTAACATCGGAAATTAGAGGTAATTAATTAACATTAGTAGGCAATGTTAATCAAATCAACAATTAAGAGAAATCAATTTACATTAATTAAAAACTTTTGAATTTCAAAATAAACATGTGTTATAAAGGGAATTAAATTTGCAATTGATGGAAATTAATTAGAATGAATGGCAATTGTTCAAAGTTAACATATAAAAATAGAGGAAATAAATTAATACTTATGAAACAAAAAGGCTAGACACGTCAAAACTGGTACGTTTTGCTTGTTTTTAACGGTTAGATTTCAATTGCTTTAAACGAATGGATGATGTTGCTTTGGCTCTCTATAAATAAACATGCAGGGCTAGCCTTCAAACCTATATTTTTCTAAATGTGCGCAGAAGCCCTGTCACTTTTCTTTCCCCTCAAATTCTTCACAAATCAAATATATTAGATTTTGGTTTCTGATTTGCGATTTAGGGGTAGAAACTGTAGTTCTAGAGAAGAGATGTCCAAATTAAGCCATTCATATGAGGTGATGTTTCAGATATGGTTTTCTAGTTTATCTGTTTATTTTTCTTTAATTAAATCTAGAATTATAAATCCATAAAAATTCTGGTTTGTGGATCCAAATATGTTGCAAAGAGGAAGGTTGCAGATGATAGAACTGGACTAAGAACCGGATCTAGAATTTAGAGTGTTTTCTTTTCAGGTGAGATATATAGCTTTTATGTTGATGATATATATTATCGTCAGATTCCCATTAAATTTTTTAACTCAGCATTTGAACTAATTTCAGTAATTAGTTCTACTAGTCAGTTATGTTGAAACTATAAATTTTATAAGAGAAGTGTACTTGTATTTAAATGCTATTTATATGGAAAAATAAAGTAATCCAATTAAACATAAGTAATAGTAGGCTTAAAAATTATAGATAAAGGCATAAGCCTAAAAGTGAGAAATTTACAATAAATTACGTTAAAACTCGGGGAACGAAATAAAAAGGTGAAATCTAATAACTTGATTTGGAAGTTAGTGATAGAGTAGTTGGCTGGTTTAGAAAAGGGAATACATTTCCATAGTTTAATACTGTAAGAAAAATGGTAAATGTAATTGCAAGAATAAAAGAAAAATAATGGAATTAGTGAAAAATAGAGACATTACTGTATTTTGCATTATCCAAAAATTAAAGGAACAATAAAAGAAATATCTTGCAGTTATGAGTTATTGTTTATGGCATCATTTAGTATTAAAATATGGAAATGGATTCTAGTACATTTATTGTAACCAACCAAATAGAATAGAACTACTTCTTAGAATAAAAAAGAATAACGTAAAGCGTTCAAGAAATTAAAGAAGTGGAAATAATAAAATTAAATATTTGACAAGACTAGAAATAATAAACAGAAAATGTGACTAGATCTGCATTTATTGCGCAGATAGTAGAATAAAAAGTAAAGCAGTTATTATGATAAGTAATTTGTGATAGTTGGACGTAGCCCCAAGCTAAGACTGTCATATAATATAAGAGAACTAAATTCTTTTTAGTATCATAATAAAAGAAAACAGACAAGAATGGAAAAGAGACACTTGCAATTACATTTATAACATGTAGGTTATAAAAGAAAGAAAAGAATATAAAAGTGACAATTGCAATTGTAACACGTAGGTTATAATTAAAAAGGAAGAAATAGAAGAGGCTTATTTTATCAAACTTAGATCTTGGAAAGTTAATAAGCAAAAATAATAGAAGTGGCCCATACTGGCAGCATTCCCTTTTAGGTCTAGGACTGATGGTCTCACAGTTGGGTGAGGCTGGGCATGCTGATCAGGGTAAATAAGTAGCCAACAGAATAAGAAAAGTAAACTAAATGCATAATAGAAGATTAGATGTAGGGTCTAATAAAATGGTAAGGTGCATTTGGAGCAAACCAAAGGGAATCTAGATAAAGAGCCTAACGAAGCAGTTCATCGTAGATTTTTAGTACAGAAAGAGCACGTCCAACTTAGTTATTTTAGTCTAGAAGGAAGTATGAGACTTCCATGGGAAATGAGGATACTCTAGGATGGCCCTCTAGGATGGGCCTAAGGAAACAGCACTCCCGGAGATAGGTCTGTAGGTGTTCCATCAAGAGAGTATGCCTTAACTGCTTTTACATTGCAGGCTTAATGAAGCGGACCTTTGTAGGTAGTCAAAAAGTTGATGATGGAGTAGGATATTCGTATGACACCGTACTCTAGTTTACGAGTATGTTATAGTGGGCAGGACCCATAAGGATAGTCGCATGTGGATATAAGCCATCATCAGTCAAAGGGAGTTCGAGAAAGACTAGAGTTAAACCAACAGGCTAATTATTCTTTCACTATCGAGACATTGGATGAGGGGAACAGCCAATTAGATGTTTAGATTGTTTGCAGTAGGGCACATCCACTTAGCTCTTGAAAGGTATTTCGATTAGTTAGGAGGGAGGGCTACG
This sequence comes from Allium cepa, assembly GCA_030765085.1. Lineage (NCBI taxonomy): Eukaryota > Viridiplantae > Streptophyta > Magnoliopsida > Asparagales > Amaryllidaceae > Allium > Allium cepa. The sequence continues at coordinate 390,292,429 of CM060935.1, forward strand.
TGGGGCCATAGCCTTGATGAGAAAAGAGGCAGACCAAGTAGAATATCTGTATTGTAGGCCTAACGAAGCGGACCTTTACAGATATAGAAAATCCCCGATTGAGTTCCATACAAGGTAGACCTTGTTGGTGGAATTCAAGAAGTAGATAGAACGATTACTTGTAGTCCTCAAGATACGCACTGGATGGTACATTATGGATGTCCGAGCACTAGTATAAGCTAGTATGGATGAGTTTCACGTTTTCGTAGTAGACGACGAAACATCTGTATTATAGACCTTACGAAGCTGTCATTTACTGATCTGTTACAATACGCTCTAGTAGCGATATGATGGAGTCCTTTTCGAGGAGGATACGGAAGGTACTATGGATATTACCTAGGAACGTTGTGGTCTTTGGGCATGTAACTACATGTATATATTGCTTATTAGGTCTTAATCTACTAGTGAGTAGATGGGTACGATTCATACACAAAGGCGAGAGTATTATAAACCCCATAAGCCTAATATAACAGAAAATGGAAATAGAACGACATATGCAGAATTATGCTTAGAAGTGTATAATGTGTCCATTCACCAGAACTTTAGTTCTGACCCCCTCCTCATATCATCCCAATAGATAGATGGCGGAGATTTTCCAGCTTTGTGACACTTATTTATAAAGTGCTATTACCTTGATGAGTATTTACTTACTGTTATATTTTAGTCAATTTCGCTGTGAGATATTTATTTGAGTTTTGATATATTTATCTTTTCCTATTTGCAGGATACCAGATACCTAACTCGGGCTTTAGTGGGCTTTGATTTTTGCATTTTTTGCGAAAAATCTGAACGCACTGGAACTTGGGTTGTTATAGCTATCCCTGAAACACATATATGATTCCAGTATTGGCCAACCTTGACCGACCACTCCTTTTAAAACTACACATGATAACCTAATCATCAAAGGTACTTCCCTTTCTAGTTCAGTTGTTAAGCGCACCCTTCATATTCCTTACTTCGAAAATGCATAGTATATCCTTAAGCAGTTCGGCATTTGAAACTCAATACTTCGAAATGCACCCCTAGCTCGGTTCGGTTTCACCTTAATTTGAACTGCAAAGTACAACCCTAAGCAGTTCTTCTTTTTTTAATTTATACCACAAAGAATCAGCAACGCGAAGTTTTGTATTTTCCTTTAATTTGTACTGCAAACAATTAACCACATGCAGTTTTATCTTTCTTTAGTATACACTATAAAAATTAGCCATATGTAGTTTAAAGAGTGTATAACTAGCTCGAATATCCCATGTTCCTTTGCAGGTTGAATGCCTCTCATCACCTTCCTAAGTGTGCATTCGAGTGAGCGTCCATACTCGGCATCAATAGCCCTTCCAAACCTACATTCTTATGTAGTTTTTTATTTTACCAAGTCATCTTAAGCTTTCCGAGCTTTACCAACTTGTCATTTATTAGTTTTCAGATCCAAATTCATTTTGGTGCAGTACGAACCTGCCTTCATTCATATTGTTGTGCAGTACATCCCGCTTTTTTGGGCCTTAGTGCAGTATATCTAGCTACACTTTCATCTTAAATGACATAACGACTTCAATGTAGTTCCCTACTATGCTTTTTGGCATTAAATGTAGTTCTTGCCTTCACCTTTTGACTTCAAGCTTTTACCAATATTTCATCTATTAGTGTAGTACTTCTCCATGCAATATTAACCATCCTTGAAAGTAAATAAGAAGCTTTGGAAATTCACTACCTTCGGCAATGTGTACTTAGTTTATTTTCTTATTGTTAGGCTGCCACCTTAGCTCTGTATCAAACAAGTCTGACACTTCTATTACCAACCTTTACACGTGTCATCATCTTGTACATTTAGACTCCAATTTCTATTAGTTATAGCATCCTTCATTTATCTTTCATCATTTGTATGGTATCTTATCCATTAATCATTTGATGTTAATTTTACCAAGTTTATATAATAGATTTCTGTCCATCGTTTAGTCACCTTCGGCCTGCATACTTCCTCCTTTGACCATGACTGATTTTAACTTTAAAATTCCTTGTAAAATTCCATGCATTTTTTGAACAACTCTTTTAGGTCATTTTACATATATTTCTATTTTTCGTTTGTTTTCTCTTATTTGTTTTTTGGTTATCTTCCTTTGAAAATTTGTAACAAATCATTTTGATGTGGAAAATTATTTAAATAAGAACCCATTTCTAGAATTATGATTAAAACATCATTTTAAATTTTCGTTAACATTTCGAAATCATTAGATTAGGGTAATACATCTAAACATCTCTTGTTTAGCTTATTTCCTTACAACATTCATTAGTACACCATTTATCTCATTTAAACATTAATTCATATGAACTTCATAATAATAAATCAAAATTCAAAGTCAAACATAATGAAAATGATATCGCGTTTTAGTATTACACACTTAGATCTTTGAATAATATTATTTTAATCTTCTTACTTCCTTCTACCTTGTGTTTTCTTCTTCTTGTTAGCTCTTTTTATGAGGCCACCATTAATGTGCTCTTTATGCTTTTATTTTATTTTTTATTTGAATTAAAAAAAGAAAGGAGGCAAGGATTATGTTTCTTCTCCCACTATAATTTAGGCCTTAGCCCTCATAACCTTTTCACCCCATTTGTTCATTGCCTCTCTCTTATGTAATTTCAATAACTATATCCATTTTATTTTTCATTCAAATAATTAATTGTTTAACTGATTAATTATTAATTTTGGGCTATATTGTCGATGGTCACCATGCCATGACTTAACTATGATCAAAGTAAAGTATTCATATAGAAGTTCCATAGTATTCTTAATTCGGGAGAACCGCATAACATCGTTACACTAAGATTTCTTATTTGATCTAGTTGGTATCAACCAACGTGAAACTCTCAGACGAGTCATTCCATAGTTATCCAATAACTACGAGTACGTCTAAAAACCATGAGAAATACACTGGACAACATTTTGAGAGCATTACGTGCTCTGATCTCAATGGATATACCAATATACTTTCTCAAAATATCTTGATCGAGAATATTCAAAATAAAATGTTATTATCTAAAGTGATTAATTACTCACAATTGCAACTATTTTCAACTATAACCACATAATATTTCATTCAAGGATTTCTTTATTGATATACTTTAAATTAGTTATTTAATTAATTATATTACAGTATAATAGAAAATAAACACCTTTATTACGAATAAAATTGATCACAGTCATTATTTACAATAAATTACATCTTTACCCTTAGGGTCCCCAAAATCTATTAGTCTTCCATTTGCACTTGGGGCCAATTATGGATTTTTAATCTCACTCCTTCAATCAAATTGCTCACAACTTATTGAGGTAATACCTTCGAAGATAGGTCTGCTATATTTTCCTCATTATAGCAACCGCCACTTCTCTATTGCTTAAAAAACTTTCCTATTAGATGGAACATCTAGAGTATATGCCTTGATTTCTTGTGAGCTCTGGGATCTTTCATGATCTACACCGTGACATTGTTATCGCAGAACAATGTTATAGGAATCTTAACATTTGGAATCATCATAATTTTAATCATAATTTTACGCATCTAGACACTTCTTTAGCTAATTCATTTAGGGCGATGTCAACCTCCATCACTGAATCAACAACAACTTCTTGCTTAGAACTTTTCCAGTTAACCATTCCACCATTTAATTTGAATACATAAACTAATACTATTTTATTATCATCAGTATCACTTTGAAAGCGAGAATATGCATACCCCTTCGTAATGGGTCTTCATTCCCATATATTTGTAATAAGTCTTTAGTATTTCCTAAATGCTTAAGAATAAATTTCATTCAGATCCATTGTTTTTCTTTAGGGTTTGGCAGATATCGGCTTATGCATCCTAACGTATAAGCCACGCTACATCTCGTACATAGCATAACGTATATTATGGATCCAATTGCGGATGCACGGATATTTTCTTCAAACGCTCCTTTTCTTCATTGGTATAAGGAGCTTCCTTCTTAGAAAGGACGATTTTAGATTATATCTAAACAATTCTATGCTTACAGTTCTCCATACTAAACCTACTTAGTATCGTATCTATGTATAAGAATTGGGATAATCCTTGCAACCTCTTTGTTCATAATACCAAGTATATAGGTCGCTTCTTAGAAATTCTTTATAGAAAAGTTCTTGGACAACCAAGCTTTCACAAATTGCAATAATGGTTTTGCCAATTAGGAGAAAATTATCGAAATAAAGTACAATAAATACAATACCACTTCCTTGTTCTTTTCAATATATGCAAGCTTCCCCTTTGTTTTGATAAAAACCAAACTATTTGATTAGTTATCAAAACATCTATTTCAACTTCTTGAATCTTGTTTAAGAGCGTATATTGATCTTAACAACTTACAAGCCATTTCCTCACTCTCACCTACCTCAAAACCCTTAAGATGTGATATGTAATCGGTCTCTTCCAAATCATTATTTAGAAATGACGATTACCTGCCTATCTAACACCTTTCATGGTCATAAAACTGTTGATAGCAAGTAATATTAAAATGGATTTAAGCATGGCTATGAGCGAAAACATTTTGTCATAGTCAACACCTTCAATTTGACGAAAATCTTTTATGACTAACCTTATTTTGCATTTCTCTACCTCTGCATCTATGTTTAGTTACTTTTTGTAGATCAATTTCTAGCCAATGGGCTTATCCCATCTAGTACATCATCTAATGCCCATATTTTTTTCATGTACATGGAATCCATTACGGATATCATAGCGTCAAGCCAAAGTGAAGATTTTTTAACTCCGTATTGCTTGTCCGAGTATGAGGGGAGTGTCACCTTCAAGGTAAAAAATCCTCTTTCTCGCTATCCACAAGAAAACTATAGTATCTCTTTGGTGTGCGAGATTCTCTATTAGACCTTCTAATGGGTTGTGTGTTATTGTATGTCGGTGAATTCGATTCTTCTACCGGTTTAGTTTTTGTGCTAGATTCTCCGATCCCATCGAAGTCCATAATTTTTTGTTAATTTCCTTTAGTAGAAATTCCTTTTTTGAAAAGACAATGTGTCAAGAAATAATAACTTTTTGTTCCTCAGTGTTATAAAAAAAAATATCACATAGAATCTTTAGGATATCCTATAAACATACGAAACATTGATCTTGCCTCTAGCTTATTGGTGCCCACATTCTTAATGTAAGCTGGACAACCCCACATCTTTAAATACTTGAGGTAGGGTTTCTTTCCATACAACGTCTCATATGGTATCTTAGACATAGATTTATAGGCATCAAATTCAACATATGCAGTGAAGATTCTAATGCATATCCCCAAAATGAAAAAGGTAACTCGGTCACACTCGTCATAGATTTGAACCATATCCAATAAAGTTTGATTCCCTTTCTCCAAAATTTCTCAAAAACACTATTGTGTCATGGAGTATAGGATGGACTAACTTGAGAGGTAATGGGAATTATATTTTAAGCATTCTTAGAGTTCTTGTCCAATATATTCTCCTCCTCAATCAGATCAAATCATCTCAATTTTATGGTTCATCTGATTTTTAACTTCGTTCTTATACTCTTTATATTTTTCACAAGTATTGGATTTATTCATTATAAGATATAAATATCCTGAACTTGAGAAATAATCAGTAAAATTTATGAAATATGTGGAACTATCATTAGTCAATATAGGCATTGGGCTATACACATTAGTATGTACGAGACCGAAGAATTCACCAACTCTTTCATTGCTCCCACTGAAGAGTTGCTTGGCCATTGTTCCTTTGTGATCCGACTCAGAGGTGTGAAATGATTCATAATAAAATGATGTAAGTAAATCTTCAGTCTTCATTTTGTGTAGTATTTTGTCAGTTATATGACCTAGCCAGTAATGCCATAAGCAACCGTCTTTAACGCTAATAGCAAAAGAACTATTGTCAGCATACATGATTAAAGTTAAGAACATAAATATCATTATCTAAAACACCATTGTAGACATTATTTCCATCAAACATAACTTTCATAACCTTGTAATTGCAATGAAAACTAAATCCATTCTTTGACAACCTAGACACATATATAATCCTACAAATATAAGTTTGTACATAATAACAATTATTCAAACAATATCAAATCCATTTGGAAAACATTAATGATAATCTTTAGTTGTAATTGCATCTAATATAGATCCATTAGTAACTTGAAGACTCATTTCCCTTTTTTCCACATGTTGTATATGCCTAATTCCATGTAAAAAATTACAGACATAAGTTCTAGATCTAGTATCTAACCCAAGAAAATTATTGATTGCAAAACAATTTAGAATCATACACGTATCTTTAGAGCCAAAGAATCATATTCTTTCTTCACTTTAACCATTTTCAGATAATCTGGACAAATTCGTTTCGAGTATTCCTTCTTATCATAAGGCAACGTTCACTCTTATCCTTAGAGGCACTACCCTTACATTTTTTTACATGATTTTTCTTCTTTGAACTTTTTAAAGACGATGCCTTCTCTTTTACAACGAGCACTGTAGCTTGATCCTTGAATGAACTTTCAGTTGATTATCAACTTATTGCGAGCTTGACATTGTTCACATTCAACCGGTTTATAATGAAATTCAATATAAATGACTCAAATAGCAAAGTCAGCAAGCCTAGGATCAAATCCAGTTGTAGCTCTTGAGCAATCTTAGCACCTAGGTCATGAAGTCTATCATTATAGTCCTTTGTCATTATGACATGGTCCTCTATACGAGTGCCCTTATTCATCTTCGTATGAAGCAATTACTTAGATATCTCGTAAATTGCAAAATGATATCGCTTCCCAAAAAAATCTTTCAGATTATAAAAGATTTTATGGATGGTCATGTGATCATGCCCCTTTCCAATGGTTTGTCTAAAGTTGATAGAACATATGCTTCGGTTATGTCACAATCAGTTACCCAAGTGTTATAAGCCTTAACCGTATCAGAAACCACACCTGCAGTGGGTTTATTTTTTAAAGTTTACAATATTATAGACCAAAAACGTTCGTGAGTGATTGATATTTTTGTTATCCTTAACCAGTGGGTGTACTTGGGTTCGGTAAGTTTATTGCTTTTGGAAATTGAACTTAAGTTGGTCATTATGCTAAAATTTTAATATAAGTATATTAGTATAGTCACATAGCAAATCTCCTTATAATGTTTGAAAGGTAAATATATTCATTTCATCTTTCTAACAAGACTCCCACTAGACTTTTATATTCCTCAACCTTCTAAGAGAAATATCGAAATCTTTCGATTTCTCCAGTGAATGTTAGGACTCGCTTGTCTTATAATTCTTACTCAAGAGTTTTCTCAACAAATATAAACCTATAAGCGATGGATAACTCTTTAATAATTGTATCATAAAACTCCTAACTGCAATATTTACCCTAATCTCGACTTTGACCTTGATTTTACTCAACAAATCAAGAGAGGTTATTCACTTTTACCTATTATTTTGCAATGGCCAAAATATAATGCATTGAGATCCCCTGATAAGTATGTGCATGTACCTTACCTCATCAAAGAAGTATATTAATAGTACCATACATAATAGTTCTAGACTTAGTTTTCTCAAAACTAACACATAAGCAAGTAATATATATATATATATATGCATGTATATATGTATGTATATATATATATGATAGAGGCAACTATATTGAAGATTCCATAATCTTTAATATATATTGAGTAATATTGATTTAACGAATAATGTTTTTCTTATGAAATACCATCGTGATTTAAGTGTTGGACACATTTGAAATCATGGTATACGTATTATACATATGTATTTATTCTAAAAATCTATTTGGGTTTCTTATAGTTCCATTTATATTTATTTTATATATATATATATATATATATATAATTATATAAGATTGATTTATTTATAACCACTATAATTTGATTGACTTAAATAATATTTAAATGCATCTTAATTAATCAAATCATATTTAATTAATTTTAGTTCTTTAGTTTAACAAGCTGGTTAATTAAATTTTATTAAATTATAAAAAAATTGTTCCATCCATCCTAAACTTATGTACATCAATGTATATATATTAATTAACATTTAATTAATTATTTATCAAATAAATTATTTATCTGATTAAAAAAAATTGATTAAATTTTTTTAATAAATTTTGAAATGTTTTATCTAATTTACCTAAATAATTTTAAGATAAATACTATAGTTTTTATAGTGGAAAATATATACAATTAACATATACATATATTTTTTAATTTATTAACATTTAATAATAAATTAAATATATAAAATTTTCAAGAATTGTTAAAGTTATCATGCAAAACAATTTTTAGAAATTAAGTTTTAATTATAAATTATATAATTTCCTTTTATATTTTAAACTTAACATTTAAATTAAAATATATTTTATATTTTCAAATTTTAATTTGAAAGTTATCCCAAGCCCCAACTTTGGGCCTTACATCTGGGCTAACCTTTTGAACTTACACAATCTATTGGGTCTATTGGGCTATGCCAGTATCTAGAGAGAGGATAATGGTTATTTAATCTAGACACCCAGTAGATGGATAAGTTTAACAAATTGGCCTTAAAGGTTGACTGATTAAATCATATATACAATTTGGTCTTTTATGTTATTGGTTGAATTGACCCATTTGGCAGTGGGTAGATGTGTAAATTTCAAATTTTTTTACTGATTGAATCTTAATGGACCTATGAGATCTACTAACAAACATTAGTTCTAATCTAATTTCCAATAAAATCATGTTTAATTTTAAATATTTATTGTATTTAATTAATCTAATTAACTAAATATATATTTATTATATATATACATATATCTAAGATATAATCATGCATATTTATAATGACATATTGATCGTAACACGATTATATAATGGATAGTAACATGGTTAACTTATACATATGTAGATACTGGGATATATGTCCACCAAATATGAATTGAGCATATATATATATGTGTGTGTGTGTGTGTGTGTGTGTGTGTGAAATTTGTATTTAATAAATAATAAATTTGATCTTGTTAAATATAAAATATAATTTAAAAAGTCTAATGTTTTCAAATTCAAATGTAGATTTAAAATATCTAAGTTTGATTTAGTAAATATATTTGAATTCAGATTCTAGATCTAAGTTGATTAATTCAACTTTGTAAAATATCTTTAGTTGCCTAAGTACTAATATTATAATATATATACACACACATATATGTGCGTGTGTGTTAGTTTAAATAATATAGTCTAAATTAATTTTTAATAACTTTCGAAATATGTTTGTGTTACATTAAATATATATGTAGTTTCGGCTAGAATTTTGTTAAGACTACATCCAAAATAAATTTAACTTAATATATATAATTATATGATAATATTGAATCTAAAATTTTCATATTTGGTATAACCAAAAAAATAATTCACATATGTATTATGTATAATATCTTTTGGCATTTTTTTTTTAAAATAAGGTCAGAAGGAATTTTAAATTTAAATGTGATACTAAAGTTTTATGATCGGAAATGATAGAAATAATAAATAAGAATTAAACATTATTAACAATCATGTTTAGAAAATTATTTTGATACTAGAGTATTTTTGTGATCTAAAATGATTAGAATAATAAATAAGAATTAAACATTATTAAAAATTATGTTTAAAAAATTATTTTACATATATTAAAACTTATATACAGTCGAAATAATAGTTACATATATTTGTTGATTTAAACTATTATATTAAATTGAATCAAAATATTTAATTAATTATTTAAATTGTTAAAGTCAATTACAAGTAGGAAATAACTTATATAAAAATGGTGATAAGACTGGTACAACAATTATACATGTAAAATAACATTATACCTTAATGAAGTTAACCAGCAGCCTGATCGATATAAATCGATCTAAACTGACTCCTAGATCTCCTAGATGTATATCTGAATTAGCAAACTTTGGCGTATAACCACAAGGATTTGAGTTGTTTGTATTTGGATTTATGTAATATGATGCTCGAATATGGGTAGGTTGAAGAAAAGAGGAGCAAGAAAAAGTTCGTAAAAAGTTATGGCTGGCCTTGCTTTTGTAAAGGGTGTTACGGAAAAAATCTTGCACCTTTCTCTCTTACCAAATAAAAGCCAAGACTACTTCTCTTTAACCCTTATGACCGCCACCATGGGTCCTAATTGGACCAAATATAAACCAAAGCCCATATTGTAATTAATTGCATTTAAATCTTGTTTAAATGAACGTTAATCGTATATCGATATGCATACACACACAATATATATATATATATATATATATATATATATATATATATATTCGCTTAGTTAATTACTAATAGCACCTAGAACATTTCTAGGCTACTTCATTTACCAAAAACCTCCTAAACACTAAATATAATCATAATTAATATTTCTCCAAATATTATTTTATATAATTAATTTATAACTATTATAAACTAGTTAAATTAGGTGGTATTTCGGAGGTTGAATAAATACAGTTGTGCGACTCACAAGTGTGAATTTAGTCAGTGATTATTATTCAAACAATTCAGATGTAAATTTCACATATCACTTTAGCTAGTGGTGTGATAATTTGGTCGAATTCACAACGTACAGATTTCATCGGTAAGACCCAATTTTACATATTCTCAAGCGGTACATTTTAGTAACAATTATTTAAAGACATTTTATTCATCAACACTATATCACATTATCACTAAAAAAAATTGGTATCGGTCAAAATTCTAATATTATCCATATTCAACTCTATTAGTCCATAAACAAAGTCCCTCATTCAATAATAACATTTACTATTAACAATTTTACTTTGGCTAGAAGTTTTGATTTTGAGTCGACCACAGTTGTCTGTGATACTTACCTCATATAACCAAGAAGACTAATTCTCGATTGAATTGTATTTCACTTCCTATGGTTCTAATTGATAGAGTTAGGAGTGTGCCCTAGGAGCAATTATGTAATTTTTTTACATATGTCTAATTCAATAACTAATCTTGTTCGAAATAAAAGGTGTTATCTTTCTATTGTATACTTGATATAAAGTGTTATAATAATTGATTAATTTAATTAAAACTATATTTAATAGAAAATTCGAAAATGGTATATTTTGTAATAGTAATTAAAAATCGTTGTAACCGTGAGTAATTTATCACAATAAAAATAAATATACCATTTTAAATATTCCTAGTCTAGACGTAACTGGATATTGATGCATCCTTTGAGACTAAAGTACATAGTGCTCTTCAAATGTTAGGCGGTATTTTACTCATGGCTATTAGAGGGAAACATGGGGTTACGTGCTTACAGTTATTGGTTAACTATTGAGTGACTCGTTCGATTGTTTTCTGTTGGTTAATATAACTAAGGTCAAACAGAAAATGTCAATGGGATAAAATTACACATTTCTCTTGACCTGAGAATACCATTGATCTTCAATGTGGAAGCTTCGCTTTGATTATAGATAAATTATGGCACGACGTCTATCGAACGACTATAGTCGAGTCAAATGAAAGCATTAGAAGTGAAACACTATTCAAGAGAGGATTTGTCTCCTCAAATATATGAGGTTAGTATCACATTCAACTAAAGTCATCTCAAATTCAAAGTCTCTAGCCAGAACATTTAGTTTAATAATAATTGTTATTATTAAACCTAGAACTTTGTGTTTCGATTATATATTTGAATATGAAAGATATTGGAATTTTGACCATTACCAAATTCCATAAGTCCAAAGTGATATAGTTTTGACGTAGAGAATCAGTGTAAATAAAAGTCACAACAGGGTAACGCTTAATAAAGTAAAATTGGATTATTCTAAAACCAAGTAAGTGATAAATTTGGAAAAAATGTCATACAGTTTGCTAAATGTTGTGTGAATGTTAATATTCGAATAGATCGATATTAATCGTTGACAAAATTTACCTATAACGGGTCACACAACCAAAACGATGAATACACCTTTGACCAAATAATTATATTAGTTATAAATTAATTTAATTAATTAATATTTTCGAAATATCAGTTAAAATTAATTTTTATTTGCTAAAAAATATTATTAAATATATTAACAATAGTTATAAATATATTAATCAAGATACAACATCGATAAACATTTAAATTAGATTTAAATGCAAAATACTTGTTCGGGCGTTTAAAGCCCATGAAGGGGGTTGGTAGGTTCATCCCTAATAAGGGGTAATAGGCGGCTAAATAATAGGCTAGAGAGGCTATGATTTGGAAGGCTAAGATGGAAGGAGATAAAGTAAAGATCAGATCCTAACTTTTCTTCTTTTCTTCCTCTATATAAAGATCTCCACTCATATTTATTTGATGACTTTTGAAGATTCTACCCCAATCTATTTTTCATTGAACTCAACCTCTTCCATTCTTCATTAATTCAAGTTCAAATCCAGTCAAGCGTTATTCGATAGCTGGTGGTTAACTATTCAGGGACTAACAATCTACTTGATTGCCGTTCAAGGGACAATTTTCATCATTTCAAGGTGTACTTGTAGGCTTTGGCCATGAGGTATACACCTAACATGTTTATGAATATTAATCAATATATAATATTTATTTATTACATATTATATTTTTAATTATGTGACGATTTTGATATACGAATATATTATCACTATTTGATTGTATGTATGTATGTATATGTTTAGTATTTAATTTTTTTTCATCTATACTCCTATATGCAGCATGGTTCAATTTTAAAAGAAAGAATTTTTATTTTAAATAATTTAGTATATAATATTTATATATAAGTGTATAGTTTATATTTTGATCACTACATTATACTTTAAAGAAACCTATATTTGTACGTTAAGGATCTTAGAGGGTCAACATCCACCCATCCCCCTTATGCTTGGGGTCTCACATTAGCACTTTTCGACCCATCATAGTTATTTCTTTTAATAGGGATTATTGCATGCCTCTGTGAATGGCCAGCTGGTAAAGTGAACTTATCAAGACTCGAACCCTCTCCCTCTTCTGGGGAGCTGGAAACCCGTGTCAACTCCACTAGAGCTATGGACAAATTTTATACATAAGGTCTAATAAGTATAACATTTTTGGTAGGAACGAATTTTTTATTTATACATTATTTTTAAATAATTGTTAAACCAATCGATTGTATAAATAATTATATATATATATATGTAGGTATGTATTATAAATTGAGTTTTATATTTTATAAAATTAAATTAACATATATTATACTCCCGGCAAAAAGAAATCTTTTCTTGTAATTTCAAAATATTTAAATATTAGAAAAGATTTAAGAATAGACTTTTAAATGATTTTAAATTATAAAATTGTATAATATATTTTCAAAATACAAAATTATCATTTAGAATTTACAAGAAATTCAAATTTCAAATTTTCATTTTGAAAAATATTCTTTTAGTAATTTTAAAAGTTTTCATATGGATTTTTATTATAGAATATATTTTAAATTAAAAAATTATTTCTAAGCTATGGTTACGACCTGGTATATACGTATTTATTAAAATATATTTTTGCGTAATTATAAGTATTAATCTACACACATATAAGTATTTAATATATGTATATAGTTATATTTCTATATATGTATTGTTTTCAATTTTACAACAAAAAAAATTTGTATGTAATATATTTTATAGTTAATTCAAATATGTTTCATATAGTAATAAATGTATACAATATTGATATTTTATACTTATGTTTATAATATGTATATTTATATACAAAATTGTTTAAATAAAATTTAGTTTATATACATATATATATATATATATGCATTTTTAACATTTTTATTTATATAATATATATAAACATACATTTGGACAATATATCTATATATTGGATGAGCTAACGTATCCGTTGTGGTGTAAATCCTGACACTTATATACAAACATGTCATACCTTGCACGGAGTGATATGTTACACATGCATAGACATATATATTTATATATGATACACATATATATAATATAGCGTAAATCAAATAATACAATATTACTTTATAAATTTAAATAAAATAATGATTTTATTGAAAAGAAATTTACAATTTCTCTAAATAAATTATACTCCACAGGCCCAACAAAGATCCAAATGGTAAAAAAAATCAAAATTCACTTATTAGTTCTACTATGGGATGGCACATTTCCTATAATGGCATTAGAGCGCAATAGCCTATAGTTTAAATTAGTCATATTAGGGCTAATTAAGTAGGCTTACAACTCAGAGAGCAAGGTGTCTAGAAAGGTAGTGTTGAAGAATTAGGTTTGGATAATTCAGTACTTTGCCCTACCTAGCTAACAGCCTGGCCAAAACGGATATATGAGCCCTAAACTTGTCCCCAATAGAAAAGGCCTAACTTAAATTGGGCATTGGGCTAACTTTCAAAATTGTTTGAAAATTAAAAATAGAAGATTTTAAGTTTAATAGTTAAATTTAAAATAAAAATATATATTATAATGCCATAATATAATTAAACATTTTAAAATGTTTGAAAAATAATATAATTAATTTCAAAATTTTAAATTCATTAATAAGATTTATAAAATATATAAATTAATCAAATAAGTTAATTAATGAAAAATATATACAAGTATTATATATTTTGATATATGTTATGATATTTGATAACGTCTAAAATGTCATAAGCATATATGTATGTATATAAAATAATTTTTGAAATTAATATATTTCAATTATAATTATTTAATTAAATTAATCAATTAAAAGTTAAATTAATTAAATAATATACACATATATATGTTAAAGTATAAAGATTATAATATATAAGAAATATTCAATATATTCATTATATTAAATTAATTAAAATGTTAATTAATTGTACATAAGACTATAATATAATTAATAACATGAAATATGAAAGCTATACAATAATAAAAATTATATAATATGAATGTATAAATCAAAGGTGGTACATTAAGAAACACTAATAAACTTATGGAATAAATACATATGTAAAGGTACATATACCGTGATTTCCGATGCGTCCGACTCTTGAATCACGAAGGTATTTCATAAGAAATATATTTATTCCATAAATCGATATCACTCAATATAACATACTGAAGATTATGAATCTTCAATTTAATGTTATCCTCTACCAATATATATGTGTGTGTCTGTGTGTGTTAGTAAATTACTTGCATACTTCTTAGTTGTTGAGCAAACTCAAGCTAATGATAATATATTGAATAGAAAACGTAAGATAACTATTTGTTGAGCATACTCAAGGTATATATACTATACTTAGGCTTTCATGGTATGATAGGTACGAGTGAATAATTTCGTTTCGATTTGTTGAGCAAACTCAAGGTCAAAGACAAACAATGACAAGGTGCTAAGGGTTAGGAGTGGTATATGATATAACAGATAAGGGGAATCCATCGTCTGTGGAGCTATGACTTGTTGAGAAAACTCAAGGTCAGAAATCCAAGGCGGATGAGTCCAAAAACCTACTACTAAAGTCTAAAGACTTCTATAGTTCAACTTAGGGTTTAGTAAAAGATAAAAGACCAGTGGGAGCCTTATTAGAAATATGAAATGATAACATTTAACCTTTCCAATATTGTAAGAACATATGCTATATAATGTTATAATAATAAATACTGATAAATTTTTGGATTTAATATGGCTGATAAATTTTTTATCAATTAAGATATACAAATGAACCAATTGAAGGGTGATAAATAGAAATATAATATATACTTACTAATAAATGCATATTGCATATTAAGATTTCAACACCTACACAAGCGCATGATTTTACAACTACTAATTCATAATTTGGTGCTTATGTGTTTATTTAGTTGAGATCATGTATTATATTCTATGAGTTTCAAGCTCAAAAGCAATATAATATTATAGATATTTGATCCATATACAGTCGCATATAAATGTTATATGGTGAATAGTCACACTTTGTAATGTACAATTTTTCAATGACATTGGTTCATTCGAAATAAACAAATAAACTATTGTGCAAGATCGAGCATTTAATTTGAGTGTTTAATTTGATTGATTACAATAAAAAATCATATCGCGTTAAATGTAACACAAGACCAAAACTACAATATAGATCTAGGAACTTGATCGTTGAAATGTCAGTTTGATCAATTTACGTAAGGTGCATCATATTTGATATCCATAAATGTTAAGGATAATCAAATGCATTTTTGTAAAGAGTTCATTATGATATTGTAGTAAGGGATTCTTTTGAAGCACTCGACCATTTAAGAAGAATAACAAATGTACAAGGGTAGATGTGATTTAAGATACAGTGGGGATGACAAGAGTGAATAGTTATTTCTGCTTCATAATGAAACATTAGAAAGAAGAATTGTAATAACAATAATAATTGATATTTAACTATGAAATAAGAAACAAGATTTCTATCCTAAAATGTATTTTCTAAAAATCGTTTTTTATGAGATTTATTTCTTTGATTTCAAGATATTTGATCAAAGAACTCTCCATTGTAAACTAGTTGTAGTATATAAATCATTTATATTAAGTGAATGATGGATCTTCTAATTCAGTACATTATTATAGTAATAGAGGAAATAATGGAAGAGTGTCATGTAATACTTATTGATTGAATAAAGGTACGAAAATTGTTTTCGTAAAATGTACCACACATTACTTATGAAATAATGACTATTTTTCGATGTCGATTGAAAAATAGACATAGTTATATTTCAATGTGAATATTATGAATATTCATTATAAATAAAACTATATATAGTATTTGGTTTCACAACAAAAGCGATGCATTAGGAAATAATGAAGTTTCTAAAATTATTTACAATTATTTTGGAGTTATAGAGTAAGCTATAGTTGAGAAATAATTTTTATTATATAATTTCAAATCATATGATACTAATTAGCTATATCTCAAATAATTAAGAGCAAAGCAACTATTTAGTGGGAGTGTCATAAGAGTTGATGAACTTTTCGAATTGATACATATAGATGTATGTGATCGTAAATCTATTAATAAAAAAAGGGTTCCATATACTTCATCATATTCACCAATGAGTTATCATAGACATTGATATATGTATTTGATATGCAAGTATAAGTCCACGATAAGCTCATAGAATATAAAACGGAAGTAAATAAAATAAAATGCGGCATAAATGATTCGATTTTATCGAATGAGTGAGTATGTTGGAAAGAGTTTCATATGGAACTAATATGAATAAAGATTCGGTCTCAAAGGTAATTCTCCTTATAATAGATAATGATGTATTGAAAAGGAGTAATTGAGATTTGTTGGATAAAGCACGATTAATGATGCGTGAAGTTGAGTCGAATTCTTTCTATAATGCGTATACTTACAAATAGTATGCAAGGTTAAGATTAATATCATCTAAAGAATAGTTTACAAAACCATATGAGATAAAGGTTTATAAGAAACTCTACACATCATAGGCCAAGGAGCTGAAAACTTGTATGAGTTGAAAGATTGCATGTAATAATTGTACATAAGGGACTTTGTAAATATCATCCTAAGAGAATTTTGGGAATAATGGTCATTAGATGACTAATGGTTGTTGTGGGCATAAATATATTGTGAAGTAATGCAAAATCAGTTTTGTATAAGGCAATTCATAACATGCTTATAAATGTCTGTTCCGTTGCACTGAGAAATAACCGTTGTTTCAAGAAATACCAACCGTAGCAAAGAATTTCTTTAAGAAATTATTTGTATAAAATGAATTTGGATACAATCCAATGATAAAACTGATAATAAAGAATGAAATGAAATTGACCGAACCTAAATGAATACAATATATTAGAACGTTTAATGAGTATCCTTGTACATTAAAAAGAAACCATGAGTTTCTTGTCAATGTCAAGAATAAATAATCCTCGATCGATTAATTAAACCATTAAGAGTATTAACTTTATGATATATTTCAATGCGTAGATCCGAAATAGATCCTAAATACATTATCAAAATATGATTTTAATAGTTCTATCCGAAGGGATATGATCCATCAGCGGCAAATGTCCCTTTAAGAGAAAGACAAATGCAGATGGAATATAGCGAGTCACATTGATAAGAATATACCTGAGTTTCAAATGTTGAAATTAACGTAACAAATTCACCATTTGATATGCTCAAGTAGGTTTGGATTTTACTCACAACATTATCATATGGTATGACTTTATGTTTTGGTACGCATATGTTGAAATAAAAAATTCTGCATAATGATTTAGAGTAAACCTTTTATATATAATAACTAAAATTCTCGAAGTTAGTGGGAGCAACATTGAGTTTGTGAGTTTTTGGATATGATCCAAGAAAGGATACATAAGTTCATTCAACAAGCATCAAAATTGAACAAATAGCTTGATAGAAATATCAAATAGTTTGATTATCAATGAAAATATAGAGGAAGTGTTTGTTTATAAGAAAGAACATTAAAAGATACGTATATATTTCTAAACCATAAGTAAACAACATATTGCGGATTGTTAACAATGTACTTGTGTTGATATCATCTTTAGTTGTTTTAATACTCAACGTTGGATTTTTAAATAATGTCTTTTATAGTAGGTATAAAAGACAGTGGAAATATCCTAAATGATACGTAAGGACAACTTATTAAAATACTTAATACAGAACATGTAAGATGGATTCCTTATGCATTGGCAATATGAATTTTCGTACATGTTATGTTGTCTATGATATCATGATTTGTTTATATATTTGATAGATGTAGAAAATATCAAATCCAAATAGATACCATTAAATGATTTTTTGGGGTGTGCTTGTGTTTTTATGAAATTCTAGAGAATTATTTATAGAAACAAAAAACCCTTTATGAAGGAGTGTTCAAACTTAAACTTCATAAGTGATATTGAGTATAATATGTCAATAATAAATTCAAGTTAAGAATCTTTAAGGTGGAAATGTTCCAAATAGAGGAGATTATGGCAAATTCAATGAAAAGGCTGAGTACATTGACTTGAATAGCGCTATAATAAAAGCAATGTATATATAATAAATGCACAAATTTATAACTAAACCGAGAATGATTCCAAAACATTGAGACTGCCATAACAGTTGTTGCAATATAGTTTGTAATAGAACATTTAGCTCACTGGAAGTTAAGAGACATGCTCTAAATTGTTCCACATGATAAAGGTAGTTACCAACATCGGAGAGAGTTGATTGATAGAGTAGATAATTGAAACATAATAGCATACATGTTCACCAAGGGACTCACTCAATTGATATTGATGATATCGATTGGAGAAGTTGGAATAAGATTCCATAATTGACCCCAAGTGCAAGTGGGAGATTGATAAAGCTAGGTGTGTGCTCTAGGGGCATTTATGTATTTTTTACATATATCTAATTCGATAACCAATCTTGTTCAAAACATACGGTGTTTTCTTTTTATTATATGCTTGATATAATGTGTCTTATTAATTAATTAATTTAACTAAAAGTATATTTAATAGAAAGTCCATAAATGATATGTTTCATGATAGTAGCTACAAAATGTTGTAACGTGAGTAATTTGTCACCATGAAAATAAATATACCATTTTAAATATTTCTAGCCAAGATGTATTGTAATTGGATATCGATATATCCGTTGAGACTAAAGTATATAACGCTCTCCAAACGTTGGGCAGTGTATTAGTCATGGTCGTTGAGAGCACCAAGGGTTATGTATGTATAATTATTGGATAACTATGAAATGACTTACTCGATAGGTTTCTATTGGTTAATATAACTAAGATCAAACAGAGAATATCGATGTGACAAAATTACACTGTTCTCTTGATTTAAGAATACTTGTTGATCTTCAATATGGAAGCTTGACTTGGACTATAGTTAAATCGTGGCGTGGCGTCTATCGGATGACTATAGTTGGGTCGAGTGGAAGCATTGGAAGTGAAAAACTATTCGACGGGGATTCATCTCCTCGGTTATACGAGGTTAATATCATGGTCAACTAAAGTTAACTCAAAGTCCCTGGCCAGATAATTTTTATTAATAATAATTGTTATCATTGAACCAAGGACTTTATGTTTGGATTATAGAGTTGAATATGGATGATAATGGAACTTTAACCATTACCAAATTCTTTTAGTTCAAAGTGATATAGTTGTGACGAAGAAAATAGATATAAGTAAGTAATAGTTGTAATTCTTAATAAACTAAAATTGGATTTTACCGAAACCAAATAAGCAATAATTTGGCCAAAATGTCACACCACCTGCTAGTGACATGTGAAACATTAGTATTCGAATAGCTCGTTATTAATAGCTGACCAAATTTACACCTAACAGGTTACGCAACCGAAAGGATGAATATTCCTTTGACCAAATGATTTAATTAATTTATAATTGTTATAAATTAGTTAAATTAATTAATATTTTGTGAAATATTAGTTATAAATTTGATTTTGATTTGATAAACAAATATTATTAAATGTATTTATAGTAGTTATAAATATATTAATCAATGTACGATACCAATAAGCATTTAAATTAGATTTAAATGCAAAATAGTTGTTCGGTCTATAAATGGGTTTAAAGCCTATGAAGGAGACTTGTAGGTTAAGCTCAAATAAGGGGTAATAGGAAGCTAAATGATGTGATAGTGAGGCTTTGATTTGCAAGGCTAAGATGGAAGGAGAATGAGTAAAGATCAGATCCTAACCTTTCTCCTTTAATTCCTCTATAAAAAGATCTCTACCCACATTTCTTTGATGACTTTTCAAACCTTCATCCCAACCTATTTTTGATCAAACCCAACCTCATCCATCCTCCATCAATTTAAGTTCAAATCAATCGCTATCCGATAGTTGGTGATTAACGGTTCATGGAACAACAATCTACTAGATTGGAAATATGTTAAAGGAGAAAATTTCATCATTTCAAGGTGCATTTACATGCTTTGTCTACAAGGTATGCTCCTAACATGTTTATGAATATTGATAAACATATAATATTTGTTTATTATATATTATATTGTTAGTGAGGTGATGATTTCCATATATGAATATGCATTATCATAATTTGATTAGTTGTATGTATATATACATTTTATGTTTAATTTTTTTTCATGTATGTACACCTAATGCAGCACGGTTCAGCGTTAAAAAATCATTTTTTGTATTTTAAATAATTAAATATACAATATTTATCCATAAATATATACTTTATATTATAAATACTACATCATACTTATGTAGACTATGATAATACAATTTTATACATAAAGTTTAATAAGTATAATATTTTTGGCAGGAACAATTCTTTTTATTTATAATATTACTTTTAAACTAATTAATCATATAAGTAATTATATATATATACACATGTATATATGTATGTATGTATGCATTATAAACTGAGTTTTATATTTTATAAAATTAAATCAACACATTTTATACTCTTGGCAAAAACAATTTTTTTTTTTATTTTAAAATATTCAGATTTTAGTCTAGATTTAAAAATATATTTTTAAATAGTTTCAAATTATTATAATATATTTTTAAAATGCAAAATTATCATCAAGAATTTATAGGAAATTTAAAATTGCAACTTTACTTTGAAAATATTTTTTATTAATTTAAAAAAAATTGTATGGATTTTATTATAAAATATATTTAAATCAAAAAAATTAATTAAATCCAAAAAATTATTTTTGAGCCATGCGCAATACCTGGTGTATACATATTTATTAAAATATATATTTTATATCTTTATAAATATTAATCTATACTTATAAGTATATTACTATACAGACATATATAAGTATTTAATATAAATATATGTGTATATATTATATATTTATATATGTACTAGTTTCGATTTTATAAAAACAATAATTATATTTATTATATTTTGTAATTAATTTAAATATATTTAATATAATAATAAATACCGTATTGATATGTCGTACTTATGTTTATAAATACACACAAACACACATATACTAAATTCTTTAAATAAAATTTAGTTTATACATATGAATTTGTAATGTTTTATATTTATATAAATAATATATATAAACATACATTTGGACAATATTTTTGTATATTGGATGAGCTAACGTGTCTGTTACAGTGTAAATCTCAGCACTTATACATAACCATGTTATACCTTGGACGAATTGATATGTTACATGTAACAACCCGTATTTTTTTGATAATTAGAATATTGAATTTAATAAGATTTTAGGATTTAACATTGTATGAAATTAGAAACTTATGATTTGGTAGTAAAAAAACAATTAGAATGTATTTAACAATGTGATTTAATGTAATTGATTACTATGTTAGTGTAATTTTAATTTATTTTAAAAAATGTTTGAATGTAAGTTCCATTAATTGTAATAGGAGATGTTAATATAAAAATGGAATAATTTAAGAAATAAACTTTAGAATACATGAAATGAACAGAAAACAGTTGTGCTATAATGAGAATTCAATTGAAATCTAACATTGGATATAAACTGCAATAAGAGGTGTTGAAATCCGTTAATTGAAAAGAAAAGACAAGTGCATTGTGATTAATAAGTTCAACATAAGAACTTACCTATTAAATCAAATTAAGATAAACATTTTAATGAAATTTAAGCCTTGACTTGAAAAGAATAAATTGTATGTTTGTCTCTAATCGGAATAACAAATGTTAAATTTGAATAAAGGGTGGAGTGAATGTTTTAATGAAAGAATAACATAAGTTATTTGAAATGCGTCTTGGAGAAGTTGATTTTCAATAAGATAAAATATTTACTTGGTAAATAGTGTATAAATTTTGTTGTATATGAACTTTTATAAAACATGTTTAAATGAAAAGAAAATAGTGTTTTATAATTAGAATTTGTTTGAAATTAGTAATGAATTGAATTGGAATTAGATTAATTGAAATGTTTCAATTAAAAGGAAACATAAATGAAATTGTAATGAATGGGTTAAAAGGAACTTGCATTTTGTGTCAATATGGAATGAACATTTAATTAAGGTAATTGCATGTTTTGAAACGTATAAAAATAAAACTTTCATTTGGAATAAGTATGATTTGGAAAAAAATGAATTTTAGAATAATATACGCGCACATTAATATTCAAATTTTTAAATATATCAGAGTGTTCTTGGTTGTGTAAATGTTGTAGAATCAACTAGAATTACCTTATATTAACAGTTGTACATTAAGGTTCACATATATTTATTTTTCCATTTTATATATGGTTAAAACTTGTAAATTGGTTGCATTAATGAGATTGTTACAGTAATAAAAAAAAGTAAAGTAAAGCATTTTTATAATCCACAGATAGATATATATTCATTAATTAATAAAATTGGTTTGAGTAGTGTAAATAAATATATAGATTAATAGGTTGATTAATTAATTGATTGTGTTAATGGGGTGTGCATATATATTAACATAAAACGAATGTTTTAATATGGAATTAAATGATGTAAATATGTGTATATTTGAGTTTATTGATATGAATTAATTGGAGTAGGTTTTGGAATTTGAACCCCAAAGGTTTGTTTATAGGATATAGGCGGTCCCTTCATTTGCTTTACATTAATTATCACGTCGCATTCTCTCTCTTTACGTTTTCAAGTTCTCGTCGTAGCCTCCACTTGATCATCCATTTAATTATTAGACTACTCATTCGTTTCTTATTAATTAATAATAGTCTCATTTGATTTATTTCTAATTAATAATTGCCTCATTCTTTTCATTTATTTCTCATTGTTCATTTGCTCCTTTCAAGTGCTTTACTTAAAGTTTTTTCTCCTTTTTTTCCATTTTTAATGTGAATATCCAAATTAATATGCATGCCATCTAATTAGCATTTACTATTCTCCGTTTCTGAAATTTATTTTGTTTACGCATTATTGGTTCTTGTAGCTTCCTTTCATTTGCAACTCTATCTTCTGAAGCTTCATATTAAAGAATGGAAGATTTATTTTATCTTTATTCATATATTTATTCCTTTACTTCACCTTTTTACCATTTTAAGGTTGTTCATATTTTTACTTTATTTCAATTCCTAGTTTGTTTATATATAATTTATTAGTTCATTTATTTCCATCTTCACTCCTATATCCTCATTTCATTTTTCAAATCTCATCTTTTGTAGATTCATTTCTCCAAATAAACGTCCATCTCATTTTTTCTCTCTCTCTTTTCATTTTCCTCCTTCATTTTTCTTTTCTTCTTCATATCTCCTTCTTTTCTTTTTTTTCAAAGATTCCTATTTCTTATTATTATTCTTCAAATTTTCTTCTTCTTTTTCAAAGCTTTTTATTCTTTTTCAATTCTTAATCTTCTTTAGTTTTTTTCTTCTTTTCCAAACATTCCTCTTTTTCCAAATCTTTTTCCTCAAATCCAGATCTATACGAACTTCTCTATCTTTTCCAAAACTTTAAAAAAGGAAGATTAAGGTAGCAAGGAAACAAATCAAAAGGAGGAAGTAGCAGCGGATACAAATCCGACTAGAAAAGGGAAATTCATAAGATGAGTGTTTAAACTCACTTACGAAATACTAAAATTTTATTGCAAGTTAAACCAGGTCATTTAGTAATAAATTTTTAACTGTTGGTTTGGAATTTTAATTGATATTTAATTTGAATGCCTAAACTCCAATATGTGATAACTAAAATTATTGTGACATGTTATTGAATTGGTTGATTTGTTGAATTGGTTGATTTGAATGTTGATTGTAAGTTGTGAAGGGTGCTATCATGATTGAATGTGTATTTGTTCATTTACTTTGATATATTCTTGTTATTACCCTATAGTTTATTGTAATCATATAAATTTTCATATTGATTGTTTGAACACTGAATAAAGATACCATGAATTTCATGTATTTACATGAGAAAAAAATTAGTATGTTTAGATTTACTATTTGAACCATAAAAATGATTTTGAAGAAGTAAACGTCGTTACCTTATTTGAGAGTTTTCAAAATGAAATTTGGAAACATTGGGAAGTTTCCATAGAATTGAATGTTGAAACACTGGAGCATTTTTATAAATCAAATCTCTTGAACTATGAATTTTAATTTGGAATTTTTCTATAAATTTGTAAGTTACTAGAATGGATCTATTGTGAATCTATTGTATTTTAAATATGGAAAAAATAACTTTTCCAGAAAATTTGACCTTCAAAAATGTAGTTATTTGCATTCCTTATTTCATCTAATTTTGATTTAATTTGCATAAGAATTTTAGGTCTGACTCGAGTGTATTATTTTCCTTTACGCTCGGATCAGTCTGAGCTTTACAATGAATTGAAGACTATTTTCTGGAGGATGAAGACGAAGATTCAGTATACTATTGCTATTTATTATAATTATTCCACTGCATTATTTTTTTATTCCTGATGTATGACTCTGATTTGTATTGAAAAGTGTAACCAAATGTTATTTGTAAACTAACTTCATGAACTATTTATTTGATTATTATATTTTGTTAATCTGCTGCAAGATTCTGTGTTTTGTTTTTCTTTCTTTTCCTTTATTTTCTTATTTACCCCATTAACAATCCTTCCATTTGATTGGTTTGAATAAGACATGTATGGTTTATCGCCGATTCAAACCGTCCAAAAGGGCGGGTCGTTACATTACACATACGCGCATGCACGCAACACACACACATATACATATATGTGTGCGTGTGTGATACGTGTATGTATATAATATAGCATAAATTAAGTAACACAATATCATTTTATAAATTGAAATGAAATAAAGATTTTACTTGAAAGAACTTTAGAAATGTTTCAAATAAATCAGACTTCCTAGGATCAACAAAGATTCTAAATGGTAAAAATAATTGAAATTCACTCATTTCTTTCTCTATAGGCTGGTCTAGTTCTAACAGGAATAAAAATTAAGTATATTAGCTTGATGCTCGTTATGTCATGATTTGCCTATAAATAAAGCGGAGTATATATATAAAAGTTCAACTGTATTCTCAAATCGAGAGAATTGCAAAACATTGTCACATTGAGGTTTCTTGTTTTAACTAGTTGTTATCAACCAATAGGAAACACTGAAATGAGTCATTCCATAGTTAACAAAGAACTACGAGTACATAACCCGTTGGTACCTCAGCAGCCATGAGTAATACACCGCCTAACATTTGGAGAGTGTTATGTACTCAAGTCTCAATGGATGTATCAATATCCTTTCTCAAAAAATCTTGATCGGAAATATTTAAAATAAAATGATATTATTTAATATGATTAGTTACTTAAGATTTCAACTATTTGCAACTGAATCACATAACATTTTATTTAAGGATTTTCTTATTAATACACTTTAATTAATACTTAATTAATTATATTACAATATAAGAGAAAAACAAACACCTTTATTATGAACAAAATTGATTACAGAGTTATAAATTTACAATAAATCCAATGGCATACCCTTAATTCTATCACGGACGTCTTATAGTTAGGTTCATACATATGAGATATAGGGAAGAACGTCTGAATAGTTGGGTTGAGGGCAGTTGTGTTTTGGAAATTGCGATTTTGCATTTTTGGGTTCGTTTCAGGGACCCATGATGCTCGTAAGGACCGGCTTTGAGTTGCTACTCCTAAGTCCACTTATTAAACAAATGGTAGCAGTCTGACACGTGTATACCAATTGTGGATTGTGGATGATGAGTTGAAGCATCATAGTATTCGTTGTATGCCAGCGACTGTGCTTAGTGGGTCTCGGCCTTACCAGTAGACCTAGTGTGTGATTATTGAATCACGATCGATGCCATGGTGACTAGTTTGTGATAGATATCACATATAACGCAACACTATAGGAGAAATGTACTAACTTGTTGTATGTAGGTTGAGGTATAGTTTCATTACCTCATATGTTATCATTTGTCATCTATGACATAGTAACATTTTGATAATCATAAATATTAGTGGTATTTTCTTTTCATTAAACCTTATGTCTGACCCTCTTTTTTCATTTTGTTATCTATTCTTTGAGTAGGTTGACATAGAGGTATGGATTCTACTAGTTGGAGGCGAGTTACAGGCCATAGCTACTTACTGCTATGTATATTCTATCCAATATTTTTGGGAGATGACATGTTGGACTATGTATTCATTTTCAGGTAGTTGTATATGAGATTAGATGTACTATTTTCATGATGTATTATGATATCGAATATTATGGCTGTTGATATGATATGTATTCAGTCTTTTACATGTTTATTTTAATATTAAATTTTACTCCTTCCGTTATATATACTGTGATCATGGTTGTGATATATGCGTCTGTGTTGTTTTAAGTTTTACCCTTAATAGAATGTCATTCATGATACTAGTGGAATCCGGTTGCTTGTATGCGTGGATTACAGATGTTATAAGGCAAGTTTTTACAGATCGCTTATCGACCTGTGCGACAACTCCTTTTGTAAAATTTTTTTGAGTTTTTGATATAAGGTGTCAACTTTGCATTTTCCCCTTATCGATACGATTGGTTTCCTAAAGCTCCACTACGTAGCAATTCCTTGTGGCATCTTTATATCCTTCAATAACTCTTACTCCATGGAATGTTGGAAACTTCATCTTTGAGCACCACTGGCCCATATTTCTCTAATGTTAGGGAGGGTAGTTCGTCCCAAGAAGGTATTTAGACCGAGAAACCATCCACCAAAACAAAGGTTTTCTTGCTAGTGGATGATTAGAGATTGTCTCCTAGCTCAATGAACAAGTCAAGTCACCCTAGTGGCGTTGTTCCTTCTCCGGTTAAACCGTGCATTGGTTTGTTGTAAGGAGTAACATCCTTCATAGATAATCTCATTCTATCAAAATCACCTTTGAACAAAATAACTTCTATTATCTATAGCACACAGTACGCTATGATTGGTTCACGTATAGTGGAGATTTCCATTGGATCGATGTAGGGATATTGCTTCCCATGCAAATCTCACTTACTGAATGTAATCTCAGCGTAAGTGTGACCAGGAGCTTTAGCATCTCATTCCTTCTTTTGCGGTCGGCCTCTTATATTTTCAACTCTGCTTGTGTATCCAAATAGACGTTTTTGATTGTATCATTTAGATCTACATAATCATTAGATCTAGGTACTGGCCTCCATCTCTTGCATGCTACCATTTTTCCATTAGATTCATTTTAGTTGTTACCTTTCTTCTTTTTAACAAAATTATTTTCGCCTCCTTCTGTCGTTGCATTGACATTGGATGATTCTTTGATTTGGGTGACTCGCTAGGAAGTCTTTTGGAAGCAGCATTTTCTAGTCTCAAAGACTTGGCTACTTAATAGTCAAATTTTTGAAGAGTGGTTGGCTTTTCCTTAGTCGGTTTTCATGAGAACTTCATATCAGGTTGCACCACACCACATAAAACCATTAGCACTAGCTTCTCATCTACATTTTGTACACTTGTAGCTCAATATTAAAGTGAGTTAGGTACTATCGTAGTGATTTATCACTGCTTTGCTTGACTTTTAAGAGTGAGTTTGCATTCTCTGGCTGTTCCACAAGCACACGGAACTAACTAATGAACTTTTCTTACAACATGGACTAAATAGTCGGTTTGCTTTATTTATAATTTTCTTTATATAATGTTCATTCATTATATATACACACACACACACACACACACACACACATTATATTTTTTTCTTTGGCAAATATTGGAGGTTTTCGATAAAGTTACATGGAAAAATAAGTTTCAAAATTCCTTGGCTAGCATCGATGGGGACTAGGTTTCCAACTTCTACCATCTCTTTCATTTTCCCTCTTTCTTTCTATTTCAATTAATTTCACTTTCTTTAATGTGCTCCTCTCTCCTCTCTCATCTCCCTCCTCCTTTAACCTAGCTTCCTATGTTGCTGCTAGCAAACCTATTTTTGGAAAATCCATTCACCTTGGGCTTAGTTGAACCTGCTCATATCTGTGATTTCTGCCATCTCACATTTAGATCTGGCGTCACAAGTCCAGATCCGCCCTAGCGCTGCATACAGTAATTATGTTATCATTTTGGCTTTCATTTAGCTTGCATGAAGAAGCATATGTGCTTCACCATCTCTTCTACTTGTGTAGTGGCTGCTGGATGTTTTTTGTAAGTTGTCGGGTGATAGTTGTTGCCCTGGTCTTTTCACCAGCGTTTGGATCTAAGGACTTTAGGTTCTGGTGTATCTCTCTCCCTTGTCAATTTTCATCTTATTATTCTGTAACCTTGGCAACTGCTCTGCAACAAAGGTGACATATTGATATTAATTATGGAACTTCATTGGGTTTTAAGGCTAAACTTTATCGGGTCCTTCTCTCCTCTATGGCTATTAGAATTCTGGCGATGGGATGCTGCGGCTCCGAAATTTTTGTCCATGTATCTTTTTAGGTGTATATGTCATGCGTTTATTTTCAATTGGCTCACAGTATCAGTCTTTAGTTATTGTTTTTGGGTAACTTTTCTAAGTTTCTAGACATTCTTATCGTATAACTTGGTTCAGAGTCTCTTGTACATCAAATTATTGTCATAGTTTACTAATGCGCCTAGTTGTGATGGTTACGGTAAGATCTAATGGTGTCTAGTTAGAATTTGGGTTGTATATTTGTTAGTATGATTAACATGGGAAATAGATTGAGTGTTTTCCTCTGCAAGCGTATTTTCCACAGCTACTAAGGTGCTATACCTCACACCTGATTTAATTTCTTTATAGAAAGTGGATGTGCCTCTATAAAAAACAGATTTCATTGAGAAAATATATATTAGGTTTTTTCTAAAAAAAAACTGGGTACTATTAACATAATGAAAAGAGGTTTGAATACAACATGTAGGTACCCATATAATATGACCATGATATAATCCTAGTAGTGAAAAAACAAAATTATAGTCTAATACAGGGTACTAAATTATTCCATCAAATTGAGAAGTGGTGCATGACTTCTCAATGTATTCCACTTCATTAATTAAACTCACTACAACAAACAGGACCTTTAACAGCGTCTTAAAAATGCTATAAAAGCTATTAAAAGCGTTTTTACATACGCTATATATCGACATGTTGTTATATGTCAGAGATATACAATGACAAGAAATAAACACTGTTAAATGTCCTTTTAACAGCGTTTCCCTGGTGTCATGAAACCATTTAACGGTGTTTGGTTGAGTGCAGTTAGAGATCTTTATTAGCGTTTGTTTCGTGCTAAGATAAGATTTTATAGCGTTTTTTCAACCCTGTGTTATTTATTTACATTGTTTCCTTGTTACAATAAATCGTGCTTTATGTTTTAGATACAATTTAACGACATTTTTTAAACGCTGTTAAAATTTTTAACGGCATCTTAAAAACGCTGTGGAATGTTCTAACAGGGTAAAGACGCTGTGGAATGTTTTAACAGCGTTTAAAAACACTGTAGAATGTTTTAATTTCATTTCAGTAAACATCTGCCACAATGTGTATATATACCACATTTCAAAATTAGCATAGTATATCAATATCACATTTCAAAATCAACATATTATATCAATACCACATTTTGGACACATATTTGATAACAAACGTATGAAATTTCATAATCAAAATACATAATATTCTTACACCAAACATAAATAGTTTTTCATCAATGGTTCAAAAAAAAAATATAGAATAAGTAGCAATAGTAAAACAAAAGCAAGTAGTACATACGTTAAAACCAAAAAGTAGTTCTAGCAGCAAAAATAACTTCGATCCATAACTCATTGCAACCTTTTTTTGCATCACAGTCGTCTATCTACTTGTAAAGCAAAAGTAATGCTTGAGAATCAATTCATCAAAAAGTGTGCATGCAAAACATGCTCTAACATAAATTCTTATAACAAAATATTTCAAGCTATGAATAGTATTAGTTTTTTGTGCTAAAATTATTCAACTGGCACTTGTATAATCCATATCAAATGAATAGAGAATATGCTTTTTATTAGTGAACACACATACAAGTGGTTAGAAACTACAATGCAAAAATGACAACTAAAAAGAATAACTCAACCGCGAGAATTTGAAAGGTAGGTAGAATCATGGTAATTTCATGGCAATTTCAAACAAACATATGAACAGTAATAAAAAGACCGCTGACATTACAAGTTGGACCTAATCTGATAAATTATTAAAGTTTGTATAGTAATTAAAAGTTCAACCCGGGACATAGAAAAAAGATAATTAAACTTACATAGAATGCAACAATAACATAATTAGAAGGCAGCTTAATAGAGGCACTAAAGTACCCATGAAGATACAACTCTTGTGAAGCAAATCCAGCACTTTTTCATTTTCAAAAATCATAACATTTTTTATATGTATGTTGCAAGAAAAACCATATACAATCAGGGAACTTCGAGACTACCTCTTCTTGAGTTTATCAATCATATCCTTCATCGGGTTTTCCTACATGAAGAAGAGATTGATTTGTCACTATTAATACAACAATCTATAAAGTATACTAGTTGGTCATGCAATAATCTAAACCAAATCTATAAAGGGAGTCAAAATTTTTAGATCCCTGTAATTGCGCAAGAACTGAGGTGTAACGGAGCTTCTAAATTAAGCAGCAAATGAGTCAACAATTATAAACAAAAACAAATAAAACATGAAAAAATAGGAACATGTAAAATTGATGACTTAAATAATAGATTCCAACAGTGTAAAAATCAAACCTTGCGATTTCATGTAACCTAGTAGTATGCCAAGTCAAAATTTATGAGTCTTACAATAATTTCTAATAATTATAAAAGAAAACCTTGCGATCTCAGCTCTCTTCTTGGGTTGCTCAGCAATCTCGGACAATTCTCTATAGTGCAAAGCTCCAGTGCGCATACACAGCAATTAGAGTTGCAAGCTAAGGAAAAACAAAATTTTTATATTATATAATTCTTACAGGCAAGAATAAAATGCATTTTTGAAATGGGCAGAGATAGAAAAAATGAGATTACTTACAAGTTGAGCAATGAAGATAGCGGAGACCAAGAGAAGTCCACAAATTATATTAACTATTGTACCAAATCTTCTACTAATTACTGAACCATAAACAAGAAAAAATTGTAAATTTGGTGGTTTCTTTCACTAGTCGATCATTTCTAATTGTGCCTTAACTATATGAACTTGGAACATAAATAAACAATATACATATACATTAAATTTAATTATAACCATAAAGTCCACAAATGCACTAATTCCATAAATATACTTTTATTCCTTGAGTCACATAATTATGTCCACAAATTCAATTATATTAATCTAATTATGTCCATAAATTCAATTATAACCATATAGATATGCAAAAAGCATGACAGCACACGTGAAATTGATAATTGCCTTATCTCAACCAATAGTCACATAATGCACTAATTACATCAAAATACTTTTATTCCTTGAGTCTGCTGCTACTGAAATATATATCACCTATCAAGAAAACAAACAGCAGCACTCCACCACACTACCGGTAAACTAAAAGAACAAGACTGCCACTAATAAATCAGCATTTGTATTGTGAACCCAATAATATACAAGATGCATTATTAGTAAGATCTACCAAACACTGAACTTCCATGTAACCAATAGTCAAAAACCTTGAAGTTGAAGTTGCAGAACACTTCCATTATACTATAAGTACGGGGTCTGCATCTATCAAAAGATATAACACCAATTTAAGAATACTTTAAGAGAAAGAGCATTGTAACGACCCGTAAATTTTGGTTAATAAATTTGTTAGTTTAATTTAAGGTTTGCAATTTAATTTAGGAAGAAATAATAATTCTAGAAGTTATAATGAAGCAGATGTTAGAAATTTAAATGCAGCAATTGAAATTAAGATTTACAAATTCAAAATGTAATTGCAATCAATTGAAATTGTGAAAATTTGTCATACTTGGTTATAAGTTTAATATAAGAAACAAATGGGAATATTAAATTAACTAATGAATTAATGTGCAAAGGAATTGAATTAAACATGAATAGCATGAATATAAATAAATGAAATTTATGCAATAATTGTTAAATGATGGCATTAATGAATGAAATAAGATTTGTAAGTAATAAAGGAATAATTAAAATAAACATTTAATCAATGAATAAAAGAAAAAGGTCGTAAGAAGTAAAATGCAATTCAAATGTGATTGAAACGACTGTTTAGGTTATAACGGAGTGCAAATAGAAATAGTGAAAAACATTATAATTTTTTAATTAAATATGATTGTGTAATTAATACTAAAAGAAATAAAATTGGAAATAGTATTAATAAAATAATAACTAAAATGAATTGCAACTGTATAAATGGAAGTAAATTGTAATAAATGGATGTAAATATTAATTAATTACTGGAAATAAAATCTAAATGTAGGTTTGGGTAGAATATAAGTGAATGCAGTTAGGTAGTATGTTATTTGGTAATAAATTTAAGGGTAGGATAGAAACTATTATAAATTACCTAATTAAATGGGTCAGTGAACTTATTGGAAATAACGTTCATTTAAATGTTGAGTAATTAAAATGTCGTTATCGATAATAAGTGTGACGCCCCACCTCTATACCCACGCTAGCCAAGAACACTACGGTGTAATGCTGTCAACTAGCACGGAGAATAAGGCTGTTGAGGAGCGACCATCCGTGTAATTGCTTTGCGCGAGCACCGATATGTCAGATAGTATAACATGCATTTTATTTCAAAATCCGACATACCGATACAAACACAAAGCTACTACACAGTGGCTATAATAATCTTCGGAAACAAATATAGAAATAAACATAACACAAATCAGTCACAGATAATTCACATCACAAAGGCGGAAATAGATATGAATTTAACACTAACACATGAAAGTGTATATCAGAGTAGTGGTCAAGAAGATCCACAATAATACAAAAGAATAGCAACACGTGCTATACAAAAGAATACAACTATGAGTCTATATCTCAAGTGTAACCAACAAAATAAACTACTAATCTAAGTAGTTTGCCAAAAGTCAGAGTAATGATCCTGGATGAGAAGTCAAGCAGAAGCACCTGTAACATCTCGGTCTGACCCGAGTATTATTTAATAAGAAAATAATAAACGGATCAGTCTAGCTATAGATATCAGATGAAACGATATAGAGTAAGAGATATGATTAAACACATAATAATCACAATGCCAAGCTGTGATATATAAGTAATTGAAAATCAACAAGAGATTAATCAATATCACAAAATCTACACAAGAATCAAAGAAATGTCATACTCCTTATTTCGTTCATCAAACCACAAATATTGACAATTGTATCAATGTCAATCACAAAAGTCAATAACACACAAATTCACCAATGCACAAATATTGATAAAAACTTATCAATAGAAATCACGAAAATTGGTGAAACACAAATTCTAGAAATCATCTCAAGAAATCCAGAAATCACAAAAAGGGGGAAGGCCTATCACAAACAGGAGCATAAAGCTCACCAACACGTGTATCACAAACGGAACGCTAATTCCATGGTTGCTAACCATCAAAATTGAGCCGAAGCTCCACAAACGGCCCGAAGACCATGGGTTGCTACCCCACCAATTTGAGTCGAAACTCCACAAAACGGGGTTTAGTCTCCCTCGCAGACAAAGAGACATCGCACATTGCTAGTCTAAATCACAAAGATGATCGTCATGATCAACGAGAAGTGTCAATTACACTAAGCTAGTAAATATATGAGTTTAGCTTCATGTCCCATAACCACTTGCTTAACTCAAATATTTACGAACAAACTGTAGATCTCCACTATAAAATTGTCATAAGAGATTCAGTCGAACAAGTCCAAGAATTAACCGACCTAGTAATCGCAAGCGTTTCATACCACTCCTTTTACTAAGTCGTTTAATTAGATTTCTCGTGCGAATGAGGTAAAGGTTTGTATATATACTAATAGATTGGAAAACGGTTCAAGAAACGAGCTTCGTACTAAAATAGAATTGAAATCATTTGAAGAAGGAGTTTTGACATTTACTACTAGTATAAAAACCTTTATATTTTTAAAGTGACAAATCACGAAGAAGATTGTAGGAACAATCAATCACTAAAATTCACATACGAAGATGTGAATAAAAATCCAACGAAACCGATAAAGAATCCATCAAAATGGATATTCAAAAATCCCTAAAAAGGAGTCATCAAAGTCATAACAAATGATAACAACACATAGGAAACAACACGAATCGATTAAAGTTGGAAATTCGAACAACTAGGCGAAATAGGCAAAAATGCACCAGGTCGGTCGGCCGGCTACAGAGCTCGGTCGACCGGACCCTGTTCTCAAAATTCCTCGGGAAGCAGGTCGGTCGGCCGAACCCTGTACTCGGTCGACCGAACCTTAAACAGAGAAGTGCTTATGCACTTGGCAGCAGGTCGGTCGGCCGGTAGCAGGGTTCGGTCGACCGGACCTGTTGCCAATCCCTTCCCAGTCCATCCAAATGAGGTCCAACCTCGACCAAATTGCATCCTCTCGAGCAACGGCGCTAAGGGATTATGCCAATCAACTACCCGGCCCTATATGCTCCTCGATGCATCACCAAAAACATGTTCAAACATCAAAGTTAGGATTTTTAACGAATTGAACTCAAAACACCAAAAATTGGAATATTCTCCAAATCAATCCAAACCAAAAGCAAATGCACACGAATAAGTGTTAGGAATTCATACCTAACATTCGAAGATAAATATAAGCATAGATGTGAGATAAAAATCTCACTTTTGAACCCAAGCAATTGAAAAAGAAGCTTGAAAGCAAAAGAGAATCAACCATTCTTCAAATCCAACTCAAGAAGCTTGATTCTAAGCTAACAAGAGAAACATTTCCTAAATTAGGTTTAGGAATTTCTGAAATTGATAAGAGAATGAGTTGGAGAAGAAGAAGAGAAGCTTACCAATGGGTTCTTCTATTAGTTTGGAGCTAAAGCTTGATTTGCAAAAGGAAACTAGGGTTTTGGAGTTTTAATTTCCCATCTCTCCCGCCATTGATGTTTTAAAACTGAAGAGAGGAGAAAGTGAGGGTGAATGGGGAGGAGTGGCTCAGATTTGAGTATAAGTTAAACATAGGGCTGAGCCCAAACCCAAACCCAAAGTGAAAAAGTAGCAAAAATCAACTTTCTCCAAACATATCGAAGCTTATACTCAAAAAGGTCGCAAACGGCATTTTAAACTCAATGGGAGTGGTCTCGAGTCCTAATTCGATCGTATGCATAAAGTAGCTTTTCGGACTAAATTCCGAGTATCGATAAAACATTTAAATAAAATATTTAAATGTAAAAATCGATAAATATGCGGGTTGTTACAGACTCCCCTCCTTAAAGAAATTGCGTCCTCGCAATATTTAAGAAGAAGATATAAAGTAACAACCATAAAAGCATATTCAACACAAAAGAAGTTTGAAATAAGAAGTTCACCTCAAAGAGCACGGGAAAGTAAGTCTGGATGTGATCGCTCGATGAACTCTCTAGACTCCCAAGAACAATCCTTAGGATTTGAAGACCATTGAACTTTCACAAGCGGAACATCTTTATTTCGAAGACGTTTGACCTCCGAAGCAATAATTCGAATAGGATGCTGCTAATAAGTTAAATTAGGCGAAACCTCAATTTTTTCCACAACACCGGGCTCAAGAACAGAATCGGAATCTCGAAGACACTTTCGAAGTTGAGAAACGTGAAACACGTCATGGATAGCAGAAAACTGAGCCGGTAAAAAAAGGCGATAAGCCAATGAACCAATACGTTCAGTGATAGGAAATGGCCCAATATATCGGGGCACTAACTTTCCCGATCGACTGAAACGTACAACACCCTTCATAGGTGAAACACGAATAAAAACAAGATCTCCAACAGAAAATTCTAATTTCCTTCTCTGGTTATTGGCATAGGATTTTTGTCTACTCTGGGCTTCTTTCATCCTATGTCGAATAAGGTCAATTTTCTCTGTGGAATCCCGAACCAAATCTGGACCTAAAACCAGCTTCTCACCGGCCTCAAGCCAACAAGAAGGAGATCGACATGGCCTTCCATAGAGTGCCTCGAAAGGTGCCATACTAATACTAGATTGGAAGCTATTATTATAGGAAAATTCAACAAGTGAAATATGATCTTCCCAACTTCCACCAAAATCAAGAACACATGCCCGAAGAAGATCTTCAAGAGTTTGATTCACACGCTCGGTTTGTCCATCGGACTGGGGGTGATAAGCGGTGCTAAAATTAAGCTTCGTTCCCAAAGCTTTTTGAAGACTCTTCCAAAATCCACTAGTAAACAATGGATCACGATCACTAACTATAGAAGTAGGAACTCCATGCAATTTAACAATTTCTTTAATAAAAAGTTTGGCCAAAAGAGGTACGGTTCGGTTAGACCGAACGGGAATAAAATGGGCAGATTTAGTAAGTCTATCAACAATCAACCATAAGCTATCATGACCCGAACGAGAACGGGGAAGGCCATCTATAAAATCCATGGAAATTTGGTCCCACTTCCAAATTAGAATTTCTAAAGGTTGCAATAACCCACCGGGCCTTTGATGCTCGGCCTTAACTAGTTGGCAAGTCATGCAATGCTTAACGAAGTTAGCGATGTCAAGTTTCATTCCCTCCCAATAATAAAGTCGCTTCATATCCGCGTACATTTTACTACTACCGGGATGAATGGTAAATTTAGAATGATGAGAATTTTCTAAAATATCTTTACGAAGATCACCAATATTTGACACGACAAGTCTACCAAATTTCCGAATGCCGCCACGAGAATCGATATCAAAGTCTTTCAAACCTTCAATATCAATTTTATCCTTAATATTTTGGCCAAGAAGAGCCAATTCAGGATCTAGCCTTTGAGCTTCAAGAATGCGGTCTAAAAGAGAAGGATGAGCCTCAAGGCTACATAAAACAAATGATGAGCATAAATCGGATACGCGCCCTCGAATCTCACAAGTGGATAAGATCTCAAGATCTTTCCATTCGGATATCATCATAAAAACAACAGCTTGTTGTTTTCGGCTAAGAGCATCGGCGACACGATTACCCTTACCGGGAGTGTAAAGAATATCAAGATCATATGGTGAAAAAAATTCGAGCCAACGCTGTTGATGCAAATTAAGTTCCTTTTGAGAGAATAAATACTTCAAAGACTTATGATCGGTATAAAGAACAAATTTCTCTCCTAAAAGATAATGACGCCAAACCCGAAGAGCAAAAACAATAGCCGCGAGCTCTAAATCATGTGTGGCATATCTAGTCTCGGCAGGCTTTAATTGCCTAGAAGCATAAGCAATAACACGTTCTTTTTGCATAAGAACGGCACCCAAACCAACGCGACTAGCATCAGTATAAACAACGAAATCTTGATTCCCCTCGGGAATAACAAGAATAGGAGCATCAGAAAGGAGTTCTTTTAATTTCTGGAAAGAAGTTTCACATTTGTTCGACCAAATGTATTTAACACCTTTCTTCGTTAAGCTAGTGAGAGGCACGACAATCTTAGAAAAGTCTTTGATAAAACGGCGGTAATAGCCCGCCAATCCGAGAAAACTACGAATCTCTGTCACACTCTCCGGTCTCTTCCAATCTTGAATCGCTTCAATCTTTGAAGGATCCACGGAAATTCCGGATTCGGAAATAATATGACCGAGAAACTTCACACGAGATTGCCAAAAATGGCATTTAGAATATTTTGCTTTTAATTGATTACTCCTAAGAGTTTCCAACACAATTCGAAGATGTTTTTCATGCTCCTCCTCGGTTTTTGAATACACAAGAATATCATCAATAAAGATGAGAACAAACCGGTCGAGGAAGTCTTTGAAAACTCTATTCATAAGGTCAACGAAATAAGCCGGAGCATTCGTTAGACCAAATGGCATAACAAGCCATTCATAAGATCCATAACGAGTACGGAACGATGTCAAAGGAATGCTATCCTCTGCAATACGAAGCGGATGAAATCCAGTAGCTAAGTCTAATTGTGAAAAGACTCTAGCACCACTAAGTTAATCAAATAGGTCACCAATCGGAGGTAAAGGATATTTATTTTTGATAGTAAGATCATTAAGCTTGCGGTAGTCAACGCACAGCCTAAGTGTACCATCGGATTTCTTCACAAAAATAGCCGAAGCTCCCCAAGGCGAGGAACTAGAGCGAATAAATTGCTTCGTCTCCAATTCGGATAATTGTTTACACATCTCCTCGTTTTCTTTATTGGACATACGCTAAGGAGGACGAGTGATAGGTTGAGCTCCAGGAATGAGATTAATTCTGAACTCAATTGCTCGCTTAGGTGGTAATCCTAAAACGGGCTCAAATATGTCGGAAAATTCATGAACGACGTGAATAAGAGAAATAATATCACCCTCATCATCATCATCGTCATCACGAGGGTTTAAAGAATATAAAGAAGCGACCAAAGCAGAATCCGAATCTTTAAGAATAACAGAAACCTGATTAACAGATTGTGGATGTCGAAGATGAATAGTCCGCTCAGGACATAGGATATGAGCTTCATAACGGTTAAGCCAATCCATTCCCAAAATCATTCCAAAGCCTAAATAACGCATGACATGCAAATCGGCTCGGAAAGAAAAATCACACAAAATAATCTCGACATCTTTACACAATAAACTGATTGTTGCGGATCCACCAACCAGATTCGCAATTCTCAAAGAAGTCATTAAACACAAAACATCCAAAGAAAAAGTACCAACAAGTTCTTTTGATATAAAAGAATGGGACGCACCCGTATCAAAAAGAACTCGAATAGGATGATCACGAAATAAAATAATTCCATCCAGAATAGAATGAGAAATACCTTGGCCACGAGATGTGTTGCCAGGGGCTTGAGCAACATTAAGCTTTCCCTCCTTGCCCTGAAGCTTGGGGCATGAAGATATAACATGACCGGGACCTTTGCAATAGCGACAAGAGATAGACTTGGGACACTTGTTCGCATAATGGTCCCTCGAACCACAATTATAGCACTCCCCACGACCAAAGGAAGAAGTCTTTGCCACGGAGGTCGCTTGCTTCCCTTTCTTATTGGGATAAGGGCCTTTGAATTTACTGGGCCTTTTCTTGTTGTTGTTGAAGTTTGGTTTGGAACCCACCACTTCAACATCATTCTCCCTATCCGCCTCTTCAAGACGAAGAGCGATATCAATGAGTTGGTCGAAAGAAACTTCTAATTTTAGAAGTAATGGCATCTTGAGATTTTTGTTTAAGCCATAGACGAACCTCTGATTTTTCTTCAATGGGGTGTTGATGTATTCAACCACATATTTGGAGAGAGATTCAAAAGACGCGACATAATCTGCCACGGAAGATTCACCTTGAACAAGGTCTATAAAACGGCGAGCCAAAGTCACCTTCTCAGCTTCTGGTACGAATTTCAACTCGAAGCGTTCCCGGAATTGCTCCCAGGTGAGATCCACTTCATTAATCTCAGAAATAAGAAGCTCGTACCAGTCCAATGCTCTTTCTCGGAGCATACTAGAGGCCACCTGAACTCGGTGAAGGTCAATAAGATTCATGCGAGAAAAGATTCGATCGCATGACCTTAGTCAAGCCTGCACTTCAATAATAGTTTCGGAACCTTTGCATGGCTCCCCACCCAAATTAGTATAATCGCTGCACAAGCGTGCAAATCCCGACT
The DNA here is from genome assembly GCA_030765085.1 of Allium cepa. Classification (NCBI taxonomy): domain Eukaryota; kingdom Viridiplantae; phylum Streptophyta; class Magnoliopsida; order Asparagales; family Amaryllidaceae; genus Allium; species Allium cepa. Next base: position 390,333,178 of record CM060935.1, read on the forward strand.
TTGGGTGAGTAGGTTCCGGGTTAGCTCCAGCTGCTTGAGCATTTGTCACTAAATCAAGAAGTTGTTGAGCAGTCATAAAAACTCCATCCTGGGGTGGCGTGCTAGACGGTACGGCTCTGGGGCAGCCTGATCTAGACATTTCTCTCCCTTTAGAAAGAAAGAAGAAGAAGAAGAAAAAGGTTATTCGCCAAATTAAATATCAAGCAATCTTGATAGATAAACAAGGAATCATAAGGAAAATAGGATGAATCGGTACGAAGACTCGAATTAAATCCTAAAGCATGACTCCTAAGATGGACTTAGGACGATGATCCTTGTTATATTATTCCATATTGTTCCGAAGTTTGGCTCTGATACCAAGCTGTGACGCCCCACCTCTATACCCACGCTAGCCAAGAACACTACGGTGTAATGCTGTCAACTAGCACGGAGAATAAGGCTGTTGAGGAGCGACCATCCGTGTAATTGCTTTGCGCGAGCACCGATATTTCAGATAGTATAACATGCATTTTATTTCAAAATCCGACATACCGATACAAACACAAAGCTACTACACAGTGGCTATAATAATCTTCGGAAACAAATATAGAAATAAACATAACACAAATCAGTCACAGATAATTCATATCACAAAGGCGGAAATAGATATGAATTTAACACTAACACATGAAAGTGTATATCAGAGTAGTAGTCAAGGAGATCCACAATAATACAAAAGAATAGCAACACGTGCTATACAAAAGAATACAACTATGAGTCTATATCTCAAGTGTAAACAACAAAATAAACTACTAATCTAAGTAGTTTGCCAAAAGTCAGAGTAATGATCCTGGATGAGAAGTGAAGCAGAAGCACCTGTAACATCTCGGTCTGACCCGAGTATTATTTAATAAGAAAATAATAAACGGATCAGTCTAGCTATATATATCAGATGAAACGATATAGAGTAAGAGATATGACTAAACACATAATAATCACAATGCCAAGCTGTGATATATAAGTAATTGAAAATCAACAAGAGATTAATCAATATCACAAAATCTACACAAGAATCAAAGAAATGTCATACTCCTTATTTCGTTCTTCAAACAACAAATATTGACAATTGTATCAATGTCAATCACAAAAGTCAATAACACACAAATTCACCAATGCACAAATATTGATAAAACTTATCAATAGAAATCACGAAAATTGATGAAACACAAATTCTAGAAATCATCTCAAGAAATCCAGAAATCACAAAAAGGGGGAAGGCCTATCACAAACGGGAGCATAAAGCTCACCAACACGTGTATCACAAACGGAACGCTAATTCCATGGTTGCTAACCATCACAAATTGAGCCGAAGCTCCACAAACGGCCCGAAGACCATGGGTTGCTACCCCACCAATTTGAGTCGAAACTCCACAAAACGGGGTTTAGTCTCCCTCGCAGACAAAGAGACATCGCACATTGCTAGTCTAAATCACAAAGATGATCGTCATGATCAACGAGAAGTGTCAATTACACTAAGCTAGTAAATATATGAGTATAGCTTCATGTCCCATAACCACTTGCTTAACTCAAATATTTACGAACAAACTGTAGATCTCCACTATAAAATTGCCACAAGAGATTCAATCGAACAAGTCCAAGAATTAACCGATGAAGTAATCGCAAGCGTTTCATACCACTCGTTTTACTAAGTCGTTTGATTAGATTTCTCGTGCGAATGAGGTAAAGGTTTGTATATATACTAATAGATTGGAAAATGGTTCAAGAAACGAGCTTCGTACTAAAATAGAGTTGAAATCATTTGAAGAAGGAGTTTTGATATTTACTACTAGTATAAAAACCTTTATATTTTTAAAGTGACAAATCACGAAGAAGATTGTAGGAACAATCAATCACTAAAATTCACATACGAAGATGTGAATAAAAATCCAACGAAACCGATAAAGAATCCATCAAAATGGATATTCAAAAATCCCTAAAAAGGAGTCATCAAAGTCATAACAAATGATAACAACACATAGGAAACAACACGAATCGATTAAAGTTGGAAATTCGAACAACTAGGCGAAATAGGCAAAAATGCACCAGGTCGGTCGGCCGACTACAGAGCTCGGTCGACCGGACCCTGTTCTCAAAATTCCTCGGGAAGCAGGTCGGTCGGCCGAACCCTATACTCGGTCGACCGAACCTTAAACGGAGAAGTGCTTATGCACTTGGCAGCAGGTCGGTCGGCCGGCAGCAGGGCTCGGTCGACCGGACCTGTTGCCAGTCCCTTCCCAGTCCATCCAAATGAGGTCCAACCTCGACCAAATTGCATCCTCTCGAGCAACGGCGCTAAGGGATTTTGCCAATCAACTACCCGGCCCTATATGCTCCTCTATGCATCACCAAAAACATGTTCAAACATCAAAGTTAGGATTTTTAACGAATTGAACTCAAAACACCGAAAATTGGAATATTCTCCAAATCAATCCAAACCAAAAGCAAATGCACACGAATAAGTATTAGGAATTCATACCTAACATTCGAAGATAAATATAAGCATAGATGTGAGATAAAAATCTCACTTTTGAACCCAAGCAATTGAAAAAGAAGCTTGAAAGCAAAAGAGAATCAACCACTCTTCAAATCCAACTCAAGAAGCTTGATTCTAAGCTAACAAGAGAAACATTTCCTAAATTAGGTTTAGGAATTTCTGAAATTGATAAGAGAATGAGTTGGAGAAGAAGAAGAGAAGCTTACTAATGGGTTCTTCTATTAGTTTGGAGCTAGAGCTTGATTTGCAAAAGGAAACTAGGGTTTTGGGGTTTTAATTTCCCATCTCTCCCACCATTGATGTTTTAAAACTGAAGAGAGTAGAAAGTGAGGGTGAATGGGGAGGAGTGGCTCAGATTTGAGTATAAGTTAAACATAGGGCTGAGCCCAAACCCAAACCCAAAGTGAAAAAGTAGCAAAAATCAACTTTCTCCAAACATATCGAAGCTTATACTCAAAAAGGTCGCAAACGGCATTTTAAACTCAATGGGAGTGGTCCCGAGTCCTAATTCGACCGTATGCATAAAGTAGCTTTTCGGACTAAATTCCGAGTATCGATAAAACATTTAAATAAAATATTTAAATATAAAAATCGATAAATATGCGGGTTGTTACAATAAGCGTTACTTTAATAATTATGATTAATTGAGAAATTAATACGGGAAGTATGTAAAGTAATAACTAAGAAAGTAATACGTTATAGAGTGAATATAACATAAACTAAAGTGTAAATTAAAGGGTTGGAATTGAATCTAATCCGGTTAATTTGGGAGCTTAATGAAATAAATTGGATTCAATTTATAATAAATGGGTTATTTTAAGAAATTGAAATAAATACTATAATTGGTGAATTAAGTTACTTTAAATTGAGATGAGAATTGGTTTAAAGAATTATAAATTTATAAGTAAATCAAGATGATAAAATTTATGAATTATAGAATTTGAATTGTTAATAGTGAGTTAATATATTTAATTTATAATAGTTGGATTTATTGCAAATGAATGAAATCAAATATGTAATTATTACGTCAATTTAAAAATTAAGTTGAAATCGAGAAATATTTATGTAATAATTTTAAATCCAACGGTAAACCCTTCTATTTGAAATTTATAAATGGAATAAATATGGGTTAATTCAATTTAATGGAAATTTTGGAAATTTATCTATAATTTTGAATTTTATGAAATTGAAGATTTATATCGATTTATCTTTAACAAATTGACATTTAAAAATTGTTAAATCATTTTAAATGTTTGGGAAATATAAAGGTAATTAAATTGGTCAATTTTAGAGTTGAAATTAAGAATTGGATTTTATTTATTTAATTATTAAATTCTTTAATTAATATAAAAATAGCCATTTTGGCCACTGACTCGGATTTCGATGAAACCAGTTTCATCGGATCCGTAACGGTGAATTATAATAGCATTTCAAGTTTCATAGCGATCGGACTTGCCGTTTGATCATACGGACTCGAAACGCCTTGAAATTTATGCAATTGAAATCAATTGAAATCAATTTGGAAAATATTGATTTGAGCATAACTTCTTCATACGATGGAATTTAGGCATGAAACTTTATCCATCGCATTCAGAATATTTTAAAACACCTATTTTGATATATGGGTTTACCCAATTTCGTTGCGGGGTCAGAACGGGCTTTTTGGGCCACGTTAGCGTTAGCACGTATATCTATCAACCCGATCCATCTATTTTATTTCAATTTGCCTATAAATATCCTTCTATAGACCCTAATTCCCCTCATTTTTATTTGGCTGTACGTATATCTCAACTCTCTCCTCCTCAATGGCAGACAACATAAATTTCAGATCCAATCCCAAATCAAATCCAAAGCTGAAAATCCAAACTCCTCAGAAAAATTCACAAAAAATATATGTTGAAGTTCTCGACTTGCGTAATTCGCTGGTGGTGTTTGTTTTTCATTTTGGAGTGTCGTCTGATCAGTAAAAATCGAGGAAGTTTCGACCGTTCATCGCTCGACGACGAACTTCGTCGGATCGAAAATTCCCTTCTGGGTTTTGTAGAGAATCTCGAGCGGAGCTCATCCATGCAAGTTAATTGAAGATTCAACGGTTAGATCATCGTAAAATCATGGATTAGGGTTTCGGCCGTAGGGTTTGCATGGCGGCGGATCAAGCGTGGGGAGCAACCGGACCCTACCCCTTACGTGCGGCTCGTCGAGCTAGAGCCGATGGTGGTGGTCGTCGTTCTTCTAGAGGTCGGAGGTGATGGGTATTCGCGGTCAAAGGCTGGTCAAATGGGTTTCATGTTGCGTTTCGTAGCAGGAAGAAACGTGCGTGAAGGTGCCTGTAGCTGTTACGTGAGCAACATTAACTTGATGACGTGGCAAATGTTCGAAGGTGAATGTGTTCTTTTGTTTTATTTTTTTATTTGATTTTCAACTCGCAATTTTCGCTATAACTTCTACGTACGAACTCCGTTTCACACGCGATTTTTTTGTTAGGATCGTATTGAAATTTCGGACATTTTGGCGCTAGTTTGGACGGATTTGGAGATGGTCAAATTTTTGAGTTTAAATTGGATTTAAATTCAAAAGGTGAGTGATTTAACCCACTCACAATTTCTAAAATTTCTTATGTTTGTTAAATTCATTTATGATGTGATTTGAAATTTATTTATAGCTGTTTGGCATATATTTCATCATTATCTCAGTTAATTTGCATTCATATAATTTACTTGTTATTTAATTCATTTTTGCATATAAACTGCCAGTTAAAATTTTAGTTAAATTTATTATTGCATATAAACTGCTAGTTAAAATTATTTATTATTGCATATAAACTACAGTTAAACAGTTGTTTAATTCATTATTGAAAAATTTACTGTCAATAATTAACTATTATTTATTGATGTGATCGTTTGAATTGGATGATAAATTGATAAATGTTTGATGATTTATATGATGGATGAATGAATGTTGTATTTATATTGTATAAACTGCAAGTTATTATGCATTATCATTTCATTCGGGATTGCTGTTTGAAATGATATACAATCGCATTTTTTTTATATTTTTAAATTCTGGATTGAAATGATAAATATCTGTATCACTTGACCATAGGATAGAAAATTATATACAGGCACCGCGGTGTGTGTGTGTATATATATATAATTATTTTTGAAATGATTTTCTATGGTTTTGGAAAGAATACGGTTTAATAAATATTAAATTTTGATATACATATAGTAATTTTTTTTTAAATTTAGCTATGTATAAATTTGTTTCGAATTTTAAAATAAGCTAAATAATGAAGTTGATTTCGTTTATATAATATGGTTAAGAATATATTTGAAATTCTATTGTATATAGTGTTTATAATAACTCAAATAAAAGTAAGGTTGAAGATAAATGTGAATATGATTTGAATTAATGTATCTAAGAATTTTCCTTGAAAAATTTGTTTTGACATGTAAATAAATTAAGATATAAAGGGTATGATCTTATAACTTGATTTTTGAGTAGTGGATTTAAACGAATATCAAATTTTTTTAAAGAATATTATCAAGTTAATTTAATTAAAAAAAATATCCTGTTATTCAAGTTTAAGGGTTTTACCTAAATAATATTTGTTTAGTAAGTAAATATTTCAAATTTAAATAATAGGAATTGGATTTGATATATATTAAATTTTCAAAGAATCCATTTTGAAATAGTGGAATATTTAAAGATTTAAATGTATGAACTATAAAGTTTTGAAATATAGAATACTAAAGCTTTGAAATATATGGGAATTAAAATGGGTTATTTGGAGGATCAAATTGATATTGGGAATTTATTGTGAAATTTGAAGAAGCTGTTTGTTTTATAAAGTAATATAGTATTTGAACCATTAAGTATTAAAAGTTATGTTTCAAAGCTACGGTTTCAAGGTATACATATTTGAAAAATATTATGATTTTGGGAGAGAGATATTTATAAAATAAAAATGATATCATATTGATTTGGGTTTTAAAAATATTAAGGATATCATATTTATATGGTTTGAAAGAGATATTATATTCTGGTTTTAAAGTATAAATTATTTTAAAAAACCGCGGTGTTATAATAACGATTAGTTATTAAAGAGACCGGGATCAGAAGTTGTCATACTCTCTGCCAACCCCGAAAACTACTTTAACAACCGTGTACGCGGTGGAGATTCCAGAATGAAGTAGGATGGTGGCGGCGTTTCCTTTGAGGTAAATACGTGGGCCCGACTCCCGTGAGTTGGCATAAGGTGGCTAAAACAGGAGCGATTCTCGGGCCAAGGGGGTTAGCGCACTTTATCAGATACTCCTCTTCGATATTATACTCTGACTTTGGATTGATTCGGTGTCCACTTTTGATTTCTTTAATTTTAGGGGGGAGTTTGTCCGAGGTGGGCGGTAGTAGCTACTACGCGTTACTACCAGCCCGGATGCGTAATTGGTATATCTACCTTGGCATTACCTAGTTGTGCCGTGTCACCTACCCTATCGCGCCTTGTATGAGTTTCTATTTGTTATGTACCTATGGAGTATCCTCTGGTAGCCTCCCGATCAGGAGGTATTACGGTACTGTATAGACTATTGGCATTATTTGTGTTAAGGGCTATATGGGTAACCCCTTAATACTATTTAGAAGTAAGTTTATTTTACAATTAGACACTATTATAATAGAGAAATATACTACATAGTAAATAGTTTAACGGATCCTTAAGAGATGTGAATCCGAGCATCTTTTGAGTTACTGCACTCATATTTACTTCTGTTAATTTAACTTACATAAGATCTTTTAGTTTTGACTCGAGTGTTTTATCTTTTCAATTCGCTCGGGTCAGTCGGAGCGTTTCAGGATCGAAGACTTTAGCTCTGGAGGACGAAGACAGAGATTTATATTATTATTATTATTAGTCCACTATACTCATACTGTTCCGCTGCATTGTTATTGGTATGTGTAACTCTGATAAATGTATAATGTAACAGCCCTAGTTTTAGCTATTTATTTTATTTTAATTATTTAACTTTGAAATATATTTTATATAAATTGTGTTTATCAAAATAGTTAATTATTTTATTTGGAGATATATTTTATAAAATTTGTATATGTCAATAAAATTAAATAATAACTGTGAAAATTTAAGCTATTTTTGAACTGTTAAATTTCGCGTTTAAAGGACGCGTCAATTATAGGGTATAAGTGACGTAATAAAACGTGTGTTTTTAAAATGTTATTTTTATGAAAATTTTTGATGTTTTGGACTGCGTCTGTTTAGCGTAGTGTAAAAATCATGTTTTCGTAAAATTTTGGAGAAAAATATCAGTCAGAGATTTTATAACAAACGTTACGTTGCATTAACTGACAGTCTGATTTTAAATAAATTTGTATACGTTTTTCTAAGCTTTGCATAAATTCTTGCCATTCCATTTATTGTTTTCAAACTAAAATCAAATAAATAAAATGAAGTAAAAACTTAACATGGAAGTAACGTGTGAGACAAAAATCCAAGGAGAAATTTGTACATGCCTAAATTGATACGATACATATCAACTCTTTCGTTCATCCTCTGATGTATACTTACCTTTATTTCTCCCCATATCAACGTATGCCTTAATTAAACCTTTTGTAAATCAAAACTGAATTGAATATGAGTTTGCCTTTCCTTTTCTCAGAAATAAAATCATGCATTGATAACTTCCCTTGTTTATTTCTTCAATCACGTTTAAGCATTTATTCAAAGAGAAAACTGAAGCAAATCTCTCGGCCTTCCAGTAAATTCAAAAACTTATAATTTTTGCAAACTGAACTAAAAAAAAAAAGAACATAAAGTTACGTACAAACTTTATATCCAGGCTTATATCACGCAACTTTTCATTTTGTACGTTTCTTTTTAAAAAGTTTTGCATTAAGTCTGGCCAGTTTGTTTATTAAATCAAACATAGGAGAATCAAAGCATGCTGAAATCACGCATGCATATTTACATATTTTCAAACTTTATATGTTGTGTAACTGCCTAAATCTTATATCACGTAAACATATTTATAACTTTTGTAACTGAAAGCTTTAAATCTCTACAGCTTCCTCTTTTTCCCCTGTGTTTTTGCCTATGATCTAGTATGGTATCTGCGAACGTCCAAATACATTTGTAAACATATTTAATACAAATCAAAATTTATGTAAATATAAATGAATCATCACACACGTATTCATATTTACATATTTATATATATAAAACTGATACTTTAAACCATTTAAGCTGCTTGCCCTTTTCTCCCCATTTGTCCATTTGATTCCGCCTCAAACAAATCCTTTTATCTGCAAATCATCAATCTAAAATCACGCCTACATTAAATAGTATAAGATTTTGAAATCAAAGCTTCTCATAAAAATTGCAGTTATCGCATGCATTAAATCTAGATTTCAATTGGCAGTTTTAAATCACGCATTCATACTTAACCTTGCCTATCTTTTCAACTTCTCAATTCCCATGTATATCTCTCTATTTCACCTTTATTGTGCAATAAATAAATAAATAAATAAATAAAATTTTCCGTTCCTAATCACACATATAATTCAAGCAAAGTATCCTGGAAGGAAATTACACAGTCCATATTCATCAAATCTGGAAATTTATAAGGCACGCATGCTTTTGAAAAAAAAAAAATTCTTAAAAACATTTATATTTGGAAGATATATCACGCATGCATTAAAACTGGAAATGAATCACGCAACCTACAGTTAAAACAAATCTATATGTATTTGCTTGAATCACTAGTTGTATCAGCACCTCTGCCGTTTCTTAAGACCAAGGGAATATTGCATTGTATCACTATTTGCCGTTTGTTTGCCTATAAATCAATGTATAAACTAAATCACGTATAAGCATTTATCATATAGAAACTGATGTTTTCATTCCCATTTATCTCTCCTTTAATTCATACGAAGATTTAAAGCAAATATTTACCAAATCAATGCTTGAAATGTGAACGTATTCCCTGACATCTTGTATAATTGATAACTATTGATTTATCTCCTCTGATTTAGCTCGTCAGTTATATTCAAAGCCCTATATATTTATCCCATTGCTTTAATCACGTGAGTAAACAATTAACATAAGAAACTGATGCATTCAATCAATTGTGTATAACTGGCAGCAGATTTGATTTCTCTTCCTCTTAATATTGAAACCTTTATTTCTTTGAAACTGAAAGGAGAAATCACGCATATATGCAAAACGTTCAGATTTCAAAGCAATGCTCCGTTTCTATTCTTGCCATTTTCCCCATAAATCTCTGCAACTACTTCAAAGCATGTTTGCTTTAACCATGCAACTGTTTAATTGGAACATATTGTGAAATCAAAATATATTCATAATGAGCAGTTTAAAATCACACATATCATCTGGAAAGAAAAAAATATAAATCAAGCACCCTTCAAATGCGCATCAGTTCAAATTTATGTGCCTTGCCGTTTTATCATTTAATCACACATCACATAAATTTGAAGTTATAACAATGTATACCTGCCAAGATACCAGTTCTCTGGTATGAGCTCAAATCACGCAGGAAATTAATCTGGCATTAAATTATCATCAAGCTTTATACGTTGTGAAACTCTTGGCTTCCCCTGTATATTTCGAAGATTTATCCTTTTGCAAACTGATCAGTAAATCACGCTCATAACGTTCTAACAGAGGAGTGGTAGGAGAGATCAACGCTTACATTAATACTCGTACGTTTCATATCTGACTATTTCGCAAAATCCATCTATATATACTTTGCTTTATCTTCTTTAGTTTCATTCTCTCTTGTCTGTTCTTCTCGGGCTCGAACTCTTATCAGGTAAATGGTCTATGTCATTTTCTTTTCTTTGTTCAGATATTTCCTCTTCCTCGAAAATTTTGTTTTATCTCTGCCTTGCTCGGCCACACTACCATTTATCCACTTTGTTTTCTCTAAGAATCTTATCATATGCCTTGAACAACATATGGATCTGGGTTTATAGAGTTTTCTTTTTTTTTCTTTTTTTTTTTTGTATACATAATTAAGTCAGAGGTACTAACTTTATAGAACTGAGAGGTTACTTTGAAAAAAAATTTTACATATGTAAAACCAAGTTCTATCAAACATCTCATTAACCTGAGTTTTCTTTTGATTTCAAAATCATGGGTTCGACTAGGGGTATAATAAGGAATTTGCTCATTTTTCTCCTTTCAGACAAACTGTATTTGTAAACTTAGACCAGGTTTGGGTTCTAGTTTGGGTAAGTCATTGCAAAAGAGGATAGAAGAAGAAAAGAGCATAGAGGCATATATGAGTGAATTAAGAAAAACGTAGTTGAGTGGTAGTCTGCATTTATAAAATTCATAGGCTGTGCATATCTGTGTATCACACGGTGCACGAATGGATCAGTAAAAACTTGCTTTGGATATGATGACCAAGCCTTGTGAGTGAATTCATCTAACCTGAGTGTTTAGTAAAAGGCTGGAGTTTGGGGATGCTAGTAATAGTTGAAGATAGGATGAGGTGTGTCTGTACAGTTTTTAAGCCTGGAAAGTTTAGATTGAAGATGGATGAAGTCATAAAGCAATGATGCAAATTAAGTTTAAAATGTAAGATAGTAGCTGGATTTGAAAAAGTGACTCTAAGTTTGAGGAAAATTTAAGCAACAACATTTTCATAATACATAGGAATGCAAGTGTGCACGTGTATGCGTATTCAACATTTTGCCGTTTTTGTTTTAGGAAATTTTGTCGTAATTTTTGTGTTAGCACGGTTCACGTTTGGGTATATTTAGGTCACATTATACGGTGGAGTGGTCGAGCAAGTCAAAACAATTTCCGTTCTATTTTAATCCTTTCTTGACCATACATTCTAAAGTCGCGTTTCAAAATATTTGAATTTGTTCTAGATTTGAATCTAGGCGACATCAGAAGAAATTTGATCGTTATTTTCTGTCGGTCTTTACCGGTGAATCGTCGTTTTGAATTCAAATTTTCTACAACTTTCAGGTGAGTATTTCTCACCAGACATACGTATTTATATTTCGTAAATTATTGCAAGTGTATGTGTAAAATTTTATGTCACTATTATCTGTCTGTAGTGTAATATAAAATGATGAACCCCATTTAAATTGACACCTCATCAGTTATTATCTGTTGTATTATATCTGCAGTTATATTATGTTATTGTTTATTTACTGCTTAAATCACACTGCAAGTTCCCTGTTATACGTAGATTGTTATGGGCTGAAATGATAGGCCTAAATGATGATTATTGTTAAACTATTCTGTTAACTGCTTAACTGTTAAACTTGGGATTGCGGGTTTGAAATGATAGAACCCGGGATATTTGTAAACTACGGATTGAAATGATATAAATCCGTACCACTTGACCTAGGCTAGAAAACTATATACAGGCCCGTGGTCCTTATAATATTTTCTGAAATATTTAAAATTATTTTGGAAGTTAAATATTTGATTTATATCTTTAAAGGAATTTATATTGATTTTTAATAAGTTATAAATAAAGAAATAAATAAATATTTGAATAAATTTATGGAATATAACTTATTTGGTAAATCGGGATTTTGAAAGAATAAGATTTCAGTTAATAAATGAATAAATAAATAGGTTATATTTGGAAATATTTATCAAGTTAAACAATCTATTACAGCATTTAAATGCTGTCTTTTGAAATTTGACTAGTTTTACCCATAACTTTAGGTAGCATTTCCTAAGTGCTATGGAATCTAGAATTTGATTGCTCTAAAATTTATGGAATTTGATAAATTTTATTTTACCTTAAGTTTTGGAAAAACTTAAGACATAATATTTATAACTGTATTTTCCTAAATAAATTAAAGATAAATATTCTGGTATTAAGTAAATTTTGGGAAAAATTTAATGGTTAAAATTTGGAGTTTTATTTATGGAAATTATGGGAATATTCAAGACTAAAAATATAAAACATTGATTTGTGAAAGAATAAAACCCAAACTAAGTTTTGAATAGTAAATACTCCAATTGGATATATATAAAAATTGAAATGGTTTTGGGAACATAAAGGGATATTTAAATTATGGTTAAACTTTAAATAAAGAAATATATTTGTGAAGCTATGTAAATTATCTTCTTTACAAAGTAACCATAAAGTTAACCCATTTATATATATACCGTTGAATGTCCAAACCATTGTGTTTGGGAGTTATGGATTTAAGTAAAGTTTCCAAAACATTATCCTTTGAAGATATAATTCAAATATTTGGTCTCCAGATATTATAAACAGTATGGTTTTGGAAAGAATTATATTTGAATATAACGATATCCTATTGTTTTGGGTTTTAAAATGATATCGTATTTATAGTTTTGAAATGGAAATGTTTATTCTGGTTTTAAGTGTAAACTGCTTTTAAATAACCACGGGTAATAATAACGTTTGGTTGGCAAAGAGACCGGGATCGGATATGGACATACTCTCTGTCGATACCGAAAACCACTTTGACTAACCGTGTACGCGGTGGAGATTCCAGAATGAAGTAGGTTGGTGGTGACGGTTTCTTGAAAGGTATATACGTGGACCCGACTCCCGTGAGTTGGCTTAAGGTGGCTAAAACAGGAGCGATCGACGGATTAATGAGGTAGCTCCTCTGATCGAACGCACTTCTTCGTATACCATTCTATTGCTTATGTGATTGTTTGGGTGCACCCTTGATTTGGGAGTGTTGTTCGAGGTGGGCGGTTGCTGCGGCTTCGCGTTACCATCGGTCCGGAAGCGTAATTGGTATATCTACCCTGGCATTGCCTAGTTGTGCCGTGTCACCTACCATATCGAGCCTTGTACGAGTTTGGATTTCTCCCGTAGCCCGTGTGGTATCCTCTGGTGGCTTCCCGATCAGGAGGGGCTATGATATTGGATGGACTACTGGGACTATTACGTGTTAAGGGCTATATGGGTAACCCCTTAATGCTAAGAAAAAAGTATGTTTATTTTATAAATAGACACTATTATAATAGCGCAATATATTACATAGTAAATAGTTTGACGGATCCTTAGAGGATGGGCGGTCCCAAGCATCCTTTAAGTTACTTGCTCTATATTACAGTACACTTGATTTAGCTTACATCATATAAGTATGTATGTCCTGACTCGAGTGTTTGTTTTATTTTACGCTCGGGTCAGCCTGAGTTGCAGCTTCAGTTTCTTCTCCGTAGCTAGGACACTCAATAGATCATTCGTGCTATTGGAAGTTGTTTCAGCCTTTATCCTTTCTGGAATTCAAGACTTTGAAGACTCTCTATCTGTGTATGTTAAAATTTGTATTGAGGATTATAGACAATGTAAGTTCTGTTTTGTTAAAGATGTATCAGTGGCTTCATGAACCACTAAATTTTAATTTCCGCTGCGAGATTCTGATATCTGTGTATGTGATTCTGTGATTTATTTACTGTATATTATGAGTTTGCTAAATTTATTCTACAACGCAGTATTTTGAACAATTCAAGTCCGACATGTGCGGATGCGAATGGTTGAAAATATTGGGTCGTTACATTTGGTATCAGAGCTTTGGCTCTAGGCAAACTTAGAATGTATGGTAAATTGATTTATAGAATCACCTTCATTCGAGCTTGAACCTCTTCCTTTTCGAATTTGGAACATTCCCTGTGGTTCCAAAGTTCATCCGTGTCCCTCACTTTCATCTACTTTAGATTCTGGAGTGTCCCATAACTCCACTTCGGATGATCTTTATAGTAAATTGGCGGTCTCGCCATTATTCTAATAAAGGGGCAAAACTCCTTTACCATTAACATTGATTCACCAGAGATTTATATTTATCCTCGGTTTATATGCCAGTATCTTTGGTTATTCCGAACTCTATCTCTTCGGATCAAATATAGATTTACCCAATCATATCGATCCGACTCTTCAAGTCACGGTTGACCAGGTCAAGGTTGTCCGCGATTTATATAGACTTACCCAGTTCCTTATTCTGTTATTTAATCATCGGACCTTCTGATTTTAACTAGCTTGGATTCTATTTGATTTGAGTTCATCAAATTTGAATTTCTATCCTTGTTTTGGAAATTTACTCCTATATTTGAAAGGAAATCTAAAATATATATAAGTATAAATTTTCAGAAATTTTAATATTTAATTTAACTAGTGTCAGGAGATAATAGTTTGATTTTATTTATGGTTTTGTAAACCATGTGTTTGTCTAAATAATTGAATATAAACAATGGTTATAAATTAATTTAGAAACAGAAATGAATATAAAACAAGAACTTGAGAATTCAATTTCTGATGGTTTCAAACTTTGGGATTAAAATTTTAAAAGTATATATTATTTAAAGTATTTTCAAAATAGAAGTTTGTTTCCCGAAGAATTTTAAAAATTTAGTGCTCTTCTCTTTGTCGCTGGAAAATAATTTCGGTGATGACTACAACATCATCGACATTCATTTTCGAGTTTCGAAGTGAAAGACCATTCTGTAGTCTGGCTACAGTATTACCTTGAGATTTTATTTGATTTGAATTTCTAAAATATGACTTAATTTATAAAATAGATTTGACACATTATGTACATATATTAGTTATCTCTAAATGGTTTGGAGGGAATCGGAAATAAAATTTTAAAGTTTATCTTGAGGAGAAAATAAAATTTTTGAATAAAAATTTCCAACTGGAGATAATTGAATTTGAAAGTTTTAGTTGTATAATACTCAATTTCATTTCAAAATAACTTACCTTGATTTTCAAAAGTTAACAATGAAATTGGATAATATATAATATAAAAGATTTTATAAATAAAATTTGAGTGGTTATAATAAATGTTATACACTTAAATTTTAGTTATAAAAGATTAATAGAGGTAAATAAGGAAAAAGAAATTTAAGGAATCTTATTTAAAATAACTTAACAATCAAATTTGATTTAATAAGGAACCTTAAATCTAACCAGGAAATCCTAATAATTCCTGAGAAGAATATGTTTGTAAAATATTGAAGAAATATTTTGTAGTAAGGATTTAGAGTTTAATTGATATCTTAATGAATAGAGAAATTTGATTGTTGTATTTGCTATGATAAATATTTCATTCAGGAAATAGACATGTCTTGAAAAATGGATAATTATGATTAAGACGTATTTTAATATCACTAAAATTTGATAATTGAGAATTTGGTTTTCAAATGGAAATTTCAAGTGTAACTTATTAAAGGAATATCTTAATTATAAAATAGGTATTTTAAATAAAGTGTTAGGTTATTGCTAAATCAAGAGTTAAGTAGAATAATGAATTGATTGGAAAATACTATTATATCTACCGTAACATATTATAAGTGCTGCTGTTTTTAAAAATAAAATGTTTTGAAAATTTTATAATTGAATAAATGAACCTTAAAATATTTCAACTTTGAAATGAGTATTATTTGGCATTGAATTTAAAAGGTATAAATGAAGATTATTTTAAAAAGTGCTATGATTTTTGTAATATGATTTCCAGATGATGATACCTATAAATTTTAACGACCTTCAAAGTATTATAATCTCAAAAGCATTATGATTTCAAATTTATTATCTTATTTTGTTTATGAACTATTTTTAAGTGTCCTTGGTTTCCCTATCTGCTACAGAATGGGGAGGCGATTGCTTCTACCAGCCTATTTAGGAATCTTTCAATATTCTTTGAAACCTTTGTTACTCATCGAGACCTAAGCACCGTTTATCACCCATGGACTGACGGTCAAACTGAAGAGTAGAACCGATTCTGGAGGATCTTCTTCGTGTTTCAAATCCGGAACTATTCGTTTAAGATTCTTGTTTGTCTAGCTTATCCTCTTTTGATTCTTTTCCTTTCGTTCCTTTTCGAGGACGAAAAGTTTTTAAGTGGGGGAGAGTGTAACAGCCCTAGTTTTAGCTATTTATTTTATTTTAATTATTTAACTTTGAAATATATTTTATATAAATTGTGTTTATCAAAATAGTTAATTATTTTATTTGGAGATATATTTTATAAAATTTGTATATGTCAATAAAATTAAATAATAACTGTGAAAATTTAAGCTATTTTTGAACTGTTAAATTTCGCGTTTAAAGGACGCGTCAATTATAGGGTATAAGTGACGTAATAAAACGTGTGTTTTTAAAATGTTATTTTTATGAAAATTTTTGATGTTTTGGACTGCGTCTGTTTAGCGTAGTGTAAAAATCATGTTTTCGTAAAATTTTGGAGAAAAATATCAGTCAGAGATTTTATAACAAACGTTACGTTGCATTAACTGACAGTCTGATTTTAAATAAATTTGTATACGTTTTTCTAAGCTTTGCATAAATTCTTGCCATTCCATTTATTGTTTTCAAACTAAAATCAAATAAATAAAATGAAGTAAAAACTTAACATGGAAGTAACGTGTGAGACAAAAATCCAAGGAGAAATTTGTACATGCCTAAATTGATACGATACATATCAACTCTTTCGTTCATCCTCTGATGTATACTTACCTTTATTTCTCCCCATATCAACGTATGCCTTAATTAAACCTTTTGTAAATCAAAACTGAATTGAATATGAGTTTGCCTTTCCTTTTCTCAGAAATAAAATCATGCATTGATAACTTCCCTTGTTTATTTCTTCAATCACGTTTAAGCATTTATTCAAAGAGAAAACTGAAGCAAATCTCTCGGCCTTCCAGTAAATTCAAAAACTTATAATTTTTGCAAACTGAACTAAAAAAAAAAAGAACATAAAGTTACGTACAAACTTTATATCCAGGCTTATATCACGCAACTTTTCATTTTGTACGTTTCTTTTTAAAAAGTTTTGCATTAAGTCTGGCCAGTTTGTTTATTAAATCAAACATAGGAGAATCAAAGCATGCTGAAATCACGCATGCATATTTACATATTTTCAAACTTTATATGTTGTGTAACTGCCTAAATCTTATATCACGTAAACATATTTATAACTTTTGTAACTGAAAGCTTTAAATCTCTACAGCTTCCTCTTTTTCCCCTGTGTTTTTGCCTATGATCTAGTATGGTATCTGCGAACGTCCAAATACATTTGTAAACATATTTAATACAAATCAAAATTTATGTAAATATAAATGAATCATCACACACGTATTCATATTTACATATTTATATATATAAAACTGATACTTTAAACCATTTAAGCTGCTTGCCCTTTTCTCCCCATTTGTCCATTTGATTCCGCCTCAAACAAATCCTTTTATCTGCAAATCATCAATCTAAAATCACGCCTACATTAAATAGTATAAGATTTTGAAATCAAAGCTTCTCATAAAAATTGCAGTTATCGCATGCATTAAATCTAGATTTCAATTGGCAGTTTTAAATCACGCATTCATACTTAACCTTGCCTATCTTTTCAACTTCTCAATTCCCATGTATATCTCTCTATTTCACCTTTATTGTGCAATAAATAAATAAATAAATAAATAAATAAAATTTTCCGTTCCTAATCACACATATAATTCAAGCAAAGTATCCTGGAAGGAAATTACACAGTCCATATTCATCAAATCTGGAAATTTATAAGGCACGCATGCTTTTGAAAAAAAAAAATTCTTAAAAACATTTATATTTGGAAGATATATCACGCATGCATTAAAACTGGAAATGAATCACGCAACCTACAGTTAAAACAAATCTATATGTATTTGCTTGAATCACTAGTTGTATCAGCACCTCTGCCGTTTCTTAAGACCAAGGGAATATTGCATTGTATCACTATTTGCCGTTTGTTTGCCTATAAATCAATGTATAAACTAAATCACGTATAAGCATTTATCATATAGAAACTGATGTTTTCATTCCCATTTATCTCTCCTTTAATTCATACGAAGATTTAAAGCAAATATTTACCAAATCAATGCTTGAAATGTGAATGTATTCCCTGACATCTTGTATAATTGATAACTATTGATTTATCTCCTCTGATTTAGCTCGTCAGTTATATTCAAAGCCCTATATATTTATCCCATTGCTTTAATCACGTGAGTAAACAATTAACATAAGAAACTGATGCATTCAATCAATTGTGTATAACTGGCAGCAGATTTGATTTCTCTTCCTCTTAATATTGAAACCTTTATTTCTTTGAAACTGAAAGGAGAAATCACGCATATATGCAAAACGTTCAGATTTCAAAGCAATGCTCCGTTTCTATTCTTGCCATTTTCCCCATAAATCTCTGCAACTACTTCAAAGCATGTTTGCTTTAACCATGCAACTGTTTAATTGGAACATATTGTGAAATCAAAATATATTCATAATGAGCAGTTTAAAATCACACATATCATCTGGAAAGAAAAAAATATAAATCAAGCACCCTTCAAATGCGCATCAGTTCAAATTTATGTGCCTTGCCGTTTTATCATTTAATCACACATCACATAAATTTGAAGTTATAACAATGTATACCTGCCAAGATACCAGTTCTCTGGTATGAGCTCAAATCACGCAGGAAATTAATCTGGCATTAAATTATCATCAAGCTTTATACGTTGTGAAACTCTTGGCTTCCCCTGTATATTTCGAAGATTTATCCTTTTGCAAACTGATCAGTAAATCACGCTCATAACGTTCTAACAGAGGAGTGGTAGGAGAGATCAACGCTTACATTAATACTCGTACGTTTCATATCTGACTATTTCGCAAAATCCATCTATATATACTTTGCTTTATCTTCTTTAGTTTCATTCTCTCTTGTCTGTTCTTCTCGGGCTCGAACTCTTATCAGGTAAATGGTCTATGTCATTTTCTTTTCTTTGTTCAGATATTTCCTCTTCCTCGAAAATTTTGTTTTATCTCTGCCTTGCTCGGCCACACTACCATTTATCCACTTTGTTTTCTCTAAGAATCTTATCATATGCCTTGAACAACATATGGATCTGGGTTTATAGAGTTTTCTTTTTTTTTCTTTTTTTTTTTGTATACATAATTAAGTCAGAGGTACTAACTTTATAGAACTGAGAGGTTACTTTGAAAAAAATTTTTACATATGTAAAACCAAGTTCTATCAAACATCTCATTAACCTGAGTTTTCTTTTGATTTCAAAATCATGGGTTCGACTAGGGGTATAATAAGGAATTTGCTCATTTTTCTCCTTTCAGACAAACTGTATTTGTAAACTTAGACCAGGTTTGGGTTCTAGTTTGGGTAAGTCATTGCAAAAGAGGATAGAAGAAGAAAAGAGCATAGAGGCATATATGAGTGAATTAAGAAAAACGTAGTTGAGTGGTAGTCTGCATTTATAAAATTCATAGGCTGTGCATATCTGTGTATCACACGGTGCACGAATGGATCAGTAAAAACTTGCTTTGGATATGATGACCAAGCCTTGTGAGTGAATTCATCTAACCTGAGTGTTTAGTAAAAGGCTGGAGTTTGGGGATGCTAGTAATAGTTGAAGATAGGATGAGGTGTGTCTGTACAGTTTTTAAGCCTGGAAAGTTTAGATTGAAGATGGATGAAGTCATAAAGCAATGATGCAAATTAAGTTTAAAATGTAAGATAGTAGCTGGATTTGAAAAAGTGACTCTAAGTTTGAGGAAAATTTAAGCAACAACATTTTCATAATACATAGGAATGCAAGTGTGCACGTGTATGCGTATTCAACATTTTGCCGTTTTTGTTTTAGGAAATTTTGTCGTAATTTTTGTGTTAGCACGGTTCACGTTTGGGTATATTTAGGTCACATTATACGGTGGAGTGGTCGAGCAAGTCAAAACAATTTCCGTTCTATTTTAATCCTTTCTTGACCATACATTCTAAAGTCGCGTTTCAAAATATTTGAATTTGTTCTAGATTTGAATCTAGGCGACATCAGAAGAAATTTGATCGTTATTTTCTGTCGGTCTTTACCGGTGAATCGTCGTTTTGAATTCAAATTTTCTGCAACTTTCAGGTGAGTATTTCTCACCAGACATACGTATTTATATTTCGTAAATTATTGCAAGTGTATGTGTAAAATTTTATGTCACTATTATCTGTCTGTAGTGTAATATAAAATGATGAACCCCATTTAAATTGACACCTCATCAGTTATTATCTGTTGTATTATATCTGCAGTTATATTATGTTATTGTTTATTTACTGCTTAAATCACACTGCAAGTTCCCTGTTATACGTAGATTGTTATGGGCTGAAATGATAGGCCTAAATGATGATTATTGTTAAACTATTCTGTTAACTGCTTAACTGTTAAACTTGGGATTGCGGGTTTGAAATGATAGAACCCGGGATATTTGTAAACTACGGATTGAAATGATATAAATCCGTACCACTTGACCTAGGCTAGAAAACTATATACAGGCCCGTGGTCCTTATAATATTTTCTGAAATATTTAAAATTATTTTGGAAGTTAAATATTTGATTTATATCTTTAAAGGAATTTATATTGATTTTTAATAAGTTATAAATAAAGAAATAAATAAATATTTGAATAAATTTATGGAATATAACTTATTTGGTAAATCGGGATTTTGAAAGAATAAGATTTCAGTTAATAAATGAATAAATAAATAGGTTATATTTGGAAATATTTATCAAGTTAAACAATCTATTACAGCATTTAAATGCTGTCTTTTGAAATTTGACTAGTTTTACCCATAACTTTAGGTAGCATTTCCTAAGTGCTATGGAATCTAGAATTTGATTGCTCTAAAATTTATGGAATTTGATAAATTTTATTTTACCTTAAGTTTTGGAAAAACTTAAGACATAATATTTATAACTGTATTTTCCTAAATAAATTAAAGATAAATATTCTGGTATTAAGTAAATTTTGGGAAAAATTTAATGGTTAAAATTTGGAGTTTTATTTATGGAAATTATGGGAATATTCAAGACTAAAAATATAAAACATTGATTTGTGAAAGAATAAAACCCAAACTAAGTTTTGAATAGTAAATACTCCAATTGGATATATATAAAAATTGAAATGGTTTTGGGAACATAAAGGGATATTTAAATTATGGTTAAACTTTAAATAAAGAAATATATTTGTGAAGCTATGTAAATTATCTTCTTTACAAAGTAACCATAAAGTTAACCCATTTATATATATACCGTTGAATGTCCAAACCATTGTGTTTGGGAGTTATGGATTTAAGTAAAGTTTCCAAAACATTATCCTTTGAAGATATAATTCAAATATTTGGTCTCCAGATATTATAAACAGTATGGTTTTGGAAAGAATTATATTTGAATATAACGATATCCTATTGTTTTGGGTTTTAAAATGATATCGTATTTATAGTTTTGAAATGGAAATGTTTATTCTGGTTTTAAGTGTAAACTGCTTTTAAATAACCACGGGTAATAATAACGTTTGGTTGGCAAAGAGACCGGGATCGGATATGGACATACTCTCTGTCGATACCGAAAACCACTTTGACTAACCGTGTACGCGGTGGAGATTCCAGAATGAAGTAGGTTGGTGGTGACGGTTTCTTGAAAGGTATATACGTGGACCCGACTCCCGTGAGTTGGCTTAAGGTGGCTAAAACAGGAGCGATCGACGGATTAATGAGGTAGCTCCTCTGATCGAACGCACTTCTTCGTATACCATTCTATTGCTTATGTGATTGTTTGGGTGCACCCTTGATTTGGGAGTGTTGTTCGAGGTGGGCGGTTGCTGCGGCTTCGCGTTACCATCGGTCCGGAAGCGTAATTGGTATATCTACCCTGGCATTGCCTAGTTGTGCCGTGTCACCTACCATATCGAGCCTTGTACGAGTTTGGATTTCTCCCGTAGCCCGTGTGGTATCCTCTGGTGGCTTCCCGATCAGGAGGGGCTATGATATTGGATGGACTACTGGGACTATTACGTGTTAAGGGCTATATGGGTAACCCCTTAATGCTAAGAAAAAAGTATGTTTATTTTATAAATAGACACTATTATAATAGCGCAATATATTACATAGTAAATAGTTTGACGGATCCTTAGAGGATGGGCGGTCCCAAGCATCCTTTAAGTTACTTGCTCTATATTACAGTACACTTGATTTAGCTTACATCATATAAGTATGTATGTCCTGACTCGAGTGTTTGTTTTATTTTACGCTCGGGTCAGCCTGAGTTGCAGCTTCAGTTTCTTCTCCGTAGCTAGGACACTCAATAGATCATTCGTGCTATTGGAAGTTGTTTCAGCCTTTATCCTTTCTGGAATTCAAGACTTTGAAGACTCTCTATCTGTGTATGTTAAAATTTGTATTGAGGATTATAGACAATGTAAGTTCTGTTTTGTTAAAGATGTATCAGTGGCTTCATGAACCACTAAATTTTAATTTCCGCTGCGAGATTCTGATATCTGTGTATGTGATTCTGTGATTTATTTACTGTATATTATGAGTTTGCTAAATTTATTCTACAACGCAGTATTTTGAACAATTCAAGTCCGACATGTGCGGATGCGAATGGTTGAAAATATTGGGTCGTTACATATAAGTATAATCGAATACTTTGTAAAACAGCTTTATAAACTGTATATTTGATTATTATATTTTATCCTTCCGCTGTGAGATTCTATTTTTTTTATTTCTTTCTCGTTTTCTTATTTACCCCATAACAATCTGCCCTTCCGAATGGTCTGAATTGGCACGTGTGTCGATTTAAAGCGTCGAAAAGGCGGGATGTTACAAGCATGGCCATCACAATCTACCAAACTTCCAGTAGACTTGTATTGGAGAAATAGGTTATAGGACAGTAACTTAGAAACCAAAAACAACTGCATACACATAAAAGACTATTTCCACCGAGTCCACTAGAAATCTGATGTTAATTGAAACCGGCTACAAATTGTAGACTAGTCCATGGAAAGCCTGACATCATAACCACCAAATACCATGGATTAATACAAAGTAGCCAAACACTAAACTCTGACTGTCCATCAGTTACCACTAAGCTTGATGGTATAATATGTATCGTTTATATAATATTTATTTATTATATATATGTAATTTGTATTAATTCATGTATTTATCATATACATTTATTATGTTATTTGTTATATATTAATTCATATGTAATTTATATTAATTAATACACATAATTCTATAACACATTTTTAAGCTTTAGTTCAGTTCATCAAAATATTATTATTACTCCTCCTACTAGTACTACTATTTACAATACACACACATGCACCAACGCTATATGCAATATATGTGTGTGAGATTTAAATGTATAATTTATATGATTTACATATAAACATGTAATTTATATTTATTCAAATATATAATTTATATAATATATACATGTAAAATTTATAAAGATATACTTTATGTAATATAATTTATAATAGTATATATTTTCACACATAAACTTAATTATTTTTCGTATACTTATTTAATATATGTGCGCACGCAATTTACATATTAAATTTATATGATTTGCATGTATATGTACAGATATATGATATGGTATATATGTATCATTTATATAATATTTATTATATATATATATATATAATTTGTATTAGTTTGTATACTTATTATATACATTTATTATGTTATTTGTTATATGTTAATTCATATGTATAATTTTATAGTATGTTTTCAAGCTTTGGTTATGTTTATCAAGATACTCGTCCCATTTACAATATGTGTGTGGATTTATCATGTTTGCAAAACCAAAACCAAAATGTCACAAATGCATTATCTTCTTAGCAATGCCTAACTTGTGCCTCGTTAGATTTAAAACTAAGTCGCTAAAAAAATTAGTCGAACGGCTACTTAAATTTTAGCCTCAGCAAACGATTTCTCTACCATAATCTCCCCACCCTAGTGATGGGTGCTAATACGTATAATATTGCCTTATAACAATACATTTTAACCATTCAGATTATAACCAAGTACATAGTGCATTGGTTAGAACAGTTGAAACCGAGAGTATTTATCGTAAATGAAGATTGTTCTATGATCACAAGTGATTGAGACTTGTAAAAAATCATAATCTTTTGCATGGTCAGTTTTATGCTCATTTTGCATTCTCAACGGTATGCTTTGCAAACCGAGCTTAGTTTGAATTCTCAGTTGCAAGCTGAGCTTGCACAGTTGCAAACTGACAACTTTAATGTATCTAAATAAAGGCAGTTGGAACTGACAGAAAAGTACCTTATATCAATATATTGTAGTGCAATCTAACAGACTATTGCAAGGGTCATGTAATATAGTTCCATTTGAACCCAGAAATAAGATCACCTTGAATATTGTCAGACATATTGAACCTATATATATAATAAGTAGCTTAGAAAATTTATACACTATTTTTGTTCTCTTTTCCTTTAGAAGAGAGAGAGAGGACTGTCGATAAAAATATATTTTATTATAGGCGTATATTAGGAAATTCAAATTATTTAATGCAATATTTCAATATTAACCACTACAAATAATTGACAAGGTTTTAAATGAACAGTAAGAAAACTTGTTATCATAAGTGTAAATTGGTAAATTTAAATTATTCAAAGCAATAGTTTTTCAACCGAAAATGAAGTGTTCAAAGCTGTAAGTGCGACCACCCATGAAATATGGGAGTATATAAGAAATCAAGCTAGATCCTGTTCATAATCTATCAAATCTTATGGAATCGTCTAAGACTTTAAGAAAAAGAGTTTATGATACAGGAACTGAAAACATGTACCTTGGTTCAATTTTATAATCTTTTTTTAAAAAAGACCATTTAACGCTGAACCTCAATACCATGTTACATGAAAATAAAAGGTTAGAAATTGCAGATCTAAAATAAGCAATAATTTAATCATTAACTTAGTTCATAGCTTTTGAGTTGTCCATCCAAACTCTGGCAGCTTTAACTGAATGTGGATAAGTTGCACCTAATGAAATAATAATCCAAGGTATCAGATTTTTGTGTTTTTATAATAGCAAGTTATCAAAAAAACATTGAATCCTTAACTCAATTAACAAAATCACAGATTTAAGGCAAAGGAACAAAGTTGCACCACTTGCTTCTAGCTTAACTGTTAAACCAATGGCTGCAAATTTGAAGATGCTAACAATAGTTTAATCCATTAGAAGCTAAGCTTAACATAAAATTTAAATAGCATCAGCTACATAAACAAATTTTATCCTTTTTTCTTAACGATTTTATGGTATCCATACTTCATCTCAATCCCAACCTACTAAGACCACTAATACACTCAACTTGATTACCCTACAAAAATCCAAATGTTTTCATCCATTAGTTATACAAGCTAGTAAAGCTTCTAGCACAAATAGGGAAATGATGGAGCTACACTTACCAAAACAAAAGATCATATTAAATTATTAAAAATTTAATAAAATTACTGACCTATTTGCCTTCCGTAGCTGATCAGACTGGCGCCCCTCATGCAGCAGCACTGTGCATGCCTTTGGTTTCCCTATGCATGTCCACTACCGTTTACGTGCATACCCCCTCTGTCTCACTCCATGCATGTTCTGGCCATAGCTTACACTTGATTGCAACACATAACTACATCGTGCATCCCTTACACCCTCAGCATATTATGCTTGCTGCAATGTTCAGGGCCAACGCATATGGCCTCATCTTCATGCAATCTCATGTGGTAATTATGTATAGCTGATGAGTGAAAACATTTGGATTTTTACACAGAATAGTGATGATATATGTCTGGTTACAGCCAACAAACTATATAAATGAGAATAAATAGTGATATAGTGAACAATGTAACAAGTTGCTAAAAAAATAGTGAAAGAATTATACTCATTGATGCTATTTGATGAAGATGAAGATCGATAGGGTATGAAATAATCTGTGTTTGCTTGCACAGAATGATCTTTGCATAAGAAGGAAACACTCTGTTCATATTTTTATTCTAGAAATTAACAAGCAGGGAAGGAAAAATATTATAAGTCTAATAAAGTTTCACATATGTGTTCGTCGACGGAAGTTCTATTGGTTTAGAAAACCGTTGAACGAATTTCAATTTAAAATAACCGCAAGCGCACGGTGTACGAATGTAGCACGTGGCGAATACGGGTCGATCCGTAGGGAATTGTTGATTTAATTTTTCTACTCAATCAAATTATACCAAAGTCGAGAGTGTATTTAAGCTAGAAAATGAGAAAATGAACTAACTAACAAAAAGAAAAGAAATGCAAATATGAGGGTTAAGTGACAATTTAGGAAGTAAATCCACTCTCTAGATCATATAAATCAACAAAATGAAGTTATGATCTCTCTTTTCTTGTCATTAGTGAATTAGTTGATGTGCTTATCATAAGTATGGTATATTTGTGCTATTAATTAGCTCAATATAAACCATCAAACTATAACACAATTACTAATACACTTTTAAATCTCATAAAATATGACAACAAAGTTGAAAGCAAAATCTATTTTAAGCATGGCCTATTAACTATTAATTAGAAATATAAGCCATCAAATTTTAATTTCAACAATCACTTCTTTGCCATAATCATATGTACATGAAGAGGCAATTTGTGTTTTGTTTGTTTAAGCATAGCCTATTTGTTATGAACAACATAGACTATCAAATGCAAAGCTAAACAACATCAATAAACCACTTCAATCATTCTCATTAAGCACAAAGAGAGAGCATAAACATCAAATTAAGTTGAAGCTACATGATTAGAGAGCTTCATTACCCCTAAATTGAAGGGGTTTAGCCTCTCATATTTGTCATCATATGAACAAATGTAGCAAACAACATTGAATAAAAAGTAGAGGTAAAAGAGAGCAAAATGAAAGGAAAAATTATTCTACTTGCATAAAAGAGAAGAGATCTACACTACAACATGAAAGTAAATAAGCATGAAAAGAAAAAGAACATATATTGAAGTTGCATAAAAAGATTACATAAAATAAAAATGGCTAAGTAGCCATGGAAAGAAAGAGAGCTTTGATTTATTTTCTAAACTATAACTAACTAAGAGGAAGACACATAAGGGGTATTTATACAAGTGTTAAAACGCTAATTCATTTTTTTAGGGAATGACCAAAATGCCCCTTAGGAAGTGTAGAGGCCAAGTAATCATTAACATGTCTTAATCCCCCATTAAGTGTACATGAAGCCATTAAGTCCAAAAGCATGTGCATTAGCCTTTAATTTGTACATTAAGGTAGGTGGGTAGGTGGGGTCCTCCACGATCTTCACTTTGAATTATTTCCATCTTCATTCCTTTATATCCATTTTGTGCATGCATATCTTCATGAAACCACTTCTATTTGAGATCAAAATACTACAAAAATATATACAAATTTTCAATTAATTTTTCTCAAAGAAATATATGCACACAAATGACCGTTTTGCCCATATATGCAGATGAATATGTGACAATTTGGAATAATTTGAATTTTTGGTTTAAACAAGTTAAAATACCCGATATGATCATTTATTTAATTCAAATAGATTAAATATGGTGGTAAAAATATGCATATTTACGTGCACATCAAATACCCCCACACTTATCTTTTTATTCGTCCTCGAATAAAGAAAAACTAAGATAAATCCATTTTCGTAGGAAGCACGATTGCATTGAGCGTATGCAACAAGCCGTTAAACCTCTGGGTGTCCCCAGTAGGACGAGTGTTGTCTCGTGAGGGTTTTCAGCGGATACTACCCACAAAATCCAAGTGCGGGAGGAAAATATTTACAAAATGCAAGATTTATTTACAAAGAGATGAATGCAAATTTTTTGAAAATATTTACAAATGAAGGATTTATTTTTAAATCGACACGAATAAGTTAAATATAGGTTTTGGTTTATCAAATTGAAAATTTATGTCATTTACTCGTCAAAATTTCCAACAAAATCAAGTTATCATAACAAATAGACAAGAGTTTAACTCGTTGTTTCAGTAGATAACAAAGTGTATCTATGAAATGGATCCTTAGCAGTTTATCAAAGTTTATCAAAGTGGTATTTTCATTTCTTTTCAATAAAAATTCAAATCAAATAAGTAAAAATAGTGCTAGGATTTCAATTGCTTGCTCTCTCATTATTTGTAAGAAAAATTACACACCTAGCTCAGGTAACTGAGGCCAGATATACCACCCATGCACTGCCTTTCGGGATTATGTGAGGGGAGTACAGAGCATGGCGAGTGCACACACTTTCATGTATACACTATCGACCGTAGGTGCTGTGATGCCCCACCTCTATACCCACGCTAGCCAAGAACACTACGATGTAATGCTGTCAACTAGCACGGAGAATAAGGCTGTTGAGGAGCGACCATCCATGTAATTACTTTGTGCGAGCACCGATATGTCAGATAGTAAAACATGCATTTTATTTTCAAGAGAGGAAATCCGACATACCGATACAAACTCAAAACTACTACACAGTGGCTATATAAATCCTTCGGAAACAAATATGAAATAAGCATAACATAAATCAGTCACAGATAATTCATATCACAAAGGCGGAAGAAGATATGAATATATATCCTAACACATGAAAGTGTATATCAGAGTAGTGGTCAAAAAGATCCACAATAATACAAAAGAATAGCAACACATGCTATACAAAAGAATACAACTATGAGTCTATATCTCAAGTGTATACAACAAAATAAACAACTAATCTAAGTAGTTAGCCAAAAGTCAGAGTAATGATCCTGGATGAGAAGTCAAGCAGAAGCACCTGTAACATCTCGGTCTGACCCGAGTATTATTTAATAAGAAAACAATAAACGGATCAGTCTAGCTATAAATATCAGGTGAAATGATATAGAATAAGAGACATGACTAAACATATAATAATCACAATGCAAAGCTGTGATAAATAAATAATTGAAAATCAACAAGAGATTAATCAATATCGCAAAGATCTTCTCAAAGATAAAAAGGAATGTCATACTCCTAATTTCATTCACCAAGCCACAATAAATGACATACATATCCATGCCAATCGTAAAAGTTGGTGAAACTTAAATTCCAGAATTCAACACACGAAATCTAGAAATCACAATCAAAGGGAACAACGACGTCGTACAGCGTGACATCCGATGAACCAAAACACAATCAAAGGGAACAACGACGTCGTACAGCGTGACATCCGATGAACCAAAACACAATCAAAGGGAACAACGACGTCATACAACGTGACATCCGATGAACCAAAACACAATCAAAGGGAACAACGACGTCGTACAGCGTGACATCTGATGAACCAAATCACAATCAAAGGGAACAACGACGTCGTACAGCGTGACATCCGATGAACCAAATCACAAAGACATTGCACAATGCTAGTCTAAAACATAAAATGATCATCATGATCAAAGAGAAGCGTCGATTACAGTAAGCTAGTAAATATATGAGCTTAGCTTCATGTCCCATAACCACTAGCTTAACTTAAATATTTACGAACAAATTGTAGATCTCCACTAGAAAATTGTCACAAGAGATTCAATCGAACAAGTCCAAGAATTAACCGACGAAGTAAACGCAAGCGTTTCATACCACTTGTTTTACTAAGACGTTTAATTAGATTTCTCATACGAGTGAGGTAAAGGTTTGTATATACTAATAGATTGGAAATCGGTTTGAGAAAATGATCTTTCTAATAAAATAGTGTTGAAATCATTTGAAGAAAGAGTTTTGATATTTACTACTAGTATAGAAAACCTTTATATTTTTTAAAGTGACAAATCACAAAGAAGATTGTAGGAACAATCAATCACTAAAATTCACATTCGAAGACGTGAATAGAATCCAAAGAAATCGATACCGAATCTGAGCTCGGTCGACCGAGCCCTGTAGCCTGCACTTCCAAACAGAGGCAGGAAGTGCCCGTTCTACAGGTCGGTCGGCCGGCCCAGGGGCTCGGTCGGCCGAACCTGTTGCTGGCACTCCCATGCCCTATTTCAATGAGGTGCAAATCTCGATCAAATTGCAATTGCAAGAGCAACGGCGCTAAGGGTTTATGCCAATCGACTACCCGGCCCTATATGCTCCTCGGTGCATCACCAAAAACATTTTCAAACATCAAAGTTAGGATTTTTAACGAATTGAACTCAAAACACCAAAAATTGGAATACTCACCAAATCAATCCAAACCAAAAGCAAATGCATACGAAAAAGTGTTAGGAATTCATACCTAACAATCGAAGATAAACATAGTCTAAGATGTGAGATAAAAATCTCACCTTTGAACCCAAACAAATGAAGAAGAAGCTTGAAAGCAAAGGAAGATCAACCACACTTCAATCCCAACTCAAGAAGCTTGACTCTAAGCTTAAAAGAGAAATATTTCCCAAATTAGGTTTAGGAAATTTCTGAAATTGGAAGGAGAATGAGTTGGAGAAGAAGAAGGAGATGCTTACCAATGGGTTCTCTTGAATTTGGAGCTAGGAATTGATTTGCAAAAGGAAACTAGGGCTTAGGAAATTCTATTTCTCATTCTCTTCCACCATTGTTGCTAAAGCTTGAGTGTTTAAGCAAAGAGGAGAAGTTATGAAGAGAAGGGAATTGGGCTGAGCTAATAAGGTTGCAGTCCAAACCAAAGTCATAAGCGGGAAAAAGTAGCAAAAATCAACTATCTCCAAACATATCGAAGCTTATACTCAAAAAGGTCGCAAACGACATTTTAAACTCAATGGGAGAGGTCCCGAGTCCTAATTCGACCGTATGCAAAAAGTAGCTTTTCGGACCAAAATCTGACGAACGATAAAATATTTAAATATAAAATCGATAAATATGCGGGTTGTTACAGACTCCCCTCCTTAAAGAAATTGCGTCCTCGCAATACTTAAGAGGAAAATAAGAAGTAACAACCATGGAAGCATATCTACACAAAAGAAAATTTGAATCAAGAAGTCCACCATAAAGAGCACGAAGGAATAAATCCGAAAGTTTTCGTTCGATGAATTCTCAAGATTTCTCAAAAGCAATCCTTAGGATTTGAGAACCATTGAACTTTTACCAAAAAGAATATCTTTATATCGAAGGCGCTCAACCTTCGAAGCAATGATGCGAATAGAATGTTGCTCAAAAGTCAAATTTGGTGAAACTTCAATCCCCTCAATAACACCGGGCTCAAGAATAAAAACCGGAAACATAAAAGCATTTCCGTAGATAAAAGACGTGGAGAACGTCAAGAATAGCAGAAAATTGAGCTAGTGCAACGACGTAGTATAATAACAGTATGCCTGAGAAACCAGAAACTCAAATATTTTGGAACATCAGCGTAGTACAAAAACGGTACGCCCAATGAACCAAAGCCCGAATAATTTCGAAACACCGACGTAGTACAAAAACGGTACGTCCAATGAACCGATAACCGAAACAATGATGTAGTATAATAATAGTACATCCGATGAACCGAACACCATAAAAGAACATCAGACGCGAGTCCATAAAATAAACGAGATGAAACTCAGTAAAACGAAGTACATCAAAATGTCTGATGAACTTGATAAAAAGATAATTCCATTCAGACATCATCAAAGAATCAACACCTTGTTGCCTACGACAAAGCGCGTTGCCAACACGATTTCCAGAATATCAAGATCATAAGATGCCAGGAACTCGAGTCGACATGAAGTTCCTTATGAGAAAATAAATATTCCAAAGATTTATGATCGAGGTAGAGAACAAATTTCTCATCCAAATATGATGATGCCAAATTCCAAAAGTAAAAACAATAGCCGCGAGCACTAGATCACGAGTGGTATATCTAGTCTCGATAAGCTATAATGATTTAGATGCACAAGTGATAGCACGTTCTCCTTTGCAAGAGAATGGCATTCCAAACCAATACGACTAGTATCGGTACAAATAGCAAAGTTTTGGTTCCCCTTCAGGAATCACAAGAATAAGAGTATCGAAAGGAAGGGTTCTTTTAAATAATCCTCTTTCCCGAAAAGTTAAAACTTTCAAAATTACATTTTTATTTTTATGTAATAATCTTTCTACAAAAATTTACATTTTTACAAGTCAATATATCGTGTCTGACTATCTCATCAAAGTGTTTAGGAGATTCTTATCGATAACGTTGATCAAGCGCATCGACTAGAATTCTTAAAACACTAAATGGGCAATACAATCACAAAATCATGTTCTATAGGATAAGTAAGTTTCTCAAAAACTTCTAAGAATATTCTTTGTTCGTTTTAAGAACAAAAAATCAATTTTACTTATAAATAAATCTTATGAAAAAGATTTGCAAAATTTTAAATTACTATTTTCATCCAAAATCAATATATACAAAAATGATCTCATCGAAATATTCATAGAATACTCGATTTATAAAATGGATGAAATAAGCTGGACAAACTGAATGACATAATAATTCATTCATAGGAATCATAACAAGTGCGGAATGAGGTAAGTGGACTTCCGCATCTCGTAGCAAATGAAAACCGGTGGTAAGGTCAAACTGAAAAGACCTTAGCACCACACAAAAGATTACTTAGGTGATAATCCTAAGACAAGCTCAAAAATACTGGAAAA
Organism: Allium cepa; assembly: GCA_030765085.1. Taxonomy (NCBI): domain Eukaryota; kingdom Viridiplantae; phylum Streptophyta; class Magnoliopsida; order Asparagales; family Amaryllidaceae; genus Allium; species Allium cepa. The sequence goes on from CM060935.1 coordinate 390,366,181, forward strand.
TTTCTCAAACTACATGAATGAGAGAAATAACACTTTCCTTATAAGTGGGCTTAAGGAATAAAATGATGCCATCAAGTTGGAATCAAAATCATAAAGGAAAAAATAGAAATCTGCTTAACAGATTGAAAATGTCAAAGATGAATAGTCCACACGGGACAAAGGATATGGCCTCATAATAATTAAGCCAATCCTTACAAAAGTAAATTCCGAAGCCTAAGTAAAAATCGGCTCGGACAGAAAAATCACATAAAATAATTTCGACATCAATAAAGACAAATTGAGTGTTGCGGATCTACCCTCCGGATTCACAATCCTCAAAGAAGTCATCAAGCCCAAAATGTTTAAAGAAAAATAATTAACAAGTTCTTTTGATATAAAATAGTGAGATGGAACCCATATCAAAAAGAACACGAACAAGATAATCACAAAGCAAATGTCATCAAGGATTGAATGAGAAATACCTTGACCACGAGAAGTGTTTCCAGGAGCTTGCACAATATTCAGCTCTCCCTCTCTCCTGCTTTGAAGAATGGGACATGTAGATATAAGATGACCCGAACTTTTGCAATAACGACAAAAGAGAGGTTTCGGGCACTCCTTTGCATAGTGGTCCGTGGAACCACAATTGTAGCATTATCCACGACTAGAGATAGGAGACTTTGCTAACGGAGTTTGTTGCTTCCCTTTCTTGATGGGAATGGGGCCTTCGAATTTAATAGGACTCTTCATGTTGTTGTTGAAGTTCTGTTTGGCACGCACAACTTCAATATCGCTTTCTCTATCGGCCTCTTCAAGACGAAGAGCGATATCAATAAGCTGATCAAATGAAACCTCAAGTTTCAAAAGCAATGGCTTCTTAAGATTCTTATTCAAGCCATAGAAAAATCTCTGATTTTTCTTCGTTGGGGTATTAATATACTCAACCCCGTATTTAGAAAGAGATTCGAAAGATGCGACATAGTCTGTCACAGAAGATTCACCTTGAACAAGGTCAATAAAACGCTGGGCCAAAGTTACTTTTTCAGCCTCCGGCACAAATTTCAATTCGAATCTTTCCCGGAATTGCTCCCAAGTGAGATCCGCTTCAATGATTTCAGAAATTAAAAGCTCATACCAATCTAATTCTCTTTCTTGGAGCATGCTAGAAGACACCTGGACTCGATGTAGATCAATAAGGTTCATGCGAGAAAAGATGCGATCGCATGATTTGAGCCAAGCTTGAATTTCTATAACACTCTTGGATCCTTTGAATGGCCTTCCACCCAAATCGGTATAGTCTCTGCACAAGCGTGCAAAACCGGATCTAGGATGAGTAGGCTCTGAATTGGGACCGGCAGCTTGAGCATTCTTTACGAGATCTAAAAGCTGCTGAGCAGACATGAATACTCCATCCTGGAGAGTAGCACTAGATTGACCGGCGCTGGGACAGCCTGGTCTAACCATTTCTCTTCCCTTAGAAAGAAAGAAAGAAGAAGAAAAAGGTTATTCACCAAATTGAATATCAAGCAATCTTGATAGATAAACAAGGAATCATAAGGAAAATAGGATGAATCGGTACGAAGACTCGAATTAAATCCTAAAGCACGACTCCTAAGATGGACTTAAGACGATGATCCTTGTTATAATATTCCATATTGTTCTGAAGTTTGGCTCTGATACCAAGCTGTGACGCCCCACCTCTATACCCACGCTAGCCAAGAACATTACGATGTAATGCTGTCAACTAGCACGGAGAATAAGGCTGTTGAGGAGCGACCATCCATGTAATTGCTTTGTGCAAGCACCGATATGTCAGATAGTAAAACATGCATTTTATTTTCAAGAGAGGAAATCCGACATACCGATACAAACTCAAAACTACTACATAATGGCTATATAAATCCTTCGGAAACAAATATAGAAATAAGCATAACATAAATCAGTCACAGATAATTCATATCACAAAGGCGGAAGAAGATATGAATATATATCCTAACACATGAAAGTGTATATCAGAGTAGTGGTCAAAAAGATCCACAATAATACAAAAGAATAGCAACACGTGCTATACAAAAGAATACAACTATGAGTCTATATCTCAAGTGTATACAACAAAATAAACTACTAATCTAAGTAGTTAGCCAAAAGTCAGAGTAATGATCCTGGATGAGAAGTCAAGCAGAAGCACCTGTAACATCTCGGTCTGACCCGAGTATTATTTAATAAGAAAATAATAAACGGATCAGTCTAGCTATAAATATCAGGTGAAATGATATAGAATAAGAGATATGACTAAACATATAATAATCACAATGCCAAGCTGTGATAAATAAATAATTGAAAATCAACAAGAGATTAATCAATATCGCAAAGATCTTCTCAAAGATAAAAAGGAATGTCATACTCCTAATTTCATTCACCAAGCCACAATAAATGACATACATATCCATGCCAATCGTAAAAGTTGGTGAAACATAAATTCCAGAACTCGACACACGAAATCCAGAAATCACAATCAAAGGGGACAACGACGTCGTACAGCGTGACATCCGATGAACCAAATCACAATCAAAGGAAGCAACGACGTCATACAACGTGACATCCGATGAACCAAAACACAATCAAAGGGAACAACGACGTCGTACAGCGTGACATCCGATGAACCAAAACACAATTAAAGGGAACAACGACGTCGTACAGCGTGACATCCGATGAACCAAAACACAATCAAAGGGAACAACGACGTCGTACAGCGTGACATCCGATGAACCAAAACACAATCAAAGGGAACAACGACGTCGTACAGCGTGACATCCGATGAACCAAAACACAATCAAAGGGAACAACGACGTCGTACAGCGTGACATCCGATGAACCAAAACACAATCAAAGGGAACAACGACGTCGTACAACGTGACATCCGATGAACCAAATCACAAAGACATTGCATAATGCTAGTCTAAAACATAAAATGATCGTCATGATCAAAGAGAAGCGTCGATTACAGTAAGCTAGTAAATATATGAGCTTAGCTTCATGTCCCATAACCACTAGCTTAACTTAAATATTTACGATTAATTGTAGATCTCCACTAGAAAATTGTCACAAGAGATTCAATCGAACAAGTCCAAGAATTAACCGACGAAGTAAACGCAAGCATTTCATACCACTTGTTTTACTAAGCCATTTAATTAGATTTCTCATACGAGTGAGATAAAGGTTTGTATATACTAATAGATTGGAAATCGGTTTGAGAAAACGATCTTTGTAATAAAATAGAGATGAAATCATTTGAAGAAAGAGTTTTGATATTTACTACTAGTACAGAAAACCTTTATATTTTTTAAAGTGACAAATCACAAAGAAGATTGTAGGAACAATCAATCACTAAAATTCACATTCGAAGACGTGAATAGAATCCAAAGAAATCGATACCGAATCCATCGAAATGGATATTCCAAGAATTCTCGAAGAAAATAAGTCATCAAAGTCGATAATAAATAATAACAACAAAAGGAAAACAACACGAATCGATTAAAGTTGGAAATTCAGACAACTAGGCAAAAAAGGCATAGTTGGCAGATAGGAGCAGGTCGGTCGACCAGACTCCCTGAGTCGGTTGACCGAACCAAAAACAGAAGTGCACGGGGTAGCAGGTCGGTCGACCGGACTCTGAGCTCGGTCGACCGAGCCCTGTAGCCTGCACTTCCAAACAGAGGCAGGAAGTGCCCGTTCTACAAGTCGGTCGGCCGGCCCAGGGGCTCGGTCGGCCGAACCTGTTGCTGGCACTCCCATGCCCTATTTCAATGAGGTGCAAATCTCGATCAAATTGCAATTGCAAGAGCAACGGCGCTAAGGGTTTATGCCAATCGACTACCCGGCCCTATATGCTCCTCGGTGCATCACCAAAAACATTTTCAAACATCAAAGTTAGGATTTTTAACGAATTGAACTCAAAACACCAAAAATTGGAATACTCACCAAATCAATCCAAACCAAAAGCAAATGCATACGAATAAGTGTTAGGAATTCATACCTAACAATCGAAGATAAACATAGACTAATATGTGAGATAAAAATCTCACCTTTGAACCCAAACAAATGAAGAAGAAGCTTGAAAGCAAAGGAAGATCAACCACACTTCAATCCCAACTCAAGAAGCTTGACTCTAAGCTTAAAAGAGAAATATTTCCCAAATTAGGTTTAGGAAATTTCTGAAATTGGAAGGAGAATGAGTTGGAGAAGAAGAAGGAGATGCTTACCAATGGGTTCTCTTGAATTTGGAGCTAGGAATTGATTTGCAAAAGGAAACTAGGGCTTAGGAAATTCTATTTCCCATTCTCTTCCACCATTGTTGCTAAAGCTTGAGTGTTTAAGCAAAGAGGAGAAGTTATGAAGAGAAGGGGGTTGGGCTGAGCTAATAAGGGTGCAGTCCAAACCAAAGTCATAAGCGGGAAAAAGTAGCAAAAATCAACTATCTCCAAACATATCGAAGCTTACACTCAAAAAGGTCGCAAACGACATTTTAAACTCAATGGGAGTGGTCCCGAGTCCTAATTTGACCGTATGCAAAAAGTAGCTTTTCGGACCAAAATCCGACGAACGATAAAATATTTAAATATAAAATCGATAAATATGCGGGTTGTTACAGGTGGTTTTTATTAAGTCTTTTTTTTACATGTGTTTCATACATCACAACCGTGAGGAATTTTAAATGAGTATGAGATCACATAATCAAAAATTCCAAGTAATCACCCATTTATAACCGTAAGGACTTTTAAAAGAGAGTGAAAATTTGGATGTTATTATTTTTTATTTCTATATTTTTTGTGAGGGAGTTTTTCAAAATCATCTTAGCACCATTTAACTTAGAAGACAAAAAAAATGTTATATCCTTTACTTTAAGTCAACCACTTTTTAAAACAAAGATTTTCAATTAGGATGTACTTCATAATTAACACATATGAATCTTCCTAGATACTAGTTAAACCATTATTATTTGTAATCAAACTTCATTTTTATTTTTGTTAAGACCAATGAATTTTCCAAAAATTCAATTTAATAAACCAAAGCCATATATTTATCTTATAGTGTTTCTTTTAAAAATAAATCAAAAGAAAATTTGTTTTTGGGATTTTTTTTTAATTTTTTTTTTTTTGATTTTAAAGCAAAAATAAACCATGAAAAGAAAATGAAGATGAGTCCCCCCTACACTTGATTTTGACTGTGTCCCCACAGTCAACCCAAATGGAAGGAGAAAAATAAAATAAAAATCCTATATTTACATGAAAGATTACTATTTACAAGAGATGAGAAAGTATATAGTCAAAAAGTAAATGAAACGGTCTTCCAAAGACCAATTCATTTGTCTCGTCAAATGTGTGAGACACGGCTTAAGCACGAAAAACCAAATCGTAAAAGAATTTGAAGTTGATTGTCGATTTGGAAAAACGAATGTCGTTTTATTAAAAATCGTACGAGTTGTTTTATTTTCGATGATTTTCAGGGTCGACAAAACAATTGATTGAAGTTCAAGTTTATTTTCACCAATTTGAAATTCAAGCTTATCATTGAAAACATTTTCACAATTATTGATTTCAAAATCAAAATGGTGATTTTCATCTTCCCCTTCGGAATTTAACAACTCGTCATCCAAAAGTCCAAAAAATTCATGTTCATTAAACTCGTCTTCCTTTATTTGATTGTCAACAACTTTATTACATGTCTCAAGTTCAAAATTCAAAGTTGGTGTATTCAAATTTTCAGAAAAAGGAAGATCGAAATTTAAATCGAGTTTCTCACCCTCAAAAGAATTGAAATCCAACACAATTACCGTCTTTTCAACAACTTCGTTAAGATCATCATTTTCAGTTTCAAAAGTTGTTGTTTGAAAATCATCGATTTGGATAAAAGATGGATTATCGTTTGACTCGTCACACATTGAAACTTGATTTTGTTTCTCACGAAAATTTTCCAATGTTTTAATCAACAAATTCGTGTGATCATCGTAAATTTCATTCATTTGCTCAACAAAGTCAAATTTGTAATTATTAACTTGAAAATTTTCGATTTGGACTTGTTGAGAACAAGAATTGTCAATTTCGATAAACGGTAGATTATTATTTGATTCTTTGTGGGTTGAGATTTGATTATGATTTTCACGATAAGTTTTGTATTTTTCAAGTAATAAATCCCCGTTATCTTTTTCCATTTCGTCAACAAAATCAAATTCATGATTATTAATTTGAAAATTTTCATTTTGAATTTGTTGATAACCAAAGTTTTCAATCGTATCGCAATTGAAACTATTCTTATTGCCAAATTCGTTTGAAAAGTTGTTCCCATTTTCATGTTGAGTTTGAAATTCATTTTGGAGTTCGAAATTAAGTTGGCATGGGTTATAATCGTATTCGTTTGAATTTTGAATTGAATTCAAATTTTTAAATCCTTGACTCGAGTTATTACACAAATAAGAATTACATAAATCATTTATCTCTTGATTTTTTCTTGTAGAAAGTTCGAGTAAAGATGAAATCATTTCATTGCTATTTTCAAGAGTCGAACGTTGGTCATCGTTTTGAAAATTTTGTTGTTTGAAATTTGAATTATTTACACAAAATTTTTTGTTAAAATATCCATACGAATTTGGAGTAAACTCATATGGATTATATTGATTTTCACCGTTAAATTCAAGTGAGTAAGAAAAAGGAAACTCGGACATTTTCAAGATTTCTTTTTTTTTTGGTTTTTTTTATAAAGAAAATATTTACAAGTAGAATTTATTTATCAAAATGGAAAATTGATTTTTGTTTTGTTTTTGAATTTTCAATTTTTTTTGGCTTTCGAAAAGATTTTATAATTTTTTTTGGGTTTTTGTTTTTCTAATTTTTCTGGATTTTTGAAATTTCAAAGGAAAAGGATTTAAAAATTTCAAAGAAAAAGAAAAGGAATATTTAAAAAATAATTAGATTTGGATTTTGAATTTTTTTTTTGTTTTTTGTTTTTTTTAAATATGCATGAACAAATGCAACTAAATGAATGCAAGGGTTAATTATAAATGATTTATCCTAAGTTAACCCAAAATTGTATATTCACAAATTGTCTTAGATAAACAAGATAGTTCTCAGCCAGGTAACGGGCATGATTTATCGGTGCACCACGAATCACCGTAGCAATGTAGCCGAAGGTTTAAGTACCTTCAGAGGAAAAACCACTACAATATTTACGAATCACCGTAATATTTATAAATGGTAATTACTCTGCCGTAGCCTAGACACCAAGAAATTAAATTGTTCAGAAAAAGACAAATTGTCAATATACAATTAAGTGTTATCGATGTCTAACCGTTTATTATTAATCGCAATATAAGATGAAATGCAAAGCAGAAATTAAACGTGTATTAACAATGCAACTATGAATGAACTTTGTTTTTGTTTTGGTTTTTTCAATTTTTTTTTATATATATAAATGAAGATGCAAGCAACCAACTATGCAAAACAAATAAAAGCAAGAGACAAGAGTGCGGATTTTCTTTTAGCAAGCAGTTTATTTGGCACGTAGAGCAGCAATTTTCAACAAGCTAATCCCTTCTGCTTTGGCAACCTGAAACTAAAATCATGATATATACAATTTTTTTTTTCGAAAAATATGGATGGAACTTAAAACAAATTGAAACAAAACAAATTAAAACCAAAGCAAAACAAAATGAATTTTTTTAAGGATAAAACAAAACAAAATAGCAACAAAAAATAGTTTGGAGCAAGCAACTCTTCTTTTTTTTTGTTTTTGTTTTTGTTCTTTTTTAAGAAGGAAAAAAAAACCTAAAAGCTTAACAATTTAAATCTAAGTAGAAAAGGAATGAAAAAAAAAATTGTGCAGCCCGGCCCACTTTAGAAAACGAGTCCCACCATGTAGCAACTTATGAACTCACGATGTCAAGCAAAATCACTTTAAACAGCAAGAGATTACAAGTTTGATTAACTCGGTATCAAGCAAAATCAACTTTTTAGTTCTCAATTCTCACTTCGCAAATTCTCAATTTGGAATCAAATTTTCCCACGTCTATGAAATTGATTGTGGTTTCATTCGAGAGTGAAGGGGGTTCGATAGTGAAATGGTGGTCGCGGTGATTTTGAGGCAAGTCGAAGCAGTGGTCGATGTTGAGTCTTGGAGTCGCGATTTAGGTTTTCGGGCGAGTGATAGTTGGTACGTGGTTGAGGTGGTTGAATTTTGCAGGAGTTCGACTTGGATTTGCTGAAGTCGGAGGTGAATTTGGATGAAGTCGCGGGTTACAGGTTCGATGGCATGGAGTAATTGCAGAGGTGATCGTTGTTTGAATTGCAAGTTGGTTCGAGAGGAGGATAGAGGTGCTGCAACTGGGTAGCAGTAGTGGGGATTCCAATGCGGCGACTCGCGGTTGAAGTTGGTGATTTGGGAATGCTCGGCTATGGATTTTGACGTTTTGGTGTTGCGTGGGTTTGGGGTAATTGAAGTTGCGAATTGGAAGGTGATGATGTCCTGCGTTTTTTTTTGGTGTGATGGAATTGTTTGGCAAGTTGTTGTATTGTGAGTTCGAATGTTGGCCAGTGAATGTTTGTCTTTGTGGAAAACGAGGCACTTTGCTGTGGGAAAATGAGTGAAACAGGCAACTGTTATTGTAGATGACAGTTGATGCTTGAGGATGTAAGAGAGGTGGAAAGTAAGTTTGGTAGTCAATGTATGGTGGCAATGTTTGGTTGGCAACAAGTGATTGTCAGATGCTTGTGATCGTTGGTCAGAAGTGATTTGAAAGTGGTGGTTGAGTGAAGTTCAGATGGTCAGAGGGTTGAATTGTGGTGATCTGGGTGGTGTGCAGCATTAACGGGAAGTGGAAATGATGATGTAGAATGGATATTGATGGTGATGGCGTGCCTTGTAATCAGCTGATGATTGTAGTGAAGGGTGGTTTATTGTGGGGAGTTGTAGCTTGTTTGGATTGTAAAGGTAGGAGTGAATGCACTGGTTCGTGCACTGATATGCACAGGAGGAGCAGTGATGTCAGTAAGGTCTGGTGGAGGAGTATTTGAAGTGATTGACTATGGCAACAAAGAAATGTTATCAGGGGAAGAATACTGTGAAGAGGTGGTTGCTATTTTGTGTGTAGAAATGGGGGCTGCAGTTCGGTGGTTGTGGTTTTGTATCAGGGAAGTTCTGAAGGTAGGAGGGGAAGTTTGTGATGGTCAGGTAGATGGTTGGTTTGGAATGTGAAGATGTGGTATTGGTAAAAATGAAGTAAGTCAGTGAGGAAGTCGAAGGTCAAGTTGATGAAGGCTGCAGTTGGTTTCTGGTGTGGTAGACGAGGAGGTATGCCAGAAGTTTATAACAGAAGTGTGGAACTGGGTGGATGTGCAGGCAATGTAGAATGTGTTTGTGGCAGAGGGTGTTGACGATGGACTTTGATGATGTTGTGGTGTGTTGATGTAGGGGAAGTATGAAGAAATGGGTAGGGGGACTGTGTGGAGGAAGAGTGCACAAAACTGTGCACTGTTGTGTTACAGTAAGTAGTTTGACAGAGGGCAGAGAGGAAAAACTGTGAGGCAGAGAGGAAGTGATAAACAAAATGAAATTTGTAGATGCAGAAATAAAATGCCAAATTGTTAATGTAAATGTATTTGAAAATGGGATGATTTTTTTTTTTCAATTGAGATTGTGTGAATGATTTTTTTTTTTGAATATGAAATGCAAATGCAGATGGAATTAGAACAATCACAAACACACAAATGAAAATGCAAGCAAAAATCAAACAAAAACACTAGTTGTTTTTTTTTTATAAATGCAAACACACACAACAAACAAACAAATAAAATCACACAAAAATAATCCGAAGAATAGAAAATCAAAATCAAAGACAATTCCCGGACAACGGCGCCAAAAACTTGTTCGTCGACGGAAGTTCTATCGGCTTAGAAAACCGTCGAACGAATTTCAATTTAAAATAACCGCAAGCGCACGGTGTACGAATGTAGCACGTGGCGAATACGGGTCGATCCGCAGGGAATTGTTGATTTAATTTTCCTACTCAATCAAATTATGCCAAAGTCGAGAGTGTATTTAAGATAGAAAATGAGAAAATGAACTAACCAACAAAAAGAAAAGAAATGCAAATATGAGGGTTAAGTGACAATTTAGGAAATAAATCCACTCTCTAGATCATATAAATCAACAAAATGAAGTTATGATCTCTCTTTTCTTGTCATTAGTGAATTAGTTGATGTTCTTATCATAAGTATGGTATATTTGTGCTATTAATTAGCTCAATATAAACCATCAAACTATAACACAATTACTAATACACTTTTAAATCTCATAAAATATGACAACAAAGTTGAAAGCAAAATCTATTTTAAGCATATCCTATTAACTATTAATTAGAAATATAAGCCATCAAATTTTAATTTCAACAATCACTTCTTTGCCATAATCATATGTAGATGAAGAGGCAATTTGTGTTTTGTTTGTTTAAGCATAGCCTATTTGTTATGAACAACATAGACTATCAAATGCAAAGCTAAACAACATCATTAAACCACTTCAATCATTCTCATTAAGCACAAAGAGAGAGCATAAACATCAAATTAAGTTGAAGCTACATGATTAGAGAGCTTCATTACCCCTAAATTGAAGGGGTTTAGCCTCTCATATTTGTCATCATATGAACAAATGTAGCAAACAACATTGAATAAAAAGAAGAGGTAAAAGAGAGCAAAATGAAAGGAAAAATTATTCTACTTGCATAAAAGAGAAGAGATCTACACTACAACATGAAAGTAAATAAGCATGAAAAGAAAAAGAACATATATTGAAGTTGCATAAAAAGATTACATAAAATAAAAATGGCTAAGTAGCCATGGAAAGAAAGAGAGCTTTGATTTATTTTCTAAACTAAAACTAACTAACTAAGAGGAAGATGGCTACATGAAACATAAGGGGTATTTATACAAGTGTTAAAACCCTAATTCATTTTTTTGGGGAATGCCCAAAATGCCCCTTAGGAAGTGTGGATGCCAAGTAATCATTAACATATCTTAATCCCCCATTAAGTGTACATGAAGCCATTAAGTCCAAAAGCATGTGCATTAGCCTTTAATTTGTACATTAAGGTAGGTGGGTAGGAGGGGTCCTCCATGATCTTCACTTTGAATTATTTCCATCTTCATTCCTTTATATCCATTTTGTGCATGCATATCTTCATGAAACCACTTCTATTTGAGATCAAAATCCTACAAAAATATATAAAAATTTTCAATTAATTTTTCTCAAAGAAATATATGCACACAAATGATCGTTTTGCCCATATATGAAGATGAATATGTGACAATTTGGAATAATTTGAATTTTGGTTTAAACAAGTTAAAATACCCGATATGATCATTTATTTAATTTAAAAAGAATAAATATGATAATAAAAATATGCATGTTTACGTGCACATCAATATGGTAAGCATAAAATGCATATTTTAGCAACTCTTTAGTCGAATCTCTTGCAAATATCTCAACTTTGTAGACCCATGGTTCTAGTGCGGTCATGTAGTATCCTCGACTTAACGAAATACCATAAAACATTTACAATATATCAGAAGATATGTTTAGTAATATCATAGTAAAATAAGCTCAACTTCAAGTCTCTCTACGTTCAAATGGCAATTCATACAGCACAAGACTCAAGTATAAACAACAAAAATAAGAAAATAGTACCATATTCTCTGTGTTGTATCAACCAGTAAATCCTAAACCAGATTTTCTCTGATGACCAAGCCAAAAGAAATTGGTTCCCAAAGACAAGTTTTGTGTGATTCTCTGTAATAAAATGTAAAAGAAAATGAAATAGAGCTTGATTAGTAGTCAGTTCTATGATGATATGACATGTATATCATGAGATGCGTATACAAAAAACATATGTTTGAACAAAAACTTCCACAGCATAAATACATTATTCAATTGTTGTTGCTGTATTATTTTATACTTTACTAGTAGTAGGGTTATCATGTTAAATGCTTGATAAAATGATGGATATTATACTACAAGTATGAAGATGATTTCTTACTTGGACATAATTACCATCATAAAATGCATTGTTTCCTATCTGAAATTGAGCCCTGTACTCGTGATCCTGAATAACAGAAGAAGACAAGATTATACAAAAAGAAACTAAGACATAAATTTCAGGATTACTTGTGTAAAGGGGGAAATAGCAATGAAGTGTACTCAATAAGCCATTGTGAGAAAGCTGAAACAATAAAGGGAGAACATGACCTACTACAGATCATCAATATTAATAATCTTAAAATTTGATTCCATTTCAAATCAAATCTTTCCAAATCAATTATGATTCAATTCTTACAATATGATTCAAACCTCAATCAAAATCCTAATTGGGAAAAAATTACTCAAACTATCATGAAATAAAAAAATGTTAAGATACATATGAATTTACACTTAAATCCAAATCTCAAACGAATTACACCTAAATCCAATTTCATCCCTAATCCGTATTCTTGAAATTAAAAATTGCGATATATATATATATATATATATATATGAATTGTTCTCACGATTGGGATGATCGATATGGGAGCACAAATGCATTTTCAATGGTCGTGGTGCGGAGGAGTGCTGGCAACATCGATACATGAAGGAAAGGGAAACACGATTGATCTTGTAGGCGGCTTGGCAAGAGATTACGATTCGAAGCAGCAGCAAGCAGCGAAGTTGAGGAACGGTGAGTAAGGGGATTTTAAACCAACGATTAATTTAGGGCTTAATTTGGAAGTGGAGGTTGAAATGGGATATTCACACGGCAGAGACTGAAATATGAGAGGGAGAGTAAAAGACATAGGCGCGAACATTTCCTTTTTAATCAATAGCGTGACCGTACTACTGAATAGTCAACAATTGCAAGTCACATTACCATGCAATCTTCGTATGCCAACAATAAACCATTTTCTTGTAGTGATTATTGTGACGACCCGGATTTTTCATCGTTGAATTTGGAATATTTAAATGGGTTTAAATATTTAATTTGGATCATAAATTGATTTTGAGTATGAAACATTTGGTTTTTATTCAATAAAGTAGATTCAGAATTAATATGGCGGTTTGTTGAATGATATAACTATTTAAATTAAATAATTTGAAATTGGGTAAAATATGAAATCTGGGATTTTTAGCTTGGTAAAAATAATTTGAAGGCTTGTAAAAATTTTATTGATAATATTAAAGATAGTAAAGGTGTTAAAATTGAATTTAAAGGCGATTTGTTCAGTTTTGAAGTTATATCGTTTAAATTGATGTTCAAAAATAGCCTTCCGAGGCACAGTCTTGGATTTCAACGAAACTAGTTCCATTGGATCCGTAATATTGTATTATTATCGGATTTTGATTTTGGTAGCGTTTGGAGTTGTCGTGTGATCATATGAGAGGTAATTGCGCTGAAATTTATATCGAAATTTAATATAATAACTTAGTCTAAAAAGCTATCTTCTCCATCCAATCGAATTAGGACTCGAAACCTTTTCCATTGCATTCGGAATAGGGGTATAAAATTATAAACGCCTAGCAGCATGCCTCAATAGGAGGTCAAGTTTCTAAGTTGCATTTGTCGGAACGGTTTGAATTTGAATTTAAATTGAATATTTATACAAGTCAACTGCAGTTGAAATTATCTCACATCAACCCTTTTCCAGTCTTTTCTGAAACACTGTAGCCAACCTTCTCCTGCACGCCACCCTCTCCTGTCTTTCTCAATTCATTCACAAAAATGCAGGCTCGTACAAAAATATACATACAATCAAAACAAGGGTATTCACAGAAGAAGATTAAAAATGGTCGTTGGCCCCTCTCTCGTTCCTCTCCTCCACAATTTCAAAACCCGTCTTCAAATCGATTCGAATGAATCAGCTCGTGTAAAAAAAAAAAAATCGAAGCAGTGTCGCAAGGCAACCCGAAGGTGAGACGTGGCGGTGGCTCTTGTGTAGCAAGGCAAGGGGAGGCGCGTGGAGTCTCGAGGAGGCAGTCGATTAGGAACTAGGGTTTCAGAAGCGACGGCTCGCCTGAGCTGATGATGGGGTATCTCATTCGTTTGTGGTGCTTGGAGCATCCCGCGACTGGGTTTGAGGAGTCGAGGGCTTCGATCAATGAAGGTGGCAATGCTGTTTAGGTTGGGATGTGGCCAAAGCTAGGCGGCAGCGAAGGGGGGTCGCGAGTGTTCTGTTGGGAATTTTTGTGAGGGTTGCTGATGTGGAAAGCAAGCATTTTGGGTGGTGTCGGCAGAGGTCGAATGGTGGGATCGAGATGGTTTCTGGTAACCTTTTTGCTTGTATTATTATTGCCTAATAATAATATTAATAATCAGTAAGGCATATGTAGGTATATATGGAAGTTTAAATCCATATTTTTACAAACATATGTATATATAAAAATATATTTTAAACAGTAAAAAGAGTTACTATTGTTTGTTTACAGTAAGGAGAAAAATATATTTAAGCAGTTTTAAAATTTTACAGTTAAATACTGTTTTTATTTTACAGTTAAGAATAATAATATTTCATAATTAGAGATATATATAAAACAATTGTGTTTTAATCTAATACATATTGGTTTGAAGGATTTTATTTCATTAGAATTTAAATGTATATAGATAAGGTTTGGAAAAGAAGAATTTTTTTAATAGGGATCTTTTATGTTTGCGAAGTTTATAAAATCAGATATTAATTATTTTGTGAAGTTTCAAAAAAAATATACATTTTAAATTTACCAATTTATCAATATATTAAGGAAATTGATTTTTCGATTATTTCGAATATTAATAAATTATACAAATATTTATGCAACATCCAAAATTGGGAGATAATGGTCGAGATGGAATTGGATTGCCAAACAAAAATAAAAGGTGAGTTAATCTCACTCATCTGGGTTATTTAAATTCAAATAGTTAAATATAAATTGGTTGAATGATTGAATTGATTGGATGTGGTATATTATATAGTAATATATAGTATATATTGGTGTGATTGATTACCCGCATTATATAGCGGATGAGACCCTATACGCCGCATAATAGTGGATGATATTATAAATCCCATATACCGCGATATTCCACCTCGAAGTGGAATTGGTATTGTGCTAACATCTGTGGATGCAGGAAACAGGTTGGAGGGATCCAACTGGATTCCTCAAAATTATTTAGACTATTTAATATTTTGTGTTATGAATATTCGATATTCTGTGATGAATTATATTGATAATTGGAATATTGAATTGGATTTTTTTGGAAAAAAAATATAAGAGTAAATTTTGGAAGTGAAATAATTATAGAATAAAAATAAGAATGAATCAGAAAGAAATAAAAGTGATTTTTTAGAAAAAAACTAAAATAAATTATAAAGTAGAGATTTAAAAAAAATTAAATCAAATTTAAATCTGGAATTCAAGTTAGTGAATCTGGGTTTTTAAACAAATAAAGTTTTTAAATTTAAATTGTTTTAACAACTTGAATGTTAAAGTGCATTTTTAAATTGTATTGAATTTAAAAATGAATTTGGTTTTAAATTCCTTTAAACTTCTTTAATAAAATGAGTAATTAATTTATTTAATGAAGTAAATAAAAAGGTAGTTAATTAACTGGTTGAGATTAATCAAGAGTGATTAATATTTGTGGTTTGATTAATGATTAATTACTTAATGTAATTAATTTAGATTAGGATAAACTAAATGTAATTAGAAATCATTAATTTATATAATTAACGATGTAATTTAAGGTTGATTAATTAAGATTAATTAATCCATAATAAGTGATTTATGATAAATTAATTAATATAAGTAATTAAGGATTAATTTAATTAATTATAGTTAATTAATTTGTGAAGTAATTAAAGATTAATTACTGTTTTGGTTAAGAATAATTAATTTGTGTAATTGATTAAAGATAACTACTTGAATGTAATTGAAGGATAATTAATCCAGGATGATTAATTAAGATGGATAATTAAGGGATGATTAATTAGTTGATTTGAAATCAGTTAATGTCAAGTGAAGTGTATTTCATTTGGATAATTTGGGTTAGGATGACATAAGGCTCGAAGAGACCGGGGTTGGGTATTAGAAAATACCCGAAACCACTTCGAATTTTCATAGATTGATATGTGAAATCAATAGGATGGAATGAAATGATTTAAGTGAATTGGACTATTTAATCTAAAATTTGATACTTAGGAAATTGATGTGTGAAATAAATGATGTCTATAACAAATTGTGAATTTGTAAATTGATACGAGTTACCCCGGGTTTTAAATAAGTTTTATGCTTTGGTATTTCATGTTAGATAAATTTACTCGCGCTGGTTTCCAGCCTGACCCAGGTGTTACTTTGATGTAATGATCGGGTCAAACTGAGTATTACAGATTTTCAGGTAAGGACGTTCTGGAGCTCAGGAGGCGAGCTGGATGGCAAGAACGTATGGAGTGTCTCCGCTGTATTATATTGTTGTATATCTGAGACATGAAGATTGTGTATATCCAGTGTCTATTTATATCCATAACTCTGATGTATTAAAGTAAAATTTGGCAAGTACAGTTTCCTTTGTACAACTGTTATTATTTGTTATTAAATTTTATCCACTGCGAATGTGAGATGTTGGTGTTTCTGTTCTTCTTATTCTTCTACCTCTTTCTTCTTTTTCCAAACTATCTGGAATTTTCGGGATTGAAAATTCCGGGTTGTTACAATTGGTATCAGAGCTGAAGGTTAAGCGAGTACCTTGGCTCTGTTGGGATTACTCATCAAGGGTCAATGGTACCCTAGAATGAGTTGAGTGTATATATATGAGCGCGTACTTGTTATTTTCTTATATAAACGTTTTTAATGATTTTATAAGAATATATTTTGATATATAAAGCAATATTTCTTTCTAATAAATATTAAGGTAATTGGTTGTTATATTATTTGAAAATTTAGTAATGAGAATTAAGTGGTAATAGAAATAAAACCAAATTAAAATTTAATGAAGATAAGTTTGAAATGGATGCAGAATTAAATGGTTTAAAGAGATAAGTTGATTTGATTTAAAGGATTAAATCAACATTTAAAAATTTAACTCGAATTTATATAATTCTGGATGGTTTAAATTTGAAATTTGAATTGAATTCGTTCAAATTGAATTTGATTTGAATTAATTGGATTTGTGATTGAAGATGTAAAAGTTTAAAATTTTAAATGGAAAATTGAATTGGATTAAATTGAAGTGGATTCAATTTGAAATTAGTCTAAACTAATTTGAATAATTTGGAATTGTAACTAAAGCGAATACGCTTAAAGTCAAATGGAATTTGATTTGAATTTGGAAAGAAACTGAGGTTAATTCAACTTGAATTGGGGATAAATCAAGTTCAAGGGAAATTGAAGTTATTCAAGTTAGAATTGAGTCAATTTAAATGGAAGTGGAAAATTAAATTGAATTGATGGGGAAGTGAACAGTTTTGACTCTGGACTATTTTCAATATAAATTGTTCTAATATAAACTTATTTTTCCAAGCTATTTAATATATACAACCTTTCTTTTTAAACCCCAAACTATTTTATATTTATTTTACAATTATTTTTGGAACTATTTAACAATTTTTCAACTGTTTTATAAACTAATTTCTATTTTTCAACTATTTCACAAATTAAGTACTATTTTACAACTATTTTGCAATTATCTAAAATTTCTATAACTATTTGACTTTTTCCAACTATTTTACAATTACTTAACTATTTTATAGCTATGTTACAAACTAATAATTATTTTTCAACGACCTACCTATTTTAAACTTTTCAAGCTATTTTCTGAATTTAAGATGGATAGAGTTTAAACTGTTTATGATTGAATATCCATTTGGAATAAGGATTAAAGTGATAATCCAATGGAATTGAAACAAATGTGATTATGTGGGTAGAAATTAAAGGAAATGTGAATAGAAAGAGAAATTGATTTAGTTGATAATCAATGAAGATAAATACGTAGGATGTACGTATATTATTCCATTCGTATAGTGATTTGATCCAGATTCGAGCATAGAATTTTGAGATAGTTATATCGATCCGAGTTGGGATTTTTTTCACTCGATTTTCGACGGCGAACCTGGATATGGATTGTTGATTGGTTCTGAATATTCTCTATCATTGTTAGGCTATGCAAGGAGAATGACGGTTTCTGATCAAGAAACCAGATCTGAGTCCGCATTAGACAGTCGGGTGGACGATACTAGTTCGGAAGTGAAATTGTGTGATCGAGTGAGCGATCAGATTAGTATGGCATACGGATGATAAGTGTACATCGTACGGATTTGAATGAAATTGATATTGAAAATTTATGGATAAGAAATGTGAAATGATTTCTTTTGAAATGAAAGTATATTTTGTGAATATACAATGGATAAAAATGAAAGTTCGATATTTTTATGATGATAAGTAAGATGGAAACAACTTTAAAAAAAGAGTAATCAAATTTGAATATTTGATTTTGAATAAACAAAGTTATATATCTTTGTTATATAAGATAAATCTCCTCTTGTTGAATCTATTGCCGGAAGAAAAGGATTTTGAAGGTGTTTGAAGTATAAAAAGAGTTTTATACAAGTTTGAAATGATCCAAAGCTTTTCTTTAAAAAAATTTATATATATATCTATATATATATATGAAGGATCTTATGAGGATTTTGGAAAAAGGATTTTTTGAACCTTTGGGATTTGGAAAGGCTTTTGATTTTTGGGTAAAATCAATATTGGATTTGGAAAGCCTAGTTTGAGAATTATTGATTTTGGGATAATCGATTTTAAGAAAAAGATATTTATATGAGATTCATACTAGGTATATGATTTTGAGGATACTATATGTGTATAGTATAAAGTGTTTTGGAAATGGCTCTGGAGAAAAAGGCACTCCCTTGAAATGAACTTTTCAGGAGTGCCATAGGTTGGTACTGCCTTGAACCCTATGGGGGGATTCTAAAGTTGATCCCGTGAGGAGTCCGGACAAAACTAGTTCCTGAGGATTATGAGTAGTGTGTAGCGAAAGTCGAGGGCGTTGTTGCCTACAGAGGCATTTGGGTTATGCTGTAACGATAGTGTAACTCGATGTCACTGTGATCTACTACAGACCATAGCGAAAATCGTGTGTGCTGCTGAGAGCCACCAGTCTGCGTTTGATTTTATATCGGTAGACTGTGACCTATGGTAACATAGCGAAAGTCGTGTGTGCCGCTGAGAGCCAACGGTCTACGTTTGATTTTACATCGGTAGACTGCGACCTATGTGGGAGTGGAGAAGTTTCATTTTGATAGCAAAAATCGAGGGCGCTGATGCCTACAGTTACATGGACTTTTGCTGCGATGGCAATGTAACCCGGGATGTAACTACGACCATGGATGGGGTGATGATTTCCAGAGCATACTCATCAAAGATATTTCCTCTATTTTCAAAAAAAAATTCTATATTTTCAATAAAATTATTTTCCAAGTATTTTCACTGGGTGTTGAAAATGGGTTTACCAAGTACTTATAGATTTTCAGTCCTACGCCTGATCACGTATGACCGAATTTCTGTGAGAACGAGGATGGACTAGTTGAGACATCGAGTTATAAGAAGTATTTTTATAAAAAGCTATTTTAATAGTATTATGTGAATTTAAAAGTATTTCTAAAATTTTAAAATAAAGGAGTAAGCTAGTTAGCCAAATAAATTAGTTAAGTGAATATGTTAATAAAATTTAAATTGGTTGAATAGAAGTTGAATTGGGAGTTATTAATGTTGTTTGGAAATAAAAACTTGAGTTATAAATTAAATTTGACATGAATTGTTAGTAAATTGAATACAATTGGAATATTGTCAAATAAAAAGAAAGTTGGATTGAAACAGAAATGGTTTGAATTGCAAATTAAGTTCAAGAAGGTAGGAATAAATTGAAAATGACCTTGTAATTAGTTAAATGAGTCGTGAATAAATTGAATTTAGAAATTAAATTTATAATAACTAATCAAATAAATTTGTAGATCGAAATGAGATTTGATTGAAATAGAACCAAGTGAAAATGAAAATGAAAATTTATTTTGCAAATAAAGTAAGCTTAAGCTTTGAAGTTGGACTAAATTAAAGTAAATTAACATAAGTTTAAATTTATAGAAACTTAACTTCAAGTAGGAAGGGTAGACCATTAAATAAAAGCTTGGGTTGAATTAATTTGGGAATGGTTAGTAGTATACAAGCATGGATTGTGTCGAGCTAAATAAAATGGTTGTGAATGAATTAAAATGGAAGGAATTAAATATAAATTGAGTAGAAATCAATTTAAATTAGTTTTAAAACTTAAGTAATTAATTATTCACATGGATATCATTAAATTGCATAGAATGAATTGTCGTTTGACGTAAACGAAGGTAATTAAAATTCAATGAGTTGATAGAGATTAAATAAATTGATTTTAAGATCAATTGAAGAGAATATGAGTTTGTTTTGCTTAAAAATGAATTGAATGTAAGCAATTGAGTTGTAAACCATTTAAATTGAATGAAGTCGTATACGGATTGGTTGTAAACAATT
Organism: Allium cepa; assembly: GCA_030765085.1. Classification (NCBI taxonomy): domain Eukaryota; kingdom Viridiplantae; phylum Streptophyta; class Magnoliopsida; order Asparagales; family Amaryllidaceae; genus Allium; species Allium cepa. The sequence goes on from CM060935.1 coordinate 390,386,770, forward strand.
AAAATTAATGTCGGAACCCTATAAGTTGCTTATAAATATTGTTTAACCTGCATTGCTTTTAGAAACTCATATTTTTACTAGTTAAATATGTAAAATGTGGTCAAGTTACATGATTTTGGCACTTACGTATTTGAATTGAGTAAGTACAGGTATTGGGAAGCCGTTTGGCTGGATTTGTTTGCACTAATTGCTAAAATAATAAGCCGCTTGCTTAAAAATGCTAAATAAAGGTACGCCTATGTAATAAAAATAGGAAATATTAATTGTTTTTGTTTTTCCGACCGTGTGGGTCGATATATATATATATATATATATATATATATATATATATATATATATATATATTTATATCTCTTGTCAAATTGCAAAAGCTCCTCTGTACAAAGGAGACTGCCAAAATTTTCTGAAAATTTTGGGAGTTAGAAAATCTTTGGAAATTTTTTATTAGCGACAAAACGATTTCATATTTGAAATTGAAATATATTAGTGGATGAAACTAATTTAAAATAATGATATGAATCAGTTATAAATGGAAGATAAAATTCAATATTCAGAATTGAAGATAAATTGAATTCATATGGAAATGGGAAAAACTAATTTGAATAGAAGTAGCTATGAAAACTTCTGTAAGGAAATGTATAAAATGATTTTAAAAGCTATGATTGGATATTATTGCTAAGTAAGATATGCAGGTATTATAAAGGGAAAGGAAAATTGGTTTTGATTTCAGAAGATAAATTTGAATTACTCGACAAAAAGGTATGTGTTTAAATTTCTGTATGAAATTTGATTGGGTTTTTGATCTAGCCACTTGGCTTTTTGTTTTTTTTGGAATTTGGGAGCCCACAGAGGCATTTTGTAGTTGTACCGAGCTAGCCACGCAAAGGAGACGCTGGCGAATTTTTTTGTAAATTTAAAGAGTTAGAAATTTTTTGAGAAAGTTTTGATAATTTAAATTTGAAACTAAATAAGTGGAGTAAATAATGTTGCTGGAAACTATGGAAGGATTTGGTAAGTTGGTTGAAGTAATAGTGGGTCTTTAATAGAAGACATGTTATGGCAAGTTGATAAAACTGTTTGCTTTTGGAAAATAGTAATGGGTATTGGATCATTCTTCTTAACTAGCAATTTCAGGAACGAAATTCTTTTAGGGGGGGAGGAATGTGACGACCCGGATTTTTCATCGTTGAGTTTGGAATATTTAAATGGGTTTAAATATTTAATTTAGATTATAAATTGATTTTAAATATGAAACGTTTGGTTTTCATTCAATAAAATAGATTCAGAATTAATATAGCGATTTGTTGGATGATATAACTATTTAAATTAAATAATTTGAAATTGGGTAAAATATGAAATTTGGGATTTTTAGCTTGTTAAAAATAATTTGAAGGCTTGTAAAATTTTTATTGATAATACTAAAGATAGTAAAGGTGTTAAAATTGAATTTAAAAGTGATTTGTTCAGTTTTGAAGTTATATCGTTTAAATTGATGTTCAAAAATAGCCTTCCGAGGTATAGTCTCGGATTTCAATGAAACTAGTTTCATTGGATCCGTAATATTGTATTATTATCGGATTTCAAATTTGGTAGCGTTTGGAGTTGTCGTGTGATCATACGACAGGTAAACGCGCTGAAATTTATATCGAAATTTAATATAATAACTGAGTCTAAAAAGCTATCTTCTCCATACGATCGAATTAGGACTCGAAACCTTTTCCATTGCGTTCGGAATAAAGGTATAACATTATAAACGCCTAGCGGCACGCCTCAATAGGAGGTCAAGTTTCTAAGTTGCATTTATCAGAACGCTTTGAATTTGAATTTAAACTAAATATTTATACTAGTCAACTGCAGTTGAAATTATCTCACATCAACCCTTTTCCAGTCTTTTCTGAAACACTATAGCCAACCTTCTCCTGCACGCCACCCTCTCCTGTCTTTCTCAATTCATTCACAAAAATACAGGCTCGTACAAAAATATACATACAAATCAAAACAAGGGCATTCACAGAAGAAAAATAAAAATGGCCGTTGGCCTCTCTCTCGTTCCTCTCCTCCACAATTTCAAAACCCATCTTCAAATCGATTCGAACGAATCAGCTCATGTAAAAAATATATAAATAAATTGAAGCAGTATCGTGAGGCAACCCGAAGGTGAGCACTGCGATGAGGAAGGGGGCTCGAAGTGGTTCTAGGTGAGACGTGCTGTTTGGGTGGCGGTGGCTCTTGTGTAGCAAGGCAAGGGGAGGAGCGTGGAGTCTCGAGGAGGCAGTCGATTGGTAACTAGGGTTTCGAAAGCAGCGGCTCACCTGAGCTGATGATGGGGTGTCTCATTCGTTCGTGGTGCTTAGAGCATCCTGCGACTGGGTTTGAGGGGTCGAGGGCTTCGATCGATGAAGGTGGCAATACTGTTTAGGCTGGGATGTGGCCAAAGCCAGGCGGCAGCGAAGGGGGGTCGCGAGTGTTCTGTTGGGAATTTTTGTGAGGGTTGCTGATGTGGAATGCAGGCATTTTGGGTGGTATCAGCGGAGGTCGAATGGTGGGATCGAGATGGTTTCTGGTAACCTTTTTACTTGTATTATTATTGCCTAATAATAATAATATTTAGTAAGGTATATGTAGGTATATATGGAAGTTTAAATCCAGATTTTTAAAACATATGTATATATAAAAATATATTTTAAATAGTAAAAAGAATTACTATTTTTTGTTTATAGTAAGGAGAAAACTATATTTTAAGCAGTTTTAAAATTTTACAGTTAAATACTGTTTTTATTTTACAGATAAGAATAATAATATTTCACAATTAGAGATATATATATATATAAAACAATTGTGTTTTAATCTAATACATATAGGTTTGAAGGATTTTATTTTATTAGAATTTAAATGTATATAGATAAGGTTTGGAAAAGAAGAAAAAATATTTAATAGGGATCTTTTATGTTTGAGAAGTTTATAAAATCAGATATAAATTATTTTGTGAAGTTTCGAACAAAAAATACATTTTAAATTTACCAATTTATCAATATATTAAGGAAATTGATTTTTCGATTATTTTGAATATTAATAAATTATATAAATATTTATACAAGGTCCAAAATTGGGAGATAATGGTCGAGATGGAATTGGATTGCCAAACAAAAATAAAAGATGAGTTAATCTCACTCATCTGGGTTATTTAAATTTAAATAGTTAAATATAAATTGGTTGAATGATTGAATTGATTGGATGTGGTATATTATATAGTAATATATAGTATATATTGGTGTGATTGATTTCCCGCATTATATAGCAGATGAGACCCTATGCGCCGCATAATAGCGGATGATATTATATAAATCCCATATACCGCGATATTCCACCGTGAAGTGGAATTGGTATTGTGCTAACATCTATGGATGCAGGGAAACAGGTTGGAGGGATCCAACTGGATTCCTCAAAAAAATTTAGACTATTTAATATTCTGTGTTATGAATATTCGATATTCTGTGATGAATTATATTGATAATTGGAATATTGAATTGGATTTTTTTGGAAAAAAATATAGAGTAAATTTTGGAAGTGAAATAATTATAGAATAAAAATAAGAATGAATTGGAAAGAAATAAAAGTGATTTTTTAAAAAAAAACTGAAGTTAAATTGTAAAGTAGAGATTTAAAAACAAGTTTTAAATCAAAGTTAAATCTGGAATTCCAGTTAGTGAATCTGGGTTTTTAAACAAATAAAGTTTTTAAATTTAAATTGTTTTAACGACTTGAATATTAAAGTGCATTTTTAAATTGATTTGAATTTAAAAATGAATTTGGTTTTAACTTCCTTTAAACTTCTTTTATAAAATGAGTAATTAATTTATTTAATAAAGTAAATAAAAAGGTAGTTAATTAACTAGTTGAGATTAATCAAGAGTGATTAATATTTGTGGTTTAATTAATGATTAATTACTTAATGTAATTAATTTAGATTAGGATAAACTAAATGTAATTAGAGATCATTAATTTACATAATTAATGATGTAATTGAAGGTTGATTAATTAAGATTAATTAATCAATAATAAGTTATTTATGAGAAATTAATTAATATAAGTATTTAAGGATTAATGTAATTAATTATAGTTAATTAATTTGTGAAGTAATTAAAGATTAATTACTGTTTTGGTTAAGAATAATTAATTTGTGTAATTAATTAAAGATAATTACTTGAATGTAATTGAAGGATAATTAATCCAGGGTGATTAATTAAGATGGATAATTAAGGGATGATTAATTAATTGATTTGAAATTAATTAATGTCAAGTGAAGTGTATTTCATTTGGATAATTTGGGTTAGGATGACATGAAACTCGAAGAGACCGAGGTCGGGTATTAGATAATACCCGAAACCACTTCGAATTTTCATAGATTGATATGTAAAATCAATAGGATGGAATGAAATGATTTAAATGAATTGGACTATTTAATCTAAATTTTGATACTTAGAAAATTGATGTGTGAGATAAGTGATGTCTATAACAAGTTGTGAATTTGTAAATTGATAGAAGTTACCCCAGGTTTTAAATAAGTTTTATGCTTTGGTATTTCATATTAGATGAGTTTACTCACGCTAGTTTCTAGCCTGACCCGGGTGTTACTTTGATGTAATGCTCGGGTCAGACCGAGTATTACAGATTTTCAAGTAAGGACGTTCTGGAGCTCAGAAGGCGAGCTGGATGGCAAGAACATATGGAGTGTCTCCGCTGTATTATATTGTTGTATATCTGAGACATGATGATTGTTTATATCCAGTGTCTGTTTATATCTGTAACTTTGATGTATTAAAGTGAAATTTTGTAAGTACAGTTTCCTTTGTATAACTGTTATTATTTTTTATTATATTTTATCCGCTGCGAATGTGAGATGTTGGTGTTTCTGTTCTTCTTTTTCTTCTATCTCTTTCTTCTTTTCCTAACTATTTGGAATTTTCGGGATTGAAAATTCCGGGTCGTTACAACTATATTACTTCATTAAAGAAACCCTAGACTTTAATAATGGCGGTAAAAAAACTTTCTTTAACTCAAAATTAAACCAAATCTAGTCAGATTTAAAATCACCTTCAAGGATGAAGTAAACGTCTACCCTAAATTTTGTGGATTTATTTTGTAATTGGACCTTATTTGTTGATTGAAGCAACCCATTGTTTGAGAAAGATATGTAGGGTGATGCTTGCAATACTTTGATTTTGTTTGTAAACCTTTAACATCCATGAAGCTTGTATCTAAGCTCCGATGGTATGGTTTTTGTAACGACCTACACCATAGTGGGCCTGAATATTCGCTGAATCGAAAACCTAAGTCCACTAGAGTATGGATTTTTGGTTTATGTATCTTGTAGTAAACAAAAGTATATCCGAGAGCTATCGATAAGAACTCACAATGGAATAATAAAGTATAATAAGAAAATATACTGACAAGGCTAATACCTATGGTATTAGCACCCTTGTCAGTGTATAGTATACATAAGGAAATATGTCCTTGCACCTTCTCGTCTTGTACCATATATGTTCCTCTAAATCTATCATATGGGTTGTAATAAGGAGGGGGTTAGAACAACGTTTTGGAGATTGGTAAACTATATACTTTATCCATAACACTAGTTTATGCTGATTGTTTTCCATCATGTGTTATGTCTATTATTTAAAGTTTAGTCAATTCGCTCCATGTACATGTAGGACAAACTCAACCATCTATGGGTATTCGCAGTCCCCCATGACCAAAATACATTCCCTACTAGTATCTGTAACTGTACACTGTGTCAGGAATTTACTAACAATGTCTAGACCAACCAAATGGCCCGCGTACACTAAGGAACCTCCCGTTGGTGCGAAATAACAGCGTTACAACTATTTAGCTGTATTCTAAGTCGTCTTAAAGCCTGATGTAGTGGTTAACTAACGTTGCCTTCAAATGACAAACAAACTAACTAACAACTTTGAGGCGGTGCATATCCCATGAAAAGCCTACATTAGTAGGAGGTGTAGTCCATTTCAGGCGTAACCCAAATCTTTCTAATGACTGCTCCAGAACTGATGATGCTCTAGAGATGTATGCAGCCCTACTCCTCACATATATGATACCAACTTTGCTGACATAGCGCTAAGCCTACGCCCACCATCCTATTTAGATTGCCTAATGCAATCAAGAAAATTCCCACCTGGTTACTTAGTATCCCATGTTGGGATTGAAGCAGACCCTAAATGGCCGTTTAAAACTTCAAACATAAAGCAAACCCCATTGGTATATTCCCTTTACTTATACATGAGTATATATTCTCATGGATCCTACTGTTGAAGATCTGCCACATCAGTACAATGTATACACAATTGTCGGTAGCACCTTGCAGAGGGCAGACTTCTGTTACGTAACATTACCAGCCTCGCATTTCAACCCTTACTAATGACCACGTCATTTATAGTTGGTTTAGATCCAATAATTCATTGCCATTATAGACGTATTTTTGAGACTACATAATTTTAGCTGGAAAATTATTGCCCTTCTATGTTCAATTATCGGTATTAATTTACATAAACTTCTAAATTGATTAATGTCATTAAATGTCATTTACCAACCTTTTTGATTTAATAGATCAAATACCTTTTACTTCTTGATTTCCAATTAATGCAATTAGATATAATTTATTGCTCCTTTTCAATTATTACAATTAATTATAATTCATCGATTCTTTTGAAGTAATAAATACCTTTCTTGAGTACTATAGCTTTCCTAATTCTTTATTTCGCTGTCTTATTCAAACTTTCATTCTTTATTTTTTTTATTTCCTATCTACTCTTGAATCGCATATTTTAAATCGACAACGGAATTATTGTTATTATTTCTATTTACAATATTTTAGTTTTACATTTAAGGATTTTTACATTTTAATGCATTGGAACTATATCTTCCTAAAAGGAAATGTTAATACTAGATGATTTACATTTACATTAGTGATATATTATTATAGTTGATAATTAGTAATGGATGTAAGTATGTTTATGTCGCGATTTTATTATTTGATGGATTAGGGTTGAAATGGAATGTTGTTGATGATTGATGGTTGTGTGCTATTTTATTATTATTATTTTCACTCTAAATAATGATTAAATGAGATGGATAAGTAGGAATCTATTTTTTTTCTTTTACTATTTAAATTGATTGCGATGGTTGCATTGATTCCATTATTAGTGATGATTGCAATGGTTGCATGGATTCTCTGATTGCAATGTGCTAACAATTATTTGGATGCAGAAGAAGAGCAGAAAATAGAACTACATGTACTTGATCCACCAAAAGGGCTATGTATGCATTCTTTTTCTTTGCAATGCCCATCGCTTCCTTTTAGGCCGAGGTGTATAGAAATTGATGTGGTCCAAAACATAAATGAAACCATTTTTTATTTTTATCTTATATATCTATACAGGTGTAGAGTTGCAGATAGTAGCAGAGGAGAGAATGGAAAGCGGATAGCTGATTTGGTATATTATTTTATGTTGTTATTACATTGCTTATAAGTTAGTAATAATTGATGTATTTTAAATGTAAATTGAATGTGAGGATGTAAAACAACTGTGTAATTGATATATTATTTATTTATATTGTTGTTTGATTCCATCATCAGGCTATCCTTTTAGTTATTGTTTTAGAATTTTAAATTTGTATCTACCCACGGTCCACTGTTTTTAATATCTGAAATTAGTTATAAACATATTTAACGTTGTTTATAATTGATTTTATATTTTAAAAATAGTGGGTCGTCACATGTTGCTTCCCACAAAGATTTTAATGTGAACACATTATTGTTTGGGATCCAAATCCACGTATCTTCATGCTAGTCTCTATGACTTTTTAAATGCTAAATCTTTTTACATATGCTTGTAGATATATTCACTACATTTAAGTCCTACTCCCCGTCATTTATTATACTACTGACTTGTTGGCTGTGAGTAAGAAATAAAGCCATGTATAACAACCCTAATATATCAGTCATAGATTTTCCCTTTATCCCAGAGTCAAACCAAAGACTAGTATATCTCCCATTCACTATTTCTCTATTGATTGGGTGTTTGCTTATTTCTCTTATTTTCATTAAGAGCTTCCATGTGAAAGAGGCATTATTGTCAAAGTTAATTACCTAGAAGTTTTTGTTATCGCGGTCTATTGCACATTCACTTGGCCCATAGTGAGTCTTAGTGAAGAAACTTCCATAGTACTTTGACAGCATATGCATTTTCCAACTCCTTCAACTTTCTCAGCCCTAGACCCCTTCATTTTTAGGTTCGCAGACTATTGCCTTACTTATTTTATGATTCTTTCCTTGCCATAAGAAATTAGCACAAAATGTATCAATTTTTTGTTAAATTATTTCAGGAATTTGATAAATTTGCATCTAGTACCATGTGGTTGGGCAAATGGCTGATTTGATAAGCTCTAGCCTCCCACTAGCACTCAAGAACTTACTGCTATAGGAGTCTAATCTATTTTTAAACTTGTTCCATAGTTCACTAAAGTCAACAGATTTCAATTTATTAGCTAAAAGTGGGATCCCAAATATTTGATAGGTAAATTAACACTTTGAATACTAGTTCTTCCTTAATTATTGATTTGTTTGTCACACCTTTGCCAAAGAATAGTTTTGTTTTTCTAGTGTTGACAGTGAGGTTTGCAACATTATTTAGCTATGTGAATATTTGTTTTATTGAAAGTACACTTGATACATAAGCTTTGGAGAAGATCAACAAGTCATCAACATAAATCAAGTGTTTTAGCATTGAATTTATGTTGTATATGGTCCGAAGCTCTCCAATAAATGCTCACTTTCAATTTTAACAGACAAAGCTCTATTGATGTAGCAAATAAGTAGGTGGACAATGGTCCCTTTGCTTGATGCCTCTGTTGCTACAGATAAACCCCATGTTAGCCATAACATGCATTATGAACTCTATATTGACTTTATCGTATGCTTTCTCTAGGTCCGCTTTTATACACTTGGTTTTGCAAGTTTTCCTATTAAAGCTCCTTGCATCTAAAATGCCAGCAGTGAGCCTTCAGAGATGCTGGTACCTGGAATAAAATCATTTTGATTATGTGAAATAAGATCATTTATTGGGATCTTTATCCTGTTGCAAATTATGTTTGACGGTATTTTATATAACACATTGCAGTAAGATATAAGCCTATGGTCATTTATATTACTAACCTTATGTGATTTTAGGGCAAGTGTAATAAAAGTGTGATTCATTTCTTTATTAAACTTCCCTTTAGAAATGCATTGTTCATGGCATGTAGGAGTTCCTCCTTGATTTGATCGCAATGATGTTTGTAGAATTTAATATTGAAATCATCAAGCCCCAACTACTGTTGTTGTCTATCCGAAATTTTGAGCTCCGGTTCCTCTAAGTTGATTATTTGAATCATTTTTGCTTTTACATTTTCAGTAAGAACCCTTTTACGAATAATACTATCAAATCGAGTGGCATTGCAATCTGAATTGTATAGCTAGGTGTTATATTTAATTTCTTTCTCTTTCAACTTTAGTGGGTAGGTAATGGGTTGACCATTCTCATTAATAAGGCTATGTATATGCATTATGTTTCCTTTTAAAGACATCATTACGCGAAAAAACCTTGTATGTTGCTCACTCTGGGTTAACCATTTTGTTTTTTCTTTGTACTTGTTTTCAATTTCTTCTGGATGCATTAGAACCTGTAAATGATTCAGATTTTTCCTGTAATTTTCTAACAAAACTTCATCATGAGGATTAGTGATAATCCGGGCATACAAAGAATTAATAAATTAATTATAATTCCCAAATCCTCTCATACATCTGTCTTAAACTAGTTTTTTTTCATATTTCAAGTTTTAAGACTAGCTTTAATGCATTTCAACTTGAGTATAAAACTAAAATAGGGTTATCTCTACTTCTGATGTTAATGCCTCTCGAAACTACTTCTCAGTAATCTTGTTGATTGGTCCTAGAATTATTGAATTCAAAAGGTTTGTTCTCCCCTCCTCTTGTCTTGTGTCATTTACGAATTTTAGGACTATAGGGGCATGGTCACTAGAAGAGTGGCTTAAGGCTGCAACTGAAAGTTGAGTGAACTCATCTACTAGGTCAATATTGCCAAATACACTATCTGTTTTACTATGAATTTAAAAGTTATGACCTCCCCTCCAAGTGGAATAGTAAACTGAAGTACGTAATTCCTTCAAACCAGTAGCATTAATGCAAGCTTGGAAGTTAACATGAGTATTTTTTGTTGTTACATGTGCAGGTTCTATAATAGTCAGATTGTGTACTGGATCCACATTATTATCCAAAACTGAGTTGCGGTTGCCATTCTCATATGCTAATCCACTTTCAGTTTCATATGTAGCTTTAACATCCATTTGCATTTCAATAGGTATATTCACTTCGAACTGCCAAAGCTAAGTTTTTATTGTCTATCGGAAATTATTTTGAAAATAAGTGAATTATTAAAAAAAAATTGGCTAGGTGTGGAGGTTGTCTCCTTTATGAATAGTCCCACATTGTAGGATTAAATGCAAGAATCAAGTATTTATATTTGATTCTTAAAAGCTAAGTTGGGTCTTTTTGGCATCCAATGATGTTGTTTTTAGGAGGGGATCATGTTTGACTACCACATGCGCGCCGACCGACTCGACCCGGGCTGGGCTTAGGTTTGGGTTCGGGCTTGTAGTGATGTAACACTTATATTTTTGGTACAAATTTATTAACCGTTTTTTGACCGGGCTGACCCGTATTGAAGAACGTTCATTGTTTTGACTCGTTATATCTCAGATCCATTTTTCAAAACCACGTTCCCCCAACCAACAACGTTCTTTTTACTATTCCGCCTTCTTAACTGATAAGAAGACGAACAGAAAGAACATCTTATATTTTTCATTTTTCACAAATTCGAGCAATATTTCTGAGTGCAGATTGAATCGCTTCGTCCGTGCAAACGAATCGATACCACAAAATTTTGAGAGGCTGTTTTATCCTATAGGCGGTGGTGATAGATACGAATTGCTTGCACCATAGAGCAGACCGTCGAAACGTCTTCAAGGAAGTGACGTAGACTACGACTCAACCGAAGATAACCATTGTTTCAACAAATTGAAGACGCCACCACCGACGATGACTTCTGCTACATATCTTGATGCCGCTACTCCCGCTTCCCTCTTTCAAGTCCCGATGGTCTCTACTGCGCCTTTCAGATTCGAGGGCCTCCATTTCAAACGCTGAAAACAAAAGATGGAATTCTTCCTAACCATGAGAAAGGTGGTGGCTGTGCTGACAATCGACAAACCGCAACTGCCGGACAGACCAGACGCAGATCTGATGCGAGCCTGGACAAAAAAATCAAAGGAGGTGCAGCACTGGACAGAGCAGGATTACATGTGCCGAAATTTCATACTCAACGGCCTCAGTGATGACCTCTACGACTACTACAATTCTGACAAGTCAGCCAAAGAGATTTGAGAAGCACTACAAAAGAAGTATGACACTGAAGAGGCTGGAGCGAAGAAATATGCAGTCAGCCACTACCTAAAATACCAGATGACAGATGACAGGTCACTAGAGATGCAATCACATGAGCTACAGAAAATTGCCCATGAGATCATCTCCGAAGGTATGAGTTTGGATGAACAGTTTCAGATTGCTGTTATTATTGATAAATTGCCCCCAGGTTGGAAAGACTTTAAGAATGTGCTTAGGCACAAGACTAAGGAATTCTCCTTAGAGAGCTTGATCACTCGCCTCCATATTGAGGAGGAGGCTCGTAAGCAGGACCAGAAGGAGGAAGTGCTTGTTGTTATGAACAACAACACTAAAAAGTCTAAGCCCGCAGTTCTGAAACCGAATCTGAAAAACTTTTAGAATCGGAACTGCAAACCGCATCAAACAGAATTGGAACCCACAAGGAAACCAAAAAGGACAGTAGAAACCAACCCAAAAGAATGACTCTGGACAGCTGTTTCTGTGTTACAACTGTGGAAAACCAGGTCATATGGCACACAAGTGTAGGAATAGACCAGGCCCTGCGCCGCAGGCTAACCTGGCTGAGGAGCCTCTTACGGCTATGATTTCTGAGATTCACCTTGTTGGTGGATCAGAGGGTTGGTGGATAGATACTGGTGAATCCTCCATGTCTGCTATGATCGTGCTATGTTCAGTACATACACGGTTGCCGATGATCAGAAAGTGCTACTGGAAGATTCTTACACCACTACAGTTGCTGATATTGAAAATGTGAAAATAAAGTTTACCTCTGGAAAGACAGTTTATTTGAAAGATGTAATGCATACTCCAGAGATGAGAAAGAATTTGGTTTCTGGTTTTCTCCTTAATAAGGCTGGTTTTACTCAAGTTATATGGGCTGATTTGTATACTTTGACTTATAAGGGGATGTTTGTAGGGAAGGGTTATGCTTGTGATGGTATGTTTAAACTTAATGTTGAATCTAATAAAGTAACCAGTTCTGCTTATGTGTTGTGTGACTTTAATATTTGGCACTCTAGATTATGTCATGTAAATAAGCATATAATTCATAACATGATCACATTAGATTTGATTCATAAAATGTCAGAAACTGATTTTGATAAATGTGAATTCTGTAGTCAAGCAAAAATCACTAACAAACCCCATAAATTAGTTGATAGATTTTCTGAACCCTTAGACTTGATTCATTCTGACATACGTGAGCTAGATGACACTTTGACTAGACATGGACACCGTTATTTTATCACTTTCATAGATGATACCTCTGATTTCACTTATGTATATCTTATGAGAAATAAAAGTGATGCATTTGATATGTTTAAATTATTTAAAACTGAAATCGAGAATCAGTCAAATAAGAAAATTAAGAGACTTCGTAGTGATAGAGGAACAGAATATGAATCTAGTCCATTTCTTGATTTCTATAAATTGCATGGTATAATTCATGAGAGAACTGCATCTTATTCACCTCAAATGAATGGTAAAGCTGAAAGAAATAATAGGACCTTTACTGAATTAGTTGTAGCTATTTTATTAAATTCAGGTGCAACAGAACATTGGTGGGGGGATATTTTATTGACTGTATGCTATGTATTGAATGGAATCCCTAAATCAAAAAGTAAGATTTCACCTTTTGAAATTTTAAGAAATTATAAACCGAATGTATCTTACTTTAGAACTTGGGGATGTTTCGCATATTTTCCTATACCCGACCCTAAGAGAATAAAATTAGCAAGTAGAACATACAAATGTGTATTTATTGGCTATGCTATTAATAGCAAAGCATATAGATTTTATGACCTGAATACACATAATATAGTAGAATCTATTGATACTGATTTTTATGAAAGTAAATTTTCTTTTAAATGAGGAATAGTGGGGGCAAGTCAAATAACACCGTGCCTATTAGAACAGAACTTAATGAATCTTCTGAAATTGAACCTAGAAGAAGTAAAAGAGCAAGAATTGATAAAGATTTTAGCTCGGATTTTTGCACTTTTACTATAGAGGAGGATCCAACAAACCTCCAAGAAGCCTTATCTTCATTAGATGCCGATATTTGGCAAGAGGCTATAAATGATGAGATGGATTCCTTGAAATCCAATAAGACTTGGCACTTAGTAGATTTACCACCCGATTGTAAGTCTATAGGTTGTAAATGGGTACTTAAAAAGAAATTAAAACCTGATGGAACAGTTGAAAAATATAAAGCCTGTTTGGTAGCTAAAGGTTTTAGGCAAAGAGAAAATATAGACTTTTTTGATACTTTTTCACCTGTAACTAGAATCACATTCATTTGAGTACTAATTTCATTAGCATCTATTTATAATTTAATTATACACCAAATGGATGTTAAAACTGCTTTTTTAAATGGTGAATTAGAAGAGAAAATTTATATGGACTAACCTGAAGGCTATGTTATTCCTGGTCAAGAACATAAAGTTTGCAAATTAGATAAATCATTATATGGTTTAAAACAAGCACCTAAACAATGGCATGAAAAATTTGATAACTTAATAATCTCAAATGGTTTCAAAGTTAATGAAAGTGACAAATGCGTTTATTATAAATCTGAAAATGACATTTGCACTATAATATGTTTGTATGCAGATGATCTACGTATATTTGGATCAAAAATTCATGCCATAAACACTGTTAAATCTTTGTTAAGTGCCAATTTTAATATGCAAGATCTAGGTAAAGCGAGTGTAATCCTTGGTATTAAGATTACTAGGTCCGAAAAGGGACTTTCTTTGGGTCAATCTCATTATATTGAGAAGATCTTAAAGAAATACAATTACTTTGACTGTAATCATGCATGTACACCATATGATCCTAGTGTAAAGCTTTTCAAGAATACTGGTGAAGATGTAAGACAGTCTGATTATGCGAACATCTTCGGCAGCCTTCGGTATGCCACTGATTGTACTGGACCTGATATTGCCTATGTCGTGGGATTATATATTATGCAGGTATACTAGTAGTGTAACGACCCCACTTCCTACGCCCAGGAAGAAGTATCGTTAATAAGAAAAGAAAGAGGTGAGAAAGTAGAAAAGATAAGAAAGAAAGAAAGACAACATCAGAATCTCACAGCGGAATCGAATAAAATATAATATAATAACATAAGTATTACATAGTTATATAACATCAATCAGAGATACACAGATAATACATCACATGCTAGACAGTTATAAACACCTGTCTAGTTCATACAACTCAACTCAAACAAATGACTCAGAGATACCAACACAGATGGACTATATATATATCTACAACGCTGAAGCCTCCTGCTCCATTGCTCCTCCAGAATGCGTCAAGGCTAACCTGAATCCCTTGGCTACCCGTAAAAATTTGGGTACCCGAGAGTTTATGAAAAACAAAAATAAACTTCGGGTCAGACATGGGTCTGGTATGAGTAACAGGCTAAAGTTGTTTAACTTTGAAAATCGTTTGAAAATAAAAGGTATCACGTAAGACTCCCCACACATAAATATGGAAAAGTTTTTACCTTACGCTAACCATAACATTTGATAGGAAATTCTAGTGATATTATAATAGTGTCTAGGGTTTTCAAGTAAAATACAGAAATAGCTGAAATGCTTACATCTCACATTCCAACATAGTTGGGAACAACTAATTCGTACGGCACTTATTGGATTTTGGATTCCATACAATGGCAGGGCTACTGGGGTACCGCCCGTCACAATACGTGGCCTAGATCAATGTACCGAGGATTACTCCCTTCTTCCCCTGCAACACAAGGCCGGAACCATTCCTTACTGAACAGTCCCGAACAAGATAACCCCGCAGTTGGTGTACATCCAACCGTCCACAAAGCCGAATAAAAAGGGACATCTAGACAGGGGAAAATCTTGTCCTGCTTGGGCATGACCCACCTAACCTTGCTGCACCTCCCCTGTTTTAGCCATTCCCGGTTGATGAGGCTTGAGGCTACGATTACCTTTAAAGAATACATTTCTTAGAATGCTCATCGTCCACCTGACAATGTGTTGAAAGCATTCAATCCATACAAGTTCGTTCCGGGTTCGAACGAAACCGAAGGCATTATCTCGTTACACTCGTTTTGGAATCACCCTCAGAGTTAACGACGACAACCCTTGCATTCTGAATCTTCTTCTTCACTTCAGATTCACGACCTATCGTTAATTTGGAAACGATGTGGTTTTCGGGTATTCCAAATAAGGAAACCCGATCCCGGTCTCATCGAAATCCAAAACGTGTCTTTTAAGGCCAAGTTGTCTATTTAGTCTTAACAGTTTAATTCAAAATCATCAATATACACACAGATAGATAAATCATAATATCACAGTAGATAATCATATCATCATCATAAATAGATAATCAAAATTATCAACCCAATCAGATAAAAATATACAATCATGCTTAAACAAACATCCAAGTCACCTAGATATTATTCATCTCATATCTGAGTTCACAACCATCAAATGAAATATTAATTTCATTCATCCATAAGCAATGATTTATAATCTTACCATTTTGTAATTAATTTAAAATGAATTAAATTAATTACTTCCATCTCTAATTAATTTAAAGTAAATTAAATTAATTACCTTATCTATAAATCCTGCTTATGCAATCAATAATTAAATTTATACAAATTAATTTATCTCTAGATATTTATCTTGGTTAACTCCTCTAATTAATCATTTTCTAATTACAGTAAGTAATTAGTCTTTAATAATTTTACTAATTAATTATTCTAAGTTATTCCTAGTAATTAACTTTAATTACTCCATTTATACTTAATTACATAAATTAAGCTCCACATTACTAATTATTACTTAATCAAACAATTCTTAATTTACATCATTAATTATATTAATTAATGATCTCTAATTCAGGTTAAATTACTTTATTAATCACATTAAGTGATTAATCTTTAATTACACACAATTATTAATCACCTTTGATTAATAACAACCAGTACTTAAATATCCTTAATTACTCATATAAATTCTCTGATTAATTATCTCATATAAATCAATAAATCATTCCATAATTAATTATCTCCATTAATTAATCCTTTGATTAATTACAAAAGTAATCATCCAAATTACTTTATTAATATATCATCTTTCACTAATTACATTCAGTAATTAACATTAATTACTTTCTTAAGTAATTATGCTCCATTGCCTACACTAGTAATTAATCAATTTAGCAAATGATTTCTTTAAATTAATTTAAAATAAATTAACTAACTTAAATTCATCATCTTATCAAAATTAATTACCATAAGTAATTAATCCCTTAATTACTTTCATCAAGTAATTACCTAATTAATCTAATTAATTAACCAAAGTTAATCATATATATTAATTAATTAAAGATCTTTGGTTAATTGTCTACATTTAATAATATTTCTTAATTTACTTCTTAATTGACCATTATTTATTAACTTTAATACATAGGACATTTCTTAATTACCCTATTATCCTTAAGATAATTCATTTCTTAATTAATGACTTCATTAACATTGCATTTTAAATTTAAATATCATTTGGATTTAAGATTCAAAATGATTAATATTTAAATTCAATTTAAAATCTTTTTAAATTAAACTAATTGAATTTTTAATTCAAATTTAAATTTCCAAATTACATTAATATTTAACTTGCAAACCTCAAGTTAAACAATTCATTTATTTTTCATTCAAAATCTTAAATCAAGAATTCTCAAAATCAAGTTAATTTTTATTAAATCAAATTACTTGTCAACTATTTTATTCTGAACTCATTCTTGAAATATTCATATTTAAACTAATTTAAATTTTCAGATTTTGAATTCTAGGTGATCCTGAATTTCATCAAGTTATCTTTAATTCCAAACTTTTTATTTAACTTCCTAACCAAAACTTGAATTGAAAACTGACTTTTCACATCCAAATCCATTTTAAACTTTTAAAATTCAAATATCCATTTGAATCAATACCTTTAAACATTCGAATTGAACTGCTGCAACATTTTGTTCCAGGTCTAACTTTGAAAATCTGGAAACTATCAGGTTTTAAAATCTGAAACTCATTTTAGTATTAAAACTGCATTTTAGATTTAAAACATAAATTTGAATTCATACTTCTAATTAGATTTAGACTTTGTTAAATCTTAGTTGACAACTTAAATTCAATTACATCAAGATTTCACTAACTTACCATTAAATTTTGCTTTAAATTTTAGTTTAACTTTAAATATACAGGTTGTTTATACAACCTGTAGAAATTAACTTCCACCTGAGACCACAAATGTTGCTTCGGGTCAACAGCCTCTGTGCTTCGAGTAAAAATGAAATTTACTCGAGACTTCCCCGAGTCCAAATCTCTGAATACTAAAAACTGTAACTATACAAAACTGGAACCATCAAAATCACCAACCCACTTCAGTGCTTTGAGTCTTCCACCACCTTGCTTCGAGTCATCTACTCGAGTGACTCGAGAATTTCCCTGAGTTTATAATTTAGATTGTTTGGTTCTTCTCTTATTCAAATTTGCTATGTTGTTTTAGTTTTCCAGAGCAGCATACAAAAATTATTTATCTTAAATAGAATTTAAACTCTACTATATGATGAAACAACAAGTTTTATTTATAAACTAGATCCTTAATGTTATCAAAATCAATTAATAATAATTTATGGATTCAAAACACAAGCTTGAAACTGAATCTGCATTGTCACAGCTACTACAACCAGTACACAAGCATTCATCCCTATATGCACAGAATAATGCATACATACAAAGTATCTTTGGTCCAGATCTTTACCCATACAATCAGATAGTATATTTAAGTTTTAAAAAAAAAATAAAGTTTCTCACTTGAAAATAAGCAGAGCAGGTTTCTGATGAAAACAGTTTTTTTTTGAAATTGCAGGCTTTTAAATATGCAGAGATTTTCATCTCACAGACACACAAAGCAATGAAGATATAAATATCCACACAATATATTTAAACATTCAAAAATTAGTATGCAACAAGTTTAAAAACTTAAGTTTAAAAGAGTTACTCACAGCAATGGGAAAACAAAGCAAGTTCAAATAGAACAGTTTGGACTGCAGGTTTATAACATACTGTAATTCCCTTCTCACAATAATCCAGGGTAAAATGAATATATAAATGTTCAATCAATATATTCAGGCATTCAAATATTTGCATGTATCAGGTTTAAACTTAAGAAATTTTAAAACTGTTACTCGCCTGAGTTTGAATTCTACATACAGGGTTGCATTACAGGAATATAGAACCTGTTATTATCTTATTTCACAATCACACAAAATTTGAGCCATTTATCAATATAAAAACATAGTTATCCTAATACTTAAATCTAACTACCAAATACTTAAGTGTAATAACAAGTTATTTAAAACTAAATTAAACATCAGGCATGAATTTTCACAGAACAACAATGCAATATGCAATATGTCAAGCAGTTCCAACTCAGAAATGTCCAGGTAATGAAATAAATGGATATTCACACAATATGTCAAGCATTCAGACATTAACATGTATAAGATTAAACTTAAGTAAATTTTTTTTTTAAAGGGGTGTTACTCACCATTGCATAGAAAAGAGGGACAGAGCACCTCTGATTGTAACAGTTGTTGAACTTGTAAAACTGGAAATAGCCCTTACTTTGATCCTCTAATCATCTTGCATGAGTGTTGTTTTCAATTTGTAAAAATGGATATGCCTACCTTTCTTACTTTTCTGGTTTACTAAATTTATTAAGTGATTGTGAACGAACTAACATAGTGGAATATATATATATATAAGAAAGCTGTTGAACAGCTGTAGGTTTTCCTATGTGCAGGTTTTACTTTTATTTGATATAGCAGATTTTTTTTTTTTTTTTTTATCAGAGAGGTACAAATTTTTATCCAAGTGAATTGACAAAATTATGTGCTGATACGATAGTGATTAAGATTTTGTTCCTCTATTTGTTGACATAAACATAATTATATACAGCTGTGTAACTGTACAATTTTGCAGACACACTTTAGCTTGTATATGAAGCTACATGTTTTATAAATATTTGTTTTATTTGTTTCTTGTTCAAACTATAATACACATCTTAGACTTTGACTAATTTCTTTTGACTAGAATGAAGATATTTTGTTTAGCTTTGCATACTTGTTTCTTTTTTTATTATTCTGCCTGCATACTTCAATCATTTTGTCTTGTATACTTACAAATATGTATTTTGAATTTCCTTTTGCATTAGCTTGCACTATAAATTTCTTACAGACCTTATATTTTTCTTTGCTATGACTTAGTCTTAGGTATTTAATTCTATTTTCTAGCATATGTTTTTACTTTTATTTTTCTTTTATTATTTTTACATAGACTAACCAATATTTGATTGCTTACTATTATCTTACTTTATACTTATATTAATATTAATAAATGTTTAGTTTAATTTGAACATTTTTAAACCTTTATTTTAAATTTTCAAATCATAAATTTTATGCAAACACACATATAAATAAAGTTGACATTATTAAAAATTCATTTGTAAACATTTACATAATTAATAGAGCTCATTATTAAATCAAATGACTTATAAAAGTATTTATCTATTAATAAACTACTTAATTTTATCAAATTAAATTTTAAACAACTTAAACAACCCTTTTTCTAAATTTAAATGTAAGCTAAAATTATTTTAAACAACTAAACTTAAATCTTGAGTAATTTAAAATCATATGTTCATTTATTAAATAGCTTAAATATCAAATTCCTAAATTTTCAAAAATATTAGAATTAGAAACATGTCTATTTATTAAATTAAAAACAAAGATTTTCCATTTACAATATATATATACAGATATATACATTATAAATAGAAGGCAATTTGATTAACTTCTAAAAGATAATTTATCAGTTAAATATTTATTTAAAAGAAGATTATTAAATTATTGACAAATATTATCAAATCAATTTAATTTTTAATGTAGATTATTAAATTGATATTGTCCCAAATTTCCGGGATATCACATTCTTCCCCCCTTAAAAGAATTTCGTCCCCGAAATTTAAAACAAAGGTAATTTAATAATCCAATTAAAAGTTTAAAATTTGAAACACAAGCATATATCAACATAAACCAACAATGATGGCAACCAATTCATCCAAACACAAATCTAACTATCCAGACAAAATTCTAAATATAATTTTCTCGAGTTTCCCCAGGTATAGAATACCGGGTTACTCGCCCTATAGAATCCAAACAACCAATACTACTATTAAACTACAGAGTTTCCACTCATCTAAATCTACAAAACAAATCAAAATATCAGACCAAACTCAAGTCTGACCCAACAACCGAAATTCCCTGAACTGCTGACTCTAACTCAAAGATAGATCTTACACGTATTACCTCAGAGATACGTGAAACACTCCTAATTCCAGTTATCCAAACTGACAACTCAATTCTGAAGCCAAACACTTATCCAAAATCAAATCTCCGATTACGGACTCCAAATTCCTTCGTCTCTTATCCACCAAAATTCTTCGGACGATCCTGGGCTTCCTCATCTTTACCGATCAGCTCAATCCTTGCTGATGCCCTATAAACAAACTGAACCAAAGACAATCCAACAAATTGATCTTTCCAAGATCAACCAAAACTTAGAACACAACTCTATTCCAAAATCAGAAAACAGAACTCACATCTCTCGTCCGGAGAGATAAAATAGGTGCACCCCAATCTGGTCTCAGATTCTGAGAAATTTCCCATAGAACTCTCTAATCCAAACACTGCAATATCCAATTGCTTCCAAACTAAAACAGCTACCACCCTGCTTCCGCTGCGCCACTCTGACTGAACAGATGAAAATGCTGATGATGATCTCAAGCACAACTGGTCAACACCTTCCAAAAATAAAACTCAGAAGTTCCTCCAAAATTCTGAGCTGTTTCACCAAACTCAATTTCCAGATGTTGACAACTCTAACTTCCAGAAGACATCTAGAAAAAATCCCTGAAACCCCAAAAGAACGCCCAAACTATCGCAAGTCACTTTTGCGATCGATACATCCAAATTTCAAAGGAAACTGCTCTCTCTCCTTTTACAAAACAGAACAGCTTACACTTATGTGGCCAATCCATCAAAGAAACGGGTCTACATAATTACTTCTGAATTCCATAACAGAAAAACTGCTAAGCCAGAAGATCTCTTGCCAACACCGAAAACATTCCAAGCTGCATTGCTGCCACAGATGCTAAGATTTCCTATCCAAAGTTCTTCGAGAAACTCGGACCTCAAAACAAACAAAACACTCAGCTGAGCACATCCACAATACCGAAGCAGATACATTTCCAAACTCTAACTCATCCAAACTCTAACACTTCAAAGATGAACTCCGAACCTCAACAGGTGTCCTTCAGAGATCAATGAAATCCTTACACCATCCAAAACTTACTCGAGACAGTATTAGGCCTACAGTCTCAACAATTACTCTTCCAATCATTGATAGTTGTGTTACACACACCACTATCTATCTACCTTTATAACTTATATTGGATAACCCGGACAGGCAACCCAACAATAGGTAGAAATAAATATAAATATATATATATAAATATATATATATCAAAATTACAAATACGCTCTCTCAAGAAGAAATCACTTAAGAGCCTAGGTATTCACTCAACCTATCGCTCTGATACCACTGTAACGACCCCACTTCCTACGCCCAGGAAGAAGTATCGTTAATAAGAAAAGAAAGAGGTGAGAAAGTAGAAAAGATAAGAAAGAAAGAAAGACAACATCAGAATCTCACAGCGGAATCGAATAAAATATAATATAATAACATAAGTATTACATAGTTATATAACATCAATCAGAGATACACAGATAATACATCACATACTAGACAGTTATAAACACCTGTCTAGTTCATACAACTCAACTCAAACAAATGACTCAGAGATACCAACACAGATGGACTATATATATATCTACAACGCTGAAGCCTCCTGCTCCATTGCTCCTCCAGAATGCGTCAAGGCTAACTTGAATCCCTTGGCTACCTGTAAAAATTTGGGTACCCGAGAGTTTATGAAAAACAAAAATAAACTTCGGGTCAGACATGGGTCTGGTATGAGTAACAGGTTAAAGTTGTTTAACTTTGAAAATCTTTTGAAAATAAAAGGTATCACGTAAGACTCCCCACACATAAATATGGAAAAGTTTTTACCTTACGCTAACCAAAACATTTGATAGGAAATTCTAGTGATATTATAATAGTGTCTAGGGTTTTCAAGTAAAATACAGAAATAGCTGAAATGCTTACATCTCACATTCCAACATAGTTGGGCACAACTAATTCGTACAGCACTTATTGGATTTTGGATTCCATACAATGGCAGGGCTACTGGGGTACCGCCCGTCACAATACGTGGCCTAGATCAACGTACCGAGGATTACTCCCTTCATCCCCTGCAACACAAGGCCGGAACCATTCCTTACTGAACAGTCCCGAACAAGATAACCCCACAGTTGGTGTACATCCAACCGCCTACAAAGCCGAATAAAAAGGGACATCTAGACAGGGGAAAATCTTGTCCTGCTTGGGCATGACCCACCTAACCTTGCTGCACCTCCCCTGTTTTAGCCATTCCCGGTTGATGAGGCTTGAGGCTACGATTACCTTTAAAGAATACATTTCTTAGAATGCTCATCGTCCACCTGACGATGTGTTGAAAGCATTCAATCCATACAAGTTCGTTCCGGGTTCGAATGAAACCGAAGGCATTATCTCGTTACACTCGTTTTGGAATCACCCTCAGAGTTAACGACGACAACCCTTGCATTCTGAATCTTCATCTTCACTTCAGATTCACGACCTATCGTTAATTTGGAAACGATGTGGTTTTCGGGTATTCCAAATAAGGAAACCCGATCCCGGTCTCATCGAAATCCAAAACGTGTCTTTTAGGGCCAAGTTGTCTATTTAGTCTTAACAGTTTAATTCAAAATCATCAATATACACACAGATAGATAAATCATAATATCACAGTAGATAATCATATCATCATCATAAATAGATAATCAAAATTATCAACCCAATCAGATAAAAATATACAATCATGCTTAAACAAACATCCAAGTCACCTAGATATTATTCATCTCATATCTGAGTTCACAACCATCAAATGAAATATTAATTTCATTCATCCATAAGCAATGATTTATAATCTTACCATTTTGTAATTAATTTAAAATGAATTAAATTAATTACTTCTATCTCTAATTAATTTAAAGTAAATTAAATTAATTACCTTATCTATAAATCCTGCTTATGCAATCAATAATTAAATTTATACAAATTAATTTATCTCTAGATATTTATCTTGGTTAACTCCTCTAATTAATCATTTTCTAATTACAGTAAGTAATTAGTCTTTAATAATTTTACTAATTAATTATTCTAAGTTATTCCTAGTAATTAACTTTAATTACTCCATTTATAATTAATTACATAAATTAAGCTCCACATTATTAATTATTACTTAATCAAACAATTCTTAATTTACATCATTAATTATATTAATTAATGATCTCTAATTCAGGTTAAATTACTTTATTAATCACATTAAGTGATTAATCTTTAATTACACACAATTATTAATCACCTTTGATTAATAACAACCAGTATTTAAATATCCTTAATTACTCATATAAATCCTCTGATTAATTATCTCATATAAATCAATAAATCATTCCATAATTAATTATCTCCATTAATTAATCCTTTGATTAATTACAAAAGTAATCATCCAAATTACTTTATTAATATATCATCTTTCACTAATTACATTCAGTAATTAACATTAATTACTTTCTTAAGTAATTATGCTCCATTGCCTACACTAGTAATTAATCAATTTAGCAAATGATTTCTTTAAATTAATTTAAAATAAATTAACTAACTTAAATTCATCATCTTATCAAAATTAATTACCATAAGCAATTAATCCCTTAATTACTTTCATCAAGTAATTACCTAATTAATCTAATTAATTAACCAAAGTTAATCATATATATTAATTAATTAAAGATCTTTGGTTAATTGTCTACATTTAATAATATTTCTTAATTTACTTCTTAATTGACCTTTATTTATTAACTTTAATACATAGGACATTATTTAATTACCCTATTATCCTTAAGATAATTCATTTCTTAATTAATGACTTCATTAACATTGCATTTTAAATTTAAATATCATTTGGATTTAAGATTCAAAATGATTAATATTTAAATTCAATTTAAAATCTTTTTAAATTAAACTAATTGAATTTTTAATTCAAATTTAAATTTCCAAATTACATTAATATTTAACTTGCAAACCTCAAGTTAAACAATTCATTTATTTTTCATTCAAAATCTTAAATCAAGAATTCTCAAAATCAAGTTAATTTTTATTAAATCAAATTACTTGTCAACTATTTTATTCTGAACTCATTCTTGAAATATTCATATTTAAACTAATTTAAATTTTCAGATTTTGAATTCTAGGTGATCTTGAATTTCATCAAGTTATCTTTAATTCCAAACTTTTGATTTAACTTCCTAACCAAAACTTGAATTGAAAACTGACTTTTCACATCCAAATCCATTTTAAACTTTTAAAATTCAAATATCCATTTGAATCAATACCTTTAAACATTCGAATTGAACTGCTGCAACATTTTGTTCCAGGTCTAACTTTGAAAATCTGGAAACTATCAGGTTTTAAAATCTGAAACTCATTTTAGTATTAAAATTGCATTTTAGATTTAAAACATAAATTTGAATTCATACTTCTAATTAGATTTAGACTTTGTTAAATCTTAGTTGACAACTTAAATTCAATTACATCAAGATTTCACAAACTTACCATTAAATTTTGCTTTAAATTTTAGTTTAACTTTAAATATACAGGTTGTTTATACAACCTGTAGAAATTAACTTCCACCTGGGACCACAAATGTTGCTTCGGGTCAACAGCCT
Organism: Allium cepa; assembly: GCA_030765085.1. Classification (NCBI taxonomy): domain Eukaryota; kingdom Viridiplantae; phylum Streptophyta; class Magnoliopsida; order Asparagales; family Amaryllidaceae; genus Allium; species Allium cepa. The sequence goes on from CM060935.1 coordinate 390,412,337, forward strand.
CTGTGCTTCGAGTAAAAATGAAATTTACTCGAGACTTCCCCGAGTCCAAATCTCTGAATACTAAAAACTGTAACTATACAAAACTGGAACCATCAAAATCACCAACCCACTTCAGTGCTTTGAGTCTTCCACCACCTTGCTTCGAGTCATCTACTCGAGTGACTCGAGAATTTCCCTGAGTTTATAATTTAGATTGTTTGGTTCTTCTCTTATTCAAATTTGCTATGTTGTTTTAGTTTTCCAGAGCAGCATACAAAAATTATTTATCTTAAATAGAATTTAAACTCTACTATATGATGAAACAACAAGTTTTATTTATAAACTAGATCCTTAATGTTATCAAAATCAATTAATAATAATTTATGGATTCAAAACACAAGCTTGAAACTGAATCTACATTGTCACAGCTACTACAACCAGTACACAAGCATTCATCCCTATATGCACAGAATAATGCATACATACAAAGTATCTTTGGTCCAGATCTTTACCCATACAATCAGATAGTATATTTAAGTTTTAAAAAAAAAATAAAGTTTCTCACTTGAAAATAAGCAGAGCAGGTTTCTGATGAAAACAGTTTTTTTTGAAATTGCAGGCTTTTAAATATGCAGAGATTTTCATCTCACAGACACACAAAGCAATGAAGATATAAATATCCACACAATATATTTAAACATTCAAAAATTAGTATGCAACAAGTTTAAAAACTTAAGTTTAAAAGAGTTACTCATAGCAATGGGAAAACAAATCAAGTTCAAATAGAACGGTTTGGACTGCAGGTTTATAACATACTGTAATTCCCTTCTCACAATAATCCAGGGTAAAATGAATATATAAATGTTCAATCAATATATTCAGGCATTCAAATATTTGCATGTATCAGGTTTAAACTTAAGAAATTTTAAAACTGTTACTCGCCTGAGTTTGAATTCTACATACAGGGTTGCATTACAGGAATATAGAACCTGTTATTATCTTATTTCACAATCACACAAAATTTGTGCCATTTATCAATATAAAAACATAGTTATCCTAATACTTAAATCTAACTACCAAATACTTAAGTGTAAGAACAAGTTATTTAGAACTAAATTAAACTTCAGGCATGAATTTTCACAGAACAACAATGCAATATGCAATATGTCAAGCAGTTCCAACTCAAAAATGTCCAGGTAATGAAATAAATGGATATTCACACAATATGTCAAGCGTTCAGACATTAACATGTATAAGATTAAACTTAAGTCAATTTTTTTTTTAAAGGGGTGTTACTACCATTGCATAGAAAAGAGGGACAGAGCAACTCTGATTGTAACAGTTGTTGAACTTGTAAAACTGGAAATAGCCCTTACTTTGATCCTCTAATCATCTTGCATGAGTGTTGTTTTCAATTTGTAAAAATGGATATGCCTACCTTTCTTACTTTTCTGGTTTACTAAATTTATTAAGTGATTATGAACGAACTAACATAGTGGAATATATATATATATATATATATATATATATATATATATATATATATAAGAAAGCTGTTGAACAGCTGTAGGTTTTCCTATGTGCAGGTTTTACTTTTATTTGATATAGCAGATTTTTTTTTTTTATCAGAGAGGTACAAATTTTTATCCAAGTGAATTGCCAAAATTATGTGCTGATACGATAGTGATTAAGATTTTGTTCCTCTATTTGTTAACATAAACATAATTATATACAGCTGTGTAACTGTACAATTCTGCAGACACACTTTAGCTTGTATATGAAGCTACATGTTTTATAAATATTTGTTTTATTTGTTTCTTGTTCAAACTATAATACACATCTTAGACTTTGACTAATTTCTTTTGACTAGAATGAAGATATTTTGTTTAGCTTTGCATACTTGTTTCTTTTTTTATTATTCTGCCTGCATACTTCAATCATTTTGTCTTGTATACTTACAAATATGTATTTTGAATTTCCTTTTGCATTAGCTTGCACTATAAATTTCTTACAGACCTTATATTTTTCTTTGCTATGACTTAGTCTTAGGTATTTAATTCTATTTTCTAGCATATGTTTTTACTTTTATTTTTCTTTTATTATTTTTACATAGACTAACCAATATTTGATTGCTTACTATTATCTTACTTTATACTTATATTAATATTAATAAATGTTTATTTTAATTTGAACATTTTTAAACCTTTATTTTAAATTTTCAAATCATAAATTTTATGCAAACACACATATAAATAAAGTTGACATTATTAAAAATTCATTTGTAAACATTTACATAATTAATAGAGCTCATTATTAAATCAAATGACTTATAAAAGTATTTATCTATTAATAAACTATTTAATTTTATCAAATTAAATTTTAAACAACTTAAACAACCCTTTTTCTAAATTTAAATGTAAGCTAAAATTATTTTAAACAACTAAACTTAAATCTTGAGTAATTTAAAATCATATGTTCATTTATTAAATAGCTTAAATATCAAATTCCTAAATTTTCAAAAATATTAGAATTAGAAACATGTCTATTTATTAAATTAAAAACAAAGATTTTCCATTTACAATATATATATACAGATATATACATTATAAATAGAAGGCAATTTGATTAACTTCTAAAAGATAATTTATCAGTTAAATATTTATTTAAAAGAAGATTATTAAATTATTGACAAATATTATCAAATCAATTTAATTTTTAATGTAGATTATTAAATTGATATTGTCCCAAATTTCCGGGATATCACAAGTAGACCTAGTATAGAGCATTGACATGCTATTGAGAGGGTCATGAGATACCTGAAACGAACCATAAACCTTGGATTACATTATGAAAAGTTTCCATCTGTTCTTGAAGGTTACACCGATGCAGACTGGAATACTTTATCTGATGACTCAAAGGCAACCAGTGGCTATATCTTTAGTATTGCTGGAGGAGCTGTTTCTTGAAAATCCAAGAAACAGACTATTTTGGCTCAGTCTACTATGGAATATGAGATGATAGCACTAGCCACAGCTAGTGAGGAAGCAGAGTACTTAAGAAATCTGCTAGCTGAGATTCCTTTATGGGAAAAACCGATACCAGCTATGTTGATCCATTGCGATAATAACGCGGCTATTGCAAAAGTTTAGAACCGTTATTACAACGATAAAAGACGACAGATACGTCGTAAGCACAGCACTGTTAGAGAGATACTCTCTTCAGGAGCTGTTAGAGTTGATCACATACGCAGTGACGAGAGTTTGGCAGATCCTTTGACGAAAGGACTGGCCAGAGAGAAAGTCCTTACGACTTCTAGAAAAATGGGTCTAGTGCCCTTAGATTGTTGAGTCACGCAGAATGGTAATTCAACCTAATGACTGGAGATCCCAAGCACTAGGTTCAATGGGTAAGAACAAGTTGTGAAGTGATATGAGTTAAACATGCTATTTTTTTATCAATATAGAAGCATGTATTTCTGAAGTGGTTAGAGGACGAGTTAATAGAAATTCTTAATGAGATCTATACTTTATTTTGGAGTGGAGTACCTACCTTCAGAAGTACTCTTGATAGACTCACCCGTGTGAATGTGGAAATTTGGCCATTTCCTATGGAGTTTTGGGAAAAACTCCAAGAACATTCATTAAACTGGGATAGACGTGCATGGCCATAAATGCACGGACTTATTTGATTGCACTATAGAAAGATTGTGTGTGGTCTGATGTCAGGAATAGAGTTCAAAACTATGTGCCGCTCTAGTAAAAACTGAATCTTATTCACTATGCAAAGGTTAAAGTCGAATGACATCTTTGTTTATGCACAATCTTATGTTTTCTGAAATTGCTCGAAAATATTTTTAAAAAATTCAAGTGGGGGATTGTTAGAAATTATTTTGAAAATAAGTGAATTATTAAAAGAAATTGGCTAAGTGTGAAAATTGGCTCTTATTTGTGAATAGTCCCACATTGTAGGATTATATGAAAGAATCAAGTATTTATACTTGATTCTTAGAAGCTAAGTTGGACCCTTTGGGCACCCAATGATGCTCTTTTGTGAGGAGGGAGATCATGCTTGACCACCACACACACACGCACGCCGACCGACTCGACCCGGGTTCGGGCTTGGGCTTGTAGTGGTGTAGCACTTATATTTTTGGTACAAATTTATTAACCGTTTTTTGACCGGGCTAACCCGTCTTGAAGAACGTTACATAACGTTCATTGTTTTGACCTGTTTTTCGAGACCACGTTCCCCCAACCAGCAATGTTATTTTTACTATTCCGCCTTCTTAACTGATAAGAAGACGAAACAGAAAGAACATCTTATATTTTTCGTTTTTCACAAATTCGAGCAATATTTCTGAGTGTAAGCTGAATCGCTTAGTCCGTACAAACGAATCGATACCACAAAACTTTGAGATGCTGTTTTATCCTAGAGGCGGTGGTGATAGATACGAACTACTTGCACCATAGAGCAGATCGCTGAAACGTCTTCAAGAAAGTGACGTAGTCCATGACTCAGCCGAAGATAACCATTGTTTCAACATTGTCAGCCCCAGGGGTTTAACCACATTCAGTTTATTATGCCATGTTCTGTTCCATCTGAATTTCATGAGTTAACTCATGCTGTTATTTCAGACTCCCCTGAGAAGTCGCACCTTTCTCAGTTGATGAAATGCCTGACTCTGAACTTTTAGAGTACTGCCTATTTTCTTATTAAGAATTTCCTGTAATATTATTTTATTGTTGCATAATCAAACCGACCGTTAGGGATGTTTGCTTACTGTCACTGGCCAAAATCAATTTTTCTGAAGCAAAAAAACGTGGATCTTGTCTCATCGTGGTTTCCATAAAAACGTGGATCTTGTCTCATCGCGGTTTCCCTAAACTTCCTCCTTTTACTTTGCGCATCAAAGATTCCAAATTCAAATCTATTATGATTTTCAAATTCTAAAATTTCAATTTCAAATCGACAATTTTGAATACTTTGATTAATATTTAAATTTGAAATTCATATTTTCAGATTCAAATCTCAATTTATTCTTTTCCAACATATTATCACTTAATGTTTAAGTAATATTAACAAAAATTTTAAATGTATATTTCTTATCAAAAGTTATACAATCGAACGGTCGGTTTCTCCACCGTTGTGCGGTTATACTAGTTAAAAAGGGACATTGAACATTATTTTCTATATAATTTGGAGTGTTAAACTTTGCATTTGCATTTGCATTTTCATTAATGTTGGATTTACTAGAGTTCTTGCTGCTGCTTTGATGATCAACATCCGTTGAAATCACTACTAATTTCTATAAGAACCATAACAAAAGAGATTTCAATCAGGTCTTTGGTGTAAGTATCCATTTTGTTTTTTCTTTCTACTTGTTTTCAATTTCTTCTGAATACGTTAATGCTTGTAAAAGATTCATATTTCGCATGCAATTTTCTGACAAAAATTAATCACGAGGATTAGTGACAATCTAGGCATACAACAGATCGTTATATTCCTTAATTTTTTCACATAGCTGTCTTAAACTAGATTTTTCCATGTTCCAAGTTTTAAGATTAGCTTTAATGCATTTCAAATTAAATGTAAAACTACAAATAGGGTTATCTCTACTTTTGATGTTAATGCCATTCTGAACTGCTTCTTGGTAACCTAGTTGATTAGTTCTAGAATTATTGAATTTGAAAGGTTTGTTCTCACCTCCCCTTTTGTCATTTTGCGAATTTTATGACCATAGGTGCATGGTCACTAGAAAAGTGGTTTAATGCTGCAACTAAAAGTTGAATGAATTTATTTACCAGGTCAATATTGCCAAATACGCTATCTATCTTTACTACGAATTGAAAAGTTATGATCTCACCTCTACGTAAAATAGTTACCCCAAGTATGTAATACCTTTAATACAGTAGCATTAGTGCAAGCTTGGAAGTTGAAGTAGGTATTTATTTGAATATCTCCTCAGGATAAATGAAATAACTACTAATTTCTATAAGGATCCTAGCGAAAAATATTATAATTGTTATAGAATAAAGAAAATAGGAATCCATTAGAGAGAGAGGCAGAAGACATATTATTTATTCCTGAGAATAGATTATATATTTACATTACATTAGCACCTTTATATAGAGGCCTAGGAGCTTGGGGTAGAACTAATCCCACGATGTGAGACTAAATACAAAATAGTATATAGCATATTCACTATTTATATTTACATATATTATAACACTCCCCCTTGAATATGCGTCTTCAAAATCTTGAATCCTCTGATAAATAGAAATTATCCGTTTCGAAACGTGTATGATGATTGCTCCCCCTCATTGTTATCTTGCTTGCATTTATCCATTCAGTCGATATAGATATTGTTCGTTGCCTCATTAAAAACCTCTGTAAGGAAAACCCGATGGGAAAAACCTTGAAAGAGGAAAAGAGTGCAACTTGTGAAATTGTAGATATCATATTAAAAATGATATTCCTTCTAAGAGTTTGATACTTCGGGATCAAAATAATGCCTCATTAAACCCTTACTAAGAAAAACCCAATGGGAAAAATCTTCATGAAGGAAAGAGAGTACAATGACATATTTTATTTTCTTATTTCTTTAAATGAAGCTTGATACTTCTGGATCAAACTAATGCCTCATTAAAACCTTACTAAGTAAAACCCTATGGGAAAAATCTTAGTGAAGGAAAAAAGAGTACAATATAGTATGTCATATTTTAATAATTTATTGCATCAGATAGAGTTTGATACTTCTGGATCAATTTAATACGTCAGTAAAAACCTTACAAAGGAAAACCCGATAGGAAAAACCTTAGTCAAGGATAAAATATAATTTAACTTAAATAACATATTTGAGATGTTATTTCTTGAAAAGACATTTGATTCTTCTAGATCAAGATAATGCCTCATTAAAACCTTAATAAGAAAAACCCAGTGGGAAAAATCTTAAATAAGGAAAAAAAAAGTACATTATAGCTTATTTCAAATGTTACAGAGAGTTGATACTTCTGGATCAAGATAACGCCTCGTTAAAACCTTACTAATAAAAACCCAGTGGGAAAAATCTTAGTTAAGGAAAAAGAGTGCATTATAAAATACTTATGGATGCTCCCCCTGATTTAAAATTTTCCTTTGAATTCATATTCGTCTTTCGATAACTCAAATTGGTTATAGATACTTATGGATCTATAAATATGAATCTCATTAATAATACAATTTATTAATAGTTTCCTTCGATACAATCAAATTTTTTAAGATTGTTTCTTCCAAATATGGTTTGCATTTTATGCATTTGTATGCTACTTTTATGAAACACACTTCATGTGCTTTCATTATTATTATTATTTTGCTTCAAATTAGTTTTGCGCATTGCAACTATACATCTTTCATGAATATTAAAAATTTCATTACAACATTACTAGAAAGCAGGAAGTAATCTACTCATCTTGATGTATCAAGATTTTCATCACAACAATACTTAGAAGAAATTTGTAATCTACACTTCAAGTCTTTTTCATTCTTTATAACTACAAAAGTTATATATATTCTTCAGAAATTTGTATACTTTAATAAGTATTTTCATGTCGCAACTATCACTTCAATAGATATTAAGAGTTTCATTACAATGATACTTAAAAATAGGAAGTAATCTACTCATCATGAATTATATCAAGACTTTCATTACAACAATACTTAAAAGTATGTTGAAATTTACTCTCCTTGTTCTTTGCATTCTTTATAACAATGAAAGTTATTTATATTCTTCAGGAATTTGTATACTTTCATTATTTAATATGATTTTAAACCATATTTATACCTTCGGGGTATATTAAGCATTTCAAGTACTTTTGGTACTTTGCGGACTACAAGTTCAGATTTCTTATTAAGGAGAATTTCATGATGGACAATCATGTTTTTTCTAATCGAGGATCTTTAATCCATTTATAAACATAAGCGCTTTATTATTTGTAAATTTATCATCGATGATTATTTCTTGTTAGTTCTAGACATGATTTATTGAGATCTCTTTAATTATCATGTTTTAGGTACCTAACCCACTTCTAGGGTTATTTGAGAATCATGTCATGGATCTCTTTCAGAGCATCCTTAAGTGTTTCTTCAAGAACACTCACCTCCTTTATTTGGCATCTTTATTACTTACTCCAAAAATATTTTGAACTGACTTTTGAACCATATTTCAAATGTGGTTTACAAATTTTGATCCTTCAGGGATTCAAATCTATATTGGAGAAAGTCTACTAGGGATATTATTGATAATTTATTCAAGTTACTTAATATTTTGCATCATTGTATTTTTTAATAAATAATTAACATTGATGATCAAAATGAGCTTGTATCCCTTTATCCTCCCCCTCAATGTTGACAAACATTGTCACATTAAATAATAATCATCTTTGGATACTCATTTTGATCCATTATGATATTGCTACTAGCAAATACACCATACATATTAATAATAGGAAGATAATTCTTTTATTCATTGATAAGATGCATTCAATTGATATTGATTATTAGAGTTTGTTCTCATTCATTGATCTAAGCTATTGGAGGAATTTACTTATTGTGTAGATCATTTGAATACATACATGACTTCAGGTCATTCAGCGTTTATGTTGATTGAATTTTAAATCACTAAATAATATCTATGCATAATCACTAAATAATAGCTTATAACAAACTTCAAGTTGTTAGCTAAATATTTACATATATGGATGTATACGTGCGTCCACGTATCACATGTATATTGTAAAATTTTCATATTCTTTCTCATTTGAATTAGTGATTTTTGGAACAAACTATTACAAGGGTCAAAACTATTAATTTCTATTTATAAATCAATGTCAATGCAAACCTGTCAAAACTGCATGATAATGTTCAAAACATTTGGTTTGAAACCATATCGAACTTCTGGTTCGAACAAAATATACACACAACTTCAAGTTGTTAAGTTTTATTCCTCAGTTATATCTCAAATATCAGTTTTGAACACTAATTATGATTACCTATCAAGGAGTAATTTTTAATTGCATATAGAAATTTCTACACATCTCTATTGAGAGTTCTGTAAAAAAAATTACAGCAAAAATAATAATAATATCTTCTAGATACTTGGAATGTTACAGATACAGATTTCCTCTTAGCTCTCAAACTTTTAGGATCTAATCTAAGATAAATTAGGATCCTTTATAATCAAATTTATGTACACTTGTTTGGTTTAATAAAATTACCAAATATATAAATAAATCTCTTCTAGAGATATGTTATCATTTTCAAATTTATAAATCTCTTCTAGAGATATATTAGTATCACCACTTCTGGAGTGAACTTTCTCTTATATATATATATATATATATATATATATATATATATATATATATGCACTATTTGAATGTCATATCAATATGCACTGTTTATTTTATACATATTACATAATTACTATTTTTACAGCGGCATAAAATATCTCTGCTGGAGATTTTTGTTGTAACTGTCTTTGAAATGGCATATCAAACTTTAAACACAGTAACAAAATTAGATTCACCAAATGAAAGTAAGATGTAAGAGATAAAACTTCTACTTCTGGAGTGTAATATTGGCATACAATATCCTTTTTTTAAAAAAATTATTGTTATTGCTTCAAAAAAAAATATGGGTATTCCTTCAGGGAATATAGTGTTTCCTTTTAAGGAATTGCAATGTAAAAAAATAAAATTCTTATAACATCTCTTCTAGGATGTTAGATTTTGCAATATAAATATAAATAAATCTCTAAAACATCTTTTCAAGAGACTAATACACACACATCCAATGATGTTTGATATATCATATAACATAACATCTTCAGGATATTTGGTTAATATAATATAAATATAAAGATATAAGGTAAGGTATAACTCATTTAGAGATTTTTGCAATCTCTTCAATGCAACATTATTATCTCATATGATAATATATTAGTTTCCTTTAACTTCTTCAAGAAGTACAACCTTATCATTTTACACAATTTCAATAGAGCTTCGGGCTTCTAATTCATGAACTTCAAGTTCACTAATTCATTATGAACTTCGGGTTCTCAAATTTTGTGTAAACTGCCTTTTTTTTAGAAGCTTGTACATTTTGACAAATTAAAAAAAATACCGACAAGAATTCGAGCTTGTAAAGTTTGTCAGAAAATCTTTTCATAATTCCAGACTTCAGGCCTTGGACTTTGAGTTATACAACTTCTATTAAAATAATTCCTTTGAGTTGTTAAACCTATTTTTTCCGTTATAACAGACATTACTTGTCAAAATAAATACATCAAATAGTAAATCATACGTCTATTCTTATTCCAAACACAAACATACAACGTCATTTAATTTACAATAATCAATGCATTTAATGCATTTATGACAATAAATGATTTAATTTATTACCATAACACTTGCAATTAATTCATTTGTGATAAAAATAACTACAATTAACCTTTATGTGGTTCAGGATATAACTACTATCATAGCAAAATAATTTCATTATAAATATATGAACTAATTGAACAAACAGTACTCAAAGTAACACAATTTCATCTCAAATATAGGTTCAATATTACTCAATAATAAAATTAAAATGAATATCTTAAAGTGAAACTTTATTTTCCAATAATCAGAATTTTTAAATAAACAAAATTATCTCAGATCTATCCATATTATTCATAATCACAAATAACTATAAATCTCAGATCCAAATCATTATTATTTTCATAAGAAAACTAACTTCATAATTCTTTACCAAATATATCAAAACAAACATGTAAATCTTCAAATCAACACAAGTTATTTTAGAAATTTAGGAAATTAAGATTATTTCAGATCTATTATATTTGATATATTATATTTTACCTTTTGAAAAGTGATTGGATACATGGAAGAAGGAAAAAAATTAGGAAATAAACTTCCTATTAGAATGCCTTATTTTTAATTAAAAAGAAAGAGAGTAGAAGAGTAGATATGTTTCTATATATTTATTTGGTTTAGTAAAAACAGCAAATATATCAACAAATCTCTTCTGGAGACCTTTCTTTTTTTTAATATATTATTGTCACTACTTCTGGAGTGAACTAGTTTCTATACATTTATTTGGTTTAGTAGTTAATACCATTGGCAAATATTTTAGAACTTCAGGTTCCAATTTTACTTTAAAAAAAGTCTTTGTATAGTACTTTAGATCCTAAATGGTACAACATGATTTTCATTATCAAACTTCAGGTTTGATTGCAATTGAAATTTACCATAAACTGAATTAGATTTTCTAATAATTCAAACCTTCACATCTCAAATTTATATATTTGAGTTTTGATATATAATCCTTTTTTTTAGTTAGAACTTCTGGTTCTTTATTTTGAGGAAACTTGTAATTTACTGATTTATGAAAACTGCAGGTTCTCAATTATTATTTCCTTTTTCCTTTTTTTAAAGGAAACGTTGGAAGATATTAAGCTTATCATGTAAGCTTTTACTAATGTTTCCATTCACTTAATACGATCTTCTAGATACGTATTATATTTATATTTGTTTCTCTTAGAAACAATAAAATATTTCTTCAGGAAATATAAATCATATATCAAAATAATTTCCAAAGTCTTCATTCAAATGTAAATCAAATCAAAAGGTTTTCAAAATGAAAACCCCATTTACCAACCATGTTTGATTTCTCAAATTCATGTCCAAACTAAATACAATCAAATTCAAAAAATTTGCTTTAATCAACAATATCAAATTTTGTTAAGTTCAAACTTGCATTCCAAAATAAATGAACTAAAAAAACATAAAAATAAATATGATATTGAGATCTACAATATAATAAGATCATAAAAATAGCAAAAAAAAAAAAAAATAGATCTGAAATATAATAGTTAACAAAATAAGAATCAGATCTCAAAGTTTAGATCTATATAAGATCTAAAATTATAAGACTAATATAATAAAATTTAAAAAAATAAGACAACATATTCAGATCTGAAGAAGTAGATCTAAGAATGGAATGAGATATAAAAAAAATGATTTGGAAGATTAAATCATCAGAAAAATGACTTACCGTATGAGATCTACAATTGCATCTGGAAAAGAATAGATATGACTTCATGAATTATCACAATTGTAGATCCATGATATTTTTTTTGTATAGATCGTGCTGATAACGTGTTATAGAATAAAGAAAATATGAAGCCATTAGAGAGAGACAGAAGACATATTATTTATTCCTGAGAATAGAGTATATATTTAAATTACATTAGCACCTTTATATAGAGGCCTAGGAGCTTGCGGTAGAACTAATCCCACGATGTGAGACTAAATACAAAATAGTATATAGCATATTCACTATTTATATTTACATATATTATAACAATAATCATGTTTTTGTTGTAAGCGTGCATTTTATTTGTGTTGCATAGAACCCATGTTATACGACTAATTTTATCTTCGATCAGAATTCAAGTTTTAACCCTAGAAATTTAACCCAACCAGGATTTGTTTGCAAAAATTTCTTGTTTGAATTTAAATCTAAAACTCATCTTTTGTGCATCATTAATCTTCGATCGCAAAAATAAAGACCATCTTCTAAGACTTTATCACAGACTGCTTTAAGATTAAATTCCTAACATAAAAGACCATTTTCTTTTGAATCGATCTAGAAATTCCCTTCTGATTTCCAGACTCTCCCAATATATGCTTTAAAATATTGATAATATGGTTTGAAACCACAACATATATTACAATGGGAATTTTCTATTATTTGTTGACAGCGTTTGAAGCTATTGGTGTCATTCGGACACATTACCTTATGTTAAAGTTCGAGAGGCCATAGAATTGTAAATGGGATGAAGTGGGAATGTTTTCACCCGAAATTACTCGTTTCCATGTCCTGACCACAGGAGGATTTGGATTTTTTGAATCACTTGAAACCATGGCGCATCGTTGCTCGGAGACATCAGATTTTGTTGCTCTTTTTGACCAAATCCTAGGAAACCAACTTCCATCAAAAGAAAACATATTATTCTATATCACAAAGTCTGTGACTCTGTATACATCAAATATCTGATTTACTTTTACAACATTATGTACCACAATACAGTGTTCACAAAGAACTTCAACTACAAGACCTAATTTGTTACATACAACAAAAAGAATACATCAACCTTCCTACCTAAAACTGTAAGTATGTACCCCACAAGCAAAACCATCTAAACGTATCGTAATCTATCAATCCTCTGCGTTTCCTCCTCCTCCTCCTCTTCTTCAGCAGCAAGTATGGAACTCCCACACACAGCACACAAAAACAGCTGCGGCACGGGCTCATCGTCCTCGATCCCAATGCACCTGGTATGATGCCACACGTCGCAGGCATCGCAGGCCACCATCCTCTCCCCATCGTCGTCCCTCGCTCCACATCTGCATCCTATCGACCAACTGTCAGCTCCTCCTTCGTATTTCAGCAACTCGTTTACTGATGACGGTCCCAGTTCTCCTCTTACCGTTATGGTATCGCCTGACTCGACCCCGGCCAGCATCACTGGCTCCCAACGCTCTCCTTGTATGCCTCCTGTTTCGGTGATTTGGAAGCTCTCCATCACGCAGTATGTGTCTCTGAATGTGCTTTCTGCTTCGGCTTTTAAGTCCTGGATCGATGCGTATGCGTCTAGTACTATGAGTTCGGTTGGAGGTAGAGGGTGCATCGTTGGGTGGTCTGTCTCCGTTGAGGTCGGCATCCATTGAATGTGAAACCTTAATAGGTCGTCTGCCTCATCTCTGAATGCAAATACCTACAACAAAAACAAACATATTGGTTACTGACTACTTGGCTAGGACTCATCATGCTTAAGGAGGAGCTATGATGAAAAAAATTTGAATGGTTGGGATCTACGTGGCAAAGAGAAAATACAAAAAGCAAACAGATCATTTGATCTCGTTATAGTAAGAAAAGATAAATGTATAGCATTTTAAATAAACTGACAAATTTATTGACACGGGTATATTTCCTTTTTTTTATGCTTTGAATCATAAGGCATTTTGAAAAATAAGCAAAAGTGTTTTTTCTTTTGGTCGGCAAACTGACCCTAAGAAATCATCCTTCTCATTTTGCTTACCGTATCATTCCATGGTGCTATGAGTTGTGTAACTGGGCTAAGCTGTGTTTATTGATGCTGATTATGCAAACTCTTGTGATGACAAGATGCTTGTTCATTGCGCCTTACCAATGCAGGTGTTCACAAATGTTAGTGACGATGCTAATATGATTTAACAAAACAGAAAGATGAGTTGGTGTTTTCTTCACTATGTCAGCTGTAATTTTTAAGACTGAACACATTTCTCCGTGTTATGATTCGCATATATATATAAAAAAAGAAGTGAAAATTAGCCACAAGAGCTTCTTTAGCAAGTGCAATTAGTTTATAGGACACAACTGAAATAATTACTTTTAAGGACAAAATGCAAAATAATTAGTTTGTACGACCTAAAAACTTATGAAATTATGACTGCTGACTTTGTCCTTAAAAATAATTATTCTGCTGACTTTGACATTGAAATTAATTTCTTTGGATGTATGTTCTAGAAACTAATTGAACTGCAAAGTTTGTCCTTTTAGTGAAATGCCCCAAAAAAAAATCTCTCCCACAGCAAAACATAGACACGTAGTTTCCTCCTCATAAGAAGGAGAGAACAATAGAGGTCAGAGATGGCATGAAGCCACATCTATAATAGTTTATTTTAGTTAACTAGTTTCATGCCTGTTATTGCGGACCGTCCCCTATCAACCTCCTGAATTCCGAATTTATTTCAGGGGTAATTTTGAAAGAGATTATGCAAAACACAGTTAACAGAGAAACAATACATAAACTCGATCTCCAACTTATTGAGTTGTGCGGTTTTCTTTGTTTAATCAGAGTGAATTTCAAATAAATTTTGTTTTATTTAAAGAAAAAGGGAAGAAAAAAAATGCATATACCTTCCCCCAATGCTTTGCATTAAGCAGCACCTGGGTCTCGTGTGGTCGAATGATGGATAAGCATTTGCATGCAGTTCGCAAGTCTTTCTTCACCACACTCAGAACATCAACCGAACCATCAAATGCATCATCTTCATCAGGTAAGACTACTTCATCATCAGCATCATAAGAAGCGTTATTATTGATTTTGGAGATGCTGAATTCCAGGACGCGATTACAATTAGATTTTCTGTGAACCACGTAGTCACCTACAATGGTATTGCCCAGTGATTTAAGTACAAAGTCAATCAAACCAGTGTCGCCAATGGTCAGTCTAGCAGCATCACGAACTTCTTGACGAGTCATTTTATGGCCACAGTCGATAAGGGCTTCAAGCACCACTTGGGCTGATGTGAGCAAGCGACGTACATTCCATCTGCTTCCTAGGTTGGCAGCCACTGACGCAAAGGTACGGCATTTTTTCGGATCAGTCCTTTGCTTTTTGTGTTTTTTAGGTGGTGGAGGTAGGGCTAGGGGTGGGTTTAGCAAAGGAGGGGTGTGAGAAGGTTTTTGTCTGAGGTCGATTAGGAAGCAGAGTAGGTCACGGAGTGTAGTTAGAGGGGTGAGTTTGGTGTAGGAGATTATGATGTGTTTTAGTTGGTTTGCGTTGGGGTCGGGGTCTGCGAGAAGCGAGTCGAGAGAGAGTAAGGATAAGGTTTCAACTGCTTGATTGTAGGACAGTTCGTTGACTCCAAAGCTACCAGAGCGGAAGAGGTAGCCCCAGCGGCTGAACCAGGATGTGCCATAAGCAATGCCAAAGAGCAGGCGGAGGTCTGTTGAGTATTTTCTTGAGATGTCTTCCACGCTTACCTCCCTAAATTCATATGAGGATCGTTGGTCACATTCATCCATGTATGATCAGTAATAGATGCAAAAATCGAATTTTTCAGAAACTGATTTCATTATGAACAGTGCGTACTTGATTTTATTATCAAGTATATGAGTTAATGTATTTTGATAAGTTTATAATTTTCTATTCAGTGCACGAGGCTCCCCTTGGAGCATGATTTAAGATGGGAAAAAATTGTACAGTGTGTGTTAATTTTAACTTTAATTTATGTTCACATGTTATAAGTAGCAATTAAATGGAAAAGAAAGCTAAGATACACACAGCACACTTGAGCTAGGACGCACATAATAAACAAAGAGTAGGCAGCATAGCATGATACTAATTTGTATTTCCATGTTTGACAAAAACATAGATGGAAGGGATATAAGCTATTATACAAAGCGTAAGTAACGATAACTCATATTTACAACTAAATTTTATGGAAGTTTTAACTTATCGACCCAAATATTTCTAATTTTTGTTGAACGTTAGAAACAAAATAAAAACTACTTATAAGTAGTTATAAAAGAAGTTTCCAACGGGCTTGGCTTTTTAAGTATCCCTAAAAGCCTCACAAAAGCAATCCTGACAATCAGATGTCCTGAAATCCTGTAACACTTATTCCTGATATATTTGTTTCCTCGTATTCCAACAAAATTTCATAAAGAAAGAATACTTGGAATTTAATTTTTCTGTTAGATGGAAAAGCTCACAACATTTACGGTAAATAATAGAGCAATAAAGAGATAATCAGATAAAGAATGAATCTCAATGTGCATTAGAAGGGAAGAAATATACCTGACACGAAGTGAAGTGCACAAACGATCCCATAGATCCATGAGGTCATGGCCAGCAATGAACTTAGAGCCGCCTTCATATCCATTAATTAAGAGAAGATGACCAAAACCATTACAGTGAAGAAGGCCGTGGAGTAGATGAGTGGTGAGGTTGAATGCATTGAAGTGGAGTGGCCTGTCCCACTCAACATCTGCGGGTATGATAATGTGGTATCTCCTCTTTGATACAAAATGGTGGCTCCAACCTATTTTAGTAACAACAATCTATTAAGTACTACCATGCTAATCAGTATACAGCAGTGAAGCGATAAAGCATACGATGTATAATTACTAATTACAGTATATGCAGGCTGTTTCAATAAGGACAATCAAGAGTAAACCAAAACTTCGATCCTGAACCAACATACTTATTCAAATAGACAGTGTAACAACATTACGATATCTCACAGCTGACTAGTATATATTTGCCTTCTACTGTAAGAGAAACAAAGAGTTAAGTGGAGAACACCTCATATGTGCTTCCTACGAATAAAGTGTAAAATTGGTTCCAAGAGCACATTCTACATGTTACATATATTTTAGCAGTAGATTTTATATTTTAACACGTCAACAAATGTCAAAGCCTAACTAAGCAAGCTTCTCATGCAAAATTCATGAAACACGTTTTTAAAAAGAAAATGGTTAAAGTACATTTATTAACCCAATTTTATACTAACAGCTGAGATAAGAGTACTAGCTACACCATATGTTTTCAATGACCAACTCGTATTTTCTTTTGAAAACAAGGTCCCTGCATATGTAAATCCATCCATACAAATTTAAATGACTGCATGACGTCATTGAAATGGTTGTATGTCTTATCATTAGCGCCCAGTGAATTGGTAAAGTTACAGAATAAAGCAAGAATTCTAGGTTTCCAGGGACAAAATGCAAACATTTATTTATTTACATATATAGGCATAAAACTAATCAAATCTAGTTGCAGCGGAAAGTGCGAAGAAGACAAAAAACATTTGAGAATAACAATCAACTTTTTTGTTCTGATAAAATTATTTTTGTATACCAGTATTAAAATATCAAATGGAAGTGAACTGAATCAACGTTTACTGTATGCATAGCAGCTGTAACTAAATTTAAACACCAAATCAAAACAACAATTTCATCAAAATGCATATATACATAATTTGAACATCCATAAATGCCAAATAATAACACATTTCCATTTTTGAATTTTTATCAACGTAATTATACCGAGAATCAAACCGCCAGATTCTAATTATAGAATGCGTAAATGCCTTTCTTAAATCCACCCACCACCAATACCTAATCATGCAATTAATCAGATATACCATAAAATCTCAATTGAAGCAATTAAAGTAATCCAAAATGTGCACAAAAGTTCAAAAAATCAACCAAAATACGTTCAGATATTACACAAAAATCCCAAAATCCATCCAAAAATAATTCGAACAAAACCCATATCAGCAATTTTGTTCTATCTATATATCACCAAAAGTCGATTCTCACCATTGCATCGACAGAAATCACAAAAAGGTTTATCCGAATTCCGCACAGACTCCTCAACCGTATAAAGCGGGACCACGATGCCGGAATTATCATCAACGAGCAAAGTGCACCACGTGGGCATGCCCACCGTCTTATAATCCTCCACGTCAGCGCATTCTCTGACGAACCGGCGAACGTTGTTGCGAAATGCACCGGAAAAGTCGGTGGGGCAGCCTGGGTCCATGAATGTGCGGAGGCCGTAAATCCTACATCGCTTCCGTCTTTTCGAAGTTGACGAGCGATCTGAGATCACCGCCGTCGGCATCGCCAGCGATCCCGATCGTACGGTCGAAACTGATGCTGAGCGTGTTTTTAGGTTTTGGGTTTGAAATTTGGGAGTAATTAATGAAATCAGGGTAGTAATGTAATTTGGCTGAGAAGAGTTCGTTGGAATATCTTATATAACGAAATTCGTGGATGCGGAGAATAGATGTTAAATTTAAAGTTGTTAGTTGAGGTACCAGTGGTCAGGATGTACTGTGCACACTGAACTGAAGTAGAAACTTCCGAATTAGGAATAACGTACGGATTTTTGCTGAAATGGTCAGTTGGCGTCTGTGTCTGACGCGTCTGAAGCGTCAGACGCAGCGAGCGCGGGACTCGCCAATTTGGCCAGTTCGGATGGACTGCTGTGGGGAACTGTTCGAGTACACGACGCATCGGAGCTCGACGCTACGTGGACGCGAACGGCTCTCCACAACGGTTCACTCTAACTATCTCTTCTATATATTCTCTACTTTCTTCTTCTTTTTCATCATCTCATTCTACTCTCTTCTTTCCACTTTCTTCGTCCCTAATGGCAGATCCAAATGAGAATAGTGATGATTTTGATTTTGAAGATTTGCAAGATATCCAGTTTCTTAGACTATGTTATGGTACAGCGGATCTCAAACGAGTCGGATACACGATTCTGAAGTTACCAATATTTATTGGGTTAATGATATACTTATAGGCCATGCAGAACAGTGTCAACGAAATTTCCAAATGAAGAGTCTTTGTTTTATGTCGTGTGAGCGGTTGGACAGTTATAGTTTGCACCCGACGGCGCACGTTACAGTTAGAGAAATGACAACCATCTTTCTATATACAATCACTTTGGGTAAACCTGTACGGCAGGTTGTTGAAAGATTTCAACGATCACTTAATAAGGTTGGGCGTTATTTCACAAAATTCTGGATTTTGTTTTATTGATGTCTATGGATGTTATTAGACCGATAGATCCTCAATTTAATAGAATTGCAGAACAAATTAGTTCATCACCGCGATATTGCCCATTCTTTAAAAATTGTATTGGAGCAATTGATGGTACACATGTAATGGCTCATGTTCCTCAAGCGGATATGCAACGATTTGTAGGACGTAAAAGTATTCTTATACAGAATATAATGGCTAACATTTACGTTCGTAAGGGTAGAATGGAAAGGAACTGCTCATGATGCTAGAATCTTTCGTGAAGTTGTAAATTCTCTAAGTTTGATTTTCCGCATCCGCCAAGAGGACAATATTATTTAGTGGATTCAGGGTATTCACTAATGGAATGATATTTATCTCCTTATCGTTGTTTAAGATATCATATTCCAGATTTCATTGATACACAGAATGAACCAAAGTAAGAAAATGAAGTTTTCAACTACTACCACTTGAGTTTGTGTATGGCAGTCGAAAGAACTTTTGTAATTTGGAAGAAAAAATTTACAACCTTATGTAACGTGCGAACATACCCATATAATGTTGACGCAGCGGATTAATCAAACAAACTTCAATCAATGAAATGTAGCAATCGGTGAGTTGAAGATACCAAAATGCCCAAGTTCGTTGATCCAAAGATACCGAACTCTAGCTATCTCAAACACGTTGATAGCGCACTATACCGTGTTCAAAGATCTACGATTCTTCGCACGTTGATCTAGCGCACTAGATTCCGTGAATCGGCTTCTTCGATCGTTGAATCGAGCGCACTCGATTAACCGAAAGAGGAGATAGGAGATCACACTCAACTACCAATTGTATGAAAGCACAAAGCTAACAAAAGGAAATTTTATTCAATATTCCACCCCCAAAATGTACAACACACGCGCTATTTATAGCTTTCACAACTCAACACACACAAACCCTCACCTGACTCTTAGGTCGGCGACGACTTACGACCTAACTTAGGTCGTGGCCGACTCAACACAAGGCAGCTCAACCCCAGAACGACTCAACCCTGGCCGACTTAACAAGCACGACCTACATACATCATCATATGACCTTAAGACGACTCACCATAGGTCGTATGCGACCCAACACTTCATATGCATGACCGACTCAACATTACCCCTAGGTCGGTAACGACCTAAAATACAACACGATCCAACTACATACCGACTTAAAACTCACGACATACGACTTACAACATACAACAGTACACGACTCATCACAACAAACGACTCAACACGACCGACTCAAGCGCATGCTGCCTCATCTCCTTGCCACCTTAACTCCCTCCGACTCAAAGCCTTCACTTGCTGGGTTTTTCTTTGCTTCGCGTTAAGTCGTTGACGACTTATACGTTGAGTCGTAGACGACTCAAGTTCCCTCAATACTGAACGACTCATAGTTAGACCCGGCAACTTGTTCCCCATTGCTTTAATAAGTCGCAAACGACTTATGGACAGACCGATGAGTCGTGGACGACTCATCAAGTACGAACTCCTCCAAGCTTCGTTAAATCGGCACCGACTCATGCTTCCACTATCCCGTGACCGACTCATCAAGCATGTACGTCTTAAGCTCGTGTACGACTTACGACTTAAATCCGAAGCTCCTTGACTCGTGCACGACTTAATAGGGTCTAACTTCTGAATTCCTATATGCCTTGCTGCATCATCCTCCCCTGGTTGAGAAAAATTCGACCTCGAATTTGTAAATTCTTCCTCAACAATCTCACCCCCATGATATGGAATTAAATGCTTGACGTTAAAAACATCAGAAGTATAAACATCATCTGGTAACTTTAATCGATAAGCATTCTCATTGATTTTCTTTAAAATTTCAACTGGACCAATTTTTCGTGCCTTCAACTTGTTATAAGCACCCACCGGAAAACGATCCTTTGTTAATACGGCATAAACCAAATCACCTTCTTTAAATTCAACATTTCGACGTTTCAAATTTGCAGACTTCTTATACTTCTCATTCGATTTCTCCAATCGTTCCTGAACGATTTTATGACATTCAGTCAGCTCATCAACAAATTCAGCAGCTCGTTTAACTGTTCTCTTTGACTGTGGTACAACTGCTAAATCCAATGGCCCCCTGGGTAAATTTGAATAAACAATCTGAAACGGACTGAATCCTATGCTCCGATTTTCTGCATGATTATGAGCAAATTCTGCCTGGCATAGCTTCATGTCCCAACTTCTCAAATTATCTTGTACAAGACAACGCAACAAATTTCCCAATGACCTGTTAACAACTTCTGTCTGCCCATCAGTTTGTGGATGATAAGCACTGCTAAAATTCAACTTCGTTCCCACCATTTTCCACAAACTCAACCAAAAGTGACTCAGAAAACGAGTATCTCGATCAGAAACAATAGATTCTGGTAAACCATGAAGTCGATAAATCTCCTTGAAAAATAACTGTGCCACTCGAACTGCATCTGCTGTCTTCTTGCAAGCAACAAAATGTGTCATCTTTGAAAACCTGTCCACCACAACAAATATTGAATCATTTCCCCTTTGAGTTCTCGGCAAACCCAAAACGAAATCCATGCTAATATCAACCCATGGCTTAGATGGTACTGGTAATGGCATATACAATCCTGCATTCGTTGCTGTTCCCTTTCAAACTTGGCAAATATGACATCGCTCCACGAATCTTTCAACCTCTTTCCTCATCGACGGCCAAAAGTAAGACTGCGAAATCAACTGTAAAGTACGATCACGGCCAACATGTCCTTCCTCGTGCAATTCCTTCACAATCTTCATCCTCAAACTACAGTCCGGAATACATAAACGATTTCCTTTAAACAGAAAACCATCAACCAATATGAATTCATCGGTACTCCCATCCTTCACTTTCTCAACATATTTCACAAAGTAAGGATCTCCTTCAATAATTTCTGGCAACATTTCAAACCCGGTCACTTCAACCTTCATTGTCGTTAACAAATGACTCCTCCTACTTAAAGCATCAGCTACTTGATTGGTCACCCCAGATTTGTGCTTAACAACAAAAGTAAACTGCTGTAAATAGGCAATCCACGATGCATGTCTTGCTGAAATTTTATCCTGTCCCTGTAAATGCTTCAATGCTTCATGATCTGTGTAAAGAACAAATTCCTTCTGAAACAAATAATGCCTCCAATGTTTGACAGCCTGAACAACAGCATAAAACTCAACATCGTATGTGCTGTATCTCATCTTCGCCCCTGACAACTTTTCACTGAAATATGCAACTGGCTTCCCATTCTGACTCAGAACTCCTCCAATACCAACCTTCGATGCATCAGTATGCAATTCAAACAATAACTGAAAATTAGGTAGAACAAGAATTGGTGCAGACGTTAACAATTCCTTGATCTTCTCAAAGGCAACCCCCGCTTCCTCTGACCACACAAACTGTTTACCCTTCATGCAATCAGTCACTGGAGCCATCACGCTACTGAAGTGTGGAATGAATCTTCGGTAGAATGACGCTAGCCCATGAAAACTTCTCACTTCTGTAATTGTCTTTGGCTGTGGCCAATTCCTGACTGCTTCAACTTTGCTCTGGTCAACTTGAATACCTTTCCCTGAAACAACATAACCCAGGAATAAAACACTGGGTGTCATAAACACACATTTCTTTGTAGCAGCATAAAATTGTTCTTCACGAAGAATAAGCAACACTTCCCTCAAATGTAGAACATGTTCTTCCGTACTCCTGCTATAAATCAGAATATCATCGAAATAAACCACAACGAACTTCCCAATGAGTGGTCGAAATATTTGATTCATCACCCGCATGAATGTACTAGGTGCATTTGACAAACCAAACGGCATAACCAACCATTCGTATAACCCTTCTCTTGTCTTGAAAGCTGTCTTCCATTCATCTCCAGGTCTGATTCGAATTTGATGATAACCACTCTTCAAATCAATCTTCGAAAATATAGTTGCCCCACTCAACTGATCCAACAAATCATCCAACCTCGGCATAGGAAATCTGTAACGAACAGTGATCTTATTCAAAGCTCTACTATCTGTGCACATCCTCCAAGTTCCGTCCTTCTTGGGTACCAACAATGCTGGCACAGCACATGGACTCAAACTTTCCTGAATACGTCCCTGTTCAAGCAACTCTTCCACCTGCCTTCGTAATTCCTCATGTTCCTTTGGACTCATTCGGTAATGTGGTCGATGTGGTAACACTGCTCCTGGAACAAGATCAATCTGATGTTGAATGTCTCTCAGTGGTGGTAACTCCTTCGGTAACTCCTCTGGAAAGACATCTTCAAACTCTTTCAAAACTGGCTTTGCTTCTTCGGGAATCTCAACTTCTTCACTACTCTCTCTCCCAATCAACAAAAACACTTCCGGTTCTTCCTCCACTTCTTTAACAAACTCCTTCAAAGTCAACAGAGTTTTCAATTCTTCAATCTCTTCTAGCTTGCTCTCCTTCTGCTGCTGTTTCTTAGGAACCAAAGTGATTTTAGTACCCTCGAACATGAAACTGTAACTGTTGGCACGTCCATCATGTTGTACTGCTCTATCGAACTGCCATGGTCTGCCCAACAATAAGTGACAAACATCCATATCTACGACATCACACCAAATTTCATCTTTGTACTTTTTCCCAATAGAAAAATTCACACAAGCTCTTCGACACACTTTTACTTCACCTCCCTTCCTTAACCATGCTAGCTTGTATGGTTTAGGATGCTTTTCAGTCTTCAAGTTCAATTTCTTCACAGCCTCTGTAGAAATAATATTATCACAACTTCCCGCATCAATAACAAACTTGCAGACTTTTCCCAGAATAGTGCATGTCGGCTGAAAAATATTGCTTCTCAACCAACTACAATCCTCTTCTTGCTTTGGTGTCAAACAACTTCTTCTCATCATAAGATTACATCCTTCATCACCCGACACTTCTTCTTCCTCTTCAACATAAAGTGCATTTGAACATTCTACCTCCTCACCATCATCCTCTTCAACTTCTGCAACCATGGTTCTCTTCTTCGGCTTCGGACATTCATTGCTTTTGTGACCCAACTCCTGACAATTATAACATTTGAAAACACTACTAGCCTTCGCCTTCTCAGCCTCCTTCACCACTGGCTTTGTAACAGGTCTAGGAACACTAGAACTTCCACCGGCGCCCTTCACTGGATTATTAGAATTAGTAAACACACCACCTCCACGCCTTCCCTGTTTCTCCCAAGCTAACGCTTTCTGATGTGCCTCTGCAACTGATCTAGGATCGAACATATTAACCATATCCTGGATCTGCATTCTCAATCCCCCAATGAATCTAGCAGTTAGCTGTTCTTCTGTCTCCATAATATCATTCCTGGCAATGAGTTGGTAAAATTCATCAGCATAATCACTAACAGACTTTGTCCCTTGCCTCAGATTCTGCAACCTTTGGTACATAAGTGATTGGTAGTTGTAAGGTAAGAAAGTAGATCTCATCAACTTCTTCATCTTATCCCATGATTCTATCTTTGACTTCCCCATCCGTTCACGAGTAAGTTTAGTTTGCTGCCACCATGCCAATGCTCTCCCCCTCAACCTAGTAGCAACCAACTTCACCCTTCTATTCTCCGGCACCTCCTTGAAATCAAAGATTTCCTCCACATTAGACAACCAATCTAAGAACTCCTCAGCAACCATCCCGCCTTTAAACTCCGGAATTTCCATCTTCATACCCGATTCCCATCGTCGATCATCTTCAATATCACGGTAAGAATTCCGAATTTGGTCTCGATCTCGATAATGTATACTAGCTCTATCACCCTCTTCAGCAAAATCAAAGGTACGTTTATATCGATTTCGACCATTATCATCCCTTCGTTCATACATGCT
Organism: Allium cepa; assembly: GCA_030765085.1. Classification (NCBI taxonomy): domain Eukaryota; kingdom Viridiplantae; phylum Streptophyta; class Magnoliopsida; order Asparagales; family Amaryllidaceae; genus Allium; species Allium cepa. The sequence goes on from CM060935.1 coordinate 390,437,602, forward strand.
TCTTTGACTATGTCTCTCTTCTTCTCTATATGCTTCGTGGTCAAATTCTCGTTGACTTCTTCTTTCTTCATGTACATAGTCATGATGATCTCTTCGTGATGAAATTGATGTTTCTCTTCGATCTCTACAAGAATGTGGCGATACCCTCCTCGCTTCCGTAACCGATGGCGAAACTCGGTTTCCTCCATGGTTCGAGTTTGGTGATCTCCTCCTTTGATTCAAATCATTCATCAATCTCTCCAATTTACCAATGCCTTCATCAAATTTCTCATTAATACGTTGTTCCATAAGCTCGGCTTCTTCTCTACGATACAAAGCTTCAACGTTTTGATGACGATTAGCTCTCCTTGGTGGCATGGTTGTAAACTTCTCAAGACTTCAAAAATTCAACACAAGACTTCAAACTTTCCTCTCAACAAAGCAATCTAAGCTCAACAATACACGGCTATGCTTGTCTCGGCTCACACTAACTTGGCAACGAGTTAACAATTCAAGTAAGGTCGGCTCCCCCTTGTCTCGGCCTTGACACTTCACGGCTTGGCCTCAAACTTACTCCAAAACCCTCCAAAAATTGGCGCGCAAACACCAATTAAAAATCCAAACAAAGTCCAACTCCTCGATCCAAAATGAAATGGATCAAACACTCCAAACTTGATGCAACCTCAATATGAACACGATGAATTCCTTCAAACTTCAAAAAACTTCAAAAACTTGGCTCCAAGAATCAACTTAGCTATGATTGGCTAATTATCGCTCTGATACCAATAATGACGCAGCGGATTAATCAAACAAACTTCAATCAATGAAATGTAGCAATCGGTGAGTTGAAGATACCAAAATGCCCAAGTTCGTTGATCCAAAGATACCGAACTCTAGCTATCTCAAACACGTTGATAGCGCACTATACCGTGTTCAAAGATCTACGATTCTTCGCACGTTGATCTAGCGCACTAGATTCCGTGAATCGGCTTCTTCGATCGTTGAATCGAGCGCACTCGATTAACCGAAAGAGGAGATAGGAGATCACACTCAACTACCAATTGTATGAAAGCACAAAGCTAACAAAAGGAAATTTTATTCAATATTCCACCCCCAAAATGTACAACACACGCGCTATTTATAGCTTTCACAACTCAACACACACAAACCCTCACCTGACTCTTAGGTCGGCGACGACTTACGACCTAACTTAGGTCGTGGCCGACTCAACACAAGGCAGCTCAACCCCAGAACGACTCAACCCTGGCCGACTTAACAAGCACGACCTACATACATCATCATATGACCTTAAGACGACTCACCATAGGTCGTATGCGACCCAACACTTCATATGCATGACCGACTCAACATTACCCCTAGGTCGGTAACGACCTAAAATACAACACGATCCAACTACATACCGACTTAAAACTCACGACATACGACTTACAACATACAACAGTACACGACTCATCACAACAAACGACTCAACACGACCGACTCAAGCGCATGCTGCCTCATCTCCTTGCCACCTTAACTCCCTCCGACTCAAAGCCTTCACTTGCTGGGTTTTTCTTTGCTTCGCGTTAAGTCATTGACGACTTATACGTTGAGTCGTAGACGACTCAAGTTCCCTCAATACTGAACGACTCATAGTTAGACCCGGCAACTTGTTCCCCATTGCTTTAATAAGTCGCAAATGACTTATGGACAGACCGATGAGTCGTGGACGACTCATCAAGTACGAACTCCTCCAAGCTTCGTTAAATCGGCACCGACTCATGCTTCCACTATCCCGTGACCGACTCATCAAGAATGTACGTCTTAAGCTCGTGTACGACTTACGACTTAAATCCGAAGCTCCTTGACTCGTGCACGACTTAATAGGGTCTAACTTCTGAATTCCTATATGCCTTGCTGCATCAAATGTTCAGATGCAAATTGTCAGTTCTACAATGACTATTCATAATTTCATACGAAGTTACAACACCAGAGATCCTGATTTTATGGCATATGACAATAATATGGATCTGGTGCCCGAAGAATATATAGAAGAGTATTACAGCATTCACAACCGTGGAAATAAAGATCGTGAACAAGTTCAAAGAACTGCAACAACAACTGCTATGACATAAGTTCAAGATATCATACGAAATGAACTAGTTGTTGTTGGGTTACCTTAAGAATTGTCTGTATTTTTTACTACGCATTCTTCATTCTGTAGTTTGTATTTATAGAATCTGCTTTGTATTTCGTATTCTGCATTTTGAATTCTGAACTATGTATTTGATATTATGTATTCTGTATTCGGTACATATCTATTTTATTTAAAAATAATTAACACAAATAAAATAATAATATAAATAATTATTTTGCCCCTTTCGTAAAAAGAACGCACTCCCCCTTTCGTAAAAAGAACGCATTCCCCTTTCGCGAACTTACCCTTGAACTTACCCATTTCCCAGCCTTTTCATTTGCGCCTTTTGTTTTAAAAAAGAACACACCCTAAATCTAAGGAATTTCCTACATCAACCGGGAGGAAATACTGATTTTTTCACCGGTTGTGGGATAAAAGAAATGATGCCCCTGAATTTCGAGAATTCTGCATAAATACCTTTGTCTACACGGATAAAACCGTGGTAGCTCTTTCCCATATCCTCTAATTTATTTTAAACCCTTATTTTAATTCATTAGTAAAAAGACATAGCTACCTTAATTAAACTAAATCTCAATCCCCTTATCTACAGATTATTTTATTTAGTTTATCTAACTCCTAAATAATGTTATCAAAGCCTGGTGTGTTACAAAGAAATAGTGTAAATAGAAAAAAGAATCTCTTAAAGACACTTAACCAACGGTAAATACAAAGTAAGACTGGAAGTTTTGTTAAAACAATGAATTTTAGCAAGCGAATGGCAACAAAGGTTGTTGTGGAATTACAGTTCAGTTTTACTATTCCTTAAAAAGCTAAAATCTACAAATTTCTTTATGAGTTGTCATGATAAAATATAAAGGTACTGAAATTTTAAAAATGTCAAGTTTTAAAATTAAAAGTTAAATGTCAAATGTTAAACTGGAATTACACGTTAGTGCATAAACCACTTTTGACTATGCTGAAATGTGGCTTGAACCATTCAAATTTTTGAAGGGCACGTATTTTAAAATAGCTTAGAAAAAAGCTTTAGCTTTTGAATTATTATTTTATAGTACTCAAACAATTTTTGGGAAGTTTTGTCCAAATTGGTTTTGAAGAATTTTTTGCGTCTAAAACTTTGGGAAATTTATTCTTCAAGCGACGTATAGATTTAAAAAATGAAGGATGTTTTTATGGAATTTCTGATTTTTGAAGGCCACATGATAAGCATAGGGAAGAAAAATGAATTAATAAAATACGAATTTAGCGAGGTCAACGATGCAATAAAACGCAAATGAGAACAAGCAAAAAGCTGTTTGAACCTAGGAATTTTATTTCATACCTTGTCTATGACATACGAGAATCTATTTTGGTATTCAAATCCATTTTAGAGCTTGAAAACAAGCCTTCGTATGTGTTTTGTAGGTGGAAATATTTGGAGGAATCTAGGGCGGCAAGGGAATTTCTACTATATAACGGGAATTTGTAACTTATAGAGTGGTAAGAACATATAATTCTACCCCTAAATTCCTCTTCTCGGCATAGGAGTAATGTTTAGAAAACGATATTTTGATACGTGAGATTCTTTGATGGTAGGAATTGGATGTAAAATTTGTTGTACCGTGCTTCTATATATAGGAGTATGGGGATTTTTGATGATTTTTTTTTTAAAATCTGCATACATATAGAATTGCCAGTATATATATATAAGTTGTTTGCATCATATTTTCAAAAATGTTTTCAATAGAAATACATTTATATAGGAGGACCCAATTTTGAGTCATTCTGCATACATGTTTTGTATGGTTGTGATACACTATGCACTTATGCACCATTGGTTGCAAAATTGGTTGTACAATAATTGGTTGATTAGTTTAGGAAAATTACCAGTAATAACCATGATTTGATCATTAGTGTAATTTCGAAGGTAAAATTGTTTTAAGGATGAAAGAATGTAATACCCCATGAATTTATGTTAATTAGTTAATGAATTAATTCGATGCCAAAAATAGAATTTGGCAATAAAACTTACGCAATTACGTTCGTCGTGATTTTCTAAGCAATATTCATAAATGAAGTCTCGCTAACCAAGTTCAAATGAAGAAGGTACATACGTTCAAAGTAATCGAAACGAAAATGATTAAAAAAGAAAAAGAAGAAATAAATCAACAACATTAGCTAGACCCCACTAGTCAACCCTAGATGCAGGGCGGTCGACCAATAGCGGTCGACCTGTCGAAGCCCAAAAGGCATAGGTTGAACCTCGGCCAACGGCTCTGATTTTATATTTTTAAATCCAACGCGTTCGATTTGTTCTAGCCTATATAAATAGACGTCCAAACCTTCCTCCTCTGCTCATATTTTTTTTAATGTAGGCAGCGATGCTCTGCCATATTCTCTCCTCCACCTCTCCTCTAATAAAAAACCAACTATAAATATACGAATTTGAGAAGATCATAAAATAAGATGAAGAGAGGAACATACGAATTAGCATTGAGCGATAACAAGGTAAATCTCAAATTAATAAATCTATATCTTCCCTTAAACCCCAATTCTCTTTTTAGATATATAATTCTAATATTATGTATATTCCTTTCTATATACATACGCCTTGAATTGAAAAGGGAAAGAAGTTGAATCAGAAGAATCATATTCGGTCTGGAAGTTTGGGAAGTCTAAAACCATGTGTGGGAAATTTATGTAAATTATTTATAATATGATAGTTTATCTTGTTGTAGGCTTACAAGTTAATGTATAAAACACCACCTATATATTCTGCAAATTAAAGAAGATTGGGTTGAAATGTTAATTACACCCAGATCTGTAAATTTATCCCAAGTTATTGGTAAATGTGGAATTACTTCAGATCTACCAATTGATTTAGTATAGAATTTATTTCAGATCTATATTTGTATTGAAGGCAGTTAATATGAACTAAGTTGTTCAGATTTCATTGAAATGAGAAAGTTTCTGCATTTTAATCTGTTGAGTATGTAATCCGTTCAAATTCCATGGATTCATCTCATCTTTTAATTATATTGAAAAGTGATTTATTTGATTTGACAAGGAATATAACTAAGAAAAAGGGAATTTAATAATATCCTGTGATTTCAAACAATGCAAACCACTTATTTAGGTAAATCAATAGAAAAATATAATGAGAAATATTTTTAAAAGGAAGGTTCTAGCAGATTAGACTATGAAGAAATATCCTAATTAAGTATTAATGTAACTAAAAAGATAAAAGGGGAAAAAATAAAAATAAAATAAAGCATATATGACTACGATAAACCCAAAAAGGAAATCATTGTTAATATAATAAAAATGCTTATAAACATCCGAGTTAAGCGGAATTAGTAATTTAAAATAAAAAGTATAATAAACGGTAATAGTTGGAAATAAAGGAAGAAATGTTATTAAACAATTAATGTGGAAATAAATGAAATGAGAGTTATGAGGATTTAAATAGTTGAAATGTTGTAGCTCCATAAATAAATAAGCATTAAATGAGCAATGAATTAAATATGAGTTATGAGAATTTAAATAGTCATAAACAAATAAGAGGGACTAATTAATGAAATGTGTTAAAGTAATTATAAGAGAATAAGGAAATAACACATGAATAATAAGATATTTGTAATTTAATAGTGTAAATCTCTTAGGGAAAACAATTAACTATGGAGCTGATTCCTAATTAGAGGCGTAGTAAGGGAGTACCTTATATGGTCTCAAATATTAAACGTGCATGATTATATATGTATATAGGTAGTATACATATAAGGTATGACTAAGTTACATGGATGGAAGGTTAGTCCTAAGCTATAAGGAAGCATACCCAGTTGAATCTGGCTACCGGCAGTGTGGCTTTACAAACTAATGTGGGACGCTACCTATAATAAATAACTCTAGTGGACGTGAGGTTAGTCCTAAATTTGTAGGGTAAATTTGCCCAGTCAATCTGACTACCAGTTTTGCAAATCAGACTAATCTAAGATGTTGTGGTTGGGTTATGGGTCATAAGTTGTGTTATGGATACGATAGGTGAAATCCTTAGGAGTTTTCCTCTTTGGGTTTGAGGTATTAAGTAGCTATGGTAGGATCCGTCTCTTTCTTGAATAAAAAATTACTTGACCTAATAGGATTTCTTACGATATTAGTTAAGAAGGACCATGTAGAGACCCACCTTGCGATTAGGTCTTAAATGATAGCGATCTACATATTTTATAGGTCTTAAATGATCAGAATTTGCCTAATGCATAGTAGAAGAGGTAGTAAGTGGTTTGGGGGTACTCCTTCTCACATCGTAGACGGTAATGCATTAGAATTCCGGACTGGAATAGCCTTCGGGATTACAGAGGGTACTAACAAGATAGCAGAAGAATGATAGATACACAACAGTTAAATTATTAGTAAGCTGTGTGTGGAAGTTAAGAGGTATCTGGGACCGACTAATTTAGGGTGAACATTAAATTTGGTATCAGAAGCTGACCTGCTTCGGAATTGGGGCATTAAATGTTCATTGGGTCTACCTCTTTTCCTAGTTAAGAAGTTTAAGTGGTTGAGAATCTTTAGATAGTGAAACATTTAGAATTATATACATATGTATATTTACATATGTATATATATAGTTGTGCCTTAGGTAAGGATAAACATATCATACACGCACATGTATTAATTAATTAAATAACAGAGATAACATTAAATAGAAGCCAAATTGGGATAATTTTATGTAATGGGTAATGTATGTAACTTTCCAAGTCACCAAAACATTGTTCTGACCCCCTCTCATTACAACTTACAGGATATATTTAGAGGAACATGTCACTGGCCCTGACAGAATGGTTGATGGGGAGCTATTCCTATTCATACTCGATTTTGGTGAGGCTTATGGATGTTAGTGGAAGGTGGTTGATTCTGAAGTTGCAGCTTCGATTGGTATTTGATCTTGTTATCCTTTCTTTATGCTGTGAGTTTTATTTGACCAATCTCTAATATACTTATGTTTATTACTGGTTAACAAACCAACAGTTCATGACGTAATGGATCTAGGTTTTGATTTTTTTCAAAATTTAGGCCCATTAAGGTGCGAGTTGTTACATGATCTGTTGGTTCAATACATGTCAATATCAATATACTATGTACGTCGACTACAAGGGTCTTAATTAGAGCATGAAGATTTAAGTTAAATCATACCCGACATTGCTTGTGTATCATGTTTCCAATAACTCATGAACCATCGACACTCCTTGTAGCTCTCTAAAATGAGGTAGGCCATTCTACTTCATAGTTGATTCTGCCAACAGCAGGTTCAACTTCTGCTTCATCATCAACATCAACGCCCTCTAGACCAAGACCATCTTGCCGTCAACCCAGGTAATCTTTACAAGTAGTTCCTTTTGCTGTATAAGAAGAAACCTATATAGGAGTTGCCCTTGATGTTAATTCGAAGGGCGTCATAATTCTTAGTGCCCCTTAGATTCTCCTGCTTCAACCTTCACTATAGCGGACGTGAGGATAATTTGTGACTGTCACCGGATTCCTTTTGAAGAGACTTTAACTCCAACACCCTATCAATGGGCACATAATCCTCTAGAGGGCTACATAGCATGCAACCGTTGTATGTTCCTTTTTGGGGATGTTCCTCTATTTAATCATTTCATCCAATTTTCTCTTCAATTCATGAAGTTTGTCCCTACACAGTTCCATCTAAATGGGCATGCTGCATTGAATTGTATTTACATGACTTCCCTTAGGCACTTGGGTAGGGTGTCCTCTCGAAGAGATTAGGTACATGTGTAGTTTTAAGAAATGAGGAGACCATCCATCCCTAACCTATTTGGAGTCATCCAGAGGCTGTTGTATAATGATCGACCTCTACAAAAAACTCAGTCATTTCAATAATGAGTATTTCCTTGTCCATTGCCCAATTGATTTGCTTAGAAGTGATTGTCTAGATGTAAGTTCCACCCTTACCTTTTAATTCTAAAGAGTCAATTTCATTCAAATTATGGACTTCTATGTTTCTTAAATCTATGGATTTTCCAAAGAGGCCTACAGGTGAAGTTCTGGCACGTACACTCCAAGCCTCGAAGGGCATTCCTGTTGATGAGGGAAGAATGAGAGTCCTTTTAATTCATTCATAAATGTGACACTTTCAACTTTTGCACAATGGTCATAGCCTTAGCCTACTCCCTTCTACACATGGGCTGCACATCCCACTCAACAAGCTAAGGGAAAACGCTCAGTTTGTAAAGATCAAGATACCACATCTATGGTAGAGAGTCCTCATGTTGATCAAAGGGAGATGTGGTGACCGCCCTACACATCTAGCATCCAGTATAACCTATAGAGTGCACTGCCCTGGTGCCTAATTGGTATAGGAAGATCATCAAGTGGTAATGTAGTAGAGTCGCTAAACTAAAACATATCGTATATCTCATGGTAAATCGAAAAAATATATTATATATATATATATATATTAAAAAGGTGAGACAATAAATATAATTAAATGAACGAAAACCATATCAAAGCCTAGAGATCCATCAAAGTTAGACAACTCAAGAGATAGTGTTATACAACAAATAATAACTCAAAGGAAACCGTCTCTAAATAAATAAAGGCATTAATAAGCTCCACAGTGCTACATAGCGGAATAATAAGAAGTAATAAGCCCAAATACAGGATTTGAAAGCATAGCCTCCTGCTCGACACTTGTACTGCTTTATGTGCTCATCAGACCTATCATCCTTAGTCTACTCATTAAGAGTACCTAGAATGATGAGTAGCAAAGCGTAAAATATCGAGTCAGATAGTGGTCTGGTGTGAGTAGTAAATAACCTCAAATTACTATAAAAATCAAAATAGTTGGACATAAGTATGGAGTGTTAGGTATGACATGTCCCTGCATCCAAAGAGTTAGCACACAACTTACAATATATTACTCTACATCACAATCATCATAGGTGTGCTATACATCAAAGTACATATAGGGTTTTTAGATATCCATGTCAATGGTACCTACACCATGTGACATCCCTAGCAAATAAAGCAACCATAGCATCCGTCATCCATCATCACCCACTTAGCGCGTTGGATATATGATAACTATTATGACCGTATCTTAACTCAGAGACTACTCAACGTCCCGGACTTTCGATATTCGAATCCATGCCACTCAGTAGGCCAAGAGCTAAACTGCATATTTGATAGTCCAGGGTAAGATAGGTCTCCTGTTTGAAGATCTGGAGCCTGTCATAGCCTAGGTGAGTGTCTTCACGTATTCCTATTTTACAAGTACACTTTGAGACCTCCAAGTATCAAAGATCCTTTTGCACACATTATATCCATAGTAGAGTACATCCTAGCTCCACTTCATATATCTAGGTCCTAGAACATGTCCTTTGAATCATCATATAACTACCATAGAGTCATTAAATTTGGAATAGCTCATGACATCCATCATTAGTCCTAGAGTATCATCATGTTGTCCCAAAATGTGACGACTGTCCTACTCCTCCGATGCCCAATCTATTTGAAGAGTTTGCTGATGTGGTGCCCGGTCGATGCAGGATGATCGTCAAGGGTGAAAAGAACAGAAACATTTATAGAACCTGTCTCATATCTCACAGCGCATTGAATACAATATAATGAAACATCACAGATATAAAATAGGCGAGAAAGTAATAACTAAATGAACCGCAATATCATAGCGCACAGGTTCACAAGTTATACAAGATGGTAGTAGAGTCTATACGACTGAAAATAAACTTAGGATAAACTGTATGTAATTGAACAACTAACACTATCTAGGATCCATAGTTTTGCACAATAGAATAGCAATAATAAGTCCATATATAAGTATGAGAAAGCACCATCTCCTGCTCGTCCCCTGTGCAGCAACTGTGTACCACCTAAACCTACTATCTAGACTACTCATTTAAGAGTAACTGATATGATAAGAAGTAAAACACAAAACCCTGAGTTGGACAACAGCTTGGTGTGTGTGGTAAGAAATCTCAAAATACTATACAAGTAGACATAGTAAGGAAAAAAGGTATCAAAATCCTACCTGATATGTCCCTGTATCCAAAGAGTTAGCACACAACAATGCAATATGCTACTCCATTTCCATCCTGTTATAACATATGTCGTTTATGTATCGATCTCTTAGATACCTAAATCATGTGACATCCCCAAAGTGATAAACAACTATAGAAATCATGGCAAACATAAGATCCATCAAACAATCCTCACTTTCACTCAATGTGCCCTAGATATATGATAACTCGTATGACCATTCCTCTACTATAGATTAATGAAAAAATCCAGGTTTTTAATGTACCTGAATACTAACCCATATCTGACACCGATCCCTTCCTTGACCTAACATACGCTAATCCCTTCAACGATCCACAGTAGCTATTCCAAGTACCCTATAAGCATCTTCACAATATCCCTGCTTACGAGTATATTAGAAAATACTCTAGGTATCGATGATCCCTTAGTATGAATATTTAAGCCCTTCCTCCATTAAGTTTCCATTCATAACGGAACCCTTTATCATTCCTTCTTTCCATGATATAACCCTTCAATGTTCTATCCTCGAGTTCCCTACCTCGAACCTGCCCTGGTGGATAATCATCATAACTACTACATCAACATCGAGTCGTCATCATCGCACCCAACTCTATCATCATCAAGTTACCATCATCAAAGTCACAACGTCATCATCTTTCATTGTGCTATGATGTTGTATAGAACACCACACGACCTACAGGATGTGCTCAGCATCGCTTGGAAGTTTGGCCCAAGTTTCCACTCTTATTCATGTTGGCACTAACATGAATCTATTCATTCCGATGCTGATATGAACTACTTAGCAAAAAAATTTGGCTAAGTACTTTGACACCTTAATCAGTTCCTCCTTTGATTGCTTGGAGCTTCCTATTTCCATGCCTTAAACCCCTAAGTCCTTTGGCCTAATCCTCCTGCCGAAGAAGAGGTTGACACTGACTAGGAAAGAGAAAGGTATCAAGAAGAATTCCTTCTTTAAAATCGAAGCCAAGTCCCACAACTTCATTTCCCTTACCTTGCCTCGAGCCGGACGTGAAGTTCCTTAGCTAAAATCTCCAAGTAGCTCGTTCCCCTATGTTATCCAACCTTTTGACCAAACAATGTTTGAATGGCCTCAGTTAGTCAAACTTATAAATTATCAAGGTAATGAGCCCGAAGAGATAGCTTACAATCCTAGAAACCAACTTCAAACAAAATTCCATGGCAAGTGCTAAGTTATCTCAAAGTTCAACAAACTTCAACTCAGCAAAGTGATGGATCGTTATCGATCTATAAATTTCGTCCATACCACCTCAAATTCCCTCTACTCCTAAGCATTATTATTAGCAACCTATTCCATGTTTCATAGAATCGATCGTATGTATTTTGCTATCAAGTGTCATAGGCACCTTAAATCGGGAACTTCATTCCTCCATCGATCCAACTTATTGACCCATAAACAAGCCTCTAACTGAGAAATTGAGATGAGAAACATGAAGCTAATGATAAGTCGCACCTGAACAAGGCAATGGTAGAAGTCGATAAGGTAATCTCATGGATCGGTACTAAACCATACTATGGATCAGCACCTATCCATCATATTTGCCGACTTGACCATATTTTCTCGAGCTTAATTGCTACTAGATGGGGAACGTGGTGGAAATCTTAGAGGAGCAATTCTCGGTGACCTACAACTATAATTTGAGGGGGACGGTCATTTTAAAGGATCTTCTTTAGTTGTTTATGAATTTCTTGCAATTCTTTGTAATCTTGAGGATCCATATGAATTTACAAGAAAGAATGTTGTAAACAATAATATAACCAATATAAAACCTAAGTGGATATAGGCATCAATGGTCCAACCACTGAAATTCTGTGGATTATGTTTTTACTTCATTTTCATTTATTATTTTCATTTTATTCTCTACTCCAATCTCTTAGAGTGTCTATACCACATTTTGGTATAAACATTTTGGTGCTTTCATTGCAATACATTATTCTTGGGAAAATTGGATCCGTTATCTACTATTGGATTGTCTAAATCTAATAGATAGGTCTAGTTTTCTTTGTTTTTGATGTTTTATACTACTCAAATTTTTTGAAATCTACACAAGTTGCTTTCAATCATGGCCCTACAATGAGATCATTCTACTACTTCTAAAGTTGCAGACAATGTGGAGAATGTTGACGTTCAACACTAGGAGGAAATTGAACAACCAAGCGCTTCCGAGGCCCAGAATCCGACTGATGTGATAGCTCAAGGCGAGATGGACCACATGATGAAATAAATGGAAGATGGGTTGTAGGAAAGTCGCAACGAGATGAATCAGCAGATGCGGGAGAGCCTCAAATTGCTGAATGAGTTAGCACATAATCACGTCGTAGAAGCAGGAGGGATTTGGCGCCTTTCGTTTCAGAATTTGATAATTCCTCATTATCGAGCTAGAGGCAGACACAAAGTAGTAGAAAATGGTTAGTGAAGAGGTTGGTGCATCAAAATAGAGATCGGATGGAGGTCACGGTTGAAGCTTGAGGACCGATATTGATCCATCCTTATGGATCGGTGCTGAGCCATCTGCCCTTGGGATAGAAACTCAACAAACTAGAGGGAACATTGGACTTACTTTTGGTCGTGTTGTAGATGATCAAAATACAGGATATCAAGTGGCCTATCCATCCACCATGCAAAAATTAGACAACCGGATATGTTGGACGAAAAGGTTCTTCAAGACTCAAGAGAACCCAGGTACTGTGAATCTGCCCGAGAGTGTTTGCCAGGCTAAACACTTAGGATAGACATCGATTACTGCCATTTGGTAGAAACCGTGGAACCAGAGTATTTGGCTGAGATAGTTAGGAAGCTGGTGAGAAAAAAATTGGTCTTAGAACAATGACAAATGGGGCACTTCTCTAAGTCAGAACCCATTCATCGATGAGATACTATGTAAAGAGTACCTTTGGAGATTCGTAATGCCAACGATGCCATTGTATGGTAGGAGAACAGATCCGAGGTAGTAACTGATGAAATATGAATCGCATATGGTCTCCGCTAGGGCATTTGATGCAGTGAGATGTCACTATTTTTCGATATTCCTAGGGGGAGTGGCGATGATGTGATCTACTCGGCTTCTGCCGAGATCTATATTGTTATTTGACGAATTGGCGTGGAAATTCATATAGCAATTCCATAACATATGTCTTAAGGATGTAATGTCATTATCAAACCTTTTTTAGAGTGCAGAAGAGTTAGTGAAAGATTTCTTAAACATGTTCCATACAGATGTAAGTGAAGGACGACATTGTGCTGGTGGAACTAATTAGGGGGATTCATCCAAAAATTGATTTCGGGAGATCGTTGAAAATGAAACCTTCCCCGATGATAGATGTGTTTTATAGGAAAGTTAATCAGCTCTTGCACTTGGAAGAGGCAAGTACTACGACCATGAGGGATAGTCCCAAATGGTCGGTGGAAGTTGTCTAAAGTAATGCTGTTGTGAAATAGTCTGAAGGGAGTTCCAGGAATGTTAATGTGAATATGGAAGACAAAGGTGATGGCCAAAGAAGGAATGGAAGTGGGGCCAAAGATCGAAAGTCTGATAATAGGAATTGCTCCAGGTTTACACTAAGCTGAATAACTCAATCGAGAATATCTATCTTTCTACCAAAGGTACTGGGAAGTATAAGAAACCAACAATAAGGAAGTCAATTGAGAAGGAAAAGAAATCTTGGAAGTATTGTAGATTTCATGAGACACGTGGTCACAACACAACCAAGTGCAGACACTTACGTGATGTGATCAAAGACTTGACATGGAAAAAGAAATTACAGTAGTTTGTGAAAGCCCCACAAGATGGCGGGCAAGGAAGTTATAACCCCTAAGTACCATTGTTCCAACGGAGGCAAGCCTGGACTAATGATGATGAGCCAGGCGGCTTGAGAAGAGATTAATTATTAATACCATTTCTGGAGGACCACATCCAATGGAGAAGAGCTGGAACAAAATGGAGAGATATGCTATGCTTTAAGCATGCTAACGTTGAGACTCGTTTTGTTGTTGAAGACGAAGCTCCAGCAAAACAACTCTGGATGATGACTAATGATATTATATTTCAAAGTAGAGATGCCGATGGAGTTGAAGCATCAACATTGAATCCCTTGGTGACATCGACCATGATTGGGCCGGTGATTGTAAGAAAGGTGATGGTTGACAGTGGAAGTTCAGTCAATATCCTATTTAAGAAGGCTTATGATCATATGTTGTTGGATGGTAAGGATATAAAATCATGTAGATCTCTTATACAGGGAATTGATAGCATAGCGTCAAAGCCTGTTGGATGTTTAGACTTACCGGTGGTATTGGGAGAAGGCAACCGCAAGAGAGTTCTAGTTATGACCTTCATTAGTTAGATATTTTTTCTACTTACAATTCATTTTTGGGATGATCGGCCCTCGCTGGTTTTTGGCAGCCATTATCCCGTGTTTCCTAGTGATGAAATTCCAACAGAAAATGGGGTTGGAGTTTTCTAGGGAGAATACGGACTTGGATGTGAATGTTACATTATAGAGTTAAAAAAGTCAAGACAATGTGAGAAAGGAAAGGATGTGGAGAAAACTCCCTACACCAATTCTTTAAACGCATGGCAACTACCGCCCGAGCCCTAGCTCAGGTAGCACAGTCAATTCCATAAGGATATGAATCCTAGAAATGAGCCAGGGGATGCAAGGGTGGCTCTTGTAGAATTGACGATCAACATCCCGGTTAGTCAGGATGATCCTACACGGATCCTATAGACCATATCTCAACTTGGCACAAGGATGATGAAAGAATTGACTGGTTCTCTCTAGGCGAACCTTGATGTTTTTTCCTGGATGCATTCTGACATATGTGGATATCGTCTGAGATAGCATGTTATGCATTAAATGTGAATCTAAAATGCGTTCCTATGAACAGAAATGCCACAGTTAGGTCTAGAGTGATCCGCTCACTACACCAAACAGCCCATTTTGTAACACTTTTCCGCTTTCAATTTATAACAGTAATATCCGTTACAAATTTCTAACGGATATTTCTGTTGCAAACTTTTATAATGGCTGTTACCGTTACTAAATCTGGTAATTTTGTAAATAGTTAAAAGGAATATGGATAGGGTTGTAATTTTATTTTCTATTATTCGTTACCCCATTCCACACGCATAACATTTCATCGTTTAATTTATTTCCTCTTTAATTCTAGGGTTATCGCACTTCAATTTGTTCTACCACAACCTTCACCGTTCTACCATCGCTTTTGTCGTTCTCCTACACTCCGTGGTTTATTTTCCACCAATTTGATGAAGACAAAGGAAGATTGGGGCTTGTGTTTTATTTCAACGATCGATTGCAACCTAATTTCAAATTCAAATTACATTAAGTTTGAATTTTTCTAAAAACTACATCAGAACTTCGCCAGTTCATATCCCATTCTATCATCAACCGTATTGGACGGTTAGGATTTTACAAAAGGGACGTTGGGCGATTTTGATAGTTCCTAATACCATCAGTCTCCTTACCTGCTTGTTCCATAGGTATATACATAATTAAGAAAAAGGTATGATTTTTCCCTTTTTTGGGCAGCAGTTTAATATTATACTAATGTGCCATTCAGAACGAGTGATCGTCTTATGGAGTTTTAAGGTTCAGCAAGTCAGGGCAGTCTTTAATTATTTTGTTTTGGGATTTTGGGCCTTGACCATGAAAAATGTTGAATTAAATCTTTGATAAGTGAAAAGTAGTTTATAAGGCTATTTTGAACAAGTACATACTGGACAGTTTCATGTCAAGAATTATTGTACAAAAGAATTACCGAGATAGGTCTGTTGTAAATATTTATCTGGTTATGAAATTAGATGATTTTCTACATCATTGTTTGTTTAGTATGAACTCTCTGGTCTGGGTTGGTTGTATTTCGCAATTTTTTTGGTCTTTGATCAGCTTTGTTGGCATGAGTTCCAACATTCTGTGTGAATGATATCTTTTCCTCATTTGTGACTTGAGCAAAGCATGAGTTTTAGAAATCACATTTCTAAAATCTATCATGAATTTTATGTTATGTCTGAAAACTCTGAACTATGTTTCTGATTTGTGATTAATTTTTTTGATATTAGAAAAGTGTTTATGCTAAGTTTGTTTACATATAACAAAAAGTGAGATCATTAGCTGGTATAATACAATTGGTTGCCTCCAGAAATTCAAACTAAAAGCACCATGCAAACTATTTGTTTGCTCACTTTCAAAGTGAGCAGGCTTATCATATACACTTTTCTTCAATTTAAGCATTTTATCAGCTTTGCGTTTTAAGTTCTAGCTAAATAACGTATTAATTATTTCTATGATATTTACAAGGATACTATATCATGAATTATTTTAGTTCGTTTGTTCAAATGAGCTAAAGATGATACAAAAATACTTTAGTTCTAAAGTGCCATAACCATCATATTGATATGTCCAATGCTTATTATAGATGTCATCCTTTTTTATATAAGTTTATTGTTTGTCTTTTATTTCTTTTTAGGTATACAATATAAATAATAAAGAATTATCACAGTAATTTACATTTTGTGCTAGTTACTTGATTATCAGTATTGAACCTGCAACGTGGGGGGAGTTCTGACCTATTTTCCAAATAAGATATCTTTTTTGTCATTTTCATAGAGTTTTTTTAGAGTCCGTTTCCATGTCTCAATTTAGAACTGCTATTATCCTTATAACCATGAATGTTCATTATACCAACTTATTGTTGATATTGTTCTAAACCATAATAACACATGACTTTCACCTGCACCTATATTATTCGCTCATGATTCCTTGTTCTAACTTCTAAGTTGAAAAATCCTTTCCTGCATTACTTTACAAATTTGACAAACCTATGTGTTATGCTCATGCATCCTTTATGCAGTTGAATATTCACTTTTTTCCACCAAAGACAGCGACTTACGTTGTTAATATCGGATTAAGTTAGGACAATATTTATCCTAGTTCTATGATACATTAATGGGGATTAAGTTTGGAAACATTTTTTGAATCAAATGGTAAAATAGTTTGTTATGTCTCGGATTATGGATGTTAATCTGATTTATTATTTGTCTTATTATAGCATTAATGGGGTATTCAATGAACCATCTTATGTTGCTAATTAGTATAATCTAAATTGATAATTTTTTTGAAAGTATATCATAGTGAGATGTGGTTGTGTAGGCCAGTACAACTATTTTCTACCAAAAAGAGGAGAATAAGTAGTTTCCCTTTCAAATAGATGTAGGAAAATATTTATGAATATAGAGAAATGATATTTCATTATTTGTACCACAATGGTAATTCGGTGTCAACATGCGTGCATGTAAAATTGCTTTGGTATTGATTAGTTAATGCAGATAGTTAACATGTACTAGCCGACAGTTTGCCTTTATGTTTTGGACCATGCATTTTTCATGACAGAAAAGTGCATTTTTATCATGATCCAACGCGATATGCTTTGTCTCATGCAAATTGATATACTCATTAAGTGGTACTTATTAAAATTTAAATAGATTTTTCATCAATGTTCTTTCTTTTTACTTAAGTGTAATAACCCATGTATTCTAATTGGTGTTTGTCGATTTGTGCTAGTTAAACCAGCACATTCGCATTTTCTTCACATACTACATGATTAACTTCTTAATGTACATTGACAATTGACATAATATGAAAGAACGATCCACTAAATAAAATTAGCATGTACCTTAGACAAAGACCAAGATGTCAGTGACAGCTGATTATGGAGAAACAAGAACCTGGGGAGATGATGACCCATCTATGTTCTTGATCACCAGTCCTGCAAGACTGCAAGGTGAGTTTCAAGTCACTAATGGCTATGGACCTAATAAAGCTGCATCTGTTATGCAAGCAAGCATCATTTCTTGCATGTAGGTACATACAGTTTTGAATTATCAACACTATAATAACATGAATTTTTTGTCTTTTAGCTAACTTAAGAGCACTGGAACAGTTTCATAGTAGAAGAAGACTTCAAATTCATTTCAAAAAACGAGTTAAACGGAGTTAGAACACCAGTCGGGTGGTGGATCACTAGCGACTCGCCTCCACCATGGCCTTATGTTAGTGGGTCTCTTCAGGCTCTCGATAATGCCTTCCTATAGGCAGAGTAAGTTATCTTCAGATATGCACTTACATGTTCTATAGTAGTATGTACTGCACGATATTTTAATTATTATGTTCATGCTACATGACAAAAAATACAACCTAGGTGTCATTGTAGATCTTCATGCTGCACCTGGGTCACAAAATGGAAATGAACACAATGCATCAAGAAATGGTTCCCAGGACTGGGGTAAAACCGATGATAACATTGCTCAAACTGTTGCAATCATTGACTTCCTTGCCAATAGGTACACTATTTTCAATATCTGCAACCAAAAATATTCTTAATGCAGTGGGGAAAAGGATGTTTGTAGCAGCAGGTTGGGTTAGAGGCAGTAGGGAAGTTTGTGATGGTGATGCTTGGTTGATAGCGGTGGGAGGAGGCAGTGGGTGTTTGCAGCGTGTAGAGGAATTGATGTGGGTAGTTGTGATGGGTTGTTTGATGTAGGGGAGGATATTAAGAAGGCTGTAATGCATGGTTGATGATTGTGGGAGGTTTGTATGTGCTGTGGGAGGTGGTGGCAGGTTGTGGAATGATGCAGGTTGAAATTCAGAAGGATGGAGGAAGTACTATTGTTGGATGTAGTAGTGGTGTTGGATGATGGTAGTGTATGGAGTGGCAGAAGTGAGCAGTGGGAAGATGGGGTTACTGCGGTATTGAAGGCAGAGATGGAGGCACCAAAGGGATGTGATTGCGTAATGGCAGTCAGGTAGGTTGATTGTCGTGGTGGAGTGATAGTGTTTCAGGTAAGTAGAGGGTGGTTTTTATAAGTGATGTGCAACAGTCTTGTGGTTCGAAGCAAGTGGGCAGTGGTTTTGGAAGGTACTGATGTTTTTTTTTTCGAGAATGTTGGTTGAAGATTTGTAATGGAAGGTAGGGGTGCAGCAGGGGTATCAGACAATGAACAGTGGGTATGTGTTTGAGGTAGGGGATGGTTTATGGTAGGGTGATGGGTTATGGGTTATTTCTGTCTGAAGTTGATGGTAGCGTTCAGAGGTCAGGTGGTTGAGGAGGTAGGTGACTAGAGGTAGGCATGAATGCAAGTGTGATGGAACTTGTAATATTTTGATTTCATACTCTTTAGTTATGTATGATGAATTTGTGAAATTTAAAATCTTCCTTTAATTTGTTGTTAATATTTGTGCAATTTAAGTTGTATGTTTGGATGCGTAATTGCTTATTGTTATCGAAATTCTGTAATTTTTGATATGTATATACCTACTGCATTATAATAGACAATTCTGTAGTGTAAATGCTAGCAAAAATGCAGCTCTACATGGTTTGGTAGCTGTAACGAACATATTCGTTACTAAAGATGAAATTTATAACGAGCATAGTTGTTACTATTGATGAAATTTGTAATGAACAAGTGCGTTACAAATGATAAAATTTGTAACGGACAAGGTTGTGATAATTTAGAATGACAACCCCTTCTTCTACCATGAAAGGGGAAACTAAGTAACGGAAAATACCCGTTACAAACCGATGCAACTAATAACAAACTTTCTCGTTACAAAAATTTAGATTTCTAAGGACAAAGTCCGTTGGTAAGTGATATATCTAATAACGGGTAGAGGCCGTTATAAATATTTGTAACGACATTTCTCACGCCTGTACCGCTCACGGCTATATCTGTTATAAATTTCATTTGTAAAGACTATATTCGTTACAAATACACCTTTTTGGTGTAGTGGCTGCATTGAAAGAGGTGGATAAGTTGAGGAACAAAACTTTATCCACAATGCTCTATACTCGAAATGGGTATCCAGTCCAATACCGAAAAAGAAGCATAACAGGAAGTGAAGAACATGTGTTGACTATTCCAATTTGAATAAGAAATATCCGAAAGACAGCTTCCCACTCCTGAAAATTGATCAACTAGTAGATTCGACCGCTGGACACGAACTGCTATCATTCACGGACGCCTACTGTGGTTATAACCATATTCCAATGCACATCCCAGATCAAGACACACCATCTTTTTAACTGACTTGGGACTATATTGTAATCTTGTCATGTCCTTTGAGTTGAAAAATGTTGGAGCAACTTACCAGAGGCCAGCGAATTCAATGTTTAAAGAAAAAAATTAGGCATTCCATGGAAGTCTACATGGACGATATGCTATGAAATCATGACAATCTGCGAGTTATGTTGATGATGAGGCAGAGATGTTCGTCATGCTCTGCAAGTATGGTATGAAGCTCAATCCACTAAGTGTTCATTTGGTGTTGCATCCAAGAAAATTCTTGTGTTTCATAGTGAACTCGAGAGGATAGAAGCCAATATGGAGAAGATTCAGGAATCATGGGACATGGAAGCCTCAAAGTTGATCAAGGAAGTTCAGAGTTTGAATAGGAATGTTGCTGCGTTGAGTCACCTCATCTTCAAAGCTACCGACAAGTGTATCCCTTTCTTCAACTTCATCAATAAAGGGAAGTGGAACTTTGCTTAGACACAGGAATGTATGGATGCTTTCCAGGCTCTAGTGGATCGCTCGAAAAGGCCTCCCATCCAATCTAAGCCAAAGAAGATGAGGACTTGTTTATTTATCTAGTAGTGTCGGTGCATGCTTTGAGCATGACTTTGTATATGACGAGTCCCGTATCTAGAGGCCGATGTATTAAATTAGCAAGCGATTGACAGAGGCAAAGAGGAATTACCCAATGTTGGAAAAGCTGGCGTACTGCCTGTTGATCGCCTAGAGGAAACTCCGCCCATATTTCTAGGCTCATCCGGTCAAGGTTCTTACCAACCAGCCTTTGAGACAAGTCTTACAGCAACCTGAGACTTCTGGGAGGCTATTGAAATCGAACATTGAATTGAGCCAATATGACATTGCATATCACCTCTGGAGGGCAATCCAAGGTCGGGTATTGGAAGATTTCATTGCTGAGTACACTGCGTAAGATGATACTCCAAAACCAAAATGCTAAGCATAGTATGTATGCCAATGGTTCATCCAACGAGCATTGTTCCAGGGCAGAGGTTATGTTGATAACTCTAGAGGAACGCTCGATTTTTTATGCTTCGAAACTTGATTTTCCAATAACAAACAACGAATGTAACAACCCACATATTTTACGATTATATATTTAAATATAGCATCGTTAGTCAGATTAAAGTCCAAAATGCTTCTTTTTGTAAACTATCGAATTAGGACTCGAGACCATTTTCATTGAGTCCAAAACGGCATTTGCATCCTTTTTGAGTATAAACATCGATATGTTTGGAGTTAACTAGAATTATGCTATTTTTCTATTGGGCTTTGGGTTTGGGTTTCAGCCCATTAACCCAACATAATAACCTAGCTCCACCCCCTTTTCTCTTTATTCATTTTCATTCCCTTACACTTTCAAGCTAAAGTAAAAATGGGGGAAAGAAAGGGAAATAGAAATTCCTAAGCCCTAGTTCTTTTAGGAATTCAAGTTCTTGCTCTAAAATCAAAGAGAAGCTTAAGTAAGCATCCTCTTCATCTTCTCCATCTCATTCTCTCTTCAATTTCCAGAAATTCCTATAATCTAACATAGGAAAAACTACACCTTTGGTAATAATTTAAAGATTCTAGAGGTGTATTGAAGAGGAATTGGCCTTGCTTTGTTTTAAAGCTTATCATTCGTTGTTTTTGAGTCTAAATGTAACGACCCGGAATTTTCAATCTCGAAAATTCCAGATTGTTAGGAAAAAGAAGAAAGAGATAGAAGAATAAGAGGAACAAAAACACCAACATCTCACATTCGCAGCAAACAAAATATAATAACAAATAATAACAGTTTACAAAAGAATTCTATATCTGTCAAATACATTTATAATACATCAGAGTTACACATATATACAGACACTGGATATACACAATTATCATGTCTCAGATTTACAATAATATAATACAGCGGAAATACACTATACGTTCTTACCATCCAGCTTGCCTCTTGAGCTCCAGAGCGTCCTTACCTGAAAATCTGTAATACTTGGTCTGACCCGAGCATTACATCAAAGTAACACCCGGGTCAGGCTGGAAACCAGTGTGAGTAAACTCATCTAACATGAAATTCCAATGCAAAGAACTTATTTAAAGCCTGGGGTAACTCGATCAATTTACAAATTCACAATTTGTTATAGACATCACCTATTTCACATGTCAATTTTCTAAGTACCAAAACTTAGATTAAATAGTCAATTTACTTAAATCATTTCATTCCAGCCTATAGATTTCACATATCAATCTATAAAAATTCGAAGTGGTTTCGGGTATTTCCTAATACCCGACCCTGGTCTCTTCGAGTCTCATTCAAGGCATCCAATACCATTCTATCATCCATAAGCAAACTTGATCACTTCCAAGTTAATTTAATTAATTCTAATTGAATTACTAACCTTAATCACTTAGATTCCTTTCTTTAACATTAATTAATTTCAAATCAATTAATCAATCATCCCTTAATTAATCATCTTAATTAATCACCTTGGATTAATTATCCTTCAATTACATTCAAGTAATTATCTTTAATTAATCATACAAATTAATTATTCTTAACCAAAATCAATAATTAATCTTTAATTACTTCACAAATTAATTAATTAAATTAATCCTTAATTATTTATTAATTAATTTCTCATAATCACTCATTATTGATTAACTAATCATAATTAATCAATCTTTTATTACATCATTGATTATATAAATTAATGATTCTAATTACATTTCAATTTATACCAATCTAATTTAATTACATTAAATAATTAAATCATTAATTAAACCACAAATATTAATCACTCTTGATTTATCTCAACCTGTAATTATCTACCTTTTTATTTACTTCATTAAATAAATTAATTGCTCCTTAATTAATTATCTTAATTAATCTCTTGATTAATTACGCAAAGTAATTATACCCAATTTACTTCTATTAACAAATCATTATTCAACTAATTACATCCAGTAATTATTTATTAATTACTTCCCTACGTAATTATATTTTATTAATTACATTAAGTATTTACCTATCAAACCGCCCAATTTATTTTATTTATATTTTAGAATCCCAAATTATACTTATCCAATCATAACACAACACAATTAAATTCCCAAATTTATCTTTCACAGTATATAAATAAAATGCATCGTCGATTATGAAAATAATTTCTATACTGTGAGGAATCCAGTTGGATCCCTTCAATATGTTTCCCTGCATCCACAGGTGTTAGCACAATACCAATTCCACTTCAAGGTGGAATATCGTGGTATATGGGATTTATATAACATCATCCGCTATTATGCGGCGCATAGGGTCTCATCCGCTATATAATGCAGAAAATCGATCACCCAATATATACTATATACTTCTATATATAATATAGCACATCAAATAAATTCAATCATCCAACCAATTATTTAAATTTAACCATTTAAATTTAAATAGCAATCCAGAATAGTGAGATTAACTCACCTTTGCTTTTCGTTTGGCAATCCAATTCCATCTCGACCATCATCTCCCAATTTTTGGACCTTGTATAAATATTTATATAATTTATTAATATTCGAAATAATCGAAAAATCAATTTCCTTGATATACTTATAAATTGGTAAATTTAAAATGTATATTTTGTTTTGAAACTTCATAAAAAAAATTATATCTGATCTTATGAACTTCTCAAACATAAAAGATCCTTACTATAATTTTTTTCTTCTTTTCCAAACCTTATCTATATATATTTAAATTCTAATAAAATAAAATCCTTCAAACCTATATGTATTAAATTAAAACACAATTGTTTTATATATATCTCTAACTGTGAAATATTATTACTCTTATCTGTAAAATAAAAACAGTATTTAACTGTAAAATTTTAAAACCGCTTAAAATATAATTTTCTTTCTGAATCAAACATTTTAAAAATTTCTATTTAGTATAAAATTAACTTCCCAAATCAATAAGCTATTTAACAGCATAGTATTACTAGTTAATAAACTTAATCAACCAATTTTAAATAAATAATTTAGCTAGCCTAATTTACATTTCACTGTTAATAAAAGTAACAGAAGTTAACTTGAATACCTCACAACGAACAGCAAAAGCAAATCAACGAGCTTCAGCTTGAAATCCAAACCGCGCCTCGTCGAGCTCATCATCGTGACCGTCGACTTCACCTTCTTAAACGCGCCGTGAAACCACCAAAACTCGTGACCCTAGCCGCCTCTCGCGTGAGCACTCGAGACTTTGAGCTCCAGCATTGACTCGGCCTCGCGCGCCCCCATGCGAACGCGTCTCAACATCGATCAAGATCCCCTTCGACTCGTTATCTTCCTTCTGTTGCTTCCCTTCTTTTATTTTATTTTATTTTATTTTATTTTCTATCGATTTTGTTTATGAAATGGAAGAAGAAGGAATGGACGCCATTTTTAATTTTTTTTCGTGAGAGCAGATTTTTTTTTTATTATTCGATTTGTTTTGATTTCTTCTACAAGACATAGTGGAAGAAATAAAAGAGATGTCGTGATTTTAAGCGAAGGGGAGCGGCACGATCAGATGTAGGTTGGCTCAAGAAGGGTAGGTCGGCTGATATAGGGTTTGACTTTTTAATTTTTTATATTATTAAATTTCCAAAATATCTCGTTTAGCATAATTCGAAATCTCGAACTCCAAATCAGACACGACGCCAGGCGTTTATAAGGTTTTACCCGCATTCTGAACAAAATGGAATGTGTTTCGGAACCTAATTCGGTCATATGTGGAAGATAGCCTTTTGAATCGAGTTTAAATATTAAATTTTCGATTTTAATTTCAACACGTTCCTCAACCGTATGGACAAACGGTAACTCCAAACGCTACGAAAATTGAAATCCGATAATAACTAACTATTTCGGATCCAATGGAACTGGTTTCGTCGAATTCCGAGATTGTGCCTCTGAAGGCTATTATTAAATATCGATTTAAACGATATATTTTCAAAACTGAACAAATCACCTTCAAATTAAATTTTAACCATTCTATTATCTTCAGTATCATCAGTACAAATTTTATAAGCCGTCAAATTATTTTTAACAGGCTTAAAACTCCATATTCAACATTTTACGCAATTTCAAATTATATAATTTAATAATTTAATTATCAAGTAAATAGTGATATTTGGAATTCAAGTAAAATTAAACTTTCAAATATTTAAAATCAATAAATATTCCAATCTATATTGTCCAAAATTCTGGGTCATCACACTAAAGGTGAGTTTTTTAACCCACGTTTACGTCTATAACTTTCATTGTTGTTAGGTATGAATTCCTAACATCTATTCATGTTCATTTGCTTTTGATTTGAATTGTTTTGGCGAATTTTCCATTCTGCTGTTTTGAAGTAAAAATCTTAAAAGATCCTATCTTGGATGTTTGAACATGTTATTTGGGGTGTATCGAAGAGCCTATAGGACTGGGTTGTCAATTGGCATAAATCCCTAGCATCCATCGCTCGCTCGATCATATTTCGATTTGGATTTGCTCTTTTTGAGCTAGGCTGTTTTTTATCTAGCAGAAAAATCCAGACGTCTGGAGAAAAATCCAAATGTCTGAAACGAAATCCAGACATTTGAAAAATGTCTCTAGAAAGGGCAGAGCTAAATTCCAGACGTTTGGAACCAATCCAGACGTTTGGTTGAAAAATCCAAACGTCTGAAATACTTCTGGAATTTAAAAGAGAAAGGAGAAAAAGCATGTATTTTTCCAGAACCTAGGTTCAGACGTCTGGTTGGTAATTTCATATGTGTGGAACTGTTTAATTTGCCTATTTTGGCAGTTTTTGAGTGGACTTCCAATTTTAATCGATTTTTGTCCATTCGGTTAGTTGTTATCATTTATTATTGACTTTGATGACTTCTTTTCTGGATTTTTGGAAATATCCGTTTGGTGGATTTGATATCGATTTCTATAGTTTTGATTCACGTCATGGTATGTGAATTTTTGATGATTGATTGTTTTTACAATCATTTATGTGATTTGTCACTTTAAAATACAAAGGTTTTTATACTAGCAGTAAATATCCGAACTCTTTCACAAAAATGATTTCAACACTATTTTTAATACAAAGCTTGTTTTTAAATCCGCTTTCTAATCTATTACTATATACAAACCTTTACCTCATTCGTTCGAGAATTCTAATTAAACGACTTAGCAAAACAAGTGGTATGAAATACTTGCGTTTACTTTGTCGGTTAATTCTTGGACTAGTTCGATTGAATTCTTATGACAACTTTCGAGTGGAAATCTATAATATGTCCGTAAATATCTAAGTTAAGCCAGTGGTTATGGGACATGAAGCTAAACTCATATATTTACTAGCTCAGTGTAATTTAAATTTATTTTCGAGTTGAAGTCTGCAATTTGTTCGTAAATAATTAAGTTAAGCCAGTAGTTATGAGACATGAAGCCTAACTCATTTCTTTACTAGCTGAGTGTAATTTACACTTGTTGATCTATGATGATCATTCGGTGGAGTTTCGGCTCAATTTGGTGGGATAGCGGCCCATGGTGCTAAGGCCGTTTGTGGAGCTTTGGCTCAAAGGTCTTCGGATCGTTTGTGGAGTTTCGGCTCAAAGATCTTCGGACTGTTTGTGGAGCTTTGACTCAAAGGTCTTCGGGCCATTTGTGGAGCTTCGGCTCAAATTTGATGGTTAGCGACCATGAAATAGCGTTCCGTTTGTGATACACGTATTGGTGAGTTTTCATGCTCCCGTTTGTGATAGACCTTCCACTTTTTGTGATTTTGGGATTTCTAGTTGATGATTTCAAGAATCCGTGTTTCACTAATTTTTGTGATTTCCTCTGATATGTTTTGTCAATATTTGTGGTTTGGTGAATAAAATAAAGAATATGACAATCTTTTTGGTGTTTGAGATTTTTGAGATATTGTATGATTTTTGTTGTTATTTGATGTATACCTATCGCAGTATGGCATTTTTGTTATCATATCATATCTCTTATCCTATCTCATTTTATATGATATTTATAGCTAGACTGATCTGTTTATTATTTTCTTCTTAAATAATACTTGGGTCAGACCGAGGTATTTTAGGTGCTTCTGCTTGACTTCTTATTAGGGTCCGTCATCTGACTTTTGGCTAACTACTTAGAGTAGTAGCTTTTGTTATATACATTCGAGATAGAGACTCCTTGATGTATACATATTCCTTTGTCTAGAACTTGTACCTACTCTTTTGTGATGTAGTGGATCTTATATGACCACTATTTTGATGTACATTTTTATGTGTGTTATATTCATATCTGTTTCCGCCTTATCTGTGTTATGTTATGCTTATTTTATATTTGTTTTCTAAGATCACATAGCCACTGTGTAGTAGCTTTGAGTTTGTACTTGATATGTCAAATTTCCTCTTTAAATGAAATACATGACCTTCTATCTGGCATATCGGTACTCTCATAAAGCAATTATACAGATGGTCGCTCCTCAATAGCCTTATTCTTTGTGCTAGTCGACGGAACTACTCCGTAGTGTCCTTGGCTAGTGTGAGTATAGAGGTGGGGTGTTTCAGCTTGGTATCAAAACCAAACTTCGGAACAATATAGAATATTGTAGCAAGGAACATCGTCCTAAGTCTTTCTTAGGAATCGTGCCTTAGGATTTAATTCGAGTCTTAGGACCTGTTCTATCCTATTTTCTTTTGTGATGCCTTGTTTTATCAATCAAGTTTGTTTGATATTCATTCTAAGAATTAACTTTTTCATCTTCTTTCTTTCTTTCTTTAAGAAGAAGAGATGGTTAGATCTGGCAGTCCTAGCGCTGGTCAATCCAATAGTCCTTCTTTGGATAACTTATTCATGTCTGCCAAACAACTTTTGGATCTGGTAAAGAATCAAAGGTTTTTCTGTGCTTTGTGTAAGAACTCGAAAAAGGTTTTACCTTTGAAACAAGAAGTTCCTTTGGATCAGCTTGAAGATATCACTCTTCGACTAGAAGAGGCCGATAAAGGAAGTGATAGTGATGTTGGAGGTTCCAAAAGAGCCTCAATAACAACAAGAGAGGCATAATAAGTTCAAAAGCCCTGATCCCAACAAGAAATGGAAGTAGGTAACTTCGGTAGCAAAGATTCCTACCTCTAGTCATGGACAATGCTATAATTGTGTAACTAAGGACCATTTGCAAATAAGTGTCCGAAACCCTTTTTTTTCGTTATTGCAAAAGTTCGGGTCATCTTTTATCTTCATGTCCCAAACTTCAAGGCAAGAAAGAGGGAAAGCTGAAAGTTGTGCAAGCCCATGGTAACAATTCTCTTGGTCAAGGTATCTCTCATTTAGTCCTTGATGGCATTAATTTATTTTGTGATTATCCTATTCGTGTTCTTTTTGACATGGGTGCATCTCATTCTTTTATATCAAAAGAACTTGTTGATTCTTTTTCTTTGAATATTATGGGCTTGATGACTTCGTTGAGAATTGCGAATTCGATTGATGGATCCGCAAAACTTAGTTTACTTTGTAAAAATGCCGAGATTATTTTATGTAATTGTGCTTTTCGATCTAATTCGCATGTTATGTGCTACTTAGGTTTCGGAATGATTTTGGAAATGGATTGGCTTAACCATAGGAATCCCATATCCAATATCCAGCGAGGACTATCTATCTTCGACATCCTCGATCTAATAAGCAAATTTCTAGTTTTCTTACTGATTTGGATTCCAATTTGGTGGCACCATTTTATTCTCTAGACCCACTTGTTAAGGAAGATGTTATTTTCCTCATTCAAGCAGTTCGAGAAATTCCTGGTATCTTTGAGCTTGTCTTAGGATTACCACCTAAGCGATCTATTGTTAGGTGCAAAGGTCTTTTCAACTCGACCTTGCCACTAGTTTTCATCAGCTACGAGTTGTGGAGGATAGCGTTCCCCTTTACCGCATTCCACACTCGTTATGATTCTTATGAATAACTCATGATGTCATTCGATTTGTCCATCTTATTTCATCCATCTTATGAATCGAGTATTCTACGAATATCTCGATGAGTCCGCCTTGTGTTCATTGATTATGGATGAAAATGGCAATTTAAAATTTGCAAATCTTTTTAATAAGATACATTTATTAGTATAATTGAATTTTGTTCTTAAAACGAACAAAGAATATTCTTAAAAAAATTTAAGAGATAATTTTATCATATAGAAGATGATTTTGTGTTGTTTTTCCCATTGAGTGCTTTAAGAATTCTGGTCGATGCGCTTGATCAACGTTATCGATAGGAATCTCCTAAACGCTATGATGAGACAGTCTGACACAATAAATTGACTTTTAAAAAGTAATTTTTTCTAAAAAGATGATTACATAAAGTTGATTATAATTTTGAATGTTTTGGCTTTTCGGGAAAGAGGATCATTTAAAAGAACTCCTTTCCGATGTTACTTGTGATTCCCGAAGGGAACCAAGACTTCATTGTTTATCCCGATGCTAGTCATGTTGGTTTGGGAGCCATTCTCATGCAAAGAGAACGTGTTATCGCTTATGCTTCTAGGCAATTAAAGCCTGCCGAGACCAGATATGCCACTCATTATTTAGAGCTCGTGGCTATTGTTTTTGCCCTTAGAATTTTGCATCATTATCTTTTAGGAGAGAAATTTGTTCTCTACACCGATCATAAATCTTTAAAGTATTTATTTTCTCAAAAGTAACTTAATTTGCGTCAACAATGTTGGCTTGAGTTCCTTGCATCTTATGATCTTGATATTCTTTATGCTCCCGAAAAGGAAAATCGTATTACCGATGCCCTTAGTCGTAAGCAACAAGCGGTTGTTTCAATGATGATATTCGAATGAAATGACCTTGAGACTTTGTCCACTTGTGAGATTCGAGATCATGAATCTGATTCATGTTCATCACTTTTTTATGTATCCTTAAGGCTCATACCGCATTGTTGAAGCTCAAAACCATGATCCCAAATGGCTCATCTTCGCCAAAGTTGTAGGGATACAAATATTGACGGTTTGAAAGACTTTGAAATCGATACTCGTGGCGACATTCGAAAATTTGGTAGACTTATCATGCCAAATATTAGTGATCTTTGTAAAGACATTTTAGAAGATTCTCATCATTCTAAATTTACCATTCATCCCGGTAGTAGTAAAATATATATGGATATGAGGCGACTTTATTATTGGGATGGAATGAAATCTGATATTGCTAACTTCATTAAGCGTTGCATGACTTGCCAACTCATTAAAGCCAAGCATCAAAGGCTCGGTGGGTTATTGAAACCTTTAAACATTCCTGTTTGGAGGTGGGATCAAGTCTCCATGGACTTTATTGATGGTCTTCCCCGTTCTTGTTCGGGTCATGACAGTTTATGGTGATTGTTGATAGACTTACAAAATCCGTCCATTTTATTCCCGTTCGGTCCAATCGGACCGTGCCTCTTTTGGCCAAACTATATATTAAAGAAATTGTTAAATTGCATGGAGTTTCTACTTTTATTGTTAGTGATCGTGATCCATTATTTACTAGTGGATTTTGAAAGAGTATTCAAAAGGCTTTGGGAAAGAAGCTTAATTTTAGCACCGCTAATCATCCTCAGTCCGATGGATAACCGAGCGTGTGAATCAAACTCTTGAAGATTTTCTTCATGCATGTGTTCTTGATTTTGGGGGAAGTTAAGAAGATCATATTTCTCTTGTTGAGTTTTCCTATAATAACAGCTTCCAATCTAGTATTGGTATGGCACCTTTCGAGGCACTCTAGGGAAGGCCATGCCGATCTCCTTCGTGTTGGCTTGAAGTCGGTGAGAAGCTGGTTTTAGGTCCAGAATTTGTTCGTGATTCCACAGAAAAGATTGACCTTATTCGTCGTAGGATGAAAGAAGCCCAAAGTAGACAAAAATCCTATGCCGATAACTGAAGGAATGTAGAATTTTCTTTGGAAGATTTGGCATTTATTCGTGTTTCACCTATAAAGGGTGTTGTGCGTTTCAGTCGATCGGGAAAATTAGCGCCTCGGTATATTGGCCCATTACCATCACCGAACGCATTGGTCGTGACTTGTCGCCTTTTATTATTGGCCTAATTTTCTACTATTCATGACGTTTTCCACATCTCTCAGCTACGAAAATGCCTTATGGATTCGAATTGTACTCTTGAGCCTGGTGTTGTTGAAGAAAATTGAAGTTTCACCTAATTTGACTTATGAGCAATATCCTATTCCTATCATTGCTATGGAGGTTAAATGCCTTTGAAATAAATATGT
Source organism: Allium cepa (assembly GCA_030765085.1). NCBI lineage: Eukaryota > Viridiplantae > Streptophyta > Magnoliopsida > Asparagales > Amaryllidaceae > Allium > Allium cepa. The sequence continues at coordinate 390,469,164 of CM060935.1, forward strand.
TCCACTTGTGAAAGTTCAATGGTCCTCTAATCCTAAGGATTGCTCTTGGGAATCCAGAGAATTCATCAAGCGAATACATCTGGGCTTACTCTCTCGAGCTCTTTAAGGTAAAGTTCTTATTTCAAATTTTATTTTGTGTTCATATGCTGTTGTGGTTGTTACTCTTTGTTTCTTCTTAAGAATTGCAAGGAGGCAATTTCTTTAAGGAGGGGAGTCTGTAACAACCCGCATATTTTACGATTGTATATTTAAATATTTTATTTAAATATAGCATCGTTAGTCGGATTAAAGTCCAAAATGCTTCTTTTTGTAAACTGTCTAATTAGGACTCGAGACCACTTCCATTGAGTCCAGAACGGGGTTTGCAACCTTTTTGAGTATAAACATCGATATTTTTTGGAGTTGACTAGAATTTTGCTATTTTTCTATTGGGCTTTAGGTTTGGGTTTTAGCCCATTAACCCAACATAATACCCTAGCTCTACCCCCTCTTCTCTTCATTCATTTTCATTTCCTTACACTTTCAAGCTAAAGTAAAAATAGGGGAAAGAAAGGGAAATAGAAATTCTGAAGCCCTAGTTCTCTTAGGAAATTCAAGTTCTTGCTCTAAAATCAAAGAGAAGCTTAGGTGAGCATCCTCTTCATCTTCTCCATCTCATTGTCTTCAATTTCCAGAAATTCCTATAACTTAATTTAGGAAAAACTCCACCTTTGATAATAGATTGAAGATTCTAAAGGTGTATTGAAGAGGAATTTGCCTTGCTCTGTTTTAAAACTTCTCATTTGTTGTTTTGAGTTTAAAGGTGTGTTTTTAACTCACATCTACGTCTATAACTTTCATTGTTGTTAGGTATGAATTCTTAACATCTATTCATGTTCATTTGCTTTTAGGTTGAATTATTTTAGTGAATTTTCCAATTTTAGTGTTTTGAAGCCAAAATCTTTAAAGATCCTATCTTGGATGTTTGAACATGTTATTTAGGGTGTATCGAAGAGCCTATAGAACTAGGTTGTCGATTGGCATAAACCACAACATCCATCGCTTATTCGATTACATTTCGGGTTGGATCTGCTCTTTTTGAGCTAGGCTGTTTTTTTGCCTAGCAGAAAAATCCAGACATCTAGAACAAAATCCAGACGTCTGAAATGAAATCCAAATGTCTGGTTGAAAATCTAGACGTCTGAAAAGGGTCCCTGGAAAGGGAAGAGCTAAAATCTAGACGTCTGGAACAAAATCCAGACGTCTGGAACCAATCCAGACGTCTGGTTGAAAAATCCAGACGTCTGAAATAGTTCTGGAATAAAAAAGAGAAAGAAGAAAAAGCATATATTTTTCTAGAACCTAGGTTCAGACTTTGATTGGTAATTTTAGACGTCTAGAACTGTTTAATTTGCCCATTTTAGCTGTTTTTGGGTGGATTTCCAATTTTAATCGATTTTTGTTGTTCGGTTAGTTGTTATCATTTATTATTGACTTTGATGACTTCTTTTCTTGATTTTTGGAAATATCCATTTGATGGATTTGATATCGATTTCTATGGATTTGATTCACGTCATCGTATGTGAATTTTTGGTGATTGATTGTTTTTACAATCATTTCTATGATTTGTCACTTTAAAGTACAAAGGTTTTTATACTATTAGTAAATATCCAAACTCTTTCATAAAAATGATTTCAACACTATTTTTAATACAAAGCTTGTTTTTAAATCTGTTTTCTAATCTATTAGTATATACAAACCTTTACCTCATTCGTTCGGGAAATCTAATTAAATGACTTAGTAAAACAAGTGGTATGAAACGCTTGCATTTACTTTGTCGGTTAATTCTTGGACTTGTTCGATTAAATTCTAGTGACAACTTTCGAGTGGAAATCTACAATCTGTCCGTAAATATTTAAGTTAAGCCAGTGGTTATGGGACATGAAGCTAAACTCATATATTTAGTAGCTTAGTGTAATTTACACTTATTTTTGAGTGGAAGTTTACAATTTGTTCGTAAATAATTAAGTTAAGCCAGTGGTTATGAGACATGGAGCCTAACTCATTTATTTACTAGTTGAGTGTAATTTACACTTCTTGATCTATGATGATCATTCGGTGGAGTTTTGGCTCAATTTGGTGGGGTAGCGGCCCATGGTCCTTAGGCCGTTTGCGGAGCCTCGGCTCAAAGGTCTTCGGACCGTTTGTGGAGCTTCGGCTCAAAGGTCTTCGGACCGTTTGTGGAGCTTCGGCTCAAAGGTCTTCGGGCCATTTGTGGAGCTTCGGCTCAAATTTGATGGTTAGCGACCATGGAATAACGTTCTGTTTGTGATACACGTGTTGGTGAGTTTTCACGCTCCCGTTTGTGATAGGCCTTCCCTTTTTAGTGATTTCTAGATTTTTAGTTGATGATTTCAAGAATGTGTTTCACCAATTTTTATGATTTTCCTTGATAAGTTTTGTTAATATTTGTGGTTTGGTGAATAAAATAAAGAATCTGACATTGTTTTTGGTGTTTGAGATTTTTGAGATATTGTATGATTTTTGTCGTTATTTAATGTATACTTGTCATAGTATGGCATTTTGTTGTCATACGTTTTTATCATATCTTTTATCCTATCTCATTTTATATGATATTTATAGCTAGACTGATCTGTTTATTATTTTCTTCTTAAATAATACTCGGGTCAGACCGAGGTATTTTAGGTACTTCTGCTTGACTTCTTATCAGGGTCCGTCATCTGACTTTTGTCTAACTACTTAGCCTAGTAGTTTTTGTTGTATACATTCAAGATAGAGACTCCTTGATGTATACATATTCTTTTGTCTAAAATTTGTACTTTTCTTTTGTGATGTAGTGGATCTTATATAACCACTACTTTAATGTACACTTTTATGTGTTATATTCATATTTGTTTCCGCCTTAGTGATATGGATATCTGTGACTAATTTATCTTATGCATATTTTATATTTATTTCCGAAGATCACATAGCCACTGTGCAGTAGCTTTGAGTTTGTACTCGTTGATTCAGTTAGTTGTTATCATTTATTATTGACTTTGATGATTTCTTTTCTGGATTTTTGGAAATATCCATTTGATGGATTTGATATCGATTTCTATGGTTTTGATTTACGTCGTCGTATGTGAATTGTTGGTTATTGATTGTTTTTATAATCATTTCTGTGATTTGTCACTTTAGAATACAAACGTTTTTATACTAGTAATAAATATCCAAACTATTTCACAAAATCGATTTCAACACTATTTTTAATACAAAACTTGTTTTTAAATCCTAATCTATTAGTATATACAAACCTTTACCTCATTCATTTGAGAAATCTAATTAAACGACTTAGCAAAACATGTGGTATGAAACGCTTGCGTTTGCTTTGTCGGTTAATTCTTGGACTTGTTCGATTGAATTCTTATGACAACATTCGAGTGGAAATGTACAATCTGTTCGTAAATATTTACTAGCTTAGTGTAATTTACACTTATTTTCGAGTGAAAGTTTACAATTTGTTCGTAAATAATTAAGTTAAGCCAGTGGTGATGGGATATGAAGCCTAACTCATTTATTACTTGCTCAGTGTAATTTACACTTGTTGATCTATGATGATCATTTGGTGAAGTTTCGGCTCAATTTGGTGGCGTAGCGACACATGGTCTTCGGGCCGTTTATGTAGCCTCGGCTGAAAGATCTTTGGACCGTTTGTGTAGCTTCAGCATAAAGGTCTTCTGGCCGTTTGTGGAGCTTCGGCTCAAATTTGATGGTCAGCGACCATGAAATAGCGTTCCATTTGTGATACACGTGGTGGTGAGTTTTCATGCACCCGTTTGTGATAGGCCTCCAGCTTTTTGTGATTTATGGGTTTCTAGTTGATGATTTCTAGAATTCGTGTTTCACAAATTTTTGTGATTTCCATTGATAAGTTTTGTCAATATTTGTGGTTTGGTGAATAAAGCAAAGAATATGACATTCTTTTTGGTGTTTGAGATTTTTGAGATATTGTATGATTTTTGTTGTTATTTAATGTACACTTGTCACAGTATGACATTTTTGTTATCATACTTTTTGTCATATCTCTTATCCTATCTCATTTTATATGATATTTCTAGCTAGACTAATCCGTTTATTATTTTCTTCTTAAATAATACTCGGGTCAGACCGAGGTATTTCAGGTGCTTCTGCTTGACTTCTTATTAGGGTCCGTCATTTGACTTTTGGCTAACTACTTAGCTTTGTAGTTTTTGTTGTATACATTTGAGATAAAGACTCCTTGATGTATACATATTCTTTTGTGATGTAGTGGATCTTATATGGCCACTGCTTTGATGTACACTTTTATGTGTTATATTCATATCTGTTTCCGACTTAGTGATATGAATATCTGTGACTGATTTATGTTATGACTATTTTATATTTGTTTCCGATGATCACATAACCACTGTGTAGTAGCTTTGAGTTTGTACTTGATATGTTGGATTTCCTCTTTAAAAGAAATACGTGACCTTCTATCTGGCATATCGGTACTCACATAAAGAAATTACACGGATGATCGCTGCTTAACAGCCTTATTCTTCATGCTATTCGATGACATTACTCCATCGTGTCCTTGGCTAGTGTGAGTATAGTGGTGGGGCATTTCAGCGGAGCAGAGTATAAAGCTTTGATTGCGGGACTAAAATTGTGGAGGAATTAAGAGTTAAAACTTTTCACATCTTTTGTGACTCACAACTAGTGGTGTGCCAAATTAGAAAAGAGTTTTAGGCGAAAAGAGCGAGACTAGCTCCTTATCTGAACAAGACCCTTGAGTTGCTTAATGACATTGAGTATTACAATATAATGCATATTCCCAAGACGAGAATATGAAAGCGGACTCACTGGCCAAGTTGGCTAGTTTAGGAAATGCGCAACTCATGGATCTAGTCCTGGTGGAAGTATTATCGGCTTTGAGCATCAACTGGATGGATTTCGATTGGATTTTGGAGGCCGAGTCTAAAAAGTAGTCGTGGATAACTTCGATCGAGGATTACTTACAGAAAAAAACCCTTCCTGATAGAAAGAATGAGTGGTGATGGCTCCTTCATCGAGCTTTAAGATAAATTATTCAGGAAGGAATGTTGTTTAGGAAGGGGTTCTCAATCCCCTTGCTTTGATATGTCTCTAATGATGCAGCCAAGCGAGTCCTTAGGGAAGTGCATAAAGGGGATTGTGGTGATTACACAAAGCAAAAAAATTCTTCGTTATGGGTACTTCTGACAAATTGTCAACCAAGATGCAGCTAACTACACCAGAATGTGTGACAAGTGCTAGAGGTTCGTAAAGATTACTAAACCCCCGCTAGCAGATCCGCTAGCAGATATTTCTCAGATGGTCAGTCCCTGGGGTATGGATATCATTGGTGTGCTGCCAATATCTATAGGTGGCGCGAATTATGCCACCATTATTGTTTATTATTTTACAAAGTGGGTCAAAGAAAAACTACTAGCCATGATCATAACTAAGAAAGCGATCAACTTCATAGTCAGAAATATCATTTGTTTCTTTGAGGTCCCGCAAACAAACATCTCTAACAATGGAACCTAATTCGACATCGCCGAGTTCAAAGATTTCTACCATAGGTATCGCATTGGGAAGATATTTGTAGCGGTAGCACACCTTAAAGCGAATGGATAAGTAGAATCCGTGAATAAAATTATCAAGTCTATTCTCAAAAAATGGCTGGAGAAGGCCAAGGACAAGTAGGTTAATGAATTACCATTAGAATTTTGGGCTTATAGAACAACCCATAAGTCCATGACCAGCCACTCTCCGTTGGCCTTAGCCTATGGATCAGAGGCTATGATTCCAGCTAAACTCAAAGTACCATCTCATCGAGTGACTCCTTACAATCCCAGAATGGAGGAGGAAATCCCGCTAGAGTCACTTGACATGATCAATGAGCAGCATAATGAAGATGACCTGAAAGCAGCCGCATACCGAAAACGAGTTGCTAGATATTACAACACCAAGGTGTGGAATCAGACCTTTGAGATTGGCGATCTCGTTCTCAAACGAATCTTTCTAGGCTCCGTGAATATAGGCCTAAGCTGGGAAGGTCCATACTCAATTGAATAAAAGCTTTGAGATGGAACGTTCAAGCCGGCAACCGTAGTGGGGTTTCATTTCTCGGGAATGGAATAGCAATCACCGGAACGCTATTTCACTTGAAATTTGACTTTGTGAATATCTACTCAAATTTGATGTAACAAGGCAAAATTTTTCATCTCCTATGTATATAAAATGAAATGACTTCCTAAATCCATGACCATGTCTTCGTCTAACTGTAAAGTTGTAAACCATAGTGAACGTGAATGAATCTACATATGCATAATGCAGGTATAAAGGAATCTAGGGTTAGGTACCAAACAAACTTCAATGGTCCACGATCGGACCCTTGCGGTAAACCATCCTCGTCATTTGGAGATAGATGCCAACCAACTCTTTTGACCCCTAACTTGGGGGAAGAGTATAAACATCCAAGGGCAGTATGAGACAATTCATCCTCACAGCTCGTGCTTGGAGTTCGGTAGAGCATCCACACCTTATTCAGAGAACGGTGAGACAAAATATTAGTCTCAGAGATATGCGGGGTCTTGTTTGAACTTCGATCGTTGCTCGAAGTTAGGCACAACTGTCCTTAAAACATCTTTGAAAAGGATGTTCAAACTACCTTTCTAGGTGATCGAAATTTGACCAAGTTCTAGAATTGAACACGGTCGTGTATCGGCATATGAAGATATATGCCCTAATGATTTCCCTTCGCTTGCCGAAACGACAAAAATGTTAATTCCCGTCTCTAGTCGGTGGGACTGGACCAATAAACAACAAAATGAATTAATAACTTAGTTTAATAATGATGATGAGAAGTGGTTCACTAAAACATGAACAAGTTGACAAGAGCATTTTTAGGATTTAAGAAAGTTCACATAAGAATTGAATAGAACACAAGGACTTTATTATTCACATCAAATAAAGCTTGAAGAGGGATACAAGTATTGTTAACACTAAACAAAAAAGAAAAATGTAGGAGCCGATCCTGCTCAAAGCCAGCCTAAAGTAAAACAATTTCTATGGCTGTACAACCAAAAAGCAGCAAGCAGATGATCATTTCTTGAGCTTCTTCTTTTTCCCTTCCCCGAAAGATTGTGCCCCCTGCCCTTCTAGTTTTTTTTTGCTCCTACCCCTACTTCCCTAACCCATAGTGGAGTGCTATGTGGATACCTGATTGGTGCGCCTTGAGTACTTCCAAGCATGGGAAGAGTAACCAGGTCACATATATTCTCACTAGGTAAATCTGTCGATAGAGGAGGAATGAATTCATCTAGCTCCTTCTTAAAGTTCTTAGCAATAAGACTTGAGTCTGGAGTAACTCTTGCATGTTAGGCTCTAAAGAAGGATCAGAAGTCCCAGTTATAACCACAGCCTCCTCAACTTGAGCTCCATGGAGGTTACCAGTCATCTCCTCTCCAAAAGAATGAATTATTTACACGCTTGGGCCTGGAGTATCACCATTGGAATACTTGGGAATGTTATAGTTACGACCATTGATTCTTTTGTTATTGCTTGTTAACTTGACTGAGAGCTTTCGTTTAGGGGGCTTGCAGTTGCGGACTGGCCGGAAATTTAAGAAAGATGAAAAGAGAGATTAGCAACATCGACTACTGTCGTGCAGATACTCTCAAATACATGGGAGATTAGTGAGATACCTCCGCCAGGCTAAAACTCGATGTGAACAGGGGTGCCATCAAAATTTCACCCCGAAAAAGGAGACATAATGGTTGTCTTTGGCAATCTAGGGGCATCCAAATTGTACGGGGAATCCGACGAACAGATGGAAACAGCCGGGAGTCTGAAAGTGAGGCCCATAGTAGGATCTTGATGTGTAGTTCCATAACATTTGCCTTAGACTTTCTGGACCATGGTATCCAACTCTGGATGTAGAAAAAGATCACTAGCTCTGAGAGCTTCGATCTCGTCTGGACTTAAAATCTCACGCTCTAGCTCTGCTAGATTCACCTCATCTCCTTCTAGAGCGTACTGTTCTTCTTGCACAATCTGCTCCCATGCTAAAGCTAGAACTCTTGGACAATATTTTCCAAGTTACTCTAAGTCTCTGAACTTATTTAGGTTGGCATCATAGCTGATGAAGAGTGAATCAAATCTATCCTTGATATGCTTCTTAACGGCCCAAGTTTTTAGCACGAGCCAGTGCATCATCCCTTTCCTTACGTGCATCTAGCAAATCTTTGCAATATTTATGAGCTTGCATAAGAGCATCATCTTTCTCTTTTTTCTCCTTCTCAAGTTGCTCTTTCACACTCTCATGTATCACTTTCAACTCTGCCACTTCTCTTGTTAGGTGCTCTTTTTGTTCCAATAGAAGATGATTTCTAGGGTGAGCAGATTCGACCTGGCCTAAATGATCTTTCCACTCTCGTTCGATCGCTTAAGTCTGGTCTTTTATTTTCTATTCAACCTCTGTCTGTGCCTTCTTTAAATAGGCAAATTCCATTTCAAAATGAGTGATTGTCTCCTTGTCTTAGTTAGCCGCAAGCTCTAACCCCTGAGCCTCAACTTTCACTTTCTTGGCATATTCATAAATTTTCTCAGCCCATCTTTTCCATATGAAGTACTAATCGTAACTATCACAAAATAAGCTATAGTCTGGCCTTTAACCTCTGGGGGGTCTCTTTAAGATTAGGCATGAACTTAATGCGATCAAAATAGATCTTTGAAAAGAATGCTTCAGCTTAGCCATCAAAGGGTTGGATGTGATTTGTTGCTTCTTTGAAATAGCTGGGGCTCAGTGGCCTTCATATCAGCGCTATGGCAATGTGAGGAGTCAGGGACAACATGCACAATGATTGCTCAAATTTTCGATAAGTATGAGAAGGCAACATTTTTTTGTTGAGTGGGGAGCCGAAGTAGGAATTCAATAAGCATCGTCAAGCAGATGTCATCAGGTCGTTTAAAGTACTTGTCCCAACTTCTAGGCAGAGGCGACCTAGATCTACGCCTTGAAGATGAATCATGAGAATGTTTGCCCCTGTCTTGGCCACCCTGATCTTGGCTTGAGTGCCTGCTGGTGTCTGAATCATGGTCAGTGCCGCTCGTGAACTACATCTCATGTGATGAACCATCCGGTCCTCAAGGAAATTGAACATGCTGCAATGCTCCATTGAACCTGCAAGTGAAACATAGATAGGTTAGCCATGACAAGATGAAACATGATGCAAAGTAAGCAAAGTGCTACATATGTATGCGTCCTAATGTCCCCTTCATGGACCGTGGGCTTTAATTTTGCTAATGGGAGTAATCTCCTCCCCGTGAGTGGTTAGAAAGTCACCTTGTAGATGAATGGAGGAGTCAAGACCCTAAAGACTCTTGCCATCCAAGCTAAAAGAATCAAATTCATCCCAAATTGAACCAAGACCCTCATAGACATCACCAGAAGGTAGGGCAGGAGTTGTCCCTATTGAATGGTTAATAGAGGCTGCGTAGAAGTCTGCCTTGTAACGATCTTTATCTTGCGCTTCTTCCTTAAAAGTTATTCTTGGCCATCGTTGCCACAATCACTAGAAGACTTGCAACTTACTTTAGCATTATCATGGCTAAATTTGCCACTTTCACCCTCTTTAACACACACTTGAACTACCTCGGTCTCAACTACTGGACTCTGAACTGGAGGCGAGACTGGATCCTCACCACTACCTCTAGACAGGGAGTCATCTTTATCACTATGTAAGGCCACCAGGATTTGACCAATGAAGTGGCCTGCTTCTAACAAGTTATAAGTCAAGAGGTTCTCATCTATAAGCAATGTCCTTGCCTCCTTATCTAGAACTTCATGAAGCACCTTGAGAGTCTCTGCTAAGGCCGCACTACTGAGCCTGTTTGACACATTTGAAAGAGCAAAGAAAGACAATCCGAACGAACAAATTGATCGCAAAGTGGAAAGAGTGAAAGCGAAACTTACACCTGGACAACCACTGTTGTATGAATCCTGGCAACATACAAAGAAAAATTCATCTTTAAAGTAACTTTACTTATTCTAGGTGCCAGTCACTATTCTACATCCCTTGGATGGTTCCAAAAATGTAAGGGAAGGATTTCCCTTACGGTTTGAAGCTATAAAGGTACCGGATCTCTTCACACTTGAAACGTGATTCAAATGATGAGCAAAGATAACGAACACACTGTGTAAAAAGGCGTAGTTGTTGGGGTGCAACTGAGCTAGAGCTAGCCTCATGAAATGCAGAATCCATCAGATGAAATAATTGAATAGTGGGACACACTCCACCAAACAAATATATCAGTTGTACATGGTATACTCAATTAGAGGGCGATGTGCCCATTGGTGGCATGTGGGAACCAAAACGTCCTCAAGTAGGATTCTATGTTGTTCACAAATCCTCCTAAGTGATCCCTCTTTGATCTTTGAAGCAACCGACTCTATGGGATTAAACAATATTTCAGCATTGTCGAGGGTATCCATGGTAGCCTCAACTTCAGGACCTTCTATGGACTCAAGAGGAACCTTTGTGAAAGGATATTTAGCTTGTTGATTTGTAGGCTCGAGTATAGATGGTACTAAAGTGGTAGAAGGAGCTATGACCGAACTTGACTAGGTGTCTGATACAACATACTTAGAAGTCGATGGGTTTGCAACTAGAGCGAAGAGACGCTCGGAACATCTATGAAACATAACTATCAAAACTCAACATGCAAGTAATATTTGAAAAATTAAAAAGCAAAGCCCCTATGCCACTGTGAAAGCCTAGTGTGGTGTGATGCAAATTACAGTGTTGTGCAGTGTAGTGCAGTGTCAATATCCAATATTGTGCAACAATTAACTTAAAGTCAGGATGTTACCTAAAATGACCATCATCACTAATCGTCTCAATAGGTTTCACGTCATTAACAATACATTGAAACAAGTCGGAACTCGAGAGATAGCATTTGGCAAGATTCAAGTTCTAGTAGGAATTGCAAGAATCTTAAGCTTGCTCAAGGCTAAAAATTCACCAAGTGTCAGATTGGTATAGATCCATACCCTTGGATGAATTTTCATCTCTTCTACTTTCCCCTGAGTACAAGTATGGCTAGCGAAGCGCCATTCACCCAATCCTACCACCAATCATGTCGCCTACCAAGAGCTTCGAAATTTGGAAGACAGTGATCGATTTGAGCCAAGGCCTTGTTTTTTGGAAATAGATTGGGTTTCATCAAAGCAAGTCGACCAGCGACGTCGAGTTACAGCGATTGGGGAGTGGTGGTAGTGATGCTGGAGAATAAGGGACAGCGGCACAAGTTTCAATCGAAGGCAAGAGATTTGTAATTGTGGCACAAAGCTTGGACTCTCAAAGGCAATAAAGTGAAAACAAATAAGGAATGGATTGGGTTATACAACCCTGAACCAACAAAATAGGCAACAATATCTCCTATTTTCACCTACTGGATTGGTACTGACCTAACCCTATAGATCGGTACCGAACCATAAAAAAGGAAAAGAAAGGGATGTGCATATATGTGTACATATATATGCATGTGTCTTCGCAAGAATGTGCATGCGCATTGGAACTTGGAAAATATTATGAATGTGTGCATGCACGTACTCAAAATCTAGCAATCAAAAATAAAGAGCAATAGATTCAAATCTATAAGATCCCGAAAAGGAATTTGCCTAGAACTATTGAATTTTGAATAACGAACCATGAAAGCACATTCCCTTTCTTATAAAAGAAGACATCAACAGACAAGAACCAAATGAAGCGTTATAATAAACAACCAAGATGCTACGCTTCGTCGAAATAGTCCGAAGAAGGGATGAAAATGATTCAAAGCATGGTTTGGAACGTACTTCAAGGCAAGGGGGTAAATGTTATCCAATCTTTTGGCCAGATAGTGTTTGAATGAATTTAATTAATTGAACCAAAAAATTATCAAGGAAAAGAGCCCAGAGAGATAGCTTTCAATCCTAGAAACCAAATGCGAACAAGACTCCAAGGCAAGTGCCAAGTCTTCCTGAAGTTCAACAAACTTCAACCAATCAAAATGATAGATCGGTACCAATCCATCCCTATGAACCAGTACCGATCCATAAAATATCATCCATTCCATATCGAATTCTCTCTACTCCCAAGCATTATTGTTAGTAACCTATTCCATTCAATAGGATAGATTGAACGCATTTTGTTATCGAGTGTCTCGAGCACCAAAAATTAGGAACGCCATTCCTCCATAGATCCAACATTTTGACCCAGAAACAAGCCTCTAACAAAGCGATGGTAACAACCCTGCTTTTGGTGATTTCTAATAAATATTAAATTATAACAGAAGTTGTAATTTAATATTGTGAATTAAAATAAATTAAAGATTTAAATTGTTCATTTTAAACAATAATGAATTTGAAAATAAAATGTGGAAATAAAGTTTTTGAAAACTTAATCATGTTTACTTTTGAGAATAATGAGTGGAAAATGACGTTATTTTATGAAAATGCAATAATTGTATTAACTATTACCAATTACTTCTTTTAATAATTTTTGAAAAGAAGTATGAGATTTTTAAAGGTTGTTTATTTAAATAAAAAAGGAAATTGGTTTAAAAACGAGTTTAATTATAAATTTGGGTTTAAAACGGTTTAAAATATTTTTTTTAGTGAGAAAAGTATTTTTGTGAAATTTTAGAAGTTAAAAATAGAGTTTTATTCATTTATTTGAGTAAACTGTGTATTATTGTAAAGTAAAGGATTTTAATAATAATGTTTTAAAAATAAAAATTAATCTTTTCATATAGTGCAAAATAATTTATTTCATGTGTATGTCAATTTACATATTCTGTTTGGATGAAAACTTGAATGAAAATGCATTGTTTTATTATAATATAGTGTATATAATTGTTTAGTATAAATTTATTATCATAAACTAATTAATTCTTTCCGTTGTTGGGTCCAAAGCCCATTTATTTGCAACCTCAAGTGAGAAATATTATCTCTTTTCCTATACGTACAAACACTATTCTTCTTCTTCTGTAAACAAACAGAAAAGGGTAAAGAAGAAAGAAACTTACCCCTCTTTCAATCTAGATCCTTAAATCTCCATTTCTTCAAATTAAAAATTGTTACTTTATCTAATTAAAGAGTATTGCAATAGGTAATCAACTCAAAACTATAATTATTTCATCAAATCTAAATCTTTAGAAGTGATTATCTGATTACAGTGAATCTCTTGTTTGCATGTCTGGTTATTGAGTTCTACAAGTTTTTGAAGCCATTTCATGTTCAAAGCTTGCTTCTTTCAGCATAAATCTGGAGTTTAACTTCTCTAATCAAAGTGAGTTTATTAACTCACATTTCTAGCTAAATCTTGACTATAATTGCAAAATGAGGAAGAAATCGTTTACTGTAACTATACCTAATACTTTGGATGATTGCTGAAATATAATAGGAATGCGCTAAAGTAAAACAACAATAACTTTCATGTTTCTTATACGTTTGAGGCCAATCATTTTTGTTAGAAAATAGATTCAATAAGGAATAGTTTTTATTTTGGATACTTTGCAATATTTTGCAATTTTATTAACTTGAAATAGAATTGAAAATAAGAGTACAATTCTGTCTTTAACTAAATTTCCTGAGTTTAAATCAGAAATTGATTTAGCCATATCTTTTTCGTTTTTGTTCAGAACTTGATAATTTTTAAAGTTCCAAAAAGGTTATTTTGTGTGTGACAAATTTTTGCCGAACTCATTTGCATATTTTGAACATTAATTGATCAAAATCGTATTGCAAACTCTCAGCTCTGTCACTTTGATAATTATGTTATCCAAACTAAACACAGTTAGTAAATTAGGCATATCTTCCTTATTTCTTGTCCGATTTGAATAATTTTTGAACTTACGGAAAGCTTATTATGTGTGTGACAACTTTTGTGTTGAACACATTAGCATATTTTGAACATAATTGATCAAAATCCTGTTGCAAACTCTCAGATCTGTTACTTTGATAATTATGTTATCCAAACTAAACACAATTAGTAAATTTGGCCTATCTTTCTTGTTTCCTGTCGGATTTAGATGATTACTAAAGTTCCGAAAATCTTATTTTGTTTGTGATAACGTTTATGTTGAACACATTTGCATATTTTAAAAATAGATTGATCGAAATCCTGTTTCAAACTCGCAGGTCTGTCACTTTGATAATTACATTATCTAAACTAAATACAGCTAGTAACTTAGACGTATCTTTCTTGTTTCTTGTCAGATTTAGATAATTCTTGATGTTTTAGAAAACTTAGATTATTTTATAAATCTTTCTTTTTTTGAGTTTTGCAAAATTTTGAGGTTAGGATAGTCGAAACCTTATTGCTTTGCTGCTGCCCTGAGAATAAACGACAGCGATAGTGAATTTAAAACATGAGAATTATATTGGCCATATCTTTCACATTTCTTATCCAAATTCAATAATTTTAGATGTTTTGGAATTATTTAAGATGGCCAATTTTTGGAAAGTATTATGGTTTGGGATCTCCTACGTAGGAGTCTAGTCGATGAGAACCATCACGATGTTTTATTTACTTGCCAATGATATAAGGCAAATCTTGAGTATATGATTTTTAATTTGAGATTTATGGTTTATGAGGAACCATCACGATGTTTTCACTTGTCGATGAAATGAGACAAGTTACGATGCCATTTAATACTTGTCGATGAAATGAAATGAGTATGGTGTCTCTTTATCACTCGCCAATGAGATGAGGCGAGATATAATTTTCTGAGTTTTATGATGTTCCTAGTGTGGCAATGACTAGCGGCTAGTAAACCGCTAAATGTGAACGAGTGGTATGGGACACACGTTAACACTTTTCGGGTTCCTATCCGTGAGTTTGTGACACGTTCATGATGTTTACCTAACAGAACTGCTTTGAGAGGTGTTAGCGACCTAGTCATGAGGACGAACTGCTTTGGGAGGTGTTAGTGGCCTTGTTAGGGCTGACAAAACTGCTTGGAGAGGTGTCAGCGACCTTGTCATGAGGAAGAATTGCTCTGGGAGGTGTTAGCGACCTTGTTAAAGGCTTCGGCCATCCGAGAAAGGCACATGCAACATCGCTTTGGCATGCAAATGGGATTTGGCCAATCTAGGGAATTTTTATAAATTTTTGATTTGGATTTCACCAATTTGAGATGATGAATTTACTTATAGCCTTGAGTTAGAGAAAGGGTTATATCTATGTTGTTTTATAGCAATTTCGATATAGAAATTATAAACTCTTATTGAGTTTCATGAGTTTTGATTTGGAGATTATCATCGGTGATGGTTTATATTATTTGAGTGTTATTGTTGAGTTTACCTCTTTTGAGATCTTTGTATACTTAAGCGAAATTGTATACTTGAGCGACATTATTTCACTTTAGTCATGAGTATGTGTTCTTTCATAGCCTCTTCTCATTTGAGAAGAATTATCACCTTGTATATTATGCTTTATATTATCGTCTATCCTTATTAACTGATTGTTTTAGCTAGACCGACTCCTGTATTTTATACTCGTGTCAGACCGAGTTGTTTCAGGTTAGCTATCTGTTTATTGACTTAGCTTTGATGCATCTGATTGGATATCAGCCTAACATTTTGAGTAGTATATATTTCTTTCTGCTTGTTCTGATGTGTATTTTTATTTGATGTATATAGTGTGGTCTCTGAACCACTATTGTATATCATTTTGTATTGTACTGGGAGGTATCAGTGTATATGTATTTATATATATGATGATTACTATTCTGTGATGTGATATGCATTCTGTTATTGTATTTTTTTCTGATAGATCCATTAGCGATCTATAGTTTTGTATTAAGCATTTATTGGAAATGTTGATCCATGAGAGATAGAATAAAACATAAAGCATTTATCGACGTATTCAATAGATATTTAAGACATGATTATAGATGGTCGCTCCTAACCAGCCCTATTCTCCGCATTGGCAGACAGAATTACCTAGTAATTCTCTTTGTTAATGTGGGTCTTCGGGTGGGGAGTCAAAGCTTGGTATAAGCACAGAGTTCAGAACAAAATAGGATAAACACAGAACAGAAGCATATATTACCATATATCCAAGTATAGTACAAATGTTACAAATCCCTTAATCATTGTGTCCTTTATCTTATCATGTCCTTTGAGATTGAAGTTTGGGATATGTCTAGGAATACTTTTGTAAGGACCCGGATTTTTGGACGGCTAATTTGCAATATTTAAATTGGATTTAAATATTTAATTTGAACTTTAATCTGATTTTAATATGAACAGTTTGGTTTTATATGATAGAAAGGATTCAGAATTTAAATATAACGACCTGTTGAATTAATTAATTGTTAAAATAGTAATTGAATATTGGGTAAAATGTTAAATCGGGGTAGTAAGCTAGTTTAAAATATTTTAAAGGCTTATAGAATTAATATTAATAATACTGAAAATAATAGATGAGTTAAAATTTGAATTTAACATTGGTTTGTCTGATTTTAAAATTACATCGTTTAAATTAATATTTAAAATATAGGCATCCGAGGCATAGTCTCGGATTTCAACGAAATCTGTGCCATTGGATCCATAATATTGAATTATTGCTGGATTTCAAATTTCATAATTTTTGGAGTGATCGTGTGGTCATACGAGGTAAGGACGCTTCGGAAATAATTAATCGTTTTAATTCAAAATATCCTACATCAAATCACTGCAACCTTCTCCTATACGCCTACATTCCACTCAAATTAAATCACGGTCTCCCCTTTTCGTTTATAAAAATCAACAGAGCAGATAAACGTTGAAACGAAGTCTTCGTTCGTTTCAAAACCCGCTACCTCCTTCCACTTCTTTCCCCTTTTCATTTTTTTGCTTCAATCGAAATCAAATCGAAACGCAAGCCTTTCCTCTCCGCTTTCCCACCAGTTCACAAAATTGGGGGAATCGAGTTCGAGATTTATGTCGACGTGGAGATCGACAACGAGGCGGCAGCGCGCGTCGAGGAGAGCTCGAAGTGTGGTTTGACGCAGCGACATCAAGGCGAATTAGGCTAGGGCAGCGTGGAGGTGAGCAACCGTGAGAGGTCGTAGTTGTTTGGGTGGCATGCGAACTCGAGTCGCGTATCAGAAGAGAAACCAGTGCCGAAGTCGAAGGCGTCAATGAAGCCTCGACCGTGGAGGTGGTCGCACGGTGGTCGCACAGTGGCATTTGGGCCGGAGTGAGATGCAGTGGCCTCGACCAGTGAGGTATATTTCCCTGTATAATTTAAAATTTTAAAATTTACAGTAAGTTAGGGTTTTGATTTTTAAAAAAAAAAACAAATTTACTGTTAAATAGTTTTAGATCTTAAATTTATCCTAGTTTAATTTAAAAATAGGTGTATGGAAGAAGGTAATTTTTACAGTAAAGTTAAAATCTTTTCTGTTTTAAAATTTAAAATATATGTTAGGAAGATAAAATTATTTTTAGAATAAAATACATACATTTAGGCAAGACATGATTTTTATATCTATAGGACTTTGGAGGAATATAAAGATTTGATTTTTTTTAAATAAATATAAATATAAGTCATTTTGGTAGAAGAAATTACAAAGAAGAAAATTAAAATAAATATATACCTCTACATTTTAAATATTGCTAGTTCATTTAAAAATAACTTACTTAGGTGATTAATTTGTTTAATTAGCCACTAAAAGATTTTTTATAAAGGAGAATTAGTTTAAAATTTAATTATTTGTTGAAATAAATCATTGGTTAAAATTAAATTATTAGAGTTAAAGAATAAATTATTTAAACGAAAATTAATTGTTCGATCTTTTCAAATATTAATAAAATCATATAATTGTTTATATAAGGTCAAAAGTTGGGGAATTGGGTCAAGATTGGAAGGGATTGCAACTTAAAAGCAAAGGTGAGACTTTCTCACTCATTTGGTTGCCATAGATTAAATTTAAATGTTAAATTTAAATCATTGGAGGTGTTTTGGTTGATTTATAACAATTTATTCACTGGATGATATTATAGACCCATATACTGCAATATTCCACTCTGAAGTGGAAATGATATTTTACTTTGTGCTAACATTTATGGATGCAGGAAAAACAGGTTGGAGGGATCCAACAGGATTCCTCAAAGATATTTATTTACTATATATATATATATGTTGTCATATAACAGGTTGGATGAAATAATATGGAATTGCATGCGAATTGAATTATTGAGTGTTAAATAACATGGAAATTGGAATTTGGTAATTATTATACCATAAATAATTTAATTAAAGGAAGTTAAATGAAACTTAAATTAAAAGAATATTTATTTAGGATTTGGATTTACTTCTATTGAGTATAAAGTAAAATAGAAAGAATATTTATTACATTGGTTATACTTAAAATTGGTTAAAGTTAAGTTTTGGACAATTTAACTTATATATTAATAACTCTAAGGAATAAAAGCGAAATTCTAATTAAGGAAATAAAATGAAAATTTATTAAGAGATAAAAAGGGAATTCTATTATGGAATAAAAAGGAATTTTATTAAGGAATGAATTACTAAGGAATGATATGAAATACTATTAAGGAATAAAATTATAAAAGATGAATTTTTTTGAATAAAATTATTTTATAAATAAACGGAAACTCAGGAGAGTTTATCAAATTTATAAACGGGGTTTATAACTGGAAAGGAAGAAACCAGTAAATATGGGAAGAGATAAGTCCAGGAGAAATCTTATATTGAGTTATAAATTTGTTTGAAACGGAAATAGTAAAATATTTCCGAAAGTAAGAAGTGCAAATTTGGACAAGAGGCATTTATAGATGGAGTTTGGGTTTTCCATAATTATAACTTTATTTTAAAAGGGAATATTTTTAAATTACTATACCACATAAATTTTTTATAAACTATTATTTGAATGTAAAATATTTTCGAATTAGTTACTTTGAAGGCTTGGCAAATATTTATTAATAAACTCTAATTTTCTAAAACTAGTTTTGAATTTTATCATTAACTGGATATGAACTTTAATATTACTTTCGAACCATAATTTGTATAAAACCATACTTCTTATTTTATAAATATAGATGTTTTCAAATGGTTTTTAAAATCCAATTAAAATCCTCTTGTAATGGTAAGCAAATTTATATAAATGAGATAAGATTTAGGAGAAATCTTACTAAGTGGAGAAAGTGAGTTTGAGAAATTATAAGGAAAGTGTAAATTGATTTTGAGGAAGGAATGAGAAAATAAAGGATATTTTCAAAGGGTAAATCAAAATGTGAGAAGGTATAAGAAATCATTTAAATGATTTCATGGAAATAAAAGAACTTCAAAAATTTATTTAAATGGGTTAAAATGGAAATAATGTCTGAATGATATTTGAAATAAATAATTTGAGAAAATTATTTGATGGTTGCTTGTGAATGATTAATTGATAGTTAAATAACCGACTATCAATATTGGACAATGCGCTGATCGTTTCAAAGAGTCCGGGATCAGATTTAATTATCCGAAAACCACTTCGATCCGGTTTGAACGATTACGAATGAAGACCGTGAAGAGTTGAAGACGGTGATTCGGTTTGTCCAGACCCAGGGCAACTTGTATGGATTGAATGCTTTCAGAACATCGTCAGGGCGACAGTGAGCATTCTAAGTGGGACTCGTTCTTGAAAGGTAACGCTTAGCCTCAAGCCTCATCAACCAGGAATGCCTAAAACAGGGGAGGTGAAGCAAGTCTTCGTGGGTAGCCCCTACTGGAGAGTAAGGTTTCCCCTGTCTAGATGTCCCTTTTTATTTCGGCTTAGTGGGTGGTTGGTCGCGCCAACCACGTGGTGATCTTGCTTGGGACTGTCCAGTAAGGGATGGTACCGGTCTTGTGTTGCAGGGGAGTTAGGGTGGCTCCTCGTTACTCTGATCTAGACCAGGTACTGTGACGGGCAGTACCCCGGTAGCCCTGCCATTGTATGGAATTCAATCTCCAATAAGCGCCTGTACGGTTTTGATTGCGCCCAACTATTGCTGAAACATGAGATGCAAGCATTTCAGCTAGATTCTATTTTACTTTCTATAGACACTATTATAACATCAGACGAATTTAATAAAAATGTTTTAGCTATCGTAAGGTAAAAACCCGACATGTTTATTTGTGCGTGGTCTTACGAGATGCTTTTGTTTTTCAAAGGATTTTTGAAAATATAATAATCCAGTTGAGTGTGATTTTCTCACGCTGGTATTCCAGACTGACTCGGGTGTTGTTTTATATGATGCTCGGGTCAGACCGAGTTAAACAGGTTCAGGTTAAAAGCTAAGGAGTACAGGAGACGAGCTGATAACAGAGCGTACTTCCGTATTTGACTATTATTTCCGCTGTGTATGGACAATTATTAATTGTCTCTGTATGGATATTTGATGTACTCTGATGATGGTATGTATGTATATATGTGTACAGTACAGATTTCTTGTATTTAAAACTGTATTCTATATATTATATTTTATTCCGCTGCGATGTGAGATTCTGATGTTGTTTTTATTTCTTCTTCTTCTACCTCTTTCTTCTTTTACCCGAAGACTCGTACATTTGTGCCACTTTGGACAGTACTGTGGTGGAATTTTGTTAGTTCAAAGGGGTACGGATTTGCGGGCCTTGACACTTGGTATCAGAGCTGAAAGGTTAAGCGAGAACCTTGGCTCTGGTGGGGAATTACTCATTAGAAAATAGAGTCAATGGTACTCTAGAATGAGTTTGAGCATATTTATAGATATGAGGGCGTATTTGTTAGTAAGTATAAAATGATTTTATATTGTGTTGATTGATTTATTGAGTGGCATATGAACCTTCGTCGGCACAGCCTCGAAAACTGTATCGAAGGGGTTTCTAAACACTTAAATAGAGCAATTCGACACAATATTGATTTTCAAAAGTGGGTGAATGTGATAATTTCATCCAAAATATATTTTGATATAAAAGGAATATTTTCTGAAATTATTATAACCTGGATGTTTGGATGATAATATTTTTTTGACAAATGAGATAATTAAATTTAAAATAGTTATCTAATCAAGGAAAACATTAAATGTTGAATTTTGGAATTAAAATTTAAAGTGAAAAGTTAAAGATGGAAATTTAACTTGGATTAAAATTTTAAACTTGAAATTTAATTAATGATTTGGTAGGGATAAATTAGTAGATTTTAAATGAAGTTGAAATGAGAAATAAAACTTAAAGTGGATTGAAATTAATTTAAGTTATGTGAATGGAAGTAAATTGAATTAAACTGAAAATAAAATTCAGTTGTATTTGAATTAAATTGAAATTTGAAATAAAAATGGGATTAGGTGACGAAACTCGAGTTATAAATAGAAATTTCATTGAAATGGTAAGTAAAATTAAATATGAATCACAATTATTATGAATTGGATTAAAGTAAAGATAGTTTGAATTTACAAATAAAATCCAAATCAAGTATGGATGGAATAAATTGGCCTTGGATATTATCTTAACAAATTTAGAATGGCTAATTAAATCACATGGGATTTGATCTAGATGAGTATCAAATAATTTGGAAATGAATTTAAGTAAGAAGTTGCAATAAATAAATTAAGTTAAGATTTAAAATTTATGGAAAGGTGATTTCAAAGAAAGTGAAAGTTCATTGAATAAAATAGATTGGTAAAGTACCTTAAACTTTGGATGTGATTGGATGGTAAATAGCAAATTTAATTGGATTGAGAACTTTGATTGAACTGGAATTATCTTAAGCTAAGTTAATGTTTGAATTTGAATGAAGATGAATTAAATTGAGATGTAGATGATATTGTAATAAAACTCTCATTTGGGTAAAATTCATAATAATGAAATGAGGTTGAATTTAATGTAAGCTGAGTTAAGTGAAATTTGAATTTGAATAAATAAGACTTCGATAGCTTATAAAAGAATTGAGAAGCGTTGAAATAAAAATATATACTTGGCTAAGTAAAAATGCATAAACCCGAATTAAAATAAAAATGGGAATGTGGTTAACTGTAAATGAATGGAAGTGTGAAGATAAATAAGAAGTGGGACTTATAAAATTAAGGTGGAATAAATAAGTCAAATAGAATTGTTTGAATTTGGGAAATGAATAGAAATCCGAACCTGAATTACAAAATAGAATTGAACCAAAGAAATTTAAGTGAAGAGATTTTTGAAGCTAAAAATCAAGTATTGAATTATAAATTGGGAGTAAACTAATTTGGGATAAATTAGTAACTTGAATATGTGGATAAACTTTGAATTGGTTAAATAAAATTTGAATGGTAAATTAATAAAAGTGTAGGGTGAATTAAAGTGAATGGGAGGAAGAGACCTTGAATTATAAATATAAAATTCAACTTGGATTGGTTAGCAAATAAAATGAAATTGGATTAAATATAAATGGTTAGAAGTGCAAACAAAATCCAATTGTGTATAAATAAAGTGAAAATGGTCTTGTAATAAGTTAAATAAGTTCGAGAATGAATAGAACAAGGGAATTGAAATTTTAAAATGAAATAATTAATTGAGCTAAGAAGTAAATGAAAGAGATTTGATTTAAATAAAATCAAATTAAATTGGAAAAGAATTTATGGGCAAATGAAATAAACTTAAGTTATGAAAGTTAAATAATTTGAAGTAAATTAACTTAAGTCTAAAATTCAATGAAGCTTGACTTATATAAATTTGGGACATGATTGTTAAATTTTAAGCATTGAGGTTGTCGAGCTTAATAAAAATGTTTTTGAATAAAATCAATGCGAAAATGCAATCAATGCAAAGATATGGTTTAAAAATAAATAAGAATGAAATGAAATTTCATATAACTTGAGTTGGAATCAATTTTAAAACAGTTATAAAAGTAAAGAAATTGTTTGTTTGAATGAATATTGTCGAATTTGCGTAGAAATAATTGTTGTTGTCGTAAACAAGATTAAATAAAGTTCTATCGAATAATAGAAGTAAATAAACTTGATTTTTGAATAAATTGCCATGAATACAAAATAGTTCGGATTAAGAATGAATTGAATAAAAGAATGATGTGAAAATCATTTCGAATTGGATAGGATGACATAAATCAAGTAAAAGCAACTGAATTAATCTGGAAACCTTATTACTTGTTTATAAAACTTTAATCACGTATGATTGTTTATAAAATATGGTTTTGAATTGATAAGAAGCAGAAATTGATTTTTTGAAATCAATTAGATTGAAAATAGGTTTGTTTGGACATGAATATGAATTAGAGTTAAGTAAGTGTGTTGTAACTCACTTAAAGTTGAATGCAAACGGTATTTGTGTCTGTTATAAACAAATGGAACTAGCTTGGAAACTATATAAATTTGTTATGAAGTTATTTATAATGCATTACTTATGTTATTGATGTGTTGTAGTTGCTTAAATGAATGAAATGTTATAAATTTCATAAATATGTTGCTTATGTGTTTAAATTGAGTAAGTACAGGTACCAGAAGACCGTTTAGCGAGATTTTGGACGCGCGAATGCTTAAATAAATACGCCGCTTGCTTAAAATGCTAAATAAGGTACGCCTACGCAATAAAAACTAGGAAATATGAACTGTTTTTGGTTTTTCCAACCGTGTGGGTCGATGTATATATATTTATATCTTTTGTCAAATTGCAAAAGCTCCTCCGTACAAAGGGGACTCTGCCAAAAATTTTCGGAAATTTTGGGAGTTAGAAGATTTTTGAAATTTTTAAAATTTTTGTTAACGACAAACGTTTTCAAATTGGAAATTGAAATAAATTAGTGAATGAAACTAATTTAAAATAATGACATGAATTTGATATAAATGAAAAATGGAATTTAAATATTCAGAGTTAAAGATAAATTGAATTCATATGGAAATGGAAGAATCAATTTGAATAGGATTGGATATAAACTAAAGTGGTAAGATGAAAAAAAATATAAGAAACACATGAAATGCTTATACTAACGTAAGTAAAGAATGATGCATTCTCAATCGGGAATTGATATTTCAAATATAATCTAAAATAATATTTGAATGAATAGATATTGACATTTGTAAGAAAGTCGATAATATGTTTTTGAATATTGTGATTGGACATATTGCTGTGTAAGATATGCAGGTAATATAAGGGAAAGAGAATTGATTTTGATTTCAGAAGATAAATTTGAAATGCTCGAAAAAAGGTATGTGTTTAAGTTTCTATATGAAAATTGATTGGGATTTTGATCGAGCCACTTGGCTTTTTTGTTTTCTTTTGGGATTTGGGAGGCCGTAGAGCCATTTTGTAGTTGTACCGAGCTAGTCGCGCAAAGGAGACGCTGACAAAAATTTTCGGGAATACAGGGAGTTAGAAAAAAATTTTGAGAAAATTTTGATAATTCAAAATTTGGTTTTAAATTGAAACTTGAGTGGTTAAACAAATAGTATAGTTTGAAACTAGGGAAAGGTTTGGAAAGTTAATAAGAAGGGTAATGCGTCTTTTATTAGAAAGGTAGTTTGGTAGGATGCTGAATTGTTGGTTTTGAAAAATAGTAACGGGTATTAGACCATTCTTCCTAACTACTAATTTCGGGGACGAAATTCTTTTAAGGGAGGAGGAATGTAACGACCCTGATTTTTGAACGGCTAATTTTCAATATTTAAATTGGATTTAAATATTTAATTTGAACTTTAATTGGATTTTAATACGAACAGTTTGGTTTTATATGATAGAAAGGATTCAGAATTTAAATATAACGACCTGTTGAATTAATTAATTGTTAAAATAGTAATTGAATAGCGGGTAAAATGTTAAATCGGGGTACTAAGCTAGTTTAAAACATTTTAAAGGCTTATAGAATTAATATTAATAATACTGAAAATAATAGATGAGTTAAAATTTGAATTTAACATTGGTTTGTCTGATTTTAAAATTACATCGTTTAAATTAATATTTAAAATATAGCCATCCGAGGCAGTCTCGGATTTCAACGAAATCTGTGCCGTTGGATCCGTAATATTGAATTATTGCCGGATTTCAAATTTCATAAATTTTGGAGTGATCATGTGGTCATACGAGGTAAGGACGCTTCAGAAATAATTAATCGTTTTAATTCAAAATATCCTACATCGAATCACTGCAACCTTCTCCTATACGCCTCCTTTCCCCTCAAATTAAATCACGGTCTCCCCTTTTCATTTATAAAAATCAACAGAGCAGATAAACGTTGAAACGAAGTCTTCGTTCGTTTCAAAACCCGCTACCTCCTTCCACTTATTTCCCCTTTTCATTTTTTTTCTTCAATCGAAATCAAATCAAAACGCAAGCCTTTCCTCTCCGCTTTCCCATCAGTTCACGAAATTAGGGGAATCGAGTTCGAGATTTATGTCGACGTGGAGATCGACAATGAGGTGGCAGCGCGCGTCGAGGAGAGCTCGAAGTGTGGTTTGACGCAGCGACATCGAGGCGAATTAGGCTAGGGCAGCGTGGAGGTGAGCAACTGTGAGAGGTCGTAGTTGTTTGGGTGGCACGCGAACTCGAGTCACGTATCAGAAGAGAAACCAGTGCCGAAGTCGAAGGCGTCAATGAAGCCTCGACCATGGAGGTGGTCGCACGGTGGTCGCGCAGTGTCATTTGGGCCGGAGTGAGATACGGTGGTCTCGAGCAGTGAGGTATATTTCCCTGTATATTTTAAAAAGTTAAAATTTACATTAAGTTAGGGTTTTGATTTTTTTTTAAAAAAACAAATTTACTGTTAAATAGTTTTAGATCTTAAATTTATCCTAGTTTAATTTAAAAATAGGTGTATGGAAGAAGGTAATTTTTACAGTAAAGTTAAAATCTTTTCTGTTTTAAAATTTAAAATATATGTTAAGAAGATAAAATTATTTTTAGAATAATATATATATATATTTAGGCAAAACAAGATTTTTATATCTATAGGACTTTGGAGGAATATAAAGATTTGATTTTTTTTTTTAAAATAAATATAAATATAAGTCATTTTAGTATAAGAAATTACAAAGAAGAAAATTAAAATAAATATATACCTCTACATTTTAAATATTGCTAGTTCATTTAAAAATAATTTACTTAGGTGATTAATTTGTTTAATTAGCCACTAAAAGATTTTTTATAAAGGAGAATTAGTTTAAAATTTAATTATTTGTTGAAATAAATCATTGGTTAAAATTAAATTATTAGAGTTAAAGAATAAATTACTTAAACGAAAATTAATTGTTCGATTTGTTCAAATATTAATAAAATCATATAATTGTTTATATAAGGTCAAAAGTCAGGGGATTGGGTCAAGACTGGAAGGGATTGCAACTTAAAAGCAAAGGTGAGACTTTCTCACTCATTTGGATGCCATAGATTAAATTTAAATGTTAAATTTAAATCATTGGAGGTGTTTGGTTGATTTATAACAATTTATCCACTGGATGATATTATAGACCCATATACTGCAATATTCCACTTTGAAGTGGAATTGATATTTTACTTTGTGCTAACATTTATGGATGCAGGGAAAACAGGTTGGAGGGATCCAACAGGATTCCTCAAAGATATTTATTTACTATATATATATATATATATATGTTGTCATATAACAGGTTGGTTGAAATAATATGGAATTGCATGCGAATTGAATTATTGAGTGTTAAATAACATGGAAATTGGAATTTGGTAATTTTTAAATACCATAAATAATTTAATTAAAGGAAGTTAAATGAAACTTAAATTAAAAGAATATTTATATAGGATTTGTATTTACTTCTATTGAGTATAAAGTAAAATAAAAAGAATATTTATTACATTGGTTATACTTAAAATTGGTTAAAGTTAAGTTTTGGACAATTTAACTTATATATTAATAAATCTAAGGAATAAAATTGAAATTCTAATTAAGGAAATAAAATGAAAATTTATTAAGAGATAAAAAGGGAATTCTATTATGGAATAAAAATGAATTTTATTAAGGAATGAATTACTAAGGAATGATATGAAACACTATTAAGGAATAAAATTATAAAAGATGAAATTTTTTGAATAAAATTATTTTATAAATAAACGGAAACTCAGGAGAGTTTATCAAATTTATAAACGAGGTTTATAACTGGAAAGGAAGAAACCGGTAAATATGGGAAGAGATAAGTCCAGGAGAAATCTTATATTGAGTTATAAATTTGTTTGAAACGGAAATAGTAAAATATTTCCGAAAGTAAGAAGTGCAAATTTGGACAAGAGGCATTTATTGATGGATTTTGGGTTTTCCATAATTATAACTTTATTTTAAAAGGGAATATTTTTAAATTACTATACCACATAAATTTTTTATAAACTATTATTTGAATGTAAAATATTTTCGAATTAGTTACTTTGAAGGCTTGGCAAATATTTATTAATAAACTCTAATTTTCTAAAACTAGTTTTGAATTTTATCATTAACTGGATATGAACTTTAATATTACTTTCGAACCATAATTTGTATAAAACCATACTTCTTATTTTATAAATATAGATGTTTTCAAATGGTTTTTAAAATCCAATTAAAATCCTCTTGTAATGGTAAGCAAATTTATATAAATGAGATAAGATTTAGGAGAAATCTTATTAAGTGGAGAAAGTGAGTTTGAGAAATTATAAGGAAAGTGTAAATTGATTTTGAGGAAGGAATGAGAAAATAAAGGATATTTTCAAAGGGTAAATCAAAATGTGAGAAGGTATAAGAAATCATTTAAATGATTTCATGGAAATAAAAGAACTTCAAAAATTTATTTAAATGGGTTAAAATGGAAATAATGTCTGAATGATATTTGAAATAAATAATTTGAGAAAATTATTTGATGGTTGCTTGTGAATGATTAATTGATAGTTAAATAACCGACTATCAATATTGGACAATGCGCTGATCGTTTCGAAGAGTCCGGGATCAGATTTAATTATCCGAAAACCACTTCGATCCGGTTTGAACGATTACGAATGAAGACCGTGAAGAGTTGAAGACGGTGATTCGGTTTGTCCAGACCCAGGGCAACTTGTATGGATTGAATGCTTTCAGAACATCGTCAGGGCGACGGTGAGCATTCTAAGTGGGACTCGTTCTTGAAAGGTAACGCTTAACCTCAAGCCTTATCAACCGGGAATGGCTAAAACAAGGGAGGTGCAGCAAGACTTCGTGGGTAGCCCCCACTGGAGAGTAAGGTTTCCCCTGTCTAAATGTCCCTTTTTATTTCGGCTTAGTGGGTTGTTGGTCGCGCCAACCACGGGGTGATCTTGGTTGGGACTATCCAGTAAGGGATGGTTCCGGCCTTGTGTTGCAGGGGAGTTAGGGTGGCTCCTCGGTACTCTGATCTAGACCAGGTACTGTGACGGGCGGTACCCCGGTAGCCTTGCCACTGTATGGAATCCAATCTCCAATAAGCGCCTGTACGGTTTTGATTGTGCCCAACTATTGCTGAAACGTGAGATGCAAGCATTTCAGCTAGATTCTATTTTACTTTCTATGGACACTATTATAATATCAGACGATTTTAATAAAAATGTTTTAGCTATCGTAAGATAAAAACCCGACATTTTATTTGTGGCGTGGTCTTACGATATGCTTTTGTTTTTCAAAGGATTTTTGAAAATATAATAATCCAATTGAGCGTGATTTTCTCACGCTGGTATTCCAGACTGACTCGGGTGTTGTTTTATATGATGCTCGGGTCAGACCGAGTTAAACAGGTTCAGGTTAAAAGCTAAGGAGTTTAGGAGACGAACTGATGACAGAGCGTACTTCCGTATTTGACTATTATTTCCGCTGTCTATGGACAATTATTAATTGTCTCTATATGGATGTTTGATGTACTCCGATGATGGTATGTATGTATATATGTATACAGTATAGATTTCTTGTATTTAAAACTGTATTCTATATATTATATTTTACTCCGCTGCGATGTGAGATTCTGATGTTGTTTGTATTTCTTCTTCTTCTACCTCTTTCTTCTTTTACCCAAAGACTCGTACATTTGTGCCACTTTGGACAGAACTGCAGTGGAATTTTGTTAGTTCAAAGGGGTACGGATTTGCGGGTCTTTACAACTTTGTTCCGTAGTATTCCAAAATAGAATTGATGGCATCTTATCTTAGGAGATAATCCTCTTTGGATACTCAATTGTAGACATAATTGTGAGATTACTTCAATCGAAGTAACGATATTTTGTTAGTGTTCTTCTTCTCATTCGAGAAGATATCTTAACCGTACTCTTATATTTCGTTGATCTCCTTTTAATCCACTATGTGGTGCTAGGGTCATTCCTCTGCTTGACCCTATATCGATTTTTCATGAGCTACGGGTTGTGGAGGATAGCGTTACTCTTACCGCATTCTGCACTCGTTATACGTCTTGTGAGTGGTTCACTATACCGTTTGGAATAATGAACACTCCTGTCTTTTCCATCAGTCTTGAGAAGCGACTATTCTAGGAATATCTCGATGAGCACTATTTGTGTTCCTTGATTTTGAGAATAAGTAATAAATTGTGTTTTCAAATTTTTCAAAAATTGAAGATAGGTCTCTAAGAGAAATTGAATTTTGTTTTTGGGAAAACAAAGAATATTTTAAGTATTATATATGAGGTATTTCTTTTTAAAGAAAATGAATTTTTATATTGGGTTGTCTGTCTAGTGCTTTAAGAATTCTGGTCGATGCGTTTGGCCAATGTTATCGATGGGAAATTTCCTAAACGCTATGATGAGACAGTCAGACACGGTAAATTGAGTTTTAATAAGTAAAGTTTGAAAAAAATTAATATGATGGAGTATTAATTTTATTTTAAATGTTTAATAAAGCCCTTGAACCATAGTGAGTGTTGGACGAGTGGCGAGGCAGTTTTGATCACTCGAGCAACTCTGCTGCCAATCAATGAGGTCATTCACTATAAATCAATGGCGAGGAAGTACCCTTATATTATTTGAAATTTATGAAATTTAGTATGGTAATTTGGGTAAGCAAAGTGAATAATTCTAATTAAGGAGATGTCTTAATTAGAAGAAAATATCATTTGATTCTTTGATTAACAAAATGATGTATTTAAGGTAAAAGAATACTTTGGTTTGAAAATTAAAATATTAATTGAATATTTTAGTACAAGTAATTAATGACGACTATAAAAATTTATTTTTATGGATAATTAATAATCATCTTTTGATAATGGAGGAAATTAATTATCTCTTCCAAAATGAGTTTTCATAATTATTTTTCTTTAAAGCTAGATTTTGGAAAGTATGAAAATATTTCCACTTAGTAGAATATTTTATGATAATTATATAAGGTTGATTATAATTTTATATGTCTTAGCTTTTAAGGGGAAAATAAGATATTTAAATAAAATATTTAGAGAAAAAAAAATCTTGTTTGAAAATGTAGTTTGAAATTAAAATGGTTCGGGAGAATTTCAAATTTCAAATTGATTTTAAAAGCTGAAATTTCATTTAAAAAAAGTGCTGTACTAAAACAATGATAACTTGAGATTTATGACTCTTAATGAGCTCAATCATTTTGCAAATGAAAGAACTTTTAGTAAGCTATAAAGTTTATTTTTACCACTTTTGATGATTTTGCATTTTACTAAGACTAAAATGGGTTTGAAAGTGGATAGGCAGTTCTGCAATATTGCAAAATTCTCTAAAACTTAAGCTGAAAGTTAATTTAGCATAACTTTCAAACCGTAAATCCGATTTTTATGATCTTTATATTGCTGGAAAGCATAGACTGGGTAGAACAACTTTTTTTGTAAATTTCTTCGTATTTTGTTGTTTGCTGAGTCAAAATAGGCCTTCTTTATAGCAAGTCTGAAATGAAATTGGTTTATTTCTTCTTAATAGTTAAGTGTATAACTACTTATTTACGAACATGAACTAATATCATCTATTCGAGTTAAGTACAAGGGAAAAGTGGATAGTTGGACTATATTTTGAGCAAAAATAATATATATAAGTTTGTGCAAACTCGCTAAAAAAATAGCTAAATAGGAAGGTATGTTTCCGGATTAATTTTAAAGTGTTAAATGATGATATATATTGTGTTTCTGACCTAATAGTCGCTGTATATTATATAATTCATTACTTTAATATTGTATACGGCACTCTGTACAAAGGAGACTCTGCCGATTTTTTCGAAAAGTTCTAACACTTAGAAAATTTGAGAAACAAATTGAAAAAAATATATGTTACAAACTAGAGTATACCTGTGATGACCCAGAATTTTCGAGCATTTCAAATCGAAATATTTAATTGATTTTAAATATTTAAAAGTTTAATTTTTTTAACTTGAATCCAAATATCACAATTTATTTGATAATTAAATTATTGAATTAAATAATTTGAGGTTGGGTAAAATGTTGAATCTGGAGTTCTAAGCCGGTGAAAAATAATTTGAAGGCCTATAAGATTTATATTGATAGTGTTGAGGATAATAAAAGTTTTAAAAATCAAATTTAATACCGATTTGTTCAGTTTGAAATTTTATTGTTTTAAATTGAATTTAAAAATAGCCTTCCGAGGCATAGTCTCGGAATTCGACGAAACTAGTTCCATTGGATCCGTAATATTGTACTATTATCGGATTTCAAATTTCGTTGCAATCAGAGTTGTTGTTTGAGCATATGATAATTAAATGTGCTGAAATTTATATCGAAAATTCAATATGTAAAAATAAAGTAAAAAATAAAAATCAAATCAAAAATCACATCTGCAACCCTAACTTAAAACTAGGCCGAACTATTATCTGAGATAAGCCACCCTATACTCTGAAAACATCGCGTCTTGTCTCCACTTGTCTCCCCTCAATTTCGTTTAATATCTCACACAATCCTCTCCTCTTCATTTCACCTTAAATCAAATTGAAATCGTCCAAAAAGAAAATAAATCATGGCCGCCTCCTATCTCGTTATGAATCAATTCGAACCAGTGTTAATCGCGGTCAATTCCTAATCGAATCGAGGCTTATGGCAACTCCTGAAGCGCAGGCATGTTCGCGCACGCGTAAGAGAAGCTCGGCGAATTGTGGGTCAGGAGCCTAGTGTAGTGAGGTGCGAACGTAGTCGAGATGATGTGATGTTCGATCGGGATGTAGCGTTTGGTGATGGTGCAGTTGGTCGCGGTGGGATTTGGGATCGCGATTTGAGTTATGGAATGGTTATGGGTGTCGATCGAGGTGAGGACGTTATCGATTTCGGCTATGAGGAGGGAATTCGTCATTGAATTGGTCGCGGTCGATTTCATGGCGAAGTCGCGAATGATGAGGCTTCGCTGGCGAAATCTGGAGGAAGGCACGGGGCAGCTGCTCGTGGTGGACTTTCTGTGGCCGCATCAATGGGGGAGACGATATCTGGTCTTCGGCAACGCAGCAGGGCCGAGGTGAGTTTTTCCGTTGATTCCTCGTTGTTATTAGTCATTTAAAACTCACATATGGTGTTCTTGTCAATTTACAACATGAAGAAAAATTTATTTTAAATTTACAGTAAGTCTGCAAGGATAGTTATATGTATTTACAGTTTGCTTTCAAGATTTTATTAATATATGTGGTTACAGAAATCAAAGAAAATTTATGTTTACAGAAAAGGATATTCGATATTTTTATATAAATATATATAATACACAAACACACTTTACGTTTATTGGTCTAATTTAAAAAAAAGAGTATATACCAGGAAGATTTATTTGTTAATAAAACTTATTTATTATTTTGGATACTAAAGGATATTTCTATTAAAGGAAATTTATTTAAATAAATAATTAGTTAAGAAAGTTTATCAAAGGGAAAGAAAATGTTCAATAAGTTTGAATATTAATAATAATCATTTAATGTTTATACAAGGTCTTAAATCGGGAAAAATATAGCTGGATAGAAATGGATTGCCAAACAAAACCGAAGGTGAGTTAATCTCATTCAGTTAAATTTAAATTTAAATTTGAATTTGAATGATTAAATTTAAATAATTGTTTGAATGGTTGAATTGATTGATGTGCTATATTATGGCATTTATTACATCTTGGAATGATTGATTTGCCGCACTTTTACAGCGGATGAGACCCAATGCGCCGCAATAATAGCGGATAATATTATATCAATCCCTTATACTGCGATATTCCACCTCGAAGTAGAATTGGTATTTATGTTGTGCTAACGTCTGTGGATGCAGGGAAAACAGGTTGGAGGGATCCAACTGGATTCCTTAACATTTATGTAAATTATTTAATATT
Source organism: Allium cepa (assembly GCA_030765085.1). NCBI lineage: Eukaryota > Viridiplantae > Streptophyta > Magnoliopsida > Asparagales > Amaryllidaceae > Allium > Allium cepa. Next base: position 390,502,441 of record CM060935.1, read on the forward strand.
CTCTGTTGTGATTATTGATATTTTATGATGAATTATATTGGAATATTGAATGTTATGGTTTGATTGATTATATTTGGGTATAATGAGTTACCAAAATATATAAATTGGATTTTGGAAAGATAATAAAAAAGTGAATTTGTAAGCTAAATAATTATAGAAAATTTGAATGAATTTAAGAATGAATTGAAAAAGAATAAAAGTGATTTTAAAATTCTAATAAATAAATTTCGAGTATGGAAAGGAGATTTTGAATAAACAGAAATTAATGAATCGTAAACTTGAGTGATATCAATTAAAGGAATAAAGCATCATTTTAAAATTCAAACTTTAAATTTATTTAAAGGGATTAAGAAGTAATTTGAGAAATCTAAAATTGGTATTTTCAGTTGAAGTATTTTAAATCATAATTAAGGAATAAAATCTGAAATTAATGAATTTTGGAATAAAAGGGAGTAAATTGGAAATCGATTTGGAAATTGATTCAAGTGTTTGAAATTGGAAATTTAAAGAAGAATGTGAAGAAAAGTATATTTCCTTGGATAGCCAAGTACGGTTCCAAAGTAAATTTTAAATATAAGTTAAAGGCTTTAATGTTGTTTTAAAAAGGCATGTTTTAGGAAATTTAATAATTCTAAAGGTTCAAATTCTAAAGGTAAATATTTTTGAAATCTATTATCGTAGTAATTATTTAAAAAGTGACTTAGTATTTTGTATTAAAAAGTGAAAACCTAGTTTTATATATTATAAAGTAACCTTATTTTCAAATGTTCATATAGTATGTATTTTTAACAAATTATTGAAGTAGTTTTAACTTAAATGTTTTAAAGTATATTCCAAAGTAAAGCGTTTTAAATTATTTTAAAAATCTACAGTTTTGTGCTTGGTGGTTTCAGTGGAAATTGAAATACTTGGAATTTATTCTAAGAAAGGAAGATAGTTTAAAAATGTTTTCAAAGGGTTTGAAAAGTGGAAATATATCTTGTGAAGATATTTTGGGATAAATAAATAATTTGGGAAATTATTTATTGTGTGATGGATGTTGTAATTATTAATTGATAGTTAAATCACCGACTATCATTATTGGCCAAATGCGCTAATCGTTTCGAAGAGACCGGCATCGAGATTTATTTCTTGAAAACCACTTCGATCCGGTTTGTACGTTTTCGTGGAAAACGAGTTTGGATTCGAAGATGGAGCAGTGAAGTGCAAGGGCTAATCGCTACTAATCCTGAGGATATTTCCAAAATGGACATAGTAGGAGTAGTGCCTTCGGTTCCATTCGAACCCGGGACAGACTTGTATGGACGAATGCTTTCGGAACATCGTCACGTGGGCGATAGGCATTCTAAGGGATATGTTCTAAAAAGGTAACGCTTATCCTCAAGCTTCATCAACCGAGAATGACTGAAAAACAGGGGTTATGCAGCAAGGCTAGGTGGGTAGCACCCAAGTAGGGTGAGGTCATCTCTATCTAGATGTCCCTTTTATTTCGGCTTAGTGGGCGGTTGCTGATCCCAACTGTGGGGTGATCTCACTCGGGATTATCCAGTAAGGGGTAGTCCCAGTCTTGTGTTGCAGGGGAGTGGGCGTACTCCTAGGTACTGTGATCTAGGCCACGTACTGTGACAGGTGGTACCCCACTGCCTAGTCATTAGTTGGAAATCCATTCTACCTACGAGCCTTGTACGAGTTTTGTTTGTATTACCCACCCTGTGGCTAGTAGCTGGAATTTAATAGATGTAACAATTTCGTCTATTTTATAAGTATTTGTATATAGACCCTATTATAATATCAGAGGATTTCTATAAAAAATGTTTTAGCTATCGTAAAGTAAAAACCCGACATGTTTATTCGTGGCGTGGTCTTACGAGATGCTTTTGTTTTCAAAAGATTTTTGAAACTTTAATAATCAATTGAGTGTGATTTTCTCACGCTGGTATATCCAGACTGACTCGGGTGTTATTTAACTGTAATGCTCGGGTCAGACCGAGTATTATAGGATACAGGATATGATGTCGTGGAGCTTAGGAGACGAGCTGGATGACGATACGTACTTTCATACTTGTTTTATATATAATCCGCTGTGTTGAATAGCTGTGTGTCCAGTTGTATGTTATTGATGTTGTTGAACTCTGATGATGTACTCTGATGATGATGATGTATGTATAAAACAGATATATATTTGTTTTTGTGTAAAGATCTGTTATTATATATATTATATTTTATTCCGCTGCGATGGTTAGGTTCTGATGTTGTTTTCTATTTTCTTCTTCTACCTCTTCTTCTTTAACCCAAATGGTTCGTATTTCCGTACAACTTGAGTTGATTTAGGTAGAATAGTGTTAACTCAAGGGGTACAGATTTGCGGGTCGTTACACTTGGTATCAAAGCTTAGGTTGGTGATAACCTTGGCTCTGGTGGGTGAATACTCATTTAATAGAGTCTGTATTACTCTAGAATGAGTTTGAGAGTATTAATAGATATGAGCGCGTATTTTTTAGTGAATATAAAATTGTCTTATATTGTGTTGATTTATCGGTTGAGTGTTTATGGATTCTGGTCGATATATGGGATGCCATGTTATCGATAGGAATTTTTAAACTCTTGAACAAGGTAAACAGACACAGTATGGTTTTAAATAGGGTAAATGAAATAATTTTACCCAAAATTATTTTTTATATAAAGGAAATAATTTTTCGTAAATTGTTATAATTATATATGGATGCTTGAATGGTAGAAAGTGATAATATTTAATTATTATCATTGTATGATAATTGAATAAGAATTTAAATAATAACCAAAGGTTAAGAAATAAATTAATAAAATAAATGGGATTTGTAAATGTGATTTATAATTGAATAAGATATTGAAACCATAACTAAAAACTAAGAAATCAATTTGTGTACAAATGAAATTTGTAAATATAAACTATAATTGTAAATTATAGTGTTAGTAATAATTAAAATAAGATAAAATTCCAAAGTAATGTTTGAATATAAATTTAAAGGAGTTGGAATTTGAAAATTTGGAAATTTAAATTTCTTTGAAGTTGAAAATGATTCTCAAAAGTTGAGAAGATAATATATATTGAGAAATATTCTTGAATCGGATGTGAAATCTAGAGAGATTTGGAATTTAAAAATATTGGAAGGGTTTTAAAAGGAAAGAAAAGCATTGATCTGTTTCGGTTGCTGGAAAATAATTTTGGTGATGACTGCAGCATCATCGATGTTTATTTTCGAGTTTCCAAGAGAGAAATTGCTACCAAATTGTTTTGAATTGGAATTGTTTGCAAAAAATGAATTTGATTTTTAGAAATGCAAGGAATTTTGAATATAGAAGATTTCAAAGGGAATTTTGAAATGTTAAAGACTGTTTAAACTCTGGAATCTTAACTAGAAAAGCTTATGGCATATAATAAGTTTGATGACATGTAAATTAGGAATTTGTTGAAATAAAATTCAACTTTGTAAGTAAGTAAAGTGGAAACTGGAAGTTAAAATTTAAATTGTGTTAGATTATGTGGAATGAAAAAAAAATTTAGTCAAGTTGGGCTAAATAAAACAAAGTTTTGAGATTTAACATTTATAAGTAACGGATAAATTAATATGGTATGCAAATGAAATGAAATTCAATATTGGATGATGCTTGATTTAATTGTGTAAAAATAAGTGTAGAATTAGTTCAAATGAACGAAAAATAATTAATGTTGGAAATAAAATTTATTGGTTGAAAATGAATTGGTGAATGAATAAATGGATCAACTATTGAACTTATAAAGTAAAGTTGATATTAATAAGAAGAAATTGAAAATTTTAATCCGGGAATTAAAATTTAACTTGAGTGAATGAAAGTGAAGAAAATACATTTGAATTTAACTTGAGATAAGTTGAATAAAATTGAAATTGAAATTGAATTAAATTGGATATAAAGTTGGAAGGAAAAATGATTATAATTGGGAAATGAAAATTTATACCTTAAGCTAGTAAGTGATATATATAATCTGAAATTGCGATTATAAGATGAAATGACTCAAATGAGCAAGGAGCAATATAAGCTTTTAAATAAATAAATGGAATATGACTTGAAATATTATTCAAATGAGCTTGGGTTATGGAATTAGAAATGAATATGTGTATATATTATAAACTTGGATTATAAATAAATTTGTGACTTATAGAACTTAGAAATGGAATTGTAAGTGAATTAAATATAAAGTGGAGTTGGTTGGAATTGGATTACAATAGAAATGATTTAAGTTGCAAATAAAATCCAATATGAATATAACGAGTTAATTGTGTGCTTGGATATTATTTTGATAAATTGAGAATGTGAATTAAAATTCAAATGGATTGAATTAATGATATACAAGCATGGAAGGTTGTTGAGCTTAAATAAAAATTTGGCGAGTATGAAATAGATTGATTTTAAACTCGATTAAATTTGATATGAGTTTGTTTCGATTGGAAATGGTTAGTGATATTCAAAACATAAATTGTTTCAAGCTAAATAAAATGGGTTCGTATGGAACCTATGCACTATGAAATAAAATACCATGTATGATAAAATAGAAATGAATTAAAAATGAATTGAGTTGGAGATTAATTTAAAATTTGCTATAAAACTTAAGAAATAAAATTCTATGAACTGGTAAATGTAAATAAAATTGATTTTGAAATCAATTGAATTGAATATGAGCTTGTTTGAATTAAATATGAATTGAAATTATATGGAATTGGATCAAAATAAAAATGATTTGAGATTAAAACAAATCCAATTGAAGCATGAATTGAATAACTTTCTTATTAATAAATTCAATAATGAAATGTTAATGTGAATTAAAGTTAAAAATGTATAAAAGAATAAACTAATCTGATAAATTAATAAAATGGTTGGGATTTGACCCAGGGAAAATCAAATCAAAGATTTGAAGGGAAGTTGGTTGAATAAAATAAACTTAAGTTATTGGGTGGAATAGTATGAAGAAAATAAATAACTTAAGTACAATGTGGGATGGTTATGTTGGTTGTCGAGTATAATAAAATAGTTTGGAATAAAACTTTTTGGATATGAAAGAAATGCAATGGAAGTTTGTGAATAAATTAAAATGGGATGGGATTAGGTGTAAATTGAGTTGGAATCAATTTAGATGGTTATAAAGCTTATGTAATTATTTATTCACATTAATATTGTCAAATTGCATAAGGAAATGGATCGTTTGATGTAAACGAGATTGGATAAAATTCTATGAATTATTAGAAGTGAAATAAGATGATTTTGAAATCATTTGGAATGAACGTGAGTTTGTTTTGCTTAGGATGAATTAAATATAAGCGTATAAGTTGTAAATCACTTCAACTGAATGGAATCGTTTGAGAATTGATTATAAGCAATTGTAATAAGTGTCAGAACCTTTTATATGCTTATGGAAATTATATAACATGCATTATATGTGAAATTTATGTGTTTATGCTAGTATATCACATGCATTGTTACAGGATCGATGTTTAGCTATTTAAATTTAAGTGAAATGCTATAAAATTCCTATATTTAGTACTTACATATTTAAAATTGAGTAAGTACAGGTACCGGGAAGCCGTTTGGCTGGATTGGATCGCGATAAATGCTAAAATAAATAAGCCGCTTGCTTATAAATGCTAAATAAGGTACGCCTATGCAATAAAAATAGGAAATATGAACTGTTTTTGGTTTTTCTGACTGTGTGGGTCGATGTACATATATTTATATCATTTGTCAAATTGCAAAAGCTCCTCCGTACAAAGGAGACTCTGCCAAAAATTTTCAGAAATTTTGGGAGTTAGAAAAAAATTTTGGAAAAAATTTTAGTTAACGACAAAACGATTTCAAATTGGAAATTGAAATAAATTAGGGAATGAAACTAATTTTAAATAATAATATGAGTCAGTATAAATGGAAGATAAAATTAAATGTTCGGAGTTGAAAATAAATTAAATTCATATGGAATGGGAGAACCAATTCGAATAGAAATAGATATCAACTAAAGTGGTAAAGTGAAAATAAATAAAGGAACATATAAAATGTTTATACTAAACTTAAGAAGGGAACGGTAAATTCTTAAATGGGAAATTGAAATTTGGTATTACAAATATATTCTAAATTAATATTTGGATGAATAGAGATTGACATTTGGTAAGGATGTCAATAAAATGTTTTGAATGTTGTGATTGGATATTATTGCTAAGTGGAATATACATGTATTATGAAGGAAAGAAAAATGGGTTTTTATTCCAGAAGATAAATTTGAATTTCTCGACAAAAAGGTATGTGTTTAAATTTCAGTATGAAATTTGATTGGGTTTTTTGATCGAGCCACTTGGATTTTTGTTTCCTTTTGGAATTTGGGAGCCCGTAGAGGCCTTTTGTAGTTGTACCGAGCTAGCCGTGCAAAGGAGATGCTGGCGAATTTTTTCCGAAATTTAGGAAGTTAGAAAATTTTTGAGAAAATTTTGATAATTCAAAATTTGGTTTTAAATTGAAACTTGAATGGTTAAACAAATAGTATAGTTTGAAACTATAGGAGAGTGAGAAGTTAATAAAAATGATAATGGGTCTTTTATAAAAAGATAGTCGGTAAGATGTTGAATTGTTAGAAACTGTTTGCTTTTGGGAAAAAAGGGTAGACGGGTATAGGCCCATTCTTCCTAACTAGAAATTTCGGGGACGAAATTCTTTTAAGGAGGGAGGAATGTGACGACCTGGAATTTTCGATCATTTAAAATCGAAATATTAATTGATTTTAAATATATAAAAGTTTAATTTTTTTTAACTTGAATCCAAATATCACAATTTATTTGATAATTAAATTATTGAATTAAATAATTTGAGGTTGGGTAAAATGTTGAATCTAGAGTTCTAAGTCTGTTAAAAATAATTTGAAGGCCTATAAGATTTATATTGATAGTGTTGAGGATAATAAAAGTTTTAAAAATCAAATTTAACACTGATTTGTTCAGTTTGAAATTTTATTGTTTTAAATTGAATTTAAAAATAGCCTTCCAAGGCACAGTCTCGGAATTCGACGAAACCAATTCCATTGGATCCATAATATTGTACTATTATCGGATTTCAAATTTCGTTGCAATCAGAGTTGTTGTTTGAGCATATGATAAGTAAATGTGCTGAAATTTATATCGAAAATTCAATATGTAAAAATAAAGTAAAAAATAAAAATCAAATCAAAAATCACATCTGCAACCCTAACTTAAAACTAGGCCGAACTATTATCTGAGATAAGCCACCCTATACTCTGAAAAACATCGCGTCTTGTCTCCTCTTGTCTCCCCTCAATTTCGTTTAATATCTCACGCAATCCTCTCCTCTTCATTTCCCCTTAAATCAAATTGAAATCGTCTAGAAAGAAAATAAATCATGGCAGCCTCCTATCTCGTTATAAATCAATTCGAACCAGTGCTAATCGCGGTAAATTCCTAATCGAATCGAGGCTCACGGCAACTCCTGAAGTGTAGGCATGTTCGCGCACGCGTAAGAGAAGCTCGGCGAATTATGGGTCAGCAGCCTAGTGCAGTGAGGTGCGAACGTAGTCGAGATGATGTGATGTTCGATCGAGACGTAGCGTTTGGTGATGGATCAGTTGGTCGCGGTGGGATTTGGGATCACGATTTGAGTTCTGGAATGGTTATGGGTGTCGATCGAGGTGAGGACGTTATCGATTTCGGCTTCGAGGAGGGAATTCGTCATTGAATTGGTCGCGGTCGATTTCATGGCGAAGTCGCGAATGATGAGGCTTCGCTGGAGAAATCTGGAGGAAGGCACGGGGCAGCTGCTCGTGGTGGACTTTCTGTGGCCGCATCAATAGGGGAGACGATATCTGGTCCTCGGCAACGCGGCGGGATCGAGGTGATTTTTTCCGTTGGTTCCTCGATGTTATTAGTCATTTAAAACTCACATATGGTGTTCTTGTCAATTTACAACATGAAGAAAAATTTATTTTAAATTTACAGTAAGTCTGCAAGGATAGTTATATGTATTTACAGTTTGCTTTCAAGATTTTATTAATATATGTGGTTACAAAAATCAAAGAAAATTTATGTTTACAGAAAAGGATATTCGATATTTTTATATAAATATATATAATACACAAACACACTTTAAGTTTATTGGTCTAATTTAAAAAAAAGAGTATATACTAGGAAGATTTATTTGTTAATAAAACTTATTTATTATTTTGGATACTAAAGGATATTTCTATTAAAGGAAATTTATTTAAACAAGTAATTAGTTAAGAAAGTTTATCAAAGGGAAAGAAAATGTTTAATAAGTTTGAATATTAATAATAATCATCTAATGTTTATACAAGGTCTTAAATCGGAAAAATATAGCCGGATGGAAATGGATTGCCAAACAAAAACCGAAGGTGAGTTAATCTCACTCAGTAAAATTTAAATTTAAATTTAAATTTGAATGATTAAATTTAAATAATTGTTTGAATGGTTGAATTGATTGATGTGCTATATTATGGTATTTATTACATCTTGGAATGATTGATTTGCCGCACTTTTATAGCGGATGAGACCCAATGCGCCGCAATAATAGCGGATAATATTATATTTAATCCCATATACTGCGATATTCCACCTCGAAGTGGAATTGGTATTTATGTTGTGCTAACGTCTGTGGATGTAGGGAAAACAGGTTAGAGGGATCCAACTAGATTCCTCAACATTTATTTAAATTTTTTAATATTCTCTGTTGTGATTATTGATATTCTATGATGAATTATATTGGAATATTGAATGCTATGGCTTGATTGAATATATTTGGGTATAATGAGTTACCAAAATATATAAATTGGATTTTGGAAAGAAAATAAGAAAGTGAATTTGTAAGCAAAATAATTATAGGAAATTTGAATGAATTGATAAAGAATAAAAGTGATTTTAAAATTCTAATAAATAAATTTCGAGTATGGAAAGGAGATTTTGAATAAACAGAAATCAATGAATTGTAAACTTAAGTGATATCAATTAAAGGAATAAAGCATTATTTTAAAATTCAAAGTTTAAATTTATTTAAAGGGATCAAGAAGTAATTTGTGACGCCCCACCTCTATACCCACGCTAGCCAAGAACATTACGGTGAATGCTGTCAACTAGCACGGAGAATAAGGCTGTTGAGGAGCGACCATCCGTGTAATTGCTTTGTGCGAGCATCGATATGTCAGATAGTATAGCATGTAATTCTTTTCAAGTGGAAATCCGACATGCCGACACAAACTCAAAGCTACTACACAGTGGCTATAATATCTTCGGAAACAAATATAGAAGTAAACATAACATAAATCAGTCACAGACAATTCATATCACAAAGGCGGAAATAGATATGAATATAACACATGAAAGTGTTCATCAGAGTAGTGGTCTAAAGAGATCCACAATATCACAAAAGAATAGTTACACGAACTTCACAAAAGAATAAGTATACATTATGGAGTCTATCTCTCAAAGGTATACAACAAAAACTACTAATCTAAGTAGTTAGCCAAAAGTCAGAGGGATCAATCCCAAGAGAGAAGTCAAGCAGGAGCACCTGTAACATCTCGGCCTGACCCGAGTATTATTTAATAAGAAAATAATAAACGGATCAGTCTAGCTATAAATATCAGATGAAGTGATATATAATAAGAGATATGACATAAACATATAATAATCACAATGCCAAGCTGTGATATATATAAGTAATTGATAATCAACAAGAGATTAATCAATAACACGATAATCTACTCAAGATAAAAAGGAATGTCATACTCCTAATTTCATTCACCAAGCCACAATATATGACACATATATCAATGCCCATCGTAAAAGTTGGTGAAACATAAATTCCAGAATTCAACACACGAGATCCAGAAATCACAAGGAAAGGATCAACGACGTCGTACAGCGGGACATCCGATGAACCAAATCACAATCAAAGGGAACAACGACGTCGTACAGCGGGACGTCCGATGAACCAAATCACAATCAAAGGGAACAACGACATCGTACAGCGGGACGTCCGATGAACCAAATCACAAAGACATAGCACGATGCTAGTCTAAAACCTAAAATGATCGTCATGATCAAAGAGAAGTGTCGATTACACTAAGCTAGTAAATATATAAGCTTAGCTTCATGTCCCATAACCACTAGCTTAACTTAAATATTTACGAACAAATTGTAGATCTCCACTAGAAAATTGTCACAAGAGATTCAATCGAACAAGTCCAAGAATTAACCGACGAAGTAAACGCAAGCGTTTCATACCACTCGTTTTACTAAGTCGTTTAATTAGATTTCTCATACGAGTGAGGTAAAGGTTTATATATACTAATAGATTGGAAAACGGTTTTATAAACGAATTTGGTATTAAAATAGTATTGAAATCGTTTGAGGAAAGAGTTTTGATATTTACTACTAGTATAGAAAACCTTTATATTTTTAAAGTGACAAAGCACAGGGGGGATTGTAGAAACAATCAATCACAAAGATCACATTCGAAGATGTGAATAAAAATCCAATGAAATCGATAAAGGATCCATCGAAGTGGATATATCTAAAATTCCCAAAGAAAATAAGTCATCAAAGATGATAATAAATGATGACAATAAATAGGATCATCACGAATCGATTTAAATTGGAAATTCAATCCAAAAAGGCAAATTGGACTAAAACAGCAGGTTCAGTCGACTGAACAGAGTTTTCAGTCGACTGACCCTGTGCCTGGAAATTTTTCAGGTTCAGGAAACTTTCTGTTTCCAGTTTCAGTCGACTGTGCAGAGTTTTTCAGTCGACTGAATCATGCCTGGAAACTCTCGGGTTTCAGGTTCAGTCGACTGAACAGAGTTTTCAGTCGACTGAATCATGCCTGGGCTGTTTTTCAGCCTTATTCAAATGATGAGCAAACTCTTCCAAAATGCAACCGGACGGACATTGGCTCTAAGGGTTTATGCCCATCGGCAACCCGGCCCTATATGCTCCCCGATGCATCACCAAAAGCATGATCAAACATCCCATAAAAGGATTTTCACACAAATTGACTTAAAAACTCAAAATTTGGAATATTCACAAAACCAATCCAAATCAAGAGCAAATGCACATGAAGAAGTGTTAGGAATTCATAACCAACAACCAAAGATAATTATAGTCATAGATGTGAGATAAAAATCTCACCTTTGCACTAAAATTTATGAAGATGAAGCTTGAAAGCAATGGCAAGAACAAGCACTCTTCAATCTCAACACTAGAAGCTTGAATCTAAGCTTAAAAGAGAAACATTCCCTAAATTAGGTTTAGGAAATTTCTGAAATTGAATGGAGAAAGAGTTGGAGAAGGTGAAGGAGATGCTTACCAAGGGGTTCTCTTTGATTTTGGAGCAAGAACTTGGATTTGCAAAGGAAGCTAGGGCTTGGAGTTTTAATTTCCTCTTCCACCCTCCATTAACATAAAAGCTTGAGTATTAGGAAAATAGAAGAGAAGTGAATGAAGAGGAGAGTGTTGGAACTGAGTTAGTAAGTGGTTAATTGGCTCAGCCCAAACCAAAACCCTAAGCAAAAAGTAGCAAAATTCAACTTTCTTCAAACATATCGAAGCTTATACTCAAAAAGGTCGCAAACGTAATTTTGAACTCAATGGAGGTGGTCTCGAGTCCTAATTCGACCGTATGCAAAAAGTAGGTTTTCGGACTAATCCGACGAACGATAAAATATTTAAATAAAATATTTAAATATAAAATCGATAAATATGCGGGTTGTTACATAATTTGAGAAATCTAAAATTGGTATTTTCAGTTGAAGTATTTTAAATCATAATTAAGGAATAAAATCTGAAATTAATGGATTTTGGAATAAAAGGGAGTAAACTGGAAATCAATTTGGAAATTGATTCAAGTGTTTGAAATTGGAAATTTAAAGAAGAATGTGAGGAGAAGTATATTTCCCTGGATAGCCAAGTACAGTTCTAAAGTTAATTTTAAATATAAGTTAAAGGCTTTAATGTTGTTTTAAAAAGGCATGTTGTAGGAAATTTATTAATTCTAAAGGTTCAAATTCTAAAGATAAATATTTTTGAAATCTGTTATCGTAGTAATTATTCAAAAAGTGACATAGTATTTTGTTTTAAAAGTGAAAACCAAGTTTTATATTTTATAAAGTAACCTTATTTTCAAATATTCATATAGTATGTATTTTTAACAAATTATTGAAGTAGTTTTAACTTAAATGTTTTAAAGTATATTCCAAAGTAAAGCGTTTTAAATTATTTTAAAAATCTAAAGTTTTGTGCTTGGTGATTTCAGTGGAAATAGAAATACTTGGAATTTATTCTGAGAACGGTAGATAGTTTGAAAATGTTTTCAAAGGGTTTGAAAAGTGGAAATATATCTTGTGAAGATATTTTGGGATAAATAAATAATTTGAGAAATTATTTATTGTGTGATGGATGTTGTAATTATCAATTGATAGTTAAATCATCGACTATCATTATTGGCCAAATGCGCTTATCATTTCGAAGAGACCGGGATCGAGATTTATTTCTCGAAAACCACTTCGATTCGGTTTGTACGTTTTCGTGGAAAACGAGTTTGGATTCGAAGATGGAGCAGTGAAGTGCAAGGGCTAGTCTCTACTAATCCTGAGGATATTTCCAAAATGGATGTAGTAGGAGTAGTGCCTTCGGTTCCGTTCGAACCCGGGACGGACTTGTATGGACAAATGCTTTCGGAACATCGTCAGGTGAGCGATGGACATTCTAAGGGATATGTTATAAAAAGGTAACGCTTAGCCTCAAGCGTCATCAACCGGGAATGACTGAAAATCAGGGGTTATGCAGCAAGGCTAGGTGGGTAGCACCCAAGCAGGGTGAGGCCATCCCTGTCTAGATGTCCCTTTTTATTTCGGCTTAGTGGGCGGTTGCTGATCCCAACCGCGGGGTGATCTCACTCGGGATTATCCAGTAAGGGGTAGTCCCGGTCTTGTGTTGTAGGGGAGCGGACGTACTCCTCGGTACTGTGAGCTAGGCCACGTACTGTGACAGGTGGTACCCCAGTTCCTAGTCATTAGTTGGAAATCCATTCTCCCTACGAGCCTTGCAAGAGTTTGGTTTGTATTACTCACTCTGTGGCTAGTAGCTGGAATCTAATAGATGTAACAATTTCGGCTATTTTATAAGTATTTGTATATAGACCCTATTATAATATCATAGGATTTCTATAAAAATTGTTTTAGCTATCGTAAGGTAAAAACCCGACATGTTTATTTGTGGCGTGGTTTTATGAGATGCTTTTGTTTTCAAAAGATTTTTTAAACTTTAATAATCAATTGAGTGTGATTTTCTCACACTGGTATATCCAGACTGACTCGGGTGTTATTTAACTGTAATGCTCGGGTCAGACCGAGTATTATAGGATACAGGATATGATGCTGTGGAGCTCAGGAGATGAGCTGGATGACGATTCGTACTTGTTTTATATATAATCCGCTGTGTTGAGTAGCTGTGTGTCCAGTTGTATGTTATTGATGTTGCTGAACTCTTATGATGTACTCTGATGATGATGTATGTATAAAACAGATATATATTTGTTTTTGTGTAAAGATCTGTTATTATATATATTATATTTTATTCCGCTGTGATGGTTAGATTCTGATGTTGTTTTCTATTTTCTTCTTCTACCTCTTCTTCTTTAACCCAAATGGTTCGTATTTCTGTACAACTTGAGTTGATTTAGGTAGAATAGTGTTAACTCAAGGGGTACGGATTTGCGGGTCGTTACAATACCTACGGAAGAATTGGAGAATAAACAACTTAAACTTTATTTACTCTAATGAAGAGTAATAAATTTGAGTTTAATATCTAACTAAGAAGTTTTATAAATTTTCAAGTGTTGAAAATTGAGAATTTTAAATCTTGAAGATAATGGGTTGGAAAACTTTAATAATATTTGATTAATAAGAGAGAGTTTAAAAATCTATTCCTTGTGTTTATCTTACTCTCGTGTTATTTTCTAACGGCGTGCATTTATGCGGTCGTTTAAGTCTAGTGGCCCTTAAAGAAACCGCCTTTTGATTGAATTATCTTGCCTCTATTGTCTCTATCTAGCATTGGTGTGGTTCCTTCCGTAGTGTGTTATGGAAAGAACATATCGATAATCATCTTGTTGATTAGAGTTCGGGTTGAAGTTGTGCTAAATCCCGACTCTACTTGAGGAGCTTATAAGAAATCAATCTCATTTGATTGATCCTTGGGTAGTATCTTGTTGTGTTCTCATTAGAAGGTAAGACGCCTTCAAAATCTTGTATGTTGCTCAAAAAATTCAATGGTTTGCGAGTACAGATATTAGCACTTTGGAAACCGTAGAATTAATCGAGCGAGTCTTATCTTGGTTTTCTGTCGTCTTATTTTGAGAGTGTGAAAATTTCTTTTAGACTTGAGCTAGTCTATTCTTCCTTTGATTGATGAAAAAATGAGATGAATACAAATTCTTCTCTAGAAATTACGAGGACACAATTTTATTAAGGGGGAGCCTGTAACAACCCAGCTTTTGGTGATTACCTATAAATATTTAATTATAACAGACGTTATAATTTAGTGTTGTGAATTAAAATAAATTGAAGATTTAAATTGTTTATTTTAAACAATAATGAATTTTGAAAATAAAATGTGGAAATAAAGTTTTGGAAAACTTTATTATGTTTGAGAATAATGAGTGGAAAATGATATTATTTGATGAAAATGCAATAATTGTATTAACTATTGTCAATTACTTCTTTTAATAATTTTTAAAAAGAAGTATGAGATTTTTAAAGGTTTTTTATTTAAATAAAAAGATGGAAATTGGTTTAAAAATGATTAAATTTGAGTTTAAAACGGTTTTAAAATATATTTTTTAGTGAGAAAAGCATTTTTGTGGAATTTTAGAAGTTAAAAATAGAGTTTTATTCATTAATTTAATTAAATTGTGTATTATTGCGAAGTAAATATTTTAACAATAGTAATGTTTTAAAAAAAAAATTAATCTTTTCATATAGTGCAAAATAAATTATTTCGTGCGTATGTCAATTTACATATTTTGTTTGGTTGAAAACTTGAAAGAAAATGCATTGTTTTATTATAACATAGTGTATATAATTGTTTAGTGTAAATTTATTATCATAAACTAATTAATTCTTTCCCTTGTTGGGTCCAAAGCCCATTTATTTGCAACCTAAAGTGAGAAATATTATCTCTTTTCCTACACGTATAAACACTATTCTTCTTCTTCTGTAAACAAACAGAAAAGGGTAAATAAGAAAGAAACTTACCCCTCTTTCAATCTAGAGCCTTAAATCTCCATTTCTTCAAATAAAAAATTGTTACTTTATCTATTTAGAGAGTATTACAACAGGTAATCAACTCAAAACTATAATTATTTCATCGAATCTAAATCTTTGAGAGATGATTATCTAATTACAGTGAATCTCTTGTTTGCATGTCTGGTTATTAAGTTCTACAAGTTTTTGAAGCCCTTTCATGTTCAAAGCTTGCTTCTTTCAGCATAAATCTGGAATTTATCTTCTCTAATCAAAGGTGAGTTTATTTACTCACATTTCTAGCTAAATCTTGACTGTAATTGCAAAGATGAGGAAGAAATCGCTTACCGTAACTATACCTAATACTTACTTTGGATGATTGCTGAAATATAATAGGAATGCGCTGAAATAAAACAACAATAAGTTTCATATTTCTTATCCGTTTGAGGTTAATCCTTTTTGTTAGAAAATATATATTCAATAAGGAACAATTTTTATTTTGGTTACTTTGCAATATTTTGCAATTTTATTAACCTGAAATAGAATTGAAAATAAGAGTACAATTCTGTCTTTAACTAAATTTCCTGAGTTCGAATCTGAAATTGATTTAGCCATATATTTTTCGTTTTTGATCAGAATTTGATAATTTTTAAAGTTTAGGAAAGCTTATTTTGTGTGTGACAATTTTTTTGAACACATTTGCATATTTTGAATATAGATTGATCAAAATCCTGTTACAAACTTTCAGCTCTGTCACTTTGATAATTATATTATCCAAACTAAACACAGTTAGTAAATTGGGCATTTTGTAACAACCCGCATATTTATCGAGTTTGTATTTAAATATTTTATTTAAATATTAACTCGTTAATCGGGTTTTGGTCCGAAAAGCTACTTTTTGCAAACGGTCAAATTAGGACTCGAGACCACTTCCATTGAGTTCGAAATGTCGTTTACAATTTTTTAAGTATAAACATCGATAGGTTTGGAGTTATAGCAATTTCACTAACTTTTCCCGCTTTGGACTTTGGGTTAGTTTAGCCTATTAAGCCCAAGTTCCAACCCTCTTCTCCTCACTCTTCATAAATTTCCTAACTAACTCAAGCTTTGGCATTAATGGTGAAGAGAATGGGAAATTAAAACTCCAAGCTCAAATTCAATTGCAAATCCAACATTCAACTCCAAATTCAAGTAGAAGATATTGGATTCA
This sequence comes from Allium cepa, assembly GCA_030765085.1. Taxonomy (NCBI): domain Eukaryota; kingdom Viridiplantae; phylum Streptophyta; class Magnoliopsida; order Asparagales; family Amaryllidaceae; genus Allium; species Allium cepa. The sequence continues at coordinate 390,518,973 of CM060935.1, forward strand.
AGCTTTGGATTGCTTCTCCTTGCTTTCAGGCTTCATCTTCATAAACTTTAGTGCAAAGGTGAGATTTTTATCTCACAATTCTAGTCTATATCTATCTTGGGCTATTGGAAATGCATCCTTATCATGTTTGCATGCACATTTGCATTTGGTTTGGATTGGATTGGCGAAAAACTCCACTTTTTAGTGTTTTGGGGTGAATTTCTGGCTTAGGTCGCTCTGTCCCCCTTAGGTCGCCCAGCATCTATAGGTCGTTCGCGTGGAAAAGTCGTCACCTTCATTTGGGTCGTTTCTGGCCTTAGCCCATTCGTCCACTATAGGTCGTTAGGCCTTAGTTCGCTTGGAGTTAGGTCGTAGGTCGGCAGGTCTTCAGCTCGCACGCGTTGAAAAGGCGTGTCTGGAGTTAGGTCGTTCGCGAGTTAACGTTAGGTCGTTTGCGAGTTAGCGCCCTAGGTCACTCGCGTATAGCTCGTTCGGAGTTAGGTCGTTAGGCCTTAGCTCGTATGGCCTATGCAATTTGGTTAGGTCGTCCAACCTCAACACCTTAGGTCGTAAGACCTTAGGTCGTACCCCTTAGGTCGTTAGACCTTAAGCCTTCACTATTGGAACTCGTTAGGTCGTAGCAACCATAGGTCGTAGGTCGCTCACACGGAGTTAAGTCGTAGGTCGTCTCCGACCTTATATCGCTTAGCCAGGTTTCACTTTAAGTCGTTAGGTCGTTTGGACCTTGTTTCCAGTTAGGTCGCAAGACCCTTAAACCGTTAGGTCACTAGGTCGCGATGTTTTAGGTCGCTGCACCCTATGCCTCTATAGGTCGTTCGACCTTGCTAACTTTTAGGTCGCGAGTTTTATAAGTCGCTCGCCTCCCTTAGGTCTTCACTAGGTCGCGATGTTTTAGGTCGCTGCACCCTATGCCTCTATAGGTCGTTCGACCTTGCTAACTTTTAGGTCGCGAGTTTTATAGGTCGCTCGACCCTATTCCCCTTAGGTCGTTAGACCTCATTTTGTCTTCACTAGGTCGTACCGTTTTGGTCGGGACGCTGCCCCGCACCCCGCCGGGGACGCTGCCCCGCACCCCGCCGGGGGCGCTGCCCCCTGGACCCCCGCGACCTGACCGGGCAGGTTGAACCCCGTAGGCGGTGGCGTTGCCCCCGCACCCCCACCTTGGGGGGTTGCCACCCCCCCCGGACCCCCCTCCGTAGGGGATCTTATCTGAAAAACATTGAGCTGATTTCCTTGGATTTTATTCGCATCTCCGTATGCGATCTTTGTGACTGATTGTTTCTACACTTGCTTATGTGTTTTGTCACTTTATAATATAAAGGTTTCAATACTAGTAGTAAATATCAAAACTCTTTTAACCAACAATTTCAACTCTATTTTTAATAACAAAGCTCTTTTCTTAAACCGTTTTCCAATCTATTAGTATATACAAGCCTTTACCTCACTCGGATGAGAAATCTAATTAAACGACTTAGTAAAACAAGTGGTATGAAACGCTTGCGTTCACTTCGTCTGTTAATTCTTGGACTTGTTCGATTGAACCTCTTGTGACAATTTTATTAGTGAAGATTTACAGTTTGTTCGTAAATATTTAAGTTAAGCAAGTGGTTATGGGACATGAAGCTAAACTTCTATATTTACTAGCTTAGTGTAATTGACACTTCTCGTTGATCTTGATGATCGCTTTATGAATTAGACTAGCAATTGCGCGATGTCTCTTTCATTGCAAGGTTAGACTAGACACCACTTGTGTGATTCCATTCACACATACCTTTCTGCTTTTTGGTTAGTCTTGACCTCAATCTGTGTGATTCCATTCACACATGTGGGGTAGCTCCCCATGGTCTTCGGACCGTCATGTGATAGGCCTCTTTCCCTTTTTATGATTTCTGGATTTCTCGTGTTGATTTCTGGAATTTATGTCATTGACTTGTTATGAGTACAAGTTTAGGGTATGATGCCCTCTTCGAATCTTTGAGAAGATTCTTGTGATATTGATTATCTCTTATTGATTGATCTTCTGTTGATCATTGTTTACATACTTATAGTGGTATGTCGTTATGGATGTTTATGTTTATGCCATATCTTTTATGTTATATCATGTCATCTGATATTTATAGCTAGACTGATCCGTTTATTATTTTCTTAAATAATATTCGGGTCAGACTGAGATGTTACAGGTGCTTCTGCTTGACTTCTTCCCAGGGATTCATCACTCTGACTTTTGGCTAACTGTTTAGATTAGCAGTTTTTGTTGTATACACTTGAGATATAGACTCATAGTTGTATTCTTTTGTATAGCACGTGTTGCTATTCTTTTGTATTATCGTGGATTTTATTGACCACTACTCTGATGTACACTTTCATGTGTTAGTTATATATTCATATCTTCTTCCGCCTTTGTGATATGGATATCTGTGACTGATTTGTGATATGATTATTTCTATGTTTGTTTCCGAAGATTATTTATAGCCACCGTGTGATAAGCAATTACATGGATGGTCGCTCCTCAACAGCCTTATTCTCCGTGCTAGTTGACAGCACTACTCCGGAGTGTTCTTGGCTAGCGTGGGTATAGAGGTGGGGCGTCACAGCTTGGTATCAGAGCCAAACTTCGGAACAATGTAGAATAACTTAACAAGGATCATCGTCCTAAGTCCACCTTAGGAGTCTTGCTTTAGGATTTTGTTCGGGTTTTCAAACCGATTCATCCTATTTCTTTTATGATTCCTTATTTCACCTGTCAAGAATGTTTGATATTCATTTGGTGAATAACTATTTTCTTTCTCTTCTTTCTTTCTTAAGGAAAAGAATGTCTAGACCAGGTCGTCCCAGAGCTGGATCATCTAGTGCTCCACCACCGGATGGAGTTTTTATGACTGCTCAACAGCTTCTTGATTTAGTAACTAATGCTCAAGCAGCTGGAGCTAACCCAGAACCCACTCACCCAAAGTCGGGATTTGCACGCTTGTGCAGCGATTACACCAACTTGGGTGGGAAGCCCTTCAAAGGTTCGGAAAATATCATCGAGGTCCAGGCTTGGTTAAAATCATGTGATCGAATCTTCTTTCGCATGAACCTTATCGATCTCCACCGCGTTCAGGTGGCTTCCAGCATGCTCCAGGAGAGAGCATTGGACTGGTACGAACTCCTTATTTCAGAAATTAATGAAGCAGATCTCACCTGGGAGCAATTTCAGGGACGCTTCGAGTTAAAGTTTGTACCAGAAGCTGGGAAAGTAACCTTGGCTCGACGTTTTATAGACCTTGTTCAAGGTCAATCCTCTGTGACTGATTACGTCGCAGCCTTCGAGTCGCTTTCCAAATATGGGGTTGAATACATCAACACCCCATTGAAGAAGAACCAGAGGTTTGTTTATGGCTTAAATAAGAATCTTAAGAAGCCACTGCTCCTGAAACTAGAAGTCGCATTTGATCAACTCGTCGATATCGCTCTTCGTCTTGAAGAGGCTGATAGAGAGAGTGATGTTGAAGTGGAAGGCGCTAAACCAAACTTCAATAACAAGAAGAGGCCAAACAAATTCAAGGGTCCTTATCCCAACAAAAAGGGTAAGCAGGCTACCCTTGCGGCAAAGTCTCCTTCTCCTAGTGGTGCGAGTTGCTTCAACTGTGGGTCTGGGGATCATTATGCGAATAAGTGCTCTAAGCCCAAATCTTGTCGCTATTGTAAGAGCCCAGATCACTTTATACATCAATGCCTCAAACGTAAAAGCAGGAATGAGGGAAAGTTAAATGTGGCTCAAGCCCCTGGCAACACATCTCGTGGCCAAGGTATTTCTCATTCCATTCTTGATGGTATTATTTTATTTCATGATCAACCTATTAGAGTTCTCTTTGATACGGGTGCATCCCATTCTTTTATATCAAAGGAACTGGTAGACACTTTTTCCTTAAGTGTTACTGCATTGATGACATCTTTAAAAATTGCGAATCCTGTTGGTGGATCCGCAACTCTTAGTTTGCTTTGTAAAGATGTGGAGATTATTTTTTGCGATTTTTCTTTCCTAGCCGATTTGCATGTCATGCGTTACTTAGGCTTTGGAATAATTTTGGGAATGGATTGGCTTAACCGTTATCAAGCCCATATCCTATGTCGTGAGCGGACTATTCATCTCCGACATCCACAATCTGTTAAACAGATTTATGTTAATCTTAAAGATTCAGAATCATGTTTGGTGGCATCTTTATATTCTTTAAATCCTCGTGATAACGATGATGATGATGAAGATGATATTATTTCTCGTATTCATGTTGTTCGTGAATTTTCCGACATATTCGAGCCCGTTTTAGGTTTACCACCTAAACGAGCAATTGAGTTCAGAATTAATCTTGTTTCTGGAGATCAACCTATTACTCGTCCTTCTTATCGCATGTCCAATAAGGAAAATGAGGAGATGCGTAAACAATTATCTGAGTTGGAGACGAGGCAATTTATTCGCTCTAGTTCCTCGCCTTGGGGAGCTTCGGCTATTTTCGTAAAGAAATCCGATGGTACTCTGAGGCTCTGCGTTGATTATCGCAAGCTTAACGATCTTACTATTAAAAATAAATATCCTTTACCTCGGATTGATGATCTATTCGATCAGCTTAGTGGTGCTAAGGTCTTTTCACAATTGGACTTGGCTACCGGTTTCCATCAGCTTCGTATCGCTGAGGATAGCATTCCTTTGACATCATTCCGTACTCGATATGGATCTTATGAATGGCTTGTTATGCCATTTGGGTTAACGAATGCTCCAGCTTATTTCGTTGACCTCATGAATCGAGTTTTCAAAGATTTCCTCGATCGGTTTGTTCTCATATTCATTGATGATATTCTTGTGTATTCAAAAACCGAGGAGGAACATGAGAAACATCTTCGGATTGTATTGGAAACACTTAGGATTAATCAATTAAAGGCGAAATTTTCTAAATGCCACTTTTGGCAATCTCGTGTGAAGTTTCTCGGTCATATTATTTCCGAATCCGGGATATCCGTGGATCCTTCAAAGATTGAAGCGATTCAAGATTGGAAGAGACCGGAGAGTGTGACAGAGATTCGTAGTTTTCTCGGATTGGCGGGCTATTACCGTCGTTTTATTAAAGACTTTTCTAAGATTGCCGTGCCTCTTACTGGCTTGACTAAGAAGGGAGTTAAATACATTTGGTCGGACAAATGTGAAGCCTCTTTTCAGAAATTGAAAGAACTCCTTTCCGATGCTCCTATTCTTGTTATTCCTGAGGGGAATCAAGATTTTGTTGTTTATACCGATGCTAGTCACGTTGGTTTGGGTGCCGTTCTTATGCAAAAAGAACGTGTTGTTGCTTACGCTTCTAGGCAATTGAAGCCGGCCGAGACTAGATATGCCACACATGATCTAGAGCTCGCGGCTATTGTTTTCGCCCTTCGAATGTGGCGTCATTATCTATTGGGAGAGAAATTTATTCTTTACACGGATCATAAGTCTTTGAAATATTTATTTTCTCAAAAAGAACTTAATTTACGTCAACAGCGTTGGCTCGAGTTCCTTGCACCTTATGATCTTGATATTCTTTATACCCCCGGTAAGGGTAATCGTGTCGCCGATGCTCTTAGCCGTAAGCAACAAGCAGTTGTTTCTATGATGATATCCGAATGGAACGATCTCGAGATCTTATCCACTTGTGAGATTCGAGAGCGCGTATCCGATTTATGCTCATCGCTTGTTTTATGTAGCCTTGAGGCTCATCCTTCTCTTTTAGACCGCATTCTTGAAGCTCAAGGGCTAGATTCTGAATTGGCTCTTCTTGGCAAAAATGTTAAGGATAAAATTGATATTGAAGGTTTGAAAGACTTTGATATTGATTCTCGTGGCGGCATTCGAAAATTTGGTAGACTTATCGTACCAAATATTGGGGCTCTTCGTAAAGATATTTTAGAAGATTCCCATCGTTCTAAATTCACCATTCATCCTGGTAGTAGTAAAATGTACGTTGATATGAAGCGACTTTATTATTGGGAGGGAATGAAATCTGATATTGCTAACTTTGTTAAGTGTTGCATGACTTGCCAACTTGTCAAGGCCGAACATCAAAGGCCTGGTGGGTTATTGCAACCTTTAGAAATTCCAATTTGGAAGTGGGATCAAATTTCCATGGACTTTATAGATGGCCTTCCCCGTTCTCGTTCGGGTCATGATAGCTTATGGGTGATTGTTGATAGACTTACTAAATCCGCCCATTTTATTCCGGTTCGGTCTAACCGAACCGTTCCTTTTTTGGCCAAACTATTTGTCAAGGAAATTGTAAGGTTGCATGGAGTTCCTACTTCTATTGTTAGCGATCGTGATCCATTGTTTACTAGTGGATTTTGGAAGAGTCTTCAAAAAGCTTTAGGAACGAAGCTTAATTTTAGCACCGCTTATCACCCCCAGTCCGATGGACAAACCGAGCGTGTGAATCAAACTCTTGAAGATCTTCTTCGTGCTTGTGTGCTTGATTTTGGTGGAAGTTGGGAAGATCATATTTCACTTGTTGAATTTTCCTATAACAATAGCTTCCAATCTAGTATTGGTATGGCACCTTTCGAGGCACTCTACGGAAGGCCATGCCGATCTCCTTCTTGTTGGCTTGAGGCCGGTGAGAAGCTGGTTTTAGGTCCAGACTTTATTCGTGATTCCACGGAAAAGATTGAACTTATTCGACATAGGATGAAAGAAGCCCAGAGTAGACAAAAATCCTATGCCGATAATCGAAGAAGGAAATTAGAATTTTCTGTTGGGGATCCTGTTTTTATTCGTGTTTCACCTATGAAGGGTGTTGTACGTTTCAATCGATCGGGGAAGTTAGCGCCTCGATATATTGGGCCATTTCCTATCACTGAACGTATTGGTTCCATGGCTTATCGCCTTGCATTGCCGGCTCAGTTTTCTGCTATGCATGATGTATTTCACGTTTCTCAATTACGAAAATGCCTTCGGGATTCCGATTCTATTCTTGAGCCTGCTGTTGTGGAAGAAATTGAAGTTTCGCCATATTTAACTTATGAGCAGCATCCTATTCGAATTATAGCTTCTGAGGTTAAACGACTTCGAAATAAAGATGTTCCGCTTGTGAAGGTTCAATGGTCCTCAAATCCTAAGGATTGTTCTTGGGAATCCAGAGAATTCATTGAGCGTACACATCCAGACTTGCTTACTCCTGCTCCTTGAGGTGAACTTCTTATTTCAAAATTCCTCTTGTGTTAATATGCTTTTATGGTTGTTACTTTTTATTTCCATCTTATATATATTGCGAGGATGCAATTTCTTTAAGGAGGGGAGTCTGTAACAACCCGCATATTTATCGAGTTTGTATTTAAATATTTTATTTAAATATTAACTCGTTAATCGGGTTTTGGTCCGAAAAGCTACTTTTTGCAAACGGTCAAATTAGGACTCGAGACCACTTCCATTGAGTTCGAAATGTCGTTTACAATTTTTTAAGTATAAACATCGATAGGTTTGGAGTTATAGCAATTTCACTAACTTTTCCCGCTTTGGACTTTGGGTTAGTTTAGCCTATTAAGCCCAAGTTCCAACCCTCTTCTCCTCACTCTTCATAAATTTCCTAACTAACTCAAGCTTTGGCATTAATGGTGAAGAGAATGGGAAATTAAAACTCCAAGCTCAAATTCAATTGCAAATCCAACATTCAACTCCAAATTCAAGTAGAAGATATTGGATTCAAGCTTTGGATTGCTTCTCCTTGCTTTCAAGCTTCATCTTCATAAACTTTAGTGCAAAGGTGAGATTTTTATCTCACAATTCTAGTCTATATCTATCTTGGGCTATTGGAAATGCATCCCTATCATGTTTGCATGCACATTTGCATTTGGTTTGGATTGGATTGGCGAAAAACTCCACTTTTTAGTGTTTTGGGGTGAATTTCTGGCTTAGGTCGCTCTGTCCCCCTTAGGTCGCCCAGCATCTATAGGTCTTTCGTGTGGAAAAGTCGTCACCTTCATTTGGGTCGTTTCTGGCCTTAGCCCATTCGTCCACTATAGGTCGTTAGGCCTTAGGTCGCTTGGAGTTAGGTCGTAGGTCGGCAGGTCTTCAGCTCGCACGCGTTGAAAAGGCGCGTCTGGAGTTAGGTCGTTCGCGAGTTAACGTTAGGTCGTTTGCGAGTTAGCGCCCTAGGTCACTCGCGTATAGCTCGTTCGGAGTTAGGTCGTTAGGCCTTAGCTCGTATGGCCTATGCAATTTGGTTAGGTCGTCCAACCTCAACACCTTAGGTCGTAAGACCTTAGGTCGCACCCCTTGGTCGTTAGACCTTAAGCCTTCACTATTGGAACTCGTTAGGTCGTAGCAACCATAGGTCGTTCACACGGAGTTAAGTCGTAGGTCGTCTCCGACCTTATATCGCTTAGCCAGGTTTCACTTTAAGTCGTTAGGTCGTTTGGACCTTGTTTCCAGTTAGGTCGCAAGACCCTTAAACCGTTAGGTCACTAGGTCGCGATGTTTTAGGTCGCTGCACCCTATGCCTCTATAGGTCGTTTGACCTTTCTAACTTTTAGGTCGCGAGTTTTATAAGTCGCTCGCCTCCCTTAGGTCTTCAGTAGGTCGCGATGTTTTAGGTCGCTGCACCCTATGCCTCTATAGGTCGTTCGACCTTGCTAACTTTTAGGTCGCGAGTTTTATAGGTCGCTCGACCCTATTCCCCTTAGGTCGTTAGACCTCATTTTGTCTTCACTAGGTCGTACCGTTTTGGTCGGGGCGCTGCCCTGCACCCCGCCGGGGACGCTGCCCTGCACCCCGCCGGGGGCGCTGCCCCTTGGACCCCCGCGACCTGACCGGGCAGGTCGAACCCCGTAGGCGGTGGCGTTGCCCCCGCACCCCCACCTTGGGGGGTTGCCACCCCCCTGGACCCCCCTCCGTAGGGGATCTTATCTGAAAAACATTGAGCTGATTTCCTTGGATTTTATTCGCATCTCCGTATGCGATCTTTGTGACTGATTGTTTCTACACTTGCTTATGTGTTTTGTCACTTTATAATATAAAGGTTTCAATACTAGTAGTAAATATCAAAACTCTTTTAACCAACAATTTCAACTCTATTTTTAATAACAAAGCTCTTTTCTTAAACCGTTTTCCAATCTATTAGTATATACAAGCCTTTACCTCACTCGGATGAGAAATCTAATTAAACGACTTAGTAAAACAAGTGGTATGAAACGCTTGCGTTCACTTCGTCGGTTAATTCTTGGACTTGTTCGATTGAACCTCTTGTGACAATTTTATTAGTGAAGATTTACAGTTTGTTCGTAAATATTTAAGTTAAGCAAGTGGTTATGGGACATGAAGCTAAACTTCTATATTTACTAGCTTAGTGTAATTGACACTTCTCGTTGATCTTGATGATCGCTTTATGAATTAGACTAGCAATTGCGCGATGTCTCTTTCATTGCAAGGTTAGACTAGACACCACTTGTGTGATTCCATTCACACATACCTTTCTGCTTTTTGGTTAGTCTTGACCTCAATCTGTGTGATTCCATTCACACATGCGGGTTAGCTCCCCATGGTCTTCGGACCGTCATGTGATAGGCCTCTTTCCCTTTTTATGATTTCTGGATTTCTCGTGTTGATTTCTGGAATTTATGTCATTGACTTGTTATGAGTACAAGTTTAGGGTATGATGCCCTCTTCGAATCTTTGAGAAGATTCTTGTGATATTGATTATCTCTTATTGATTGATCTTCTGTTGATCATTGTTTACATACTTATAGTGGTATGTCGTTATGGATGTTTATGTTTATGCCATATCTTTTATGTTATATCATGTCATCTGATATTTATAGCTAGACTGATCCGTTTATTATTTTCTTAAATAATACTCGGGTCAGACCGAGATGTTACAGGTGCTTCTGCTTGACTTCTTCCCAGGGATTCATCACTCTGACTTTTGGCTAACTGTTTAGATTAGCAGTTTTTGTTGTATACACTTGAGATATAGACTCATAGTTGTATTCTTTTGTATAGCACGTGTTGCTATTCTTTTGTATTATCGTGGATCTTATTGACCACTACTCTGATGTACACTTTCATGTGTTAGTTATATATTCATATCTTCTTCCGCCTTTGTGATATGGATATCTGTGACTGATTTGTGATATGATTATTTCTATGTTTGTTTCCGAAGATTATTTATAGCCACCGTGTGATAAGCAATTACATGGATGGTCGCTCCTCAACAGCCTTATTCTCCGTGCTAGTTGACAGCACTACTCCGGAGTGTTCTTGGCTAGCGTGGGTATAGAGGTGGGGTGTCACACATTTCTTCCTTGTTTCTTGTCCGATTTGGACGATTTCTAAAGTTTCGGAAAGATTATTTTGTGTGTGACAACATTTATGTTGAACACATTTTCATATTTTGAATATAGGTTGATTAAAATCCTTTTGCAAACTCTCAGCTCTGTCACTTTGATAATTATGTTATCCAAACTAAACACAGTTAGTAAATTTGGCATATCTTCCTTGTGTATTGTCGGATTTGGATGATTTTTAAAGGTCCGGAAAGCTTATTTTATGTGTGACAACTGTTGAACACATTTGCAAATTTTGAACATATATTGATCGAAATCCGGTTGCAAACTCTCGGCTCTGTCACTTTGATTATTACATTATCCAAACTTAATACAATTAGTAACTTAGACGTAGCTTCCTCGTTCCTTATCGGATTTAGATATTTCTTGAGGTTTTTGAAAAACTAGATTATTTTATAAATCTTTCTTGTTTTGATTTTTGCAAAATTTAGAGGTTAAGATAGTCGAAACCTTATTGCTTTACTGCTGCCTTGAGAATAAAGGATAGCGATAGTGAATTTAAAATGTGATAATTATATTGGCCATATCTTTCTCGTTCCTTATCCAAATTCAATAATTTTAGATGTTTTGGAAATCTTAGACTTTGTGCTAATACTTTCATGTTTTGAGTTTTCTGAAATTTTGAAGCTAGCTTGGTCAAAACTATATTTGTTTGTAGTTGTCCCGAGAGCAAAACGTTAGCAATAAATCATTGACTTGAGAATTGTGCTAGCTTATTTTTCTCTCATTCTTGTTCGATTTTGATGTTGTTTTGAAATTTTTTGAGAGCTATGATTCCTATCAATAACCTACCTATATTTGAGGAATTTCCAATTTAAACTGAATTTGAGTTGATTTTGGGTTAAATTTAAATTGAATTCGTATTGAATTCAAGTTATCCGTCTTGAGTTATTTTTCTTGTTCTTCATTGTTTTCGAGCACGGTTTTCACTAAAAAAGTTTGAAATGATTTTTGAAATAAATGGACATTTCAAGTTATTATTATATAGTATTTAAATTATTTTTCCTAATATAAAATATGTTTATTTCCTATAATAAAGGAATTTCAAATATTGGTTTTATTAATCTTTTCAAGAAAAAGTTTTAAAAGCTTGTTTTCTCTAGTAAACTATTTTAAATGTAAAACACATACTTTTGCACTATTCGAACGTATGAGAAAGAGAATTAAACGATTTAGTAAAACACATGGTATGAGACATGTGCGTTTACTATTTTAGTTAATTCCAGACTTGTACAATCGAAGCTATTTGAGATTATTAATTCTGAGATGTTTTGTCGTTTTATGGCATATTTTGAGTTTTATGATTCCTATTTATTGGAACTATTTAAGATGGCCAATATTTGGCAAGTATTATGGTTTGGGATCTCCTAAGTAGGACTCTGGTTGATGAGAACCATCACGATGTTTTATTTACTTGCCAATGATATAAGGCAAATCTTGAGTATATGATTCCATAATTTGAGATTTATGGTTTATGAGGAACCATCACGATGTTTTCACTTGTCGATGAAATAAGACAAGCTACGATGCCATTTAATACTCGTCGATGCGATGAGACGAGTATGGTGTCTCTTTATCACTCACCAAAGAGATGAGGCGAGATATGATTTTTCGAGTTTTATGATGTTCTTAGTATGGCATCGACTAGCGGCTAGTAAACCGCTAAGTGCGAACGAGTGGTACGGGACACTCGTAACACTTTTTGGGTTCCTATCCATGAGTTTGTGACATATTCACGATGTTTACCTAATATAACTTCTTTGAGAGGTGTTAGCGACCTAGTCAGAGGATGAACTGCTTTGGGAGGTGTTAGCGGCCTTGTTAGGGCTGACAAAACAGCTTGGAGAGGTGTCAGCGACCTTGTCATGAGGACGAATTGCTCTGGGAGGTGTTAGCGACCTCGTCAGAGGCTTCAGCCATCCGAGAAAGGCACGTGCATCATCGCTTCGTCATGCAAACGTTCTGGGGAATTTTTATAGGTTTTGGATTTCGATTTCACCAATTTGAAATGATGAATTTACTTATAGCCTTGAGTTAGGGAAAGGATTATATATATGTTGTTTTATGGTGATTTCGATATGGGGATTATAAACTCTTATTGAGTTTCAGGAGTTTTGATTTGGAGATTATCATCGGTGATTGTTTATATTGTTTAAGTGTTATTGTTGAGTTTACCTCTTTTGAGATCTTCGTATACTTAAGTGAAATTGTATACTTGAGTGACATTATTTCACTTTAGTCATGAGTATGTGTTCTTTCTATAGCCTCTTCTCATTTGAGAAGAATTATCACCTTGTATCTTATGCTTCATATTATCGTCTGTCCTTATTAACTGATTGTTTTAGCTAGACTGATCCATGTATTTTATACTCGGGTCAGACCGAATTATTTCAGGTTAGCTATCAGTTTCATGACTTTGCTATGATGCATCTGCTTGGATTTCAACCTAGCATTTTGTATAGTATATATTTCTTTCCGCTTGACTCTGATGTGTAGTTTTATTTGATGTATATAGTGTGGTCTCTGAACCACTATTGTATATCATTTTGTATTGTACTGGGAGGTATTAGTGTATATGTAGTTATGTATATATGATGATTACTGTTTTGTGATGTGATATGCATTTTGTTATTGGATTTTGTTCTGATAGATCCATTAGCCACCTATAGTTTTGTATTAAGCATTTATTGGATATGTCGATCCATGAGAGATAGAAAAAAAACTTTGATCATTTATCGACGTATTCAGTAGATGTTTAAGACATGATTATAGATGGTCGCTCCTAACCAGCCCAATTCTCCGCATTAGTAGACAGAATTACCTAGTAATTCTCTTTGTTAATATGGGTCTTGGGGTAGGGCGTCACAGCTTCGTATCAGAGCAGAATTCAGAACAAAATAGGATAAACACAGAATAGAAGCATATATTACGATATATCCAAGTATAGTGCAAATGTTACAAATCCCTTAATCATTGTGTCCTTTATCTTATCGTGTCCTTTGAGATTGAAGTTTGGGATATGTCTAGGAATATTTTGTTCCGTAGTATTCCCAAAATAGAAGTGATGGCATCTTATCTTAGGAGATAATCCTCTTTGGATACTCAATTGTAGACATAATGGTGAGATTACTTCACTCGAAGTAACGATATTTTGTTAGTGTTCTTCTTCTCATTTGAGAAGATATCATAACCGTACTCTTATATCTCATTGATCTCCTTTTAATCCACTAAGTAGTGCTAGGGTCATTCCTCAGCTTGACCCTGTACCGATTTTTCATGAGCTACAAGTTGCGGAGGATAGCGTTACTCTTACCGCATTCCGCACTCGTTATACATCTTGTGAGAGGTTCATTACACCGTTTAGAATAATGAACACTCTAGTCTTTTCCATCAGTCTTGAGGATCGAGTATTCTGGGAATATCTCAATGAGCTCTATTTGTGTTACTTGATTTTGAGAATAAGTAATAAATTGTGTTTTCAAATTTTTCATAAATTGAAGATAGGTCTCTAAGAGAAATTGAATTTTGTTTTTGGGAAAAACAAAGAATATTTTAAGTATTATATATGAGGTATTTCTTTTTAAAGAAAATGAATTTTTATATTGGGTTGTCTGTCTAGTGCTTTAAGAATTCTGGTCGATGCGTTTGGCTAATGTTATCGATGGGAATTTCCTAAATGCTATGATGAGACAGTCAGACACGGTAAATTGAGTTTAAATAAGTGAAGTTTGAAAATAATTAATACGATGGAGTATTAATTTTATTTTAAATGTTTAATAAAGCCCTTGTACCATATTAAGCGTTGGATGAGTGGCGAGGCTGTTTTGATCACTCGATCAACTCTGCTGCCAATCAATGAGGTCATTCACTATAAATCAATAGCGAGGAAATACCCTTATATTATTTGAAATTTATGAAATTTAATATGGTAATTTGGGTAAGTAAAGTGAATAATTCTAATTAAGGAGATGTCTTAATTAGAAGAAAATATCATTTGATGCTTTGATTAATAAAATGATGTATTTAAGGTAAGAGAATACCTTGGTTTGAAAATAAAAATATCAATTGAATATTTTAGTACAAGTAATTAATGATGACTATAAAAATTTATTTTGATGGATAATTAATAATCATCTCTTGCTAATGGAGGAAATTAATTATCTCTTCCAAAATGATTTTTCATAATTAATTGTCTTTAAAGCTAGATTTTGGAAAGTATGAAAATATTTCCACTTAATATAATATTTTATGATAATTATATAAGGTTGATTATAATTTTATATGTCTCAGATTTCAAGGGAAAAATAAGATAATTTAATAAATGATTTAGAGAAAAAAAACTTGTTTGAAAATGTAGTTTGAAATTAAAATGGTTCGGGAGAATTTCAAATTTCAAATTGATTTTAAAAGCTGAAATTTCATTTAAAAAAAGTGCCGTACTAAAACAACGATAACTTGAGATTTATGACTCTTAATGAGCTCAATCATTTTGCAAACGAAAGAACTTTTAGTAAGCTATAAAGTTTTGTTTACAACTTTTAATGATTTTGCATTTTACTAAGACTAAAATGGGTTTGAAAGTGGATAGGCATTTCTGCCCAATTGCAAAATTCTCTAAGACCTAAGCTGAAAGTAAATTTAGCATAACTTTCAAACCGTAAATCCGATTTTTATGATCTTTATATTGTTGGAAAGCATAGATTGAGTAGAACAACTTTTTTTTGTATAGTTCTTCAGCTTTTTAGGTGCTGTGTCAAAACAGACCTTCTTTACAGCAAGTCTGAAATGAAATTGGTTTATTTCTTCTAAATAGTTAAGTGTGTCACTTCTTATTTATGAACATGAACTAATATCATCTATTCGAGTTAAGGACAGGGCAAAAGAGGATAGTTGGATTTTATTTTTAGTAAAAAGAATATATATGAGTTTGTGCAAACTGGCTAAAAAAATAGCTAAATAGGAAGGTAAGTTTCTGGATTAATTTTAAAGTGTTAAATGATGTTATATATTGTGCTTTCGACCTAATGGTCGAAGTATATTACATAATTCATTTCTGTATTATTATATATGGCACTCCATACAAAGGAGACTCCGTCGATTTTTCTGAAAAGTTCTAACACTTAGAAAATTTGAGAAACAAATTGAAAAAAATGATATGTTACAAACTAGAGTATGCCTATGGAAGAATTAGAGAATAAACAACTTAAACTTTATTTACTCTAATGAAGAGTAATAAATTTGAGCTTAATATCTAAGTAAGAAGTTTTGAAAATTTTCAAGTGTTGAAAATTAAGAATTTTAAATCTTGAAGATAATGGGTTGGAAAACTTTAATAATATTTGATTAATAAGAGAGAGTTTAGAAATCTATTCCTTGTGTTTATCTTACTCTCGTGTTATTTTCTAACGACGTGCATTTATGCGGTCGTTTAAGTCTAGTGGCCCTTAAAGAAACGACCTTTTGATTGAATTATCTTGCCTCTATTGTCTCTATCTAGCATCGGTATGGTTCCTTCCATAGTGTGTTACGGAAAGAACATATCGATAATCATCTTGTTGATTAGAGTTCGGGTTGAAGTTGTGCTAAACCCCGACTCTACTTGAGGAGCTTATAAGAAATCAATCTCATTTGATTGATCCTTGGGTAGCATCTTGTTGTGTTCTCATTACAAGGTAAGACGCCTTCAGAATCTTGTATGTTGCTCGAAAATTTCAATGGTCTGCGATTACAGATGTTAGCACTTTGGAAACCGTAGAATTAATCGAGCGAGTCTTATCTTGGTTTTCTGTCGTCTTATTTTGAGGGTGTGAAAATTTCTTTTAGACTTGAGCTAGTCTATTCTTCCTTTGATTGATGAAAAAAATGAGATGAATACAAATTATTCTCTAGAAATTGCGATGACGCAATTTTATTAAGGGGGGGTCTGTAACAACCCTGCTTTTGGTGATTACCTATAAATATTAAATTATAACAAAAGTTATAATTTAATATTGTGATTTAAAATAAATTGAAGATTTAAATTATTTATTTTAAACAATAATGAATTTTGAAAATAAAATGTGGAAATAAAGTTTTGGAAAACTTTATTATGATTATTTGTGAGAATAATGAGTGGAAAATGACGTTATTTGATTAAAATGCAATAATTGTATTAACTATTGCCAATTACTTCATTTAATAATTTTAAAAAAAAAGTATGAGATTTTTAAAGGTTGTTTATTTAAATAAAAAGATAGAAATTGGTTTAAAAATGTGTTTAATTATAAATTTGAGTTTAAAATGGTTTAAAATATATTATTTAGTGAGAAAAGTATTTTTGTGGAATTTTAGAAGTTAAAAATAGAGTTTTATTCATTTTTTTGAGTAAGTTATGTATTATTATGAAGTAAAGGATGTTAATAATAATAATTTTTTAAAAATAAAAATTAATCTTTTCATATAGTGCAAAATAATTTATTTCATGTGTATGTCGATATACATATTTTGTTTGGTTGAAAACTTGAAAGAAAGTGCATTGTTTTATTACAACATAGTGTATATAATTTTTTAGTGTAAATTTATTATCATAAACTAATTAATTCTTTCCCTTGTTGGGTCCAAAGCCCATTTATTTGCAACCTGAAGTGAGAAATGTTATCTCTTTTCCTACACGTATAAACACTATTCTTCTTCTTCTGTAAACAAACAGAAAAGGGCAAAGAAGAAAGAAACTTACCCGTCTTTCAATCTAGAGCCTTAAATCTCCATTTCTTCAAATCAAAAATTGTTACTTTATCTAATTAAAAAGTATTACAATAGGTAATCAACTCAAAAATACAATTATTTCATCAAATCTAAATCTTTGAGAAGTGATTATCTGATTATAGTGAATCTCTTGTTTGCATGTCTGATTATTGAATTCTACAAGTTTTTGAAGCCTTTCATGTTCAAAGCTTGCTTCTTTCAGCATAAATCTGCAGTTTATCTTCTCTAATCAAAGGTGAGTTTATTAACTCACATTTCTAGCTAAATCTTGACTGTAATTTCAAAGATGAGGAAGAAATCGTTCACCGTAACTATACCTAATACTTGCTTTGGATGATTGCTGAAATATAATAGGAATACGTTGAAGAAAAACAACAATAACATTCATGTTTCTTATCTGTTTGAGGTTAATATTCTTTTGTTAGAAAATAGATTTAATAAATAACAGTTTTTATTTTGGTTACTTTGCAATATTTTGCAATTTTGTTAACCTGAAATAGAATTGAAAATAAGAGTACAATTCTGTCTTTAACTAAATTTCCTGAGTTTGAATCTGAAGTTGATTTAGCCATATCTTTTTCGTTTTTGATCAGAATTTGATAATTTTTAAAGATTCAAAAAGATTATTTTGTGTGCGACAACTTTTTGTCGAACACATTTGCAAATTTGGAATATAGATTGATCAAAATCTTGTTGCAAACTCTCAGCTCTGTCACTTTGACAATTATATTATCCAAACTAAACAAAGTTAGTAAATTGAGCATATCTTATCCTATTTCGATGATGATTGAAGTTTCAGAAAGCTTATTTTGTATGTGACAACTTTTTTGTTGAACGCATTTGCATATTTTGAACATAGATTGATCAAAATCCTTTTGTAAACTTTCAGCTCTGTCACTTTGATAATTATGTTATCCAAACTAAATATAGTTAGTAAATTTGGGATATCTTTCTTGTGTCTTGTCAGATTTGGATGATTTTTGAAGCTCCGGAAAGCTTATTTTGTGTGTGAAATTTTTTATGTTGAACAGATTTGCATATTTTGAACATAGATTGATCGAAATCCTGTTGCAATCTCTCAACTCTGTCACTTTGATAATTACATTATCTAAACCTAAATACAGTTAGTAACTTAGACGTATCTTTCTCGTTTCTTATCGGATTTAGTCATTTCTTAATGTTTTAGAAAAATTAGATTATTTTATAAATATTTCTTGTTTTTAGTTTTGCAAAATTTTGAGGCTAAGATAGTAGAAACCTTATTGCTTTGCTGCTGCACTGAGAATAAACGACAGCGATAGTGAATTTAAAATGTGAGAATTATATTGGCCATATCTTTCACGTTTCTTATCCAAATTCAATAATTTTAGATGTTGTGGAAAGTTTAGTCTTTGTGCTAATAGTTTCATGTTTTAAACTTTCTGAAATTTCGAAGCTAGCTTGGTCAAAACTAGATTTGTTTGTAGTTGTCCCGAGAACAGACAACAATAAATCATTGACCTGAGAATTGTACTAGCTTATTTTTGCTCTCATTCTTGTTCGATTTTGATGTTATTTTGAATTTTTTAAGAGCTGTGATTCCTATCAATAAGGTAGCTATATTTGGGGAATTTGAAATTTAAATTTAAATTGAATTTGAGTTGATTTTGGGTTAAATTTGAATTGAATTATTGAATTCAAGTTATCGGTCTTGAGTTATCTTTCTTGTTCTTCATTGTTTTCGAGCACCTTTTTCACTGAAAATTTTTGATGTGATTTTTGAAATAAATGGACATTTCAAGTTATTATTATATAATATTTTAAAATTATTTTTTTCTAATATAAAATCTGTTTATTTTCTATAATAAAGGAATTTCAAATATTGGTTTGATTAATCTTTTCGAGAAAAAGTTTTAAAAGCTTGTTTTCTCTAGTAAACTATTTTAAATGTAAAACACACACTTTGCACTATTCGAACGTATGAGAAAGATAATCAAATGATTTAGTAAAACACGTGGTATAGGATATGTGCGTTTACTATTTTGGTTAATTCGGGACTTGTATGATCGAAGCTATTTGAGATTATTAATTCTGAGATGTTTTTCCATTTTATGGCATATTTTGAGTTTTATAATTCCTATTTATTGGAATTATTTAAGAAGTCCAATATTTGGCAAGATTATGGTTTGGGATCTTCTATGTAGGAGTATGGTCGATGAAAACCATCACGATGTTTTATTTACTTGCCAATGATATAAGGCAAGTCTTGAGTATATGATTTTATATTTTGGGATTTATGGTTTATGAGGAACCATCATGATGTTTTCACTTGTCGATGAAATGAGACAAGTTACAATGCCATTTACTACTTATCGATGAGATGAGACGAGTATAGTATCTCTTTATCACTCACCAATGAGATGAGGCGAGATATGATTTTCTGAGTTTTATGATGTTCCTAGTGTGGCATCGACTAGCAGCTAGTAAACCGCAAAATGCGAACAACTGGTATGGGACACACATTAACACTTTTCGGGTTCCTATCTGTGAGTTTGGACACATTCACAACTTTTACCTAACAGAACTGCTTTGAGAGGTGTTAGCAACCTAGTCGTGAGGACGAACTGCTTTGGTAGGTGTTAGCGGCCTTGTTAGGGCTGACAAAACGGCTTGGACAAGTGTCAGCAACCTTGTCATGCAGACGAATTGCTCTGGGAGGTGTTAGCGACCTTGTCAGAGGCTTCGACGATCTAAGAAAGGCACATGCAGCATCGCTTCATCATGCAAATGGGATTTGGCCAATCTGGGGAATTTTTGTAAGTTTTTGATTTCGATTTCACCAATTTGAGATGATGAATTTACTTATAGCCTTGAGTTTGAGAAAGGGTTATATATATGTTGTTTTATGCTGATTTCGATATGGGGATTATAAACTCTTATTGAGTTTCATGAGTTTTGATTTGGAGATTATCATCAGTGATTGTTTATATTATTTGAGTGTTATTGTTGAGTTTACCTCTTTTGAGATCTTTGTATACTTAAGTGAAATTGTATACTTGAGTGACATTATTTCACTTTAGTCATGAGTATGTGTTCTTTCTATAGCCTCTTCTCATTTTAGAAGAATTATCACCTTGTATCTTATGCTTCATATTATCGTCTATCCTTATTAACTGATTGTCTTAGCTAGACCCCGTGTATTTTATACTCGGGTCAGACCAAGTTGTTTCAGGTTTGCTATCAGTTTCATGACTTAGCTTTGATGCATCTGCTTGGATATCAGCCTAGCATTTTGAGTAGTATATATTTCTTTCCGCTTGACTCTTATGTGTAGTTTTATTTGATGTATATAGTATGGTCTTTGAACCACTATTGTATATCGTTTTGTATTGTACTGGGAGGTATTAGTTTATATATATTTATATATATGATGATTACTGTTCTATGATGTGATATGCATTTTGTTATTGTATTTTGTTCTGATAGATCCATTAGCCATCTATAGTTTTGTATTAAGAATTTTTTTGATATGTCGATCCATGAGAGAGAGAAAAAACATAGAGCATTTATCGACATATTCAGTAGATGTTTAAGACATGATTATAGATGGTCACTCATAACCATCCCAATTCTCCGCATAGCAGACAGAATTACCTAGTAATTCTCTTTGTTAATGTGGCTCTCGGGGTGGGGCGTCACAGTGATCAAGATGGAAACATGAAGCTAACGACATGTGACACCTGAACAAGGAAATTGAAGATGTCCATATGGCAATCTTATGGATCTGTACAAGTCCATGCACATGAATCGATACCGATCCATCATATTTGCTGAAATGGCCATGTTTTCTCGAGCTTAACTACTGTTGGACATGGGGAACGTGGTGGAAATTATGGAGGAGTAATTCTCAACGACCTACATCTTTAAATTGAGGGGGTGGATGCCATTTTAAAGGATCTTTCCCAGTTACGAATTTCTTACACTTCTCTTGTAATCCCGAGGATCCATACCGATCCATAAGAATAAAAGTTATAAACAACAATGTAACCAATATAAAACCTAAGTGGATGTAGGCATCAATTGGCTGAACTACTAGAAATTATATGAGTTTTATTATTACTTCATTTTCATTTATTATTATTCATTTTATTCTCTACTTCAATCACTTGGGTATTTGTGCCACATTTTGCTACAAACACCCGACTGGAAAGCAACTCCACCAACCACCTCTTCAAATCACCACCAACATGAAATCAGCTACTCAAATCGGCTCTAATCAAACTGCGACCTAAACTATAGGCTCCTCTATTCCTCAAGAACATCTTCTCCAAATTGCATCACATTTTGAGAAATTTTGACATCATTTTTCCCAAATCGATGACCCATTTCTAACTACACTAAAATCACTAACAAACATATCAAAATAATATATGCAAGCACAAACATCATTCTAACATATCCAAACATCATATTTAATTCATCCAAACATGATTTTCTAACATATATCCCCTAAATCTAGTATTAGCAAAAATGACAACATGGTTCAAAAAGGGATGTAAAACCATTTTAAAAATCCAATTCTATCTTTTAAATTCGTCCATAAACACGCATGAAGGTTAGATTAAATTTTAAAATGTTTTAACATAGAAATCATATCAAAACATCATTTTTTACTATGTGAACATGCATAGGATAGTGTGAGATATCAAATCACCCACCTAGTTCCCAAAATTACAAATTTTCGCTTCAAATCCGAAATGGATAGCAAGAAATCAGGTCTCAAAACAACCAAATTGATAGATCTATAATCCGCTTTGCTAATACCCTTTCAATGATGATTTAGACTAAGATTAGTATGAAACAGATGAGCTTTTTGAGGAAATCTAGATTAATAGGTTTAGACTTGTTTTTGAGAAGTCGAAAATGATCTGGATCTATCCCGTCAGTCCTAGTTAAGCACAAATCCCAAAATGAGTTAGTGGGCTCAATTTTGGGCTTAACTAATTACCCACTAATCTGTTATGCAGAACTTAAAATGGCCATATCTTCTAAACTTTAAGTTTTTTAAATTATAATCACTCTATGGAAAGAGAAACCATCAACTCAATCTAATGCAAGTAGTTTCAGATCCCAATTCATCTTTTGTCAAAGTTATACGCTATACAATACTTTCTAAATCAAAATAGTCCGACAAAAATTTTAAGGATGGAAAATATCCCTAGTAGTCATTTCTCAAAAAAATTAGAGTCATACGACGTCATATGAATTAAATGATAATATTTTATGATCCTTTGATGCATAAAATATGGGCCATTACACTCTTCCATTCTTTAAGAATTTCTCCTCTGAAATTCCCGAATAAATCAATGAATATTCAACCATAGCCACGTCGTATGCCTAATAATCATAACTAACCGTCAAACATATCAAACAAGTAGACATGCAATCAATAATATAAGTAAATCTATCCTACATGTGAGATACTAATCTATCCTATGTGTTATCAAAAGTGAAAGAAAATATGATAAATAATAGGCCTTACTCTGCAAAGTGCTTCAAATATACAGTCCTCAAGCTCTCCTCTGTTTCCTACGTGCAATCGCCTTCACTTTCCCTCATTGAACCTTCACCAGCTCCACAATCTTCCTCCTAAATTGTTTCATATCATGTTGGATAATGAAAATCGGCCTATGAGGTCTCAAAGCTTTTGATTCAATTCCAATGTCATCAAGTTGATCAGTGTAATCACCATGCTTGAGTCGTGCACAAACATCCACAAGTTAGAGAGGTGGAATATGTTATATATGCCCATTATCTTCTTAGGTAACTTGACCCAATATGCTAGGTTCATAATCCTCTCTATTATCAAAAAAGGACCTATGAATCCTGGTACTAATTTCCCCTTACTACTAAATCGAACAACATTTTTTAAGGGATAAATCTTCACAAACACCATATCGCTGATAGAGAATTCCAAATTTCTATGTCTCCTGTCAGCATAGCTCTTCTGCCTATCTTGAGCAGCCTTCATTCTTTGTTAAATGATGTCTATCTTCTACGAGGTCTCTCTAATTATTACTGGCCCGAGTATTAGTTTTTCATTCGCTTCCCACCAATATGAAGGAGCATTACATGGTCAGCCATACAATTCTTCGAATGGTGCCATGCCAATACTAGACTTATAACTATTGTTGTATATGAACTCCACCAAATGTAAATGACCATCCCATGAGCCTCCAAAATCGAGAATGCAAGCTCATAAGAAATCCTCCAATATACGATTCACCCTCTTAGCCTTCCCATCGATTTGTGAGTGATAGGCTATTTGAGATGCAGCCCCATCCGCAATGCCTTTTGTGAGCTTTTCAAAAGCCGCTAGCAAATAAAGGTTTAGGTCAGCCATAATGCTTTTCGGCACACCATAGAATCACACCATCCATTTCATATATAACTTGGCCAATTTGGAAGGCGTTCCACTAGAATTAATGGGTATAAATTAAGCACTCTTCGCCAATCTATCGACTATAACCTAGATGACATCATATCCTCCTCTGGTCCTCAGTGGTCCATCAATGAAGTTCATCGATAAATGTTCTCACCCCCACTCAGGAATTTCCAAAGGTTGCATAAACCCACTAGGCTTCTTCTATTCTACCTTTACCAATTGGCAGTTCATACACTTCAGATTAATGTCCCGACATCCTTCTTTATCCTCTCTCAATAATATTACTACTCTATATCATGATCATCTTATTAACCTTGGGGTGTATGGTCAATCTAGAATGATGGAACTCTCACAACACCTCATCTCGTAATCAATCAACATCAGGAATAAATAATCTCTCATCCTTACAAATATGAATCTGTGTGAGAAATAGGTGGTGATGAAAGGGTTTTGCCTCTCAACCACCATCTAAGAATAAGAATCATATCACCTTGTCTGGCTCGACAGCCGTAATATACTCTAGTGGGGGATAACTCCAGTCCCTGATACTGATGATATCTTTGGTTCACTTGAGTATTCTTGGTAATATCTCTCCATATAACATTACGGTCTTTGGTCTCCCGGACATAACTTCATTGACCCATATTATGGTGGATATGCCTTCAATTGCTATGAGAGAAGTAACCCAGCTCAGCCAACTACATAAGCATGGTTTGTATGATTAATACGGCAATTGACACTCCATGCGACACCAAAAGTCACAATAAGTTCATTCTACATGCGTTATTTCTTGAATTTCAAGCCATAATTTAGTCATGTCTCTTGTCAAGTATAATGGGGGCGTTTCGGCTTTTTTGACGACCTATATAGAAAGTCCATAGAATACTTAAGGTGTGAAACTGTAGTTCCTCACACCACAAATACGACTCAACATAGGAATCTACTATGAGGCTTTGAAGAAAGGAGAGAGAAATAAAAGATGAGGAGGGGAGATGATACTATATGGATCGCGATTGGGATTCTCGTTACTGCTCCAGGCCTGCTAGGAGGTATTGCTTTCCATACCATGGAGATCTCCTCTTCCTAAGTCTATGGGCCCACGACCCTCGAGGCTCAACAATCCTCCTGTCTCCAGAGCTTATATTGCTCCTGCATCAACACCTCTTTCTGCTCAAACCTAAGCTTCCACTCACAAATCCAAGCATGCTTCTCGACTGGTTAGCTCTTCGACTTCCGAGCCTATCCAAAAAAGACCCAAATAAGAGTGTTTCCTACGCATGTTTCGAGGGTAGTCTCGGTCCAATCACAAGCTCTCACCTTACAAAAATGCAAAAGGCTTTCTATAAGCTGTGCTTTACAGGGGTCAAATTCAACTACCATCTAAAAAACATTCCTCATATGGTTGCCAATCATACCAATATGTGCAGTCATGATGCTTATGTGTAGTATTATATTAGGAAGACATATTCTCATGCTCTATCCAACACCAATAGAGCCAATAAGCTGGTCCTCCAACAAAATGAAATTAAAAAAAAGACAACGAGCGAATCATCGCCTTTTATTTAAAGGGGCTAGATCAATCAAAGAAATGTCTTGAGGAGGTAGAGAAATAACACAAGCACAAGCTAAAGGCCTTCGAGGCTAAGTACAAATAGCAAGATGAACAGCTTCGGAATGCTTATTATAAGAGTGGTGATCTGATCGAGGAAAAAGGGATTCTCCTACCACTATTGATACATATAATCTTAGGATGACCAACTTAAGGCCGAGGTAGCAAAGGAGTGGAAAGAAAAAGAAGGCGCTCTTTCCTTGGCTAAGGAATATATGGCTAAAATGGTTGACTCCAATAAGGAGAAAAAGTTTGAACTACTAAGGCTGAAAAGAAGGAAGAGGAGCTCGTTGAACAAATCGAGACCGCTTTGGTTCGCTTCTATGCAGACATGATCAAATTTGGTAACATAAAGTGGCTCGATGACAAGTACCCCAAGGTGCTATCTCTACCCTAGGAGAAAATCCCTAAATAGGAACAAGAGCACTTAAGGGAGGTTGATAATGAAGAAATAAAGGCTGAACTCTTGATGAAGAGGATCTAGAAGTTCTTGTTATTGGTCAGGCAGAACTAGCCTCTAGAAGCATGACCTCTTCCCAAGTGACCGCTGAGGCCCTCCGCAAATCAAGCTCAAAGTATTTAGTGGAAAGCACATCTTCTATCTCACAAGAACCCTAAGTAGAGAACTCCATCTTGGCAATGGCCAGTTCTGGTGTCGTCGTACCTCCTACATCTGAGCCTCTTGTTTTCAACCCTATCGTACCTTCTTTTAGAACTACTTCCACTACAGTAGAAACAACAATGGCAATAGAGTAATCACAGGCCTCATCCCATGGGTCATATATCTAGGAGGATCCAAGTTATCTGCACTAAAGTCTACTCCAAAGCTTCTTGTTTTATCACTAGTTTTAGAGAAAGGTCAGACTGAGACTCCTACTCAGATTCTATCCATTTCTTTTGGAGGTATATCATTAGTCCCTTCTAATTCAAGAAACTTTGAATGACACCGAGAATATTCTAATATTTTCATTTCTATCTATCAACCTTTAGACCAACATAACACTCCGTTAATCTTGGTTAATATTTAATAATTAATTAGGCTCCAAAAAGGGTATTTGAGCAAATGATGGAATTTTGCTATGAAACTTGCACCATTGCATTTGTGACGATTTTTTGAGCAACTTCATATTTGAAGTTTCGCATCAGCGTTCGAACGAAGAAGTTGTGAGCGTTTAAAGAATACATTACGGTTGATGGAGAAGTCTTCTTATTCATGCTTGGTATTGAGAAGACGATTGGACGGCCAAGGAATACCATTGCTCCCGAGGTTGTGGTCTCTGTCGGTATTTATATTCTATTATATTTTTCTATTTCGATGTGATTTTAGTTTAATTAATCTCTGATATACTTATGTTCATTACATGTTACCAAAACCAATGAGCTGTACTCCAATGGACTTGAGTTTTGATTTTTGTCTAAATTCGAACTCATCAAGGTGCAAATTGTTACAACCAGCCTCCTTTAGTTCACTTGCTGAACTTTGTTTCTGCTCCATGCCCTCAAGATTATGCCACCAAGTCCGTTATTATCTCTACCCACTCTTCCTTCTGACCTCTTCAACTAGATCTGTATGGGCCCCAATGTTTAAAAGATTAATGCGCTAATTGAAGAGGCTGCATATGAACCCGATTTGTCAATGGGTGATGAGGACGCTACTACCATCGACGTCAAGGGTCCTAGAGTTGGGCCATCAATAATAAAAAGGAAGCCATCAACCTCTTCATGATTAAAAATATCTAGAAAGGGAAAGGTGTTGAAGATATCCCGCCCCTCTTTCTGTATTCCTTCCACTTCCTCTATTTGTTGTGCCAACTTCTACGTTGCTTGCGCTCAACATTTTTGCCGAGACTCCCAAATCTCATATTGAATCGTGGAGTGATTACAATCAAGATGATGACCGCAAGTGCTGCCTTTGAGCACTGAAGGATGTCGATCCTCAAAGGAGAAAATCATCCTCCTCTCCTAAGAAGGGAAATGAAAAGAAGAAGAAGAAGAAGAAGAAGAGAGGGAAGCACGAGTATGGATAGTTTTTTTTATGTATTTCTGATCATGTATTTCTAAGCATGTGTAGGGGAGAATTATTTGGTTGACCCACTATATGATTATACTTCCATAACCTGATGATGAATCAAAAGAGTTCATCTGTACCTATCTCCGGCTACCTAAACATCTGGTTTTTCAAGATGAAGATGTCTTATTATGCCGCTAATAACGAGACATAAATTCAAACTTTTAAGAGTACATTTCCACTTATTCCAAAATCCAACTTCATTTATAAACAAAAGAATGGCAGACTTTTCCTCACTACATTAGAGCCTAATCAACATGGTGAATTATTTCCAAAGGTATATCTAAGGGAAATTGCGTTTCACATGCTTGCTATTCCACGCATGTGGAATTAAGATACCAACAACAGTCAGTAGCTTAAAAGTTCCATCTCTAAACTTTTATTCAATTATGCAAGGTCCTTCCTAATTTGGACCAAGTGCCCCATACCAGGAAAGAACCATTTCAAAATAAGGTTGCATGTCCCGAAGGTACAATTTCTAATGTAGGTGTTAAACCATCATGCAACTCTTTTCTGGTGAGCAGCTACTCTAAGATCAAAATCTTCTCATTTCTCATCAACCAAATTGAAGGACTCAAGCAAGAGTTTCCGTTCTCCTTAGGATCATAGTGCATTATTATGTGGGAAGGGCCTTCCAGTTCAATAGAAATCATGGCCTTAGATCCATATGCCAAAGCGAATGGGATATAGCCAGTTGCATACTTCCGAGTCATCCTATGAGCCCACAACACTAGTGGTAACTCTCGATCCAGTTGCTCTTGTCTTTCGTCAACCATTTCTTGAGGAAGGATTTGATGATCTTATCCACCTTGTAACAACCCGCACCTTAATGTGCTTGAATTTCGACTAAATTGAAAACTGAAGTCCATTAAGATATAGATCGTTGGTTTCAGTAACCTATCATAAACATAAGTATACCAGAGAACAAACTTACAACAAAATAGTAAAATATAATAGAGCATATATATTGACTAAGGCAACTACTTTGGAATCAATATTATTCCCTTAGTATCTAATGGTCTTGTTAGCGCTGAGTATGAATGAGAAGGCTTCACCATCTATGTTCCCATCTTACACCAGTAGCTTGTCCCTCTAAATCTATTTTGTTTGTTGCAATGAGGAGGGATCATCATAATATTTCGATGACTGATAAATTACTTACTTTATCCACAACAATAATTTATACCGATTGATTTCCATTTGACTGTTATGTCCATTATTTACAATACTCCATGTAATTCCATCTACGCATACAATGTATTTG
Organism: Allium cepa; assembly: GCA_030765085.1. Taxonomy (NCBI): domain Eukaryota; kingdom Viridiplantae; phylum Streptophyta; class Magnoliopsida; order Asparagales; family Amaryllidaceae; genus Allium; species Allium cepa. The sequence goes on from CM060935.1 coordinate 390,547,423, forward strand.
ACTTTCTTCGATGTATAACTATATATATGCCTATATATAAATGTTTCACTATCCAAAAGAGAGAAAACCCAATGGCCATTTAATTTCTCAACCCCAAACAAGCCCTCTGCAATATAAATGCTAGTTAATCGGCACTAGCTGTAGAGACCGATGACCACCTACATATGGCTTCTTAATTTAATTGCCATATTGGTAATGCATTTCAAAGACTTATCTAAGAGTTAACTAGCCAACCATCGACAACAAATAACCAACTAATTAAACTTTGAGGTCTTTGTGTATTCCATACGGATTCTACACTAGTAGAAAGCGAAATCCATCAGGGCATAACCCAAGTTTTTGCTAAAGACCATTCGAGACCGCTTGTAGTCAAAGCCTATATGTCATCCCCACTACTAAATATAGGTCGAACAACAAAAATGACATAGCCCACTAATCTTTCATACCTGAAATCCCGTTTAGACTATCCTAATGCAAGTCAAGGAAAAAAATACCCATCCTAATTACTTAATACCTCTTGTTAGAAATAAAGCAGACCCCATTTCACATTTCCCTAATTACTTAATACCTCTTGTTTTCCATTTAATACTTAAATCCGATGCAAACCCTTGATTTATTTTCCCACACCTATACGCAATTGCATATCTCTTCCATATGGGTCCTATAGTTAGAGACGCCCCACATTAATAGTAAGTACACACAACTGCCGGTAGCCTCTAGGTGAAGAGCAAACTTCTATTGTGCATCTCTACTAATGTAATGACCCATGTTTTTAAATATTTTAAATTATAGAATTTGATATGATTATTTAATGAAAAGGTTAGATATAAAACTTAATGACTCATTATTGTAATTTATCGGATAATTAAATTGTTTAAATTTAATGTCGAAATATTGAATAATTGAACATTGGATTTTATGTGAATAACAATGTTGTCAACAGTTAATTTAAATTTTATTTAAATATGAATGAAGATGGTTAACATTTAAAATTTGATTTAGAAATGAATAATTAGAAATTGAATTTTTTATATTTTAATTAACGTGTTAAAATAGCTATTTTGGCCACCGTCTTGGATTTCAATGAAACCAGTTTCATTAGATCCATACTAGTGAATTATTATAGGATTTCAAGTTTCGGAGCGATCAGACTTGTCCTTTGGTCGTGCGAACTTGAAACGCGTAAAAATTAATTTCAAAATTCAATTAAAATGATTCGATTTGAAAAGCTATCATTTGCATACGATCGAATTAGAACTTGAAACTAGTCCCATTGCATTCAGAATGGGGTAAAATATTATAAAAGCCAGGCAACACGCTTTGTTTGGAGTTCGGAATTGTACGGGCCAATCGGGCGAGATATTTTCCTATTTTAATTTTATATATATATATATATATATATATATATATATATTCGTTTCCAAGGCAGCAATTATATTCAACCCGAGGCCTATGCTACCTATACCCATCTCTGCTTTATATGAATCTCGATCTACTAACAAAAAAAGAGGCCAAACTAAACAACAGATCGATAAGAAAAAAAAGAAAGAGATGTAGTCGCGATTCATCAGGGCAACGCGATCAAGCGTCATAGTGAGGGGTGGGAATTAGCGACACTGGAGCATTGCGGTGGTGCGCTTGGAGCTGGTGGAGGGCGCAAATAATGTGGTCGATGTAGATGCATTTGGGTTCACATTATTGTCGGAGGTGGTGGTCCAGTTGTTGGCAGGCGGAGCATCATTCAATGAAGCAGAGCGACAGTGTAATGCGGTGATGTCTGGTTTCAGTGATGATCTGTTAGCGCTAAGCTGGGTTTAAGCAGGGTAACTAACTTCTAATAATTTTTTTTGTTAATCAAATTGAAGTAAAATTCAAATGTATATTAATCGATATCTCATTCGTACGAGGTCCGATTTGGCGAGGGGTCAGTTGCGTTAGGTTCGTATCAACATCATCTACGTTGTGAAGTTGTTTACATCATTATTTTGATTAGTTTGGATGTTCAGATTCAAACGAAGGTGAGTGTTTATACGCTCACAAGTACTATTTTTTTATGTAGTTGAATTATGTCGTGAAGTGAATTGAATTTATTGATTGTTGTTTGATAAATTAAATTGACATTTAATTGACATCAAAATTTATTGATAAAGCTTAAATTGGTGGTTAAAATTGAATTAGAATTTAACTGCTAGTAAAATCCTTAATTTATCGATAATTGGTCGATTGTGATTATTGACTGTTTGGATGATGGATGGTGATGGATGAAATTTGATTGATAGTTTGGATGTTTGTATGTTTATTTATGTTTAATATATCTGGTTATCACCCTATATTTTATTTACAATATATAAAACTGCAAATTGAGTTACTTTAAATTAATTAAGAAATAGGTTGAAATGGTATATACTTGTGACACTTTAATTTGGATTTAAGTGATATATATCCATTTCTTGAATTAAATTGAAATAATTGAATCACTAGGCCATATGACAGAGAATTATATACAAACATCGGATTGGTTAAATTAAATTATTTAAAAAAAATTGTTTTGAAATTATTTAAATGTTTTGGTATTGAGAAGTGAAAATCAAATTTATGGAAATCGAATTAACTTCGAATTGGAACTCGGCATGTTGAAATTTAAATTTGAAATAGGAATTGTTTAATTAATCGAATTTGAGATTTTTAAGTTATAATCGAAATATGACATGAATTTTAAAATTTATTTGTTTAAAGGATTAGACTTTTTATTCAAACTTTGAATATTGCTAAGAAAAGGTGACATAAAATGATATTTTGAAATTGAGCTCAGATTTGAATTATATTTCAAGATTTGAATTTTAAATTGGATACTGAAGGAAAATTTGATTTAAGTGTTTTTAATCGATATTTTGGAAATAGACTCGGAATTGATATAAATCAAAATGGTTTAAAATTTGGGATTGGAGTTGAAATTAATTTGGAATTGGAATTTAAATTAGTTTGGAATGAAATTAAAATTTAATTTGAAATCTGAATTGAATTAAGTAAATTGAAATGGAAATGGAAATTGATTTGAATTGGAAAATTTGGAATTGTACCAGTTTGGCTTGGAAACTATGTTTAAATAAATTATTTTAGTATATACTATTTCAAATCTATTTTCTTCAAATATTCAAACTATTTTAATTTTTCCCAACTATTTTACTATATAAACCATTTTTAATACTCAAATTATTTCCTATTAAACTATTTTAACTACTTTAAAACTATTTAAACTATTTTCTAAAATTCAAACTGGTCAAAGGGTGGAATTTTTGTATTTCTTAGATTTTAAATGCGAATTGGGTTAAGGTGAATTATAACCAAATCTGCAATTCGAGTCAAGTTTTGAAGTGAAATCGATATATCTAGTTGAATTAAGATTTGAAGTAAAAATGTTGTTTATTGAAGCGAATATGATGATTTCAAAATGGATTTGATTTTGAAGCGAATATGATATTTTGATATCAAGTACAAATTGTATTCGAAATATAAAAGAACCAACCGGTGTGTAAAATGACATTTGGTTGTTAAAGAGACCGGGGCCTCTTATTGGCATACTCTCTGTCAATATTGGAACCACTTTGACAACCTTTTACATGGTGGATGATGTCCAGAATGTAGTGCTTGAATTGGTGAACGTGACTGGAATAAAGTAAGAGAACGATAATGGATAGCCTTGACACTCGTGTCATAATTAAAATGACTAAAACAGGAGCCTATGTCTGGCCATTGAGGTTAGCTACCTCTAGCGATGATGATCCCTTGTATTACTACTGTGATTTTGATTCGATGGATGCACCGTTTGTCGGTCGAATTAATTGTCACGGTCGACCACAAGTAGTTTACGACCAGCCAGTAGACTGGTAGAATCCTACTTTGGGCATTGCCTCACGTGCCTTGTCATATTTATCACTATACGAGCCCATTACGAATTTTGTTTAGAACTGTACAAATGTGTTAAGGTGGATCAATATAAGCTTTAATGCTATTTTGATATTTATTTACTGATAGACATTATCTATTATAGCGTATACTGTTATATATATATGTATATATATATATATATACGTGCATATATATAGTTTGACGGATCCTTAGGAGATGGAAAATAATGTAACATCTCTTAAGTTATTGTACTCATATTTCATGATATTGATTTGACTTACATAAGAATATTTTAGTCCTGACTCGAGTATTCTATCTTTTCATTACACTCGGGTCAGCACAGAGTTTTTCAGCCTATTGAAGATTATTCTCTAGAGGATGAAGACGAGGATTTTGGCATATTGCTATTATTATTATTCCTTGCATCATGCTATTCTACTGTATTGATTATTTATCCCTGATGTATATATATAAATCTGATAAATGGGTATAAATTATAATCGAATGTATAGTGAACCGCTTCATGAACTTTTATTTGATTATTATATTTTATCGTTTCCGCTGTGAGATTCTATGTTTGTTTTCTTTTCTTTTTCTTCTAATTAACCCTATTGATTATCTACATTTCGGATTATTTTAGTTAGAAATGTATCGATTATTGTCGATTTAAACCTTGCGAAATGTGGGTCACCGCAGTTGGTATCAGAGCGAAGGTTTAGCGATAACCTTGGCTTTGTGGGGTTTGACTCATTAGACATAGGGTAGCAATACCCTAGAATGAGTCTGTTTGAGTGTATGTATATGAAATAGCGTACTTGTTAGTGTTATAAATTTTTTTCTATTTTGTTTACTTATCCGTTGAGTTGTTTATGAATTCCGGTCGATGTGCAGGACGCCGTGTTATCAATAAGGGTTTCTAGACACTTAAACGAGGCAAGTGAACATAATTTTGTTTTTAAATCGGGTAAATGAAATATATTTTCCTAAATTATATTTTATAAAAAAAAATGAAATTTGAATAAATGACAGTTCTTAGGCGACGATAATATTTAATTACCATCGATTATTGGTTCAATTAAAAATAAAAACGGATACCTAATGAATTTTATTTTATGAAGCATTTAATAAATTAAATTGGATTGAAAGCAATTGAAATATGAAGTGATTAAACTGACTAAGTCATAAATTAATGAAATATTTGGGTAAATATTTTAAGGAAATTTGTGTAAGTATATTTATAATAAAGCTCATATATAGAAATATTTTTAAAATTCAGAATTTTAGAATATAAATCCTTTTGTTTTCGAAATTATTTTCAAAGACTTTAAAATCCGTATTAATATTATTTGAAAGAGTTTTGACTAGAAAATATTTTGAAAGGATTTTTAAAGAAAATAAAAGCATTAATCTCGCTTGATCGTTGGATGACTGTAGCATCGCTAGTATTCATTTTAGGGTTTCTAGGTGAGAATTGCTTCCGAAAAAAATTTATTTTCGATTAAAACAGGTTTTGATTGTGAAAGAAAAATATATTCGATGTACAATTTAGTAAATATATGAAAATTATTCGAACTTATAATTGAAAATAGTAAATAAGAAATAAATTTGTTATTTATAAATTTGAATATAAAAGAAATAAGTTATAACTTATAAATTTGAATAGGAAAATAAAATAAATTAAATGGTTAAATTTTGGTTAAGCAAATTAAAAAATATTTGAATTCGAGATGCGAAATGGAGTTAGTTAAATTAAGTAAATAAAATGAAGTCTAACTCAAGAAGCTTAAATAAAATTAAATGTATTTGAAATGAATTAGAGAAAATGAAATTTTGAATGAATAAATTGTATAACTTATAGATTTGAGAATTAATAAGCTAAAAAAGAATTTAAATTTGTTGAATGGGAATGATAAGAAAATTTAACTTGAATACAATTAAATAAATTGAGTACTAGATTAAAATGAAATGAAGTTTAACTTAATGTATAAAAATTGAATTGGATAATAAGTGAAACTAGATAAATTAGTAAAGTGAATTAAATTCCACTCAAGCTATAAAATGAATTAATAAAAGGAATACGAACTTGAATTTTTAAAATGAAATGTAATTTAAATGTGTAAGAAATTGAATAAAAATAAATAAGTGTAAGAAAATTAATATGGTTAATTGAATTTAATTTAAATTGGATATAAATAGATAAATTACAAGTGGAGCAGTTTAAATAAAAATTGAATGTTAACTAATATAATATGGATAAGTTATTGGAATAAATTATAAATTGAAGTTAACATAAGAGAGGTTAAATGAATTTATTGAGGAGGAAAAAAATATATTTACTAATATGAATTGAGTTATAAAATAAAAATTATTTTAGTGAATTAATAATATGAATTTTAATAAATGAAGCAAATCGATGAGTTAATAATAACTTAAGATATGAAGTAATAATAATAAGCTTGATTGTGTTGTATAAAATAATTATAATGAATTTAGATGATTTATAGATGATGTTAGTATAAAAAAGGAGAGAGAATAAACTATTTAGAAACAAATTTAGCTTAAGCATGGTTAAGTGGAATAATTTTATAAATGAATCACCAATGAATTTATACGAAATAGGTTAAACAAAAAGTGAAACAATTGGAATTTCATAAATTGAATTGAATAAATTTGAATATAATGAATTTGTAACGAATGTTAATAAATTGAAAGAAATCAATGGAATATAAACCAATTAAATATGGATGATACAAATGTAAATAATTGAAACAAATCCATTTAATGTAAATACATTTAATTGCAATCAATCAAATGTGAATGCAATGAATATTGGTTGATTGAATAAAAATGGATTGAAACTAAATTAGTTGAATGTAAATTAATTAAAAGCAAATGAATTAAATATAAATCCATTGTATGACTAACGAAATGAATATTAAATAGTGAATGCGAATCAATTTAAAATATATAGAATGCGATATAGAATTAAATTACTTAAGTGTAATTAATTATATGAATTATTGAAATGAAATAATGAAAGTGAAAAAAATGAACGTAACTATAAACGTGTGACGACCCGAAATTTTGAGCATTTGAAATTGGAATATTTAATTGATTTTAAATATTCAAAAAGTTAATTTTTAACTTGAATTCAAATATTATTATTATTTAGCAATTAAGTTATTTGATTTAATAAACTGAAATTGGGTAAATTATTGAACCTTCAGTTTTAAGCCTGTTAAAAATTATTTTAAGGCTAGTAGAATATATATTGATAACATTAAAGATAGTAAAAGTGTTAAAATTGAATTTGGTAGTGTTTAGTTAAGTTTTGAAAATATATCGTTAAAAATGACGTTTAAAAATAGCTTTCCGAGGCATAGTCTCGGAATTCAACGAACCAATTCCAATGGATCCGTAATATTGTATTATTATCGGATTTCAATTTTCATAGCATTTGGAGTTGTTGTGTGAGCGAACGATACATAAACGCGCTGAAAGTTATATCGAAAATTTAATATAATAACTGGGTTCAAAAAGCTATCTTCTCCATACGATCGAATTAGGACTCGAAACATTTTCCATTACGTTCGGAATGAGGGTATAACATTATAAACGCCTGGCGGCATACCTCGATAGGGGTTCGGGATTTTATGTTGCCATATACAAGATATTTCATATATATATATATATATATATATATATATATATATTCACATACAAATAGTCAGCCTTCAGTCGAAATAATGTCGCACCTGTGCTTTGTACACTTCATTTCAATCGCTATAGCAAAGCGTCTTCAACACGCTTCCCCTCTTTAATATTAACAGCCGAACTCAGGAAATCTATGTCTTTCCCTTTTTCTGTATATCGAATCAGCGATTCCTTAATAAAAAAATGGAGGAGCAGATTTCGATCGAATCAATCCAGAGGGAAGTGTCGTGTCGTTCTCCTTTTCTACTCGTATTTCCCCTCATCTTCCAGTTCCTGCCGCGGTGTTCTACCAATCGATCGACATTGCTACGGCATTCGATTTTCATTCCTCTTCTTTTGATTTTGTATGCTCTTCCCTATTCGAGTTATCGCAAGCGAATCTAGGCAGTATGGTTAGTGCCTCGTGGTTGCTTTTGAGAGGTTCTGAAATGATGCGTAGGCGAACTGGCGGATTTGATCGCTAGGGTTAGGCTGCAGCATCTCAAGAAGTTTGGTTGGTGCGATGGCTTTCTGAAGCGTATAACTAGGGTTGATGAGGGCTGTGTTGACATGATGGACAGGGGATCGATGGAGGGTTCGTGTTGAGTCGGCGGAGCAGTTGCGTTGTAACTGATATTCATTGCAGTATTGCAGGGTGGGGGTCGTGTGGTGACTATTTTGTTCTGGAAGTAGCATCAACAGATTTTTGGATAGGTATCGATCGTGTGAGAGGGTAGTTTGTTGTCTGCATTCTCGATTTATTTTGATAAAATTCACTTAATTTAAAATGGATACTTATAAAATTTTATAACGTTTCATATGAGGTTCAAATGGATGGCGATAGTCGGGTTGGTTCGTAGCAGTGAGACCTACGCGTTGGAATTATTATTGGAATGGATTGCAAGCATCAAAATCAAACGTGAGTTAATCTCACTCTTCTGGATTTTTATTTAAATTTAAATGGTTGAATTTAAATAATTGGTTGATTGGATGTGCTATATTATTTATAGTAGTATATATAGTATATATTGGAATGATTGATTTCCCGTATTATATAGCGGATGAGACCCTATGCATCGCATAATAGCGGATGATATTATATTAATCCCATATACCGCGATATTCCACCTCGAAGTGGAATTGGTATTGTGCTAACATCTGTGGATGCAAGGAAACAGGTTGGAGGGATCCCACTGGATTCCTCAACATTTATTTAGATTATTTAATATTCTCTGTCATGATTATTTGCTATCCTGTGATGAATTATATTGATAATTGAAAATATTGGATACCATGGTTAATTTAAAATATTTCGATGAACCGAGTTATCAAAATCTATAGAAATGGGATTTCTGAAAAGAAATAAAAGAGTGAATTTTGAGTAAAATAATAATGGGAATTTGAGTAAATTAAAAATGAATTGGAAGAGAATATAAAGTGATTTTTGAATTCTGATAAATAAAATTCCAAGTGCGTGAAATGATATTTTTAACAAATGGGAATAAATGATTTTATTTTTGAACTCAAGTGATATTAATTCAAGAAATAAAGAATTTATTTTAAAATTCAAGGTTTGAATTTATTTAAAAGGATAAAGAAGGAATTCGGAAAATCTGAAATTGGTATGTTTCAGTTAAAAGGATTTTAAATCATAATGAAGAAATAAAATCTGAAGTTAGTGGATTTCGAAATAAATTGAGTAAGTAAAGAATTTAGTTCAAAATGGAGTAAATTGGGAATCAATTTGGAAATTGATCTAAGTGTTTGGAATCGGGATTTTAAAAGGAAGTTGAAACTAAGAAATTTATAAACTGGGTTTATAAAAGTGAATAATATATCGGTGGATATTTGAAGAATAAATTCACGGTGGGAATTTATTAAAGGAATGAGTAAATTTGTTTAAAAATAAATAGTAGTTTATTTTTAAAAAGCTGTGACAGAGAAGCGTTTTTCCCTGGATAGCCATGTACGTTTTCAAATTTTTTTTTATAAATATAAGTTAAAAGTTAAAGTTATTTTAAAAAGTATGTGTTAGAAAATTTATTATTTCTGAATGTTTAAACTCTAACTTAAGTATATTTTCAAATCTATTACCGTAGTAATTATTTAAAGGTGGCTTGGTATTATGTTTTAAAAGTTGGAAATTTAGTTTTATATTGTACAAGTAGTTTTATTCTAAATATTCTTAAGTATATATTTTGAACAAGTGTTAAAATAATTTTGAATTTAAATGTTTTAAAGGATATTTTATAATAAAAAGTTTTAAATTATCTTAAAAAGCTAAAGTTTTTGTGCTTGGTGTTTTCAGTGGAAATAAATATTTGGAAATTTATTCCATGAGAAGGGTGTGATTTGAAAACTGTTTCAAAGGGTTGAAATATGGAAATATATCTTACGAAGAAATTTTGAGGATCTATAAATAATTTGGCGAAATTATTTATGTTTGATGGATGTTTGTGAATGTTAATTGATAGTTAAATAACCGGCTATCAATATTGGCCAATGCGTTGATCGTTTCAAAGAGACCAAGATCGGGATTAATTTCTCGAAAACCACTTCGATCCGGTTTGTACGAGTTCGGAGTCGAAGATGGAGCAGTGAAGTGCAAGGGATAGTCGCTACTAATCCTGAGGATGATTCCAAAATGGATGTAGTAGGAGTAGTGCCTTCGGTTCCTTTTGAACCCGGGACGGACTTGTATGGATGAATGCTTTCAGAACATCGTCGGGTGGACGATGAGCATTCTAAGTGAAACGTTCTAAAAGGATAACGCTTAGCCTCAAGCCTCATCAATCGGGAATGAATGAAAATCAGGGGTTATGCAGCAAGGCTAGGTGGGTAGCTCCCATTAGGGCGAGGTCATCCCTGTCTAAATGTCCCTTTTTATTCCGCTTAGTGGTGCGGTTGCTTATCCCAACCGTGGGGTGATCTTACACGGGATTATCCAGTAAGGGGTATTCCCGGTCTTGTGTTGCAGGGGATTGGGAGTAATCCTCGGTACGGTGATCTAGACCAGGTACAGTAACAGGTGGTACCCCAGTGCCTAGTCATTAGTTGGAAATCCATTCTCCCTACGCGCTTGTACGGTTTTGATTGTGCCCAACTATTGCTGAAACGTGGGATGCAAGCATTTCAGCAAGATTCTATTTTACTTTCTATAGACACTATTATAATATCAGAGGATTTTGATAAAAAGTGTTTTAGCTACCGTAGGATAAAAACACGACATGTTTATATGTGGCATGGTCTTACAAGATGCTTTTGTTTTCAAAATTTTTTTGAAACTTTAATAATCAATTTGAGTGTGGTTTTCTCACGCTGGTTTTCCAGACTGACTCGGGTGTTATTTAACTATAATGCTCGGGTCAGACCGAGTATTATAGAATATAGGAAAGGATGCTATGGAGCTCAAGAGACGAGCTGGATGGTGATACGTACTTCCGTACTTGATTATTATTCCGTCGTGTATTCAGATTTGAGGACAAGTTTATATGACTTTCTTCTTCTACCTCTTCTTCTTTAACCCTCATGGTTCGATTATTCGGGCATCGGAAAATCAGGTCGTGACATTGTGGTATCAGGGCAGAAGGTTGGTGGGGATCACTCATTGAAATTTGAGTCTGTAGTACTCTAGAATGAGTTGAGCTTATTAATAGATATGAGCGCGTATTTGTTAGTGAATATAAATTGTTTTAATGTTATGTTGGCTTATTGGTTGAGTGGAATATGAATTCTGATCGAGTAAGTTGGCCGCTATTCGAGAAGAATTTATAAATGCCTGACACGATAAATTGACACAGTATTGTTTTAAAGGGGGGTGAATGAAATAATTTTACCCAAAATATATTTTGATATAAAGGAAATATTTTCTTAAATTATTGTATAACTTGGATGTTTGGATGATAATATTTTTAAACAAAAAGATTATAAAAATTCTAATGACTTGGATAATCAAATGGGAATTAAAATGAGCATAAATTATACAAATAAATTATAGTTAAAATTTGATTTAAATCAAAACTGTAAATTTAAAATCCTGGAGATTTTGGAAGTTTTTTTCGAAGTGTTTTGCAGATAAATAATATCATTATTATTTTGGAGGTATTTCTGAAAGGAAATTGTTTCAAATAAATTTTGGGAACAGATATAGCATTGAACTCACTTCAGTCACTAAAAAATAACTTCGGTGATGACTACATCATCATCGATGTTCATTTTTGAGTTTCTAAGTGACGGATTGCTACCAAATTAATTTGTTCGGAGGAACTAGTTTGTTTTTGAAATTTCAAAGGAAATTTGTTGGAAATAAAAACCAGGATTGGTTTAAAAATTTGAGAAATGTGATTTTGGGTTAATGGTGGTTTTAAAATGATTTGAACCAAAAGCCGGGTGTTTGAAATCCTGAATCGTTATTTGAATTGAAAGTCCTGATGAGGTAAGTTATAAACTTGTACAGTTGAGATGATTTATAAATAAGGATGGAAAATATGAGCTTTGAATGTTGGAATTAAAATTAAAGGTGAAAGTTTATAAAATGAGAATTTAACTTGGGTTAAGATTAAACTTTGAAATTTAATTGGATTGAAATGAATTGAATTAAACTGAAAATAAAAACCAGTTGTATTCGAATTAAGTTGAAATCGAATTGAAATGAAATAAATTGAGATGTAGATGACATTAAGTGAAAATAAGTTGAATAAGAAATTAAACTGGAGTAAATAAATTCCAATAGCTTATAAAAGAATTGAAACCCATTGAATAAAAATATACTTGGCTAAATAAAAATATATAATCCCTAGTTAAAAAGGGTATAGCGTGAATGAGATTGATTGTAAATGGATGAAGGTGTGAATATAAATAAGTGTGTGACTTATAAAATCTAAAGTAGATTGAATAAGTCCAGAATAAAATTTGTTTCATATTTTGGAAAATAGTAGAAATCCGAACTTGAATTACAAATTAAAATTTAAACTTAAGTAAAATAATAGAGTGATTTTGAAAAAAAAAACAAATATTGAATCGGAAGTGGGAGTGAACTAATTTGGGTTAAATTAGTTAAGTGAGTATGTTAATAAGATTTAAATTGATTAAATGAAGGTTGAATTGTGAGTTAGTAATGGAGTTGGAAATGAACCCGAGTTAAATAAAATTCAACTTGGATTGTTGGCGAATTGAATATAATTGGAAATGTTGTCGAATAAAATAGAGTTGGATTGAAATAGTGATGGTTTGAGTTGTAAATAAAATCCAAGTGAATAGAAATAGATTAAAAGAGCCTTGTTATTAATATAATAAATAGTGAATGTGAATAAAAATTTAAAATGGATTAACTAGATTAATGGCAAAAATCTGATTGGATATAATCAAATCAAGGATTTAAATTGGAAATGGCTACAAGAAGAAAGACTTAAGTTTGGGGTAAAATCACTTGAAGAAAATAAATAACTTAAGTAAATATTTGAATGAAAGCTCGACTTAAGTAAATTGTGAAGTGGTTATTGTCGATATTTATGAAATGGTTTGAATGAAACTAGTTTGGGTAATAAAATGAGATGCAAGTGAATGGGATTAAAATTAAAATGGATAAAGAGTGGGGTAATTGAATTTGATGAGAATCAAATTAAATAGAAATGAGCTTAAGTTATGAAGTTGAGATAATTTGAAGAAAGTAAATTAACTTAAATTGAAAGTTAATAGAAGTTTGGCTTCGAGTAAAAGTGAAAGCCCGTTAAATAAAAGTTTGGGTTGAATCAATTTGGAAATTGTTAGTAATATACAAGCATGGAATGTGTCGAGCTAAATAAATGGTTGTGGAAGAATTAAAATGGAAAGAATTAAATATAAATTGAGTCGGAATCAATTTAAATTGGTTATAAAACTTAAGTAATTATTTATTCACATGGATATCATCAAATTGTATAGAATGAATTGTCATTCGACGTAAACGATGGTAATTAATATTCTATGAGTTGATAGAGATTAAATAAATTGATTTTAAGATCAATTGAAGTGAATATGAGTTTGTTTTGTTTAAAAATGAATTGAATGTAAGCAATTGAGTTGTAAATCATTTAAATTGAATGAAGTTGTATGTGAATTGGTTGTAAACAATTAAAATTAATGTCGAAACCCTATAAGTTGCTTATAAATATTGTTTAACCTGCATTTCTTATAGAAACTCGTATGTTTACTAGTTAAATATGTAAAATATTGTTAAGTTAAATGATTTTGGCACTTACATATTTAAATTGAGTAAGTACACGTACCGAGAAGCCGCTTGGCTGGATTTGGATGCACTAATTGCTAAAATAATAAGCCGCTTGCTTAAAAATGCTAAATAAAGGTAAGATACACAATAAAAATAGGAAATATGAACTGTTTTTGTTTTTCCGACCTTGTGGGTCGATGTCTATATATTTATATCTCTTGTCAAATTGCAAAAGCTCCTCCGTACAAAGGAGACTCTGCAAAAAATTTTGAAAATTTTGGGAGTTAAATTTTTTTGTTAGCAACAAAACGATTTCAAATTGAAAATTGAAATAAATTAGTGGATGAAACTAATTTGAAATAATGATATGAATCAGTTACAAATGGAAGATAAAATTCAATATTCAGAGTTGAAGATAAATTGAATTCATATGAAAATGGAAAAACTATTTTGAATAGCATTAGATATGAGGAAATGTACAAAATGATTTTAAATAGCTATGATTGGATATTATTGCTAAATAGGATATGCAGGTATTATAAAGGGAAAGGAAAATTGGTTTTGATTTCAGAAGATAAATTTGAATTGCTCGACAAAAAGGCATGTGTTTAAATTTGTGTATGAAATTTGATTGGGTTTTTGATCTAGCCAACTTGGCTGTAACGACCCGTAAATTTTCGATAATTAAAATAGCTAATTTAATAATATTTCGTGATTTAGTGTTAGAAAAAAAATTTGTAAGTCATTTGGAATAATAATAAATGTTGAATTCATTGGGTATAATAGAGTAATTGATTGATAAGTAAAATCTATTCAAATCAAATATCGAATATTGAACAGGTAAATTGTTTAAATTAAATATTTAAAACTTATGGAATTTATTGAATAATTTAATAACGGGGATTGAATAACCGTATAATGGAAATGGTTGTTCTATAATTTTAATTCGTTTCAAAAGTTAAATTTTAATTTCGTTTTGAATATCTCAAAAGACAGTGACTCAAGAATAATAAAAATTGTTTAAATTTAATATTACAAATGTTTGAATAATTAAATTCCGAATTTGATATGATTAATTTGATATTGAAATTTAATATATGGAAATAGAGTGAACAATTAAAATTTGATTTAATATGATTCAAATTGGTTTCCAAAGTGAATGTAAGTTATATCGGGATTATAATAGAGTTATTAAGATTTTAAAATTGGAATTTATTGGATAATTGAATAACGGGTTTAATATGATTAAAAATGATTTGTAAAATTTTATTTTATCATATTAAAGTTAGAATGATGTTGTAGAACTTTTAAAATCGAATTAAAAGTAAATTTGTGAAAATTGAATATTTTAATATTTAATTATCGACTGAAAAATAGCCAATTTTTGAACAGTCTCAGAATTGGACGAAACTAGTTCCATTGGATCCATAATAGTTTTTTATTATCGGATTTCAATTTTCGTAGCAATCGGAATTTTCGTTTGACCGTGGCAGCTCGAAATGCATCGAAATTGTTTTAATATTAATTTGACGAGTTAAAATAGTCATTTTTCAAACAGTCTCGGATTTCGACGAAACTAGTTTCATAGGATCCGTAATGTCATATTATTGTAAGGTTTCAAATTTCGTGTCAATCAGATTTACCGTTTGTCTGGGGCAAGCCAAAACGCATAGAAACTAGTTGAATCAGTTTAATTTAAATTTGATCGTTTATTGCCGTAACTCACACATATCATCGAATTAGCCTCCGAAACCTATTCCATTGTGTCCGGAACGTGGGGTAAACCTTAGAAACGCCTGTCGGCACGCTTCGTTTGGAGTTTGAAATTTTTTTGGTGAATAGTGTTTTTGCGATTTTCTATAAAAGGACCCCCACTTTCTTTGTTTTGCATAAACCCTAGGGTTTCAGCCCTTAGCCGCCACTTTCATTTCAATGGCCAGAAAATTTCGAAACTTCTTCCTCATTTTCCTCTCAATCCATCAACAATTAGCAAAAACTTTCAACTACAAAGTTGTAGAGGGCATCAAGATCTAGCTATCCAACGGTGGAGATCGGAAACGGAGCCACGGATTGACGGAAAAACGCGATGGAAGCAGCTGCGTTTTTCATGCAATTCGTGGCAGAGGATGAGGCCGAGCTTGGAGCTATTTGGGGGTGAAGGTGGAGTAAGGCGGTGGCTTCGAAGTGGTGTAACCTGATCGTCTTCAAAGTAATCGAGGAGGTCGCAAGATTCAACCCTAAATCATGGGCATGGGTTGTTTCACGCGTTCGTTTACTGGAGCTTGACGTGCGTGAGGAAGAAGCATGGGGAGCGGCCTGGATTTCTTGAGCATGGACGTACGGTGATGATGGTATTTAGGTTTAAATTAAAGATAAATTTGAAATTAATTTATATAAGAATTTGTATTAACTTATAAACGCCATAACTCTTTCATACGAGGTCGAAAAATTGCAAAACAAGTTGCGTTGGAATCGTATGGACGAGCACTACGCTATGGAGATGGATTGGAATCGTTTGGAGCTAGAGAAAATTTTTGGATTAAATCGAACATCGTTCGATTTGATTTAAAATCGTAAAATCAAGGTGAGTGTTTTATAACGCTCACAACGTACTGAAAATCTTTATGCTAGTTAAATTTGATATTATGAAGTGATATGAATTTTATTTGTCATTGTTTGATAGAATTTAATTGTCATTTGAATGTCGAAAATTAAATTGACAGTTAAATTTGAAATTAAAATTGAAATTGAATTGCGATTTAATTACCTGACATCGATAACTATGAAATTGCCATGAGTTGTATTGCCTATTGGATGATGTATTTCGATGGATGCTATTGGTTGATATTTGAATGTTTGGATGTTTATTTGCTTATATATATCCTGTTATGCATACATATGATACTGTGATTTAATTTAAGTGATATATATATATATTCGTCCCTGACATTCAATTGAAATAAACAACTACTTGGCCATAGGATAGAAAATTATATACGGACACCGAATTGGCTAAATTAATAATTTTTGAAATCGTCGATTTGAAATTTATTAAAATGTTTTGATTTAAGAGTTATAAATAGAAATCGATTTATAGAAATTGAATTCATCGAAAAATTGAGTTTGGAATGTCGGAATAAATTTTGGTTAAAGGAATTCTGTTAAATAATTAAGTTGAGACTTTGAAATTTGAAATTGGATATGATTGAATGTCGAAATTTGATTTGTTTAAAGATTTAACCTTAATTCGAGCTTTGAATATTACTAAGTAAAAGTGATATAAAAAAATGATATTTTGAAATCGAGTTTGGAATTGAATCATATTTGGAATTTGGATTTAAACTTGAATATTGTTGGAAATTTTTGTTAAGTGTTATAAATTGATATTTCGAGAAATCAAGCTCCAAATCGATATAAATTGAAATTGAATAAATTAAAGGTGAATGAAAAATTGAATTAATTCGAAGTAAAAATTGACATTGATTGAATTGAAATCGAAATTGAATCGGTAGAATGGAAATTGGAATTGATTTGAATTGGGAAGTTATAATTGAAATGGATTAATTTTGAAGCTGTTTTATTTTGTTTTCCAAATTACTCGGTTACATAAACCATTTTGAATACTTAACTATTTTAATCTATTTTAAATCTACTTAACCCAATTTAAATTATTTTAAAATAAATTTATCTATTTCAAATCCATTTTAAGATTTTAAAGTATTTTAACTATTTTAATTATTTAAAACTACTTTTAAACTACCTAAAACTATTTTTCTAAAATCCTAAGTTGGTCAATGAGGTGAAATGTTTATATTTAAATCTTGAATTTAAATACGAATTGAGTTAAATGAAGTTGCAATCTAAATTGAAATTCGAAATGATTTTGAAATTGAAATGAGATATTGATGCGAAAATTGATTTTTGAAACGAAATCTTACAGTTGAATAGATACGATGATATTTGAAATGGATTTGATTTTTGAAGCGAATATGATATTTTGATATCAATTATGAATCTTTTTGAAATGTAAAAGAGCCAACGGTGTAATAATACGTAGTTATTAAAGAGACCGGGATCGGATATGGACCTACTCTCTGTCGATACCGAACACCACTTTAATAACTATTATACGTGGAGTGTTGATCCAGAATGAGTGGATGATTTGGTGAACATGTTGACTGAAGAAAGAGAACGATATTGGATGACCCCTGACATGACTAAAACAGGAGCCGCGCCGAGCCATTGAGGTTCGCCACCTCTAGCGGACACGCTTCTTCGATACCATTTCTATTACATTTGTGATGCGATTTGGGTGGACCCCTTGATTTGGGAGTGTTGTTTCGCGGTGTTGGGGTGGCTGTTGGCTATGCCCATCATCAGTCCGGATCACGCAACTACTAGTATCCTAGTTGGTATCGCCTCATATACCTTGTCATACTGATTATCCTATTCGTGACCACTACGTTATGCTTTGTGTTATACCTATGGGGTACCCTCTGATAACCACCAGTTTACGGTGGGGCTTACGGTGCGGTATAGACTATGGCATTATAAAAATGTGTTAAGGGGGATTATGGTAACGCCTTAACGCTATTTTGATACTTTATATTACTGATAGGCATTATCTACTTAGCGTACATTACTACATAGTAGATAGTTTAACGGATCCTTAAGAGATGGAAAATCCCGTAACATCTCTTGAGTTATTGCACGCACGTTGACACTGGATATGAGATGTCAAACCCCGTAAACATCTCTGACGCCGTTACACTCATATTTATTTACGATTAATTTAATTTTCATAAGGATATTTTATTCCTGACTCGAGTGTTTTGTCTTTTCATTACGCTCGGGTCAGTCCTGAGTTTTCAGATTTTTGAAGATCTATTCTGGAGGATGAAGACGAAGATTGGGTATACTATTACTATTATTACCCTTGCATCATGCTATCGGCTGCATTATTTTAATTGTTCTGTTGTATATGTATAACTCTGATAAATGTTGTATAAATAATTGTCAAAGTATAGTAAACAGCTTCATGAACTATTTATTTGACTATTATATTTTATCGTTCCACTGCGAGATTCTGTGTTGTTTCTTTTCCTTTATTTCTCTTTCTTTTCTTTTCTTATTTACCCCAATAACCGTCTGCCCTTTTGAATGGTTTGGAATCGGCATGTGTATTTGAACGTCGGTTTAAACTGTCCAAAAAGGCGGGTCGTTACAGTTGGTATCAGAGCTTTGGTTTAGCGATAAACCTTGGCTCTAGTGGGGAATAACTCATTGAAATAGAGGTAAACTATATGAATGAGTTGAGTGTATATGTGAGAGCGTACTTGTTATTTGATATAAAGTGGTTTTATATTGTGCCGTTGAGTATTTATGAATTCTGGTCGATACTTGGGACGCCAAGGCGTCGATAGGAATTTCTAAACACTCGAATAGCACAAACCAACACAATATCGTTTTGGAATATATTTTATATAAAAGAATTATTTGAATATTTATTCATTTTGATTGAATTGATTGTTAGGAGATGATAATATTAGATTATTATCGTTATTGTTCAATCAGTCAATATTTACAACAATTGATTAAATAACAATGGATTTAGGAAAATGAAATCTTGTAAACACAATTGATAATGAATATAAATGAATTTTAACTTGGATTTGGGAATTTAAATTCCGGTGTTTGAAATTGCTTACAAGAATTTGAAAAATATAATATGAGTATTATATAATAGTATAATTGAGTTGAAATTGTTTTCGAAGGATTTTTTTATGGTAAGTGTTATATTCCCTTCTCTTGACGCTAGAAAATGATTTCGGTGATGAGTGCACGCATCATCGGCGTTTATTTTCGAGAGTCCGAGTGGGGGAGACCACTTAATAGCTTGTCTAAACCTTGTTTTGATTCAAATTTTATTTTATTTTGTATTCTCTATAGTATTATTTGATATATAAATTATATAAGTATATATTATTTCAAAACTTGATTTGAAATGAAAACGGGATTGGAATTCTTAAGTCCTTTAATAATTAATGATTTTTTTTAATGATTGAAATGAATTTAGACTTGAATCATTAAGGAACTTCTGAATTGTGAAATGAGAAATGAACCTAAGAGCTAAGTGAAAATATCAATTGAAGTAGAAATCCTTAGAATTAGGAAATTATGAACTTAAAATAAAAATTGAAACTGTAAAACTCGCATAGTATTAAATTTCATTCTATAGTATAGATTTAACTTACCAAAATATTTAAGAAGTTCAAAAATGTTATATGAATTGTTAATTGGATAATATACAAGTATAGGTTTGAATAATGGAATATGCATTTAATTAATGGTTTGCAAATATAAATAAAATTGTTAGTAAATAATTGGAATTTAAATTAACATTTAAAGATGATTCACAATTATGTTAATATAAAATGGAAATACTATATGTGAATGTAAATGTGAAATTAAATTATAGTGAAATTTAAGTAATGACTTAAGAATTAATTAATTGAAAATTCAACTGTAAATGAAAAAGGTTGTATGTTATTTAACTACATTCTATTTGCATAACTATAACTTACCAAATACTTAAAAGGTTTAAAATGCTAATAAGGATAAGTCGAGAAATAATATATCAGTGTGAGAGTGAATAATAAAATGTGAAGATCCATTGATAGTTGTAAATATAAAAGAAATTTAAGCTGTAAAAGGAATGATATATATAAGTGAATGAATAAAATTTAAAATTAATGAAATATAAAATTGGTAAATGGAAACTAATTAAATTTGAATATAACTAAATGTCAATAAACTTGGAAGTGTATGAAATTAAAATTGACTTGGAAATGTATAATTGATTTAGTGTAGATTTTGGATGGATGTTAATGTTGATATGCATTGGTTGTTAGATGGATGATAATTGATTAAGTAGAATTCATTAGTGTTAATGGAATTGAATAAAGGAATAAAATTTTAAAATAATTAAATTCAAATTTGAAGCAAAGTGAAATTAAATATAATTGAATTCAATTTAAATTGAAGCAAATTGACTTGAAGTTAAAATGTGAATGAAACAAACTTGAATAAATCGGAAACAAATTGAATGTAAACCTATTGCATGGATGAATAAGAAAATAAATGACTTTGTGTTTATGATTGTTCTTTAGAAAATTTGAAGTTTTGATGGTTTGTACTTTGAAATAATAAAAGCAAATTTTGGGAAAAATCCAAAATTGTCCAATATATGCTGAAACGAAAACAACCATAACTTTTAATGGCTGAACGGAATTCGACGATCTTGGACTTTTCGAAAAGCTTAGAAACTATAGCACAACTTTTACTTAGAGTGTCTTGAGAAAATTCCTTCGTCTACTAGGTTAAAAACTTGAATGTTACTCGCTGTCCTGGGTAAAAATAAGTAAAATCAGTAGTATATACCCTTAGTAATTTCGCCATACCTTTTGACTGGTTTATCGGATTTTTATAATCTTGCACTTTCTGGAAAGCTAAGAACTTAAGCTAAAACTTTTGTTTTATGTGTTTTGTGTTTTGATGTCGTTTGCAAGAACGAAAACGCGGGTGAACGTCGCTGACCTGCACAATTCATTGCCCAGGCTGAGTTGTATCCTCTAAGTAAAACGGCCATAATTTTTGAACGTATGGTCCGAATTCGATGATTTTGGACATTCCAAAAAGCCTAAAATGAATGCAACAACTTTTGTTTAGATTCTGTTACCGAATTTTATCGTTTAGGTGACCTAAAACTAAGATTTGTTTGCCGTCCTGAAATTGGAATCTCAGTTTTGAAGCTAAATATGTTATATATATGTCGTGTAGGCTAAGTATATCGATCTATCTTTATATGCATGGTTCTAACTTAGTTATTGAGTATTTTAGTAGGTAGCAAAGGGGTTGCGCTTCGTTGTGGAGCTTGCTTCTACGCTAAATGCAGAATGTAAGTAAATTGCTAATAAATGCTAAATAAAAGGTACGCTTATGGTTTTATATGGTATTGGTGATGTATATATATGTTGTTTCCACAGATATGGGATGCCTCATCATTGAGATGAGATGTATATTTGATATATATTGGTTATATTTGTGTTAAATATTGAATTGTAAAATTTTTCGATCGAGCCGCGCAAGGGAGACTCTGCCGAAATTTTTTGTAAATTCGGGTGTTAGAAAATTTTCGAGTTTTAAAATTTTTATAACCTGTTTTGTTAACTAACTTTTAGAGTTAGAAAGCCATTCGGAGTAACTTAGTGGAAGCATAGTTATGACTTTATAAGTGGAATTTCATTTTTTATAAGTTGGTAACTTTGAATAAAATATATCAAATGTTGAATTCTATACTTAGTTCGTTTTCCCTTCTTTTTCCTTTTCGGTGACGAAAAGTTTTGAGTGGGGGAGAGTGTAACGATCCGTAAATTTTCGATAATTAAAATAGCTAATTTAATAAGATTTCGTGATTTAGTGTTGGAAAAAAAATTTGTAAGTCGTTTGGAATAATAATAAATGTTGAATTCATTGGGTATAATAGAGTAATTGATTGATAAGTAAAATCTATTCAAATCAAATATCGAATATTGAACAGGTAAATTGTTTAAATTAAATATTTAAAACTTATGGAATTTACTGAATAATTTAATAATGGGGATTGAATAACCGTATAATGGAAATGGTTGTTCTATAATTTTAATTCGTTTCAAAAGTTAAATTTTAAGTTCGTTTTGAATATCTCAAAAGACAGTGACTCAAGAATAATAAAAATTGTTTAAATTTAATATTACAAATGTTTGAATAATTAAATTCCGAATTTGATATGATTAATTTGATATTGAAATTTAATATATGGAAATAGAGTGAACAATTAAAATTTGATTTAATATGATTCAAATTGGTTTCCAAAGTGAATGTAAGTTATATCGGGATTATAATGGAGTTATTAAGATTTTAAAATTGGAATTTATTGGATAATTGAATAACGGGTTTAATATGATTAAAAATGATTTGTAAAATTTTATTTTATCATATTAAAGTTAGAATGATGTTGTAGAACTTTTAAAATCGAATTAAAAGTAAATTTGTGAAAATTGAATATTTTAATATTTAATTATCGACTGAAAAATAGCCAATTTTCGAACAGTCTCAGAATTGGACGAAACTAGTTCCATTGGATCCATAATAGTTTGTTATTATCAGATTTCAATTTTCGTAGCAATCGGAGTTTTCGTTTGACCGTGGCAGCTCGAAACGCATCGAAATTGTTTTAATATTAATTTGACGAGTTAAAATAGTCATTATTCAAACAGTCTCGGATTCGACGAAATAGTTTCATCGGATCCGTAATGTCATATTATTGTAAGGTTTCAAATTCGTGTCAATCGGATTTACCTTTGTAACGATCCCCCATTCTGACCGCTTCCAGCCGGTAGTTAAACCAACTTGAAACGTTCAAAATGACGGATTGTTATTTAGTTTATAGAGTTTAAGCAGAATCAGCCACAGAATCACAGAATAATAATAATATTTCACATAAATGAATTTCTTTCTTTTATATACAAGTATCAGAGTTTATACAATGCATTTAAATTTTTATACAGCGGAATATCTCTTTTAAGTACAAAATCCCTGAAAGCTAAAGCGGTATCCCCCCTCTCCCTCTAACTTCGCTGCCCGAAAATCTTCAAGCTGTAAAATACTCGGTCTGACCCGAGTATTACATTCAAAAGAAAATAATACACGGGTCAGTCTAATTCAAACTCAGTTATTAGTTTTTTAATGCATTGTATAAACTCTGATATTTGTATAAAAGAAAGAAATTCATTTATGTGAAATATTATTATTATTCTGTGATTCTGTGGCTGATTCTGTTTAAACTCTATAAACTAAATAACAATCCGTCATTTTGAATGTTTCAAGTTGGTTTAATTACCGGCTGGAAGCAGTCAGAACGGGGGATCGTTACTTTGGCCTTTTGTATTTCTGAATTGTGTATTTGATCGTCGGTTTAAACTGTCCAAAAAGGCGGGTCGTTACATTGGCCTTTTGTATTCTTTTGGAATTTGGGAGCCCGTAGAGGCATTTTGTAGTTGTACCGAAGTAGACGCGCAAAGGAGACGTCGGCGAATTTTTCTCGGAAATTTTGAGAGTTGGAAATTTTTTGAGAAAGTTTTGATAATTTAAATTTGAATTTAAATTAAATTTGAATAAGTGGAGTAAATAATGTTGTTGGAAACTATGGAAGGTTTTGGGAAGTTGGTTGAAGTAATAGTGGGTCTTTAATAAAGGATATGTTATGGCAAGTTGATAAAACCGTATGGTTTTGGAAAATAGTAATGGGTATTGGGTCATTCTTCTTAACTAGTAATTTCGGGGACGAAATTCTTTTAAGGGAGAGGGATGTGACGACCTGAAATTTTTAAGCATTTGAAATTGGAATATTTAATTGATTTTAAATATTTAAAATTTAATTTTTAACTTGAATTTAATTATTATTATTATTTAGCAATTAAGTTATTGGATTTAATAAACTGAAATTGGATAAATTATTGAATCTTCAGTTTTAAGCCTGTTAAAAATATTTTGAAGGCTTGAAATATATACTGATAATACTGAAGATAGTAAAAGTGGTAAAATTGAAGTTGGAAGTGTTTTGTTAAGTTGTGAAAATATATCGTTTAAATTGACGTTTAAAAATAGCTTTCCGAGGCACAGTCTCTGAATTTGACGAAACCAGTTTCATTGGATCAGTAATATTGTATTATTATCGGATTTCAATTTTCGTAGCATTTGGAGTTGTTGTGTGAGCGTACGATGCATAAATGCGCTGAAATTTATATCGAAAATTTAATATAATAACTGGGTTTAAAAAGCCATCTTCTCCATACGATCGAATTAGGACTCGAAACATTTTCCATTGCGTTCGGAATGAGGGTATAACATTATAAACGCCTGGTGGCATACCTCGATAGGGGTTTGGGATTTTATGTTGCCATATACAAGATATTTTTAATATACTTATTTATCTATTCACATACAAATAGTCAGCCTTCAGCCGAAATAATGTCGCACCTGTGCTTTGTACACTTCATTCCAATCACTGTAGCAAAGCGTCTTCAACACGCTTTCGTTCATTAATATTAACAGCCGAACTTAGGAAATCTAATGTCTTTCCCTTTTTCTGTATCGAATCAGCGATTCCTTAATATAAAAAATGGGGGAGCAGATTTCGATCGAATCAAACCAAAGGGAAGTGTCGTGCCATTCTCCTCTTCTACTCATATTTCCCCTCATCTTCTAGTTCCTACCGCGGTGCTCTACCAATCGATCGACGTTGCTACGACATTCGATTTTCGTTCCTTGTCTTTTGATTTTGTATGCTCTTCCCTATTCGAGTTATCAAAATCGAATCTAGGCAGCATGGTTAGTGCCGCGTGGTTGCTTTTGAGAGGTTCTGAAGTGATGCGTAGGCAAACTGGCGGCTTTGATCGCTAGGGTTAGGCTGCAGCATCTCAAGAAGTTTGGTTGGTGCGATGGCGTTCTTAAGCATATAGCTAGGGTTGATGAGGGCTGTGTTGATGTGATGGACAGGGGATCGATGGTGGGTTCGTGTTGAGTCCGCGGAGAAGTTGGGTTGCAACCGATATTCATTGCAGTATTGCAGGGTGGGGGTCGTGCTGTGACTATTTTGTTATGGGAGTAGCATCAACAGATTTTTGGATATGTACCGATTGTGTGAGAGGGTAATTTGCTGTCTGCGTTCTCGATTTATTTTAATAAAATTCACTTAATTTAAAATGGATACCTATAAAATTTATAACATTTCATATGAGGTTCAAATGGATGGCGATAGTCGGGTTGGTTCGTAGCAGTGTGACCTACGCGTTGGAATTATTATTGGAATGGATTGCAAGCATCAAAATCAAATGTGAGTTAATCTCACTCATTTGGATTTTTATTTAAGTTTAAAAGGTTGAATTTAAATAATTGGTTGATTGATTGATTTGATTGGATGTGCTATATTATGTATAGTAGTATATATAGTATATATTGGAATGATTGATTTCCCGCATTATATAGCGGATGAGACCATATGCGCCGCATAATAGCGGATGATATTATATTAATCCCCTATACCGCGATATTCCACCTCGAGGTGGAATTGGTATTGTGCTAACATCTGTGGATGCAGGGAAACAGGTTGGAGGGATCTAACTGGAATCCTCAACATTTATTTAGATTATTTAATATTCTTTGTCATGATTATTTGCTATCTTGTGATGAATTATATTGATAATTGAAAATGTTGGATACCATCGTTAATTTAAAAAATTTCGATGAACTGAGTTATCAAAATCTATAGAAAAGGGATTTCTGAAAAGAAATAAAAGAGTGAATTTTGAGTAAAATAATCATGGGAATTTGAATAATTAAAAATGAATTGGAAGAGAATAAAAAGTGATTTTTGAAATCTGATAAATAAAATTCCAAGTGCGAGATATGATATTTTTAATAAATGGGAATAAGTGATTTTATTTTTAAGCTCAAGTGATATTAATTCAAGAAATAAAGAATTTATTTTATAATTCATGGTTTGAATTTATTTAAAAGGATAAAGAAGGAATTTGGAAAATCTGAAATTGGTATGTTTCAATTAAAAGGATTTTAAATCATAATAAAGAAATAAAATCTAAAGTTAGTGGATTTTGAAATAAATTGAGTAAGTAAAGAAATTTAGTACAAAATGGAGTAAATTGGGAATCAATTTGGAAATTGATCTAAGTGTTTGGAATCGGGATTTTAAAAGGAAGTTGAAACTAAGAAATTTATAAACTGGGTTTATAAAAGTGAATAATATATCGGTGGATATTTGAAGAATAAATTCACGGTGGGAATTTATTAAAGGAATGGGTAAATTTGTTTAAAAATAAATAGTAGTTTATTTTTACAAAACTGTGAAAGAGAAGCGTATTTCCCTGGATAGCCAAGTACATTTTCAACGCCAATTTATAAATATAAGTTAAAAGTTAAAGTTATTTTGAAAAATATGGTTTAGAAAATTTATTATTTCCGAATGTTTAAACTCTAAAGTAAGTACATTTTCAAATCTATTATCGTAGTAATTATTTAAAGGTGGCTTGGTATTATGTTTTAAAAGTTAGAAATTTAGTTTTATATTGTACAAGTAGTTTTATTCTAAATATTCTTAAGTATATATTTTGAATAAGTATTAAAATAATTTTGAATTTAAACGTTTTAAAGTATATTTTATAATAAATTTTTTTAAATTTTTTTAAAAAGAAAATGTTTTTGTGCTTGGTGTTTTCAGTGGAAATAAATATTTGGAAATTTATTCCATGAGAAGAGTGTGATTTGAAAACTGTTTCAGAGGGTTGAAAAACGGAAATATATCTTGCGAAGATATTTTGAGGATTTATATATAATTTGGTGAAATTATTTATGTTTGATGGATGTTTGTGAATGTTAATTGATAGTTAAATAACCGACTATCAATATTAGCCAATGCGCTGATCGTTTCGAAGAGATCGAGATCGAGATTAATTTCTCGTAAACCACTTCAATCCGGTTTGTACGTTTTCATGGAAAAACGAGTTTAGAGTCGAAGATGGATCAGTGAAGTGCAAGGGCTAGTTGCTACTAATTCCGAGGATGATTCCAAAATGGATCTAGTAGGAGTCGTGCCTTCGGTTTCGTTCGAACCCGGGACAGACTTGTATGGACGAATGCTTTCAGAATATCGTCAGGTGGACGATGAGCATTCTAAATGAAACATTCTAAAAAGGTAACGCTTAGCCTCAAGCCTCATTAACCGGGAATGACTGAAAATTAGGGGTTATGCAGCAAGGCTAGGTGGGTAGCGCCTATTAGGGTGAGGTCATCCGTGTCTAGATGTCCTTTTTTATTTGGCTTAGTGGTGTGGTTGCTGATCCCAACCGTGGGGTGATCTTACTCGGGATTATCCAGTAAGGGGTAGTACAGGTCTTGTGTTGCAAGAGATTGGGAGTAATTTTCGGTACGCTAATCTAGACCAGGTACCGTGACAGGTGGTACCCTAGTGCCTAGTCATTAGTTGGAAATCCATTCTCCCTACTATTGCTGAAATGTGAGATGCAAGCATTTCAGGTAGATTCTATTTTACTTTCTATAGACACTATTATAATATTAGAGGATTTTAATGAAAAGTGTTTTAGCTATCGTAAGGTAAAAACCCAACATGTTTATTTGCGGCATTGTCTTACGAAAAGCTTTTGTTTTCAAAAGAATTTTGAAACTTTAATAATCAATTTGAGTGTGGTTTTCTCACGCTGGTTTTCCAGACTGACTCGGGTGTTATTATACTATAATGCTTGGGTCAGACCGAGTATTATAGAATACTGGAAAGGATGCCGTGGAGCTCAAGAGACGAGCTGGATGGCGATACGTACTTCCGTACTTGATTATTATTATGCTGTGTATTCAGATTTGAGGACAAGTTTATATGACTGTCCAGTTGTATGTTATTGATGTTGTTAAACTCTGATGATGTATTCTGATGATGTATGTATAAAACAGATATAGTTTTCTTTTGTGTAAAGATATGTTATTATCTATTATATTTTATTCCGCTGCGATGGTTAGATTCTGATGTTGTTTTCATTTACTTCTTTTACCTCTTCTTCTTTAACCCTTATGGTTCGGTTTTTCAGGCATTGGAAAATCGGGTCGTGAGATAACGAGTGTAAATCAATAGAATATAAATTCATTAATGTTGATAAGTGCGTGCAAATCAATTAGAAGTAAATAAATTGAACGAAAAATCAATTGAACGTGAATTTAATTGAATAAAAGTTGGTTGAATGTAAATAAATTGAAATGAATCAATTAAAAGTTAATGAAATGAATGTTAATAAGAAATGAAGGGTACAAATTAAAAAAATTGACATTGGATAATGTAAGTTCATATGGTTACATATTAATTGGATTAATTGGACAGATATTGATGGTTGGATGGTTGCTTTTATTGCAAACCGTTTCATTACCATTTTGATTATATATGATTGTTGCATGTTGTGTATTTGTGCTTGTATTTATTATTTGAATTCAAAATCCATGTTATATGGTTATATTGGACAAATACATGCTTCTATATCATTATATGCAACTAATATCTTAAATTGAGTTGAGATTGGTACATACGAAGGCCATTTGGCATATACGCGGATTTATATGTTTTTGCTTACTTAATACGAGCGAACTCGCTCCTATTATTAATAATAAATTAGGTATCTCGGATTACATACTGCGATTTTATATTTTTTCCCTTCGGGATGCCTCATCATTGAGATGGGATGCATACTTGATATCTACTCAGTATATTTGCGATATATATTGATATTGTAAATTTTTTCGATCGAGCCATGCAAAGGAGACTCTGCCGAAACTTTCCTTAAATCTAGCTGTTAGAAATTTTTTCAAGTTTTAAAAATTTTATAACTAGTTTTGTTAACTTACTTGTAAATTCTATAAACCGATCGGAGCGGCATAGTAGAAGCGTAGAAATATTTCTTAAATAAAATTTTAATGTTTTATAAGCTGATAATTTTAAATAAATTATTGTATGTTAAATTCCGTACTTAACGCCATTTCAAGGAATAAAAATGATGTCAACAGTTGATTTAAATTTTATATAAATATGAATGAAGATGGTTAACATTAAATATTTGATTTAGAAATGAATCATTAGAAATTGAATTTTTTATATTTTAATTAACATGTTAAAATTTCCATTTTGGCCACTGTCATGGATTTCGATGAAACCAGTTTCATCGGATCCGTAATAGTGAACTATTGTAGGATTTTAAGTTTCAGAGCGATCATACTTGTCGTTTGGCGTGTGAACTTGAAACACGTAGAAATTAATTTCAGAATCTAATTAAAATAATTCAATTTGAAAAGCTATTATCTGCATATGATCGAATTAAACCTCGAAACTAGTCCCACTGCGTTCAGAATGGAGGGAAACATTGTAAACGCCAGGCGGCATGCTTTGTTTGGAGTTCGAAGTTGTACGGGCCAATCGGGCGAGATATTTTCCTATTTTAATTACATATATTTGTTTCCAAGGCAATAATTGTCTTCAAACCGACGACCTATGCTATCCATACCCATCTCCTCTTTATACGAATCTCGATCTGCTAATAAAACAAGAGGGCAAACTAAACAACAGATCGATAAAAAAAAAGAGACGTAGTCGCGATTCATCAAGGCGATGTGCGATCAGGTGCGATAATGAGGGGTGGGAATCAGCGGCACTGGAGCATCGCGATGGAGCCTTGGAGCTGGTGGAGGGCACGATCGACTTGGTCGATGTAGATGCGTTTGGGTTCACATAGTTACCAGAGATGAAGTTCGAGACTGGTGGGGTGTAGGAGCTCGAAGGTTGGGCAGCTTTTGGCGACGGCCATGGCGAGGTCCGGTCGTTGGTAGGCGGAGCATCATTCAATGAAGCGGAGCGACGGTTTGATGCCACAATGTCTGGTTTAAGTGAAGATCGGTTAGCGCTAAGTCAGGTTTAAGCAGGGTAATTAACTTCTAATAATTTTTTTAGTTAATCAAATTGAATTAAAATTCAAATGTATATTAATACATATCTCCTTCGTGTGAGGCCAAATTTAGCGAGGGGTCTGTTGCGTTGGATTCGTATCATCACCGTCTATGTTGTGAAGTCGTCATTGTTTGGTTAATTTGAATGTTCAGATTCAAATGAAGGTGAGTGTTTATACGCTCACAAGTACTAAAATAATTTTTTATGTAGTTGAATTATATCGTGAAGTGAATTTATTGATTATTGCTTGATAAATTAAATTGACATTTAATTGACATCAAAATTTATTGATAGAGCCTAAATTGATGGTTAAAATTGAATTAGAATTTAATCGCTAGTAAAATCCCCAATTTATCGATAATTGGTTGATTGTTGTGATTATTGACTGTTTGGATGATGGATGGTGATGGATGAAACTTTATTGATATTTTGGATGTTTATTTTTGTTTAATATATCCAGTTATCACCCTATATTTATTTACAGTATATAAAACTGTAAATTAAATTATTTTGAATAAATTAACAAATAGGTTGAAATGATATATACTTATGACACTTTAATTTAGATTGAAATGATATATGTCCATTCCAGGAATTAAATTGAAATAATTGATTCACTTGCCATAGGATAAAGAATTACGTACGGACACCGGATTGGTTAAATTAAATGATTTTAAAATGTTTGTTTTGAAATTATTTAGATGTTTTGGTTTTGAGTAGTAAAAATTGAATTTACGGAAACCGAATTAATTTTGAATTGGAACTCAGGATGTTGAAATTTAAATTTGACATAGGAATTGTTTAATTAAACAAAATTGAGATTTTTAAGTTATAATCGAAATATGATGTGAATTTTAGAAATTTATTTGTTTAACGGATTGGACTTTTTATTCGAACTTTGATTTTTGCTAAGAAACGGTGATATAAAACGATATTTTGAAAGTGAGCTCGGATTTGGATTATAATTAAAGATTTGCATTTTAAACTAGATATTGAAGGAACATTTGATTTAAGTGTTTTGAATCGATATTTTAGAAATGGACTCGGAATTAATATAAATTGAAATGGTTTAACATTTAGGATTGGAATTGAAATTAATTTGGATTTGGAATTGGAATTTAAATTTATTTGGAATTGGAATTAAAATTCGATTTGAAATCAGAATTGAATCAAGTAAATCGAAATGGAAATTAATTTGAATTGAAAATTTTGGAAATGAACCAATTTGGCACAAAAACCATGTTTAAAAAAATTAATTTAGTATAAACTATTTCAAATCAATTTTCTTTAAATATTCAAACTATTTTAATTTTTCCCAACTAATTTGCTATATGAAACATTTTTAATACTCAAATTATTTTCTATTAAACAATTTTAACCATTTAACTATTTTAAAACTATTAAAACTATTTTCTAAAATTCAAACTGGTCAAATGGTGGAATGTTTATATATAAATCTTGGATTTAAACGTGAATTGGGTTAAAGTGAATTAAAACCAAATCTGTAATTCAAATCAAGTATTGAAGTGAAATCGATATATCGAGTTGAATTAACAATAGAAGTAAAAATATGAGTTTTTTGAAGCAAATATGATGATTTCAAAATGGATTTGATTTTGAAGCGAATATGATATTTTGATATCAAGTACGAATTGTTTTCGAAATATAAAAGAACCAACTGGTGTGTAAAATGACGTTTGGTTGTTAAAGAGACAGGGGCCTCTTGTTGGCATACTCTCCATCAATATTGGAACCACTTTGACAACCTTGTACGAGGTGGATGATATTCTGAATGTAGTGGTTGAATTGGCGAACGTTACTGAAATGAAGTAAGAGAACGATGATGGATAGCCTTGACACTCGTGTCATAATTAAAATGAATAAAACATGAGCCTATGTCCGGCCATTGAGGTTAACTACCTCGACGTTGATCCGTCATATTACTATTTTGATTTTGACTTGATAGGTGCACCTTTTGTCGGTTGGATTGATTGTCACGGTCGGCCACGGATGGGTTACGACCAGCCCGAAAGGGTAAACTGGTAGAATCCCACATTAGGCATTGCCTCACGTGCCTTGTCATATTTATTCTTATACGAGCCCATTATGACTTTTGTTTAGAACTATACAAATGTGTTAAGGTGGATCATTGTAAAGCCTTAACGCTATTTTGATATTTATTTTTACCGATAAACATTACTTATTATAGTGTATCCTGTTATATATATAGTTTAACGGATCCTTAGTAGATGGAAAATCTTGTAACATCTCTTAAGTTATTGTACTCATATTATGTGATATTGATTTGACTTACATAAGAGTATTTTAGTGCTGACTCGAGTGTTTTGTCTTTTCATTACGCTCGGTCAGCCCTGAGTTTTTCAGCGTATTGAAGATTATTCTTTGGAGGACGAAGACGAGGATTTTGGCATATTTCTATTATTATTATTATCCCCTGCATCATGCTTGATTATTTGTCTCTAATGTGTGTATATATATATATATATAACTTTGATAAGTGCATATAGATTATAATCAGATGTATAGTGAACAGCTTCATGAGCTGTTATTTGATTATTATGTTTTATCGTTTCCGCTGTGAGATTCTGTGTTTTTTCTTTTTCTTTTCTTATTCTTCTTATTAACCCCATTGATTATCTACATTCCAGATTTTTTAAGTTAGACATATGTGGATTATTGTCGATTAAAACCTTCCGAAATGTGGGTCGCCACAACTAACCACTTATCCCCATCCATTCTAAACCAAACTAATTGTCCTAGGCCTAAATATTAGGATAGGCCCACTAATTCACGCTCATCCTAAACATATTACTAAGACTGTATAACTTCCTATTATTAAAATGGTACATCCTCCTAATAATGGCATTTATCCATTTTACTTCGAACTATTATGCTTATAACATTTCACCATTAACGCCATTTTAAATTCTTTAATCAACCCCACTAAAAACACTTATGTCTCCATTTAATTCCTGTAACTCCCTATTAACTAGCATATTTATTATCATATAAATTTTGCAATCATCATTCCAAATTTTGGAGTAACTATCTTTTCCATTTCAACCTCCTAGTCCTATAATTTACTACGCTATTAATAACTAGTCATCCTAATTTTAACTAATACGAATATCGACATATGTTACGCTATTTACATATTTATATTTTTATTCAGTAGGCATGGCTATACGTATATATATCCATTCCTATTTCTAACTCGTTAATTCCTATACTTAGGAATTTTAAAATATACAATTTTATGTACATTCTGCGAAGAACATTTATTTCCACATTTTAATATATTAAACCTATCCTTCCCAAAATGGATTATTGTTATAACTTTCCATAAATTAACCAAAAGTGAGACTTTTACTACATTTGACATTACAAGGAATTATCTCTTTTCTTTTATGGAAATAGATAGTACAATCTACAGAGGAGAACATTTGTACTTTACACATCTCTTTCCTTTTTGGTATATTCCTTATTATTTTAAACAATGCACTTTTTATAGGTAGATAATTTATGGAAGTTATATGAAAATAGATAAAACTAAATTGTACCCACAATGCTCCTAATAAATTAAAACATAGAAATTCACATTCCAAGTCAAATTAGGGCAATCTAAATTAATAAAAACAATTTACAACCCAATTTGAACCAACTTCTACCTTAATAAATTTTAGGGGATGATTTCTAATTTCTATGTTTAAGTGTATATATTCTATTCCAATTACCTAACTTAAAGAATATGGAGGTGAGACTAAATATATTTACAACTCAACAGATCTTGCATAGGCATAATAATTAAATAAAATTCAACGACATAAATTGCATTGTTATATATAAATCATATAATTCCTACCCACTTTTCTTTCTTTTCAAACCTCCCAAATCTAAATTCATCCCTTTAATTTGACTCATTTCCATTCTTTTTCCGTGGTATTGATTTTCTCCTTCTCTTCTTCTCATTTATTTTCTGCCCTTCTTGATTTTATATATTATATAATATTTTATAATTAACAGAAATAGCGAAGAAAGGAAAATGGTAGAGCTTCACTACTTCAATTAGAAAATATGAAAAGAAAAATAAGGGGCTAGGCCTGTATTTATAGACATTTGAATCAATCATATCTATTAGATTTAAAATAATTAAATCTGGACCGTTCAGCCAAGGTTCAGCCTTAGCCGCCACCATTCCAATCGGTCGACCGCTCCATATAGACGGTCGACCACTAGTAGTCGATTGGTCCAAGTAGAGGATCGACTTTGAGGTCCATGCGGTTAATATAATTTATTTCCATTTTATTAATACTTAATTATTTTCATTCGAAAAATTCAAATGTTATTAACTTCTTTGAACTCTGATCGTATAATGTCAAATATGAAAGTTGCTCAGAAAATCGCCAGGAATGCAATGTTGCAAGCTTCATGGCCAAATTCTAATGTTTGCCCAAATTCCATTTTTGAGCATTATTAATTATTGATTAATTATCGTTAATTTTACGAGATGTAACATTCTTTCCTTCTTAAAAGAACTTTAGCCCCAAAATTCTTGAAGGGGCGAATCATGTAATATAGCATGCAACCATTCTAAACT
Source organism: Allium cepa (assembly GCA_030765085.1). NCBI lineage: Eukaryota > Viridiplantae > Streptophyta > Magnoliopsida > Asparagales > Amaryllidaceae > Allium > Allium cepa. The sequence continues at coordinate 390,582,463 of CM060935.1, forward strand.
ATTCAACCGACTAGTGTACAATAAATTTTACGGCCAAATGAGTACAAGTACAAAGTGAATCACAACATAAATGATATCCATGCTGAATAATTCTAAATCGGTGCCTCCTATATGAATGCATTCTTTTAAAAACATTTTAAAAATATGATGTGAACAACGTATATCTACTGACAGTTCTATATTTACGCAAGTTTTCGAAAATCAACTATCTTTGTTTTCACACAACAATTTTCACACTCCTATGAGTAGTAGTATGGTTCAACCAATTTTGCATCCAATTCCTACCAGCCAAAATCTAACACACTGGATTTTTGTTTTCTCAACCTATGACCTTATGCCGAAAAAGGAATTTAGAAACAAAGTTTTACATTTTCACCTTTCTATTAGGTACCAATTTCATTGTACCTTGGAACTTTCTCTTTTGCCCCCAAATTTTATCTATTTTTTCTAAGTACAATACACATAAGGAGGTTTACAATTAAATCCTAAAATGGAATTGTACTAAAAAATGAGTTTCATATGCTATCAACAAGGTATGGAAATAGAAATTCCTAAGCCAAAACTGGCTTTCCCTCCCCATTAACTGTGCTTCACACTCTAGAACCTTTACTGCATAGAAAAATTCATATCCTCTAACATGTTGACCTACCCCATGCTAAGCTTTTTACCCTTGAGAACCATAAGTTCTCTTATTCCCCAAAACCCTTTTTCCTCTTTCAACCTAGCTTGCAAAATAGTTTGAAAAGTCAAATTCCCAAATGCATCTAAACACCATTTTTTTCAAAAGCATTTGAACAATTTTTTTTAAAAAGCATTCGAGCAGGACTTTTCTAAAGCATTTGGATCCAACTTATTTTAAAATAACCAAGCCACATCTTATCGTAATCGGGATTCGGTCAAAGGGGTAATGCATATGATTGACCCTAACATTTGTGCAGTTCATCGATTTGGAAAACCTTTCCTTTTACTTCAAATCAACACACAAACATATTTATAAATTTTAGCTTTTAAGGCATAGGAATAGTGACCTAGGGTTTTGCAACAACCATTCTTTTTCCATCGCTTGTTAATTTATTTTTTCAATATTCTAAAGTTTTTGGGATTTAAGCATTCTTTATTTCTAGTTGCTAATTTAATTTCCTAATTTATTTTATAAACTTCCAACTTTAATTGCATTTATCTCTAGTTAAGTGTCCTTACCAATTTCCTTATTTACACTGTTTCCCGACATGTATATAGTGATCAAAGCTCATTTAAAAAATAGACACGATGACAAAAGAGGAACATATCTCATATCACATCATACATTTTTCCAATAATCGAAGGAAGACAACTAGCAATCACAAATTAAACAACCTAAAAGAAACAATTGCTAGAAGCTACCCTTCATAAATTGGTCTAGATGATATTGTGGCCTTATCACCTCTTACTCAATTAAGATGGACATTTCTAGTATGCCATTATACTATAACCTACATGTCTTAAATTATGTCCTAGGATTCCAGTAAATATGGTCCATCTATTACTTTAATCATTACACCTGATTATGGGGTAACTTGTGCATTCCTACACTACAATGGGTAAGAAATGTAAACTATGCATATTTAGAATAACTCATTAGAAAATTGGCTCAGTGGAATAACTTTCTTACCACCCACCTTTTCTTATTTAACCTTGTTCATCGAACGTCCTATAAGTATGTTTTCCATCACATTACCCTCTTCTCCAAAATCAACATTCGTTAGAGTAATCGCTACCTCTTTCACTTCTAGCATAAGACTACCGATTTCTTCATCAAACATATACTGTAGATTACCATCAAATAGTATCAAATAACATAGGTGGCATTCCAGCTCAAAGTGCCTAGACTTGGGATCAGTGCTAGAACCGAAGCCCTAAACAGATCCCCTAGTCCAAATTCGGTGAGGTCTTTGAATTTCACCGATCGTTCTTAAAGAAAGGCGAAGTTTGCTGAGTATTCATATATGGAGATTTTTCGATAGTCCCCATTAAGCCAGGCGATTTCTTAAGGAGTTGGATTCGGGTGGCACAAAGATGTGCTGGTGACTCACGTGGTGCCATGGATTGAGTTGTCATTTAGGAGGGGTTTGGGTTTAGATGGAAGGGGTTGGATATGAAGTACCCCAGCTGCCTTGCGTTGCTCAGGGCCGTCGATGGATAAAATGGGGGAGGGGGATGCATGTGGGTTTTGGAGAGAGGGGTCGAAGGAGAAGAGGAGGAAGACGAAGGAAAAATGTGGGGTTGGAGCCTAGACGTGGCTATATGTTGCGTTCGAGGTTCAAGTTGCGCTCAAAACCCATTAACTGGTTGACCACTCTAGAGATTGCCGGTTGACCATCTAAAACTAGGCTACCAATTAGTCACCTGTTTATAGGCCCAAGTTGAACTTGGAACCTATATGGTCGAGTTAAATTAATTTATTATATCGTTTCATTCTATCTTCTTTAATAAAAAACAATCCACACTGCTCCAAGAAGTCCATTTCTACTACATGACAATGCCTTAGCCTGTCGTCAAGTTCGTCGAGATCTCCTCTAATTTTCTTAATGGCTTTCCCTCCTTATTCAATTTTCAGTACACTTACCTATATTGTTTTGGCTATCAACCTTTTTTTAAAACCCAAAAATACTTTAGTTGTTATTCGCTGTATTAACCTTATATAGGAATATTCCTCCTACCTTTATTATCTGGTGTCATTACACTTCCTTGCTCTTTGCCCTATCAAGTACCATTTCCATTTATCCACCATTTAGAGAAAGAATTTTAAAAACTTTCGAACTTACAAAATAGGAAAAATCATTGAGAAAAACATACGCACTCTTTTCCATTCATTTAAAGATGAAAAATCCCTTTATAAAAATCTTTAAATGAAAAATTTTTGACTAACCAAAATTTAATCCAAGAACTCCAAATTTCCTTGCTTTCAAAACAATAAATTCTCCATAAATCCTTTGAAAATCTTACTTAAAATGTTTCAACGAATTTCGGAAAATCTTTTTGTTAAACTCTTTCATATAGGGTCGAATTCAGAAATGGATTTAAAATGTCCTTTCTTTTGGACTTTTCTTCTTTATCCTTCACTCTTAACATCTTCTTATTAAGAATATATACTAAAATTCTGGCTATCCTCTTGTGGTGATTAATGCACATCTTGCACGAACGTACCCAATCCTTCATCACATCTTACTTTTGGATGCTTGCAACATATAGGTTCTTACTTTCCGTTTGTTTGGATGAAATATATGTGTTTAATCGACAATCCATCAAAAACTACCATCATAAGGCATCCTAGGCCGAACAAAGAATTCAAATATCATCAAGCTTATGGGATCCTTCTATATGTCGTATTTATGCTCTTCTTGGTCAATGCCTTGTGGTACGCTCTAGACATCATGAGGTAATTGGGGTAGGTGTATAAATTTAGATCAATTTATTGTTCTAACTCATAGTTGTCTCATCCATCTTTTCAAAATATGCTCACAACTACTTCTATAGTCGAAATTCATAAAGTTTGGTATACAATATATATATATATATATATATATATATATATATTTCTAGGTAAAAATAGAAATACGTTTACTCAGCATAACCTAATTCCTATGGCTGAAAAACCAAATCTTTGGTGCCAAATGTAACAATCCACACCTTAATGGGCCTAAATTTTGATCGAAAATCCAAGTCCATTAGGATATAGATCATTGTTTTTGTTAATCTGTAATAAGCATAAGTATATTAAAGAATGAACTCATAGCGGAATAGTAAAATGTAATAGAACATATGTACTGATCAATACTACGACATTGAAGTCAATATTATTCCATTAGTATCTGACAGCCTTTCCAGTGCCGAGCATGAATGAGAAGACATCACCAGCTACCATTCCCATCTTGCACCAATAGCTTGTCCCTCTAAATCTATCATGTGGGTTGTAATGAGGAGGGAGTAAGAGCAACGTTCTAGTGACTGGTAAATTAAATACTTTATCCATAACAATATGCCGATTGAATTCCATTTAGGTGTTATGTTCTTTATTCATAGCTATTCCTTGTAATTCCATCTATGTATACGATATTTCTAACTTTCTCCAAGGTATAACTATATATATTCCTATATATACATAAACGTTGTACTACCTAAAAAAATCCAGTCACTTAATACTTCATAAATAGGGAGGTGGCAGACCCAATGACCATTTTAATACCATAACCCCAAAGCGGGCCCTCCGCAATATAAAAGCTAGTCAATCGGCCCTAACAACAGAGACCGATGACTCCTTATATATGGCTTCATATTTTAATTGCAAAGTATTATTAATGCATTTCAAAGACTTATCTAAGGGTCAACTAGCCCACCTCCGACAATAAACTATTGATTAATTAAACTTTAAGATCTTTGCGTATCCATAAGGATTCTACACTAGTAGTAAGCAAAATCCATAAAGGCATAACCTAAGTCTTTGCTAACGATAGCTCGGGACCTCCGGGGATCAAAGCCTATATGCCGGTCCTACTACTAAATATCGGTCCAACAATAACATTGACACAGTCCGTTGACCTCCGCACCCGAAATCTCTTTTTGAGTATCCTAATGTAAGTCAAGGAAAAATACCCATCTTAGTTACTTAATACCTCTTATTAGAAATGAAGCAGACCTCATTTCCCCATAAGGTACCGTCTTAGGTTATTAAAGACTTCTTATATAGGGAGGAGGTAGAATGAACGACCATTTTATACCACCCACCCCGAAGTAGACCCCTTGACATCCCTAAAGGTACCGAGCCATTTAATACTTCTAATCTGAGGCAAACCCTTAGTATATTTTTCACACCCATATGAAAACACATATTTCTTCCCCACGGGTCCTATGGTTAAAGATGCCACACATAAGTTGTAGCATACACAACTCCTGGTAGCCCCTAGGTCAAGGGCAGACTTTTGTTTTGTACCTTTATTGACCTCACGTCCAACCCTCCTAAACCGAAACCAATTATCCCTAGCCTAAATATTGGCACAGGCCCACTAATTCACACTCATCCTAAAACATATTATTGAGACTATATAATTTTCTACTATGAAAATTATACAACCTCCTACTAATGGCATCTATTTATTCTAATTCAAACTATTATGCCTAATTTATTTAACCATAATGCAATATTAAATTCTTTAATCTGTCCTAATAAATGCATTTATGTCACTGTTCAATTCCTATAACTCCCTATTAACTACGCATTTATTTTCCTATAAATTTTGCAATTATCATTCCAAATTTTGGAGTTACTATCTCTTTTCCATTTCAACCTCCTAGTCCTACGAAATGACTCCGCTATTAATAACTAGTCGTCCTAAATTTAACTAATAAGGATATTGATGTATATTATGCTATATATATGTATGTATATTTATTCAGTAGGCATGGTTATACATATATGCATCTATTCATATTTCTAACTCATTAATTCATACACTTAAGAATTTCAGAATATACACTTATATGTACATTTTGTGAAGAACATTTATTTCCTCATTTTAATATATTAGACCAATCCTTCACAAAAAGAATTACTATTGTAACTTTCCATAAATTATCTAAAAGTAAGACTTTTGCTCTCTTTGAAATTACAAGAAATTATTATTTTTCTTTCATTTAAATGGATAGTGCAAACTACGGAGGAGAACATCCACACTCTACACATCTCTTTCCCTTTTGGTATTTTACTTATTATTTCAAACGATGCACATTTTCTACAAGGTTGTGGAATTAGATAATTTATGAAAATTAAATTAAGTAGATACAAAACTATCCCCACAATGCTCTAAATAAATTGAAACATAGAATTCACACTCCAATTCAAATTAGGGCAATCTAAATTAATGCTAACAATTTACAACTCAGTTATCCTAAATCTGAATCAACTTCTACTTTAGTAAAATTTAGGGACTTATTTCTAATTTCCATATTTGGGTGTACATATTCTATTCCAATTATCTAACTTACAGAATATGCAGGTGAGGTTGAATATGTTTTTACTAAGTGTAAACTCAACAGATCTTGTATATTCATAATAACTAAATAAAACCCAACGACATAAATTTTAACGTTGTATATAAATCATTTAATTTTTCATTCATCTTTATGGCATTCCAAATCTCCCAAATCCGAATTCATTCCTTTAATTTGACTCCTTTTCCATTCTTTTTTCATAGTACCGATTCACTTTTTCCCCTCTCTTTTATTTTCTGCACTTTCCAGATTTTATATATATATATATATAATATAACATTTTACAATTAATAGAGATAGTGGAGAAGGAAAAAATGGTAGAGCTCCGTTTCTTTGATCAGAAAATATGAGAAGAACATTGAGAGGCAAGGCCTGTATTTATCGATGCTCGAATCAATCGTATCCGTTAGATTCAAAATAATAATATCTGTGTCGTTTGGCAATGTTCAATCCTAGTTACCACCATTCCAACTGATCGTCCACTTCCTTATACGCGGTGGACCGCTAGATGTTAACTGGCTCAAGCAAGGGGTCGACCGGTAAGGTCCGTGTAATTAATATAATTTATTTCCTTTATATTCTTATTTAGTTATTTTCGTTCTGTTATCCTAAGTTAATAACTTCTTCATTTTGAAATCCGATCGCGCAATTTCAAATATGAAGGTTTCTTAGAAAACCACCAAGAATGCAATAATATAAGTTTCATGGACAAATTTCATAGTTTTCTCAAATTCTATTTTTGACCCTTTGCAATTATTTATTAATTTCCATTAATTTTTGGGGTGTTGCACACAACCTCCATCAATCCGATTTTTTTTTATAGAAACCTTTCAAACTCGACACTCTCGAATTGTGCTACATTTTTAATAACGGTCTTCTATGGAGCACCAAACCTACATAAGTTATTCTTCAATACATAGTTGATCGCTTTCTTCATTATGACGTAGATTAATAGTTCTGCTTTAGCTCACTTCTTGAAATAATCTACAGTTATAATAGCATATTTCACTACACCTTTTGACATCGGTAGCACATCAATTATATCAATTCCCCAAATTGTAAGCAGCCATAGGTTAACTATTTGCATAAGCTGTATAGATGAGGCTCTTTGTATCTCCGCAAACCTTTGAGATCTATAACATCTTCTAATGTAATCAGTATCGAACTAGTTGATAGTTGTCCAAAAGTATGCATAGCGAAGAGCCTTCCTTGCCAAAGTCTGCCCACAGTGTGATCACTATAGCTGCCTTTATGCACATCAACAAGGATTTTTTTAGCTTCTTCTTTGGTGATACATCGTAGTTAGGGACCCGAGAATCCTCTTTGATATAGTACTCTTCTTGCGCAATAAACTATAATACTTTGCATAGGAGTTTTCGTCAATCATTCCTTCCATTTGGGAGAGTTCTTTTTGCAAATAGTTCTTTGTTAAAGTCATCAACAACTCCCTTTCCTCCTCAAATTTCAAGATCCAATCAACATCCATCTGGTTGATGCTTGGAGTGGGTAAACCCACTGCTGGAATGAGTCCCATGAGTTGTGCATCCCTAAAGCTGGCCAGTTTAGCTAATTAATCGGCTTTCATACTCTTTCTCTGGGAAAGTGTGTTATTCTATAGTGCTCACTGTCATTCAACAGTTTTAGAACTCATCGAGTAAGGGATAATTCTCATCCCCTTAAGATGAGAATCTTTCTTAATGTGATAGACCACTAACTACTGAACATATGTAGTATTTATGCTCTAGGTTCATTTGCTATCCTGACTCTCGCAATCAATGCTTCCTTTTTGGCTTGGTTGTTTATTGTCGGGAACTCCACTTCAAAGCATAACATATCATTCCTCATTCTTTGGTTACAAGGATTATTCTTGCTCTGGAGCTACATTCGTTAGAGGCTCTATTTACATACAATTTCCATTAGAACAGTTGGTCCACATCTTCTTCCACTTCTCCATCTCAGACGATAAACTTAGCAGTGAAGTCACCAATGCCTATCCCGTATCACCCTTCTAGGATGGTAGTTTATATCATATAAATTTAGCTTGATAGTCCATTTTGTAATCTCCCTAAAGTTTCAATTCGATGTAGTACTTGCCTGAATGGCTAATCGGTCGGTATTTTTATCAGGTAAGCTTGGAAATATGGCCACAACTTTCACAAAGCAACCAAGAAATAGTATTTTAGCTTCTCTAGCTCTGGGTAATTCTTTTCTACTTCAATGAATTATTTGTCAATATAATACACTGACCTTTGGGTCCTAGACTTCTAACGTACCAAGGCTGTGCTTAGAACGTGAGCATATATTGCCAGGTAAACGATCAGATCCTCCCCTTTCAAAGAATTTGAAAAAATTAATGCTCTTTCCATATGCTTTAGAAAATTTTGGAAAGCTTCTTGACATATCTGCAAAAAAACTTTCCTTCTTCCTTCTTGAAGACATCAAAGAAAGGCACACATTTGTCGGTTACCTTCAAAATAAATTTACTCAGTGCGACGACCTTCCCATTCAAGCTTTACATCTCTCTTCTAGTCGTTGGGGTCAGTAACCTCTTTCAATGCTTTAATCTACTCTACGTTAGCATCAATGCCCTTTGATTTTATAATGAAACCCAAATACTTGCCTAATTCAACTCCAAAAGAAATTCATGGATTAAGCCTCATTCCATAGTACATCGAACACTCTAAGAGTTCATCCATGTGATTCATCGATCGTTGTGACTTAGTAAGCATATCATCCATATAAACCTCCATTATATATCAGATTTGATCTTGAAACATCGTATTTACCAACCGTTGTTATATACCACTAGCGTACTTTAAAGAGAACAACGTTACCCAATCATAATACAACCCTAGGTTAGTGATAAAACTCACATGCTCTTAATCTAGAATGTGGATTACTATCTAATTGTAGCTGAAGTATGAATCCATGAAGATAATAGTTCATGTCATATGGTTCCATCAATAAGTAGGTCAATTCTGGACATCAAGAAGATATTCTTTTGGCATGCATTTTTCAAGTCTGAATAATCAATGCATGCCTGCCATTTTCCATTTGGCTTCTTGATCAACATAGGATTTGATAACCATTCAGGGTATAGTGCATCATGGAAAAAGCTATTTTCCTTTGGCTTATCCTCTTCTTCTTTCAACGCTGTGCATCGCTCCGGACCCAGAATGTGCCTCTTTTGCTTCACATGACGATGTCATGGGTCCATACTCAATGTATGCCACACTATCTTCAGTGAGGTTCCATATATGTTATAATGTGTCTAGGAAAACACATCAAGGTTTTTTAGAAGAAACCCTATGAACTCCTTCATCTTTATGTCGAGCTAAGATTCGATCTTGAGAACTTGAGTGGGATCATCATCATCGATTGGATGTCGATCGCCAGCTCTGTTGGCGCCTCACTCGCAACCTTTGGCTCTTTTCATAGGTCCATTGGTTTATAGAAATTTCCGTAGGACCCAATCAAGGTCTTAGGCGGTTGCTACTATGCATCAACAGTCTTAATGCAGAGAGCCTTCTTTACACTTTTCCCTTTTTCACGTCGCTTCACTTCTTTGAGCTCTACAATGTAACATTCCCACCAGCACTCTAGTCACCCTAAATAGCTCTTACCCCAATCATAATGGTGGATTTCTTTATCAAGCACCATAGAGCAAGTGCTATTCTAAAACTAGCGTGGGTCGGTCGACCCAAGAAGGTAGTATAGGACACAAATTTGTCGACCACCATGTGAACAAATTAAGACAATCATTAGGCTTTTTAGCCACTTTAATAAATCCTTGGATATGATATTTACAAGGCTTGAGATCCTTCTAACTTATCATCATCCGATCAAAATTTCTTTTGAATAATATATTAACTGAGCTCCCATGATCAATTAGGACTCGGTGCACCATGGCTAACCTGATAGTGGCCAAAATCATCATTGGGTCAAGTGTCAGTGCTTCCATCTCATTTGCATCTCTACTTTTGAAAATGATAACAACATCCACTTTTTTTTCTGTAGTTCTGTCTTCTATGGCAAAACATGTTTCCTGAGGCACATGCCACAACAAACTATCATACCATTTTATGTCATTCTAGATCTTCTCCGCTGGATATGCTCCTCCATAGATAGTGTTTATAACAATTCTCCTTTCGGGAGGTTTTGTTCCTTCTCTATTGGACCTAGCCTGATCCATTTAGGGATTTTCCCTTGGGTTCTATTATTCATTTATCCGCCAACCTATAGATTTGTCACATATTGGTGTAGTTTTTTCTTTCAAATCAAATCTTCCATTTCATCCCTTAAATGATGATAATCATTGGTATTGTGCCTATGAGTTTCACAAAAAACAATGATTCTTCCCTATGAACGTTTCTTGTTCGATGTTCTCAATCGAATCGCTCAAGGGAGTATAATCTCCCGGTCTCATGTATCTCTTGCGCTTCTTGGTATACTATCTTCTCCTACTAGTGCTTCAGTTTTCTCCTCACATTACTATTCCCTACATTCACAACAAGTTTTCTAGTGTTATTATCACATTGTTTGATAAAAAATTTACTTTGTACTACATCATTCAATAGTCTATGACTAGATCTGCCTCTTGAAATCATAGAAACTAGGATGCCTTCTGGTAAAACTCTTGCATGGTTGGTAGCTACTTCCATTTAAGCCGTTTTCTAGTATCCAAGTCAAAGTGGATTCCCCATATCAATGCCATTAAGACCATGTCATCCTTTGTCTACTCATTTCTATTACTGTGATGTTAAATCGCTTCAAGAAATCCTTCATAGTCTATTTGAAACTCTGATGGATAACTATAAGGACATCACATCCTTTGGTTAAGCAATATAGAGTCTGAACCACTCCATAAATTTCTTTGCCAACTGGTCAAAAGATGATGTGGAACGCGACATGAGCTAAGTGAACACATCATAGCGACACCGTCCAAGAATATAAGAAAGTGCCTACACCTTACCGCATCTGTACCTCGGGCACCATCCATGTGTTATCCATATTTCTATAGATGCTTACATGGATCTATTGTTCCATCATAAAACAATATTAGTGGTATATAAAACTTTTTGGGATAACATCCCTATACAATGTTCTCAGTAAACGGAGTTCAACTTGGTGACAAACCTCATTCATCATTACTTCTATGCTGACTCTCATTCAATGATCTTTTAAACACATCAGTAATATACCCTTCACTGGTTTGGGCAACCGACTGATGATCATCTAGACATCCCCGATTGTTTGACTCTCAAAATTCTCTTGGTTAGATTCAAGATATTTGGGCTTCCATATATTTGGGAGATCCGTTCATCTAGACCCTTTATTTCATTACTGTAACGGCCCATAATTTCGCTACTTCAGGAACAATAGATTTCGTTCGTTTTAAATTTAAAAGGAATTTAAATCTTAGATAAATTTTTATATATAATAGATAATAATAAAGAAATTATTTATTCTTATAGTTAATAAATTAAAAAAGTACTAATTTGAATTTTAGAACAAATCAACAAAAGTTAAGTTTTGTTATTAATAAATAAAGGCTTAAATAAATGTATTTAAATATATATTTAAAAAGGTAAATCTTATTTAAAACATCTAATAAAGATAATAAAATTATATTTATATATTTAAAAATATGTTAATAATCGTTTTACAAAAACAACCAAATTTTGTCGCATTTTGTCAATTGTAATTAAATATTTTTAAAATACAAAGAGACATGTTTTAATTTATTTAAAGAAGTAAAAATTTCATTTTAAAGTTTGGTTTACATCAACATATAGCTTAACAAAAACGTCAAATTTTGACTGTAAAATTTGTCGACGAAAACACCGTTTTCAACCAAAACAAATTGTCGCAACGTTGAATGATCATATGCGCTTTATGACTTATATATTACCACTTTAAAAACTATACAACACTTCTGTTTACATTTTATAAAAAAAAATCAAAATATCACTTTTTATAAATTAAGGAAAGGAAATGATAAAATTAATGATTTGACAAAAGAGTGTAAAAGTAAACAAATAAAACAACATCATTACATATATTTGTTTTCTCTTATACATGATGTGAACTAATACACTTTGAATTCAAGCAAATGGAAAGTGAAAAGATAGCTAACTAAAGGAATTAATGACACATATGCTTACCATTAATGCAAATTAAATCAATGCAAAAGTCTTCTCTTTAAAATACAAAATTTAAGAAAGAAAAAGAAAGTAATCATTCCTATCTTTGCCATCACCATTAATGCATATCAAATCTCTTCTTTCACATAAAATAAAATGTATATTTAAATTTAAAAATAAAGAGGGTATTAATGTCATTTACCACCAAAATCTCCACTTATATATACAACCTCAAACCCCTTCATTTCCACTTCACTTTCATTTCACTTAATTTCCAAAATCCTTCTTTACTTCCTCCATTTCTCTTCCACCTTCAACCTATCACCTCTATACCACCAAAACCAAGCCTAGCTTCCATCTACCCACCTCCTACACCCACCTACCCTCGGCCGTACCACCTACCCAAGCCCTTACACCCACTACCAAGGCCATACCCTCCTCCCTAGGCCATACACCTCATAGCCGAGCCATAAACCCTCCTCTCCAATAAAGAAAAAATAAGAAAAAAGGGGAAAGAAAGCGGCGAATTCAAAGACGTTGGAAATAGCACGTTAGCTTGAGAAAAGTAAATCTCACATTAAAGATTGACGGAGTGGATATGAAGGTGGAAATTCTCATCGCTTTTGAATTTATATTTTGGTTATGTTAAAACAATCACATTGATACCCATATGACATATGAGTGTTTATACCAAATTGATTGTTAATATGTATGTTTGATTGTTGGTTAGATAATTGAATTGTGATAATATATTCCGTTATGGTATTAATAATGAATGTTGGATTTAAAATCATATGTTATGTAATTGTTGAATGGATGTTATGTCAGCGATAAATGTGGATATTGGTTATGTTCATTTTGATTAAGTAATCACCTTTGTTAATAAGACCATATTTTAGTGATATGAGATATTTTAGAAAAATAAGTCTCTTTTCATTTAGAAATGAAATTAAAGTAAAAATAAAAGAGAATTTGAAATCTGAATTGAAACGGATTTAAAAAGGATAGTCAATTTGAAATTGAAATTGAGATGAATAGTGAAATTGAGATTGATTTTGAAAATTGAAGTTTAGTTTGAGATTGAATTAAAGTTTAAATTGAAATTAGATTCGAAATCTAAGTTTAAATAAGTTTAATTTGAGGTTAGTGAAATTGAATTAAACACTACAACAAAAATACTCTATTACAACGTCCTTTTTACAACGGGAATTTGCTGCCCGTTGTAATAGTAGGCTACTGCAACGGTCCATTCAGGCCCGTTGTAATAGATGTCTTATATAACGCCTTTTTACAACGGACAGTCTTTGCCCGTTGTAATAGAATGCTATTACAACGGTCCTTTTATGCCCGTTGTAATAGATGTCAATTTTACAACGTTCACAAAATGACCGTTGTAATAGGAGTGCCATTTTACAACGGGCTAAAATGCCCGTTGTAATAGGTGCCAATTTTACAATGGGCTTAAATTGCCCGTTGTAATAGGTAACCCTAATTTTTAAACTCCGGCACCCCAAAGAAAAATTATAGAAGCCGGCCCTCTTTTCTTCTTTTCCGTGAAGCAATACTCTCGTTCCTCTTTTCCTCTTTTCTTTGCTCGAAAAATTAGGGCTTTCGAATTTGTTGAAGCCGCGAATTATATACGGTTATTTGCTTTGTCACTTTGATTCGAAGCCGGCTGCTTCTCGATCGAGTTCAACTTGTATTGGTATGTTATTTTCCTTTTTCTTTTTTGGTAGATATTCTTAAACTCGATCAATGATTCCTTTTGTTTTTCTGGTAGATATTCCTGAACTCGATCGATTTTATTTTCCTTTTGCTTTTCTGGTAGATATTCTTGAACTCAAGATATATATAATTTCATAAAATTTTCACAAATGAATTTCAATACAGTAAATAAATCCCTCAAAAGTTCCAAACAAATTTTCACAAAAAGGAAATAAAATCCGAATTTTCTGGTTAAGGATTGGTTCAGTCGCGAGTTGCTTGGAAGGTTAGGCAATTTAGGTCGACGATTAAATAACTTGGCAATGTGGTATAATTTGGTATATTTATCTGTCATATAATGTTTGACCATGCTGGCAGTAATAGCATGTCATGAATTTTGTACCGGAACACAATGGAGTTTCTGTAATAAGTACAGCCCTGGTAGTTCTGGCGAAAAAATGTAGGCATGGTGTTGCATAGGTATATTTTCATTTATGATTTTCATTTTTGATTTTGATGTAAAACTACGTTGCGGTTAGTATATTAAAGAATTACTTAAAAATACCCTGAATTGGATGAGGCATAAATGCCTAGCGTGGTAAAAGATTGTAACAAACTGATTGAAATTCACAAGTTGTAAAGTAATCATATAAATGAATATGTAATGTGATATACTCATTTGGTAACAGGTTCATATATACAGATCAACCTCATTTGGTAACAATGAAGCAATGGTTAGAAACAGATGCGTGAGTGAGAATACTACAACAGTTTAAGCATCTAGCACCTTATTGCTTCATTGTTTGTCGTGTGTCTGTTGGTGTTCTTCATTGCAGGCAGTAGTGGCTACCTTTTAGTGCCTGTAAAAAAAGAGTAGGTAACCGCACAACCTACCATGCTTGTAGCTATTATGTCCATAACATTATTATCCACACCTAAATACTTGTGAAGGAATGGTTATCACATTTTTGGTGTTGTATGTTGTTCACCTGCAAAATAAAGTGTCGGTAAGATTACTGAAATTTTTACATCAGGTAATGGGTCTGACATAAGTGTTTAGGGAGAGCTAGTTAAAATTTGTTGACTTATGGAAAAGTTTGAATTTTAGGATACCCTTGCACATATACGATCATTTGTCATAAAAATATGATGTGCTCCTCATCATGTTGTTTTAGTCTTGTTTTATTGTATTTTGAGATTAATAAAAAATGAGACAATACTCCAAAATAGTATTTCCATGATCCTCAAAGCGTATAACAGTAAATACATAATAATAGAATAATTAGACAAATTGTTTTATATTGCAATATTGCTTTATGCATGAGTAAATAGTTGCTTTGAGATAAAATATTAGGCATTGATGGTTGAATTTTACTATAGCTATGACTTTTTAGTGTTTTGAAATATCATGTTAAGTTTGCTGCATTATTTTGGTTTTGAATTTAATATTAATAGGTGACGAACAGGTCTTTGATTGATAAAGGAAAATTAATGCATTTGCTTATGTCCAAAAACTTGCTATAGTTTTCAGTTTGAAAATAAATACACGAGTGATGGATTAACTATTGCTACACTCATGTTTGACTGAAACAATCAAGAGCCATTTTGAAGATTATACGTTCAATGCATTACTGCAAAAGTTAGCATGCGGTGGTTGTTAAAGGATTCAATATACGTACGTGCATGTTGGGATTAGGGGCCAGGGTTATAAAAGAGATAAGTTGACGATTTCCAAGCAAAAAACTGTCATAATTATTAACAACAAAGAAAAAAACATGAATTGCAACTGGATCGAGGAAAACCGTTTGAAACTTTATTAAAGCAGGGAAGGAAGGGCGAATAACATGGAAACTTATTTCTGAATTAGATATCAAGTTGTTCCAACTGCTGTCCAATTTGGGTTATAAAATAAGCTGTAAACTCGAATATAATTTTTGGACATCCTTTATTTATATGTAAACTTTGCTAGAAATTAGTAGGGTACAAAGTAATTCGAGGGCGAATATTTATTAAAATATTTCAGCATAGGTGACATTTATAAATATAATTTAATTTGTATAAGAGATTGTGTGTCTGAATTTGCCACACTATCTGTTTTCAGTTTTTAGTTTCACCAACAAAATTCAATCACTTTTTGACTGGAAATGAGAAATACAACTTTCGTTCAGTGGAAACAGCATTGGGCTTTGACTCCAAAACCAATTTTGATGTTGAAGCTTTAACACAACTTTGACAATCAAATTACAGAAGTTAATTAACCTTTGTAAGGTTTATATTTTAATGCCAATGAACCCAACTTGACTGGTAAACTTTGAAAATATATGCATGAAATCATATATAATATATAATGTCTTCGGTAACACAACATTTATACATTCATTGGTTAGCTCTTACGTTTTCCACTGGGATATATCACTTGACCAAAATAGTGATATCATTTTTTTCCAGTAAGCTCATAAACAAATTACTCTACTTCAGAGGGCACTCATGCCTAATTCTGTAGTTCCTCCCATAAATTAATTACTGTAATTTGAAGTGCACACATACCTAATTCGGTATCTCTTTCTGTTTTTATAATCAGCATCACATCCAAGAAACATAATCATAATCATTTTTTACTTAAAGTTAATACCCTAAACTCTCAGAAAAAGGGAATACTGTGTGTCATAATCTCTTCAACCATTAATGTTTAATATCAATATACACAATTATAGGTAGATTTGTTGTATTGTTTCCTTTACCTGCCATTACTACTGTAATAGCCATGTATATTCTGTCATGTAGCCATACTAAACATGTGTCGTTGAGAAGTGCAAGGCAGTGATGGTATGTTGTGAAATGAAGTTCACTATTGTTTGAGAGATGCAGTGTTGTATGGGTGGATGGTCTGTGGGTGTTTCGGTTCCTCGCGGTTGGTTGGAGGAGATCAGTTATTGGGTATTCGTGATTTGGGGATAAGGTTGTGGCTTCGTGATTGATAGTTGTTCAATTGATTGGGTGGTCGATTGCGTTATCAATGATGTATGATTTTTGGGAGTGGGAAGTATGACAAGAGTGGCAGTATTGTGTGTGCTTCTGGTATAGATGGTAGTAGTTGAAGTACGGGAGGTGATCAGTGGTTTTGCTGTTGGAGGAGCTTGCTTGGTGGAAGTAGAATGTATGGTGACGTTCTATGTGTGGTAGAGAAGTGGAATTGTATGAAGTATGGGGTTGAATGACTCTGGATGGTGCACAGGAGATTTACAAGGGTAATGCGGATGTGAATGTTGAAGGAGGGCGGCAAGACTGGGTAAACAGTGGAACGATAGGTGTTGATAGTGATGAACCACTAGCAGTATGCAGTGTGCAGGGAGGAGGCAGTTGTTGATGGTCTGGTGATGGACAATAGTGGTTTGTATAACTGATGGAGGTGTAGTTCGTGGCTGTTGAGGGTGGTTCGAGTTGGGAAGTTGATGGCAGGCGAAGGAAGGTTAGGTTGTCAGTAGAATTCGGTTGCGGTGGTTGTCAGGTGTATAGAAGGAGGTTTCAGAGTTCTTTTGTGTTTTTTCTCCTTTTCTTTTTTGTTCCGACTGAATGAATGTGGAGATGGAGAAGTCGCACTAGAAATTTGATGTGGTATATTAATGGTGTTGTGTTATATGGAGGAGGGTGAACAGGCAAATAGACTTGTGTAGTGATGGAATGAAGTCTCGAAGTTGGTGAGGTAGTGGAATTGTTTGTTATGGCTGTGCAGGGTATTGATGTGGGATATGTGAATGCCAGTGTCTGTTAGCAATGGTCTGTAGTTTTTAAGGCTGGGGAGTGTGGAGAGGAGTTGTAGAGGAGTATGAAGGGTTGGAACTGATGTTATGCAGTCAGGGATGTTATGTATAGATTTGTTGGATGGAGTGGAGGGCTGCAATGATGGTAATGAATGTGCACGCTAATATGCACAATGCAGGGTTGAAGTAAATGAGCAATGTTTCAATTGGCAAGGCAAGGCTATGTGGTCAGCAGCAGCAGTTATATGATGAGGATGCAGTTGATGGTTTCAGCAAGCTTCCTCTAAAACTGTTGTTTGATAGGTCCAGATATACATTTGATGGTTTGGATAGTTTGCTGAATAAATGAGAAGGAACCGTGCCGTTAAGTTTGTTGCCATTCAACACAAGTGAGCTTAGGTTGACAAGGTTTACAAGAGAAGGTGGAAGTGAGCCCGATAACAAATTATTTCCCAAATTTAGGTGTTGAAGAGAAGGTAGCTGTGAGGGAAATGAAGGAACAAAGCCAGAGATTTGGCAATCTGTTATTTCAATAATTTTAAGTTTCTTCAGTTTTACAATCTGTTATTGTGTGACTGAGTGGGTAGAGGTGAATGTAGTGTTGTAACTAAAGTGATAGTTTATGTTGCTGTAATATTTTGATTTCCTGCACATATACAATTTTGTGCCTCTGATTTTCAACTTCTTAATTACCTGACTTTAGTGCTGCAGAGAGATAAACACCAGGTACAAACGCACAACAAAATGAGATTTTAATGTATTTGGCATGTAAACTTATCTAACTTTTTGGAGTGTTAAAATTTTACTAGCTTTTAGTCTTTCTGGATGTGATTTTAATTATTTTACGACAATATTTAGTATTTGTATGGATGTATTGCATGGATGCTGCTGTAATTTTTTTTTAAATTTGCATTTATTTTGCAACGGGCAATGTGTGTTGTTATATGAGCTTATTACAACGGTCAACAAACGTTGTTAAATAGGTATTTTACAACGGTCAATGCATGTTGTGAAAAAGACTATGCAACTAGTATAGTTAGTCTATTGCAACGGGCTATGACCGTTGTATTAGAGTTTATTACAACGGTCATAACCCATTGTAAAAAGGTATACTGCAACGGTTTTTACAACGGGCTTTGGCCGTTGTAAAATGTGGTGGATCTGTTACAACGAGGCCTATTACAACGGGCACATACCCGTTGCGAAAACCATATTACAACGGGCATTGCCCGTAGTAAAAAGGCTGTTTTGTTGTAGTGAAAATTGAACTGAAACTGGAATTTAAATTTTAATATTAAATTAATGGGAATAAAATAATATTATAATATTATAATAGTGAAAATTCATTTTAAATACTTTGAAAGGTGAAAATATTGATTTAAAATGATTTGTAATGATTTGTAAGTGATAAAATCTAATTTTAATAGATTATTTCAAGTACTGAAAAATAATTTAAAACTAGACGCATCGCACAATGGTAGTTCGCAATTTCGTGCCAAAAAGTTCAAATGAATGTGTAGAGTGGTATATAACTCGGAATTCTTCGAGATAAGGAAATTTCAAACTATTATATCCCTATCTTCTAAAATAAGAAAGAAAATCAAATTTTCGTTGAATATATTTTGTATTAAGTCCGAATCAATTTTCTAGAAAAATCGCGCCAGTGTAGTTAAGTGACCATAGCAGGAAATCTGTTTAAATAAATGTTTTTAATTATGAAAAAATATGGAATAAATTTGATAAATCTATTTAAATATTTTAAAAGAGATTTGGATTGAAAAATATGAATTATCGATTGTTTAAATGTTGATTTAATCAAACAAGCTTATAAGCACTTTCCGCAACACTTTTATGCTGCGAATTGTATAACTTTTTGAATGTGAGTTTGAATATAACGGTTTTCCCTAGAATCAATTGTGAGTGTTTTTAAATGGAAGAATAAGCATTTGAAACAAAATTTGGTATATTTATAATCAATTCCAAATTTAAGTTGATAACTGGGTATACGAAAATGACTAGTACATTTGTCCCGCCTGTGAGATATGGGAAGATAAAACAGGTTGTTTAACTAAGGTTATGGATGGCGCAAATGTACCTGGCCTATGTTTTCTTTTCTTAGACGAGGGGTGAAACAGATCGAAATGAAAACCCGGATGCTCAAAAATAAAAAGTCTCTGTTGAGTTTTCGAAAATAGAAGAAGATTAGTATTATCAAAAATTTAAGCAATCTCCAAAATGAATGATTTCTATTGTTCTACTTACTCAAAAATGTTTTCTAAGATTTATTTTAGAGTTTATCATAAACGATGTCTTAAATAACATTGTTTTTGACCTGCTTAAATTAAGGAATTTGGATCGAGAGTTAAGTAGGGAAATTTGAGATATTATCCAAAGCAAAAGAATGAATTACTTATAATTATTTAAGTCAAAAGAAAGAGATTTCAAAATCATCCAAAAAGAATTAAAATGAAAAGAGACATAATAAATCTTGTATACTCATATTCACTTTTTATCGGTAAATGGATTTTGAAGGAACAGGGGTCGGATTTGGACAATTCGTATCCGGAAACCACTTCAAACCAATGTATACGTTCGAACGTGAAGACATGTTGAAGATGATGATGACTGAAGATCGTGGATCTTCATAGCGTGAAGACTGCTTGTTGAACATGCTCTGGGTTGGCCCCCTTTATAGAGTTATTTATAGTAGTGGTCTCCTCGTGATGGAGATTTTTTGGGTTGCAAGGACAACTCGCTGCTAGTGGTAGTAGAAGAGTGCCTTCGGTTTGTCCTGTTTCTGGACAACTTGTATGGATGTTTGTCTGACATTGCATTTCTAGAAATTACATACATTGGTTTGTAAAAACATACATCAGCAGCGGCAGAGAAGGCAACTTCTCTTAGCTTAACACCCTCCTTGAGACGTAGGAGCTCAAGGGTTGTATTTTTTTGCAAGGCAATTAGTAGTTAACGAAAATGGCAATGTGGCATTCATAGATGTGATATGTGCTTTGTGAAAAGGCAATCGTAGCCTCAAGCCTCATCAAACCGGAAATGACTGAAATAGGATTAGATGTAGCAAGGCTAAGTGGGTCATCCCTAATTAGGGTATGATCATCCCCTTCTAGATATATTTCTTCCCGTATGACGTTTGGGATGTAAATTAATGTGGTGTATTGAAAACGAGCATTCGGTTAAAGGTCGGTAACGACCGATGGATGACATATTGGTACTATCTAGTTATAGAGATAGGCCGGTCTTGTGTTGGTAGAGGGTAGATATTATATTCCTCTGGACATCCATCTAGAGGTGTACCCATTTCGGAAGGCAGATCCTTCACCTGGTCATTTGTATGAAAATCCATTCTTCTATAAGAGCCTACGATTTTTGTAGAGCCTAATATGATGGAATTTAATAATGGTCACAACTTCGGCTAAGATTAATAAGTTTATTTGCAAATGTTTTCAAAGAGATGTCATTAAAAATAATATCTAATGTTTTGATATAAAAGTGTTTTAGTTATCATAAGGTAAAAACCCATCCGTGTTTATGTGTGGGCGTGGTCTAGTGAGATACTCTTTCTTCTCAAAGGATTTTATTCATAGGCTGATATCTGACACTGTCATTTATTATTGAGTTTTTCTCACATTGGTTTATCAAGCCTGATTCGGGTATTTTCAATACTCGGGTTAGATTCGAGTGGTTTCAGGTTTAGTCGAAGACGGTTGGAGTTTCCAAAGGAGAGCTGGAGATATTCATCTACATATGGATATATTCTATTATCCTATGTGCTTAGTTATAGTTTGATGTTTGTTAGAAATTGTAAGGACAAATTTTTATTACTGTCCAAGCTGAATTTAGGTTAGACTCTGATATATGTATTTAAAAGTTTTTCCGCTGTGAAGATATTTGTTCAATATTATATGTTATTCCATTCGTGTGAGATTCTGTTATGTCTTTTTTTCTTTATTACCCTTGATTATCCATACTTCCATGCAACTTGGGTCGGACATGAGTGTTTTATTGTCTGCTCAAGGGGTACAGAATTGTGGGACGTCACATTTGGTATCAGAGCTGAAGGTTAAGCATGAACCTTGGCTTTGTTATGGGTAAAGTCTCATCGAAGATAGGATTAGTGATATCCTAGAATGAGTAACTCATTAAAGACAGGGTTAGTAACACCCTAGAATGAGATATGAGAGTATTATATATACGAGTGCGTTGTTAATTTTATGAAAAAATGGTTTTGTTTTACCTTGGGATTATATTTTATATATTAAAAGGGGATATTATTATTTTTGGGATAGAAATTAAGGATTGATTGTAATTTTTCTTAGTAAAACTAAAATATGAATATCTTGTGATTAGAATTACACAATTTGACTATAAGATATTCCATATAGAATCAATTAGTTGAAAGCTAGAATTTAGAACATTTATCATTTACCCCTAGATATTTAGTTATTAAGGAATAATGATTTAATGATCATCATAATGGATGGATTTAAAAGCTAAGTACAAATATCTGGTGAAGTAAAATTCACAATTTGATTATAAGATATCTGATGATAATAATGAAGCTAGAAGTGTAAAAAGAGAAAGTAAAGAGAAAATGTACACTTAGAAAAAATTGTTATCAATAAGAGAGAAAAAGATAAACCTAAATTGAGACTTCTTGTAAATATATCATAAAGGGTAAGTTCTATAACTTATAAAGGATATAACATAATTTAGAATTTAGAAACTGTGATTAGGTTAGAATCAGAGTGAAATTTGAGAATAAAAGATATAAGAAATATCATCCTAATATAAAACTTTGAATTAGTGACACATTTAGGGGAACATGTGTAATTCAAAATGAAGTAAGATTAGAAGTGGATTGTTTTGAATAATACGGTTAGTAGGTTGATTATTGGATGAAAAAGGTTAATAACAAATACCATGTGAATTAAGTTTCACAATTTGACTATAAGGTATTTGATGGAATTAAAGTTAAGAAATTTGATTTTGAAAATGGATAGGTAAATAAGTTAAGATTGGTAAGAAAATGATGTACACTTAGTAAAGTTGCCTGATTAATATATGGATTAGATAAATACTATTAGCTAAACTGAAACCTTAGGTAAAGAAAAATAAGGATTGAGTTTTATAACTTATTAATTTGAGAGTTCCATATTAAACACCCTAATTGAAGTAATGACGATTTGAAGTTGAGGATATGTATATATACTCTTAGGAAGTAAAGGTATATTATACAAGTTTAAGTCATATTTGTAAGCTTAAGTAATAATGTATTTAAGAGAAAGTAAATGGTTGTGAAATAAACTTGGATTAATAGAAATTTTGAAGAAATGTATTAGATAAAGATGAATGTGAATAAGTACATAAGTTAAATGTACATCATTTCAGCACATAAATTTTGATCTAAGATTTGAGTACAGAACTTTGAGGTGTTTACACCAGTCCATAAAAGGATTTATCACTCGATTCTTGACGGCGAGCATTGATGAGAATTTGTGATTATATACTCAAGTTTTCTATCATAGTTGAGAGCTATGCAAGGAAAGCAAGGGTTTGTGATCAAGATGTCTAATTAAAGTCCGCACTATAAAATCAGAGGATCGATACTAGTTCGGAAGTAAAGTTGTGGATTCGAATAATTGATCGAATCAAATATCAAATATAGTATGACATGTTGGGTCTGCCAGTATAGTAGTTGGATAGTTATCTTAAATAGTAAGCACTAAGATATAGTGGTTGGACTGATGTTTTGGTAGTGTATATATATATATATAGACCTCAAGTATAGTACGTGCTTTGGACAGGAAATGAGTTATGTGGTTGTATTCGTTTATCTTGATATAGTATCAGTGTGGTTGTTTTTGGATGTATAGTCTTATTTGGTTGTTATATATATTATCTTAAGTGTGTAGTATGCACTAGGATGGGTAGGATAGAAGTTTAACTTGATGTATGTATATATAACCTCAAGTACATGATAAATACTCAAGTTAGTGTAGGGAATCTCTATATGTATGTTTGGCATCGTTTGTTTGTGTTATTATGATATCGACCTTCTTCTTTTCTATCATCATTATAAAGAAGTCAAACTATTTGAGGATATGAGTATGAGATAGATTCCTTTATCTAACTTTCATTTCGAGGACGAAAGGCTTTTAAGTAGGGGAGAATGTAACGACCCGTAATTTCGTTACTTCGAAAATAAGAGATTTCGTTCATTTTAAATTTAAAAGGAATTTAAATCTTAGATAAAAAATGTTATATATAATAGATAATAATGAAGAAATCATTTATTCTTATAGTTAATAAATTAAAAAAGTATAAATTTGGATTTTAGAACAAATCAACAAAATTTAAGTTTTGTTAATAATAAATAAAGGCTTAAATAAATGAATTTAAATATTTATTTAAAAAGGTAAATCTTATTTAAAACATCTAATAAAGATAATAAAAGTACATTTATATATTCAAAAATATGTTAATAATCATTTTACAAAAATAACCAAATTTTATCGCATTGTCAGTTTTACATGCACTGTAAAAATAGAGATTTTGATATTAATTAAATATAATTCTAAAACATAAAGAGAAATGTTTTAATTTATTTACAGAAGTAAAAAGTTCGTTTTAAAGTTTGGATTACATCAACATATAGCTTAACAAAAACGTTAAATTTTGACTGTAAAATTTGTCGACAAAAATACGGTTTTCAACCAAAACAAATTGTCGCAACGTTGAATGATCATATGCACTTTATAACTTATATATTACCACTTTACAAACTATACAATACTTTCATTTACAATTTATAAAAAAATAATCAAAATATCACTTTTTATAAGTTAAGAAAAGGAAAAGATAAATATAATGATTTGACAAAAGTGTGTAAAAGTAAACAAATAAAACAACATCATTACATATCTTTCTTTTCTCTTATACATGATGTGAACTAATACAACTTGAATTCATGCAAATCAAAAGTGAAAAGATAACTAACTAAAGGAATTAATGACACATACGTTTACCATTAATGCAAATCAAATCAATGCAAAAGTCTTCTCTTTAAAATACAAAATTTAAGAAAGAAAAAGAAAGTAATCATTCTTATATTCAACATCACGATTAATACATATCAAATCTCTCCTTTCACATAAAATAAAATGTATATTTAAATTTAAAAATGAAGAGGGTGTTATTGTCATTTACCACCAAAATCTCCACTTATAAATACAATCTCAAATTCCTTCATTTTCGCTTTACTTTCATTTCACTAAATTTCCAAAATCCTTCTCTACTTCCCCCATTTCCCTTCCACCATCAAGCTATCACCTCTGCACCCCCAAAACCAAGCCTACCTTCCACCTATCCACCTCCTACGCCCACCTACCCTTGGCTGTACAACCTACCCAAGCCCTTACAACCTACTACCAAGGCTGTACTCTCCTTCCTAGGCCACACACCCATAGCCGAGCCATAAACCCTTCTCTTCAATAAAAAAAGAAAAGAAAAAGAGGAAAAGAAAGCGACGAATTCAAAGACGTTGGAAATAGCACGTTAGCTCGAGAAACGCAAATTTCACGTTAAAGATTGACGGAGTGGATATGAAGGTGAGAAATTCTCATTGCTTTTGAATTTATATTTTGGTTATGTCAAAACAATCACATTGATACCCATATGACATATGAATGTTTATACCAAATTGATTGTTAATATGTATGTTTGATTGTTGGTTAGACAATTGAATTGTGATAATATATTCCGTTATGGTATTACTAGTGAATGTTGCATTTAAAATCATGTGTTATGTAATTGGTTGAATGGATGTTTTGTCAGTGATAAATACGGATATCGGTTATGTTCATTTTGATTATGTAATCATCATTATTAATAATATTTTAGCGATATGAGATATTTTGAAAAAATAAGTCTCTTTTCATTTAGAAATGAAATTAAAGTAAAATAAAAGAGAATTTGAAATTTAAAGTGAAACAAAATTAAAAAGGATAGTCAATTTGAAATTGAAATTGAGATGAATAGTAAAATTGAAGTTGAAATCGATTTTGAAAATTGAAGTTTAGTTTGAGATTGAATTGAAATTTAAATTGAAATTAGATTTGAAATCTAAGTTTTAAATAAGTTTAATTTGAGGTTAGAATTGAAATTAAATTGAAATTGGAATTTAAAATTTAATATTAAAATAACGGGAATAAAATAATATGGTAATAGTGAAAATTCATTCTAAATACTTTAAAAAGTGAAAATATTGATTTAAAATGATTTGTAAAGATTTTATAAGTGATAAAATCCAATTTGAATAGATTATTTCAAGTATTGAAAAATAAGTTAATACTAGACGCGTCGCGCAATGGTAGTTCGCAATTTTGCGTCGAAAAGTTCTAATGAATGTGTAGAGTAAAACATAGCTCGAAATTCTTTGAGATAAGAAAATTCCAGACTATTATATCCATATCTTATAAAGAAGAAAGAAAAACAAAATTTCGTTGAATAGATTTTGAATCAAATCCGAATCATTTTAAAAAAAAAATTGCGCTAGTGTAGTTAAGTGACCATAACAGGAAATCTGTTTAAATGAATGTTTTCAATTATGGAAAAATATGGAATAAATTTGATAAAGGGGCGTTTCGCTAGAAGGACAAACTTTGCAGTCCAATTAGTTTCTAGGACACACATGCACATAAATTAATTTCAAGGCCAAAGTCGGCAAAATAATTACTTTTAAGGACAAAGTCAGCAGTCCAATTACTTTAAAGGACATAATTTCATAGGTTTTTAGGCCTTAGAAACTAATTATTTTGCATTTCGTCCTTAAAAGTAAATATTTTAGTTGTGTGTCCTGGAAACTAATTGCACTTGCTAAAGAGGCCCTTGTGGCTAATTTCCACTTTGATAAATCCATTTAAATAGTTTAAAAGAGATTTGGATTGGAAAATATGAATTATCGATTGTTTAAAAGTTGATTTAATCAAACAAGCTTATATAGCACTTTCTACAACACTTTTATGCTGCGAACTGTATAACTTTTTGAATGTGATTTTGAATGTAATAATTTTTCCTAGAATCAATTGTGAGTGTTTTTAAATGGAAAATTAAGCATTTGAAAGAAAATTTGGAATATTTATAATCAATTCCAAAATTAAGTTGATAACTGGGTATGCGGAAACAACTAGTACATTTGTCCGGCCTATGAGATCTGGGAAGATAAAACAGGGTGTTTAACTAAGGTTAGGAATGGAGCAACCAGTGCCCTGAACTTACTTGGCTTATGTTTTCTTTTCTTAGGCGAGGGGTGGAACAGATAGAAAGGAAAGCCCGGATGCTCCAAAATAAAAAGTCCCTATTGAGATTTTCAAAATAAAAGAAGATTAGTATTATCCAAAATTTAAGCAATCTCCAAAATGAATAATTTCTATGATTCTATTTACTCAAAAATGTTTGCTATGATTTATTTTAGGGTTTATCGTAAAAGATCTCTTAAATAACATTGTTTTTGACTCGCCTAAAAGTTAAGGAATTTAGATCGAGAGTTAAGTAAGAAAATTTGAGCTATTATCCAAAGCAAAAGAATGAATTATTTATAATTATTCTAAGTCAAAAGAAAGAGATTTTGAAATCATCCAAAATGAATTAAAGTGAAAAGAGACTTAATAAATCCTGTATACTCATATTCACTTTTTATCGATAATTGGATGTTGAAGGAACCAGGGTTGGATTCGGGTAATTCCTATCCGAAAACCACTTCGAACCAATGTATACATTCGAACGTAAAGACATGTTGAAGATGATGATTATTGAAGATCGTGGATCTTCATAGCGTGAAGACTGCTTTTTGAACATGCTCCGGGTTGGCCCCCTTTATAGAGTTGTTTATAGCAGTGGTCTCCCTATGATGGAGATTTTTCGGATTGCAAGGACTACTCGCTACTAGTGGTAGTAGGAGAGTGCCTTCGGTTTGTCCTGTTCCTGGACAACTTGTATGGACGTTTGTCTGACATTGCATTTCTAAAAGTTACATATGTTGGTTTCTACAAACGTACATCAGCGGTGGCGGAGAAAGCAACTTCTCTTAGCTTAACAACCTCCTTTAGACGTATGAGCTCAAGGGTTTTATTTTTGTGTAAGACAATTAGTACTTAACGGAAATGGCAATGTGGCATTCAAAGATGTGATATGTGCTTTGTGAAAAGTAATCGTAGCCTCAAGCCTCATTAAACAGGAAATGACCGAAATATGATTAGATGCAACAGGGCTAAGTGGGTCATTCCCAATTAGGGTATGATCATCCCCTTCTAGATATATTTCTTCCCACTATGACATTCGGGATGTAAATTTATGTGGTGTATGGAAAACGAGCGCTCGGTTAAAGGTCGGTAACGACCGGGGGATGACATATTCGCTACTATCTAGTTACAGAGATAGGTCGGTCTTGTGTTGGTAGAGGGCAGATGTTCTGTGCCTCGGGACATCCATCTTAAGGTGTACCCATTTCGGAAGGTAGAACCTTCACCTGGTCATTTGTATGGAAATCCATTCTCCAATAAGAATCTACGGTTTTGTAGAGCCTAGTATGCTGGAATTTATTAATGGTAACAATTTCGGCTCAGATTAATAAGTTTATTTGCAAATGTTTTCAAAGAGATATCATTAAAATTAATATCAAATGTTTTGATATAAAAGTGTTTTAATTATCATATGGTAAAAACCGGTCTATGTTTATGTGTGGGCGTGGTCGTATTAGATACTCTTTCTTTTCAAAGGATTTTATTCAAAGGCTGATATCTGACACTGTCATTTATTATCGAGTTTTTCTCACGCTGGTTTATCAAGCCTGATTCGGGTATTTTCGATACTCGGGTCAGATCCGAGTAATTTCAGGTTTAGTCGAAGACGGTCGGAGTTTCCAAAGGAGAGTTGGAGATATTTGTCTACGTATATACATATTCTATTATCCGATGTACTTTGTTAGTTTTAGCTTGATGTTTGTTAGCAATTATAAGGACAGATGTTTATAACTGTCCAAGCTGAATTTAGGTTAGACTCTGATATATATATATATATAAATATATATATATTTAGTAGTTTTTCCGCTGTGAAGATATTTGTTCAATATTATATGTTATTCCATTCGTGTGAGATTCGGTTCTGTCTGTTTTTCTTTATTACCCTTGATCATCCATACTTCCATGCAACTTGGGTCGGACATGAGTGTTTTATTGTCAGCTAAGGGGTACGGAATTGTGGATCGTCACAATTACCTTGGTTTGGTGTTCTCTCCTAAATTGTTCTCAAGTATTTATCTAAACACCACCAGTCTAATCACCAACAATTTCCTCAACACTGGTACAAACATCCTTGTGGAACTCATCCTCAAAATCACTAAGGATCACCTTATCAAATCGATCAATAGAAGTTGTAATCGATCAGTACCGATTGTTACAGCTCATGTATTATCAACTGAAACTTTTCCATGTCCATTTTAAATATTCCAGCATCCCTTCTTTTAATCTTCTGCTTACCATCTCTTTAATTTATAGCTGATGAAGACGGGCTCTCTTCTTAAAAGTTTGCAGATGATGAATCTTTATGGATTGTCCTATGCCTTTGAGGTAGCTAGGTCATCATAGAAAAATTCTTGTCCATCTGCTTCAGGATGGCATTTTGGCTGTCTAACATCTTCCCATTCATTTTAGCCGTCATCCAATCCAACTCCACCCTTGTCACTATCTTGGTGCACTTAGGGCTTCTCCATGTTGATAGTTTTCATTCTTCGTTTCGATGATGGGTCATGAGGTGGTTGATTTCTCCTTATCTTTCCTCGAGTCTATTGCTTATTTATCCAATAATTAATTTGTTCTAAATTTAAATAATCATGGATCTCGAACACCAAATCTTTTGATCTATCTAATGGATAGTTAAGATCCAAAGTTCTAAATTTGATCGATAATGAAGAGTCATATTTTTCTCAGTGGAAGTAACAAAATGTTTGCTCGAGAAGTGGGATAAATACCCAATCAAGAACCAAATGAAAGTTATAGAAGTTATGAAAGAAAAAGAGAGAATAACACATAATAATTTAGAGTGGTTCGGCCAAATCAATAGCCTACATCCACTATCACTTTTGTCATTGATTATCCTTTGCTTCTACAAGAAGGATCTTACAACTCGGTATTCAAACTATTCAGATATAAATGTTATAGAGTTTAGATTCAAGAATCTAATAACAAAGATTGGATCAAATTCATTTTCCAATGTTTTTACCTAACTATTTATAAATGAAATCAATCGCTAAAATAGCCTGAATTTGCTGCCCACTTCATGACATGAAGTTTCAGCAAGAGACCATAGTCAAAATCATGATTTAAAATGGATCGGCACTAATTGCTATGGATCAGTATCCAGTTATCTTATATTCTATCATCTTTTTCTTCACTTAAGCCTGGCTTTCATCTTTAGCCAAGTCACAACGAATCCTCATATGCCATGAAATAGATTAGTACCGATTTATGAGGGATCGACACCAAATCGTACTTAGTCTTTAATCTTTAACTTTGTTTTACTCAGCACCACTTGGCTTCTCCAAAAGATGGTTAAGTGCTTTCTTATAGCTTACAAGGACTGATACCAACTCAAGGTACCCATTCAAAGTTCTAGTATTTGTTCTGCACTCTTCACCTGATCCATCTCCAAAGCATTCAACAACCTTGATTTATCAAGATATCGCTTGGTTCAAAACCCAGATAACATGATATATTGGAAGGTTTAGTAGCATTCCTATTTTGGAGCATCCCTATCATATCTTGAGCTACACAATTCCAAATGCCATAAATTTTTATAGATGCCCAATCTACATATAGAGGTTCATCAAGTTTTACCAAACAGAAATAATAAAGTTTATGCATCTTGATAGTAGCTATACAATAATAGTGCCATATAGCTCCATAGCTCTACACAACGAAAATATAAGGGATAGTGGCTCTAAATCTTGATATATGAAAGCATAAGCACCTTGCCCATCCTTCACATGACTTCATGTGCAATTTCATAACTGTTATCTTAATCTGCTCATTTAAGATTGCTTAAAAATATAAGAAGCGATGCAAATAACCTCGGATTAGACAAATGTCTGGTATGAGAGATCTAATCTCAAAATTGATATAAAAGTAATATAAGTTAAATATGATCATAAGGTACATAGAACCATACTTGATAGGTCCCTACATGCAACATGTGAGCATATAAATACAATGTATGCTAATCTACCATCACATATGGGTGCACAACGAAGTACATAATAGTGTGTTAGGGAATCTATCATAGTAATACCTATATCACATAACATCTATATCGAATGTAACAAACATTACAAGCATCACGCATCTGATATCCTGTGTAATTAAAGCGCTTAGTGCTTCTATAGCGGTGGGGTGCAAATTAAGGATAAAGTGAGGATATAGCGAAAAATGGCAGAGGTGCAAAATACTTCATTAAATATAAAACCAAATAGTTAAAGTCAATTTATTCACTTTCTCTCATATTTGTGTAGGAAAAAGAAATATTGTTTAATCTTATATGACAAATTGAATAATGTCAAAATTTATGCATGCTAGATTTAGTGACTATAATAGATTTTAACTTATATTAAGCACTTAAGCCTTAAATTTAGGAATTTACCCTAGATTTGTTGATTTGGTTCAAAAGAGAACTAGTCGAATCAACCTTGTATTATTAATTTTTCTAAAGCGAGTGCTAAAAAGCTTTGAGTTAGAAAGTGTAGCGAAAAATAGTGAGGTTTAAAATGGATCTACTATTTGATAGTGCTATATTGAAAAAGCATTGCGATCGAAGAGCTTTATGTATTATAGCAAAGATTTTAAGGGGCATTAGTAGGGATATAACTACACAACTCACTTCTTACACTCAATTCATTAGATATATAATAACTTGTATTACCATCATTAAGGCACTGACCACTCAACATCATTGTAACATTCCCTATCTAGAGGCCCAAAACTAAGCGCTATGGTTGCTGCAGTCATCTATGGTATTAGCTTCCAGCGACTAAATACGGCTATGTTAATGGTATCAATAATACCAGAAGCACATGAATATGAAACAAAACACAGATGTCAAAATCACAGATTACTCCATTACATCTCCAAATAAATTTTGTTCTATATTCAGGTCACATAACCCAAAACATTTTCCCAGACATAGATTAAATATAGTTATTACAAATTATGTCAAGAACGGTATATGAAGATACCCCCTTGGTTGATCAGAGTCAATCGGTCATATAAGACCTAATACAACATAACACAGTGGAAAATCATCAAAACATAATTAAAAGCAGCAAATCCTAAATAGCTATTTGTTGCCTCCTACATCCTCCGGTAGCTTATTCGTCAGCTTTCTAAAAACCTAAAAAGATCCTAACCTCTCAACCTACTGAAATTGATTTTGAGTACCCGAGAGTTTAAGGGGAAAACATAAACTTCAAGTCAGACATAAAGCCTTGTATGAATAATACTATACATCCCGATTTAATTATGTTAAGTGAGACCACATCGCATAGCGGAAAGGGTTTCCACTCACTAACATCCTTTAAAATATATCTTTGAAAATCTTTTTATATAACCATATACTGTGCCCCTGCATTCATAATGGTTAACTCAACAAAACAATCATTATGTAAGCATACATAAACATCAGGCAATAATGAACTATCTGTTCAAATATATATAACCTTTAACACTTGGCTAACTCGGGCCTACCGGATAACATAATCAAAATTAACCTAACATCTATTAGATATTTATATTTAGGATTATCTATACTTATTTATCTATTTAACATTTCCCATCAGTACGGTCTGTCCTAAATCTATTAAATATCTTCCTTCTAGATGGTCTGAATCTAACTTAATCATCTCTTGGGTTCTCCCAAGCCTAA
This sequence comes from Allium cepa, assembly GCA_030765085.1. Classification (NCBI taxonomy): domain Eukaryota; kingdom Viridiplantae; phylum Streptophyta; class Magnoliopsida; order Asparagales; family Amaryllidaceae; genus Allium; species Allium cepa. Next base: position 390,615,086 of record CM060935.1, read on the forward strand.
TGGTTTTTCGTGCTTACTAATAACCTATATTTATATAACATATATTCCTTTCGGTGTGTAATCATAATTTTAGTCTACCTGCAACCAAGCCCTACACACTGGAATTTTGGACAACAATTAGCTGGGGCTACAAGCGAATGTATAGGGTGCAACACCATACTAGTCCCGTATGTTTTTCTAATATCCGAGTCATTTAAACTTAAGGGTCTCCTCCCATAATTTTCCTTGAAAACAATTTCAAAATGATTTATGCCTTTAAATCAAACTTCAAACAAGGAAAAGAAATAAGTCTTTATAATTTACTCAAATCATATTACCATGTCAGATATATATCCTTTACTTAAAACTTAGTTGATGAAAACACTTTACCATTTGAAAGAACCTCTTTCCAAACATTGAAATTACTTCCTTCAAAATCAATGTTCAAATCTTTCGAAAACATCACTAAAACCTTTCAAATTCATTCAAAGCAAACCACCATTCGAAAGACTTAAACTTTAGACATCCATTTTTAAAATCACTTTAAGTCGTTGCCTTAGAAAATCCTTACGAAAACCTTCCTTCAAAAACCTAACCTTTCGACTATGACGGAAGGTCTTATATATGTATAATAACTTATAAAACTCAAACCTTTCGACTGTATCGGAATGTTCAAAACAAACTATAAAAAGCAGCAATAACCTTTCGACTTTGTCGAAAGGTTTAAAACCTTTCTTTAAAGATTTGACCTTGTTGAAGGCAACCAAGTCGAAAGCCCTAATTCGAAAGTAATGTAGGTGAAAACTTTAGTTTATAAAACAAACAGATCCCAACCTCTTCGGCCATCAACCTTTCGGCTGTATTCAATTCAATACGTACCAACTACTTGATACCTTATGGATTAAACTTTGATCACATCGAAATCTAACCATTTGACTGAGACGGAAGGTCTGGGCGGAAGGTATACTTCCGTATGGGTTGAAACATGAATAAAGGGTGGCTTTTGTTTTTAAACTTAAAATGGAAACTTATCAACTAATCTTCCTTTGTTTGTCAAATTTTCATTAGTCAATAAAATAGTTTTCAGAATTTTGCTGTAGCAATTATAGAATTTATAAAATATTTTATTTTGCAAAATGTCTCTTCTCCTTGATAAATATATAAAACATTTAAGTCCCATACCTTAAATAGTTTTATATATCCCTCAAATGGCTTAGGAAAATTCTGAAAAAATCCCAAAAAATATATTTAATATATTGCCCAATATATTAAAATCTCAAACCCAAACAACTATTATTTCAGCCAAAAATAATTTAAAACCAAATAAACAATTTTTTCCATTCAAAAAATCATATAAAGTCCATAATAAATCAAAAAATTATGAAAATCAAAACCTATTTCTAAAATATTATTCCAGACCTACATTTAAATTTCCAAAACATTCGGATGTCAATACATAGGGTTTTCATGCTAAACATATCATAAAACTTGAATAAACATTTATAATTTCACGAACTATAAACATATCTATCTTAAAACATCAAACATGACAATATTATAGCAAAAACATTTCAGATCTAACCATAAAGCCAAAAACCAAAATATTAGGGTTGTAGTAATTATTCACCTTAGCTTTGGAGATTATAGATGAGATTTTTGAGCGTTGAATTAGTTGGTTTCTTCTTTCTTCTTGAATCTTAGCTTTCTTCTTCTCTTGAGAATGGGAATTGGTGGCAGGCCTTAGAAATTTTTGTTTTTAATGAAATGAGAATAACGAACGTGAGTTACCCATCTCCTAAGGGTTTAGGGTATAAGGTTTTGCTATTTTACGAAATCCCCTTCTCATTTCCTAACACCTTACTTGGCGTTATTTCATTTTAGTTAACCCCTTTTTATATGGCACGATTTCCTCTAACTAATCAAATCTTTATCTATTAATCTTTACATTATTTAATTTAATTTAAAATTAAATGTCTTAAAATAAGGTTATAAAATATACGGGGCGTTACAATCGCGATTACATTGATGCTCGAATGAATATCATAACTACAATTTTGTTATCAAAAAGGCAAGCTAGACCATCACTAAGGTCTAAGGTACACATGTACGAATTCTCACATAACCTTGCTCTATAAGTACACATTACATCTTCGAGTTATGCAATGATCCTTTTGACATGTGTCTCGATGGTAAAACCCACTTTTTTGTAACATCCCTATTTTTTGTTATTATTCAGGACATTTAATTGGATATGTTAAATAGAATAATGTAAATGGTTAAGGAGAATGAGATTTAAAAATATTATGGTCATGCATTAGTGAACTAAGTAATAAGACTCTTTTAAACCCAAAACACATAAGAGGTTATCTGAGAGGGGCAAAATAGATAGATCCAACTTTTATTCCTTAAGCCCTCTCCCTTTTTTTATTATTCTAACCTTATTCATTCACAAAGCAATCTAAGAAGAAGAAAAAGGAGGCCGGCCATAAGCAACTAAAGGAGATCATGAAATCATAGAGGGATTCAAGCAAAATTTAAGGAAACTAAGGCTCGCATCAAATCTAAGGTGAATAATAATTGGTCCATCTCTATTTTTGCTTTTGAATTTAAATATTGGTAATACCGAAATGATTGATGTTTTTTTTGCCAAGATATGGTTATTTAATTATTTTTTCGATAGAATAATGGTTATTATAATTTTCAATTTTTTTTAAATGGGTTTTAAGGGTAAAACATAAGATTTTAATCTCCAAATGCTTTGGTTTTTTGATATCTTGTATAATATATTACTTTGGGGATGGATTTTTAGTTTAATAATTTTCCAAATTAAAGAGGATATTTTATGAATTTCCAAATAAGGAAATAGCTTAAATTTGGATTTTAATTATTTAAAATAATTAAATATGGTTTTTAACTTTAAATTTTTTTACATGGTAAAGAGAAAGGTATACTCTAATTTATATAAATTTTTGGAATTTTTCCCATGTGATTTTGATTTATTATGAATTTTTTTTATGCTAGATAAGTATTTAAAAGGATAATTAATTGGATATTAATTATTTATTTTAAATATGTTTTGGAACTTGATAATTTAGTGCGACATGAATAGGATTTGTAAAGAAATTATTTTATCCAATAGAAATTAGACAAGAAATAGGATTTGGTAATTTTTTTTACTTAAAGTAGCAGTAAAACAGTTTTAATAAGAATTACGACAATGCCATACCACATTAACATCACCGAACCTAAGGTAAGGTCGCATCCATGAGTGTCGACATCAAAGTGAAAGGAAACATAATATAGTTACTTTAGTAGATATGTAATGTTTTCAAGTAGGCTGAGTCGACCTTGTTTACAATAAAGTATCAATGGCAATGGTGTCTTCATGATTCACCTAAATTTTTTAAAAGCTTAATGTCGATGTTGATGACGTTGCATTGTTTTCACCGTTGCTTTAAATTATGTTGCATCTAACCACTTCGTTTATTTTACATACTAAGGTAGTGACGTCGCTTGTATTGACTTTGACTCTATAAACAAAGCAGCATAATGCCGAAGTTATTTAAGTGAGAAACTTTTATTATGACATCAAGGTTCTTCGGGTCGATGTGCATCAAGGTCAGTGACCTTATGTTTCAGAGTTGATGCCTCATGACCAAGATGTCACGCTTCATATTTTAAAGCCGAAGAGGCTTGCTTTTATATAAATCGAAAACAATTTTATAAGGGGCAAAGAGGTCTATGTTTTAGGGGGTCGATGACCACATGTCGTCGGCAGTTAGCCACATAACTTGCAAAGGTTTTAAATTTTGTTTTAATAGGTGGATCACCTATAGTTATTAAAGGTCAAAAACACCAATTTTGACGTGAATTTTTCTTTAGCTTAAAGGAATTTAAGTTTTGTGCTCAACCCTGGATAGAGGTCGACATTGATTTGACAATGCATGTGTTATGTTTCATTTTATTAAATGCGAAGAGCCTTATGCTTCTATTTTGACATAGTCATTGGGAATACCAATGTCGTTTTGAATTTGGAAGCTTTGCCATTATCATTGAGAACACTAATGTAGAGGAACTTCGACATTTACCTTTATTAACCTAATAAGGGTGGCGAGCCAAATGCTTTATGACGTCGATTCTAAATATTAGCTATAACAATGCTATTTTGGTTATAGATGTCGACACAGTCATTGGGGAAACCAAAGTAGATTAGTTTCGACAAACTAAATGTTTTATAAATGATACTTTATCATTGGGGAAACTAATGCATTTCTTAAATGAATTCAACATTGATCATTTGGGGATACCAATGTATGTCACTTTGAAATGTTATAACTTTAAGGGGAGATAACCTAATTGGGGACACCAATTGAAATTGGTTCAATATTTAGGAAACATGAATTAAATTGTTAAATAATGGGTTCATTATCATCCTACGAAAACTATGAGATGTGAGATGGGTAATCCACATCATATCGAGATGGATAATCTTTATAGGGACAACTAAAGGTTCATTGCCGTCCTAAAACTATGGGATGTGTGATCGATAGCCCACATCATTTTGACTTAAATGGAAAATGTATGATGGATAGTCCACGTTATTTTAAATAATCAAACTATATATGACGGGTGCTCAATATGGTAGAGGATGAGTAATCCAAGTAATAACTACATGCGAGATGGATAGTCCATATAATTCTGAATATGCTTATACATAATATGGGTAGTCCACATAGTTATAAGACGGGTAGTCGGATTGAAATAAGATAAGTAGTTGGTTAAATTATGACGTGTAGTCATTTAAAATTAAGATGGATAATCAAATGAATTAGGATGGATAATCCATTATATGATGCATGATTATAAATGCTAGTTTCTCCGTTCTAACCATTGTGGTTGTAGGAGCATAGCATATGGTTATTATGTTTTGGTTAAGATACTAGTGAGAGGAGGGGAAAATCCGTTCCGCTCAGCGGCATGGTCTCACTAGATATATATTGGTTTGAGATTGTAATAACCCGAAAATTCACCACCTTAAAAAATTCAAATTTAGCAAATATAAGATATTTTAATATAATTGAAAATGTTTTGAAAGATAAATAGTATTGATAATCTTGTTTTGAATAAATATTTGCAAAAATATATACTTTGATAGATGTATCGATAAAATGACCGAAAATCATTTTATCGATAAATAGCTCTTTGACCATCCGACATCACGCATGAAGCTGGATATATCTATATGTGTGACAATATGTAATAAAAAAATTCTTATCTTATTTGGGAAAATTAAAAAGTATACACGACATCAATAGTGACGCCCTTACATTTAATAATTAATTTATTAAATTAAGTTGAGATTTAATGATTTAGTAATTATTTTAATTACTTAAATAATGGTTTTAAAATGATTACAATTCATTTAATAAGTTATAAAGTAATAATGATTAACTTATAATGGTTTTATAAAGTTACAAGAGTAATCTGAAATTATAAGGAAAATCAATATCGATTCATCACTATAATAACACTTTTTGTAAAAAATGGCTTAATATTGATTTATAATTCAAATTCTATCATTTAAATTCATTTGTAATAATAAGTTTTCAATTTTTTTTTACAAATATATGTATATTAGCTAAGAAGTCAAAATGTGATCGAGAATCGAAATCGGAATTCGTAATGATTCAACTGGTAAAAGTTATGCAACGTTGTAGATTATACGTAACATATAAATGCACATATACATGTACGCATACATGAAGACATTCACATGCACATGGATAAACACATATATACATATACATTTTAATATAAAATAACCAAAAATATTAATATATTTTATTCACCTTCCTTAACCCTTGAGCATCCCAAAGTCAACATTTACACTCACAAGTACAAGCACATAGCCTTGCACATACAATGAGGGGATTCGGCCAATCATCATGATGATGGAGGATGGTGTGATGGTGGTGAAGTAATGATGTATTTGCACTTATAAATTGATATTTTATTCCATTTATTTTCTTCTAAATACCTCCCATCCTTCTTCACTTCAATTCACTTCTTCTTCTTCATATTCTAAAGCTTTGCTATCTACTTTCATGACTTCCATACTTAGATAAATAATGGCAAAATATTTGCAAAAGAAAATTAAATTATGTAGATATACATATAGATACCAAACCACTTCAAAAACTCAAACAAACTCTTCCTCTCCCTTTAAAATACCCACAGCCACACATTTGTAACCATAGACCGCGAGCCTTCCTCCTCTCCAAGGTCAAGGTCGAGCCTTCCAAGCAAAAGGTCCAAGTGTCCGTAAGCGTAGATTTCGAGTTAGTGGAGTTACAGCGAATTTAAAGGTAGTCCGGTCAAAATTCATGTGAGAAACTGTACTTATAATATGATATATTGGATGATATATATGTTTTGTTATGCTTGGCTGTGATGATTTTTATCAAGTTTCGATGTTGATTATATGTTGTTTGATTGTATTAACAAGTCATGTTTAATACTCATCAAAATCCATAAAGGAAATCACTTTCGTTTAATAAATGAAGTGTTGTATATGAGATTGTTAAACCTCTTTAAAATGGTTTAAAATGATTTAGAAATGTTTTATAAAAATTTAAATATTTTTTGACGAAGTTTGTAAAGAATATGAAAATTGAGTTAAAATAGGCGCATCGTGTAACGGCAGTTCGCGATTTTGCGCCGTAGAAAGTTCGGAAACCAAATAGACAAATTCTTTAAAATTGGTATTTTAAATACTTTAAAAACATAAAATAAATTTTAGAAATCTTTTAAAATGTTTTTAAAGATTTTTTAGTTATAAAAAGGATTTTCAAATGATCGAGAAGTTGTTTTTATCAAATAAGCTTTGAAAACACTATTTGCAGCACTAATTCGTAACGCTTTTTGCAGCACTTTTAATAACTTTTGTTAACAATGATGTTAACTTAATTATTCTTTCCCAAATCTATTGTGAACCTTTTCAAACAAATAATTAAGTAATTTGAAGATGATAAAGAGTTTTAAAAATAAGCATGCAAATACGACTAGTATAATTGTTTCATTTGTGAGTGTCGTAGAAAATCCAATCGAAGAATAGAACAGATCGAAGGGAAAGCCCAGATGCTCTAAAAATAAATAAAATAAATAAATTATGTTAAAAGATTTAGAGTCGATCAAATAACTTGACCATCTTATGACTGAAAGAGAGATAGTCTCTAGGCTTGGATTTGGAAAACCAATTGTCTGCCCTCCCTAGCTACCCGTACTGGCCTGACGGAGGGAGTAGTAAATTTGATTTACTCAAATCAAAATTTCTCAAAATATAAAAGATATAATTTTCCAAATTCAAAAAACTTGGACTGCATAAAAATATTCTTATTATACTTGGTATTCAATTTCAAGGAGAGAATCCATATGAATTTAAAAGGTGACCTCACCATTATTCAACGGATGGCAAAGATTGAATATAGAAATTGATATTGAGTAAAATCAGTATAATTTCCTTGATCCAATTTACTCAATAATGTTTATTAAAATGATTTATGAAAACGATTTTGTAATTCCAATGTTAAAGAGAGGTTTAATGATTCCGTATATACCGGAAAGAGTGTTTGAAAGGTTTTTATCTCTATAAGATATTTTGATTATTCAATCAAAGAATAGTTCCCTATTCACTTAACATATTTTTATCGATGATTGGTTCGAAAGAAATAGGGTCGGATTTGGGAGATTCCTATTCGAAGACCACTTCGAACCAATTTACATTTTCGAAAATAAAAGATATGGGATGAAATGATTTGGAAGATGGAATGTAGGACTACTTGTCACCAACCCTCGGGGAAAATTTTCCCATATCACTTGTTAGTGACAGTAGTTTCTTTGAGATCTTCGATGTAAGGACTTCTCGCTACTAATCCTAAGGGTAATTCCCGTCAGGATATGGTAGGTGAGTTACTTTGGTTTGTCCTGTTCCTAGACAAGTTGTATGGACGAACGTTTGAAGTTGCATTTCTAATCACACCGACTGATCTCTATAAACGTATCATCTATTTGCTAGTGGAGAAGACAATTTCTCTTACACCCTTTCTTGAGACATGAGCTTAGGAGTTATACGTTTGTAGAAATTAGTTGTGTGATCATGGAATGACAGTGTGGCATTCAAAGTGGAATGTGTGCTATGTGAAAGGTAATCATTACCTCAGGCCTCATCACTCGGTAATGGCTTAAACAGGGTATGTTGTAAGGCTATATGGTTCACAACCATTATGGTTTGATCATTACCTTTCTAGTTTACTCTCTATGTGTCAAGTATGTTATGTATGCTATAGGATCCTTGATAGGTCGGCTAAGACCTTAGAGATGTCATATTCGGTTTCTATCTAAGCTATGTTTGAGTGTCAAAAAGGGATAGATAGTCTTGCCAAATATGGAGGGTTGTTTGTGTATCCTTGGTGCGTTCCTCTAGAGATGTACTATACAGAAGGTTATCCCTTACCTTGCCATTATATGGAATCCATTCTCCAATAAGTGCCTATGGACATAGTTGTAAACCTATCATGCCATCAAATTTTACCAATGTAACTATTTCGGATATTTTAATATGTTCATTTGAATATTATTTTGAAAGAATGTCATTAAAAATAATATTCCCAGATTTTGCATAGCAAATATTTTGGTTATCATAAGGTAAAATCATGTTTTGTGTTTACGTGTGGCATGGTCTTATGAGATACCATTTGTTTTCAAAAATCCGTATTTAGAATTTTTCATACCAATCCCATGACTAGTAGTTAGGTAATATTGGAACATTTTGGAAGGAAGTATGGAGAATGAAGCATGGAAAATTTTGGGCCTCTTTGTTGAAGTTATCCATCACTTTCCCCTATATCTGTATTATGTATGGATATCTACCAATACCTATAGGGATAAGCTGTTATAACTGTCCTAGCTAGGTTACTACCTGCTATGACTCTCGTATCTCATTTTGACAATGATTGTATGTACTATTTATACGTATAATTACAAGTTGTTAAATACGATGTGAGATTCTATTATTATCTTCTCTTCTATTTTCTTTTACCTCCTAATATTCAGCCTCTCCAACACTCGGATTTACTCTATGTGTATACCAAAGATGTATTAGTGTCGATTTTTGAGAGTCGAGGAGGTGGGTCATCACATTTTATATCAGAGCTTAGATTGAGCGAATACCTAAGCCTAATTTATGGTCAACTCATTAGTGATAGGGTTAGTAATTGCCTCAAATGAGCTTAGTCTGAGATAGCGCATAGTTGAAATTTTACGCGAATAAGAGTATTCGAGTTTATACTCATTCCTTAAGATGATCTCATCTAAAATTCTAAAGATATTTCCTTACTGTACGCAGATAGTAGGAGATGAGTAATAGAAGAGGATGAGGAAGAAGAAGTGAAAACAGTACCATGACCACCAATGGTCGATCAAATGATATAGTAATGGAGGACGCAGTAATCCCTGTACAATGTCAAATTAACATTGCTACTCTACACAAAGATTACACCAATTTGGGTTGTAGGCTATTCAAAGGAACAGAGTCCATTATTGAAGTTCAAGCTTGGATCCGTTCTTGCAAAAGAATTTTTCAAGGACTAAATATTAGAGATTAGCAAAACGCAATTCTTAGCTTCTTGGCAACTACGGGATGGTGCTCTTGCTTAATGAGAAATTATTACTATGAATGAGTCGATGGACAATTTATATTGGGAACAATTCAAAAAAGTTCCGAAATAGCAATATATGCCGATTGTAGGAAAATCCTGCCTTTATCGGAGTATTATGGATTTAAAATAAGGAGAGATGTCATTTGAGGAGTATCCTAGCAAATTTAATGGACTATCTCACTTCAGGCCTGGTTTGATAGACATGCCCCTTAACAAGAATGAGATGTTTATTACAGGGTGAAAAGGTAGTACCATGGCAGAATGACTGGGCATGTGAAAGAACTCTTTGTAGAATTAATATAAATAGGTTTCCGATATGAAATCCTAGACAAGAAGGATCCACTCACAACCCAAAGCAACAATAATAACTAGAAAAGGAGGGAGATCAATCATCCACGAAAGAAGCCATGGAAGAACAAACAAAAAGGAGGATCCTATGAAAATTGTTTGAAAGATGTGATTTGCTATAATTTCCAATAGAAGAGTCACCTTTCCGCCACCTGTAAAAATCCTAAGGCGTAGAAGGGAACCTGCTACAATTGCCACAAATGGCACAGGATAATGGAATACCCACTGATAAAGAAAGGAATGCTTGCCAGAGTTTTTTCCATCAAAAAGATGAACCCTCAACTTTGACCGATGCAAAGGGAAAAGGGGTTCTGGAAGGTAAAACTGACATTAATGAAATATTAGTTAGAGTATTATTTGATACTGGGGCTTCCTGTAGCTTTTAAGAAATTAGTTGATAAGTTTAAACTTGAACTAAAAAAATTAGATATTCCCATTTGATAGGTGGTACAACTAATCTCGTTATGATTTGTAAGAGATTCTAAGTTACTTACCTATCCCTATTATTCCATGTGATCTAATAGTCCTCAACTTTAATGAATTTGAATTTTACTCAGCATGGATTGGTTGTTTAAATATAAAGCTATTCTTGATTGTAATGAAAGAATAGTGCTATTGCAAAATAGAAGAGGTAAACATTTTAAGATAGAGTGCGAAAACCCTATTTTAGAAAAGGAAAGTTATATATAGCGCTCAATTTGTTACCAAAACATCTAGGAGAAATACCAATTGTTATGGAATTTTTGGACGTTTTTGAAGAAGTGAAATGTCTACCACCCAATCGATAAATTGAGTCCCGCATAGATTTATTCCCTAATACAGGGCCAGTTGTTCACTCGATTTGGAAAATGACTCTAAAAGTAAACGAGGAATTACGAAATCAAGCTAATGAGTTATTAAAGAAAAGAATGATAAGACCGAGTCACTCAAATTGGGGAGCAGTAGTGGTTTCTGTTGTAAAGGTTGATGGCTCTCTAAGATTGTGTATGGACTATTGAAATCTAAATAAACAAATGATAAAAAGTAAAAATTCTCTACCCTGCATAAATGATATGTTCGACCAACTACATGGTACTCGAGTATTCTCAAAAATGGACCTAGCAATAGGATTCCATCAAATATGGATAGTAGAAGATTGCTTCCTTTAAATGCATTCAGAAGCTCGAATGAATTTTACGAATGGTTGGTTAGCCCTTTGGACTAACTAATGCTCCCGGCTATTTTGTAGACCTTATGGATATGGTATATAAAGAAGTACTCAACAAATTCAAATTAGTCTTTGTCAATGACATTCTAATATATTCAGAGACTGAGGAAGAGCATGAAGGGAATCTCGAAAATATATTAGAAATACTAAGAAGAAATGTGCTGAAAGCTAAATTCCAAAAATGCCAGTTTTGGAAAAAGGAAGTAAGATTCCATGGACATGTTGTGTCGAGGGAAGGAATTGCAGTGGATCCAACGATGATTGTAGCTTTTCTAGACTGGAACTAACCCACAAACTCCCAAGGAAATTCACTGTCACGACCCTTCTTTCACTTCCCAGAAAGACGCATCATGAGTAAGAAAGAAAGGGATAGAAAAGAGAAAGAAAGGAAAGAAAGAACGAAACAACATCAGAATCTCAACAGCGGAACGAATAAATTATATTAATCACATAAGTATTACATAGTATACAACATGATTCGGAGTTACACATCTTATACAACACATACTAGACAGTTATAAACACCTGTCTAGTTATTACATCTCAAATACAACATAAAAATACCAACACAGCGGAACACTATATATCTACAAACGCTGAAGCATCCTGCTCCATTTCTCCTCCAGAGTTCGTTGGAGCTAACCTGAATCCCTTGGCTACTCGTAAAAATTTGAGTACCCAAGAGTTTAATAAAATAGACAATAAACTCCAAGTCAGACATGGGTCTAGTGTGAGTAAACAGGTTAAAAGTTGTTTAACTTCGAAAAACCTTTGAAAACAAAAGCTATCACGTAAGACTCCCCATACATAAACATGGGTAAGTTTTTACCTTACACTAACCAAAACATTTGATAGGAAATCTAGTGATATTATAATAGGTCTAGGGTTTTCAAGTAAAATACAGAAATAGATGGAATGCTTACATCTCACGTTCCAACATAGTTGGGCACAACTAAAACGTACGACACTTATTGGAGATTGGATTCCATACAATGGCAGGGCTACTGGGTACCGCCCATCACAGTACAGGGCCTAGATCACCGTACCGAGGATCTCTCCCGATCCCCTGCAACACAAGGCCGGAACCATCCCTTACTGGATAGTCCCGAACAAGACAACCCCGACAGTTGTCGCGAATCAACTACCCCACACAGCTGAATAAAAAGGGACTTCTAGACAGGAGAAAATCTTGTCCTACTTGGGTGCTACCCACTTAGCCTTGCTGCACCTCCCTTGTTTTAGCCATTCCCGGTTGATGAGGCTTGAGGCTACGATTACCTTTATAGAACACATATATCTTAGAATGCTCATCGCCCACCTGACGATGTTCTGAAAGCATTCAATCCATACAAGTTCATTCCGGGTTCGAACGAAACCGAAGGCATTATTTCGTTACACTAATTTTGGAATCACACTCAGAGTTAACGACAATAACCCTTGCACTCTGAATCTTCATCTTCACTTGAGATTCACGACCTATCGTTTAATTTGGATCGATGTGGTTTTCGGATATCCAAATCTGGAAACCCGATCCCGGTCTCATCGAAATCCAAAACGCCGTCTTTTAAGTCCAAGTTGTTTTAAAGTTAAAACAATTCAATTCTATTATCTATATCCACACAGATAGATAATTCACATTATCACAAATAGATAATACATATTATCACAATTCAACCAAAACATCCAATATCACAATCAACACATATCTCATATCAGAGATAAACAATTCCAGGCATTCAATAACATTCAGCCATCTATAAGCAAAGATCACACCATCTAGTATTAATTTAAAATGAATTAAATTAATTACTTCATCTTTTAATTAATTTAAAATAAATTAAATTAATTACTTTCATCATTATAAACCTTGCTTACTTAACCATTAATTAATTACAAATCAATTAATTAATCATCCTCTAAGTATTCATCTTAATTAATCGCCCCTGATTAATCATCCTCTAATTACAATCAGTATTTTGCCTTTAATTAATTACACAAATTATTTTTAACCATTTATAGTAATTAACCTTTATTTACTTCATTCGTTAATTAACTATAATTAATTACATTAATCCTTAATTAATTATATAAATTAATTATCCTATAATCACTTATTATTGATTAATTATCCTTTATTAATCAACCCTTAATTACTTTATTAATTACATTAATTAATGATCCCTTAATTATTTCTTAATTAATTATTGATCACATTTAATAATTAATCTTTAAATTAATCAAATTTAATAATCAGACTTGATTAATCACATTCAGTAATTAATTACCCCTAATTAATTACATCACTTAATTAATTTCAAAATAAATTAATTAATTCTTAAATTAATTACACTAAGTAATTAATTCTTAATTACTTCCACTAAGTAATTATCCTTCTTATAAATTACACAAAGTAATTATTCCCAAAACCGCTTCCAATCTTTAATTAATTACATCCTGTAATTACCATCACTAATTACTTTATTAAGTAATTACATTTTATAAATCTCATTAAGTAATTATACTTAACAACACCAAGTGATTATCTTAAATTAATTAAACTAATTAATTAACTTAAACTAATCACGTTAATTTAATTAATTACACTAAGTAATTAATCCCTTTAATTACTTACATTAAGTAATTATACTCAAAACAATCTCATAAATGATTATCCTTAATTAATTAATCGAATTAATCATCTTAAATTAATTATATTAATTAATCATTTCATAATCCTTAGTTAATGATCTTTACATTAACTATTAACAATACTTTAATTTGCCATTATTAATTACAAATTAATTATTTATTAATCACAAATTAATTAATTTCTAATTACTTAATAAATTAAGTGCTTAACTGAAACTTAATTAATATTGAATTACTTGATTAATTAATCTCTAATCATTAATTAATAATCTACACTTATCCAATTAATGATTCTTAATTACAAATTAATTAACCTTAATTAATTAACTTACAACCTTAATTAATTTAAGATAAATTCTTTTATCTTAATTTAAATACTTAATTACATCATTATACTTTATTAGAAGAACACTTTTGTAATCGGTTATATAATTAAATGTGTATAACCCCTTTAAAACAAAACAATTTAAATATTAAATTTTAACATTTAAAAGCTTTGGAAACCTTTCAAACTTGTCTAAGTAAATTTGATAACTTATGTACCATATCTTTTAGAACCTTTTAAAATATAAAAATTTTGTTAAATAATTATCCTTGAAACTAATTAAAACTTTAAAACCTTAAACTCGTTTAATACATTGCATTTAAAACTTGTTAGTAAACTTCCTTTTGAAAATCATTCATTTTATTTCTTTGAAAAAAACAAATTTTATTTTGATTCACCTTTTTAACTTATTTTAGTCTAATTTCTAAACTTGTACTACTATGATTTCCTTTTCCGAAAGAAAATCTAGGTCCTGCTTTTTAAAATACGCTTATCTAAACTAACAATTCTGATACAACAAGACTGATCCAAGCTTTAACACAAAAATTCTTGAGACAGCTCACGAGTTTCCCTCGCACACAACTGCTTCGAGCCAATCACAGAAAACACGCGAACTCGAACTTGAGATGAAGCCTTTTTTCCAAAACACATGTCAATGCCTGACACACAAACGTGCATGGTGCACGTATACCGCTGATCTGCGACGCTTCGGCTAACTACGCCAGCTTCGCCACATCGCTTATGATCCCCACTCCCCTTCAGACTACCAGATCGGAAAATCACATCACCAAATCAAATCGAGCCATCTAACAACCCAGTCCCAAACTACCTTAACCAAAAAGATCCTCGCCACGACGATCAAGGCGACCGAAATCCGCGTCCCTCTGACCAGAACATCCTCACCGATCCACCCACTATCCCCACACTTGCGATCGTCTCCAAATCACCCTAGACGTCGCCATCGCTTCGAACAC
This sequence comes from Allium cepa, assembly GCA_030765085.1. Classification (NCBI taxonomy): domain Eukaryota; kingdom Viridiplantae; phylum Streptophyta; class Magnoliopsida; order Asparagales; family Amaryllidaceae; genus Allium; species Allium cepa. The sequence goes on from CM060935.1 coordinate 390,630,284, forward strand.
TCGACCCATCCAATCAGGCAACAAAACCCTAAATCACCTCATTCTGGCCACCACGGCTCAAAATAAAATACAACCACATTTTTCCCATGGTCGTCAGACCTCCAGTCAACTTCTACCACGACCCCGATGATGTTCACCATGCCGATCGCCAGATATTGGTAAAACCGTAAAATCCTTCAACTTCGATTAACTCAGAGATTACCAAACTAAAAATTATGATTCTGGTTTCTAAATTCATCATTTGCAATCTAGAATCATGTTATAAAATTGATTCAAGAATTCTGGACATTTGATTTTAGCCCATAATATGATCAGGCCGGTAGATTTCAAATTTTTAAATAAATAAATCATATATTTATTTAAAATTAGACATTTTCTATTCTCAGATCCTAGCCTATAATCAAATACATATGAAGATATGAATTCTTTTATTGATGAAAGGAGTATTGTAGTACAACAGAGATGATCATTAGACATATCACATAAATGTATACACATACATTCAAATATAAGCATACATGCAATTCAGTTCAAACTATTTTGCTTCAAGATTTCATTCATGCATCAAAGTTCAAGTCTTAGATTTTAAACTGTTTTTAAGTTAAAAATTTATTCACCTGTAAAATGATGAACAGAGCACCTGTAACATTTTTGATTTTGAAAACCTTCTACTGGAACTTGAATTGCTTTGTTGCTGAGAATGTTTTAGCTTGAAAATAGAGATGATGATGCTTGAAACCTAAAGCTTGTTACTGAATATCTTTTATTATTGATATGATTAAAACTTGATTAAGTTTGGAAGCTTGTTTCAGGCTACAGGTTGAATAAAATGTTTACATGCTTTGATGTTTGATTTTGCAAATTTTGATTTTGATTTGTACAAATGAATTACAAGCTAATGAATTTGTTTTTCTGTTTAGAGAGGTGCTGGATACATATTGTTTCTTGTTTTTGGAAAATGAGAAAAAGAATGAGAAGAGATGTGTATATATGGATTAAATTTGAATTTATTAAAAATTAAAGGAAATAAAATAAATAAGGGACACTTGTACAATTTATTAACATTTGTCATTCTCATATTTTAATCTTATAACACATGTTATATTAATCCTTATATAATTACACTAGTCCTTTATGTATTTTTCTATTTATTTTAAATGCAAACAATAGCCTTTATATTAATTTACAATTTTATAAATGCTTATCTAAATACATATATATGAATTTCTTTAAAGGAAATAAAATAAAACAAATTATATACAAATAAAATCTTATACCTATATTTTAAATCCAAAATATTTTAAAATATATAACTTTTGAATTCAAATTAAATTCAAAAATCCAATTTAAAATCAACAACATATTAAATTTGAAAATAACAATTTCGATTTTCTTTAAAATCTATTTATAAAAATAACACATTACTATTATTGTTTGAAAATAATAAATTGCTAATTTTAAATAATTTATAAAAGAAATTATCTCTTTATTTATAATTTACTTATATTACTAAATGAATTAATGATCATATGTAAATTGTATTTTAAACACACACACACACATATATATATTTCCTATTCTTATTTATCAAGTAATATTTTAAAGGAAAATAAAACAAATATTTTTGTTAATTTCATTTAAATTTAAACTTAAGCTTAAAAATATTTTAAACAATTAACATTTATCTTAAGTATTTTAAACCATATAGTTAACTATTAAATAGCTTTTAAAAAGTTTTATATTATATTTAATCACAATTTCTAAATTACCAAAATATATTAGAATTTGAAATCATTATTTTATTTGTTAAGTTTAAAACCAAAGCTTTCCTATTTACAATATATACAAATATATATATTATAAATAGAAACATTTTATTAGCTTTTAAAAGATAATATTTAACAATTAAATATTTATTTTCTTTTAGAAGAATAAATTTGCCAATTTAAATTACAATTATAAAAGAAAATTATCAAATCAATTTAATTATTAATACAGATTATTAAATTGATATTGCCCAAAATTCCGGCTCATCACATTCATAGTTTCTTAGGATTGGCAGGATATTACCAGAGATTTATTCAAGACTTCTCCAAACTTTCCTCTTACTTAACAAAACTAATTATGAAAGGTGTGAAGTTTGAGTGGGCATAGAATTGTAAAGAAGCATTTCAGGAACTCAAGAAAAGGTTAACTACTGCTCCTGTGTTAGCAGTAGCTGATGAAAGCGGTGCATTAACCATATATATTGATGCTTGTAGGGTGGGAGTAGGTGATGTTTTGATGTAGCATGGAAAGGTCATAAATGACACAAGCAAACAACTAAAGATCCATGAAAGGAACTATGCAACACACGACTTGGAGCTATTAGCCGTTGTGTTCTCATTAATAGTGTAGAGACATTATCTACCGGGTAAGAATTGCTTGTAGTTTATTTTAAATAAACTTTGATTGATCCTAGTAAATAATATTCCTTCTTTAAATAGGTCAAAAGTTTATCCCTCCACAAACCATAAATTGTTGAAATATCTTTTCACCTAGAAGGACTTGAATATGAGGCAACAACGTTGGTTAGAATTTAACTCATCATATGATTTGGATATTCTATTAGATGCTCTAAGTAGAAAGCATGCAATTATGCTATTGATTTGTCATACAAAGGAAAGTCAGCTTAAGGATCCAATCATTTTAAAAATAGCTAGGGAAGCGAAGGAGTATGTTATATCGAGAAGATGGATAGGATTCAAAAAGTATGAGCAGGGAATCTTAAGAATGAATGGAAGATATGTGTTCCTGGTGTTAATGGGATTAGACAGGAAGTATTAACCGAATGTCATAATTCTTTACTCGTAATACATCCCGGAGTTACGAAGATGTATAGAAACATAAAAAATCCTTTCTGGTGGGGAGGTATTGAGAGAGAGACTTTCCCATCCACTTAAGTAGATGTGCAAATTGTCAACAGAAAAAGAGCGATCAACAAAAAGTTACAGGACAACTCTAGCCACTTGAAATTTCGATTTGGAAATAGGACCAAATATTGATGGATTTCATTAATTGCTTACCACGATCAAGAAAAGGAAATGAAGACATTTAGGTTATCGTAGATCGATTAACCAAGAGCGCACACTTTATCTCGGTAAAACCAATGGGAACCGCTGTAAGTTTAGCAGAAATATACATGAGGGAAATAGTTCGATTGCATGGTGTCCCCAGCAGTATAGTCAGTGATAGCGACCCTATCTTTACCAGTAAGTTCTGAGAGGCATTGTAAACAACTTTGGGAATGAAGCTAAGTATTAGCACCATATATCTTTCCCAGACTGATGGGCAGACTGAAAGGGTAAATCGAGTATTGGAAGATCATTTGAGAGCTTGCATCTTAGATTTTGGAGGATCTTGAGGAAATTACCTTCATCTTATGGAGTTATCCTATAATAATAGTTATCAAACAAGTACTGGAATGGGACCATATGAAGCGTTGTATGTCTGTCCATGTAGATCCCTAGCATGTTAGATCAAAATGGAGATCGGTTGGTACTTGGTCCTGATATGATTCGTAAAGCTTTAGAAAAAGTTGATAGGATTAGAAAGAAGATGATAGAAGCCCAAAGCAGGCAAAAGAGTTACGTAGATAGGAGGCATAGAAATTTGGAATTCTCGATTGGAGATTATGTACTCTTGAAAGTTTCTCCAATGAAAGAAGTGGTAAGATTTGGCTAGGCCGGCAGTTAGCACATCGATTTATTAGACCTTTTCCCATTCTTGAGCGGATTGGCCCATTACTTATCGTGTGGAATTGCCCGAAAGGTTGTATGGTATGCATAATTTTATTCGCGTATCCCATCTGTAAAAGTATGTGCATGATCTAGAGAAGATTATAGAAAAGGCTGCCCAAGAAGATTTAGAAGTTGAATCAAATTTGGCAGTTATTAGACGACCAGTTCGTATCACAGATCACGATGAGAAACGATTGAGAAGGAAGCTTGTGAGGTTGGTTAAAGTCCAATGGAATGGTGATGCAACAGACCGCACCTAGAAAACCGAAGATAGATAAGGAAGGCATATCTGAGTTTAGGATTGATATTGTATCGGGATAGTGTACTCATCGTCTATGGTGTAGACACTTATCATATCATGCATATATTTCATTTTCGCCAAATAAATAAATAAATAAATATTTATTTCGAGTTATCCTTTTCTTATCCTTAATTTCAATGATGGAATTCTTTTAAGGGGGGGAGTATATAACAACCTAGAAATTCATCACCTTAGAACAAAATTAAAATTATTCAAATAGAAGATATTTTAACATAAATTAAATTTTTTTGAATGATAAATAATATCGGTAATCTTGTTTTGAACAAATATATACAAAAATATAAACTCCGAGGGATATATTAACAAAATGACCAAAAATCATTTTACCGATAAACAGCTCTTTGACCATCTGACATCTGGATACACTCATTTATCTATATGAGTGAGAATATTCGTTAAAAAAATTTATATTGTAATTTGGAAAATAAAAAAGTATATATGACATCATTAGCAATGCCCTTACATTTAAAAATTAATTTATTAAATTAAATTGAGACATAATGATTTAATAATTATTTTAATTATTTAAATGATGGTTTAAAAACAATTATAATTCATTTTAATTAGTTATAAAGTAATAATGAATAATTTACAATAGTTTCATAAAGTTATAAAAGTAATCTGAAATTATACGGAAAATCAATATCGATTTATTGGTATGATAAAACGTTTTGTAAACAACGGTTTAATATTAATTTATACATGTTTTTTAATTCAAATGTGATTATTTCAATTCATTTATATTAATAAGAAATTATATTTCAAATTTTATCTACAAAATATGTATATTAGCTAGGAAGTGAAAATGTGATCGAGAATCGAAATTGGAATTCGTAACGATTCAACGTGTAAAAGCTGTACAACATTGTGGATTATATGTGACATACATATGCACATATACATGCATACATACTTGAAGACATTCACATGCACCTGGATAAACACATATATACATATACATTTTAATATGAAATAACCAAAAATATTAAGATCTATTATTTACTTTCATTAACCCTTAAGCATCCCAAATTCAACAGTTACACTCTCAAATACAAGCATATAGCCTTGCATATGGGAAGGCGGGTTTCAGTTGAACATCATGATGATGGAGGGTGGTGTGACGATGATAAAGTAATGATGTATTTGCACTTCAAAATTGATACTTTATTTCTTCCATTTACCTATAAATACCCCCCCATTCTTGTTCACTTTCATCCACTTCTTTTCTTCATATTCCTAAAGCTTTTCTATCTACTTTCATGTCTTCTATACGTAGAGAAATAAGGGCAAAAATATATACAATAGAAAATTAAATTATATAGTATGCACGTATAGATATCAAACCACTTCAAAAACTCAAGCAAACTCCTCCTCTCCCCTTAAAATACCCACGGCCACACCCTTGCAACCATAGGCCGTGAGCTTTCCTCCTCTCCAAGGTCAAGGCCGAGCCTTCCAAGGCAAAGATCCAACTGTTCGTAGGCATAGTATTCGAGTTAGCGGATCTATAGCTGATTTAAAGTTTGTCCAATCAAAATTCATGTGAGAAAATTTATTCATAATATAATATACTGGATGATATATGTGTTTTATTATGCTTGGTTGTAATGATTGTCTATCAAGTTTGGATATTGATTATATGTTGTTTAATTTTATTAACAAGTCACATTTAATACACACCGAAAATCAAAAAAGAAATCACTTAGTTTAACACCCTTTCCTCGGATATGCAAGCTCTGGAGTTATATTTTTCTAGAAATTAGTTGTGTGATCATGGAATGGCAGTGTAGCATTCAAAATGGAATGCATGTTATGTGAAAGGTATTCGTTACCTCAGGCCTCATCATCCAGTAATGACTTAGACAAGGTATGTTGTGAGGCAATATGGTTCGCAACCATTAGGTTATGATCATCAACTTTTTAAATTACTTTCTATGTTTTGAGTATGCGGTGTATGCTATAGGATCCCACATAGGTAGGTTACGATTGGGGTGATGCCATATTTGGTTTCTATCTAGGCCATGTCTGAGTGCCAAAAAAGGACAGACTGGTCTTATCAGATGTGGAGGATTGTTTGTGTATCCTCGGTATGTTCCTCTAGAGATGTACTATACTGGAGGTAGTCCCTTACCTTGCCATTGCATGAAATCCATTCTCCAATAAGTGCCTTCAGACTTAGTTGTAAAACTATTATGCTGTCAAATTTAACCAATGTGATAATTTAAGCTATTTTAATATTTTTATTTGAAAATTATTTTTAAAGAATGTCACTAAACGTAATATTTCCAAATCTTGCGTAGTAAATATTTTGGTTATCGAAAGGTAAAAACCAATTCTGTGTTTATTTGTGGCGTGGTCTTATGAGATACCATTTGTTTACAAATTACTGTATTTTGAGTTTCTCACACCAGCCCATGACTGACTTAGAGTTTATTTTCTATTCCCCTTGAATTTTGTGCCATATTTTCCCTTACAGCCTAGTAGTTAGGTAATATTGGAACACTTTTGAAGGAAGCATGGAGCATGGAACATTTTATGCCTCTTTGTTGAAGTTATCTATCGCATTTCACTATGTTTGTATTATGTATAAGTATCTACCAACAACTATAGGGATACGCCATTATAACTATCCTTGTTGGGTTATTACCTGCTATGACTCTAATATCTCATTTTGAGAGTGATTATATGTACTATTTATATATATAATTACAAGTTGTTAAATATGATGTAAGATTCTATTATTGTCTTATCTTCTATTTTCTTTTACCCTATGATAATTTGCCACTTCAACACTCGAATTTACGACACGTGAATACTGAGGATGTATTGGTGTCAATTTTTGTGGGTCGACGAGGTCGGCCATCATAGAGATGGTAGATTATTATTCACACCAGACTGTTGTCTGATCTGAGTTTTTTGTTTTTCCTCGTAATCTCTCAGGTACATATCTAAGTAGTTTGGAAATAAGGGCTTCTAGGTTCTAGTTAGACGAATAAACTTCTAGAGATGTGTAAAAGACAATCTAATTATTAGGAACTATATCCATTTCCGCTGTGTAATTTGGCTTTGTTTAGTTGGATGTAATGGCAAAGTTGTATAATTTCCAAGTATTTGACTCTGATCAACCAATATGGCATCTTCATATATCGCTTCTCAAGTATGTTGTAATAATTATAATTTCTCAGAACGTGGGATTACAAATGGGATTATGTAATGAATATGAAATATCATTATTTATGAAATGAAATGTGTGCATGAATTTTTTTTCATATTCATGTGCTTCTAATTATTGATATGATATCATAGTCTCATTTGGTTATAAAGGACCAATAACTAGGGTGACTGCAGCATTCGTAGTAGTTAGTTTTGAACCTCGGAATGGGGGATGTTACATTTCCTTACTCCATAAATCAAGACGATTATGTACTTGTCTTCTCGAAAGATCATTAGATGCCATAGTCACTTCTAACCTGACATAATCAACCTACTTTGCCAAAATATCAAGTTATCGAAGTATTTGAACTTCCTTGGTTGCCTTATAATTTTCGCGAATTCATCTTGTGTTTTTCCCTGGACTTAACCCATGCTTTCCTGGAGTCAGCCCTATGTCAACTCCGTGTCATGCCCAAAGAGAAGTTGAAGTTTCCATGCACAATAAAAATACCAACGATGGTCAATATTGGACCAAAGGTTCCTCGCAAAAAGCCAAACTCTTCGTATCAGTATGAAATAGAAATTTTTGTCTAGTATTGACATTGACCTCAAGCATAAGTGTCGAACGCCCACTTTTGTTCGGTGTTTGAGATGAACCACCCTTTCCTTAGACATTTTTCCACTCCAATGCCCCATTTTTCCAAGCCCTGTACTTTCTTAAGTTTCCCTATGTCGCTCCCGTGTATTTCCCCTAAAGCCTTGGGTTAACTTCATGTATTTTGGCAAATGCCTTAGATCAGTACCGAACCAAATGTGTTCAGTACCGGACTAGGTCCTTAGAATTATTTTATGTCTATATTTTCAACCCAGTAGATTCCTTTATCTAAACTATATTTCTACCACTTCAACTTATGTGCCACTCCTTTGCAACAATACGACTCCAAACACTCTAGAATCGATTAATCAAAGTTCGTTCTATGGCTACGGATCTTCCATCCTTTGTATATCAAATCGGAGAGCACATCAGATAACTACTACTTCTACATGAAGACTTTCGCTCATATAAATGATTCCAACCACCAATTCGCTCCAATGAGCATTTTGACCATTACAACATACAATCTAAACAAGCAAACAAATATCATGTCATGGCAATTTATATCAAACGCACATCCACATCCTAGCCTAACATTCCTATAAACAACCAAATAGCATAAACACGTTTTTAATTCACTTTTAAATCGTTTAAATATGTTTTTACTTCAGTTTCAAAACCAAAATAGTTCCAAAACTATATTTTGACTTTAATAACAGATCCAAAACATAACAAAATATAAAGAAGCATATCTATCGCATGTTAGGAAATGATAAATCAGGCACAAATCAACCAAAAATAAATGAAAAGCACCAAATGAGGTAGATCCAAAAATAGACATCTAAGATTTGAATTTTCCTCTCTAAATATGTTAACTCAAAAGTTTCTTGCTATTCCCCTTGCCAATCTGCACTTAATCCCTTGATTTGGAATGGATTTATAATGGTTTTTCTTGGAGATGTGTTTAATGTGAGAGAGTTAGGAGTATGCCCAAGAGGCAATTGAGCAATTTGTTACATACATCTAACTCTATAATCAATCTTGTTCATAGTAAATATATTTATTTTCTACTATATACATGTTACGTTATGATATATAAATTAAGCAATTAATTTAAGTATACCAAATATAAAATCCTTAAATGGTATGTGATAATAATTACAAGAAGTTGTATTCATGAGAAAATTATCATAATATAAGATTACATATTGTTTTAAATATTGTCGGTTAAGATGTTTTGAGAAAGGATATTGATACATCCATTGAGACCAGAGTATGCGATGCGGTCCAAATGTTGGGTAGTGTACTACTCATGGCTGCTTGTGGCACTAAGTACTTACATACTAATTGTTATTGGATAACAATGGAATGACTAACCTAAGAGTTTCCTATTGGCTAATAACAACTAGATTAAATAGAAAATCTTGTTGCGATGATACTGCATAATTCACTTGAATTGAAAATACTATTGAGCTTCAATATGGAAGATCCACTTTGATTATAGTTATCTCATGGCATGCCGACAATCGAGCGACTATGGTTTCATCTGAGTTAAAGCATTAGAGAAAAACACTATTCAATAGAGAATTTGCCTCCTCGATCATATGAAGTCAGAATCATGATCAACTATAGTCAACTCAAAGTCAAAATATCCAGTCAAAATAATATGGTTAATAATAAATGTTATAATGGAACCAAGGATTTTGTCTACAGACTAAATGAGTTGAATGCAAATGACATTGGAATTTTGATCAAAACTAAATTCCATAAATCTTGAAGTGATATAGTACCGACGAAAAGAATGGAGTGAATAATTGTTAGTAAAATATACTGCATAAATTGTACGTTAGATTTTATCAATAAAGATTTATAAATGATAAATTCGACATACATGGCGTACCACTAACTAAGGTAATAAGTAAATGATTATATTAAAATTGTTTGATATTAATCGTTGACTGAATTTACACTTACGAGTCGCACAATAACTTTGTTGATTTCTCCAAATTACCACATGATTTAATTGATTTATAATTATTATAAATTTATTAAATTAATTAATATTTATGAAACATTAATTATTTATTTATTTGATGTATTGGTGCTATTAGAATTTACTGGATGCCATTACTAATTAATCGTGCATATATATAAAAGTTATATATGTACATATCAATATACAATATCTATACACATTTAAATGTGATTTAAATGGCATTAATTACAAGATAATTTTGGAGTTTATACTAGCCTATATATCCCATGAAATGGCTAGCCATGACTTAGAGGGAGGTAACATTTACGATTTAAGTTTTAGATCTAGTCAAAGAAACGGTAAAATAAGAAAGAGTAAAAGGAGGAGAATTTGTCTCTTCCGCCTTCTCTACTTAAGTAGGGCCATCCCTTCATTGTTCTCTCCTATATCCCTCCTCAAACTCGAGCTCCATACTGTTGCATCCTACCTCCCATAGTCGAGCATTCATATAGCCAAAAATACATTAAACAAATGCAAATTGTGGTGCACTAGATCGTTGCAATGTCCAACGATTTATTCAAGCTAAATCTAGGAGTTATCTTCGACTAACATGCATTTATCTTCAAGGGAAATATTTTAATTTATTTTACAGTCATATAGTAGTTAGATATATGTATATATAATGATTTTATATGTGCATATAAAAATTTGATTACATCAATAATTGTTATACAATTGTAATTTATCAGTACATATTTTAATATTATATTAAAAAAATCATTTGACCGTATAATTTATAAAATTTATTTATATTATATTTTAAATATTATACACATATGCAATTTGATGTTTTTAAATATTTATTCGTCAATTTTAAAATCTAAATTCCATTTACACATGTTTAAAATTCATACATATATAAACATATAATAAATTAAATCTAAATCATTTTTGGTAAATTAAAAAAAAATTATGTTTGACCTAAACCTATTTATATTAGGACTGGATTCGGTTCAGTACCGAAAATTCATATTCAAAACCATTACCATACGATATAGTAATAGAAAATTCTTACCATTACCAACCAAAGTAATCGAAAACCGATACTTCGGCTTGTGGTTGGTAATTGTTGCTAGAGGTCGGTAATAAACTTTTACCATTTACAAGTATGATATCTATTTGTTACAATTTCATATTAAAAAGTAAATATTAAGAGTTGTTATTTTTTTATTGTATGCTCATTTGCAATTTCATTTTATATAGTCAAATATACAAGTAATCTATGAAAGAAGCTAAATATTGTATAAAATCATATTATTTTTTAAAAATACATGATAAGAATTATATTCAATCTGATATCGTAATAGTATTTTGCTAAATTATTTATTAAATTGTTGCACATTAAATTTGATGACATATAATAGAAGTATATAATGATATATATATATATATATATATATATATCTGTGTGTGTGTTAAATTATGTAGTAGGTATGGTAATTACCATATTTGGTAGTTAATTACCATTGTTGTACCACATACTTTCATTCGTTTCAACAAACCATACCAATTAAATTATTTACCATTTTTCGATATCATTTTAGTTGGTAACGACGGGTAATGGTTAGTAAGTGATAATATGGTAAAAATGTCCGGCCCTAACTTATATAATATATATATTATTAATTATTTTAAAACAATATCTGTATTTAGTAATAATATATATATTAAACCATAATAGTTTTTATAAAAATTACTTTTTTGCTGGTTAAAAATGTTTTTGATTTATTATATTTTTGTATATAATTTTAAAATTTTATTTTATAGCAAAACAAATTTATTCATACACACACATATATATATTCAATAATTATATATATAGTTGGTCGAATGATAAATTTATATAAATATATAAAAATATATTACAATATTTTGATTTCAATTATTAATATCCAGTTTTTAATTTTGAAAATATTTACCAAGTCTTTATCCCATATTTTAAATTTTGAAATTTCAATTTTAAAATTTAGTGTATCATTTAAAATTAATTCAGAATTTTTATTTAATTTATTAATATACATTTTCTTCCAAATTTATAATTATATACATATTTTATGCATACGTTAAGCAATATTTTGAAACTGTCAGTACATATATAAATGGTGAAATTATAGGCAACAAACGTAAATCTCAATATCCATATACATATACATTAACTATATTTACGTTACTATGTTGCACATGCACTTCATATACAAATGAGTTTATTTGATATACTCATAATTATATGGACATTTAATTATTTAAATCACATTAATTAATTAACTAAAATAGAATGAAATTTGATTTTATTTAAATTAACTAGATTGGACCTAGCACAACATATTAGAGTTCATAGGTCCATTATGATCTAAATAGGGATTTTTTTTTTGAAATTTACTCAATTTATCAGCTATAGACTGGGCCAGTGCCAATAATTACATTAGAACAAGGTTGGTTGAAGCATTCACTTAGTACATTAGATTCTCTAGGTTTGATCCCTATAGCTAGCACGATAGAGGATTATCATATTGCGATCTATGAAGAAGCATTGACTACTACCCTACATGTCCAATGATGGTTATGCAAGTCGAAAGGTTGCATGAAAAACTTGCTCATGAGATACCTAGTTGGGTTATCCTAAAGGAGTTTGGATTAAACCAACAATGGTACCAAATCCTAAATGATCTATGCGGTTTAATTGGCTAATATTTAAGGCCAACTAACTAAACCTACTTATCTGACGAGCGTCTAGAATAATAGTGTCTAGGCTTGGGGTTGAATAATCTAGCATTTTCCCATCCTGGCTATTGGTCTGGCCTAATAGGTGGAGTAAGTCCAAAAGGTTAGCCTAGATGTAAGGCCTAGAGTTATTTGGACCTTGGGTTGATTCTCAAATTAAGATTTGAAAATTCAATATACATATTTTAAATTAAAATGTTAAAATTTGAAATATAAAATGAAAATTCATAAAGAATATAAAATAAATTTAAAATTTTCAAAAATGCTTTGGAAAATAAAATGATTAATTCTGATTTTTTAATATCATATATATAATTTTATTAACTAAATCAAATCAAATAATTAATTAAAAGGATAAATAATTACACACACGTATATGTATTTATATTTATATTTATATATGCATGTAACTATGACTGTTATAATTACAAAATATGTCTTAATTTTTTTAAGATGGGTTATATTAAAATTTTAAATAAATTTAAATATTAATTAAATTATTTAATTAAATAAATGAATTTATTATATAAAATTAATTAAAAAGTAACTAGTTAAAATGTATATATATTGATATGTATATCTAAACCTGCTATAAATATTATAGTTAATTATTTATTTTAGATAGTTTATGTTACCCAAAAAATTGATATAAAATTCGAATATCACTCAAAAATGAATTACACAAGTATGAATATTAAGAAATAAAAAAGAAATAGAACAAAACAGAAGATGTTTATGGTGGTTCGACAAATTTTCGGCTTATGTCCAATTAACCAATTTTATCAATTAAATATGTTCGGAATTCAACAATTTATAATCAGATCCGAGTCATAATTTGGTAAATATGGGTTTTTACTCAAGGTCTTATAAAGTAAAAGAAGAAGGCCGATCCCTTTTTTGACTGAAGATAAGTTACTATTTATAGACAAGATCTAGCATGAATCTCATCATTTAAGATTTGAACGATTTGGCTCCTCCAAATCCTAGGTTACTGCATAAAAAATGGGTCGTCGCATATGTTTTCCAAGATAGCCAATCATGTCGGTACCGACATGTTTTTATGTGTCAAAATTTAATTTTTTTCCTTCTTCATAGCCTGAATTGTAATTTCCTAAGTAGCCAAATCAAGAACCAAAATCATTTTGGTGCCAACCAAATCATGTCGGTGTCTTCATGATTTCAACATCCAAAAATAAGTCAATTTTGTTCTACTCTTTCATTTTATTATTCTTGATAGTTTCCAAATATGTCATTGCCAATCACGTCGGTACCATTCATGTTGGCGCCAACCTGTTTGGACCTTTAGGTGCCAACTTGTTTGGTCCTCTCCGTACCAACCTATTGGACCTCTCATTACTAGCTTGTTTAATTTTTCTACAACACAGTCAAATCTTTGATTTCTTCAATCTTGACATCTACTAAGCTTTTTGACTCATTTCTTCATCAATTTGTAGTCCATCTTCTCCGAGCTAAGTCAATTCCAAGACTGTGGTAAATTTATGAAAACAGTTTAAGACGAATAATATAAAACTTTAGAAATTTTATATACATTAAATTAATTAAATGTGATTTAACTAAAAATTTGGAATTAAAATTGATTAAATAGATTTATTAAAAAGAATTTAATTAATTGAATACGATTTAATTAATAAGATACATACAAACATTATATAAGTTAATTAATTACAATAGTTATAAAAAGATTAAACTTATATAACTACATAATGTATAAAATAATGTAAGTTGAGCTGAAATATACCCATTACAAATTATCGAAACAAGTACATAAGTGAACTAGTTATACCGTGATTTCAGATGTGTTTGACACTTGAATCATGAGGGTGTTTCTTAAGAAATGCATTATCACTTACTCAATACCACTCAATGTGTGTGTATTGAAGAATATGAATCCTTAATATACGGGGTTGCCCTCAACTATTGATATGTTAACAAATTACATACATACATACTAGTTATTGAGCAAACTCAAGATAGAAATGTTATGTGTAGTACTACTAATAATTTCCTAGACAAGATAAGATACGTATATGAATTTGTTGAGCAAGCTCAAGCTACATACATTATACTTAGGCTGTAATGAAATGGTAGGTAAGATTGAATATTCTCTCTTAGTTTATTAAGAAAACTCAAGGTCGAGGTTGTGATTAGGGCAAGGACTATGGTTGGGAGTTGTATATAATACAACTAATAAAGAGTTATACATCGCTTGCAAGTCTATAATTTTTTAAGAAAACTTATGGCCAGAATCCCAAGGCAAGCGAGTCCTAACGTGCACTAGAGGAGTCGAAAGATTTCTATATTTTTGTTAAGTTTTAAGGAGTATAAAAACCTATTCCTATGCTACTAATATTTTTTTTAAGAAAAACGAGTAATCCTCTATTAGCAGAGTAGAGATCTTATATAATTTATTCTACACTTAAAGAAGAAGCTGTCAACATACCTGACAGATAGCGATACCCACTCAGTAAAAAATGATAGAAAAACAAAAAAAAACCTATCCCAATGTAACTAAGGTCCATAATTGAAAAATATAACAAAAAACCACAAAATACGACAAATGCTCATATCCTGAGAATTAGCTGAATCCATCCAATCCAGTTACTATACTTATAGTTGCTAAGAAAACTGTAACAACCCATAATTTTACCACTTTGAAAATGGAATATTTAATTAAATTTAAATATACAAATATAGAGTTTTTAACCTTAAATAGTCGTGTTTTATGTGATAAAAAAGAATGGTGAACTTATTTTTAGAGTTGGTTTACAAAAATAAGAGATTTTAGAGTTTCATCGAAAAATTAACAAAAGCCAGATTTCGATAAAATTAGATCTTGTTTTAAATGATAAATAGATCCTTTTAAATTATTATAAAATGATAACAATTGGTTGATAAAAGTTTTATAAATATGTATATACTTGTTTTATAAAGATAGACAAACATCTTCGCACTTCTACCAATCAACGTCGCATTTTACAATTGAATTTTAATATTATTAATATAGTTTTGTGACTCAATTTATTTTGGTTTAATTATTTAAAGATATTAACAAATAAATTTTCAAGTTTTGTTCACATAAATAAATAGTTTGATTAAAAACAGAAAATGTGACCGGAAATAGTTTGGTAAAAAAGTCAACGTTTTGTTCAATATAAATTGTGTAAATGTTTTGCAGCTTGAATAGTTATAATAAACACATTAACAAAGAAATAAATACCTCACTTATATTAACTAAGGAATAATTAAGCTAATTATTTAAGTAAAGAAAAATACAAAAAGAAGATATTTTCACCAAATCCAACACAAGTCAGATCGAATCTCACCTTAAATCCATTTTTCCATCCAAACACATCCCTTAGCTATTAAGTAAAGAGAAAAGAAGCGAATGAAGTGATGGAGGAGGTGAGAAGAGGGGGGAGGGCTGAAAATGATGATGATGGGGGATATATTATTCCATTTACATATCTTAATGCTTAAGGAATTCAAGGATATAAATATAGATCTTTATGCTTTCATTTCGTCACACTTCCATCCATTGTTTCCTTATCTTTCTTCTTCTTCTTCTTCCTTTGAGTTTTAATGGTTTATTTCCTTTGGAAAATAATGGTGAAAATAATAGAAGAAAGCAAGTAAAAAACTAGTATTCTACCTCAAAAGCAAGTCCAAACTCCACATCTTTCTCTTCTAAGTACATGACCACCACCTTCATCACTAAGGTTGAGCTCTACGGCCCCAAAAAGGCTAGGGCGAGCCCATTTGGAAGAAAGGAAGGGGTTTCGGAAGCTCTAAAGTGAAAATATTAGAGAGAAGTGTCGCCGGATTCATTCCAAGAAGATAGAAGGAAGTTTGAAGTACTAAAGAAGCTCTAATGGATTTTTTTGAGCTTCGAAAGAAGGCAGCATTTGTGATAGTGTGTACTCACATTTTACTAATTAATCTTAAAATTATTTCAAGTATAATGATTTGAAAATCTAAATATATTGGATGATTAAATCTTTGATATTGGATGATAACTTGGTTGATATTATGATTGGTAATATATTATGATTGGTTATATGGTTGTGATATGGTTGATAACTTGGTTTGGTAAATGACAAAAGAAATGGTTAGTAATTAACCATAATTAATTAAATGAAAATTTAATCCATAAATAATATGTGCATAGGAGTTGTTTAGCCTCTTAATGATTTTAAATATACAAAGATATTTAAAATGAATATTATAATAATATAATATTATAATATGAATATAATTTTGAAAATGAGCTATTCAAAAATAAGTTTAAAATGATTTCTAAGTGTTTTATAAACATTTAAACCAGTTTTGAAAAAATTTAGATAGAAAATAGTAATTGAGTCGGTGCGTTGCGTAACCGTAGTTCGCGATTTTGCGCCGTAGAATTCAAACAAGTGTAGAGAATAGAATATAGCTCAGAATTCTTCGAGTAAAAATTTTCTAGACTATTATATCCATAGTTTTTGAATGAGGAAAGAAAATCAGGATTTCATTTTGTAATTTTTAAATAACTCTAAAACAAGTTTTCAGAAAAATCGCAGTTTTGCAATTTAAAACCCGAACTTGAAATTAATTTAAAATGAATATTTTTAAATGTTTAAAAATATAAAATAAATTTTATAAATCTGTTAAAATGTTTTAAAATAGATTTGAGTAATATAAATGAAGTCCCAAAATGATAAAATAGAATTTTTTATTAACTTTTGCAAATAATGGTTTTAACTTAATTATTCTTCCCCGAATCTTTTGTGAACCGTTTCAAATAAATAATTAAATAATTTATAGATGATTAAGAGGTTCAAAAAATGAGTTTGTGGAAATGACCAGCACATTTGTTCCATTTGTAAGTGTCATAGAAAATCCGACCAATGGATAGAACAGATCAAAGGGAAAGCCCAGATGCTCTAAAATAATGTTTTCCAATATAAGATTTATATATATAATTTAAAAATGTTCTTCCTAACTAAAAGGTGAAACGATTTTGAATTATTCGAAAATTTTGAAAAGGGTTTTAATTAACAAATATTTATTAAACCATTGATTGTTAATGTTGAGCCTAAAATGACACAACACCCAAAAATGAATATGAATATATAGATCTAGCAAAACTATAAGTAAAACAGAGAGAATAAAAAAGTTTTTATAGAGGTTCGACAAATCTATGGTCTTCAACTGTAGTACTATTTTTTATAGATTATGATTCACTAGTATAAGGGTTTGACAAGTCTAACAGTAAGTGTAGCTTCCTTAGTGACTATGGTGGTGGAGAGATAGAAGATGAAGAAAGCAAAGTGCTAAAGTAATTTTTCAAATGCTATATATGCTTTATTTATAGGGAAATCGTCCAACAGAATCGCCTGATACCAATATACCGAGTCTAATTTCAGATCCCAGAAGACGGGGGGAAGTCGTAGCCCTATGAGTTGTAAATTCTACCCGGTACCGGCCTAATGTGGTTGGTACCAACTTTCCTTTTTGTAGGTTGTTACTCCATCTTCCTTCTTTTGATATTCTATCATCGTTGTGTTTTGAGCACCTTTCCTTAGAGTTCATGTTGTTTTCAAGAGGTTTGATATCAAGGGTACTTGTGTGCTTTTTTTTCTTTAGAAGTTCATTGGATTTGTTCACCATGACTTATCCGACGTTGGACTCCACATTATCCTTTTTCTCCATTTTAATATACCACTCAGTTGGTGGTTGAGGAGAGGATGTATTCGTTGGGCTATTGTGTCGTAATAACCCTTCATATGGGTATGAGGAGTGCAAAGAAATATGATTGTAATCGACTATTTTAATATACTACTGCAACGATAATGATGAAGAGAAATATGCCAAGCGAAACGATATTTATAATGCAAATACATTGCCTCTGTAAAACAGTGCAACGTGGACACAGTGGCCGATTTGACCCGGCATTGCTGTTATTCTCACTCCAAATCCATCAGCTTTCATCCGTGTAATGCAATGGATAGTGGCAACATTGTCTGATGTAACCCGCTGTATCATTCTGACTCCAAAGGAAAAAACTTTAATACGTCTATAGCATCTTGACAAATCTTTAATGTGTATAAACCAGTGCATCCATTATTTTTAATTCTATGTCAGATAAGACCCGACTTCTCGACATTTTGTAGCCACTTTTCAAATCTTTAATGTGTATAAAACAGTGCATAGCTATAGTGTTTGATATGACCCAACACATTACCATTCTTTAATCCATATGACCGGATCTTGGACTTTTCGTATCGATTAAACAATAATAGCATATAAATAGAATTGAGGCTGTCGAATAACATACTCATTCAAACTTCCAAACTAATCGCGACCTTTCTTCAACCTATATTAAATGAGTTCTCTAAAAAGTTTGTAGTACTTCTCATCCTCATCTTTCTCATCTTCATCATCTTTCAAAGATTTTATTGATTATTATATTACTCAACACAGAATGTTAGCTACTGAAACGAGGTATTTAATGGCCCGTGAACTAGCTGAAAGCTCTATGTCAATGCAAGGAGGTAGTGTTGTTGGAAGAAAAGACTTGCATATTGTCGTAACCATGCTGGCGGATAATCAATTAATCAAGGATCATTTTATGGCAAACACCGTGTACAGGGACGTGGATTTTAGATGAAGATTCTGTATGTCGAAGGATATCTTTAATCAGGTTCTCAACAAATTATTTGAACAAACATTTCTTTTCACCCATAGAAGAATTGAAATTAATGAACTTGGAATTTCTCCCCGCCAAAGGTTATAGCTACACTTCGCATGATATCATAAAGAACTTTAGGTGATTCCTAAGATGACGAAGTGTGGATTGGAGACTCAACGACAATATTATATATGAAAGAATTTTGCAAAACTGTTGTTTGTATGTTTGGTGAAGAATATCTTCAGTCCCCTACCCCTCAAGACATTGACAGATTTTCAGCAATGAGATCTCAATGTGGATTTCTAAGTATATTAAGTAGGTTGGATCATATGCATTGGAGGTGGAAAAACTGTTCAGTTGCATTACAAGACCAATACACAGGACATTGCAAAAAGGCAACTCTGTTCTTGTAAGCTGTTGCTTCGTTTGATTTGTATATGTGGCATGCTTTTTCTGGAGCACCAGGTTCACTAATGATATTAATGTTCTACGGCAGCCGTATTTATTTAATGACTTATGTAATGATATATCACCTCCATGCAATTACAAAATAAGAGACAAAGATTATTCCATGGGTTATTATTTGGTAGATGGAATCTACCCAAAATGGAAAACACTTGTGCAAGCAAACAGAAGACAAAAATAACACAAAAGAAGCTAGGTTCACTAAATAACAAGAGAGTTTGAGGAAAGATGTTGAATGAGCATTTGGAATTCTTCAAGGTAGGTTTCACACATTAAGAAAAGAGGTATATTACCACGATCCGACAGTATTATCTGATATCATACACTATTGTATTATTTTACACAATATGATTGTCGAAGAACAACATGGTGGGTACGAGCTTCAACTGAGAAACTATTCGGACATTGCTATAGCATTACAAAAAACAACTTTTAAGGACCCATATATGTTTATCGAATACTTGCAAGGAATACAAGACATTCGAGATCCACAAGCTTATCTTGATCTAAGAGAAGAACAAGTGGAACACTACTGTAACATTCCTGAAATTCATTAAGTTTAAATTGGCCATTAAATTATTTTTTGAAATAAATTGTGATTTAATTAGAAAATTTTCTAGAATGAATAAATAAATAAATAAAAGGAAAATGTATGAATATATGTATATAAATAGATATAAATAAATTTAATTCAAGTAAATTGGGGATTTGAACCTACATTTGAGATAAATGTTTTTAAAATAAACATTTGGCCTTTAAAATCATTAAGGTGAAATTTAGGTATTTTTAAAATGGAACTTTTAATTGAAAATTCAATAATTTATATTTTTATCAAATTAGTTGGATTTAAAAGTTGTATTTTGAATTGGATACAAATGATTTTCAAAACAATTGTTTAAAACTAAATACTATTTTATATGGGTTTATTTATTAAAAACATAATTAGTTTAAAATTCATTTCCTTTCTTTAAATTATAATAAGTAGGAATAATGGACAAAATGGTTATAAAATAAGAAATAAAAATCTGAAATAATATAAACATAGATAATTATTTATTTAAATGGTATACTAGTCTTAATTCAAAAATAAAATAAACTAAGAAATGTATATATATGTGTGTGATTTGTTTGTGAGTGTACAAATTGTTTTAAATTCCTTTCTTTTTAAAATTTGTAAAAGTAAAATAAATACATATGTTAGTATCTCAAGTTTAAAATGAGTGTTTTAAAAAAATGAGTAGCATTTAAAAATTTGTTAAGATACAATATATGTATATATATACATACATAAATATTGATTAAATTCTTTTAACATTGAACATGTACATATTACATACAAATGAATAAACAAATACATTTATTTACAAAGTATAAACAAATACATACCTTTAGATCTTACATATATGTATACATACAAATAGCATCATTACTTTTATTTAAAATAATGAATTCTTTTTTTAAAAAAAATAAATACAAGAAGCTTCACATCTTCCCATATGCCATCATATAACATATCTTAGCATATCTCAGCAAAATCTGAAAAACAGATTTTGCATCACACATCTCAATATCAAAGCTTTTTAAAACATAGATATCAAAAAGAAAACCAAATCACATTCTCAAACCATATACTAATCTGCAACCTTGAAATCAAACAAACTCCTCCTCTTTTTCAAAACAAATCTCATTCACAACCATATTCAAAACCTGCAGCATACATTCATGTATTCAAAACTCCTCTTTTCCAAAATTCAAATCTGCATGCATCATTATGAATCAAGAAACCTCATCAAACAATCAAACTCTGGAAAACAAAAGGGGGCTGCATTTCATACTTTCATAATCTGGAAATGCAAGGGAACCCTGCATTTTCTTTGCATCTGCAAATTCAATCATAGAACCTGTTTTCACAATTCAATTCATCAATGATTCAATACAAAGATTAAAAGGCAAACAAGATCAGAGAAGTAAAACAATCCGGTGAAGTTTTTAAAACAAAGCAAAACATGAAGTTTGAAAATAAAAGTGGAAGCCTGGAGATGATAACCTGGAAAGCATGCAGTGGATTTCTAAAACAAACTCAAAGGCAAGTAAATTTCCTTTCTAAAATAATTTGAGTTTAATGTTGAAATCAGTAACTAAAACAAGATTTAAACAATTAGGTCAATCCAAGTTGCAGGAAATCAAGCCTAAGACTTGAGCTAATTCTGATTTCAGGTTGTAGAGAAAAGAAAAAAAAAACTTCTTTGTCATTCAACTATCTAAACTTTATGATCTAAAGAAGAAAAAGAAAAAAAATTCAGGCTTTCACTCTTTGAAGCTGTCAAAACACCTCTCTGCTTCTTCTTTGTTCTCTGTCAAAATACCCAGGTGAGCAATCTAGCCCTGAATTTGTTCTCTGTCTTGATGAATGCTTGAATGACTTGTCTTCTCTGATATGTGATGATTCTGAAATAGAAATATGTTTACATGTGTATGTATATGTGTGATGCATGTTTGGGAAACACAACAAAGCTTGCTTTTGTTTCATTCATTCCAGATCTCAAGAACCTGGTTGCAAAATAAAATAAAAAATAAAAAAAATGACTGAGACATTATCTGGTTATGTGAGTAACTCTTCTTTATAAAACAGTTTTTTTTTAGGTAAATTATGCATGTTTATAAATTTTAAATAAACATATATGGAAGTACTTGCAAGTTGTGACTGTAAACAAGTTGGTGGCTGTGCATGTGTGCTTTTCAAATTTCAAAACTTATGTCTTGATTTCTAAAATTTCTTTGACTTTTTTTTTTACTGAATTTAACTTAAATGCTTGAACAAATCAAGTTTGTTTAGAATGTGTGAGTTCTAATTGTATATAAACTACATATGATATCTGGAATCTGAAAACCAAATTACACAAAACAAATTTGACTGGAGTGATAAATTTAAAGATTTATGATGTAATGTTCCAGGTTTATTAATTCAATCAGTGAGTAAATTCAAGAATTTTAAAACTAAAATTTAAATTTACAGTGAAAAGAGAAAATACAGTTTCATGTTTACTGTATTTTACTTTTTGATCAAGATCCTTTGATCCTTGTATTTGAATTGAGTAAAATTGTTTCTGGAAGTGGTCATCTATCTTAGATCATAAGTAAATCATTGAATTGATTTACAATTCAAAATTTAGTTTGTAAATTGGAAATTACAGTAAGATCACTAGTTTACTGGGTTTGGGGTAAGTTTCTGGGTTGCAGGGAATTTTGACTCGGGTAGGTCTCGGGTAAATTGAAAAAAAACTCGGAGTAGTAGGAGAAGTGACTCGAAGTAAATCAGGGAGTTCTGTGTGTATGTGCAGGCTTAATAACAGAGCTGTTCTGTTATTTTTAAAATTTGAAGTAAAGTTTAAATTTAAATCTGGAAGCTTAGCTTAGGATTTAAACTTGAGTTTGAAAATTAAATTCAAATAGTTTGAATTCCTATTTTTGTAATAAGTTAAATGCAGAAATTCAAAGTTTGTTTGAAATATAAAAAATAAATAAAAGAGATGAATCAGGAAACCTGTTTCAGGTTTTATAAAATTTGAAATAAAGTGCAAAATACATTTGTGACTTGGAATTTTGAAACTGAATTTATGTTGAATTCAAATAAGTTGAATTATGTTCTTTTGAAATAATGTAAATTTAGAAAAAGATTTCAAAGTTTAAGTTTTTGAATTAAACAGAAACTGTTTCTGTTTTAAATGAAAAAAAAAAAAGTAAATTTAAAATTAAGATGGAGATTTAAACTTAGTTTTTAATTTGGAATTTTGAATATGAGTTCAGATTTGATTATCAGAGATTTGAAGGTAATTATATTTCAAATTCAAATTTGATTTTGACTCTCAAGTATAAAGGCAATGTTGTTTTGAATTTTGTATTGGAAAGGTTAAGTATTTGAAATTTAGGAATTCAAATGAATTCAAACTCTGAGTTTTTAAATCTATTTTTTTTAACTTCAGTTTTTAAATTAAAGATTTAAATTTAAATTGTTTTCAAATGGTTTGCATTTGAATTAAAGGTATAGATGATAGAAAGAATTTAAAGCTAAAATAAATTTGAAAGTTGAATTTCAAATGTTAAAGTAATTTTTAAATTGGTTTGAATTTAATTTGAATTGAAATTTAAATTCTTTTTAATCTTATTAACAAAGTATATGTTCTTGTAAACATATAAGATTAAGATTTGTATTGTTTTAGAATCTTATTTTAAATAAATTTGAATCTTTAAGTTTAAAAGAAATGTTAAATGGAATTTAATGTAAATTTAAAAACATTTTTGTGTTTAAATGCTTGATTTAATAAGAAATGTTTATCTAAAAGATAAATAAATGTTTAATGATTGGAATCATTTAATTACTAAGGTAATTTAGATAAATATTAATTATTTAATTAATTAATAATGTGGAAGTTTAATTAAAAACTTAATGATATTTAATTTGATTTGAGATTAATTAATTAAGTTTAATTAATCTATAATTAAGAACGGTTAACTAAATTTTAATTTATGATTAAGATTTATTTAATCAAGTGATTAATGATTAATTTAGATAATTAATTAAGAATAATTAATTGGGTTGAGTAATTAATGTATTTAATTACTGAATGGTTATTAATCAAGGGTGATTTATATATATGTAGGGTTTAAGTAATTAACTTGTGTAATTATCTTATAAGCTAATTACTCATTGTAATTAGAGATAGTTAATTAGGACTAATAAATGAAAGTAATCATGTAGGTAATAAATTTAAAACCACCCAGTTTATTCATCTTAATTGTAGATGCTGATTGTTATTGAATGTTGTGTGATGGATTGATATATTTGATATGTGATGTGATGCTATGTGATACTTTGTGCTGATCTGCTATATTGGTGATGAATATACTGTTGTATGAATAGGAAACCCTTTGACCCGTAAAACGACATTTGAATTTCGATGCGACAGGGAGTCGGATTCCAGTTGGTTATCCGAAACCCACATCGAATCATATTAGTGAATTTTTGTGATTGATAATTTACTTTATTTGTGAATCTGTTAATATACATAAGCGTTATGGGTTATACCGCTTATCTTTATGATTGAATCTGTGATGATGATGTTGTGCACTATTGTGTAAAACCCCTGGACCACACTTATACACACACAAATATGGATTGCACGTGGAAATGGGTTAAGTCACAGATTTTGAAATTGTTTTAAAATTTGAATTTTTGAATCCAAAATAGTTTTGGAATTAGAATTGAGGTTTTTGAAAAAAAATGAATTTCAAAAATAAAAGTTATGTGAATAACTTAATGGAGTTTTGAAATTTAAATAATTTGAGTTAAATTTGAATTCAATAATTGAATTGAATTCTATGATTTGGAAACTAGGGTTTTAAAAAGTTATCCAACTTATAAATGGGTTTATATGGGGTTTTTAAACCAATTTAAAAGTGATGTTTTGAAATTTAAAATTTTACCCAAGATTCCAACTTGTATAAATCGGACTTTTCTGAAACGAAAACTGTTGTTTTCAAATAATAGAAGCTTTCATATAAGAAATGGATTTCCAATGTATGTTAAAAGGAATTCAAGTTTTGAAATGAAAATGGTATTCCGAGTTATTAATAAATCTTTGGAACGTGTTTTGAAAGCTATAAATTAAATCTTAAATTTAAAGATTTATTGAGTTAATCCAATTGAAATGGAAGTTGTTTTGAAATCTATGAATAGATCTTTGTGAAACTAGGTGAAACTTGGTGAAATAAATCTTATTGTTTAAAGTTTTAAAATGGTAATTTGTTTAACCATTTGAAAGAAAAGTTTTGGATTTTATAAGTTGTGACTTAACTAAAATCCCATATCCATATGTTTTAAAATATGGCGCTCATTATTCGGTTTAGCCGGGAGAGGACCTAGTGTCATATAGCCCATTCCGAATAGTGATACGACGTTAGGGATAGCAATTGAAGACCGGTGGTGAAGACCGGATATTTCCGAAAACAAAAGGGTAACTCATCGATTGTCTCTGCACTGGCTGATCCCCGGTATAGAGATCTTCATATGTGATGGGAAGTCCGGACGTGATTAGGGATTATCCGGATTTGCAAGGGCTTCTTCGGAAGTGCCTTCGGTTCTGTTCGAACCCGGGACAGACTTGTATGGTTGTATGTCCGACATTACACTTTGAGATATTAAACTGATCTCTATCAAATACATTTCTGCCTGGTGGCGGAGAATTTATTCTCTTAGCTTAACACCCTTCTCTGAGACGTACGAGCTCAGAGGTTATGTAGTTGATATTTATCAGTGATATTCCCAATTTGGTAATGTGGCATGCTGAGTGCTGCTGCGTGATGATCATTGGTTGATCATTTGTGATATGATCATTTGTTTGATCATTTATCTTTGTGATCATTGCTTTGGTCATCTGATTGACCCAAAGCATGGCTTTGTTGCACAAAGCGTAGCTTTGTGGACGAGACTGCATCAGGACCTCACTCCCCGGAAATGGTCGAAACAGGAAAGATGCGGCAAGGTTATGAGGGTCGCTCCCTTTAGGGTGTGTCATTCCCTTCTGGTAAAGGGTGGTATCAGGTATGGAGCCCTGGTATTTAACCTATGTGGTTGCTCCAATCTCATTTACTGTGTGGTTGTTGCTTTGAGGCGCCTCGGATAAAGGTCCCAAAGGACCGGGGGATGGCATATTCGTGTAGTAGTTACCTAGTTACAGAGGTAACCCGGCCTTGTGTTGGCAGAGATCTAACCGTAACGTTAGTTCTCGGGACGTCCCGCCAGAGGCGTACCCATGTGGCAATAGGAAGTTCCTTAGCCTGACCATTTGTTGGAAATCCATTCATCCAATACGTGCCTTGTACGGTTTTAGTTGTAGAACCTGCCATTTAACATGGCAGCTATAGTAGGCATAACATCATGGTACCTATGCTGGCTAGGATTTATATTATACTTTCGAAAGATTTTCCACTATGCACTAGTAATAATATCAAAGGATTTTTCTCGTAGTAAGCATGTTTGACTATCATAAGGAGAAATCTCCCCCATGTGTGCGTTTGCATTGTGTGTGTGCCGGGAGGCCTTATGGTAGTTTCATTTTTCAAAAAGCATTGCGGATTTCAAATTTAAATTCTGTTGTTTGTTTTAAAAGACCAATTGCTTTTGTTTGCTCACACCAGTCCCATGACTGACCTGGAGTTTATTGTTCCTTTCCTAAACTCTGGGTGCCCACTATTTCCCACACGGGCAGTCTAGAGTTGGGGTTTTCAGATAATCAGTAGTAGGTGTAGATTTGATAGCTTTCAGCCTTAGGATTTGGCAATGGCAATTGGATCGAGTTGCTTCTCTTCATCTTGATTTGGGAGTTCGAGCTATTTCTGGATTGGTGCTTTGAAGATGGAGATTACTAATACTGGAGTTCTTTCTTGAAGGCCATTTTGGAGATTTGTTCCGCTGCTGTGTTATCTTTTCTTTCCGCTGCTATTTCTTGTATCTCTGATGTATATTGATGTTCATTGTATCATTCTGTTGTATCAGATATTGTATCAAATGTTGTACATTGATATATATTATTCATTTCTTCCGCTGTGTTATTTACTTAATGTGTTATAAGCTCCGGCGACTCGAATTTGAACGATCGAATCTGCGACATTCGAGTACAATGTGAAGTATGGATGTCGATTTTCGAACGTGAAAAATTCGATCCGTTACATTTGGTATCAGAGCTGATGGTTAAAACCTTAGCTCAGGAGTATAACACATTAAGCAGCTCATTAGAGATAGGGTGAAGTATACCCTAGAATGAGTAATCCCTAAGATATCCGTTCGAATGCCTCAGTAAATTCTCTTACTATCCACTGATAGTGAGTATGAGTGCGAGAAGAGAATGAGATAGGGGACAGGGGAGTACCACTACAAATGGTCAATACCCTGCAACAGTGGGAATATTTTTTCTCTACCAATCTCCTTTGATTCGATTTCGAATTCTTTTGATTGCTTCGTAGCTGCTCCAGAAAGAAGTTTCGGTGTGATGATGGCCATACGTATTGTTGTAGGGAATTCTTACTTCGTATCTTCATCGGTTTCTTATCAGCTTTTCGATCTAAATTCTAATGAATTTGAAGTTGAAAATATTAAATAAATTGGAAATTTTAATTTAGTAAATTGGTTAACTAATATGAAGATTTGATCCATCTATCTATTCTCTGGGATCCGATCTATTCTACGAACGATTAGTTATCTCTTCGAACTAGTCAATGCCCTTGCATATTCGTAGACCGATGGACCCAAATATCTTGTGTAATATTATATGAGATTGTTCTCATATCTATTGTTGATATTCTTATTTGGTAAGCCAAATACAGAATTTATATCCAGTTCGATTTGGAAAGGAATTTCTCTATCTTTCATCTTTTCTTTCTCGTCCTTGCAATTTCGAGGACGAAATTCTTTTAAGGGGGGAAATCTGTAACATTCCTGAAATTCATTAAGTTTAAATTGGCCATTAAATTATTTTTTGAAATAAATTGTGATTTAATTAGAAAATTTTCTAGAATGAATAAATAAATAAATAAAAGGAAAATGTATGAATATATGTATATAAATAGATATAAATAAATTTAATTCAAGTAAATTGGGGATTTGAACCTACATTTGAGATAAATGTTTTTAAAATAAACATTTGGCCTTTAAAATCATTAAGGTGAAATTTAGGTATTTTTAAAATGGAACTTTTAATTGAAAATTCAATAATTTATATTTTTATCAAATTAGTTGGATTTAAAAGTTGTATTTTGAATTGGATACAAATGATTTTCAAAACAATTGTTTAAAACTAAATACTATTTTATATGGGTTTATTTATTAAAAACATAATTAGTTTAAAATTCATTTCCTTTCTTTAAATTAGAATAAGTAGGAATAATGGACAAAATGGTTATAAAATAAGAAATAAAAATCTGAAATAATATAAACATAGATAATTATTTATTTAAATGGTATACTAGTCTTAATTCAAAAATAAAATAAACTAAGAAATGTATATATATGTGTGTGATTTGTTTGTGAGTGTACAAATTGTTTTAAATTCCTTTCTTTTTAAAATTTGTAAAAGTAAAATAAATACATATGTTAGTATCTCAAGTTTAAAATGAGTGTTTTAAAAAAATGAGTAGCATTTAAAAATTTGTTAAGATACAATATATGTATATATATACATACATAAATATTGATTAAATTCTTTTAACATTGAACATGTACATATTACATACAAATGAATAAACAAATACATTTATTTACAAAGTATAAACAAATACATACCTTTAGATCTTACATATATGTATACATACAAATAGCATCATTACTTTTATTTAAAATAATGAATTCTTTTTTTTAAAAAAATAAATACAAGAAGCTTCACATCTTCCCATATGCCATCATATAACATATCTTAGCATATCTCAGCAAAATCTGAAAAACAGATTTTGCATCACACATCTCAATATCAAAGCTTTTTAAAACATAGATATCAAAAAGAAAACCAAATCACATTCTCAAACCATATACTAATCTGCAACCTTGAAATCAAACAAACTCCTCCTCTTTTTCAAAACAAATCTCATTCACAACCATATTCAAAACCTGCAGCATACATTCATGTATTCAAAACTCCTCTTTTCCAAAATTCAAATCTGCATGCATCATTATGAATCAAGAAACCTCATCAAACAATCAAACTCTGGAAAACAAAAGGGGGCTGCATTTCATACTTTCATAATCTGGAAATGCAAGGGAACCCTGCATTTTCTTTGCATCTGCAAATTCAATCATAGAACCTGTTTTCACAATTCAATTCATCAATGATTCAATACAAAGATTAAAAGGCAAACAAGATCAGAGAAGTAAAACAATCAGGTGAAGTTTTTAAAACAAAGCAAAACATGAAGTTTGAAAATAAAAGTGGAAGCCTGGAGATGATAACCTGGAAAGCATGCAGTGGATTTCTAAAACAAACTCAAAGGCAAGTAAATTTCCTTTCTAAAATAATTTGAGTTTAATGTTGAAATCAGTAACTAAAACAAGATTTAAACAATTAGGTCAATCCAAGTTGCAGGAAATCAAGCCTAAGACTTGAGCTAATTCTGATTTCAGGTTGTAGAGAAAAGAAAAAAAAAACTTCTTTGTCATTCAACTATCTAAACTTTATGATCTAAAGAAGAAAAAGAAAAAAAATTCAGGCTTTCACTCTTTGAAGCTGTCAAAACACCTCTCTGCTTCTTCTTTGTTCTCTGTTAAAATACCCAGGTGAGCAATCTAGCCCTGAATTTGTTCTCTGTCTTGATGAATGCTTGAATGACTTGTCTTCTCTGATATGTGATGATTCTGAAATAGAAATATGTTTACATGTGTATGTATATGTGTGATGCATGTTTGGGAAACACAACAAAGCTTGCTTTTGTTTCATTCATTCCAGATCTCAAGAACCTGGTTGCAAAATAAAAAAAAAAATAAAAAAAATGACTGAGACATTATCTGGTTATGTGAGTAACTCTTCTTTATAAAACAGTTTTTTTTTAGGTAAATTATGCATGTTTATAAATTTTAAATAAACATATATGGAAGTACTTGCAAGTTGTGACTGTAAACAAGTTGGTGGCTGTGCATGTGTGCTTTTCAAATTTCAAAACTTATGTCTTGATTTCTAAAATTTCTTTGACTTTTTTTTTTACTGAATTTAACTTAAATGCTTGAACAAATCAAGTTTGTTTAGAATGTGTGAGTTCTAATTGTATATAAACTACATATGATATCTGGAATCTGAAAACCAAATTACACAAAACAAATTTGACTGGAGTGATAAATTTAAAGATTTATGATGTAATGTTCCAGGTTTATTAATTCAATCAGTGAGTAAATTCAAGAATTTTAAAACTAAAATTTAAATTTACAGTGAAAAGAGAAAATACAGTTTCATGTTTACTGTATTTTACTTTTTGATCAAGATCCTTTGATCCTTGTATTTGAACTGAGTAAAATTGTTTCTGGAAGTGGTCATCTATCTTAGATCATAAGTAAATCATTGAATTGATTTACAATTCAAAATTTAGTTTGTAAATTGGAAATTACAGTAAGATCACTAGTTTACTGGGTTTGGGGTAAGTTTCTGGGTTGCAGGGAATTTTGACTCGGGTAGGTCTCGGGTAAATTGAAAAAAAACTCGGAGTAGTAGGAGTGTAACGACCCAGAATTTTTAGTAATTTAAATTTGAGTATTTAATTAATTTTAAATATTTATAAGTGAAAATTTTAAGTTAAATAAATTATTTCTTGAATATTGGATTTAATTGGTCATTTAAATCGATTAATTAATAGTGAAATTCCGTAGATAATTGAATATTGGGTTAAATATGATTGAAAATGGTTTGGAAAATTTTGTTATATCATATTGAAGTTATAGAAATATTTTGGAATTTGTAAAATTTAATTTGGAGCTAATTTGTAAAAATTGAATATTTTAATATTTAATTATCGACTGAAAAATAGCCAATTTTTGAACAGTCTCAAAATTGAACGAAACGAGTTCCATTGGATCCGTAATAGTTAGTTATTATCGGATTTCAAATTTCGTAGCAAACGGAGTTGTCGTTTGACCGTGGCAGCTCGAAACGCATCGATATCGTTTTAATTTTAATTCGGCGAGTTAAAATAGCCATTTTTCAAACGATCTCGGATTTCGACGAAACCAGTTTCATCAGATCCGTAATGTGATATTATTGCAAGATTTCAAATTTCAAGTCCATCGGGTTTATCGTTTGTCCGGTACAAGCCAAAACGCCTAGAAATCGTTTAAATCGGTTTAAATTTAAATCGACTGTTTATTGCCGTATCTCACACATACGATGGAATTAGCTTCCGAAACCTATTCCATCGTGTCCGGAATGTGGAAAAACCTTAGGATCGCCTGGCGGAACGCGTCGTTTGGAGTTCGTTTGCAAAAGCGTAAAATTAAGAATTTTATTATTAAAATAATTGGGTATAAATACAAATTTCTTTTTCAAACCCTAACCCTAATGTTGCTAGCCGGCCCTAAAATTCCAATGGCCACCATAATCCAATCCTTCTCCTCTTAATCTCTCTCAATCCGTAGAGAATTAGCAAATTTGTTCAACTACAAAGTTAAAGAGCTTCGCGAGATCTTCCGATCCATACGGAGATGATCATGTTTAGCGAAGCAGGGAGGTTGCTAGGGTGGCGCGTCCTTCATGCGTTCGGCCTTGTGATGCGCGCTGAGGGTGCAGCCGAGTTCCACCATACCACAGCCGAACATGGAGATGGCGATGCTCTTCGAAGTGGCGGCCCCCGATCGTTGTCAAAGTCGAAGAACGGTTGCGTTTCCTAAACCCTAGTTAGCTTCACTATGGGTTTTTGCGTTCGTATATTACTGGAGATGAAACGCGCAGGGAAGATGAAGCACGTGGTGGGGCCGTGCGTGATGGAGGGTGAGAGTATTTTTAATTTTAAAATTTGAGTTCTATAATTAAAACGTTCAATGTTTAAACCGCAATAACTTTTGCATGCGAGGTCGGATTCGAACGAGATTTTTTGCGTTGGAATCGTATCGTCGTGCTCTTCGCAACGCAACTGGTTTGGAGTCGATTGGAGGTCGTTTGAATTTCGGGTAAAATTAAACATTCGTTTAATTTTATTCGAAACGAACGCCGAAAACGAAAATAAAATCAAGGTGAGAACTCCTCACTCAATCGAAAGGTTTTGTTTAAAATTTTAAATAGTTGGTGTTGATTGATGATTGCTGTTGATTGTGCTAGTAGATATAGTAGGATATATACTATATATAGCGATATATATATATTGGCATATGTATATATCGGATTTGATTTCCCGCCTCGTATAGCGGATGAGACCCTATTGCGCCGTTATTAAGCGGATATTTATAAAATCCCATATACCACGATATTCCACCTTGAAGTGGAATTGGTATTGTGCTAACGTCTGTGGATGCAGGGTAACAGGTTGGAGGGATCCAACTGGATTCCTCACATATTTGTTTATTTATAAATATTATGTTGATCGTTGATAACCATATTGATATATGACACTTATTCCCGTGATTGACCATCTGATGTTGTTGCATCATCGGATTCAAATTTTTAAAAAAATTAAAATAACGGTTTTGAATTTAAAAGGGGTTTTAAATCGATTTTTCAAAGAATATGGTTTATTAAAAATTTTGAATTGATTAAATTTTAAAATAAATAGATGGATAAAATTTTATGTTTTAAAAATTTATATTTTTATAAAATATAACTTAAAAGAAATTTTTAACAATAATAGGTTTTTATAAAATAGTTAAATTTGGTTTTTGGGAAGTTATTATTATTAATGGTTTATATAAAGGATTTTATAAATGGATGTTTTTAAATAAAAATTATTGAAGTTATAGAATAAATTTATAAAGTGTTAAGTTGATGTATAACATGAATTTCACTAGGATTTATAGATTAATAAATGTGAAATTTATAAAACGAATGGTTATTGGAAAATTTTGAGTTTATAAGTTATTAACTTATAGAAATGGATTTGGGCATTAAAAAGGGGAATTTTATAGAAATTGTTAATAAATGAAGATTTCATTAGTTGAAATTATTATAAACCATAAAGAAATCTTGTAAGTGATAAGATTTTAAATTGGTGAAGTTCAAAGGAACGATTTGGTAAATAAATAATATTATAAGTATTTAACTTACAATATGGCTTTTGGGTATGAAACTGGGTTATGTAAATTGCATCGGATTAATAAAGGAATTTATAAAATTGGGGTTTATAATAGAAATGGAATTTATAAACTATGTTTATAAATTTGAAATTCATCGAATTTGATAAATTGAAATATGGGAATTTGTTAAGTGGGCTATATTCACTATTTTGAATATTGAATAGATTATTAAATAAAATGGGTTTGTTTTTGGGAAAGGAATGTTTTAAATGGAATTTAAAACGAATTAAAGGTGTTTTAAAATGTATTGAGTATTGAAAACATAGATTTCAACATTGATTGTTGAAATAGACGTTTTCGAGAAACAGAAGGGGATAATTTGTATAGTATTGGATTTATATATCTATTTTTAATTTCAAATCCATATACTAGTGTTTTTGGGTTGTCGTAACGATGTTTTACGCAACATTCGTTTTTAACCCAAATAAATGTGAATAAAAGAATGTTTTCTTAAAGAGAATGGAATAAAATACTTAACGGTAACTTAAGTATATTGAATATTTCCAAATTGTTGAAAATAAGTTAAATTGTGAATTACTTATTATTAAATAAGTATGGGAATGTTTTTTTTTTTTTTCCAATATAAAAGGAACGTTTTTGAGGATTCACCTTTTAAAGGTAAATCGAAGTGAATAGTTTGAAATTGATTTGAAATCGTGTATGTGTAGATATTTGGGAAATTGGAAATTCACTTTGGAATTTATAAATAGGAAGGGAAATTGTGTTCAAATGGTTGAGTTGTGTAATTTGAAATTTGTTTTCAAATGGTTGAGGTGTTTAATTTGAAATGGGTTTTCAAATGGTTAAGTGTGGAAATTATATCGTGAAGGTGTTTTGGTAAAGCAAATAAATTGGGCAATTATTTGGAAATTGTGTATATATATCTTGTAAAGATATTTTGGGACTTAATAATTTTGGAAAAATTATTTGGAATCTGATGATGTGGCGCATCTTTATTGATAGTTAAATAACCGACTATCAATATTTACCCTTGGATGGTATTGATTGTGTTTGTTTGGAATTGAATGCACACTTATTTTTAAAATAAGCGCTCGCTATTCGGTTTAGCCGGGAGAGGACCTTTGTGTCATATATCCCATTCCGAATATGCGATACGTCGTTTGGATTGCATTTGAAGACCGGTGTTGAAGACCGGGTATTTGTGAAAACGATAGGATGACCTATCGATTGTCTCCGCATCGTTAGCTACGATATGGAGATTTCCTTTGTGATGGGAAATTTTATCGGGATTGTGAATACCCGGATTGCAAGGGCTTCTTTGGAAGTGCCTTCGGTTCTGTTCGAACCCGGAACAGACTTGTATGGTTACGTGTCTGACATTACATTTTGAGAGATAGAGCAGATTTCTTTCAAATACATTTCTGTTGGTGGCGGAGAATTTATTCTCTTAGCTTAACACCCTTCTCTGAGACGTACGAGCTCAGAGGTTATGTAGTTGAAGGTTATCAGCGATATTTCCCAATCTGGTAATGTGGCATGCTGAGTGCTGCTGTGTGATGATCATTGGTTGGTCATTTGTGATATGATCATTTGTTTGATCATTTATCTTTGTGATTATTGCTTTGGTCATCTGTGGACCCGAAGCATGGCTTTGTTACACAAAGCGTAGCTTTGTGGACGAGACTTTGTCAGGACCTCACTCCCCGGAAATGGTCGAAACAGGAATATGCGGCAAGGTTATGAGGGTCGCGCCCTTTAGGGTATGTCATTCCCTTCTGGAAAAGGGTGGTATCATGGTATGGAGCCCAGATATTTACTCATGTGGAAACACTATATCTATTTCTGTGTGGTGTTGTTGGTATCGAGCGCTCGGATAAAGGTCCCAAAGGACCGGGGGATGACATATTCGTGTAGTAGTTACCTAGTTACAGAGGTAACCCGGCCTTGTGTTGGCAGAGATCTAACCGTAACGTTAGTTCTCGGGACGTCCCGCCAGAGGCGATCCCATGTGGCAGTAGGAAGTTCCTTAGCCTGACCATTTGTTGGAAATCCATTCATCCAATACGTGCCTTGTACGGTTTTAGTTGTAGAACCTGCCATTTAACATGGCAGCTATAGTAGGCATAGTATCATGGTACCTATGCTGGCTAGGATTTATATTATACTTTCGAAATACTTTCCACTATGCACTAGTAATAATATCAAAGAATTTTTCTCGTAGTAAGCATGTTTGACTATCATAAGGAGAAATCTCCCCCATGTGTGCGTTTGCATTGTGTGTGTGCCGGGAGGCCTTATGGTAGTTTCATTTTCCAAAAAGCATTGCGGATTTCAAAATTTAAACTTTCTTGTTGCGTGTTTAAAGATAAACTGTTTTGAGTTCTCACACCAGTCACATGACTGACCTGGAGTTTATTGTTCCTTTCCTAAACTCTGGGTGCCCACTATTTTCCACACGGGCAGTCTAGAGTTAGGTTATCAGGTTATTCTGGATTCGGGAGTTGCTGTGCAGATCTGGAGGCGAGCCAGATAGCGTAGTCTATTATTTATTGTATATAGTATTTCTTTTCCGCTGTTGTTGTTGTACACTCTGATTGATGTAATGTAATGTGATATATAAAATGTATAGTTCTTTGTTTTAAATGAATGTACATTTATCTATTATATATTGTTCCGCTGCGATTGTGAGATTCTGATATTGTTTCCTGTTCTGTTGTTTGTTCTGTTTCTTCTCTCTTTTCTCTCTTCTTCTACCTCTTTCTCTTTCTTAAACCCTAACGGTTCGATTTTTCGACAACGAAAAATCGCGATCGTTACATTTGGTATCAGAGCATATGGTTAAGCGACAACCTGCTCTGTTGGGTGTTACTCATTAGAGATAGAGTCAGCAGTACTCTAGAATGAGTGTGAGTGTAATAATAGATATGAGTGCGTATTTGTTAGTGAGTATAAAATTGTTTTATATTGTGATGATTGGTTTGTTGAGTGGTATATGAACCTTCGTCGGCGCAGCCTCGAAAACTGAATCGAAGGGGTTCCTAAACACTTGAATAGAACAATTCGACACAATATTGTTTTAAATTGGGTAAATGAAATAATTTTACCTCGATTATATTTTATATATAAAAAGAAAATAATTTTTCAGGAATTATTGAAGTGTGTATATAATTGATTGCTTGGTTGTTGTAAATGATATATATATATATAAAATAATTAAAAGTTGTTTGAATAAGCTAATAAAAGCAACTATTGTAAAAAGAATAATGGTATAAACCAATGAATCATAAGTTGAAATTATAATTGATAATGATTTACAATTGTAAGATAATCATGTATGTATATAAGAAGTAAAAATTATATAAGTAAAAGGGTTATAAAAGTGATTTATGAATAGAAAGAAAACTTTTTGAAAGAATAATTAGCATTGATTTCACTATTGTCACTGGGAAATAATAAGGGTGATGACTGCAGCATCATCAGTATCATTTTCGAGTTTCTATGTGATGGATTTGCTACAATAATGAATTTAAAATTGAAGTTTTGTTGTAATAAATCAATTTGAAATTAAAATTCAACTTGAAGTTGATAAGTATAAGCGAAATAAGTTTTGAACTTATAATATAAGTTAGAAGTTGAATAATAAGTTGCATGACTTATAGAATGGGAAAATGTAAGTGAAACCAGTTGTTGAAGTGGTTAAACAATTAAGTTAAGTAAAATGGAATATGAATTTGAATATTGATATGAATTTGACTTAAGTAAAAGTTAAATAGGATTTACTTTGGAATTTAAAATCCGAATTGAATTGATAAGTAAAACTTAAGTTTAATTAACAAATGATGTTTAAATGGAATAACTTAAGTGAAGTTGAATAAAAAATTGATCTTTGTATCAAAGTTAAATAATCAAGTGAATTAAATGAGGTAAATAAAGTTGAAATGGAATATAACTTAAGTAATATTGAAAGAATTGATGTTAATATCAAAGTAAGTGAATAAAGTGAGTAAATGAAATTGTTAAAGATATGAACTTAAGTTATATAAATGAAATTCAATTTTATTTGTAAAAAGAACTAGCAATTGAATTAAAGCATGGATTGAATGTTAATCAATAGAATATGAATAAGTTGATATGAAATGATGCATGCAAGTGTAAATTCATTTGAAAATAGTTGAATAGTAGAATGAAAATCAAGTGAATGTTAAACCAATTGGAATTAAAACAGTTGAACCAAATTGAATTTAAGTAAAACGAATAAAATTTGGTTGTATTGGATGTGCATTGGTTGTTATTTGCTTGTTGGTTGATTGTATGTAAATTCATTAAGTGTTAATGAAATTGAACTAGCGCAATTGGAAGCTATGTAATTGAATTCAAATGAAATTGAATAGAATTGAATTGGAATTGAAATGAATGAAAATGAATATGCAACTTTAATAGTAAACTAAAAGTGGTATAAGAAGCATGTATTGGAAATTTTATAATTGAATTGGCAAATTGGTTTGAATATTTTAATTGGATATTATGCTAGCAGGATATACAGGTTATAAAGGAATTGGGATTTTGATTTCAAAGTTAAAAAAATTTGTAACGCTCGACAAAAAGGTACGTATTTCAGTTTTTATATGAGATTTGATGATTTCCTTCTCCAGCCACTTGGCTTTCTCTTTTCTTTTTGATTCTGAGGGGCCGTAGAGCCGTTTTGTAGTCGCACCGATCTAGCCGCGCAAAGGAGACTCTGGCGAAATTTTTTCGAAAATTTCGGGTGTTAGAAAAATTTTTGAGAAATTTTGAAAGTTTGGGAATTTGAATTTAAATTTAAATTTGAATTGTCAAATAAACAATGTTGTTTGAAACTTATAATTGGAGTTGGAAAGCTAATTGAAATAATAGTGAATCTTTAATAAAAATATTTAGGTTAGAAAGTTAATAAAACTGATTAGCTTTGGAAAAATAATAAACGGTTTAGGATCATTCTCCTTAACTTGTAATTTCGGGACGAAATTCTTTTAAGGGGGGAAGATTGTAACGACCCAGAATTTTTAGTAATTTAAATTTGAGTATTTAATTAATTTTAAATATTTATAAGTGAAAATTTTAAGTTAAATAAATTATTTCTTGAATATTGGATTTAATTGGTCATTTAAATCGATTAATTAATAGTGAAATTCCGTAGATAATTGAATATTGGGTTAAATATGATTGAAAATGGTTTGGAAAATTTTGTTATATCATATTGAAGTTATAGAAATATTTTGGAATTTGTAAAATTTAATTTGGAGCTAATTTGTAAAAATTGAATATTTTAATATTTAATTATCGACTGAAAAATAGCCAATTTTTGAACAGTCTCAAAATTGAACGAAACGAGTTCCATTGGATCCGTAATAGTTAGTTATTATCGGATTTCAAATTTCGTAGCAAACGGAGTTGTCGTTTGACCGTGGCAGCTCGAAACGCATCGATATCGTTTTAATTTTAATTCGGCGAGTTAAAATAGCCATTTTTCAAACGATCTCGGATTTCGACGAAACCAGTTTCATCAGATCCGTAATGTGATATTATTGCAAGATTTCAAATTTCAAGTCCATCGGGTTTATCGTTTGTCCGGTACAAGCCAAAACGCCTAGAAATCGTTTAAATCGGTTTAAATTTAAATCGACTGTTTATTGCCGTATCTCACACATACGATGGAATTAGCTTCCGAAACCTATTCCATCGTGTCCGGAATGTGGAAAAACCTTAGGATCGCCTGGCGGAACGCGTCGTTTGGAGTTCGTTTGCAAAAGCGTAAAATTAAGAATTTTATTATTAAAATAATTGGGTATAAATACAAATTTCTTTTTCAAACCCTAACCCTAATGTTGCTAGCCGGCCCTAAAATTCCAATGGCCACCATAATCCAATCCTTCTCCTCTTAATCTCTCTCAATCCGTAGAGAATTAGCAAATTTGTTCAACTACAAAGTTAAAGAGCTTCGCGAGATCTTCCGATCCATACGGAGATGATCATGTTTAGCGAAGCAGGGAGGTTGCTAGGGTGGCGCGTCCTTCATGCGTTCGGCCTTGTGATGCGCGCTGAGGGTGCAGCCGAGTTCCACCATACCACAGCCGAACATGGAGATGGCGATGCTCTTCGAAGTGGCGGCCCCCGATCGTTGTCAAAGTCGAAGAACGGTTGCGTTTCCTAAACCCTAGTTAGCTTCACTATGGGTTTTTGCGTTCGTATATTACTGGAGATGAAACGCGCAGGGAAGATGAAGCACGTGGTGGGGCCGTGCGTGATGGAGGGTGAGAGTATTTTTAATTTTAAAATTTGAGTTCTATAATTAAAACGTTCAATGTTTAAACCGCAATAACTTTTGCATGCGAGGTCGGATTCGAACGAGATTTTTTGCGTTGGAATCGTATCGTCGTGCTCTTCGCAACGCAACTGGTTTGGAGTCGATTGGAGGTCGTTTGAATTTCGGGTAAAATTAAACATTCGTTTAATTTTATTCGAAACGAACGCCGAAAACGAAAATAAAATCAAGGTGAGAACTCCTCACTCAATCGAAAGGTTTTGTTTAAAATTTTAAATAGTTGGTGTTGATTGATGATTGCTGTTGATTGTGCTAGTAGATATAGTAGGATATATACTATATATAGCGATATATATATATTGGCATATGTATATATCGGATTTGATTTCCCGCCTCGTATAGCGGATGAGACCCTATTGCGCCGTTATTAAGCGGATATTTATAAAATCCCATATACCACGATATTCCACCTTGAAGTGGAATTGGTATTGTGCTAACGTCTGTGGATGCAGGGTAACAGGTTGGAGGGATCCAACTGGATTCCTCACATATTTGTTTATTTATAAATATTATGTTGATCGTTGATAACCATATTGATATATGACACTTATTCCCGTGATTGACCATCTGATGTTGTTGCATCATCGGATTCAAATTTTTAAAAAAATTAAAATAACGGTTTTGAATTTAAAAGGGGTTTTAAATCGATTTTTCAAAGAATATGGTTTATTAAAAATTTTGAATTGATTAAATTTTAAAATAAATAGATGGATAAAATTTTATGTTTTAAAAATTTATATTTTTATAAAATATAACTTAAAAGAAATTTTTAACAATAATAGGTTTTTATAAAATAGTTAAATTTGGTTTTTGGGAAGTTATTATTATTAATGGTTTATATAAAGGATTTTATAAATGGATGTTTTTAAATAAAAATTATTGAAGTTATAGAATAAATTTATAAAGTGTTAAGTTGATGTATAACATGAATTTCACTAGGATTTATAGATTAATAAATGTGAAATTTATAAAACGAATGGTTATTGGAAAATTTTGAGTTTATAAGTTATTAACTTATAGAAATGGATTTGGGCATTAAAAAGGGGAATTTTATAGAAATTGTTAATAAATGAAGATTTCATTAGTTGAAATTATTATAAACCATAAAGAAATCTTGTAAGTGATAAGATTTTAAATTGGTGAAGTTCAAAGGAACGATTTGGTAAATAAATAATATTATAAGTATTTAACTTACAATATGGCTTTTGGGTATGAAACTGGGTTATGTAAATTGCATCGGATTAATAAAGGAATTTATAAAATTGGGGTTTATAATAGAAATGGAATTTATAAACTATGTTTATAAATTTGAAATTCATCGAATTTGATAAATTGAAATATGGGAATTTGTTAAGTGGGCTATATTCACTATTTTGAATATTGAATAGATTATTAAATAAAATGGGTTTGTTTTTGGGAAAGGAATGTTTTAAATGGAATTTAAAACGAATTAAAGGTGTTTTAAAATGTATTGAGTATTGAAAACATAGATTTCAACATTGATTGTTGAAATAGACGTTTTCGAGAAACAGAAGGGGATAATTTGTATAGTATTGGATTTATATATCTATTTTTAATTTCAAATCCATATACTAGTGTTTTTGGGTTGTCGTAACGATGTTTTACGCAACATTCGTTTTTAACCCAAATAAATGTGAATAAAAGAATGTTTTCTTAAAGAGAATGGAATAAAATACTTAACGGTAACTTAAGTATATTGAATATTTCCAAATTGTTGAAAATAAGTTAAATTGTGAATTACTTATTATTAAATAAGTATGGGAATGTTTTTTTTTTTTTTCCAATATAAAAGGAACGTTTTTGAGGATTCACCTTTTAAAGGTAAATCGAAGTGAATAGTTTGAAATTGATTTGAAATCGTGTATGTGTAGATATTTGGGAAATTGGAAATTCACTTTGGAATTTATAAATAGGAAGGGAAATTGTGTTCAAATGGTTGAGTTGTGTAATTTGAAATTTGTTTTCAAATGGTTGAGGTGTTTAATTTGAAATGGGTTTTCAAATGGTTAAGTGTGGAAATTATATCGTGAAGGTGTTTTGGTAAAGCAAATAAATTGGGCAATTATTTGGAAATTGTGTATATATATCTTGTAAAGATATTTTGGGACTTAATAATTTTGGAAAAATTATTTGGAATCTGATGATGTGGCGCATCTTTATTGATAGTTAAATAACCGACTATCAATATTTACCCTTGGATGGTATTGATTGTGTTTGTTTGGAATTGAATGCACACTTATTTTTAAAATAAGCGCTCGCTATTCGGTTTAGCCGGGAGAGGACCTTTGTGTCATATATCCCATTCCGAATATGCGATACGTCGTTTGGATTGCATTTGAAGACCGGTGTTGAAGACCGGGTATTTGTGAAAACGATAGGATGACCTATCGATTGTCTCCGCATCGTTAGCTACGATATGGAGATTTCCTTTGTGATGGGAAATTTTATCGGGATTGTGAATACCCGGATTGCAAGGGCTTCTTTGGAAGTGCCTTCGGTTCTGTTCGAACCCGGAACAGACTTGTATGGTTACGTGTCTGACATTACATTTTGAGAGATAGAGCAGATTTCTTTCAAATACATTTCTGTTGGTGGCGGAGAATTTATTCTCTTAGCTTAACACCCTTCTCTGAGACGTACGAGCTCAGAGGTTATGTAGTTGAAGGTTATCAGCGATATTTCCCAATCTGGTAATGTGGCATGCTGAGTGCTGCTGTGTGATGATCATTGGTTGGTCATTTGTGATATGATCATTTGTTTGATCATTTATCTTTGTGATTATTGCTTTGGTCATCTGTGGACCCGAAGCATGGCTTTGTTACACAAAGCGTAGCTTTGTGGACGAGACTTTGTCAGGACCTCACTCCCCGGAAATGGTCGAAACAGGAATATGCGGCAAGGTTATGAGGGTCGCGCCCTTTAGGGTATGTCATTCCCTTCTGGAAAAGGGTGGTATCATGGTATGGAGCCCAGATATTTACTCATGTGGAAACACTATATCTATTTCTGTGTGGTGTTGTTGGTATCGAGCGCTCGGATAAAGGTCCCAAAGGACCGGGGGATGACATATTCGTGTAGTAGTTACCTAGTTACAGAGGTAACCCGGCCTTGTGTTGGTAGAGATCTAACCGTAACGTTAGTTCTCGGGACGTCCCGCCAGAGGCGATCCCATGTGGCAGTAGGAAGTTCCTTAGCCTGACCATTTGTTGGAAATCCATTCATCCAATACGTGCCTTGTACGGTTTTAGTTGTAGAACCTGCCATTTAACATGGCAGCTATAGTAGGCATAGTATCATGGTACCTATGCTGGCTAGGATTTATATTATACTTTCGAAATACTTTCCACTATGCACTAGTAATAATATCAAAGAATTTTTCTCGTAGTAAGCATGTTTGACTATCATAAGGAGAAATCTCCCCCATGTGTGCGTTTGCATTGTGTGTGTGCCGGGAGGCCTTATGGTAGTTTCATTTTCCAAAAAGCATTGCGGATTTCAAAATTTAAACTTTCTTGTTGCGTGTTTAAAGATAAACTGTTTTGAGTTCTCACACCAGTCACATGACTGACCTGGAGTTTATTGTTCCTTTCCTAAACTCTGGGTGCCCACTATTTTCCACACGGGCAGTCTAGAGTTAGGTTATCAGGTTATTCTGGATTCGGGAGTTGCTGTGCAGATCTGGAGGCGAGCCAGATAGCGTAGTCTATTATTTATTGTATATAGTATTTCTTTTCCGCTGTTGTTGTTGTACACTCTGATTGATGTAATGTAATGTGATATATAAAATGTATAGTTCTTTGTTTTAAATGAATGTACATTTATCTATTATATATTGTTCCGCTGCGATTGTGAGATTCTGATATTGTTTCCTGTTCTGTTGTTTGTTCTGTTTCTTCTCTCTTTTCTCTCTTCTTCTACCTCTTTCTCTTTCTTAAACCCTAACGGTTCGATTTTTCGACAACGAAAAATCGCGATCGTTACAAGGAGAAGTGACTCGAAGTAAATCAGGGAGTTCTGTGTGTATGTGCAGGCTTAATAACAGAGCTGTTCTGTTATTTTTAAAATTTGAAGTAAAGTTTAAATTTAAATCTGGAAGCTTAGCTTAGGATTTAAACTTGAGTTT
Organism: Allium cepa; assembly: GCA_030765085.1. Taxonomy (NCBI): domain Eukaryota; kingdom Viridiplantae; phylum Streptophyta; class Magnoliopsida; order Asparagales; family Amaryllidaceae; genus Allium; species Allium cepa. The sequence goes on from CM060935.1 coordinate 390,674,318, forward strand.
GAAAATTAAATTCAAATAGTTTGAATTCCTATTTTTGTAATAAGTTAAATGCAGAAATTCAAAGTTTGTTTGAAATATAAAAAATAAATAAAAGAGATGAATCAGGAAACCTGTTTCAGGTTTTATAAAATTTGAAATAAAGTGCAAAATACATTTGTGACTTGGAATTTTGAAACTGAATTTATGTTGAATTCAAATAAGTTGAATTATGTTCTTTTGAAATAATGTAAATTTAGAAAAAGATTTCAAAGTTTAAGTTTTTGAATTAAACAGAAACTGTTTCTGTTTTAAATGAAAAAAAAAAAAAAGTAAATTTAAAATTAAGATGGAGATTTAAACTTAGTTTTTAATTTGGAATTTTGAATATGAGTTCAGATTTGATTATCAGAGATTTGAAGGTAATTATATTTCAAATTCAAATTTGATTTTGACTCTCAAGTATAAAGGCAATGTTGTTTTGAATTTTGTATTGGAAAGGTTAAGTATTTGAAATTTAGGAATTCAAATGAATTCAAACTCTGAGTTTTTAAATCTATTTTTTTTAACTTCAGTTTTTAAATTAATGATTTAAATTTAAATTGTTTTCAAATGGTTTGCATTTGAATTAAAGGTATAGATGATAGAAAGAATTTAAAGCTAAAATAAATTTGAAAGTTGAATTTCAAATGTTAAAGTAATTTTTAAATTGGTTTGAATTTAATTTGAATTGAAATTTAAATTCTTTTTAATCTTATTAACAAAGTATATGTTCTTGTAAACATATAAGATTAAGATTTGTATTGTTTTAGAATCTTATTTTAAATAAATTTGAATCTTTAAGTTTAAAAGAAATGTTAAATGGAATTTAATGTAAATTTAAAAACATTTTTGTGTTTAAATGCTTGATTTAATAAGAAATGTTTATCTAAAAGATAAATAAATGTTTAATGATTGGAATCATTTAATTACTAAGGTAATTTAGATAAATATTAATTATTTAATTAATTAATAATGTGGAAGTTTAATTAAAAACTTAATGATATTTAATTTGATTTGAGATTAATTAATTAAGTTTAATTAATCTATAATTAAGAACGGTTAACTAAATTTTAATTTATGATTAAGATTTATTTAATCAAGTGATTAATGATTAATTTAGATAATTAATTAAGAATAATTAATTGGGTTGAGTAATTAATGTATTTAATTACTGAATGGTTATTAATCAAGGGTGATTTATATATATGTAGGGTTTAAGTAATTAACTTGTGTAATTATCTTATAAGCTAATTACTCATTGTAATTAGAGATAGTTAATTAGGACTAATAAATGAAAGTAATCATGTAGGTAATAAATTTAAAACCACCCAGTTTATTCATCTTAATTGTAGATGCTGATTGTTATTGAATGTTGTGTGATGGATTGATATATTTGATATGTGATGTGATGCTATGTGATACTTTGTGCTGATCTGCTATATTGGTGATGAATATACTGTTGTATGAATAGGAAACCCTTTGACCCGTAAAACGACATTTGAATTTCGATGCGACAGGGAGTCGGATTCCAGTTGGTTATCCGAAACCCACATCGAATCATATTAGTGAATTTTTGTGATTGATAATTTACTTTATCTGTGAATCTGTTAATATAGATAAGCGTTATGGGTTATACCGCTTATCTTTATGATTGAATCTGTGATGATGATGTTGTGCACTATTGTGTAAAACCCCTGGACCACACTTATACACACACAAATATGGATTGCACGTGGAAATGGGTTAAGTCACAGATTTTGAAATTGTTTTAAAATTTGAATTTTTGAATCCAAAATAGTTTTGGAATTAGAATTGAGGTTTTTGAAAAAAAATGAATTTCAAAAATAAAAGTTATGTGAATAACTTAATGGAGTTTTGAAATTTAAATAATTTGAGTTAAATTTGAATTCAATAATTGAATTGAATTCTATGATTTGGAAACTAGGGTTTTAAAAAGTTATCCAACTTATAAATGGGTTTATATGGGGTTTTTAAACCAATTTAAAAGTGATGTTTTGAAATTTAAAATTTTACCCAAGATTCCAACTTGTATAAATCGGACTTTTCTGAAACGAAAACTGTTGTTTTCAAATAATAGAAGCTTTCATATAAGAAATGGATTTCCAATGTATGTTAAAAGGAATTCAAGTTTTGAAATGAAAATGGTATTCCGAGTTATTAATAAATCTTTGGAACGTGTTTTGAAAGCTATAAATTAAATCTTAAATTTAAAGATTTATTGAGTTAATCCAATTGAAATGGAAGTTGTTTTGAAATCTATGAATAGATCTTTGTGAAACTAGGTGAAACTTGGTGAAATAAATCTTATTGTTTAAAGTTTTAAAATGGTAATTTGTTTAACCATTCGAAAGAAAAGTTTTGGATTTTATAAGTTGTGACTTAACTAAAATCCCATATCCATATGTTTTAAAATATGGCGCTCATTATTCGGTTTAGCCGGGAGAGGACCTAGTGTCATATAGCCCATTCCGAATAGTGATACGACGTTAGGGATAGCAATTGAAGACCGGTGGTGAAGACCGGATATTTCCGAAAACAAAAGGGTAACTCATCGATTGTCTCTGCACTGGCTGATCCCCGGTATAGAGATCTTCATATGTGATGGGAAGTCCGGACGTGATTAGGGATTATCCGGATTTGCAAGGGCTTCTTCGGAAGTGCCTTCGGTTCTGTTCGAACCCGGGACAGACTTGTATGGTTGTATGTCCGACATTACACTTTGAGATATTAAACTGATCTCTATCAAATACATTTCTGCCTGGTGGCGGAGAATTTATTCTCTTAGCTTAACACCCTTCTCTGAGACGTACGAGCTCAGAGGTTATGTAGTTGATATTTATCAGTGATATTCCCAATTTGGTAATGTGGCATGCTGAGTGCTGCTGCGTGATGATCATTGGTTGATCATTTGTGATATGATCATTTGTTTGATCATTTATCTTTGTGATCATTGCTTTGGTCATCTGATTGACCCAAAGCATGGCTTTGTTGCACAAAGCGTAGCTTTGTGGACGAGACTGCATCAGGACCTCACTCCCCGGAAATGGTCGAAACAGGAAAGATGCGGCAAGGTTATGAGGGTCGCTCCCTTTAGGGTGTGTCATTCCCTTCTGGTAAAGGGTGGTATCAGGTATGGAGCCCTGGTATTTAACCTATGTGGTTGCTCCAATCTCATTTACTGTGTGGTTGTTGCTTTGAGGCGCCTCGGATAAAGGTCCCAAAGGACCGGGGGATGGCATATTCGTGTAGTAGTTACCTAGTTACAGAGGTAACCCGGCCTTGTGTTGGCAGAGATCTAACCGTAACGTTAGTTCTCGGGACGTCCCGCCAGAGGCATACCCATGTGGCAATAGGAAGTTCCTTAGCCTGACCATTTGTTGGAAATCCATTCATCCAATACGTGCCTTGTACGGTTTTAGTTGTAGAACCTGCCATTTAACATGGCAGCTATAGTAGGCATAACATCATGGTACCTATGCTGGCTAGGATTTATATTATACTTTCGAAAGATTTTCCACTATGCACTAGTAATAATATCAAAGGATTTTTCTCGTAGTAAGCATGTTTGACTATCATAAGGAGAAATCTCCCCCATGTGTGCGTTTGCATTGTGTGTGTGCCGGGAGGCCTTATGGTAGTTTCATTTTTCAAAAAGCATTGCGGATTTCAAATTTAAATTCTGTTGTTTGTTTTAAAAGACCAATTGCTTTTGTTTGCTCACACCAGTCCCATGACTGACCTGGAGTTTATTGTTCCTTTCCTAAACTCTGGGTGCCCACTATTTCCCACACGGGCAGTCTAGAGTTGGGGTTTTCAGATAATCAGTAGTAGGTGTAGATTTGATAGCTTTCAGCCTTAGGATTTGGCAATGGCAATTGGATCGAGTTGCTTCTCTTCATCTTGATTTGGGAGTTCGAGCTATTTTTGGATTGGTGCTTTGAAGATGGAGATTACTAATACTGGAGTTCTTTCTTGAAGGCCATTTTGGAGATTTGTTCCGCTGCTGTGTTATCTTTTCTTTCCGCTGCTATTTCTTGTATCTCTGATGTATATTGATGTTCATTGTATCATTCTGTTGTATCAGATATTGTATCAAATGTTGTACATTGATATATATTATTCATTTCTTCCGCTGTGTTATTTACTTAATGTGTTATAAGCTCCGGCGACTCGAATTTGAACGATCGAATCTGCGACATTCGAGTACAATGTGAAGTATGGATGTCGATTTTCGAACGCGAAAAATTCGATCCGTTACAACTACCGGGAACATATAGGAAACCATTAGCAGAAATGATGTTTAGATAATGCTTAAGTTTCACTTATTTATCAAAAAAAGGTTTTATCGACGTTTTGTACTAATATTTGTATTTGAATTTATTATATCTACTACACTAAGTTATTGTTGACTTGTTAATATTAATAACAACAGCGAGAATGATTAATTAAGATGAGGTTGAAACTATAACAATAGTAATAACCAAAAATCGACAACAATAACATTACCAATAATTGCAACTAATACAACGACAATCACATTAACAACACAACTAACAATGACATTATAACTAATTCTTAGGAGATCAAATAATATATGTAATGCTAAGATACATTATAGGAACCTAGTTTCCTACAAACCCTCATGACATCTATGGTACTTCTCAAGTGGCTTCTTCGTATACAACTTTTGCACTGGATTGAGTTCGTTCAAGTTGCATGTTAAAAGAGCCATATCATCAACTCTTTGTTGTCGAGCTAATTCTTATTTTCTTAACTCTAGCTTTTTATCTCTTAACTTTTGTTTTTCATCATGACGTCGTTGTTTTTCCTTTGCCCATTCAAGTCTCTTTGTTTCTTTTGTTTCAATATATAATTTAATTGCATCTTCAGCAGCCGCCATTTGTTTACCAATAAGTTCATAATGTGTGCTATAATAGGTGGTGATTTTTTTGTTATCCATGAACTTTCGTGGAGGCCTACCACCTGTACAAGTTGTAAAGGGGTGTTTTCATGTGGATCAGAAATACCACTACTAGATTCATCGCTCATTTTTCTAGGAAGAAAGCGAATTACCGAATGTTCTTGTCACACTCGACTCCATTTTTTCACTTTTTCGATTATGTCATAGCAATGGTGCATGTTGAATGGTTAATTATTATGTTTAGGCATACACACTGCATTTGCTTGATTGAGCTTTAGATGATGAAGTACTATAGGAAGAATAAAACATAGAACTCGATAATTTAGGCTACAAACTTAAAATTATTATCAGGTCCATGTCGTTTGCCCCACTTTGTTTCCTTGAATGTAGACCAGCCATTATCTCTTTCCAACATTGACAAGCGACATTTATCATTTTCCAAGACCGCTTCAAAGAATCAACCGTTCTTGGAAGACTATTTGAACTTCGAAGATTGAACAAATTGCGTACAGAATTTCAAAAAGAAGTTTCACTTTAGCTCATACCTTTCTTATTGTCTCTTGAACATTTAACCCAATAGAATGCCAATTCAGCTTGCTCGTCCGGTGACCATTTAACCATATTTTCTGCTTTTGGTTCCACGTTTGCAGATTCATTAACGTTGATTTTCATTGTTTGATTTCCCCAAGTTTGAGCAGAAGACAAATTATAATTTGTATAAACATATTCTTCTTAGACAGTTTCATCGCCTTCGAAATGGGTTTCTTGGTTTTCACATTTGTTGTCTCCAAATTGATTATTGAGATTTCATGCTAAATTTTGTGAACGATAAGGCAATATCGACCGTTGTTGGCTATTGGAAGTTACGTAGTTTTGATCATAGTTATAGTTTTGTTGAAACGAACCATTCTACGAATGATCCGAATTTTGAGAATTTTGGTAATGGTTTTAATCATGTTGAGAATGAAAGAAATTTTGATTTTATTGTGAAAGATACAAATTTGGAGCTTGTTGAGAATGATATTGAATTTGACCATGTTGAGAATTAAATGTATTTTGATTGAATTGAGTCGAATTTTGTTTATATGATCTTAGTTGAGATAGAAATCTAGAAGATGAAGATTTTTGAGATTTTCCTTTTGAATCCTTCGACATTATTGAGATTGTTTAATGAAAATTTATTGATGAGAGTAAGAAATGTAAAGTAATGGTGTAAATAAATTTTTGACATCCGTAAGTTATATAGATGAGGATGAAGAGGGGTAGGCAATGATCATTTACACGACCGTCGACACTTAGCCGGCTATAAAGGAAATATTATTCAAAAAATTCGATAATAGCGAGGAATCCCATTGGATCCCTTCAACCCGTTTCCCTACACCACAAATGTTAGATAATCATAAAATATAATCTACCGCTTCATGGCATGTTTCGTATACAAAGGGTCATCCTCTCTTACACGGGAATGCAATAGGGTCTCATCCGCTCTAATAGGCGAGAATATATCCAATCTAACAAATAAATATGCTTATTCATCTAATAATCATTCAATAATTTTTATCAATTATATACTATACCAGTTAACCAAAAAGGGGAGTTGTACTCACCAAAAATTTCTGTTATCGCCGAGGCATTCTGGTTTCGTCTGTATTGAGCGACGTTCGATTTAGCGCAAAATTCAACTAGTTCCAGTCGTCATCAAACCAATTCATGTCGTAGCAATTGTCGATACGAACCTAATTCAGCCGACCGCGTCCGATTTGGACCTAATATGGACTAGATGTTGATTTTACAACTTTACGAATAAAATAATATAATTAAAACTTAATTACAATCATTAACCCTCCACTAACCTTATTTAAAAATAAACCGCTCCTTTAATATACCATCCCCCCAGTTCAACTTTGACATACCCAGGCACTATCGAATAATTGATCGCATCCTTCGCCTCTGGCCACGAGCCGCCACCATAGCACTGCTACCGAACCCCTTGATCTCGCCGCACCCTAAGGCACCGGAGCGACCTCCTTAAACGCCACCATCACCAAGAATTTTTCCATCAACTGAACTCCATCCAGCTACAATTTGATGCCACCCTTAGCGACCATCTAACACCATATCGCTATTGTAGCTTCCCTCGACCAAGACCCACCTACTAAGCATGGTTCCCTCCCTCGCTTCACCCCTAACGCATCCTTGAGCTTCAACTCGTCTATGATGTTCATCTGGGGTTCCGCACCACTTCGGACCCCCAAAAATAATCTCCACCGTTGACCATCATCTGCTCGATGCCACGAGCAAGTTCTTATTTGGGGTCGAGTCTTAAAAGTGCCTCAAGTGACTCCTTTTATTTTCGACCCTAGGATTGGAGAGGAAAAAATGAACTAGGAAGAAAAACAAACATACACGTTATATAACAGAGAGTGGTATAGTTGAATATGGGAGGGATATGGCTGATAGGAAAATACATGGCTTGTATAGTCAAGTCGGTATATTTATATGTTATTTAAATTCAAAATATCTAGCTATATAATTTCAGACCCTAATCGAGGCCTATCGCCTGGCGCTTTATGTGATATACCATTATCCTGAATGCAGTAGAACTTGTGTAACAACCCGCATATTTGTCGAGTTTGTATTTAAATATTTTATTTAAATATTAACTCGTTAATCGGATTTTGGTCCGAAAAGCTACTTTTTGCAAACGGTCAAATTAGGACTCGAGACCACTTCCATTGAGTTCGAAATGTCGTTTACAACTTTTTTAAGTATAAACATCGATAGGTTTGGAGTTAGTGAAATTTCACTAACTTTTCCCGCTTTGGACTTTGGGTTAGTTTAGCCTATTAAGCCCAAGTTCCAACCCTCTTCTCCTCACTCTTCATAAATTTCCTAACTAATCAAGCTTTGGCATTATTGGTGGAGGGAATGGGAAATTAAAATTCCAAAACTCAAATTCAATTGCAATCCATCTTTTTACTCCAAATTCAAGAAGAAGACATTGGATTCAAGCTTCTTGTGCTTAGATAGAAGAAGGATTGATTCTTGCTTGCTTAAAACTTCATTTTCATTGATATTTGGTGCAAAAGGTGAGATTTTTATCTCACAAATCTAGTCTATAACTATATTGGACTGTTGGGAATGATTCCCTATACCTTTGCATGCACATTTGCATTTAGTTTGGATTGGATTGGCGAAAAACTCCAATTTTTAGCGTTTTGGTGAATTTTCTGCACTTAGGTCGTTCTGGCCATTTTCGTGTGTTCGGAGTTAGGTCGCTCGCGACCTAACCCTTAGGTCGTTCGCGTGTTATCGCGCTAGGTCGCACTGCCTTGAATCTTCACTTCGGAGTTAGGTCGTTTCACGTTAGGTCGTATGGGGTTTAGGTCGTAGGTCGTTTCTGGCCTTAAATTCCCCCTGCAGCGTTAGGTCGTTAGCCTCGGAATTAGGTCGTTGAGCCTTAGGTCGTAGATCGTCCTGGCCATTTCTAACGTCTTCGGAGTTAGGTCGTATGGACCTTAGGTCGTAGGTCGTATGGACCTTAGGTCGCTAGGTCGTATGGCTTTAGGTCGCTAGGTCGTATGACCTTAGGTCGTTAGGTCATATGGCTTTAGGTCGCTAGGTCGTATGACCTTAGGTCGTTAGGTTGTTTGGCTTTTAGGCCGCTTCCATGCTAAGTCGTTCGACTCTTAGGTCGTAACACTTAGGTCGCTCGCCTCTTAAGTCGCTAGGTCGCGTTCCTTTAGGTCGCGTTCCTTTATTAGGTCGCGTGTCTCTGTTAGGTCGCTGACCTTCTTAACTCGCATGACCTAACCCCTAGGTCGTTGGGCCTCGTTTCTACTTAGGTCGTTGCTTCTTATAGGTCGCTCGGCTCCTTAATTTCTTTAGGTCGTTTGAGTGTTAGGTCGCGAACCCATTTTAGGTCGCATGACCTTTACCCTTTAGGTCGCTGGACCACTAGGTCGTGCCCCTTAGACCCCTAGGTCGCAACCATTATGTCGCTCGACCCTATCCCTCTTAGGTCGTTAGACCTCATTTTGTCTTCACTAAGTCGTACCCCGTAAGCGGTGGCGTTGCCCCCGCACCCCCACCTAGGGAGGTTGCCACCCCCCGTGGACCCCCCCTCCGTAGGGGATCTTATCTGAAAAACATTGAGCTAATTTCCTTGGATTTTATTCACATCTCCGTATGCGATTTTTGTGACTGATTGTTTCTACAATTGCTTCTGTGTTTTGTCACTTTATAATATAAAGGTTTCAATACTAGTGGTAAATATCAAAACTCTTTTAACAAACAATTTCAACTCTATTTTTAATAACAAAGCTCTTTTCTTAAACCGTTTTCCAATCTATTAGTATATACAAACCTTTACCTCACTCGGATGAGAAATCTAATTAAACGACTTAGTAAAACAAGTGGTATGAAACGCTTGCGTTCACTTCGTCGGTTAATTCTTGGACTTGTTCGATTGAACCTCTTGTGACAATTTTATTAGTGAAGATTTACAGTTTGTTCGTAAATATTTAAGTTAAGCAAGTGGTTATGGGACATGAAGCTAAACTTCTATATTTACTAGCTTAGTGTAATTGACACTTCTCGTTGATCATGATGATCATTCTAATGATTTAGACTAGCAACTGTGCGATGTCTCTTGTTGCGAGGTTAGACTAGACACCACTTGTGTGGTTCTACTCACACATACCTTTTTGCTTTTTGGTTAGTCTGGACCTTAATCTGTGTGATTCCATCCACACATGTGGGGTAGCTCCCCTTGGTCTTCGGACCGTCATGTGATAGGCCTCTTTCTCTTTTCTATGATTTCTGGACTTCCTGCATTGATTTCTAGAATTTATGGCATTGACTTGTTATGAGTACAAGTTTGGGGTATGATGCCCTTTTCGAATCTTTTAGAAGATTCTTGTGATATTGATTATCTCTTATTGATTGATCTTCTGTTGATCATTATTTACATACTTATAGTGGTATGTCATTATGGATGTTTATGTTTATGCCATATCTTTTATGTTATATCATGTCATCTGATATTTATAGCTAGACTGACCCGTTTATTATTTTCTTAAATAATACTCGGGTCAGACCGAGATGTTACAGGTGCTTCTGCTTGACTTCTTCCCAGGGATTCATCACTCTGACTTTTGGCTAACTGTTTAGATTAGCAGTTTTTGTTGTATACACTTGAGATATAGACTCATAGTTGTATTCTTTTGTATAGCACATGTTGCTATTCTTTTGTATTATCGTGGATCTTACTGACCACTACTTTGATGTACACTTTCATGTGTTAGTTACTTATTCATATCTTCTTCCGCCTTTGTGATATGGATATCTGTGACTGATTTGTGATATGATTATTTCTATGTTTGTTTCCGAAGATTATTTGTAGCCACCGTGTGATAAGCAATTACATGGATGGTCGCTCCTCAACAGCCTTATTCTCCGTGCTAGTTGACAGCACTACTCCGGAGTGTTCTTGGCTAGCGTGGGTATAGAGGTGGGGCGTCACAACTTGTTTCGAGACTAAATTTGAACGTATGCAGAAGGCAGCTTTTTGAACCCAATTATTATATTAAAATTCCAATATTAATCTCAACGCGTTTCGATCTCGCACAACCAAATGATACGTCTGATAGCTACAAAATCTAATGGCATATTATAATTCAGTATTACGGACCCCATGAAATTGGTTTCATCAAAATCTGAGACTATTCACTTGTTAATTAAGATGCATTATTTCCAAAATCAGTTAAATCACTTTTATATGCAGTTTAAAAATTTTATTACTTTCATTATTATTAATGGAAATTAAATAAGCCTTTAAATCATTTTTATCCAACTTAAAATCCAAGTTCAATTATTTAAACAATTTTCAATTATTAAATTCAATAATTAAATCATTCAATAAATCAATATATTTGAAATTCTAGTTATTTAATCTATTAAATTAACTTTAAAAATTTAAAATTAATTAAATATTCCAATTTCAAATGATTGAAATCATGGGTCGCTACATTCTTCCTCCTTAAAAGAATTTTGTCCTCGAAATTGTCGAATGTGGAAAAAATGCCCAAACCCCTTACTTTTATATATACCCAATTAGTTAAACTAATTTACCAAATCCTTTTAAGCCTTTAACATTCAAAAATCAATTTTTTGAAACCCTGTTATTTATTTTTTACTAAGTGTCCAAATTCATTCATAGATTTCCAACTAATATCGTCTACTTAATCATTTCCAATTAGAACTTGAAATCAATTTTTAGTTACCAAAAATTTCTTTAAATTATCCAACTCTTTAAATTTTTTGGAAAATTTCACTAGCACCTCCTTTGCGTGGCTCGTTGAAAATAACCACCAATCGCTATTATGGGCCTTAACCAGCAAGAAAATAAAAGCCAAGTGGCTCAACTATAAAACCATCAAATTCAAACGACAATTTAAACATGTACCTTTTTGTTGGCAGCCCAGTTTTTCTTATAAAATTAAAAGTATCAAATTATCCCTTGCTTTTATATTCCTGCATGTTATTTACAAATGATATCCAATCAAATAATTCAAAATCATATTATTCTGCAATTTCAATTTCTCACATTTTCTTTATTAAAGCTCATACGATGTACATATGTCATCCGTATGCGTAAACAAATCTGAACGCTTACTCGATCACGCAATCTCACTTCCGAACTAGTATTATTCACATGACCATCTAATGCGGACTCATATCCAATTCCTTGATTGGAAACCGTCATTCTTCTTGCATAGCTATATACTATGATAGAGAATTACAGATCAACCAAGAAAAAATATCTAGTGTTTGCCGTCGAGAATCAAGTGAAGAATCCTTATTCGGATCGATGTAAATCATCTCAAAATCATGTGCTTGAATCAGGATAAAATCATCATGCAAATAAGGTAACATATGTACAATTTACGTTGTTATTTCAATTGATTTCTTATCTATACCAAACTTCTTTTATTCATATTCACTTCATTCCTATTCATCTTATTTAAATCCAATTTATGTACATTTATTATTCACATTGCTTTATTCACATTCATTATTTACTTAGTATATTTATTTCAATACTAATTTTACTTAAAATCATTCCATCTAATTTTTTTGTTTAACAACGTTTTACTCCATACTTAATTCACTTACGAATTATTTTATAAATTTTTACTTAAGTTTATAAACGTTTTATACAACTCTTCTCATGTTTATTTCCACTTTCCAACATAAGTCCATATACATTACAAATCAATCCGGTTCTGTTTAACTCAATCCATTTTGCAATTTCAATATTTCAACCATATTCCAAAACCATATTCACTCACTAATTTATTATTTAGCTCATCATTGACTCATTTCAAATAAGAACTCATTTCCTTTTAAAATACTTGCATTAATTATTTTATTTAACTTTATTTAAATTTAATTCCATAATTCAATTTCAAATTTATTTTTCTTAACATTCATATTCAATAATGTAAAACTTTACTTATTTTCAAATTTTATAAGTTATCAAACTTATTTTCTCATATTTTCAATAAAACATTTAAATGAACATCCTAGAGTTTAAACATCTTGTTCTTAAGTATTTCAAATCATTTTTTTTTGAAATCATACATATATATACATAATTCCCTTTAGTGTATCAAATTATTATCGAATTTTCAAAATCAAATCTTATTTTACCAATAAAAACTCCATGGTAGCAATTCCTCTCTTGGAAACCCAAAAATGAACATCGATGATGCTGCAATAATCATCGAAATTATTTTCCAATGACCGAAGTAAGTTCAATGTTTTTACTCCCTTTAAAACCCTTTTAAAAATGTTTCCATTCAAAAATATTTCCCCAAATAATATTGCTATTATTATTTTGCAAAACTTCAAAAAACAATTTCCAGAATAAAAGGTATTTAAATTCTCAAATTCTAGCCTTTAAACTCTTTTTATTTATAAATCATATTTATAATATACTTCTGATATTTCCTTTAAATTTACAAATCACATTTATAAATCATATCTATATTATTCCATTTGGTTATATAAAATTATTTCTTAATTGTTAATTTAAGTTTGCGTTATAGTAATAATAACTTTTATTAAAGCACAACAACAACGACAACAAATGATAATAATCAAATATTATTATTTTCTAGCAATCAAACACACCATATATACCATAATTTCTTAAAATTTTCTTATATATATATATAATATAATCAGAGTAAAATTATTTCATTTACCCAATTTCAAACAATACCATGTCGAATTGTTCTATTCAAGTGTTTAGAGACCCCTATCGATAACGTTATTTACTCCTATTAACCAGAATCCATAAGCCACTCAACAACCAACACAATATAAAACATTTGTATATCATTAACAAATATGCGCTCATATATATATACACATACACACACACTCAAACTCATTCTAGGGTGCTATTGACCCTATCTCTAATGAGTACCCCACCAAAGCCAAGGTCCTCGCTTAACCTTCTGCTTGATACCAAATGTAACAGTTCGAGTTTTCGACCCTTCAAAAACCGACACTAATACGTCCACTGTATTACATGCCAAGAAATCGAATGCCGAAAATCCAATCATAAGGGGAAAAGAAAGAAGGAAGAAGATAAGAAGGAAAAATTAAACAATGCAGAATCTCGTAGCAGAACGAATAATGTGTAATATATCACAAATCTTTACACAAAAGCAAAACTTTAATATATGTATATATAGACATCAATCCGACTATACTAACCTATTTCAGCCTAGACAGTTATAATAGTCTTTCCTTACAATTACTAATAGATACCATAATGAATACAGCAGACAATTAACCATCTACATAAATACATTTTTGGGCCTCCAACTCATCTCCTGAAGCTCCAAAGCATCCAAACTAATCTGTAATATGCTCGGTCTGACTCGAGTATTATTATAAAATAACACTTGAGTCGGTTTGGAAAACCAACAAGAGAAAATACACCCAAACTGATCTTAAAGTAATATAAAAATTTTGAAACCAAAAGTATCTCGTAAGACCACGCCGGGCATAAACACAGATGGGTTTTTACTTTATAATAACCAAAACATTTTCTATAAAAAAATGCATTAATGTTATGATAATGTCTAAGGGTGAAAATAATAATGATCAAGTAGCTGTGATGCTCGTGAGTGTACATCACAACAATACTAGGTATATAATAGAAAATAGATAAGTCACGTTCGTTAATTGTGTGGGATTTCCACGGAGGTGCCCTCAGTACTTCGAGGAACGGTCCTCCTGCATAAGGATCAAAGATATTTTTCGAAGTAGCATACATTCCCAGTGATGTACCCTAGGAAAAACATAGCTGGTCTCACTAAGACCGAGTGTATCGCTTCATGCATGCATAACTACTATAAGCGACATCTAGGAGAAACCGACTACACCCTATGTGTTTGTCAACCCTACAAACCAGGCCTCTTATCTCTGGTTTAGTCATTCCCGCTGATGAGGCTAGTCTAGCATTCATCTTACACACCACCACCAAATAGATCATGGAATCCCACATGGATTCCAACACCTCAATAGGTCTCGGAATCACACATAAACTCCCACATCTCAATTAGATCTTGGAATCACACCAGGATTCCCATACCCCAACGGGTCTCAAAATCATAGAAGGATCCAACATTCCAATATATCATGAATCTCCTCCATAGAACCATATATGTTTATAAGAGTGGTTACAGGTTCGAATCATCTCTTACGAGTACACTCCTCTACTTCCCGGGTGCTCTACAAAACCAAACGTCGATTTTCGGAATGCTCAATACCAGTTCTTTTGGAAAGAATCAGACAATACATAAGAGTCAGTCACCCCCTAACCGTTTAATTGGAAAGATCTCCTTATCATTTGTCCTAGAAGAAAGAAATGAGTTTATACGTATAGTATAGCACCACAGATGGTAACTGTATCATATAATTTACGTGTTTCCCCTATATATTTCCAGAGTTAAAATCCTTCGATGTTAGTTAGGGAATATTTCCATGCCACCAAAATTAAGAAGGATTATATATTAGGCCAAGATTTGATAGACAATTATTAAACTATCAAATAAACAAACATTCAAATAAAGATTATGTAATAAAGATTATATTTCATAGGAAAAGTCAACATTTGTTAAGCATAAAAGCACTCACTAGCCTCATTTCATAAATCTTCATAAATAAAACCCACTTTACAAATTACATGTATATAAACACCTTTACAAAGATATACTCGCAAATCTCTCTATTTCAATACTTAGAAATATCCATGTATATATATCTCAACGATATAAGTATATTCATAGAATTTAGAAAGATTTTCTATTATTTTGATTCAAACCCATTTATAAAAATCCTTATGATTCTCTATAACATTTGTAAACCATTTTATAAATCTCTCAAATACCATTTATAAACCTTTTATAAATTCAATCATTTATAACCTTCTTGTACATTCCAATGGTCGCTCATAAACCCTTTACGAATCTATAAACCATTTATAAAACTTCTTTTATAGATCTATAACCTATCTCTAAAATTCGTTTACAAATATCTAACCATTTATAAACTCTTCCACCATGCAGATAACCTTCCCTTAATTCTTCTAACCATTTTATAACTCCTTTATAAAATCTAAGTCTTCCAACTCCATTCATGCGTCTTAGAAACATTTATAAATAATTAAGAATCTTTTACTTCAAAACACCATTACATAATATTGGTTGTCAATAATAAGCATTGTAAACAAATTAAATTAATTGTAAAACATCTTAAATAATAATATTTTCTTAAGAAACAAAAATAATTAATCTTCCCCAATTTTATAAATAATAATGATTCATTTTCAAATTCTTATTAATAACCCTTATTATAAATTTCAAACCATTATTATTCTTGAGATAACTAACTTTTCAACTTATTAGCTTTATATAAATGCTTAAAACATATTAACTATAGACAAATAACTTTTAACAATTATTAAATAATTAAATAACTTTAAAATTATATTAATATAATTATATAACTTAACAGTAATATAAATATAATTATATAACTTTAAAAACAATATTAATATAATTAAATAACTTAAAATAACACTAAGGTAATTAAATAAATTTAAAAACAATATTAATACAATTAATAACTTAAAAAAATATTTATATATTTAATCAGATAATCCTTAAACCAATATTTCCTAAACCCAATTTCGGATTTAAAAATCGTTCCTTGTTTTAGTACCTAATTCCGACTTAATCGACAATTCATGGTGTTTTTAATTACTAATTTGAGGTTTATAGCCACCCAACACTTAAGCAATATCGATATTTATTTCTATCACTATTGCGTTTTATTTTTAAACATATAACGATGTTATAACCACAGTGTCCACAATCATATTTATTATTTAATCATTTATAGAAAGGAAATATTATTGAAACAATTCGATAATAGTGCGGAATCCCATTGGATCCCTCCAACCCGTTTCCCTGCATCACAAACGTTAGATAATCATAAAATATAATCAACTACTATGAGGTGGGATTCGTATACAAAGGGTGATTCGCTCGTATACGAAAACACAATAGGATCACATTTGCTCCAATAGGCGAGAATATATACCAATCCAACTAATAAATATAATAATTCATCCAACAATCATTTAATAATTTTATCAACTATATATTATACCTATTAACAAAAAATGTGAGTTGTACTTACCGAAAATTTTCTATTGTCGCCGAAGCATTCTGGTTTCGCCTAAATTGGGCGACGTTCGATTCAGCGTGAAATTCAACTAGTTACAATCGTCACCAAACCAATTCATGTCGCAATATTCGCCGATACGAACCTAACACAACTAACAATGTTCGATTTGGAACTAATATAGATTTGATATTGATTTTACAACTTTACTAAATAAATAATATAATTAAAACTTAATTACAATCGTTAACCCTCCACTTACCTTATTTAAAAATAAAACCCGCTCCTCTAATATACCATCTCCCATGTTCAACTTTGACAAACCCAGGCATGGTCAAAGAATTGATCGCCTCCCTCGCCTCTGGCCACAAGCTGCCACCTCAATCCTGCCACCGAATCCCTTCACCGTGCCGCACCCTAAGGCTCCGGAGCGACTTCCTTGAACACCACCCTCATCGAGGATTTCATCATTAACTGTACTGTATTCAGCTGCAATTCGATGCCGCCCCTGATAACCATTTGACACCACACCGCTGTTGTAGTTTGCCTCGACCAAGGCCCACTTGCTAAGCTGGTCCCACCCCATTGCTTCACCTCTAACGGCTCCTCGTGCTTCAACTCCTCTATAATGTTCATCTAGGGTTCTGCGCCACCTCGCACCCCCAAAACCAATCTTCACCGTTGAACTTCATTAGCTCAATGCTGCGAGCAAGTTCTTACTTGGGGTCGAGGCTTAAAAGTGCCTCAAGTGGCTTCTTTGATTTCCGATCCTAGGAATGGAGAGGAAAAAATAAACTGGGAAGAAGAACAAACGTACACATTATATAATGGAAGGTAGTATAGTAGAACGTGGAAGGGATACGGCTGATGGGAGTAGACATGGCTTGTACGGTCAAGTCAATATATTTATATATTATTTAAAATTCAAAATATTTAGTTTATAATCTCGGACCGCAATCGAGCCTGCCGCTTAGCATTCTATATGTTATAGCCCTATTCCAAACGCAATGCAACTTGTTTCGAGACCTAATTAGATTGTATGCAAAAGAAAGCTTTTCGAATCCAATTATTATATTAAATTTTCAATATTAATCTCAATGCATTTCGATCTTACATGACCAAATGATATGTCTGATTGCCATAATATTTGATGCCATATTTTAATTCATTATTATGGACCCAATGAAACTGGTTTTGTCGAAATCTGATACTATGTCCTAGAAGGCTATTTTCACTTATTAGTTAAAATGAGTTATTTCCAACATCAGTTAAATCACTTTTAAATCAAGTTTATAAGTTTTATTACCTTCATTATTATTAATAGAAATTAAATAAGCCTTTAAGTCATTTTTATCTAACTTAAAATCCAAGATTTAGTTATCTAAACAAGTTTTAGTTATTAAATTCAATAAGTAAATCATCTAATGAATCACTATATTTGAAATTCAAGTTATTTAATCTATAAAATTAACTTTTACATTTTTAAAATTAATTAAATATCTAATTTCAAATGATTGAAATTTTGGGTCCTTACATTCTTTCCCACTTAAAAGAATTTCTTCCTCTAAATTGTTTAATGTAGGAAAAATGCCCAAACCCCTTACTTTTGTATATACCCAATTAGTTGAACTAATTTACAAAGTCCTTTTAAGCCTTTAACAATCAAAAATCAGTTTTTTGAAACCCTGCTATTATTTTTACTAAGTTTCAAAATTCATTTATAGATTTTCAACTAATATAATCTATTTAATCATTTTAGGTTATAACTCAAAATCAATTTTTTGTTATCAATTTTTTTTCTAAAATTTTTAACTCTTTAAATTTTCAAAAAATTACGCCAAAGTCTCCTTTGCACGGGTCAATCAAAATAACCACCAATCACTTCTATAGGCCAAAATAATGATAGAAAATGAAAGCCAAGTGGCTCAACCATAAAACCATCAAATGCAAACGATAATTTAGACATGTACCTTTTTGTTAGGTACCCCAATTTTTCTTATGAACTTGAAAGCATCAAATTAGCTCTTACTTTTATATAGCTGCATCTTATTTACCAATGATATCCAATCATATAATTCAAAATCATATTATTCTACAACTTCAATTTCCCACATTTGCTTTACTAAAACCAGCACAATGTACATATATCATCCGTACACTTAACCAAATCTGATCGCTTGCTCGATTACAAAATCACACTTCTGAACTAGTATCATTCACATGACCAATCTAATGCAGAAACAGATCTGGTACCTTGATTAGAAATCGTCATTCTCTTTGCATAGCTATATACTATAGTGGAGAATTCCAAAATCAACCAAAAATCCAAATCCAGTGTTCCCCCTTGAGAATCGAGTGAAGAATCCTTGTTTGATTCGTCGTAAATCATCTAGAAATCATATGCTCGAATCTGGATCAAACCATCATGTGAGTAAGGTAATATACTTATAGCTTATGTTTTTATTTCAATTGATTTCTTATCTATACCAAACTTCTTTTATTCATATTCACCTCATTCCCATTCATCTTATTTACATTCAATTTATCTACATTCAATTATTCAATTGCTTTATTCAAATTCATTATTTACTTAGTATATTCCTTCTAATACTAATTTTACTTAAAATCATTTCATCCGATTTTTATGTTTAACAAGGTTTTACTCCACACTTAATTCATTTACCAGTTATTTTATAAAATTTTACTTAAGTTTATAAATATTTAATACTACTCTTCTCATGTTTATTTTCACTTTCAAATTTAAGTCCATATACATTGCAAATCAGTTTAGTTCTTTTTAACTCAATCCATATTGCAATTTTAATATTTCAACCATATTCCAAAACCATATTCACTTACTAATTTATTTAATTAGCTCATCATTAACTCATTTCAAATCACAACTCATTTCCTTTCAAAACACTTTCCTTAATTCATTTCATTTAACTTAAGTTGAATTTAATTATATAATTTGATTTCAAATTTATTTTTCTTAATTTTCATATTTAACAATGTGGAACATTACTTTAACTTACTAATTTAATAAGTTATCAAACTTAATTTCTCAAATTTTCAATAAAACACTTAAATGAAAATCTTAGAGTTAAAACGCCTTGTTCTTAGGTATTTCAAATCATTTTTTTTGAAATCATATATATATATATATAGTTTCCTTTAGTGTATCAAATCATTCATTTGGATTTACAAAATCAAATCTAATTTCACCAAAAAAACTCTATGGTAGCAATTCCTCTCTTGGAAACCCAAAAATGAACGTGGATGATGCTGCAGTCATCATCCAATTTATTTTCCAATGACCGAAGTGAGTTCAGTGCTTTTATTCCCTTTAAAATCTTTTTAAAAATATTTCCATTCAAACATATTTCCCTTACAATATTACTGTTATTATTTTCCCAAATCAAGGGAATTTAAAATCTCAAATTCCAGCCTTTAAACCTTTTTATTTACAAATCATATACATAATATACTTTTGAGATTTCCTTTTATTTTATAAATTACATTTATAAATCATATCTTTATAATTCCATTTGGTTATGTAAAATTATTTCTTAATTGTTAATCTGAGTTTGCATTATAATAATGACAACTTTTATCCAAGCACAACAACAACAAATGATAATAATCAAATATTATCATTTCTAGCAATCAAACGCACCATATATACCATAATTTCTGAGAAGTTTTCCTTTATATATAATATAATTAGAGTAAAATTATTTCATTTACCCAATTTCAAACAACACCATGTTGAATTGTTCTGTTCAAGTGTTTAAAGGCCACTATCGATAACATTAATTGTTCGTATTTACTAGAATTCATAAGCCACTCAACAAATCAGCCAACATAATATAAAACATTTGTATATCACTAATAAACACACACTTAAACTCATTCTAGGGTGCTATTGACACTATCTCTAATGAGTACCCCACCAAAGACAAGGTTCTCGCTTAACCTTCAGCTCTGATACCAAATGTAACTGTCGGGTTTTCGACCCTCGAAAATCGACACTAATACGTCCACTTTATTACATTTTGAGAAATAAAAGCTGAAAAAACCAAGCATAAGAGGGAAAGAAAGAAGCAAGAAGATAAGAAGGAAAAATTAAAAAACACAGAATCTCTAAGCAGAACGAATAATCTATAGTGTATCACAAATCTTTACATTAAAAAAAGCTTCAATATATGTATATACAGACATCAACCAGAGTATACTAACCTATTTTAGCTTGGACATTTATAATACATGTCCTCACAATTGCTGATAGATACCATAATGAATACGGCGGACAAATAACCATCTAATTGAATACGTCTTTAGGCCTCTAACTTGTCTCCTGAAGCTCCAAAACATCCAAACTAATCTGTAATGTGCTCGGTCTAAACCGAGCATTATTATAAAATAACACCCGAGTCAGTCCGGAAAACCAATATAAGAAAACACACAAAAATGATTCTTAAAGTCATATAAAATTTTTTGAAACCAAAAGTATCTCGTAAGACCACGCTGCATATAAACACGGACGAATTTTCACCTTACGATAACCAAAATATTTTCTATACAAAATTCATTGAAATTATAATAATGTCTAAGGGTGAAAATAATAATGATCAAGTAGCTGTGATGCTCGTGGGTGTACATCAAAACAATACTAGGTATATAATAGAAAATCGATAAGGTGTGTTTGCTAATTGTGTAGGATTTCCATGGAAGTGCCCTCAATACTTCAAGGAACGGTCCTCCCACATAAGGATCAGAGATATCCTTTTGAAGCAGCATACATCCCCAGTGATGTAACATAGAAAAAACATAGCTGGTCTCGCTAGGACCGAGTGCATCACTCCATGCATGCATAACAACTATAAGTGATGTCTAGGAGGAGCCGACTACACCTTATGTGTTTGTCAATCCTATTGGCCATGCCTCCTATCTCTAGTTTAGCCATTCCCGCTAATGAGGTTATGTCTGACATTCCAGCTTATGCACTGCCACCAAATAGATCATGCAATCCCACATGGATTCCAATACCCCAATGGGTCTCGAAATCATATAGATTCTCACATCTCAATTTGATCTTAGAATCATACTTGAATTCCCATACCCTTACTGGTCTCAGAATCACATATGGATCCCAACATTCCAATATGGCGAATCTCCTCTATAGAACCGTATATGGTTTTCAAAGTGGTTATGGGTTCGAGTCATTTCTTATGATTACACTCCTCCGCTTCTCTAGTGATCCAAAGAACCAAACTTCGATTTTTGGAATGCTTAATACTGGTTCTTTTGGAAATAATCAGACAATATATAAGAGCAGGGATCACCCCTAACCGCTTAAGTGGACGGATCTCCTTATCATTTCTCCTAGAAGAACGAAATGAATTTATACGTACGTTAGCACCACCGATGGTAACTATACCATATAATTCCCTTGTTTCCCCTAGATATTTCCAGAGCTAAAATCCTTCGGTGTTAAGTGGGTAATTTTTTTCACCACCAAAATTAAAAATGTTATATATTTAGGCCAAGATTTGATAGTCAGTTATTGAACTATCAAATAAACAAACATCCAAACAAATATTATATTTCATAGGAAAAACTAACAATGGTTAAGAATATAAGCACTCACAAGCCTCATTTCATTTATCATAAATAAAACCCACTATGTAAATTACTTGTATATAAACAAATTTACAAAGATACACTCGCAAATCTCTATATTTCAATACTTAGAAATATCCACATACTTATCTTAATGGTATTAGTATTCATAGAACTTAGAAAGATTTTCTTTTTTTGATTCAAAACCCATTTATAAAAGTCCTTATGATTCCCTAAAAACATTTATAAACCATTTTATAAATCTTCGAAAAACCATTTATAAACCCTTTAAAATTAAATCACTTATAAGCTTCTTTTACATTTCAAAGATCACCGATGAACCCTTTATGAATCTATAAACCATTTATAAATCTTCTTTTATTGATCTATAACCAATCTCTGAAATTCGTTTATAAATATCAAATCATTTATAAACCCTTCCACCTTGCAAATAGCCTTCCCTTAACTCTTCAAACCATTTTATAACTCCTTTATAAAATCTAAGTATCCCAACTCCATTCATGAGATTCAGAAACATTTATAAATAACTAAAATCTTTTACTTAAAAAACCATTATATAATAATGGTAATCAATAATAAACATTATAAATAAATGAAATTTATTAATTTTAAAAGATCTAAAATAATAATATTGTTTTAAGAAACAAAAATAATTATTCTTCACCATTTTATAAATAATAACGATCCATTTTAAAAACCTTATTAATAACCCTCATATAAATTTCAAACCATAATTATTCTTGAGATAACTAAATTTTCAAATTATTAATTTTTTATAAATTCTTAAAACATATTAACTATAAACAATTAACTTATAAACAAAATTAAATAATTAAATAACTTTAAAATAATATTAGTATAATTGTATAACTTTAAAATAATATAAATATAATTTTATAAATTAATGAAACAATATTAACATAATTATATAACTTAAAATAACATTAATGTAATTAAATAACTTTAAAAGTAGTATTTATATAATTTATTAACTTATAAACAATATTTATATATTTAATTAGATAATCTTTAAACAAAATATTTCCGAAATCTAATTTTGGATTTAAAAATCGCCTTGTCTCAAAAATAATTCCTGCTTAATCGATAATTCATAATGTTTTTAAAATAGTAATTTGAGGCCAATAGCCACCCAACACTTAACCAATATCGATATTTATTTTCTATTACAACTGGGTTTTATTTTCAAACATATTATGATGTTATAACCATAGTGTCCACAATCATATTTATTATTCAATAATTTATATAAAGGAAGTATTACTGAAACAATTCGATAATAGCAAGGAATCCCGTTGGATCCCTCCAACCTATTTCCCTACATCACAAATGTTAGATAACCATAAAATATAATCAACCGCTTCAAGACGTGATCCGTGTACAAATGATCATGAGATCTTATAGGGGAACGCAATAGGGTCTCATCTGCTCTAATATGTGGGAATATATCCAACCCGACTAATAAATATAACAATTCATCCAATAATCATACAATTACTTTTATTAACTATATAATATACCTGTAACCATAAAGGTGAGTTGTACTGACCGAAATTTTTCTGTTATCACCGAGGCGTTCTTGTTTCATCTAAATCGAGCGACATTCAATTTAGGACGAAATTCAACTAGTTACAATCATCACCAAACCAATTCATGTCGTAGTATTCGTTGATACGAACCTAACACAACTGATTGCGTTCGATTTGGACCTAATATGGATTAGATATTGATTTTACAACTTTACTAATCAAATAGTATAACTAAAACTAATTTACAATCATTAAACTCCAGTAACTGTATTTAAAAATAAAACCCGCACCTCTAATATACCATCTCCCCTATTCGACATACCTAGGTGTTATAGAAGAATTGATTGACTCTCCGCCTCTGGACATGAGCTGCCACCGCAATCCTACCGCCGAATCCCTTTACCTCGCCGCACTGCTAAGGCACCGAAGCAACCTCCTTAAATGCCACCCTAATTTCACCATCAACTGAATTATGTTCAGCTGCAATTTGATGCCACCCCCAATGACCATCTAATACCACACTGATGCTTTAGTTTTCCTCGACCAAGACCCACCTACTGAGCCAGGTCCTACCCCCTCGCTTCGCCCTTAATGCCTCCCCGAGCTTCAACTCTTCTACGATGTTGTTCTAGGGTTCTGTACCACCTCACGCCCGCAAAACCAATCTCCACCATTGACCTTCATTAGCTCGATGCCGCGAGCAAGTTCTTATTTAGGGTCAAGGCTTAAAAGTGCCTCAAGTGGCACCTTTGATTTTCGACCTTAGAATTGGAGAGGAAAAATTAAATTGGGAAGAAAAACAAACATATGCATTATATAATAGAAGACAGTGAAGTTGAACATGAGGGGGATACAGTTGATGGGAAGAGACATGGCTTGTATGGTCATGTCAATATATTTATATATTATTTAAATTCAAAATATCTGGTTATATAATTTTGGTTCCAATCGAGGCATGCCGCTTGGCATTTTATATGTTATACCCATATTCTAAACGCAATGGAACTTGTTTCGAGACCTACGTTGGTCGTACGTAGAAGATAGCTTTTTAACCAATTTTTATATTGAATTTTCAATATTAATCTAAATTCGTTTCGATTTCGCACGACCAAATGACACGTCTAATAGCTACAATATCTAACGGTGCATTATAATTCATTACTACGGACCCAATGAAACTGGTTTCATCGAAATCCGAGACTGTGCCCCAAAAAGCTATTTTAACTTGTTAATTAAAACGCGTTATTTCTAAAATCAATTAAATTACTTTTAAATCCAATTTAAAAGTTTTATCACCTTCTTTATTATTAATAGAAATTAAATAGGCCTTTAAATCATTTTTATCCAACTTAAAATCGAAGATTCAATTATTTAAAAAAAAATTAATTATTAAATTAAATAGTAAATCATCCAGTAAATCGCTATATTTGAGATTCGAGTTGGTTTATCTATAAAATTAACTTCTTAATTTTTAAAATTAACTAAATATTCCAATTTCAATTGGTTGAAATTCTAGGTCGTTACAAATTGTTAGGGCGAAAATAAAAGAAAAGGAAATAGAACAAGGAAGAAGAAACATAATATCATAATTTAACAACAAAACGATCATATATTACGACGACCCATCTCCTCGACTCTCAAAAAACGACACTAATACATCCACGGTATTCACGTGCCGTAATCCAAGTGTCGTGGAGGCAGATTATCAGGGGTGTAAAAGAAAATAAAGATAGAAGATAGCACAATAATAGAATCTCACATCACATTCAACATTTTACATAAATGATCAAAGTCAAATACAAATCCAACAGGATAGTTGTAACTATCTGTCCGTACATATGCGGAAAAATACATACTACATAACATAGCGAAAGATAGGTAGATATCAACATAAGGTATTTCAGCTTCATAACTTCAAAATACTTTTCCAAAATGCCCCCAACAGGCTCCAAAATGCTCCTAAGGTATCCTGACTACTTGGCTGCCTGAAAAATAAGGCACCCAGAGTTTAAAGAAAAAAAACAAACTCTGGGTCAGTCATAGGACTGGTGTGAGAACTCAAAGTACGATGTTTTGAAAACAAAAAGGTATCTCGTAAGACCATGCCGCACTTAAACACGGAAAGGGTTTTACCTTATCATAACCAAAACTCTTTATTATGCAAAATTTAGGGATATTATTTTTAATGACAATTATTTGAAAATGTTTGCAAATAAACTTATTAATCTTAGCCGAAATTGTTACATTGATTAAATTCCAACATACTAGATTGTACAAACAAAACCGTAAGTTCTTATTGGGAAATGGATTTCCATACAAATGGCCAGGTGAAGGGACTACCTTCCGATGGTACACCTCTAGATGGATGCCCTGAGGAATCATCACAAAAATCCTCTACCAACAAAAGTCCGGCCAACCTCTATAACTAAATAGTACTGAATATGTCATCCCCTAGTTCTTACCGACCTTTTTTCGGGAGCTCTCTTCGCATACATCAACATTAATTTACATCCTGAATGTTATAGCAGAAAGAAATATATCTAAAAGGGAGTGATCATACCGGGATTGGGAATGACCTACTTAGCCTTGTCGCATCTAACTCTGTTTCAGTCATTTCCGGTTGATGAGGCTCGAGGCAATGATTATCTTTTCACATAGCACATCTTCTTTCACTTTGAATGCCACATTACCATTCCACATTCACACGACTGATTTCTACAAACATATAACTTGCTGAGCTCGTATGTCTCAGGAAAGGGTGTTAAGTTAAGGCAAGGTGTCTTCTCTGCCACCGACTAATATACATTTATAAAGATCACTCGTTATGATTTGCAATGCAAGGTCAGACATTCATCCATACAAGTTTGTTCTGAGACTAAACGAGACCAAAGGTACTTTCCTCGGCCATTACTAGGTAAGAAGTTCTTGTGATTCTGAGATTTTTCATAACAAAGAGACGGCTGCAACAATATAATGAATCGGGAGTTTATCCCCAATTAATCAATAAGTAGTCCCTCGTTATTATTCGTCTCAGTATCTTTGTCTGCAAACATCTTCATTCTTCTATCACATGGACTAGTTAGAAATGGTTTTCGGATAGGAATCAACAAAATCCGACCCCGGTTCCTTTGAAATCCAATCATCGATAAAAAAGATGTAATTAGATGATTGCTTTTTGATTTGTTCATTTTTCTCTACCAAAATATCTTCGAGAAATATATATTTTCAAAATATTCTTTCAGTGTATACGAAATCATTTAAACCTCTTTTTTGAATATTTCTCAAATCATTTTTGAAGAGTATCTTTTGGGAAAATAAGATTATAGAAATCACTCTACTTTTATTCAATATCAACTTCCGTATCCAACAAGTGCTATGGGTGGAATAATGGTGAGATCACCTTATAAATTCCATGAATAGGACAGGTTCTCTCTACGGAATTTAATAATGAGTCTTTGAAGATTATTTCTATAAAATCCAACTGAGCATCCGAAATTTCCTATCGATATGTTCCACCCCCCCCCCCCCCCCGCCTAAAAGAGAAAACCGAGGCCAGGTAAGTTCAGAGCACTGGTTGTTCCATCTCTAACCTTAGTTACACGCCATGTTTTCACTTTTAGGTCTTACAGGCAGGATAAATGTACTAATCATTTTCGCGCACTCATTTTCCCTTTCTAAATCACTTATCTATTTGTTTAACCATCTTTAAATTTTTTTGAACTGTCAAAAATCTTTTAAAAATACTTTATTATTTACTTTAAAATGTTTACATAAGACTTGGGAAAGAATTGTTTAGTTCCATCATTTATTTCAAAGGTTATTGAAAGCGTTGCGAAAAGGTGTTGCAAATAGTGTTTTAAAAGTTATATTCTTTAAACGACTTTTATGTCATTTAGAAATCCATCTTTTCAACTTAAATAACTTTTAAAACATTTTAAAATAATTTAGAATTCATTTCATATTTTTAAAATGATTAATTTATCAATTTTCAACTTTAGTCATTTAGTACAAAAACTAGATTTTTCTTGAAAATTAATTTTGCCATATTTCAAAATACAAGATGAAATCTTGATTTTATTGTTTTATTTAAAAGATATGGATATAAGGATTCGAAATTTTTTTACTTCGAATGATTCAGAAATATATTCCACTTCGTATGTTCATTTCAATTTTTGATGCGAAAACATGAACTACCGTTCATGACGCGTCAAATTTTAGGCTTATTTTGAAATTCATATCCAAATTTTGTCAATACAAGTTTAAATACCTAGGAATCATTTCTATAGCATTTTCAAAAACTTTTTTAAAGGTATAAATGATTCCGTATAACATTTCATTTCCTTTGGAAAGTGATTCCCATGTGATTATATGTCGGGTAAATTGTGACTTGTTCCGACATATATATTCAATATACAACTAATAAACATCCAAAATAATGTTTATAACCATTTTAACATATCCTAACATATCATATGAACTTGCATATCAATTTAACAAATTTTTCATTACAATGTCACGTGATTGTCATTTAATTACATATTTGCTAATTAACTTTTGCAAATGACTTATAAGTGGTTGCTTTCTTTTTTAGACACTTATTAAACAACATTATTAACATCCAAATAACATTTATAACTTGCAAAACATCATTTAAACATTTATTACTTAAAAATTTAGATTTCTCACCTCTTGTTGCTTTCAAACTAGTTTTAAACTTTTCTAACGTTGTCTTAAGCTCTTAGAACTTGCTAAACTTCCTCGTACTTGCCATAGGAGGCCATAGCCAAGCTTGAAGGGGAAGATGTGCTTGGCCAAATAGAGAAAAAGTGGTGTGGGTCGTGAGTAATAAGAGGGTGGAGGAGGAGTTTGAAGTGAAGTTTGAGTGGTTTTCATGAGTTTTGCTTTGTGATTCAATTCTTGGAATATTTTGGCATAACATGTTAAGGTGAATAGCTATTAATGGATGTAAGAGAGCTTGAGAAAGTAGAGAGCTAATGGTGTAAAAGTGAAGAAGAAGAGGATGGGTATTTATAGATAATATTTGAGATTAAAATATAGATTTGTAGTTTTAATTAAATAAATTTTCTTAAAACTTGAGTAAACTTATTTAATTCAACACTTACCATCCATTTAAAATTCAAACACTTAAGAGTTAAGTAAAGAATAAGGTTGATTATTTACTTTATGTCACATGTGATGTGATGTGTGTGTTTTATTTATTTTACTTTTGTTAACTGTTTCTAGAAGTTTTCTAAGTGTGATTATTAAAACTAACAATGTTTAGTTAATTTTTAACTACCTTTATATGTTAGCCTGTTTATTAAATTGTGTACATAATGGTGCAACGACGCTGCGACAACTTTTAGACTGTAAAAATGTTGATTTTTTACAAAATGTTTTGTGGTCATATTTTGACGTTTTATTTAAACTATTTATTTATGTAAACCAAATTTAAAAATAAATTTGTATAATTTTATTAAAAATATAAACACTCACAAATAAATTAAAATAATTTATTAAGTTATTTATACTTACTTTTCTAAAATCAAGATTTTGTCACTTTTGTCGATATAAGAAAATGTCAGTATTTTTACGTATATTTCTATTTCCAAATATCAACTAATATTATTTAAATCATAAAACCTTTTATATTTTGTATTTAAATCACTTCAAATGTTATATTTTGAGGTGGTAAATTTTGGGTCGTTACATTCTCTCCTACTTAAAATAATTTCGTCCTCAAAATTAGATAAGAAGAAAATAGCTCAACAGGAAATATATATTCAATAAAATGGAATATATACAATAAGTGACTATACCCAGGCGGTGAGTACACTCAAAAGATAGATAAAGTCTATACATCGATCCTAAAATCGGGATATGCTTCTCTCATTCTATCTTCTGTTTCCCATGTGCAATCATCAGCATCCCCGCTCCATTAAACTTTGACCAATCGTACTACCTTCCTTCTTAATAGTTTTTCATCTTGATCCACAATTCGAGCAGGGCTTCTAATAACCATTAATTTTGGTTCTATCTCCAAGTCATCCTAGGGACCCGCTTCTATGATTTGTTCTGGGTCATATACGTGCTTCCATAAATGTGATACGTGAAAAACATTGTGTACCCTAGACAATCTTTCAGGCAATTGTACTCGATAAGCTAGTGGGCCGATTTGTTCGAGAATGGGAAAAGGTCCAATATGTCAAGGTGCTAACTTCCCAGCTCTTCCAACTCTTACTACTTCTTTCATTGGAGAGACTTTCAAAAAGACCGAATCTCCAATTGAGAATTCCAGATTTCTACGCCTTCGGTCTACCTAACTCTTCTGTCTACTTTGGGCTTCTTTAAGCTTTTTTCTAATCATATCAACTTTCTCTGAAGCTTCTTGTATCATGAATGGGCCAAGCACTAATAGATCTTCGATTTTATCTAACATGCCAGTGATTTACGTGGATGACCATCTAGAGCTTCATACGGTGCCATGTCGATACTAGCTTGATAAATATTGTTGTAGGAGAACTCTAGTAAATGTAAATGATTCTCCTATGAGCCTCCAAAGTCTAGAATACATGCTCTTAAAATGTCTTCTAAAATGCGGTTGACTCTTTCTGTCTGTCCATCAGTTTGAGGGTGATATGCAGTGCTTATACTCAGCTTCATTCCGAAAGTTGTCTGTAGTGCTTCCCAAAACTGACTAGTGAAGACTGGATCAAGATCACTTACTATATGACTTGGAACTCCATGCAATCAGACAATCTCCTTCATATATATCTCCACAAGGCTTGCTTCTGTTCTTGTTTGCTTAACAGGAATAAAGTGTGCACTTTTGGTTAATCGGTCTATGATAACCCAAATGCCTTCATTTCCTTTCCTCTTTCGGGGTAAGCCATCAATGAAATACATGAATATTTGATCCTATTTCCAAGCTGGAATCTCCAAAGGTTAAAGTAATCCTACCGTCTTATGTTGATCGCTTTTGATTCTTTAGTAATTTCACAATGGCTGACATAGATAGATATGTCCCTCTTCATGCTTCTCCACCATAAGCTTCATGTACTTGTACATCGTATGAATTCCCGGATCAATGCTAAGTTTGGCTGTGTGGAATTCAGCTAATACTTCTTGCTTAATATTTCCCACATCCGAAACACAAATTATTCCATTTAACCGTAATACTTCATGGCTATCTATTTTAAAGCTTGAACTCCTTCCTTTGTGTATATCTTCAATAATCTCCATTAGGAATCGATCTTCTTTTTGCTTGCTAGTTATTTTCTCCTAAAGAGTTGTAGTTACTACCAAATAAGAAATAATAGCTAACTTCCTACTCAATGCATCAGCTACTACATTGGCTTACTCGGGTGTATATAAAATATCCAGATCATATGATGCGAGAAATTCAAGCCAGCGTTACTGTCTCATGTTTAAATCCTTCTGGGTGAAAAGACACTTTAAAGAATTGTGGTCCATGAAGAGGTCAAATTTTTCACCTAAAAGATAGAATATTATTTACTAAGGTCAATTCAAAGTTTTATCGAAATAAACTGTAAAAGATTCTTTCCCAATAAGTAATGTCTCCATATCTTTAATGTGAACACAACGGCTAATAATTCTAAGTCATGTGTTGCATAATTCTTCTCATGCATCTTTATCTGTCTACTTGCGTAAGCAATCACCTTCCCATCTTGCATTAAACCTGCACCAACTCCTTCTCCACAAGCATCTGTATATACAGTCAATCCACTATTTCCATTTATAATTGCTAAAACTGGAGTTTTTATCAACCTCTTCTTTAGTTCTTGGATTGCTTCTTCACATTTAGGAGTCCAAACAAATTTAGCATCCTTCATTGTCAACTTCGTTAGGTGATAGACAATCTTAGATAAGTCTTGAACAAATCTTCTGTAATATCCTGCCAAACCTAAGAAGTTACGAATCTCTTTTGGAGTTTGTGGCTGCTTCCAATCTTGAATAGCTGCAACTTTCCCTAAATCCACTAAAATTCCATCCCTTGATATTATATGTCCAACGAAATTGTAACGACCCGGTATTTCGTGCCATTCGCATCCGCACATGTCAGACTTGAATTGCTCAAAATACCAGATTGTTAATTTAAATTTGGCAAAACTCAGCATATACGGTAAATTAATCAATTACAGAATCACAGATACAGAGTAATATAATAGTAAGCAGCGGGATAGAATAAATAGTTGTTCATGAAGCTACTATATAAAACATCAGAGTTTGAATAGCATACAACAAATATCTCAAATACAGTGAAGTCTCGAATACAAACAGATGACATCTCTGAACAAGTGAACTGGAAAAGCTGAAAGCTGAATAAATGCAGATAGATCTCCAAGCGAAGCTCTAAACTCCAAAGGTGAGTCTCAAATGCTGTGACACTCAGCCTGACCCGAGCGTTAAGAAAAAAAAAAACAAAACACTCGAGTCAGGATTAACATTCTTATATCAATAAATCCAACTCAAGTGAAATATCAACTGAAATATAAGTAACTCAAAGGATGTTTGGGATAACCATCCTCTAAGGATCCGGGGAACTATCTAGTATGTAGTAATATATGCTATTATAGTACGTCTATAGTAAAGTAAACTATTAAAATAACATTATGGTGTTACCCATATCCCCCTTAACACATTTTATATATTCCCATAGTCTATACAGTACCGTAACTCCCTCCGTAAACCGAAGGGCTATTAGAGGGCACTCAATAAGTATTGTACAAAACGAACTCGTAGAAGGCACGCTAGGGTATATGAATATGGCACACGAGGAAATGTTAGGGCAGATATACCGTTTGCGGATTCGGACCGGTGGTAACGCGTAGCATCTAATACCGCCCACCTCGGACACACTCCCATATCAAAAATCGAGAGGTGGCCACCAAAACAATCACAAATTAGAATATAGTATCGAAGAAATTCGCCCAATAGAAGGAATGACTTCACTTGGCCTGGCATGGCTCCTGATTTTAGTCACATCTAAGATGACTCAAGGGTGTCAGGGTCACGTCATACCTTATACAGAAATCGTTCACCAAACCATCCTACTTTATTTGTAGAATCTCCACCACGTACATAGTCGTCAAAGTGGTTTTCGGTATTGGCATAGAGTATGACAATATCCGATCGCGATCTCTTTAACATCCAAACGTTATTATAACACCGTGGTGATTTTAAAATAGTTTAAACTTCAAAACCAAAATATCATTTCCATTTTAAAACCATATTAATACGATATCATTTTACACTTAAAATAATTTTCATTTCCAAATCAATAACACTTTCAAAGTTATAACACTTTTGACATTATAAACTTAGAATTTATAGTTATTTGGAAATCTTAATACTTTGAAAACATAACTTTGAAATCATAACTTCCCACTTGAACAATTTAGATATTAATAATAGTTTATATAATAAAATAGTTTATAAAATAAAATAGTTTATATTAAATATGATTTATATAAAATAGTTTCTATTAAAATAATTTATAATGTAAAATATAAAATAATTTTAAAAATAATTTAAAAATACTTATATAATAAAATAGTTTCCTCAAATTTCACAAATCGATTCAAATCAACTCGAATTCCAACGTTCAAATTTAATTCAATTTCAATTCATAAATTTCAACTCAACTCAGTCTCAAAATAAACCTTTTCAAATTTTATTGATTTCAATTACAAATTTGAACCACAAAGTAAACTATTTCAATTTCAATATATTTCAAAGCTTTAAAATTCAAACATTTTCAAAACTAGATTTGATAATTTCATATATATCAAAATTTAACTTTGTTATTATTTAGTTTTGAAATGTTTACTTAATAAATCCAATATCATTTAAATAAAAACCCAGATTACAAATAAACTAAATATTTACTTCAATTTATCTAAACTTGAAATATTCATTTAATTACCTTAAACCAAAAATCAAGTTATAAAATCATATCCTTTAAAATCTCAATTTCAATAAGTTTCAAATCGATTTAATTAAATAAAATTCTTAACTAAATACAGTTCCAAATAAATTCAAATTTATCTTCCCAACCTTACTTAAAAAAATCATTATAAATCTATCTTAAAATATAATTTCAAACTAACTTATAACCTTAAAATTTTCAAACATATAAATTTAAAAATCTAAATTTTAAACATATATAAAATAACATATATATATACATGTATAATATCTTAAAATCAATATTTATTGAACCCAAAATATTCATTTTAAAACCTAGGAAATTATTTTCAAATATATATATATATATATATATATATATATATATATATATATATATATATATATATATATATAGACAAACGGTGTATGTATATAAATTTCTATCCTATGGTCAAGTGATACAGATATTTATCATTTCAATTTGCAATTTAAATATATAAGGGTATATATCATTTCAACCCGCAATCCCAAATTCAATTAAATGAAAATTGCTAGGGTTTATCATTTCAACCCGTAACGATTTTCTCTTATTCTACAAGATCGTTCGGGTATGTATCATTTCAAATCATAGTGAATTGTATACTAACTGAGAACTTATAGAGTGATAACAGATATGATAATAATAAAACATGCGTATGTCTTCAATATAAATAACAAATAATGGTGTCAGATGTCACTGGTGAACAAATACAGATAACAACATATATATAGCAGTTTAAATAACTAACAGCAGCAAATTTCAATTGTCGTTTCAATTGAAATCAAATTTAATAAATATAAGAATGTTAATCATGAATAATTGCTCACCTTATGAGGCTAGAGAGATTAGACAATGAATTTGAGTTACAGATTCAAGCACGAATTCCAAATCAAAGCCTAGTTGGCATGAATTCGACGAACAAAGCAGGCAACGAAAAGAGAAGGTGACTACTTGCCTGGTGGGGACGTAGTGGAGTAGCTCGTCTTGGTGGGACTGCACCTTCGGCTGGGTGTGATGAGGTTCGACAGAAAATGAGGAGGCGGGTCACGCGCTTCGGTGAGGTTGTAAGCTCGGATCTGCACTGGCTGAAGTGATGGGAAAAGAGAGAGAGAGGAATTGCAATGTAGGAGGGGTCCTGTCGACTGGGAAGGCAGTCATGCTACGGGAAGGACGGGCTTCAGTTCAAGGAGGCGGAGGCCAACATTTGCACGGCTAGAGTGGTGGAGAGGTGCGGCTACTACTGCTCGACAGTTGAACGTGGGTCGATTCATGGTGGAAGATTGGTCGTGTGAGCAGGTGAGCAAGGCTAGAGAAAACAAAGGGCATGAGAACACGGTGGAGGAGCTCGAGTGCTATCAAGTTCACGCATGGCAAAGCATTCAGTGAGAGAAGGGCAGGGGAGAGGGAGGCCAATCACCGCGTTCAAAGATGCTTTAAATTTTTTTTAGGAGAACCAAAAACAGTGAAAAATAAATAGGTTGATATTATAATATATATTTTTATTTATTACGAAGAAGAAGACAGAACGTATAATAAAGTTTGAACTGGTAGTACAATATTAGTCACGACCATTGATTTCTGAAAAAAAATGAAATAGTAATAGCTTGTGGCTGTTGGGTTGATATATGGTGGAAACTGAATAGTCAAAGGAATTTGAAATGTTCGAAATCGTGCCACATTGCAAATCGTTTCATCGACCCCGCAGCAAGCTGGACTTCAAAACACAGAAACGGATATACTACAGAGATCAGCACGATGAGACGATCAAAATGGCATATAGATATTAGTGGTACGATCATCCTATCAAAAGTTGATATTCTGTAACAAAAATGCTTCTAAATTGCCGAAATTAAGATAAACGGAGAAATAGCGGTCCTAATTTGGAGAAACAAAATATGATGTCTCCCTCAGAAGATGATTACATTCTATATAAAAATATTCAGGTTCGGAAAATATTTTATTATCATCAAGTATTAACTGATTTAAATTGAAATAAAATTACACAACAAAATAAACTTCCATATTATCTAACGAAAATTTACCATTTGCTATGTTTAAATAGACGTACTTCAAATATCATATTTTTTTTCTAAATTTTATAACTTAAAATTTTCACAAAAAAAATCAATTAATTACATTATAAAAATCAATAAAATTTATAGGTCCTTACACTCTTTCCCACTCAAAACTTTTCGTCCCCAAAAAGGAAGGAGGTAGGAGAATAGAAACAACCAGAAATAAAAATAGATTGAAATACAAATAAAATGATTAATTTAAAACCATATAAATTTCAGTTCAAATTAATTAATGTTCAACCATTATTTAAATTCAAGATAATTCATTGAGTTGATTTAAATTTTATTAATTCCCTTAAAATATAATTTGTTTTATTCATCTCATGTATTCATTATCCTATGATCCAATTTATCTTAATTAACATTTCTATAATCGTAAAATTAAGTATAAAACATTATTATAACCACTCAAGTTTATTTATAAATTCCTTTACCATCGTTTTACATTGTAAATTATTCAATTATATATTCAACTTTTGAATGATTTAGGTAAGTTATATATTGGAAAGTAATTAAGTATTATACTAATTCAATTATTTCAAGTTTAAGTATTTATTCAAAAAATTGGCTTCTTTTGTAACTAAAATCATACTTTAAGAAAAATTAAGAATTAAATTTCTGATTCCTCTTCAAACCATTTAAAGATATATATATATATATATATATATATATATATATATATATATATATATATGTATGCACACACCATATATATATATCAAATCAAATCTATAATCATAACATATATATATATATATAATATATTATAAATCAAGTCATATTCAAGAAATTTAAATCAAATTATTTTTCAAAACAAACGTGTAGCAATGCTACTGAATGGTCTCTCCACTCTAAAACTCAAAAATGAATGTCGATGATGCGACCGTCATCACCGAAACTATTTTCCAGTGACAAAAGAGAAGAGCACTGATTTATAACATTTAAAATTTGTTTGGAACAAATTCTATTTAAAAATAATATGTACTTTAAAACTTTAAAACCAAAGTTTGGAATCACTGGAAATTGAAATTTTCAAATTCTAAATCAATTTATAACCATGTTTATTTATAATTCCATTTATTTATATCATGCGACAACATCAATGATTTACAAAGCAATAAATGAAAATCCAATATTATCATTTCATTAACCAATTGTTTTACCAATTACCTTTCAGAAAATTTACTTATATCTA
The DNA here is from genome assembly GCA_030765085.1 of Allium cepa. Classification (NCBI taxonomy): domain Eukaryota; kingdom Viridiplantae; phylum Streptophyta; class Magnoliopsida; order Asparagales; family Amaryllidaceae; genus Allium; species Allium cepa. The sequence goes on from CM060935.1 coordinate 390,711,474, forward strand.
CATATAATATAATCATACAAAATTATTAAATTTCAAGAACAATTGTGTCAGTTTGCTCTGTTCAAGTGTTTTGGAAATCCTATCGATAGCGTTGACCAGACGAATCGATCGAAAACCCAAATCAACATTAGTAACTCAAACAACACAATATATAAAACAATTTAATATTAAGAAATATACTCCCTCACTCGATAATACAAAATGAATTTCAAAGTGAGGTCAGGGATTCAAATTCAAGGGGACCCTAATCAAAGCAAATTCTAGCTAAGAAGATAGGCTTGAGCGGGAGATAAAATAATTAAATTTCAAAATAGAAAGATGGATATGCTGATATTAATCGCGGGCAACCTTAGCCGGGTCAACCGTGAATTCAAGAATAAGATCGATGCATAATCCAGAGGCAAATCGACATTCGATCTCAAGAGATAGAATTCGAGCATTGCAAGAGATAACAACATCGTAAACTAAGGATACCGAAATCTCCGGCGAATCGATGCTATTTTAAATGAGTTTCACCCCTTTACAAATCATTCAAAGATTGGCGGAAACACCGATTTTTATAGAGATCATTCGAAGTGGATTTATAGGATACTCCAGAATCAAAAGAATACAAATAAGGGGAGACAAGAATGGATTTCGGAACAAGTGAGAGAGTTCCAAACTTCAAAGGAAACCAAATCAAAGAGAAAGGAATTCAAGCTCGAGTAAAAGTGATTCGGTAATTAAATTTACTCTATATGCTAAGTTTTGCCTAAAACCAAAGCTCTAATACCTGCTATAACAGCTTGATATTTTCAACCTTAATTTATTAAAATTATTATCAACTCTATAATTGAAAATATAGATTTTAAATAAATATTTAAACATATTATAAAATTTATTTATACATTAAGTCTATATATATATATATTTTAACAAAATTATAAATAAATTCTTATAATTTATAAATTCAAAAATTAACTTATAACTGTAAAGTTTTCAAAACATATAATCTTAAAAAAATTATTTTAAACCCTTATAAAAATACATTGATATATATAATATCTTAAAATCAATATTTTTAAACCCAAAATATTCTTTTCAAAACCTTAGAAATTATTTTAATATATACAGACCAATGGTGTCTGTATATAATTTTCTATCCTATGGTCAAGTGATACAGATATTTATGATTTCAATCCGCAATATAAATATGTACGGGTATATATCATTTCAATTGGCAATCCCAAATTCATTTAAATGAAAATCGCTTGGGTTTATCATTTCAACCATAACAATTTTCTCCTATTCATCGTTCGGGTATGATCATTACAACCCATAGTGAATTATGTACTAACAGGGAACTTGCAGAGTGGTAACATATATAATAATAATAATAAAACAGGCATATATCATCAATATAAATAACAAATAATGGTGTTAGATCTCACTGGTGAACAAATACAGATAGCAGCATATATATAGCAATTTAAATAACTAACAGCAGCATATTTCAATTGTCGTTTCAATTGAAATGAAATTTAATTAATATAAGAACGTTAGTCATGAGTGATTGCTCACCTTCCGAGGCTAGAGAGATTAGATAATGAATTTGAGTTACAGAATCAAGCATGAATTCCAGATCAAAGCTAGATTGGCACGAATTCGACGAACAAAGCAAGCAACGAAAAGGGAAGGTGTCTACTTGCTAGGTAGGGACGCAACGAAGTAGCTCGTCTTGGGTAGGGCTGCACTTCGCTTGGGTGTGATGAGGTTCGACACAAAAGGAGGAGGCGGGTTATGCGCTTTGGCGAGGTTAGAAGCTTGGATCTGCACTGGCCGAAGTGATGGGAAAAGAGAGAGAGGGGAACTGCAATGGAGGAGGGGTCCTGCTGACTGGGAGGGTAGTCATGCTACGGGAAGGACGGGCTTCGGTTCAAGGAAGCGAAGGCCAGCATTTGCACGACTAGAGTGGTGGAGAGGTGCGGCTACTGCTACTCGACAGTTGAACGTGGGTCGGGTCATGATGGAGGATTGGTAGTGTGAGTAGGCGAGCGAGGCCAGAGAAAACGACGGGATTGAGCACACGGTGGAGGAGCTCGAGTGTTGTCAAGTTCGCGCATGGCAGAGCATGTAGTGAGAGAAGGGCAGGGGAGAGGGAGGCCAATCACTGCATTCAAAGATGCTTTAAAACTTTAGGAGAACAAAAAACAGTGAAACATGAACAGGTTGATATTATAATATATATTTTTATTTACTACGAAGAAGAAGACATAACGTATAATGAATTTTGAACTGGTAGGTACAATAATAGTCACGACCTTTGATTTCTGAAAAAAAAGAAACAGTAATAACCGATGGCTGTTGGGTTGATATATGGTGGAAATTGAATAGTCAAAGGTATTAGAAATGTTCGAAACTGTACCGACACTGCAGATCGTTTCATCTACCCCGCAGTGAGCCAGACTCCAAAACACAAAAAATGAATATACTGTAGAGATCAGCACGACGAGACGATCAAAACGGTATATAGATATCAGTGGTACGATCATCCTATCAAAAATCGATATTCGGTATCGAAAATGCTGCTAAAATGCCAAAATTAAGATAAACGGAGCAATAGTAGTCCAAATTTGAAGAAACAAAATTCGACGTCCCCCTCAGAAGATGATTTACAAATTTTCTATATAAAAGTATTCAGGTTTGGAAAATATTTTATTATCATCAAATATTAACTGATTTAAATTGAAATAAAATTACACAACAAAATAAACTTCCATATTATTTGATGAAAATTTACCATTTGCTATGTTTAAATAGACGTATTCCAAATATCACTTTTTTATTTCCAATTTTTCTAATTTAAAAATTTCACAAAAAAATTCAATTAATTACGTTATACAAATAAATAAAATTTACGGGTCGTTACTGAATCATACCTCCTTCTCTTAAAAATGGCACTTTGAGAATTGGCTTTATGCACATTATTCCTCAATATCTCCAACACGGCTTCTAAATGCCTTGCGTGTTCTTCTTCTGTCTTTGAGTAGATAAGGATATCATCAATAAAGACTAACATGAATTTGTTCAGCACATCTCTAAACACTCTATTCATAAGGTCAACAAAATAAGCAGATGCATTCGTTAGCCGAAAAGGCATAACCAGCCACTCATAGGAAGTATTCGGACTTTTGAATGCAGTTAGATGGGTGCAATCTTCTGTGATCCTTAACTAATGGAATCCTGTGGCTAGGATCATTTTAGAGAAAACTCGAGCTCCGTGTAACTAGTCAAACAGGTCATCTATTCGGGGTAGAAGATACTTGTTCTTAATGTTTGTTTATTTAGATCTCGATAGTCAACACATAATCTCGAAGATCCATTCGATTTAGCAACAAAAACTACCGTTGATCTCTAACTTGAATGGCTAGGTCTTATCAATCCTTTCTTTAATAACTCTTAGTTTTAGTTATTCAACTCATCCCTTTATTTTGGAGCCATCCTTCTATCTTGTTGATTAATTGGCATCGCACCCGGAACTAAATCGATATGGAATTCGATTCCTTGATGTAGGAGCAAACTTTTTTACTTCCTCAAACATATCTACAAATTCTTTAACAACGGGTATTGTTTCTAATCCTGTCTAGGATGTATCTAAAGCATAAAGAAAACTATCCCTTCTTGGACTAGGACCTTCACAAGGTATTTCTATGATTTTCGCAAAGACGGTTCATAAAGATATTGTAACAGCCCGCAAATCTGTACCCCTTGAGTCAACACTATTCTAAAACAATCAACCCTAGTTGTACAGAAATATGAACCATTTGGGTTAAAGAAGAAGAGGTAGAAGAAGAAAATAGAAAACAACAACAGAATCTAACCATCGCAGCGGAATAAATATAATAGATAACAAAAAATCTTTACTCAAAATCAAATATATCTGTTTACATTACATTATCAGAGTACATCATAAGAGTTCACACAACATCAATAGCATACAACTAGATACACAACTACTCAACACAGCGGCATATACATATAAAACAAGTACGAGAATACGCATCGTCGTCTAGCTCGTCTCCTGAGCTCCACAGCATCAAAACATGTATCCTATAATACTCGGTCTGACCCGAGCATTACAATTAAATAACACCCAAGTCAGTCTGGAATACCAGCATGAGAAAATCATACTCAATTGATTATTAAAGTTTCAAAAATCCTTTGAAAACAAAAGCATCTCGTAAGACCACGCCACAAATAAACATGTCGGGTTTTTGCCTTACGATAGCTAAAATAATTTTTATAGAAATCCTCTGATATTATAATAGAGTCTATATACAAATACATATAAAATAGCCAAAATTGTTACATTATTAAATTCCAGCTACTAGCCACAAAGTGGGTAATACAAACAAAACTCGAACAAGGCTCGTAGGGAGAATGGATTTCCAACTAATGACTAGGCACTGGGGTACCACCTGTCGTAGTACGGGGCCTAGATCACCGTACCGAGGAGTACACCCGCTCCCCTGCAACACAAGGCCGGGACTACCCCTTACTGGATAATCCCGAGTGAGATCACCCCACGGTTGGGATCAGTAACCGCCCACTAAGCCGAAATAAAAAGGGACATCTAGACTGGAATGACCTCACCCTGCTTGGGTGCTACCCACCTAGTCTTGCTGCATAACCCCTGATTTTCAGTCATTCCCATTTGATGAGGCTTGAGGCTAAGCGTTACCTTTCTAGAACATATCCCTTAGAATGCCCATCGTCCACCTGACGATGTTTCGCAAGCATTCATCCATACAAGTCCGTCCTGTGCTCGAACGGAACCGAAGGTACTATTCCTACTACATCCATTTGGAAATATCCTCAGGATTAGTAGCGACTAGCTCTTGCACTTCACTGCTCCATCTTCGAATCCAAAATCGTTTTCACGAAACGTACAAACCGGATCGAAGTGGTTTTCGAGAGATAAATCTCGATCCCGGTCTCTTCGAAACGATCAACGCATTTGTCCAATATTGATAGTCGGTTATTTAACTATCAATTTATATTCACAAACATCCATCAAACAATAAATAATTTCCCAAATTATTTATTTATCTCAAAAATATCTTCCTAAGATATTATTTTCACCTTTCAAATTCCTTAGAAAACAGTTTTCAAAACTACCTGCCTTTCTCAGAATAAATCCCAAGTATTTCTATTCCCACGGGAATCACCAAGCACAAAACTACATTTTTCTAAATTAATTTAAAACACTTTTCCTTTAAAAACATACTTTAAAACATACAAGTTAAAATTACTTTAATAATTTGTTAAAAATACATACTATATGAATATTTGAAATAAGGTTGCTTAATAAATATAAAACTAGATTTCTACCTTTTCTTAAAAGCAAGATACTAAGTTACTTCTTAATAATTACTGCAAAAATAGATTAAAAGAAATATTTACTTTAGACTTTAAATATTAGAAATAACAAATTTTACATAACTTTCTTTCTTTAAAAACAACTTTAAAATATTTAATTTATATTTAAAAATTTACCTTTAAAAACATGTACTTGGCTATCCAGAGAAAATTCCAACTTCAATCACTTAAATCAATTTCCCTAAATAGATTTCCAATTTATTTTATTTGAAATAAATTCCTTTACTTATCAGTTCATTTCCAAATTCAGTAGTTATGGACTTTATTATTATTATCTTTTCCAATTTCTTCTTTACTCTTTCAATAATTCAAATCTTAAATTCTAAATAAATGTTTGTTCTTTTTAATTAATAATACTGCATTAAAAATTCATTAACTTTCTATTTATTCAAATTTTCCTTTCCATTCTCAGGATTCATTAATTAGAATTTTAAAGTCACTTTATTTCTTTTCCAAGTCATTCTCAAATTTATTCTATAATTATTTTACTTACAATTTCACTTCTTTTATTTTCATTTCAGAAAATCAAATTTATATTTTTGGTAATTCATTATACCCAATTATTTCCACCAAGCCATAGCATTCAATACTTCCACATAATTCATCATAGAATATCAAATAATCAGAACAGAGAATATTAAATGATTTAAATAAAAGTTGCGGGGTCCAGTTGGATCCCTCCAACCTGTTTTCCCTGCATCCACAAACATTAGCATCACATAATATGACAAATTCAAATTATACTATACTATATCACGTCAATCAGTTCAACCATACAATCAATTATTTGAATTTAATCATTTAAATTTTTAATTGCAGCTGTGTGAGATTAACTCACCTTTGGCCTAAGATTTGCAGTCTATTTCCATTCATCTCCATTCCAGCTTGTCTCTCGATTTTTAGACCTTGTATAACATTTTATAATTTATTAATATTTGAATTAATTGAACAATTTATTATTATTTATCCATTTAATTTAAACCAACAAATGTTCCTTTAAACTAATAGTTAAATTTTTAACTTAATTTCCTTTTACTAAAATATTTTGGGGGTTAAATAATTAAACAAGTTATTTAATAAATTAATCTTCATAATGTATTATTTTAAACTAACCAGTACGTGCAAATATATATATATATTTATATAGATAATTACCTTTATACATATGTCCTGTGAAACCCATACTTATAAAAGCAATTTATATATATACTAAACATTCTATTAAGATACAACTCTTCATCATATAAACCAAAATCTATATAAGTTTCCAATCATTTCAAAATTCCTATTTCCTTTTCCCCTTTTCCCATAATCATATCTATTAAATTAAACAACCGTTTTAAATCTAATTTGCCTAGATAATTTTATCATTATATTTTATTTTTATTTTTTTCTGCAGTAAGTAGAAACATGCATAAACTTTCCTGTAAATTCCTAATATTTTTTTCTTCTTCCATTTCCAGTAAACACAAAAGTAATTGTTTACTCTAAAATTTTTATATTAACTAACACATTATTTAAACTACTAAATCCTCTTTTGAACTATTTATACATTAATAAAATAAATTATAGATTTCATTTACTGTAAAAAAAAATTCTATATGTATATATAAATCAACGGTTTACCAAACTTACTGTTATACATTATTTATTTATATATTTTTTTAAACTTGATAAATGATTTAAAACAGAAAATACCTCCCCTCGGACTCTTCCAATGAACAGCCCCTTACAAACTTGCCCAAACCTCAATCGCCGCAGTTGACATTGACTCCAAGCTCGCGTATCCCACAAACCCTCCTTGCTTCCATTGCTGATGTTCTAATGATGAACGAAGACCCAAAATCCCAAAATCTCGCTTGCTTCCACCCTCGACTACACACCCATACACCCAGATATGACTCCACTATCGACTTCCCCCCCTCGCGACTCACCTAAGCCCTTTAACTCACGAGGCACCGCTCCATCGATTGAGATGAACGAGGACGAGCGGTTCGATTTCCAGTGGGAAGGTGCTCGGCTGGTTTTGATTTAGGTTCTCTCTCTCTCTTTTTTTTTAGAAGAATACGATTTTGTTTAGAGAAGAAGAAAGGGGATTTGCGTCTGAAGGCCTTTTTTTTATAAATAATCTTTGTCTCGGCTGGAAAGAAATAGGAGGACGTGATATGAAAAGGTGGTGGCATATAAAGAAAGCTTTGCGTGAAGAAAATATCTAGCTATAGTGATTGAAAATAAAACTGATGTGACAAGATTTGACTAGTCAACAATGTATATTATATTGAGTTTCCGATAAAAATTCAATGCGTTTATATGTCGTACGCTCACACAACAACTCCAATCGCTCCGAAATTTGAAATCCGATAATAATACAATATTACGGATCCAATGGAACTGATTTCTTCGAATTCTGAGACTGTGTCTCGGAAGGTTATTTTTTTAAATTCAATTTAAACTATAAAATTTTAAAACTGAACAAACCACTGTTAAATTCAATTTTACAACTTCTATTATCCTCTGTACTATCAATATAAATTTTACAAGCCTTCAAATTATTTTTAACAGGCTTAAAATTCTAGATTCAACAATTTACCCAATTTCGATAATTAAATTTAACAATTAATTATTAAATAAATACTGATATTTGAAATTAAAGTTAATAATTAACCTTTGAATATTTAAAATTAATTAAATATTCTCATTTCAAATACTTAAAAATTCTGGGTCGTCACAGATATCATTCTTCTTTTGCAATCGAGCACAACTTTATACTTAGCCAACCGATCCATGCTGAGTAAAATTTCAAAACCAATAAAATCTAAGACAAAAAGGTCAAAAGGAAAGTGATGGGGAGGATAGGAAATTGGGAATTTTTCATAGTGAATACAAAGATCACTGGAACCTCCTATAGGATTCGTCACGCAGATAGGGTCGTCAACAATTTTAGGTTTAGGTTTCAATTCTTCTAGAGTTACTTTAGAAATAAAACTATGAGAAGCTCCTGTGTCAAATAACACTCTAACTAAAACATCTTTGATAAAAATATTTCCTCCCAACACTCCTGTTCCCTTCACATCTTGGGAAGTTGAAGGCTCATCCATGCTAGCATAAATTTTGACTTGTTCTACTTTCTTTATTAGGGGACAATCCTTTATCATGTGTCTTGATTGATGACAATTAAAGAAGCTTCTTGGTGCTGATCCTTGAGTTCAGGGTTCTCTATAATGAATTTATAGGTGGCCCTTTTGTTGGCAATTGTAACAAGTGACATCTTTAAAGCGGTTATTCTGAGATCCTCCTTTGGGTTTTCCTTGCCATGGCATCTTTCCATTGAACTTCCTCTTCTTCCAGTTACCGTTGTTGCCTTCTTATACTATGGATGGATCTATCTTATCCAAAGCTTCATATCTGTATCCCATGTCTATTAAATCTACAAATGGTTCTTTCACATGCCCAGACATTCTGACATGGTATTGCTTCTTCATTCCTGAGATAAACTTTTCATTCTTTTTAGGGGCGTATCTATCAATCTAGGCCTAAAATGAGATAATTCGTTAAACTTGCTGCCATACTCCTCAAATGACATCTCCTCCTCCAGTTTAAAGTTCATAAAATTTCAGTAAAGACGGGATTTTCTTGCTTCCGACATATACTACTCCTCTAGAATTTCTTTGAATCGTTCCCATGAGAAATTATCTTCTGACTCATTCTGAGTACAAGATTCCCAACAAACTAGAGCTCTGTCTTGTAGTTGCCAAGAAGCTAAGAATCTCTTCTACTCATCTCCAATATTCAGTCCTTTAAAAATTCTTTCACAAGAGCGGATCCAAGCTTGTACTTCAATGATGGTTTCCATTCCTTTGAAAGGTTTACCACCAAGGCTGGTATAGTTCTTGCATAAAGTTGCAAAGTTGACTTAGGGCTGTACTGAACTGCTACTTCCTTGACTACTGTAGCTGCTGGAGTTTGACCATTTGTGGTATTACTTCCGCCCCTACCTTGCACTCTTCTTCCACTCATTTTCCACTATCTTTATATAGTGAGAAAAAGATCTTAAGGATATATAGATGATATATCTTAGGGAACGCTATACAGTATTAATATACTTATTCAAGTTAAAGTTTTAATTGTGCGCTCTCTTAGAATAAACTCATTCTAGGGTATTACTAACCCTATCTTTAATGAGTCATACCCCAACAAAGCCAAGATTCTCACTTAACCTTCGGCTCAGATACCAAATGTCACTACCCGTCTCCTCGACCCATAGAAATCAACACTAATACATCCACGGTATTTACATGCCATAAATCTAAGTGCCGAGGAGGCAGATTATCAGGGATTTAAAAGAAAATAAAGATAGAAAATAACATAATAATAGAATCTCACATCGCATTCAACATTTTAACTATACATAAATGATCATAGTCAAATACAAATCCAGCTGGATAGTTATAACTGTCTATCCGAACATATGTTGGAAAATACATACTACATAACATAGTGGAAGATGGGTAGATATCTACATTAGGTATTTCAGCTTCATAACTTTGAAAGACTTCTCCAAAATTCTCCCCAACATGCTCCAAAATGCTCCTAAGGTATCCTGACTACTTGGCTTCCCGAAAAATAGGGCAGCTAGTGTTTGAAGGGAAAAACAAATTCCGGGTCAGTCATGGGATTGGTGTGAGAACTGAAAGCACGATGTTTTGAAAACAAAAAGGTATCTCATAAGACCATTTCGTACATAAACACGGAACAGACTTTTACCTTATCATAACCACAACTCTTTATTGCGTAAAATTTGGGGATATTATTTTTAATGACATTCTTTGAAAATGTTTGCAAATAAACTTATTAATCTTAGGCGAAATTGTTTCATTGATCAAATTCCAACATACAAGGTTCTGCAAACAAAACAGTAAGTATTTATTGGGAAATGGATTTCCATACATATGACCAGGTGAATGGACTACTTTCCGATAGGTACACCTCTAGATGGTTGCCCAGAGGAACCATCACAAAGCTCCTCTACTAACACAAGATCGGCCTACCTCTATAACTAGACAGTATCGAATATGTCATCCCTCGGTCATTACCTACCTTTATCCAGGAGCTCTCTTCGCATACGTCCATATTAATTTACATGCCGAACGTCATAGCAGAGGGAAATATACCTAGAAGGGAATGACCATACCCTAATTAGGAACGACACACTTAGATTTTCCACATCTAACCCTGTTTCGGTCATTTTCGGTTGATGAGGCTCGAGGCAATGATTACCTTTTCACATAGCACATCTTCTTTCACTTTGAATGCCCCATTGCCATTCCACATTCACAAGACTGATTTCTACAAATGTATAACTTCCTGAGCTCGTATGTCTCAAGAAAGGGTGTTATGCTAAGAGAAGGTGTCTTTTTGCCACAGATTGATATACTTTTATAGAGATTACTCATTGTGATTTGGTATGCAAGTTCAGACATTCATCTATACAATTTCGATCTAGGACTGAACAAAACCATAGGTACTTTCCTCGGCCATTAGTAGGCGAGAAGTCCTTGTGGTTCTGTGATTTTTCATAACAAAGGTACCGCTGCTACAATATAGTGAATTAGGATTTTATCCCCAATTAATCAACAAGTATCCCTCATTATTTTTCGTCTCAATATCTCCATCTTCAAACTTCTTCATTCTTCTAACACGTAAACTGTTTCGTAGTGGTTTTCAGATAGGAATCAACCAAATCCGACCCAGTTCCTATGGAATACAATCATCGATAAAAGAAGATGTAATTAGATGATTACTTTACAATTCATTCATTTTTCTTTACCAAAATATCTTCGAGAGATATATATTCTCAAAATATTCTTTTAGTGAATACGGAATCATTTAAACCTCTTTTTTGAATATTTCTCAAATCATTTTTAAAGAGTATCTTTTGAGAAAAAAGGATTATAGAAATCACTCTACTTTTATTCAATATCAACTTCCATATTCAACAAGTGTTATGGGTGGAATAATGGTGATATCACCTTTTAAATTCCATGAATAGGACAAGTTCTCTCTTTAAATTTTAATAATGTGTGTACGAAGATTATTTCTATAAAATCCAAGTTGAGCATCCGGTCTTTCCTTTCGATATGCTCTACCCCCTTGCCTATAAGAGAAAATTGAGGCCATGTAAGTTCAGTGCACTGGTTGCTCCATCCCTAACCTTAGTTACACACCTTATTTTACTTTTAGATCTCACAAGCGGGACAAGTGCACTAGTCGTTTTCGCATACTCATTTTTCCTTTTAAAATCACTTAACTATTTGTTTAACCATCTTTGAAATTTTTTGAATTGTTCAAATATATTTTTAAAATACTTTATTATTTACATTAAAAATTTATATAATATTTGGGAAAGAATTGTTTAATTCCAACCTTTATTTCAAAAGTTATTGAAACACGTTGCGAAAATGGGTTGAAAATAGTGTTTTAAAAGTTATATTCTTTAAAACGACTTTTATATCATTTAGAAATCCATTTTTTCAACTTCAGTAACTTTTAAAACATTATAAAAGATTTTTAGAATTCATTTAATGTTTTTAAAATGATTATTTTAACAATTTCCAACTTTGGTCATTTAGTACAAAAACTGGATTTTTCTTGAAAATTTGGTTTTTCCATGTTTTAAAATATACAAGATGAAATCTTGATTTTATTGTTTCATTTAAAAGTTATGGATATAAGGATTCAAAAAATTCTTACTTCGAAGAATTCCAAACTATATTCCACTTTGTGTGTTCATTTGAACTTTTAACGTGAAAACACAAACTACCGTTACGTGACGCGTCTAATTTTAGGCGTATTTTGAGATTCATATCCAAACTTTGTCGAGACAAGTTTAAACACTTAGGAATCTTTTATAAAGCATATTCAAACATTTTTTTAAAGGTATAAATGATTTTATATCATATTTCATTTCTTTTGAAAAGTGATTTTCATGTGATTATATGTTGTGTAAATCTGTGACTTGTTTCAACATATATATTCAAAAATCCAAAACAATGTTCATAACCATTTTAACATATCCTAACATGTCTTATGAACTTGCATATTAATTTAACAACTTTTTCATTACAATGTCACACGATTATCATTTATTAACATATTTGCTAACTAACTTTGGCAAATGACTTAAAGGTGGTTTCTTTCTTTTTCAAACACTTATCAAACATTATTGTTAACATCCAAACAACATTTATAAATTGCAAAACATCATATAAATATTTCCTACTTAACAATTTCGTGTTCTCACCTTTTGTTGCTTTCAAACTCGTTCTAACCTTTGCTAAACTTTGCATTAAGCTCTTAGAACTTGCTAAACTTCCTCATACTTTCCTTCGGAGGTCGACGACCGAGCTTGAAGGGGAAGATGTGCTTGGCCAAATTGAGAAAAAGGGAGGAGGACCGTGAGTAATGAGAGGAGGAAGGAGGAGTTTGAAGTGAAGTTCGAGTGGTTTTGATGAGTTTTTCTTTGTGATTTAATTCTTGGAATATTTTGGCCTAACTCTGTTAAGGTGAATAGCCACTAATGGATGTAAGAGAGCTTGAGAAAGTAGAGAAGAAATGATGTAAAAGTGAAGAAGAAGAAGAAGAAGAGGATGGGTATTTATAGAAAATATTTGAGATTAAAATATAGATTTGTGTTTTACTTAAATAACCTTCCTTAAAAATTGAGTAAACTTATTTAATCAACACGTACCATCCACATCACATCACACCTTTAAAATTCAAATATTTAAGAGTTAAGTAAAGAATAAGAATGATTACTTTACTTTATGTCACATGTGATGTGATGTGTTTTGTCTTATTTAGTTTACTTTTGCTAATTATTTCTAGAAGTTTTCTGAGTGTGATTATTAAAAGTAACCTTGTTTAGTTAATTGTCAACTGCCTTTATCTGTTAACATGTTTATTTAATTGTGCACATAAAGGTGCAACGACGTTGCGATAACTTTTAGACTTTGAAAATGTTGATTTTTGATAAAATGTTTTACGGTCATATTTTGACGTTTTAGGTAAAATATTTATTTATGTAAACCAAATTTAAAAATAAATTTGTATAATACTACTTAAAAATACAAACATTCGTTCTAATAACCCGTATATTTTAATGGTTTTAATAACGTAAATAACTAAAATTTTGTGAAATTTGAAATAATAAAGTTTGGAAATAAAAATTTGATATTTGGTATACATCAGGAAATGGAAAATTTTCATCAGTAAATATGAAAGTATATTTTCTTTGGTAATTTTATTTAAATTTAAATCAGTCAATATTTGATGATAATAAAATGTTTTCCAAAACTGAATATTTTTATTTAATAAATTTGCAAATCATCTTCTGAGTGAGACGTCATATTTCGTTTCTCCAAATTTGGACTGCTATTGCTCTGTTTATCTTATTTTCGACAAATTTGCAGCATTTTCGATACCGATTTTTGAATTTTGATAGGATGGTCGTACCGCTGATGGTTGTATATCGTTTTGATCGTCTTGTCGTGCTGATCTTCACAGTATTTTCATTTCTGCGATTTGAAGTCTGGTTCGCTGCGAAATCGATGAAACAATTTGCAGTATCGGTATAGTTTCAACCTTTTGAATTCCTTGTTGATTCATATACCTACCGTGTTATCCCAATAGACATTTGCCTTTTTACATCCCTGAATATCAGCTTTTGACTCTTGTTATCACACTAGTTCTTTTTATTTATGGTGCGTTCATTTTTAATCTGCTTTTGCTAGAGAAAATAATACATGTACAAATATATACATACATATATACATACATACATGCATACATACATACATATATACATACATACATGCATACATACATACATACATACATACATATATTTATATATATATATACATATAAAATCTCGTATGTTTCTTGTGAACCGCTCCTCAACTTCTCTCTGAAATCTGACCGTCCATTCCCTTTCTTCCCTACCTCTTAACCACCTTCCTTGGCCGTTCTTTTTCCCTTGCTTCCTCCTTCCATTGGCATATCATCCTTCTCCTCCGCCCCTTCTTCTCGTTCATGGCAACCGACCCTACCACTTCATCCTCCCACTCCATGACATCAAGCAACATCGACAGCCACCTCGACTCTAGCCGAGGCATGCCATCAATAACCTAACCCGCATCACCTCCCCCTTCATCCCGAAACTTCCGTGCCCCATCATCTCACAACAAGTCGTCCACTGCTCGACCCCGACCTGAGTGCAGCAACTCCAAGCATGCCGCCATCCCCAAAGCCTTGTTCGAAGCTGAGCTCTCAATCTTCTCTTTTTTATAGGTATATATATTTGTATCGTTTATGCAAATTTTATTTAAAACTTGTTATTTGTAAACATAGGAAATATGAGTTGTATATATATAATCGATTTGTGTGAGTTTACTGTATTCATGTTGGTAGTTTTGCACTATTCAAGTTTTACATATAATTGGGTGAATATATACGTTTAAAAGTATATTTTTTGTGTGTGTTATCAGTCAAATATCCGGATATATATTTATATGTAATATAGATATGTTGGTATATGTTAAGGGTATGGTGTATATATGTATATGCAATGTAAATTTTGTACGTGTTTTATATATATGAAAGGTTTATGTAAGTATATTATAAATGAAGTTTTGTTCTTTTGGTTTGTTTTATAAAAATATATATTTTTCTAGAACTTTATATATATTTTACAGTTTGTATGTATAAGTATATATATGTGTGTAAAATATGTTTCAGGTTGTATTCTTTATGTAAGTTTATACATGGGTGTATATCTATATATTTTTACATTAGAGATATAACTTACTGCTTATATATAAATCTTTATATAATTGTATGCCTGTTATATATGGGACAGTTGATCTTTTATAAAGTTCTGAAAAGGTACATATATATATATATATATATTTATTACACTTGTTTATATATATTTATAGTCTTTGCCGATTCTATATAAATGGTGATAAGTTTATATATATAAGTTATAATTATTTTAGAAAAATAAACAAACTATAGAACAGTTTCAATGTATAAGTGGTTTTATATAAAAAGTTATATGGTATGTTTTGTTTGGATATGGATATAAAACATTTGTTATATATTTGTATAAGTAATATATATATATATATATATATATATTAAAATAAATTGTTTATATTGACTTTACAATAAATATTGATATTTGAATCTTCTCTTTAGAAGTATATATATATATATATATATATTATTTTTAAAATTTAGTATTAATTATTAGCGAAGAATATATGGATATAATTTTTATTTTTGTTTCGGTTTTTGTGAAACTAATTTTGATCTGTTCTCATCGATTTATGTTATCAGCTTTATCCGTCGAATTTGTGCCAATATTTTTTTTGCTTTGGAATTCATGCTTGGATTCGTAACTCATCCTGTTCTCCTGTTTTTCTAGCCCCGAAAGGTGAGCAATCACTCTCGATTAACATTCTTATATTTATTAAATTTGATTTTCAATTGAAACGACAACTGAAGTATTCTACTATTGGTTATTTAAATTGCTATATATATGTTATTCTCTGCAACTATTCACATGTGACCCCTCACACCATTATCTGTTACTTATATTGATGATGTATGCCTATTACGGATATGTTATATTATTATCATCACTGTCCTCACTCTACAAGTTCTCTGTTAGTATATATTTCCCTATGGGTTAAAATAATACATACCTGAACGATCTTATATATAAAGAGGAAATCGTTATAGGTTGAAACGATAAACCCAAGCGATTTTCATTGAATTGAATTTAGGATTGTAAGTTGAAAAGATATATACCCATAGATAATTAAATTGCGGATTGAAATGATAAATATCTGTATCACTTGACCATAGGATAGAAAATTATATACAGACACCGTTGGTCTATTTATTTATTTTGAAATGATGTCCAAGATTTAAATATATATATATATATGGTTTTATATAAATATTGATTTTTAATATTATATATAAATGTTATTTTATATATAGTTAAATTCTTGATTTTTAAAACTATATGTATGAAAATTTTAAAATTATAAGTTAGTTTTGAAATTTTAAATTTCAAGAATTTACTTATAATTTTACTATTTTAAAATATGTATAAATTAGTTTTAATATAAAATAAGTTTAATAATA
Organism: Allium cepa; assembly: GCA_030765085.1. Lineage (NCBI taxonomy): Eukaryota > Viridiplantae > Streptophyta > Magnoliopsida > Asparagales > Amaryllidaceae > Allium > Allium cepa. The sequence goes on from CM060935.1 coordinate 390,728,106, forward strand.
AGATTTAATTTAGTAAAGTTTGATTTAATTAATATATAATATGTTTAAATATTTATTTAAAATTATATTTTAAAAATAGATTTTATAATAATTTTTATAAGTTAAGGTTGGAAAGAGAAATAGAAATTAGTTTGAAATTATACTTATTTAAGAATTATACTCAAATAAGTTGATTTGAAATTTATTTTAATGATATGATTTTACAACTTGATTTTGATTAAAAATGATTTAAATGAATATTTCAAGTTTAATAAATTGAATGGGATATTTAGTTTATTTTGTAATTTAAAGTTTTATTTAAATATTTCAAAACTAAATAATAGTAAAGTGAATTTGACATATGTAAGAAATTGTCAAAATTTAGTTTGTAAATGTTTGAATATTAAAGCTTTGAAATCTATTGAAGTGAAATGCTTTAATTTGTAGTTTATATCTATATTTGAAAACGATATTAAATGGTTTATTGAGATTTGAATTGAAATGGAAGAACTGAGATTTGATTTAAATGGGATTTTGGTATTCGACTAAATTTGATTCCATTTGTGAACTTGGAGGAAACTATTTTATTTTATAAAGTATTTTATTATATATAAAAACTATATATATATATATATATTATTTTAATAAACTATTTTTGATAAAAATCTTTTTAGTATAAACTAATTAATATAAACTATTTTAATATACTAAATATTTTAGTATAAACTATTTTATTATATACTATTTTCTATATCTAAACTGTTTAAGTGGGAAGTTATGTTTTCAAAGTATTATGTCTTCAAGTGTTATGATTTCTATGTGTTATAATTTTGGAAAGAGCTATGATTTTGGAAATAGATATATTTGAAGTGAAATTGATATAGTATTGATATGGTTTTGAAATGGATATGTTAATTTGGCTTTGAAGTATAAACTATTTTGAAATGACCACGGTGTTATAATAACGTTTGGTTGTTAAAGAGACCGGGATCGGATATTGTCATACTCTCTGCCAATATCGGAAACCACTTTAACAACCATGTACGCGGTAGAGATTCCAGAATGAAGTGGGATGGTTGGCGATGATCCTATATGAGGTATATACGTGGACCCAACTCCCATGAGTTGGCTTAAGGTGACTAGAACATGAGCAGTTGACGGACTAAGTGAGGTAGCTCCTCCGATCGGACACACATCATCGATACCTTTCTATTACTTTGTGACTGATTGGGTGCACCCTCAGATTTTTGGGAGTATGGATCGAGTTGGGCAGTAGCTATGGCTATGCATTACCAACAGCTCGAAAGTGTAATTGGTATATCTACCCTGGCATTACCTAGTTGTGCCGTGTCACCTACCATATCGAGCCCACTATGAGTTCGTTTTGTACTGCACCTATGGAGTGCCCTCTGATAAGCCTCCAGTTTACGGGAGAAGTTATAGTACTGTATGGACTATGGGAATATATAAAAATGTGTTAAGGGGGATATGGGTAATGCCTTAAATCTATTTTAGTACTTTTACTTTACTATAAACATTATTATAATAGCATATATTACCACATGGTAGATAGTTCCACGGATCCTTAGAGGATGGGTATCCCAAACATCCTTTAAGTTACTTGTATTTCAGTTGATATTTCACTTGAGTTCGATTTATTGATACAAGAATATTAATACTGACTCGAGTGTCATTGTTTCTTCTTTACGCTCAGGCCAGACTGAGTGTCACAGCATTTGAGACTCGCCTTTGGAGTTGGAGCTTCGCTTGGAGATCCATCTGTATCTATTCAGCTTCCGGTTATTCAGTTGACTCTAGTGATATATTCAAATTTTGTTATTTGACTATGGTATTGAGACTTCTATGTATTCGAGACTTCTGTATATCTTGTTTAGGATTTGATGGGCTAATTGTTAGGAGATGATAATATTTTATCATTTAGGATTTGTTTAGTTATGCTCGTCCAACACTAACTATTGTTGAATAAGTCCATAAAAAAATTTTCTTAGTCAGGTATAAGTTAGGTAAATAGGAATTAGGGAACCTTGAGAACAAACCCCTTGTGAATTAAGTTTCACAGTTTGACTAAAAGTGTTTGGTGAAAGAATTAAGTTAAAATTCATCTTTTAATAGTGGTAAGCTGAAAGTAAACTTTTAATAAAACATTGTTTAATATAATCTAAAAAAGGATAAAGATTTGAGAATATTTAATTATAATAAAGAAGAATTATTTAAATGTGAGTTTAACCCATTTCAAATTTGCTATATCATATCTATGATGCTATAAACTATTATTGATTTCTTGAATGATAGTTAGATTTGTTTGATTGATTGTTTAATTGAAATTAATTTGGATATTCCATTTAAACTGTTTAAGTGTCATTATAGCAATTTTTGCTACAATAAGTGTATTTGAACTTTAGTTTGTGTTGTCACAAAAGTGGACGTTCAAAATTCTTAAATCATTTTGATTAGTGATATTTTAAACATTTTAAATTATGATTTTGGAATTAATTAACCAATTTAATCAAAGATGTTTAAAATTGGTTAATCTGAGATCATTTTAAGTAATGATATTGAACTTTGATTAATCATTTTAATTAATGGTTGTTTCGATTTAATTAATTATTTCAACCAATAATATTTTGAATTTAGTTGACCATTTTAATTGATGATCTTTAAATTTAACTAAATTATTTTAATCAATGATATTTGAAATGTAATTAATCATTTTAACTAATAGTTATTTGAATTTAATTAATTGCTTTGATTAATAGTGTTTAAATATTATTAATCACTTTATTCAATGATATTTCAAATTAGTTATTCATTTTAATTATTGATTATTTGAATTTTATAAATCATTTGATAAGTGATATTTTAAGTTAGTCAATTGATTTAATAAATGAGTTTAAAATAAATTAACTAATTTGATGAAAGTTTTTTGGAAGTAATTAACTATTGTATTAAAGATAATTGATTTGTTTATCAAAGAAATTTGTTAATTTGATTAATTTTTTTTAGAATAATTAATGTTGAGTCAAGATTTTTATAGAGTTTTGATTTCTGACAAAGGGATAAGCCGTGATTGACAAAAAGAAGTTATTTAGACACAAAGAGCTCCATATGATTAGAGGTTGATTATTTGGTATGTTAGTAATGATTATTTATGTTAAAATCTATCCTCAAATAATCTTATGCCTTTAATCTTCGAATATATATATAAATATATATGAGTGCAAATTAACTGTGCAGTCTGGACAAAACCGGTCGACCGGTCAAAAACCAGGTGTCGACCGCTTTTGCCCAGAATGCACAGATAATGTACACAAGTGAACATAACGTATATATATATATATATTCAAATTCCTGTCTATCGGTCATTTTTTGACCTGTCGACCGTTTTTAAACAGAGAGCAACCTTTTCAAAAAGACACTTCTTTCTCCAATGGTTGCATCTCTTACCTTTCATCAATGATCATATCTATTAATGGCTACTGTTCACAAAGAGTTACAACTATTTTTCTCTATATAAACTCATCTAAATCATTGATTCAAACAGATGAAAAATGTATGTTTTTCTACTCTAATTTCTGATCTTACTTTCTAAACACTCCTGCATTCTAAAAGCTCTCAATTATTTTGATTGCTTATTGAATCATTGAAATTATTTCATATCTTTTGATTCAATAAGTAATATACTTCCCTTAATCTTCACAAAACATCATTCACATATTTTGAGGATAAGATTATAGGAAGTTTGTACTACAAGTGACAAAACTGTGTTAGCAAGAACACATACTGTCAATAAACAATTATATTTATCTGTGTTGAAGTCCTCGGTGTTGTAAGAGGCAAGTGTTGAAGTCCTCAGTGTATTAGAGGCGTGAAATCCCGTTCGTTTGCTCGGGTGTTGTAAACCTGTTCCTTCGGGTGAAGCGAGGTAATTAATAGTGAAAATCCAGATAGAAGTCTGGGACTGGACGTAGGACGGTGCTCCGAACCAGTATAAAAATCTCTGGTGTGATTTTTCTATTTTTATTTACTTTGCTACTATCATCTATTTCCGCATTTATATTATATTCCATATTACACGATCCCTGTGTACTATATTAGCACGTGCACGATCACGCACTTTTCATTTGGTATCAGAGCCTGGTTTTCTAGAGATCGTAACAACATCCTAGAATAAATGGCTACAAAGAGATCTAGTCAAGGCAATAAGAAGAGGAAGAGCAATAAAGAACAATCAAAGGAGCAAACAAACAAATGCTTCATGGCAAAAGATAACGAGGTTAGTGATCTAACTTTTGATGATAGGATAGAAGTAAATTCAGAACTTCTAGACACTTTAAAAAGTCTCAAAAGAAAATATAAGGAAGCTCTGGAAAATCAGAAGAAAGCAGAATTCGAAAGAGATATGCTTAAAGACGAGAAGAGAATATTAGAAGAAGAACTTGAGAAAATTCAAGATTCAAACAATTCTCAACTCGCTCTATTAAGTCAAGAAATAGAAGCTCAAAAAGGAAAGAATAATGCTCTAGCTTCTGAAAATCATGAGTTAAAAACAAAAATTAAAATTGTTGAGTTAGATAACACTAGTCTCAAAACTAAGCTTGATGACATTACTAAAAATATTTCCAATTTTAATAAAGGGAGACAAAATTTATCCAGGATTATTGAAAATTCTCAACCTGCTTCAAATAAGAAGGGATTAGGTTATGTTAAGAATTCAAAAGCTCACAATGATAGAAGTGGTGTAGGCTATAAACAAGCTAAAAGTAAAAATATTACTAGATATGCATTCATGTATACTAACTCTAGTGCTAGTGCTAGTAATCAAGATAGTTTTAAAACCAGTTATAGTCATAATAGTACTTTGTTTAGAAATGATAGAAATTATTCTTCAAGTACTAAGCTAATGACTAATAGTATTAAGATATGGATTCCAGCTAATATGATTGATCATAATAAACAACTTTATATTAGCAACTATTATAAGAATGTAATTTGTAATGAAAATTATATTTATAAAGGTTCAACCACACCCAAATGGGTATGGTTTCCAAAGACCTAACCCCCCGGACCCTAACATAGTAAGTGGGTACCGAAAATTATTATTATTTTTTACACGTACTTAGAGAAACAAAAGGAAAAGGATAGATTTTGGAATTTCAAAGAATGTTCCATATGTTTAATAGAATTACATGCTTACAAATAAATATGGACTTCGGTAAATATGGTAAAATTTATTTTACTTTTCCTTCATAATTAATAATGAGTTTATCTCGTTATATACAAGATATTTTATATAATTTTATATATTTCCTCATTCTTTTTGATAATGACAAAGGGGGAGAAATTCATATGCATATAAATAGAAAGGGATATTATACTTAGGGGGAGATGTTATACTTAGGTGGAGCTTTAAAGACATTATCTGGCACTTGTACTAAATATTGTCGTGTTTTAATTCGTACTAGACTTGTGTGTATTATCATCTTGTGTGAATGTTACTCTTGATCTATGGTAGTAGTTTTATGTTGCTTATAATCTTTTTTACATCCTCCATTTAAACAACTCCTTTTTGTCGATGACAAAGGGGGAGAAAATTGTGCTAACAGTATATATGCAGGACACAATCTCAGGGGGGTATCTTATGCAGGGGGAGATTCATAAATATGTTGTCATCAATCAAAAAGGGGGAGAATGTTGAGTCAAGATTTTTATAGAGTTTTGATTTCTGACAAAGGGATAAGCCGTGATCGACAAAAAGAAGTTATTTAGACACAAAGAGCTCCATATGATTAGAGGTTGATTATTTTGTATGTTAGTAATGATTATTTATGTTAAAATCTATCCTCAAATAATCTTATGCCTTTAATCTTCGAATATATATATAAATATATATGAGTGCACATTAACTGTGCAGTATGGACAAAACCGGTCGACCGGTCAAAAACCAGGTGTCGACCGTTTTTGCCCAGAATGCACAGATAATGTGCACAAGTGAACATAACGTATATATATATCCAAATTCCTGTCTACCGGTCATTTTTTGACCTGTCGACCGTTTTTAAACAGAGAGCAACCTTTTCAAAAAGACACTTCTTTCTCCAATGGTTGCATCTCTTACCTTTCATCAATGATCATATCTATTAATGGCTACTGTTCACAAAGAGTTACAACTATTTTTCTCTATATAAACTCATCTAAATCATTGATTCAAACAGATGAAAAATATATGTTTTTCTACTCTAATTTCTGATCTTACTTTCTAAATACTCTTGCATTCTAAAAGCTCTCAATTATTTTGATTGCTTATTGAATCATTGAAATTATTTCATATCTTTTGATTCAATAAGTAATATACTTCCCTTAATCTTCACAAAACATCATTCACATATTTTGAGGATAAGATTATAGGAAGTTTGTACTACAAGTGACAAAACTGTGTTAGCAAGAACGCATACTGTCAACAAACAATTATATTTATCTGTGTTGAAGTCCTCGGTTTTGTAAGAGGCAAGTGTTGAAGTCCTCAGTGTATTGGAGGCGTGAAATCCCGTTCGTTTGCTCGGGTGTTGTAAACCTGTTCCTCCGGGTGAAGCGAGGTAATTAATAGTGAAAATCCAGATAGAAGTCTTGGACTGGACGTAGGACGGTGCTCCGAACCAGTATAAAAATCTATGGTGTGATTTTTCTATTTTTATTTACTTTGCTACTATCATCTATTTCCGCATTTATATTATATTCCATATTACACGATCCGTGTGTACTATATTAGCACGTGCACGATCACGCACTTTTCATTTAATATTGTTTTAGATTTATATAAGAGTTTATAAATGTGATTAATTATCTTCTAGGATAATTAATGTTATTTCAGATCTAATAAACGATTTTAAATTTAATTTATTTTCTTTGAGAAAATTTATGTGGTTATAAAGTTTTAAAAAGAGTATTATAAATCATCCCCCAGGACGATTAACATTGTTTGAATTTACAAAGGTATATAATTGTTTTATTATTCTTTGAGATAATATATATTGTTTTAAATTAATAAATAATGTTTTTTTAACTGAGAATATTTAAATAAAATTATTTAAAAATAAAGCTAAATGTAAATAGTTTGGGTTTATAGTAAACCATGTTTTAAATGACATTTTTTTTACCCTTGTTTAATACACTTAGTACTATATATTTGTCTTTTAAAAAGGACACAATTTTTAATCTCAAATTTTGTTTGAAACGGTTTCAAAAGATTTTAAGAAAAAGTAATTGCGGTATTATTTGAAAATATTTCTAAAATATAAAAATTTTGGAAAAGAAATTTTAAATGGAATGCATTTTCTTTGGGATAATTTGAGGAAAAACATTTCCGTTAATTTTGCGGTAATCTGAATTATCTTTTGAGTAACAATCAGATGTTTTCTTAAGCAAACGTTATGGAGCACATAGTAAATTATTCTCTTTAACATTGTGTGATCGAAATGAGTCCAAATCAAAACGAACCCAAAGTGAGTTTTAGTAAATAAATTTGTTTGAAGTTATTTCATGAAAGAAATATATGTAGTATGCTTTCAAAGATGAGTTTTGAAATTTATAACTAGTTATTTAATCTTTAACTTCCCTTAATAGGGAACTGATTTCAAAATAAAAAGTAGTTATGATAAAAGATTATTGTGGATAAATGGATCTTCCCCTTTGATAAGATAAGGGATAATTTAACGTTGATTTAAGTAGGTTAGATTGGATAGGAAGGTTTTAATAGACATTATTTTATTAAAACTATAGCTTTTATGAAACTTGTAAGTAGTGTAAAATATATGTTGTTTTGGGTCAACTCATAAACATCGTCCATTTTAACACTCTAAGTTAAAGAGGTCAAGAGATTGATTTAGTTTTAAAAGATCCAAACTTTTATTAGATCTTCACTTAAACTGTAAAAAGTAAAATAAAATTAGTACTTCTATGTACTGTTAGGATATAGAAGAGTGTTATACAAATAGATAAGGTAGAATAAGTTATTATTTGATGTTTTATAAAGAAACGACTTTATAAAATATTCTTAAACTTAGGTGAAAATTTATGAAATAATTCATAAATGATTTTGGTATTGAAAAAATACTAAATGCAAATAAAAGTGTGACTACTCACCTTTCTGACCCTTGAGAATGACACTTAATACATCCATGGTACTCATGTACCGTTGCCCAAGTATCTGAAAGATGAGTTGTCATGGGGTAAAATATTAGAACGAAACAATAATCTTACAATGGACTAGTTAAATATAACATAAAAATAAGACAGTACATAAGGTTACTCCCCAACATGGAGTTATCAGAGTTACAATAAAAGTACTACTATCAGTCTAGGTAGTTATAACAACCTGCCTTTAAATATACATACATAGAGCCAACATTTCATAATAGTGGAAACAAATAGCTAGATAAATAAGGAGCCTCCTGCTCATCCACCATCTTCAAAAGAGTTATTAGACAAGTAATTACACTATTCTGTTATTATTAAGCAAGGTCAATAATTCTCTCTTGTTTTATTAGGCAAGTAGTTATACTATTCTGTTTTATTAGGTAGGGATAGTAATTCTTTCTTGTTTTATTAAGCAAGTAATTATAATATTATGTTTTATTAGGAAAACTTATTCTTAAACAAATTGGTACCCTAACCACCTTATAACTAGAACCATCTTTAGTCGGTTTAAAAAAAACCATTCGAGACGTTTTATCCATATTTTTATTCTAGATATAAAATCCATTATTTAATCATTTAAAAACATACTGACTATTCAAATTCAAAGTGATTAAAATATGGATCGTTACAAAAAGTGATTTAGAAATATTGTTATAACTAAGAAACCAATAATTTTAGATAGTGAGTTCCAATTTTGTCTGAAGTAGCATAGGTAATCCTCTAAAAAAATAACCAAAGGCTGATGGGCAAAATGGCAGGCTTAGGAAACTATTCACATTCTTAGGCAGTCAGGAAAGTTTTAAGCCTAAGTTAATATTTGTTTATTAGTCATTTGACATTTAAACTAATGTTAATTGTTAGATTTTTTTTCTTTACGGATTATGATTGGTTTGATTGAATTGATTGATTGAGTGATCTTATACACCATAGTTTATAAAGTTAAAATTTATAAACCAAGGTTTTTGGATTGTAATTAGTAGACCTAAATCCTAGTGATTTTGACAAGTGATTTTTGGGAAAATTTGAGAAATAAATGTACTATTTGCTTAAGTTGTAGTTTTAGGGAGAATAGGAATACCATTGAAAGCTTTATATTATTTTGATTCTATAGTATAACATGTTTTGTTAGGAAGACCCCCTCCTTGACATATTTTTAATTTGGTTTTGATTTACTTCTCTTTTCGATGAATTCGAAAATTAATTTCCATGTAAAAACTCGGGCATATGATTCTAAATTAGAAATATTAGATGCATATTATTTCATATAGAATACTCTCTGTATTTTGTTGCATATGTTTATTACATTGCTGTTAGTGGCACCATGTTACCTGATTGCATATGGTTGTTACAGTATCTATATTACATGTGTTTATAGCAGAAAAAATATAACAAAGGAAAATAAAACTCACCAGATTTACTAAAAACAAAGTAAGTAAATTGATTTTTCTTAGGTTGGTTATTAGTTCTTCCACTGTTCAATAATTTTAGGGATAAAATATTTTTATGTCGGGAGAATGTAACGACCTGTAAATTAATCACTTTATATTTGAATATTTAAATTATTTTTGTGTATTTAAATAAGGGATTTTGATAATCGAATAAACATCTTTTAAATAATAATTAATGATGTTAAAATCATTTTCAAAGTATGTTTACTAAACTAGTTAGTTAAAAAAATAGAAAATATGACCAAAAAACGTTTTCCAAAGGTTTGACTTTTCGGTATCGACAAGTCGCTGGGAACATCATGCACACTTGTATCAACATGCACACACACATATACTTGTCATATAGTAAGTTAATTAAGGTACTAGTAGTAATAAACCATGCTTACTTTGAATATAAACATGATGTGACACATTATGTTTAAAAGAAAAAGAAATAATAAAATATAAAAGTAGATTTCATGTATCACCATATCTTAGTGCACATTGTGGAGCAAGGCATGTTCAAGCATGGATATAGCTCGCTAGGTAATGTGTAGAAGAGAGAGGGAGGGGGACACGTGGAATCCTGTGAGTGGTGGAGAAGATGCAAGATTAATTTAGTCATTTTATGTGTTTCATGCCTATATATGCCCATCTACTCTCCATATTTTCTAACTGTATGATACTATTCTCATTTTCTAAATCCTTCATCTCTTCATATATGAAAGATTCATGGCTTCTTAGGAAAATTTCCAAGTCCAAAAATTGGTCCATCCACCTTAAAACTAGTTTGTATATTCCTAAAACCAACTCAAAACCATTCCATTTTCATTATGGTCATGTCCTACAACCCCTAGATTGAGCCCTAAAGTAACTCAAGGGCCCACTAACTTAAGTCATTTGTATAGTAAAGCCTAGTTCTAGTGTTGTTCGAGAAGTTAGTGCAAATTCGGTAAAGTTAGTTAGCGTTTCGATGAGTAAAACTCCACCCTTATAACCAAAGTTTTTAAACTATTTTAATGCTCATATTTTTGACCTATGAATGCTTGTTGTACATGTGTAGAGATGGTTTGGTAGTTGGTTTGGTCCATGTTGCAAAAAGTTTTCTCATTTGGAAGTTAGTTTGCATGTAGTAAGCAATATGAAAAGTTAGTAGATAAAGTTAATTATAGTGTTAGAAAATGTTTAACATATGTCGTATTATTGTAAATCACCTAGTATATATGTTCATACCCTCGCTATATGATGTTTGGTTGTATTGCAATGACATATACTTGATTTCCAAACTGCTTATGTATCGGTAGTCACTATATCGGCCCTTACGGAAAAGTCCACTTTATCGAACCATTTGGTTTCATCTTTACGCTGGATTAGTTTTACAAGTCAAGAAAGTTTTGAAATAATAATGATTCCAAATTTAATTGATTATTTTAATAAATTGATTATTTAATTAATAAGGATTAAGGTTAACTAATTAACTTATTAATGATGTGGTTTAAATTTGAATAATTACTTTGTTAATGGTGTTTTAAATTTAATGAATAATTTATTTAATGATGTTTAAGAAGGCTAATTAATCTTTTAATAATGATGGATTAAAATTAACTAATCAATGAATTAATGATATTTTTAAATTAATTAGTTTTTTAATTAATGGCTTCTCAAGTTAATCAACGTGTTTTAACTTTAATTAATCTCATTTAATGATGTCTATAATTAATAAATTGTAACGACAGGAAATTATTGTCAAGGACAAAATTTCACAGCTTTTTAGCCTTGAGGACAGACCTTCAATATTTTACCCTGAAGGACAACTTTCTGTAGGTATCATTTTTTAGCTATTGATAGCAGTTTTTAGGTATCAGTTTGAAGTTATTGGTAGCAGTTTTTAGGTATCAGTTTTAGCTCGGTAGCAGTTTTGTTGTCCTTATGAATAATTTTGGAAAATGTTTGTCCTTATGAATAATTTTTAGAAGAATGTTTGTCATTGTAGTAAAAATATTGAGGTCGTGTCCTTGAGGCAAAAAATATACAAATATTTGTCCTTTAAATTAATTCCCCCTTGTAACAATCCAAAAAATTAGAGTAATAATAATTAATCAACAAATTAAATGAATAATAAAATAGGTTTGGGAAATTGTCAGAATTGATCTATAGGTGTTGTACCATTGGATACATGGTAATTTTCCAAGCAATTTTCATATTTAACTTGTCAAAATCCTTGCTGGTATGAAGAAATTACAAGAGAAATAAGAAATCAAAATATATAATTGAAAAAAAAATATACGTATCCATAGGTCGACTTGCATTTGGGTCAGGTCGATCCTTCTTTGTTACTGGACAAAGAATCATCCAGTACGAGCCGAAAGTTCTGGAGTTCGTTTTTCATGATATCCTGTGCGTTTGTGGTTGCATCCGAGGGTCCCTAGCTAGCCTATGACGTGGTTGCACCAGATTCTATCTTCAAATCGAACAGTTTGAGATCCCTAAGCCACACTATAAATAGAACCCTATGCCTAGCTATTTTTCTCATTCAGATTTTCTCCCAATTGGATTCGTTGCCTGAGACTGAACCCTAAATAGAAAAAAATTCTAGGGAGGAAATCTTTTTAATACAAATTTTTATGCCCTAAAAGTGGATCCAAAAAGCCAAATATTAGAGCTCAGGACTACCGGTGAGTGCTTTGTAACTATTTTAGATTTGTAAGCAATTTAAAAGAATAGGGTTCTCAATAGTTTGTAGTTTTTATATAATTTTGAGACAGTTTTTATGTAAGTTTATTTACAGTCAAATTTTAAGTAAATTTCAGAATTTGTTTCCAGTCTATTTTATTTAGCTATTTTATTTAGTTGTTTACAGTTATTTACCGTTATTTATATCTGTTTTAAGTTGGAATGTAGCCTGTAAGTGTCAGTTTCTTTTATAGAAATTTAATCTTTTTTGACGCGAATAATATTAAAAAGAGAAGAATTCACAAATATGGATTAGAATAGAAAAACACTAATTTTATAGAAATCGGATGAAAAATGAGAAAAACTAAATAAAACAGAGATGGACTAAAATAAGAAAATTTGATATATTTGCAAGCATAATTATAACAAGTGTTTATAACTAAAAAGAGAAAATAGAATAGTAACAGTTGCAAGAACAATTATAACACGTAGGTTATAATTAGAAAGAAACAATAGAAGGGGCATATTTTAAAACTTAGATCTTGGATATAGTTAATAAGCGAATATAGCAGCTATGGGTCGTACCGGCAGCATGTTTCAGGTCTAGGATTGATGGTCTCACACGTAGGTGAGGCTGGGCACGCTTATGCTGATTAGGGTAAATAAGCGGCCAATAGATAAAGGCTAAAATTTGGGGATTTGGCCAAAAAGCTTGAAGATTTGTTTGTTAGGACCAGTACCGGCATCATTCCCTTTCAAGTCAAGGACTAATGGTCACACACGTGGGTGAGGCTGGGTACGCTTATGCCTAATGGGTAAATAAAGGGTCAAATAGGGGGTGACAGTTATTGTCGCCGGCGATGACCGAGCGTGCGACATCGATTAGGGTAAATAAACCGCTACTGCATCCTAAGCGCTAAGAGATGCCTTTTGCTGAGGGACATACAGGATTGGCCCATAATGGCACAATAGAGATACGAAAGGCCGAATAATGGGTAGGATTTCAGCCTAATCAAGATTAGAAGTTGAGATATGATTAGGGTTTCAACCTAATCACAATATTTTGTGACAAGAACAAACAATCAAATCAAACAATCAAAGCAAATTGTCAAACATAATTAGAAATAATATTTTATGAAGTTTTATATTTTCTGTATTTTCCTTTCATGCTAGAAATATTGCTTGGTCTATTAACTTTACCTTGCTTAGAAATGCTAGTAATTACTTTCGCTCACTAGGCTTATTGTCTGACCCACTCCTCTATCTTTCCTTTCCCCTCATACACCAGCAGAGTTGAGGATAGTTGATTCAGGTTGCTTAGCGATTCATTTTTGGAGTTTTCTCATTTCAGATGCACTATTCTTCTTTTCATCTTTTTCATTTGGCTTATGGTACTTGTGAGGGGGATTATTATTTTTATTTCTATACTCTGATTTTGTGAGACTGACATGTATTTTTATAAGACATAAGATATTTTTGAGACATGTTATGTTGTTGTGACTTATTTTGAAATGAAGTTTAATTCTAAAAGATAAGTTATTATTTAAATGTTTTCCGCTACTTTTACTTATTTTTCTTGTGAATCTCAGTCTCTGTGATGCTCTAGCTACACCTATAACGCACCATGTCCTTTAGGGTGCCTATTTTGGGGATACTAAGTGGTGTGGGAGATTTTAGAGATGGAGGTAGAGACATTGGTTGGGTTGGATTTTGGGAAAGGTTCGAGAGAAAAAAAAATTCGCAAGCCGAGGAAAGCGTTTAGTTGGAGAAGTTCACTACGAGTGAAGCTGGGGAGTAATTCGGTGAAAGAACATATAAATCAGTTTAATGAGTTATCGAGGTCCGGTATGGAGCTTATATATACACCACATAAGAAGGCCACCAAGTTTGATAAAGGTTTGAAACAGCCCCTCCAATGGTTGGCATTAACACATTTACCTCTGGGAGCGATGTATGAGTCACTTGTGGAAATGGCTTTCATTTCAAATGTTGCTAAGGAAGAACAGGTTAAAGGGGTTCCTAAATCAGAAAACTCTAAGAAGAAGTGGAGGAAGAATAAGAAGGATAAGGACAAGAAGAAAGGAGGAGGACCTCAAAAGGGACAGATCAAGAAGGGCGAGAAATGTCATAATTGTGGATTGGTTGGGCATTGCTCAAAGGATTGTAAGAAGGACACGATGAAGGGGAGATGCTACAGCTGTGGGTAGCCAGGACAACTTAGTAGAGCTTATCCTCAAAGGACAGGGCAAAAAGCAGGCACACCCACGGTGCAAGTATGAGATTTTGATGCATTACCTTCTTATAGTGGGCCGGATCGTGGTAGGAAAGTCTCTACAAAAGGTTTGATCTCTATTTCAGATTTTCCTATTCGAACTCTTCTTGACTTTGGGGCATCGTATTCTTTCATTTCTAGTTCCTTGGTTTATTGTTTGCACTTAGATATTTCTCTAGTTGTATACCTTATACTTGTTTCAAACCCCATAAGAGGATCGACACATTTATCCAAGATTTGCAGGGGTTTGAAAAATTTTATACTAGGCGTAGAGTTTGATTGTGATGCCTACGTACTGGTATTTTCGGGATACGGGATGATTTTGGGGATGGACTGGTTATCAACTTATGGGTGATATTAGACTGCGAGAAGAGAGTCATTAGGGTAGGGACATGTCGTAGATGGACTCTCGAGGTTTCTTAGGACCCATAGGGGTCAGTCGTGTTGAGCTTTCTTTATTCCCTTGATTCATCTCTAGGAGAGTTAGATTCAGTTCCAGTTGTTAGAGATTTTCAAGATGTTTTTGAGGAGGTTAGGGGGCTACCGTTAGACATGTGGCTCCTAGGGAGGAGAAGGAGTTAAGTAAGCAGATTGATGAGCTATTAGAGAAAGTCTTCATCAGACGGAGAATATCAGAGTGGGGGGAGCCAGTCGCCTTCGCTACAAAGGCGGATGGTTCCCTTCGATTTTGTATAGACGAAAGAGAGTTGAATAAGCTTATGAAGAAGAACCTTTATCCACTTCCTAGGATAGATGATCTTTTCGTTCCATTGGTTGGATCTTCAGTACTTTCTTAGCTTGACTTAGCCAATGGATTTCATCAGCTTAGGGTCGTCGACGATAACATCGATAAGATAGCATTTGGGACGCTTGATGGATTTTTTGAGTGGTTGGTTATGCCGTTTGGGCTGATCAATGCACCAGCCTATTTTGTAGATCTAATGAACCGTGTTTTTCGAGATGTCCTAAATAAGCTGGTGGTAGTACTTGGGGATGACATTCTGGTGTTTTCCAAGAGTATGGAAGAGCATCTTATTCATCTTGAGGAGGTTCTTCATACACTTGATGTTCATTAGTTGAAAGCAAAATTCCCGAAATGTCACTTTTGGCATAAGGAGGTGTAGTTTTTGGGGGCATTTAGTCTCAAGAGAGGGTCTAGCGGTGGATTTCGCTAAGGTAGTAGCGGTACAGGATTGGAAGGCCCCCAAGAACGTTTCTGAAGTTAGAAGCTTTCTTGGTCTGGCTGGTTATTATAGGAAGTTTATCAAAGATTTTGCTGAGAATTCAACACCGCTTACTCACCTCACTAAGAAAAATGCAACATTCTGTGAGAAATGTGGACTACGGATCTTAAGGCTAGAATTAACACTAGAGGGGGGGTGAATAGTGTTAATTAAGAATTACTAAATCTTTTTCGATTTATGTTAATTTAGACACCGATGTATGCAATATACAGACACAGATATGATCACAGAAACAAACACAGATGCAGAAATAAAATAAAAGTAGTAAAGGAAAGAACACACCGGATTGTATACTGGTTTGGAGTTACCCTACATCCAGTCCCGCAACAGAAGTACGGATTTTCTTTCAAAAGCAATTGTACAATTACACCCTCGGTTTCAAGGCTATGAGGTACACCCTCCAGAATTTCGATCCTCTGGGTAGAGATACTTGATTTTCGGACCATAAGTTTACCCAATCGATTTACCAAGGCTACAATCACACCTTTTCTTTCTCGATTGATTTTCAAGGCTATAATCACACCTTTTCTCGCTTAATAGATTACAAAGAAGTCTATAACTCTGAATAGCACTGATAATCTTGTAGAGAGAGTGATTGAGAATCAAACTAGAAGTAATCGAGTTCGATTCAATGTTGATTTCGGCAGAGTAATGATAAGAATATGAATTAAGAAAAGTGGAAGAAGAAGAGGAGTGAAAAACTAGAAAATCTGATGTAAAATTCGTTGAAACTAACCCCTATTTATAGAAAAACAACATTCATGTTCATTCGTGAAGAGTTATGGCGAATAGACACTTCTTTTGAAATTTAAATTTTGAACTCAACTGACACTATGTCGACATAGGGTATATAGGCATGTCGACATCCCAAAGCATTTTTTGATGTTTTGATTTTCTTTGAAAATAACCTTTATCTTATATTAAAACTAATTTAAACTTTATAAATATACTTTAATATGGTTAAAATTCATAAGTAAATATAAAGAATAATATATATAGAATTTAACTCTAATTTTATATTTTAAATCTATGTAAAAAGTTAAATATATTATATTAAAAGATAGTTTAAAATCAGGAGTAATTTGACTTTGAAATTAAAGATAATTTTGAGGCTAAAATTATTTAAAATCAGGATAGAGAGTTTTGAATCTTTTAAAAGGAAAGTTTTGAAAACATTTTGAAAACAGGATATAATTTTGAAAAATCATTTTGAATAAAAAGTTAGCGGATACAAAACAATGTTCCACTAGATTTTTCGTAGGTTCCATCCTACTTAGGGTTACATCCCTTTAACAGGCTCAAAGTGGATTCCATTCCATGAATAAATTGGATTTTAAGATGCCAGTGCTTTTCTATGAGTTTTAACAAAATTCCTAATAATAAAAAATACTTAACTTTGAAATCTTGAACTCTTGATAATCATGATACTCATGAGTCTTCTATCTTGATATCTTGAATCTCTTTATTATACAGTCTTCTTTCTTTGTACCTGCATGGTTAAATCCTGCATATACATATATATCTAAACTTATAATGTTAGTATTTATATTTATAAACTATTCTAAGGTTGTTGTGTTCAAAACTATCATTTCACGGACTAACAATCTCCCCCTTTTTGATGATGACAACCTTTGTTTATAAATTTTTACTTCTATTCTAATAACTCCCCCTAAAACTAATAACTTCCCCTTAGTCTATGCCTAACTACCCTATTTTATATTTCTCCCCCTTTGTCATCAACAAAAAAAAATTCGCTCCCCCTCATTCTTCAGTACCCGCATTGATAAACTATACAACGGAATATATAGATTAAGAAATAATTATACTTATGAACATGATAACTAATAAAAGTCTATATACATTTCAATGTACATATATATTTTATACAACAAATTTCAAACCAATATGAAGAAATTAATCCACACAGAGTATCAATCCAAACCAAATCAATTCAAGCAAATCAAACAAAGCAAACAAATAAAAATCAAACATTACGTGGAACTTCCACGCATCCTTCTTCTCCAAAGATTGGGTCTGCCTTAATAGCATCCCAATTATCATTGTCATTGGTGAGAGAGACAGGAGGATGTGCTTCATTATCATCCTTGTGCAGAGAGGAGATCATCCATCGTATCGCATCGAAGTGCCTTTCTTGTTCCTTGATCATCTGCATTTGACTCAATTCTAAGTGACGCTGGTTTCGTAGAATAAACGAGAGAATATTCTTGAATGAATTAAGAGTTTCTTCAAGATTTTCGGATAGATTGTGAATAGGATCAACCATAGTTGAATTTATGAAAGAAATAAAGGATATAGATGATAAGAAATGAATTTCAGTGAAGAATTCTGGAAGAAACAAGTATATATAGGTGTATAAATTCGTTTGAAATGAATAGACATTTGGTAGTTATTCAAATTTCAAATTCAAAATCAATTGTCATTTCTGACCAGTACATGTCTACATGGTCATATAGGGGATGTCGACATGGGTCAGTGAAAAATTATGACTAATTTGATTTTGTGAATAATTGTGTGTGTGTGTGTGTGTGTGTATATATATAATATACTAACATTTATTTTGGAGATAAGATAAGGTAGATAACAGAAAGGAAATATCATTTCATTGCATACTACGATAATACAACGATTAAGCACACAACAAACTATATGAACATTCAAAGTAATGCAAACTAAAACAAATACAACAAGATATGAAAAGATAAAACTAGTTAGAGGACGATGAAGATGAAGATTGTCCAAGTTTCTTGCTGACTTTGGAAATGAACTTGTTCATCTTGGATGAAATTTTGTCCAACTTCTTAAGAATCCGTTGATTCTCAACAATCGTCTTTTGGTTTTTGAGAAGGGTTTTGATGGATGGATTAGGAGGATAGTCAATGCTTTCCAAAGAGGTTTCACCTTCTTCTTCTTCAATTTCCATTTCAACCCCTTCTTCTTCTTCCTCTTCCTCTTCTTCCGTTTCCTCATGAGTCAAACGCTCTTCTTTTTCGGCAAGGGTCTCATAAGGTTGAAAAACAAAGGGAATTTTCATAAGCGAAATGATGGAATGGTTGAAAACTTTTCTAGAAACAAATTCTTCGCCTTTGAAATCCACTCCAAAATAGTTAAAAATCCGAGTGAGATAAATTCCATGGTATAAGGTATTCTCACCCATTTCAAGATTTTTAGGACGTAATTCATCCAAAATAACTTGCGTCCAATTTATGTCATAATTTTCGAAAATAGCAAAAAGAGCTTTGCAAACTTTTGAAGTAGGAATGTTAAAATTCCCGATCTTGGGGTCAAAGTATGTTGCAAAAGAAGATTGACAATTCTTGCCTTTGGTCAAAAATTTCGATTTTTGAATTCAAAATTATCAATCCCTTCGAAAATGTGATGAAATGTCTCACGATCATTTTCATCGATTTTAAAATTAGAAAGATCCATTCCCATGCACTTGCAATTGAGAATGGTACACAAAATATCACAATTCAAAACAATTCTAGTGCCTTTGACACTACTCCAAATTTCATCCTCATTTCTATGATAAAATCCACTGTTTAAATTAGCATAGAACTTTTGACAAGATTTGGATAGCAAATAAAATCATTTTGAGAAGCATCATTAAGAATAGGAACTCCATTGTTTGCAAAAAGAGAATCAAGTTCATAAGAAGAAAAATCATGAAAAATAGCAAATTTTCCGGGATGGGCTTTAGCATAGTTAGCATAATTGATGTATGATTTTATTGCCTCCGGATCATTGAATAATCGCTCTTTGATTTTTCTGGAAATTCTCATGGTGGAGGGGTTGCTTGAAAAAGCCATTAAAGTTGAGAGTAGAGAGATTGAAGTTATGAAGAGAGAGTTTGAATTTGAAATTGAGAGTGAAAAGATATGATAAAAGATAGTGAATAAATAGATTCTCAAAGGACATATTCTCTGGTCAAAAAGTAGCTTTTCAGAGAATTGAATGAAGTGAAAAGGTGGAGGGAAATTCAAACATTTGACTTCAAATTTTGAAATTCAAATTCAAGTACCCATGTCGACATCGTGGTAGGGACCATGTCGACATGTGCCTTTGAATTTTCATGAATTGATTTTTCCTAAGTTCTCTAATATATATAAATATTATTATTATTATTAATGCCTATATATATCCGAAATATTATTAAACTTCAAGTATATTTCAGAAAATATTATTATACTATTAAAAAATACTAAAAATAATAATAAAATAATGAAATAATAATAATAAATAGAAAATAAATTTTAAAATTCAAACAACACACCAATTCAAAACCAATCAATCAAACAATCAAGCAACTAATTCTAAGCAAGCAATTTCAACCAATTGTATTGTAAACGTGTACCTTTTTCTGAGTCCATTTCTTTGAATTCGTCTGAGTAATGAATAGCTGTGAAACACAAATTCGAATTATCTGTTTTCTGATCATCATCACTTGAGGATGAGTCTGAGTCATCTAGAGTAGCAGTAAATGCATGCTTCCATTTCTTTGCTGGATCATTGATCATAGGAGAATTTTGCCTATCTGGATACGGACAATCTCTTTTGAAATGGCCTGGTTTATCATAGTTGTAACATTTGTCATTATTTGACACTACATTCTGATTTCCGGAATTCTTAAAGTTGTTTCTCTTGAGATTATTCATCTTTCTGTATTTCAGGAATTTCCTAAAATTTCTGGTCAAAAAGGCTATCTCTTCATCATTATCGCTGTTCGAGTCTGATCCATCGGTTAATGCATTTAATGCCATTGATTTCTTTTCAGATGCTTTACTTTCTCTTCTCCCGATCATTTGAACTTCATACAACATTAGATTTCCAATTAATTCTTCTATCTTTAAAGTACTGATGTCATTTGCCTCTTCGATCGCAAGTGTCTTTTGATCCCATTCTGCAGTTAGAGAATTTAAAATTTTTATGACTTGATCTTCTTCAGAAAATTCCTTTCCCAAAGATATTAGAGAATGCACAATATCCTGAAATCTACTATACATATCTGAAATAGACTCATTAGGATTCATTTTAAATAATTGAAACTGATTTGTGAGCATGGAAATTTTGGTCTGAAATAGACTCTATCACTCTCTCTACACCGGATTTTATACTGATTCACAACACAAGTACGGATTTCCTTTCAAAAGCAATTGTACAATTACACCCTCGGTTTCAAGGCTACGAGGTACACCCTCCAGAATTTCGATCCTCTGGATAGAGATACTTGATTTCCGGGCCACAAGTTTACCCAATACCAAGGCTACAATCACACCTTTTTTTTCTTGATTGATTTTCAAGGCTACAATCACACCTTTTCTCGCTTAATAGATTACAAAGAAGTCTATAACTCTGAACAGCACTGAGAATCTTGTAGAGAGAGTGATAGAGAATCAAATTAGAAGTAATCGAGTTCGATTCAATGTTGATTTCGGCAGAGTAATGATAAGAATATGTATTAAGAAAAGTGGAAGAAGAAGAGGAGTGAAAAACCAGAAAATCTGATGTAAAATTCGTCGAAACTAACCCCTATTTATAGAAGAACAACAGCTATGTCCATTCGTGAAGAGTTATGGCGAATAGACACTTCTTTTGAAATTTAAATTCTGAACTCAATTGACACTATGTCGACATGGGGTATATATGCATGTCTATATCCCAAAGCATTTTTCGATGTTTTGATTTTCTTTGAAAATAACCTTTATCTTATATTAAAACTAATTTAAACTTTATAAATATACTTGAATATAGCTAAAATTCATAAGTAAATATAAAGAATAATATATATATATATATATATAGAATTTAACCCTAATTTTATATTTTAAATCTAAGTAAAAAGTTAAATATATTTTATTAAAAGATAGTTTAATATCAGGAGTAATTTGACTTTAAAATTAAAGATAATTTTGAGGCTAAAATTATTTAAAATTAGGATAGAGGGTTATGAATCTTTTAAAAGGAAAGTTTTGATAACATTTTGAAAACATGATATAATTTTGAGAAATCATTTTGAATAAAAAGTTAGCGGATACAAAACAATGTTCTACTAGATTTTTCGTAGGTTCCATCCTACTTAGGGTTCCATCCCTTTAATAGACTCGAAGTGGATTCCATTCCATGAATAAATTAGATTTTAAGATGCAAGTGCTTTTCTATGAGTTTTAACAAAATTACTAATAATGAAAAATACTTAACTTTGAAATCTTTAACTCTTGATAATCTTGATACTCATGAGTCTTCTATCTTGATATCTTGAATCTCTATACTGTACAGTCTTCTTTCTTAGTACCTGCATGGTTAAATCCTGCATATACATATATATCTAAACTTATAATGTTAGTATTTATATTTTATAAACTATTCTAAGGTTGTTGTCATCAAAACCATCATTTCACGGACTAAAACATTCGTGTGGGACGTGGATTGTGAGGATTCCTTCACGATGCTAAAGAGGGCCCTTACTAGTGCACCGGTATTAGTTTTACCCGACGGAGCTAAGCCTTTACAATATACACTGATGCATGTAGAACTGGTCTTGGGCAGTATTGATGCAGGAAGGGAGGGTAGTATGCTTTGGGAGTAGACAGTTGAGAACTCATGAGAAGAACTACCCCACCCATGATTTGGAGCTAGCTGTTATTGCTTTCGCACTCAAGTCTTAGAGACATTATTTGCTATAAAGAGGTTCGAGCTTTTCATTGACCATAAATCATTAAAGTACCTGTTCTCACGAAAGGATTTTAACTTGAGGCAGCAACATTGGATGGAATTTCTAGCATTATATGACTTTGAGATATCTTACACTCCTGGCAAGGGGAACGTTGTTGCAAATGCATTAAGTAGGAAGAGAACAACCCTTAGCCTAATGTTTGTGGATTGCAAAACCTATAGTTTATTTCCACCTTTGATTTTAAGCCCTCTACGGGCATTACTCCTAGAATATTGGCTGCACTTGAGGTTAAGCCTACCCTCGTAGATCAGATCGGATCAAGGCAGCGAGAGGATTCAGAGCTTATGGATATTCTGGATAGGATTAGTAGAGGAGAGGTCTCTAGACATCTCCAACGCTATTCCATCGATAGTAAAACGTGGCTAAGGAGAGATGGAAGATTTTGTGTCCCCGCAGCGGTGAGTTGATGAGTGCAGTTCTAGCAGAAGCACACCATTCTCGGATGACTATTAATCCTGGGTGATGATAAGTTTTACAGGGACATGAAGAGAGTGTTTTATTAGAGTGGCATGAAGAAGGATGTAGCAGAGTTTGTGGCCAAGTGTCTTGTGTGCCAAAGGGCTAAGGCGGAGCAACAGAGGTCTGGCGGATTGCTTCAACCATTGATGTACCTGAATGGAAGTAGGATAGTGTTTCGATGGACTTCATAGATGATTTACCCCCATCTAGGAAGAGGAATACCAGTATTTGGGTGATTGTAGATCATTTGACTAAGAGCGCCCACTTCATTTCGGTCAAAAGTAAGAGGACAGCACCTTATTCGACATCCATATACATTCGTGAGATAGTCTGATTTCATGGAGTTCCTCAAGCATAATGAGCGACAAAGACCCTATTTTACTAGCGAGTTTTGGAGGAGCTTGCAAGATCCATTAGGGATTCAGCTTAGTTGAGTACAACCTATCACCCTCAAACCGATAGCCAAACGGAGAAAGTTAATAGAGTTTTTGAAGATTTGTTGAGGATGTACATTCTTGATTTTGGAGGGACTTGGGAGGAGCACCTTCCTTTAGTGGAATTCGCATATAACAATAGTTTTCAGGCTAGAATTGGGATGGCTCCTTTTGAAGCCCTTTATGGAAGACCTTGCTAGTTGCCTTTATGTTAATTGGAGTCTACGAAAAGATTGCTACTTGGTCTAGACATGGTTAAAGAGACTCCAAAAAAGATTGATTTGATGAAGATAACCCAAGATAGATAGAAATCCTATGCAGATAAGTGGAGAAGGGATATTGAGTTCGAGGTAGGATATTTGGTTTTCATTAAGGTGTCTCTGTTAAGAAAGGTTTTGTGGTTTGAATCAAGTAGGAAACTTGCTCCCAAATTCGTAGGACCATTCCCTATTGTGGAAAGGGTAGGGAAGATAGCTTATCAGATATAGCTACAAAAGAGGCTTGCGGATGTTCATGATGTTTTTCATGTTTCACACTTGAGAAAGTGCTTACATGATCCAACAGAGGTAGTAGGACCTAGCCAACTTTAGGAAGTTGAAGTGGAGAGAGAAGCATTGGTTCATTGGATTCCTACCAAGATCGTTGGGCATGATATCAAGAAGCTTAGGAATAAGGAAGTCCCTTTGGTTAAGGTACAGTGGGGAGATAGTATTAAGGACGCTACGTAGGAGACTAAGGAGAAAATACGTGTCTGTTATCCATATCTCTTTGATGGTACGTCTTGAATTTCCTATTTCCTTCTTTAGTTTTGAATAGGTTCTTTCCTTTAGTATCCTTTGGGAGGGTAGATCTTAGGATTTAACCTATGGATGGTAGGACTGAATTTAAACATGTTACTAGAACATGTTATGTATGTTGGACGCAAGTGGTTGCAAGTGTTTGCTAATGGACACATATACACACACTGGGCACTATTGTCTCTTAGAGATCGGCCTAACTAGGTCACTAAAGCATATGCATATGGATGTGTGTGCACTTGCATTTTTATTTCATGGTTGCTACGAATGGGTGATTAGCATATGATTGTTGCATTTGGATAATAATTGTAGCATGCATATAGAACTATCAGTTATCATTAGGGGATTTGCATTCATTAGGATACATAACGCAGAATGAGCGCATAAAAAGGATGTCGACTGAATCAGTTCACTGCCTTATACTTTGCATTAATTAGGGACATTAACACTACACTATTGCATATATCATAAAATGCATTAAAAAGTTTAAGGTCAATGGATGTAATGGATGATGGTCGAATATGTGGTTATGGAATTTGGATGAAAATATTTATTTCATTCTTCTGTCCTTGGAGATTTCTGTGGCGAAATCCTTTGAGGGAAGAATGTAACAACCCGAAAAATTAGAGTAATAATAATCAATTAACAAATTAATTGAATAATAAAATTGGGTTGGGAAATTATCCGAATTGAGCCACGGGAGTTGCATCATTGGGTCCATCATAATTTTCTGAGCAGTTTTCATATATAACTTGTTGAAATCCGAGCTGGTATGAAGAATTTATGAGAGAAATAAGAAATTAGAATATATATACACACACACACACACACACACATACGCACATAGGTCCACCCACATTAGGGTCAGGTCGACCTATGGGTCGACCCCCAAAGGGTTTGGGTCGACTCGCCTTTGTTACGGGACGAAGAATCGTTCAGTACGAATCGAAAGTTCTTGAGTCTGTTTTTGTGAAATCTTGTGCTTTCGTGGTTGCATCCGAGGTTCCCTAGTGAGTCTACGACATGGTTATACCAGATTCGATCTTCAAATCCAACGGCTTAAGATCTCTAAGCCACACTATAAATATAACCCTGGGCCTAACTATTTTTCTCATTTAGATTTTCTCCCAATTGGGTTCACTGCCTAAGGCTGATTCCTATATAGAAATTTTTTCTAGAGAGGAAATCTTTTTAATAAAAATATTATACGCCCTAGAAGTGGATCCAGGAAGGCCAAGCATTAAAGCTAAGGACCACAGATGAGTGTTTTATAATTATTTTAGATTTGTAAGCAATTTAAAATAATAGGGTTCTCAATACTTGTAGCTTTTTTTACAAATTTGAGACAGTTTTTATGCAAGTTTATTTACAGCCGATTTTTAAGTAAATTTCAGAAGTCTTTTCATTCTAATTTATTCAGCTATTTTATTCAGTTATTTACATCTGTTTTACGTTGGAATTTAGCCTGTAAATGTTAGTTTCTTTTTATAGAAATTTAATCGTTTTTGACGCAAATAAAATATTTTAAAGAGAAGAATTCGAAAATATGGGTTAGAGTAGAAATACACTAAATTTACAGAAATCAAATGAAAAATAAGAAAAGTTGAAATAAAATACAGATGGACTAAAATAGGAAAATTTAAGATATTCGCAAGCATAATTATAACAAATGGTGATAACTAAAAAGAGAAAATAGAAGAGTAACAGTTACAAGAACAATTATAACACATAGATTATAATTAGAACGAAAGAAATAGTGAAAGGGCTTATTTTAAAACTTGGATGTTGGATTAAGTTAATAAGCAAATATAGCAGCAGTGGTCCATACTGGCAGCATTCCCTTTTGGGGCTAGGACTAATGATCTCACACGTAGGCGAGGCAAGGCACACTTATGCTGATTAGGGTAAATAAGTGGTCAGTAGATAGAGGCTCAAATTTAGGGATTTGGGTTAGGGGCATAAAGCTAGAAGATTTGTGTATTAGGACCAGTACCGGCAGCATTCCCTTTCAGGTAGAGGACTAATGGTCTCACACGTGGGTGAGGTTGGGCATGCTTATGCTGATTAGAGTAAATAAAGGGTCAAATAGGGGGCGACGGTTGGTGTGTACCGACGATGACCGAGCGTGAGTCATTGATTAGGGTAACTAATTCACTACTGCAACCTAAGCGCTAAGAGGTGTCTTTTTCTGTGGGACCAACATGATTGGCTCACAGTGGCACAATAGAGATAGGAAAGGCCGACCGTTGGGTAGGATTAGGATTTCAGCCTAATCAAAATTAGATGTTAAGATAGGATTAGGGTTTTACCCTAATCACAGCAGTTTAAGACACATGCAAACAATTAAAGCAAACAATCAAAGCAAACAGTCAAACATAATTAGAAACAATATTTTATGTGAGTTTTACCTTTTCTGTATTTTCCTTTCATGCTAAAACTATTGCTTAGTGTATATCTTTGCCTTGCTTAGAAATGCCAGTAATTACTTTCACTCACTAAACTTATTGTCTGACCCACTCCTTAATCTTTACTTTTCCCCCTAGGACAGCAGAGTTGAGGATAGTTGATTCAGGTTGCTTGGAGATTCATATTCGGAGTTATCTCTTTTCAGATGTATTCTTCTACTTTTCATCTTTTTTATTTGGCTTATGGCACTTGTGAGAGGGATTATTATTGTTATTTTTGTACTCTAATGTTGTGAGACTAAGATGTATTTTCATGAGAGATAAGAGATTTTTGAGACATGCTATGTTTTTATGACTTATTTTGAAATGAAGTTTAATTTTAAATAATACGTTATTATTTAAATGTTTTCTGCTACTTTTACTTATTTGTCTTGTGAACCTTAGCCTCTGTAATGCTCTGGCTATACCTATAACGCACCACGTCCTTTGGTGTGCCCTTTTTAGGGATACTAAGGGGTGTGGGGAGTTTCATTTGGTATCAGAACCTAAGGTTACAGGTTGCCTAAAAACTTTTTTTAAGAGTAATGTATTTTTCAAAGGTAATGTGTCTTCAAACTAAAAGTATTTTTCAAAAAGAAACTCTTATTATAGAAATAGTTTACAAGTATAAGAGAGCTTTTATAAAAATCCCCTCAATGTCTAGTTCAATCTTATTTCAATTCTTTTGAGTCTAAATTTTCTTTTCTTTGCATAGAATGATGGACTCCCCAAATCCTCCAGAGGGTGTCCAAGTCCCTGGCTGGTTTCATAGATACCTCCAAGCTACGGCACCAGAGGTGCAAGGAAAAGCACCCAATGTAGCACTGGTAGGTGGAGGTTTCATTAATGCACCTGCAATAGCCAATTTTTCTAAGCTATGCAAGGACTTCGCTAATCTATGGGGGCAAGATGTTTTCTGGAATGGACGATTTCATAGAGGCACGAAATTGGAGGAATACGAAACAGACATTTTGGATGTTAGGATTGTAGGAACGATAAAGAGATCAGCTTGCATTTTGGCAGCTGAAGGGAGAGGCTTCTTACTAGTGAGAGATTGAAGATATGGAGGGTAGAGACATTGGTTGGATTGGATTTCGGGAAAGGTTTGAGAGAAAGTTCATATCGCAAGCCTAGGAAAGGATGCAGTTGGAGAAGTTCATTAGTCTGAAGCAGAGGAGTCATTCGATGAAAGAGTATATAAATCAGTTTAATGAGTTATCGAGGTTCGGGATGGAGCTCGTTAATGTAAGGAGGCCACCAAGTTTTCGGAGGGGTTGAACCAACCCCTCCAAGGGTTGGCTTTGAGGCATGTACCTATGGGAGCAACGTATGAGTCACTTATGGAAATGGCTTTCATTTTAAATTTTGCTAAGGAAGAAGAGGTTAAAGGGGTTCCTAAATTAGAAAACTCTAAGAAGAAGTGGTGGAAGAATAAGAAGGATAAGGATAAGAAGAAACTAGGAGGACCTAAAAAAGGACAGATCAAGAAGGACGATAAATGTCAAAACTGTGGATTGGTTGGGCATTACTCAAAGGACTATAAGAAAGACACGATGAAGGGGAGATGTTACAGTTGTGGGTAGCTTGGACACCTTAGCAGAGTTTGTCCTCAGAGGACAGGGCAGAAAGTAGGCGCACCTACGGCACAAGTATAGGCTTTAGATGCAGCACCTTCTAGTAGTGGACCGGATCGAGATAGGAAAGTCTCTGTAGAAGGTTTGATCTCTATTTCAGATTTTCCTATTCGGACTATTTTTTACTCCAGAGCATCGCATTCTTTCATTTCTAGTTTCTTGGTTGATTGTTTGCACTTAGATATTTCTCTAGTTGTGGACCCTATAGTTGTTTCAAGCCCTGTAATTGCATGTTTGGGCTGTTATCTTGTTTTATACAATCTGCCTAGTTTGGATTTTGTCCAGACTATTTCCCTTCTTTCTAGTATGGATATTTATCCTATTTTTGCCCGTCATCTATATTTGGATTTGTTTCCTATTGTTCTTTACGATTCTTATCTTTGGTTGTTGTTTATATGGGATAAAACTCATTTTACGTTAGCAGCGTAGCCCTATATACTATTGTTAAACAAATTCCCTTTTGTTTTAAAGTTTTACTCATATCATATATATTGTCTGACATAAGTTGTTTATTTTTTCTAAACTTTCGGGTACTCAATTATATTTAAGTAGTCCGAGAATAGCAGGTTTCCCTTAGGAGCTCTTTAAAGACGGCGATCGAGCAGATGACTCTTTAGTTATCTAGTTATTTATTTTTGCTGCATGATTATGTTGGTATATTTGGTATCTAAAAAATGTAAAGTCAGAATGTATTGCTGCAAACCTGTTAGATGTGGTACTTTTGTTTAACTCTGATAACTCCATGTAACGATTAACTTTTATACAATATCATTTTGTATTATATGTAACCATTTCATTGTGAGGTTTTTCTATTCTCTCTTATTCAATTCTTCATTTTTCCCTAAGACAAATTGTCTTTCGGATGCTTGGGCAACGACACACAAATACCATGGATGTATTAAGTATCGTTCCCATGGGTCAGAAAGGTGTGTCATTGTAATATGTATGTTATATTTTCGTTCAATGTGGGATTTTAGCTCACCTCTAACCATATAAACAACCAAGACCTAAGAACCCATGCCAACCCCCTTGCAACCACCTTTCCTCCTCCTCCTCCTCCTCTTTGCTTGCACTTGCCTCTTTGCCTTCCCTTCTAACATAATGCTCATGACCATTGCCTAGGGGGAGAGCATGGCTCCACTTCTTCATGTCTTGGCTTGGTGGAAGTTTTCCTAATATTATACTAAGCCTTGTGGCATAGTTTGAAGTGATTTGGAGTTGATTTGCAACTACTTCATTTAGAACATTTAGTGAAGAAGGAGATGAAAAAGCCATTAAAAGAACTTGGTTTTCATTTTGATTTTTTGATTACACTCTACATACGCCTCTTCTTATATAGGCAATGAATGATGTTGCCTAAGCTTGCAATCAACCCCGCATTATGCCATGGAAGCTTCACCTCGCACCGCTTCTTCTTTTTGTCTCTTCTTCTTTATGCTATTTACTATTATACCCACACCATGATAATAACTTTTATCTTAAAAGAAGCTAATAGAACCTTCCAAGCTCAATGAAGAGGTTTGTGCTAATTAGTTGCTAATCTATTCATTTAATCATTAGACAAGTGTTCGAACAACTTATAATGATCGAAAAGTTGTCTACGATAAACCGATTTTCAGTCATATTATCGATTTCTCTTCGAACAATATATTTTTGAAAACATTTTTTCAAAACAAGTTTACATTAGTTATGATTAAAAGGGGTTAATTAGCTTATTAAATTATTTTAATAACGTTTCATCCAAGATATGAATATTTAATAATTCAGATATTTAAATATGAAGTGTTCGAAATTTCGGATCGCTACATGAAGTTGAAAATTGCATAACTACATTTTTCAATTGCATATGTG
The DNA here is from genome assembly GCA_030765085.1 of Allium cepa. Lineage (NCBI taxonomy): Eukaryota > Viridiplantae > Streptophyta > Magnoliopsida > Asparagales > Amaryllidaceae > Allium > Allium cepa. The sequence goes on from CM060935.1 coordinate 390,758,285, forward strand.
AAATGTAGTTAAAACTGCATTATAGTTATCCTGAATTTCCGTCATTCGATATTCGTATATTTAATTGATTTTAAATATGCACAAGAAAAGTTTATAAGCTAAATAAATAATATTTCGACTATCCAGATTTAATTGGATAATTAAATCGTTAATTTAATATTTGAAATTGCTGAAATAATTGGAATTTGCATTTAACATGAATAAAAATGATTTATAATGTTGAATTAAATCATATTTGAATTAGAATGATGTTATAGAACTTTTAAAATTGAATTAAAAGTTAAATTCAGAAATTGAATATTTTAATTATTTAATTGATGTGTAAAAATAGCCATTATTCAAGTAGTCTCGGATTTCGATGAACCTAGTTTCATTGGATCCGTAATGTTATATTATTGTAAGATTTCAAATTTCGTGTCAATTGGATTTACGGTTTGTCCGAGGCAAGCTAAAACGCGTTGAAATCTGTTAAAGTGAATTTTAAATTTAAATTTGTCAATTCGAAAACCTATCTTCCAAATAGGATCGAATTGGCTCCCGATATATACCATTGCGTTCGGAATGGGGGTAAAACATTATAAACGCTAGGCGGCACGCTTCGATCGGAGTTCGAAAAATTTTCGGTTGAATAGTGTCGTGAAATTTTCTATGAAAGGACCTCACTTTTTCCTTTTTTCACAAAACCTAGGGTTAGAAACCCTAGCCGCCATTTACATTCAATGGCCAGAAAACTCCGTCCTTCCTCATCGATTATCTCCAAATCCACTAACTTTCGCGAAAAACTCCCAACTGCAAAGTCGTAGAGCACGACGAGATCTACAAGATCAACGGCTACGATCGAATTTGGAGCTACGGATCAACGTCAAAATAGCCGCGTTCGTGCTGCCTTCACATGCGTTTTCCCATGCAAATACATAGCCGAGCTTCATCATATTTTGGCCAATGGTGGTGCTCGAGTAGCGCTTCGATATGGCGGTGTTCGATCGTCTTCCAGTTGCTCGTATAAGTCGCGAAAATTCGTGAAGTGGATGCGACTATGGGTTTGATTTTGACGTAAAGGAACGAAGGGGAGAAGCAAGATTGCACGGCCAAATTTGATCAAAGAAAAATCAACGGCCTGGATGAGTTTAAGGTTAAAATAAAAAAATTGAAATTTATTTATATTAAATTCGTGTAAACTTTGAAACATCATATCTTTTTCATACGAGGTCCGTTTCGCACGAAACGAATTGCGTTGGAATCGTATTGACGAGCACTACACGATGGAGCTAATTTTGGATTGATTGGAGCTATTGTGAATTTTGGGTAAAATTAAATGATTGTTTAGTTTTATTCGGAATAAAACACTGAAACTTCTATTGGACGTAATGTGAGTACAACTCACTCTTTCTGACTCACTGATATTTTTATATAAGCGGGAAATAATTTATTATAGGATGATTGATGATTGTTTGGATGATATATGATATATTGATTGGTATTTGGATATATACCTTCCTAGTGGAGCAGATGACCCTATACGTTCCTGTGTATGAACGGATGACCCTTTGTATGTGCGTCTGTCTTGAAGCGTACATTGTGCACATATTCTAATATGTATATTTGTTGCAGGTGATAGGTTGGAGGGATCCAACTAGATTCCTCACCAGTATTGATTTATTTACAGATATCGTGATATATGCCGTTATCATATTGATATATGATGTTTTGGATGTTGTGATTGATGTATTTGGTGCTGTTGCAGCATTAGACCTGTTTTTGGAAATTTAAATTTTTTTAAGTGATGATTTTAAAATAAAAAAAAGGATTTTTAAGCGATTTGGAAATATATGATTTGGTTTGTTATAAAGGAAGGAAATATTTTAAATAAATAAATGTTGTAATTTTATCATTATAAAAATTATGATATTTGTGAAATATAATTGAAATTATGGTTTTTGGAGAAATATAGTTTAAACAGCGATTTTTGAATTTATTATAAAAGGTTTATGTATAAGGTTTATAAAATTGGATTTTTATGAATTGAAATGATGAAATTGTAAAGAAGATTTGTGAACATTAAAATGAAGTTATAAATGGGTTTTATTAGTAAATAAGATATACAGATTTATAATTGTAAGTTATAAAAATAATGATTTTGTAAATAAAGAGATTTATAAGTAATTTACATATAAATTGGATTTGGCATAAAAATAATATAAATGGAATTGGTTAATAAAAGGATTTTTATATGTGGAAGTTTTTGTAAAAATATAAATGGAATTTATAAACATTGTTTTATAAATCCAAAAACAATTGAATTTGTTAAGTTGAATATAGAAGTTTATTAAAGGAGATATATCCACCATTTTTGACAGTGAATTACCCTTAAAATTAAATGTTGAAATAATATTAAATTTGGTAAACGATTTACATTCACGATTTTGGATAGTGAATAATATATTAAAGAAATGTTTTGGAAAGTGATATTTTAAAATGGAGTTAAATGGTTTAAAGATGTTTTAAAATGTGTTAAGTATCGGAACCATAGATTTCAACATTCATTGTTGAAATAGACGTTTTCGAGAAATAAGGAATGATGGACTATAACACTGTTGTTATAGTAAATGATTTTCGAAAGGAAATGTTTTTGTATAGTATTGGGATTTATATATCTATCTAATTTTCGAATCCCTATAGTAGTGATTTTGGGTTGTCGTAATGATGTTTTACGCAACACTCGTTTTGATCCAAATATGGGTTTAAAGAGAACGGTTTCCTCAAAGAATAATATACATACTTAATCGTGATTTAAGTATATGCAATGTTTTCTAAATGTTGAAAATAAATTGATTTATGAATTACTTATTATTAAATAAGTATTTGGAAATGTTTTCCAATATAGAAGTTGAAATGGCTTTGAAGATATATCTTTTTAAAGATAATTTGAGGTAAATATTTGGCAAATGGTTTAACTAATAAAAGATTATTTAAAAGGGCCTAGTGATTGTTATGGTGCTGAATATTTATTTGTTTGTTTTGATAGTTAAATAACCGACTATCAAACATTAGCCAAATTTTAGTTCCTCGACTTGATGTGGGAACTATTTAGTCGTACACTTTGTACGTTGCCTTCTGTGTAGGCTTGATTATCCTTTGTGTTGAAGATGTTGATTCGTATAGTGCGGAGTATTACTCCAATCTATCGAGCTTCATTCTTGGCCCGAAGGATAGCAAGTTGAAAGTTGGAGACGTGATAAGTCTATGAGACTTAGTTTCTATGTGAAGTTGAGAAACCTTTTGTGTTGTTGGTGCGAAGAGACTGGGATCAGATTTATCTGAAAACCACTTCAGACTAACGTATATGCGATGATTGTGCAGGTTGCTTTGTGATGATATTGATATTCCGGATTTTCATAGTGGGGACTGCTTATTGATCGTTTGGGGTTAAAATCCCAATATACATCCAGTAGCAGTGGCCTCTTCATTTATGAAATATCCAATGCGAGGATTATTCGCTACTAATCCTAAGGATTTCCCGACAGGATGTGGTAGGAAAGTACCTTAGGTTTGTTCTATTCCAGGACAACTTGTATGGATGTTTGTCTGACATCGCATTTCTACAGATTAAGTACATTGGTTTTTACAAACGTACATCAGTGGTGGTGGAGGAGGCAACTTCTCTTTGCTTAACACCCTCCTTGAGACGTATGAGCTTAAGGGTTGTATTTTTATGGAAGGCAATTAGTAGTCAACGGAAACGGCCGTGTGGCATTCTAAGTGATGTGATATGTGATTGTGAAAGGTAATCGTTACCTCTAGCCTCATCAATCGGAAATGATCAAAACAGGGTTAGATGTAGCAAGGCTAAGTGGGTCATTCTCAAGTAGGATTTGATCACCCTTGTAACGACCTGAAATTTTCGAACCCGAAACTTCCAGATAATTATGAAAAAGAAGAAAGAGATAGAAGAAGAAGAAGAACAGAAACAACAACATCTCAAATTCGCAACGGATAAAATATAATAATAAATAATAACAGTTTACAAAAGAGTACTATATCTGTCGATTACATTTTAATTACATCAGAGTTACACATATATACAGACACTGAATATACACAATTATCATGTCACAGATATACAACAATATAATACAGCGGAAATACTATATACGTTCTTGCCATCCAACTCGCCTCATAAACTCCAGAACAACCTTACCTAAAATTCTGTAATACTCGGTCTGACCCGAGCATTACATCAAAGTAACACCCGGGTCTGGCTGGAAATCAGCGTGAGTAAACCCATCTAACATGGAATACAAAGCATACAACTTATATAAAACCCGAGTAACTCATATCAACTCACAAAGCCACAATTTATTTTAGACATCACTTATTTTGCATATAAGTTTAAATACCCAAGATTTAGATTTAAAATAGTCCAATTCCTCCAAATCACTATAGATTTTACATATCAATCTACAAAAATTCGAAGTAGTTTCGGGTATTTCCTAATACCCGAACCCGGTCTCTTCGAGTCTCATGTCATCCTAATCCAAGTTATCCAAATGAAATACACAACATTTCATATCAGAGATATCAACTCATTCCAAAGCATCCAATTCCATTAACTCATCCATAAGCAAAGCTTAATCACATATAAATTAAATTTAATTAATCCTGATTGAATTACTAACTTCAACCACTTAGATTTCTTTGTTAACATTAATTAAATTCAAATCAATTAATCAAACATCCCTTCCTTATTTATCTTAATTAATCACCTTGGATTAATTATCTTTCAATTACATTCATGTAATTATCTTTAATTAATTTCACGATATTAATTATCCTTAACCAAAATCAATAAGTAATCTTTAATTACCTCATTAATTAATTAACTATATTAATTTCATTTATCCTTAATTACTTATATTGATTAAATTCTCATAAGTCACTTATTTTTGATTTATTAATCTTAATTAATCAATCTTTTATTACGTCATTGATTATATGAATTAATGATTTTCTATTTACATTTAGATTTACCCTAATCTAATTTAATTACATTAAATAATTAATCATTTATTAACCCACACATATTAATCACTTTTGATTTACCTCAACCGGTAATTATCTACCTTGTTATTTACTTCATTAAATAAATTAATTACTCCTTAATTAATTATCTAGATTAATCTCTTAATTTATTTCACAAAGTAATTATATTTTGTTAATTACATTAAGTAATAACGTATCAAACCATCCATTGATCATTCTACATTAATTAAACTTAATAAATGAACTTAAACCTTCATTAATTAATTAATTAATTAATTCAAATCCTTAATTACTAAATTAATCAACCCAAATCATTAATTAATTGAATTAATTAATTATCTATTTTAATTACCCTACTAACTTGATGAATCAGAAATCATTAAGCCCTTAACAACATTAGAATGAAAACATTTCCTTACTTATAACTTTAAATCTAAAACAATTTAAAAACCCGAATACTTGGAGTCAACCCACAATTAACTCGAGGTCCAACCAAAACCAAAGTCACATCATCATCGCTACACATCCAATCAATTTATTCATCCAACCAATTATTTAAATTTAACCATTTAAATTTAAATATAAATCCAACAGAGTGAGATTTATTCACCTTTGATTTTGCAATCCAAATCCGATCTCGATTTGTTACCTTCAGATTTAAACCTTGTATAAACAGTTATACGATTTATTAATATTTTATAAAATCGAACAATTTTATTACCATTTATAAATTCGACTTACCAATGAATTATTTTAAACTAAAATTTAATTTATCTAATAATTAAAATTTTAAACTAACTTCGTATAGATGTTTCAATATCTAAACTCCTATATCATTTCTTTCTGTTTTACACAAGTCTATCACAATAATCCTAAATTTTCATAAGTTCATTTCTATATATAAAATCAACTAAGACGGGTATGTGTATTCAAAATTTTCTTTTATTTTAACACAAACCTTTCAAAAACCCCAATTTCTACAAATTAAACTGCATAAATGGCAAGATTACCTTACTGCTCACCCGCAAGCATCGTCTCGAATTCGCGAATCGACAAGGCGAAATCGCGACGAACGCACCACTATCGGCCTTCACTTTCGATATCATAGACTCAGCAAGCTTTCGCTTCTGCACCAAAATCCTAGCTTGCGACATCACATGGCTCGATCGACCATTGAATTTCACGCGAGCGACGACGAGAACCAGATCGCGAAACCACCAGATGCGATGTGCCTCCCATGATCATCGCGACCCACGGTCACCTCCGAGTCAGCATCACGCGAATCACCCAAACTCACCAAACCCTAACCACTCTACCTCCTGCCGTCGACATGCGATAGCCAAGACCTCCATCAAAGCACGCGCGAGCCTAAAGGAGTCTCCCACGCTCGAGCTCGAGCACGATTTTACCCCACGTCACCATTAATTTGAGTTCGATTTTTTTTAATTGAGTTCGATCTTCTGCTTTTAAGATTAGAGAAAGGGACGGGGATAGATATAGGTTTGGTATAGCTTCTTGAATACGAGTATTTGTTTTAATTTTTTATTGTATTATAAAACTTCAAACGTCTCATTAATCGCTATTTAAAATTTTAAACTCCTCTTTAGGAATGCCGCTAGGCGATTATAAAGTTTTACCCGCGTTCTGAACAAAATGGAACGTGTTTCGAATGTTAATTCGATCGTATGTGGACATTAGCTTATTAAATCGATTTAAAATATTAAATTATCGGTTTTAATTTCGACGCGTTTCTCACCCGTACGAGCAAACAGTAATTCCAAACGCTATGAAAATTGAAATCCGATAATGACTAACTATTACGGATCCAGTGGAACTGATTTCGTTGAATTCCAAGACTGTGCCTCGGAAGGCTATTTTAAACTATCGATTTAAATGATATATTTTTGAAATTGAACAAATCACCTTTAAATTTAATTTCAACCATTTTATTATCTTCAGTATCATCAATTTATAAGCCTTCAAATTATTTCAAACATGCCTAGAAATTTTCAGATTCAACAATTTTCCCAATTTCAATTATTATATTCAATATTTAAACTATATAATTCAATGATTTAATTATCAGTAAATATTGATATCTTGAATTCAAGTTAAAACTAACTTTTGAATATTTTAAAATCAATCACCTATTCAAATTTTAAATTGTTAGAAATTCCGGGTCGTCACATTCCTCCCCCCTTAAAAGAATTTCGTCCCCGAAATTACTAGTTAGGAAGAATGGACCAATACCCGTTTACCTTTTCTCCAAAACCAACGGTTTTATCCACTTACCCTAACATACCCTTTATTAAAGACCCACTATTACTTCAATCAACTTTCCAAAACCTTCCATGGTTTCCAACAGCATTATTTACTCCATTTATTCAAATCTAAATTTAAATCCAAATTTAAATTATCAAAACTTTCCCAAAAAATTTCTAAATCTCTAAATTTTCGAAATTTTTTGCCAGCGTCTCCTTTGGGCGGCTAGCTCGGTACAACTACAAAAGGCCTCTACGGGCTCCTAATTTCCAAAAGAAAACAAAAGCCAAGTGGCTAGATCAAAAACCCAATTCAATTTCATACAGAAATTTAAATACATACCTTTTTGTCGGGCAAATTCAAATTTATCTTTTGGAATCAAATCTAATTTTCTTTTCCCTTTATAATACCTGCATATCCCACTTAGCAACAATATCCAATCGTAACCTTTCAAGTCATTTTATACATTTCCTCACATAAGTTTCATACCTACTTCTATTTAATATAGTTTTTTTCCATTTCCATATGAATTCAATTTATCTTCAAATCTAAATATTGAATTTTATTTTTCATTTATAACAGATTCATATCATTGTTTAAATTAGTTTCATTCGCTAATTTATTTCAGTTTCATATTTAAAATCATTTTGTTTCCAACAAAAAGTTTCAAAAAAAAAATTAATTTTTTTCCGGCTCCCAAAATTTTCAAAAATTTTTGGCAGAGTCTCCTTTGTACGGAGGAGCTTTTGCAATTTGACAAGAGATATAAATATGTACACATCAACCCACCCGGTCGGAAAAGGCAAAAACAGTTCATATTTCCTATTTTTATTGCGTAGGCGTACCTTTATTTAGCAATTTAAGCAAGCAGCTTATTTATTAAAGCACTTAGCGCAACCAAATCCAACCGAACGGCCTTCAAGTACCTGTACTTACTCAATTTAAACATGTAAGTGCCATATATAGAAATTCTATTTGCATTTCACTTACTTTCAATAGCTAAACACGTGTAATTCAAAAGCAACAAGCACCAAACGCTTTCCATAATCGATTTGTATAACTTTAAAGCTAATTCAATTGCTTTCAACCAATTCATAAGCCATTTCATTCAATTTTAATGGTTTGCAACTCAATTTCTTACATTCAATTGAATTTTTAATCCAAACGAGCTCATATTCACTACAAATGATTAAAAATCAATTTTATTTGCTTTTATTAGTTTATAGAATCTCTTTACCTTCGTTTATGTCAAACGACAACTATTTTATGCAAATTCGGCGATATTCGCTTAATAGTGTATCCGTTTTAATTTATAACTACTTCAAAATAATTCCAACTCATTCTGTATTTAATTCCATTTCATTTCTAATTTATTCACCAACCACACATATGCATTTCATTTCATCTCTGCATTGGTTTCATTTAAAACAATTTAATTGAGCTTGACAACATTCAATGCTTATATTAATATCCATTTTCCAAATAAATTTAACCCAAATTCTTATTTAATGGTCTACTATTCTCACTCAAAATCAAGCTTTTAATGACTTAAGTAATTTTACTTTAAATTAATACACCTCATAAATTAAGTTCCTTCTGATAATCCAATTCCAATTACAACTTTGATTTAGTTTTTATTCAATCACACTTCATCCATTTATTATTTAATTCCATTAATCCATTTTATATTTTTAATTCACTTTCTTAATTCATTTGCGAATTTATTTTATTTATACAAAGCCATTTTCAATTTATTTCTACTTACTTGGGTTTTGTTTGCGATTCAAACCATTTCTATTATAAATCACTTTCATTTCATTCGACAACCCTTCCATATATCTAATTTACTTGCAAATTACATTAAATATTATTCATATCACACTTGAATTATTTGTAAATCAAACCATCACTATTTCGATCCAACTCTATTTATTTTTACAACATCTCCACTTGTTTTAATTCATCATCAATTCCAAGTCAAATTCTATTTATAATTCGAGCTCATTTCTAAACTTCATTATTAACTTAAAATTCATTTTATTTATCCAAGTTAAATTTTATTAACATACTCTATCAAATAATTATTTAGCTAATTAGCTTACCTCCAACTTTAATATCAATATTCGACTTTATTACAAAAAATCACCTTATTAAATTTTTCCTGAATTCAAAATTTTTCATAATTCCAGTTTGAATTTTCTTTCATTTTCCCAAAATTCCATCACTTTTATTTTAAAATTTTAGAAATGCTTTTAAATTTACATCATACTATTAAAATAGCCTTTTATAAAAATACTTCTTATAACTCGATGTCTCAAACAGTCCATCCTTGTTCTCACAGAAATTCAGTCATACGTTGATCAGTCGTAGGACTGAAAATCTATAAGTACTTGGTAAACTCGTTTTCAACATCCAGTGAAAATACTTGGAAAATAATTTTATTGAAAATATAGAAAACAGTTTTTGAAAATAGAGGAAATATCTTTGGTGAGAATGCTCTGGAAATCATCACTCCCATCCATGGTCGCAGTTACATCCTGGGTTATGTTGCCATCGCAGCAAAAGTCCATATAACTGTAGGCATTCCGCGCCCCTCGATTACGCCATGGAACCCACAACAGATCGCAGTTACATTCCAAGGTTACGTTACCATCGCAGCAAAAGTCCATGTAACTGCTGGCTCTCAGCGGCACACATGATTTTCGCTTTCAAAATGAAACTTCTCCACTCCTACATAGGTCATAGTCTACCGATGTAAAATCAAACGTAGACTGTTGGCTCTCAGCAGCACACACGACTTTCGCTATTTTACCATAGGTTGCAGTCTACCGATACAAAATCAAACGCAGACTGTTGGCTCTCAACGACACACACGACTTACGCTATGGTATACTCTACTCATAATCCTCAGGAACTAGTTTTGTCCGGAATCCTCATAGGATCAACTTTAGAACCCCCCCCCCCTTGGGGCTCAAGGAAGCACCACCCGGTGGCACTCCTGAGAAGTTCATTTTAAGGGAGCGCCTTTTTCCCAAAGCCATCATCAAAACACTTTATACTATACACATATAGTATTTTTCAAATCATACACCTAGTATGATCTCATACAAAGCTCCTTTACACAAAATCGAATATCCAAAAATCGATAATTCTCAAACTAGGCTTTCCAAATTCCAATATTGATTTTACAAAAAAAATCGAAAGCCTTCCAAATCCAAAGGTTCCCAATACCTTTTCCAAAATTCTCATAAGATCCTATATATATATATATTCAAATATATATAATTTTTTAAAAAATTTAGATCATTTCAAACTTGTATAAAATTCCTTTTATACTTCAAACACTTTCAAAATCCTTTCCTTCCGGCTATAGATTTAATCAAGGAGAGTTTTATCTTATATAACAAAGATATATAACTTTGTTTATTCAAAATCAAATATTCAAATTTGATTACTCTTTCAATATCAATTTCATTCAAATCCGTACGATGTACACTTATCATCCGTACGCTATACCAATCTGATCGCTCACTCGATCGCGCAATTTCACTTCCGAACTAGTATCGTCCACCCGACTTCCTAGTGCGGACTCGGATCTGGTTTCTTGATCAGAAACCGTCATTCTCCTTACATAACTATAACTATGATAGAGAATATCCAGAACCAATCAACAATCTATATCCAGGTTCACTGTCGAAAATCGAGTGAAAAGTCCCAACTCGCATCGATAAATTATCTCGAAATTATGTGCTTGAATCTGGATCAAATCACTATGCGAATAGAATAATATACGTACATCCTACGTATTTAACTTCATTGATTATTAACCAAATCAATTTCCTTTCTATTCGCATTCACTTATTCACATTTTCCTTAATCCCCATTTGGATTATCACTTCAATTCTTATCTCAGTTGGGTACTTAATCAATAATAGTTTGAACTCCGAACCAGTTTATATTTAGAAAATAGCGTGAAAATCTTAAAAATAGATAAGTAGTTGAAAAATAATTATTAATTCGGAAAATAGCTGTAAAATAGTTAACTAATTGTAAAATAGTTAAAATATAGTTAAATAGTTTCAAAATTTTTAAATAATTGCAAAATAGTTGTAAAATAGTAATCAATTCGTAAAATAGTTAGAAAATAGTAATTAGTTTATAAAACAGTTGAAAAATTGTTAAATAGTTCCAAAAATATTGGTGAAAAAAATATAAAATAATTTGACTTTAAAAAGAAAGGTTGTATATGTTTAATAGCTTGGAAGGATAAATTTATATTAAAACAATTTATATTGAAAATAGCCCAGCGTCAAAACTGTTCACTTCCCCATCAATTCAATTTAAATTCCCACTTCCATTTAAATTGACCCAATTCCAATTTAAATAACTCCAATTTCCATTGGACTTAGTTTATTCCCAATTCAAGTTGAATCAATCTTGATTTCTTTCCCAATTTAAATCAAATTCCATTTGATTTTAATCCTGTTCACTTTAATTATATTTTCAAATTATTCCAATCAATTTTGGACTATTATCAATTGAACTTACTTCAATTTCAATATCTTTTCAATTTCTGCTTGAATTTAAATCCCAATTCCCATTCAGATTTTAAACCTTCAGATTAATAACCTTTCCACTTAAGTTTAGAACTTGCTTCACTTTGGATTTCACATCATATTCCAAGGAAAATTCAAAAATCAACCATAGAGTTTATTTCATATTTATTTCCTTTACACACCAGTCTACCTTTAAAATTTTAAACCACCCTTGGTTTTAATTTCAAAACAAATCTCTTAAAAATCTTCCAAACATTTCTTGTTTTAAAATAAGACTATATTCAAAATAGTCTGAATTATATTATTTATTATTTTCTCTAACTCTTTGAAACAATTGATTGTTTCTAGACTTAAGTTTTAAAACTTCAAAATTTTAAAACCTACTTTAATTTAGAAGTTATACTCATCTTATAAATTTACTTCATTTGGCTTACTTAATAACAAATATATCATTATTACACTCAATAACTATTTATGATAATTCCCAAGGTTATCATATCTAGATACCAATTCCTTTTTATATTATTCTTACTTCTATAAATTCAAGATTAAATTTCAGTTTGAATCCATTTCAAACTTACCTTCATTTAATTTTAATTTGGTTGTATTTCTGTTTTTACTTAATTTAATTCCAATTCCAGATTTCAGTTATGTTGTATTTTATATTACTTCTTAATTTAATTTCAACAATTTAACAACCAATCACCTTAATATTTATTAGAAGGAAATATTGCTTTATATATCAAAATATATTTTATATAAAATCATTTAAATCTTTATATAAGAAAATAACAAGTACACTCTCATATACACACACACACACACACACACACACACACACACGCACACACACTCAACTCATTCTAGAGTACTACAGACTCTATTTAATGAGTAATCCCCACCAGAGCGAAGGTTCTCGCTTAACCTTTCATCTCTGATACCAACTGTAACGACCTGAAATTTTCGAACCCGAGAATTCCAGATAGTTATGAAAAAGAAGAAAGAGATAGAAGAAGAAGAAGAACAGAAACAATAACATCTCACATTCGCAGCGGATAAAATATAATAATAAATAATAACAGTTTACAAAAGAATACTATATCTGTCGATTACATTTTAATTACATCAGATTACACATATATACAGACACTGAATATACACAATTATCATGTCACAAATATACAACAATATAATACAGCGGAAATACTATATACGTTCTTGCCATCCAGCTCGCCTTATAAACTCCAGAACGACCTTACCTGAAAATCTGTAATACTCGGTCTGACCCGAGCATTACATCAAAGTAACACCCGGGTCAGGCTGGAAACCAGCGTGGGTAAACCCATCTAACATGGAATACAAAGCATACAACTCATATAAAACCCGGGTAACCCATATCAATTCACAAAGCCACAATTTATTTTAGACATAACTTATTTCACATATAAGTTTCTAAATACCCAAGATTTAGATTTAAAATAGTCCAATTCCTCCAAATCACTTCACACCAGCATATACATTTTACATATCAATCTATAAAAGTTCGAAGTGGTTTCGGGTATTTCCTAATACCCGAACCCGGTCCCTTCGAGTCTCATGTCATCCTAATCCATGTTATCCAAATGAAATACACAACATTTCATATCAGAGATATCAACTCATTTCAAAGCATCCAATTCCATTAATCATCCATAAGCAAAGCTTAATCACATATAAATCAAACTTAATTAATCCTGATTGAATTACTAACCTCAATCACTTAGATTTCTTTATTAACATTAATTAATTTCAAATGAATTAATCAATCATCCCTTCCTTATTTATCTTAATTAATCACCTTGGATTAATTATCTTTCAATTACATTCAAGTAATTATCTTTAATTAATTTCACGATATTAATTATCTTTAACCAAAATCAATAAGTAGTCTTTAATTACCTCATAAATTAATTAACTATATTAATTTCATTTATCCTTAATTACTTATATTGATTAAATTCTCATAAGTCACTTATTTTTGATTCATTAATCTTAATTAATCAATCTTTTATTACGTCATTGATTATATAAGTTAATGATTTTCCATTTACATTTCAATTTACCCTAATCTAATTTAATTACATTAAATAATTAATCATTTATTAAACCACACATATTAATCACTTTTGATTTACCTCGACCGATAATTATCTACCTTGTTATTTACTTCATTAAATAAATTAATTAGTCCTTAATTAATTATCTTAATTAATCTCTTAATTAATTTCATAAAGTAATTATATTTTGTTAATTACATTAAGTAATAACCTATCTAACCATCCATTGATCATTCTACATTAATTAAACTTAATAAATGAACTTAAACCTTCATTAATTAATTAATTAATTAATTCAAATCCTTAATTACTAAATTAATCAACCCAAATCATTAATTAATTGAATTAATTAATTATCTATTTTAATTACCATACTAACTTGATGAATCAGAAATCCTTAAGCCCTTAACAACATTAGAATGAAAAGATTTCCTTATTTATAACTTTAAATCTAAAACAATTTAAAAACTCGAATACTTCGAGTCAACCCACAATTAACTCGAGATCCAACCAAAACCAAAGTCACATCATCATAAGTACACATCCAATCAATTTATTCATCCAACCAATTATTTAAATTTAACCATTTAAATATAAATATAAATCCAACAGAGTGAGATTTACTCACCTTTGATTTTGCAATCCAAATCGGATCTCGATTTGTTTCCTTCGGATTTAAACCTTGTATAAACAGTTATACTATTTATTAATATTTTACAAAATCGAACAATTATGTTACCATTTAGAAATTCGACTTACAAATGAATTATTTTAAAATTTATTTAATTAAGCTAATAATTAAAATTTTAAACTATCTTTGTATTGATGTCTCAATATCTAAACTCCTATATCATTTCTTTCTGTTTTACACAAGTCTATCACAACAATCCTAAATTTTCATAAGTTCATTTCTATATATAAAATCAACTAAGACGGGCATGTGTATTTAAAATTTTCTTTTATTTTGACACAAACCTTTCAAAACCCCCAATTTCCAGAAATTAAACTGAATAAATGACAAGATTACCTTACTGCTCACCTGCAAGCATCGTCTCGATTTTGCGAATCGACAAGGCTAAATCGCGATGAACGCACCACTATCGGCCTTCACTGTCGATATCATAGACTCAGCGAGCTTTCGCTTCTGCACCAAACTCCTAGCTTGGGACATCACATGGCTCGATCGACCATCCAATTTCACACGAGCGACGACGAAAACCAGATCGCGAAACCACCAGATGCGATGTGCCTCCCACGATCATCGTGACCCACGGTCACCTCCGAGTCAGCATCACTAGAATCACCCAAACTCACCAAACCCTAACCACTCTACCTCCTGCCGTCGATATGCGATAGCCAAGACCTCCATCGAAGCGCACGCGATCCTAAAGGAGTCTCCCACGCTCGAGTTCGAGCACGATTTTACCCTACGTCGCCATTAATTTGAGTTCGATTTTTTTTAATTGAGTTCGATCTTCTGCTTTAAGATTAGAGAAAGGGACGGGAATAGATATAGGTTTGGGATAGCTTCTTGAATACGAGTATTTTTTTTAATTTTTTATTATATTATAAACTTCAAACGTCTCGTTAATCGCTATTTAAAATTTTGAACTCCTCTTAAGGAATGCCGTTGGGCGATTATAAGGTTTTATCCACGTTCCGAACACAATGGAACGTGTTTCGAAAGCTAATTCGATCGTATGTGGACGTTAGCTTATTAAATCGATTTAAAATATTAAATTATCGGTTTTAATTTCGACGCGTTTCTCACCCGTACGAGCAAGCGGTAATTCCAAATGCTATGAAAATTGAAATCCGATAATAACTAACTATTACGGATCCAATGGAACTGGTTTCGTCGAATTCTGAGACTGTGTCTCAGAAGGCTATTTTAAACTATCGATTTAAACGATATATTTTTGAAATTGAATAAATCACCTTTAAATTTAATTTCAACCATTCTATTATCTTTAGTATCATCAATTTATAAGCCTTCAAATTATTTTAAATAGACCTAGAAATTTTAAGATTCAAAAATTTACCCAATTTCAATTATTAAATTCAATATTTAAACTATATAATTCAATGATTTAATTATCAGTAAATATTGATATCTTGAATTCAAGTTAAAACTAACTTTTGAATATTTTAAAATCAATTACATATTCAAATTTTAAATTGTTAGAAATTCCGGGTCGTCACAATCCTCTTCTAGATATATCTTCGCACGCTATGACGTCGTGTATCTGATTATGTGGTTCGTATGCTTAGAGGGCCCTTGGTAAAGGTCGGTAACGACTGGAGGATGACATATTCGGTACCATTTAGTTATAGAGGTGGGCCAGTCTTGTGTTGGTAGAGAAACTTTATGATGGTTTCTCGGTACATTCTTATAGAGATGTACTGCCGGAAGGTTGTCCCTTCACCTGGTCATTTGTATAGAAATCCAAACCCCACTACGTGTTTTCCATTTTGATTGTATTACCCAATTGGACTATATGCTGGAATTTAATCAATGTAACAATTTCGGCTATGATTAATATTATTTGTATATAGTAGACACTACTATAATATAAGAGGATTTGATATGATATGTTTTAGTTATCGTAAGGTAAAAACATGTCCGTGTTTATGTGTGGACTTGTCTTATGAGATACTTTTGTTTTGATAAAGGAAAAGTTTGATAATTTAATAAATTTAATTGAGTATGTTTCTCACGCTGGGTTACCAGACCGATGCGGGCGTTCTTCCCTTTCAATGCTCGGGTCAGACCGAGTATATCTACAGGTTATGCTTTGGTGCTTTTGGAGTTTCATCAGGAGAGCTGGAGATCTTCATTTCGTATATGCGTACCTGTTTTGATTATTGATTATCCGATGTGCTTAGTTGTCGTTTATTATCATCATTTGTGAGGACATGTTATTATAACTGTTCAAGCTGATAACTGTTGATTGATTGTTGACTCTGATTGATGTATGTATATATACAGTTTCTATTTTGTAAAGATCATTGATATGATATTATATATTTTCCGCTGTGATATGAGATTTTGTATTGTTCTGTTTGGTTCTATCTTCTCTCTTTCTTCTCTTCTCTTCTTCTCTCTAATTTTCTTTCTCTTGATTTTCCGTTAGTCTGTGCTTTTTGGGTCGGACATGTGTGGATTATTGTCGATTCAAAGGGTACGGATTTTCAGGTCGTCACATTTGGTATCAGAGCTTAGATTTTGTATATTCCTAAGCTTTGATGTGTACTCATTATAGGTAGGGATAGTAGCACTCTAGATTGAGTTTGAGTGTATTATCTGTATGAGCGCGTATTTGTTAGTGATTATAAAAATGTTTTATATTGTGTTTGCTTATCCGTTGAGCTGTTTGTGAACTCTGGTCGGTAAGTGGGATGCCATGTTATCGATTGGGATTTCCAAACTCTTAAACGAGGCAAGTCGACATAGTATCATTTTAAATCGGGTAAATGAAATAATTTTACCTCGATTATATTTTGTATGTAAAGAAATAATTTTTCAGAAATTGTTAAAGTGTATACAAATTGAAATGAATTGTTTGGTTGTTTGAAAATGTAAATGTATATAAGTTAATAAAAGCTATTTAAATAATCTAAATAGAAACAACAATTGTAAAAGAATAAATTATATAAGCAAATGAATTATATGTATGGAACTATAATTAATATGATTTACAATTGTGAAATAATCTTATATATAAGAAGTGAAACTATATGAATGTATTTATAAATATGAGTTATAAATAAAAATGAATTTAAACTATGTTAAATTTGAAAGTTGTTTTTCAAAGTTAAAGAGGTTATATTATTATAAATAGAAAATAAGTGAAATTATATAAGTAAAGATTATAAATGTGATTTGTGGATAAAAGAATTTTTAAAAAAGAATATAAAAAGCACTGAATTCACTACTATTATTGGGAAATAATAAGGGTGATGATTGCAGCATCATCAGTATCATTTTCGAGATTCTGTGTGATGGATTTGCTACCAATAGTAAATTGAAATTTAAGTTTTGTTGTGACAAACAAATTTGAATTTAAGATCCAAGTTGAGATAGATAAATATAAGTAAGATGAATTATGACTTATAATATGAAATGAAAAATTTGGCTTTTGTAAAGTTGGAAGAAATTTGAGCAGCATAATAAATATATGATTTGAAATTTAACTAAAGGAAAGTTAAATAAGTTGGATTTGAATTGGATTTGAAATTATAAAGAATGAGTTTAGTGAATGGAAGTGAACTTAGGTAGATGTTCACGGAATTATGAATAAATAAGTTTTGTAACTTATAAAATGAGAAAATGTAAGTAAAACCTATTTTTAAAATAGTTAAACAATTTTCTTAAGCAAAGCAAAAATATGAATTTAAATAGTGATATGAATTTGACTTAAGTAAAGTTAAATAAAATAGAATTTGAAATGGCTTAGAGATGAAACTTAAGTTAAGTGAAACGAAGTGATGTTTATAAAAAGGAATATAACTTAAGTGTATTGAATGAAGTTGATTTTGGTATCGAAGTAAATTAATAAAGTGAATTAAATAAATATGAGTTTGAGTTATATAAGGATATTCAACCTGAAATGAATAATGAATTAGCATTAAAAATGTTGTTGTTAAGGAGTTGTGAATTAGTAATAATATTGAAAGTGTTGTATAAAAATGTGATTATAGTAAATACTAGAATTCAATCTAAATTGAATGTTAAACCAATTGGAATTAAAATTGTTGAAACAAATTGAATGTAAACAAAGTAAAGTGAATTAATTTGGTAAATGTTGGTTATGTATTGTTTGTTAGATGGATGCTAGTTGATTGTGTAGAAATTCATATAGAAATGAATTAATGAAATAGAAAGCTATAAATAACTGAATTCAAATTGAAAGCTAAATAATTGAATTCAAATGGGAAGTTAAGTGAATTTAAATAGAATTGATTTGATTTAAAATTGGAAATGAACTAACTTGAATGTAATTAGTGAATATAAACTAATTGGATATGAATAAATGAATGTTAGTAAAATCCAATGTTAATGAATCAAAATGTGATTAAATTGAAAATCAATTCAATGAATGTCAATGAGAAGTGAATGAATATTGATTGTTTATGGATTGATTGGATAGTCGTTGGATGTTAGTTGGATGATAGTTGTTTGATGGTTGGATTTGTTTCTTTTGATTGCATTTGCTATATTGACATATATAGTTGTTGGTATATGCTATATATTGATATTGCTTTCATATATACATGTTTCTCATTGCTGTAGAGTGTATAGTAGGTGCGGATGGCGCTTGCTTCACATTTGGAGCTCGCTTTCACGCTATATTAGCCGTATATGCTCGCTAATAATATATAAGGTACATATCTCGGATTACATATCGTACTTTTACACTTTTTTCCCTGTGGGATGCCTCATCCTCGATGATGAGATGTATATTTGTGATGTATATATTATTATTATTTTTGGATCGAACCGAGCAAAGGAGACTACGGCGAATCCTTTTGAAAATTTAAGTGTTAGAATTTTTTTGGAAAGTTGGAAAAATTTGTGAAAACTAAAGTTTTGGTTTTTGAGTAAAAAGTTAAACGATATAGTTGATTTTGAAAAGATAACTAAGTATGGATTTGAAAACTTAGAAAAAAATTTAATAAGAAGTTTAAATGATGATTTTGAGAAAAGTTAAAACGTTTAAATTGGATTTGATATCTAGTTTTAATGAATTGTTTTGAAAAGTAAATGGATTTTGTGACTTTTTCTTACTTGGTAATTTCGAGGATGAAATTCTTTTAAGTAGGGGAGAATGTAACGACCCTGAATTTCCGTCATTCGATATTCGTATATTTAATTGATTTTAAATATGCACGTAAAGTTTATAAGCTGAATAAATAATATTTTGAATATCTAGATTTAATTGGATAATTAAATCGTTAATTTAATATTTGAAATAGCTGAAATAATTGGAATTTGCATTTAATATGAATAAGAATGATTTATAATGTTGAATTAAATCATATTTGAATTAGAATGATGTTATAGAACTTTTGAAATTGAATTATAAGTTAAATTGAAGAAATTGAATATTTTAATTATTTAATTGACGTGTAAAAACAGCCATTTTTCAAACAGTCTCAGATTTTACGAAACTAGTTTCATTAGATCCGTAATGTTATATTATTGTAAGATTTCAAATTTCGTGTCAATCAGATTTACGGTTTGTCCGAGGCAAGCTAAAACGTGTAGAAATCTGTTTAAGTGAATTTTAAATTTAAATTTATCAATTCGAAAACCTATCTTCCAAATACGATCGAATTGGATCCCGATATATGTTTCATTGCATTCGGAATGGGGGTAAAACATTATAAATGCCAGGCGACACGCTTCGATCGGAGTTCGAAAAATTTTCGGGTGAATATTGTCGTGAAATTTTCTATAAAAGGACCTCACTTTTTCCTTTTTTCACAAACCCTAGGTTTAGATACCCTAGCCGCCATTTACATTTCGATGGCTAGAAAACTCCATCCTTCCTTCTCGATTATCTCCAAATCCGTTAACTTTCACGAAAAACTTCCAACTGCAAAGTCGTAGAGCACGATGAGATCTACAAGTTCAACGGCTACGATCGAATTTGGAGCTTTGGATTGACGTCAAAATGGCCGCATTCGTGCTGCCTTCACACTCGTTTTCCCATGCAAATACACGGCAGAGCTTCATAATATTTTGGCCGATGGTGGTGCTCGAGTAGCGCTTCAATATGGCGGTGTTAGATCGTCTTCAAGTTGCTCGTATAAGTCGCGAAAATTCGTGAAGTGGATGCGGCTATGGGTTTGATTTTAAAGTAAAGGAACGAAGGGGGAGAAGCCAGAAAGCACGGCCAGATTTGGTCAAAGAGAAATCAATGGCCTGGATGAGTTTAAGGTTTAAAAAAAATTAAAATTTATTTATATTAAATTCGTATAAACTTTGAAACACAATATCAATTTCATACGAGGACGGTTTCGTACGAAAGGAATTGCGTTGGAATCGTATTGACGAGCACTACGCGATGGAGCTGGTTTGAGATTGATTGGAGCTAGTGTGAATTTTAGGTAAAATTAAACGCTCGTTTAATTTTATTCGGAATAAAACACTGAAACTGCTATTGGACGCAATGTGAGTGCAACTCACTCTTTCTGACTCACTGATATTTTTATATAAGTGAGAAATAATTTATTATATGATGATTGATGATTGTTCGGATGATATATGATATATTGATTGGTATTTGGACATATACCTGCCTAGTGGAGCCGATGATCCTTTGTACGCGCGTTTGCCTTAAAGCGGACATTGTACACATATTCTAATATGTATATTTGTTGCAGGTGACAAGTTGGAGGGATCCAACAAGATTCCTCACCAGTATTCATTTATTTACAAATATCGTGATATATGCTGTTATCATATTGATATATGATGTTTTGGATGCTGTGATTGATGTATTTGGTGCTGTTGCAGCATTGGGCCTGTAATATCCTGCCTTTTCACACGCTTTAAATCGACACATGTACCAATACAAACCATACGGAAGGGCGGATTGTTATGGGGTAAATAAGAAGGAGCAGGGAAAGGAAAAAAAACAGGATCTTGCAGTGGAACGATAAAATATAATAAATCAAATATACAGTTCATGAAGCTGTTTACAAAATATTCGATTATACTTATACAATACATATCAGAGTACACATACCAGAGAATAATAATTAATGCAGCGGAATTAAATGGTGTAGTGCAATAATACAGTAAATAATAGTACTACAAATCTTCGTCTTCATCCTCCAGAATAAAATCTTCAAATCCTGAAATGCTCGGACTGACCCGAGCGAATTGAAAAGACAAAACACTCGAGTCAGAACTAAAATATCTTATGTGAGTTAAATCAACAGAAATAAATATGAGTGTAGTAACATAAGAGATGCTCGGGATTCACATCTCCTAAGGGTCCGTTAAACTATTTACTATGTAGTAATATTTCGATATTTTAATAGTGTCTATTAGTAAAATAAACTTACTTTTAAATAGCGTTAAGAGGTTACTCATATATCCCTTAACACAGATAATGCCAATAGTCTAAACAGTGCCTGCATATCTCCTGATCGGGAAACTACGAGAAGACACTCTATAGGTACGACAGAAATAGAAACTCGTAGTAAGGCTCGGTATGGTAGGTGACACGGCACAATTAGGCAATGCCAGAGTAGATATACCAATTACGCACATGGGCTGGTGGTAACGCGTAGCGCACAGCTACCGCCCACCTCGAGACACACCCCCAAATCAAAAATCAAAAGTAGCCACCGAACCAATCCAATAGTGAGTATAATATCGAAGCGATGTGTCCGATAAGAGGGGCTACCTCCTTGGCCCGAGATCGCACCTGTTTTAGCCACCTTATGCCAACTCACGGGAGTCGGGTCCACATATATACCTTAATAGAACGTCGCCACCATCCTACTTCATTCTGGAATCTCCAACGCGTACACGGTTGTTAAAGTGGTTTTCGGAGTTGGTAGAGAGTATGACAACTTCCGATCCCGTTCTCTTCAACAACCAAACGTTATTATAACACTGTGGTCTTTTCAAAATAGTTTATACTTTAAAACCAGAATATAATATCCATTTTCAAAACCGTATAAATACGATATCATTTTCCTCTTTTAAAATCAAATCAATATGATATCATTTCAATTATATCCTTTTTCTAAAACCATACCACTTTAAAATTTATGATATCTCGAAACCATACATTTGAATTATAACTCTTCAAACATAATACTTCGAAATCCATAGCGTTAAAACCATAACTTCCTAAACTAAAATGGTTTGGATATTCAAACAGTATATAAAATAAAATGGTTAAAATTTTAAATTTCTTTATAAAATAAATAATTTCCACGACTTAAGAATTTTATTCTCTTTAAATTAAGTCTAAATTCATAAATTTTAAATTCACTTCCTGTTTTCAATAAACCACTTCAGTTTCAATATATTTCAAACTTTCAGTGTTAAGCAATTAGAAACTAAGGTTGGAAATTTCTATTCAACAATTTAATGTCCTATTATTTAGTTTGAAATATTTGCATAATAAATCCATAATCATTTAAATAAAACTCAAATTACCTATAACTAAATATTTCCTTCAATTTATTTATACTAGAAATATTCATTTAATTCATCTTGAAAAAAATTCAGTTATAAATATCATACCTTTTTAATATTTCAAGTTAATAAGTTTTACATCAACTTATGGAGTTTAATTCTTAAATAAGCTCAATTCCAAATAAATTTCCAATTTACCTTCCAATCTTAATTGATTTAAATCATTAAAACTCTATGTATATTCAATATCTTAAACAAGTACTTAACCATATAGTATAAAATAATCAAACTTCATTATTCAACTTATTTATTTTATTTAACAACTTTATACATAGATTAGTTCAATAGTCTAATTATATATGTATATATAAAATAATGTTTATATAATATTAAAAATTAATATTTATTTAACCGTATCCTATCCAAACCACAGAAATCATTTTCAAAATATTTATATATATATACCACGGTGTCTGTATATAATTTTCTACCCTACGGTCAAGTGATACGGATATTTATCATTTCAATCCGCAATTTAAAAATGAAAATTTGCGGTTATATATCATTTCAAACCGCAATCCTGAAAGCAATAATGTGACGGACCGAACTCGACCTTCGAAAATCGGCACCGAATACGACACTCGTATTCAAATGTCGTAGATCCAAATGTCGAATCTGGTTCGCCGCAGCTTATAACACAATTAAGTATAACAACACAACGGAAGAAAGGAATGAATATCATTGATATACAACATTCGATACAACAATGATACAATACGAACAAATATCAGAGATACGAGATAACAATGCTACAGCGGAATAACAATATGATATAGCGGCGGAATCAAAAACTCCAAACAGCAACAGCAACTCTAACTCCAAAGCACCAATCCAGAAATAGCTCGAACCACCATCACATTGCACCAAGACAAGCAAGTCTCGTCCATGAATCCAAAGACTCCAATATCCAAGATCTCCAGAGAATGCCAAGAGAAAACCGAAATCTACCAAATAGATATCTATATCTACTATCCGAAAAACCCAACTCTAGACTGCCCGTGAGGTAAATTGTCGGCACCTAGAGTTTAGGAAGGGAACAATAAACTCCGGGTCAGTCGTGGGACTGGTATGAACAAACAAAAACAGTTGGTCTTTAAAAACAAACAAAAGAATTTAAATTTGAAATCCGCGATGCTTTTTGGAAAATAAAACTACCATAAGGCCTCCCACCACACACACAATGCAAATGCAAAATTGGAGGAGATTTCTCATTATGATAGTCAAACATGCTTGATAAGCGAAAACCATTTTGATATATATTATTAGTGCATAGTGGAAAACATTTTGAAAGTATTAATCTTAGCCAGCATACGTACAATTATAGTATGCCTACTATAGCTACCATGTTAAATGGCAGGTTATACAACTAAAACCGTAAAGGGCTCGTATTGGATGATTGGATTTCCAACAAATGGTCGGGCAAAGGAACTTACCATATAAAATAAAATGGAACGCCTCTGGAGGGAAGTCCCCGGACCCTAACCGGATCTCTGCTACACAAGGCTGGGTTACCTCTGTAACTAGGTAACAACTGACACGAGTATGCCACCTCCCGGTCGTTACCAACCTTTATCCGAAGCGCTTCTCAACCGACAACCACCAAACAATAAGTCTGCAGCAACCACAAAGTAAATATCTGGGCTCCATACCATGATATCACTTATAATCCAGAAGGAAATGGACATACCCTCAGGGGGCGCTACCCTCAAATAACCTTGCTGCCACGATTCCTGTTTCGACCATAACCGGGTTGTGAGGTTCGACGAAGTCTCGTCCATATGCTACGCTTTTTCACAAAGCCATGCTTCGATCAACAAATGATCAGCAGCACTCAGCATGCCACACTACCAAATTGGGAGTATATCACTAATAACCTTCAACTACATAACCTCTGAGCTCGTACGTCTCAGAGAAGGGTGTTAAGCTAAGAGAATAAATTCTCCGCCACCAACAGATATGTATTTGAAAGAAATCAGCTTTATATCTCATTTTTTAATGTCAGACATACAATCCATACAAGTCTGTTTCGGGTTCGAACAGAACCGAAGGCACTTCCAAAGAAGCCCTTGCAAATCCGGGAATTCGCAATCTCGATCGGACTTCCCATCACTTAGGGAATCTCTATACCGTAGCTACTCGATGCTGAGACAATCGATAGGTCATCCTATCATTCTCGCAAATATCTGGTCTTCACCACGGGTCTTCAAATGCTATCCATAACGTCGTATCATTATTCGGAATGGGTTATATGACACAAGGTCCTCTCCCGGCTAAACCGAATAATGAGCGTAATATTTAAAATTGTATGGATAATGGGATCTCAGTTAAGTCACAACTTGTTACCAAAACTTTTCTTTCAAGTGGTCAAACAAATTACCATTTACAAATCTTTTTGAACAAAAAGATTTACTTCCAGAAACCTTTCAATGGTTTAAACAATTTCCACACTTTAATCTCTTAAAAAAAGATATACTTTTAAGACCCCTTTCAATTTAAAATAAGGTTCACAATCTTTAATGAAGATTCATTTATAGCCTTTCAGAACAATTCCACTTCAAGTTGGATTAACTCATCCGGTATTTAAATCAAAGACTTATTCCATAGTTTTCAAAACAATTCCCTTTTCAATCTTTTATATATAAAAGATACACCATTTAAAATCCTCTTCAATTTCAAAATAGGGTTCAACTATCTTTCACAAAGATATAGCTTTCAAAATCATTCCATTTCAAATTTGAAATCTTTTCATCATAACTTGGAAAATTCTTTCCTTATATAAAAACTATTTTTTTTTTGAAACCACTTGTTTCCCAAATCATAGAATTCAATTTCAAATATTGAATTCAAATTTAAATCAAATTATTTAAATTTCAAAAGTTCAATCAAGTTATTCAAAATAACTTTTATTTTTAAAAGACCTTTTCAAAAGTTTTCACTTTAAACCCAATCCATTTCCAAAACCATTTGGATTTAAAAAATTCAATTTTAAAATTATTTTCAAAAATTTGTGAGTTAACCGATTTCCTCGTGCAATCCATATTTGTGTGTAGGGTGTAGTCCAGGGGTTCTACATAATAGTGCAATAACAATCATCACATCACATATTAAAGCGCATAAATATCGATAAGCGGTATAAACTATAACGCTTATCTTCATTCATAGATTCACAGATAAAGTAAATTTATCAATAACAAGGATTCACTAATAAAATTCGATGCGGGTTTCTGATATCCAACTGGAATCCGACTCCCTGTCACATCGAATTTCAAATGTCATTTACGAGTCAAGGGGTATTTACACATAAACATATCACAGAAATCACAGATCAATACACAACATATTTCACATCATAGAATATTACAGTCCAATGATAACAATCAATGTAAGGCAATACAATCATTCATAAGCAAGCATATTTCTAATTCAAATTTAATTAATCTAATTCATTCAAATTAAATCAATTACTTAAGAATAAATCAACTTTACTTTGCTTAACCAATCATTAATTAATTATCACAATCATTTAATTAATTAATCACTTCTTAATTACCCTTATTATCAATTAATTAATCTTTATTTAATTAATTATTTATTCTTTAACAATTAATTAATAATCTCTAATTATTATTAAAAATTGATTAAAAATTTATTATTCCTTAATTAATTACTAAATAATCCCTTAATTTACAATTAATAAATATTAATTAATTGCTTAATTAATTCCAAATTTGAAATAAATTTATCTTAATTACTTAATTTAATTATAATTAATTAACCTTTAATTAATAAATAATCCTTTATTAATTAAAACATTTCTTAATTAATTATCTAAATTAATTGACCCTTAATTGTAATTAATTAAATCTTAATTACTTTTATTAATAAATTATTCCCTAATCATAAATTAATTAAATTAACTAATTACTTCTTAATTACCTTGTTAATTTAATTAATTTCATATCATTAATCTTAATCAAATTTTAAGATAAAACTTTCTTAATTATGACTAAATCATCATTAACAAAACATTTGGAAAACAATTTACATATGAACTTACTTTTTAAAATTTCATTTCAAATATGAGATTTAAAATGAATACCATTTAGCTTAAACAAAGTTTAAATAATTTAAAAACCCTTTTTAAATTTCATGGCAACAAATGCTTGTCTTATAAAAGAAATTTATAAGAGTTTAATTCAAATTCATTTTTAAAATTCAATAATTTAAATTTACACTTTGTTTATGTCTTTCAAATTTAAAAACTTCTTTTATTTCAAAATTGAAATAAATATTTTAAATCTTTGTTTTCCAATTTTAAACTTAATTTTTAAAAAAAGACTTTCTCATATTTTAAAAACTTCATTTGATAAATTTAAAACTACTTAACCATTTTAAAGAAGCTAACAATTCAAGTTTAAACTTTATTTTTATTTTTATTTAAAACTGTGATTTTAAATTTAAACTTAAATTCCAAAATTTTAAACTTGAATTTAAAACTTAGTTTAAACTTTTTCTTTTACATTTAAAAGCTTGAGGTTTAAAAAAAAAATAAGCAAACAGGGTACAAGTTTTTTTAAAACCAGTAACAACTCTTTAACCCGAGACACCCAAATGTTGCTTCGAGTCGAACCCGAGCTCAAAGCTCCATTATTTCGGGTTTTCTGTAAATTCAACCCGAGAGCCACGTTTTCTAACTAAATTTTTTTTCTAAGTATTTCTACAACGATGCACTATCATGTTACTCGAGTTTAAACTCGATCCAGTATCATACAAACTCGAGCATGAACCCGACATCCACCCTTCATCCATCATCCAGATATGCCTGTGCACGCGTGTACCTACACCAGTGACCAACGGCGCTACGACCATCGACGTCGACCCCAACATCTCGTCAGTGAACCTCGCAACCAAACTCAATCGCCAAAACGTAAGCACAAACCTCAAAACAGAATCGAGCAATACAGATGGACACAGAAAAGCAACATCACCAAAAAACACCTCGTACTGCCAACGTCAGTCACCTGAGCGCCAGAAATTCAGACCATGTCTTCCTAAACCCTCCACGCCGCATTCCACCATGTATTGCGCCACTCGATTACCTGAAGACGTCGCAACGATCACAGATCCGACCATAACAATAACTAGGTTTAAAACCTATTTCGACCTGCCGCCACGGCAAACGATCACCACACCCTTCATTTTTGCCGAATCACCCAATCATCCCACTAGCACCAGAAGGAATCCCGACTATCCAAATCCATTTGATCATCAGAGGTGGCCCAAAGATCAAATCCTAATCCTTCCCAAATTTCGAACTCAATACATTATTAAAATTCTTGATTTTGGGTTTAAAAATCTTAACTTTCAAAGGAAACTCGAATTATAATCTTGAAACAATAATTTTTGATGTTTGAATTTTATTACTTATTTTAAGTTTTAACTGTAATTCCACATTTTCCAGAGAACTTTACTTTGTTTATCTTTAAACTATTTTTAAAATTTAAATCTTGTTAAATTTAACATCTTTTGTTCAGAAACTGTTTTCTAAAATAAATCAGAGGGATGGGAAAAGATTTGTTTGAACAAACTTAATGCCTGAAGCCTGGAAAAATTTGGCATATGTCTGATTTTGAGACATGCACAGCCAATTTCCTACTTATATACACAAATTTAAACGTTTTCCAGCAAATTTCCAGCCTATTTTTAAACAAGTTTCCAATCACAGATCCAAATCAGAATTTAAAGAACTTATTTATAGTTTTAAGAGATAATAGTATACCCAGCATGCATATTTCATTATCCAGACACATGCAAACAATATAAAGATATTTTCATAATAACTTCAATCATCAAAATGTATATGATTTAAAGTTTTAAATTTGAAAAGTTTGCTCACCATTCCTGGAAGAAGGCAGAGCACCAGATTCTGGAAAACCTAGAAAATGCAGAGCTTTTGAAAAGTAGTTTTAGAACTTGCTTTGATTTGTTTTAGTTGCTGAGATGATCTCTGCTTGATTTCTGCATTGAGTTGAACTTGCATTTGATTTTAATTCCCAGGTTACACTTGATTTTGTTTGAGATTCATATGAAACCTGCCTTTAATTCTTGCTTTTGGTGATTCTCTAGTTTGATAACTTTTGAATTTGGTTTCCCAAATTTGTTTTGTAGTTTTGAAAAAACTTGAGAAATCTGATTTTAACTCTCTCTTTTGCATAGCTATAAAATTTAGTTAAAAGAAAATTTATTTTATGCCACTTGTATTGTTTGTTAACATATGTAATAACATGCTCTTATTTGTTTTACATTTGTCATAATGGACAAATTTGTTTTTAAATCCTTTTATTTAATTACATTTATGTAAATGTTTTTTACATTTTATATTCATGGATATACAACTATTGTTTATATGTTCCAATGTTTTTAAATCTTTATTTGATTTCAATTTATAAAACATATTTATCTATTTTATTTTCTTATGTATATATTTATATTTGTACAAATGCTTGACAAAAATGGTTACAATTGTAAATTGTTATTGTAAAAATGTTTTTTATTTTATTTTCAAAAGATAATTTCAATTACTTATACAAATTAAAGTAAAATGGTTTGAAATTATACATTACTAATAATTATTTATAAGTTAGTAAATAAAATTTTTATTTCCAATACATTTATATTTTAAATCCAATATTTATTTATAAAATATTTATTCTTAAACTTCAAATAAAAATTATATTAATAATCTAAAATCTTTTATCTTAAAAGGGAATTTTCTGATTTATTCACAATTAAATTCACAATTAAATTTTACAACTAAATTAACTACCAAATTAGACTCGGCCAAAATTCAGGAATGTTACAGATTCCCCCATTAAGAAAATTTCATCCTCGAAATTTGAAAGAGAGAGACAACAAAGGATGGAAACACAAAGATAGAGAAACAGTTTTCAAAACAAACTGGGTATCTATTCTGCATTTGGCTTACCAAATCAGAATATCAATAATGGATACAAGAAGGAATCAAGATACTCGGGTCACCAGATCTACGAAATATACAGGGGTATTGATTAGTTCAAAAGATAACTAACCACTCGTAGAATATATCGAGACCCGAAAGAATAGACAGATATATGGATACAATCCCAATTTTTTTTAGTTTAAACAACTAAAATATATCTATCAACCATAGCAATCATAGCAAACAATTTATCCAAACAAATAATTCTGACCCATCTGGAGTTTGTGTCCCATGCAAATATATCAGAACTTCTATCTGGATTTACCAGGAAGCATCGAAGAATTGGAAAGACGAATCAAAGGAGATTGATAGAGACAGTTGTTTCCGCTATTGCAGGGTATTAACCATTTGTAGTCATACTTCCCTGTCCCCTATCTCGTCTTCTTCTTGCACTCATACTCACTATCAGTGAATAGTAAGAGAATTTACTGAGGCATTCGAACGGATATCTTAGGGATATACTCATTGTAGGGTATACTTCACCCTATCTCTAATGAGTTACTTAATGTGTTATACTCCTGAGCTAAAGTTTCAACCTTAAGCTCTTATACCAAATGTGACGGACCAAACTCGACCTTCAAAAATCGGCACTGAATACGACACTCGTATTCAAATGCCGCAGATCCAAACGTCGAATCTGGTTCGTCGAAGCTTATAACACAATTAAGTATAACAACACAGCGGAAGAAAGGAATGAATATCATTGATATACAACATTAGATACAACAATGATACAATATGAATAAATATCAGAGATACAAGATAACAATGCTATAGTAGAATAACAATATGATATAGCAGCAGAACCAAAAACTCCAAACAGCAACAGCAACTCTAACTCCAAAGCACCAATGCAGAAATAGCTCGAACCACCATCATGTTGCACCAAGACAAGCAAGTCTCGTTCATGAATCCAAAGACTCCAATATCCAAGATCTCCAGAGAATGCCAAGAGAAAACCGAAAGCTACCGAATAGATATCTATATTTACTATCTGAAAAACCCAACTCTAGACTGCCCGTTTGGTAAATTGTGGGCACCCAGAGTTTAGGAAGGGAACAATAAACTCCGGATCAGTCGTGGGACTGGTATGAACAAACAAAAATAGTTGGTCTTTAAAAACAAACAAAAGAATTTAAATTTGAAATCCGCAATGCTTTTTGGAAAATGAAACTACCATAAGGCCTCTCGCCACACACACAATGCAAACGCAGAATTGGAGGAGATTTCTCCTTATGATAGTCAAACATGCTTGATACGCAAAAACCATTTTGATATTATTATTAGTGCATAGTGGAAAACATTTCAAAAGTATTAATCTTATCCAGCATACGTACAATTATAGTATGCCTACTATAGCTACCATGTTAAATGGCAGGTTATACAACTAAAACCGTAAAGGGCTCGTATTGGATGATTGGATTTCCAACAAATGGTCGGGCAAAGGAACTTCCCATATAAAATAAAATGGAACGCCTCTGGAGGGAAGTCCCCGGACCCTAACCGGATCTCTGCTACACAAGGCCGGGTTACCTCTGTAACTAGGTAACAACTGACATGAGTATGCCACCTCCCGGTCGTTACCAACCTTTATCCGAAGCGCTTCTCAACCGAAAACCACAAAACAATAAGTCTGCAGCAACCACAAAGTAAATATCTGGGCTCCATATCATGATACCGCTTATAATCCAGAAGGAAATGGACATACCCTCAGGGGGCGCTACCCTCAAATAACCTTGCTGCCACGATTCCTGTTTCCACCATAACCGGGTTGTGAGGTTCGACGAAGTCTCGTTCACAAAGCTATGCTTTTTCACCAAGCCATGCTTCGATCAACAAATGATCAGCAGCACTCAGCATGCCACACTACGAAATTGGGAGTATATCACTAATAACCTTCAACTACATAACCTCGGAGCTCGTATGTCTCAGAGAAGGGTGTTAAGCTAAGAGAATAAATTCTCCGCCGCCAACAGATATGTATTTGAAAGAAATCAGCTTTATATCTCAGTTTGTAATGTCAGACATACAATCCATACAAGTCAGTTCCGGGTTCGAACAGAACCGAAGGCACTTCCAAAGAAGCCCTTGCAAATCTAGGAATTCACAATCCCGATCGGACTTCCCATCACTTAGGGAATCTCTATACCGTAGCTACTCGATGCAAAGACAATCGATAGGTCATCCTATCGTTCTCGCAAATACGCGGTCTTCACCACCGGTTTTCAAATGCTATCCACAACGTCGTATCATTATTCGGAATGGGTTATATGGCACAAGGTCCTCTCTCGGCTAAACCGAATAATGAGCGCAATATTTAAAATCATATGGATAATGGGATCTTAGTTAAGTCGCAACTTGTTACCAAAACTTTTCTTTCAAATGGTTAAACAAATTACCATTTACAAATCTTTTTGAACAAAAAGATTAACTTCCAGAAACCTTTCAATGGTTTAAACAATTTCCACACTTTAATCTCTTAAAAAAAGATTTACTTTTAAGAACCCTTTCAATTTAAAATAAGGTTCACAATCTTTAACGAAGATTCATTTATAGCCTTTCAGAACAATTCCATTTCAAGTTGGATTAACTCATCCGGTCTTTAAATCAAAGACTTATTCCATAGTTTTCAAAACAATTCCCTTTTCAATCTTTTATATATAAAAGATACACCATTTAAAATCCTCTTCAATTTCAAAATAGGGTTCAACTATCTTTCCCAAAGTTATAGCTTTCAAAATCATTCCATTTCAAATTTGAAATCTTTCCATCATAATTTGGAAAATTCTTTCCTTATATAAAAACTATTTTTTTTTGAAACCACTTGTTTCCCAAATAATAGAATTCAATTTCAAATATTGAATTTAAATTTAAATCAAATTACTTAAATTTCAAAAGTTCAATCAAGTTATTCAAAATAACTTTTATTTTTAAAAGACCTTTTCTAAAGTTTTTCACTTTAAACCCAATCCATTTCCAAAACCATTTGTATTTAAAAAATTCAATTTTAAAAATATTTTCAAAATTCTGTGAGTTAACCGATTTCCTCGTGCAATCCATATTTGTGTTTGTAGGGTGTAGTCCAGGGGCTCTACACAATAGTGCAATAACAATCATCACATCATAGATTAAAGCGCAAAAATATCGATAAGCGGTATAAACTATAACGCTTATCTTCATTCACAGATTCATAGATAAAGTAAATTTATCAACAACAAGGATTCACTAATAAAATTCGATGTGGGTTTCGGATACCCAACTGGAATCCGACTCCCTGTCACGTCGAATTTCAAATGTCATTTACGGGTCAAGGGGTATTTACACATAAACATATCACAGAAATCACAGATCAATACACAGCATATTTCACATCACAGAATATTACAGTCCAATGATAACAATCAATGCAAGGCAATACAATCATTCATAAGCAAGCATATTTCTAATTCAAATTTTAATTAATCTGATTGATTCAAATTAAATCAATTACTTAAGAATAAATCAACTTTACTTTGCTTAACCAATCATTAATTAATTAATCACAATCATTTAATTAATTAATCACTTCTTAATTACCCTCATTATCAATTAATTAATCTTTATTTAATTAATTAATTATTCTTTAACAATTAATTAATAATCTCTAATTATTATTAAAACTTGATTAAAATTTTATCATTCCTTAATTAATTACTAAATAGTCCCTTAATTTACAATTAATAAATCTTAATTAATTGCTTAATTAATTCCAAATTAGAAATTAATTCATCTTAATTAATTAATTTAATTATAATTAATTAACTTTTAATTAATAAATAATCCTTTATTAATTAAAACATTTCTTAATTAATTATCTAAATTAATTGACCCTTAATTATAATTAATTAAATCTTAATTACTTTTATTAATATATAATTCCCTAATCATAAATTATTTAAATTAATTAATTACTTCTTAATTACCATATTAATTTAATTAATTTCATATCATTAATCTTAATCTAATTTTAAGATAAAACTTTCTTAATTATGACTAAATCGTCATTAACAAAACATTTGGAAAACAATTTACGTAAGAACTTGCTTTATTAAATTCATTTCAAATATGAGATTTAAAATGAATACCATTTAGCTTAAACAAAGTTTAAATAATTTAAAAACCCTTTTTAATTTTCTTGGCAACAAATGCTTGTCTTATAAAAGAAATTTAAAAGAGTTTAATTCAAGTTCGTTTTTAAAATTCAATAATTTAAATTTACACTTTGTTTATGTCTTTCAAATTTAAAAACTTCTTTTATTTCAAAACTGAAATAAATATTTTAAATCTTTGATTTCCAATTTTAAACTTAATTTAAAAAAAAACTTTCTCATATTTTGAAAACTTCATTTGATAAACTTAAAACTACTTAACCATTTTTAAAGAAGCTAACAATTCAAGTTTAAACTTTATTTTTATTTTTATTTAAAACTATGATTTTAAATTTAAACTTAAATCCAAAAATTTTAAACTTAGTAAATGTTTTCTTTTACATTTAAAAGCTTCAGGTTTTAAAAAAAAATTAGGCAAATAGGGTACAGGTTTTGTTTAAAACCTGTAACAACTCTTTAACCCGAGACACCCAAATGTTGCTTCGAGTCGAACCCGAGCTCAAAGCTCCATTACTTCGGGTTTTCTGTAAATTCAACCCGAAAGCCACGTTTTCTAACTAATTTTTTTTTACTAAGTATTTCTACAACGACGCACTATCATGTTACTCGAGTTTAAACTCGAGCCAGTATCATACAAACTCAAGCATGAACCCGACATCCACCCTTCATCCACATCCAGATATGCCTGTGCACGCGTGTACCTACACCAGTGACCAACGGCGCTACGACCATCGACGCTGACCACAACATCTCGTCAGTGAACCTCGCAACCAAACTCAATCGCCAAAACGTAAGCACGAGCCTCAAAACAGAATCGAGCAATACAGATGGACACAGAAAAGCAACATCACCAGAAAAACACCTCGTACTGCCAACGTCAGTCACCGGAGCGCCAGAAATTCTGACCATGTCTTCCTAAACCTCCACGCTGCATTCCATCAAGTATTGCGCCACTCGATTACCTGAAGACGTCGCAACGATCACAGATCCGACCATAGCAAAAACTAGGTTTAAAACCTATTTCAACCTGCCGCCACCGCCACGGCAAACGATTGCCACACCCTTCATTTCTGCCGAATCACCCAGTTATCCCACTAGCTCCAGAAGGAATCCCGACCATCTAAATCCATTTGATCATCAGAGGTGGCCCAAAGATCAAATCCCAATCCTTCCCAAATTTTGAACTCAATACATTATTAAAAATCTTGATTTTGGGTTTAAAAATCTTAACTTTCAAAGGAAACTCGAATTATAATCTTGAAACAATAATTTTTAATGTTTGAATTTTATTACTTCTTTTGAGTTTTGATTGTAATTCCACATTTTCCAGAGAACTTTTCTTTGTTTAACTTTAAACTATTTTTAAAATTTGAATCTTGTTAAATTTAACATCTTTTGTTCAAAAACTGTTTTCTAAAATAAATCAGAGGGATTCAAAAAGATTTGTTTGAACAAACTTAATGCCTGAAGCTTGGAAAAATTTGGCATATGTCTGATTTTGAGACATGCACAGCCAATTTCCTACTTATATACACAAATTTAAACATATTCCAGCAAATTTCCAGCCTATTTTTAAACAAGTTTCCAATCACAGATCCAAATCAGAATTTAAAGAACTTATTTACAGTTTTAAGAGTTAATAGTATACCCAGCATGCATATTTCATTATCCAGATACATGCAAACAATATAAAGATATTTTCATAATAACTTCAATCATCAAAGTGTATATGATTTAAAGTTTTAAATTTGAAAAGTTTGCTCACCATTCTTGGAAGAAGGCAGAGCACCAGGTTCTGGAAAACCTGGAAAATGCAGAGCTTTTGAAAACTAGTTTTAAAACTTGCTTTGATTTGTTTTAGTTGCTGAGATGATCTCTGCTTGATTTCTACATTGAGTTGAACTTGCATTTGATTTTAATTCCCAGGTTACACTTGATTTTGTTTGAGATGCATATGAAACGTGCCTTTAATTCTTGCTTTTGGTGATTTTCTGGTTTGATAACTTTTGAATTTGGTTTCTCAATTTTTTTTTGCAGTTTTGAAAAAACTTAAGAAATCTGATTTTAACTCTCTCTTTTGCATAGTTATAAAATTTAATTAAAAGAAAATTTATTTTATGCCACTTGTATTGTTTGTTAACACATGTAATAACATGCTCTTATTTGTTTTACATTTGTCATAATGGACAAATTTGTTTTTAAATCCTTTTATTTAATTACATTTATGTAAATGTTTTTTACATTTTATATTCATGGATATACAACTATTGTTTATATGTTCCAATGTTTTTAAATCTTTATTTGATTTCAATTTATAAAACATATTTATCTATTTTATTTTCTTATGTATATATTTATATTTGTACAAATACTTGACAAAAATGTTTACAATTGTAAATTGTTATTGTAAAAGTGTTTCTTATTTTATTTTCAAAAGTAATTTAAATTACTTATACAAATTAAAGTAAAATGGTTTGAAATTATACATTACTAATAATTATTTATAAGTTAGTAAATAAATTTTTTATTTCCAATACATTTATATTTTAAATCTAATATTTATTTACAAAATATTTATTATTAAACTTCAAATAAAATTTATATTAATAATCTAAAATCTTTTATGTTAAAAGGGAATTTTCTGATTTATTCACAATTTAATTCACAATTTAATTTTACAATTAAATTAACTGCCAAATTAGACTCGGCTAAATTCAGGAATGCTATAAATAAAATGCATAACAACTTGTAGTTTATGATGATATAAATAAACATCCATTCATCCATCATAAAATCATACGTCCATTCATCGAAATCATCATCCAAATTCAAATAATACTTCAATATCTAACGAATAATAAACAACAGGTATTAACTAGCAGTTTATATTCAACAATAATTTAATTAACTGTTTAACTTGCAGTTTATATGCAATAAATAAATAAATAACAATTTAACTGACAGTTTGTATGCAATAAACAAATAAATAAAAATTTAACTAGCAGTTTATATGCAATAAATAAATAAGTAACCATTTAATTAAATTAATTTAATTTAACTGGGGTGATGATTGAAAATATGCCAAATAGTTATAAATAAATTTCTAAACATATCATAAATCAATTTTACAAACATAAGAATTTTTAGAAGTTGTGAGTGGGTTAAAACACTCACCTTTTGAATTTAAATTGAATTCAAATCCAATTTAAACCCAAAAATTGAAAATTCTCAGAATTCGTCCAACCAGCGCCAATATATCCGAAATTCCCATACGAACCTAGCGGAGAAAACCGTGCGTAAATTTGATATCATATGTGGAAGATATAACGATTTGTGTGTTCGAATTTCAATATTTAATTAAAACAACAAAAACAAAAACTCACCCCTATCCTACTAGCCACATCATCATGTGCGTTCTGCACGCTCCAGGCAACTCCATGAACATCGAACAGAAGGGCTCCCTCATCAGTCAAACCCGACGTTTGACCACTCGCGCCGCCGCTTTAACCAACGCCGAGCCCTCTACGCCGCCTCTAGGAGCTCCGCCCGACCAAGCCGCCTCCATTCCCTCCTGATCGATCCCCAAATCATGACGCCGCCGCCATGATCCCCTAACCCTAATTCATCAAGTCTAACCACCACAGGTCAAATCAGCCCACGATTTCACCACCAATCAACTCCCTACGACGAACTCTACAATACCCAGTTTTCAATTTCGTCGATTGATGTCGAAATCAAAAATGCCTAATTCGACTTTGACCATGATTTTTGATCAATCCGTTCACTGTCGCGAAAAACGAACAGTAGACGTAGGTTCGTATCATTGAGATCTTCGATATATATTTTTTCAAAAAATTTCCGAGGAGTTTGAATTTTTTGAAATTGATTTTTGAATTGAAATTTGAATTGGATAGATTTAGGGTTTACAGCCGTTGAGGAAGACGAGTATAGAAGTTTCTGTACGTATAGAAATGAGGAATAGAGGCTGCTAGGGTTTATAACCGGGTATTTATAGATAATAGAATAGATGGACCCGATTTATAAACGTGCTGAACGATGAATGGTCCGAAAAGCCCATTCTGACTCCGAAACGATTGGGTCAATCCATATATTAAAATAGATGTTTAAAGATATTCTAAATGCGATCGGAAAGGTTTCAGGTTCAAATTGCATCGTATGAAGAAGCTACGCTAAAATCAATATTTTTCAAATTGATTTCAATTAATTGATTTCAAGGTGTTTCAAGTCCGTACGATCAAACGACAAGTCCGATCGATACGAAACTTGAAATCCTACAATAATTCACCGTTACAGATCCGATGAAACTAGTTTCGTCGAAATCCGAGTCAGTAGTCAAAATGCTATTTTTACATTAGTTAAATAATTTAATAATTAATTAATAAAATCAAATTTTTAATTTCAATCATAAAATTGAAAATTTTTATCACTTTTATATTTCTCAATCATTTACAATGTTTAAAAAAAATTCAGATGCAAACGTAAAGTTGATTAAATTTTAAATTTTAGTGTTAACTTCAAATTTCATTAAATTTTAAAATTACAAATAAAATTACCAAAATTTCCATTTAAATAGATTAACCAATAATTATTACATTCATTATTGTCAAATAGATGGGTTTACCATTGGATTCAAAACTATTACATAAAATTTCTCATATTTCATCTTCATTTCGAAAAACGTATTATTTAGCTATATTCAATTTCATTTAATTACAATTAATCCAATTATTGAACTTTTCATTTCAATTAAATAAAATCTTGGTTTCCATTCTTTAAATCAACCAATTCATATCATGAATAAAATTAACATTACTTAAATTTGCATTAACAAAACGTTAAATTTGGATTTATAGTAATTGATTACCAAATTATTTACTCATTAAATAAATGAACCTATATTAATTGTCACCTATTTGCTTTCCATTGCCTTTATAAATTCGCTACTTATCAACCCAGATTATTATCCCATATATACACTAATTTCTTCCATTCTATTTATGATATCCATTTCATTACATACTTCATTATTCCCATTTTCATCTTTATTTCAATTGCTTAATATTTAATTTCAAATGCTTCAATAATTCCATTTTGTTATAAATTATATTTAGATGGAATGATTTGTTTGTCTTTCATGAAACTGCTATATTCAAAAATCTAGCTTTTCTTTGTGTTAACTACTATTTCCATTTTATAATATTTGCCAGATATGTACATAAATTACGATTTATATTCTCAATCAAATTTATTTACTTGGTTTCATACCCTCATTACATCAATCACTACCTTATAAATAAATTTTACGTTACTATTTTAGTTTGCATTCACTCTTTCCGTTATTATATTAATTGAATTCCATTCTAGTTAATATTTTTATTAATGATTCACAAACTCCACATTTCCATTTGTTGCTTATTAAACTTATAACAAAGTAAGACAATTCACATTATTTTAAATTAATTGCAATTTTATTCTAAATTTATAACTTTAATTACAATTGCTACATCTAATTTCTAACATTGTATCACCTCTCCATAAATGTAACATTTATTTATTTTTTTCTAA
The DNA here is from genome assembly GCA_030765085.1 of Allium cepa. Lineage (NCBI taxonomy): Eukaryota > Viridiplantae > Streptophyta > Magnoliopsida > Asparagales > Amaryllidaceae > Allium > Allium cepa. The sequence goes on from CM060935.1 coordinate 390,798,214, forward strand.
AATTTATTCCCAATTCCATCCACAAATTAAACATGTAACTTATAGTAATTTTTTACATGCCAAGGTTGCACTTAAGTTTATCCAGCTTCAACCAATTATTATAATTACCTACATAATACCGAGTTCATTCAATTACTATAAATTATATGCAAATCCTTTAATTTACACCACTTTTACGCTTATTTACTTATTTTAAATTATACACAAGTGCACAATTTACGCTATTTCACTTTTATTGTTTTTACTTCAATTGTCAACAATTGGTTGCTACAATTCATTCTGAAACTTTATTTCGATATAAATTATAAAATTATATTTCTTTCTAAATTTACTTACAAAATTTAATTAAATTAACCAGATTTATTCATCAAAATTTACGGGCCGTTACACTCTCCCTCACTCAAAATTTCGTCCCCGAAAAGGAAGAAGAAGGGAAAAGAAGAACTAAGAAAGCAATATATCTTATTCAAAACATTAACTTTACAAACAATTAAATTTACAAAATTAATTACTTTAAATAAAATATACAAATTTACAACCATTAAATCTTTTTATACTTAAACCAATAAAGTTTGGAAAAATATTTTCAAAATATTTTCTAAGTCTAAAATTTACGGAAAATTTTGGCAGAGTCTCCTTTGTACGGAGAGGCTCAGGAGAAAATATAATATCAAAAACACCCATATACAACATATTTTCTAAAATAATATATATCCCAACACGGGAAAAATAAGATAATAGCGCTATAAACCGAAATCCGAAAACGTACCTATTTGTCGGGCAATTAACGCTTAATTATGAAATCAAAAGCAGTAGCAATTGCTTCCATAACCTGTATTTCACTTATATAATCCAAAAAGGTTACGATTATATAAAATGAAATATTTAAGTTGTTTTAATCACAAACAACCTAATCAATACAACAACAACCAATTTCAACAATAGCATACAACCATCACATAAAATCAATAAAATCAATCATTCATTCATATCAAACAAAGCAAATAGTTGTTCGGGTTCAAAACTTCAAATTGTACAGGATGGAAAAATAAACTACTAAGCGTACCATTTACTCAACGGTCTCTGATGAAGCCAAATAGATTATTGATATATCCAACAAGTTTAAAGTATCCTTACCCAAACAGCCATAATCCAAAACAAACAGCAAATCAACCAACAGATCAAGGTTACTCTCATTAATTTCATTCATATAATAATTTATCTTTTAATTTCATTCACACATTTGTTGTTTGATTTTTCTTTTTCATTCATATAATGGTTTATCTTTTAGTTTACATTTATGTCTTACAATTTTATTTAGCAATAACTTCAACTTATTTTCTTAAATTTATTATCATTTATTTATAATACTTACATTTCTGTTAAACTAGTAGAATTTCAATTATACTTAAATTTATAACACTACAACATCAAATTCTTCTTTATTAAGGTGATTCATTGAACCCTTTCATTATATAAATTTTTCTTGTACAATTTTTCATTACATTTTCTTATTAAACATTTCAGCTTTTAATATTTGGTAAGTTATAAATATGCTTTTTTAAGAATGTAATTAAAATCTTACAAGTTTCCCTTATTTCTTTTAATTAATTAAATGTTCAATAATTTAATCTTTTGTTTTACATATTACAATTTCAAACTTCTTTTAATTTCATTGATAACCAGTCATTTAATCTCTTGTTTTATTTAAAGGTTCCAATTATTAGTTAGCTTCCATTTCACTACCCTAATTGAAACTGTAAAATACGGAAACTTAAGCATTTAAATACCGAGTTTTATTCATAAATCGTTTTAAAATAATAGATAATGTATATACTTACACTTTATATATCCAATTATATTTAAAAAATTTAAAATTTATATTTGTTTATCAAAATAAATCTGCAGTAAACTACTACAGTAGCCTTCCCACTTCGAAACTCGAAAATGAACATCGATGATGCGTGCACTCATCACCGAAATTATTTTCCAGCGATAGAGAGGGGAGCTTATTTCTTTCCAGAATTCTTCAAAACAATTCTTTCAAATTATATTGAAATATTTATATCAGAAAATACTTCTAAAAAAATTATTATTATATTCCAAAATTATTCAGAAGAAATTTCAAAACCTCGGAACTTAAGTTCTAAAATTTCCAATTTGATTTATTTTATTTTCAATCTCATTTTAACTATTATTTACAAATTTTCTTACCTAAAAACCAATATGTTACAACCAAATAAAATCTTTATAAAAATTTACTTTATATATATAGAAAACATAATAGGCAAAATTATTTCATTCACCTATATTAAAACCAAATATTATGTCGGTCTGTCCTATTAAGTGTTTAAAAACCCATATTGATGTCATAGCGTCCCATGCATCAACCAGAGTTTATAAATAAAAAACGGAACAAATTAACACGATATTAAAACCTTTTTATAACATTAACAAATACGCTCTCTCATATATATACACTCAGCGACTCCCATAGGGTATTACTACCCTATTAATAAAGAGTCAGACCCCACAAAGCTATGGTTTATCGCTAAACCTGGCTCTGATACCAGATGTAACATCCCGCCTTTTCGCACGCTTTAAATCGACACACGTGCCAATTCAAACCATACGGAAGGGCAGATTGTTATGGGGTAAATAAGAAGAAGCAGGGAAAGAAATAAAACAGAATCGTGCAGCGGAACAATAAAATATAATCAAATATATAGTTCATGAAGCTATTTACAGAATATTCGATTATACTTATACAATACATATCAGAGTACACATACCAGAGAATAATAATTAATACAGCGGAATTAAATGGTGTAGTGGAATAATATAGTAGATAATAGTACTACAAGCCTTCGTCTTCGTCCTCCAGAATAAAATCTTCAAATCCTGAAACGCTCGGACTGACCCGAGCGAATTGAAAAGACAAAACACTCGAGTCAGAACTAAAATATCTTATGTGAGTTAATTTAACAGAAATAAATATGAGTGCAGTAACTTAAGAGATGCTCGGGATTCACATCTCCTAAGGGTCCGTTAAACTATTTACTATGTAGTAATATTTCGTTATGGTAATAGTGTCTATTAATAAAATAAACTTACTTTTAAATAGCGTTAAGGGTTACCCATATAGCCCTTAACACAAATAATGCCAATAGTATATACAGTGCCTGCATATCTCCTGATCGGGAGACTACGAGAAGACACTCCATAGGTACGACACAAATAGAAACTCGTAGTAAGGCTCGGTATGGTAGGTGACATGGCACAACTAGGCAATGCCAGGGTAGATATACCAATTACGCACACGGGCTGGTGGTAACGTGTAGCGCGCAGCTACAGCCCACCTCGAGCCACACCCCCCGATCAAAAATCAAAAGTGGCCACCGAATCAATCTAACAGTTAGAGTATAATATCGAAGGGATGTGTCCGATAAGAGGGGCTACCTCCTTGGCTCAAGATCGATCCTGTTTTAGCCACCTTATGCCAACTCACAGGAGTCGGGTCCACGTATATACCTTAATAGAACGTCGCCACCATCCTACTTCATTCTGAAATCTCCACCGCATACACGGTTGTTGAAGTGGTTTTCGGAGTTGGTAGAGAGTATGATAACTTCCGATCTCGGTCTCTTCAACAACCAAACGTTATTAGAACACCGCGGTCTTTTTAAAATGGTTTATACTTTAAAACCAGAATATAATATCCCTTCTCAAAACCATATAAATACGATATCATTCTCCTCTTTTAAAATCAAATAATTATGATATCATTTCAAGTATATCCTTTTTCTAAAACAATACCACTTTAAAATTTATGATATCTCGAAACCATACATTTGAATTATAACTCTTCAAAACCTAATACTTCGAAATCTATAGCTTTAAAACCATAACTTTCAAAACTTAAATGGTTTGGATATTCAAACAGTATATAAAATAAAATGGTTTTAATTTAAAATTTCTTTATAAAATAAATAATTTCCACGACTTTAGAATTTTATTCTCTTTAAAGTAAGTCTAAATCCATAAATTTTAAATTCACCTTCAGTTTTCAATAAACCACTTCAGTTTCAATATATTTCAAACTTTGAGTGTTAAACAATTAGAAACTAAGGCTGGAAATTTCTATTCAACAATTCAATGCCCTATTATTTAGTGTGAAATATTTGCATAATAAATCCATAATCATTTAAATAACACTCAAATTACCTATAACTAAATATTTCCTTCAATTTATTTATACTAGAAATATTCATTTAATTCGTCTTGAAAAAAATTCAGTTATAAATATCATACCTTTTTAAAATTTCAAGTTAATAAGTTCCACATCAACTTATGGAGTTTAATTCTTAAATAAGCTCAATTCCAAATAAATTTCCAATTTACCTTCCAATCTTAATTGATTTAAATCATTAAAACTCTATATATATTCAATATCTTAAACATTTACTTAACCATATAATATAAAATAATCAAACTCCATTATTCAACTTATTTATTTTATTTAACGAATTTATACATAACTTAAATTCAATAGTTTAACTATATATGTATGTATAAAATAAAATTCATACAATATCAAAAATTAATATTTATTTAACCGTATCCTATGCAAACCATAGAAATCATTTTCAAAATATTTATATATGTAGACCACGGTGTCTGTATATAATTTTCTACCCTATGGTCACATGATACGGATATTTATCATTTCAATCCGCAATTTAAAAATAAAAATTTGCGGTTATATATCATTTCAAACAGCAATCTCGAAAGCAATAAAATGCATAACAACTTGCAGTTTATGATGATATAAATAAACATCCATTCATCCATCATAAAATCATGCATCCACTCATCAAAATCATCATCCAAGTTCAAACAATACATCAATATCTAATGAATAATAAACAACAGGTATTAACTAGCAGTTTATATTCAACAATAATTTGATTAACTGTTTAACTAGCAATTTATATGCAATAAATAAGTAAATAACAATTTAACTGGCAGTTTATATGCAATAAACAAATAAATAAAAAAATTAACTGGCAGTTTATATGCAATAAATATATAAGTAACAATTTAATTAAATTAATTTAATTTAACTGGGATGATGATTGAAAATATGCCAAAATTGTTATAAATAAATTTCTAAACATATCATAAATCAATTTTACAAACATAAGAATTTTTAGAAGTTGTGAGTGGGTTAAAACACTCACCTTTTGAATTTAAATTGAATTCAAATCCAATTTAAACCCAAAAATTGAAAAGTCTCAGAATTCGTCCAACCAGCGCCAATGTATCCGAAATTCCCATACGAACCTAGCGGAGAAAACCGTGCGTAAATTTGATATCATATGTGGAAGATATAGTGATTTGTGTGTTTGAATTTCAATATTTAATTAAAACAACAAAAACAAAACTCACCCCTATCCTACTAGCCATGTCAGCACGTGCGTTCTGCATGCTCCAAGCAACTCTATGAACATCAAACAGAAGCGCTCCCTCATCAGTCAAACCCGATGTTTGACCACTCGCGCCGCCCCTTTAACCAACGCCGAGCCCTCTACGCCGCCTCCAGAAGCTTCGCCCGACCAAGCCGCCTCCAATCCCTCCGGATCGATCCCCAAATCACGATGCCGCTGCCATGATCCCCTAACCCTAATTCGTCAATTCCAACCACCATAGGTCGAATCAGCCCATGATTTCACTGCCAATCAACTCCCTACGACGAACTCTACAGTACCCAGTTTTCAATTTCGTCGATTAATGTCGAAATCAAAAATGCCCAATTCGACGTTGACCGCGATTTTTGATCAATCCGGTCACCGCCTCGAAAAACGAAAAGCAGACGTAGATTGACGACCCGGAATTTTCAAGCATTTAAAATAGGAATTTTTAATTGATTTTAAATATTCAATAGAGTAATTTTAACTTGAATTACAAATATCACAATTTATTTGATAATTAAATTATTGAATTAAATAATTTGAAGTTGAGTAAAATACTAAATCTGAAGTTTTAAGCCTGTTAAAATATAATTTGAAGTCTTATAAAATTTATATTGATAATACTAAAGATAATAGAGGTATTGGAATCAAATTTAAAAATGGTTTGTTAAGTTTTGAAATTTATATCGTTTAAATTGAATTTAAAAATAGCCTTCCGAGGCACAGTCTCGGAATTCGACGAAACTAGTTCCATTGGGTCCGTAATATTGAATTATTATCGGATTTCAAATTTCGTATTGATTGGAGTTAGTGTGTGAGTGTACGATATATAACGCGCTGAAAATCTAATTGATAATAATCCAATGAAATTTAATTTAATTAATTAAGCTTCTTGTATATGCCATCCTTTATCCATTCCTCAGCACGCAACCTCCATTCTTCTCGTTTATAAAAATAAAAAGGAAGTCGTTGCCTTGCTTTCCTCTTCAAGAAAAAAATGGCCGAAGATTCAACCTTTCAAACTTAAAAAAAAAAGGGTAGCGTTCCCTTTTATTTTGATTCAAAGGAATAACCACGTCCATGCTCCTGCAAATCTGATGTATTTTCGTTCGAGATTGTGAAGCCGAGATTCAATGCAAGCTCGGTGGCGATTTTGTGGGTCGCGATGATGAGGGGTTTCGGGATTTCACCATCAACCGCATCTTTCAACGATCGATCGTCGATCGACCTTGGTCGCGAGCAAGGGGGTAGGGTAGCAGCGACGCTTGGCCAGTGGTAACGGCGGCGTCTTCAAGTCGAAGTTCTGGATTCTTTTCAAGCTCACGTGATGATAGACGAGGACCGATCGCGTAGCTCGATGTGCGGCGACTCGAACGCGTCAGAGTGGGCGAGTTCCTCCAGTATTCTCGAGGTTTAAAATTTGTTATTTCACCTATTTAATTTCTTTGATTCAAGCTCGAATTGATTTCAAAGGGATCCAGTAAGTAAAATTAGTTTTGGGTAATTTTCAATAAATTAGAATGTCGGAGAATTTAAGGTTAGTCTGGAATAGAATTTGGAAATTAAATAAGTGAATAAATTGATAATTTAATACTTATAAAACTGATTAACTAGGATTATTTATTGGGTCACGGTCTGAGAATTTATTAATTTATATTTAAGGCTGTGGAAATTCCAGTTGGAATGAGTTAATAATCCAGTTGGGTCGTCACAGTATATGTTGATCTAGACCTGTTACATGTAAGTGTAACACCCTGTTATAAATTTATTATCAGTTTAAAAATAAATTATTAGTAAATCAAATTATTGGTTGATTAAATTTATTAAGTGGTAATTGATTAGTTCAAACGATAATAAACTGTAAAGTGTTTATTTAAGGTCAAACATATGGAAATCCAAGGCAATATTGAAGTGGATTGCAAAACTAAATCGAAGGTGAATAAATCTCACTCAGTTGAATTTTAGTTTAAAATTTTAAACAATTGATTGATTTAGTTGTTATATTATATATAGTAGTGTATAGCATATCTTGGAATGTTTGATTTTCCGCATTAAACAGCGGATGATTTTATATTTAAAATCCATATACCGTGATATTCCATCTCGAAGTGGAATTGGTATTTTATGTTATGCTAACGTCTTTGGATGCTGGGAAAATAGGTTGGAGGGATCCAACTGGATCCCTCAACATTTGTTTAAATTATTTAATACCCTCTGTTGTGATTATTTGATATTCTATGATGAATTATATTGGAATACTGAATGCTATGGTTTGATTGGATATAATTGGGTATAATGAATTACCAAAAATATATAAATTGGATTTTGGGAAGAAAATAAAAGAAGTGAATTTGTAAGTAAAATAATTATAGAAAATTTGGATAAATTAAAGAATGAACTGGAATGAAATAAAGTGACTTTAAAATTCTAATAAATAAATCTTGTGTATGGAAAGGAAATTTTGAATAAACAGAAAGCTAATGAATTTTAAACTTCAGTGTTATTATTTAATAGAACAAAGATTTTATTTTAAATTTAAGATTTAAATTTTGAAAAGAATAAAGAAGAAATTGGGAAAAATCTAAAATTTGTATATTTCTGTTGAAAGTTTTAAAATCAAATGGAATATAATAATAATAACAATAAAATCCATAATTAACAAATTTTGAAATGAATTAAGTAAGTAAAGAAATTTATTTCAAATGGAATAAATTGGAAATCAACTTGGAAAATTGATCTAAGTGAATGATATTGGAAATTCTCCCTGGATAACCAAGTACGTTTTCAAAGTAAATTTTTAAATATAAATTAAAAGTTTTTAAGTTGTTTTAAAAAGCAAGTTTTGGATAATTTATTATTTCTAAATATTTAAATTCTAAAAGTAAGTATTTTCTTTAATCTATTATAACAGTAATCATTTAAAGAGTGACTTGGTATTTTATTTTTAAAAGTGAAAATCTAGTTTTATATTTTATTAAGTAACTTTATTTTCAAATATTCATATAGTATGTATTTTTAACAAATTGTTGAAGTAGTTTTAACAAAAATGTTTTAAAGTATCTTTAAAAGTAAATTGTTTTAAATTATTTTAAAAATCTAGTTTTGTGCTTGGTGATCCATAGGAGACAGAAAAATATTTGGGAAAGTTTATTTTGAAAAAGGAAGATGGCTTGAAACTGTTTTCAAAGGGTTTGAAAGTGGAAATAATATTTGTGAAGATATTTTGGAGGTTAATAAATAATTTGGGAAATTATTTATTTTTGGATGGATGTTTGTGAATGGTAAATGATAGTTAAATAACCGGCTATCAATATTGGGCAAATGCGCTGATCGTTTCGAAGAGACCGGGATCGGGATTTATTTCTTGAAAACCACTGCGATCCGGTTTGTACGTTTTTGTGGAAAAACGAGTTCGGAGTCGAAGATGGAGCAGTGAAGCGCAAGGGCTAGTTGCTACTAATCCTGAGGATATTTCCAAAATGGATGTAGTAGGAGTAGTGCCTCATCAGCCGGGAATGACTGAAAATCAGGGGTTATGCAGCAAGGCTTCGTGGGTAGCCCCCACTTGAGAGTAAGGTCATCCCTGTCTAGATGACGCTTTTTATTTCGGCTTAGTGGGCGGTTGCTGATCCCAACCGTGGGGTGATCTTATTCGAAATTATCCAGTAAGGGATGGTTCCGGCCTTGTGTTGTAGGGGAGCGGTCGTACTCCTCGGTACTGCGATCTAGGCCACGTACTGTGACAGGTGGTACCCCAGTGCCTAGTCATTAGTTGGAAATTCATTCTCCCTACGAGCCTTTTACGAGTTTTGTTTGTATTACCCACTCTATGGCTAGTAGATATAATTTAATCATGTAACAATTTTGGCTATTTTATAGGTATTTGTATATAGACCCTATTATAATATCAGAGGATTTCTATAAAAAGTGTTTTAGCTATCGTAGGGTAAAAACCCGACATGTTTATTTGTGGTATGGTCTTACGAGTTGCTTTTATTTTCAAAGGATTTTTGGAACTTTAATAATCAATTGAGTGTGATTTTTCTCACGCTGGTATTCCAGACTGACTCGGGTGTTATTCAACTATAATGCTCGAATCGGATCGAGTATTTTACGATACAGGATATTATGCTGTGGAGCTCTGGAGACGAGCTGGATGACGATACGTACTTACGTACTTGTTTATATGTATTCCATTGTGTTGATTAGCTGTATATCCAGTTGTATGTTACTGATGTTGAACTGTGATTGATGTACTCTGATGATGTAATATATAAACAGAGATATTTGATTTTTGGGTAAAGATTATTTATTATCTATTACATTTTATTCCGCTGCGACGGTTAGATTCTGTTGTTGTTTTCTATTTTCTTCGTCTACCTCTTCTTCTTTAACCCAAATGGTTCGTATTTCTGTACAACTTGAGTTGATTGTTGTAGAATGATGTTGACTCAAGGGGTACGGATTTGCGGGTCGTTACACTTGGTATCAGAGCTTAGGTTGGTGATAACCTTGGCTCTGTTGGGAATTACTCATTTAAATTAGAGTCTGTAGTACTCTAGAATGAATTTGAGTGTATTAATAGATATGAGTGCGTATTTGTTAGTGAATATAAATTGTTTTAATATTGTGTTGATTGGTTTATTGAGTGGCATATGAAACTTCGCCGGCACAGTCTGGACAACTATAACGACCCTGACTCGACCTTCAAAAATCGGCACCGAATACGACACTCGTATTCAAATGCCGCAGATCCAAACGTCGAACCTGGTTCCCCGGAGCTTATAACACATTAAGTAAATAACACAGCGGAAGAAATGAATAATATATATCAATGTACAACATTTGATACAATAACTGACACAACAGAATACAATAGAATGGTACAACAGATAATACAATGAATATCAACATTATCAGAGATACAAAGAATAGCAGCGGAAATAAAAGATAACACTAGCGGCGGAACAAAATCTCCAATGTAGCTTCAAGAAAGAACTCCAGCTGTAACTCCATCTCCAAAGCACCAATCCAATAATAGCTCGAACTCCCAAATCAAGATGAAGAGAAGCAACTCGATCCAAAATGCGATTGCCAAATCCTAAGGCTGAAAGCTATCGGATCTACACCTACTATAGATTATCTGAAAACCCCAACTCTAGACTGCCCGTGTGGGAAATAGTGGGCACCCAGAGTTTAGGAAAGGAACAATAAACTCCAGGTCAGTCATGGGACTGGTATGAGCAAACAAAAACATTTGGTCTTTTAAAACAGATAGAGAAATTTAAATTTGAAATCCGCAATGCTTTTTAGAAAATGAAACTACCATAAGGCCTCCCGCCACACACACAATGCAAACGCAGACTTGGAGGAGATTTCTCCTTATGATAGTCAAATATGCTTACTATGCAAAAATCAAATCATTTTTGATATTATTATTATTAGTGCATAGTGTAGAAAACAATTTCGAAAGTAGAATATAAATCCTAGCCAACATAGACATTCCGAACTATGCCTACTATAGCTACCATCCAAACAGTGGTGACCACCATAAGTGAATGGCAGGTAATACAACTAAAACCGTACAAGGCACGTATTGGATGAATGGATTTCCAACAAATGGTCAGGCTAAGGAACTTCCTACTGTCTATGGGATCGCCTCTGGCGGGACGTCCCGAGAACTAACGTTACGGTTAGATCTCTGCCAACACAAGGCCGGGTTACCTCTGTAACTAGGTAACTACTACACGAATATGTCATCCCCCGGTCCTTTGGGACCTTTATCCGAGCGCGCGCAACAACCACAAAGTATCACAAAGTAATAGATCTGCAGTATCCACATGAGTAAGTATCTGGGCTCCATACCATGATACCACCCTTTACCAGAAGGGAATGACACACCCTAAAGGGCGCGACCCTCATAACCTTGCCGCATCTTTCCTGTTTCGACCATTTCCGGGGAGTGAGGTCCTGATGCAGTCTCGTCCACAAAGCTACGCTTTGGCACAAAGCTACGCTTTGGCACAAAGCCATGCTTTGGGTCAACAGATGACCAAAGCAATGATCACAAAGATAAATGATCAAACAAATGATCCTATCACAAATGATCAACCAATGATCATCACACAGCAGCACTCAGCATGCCACATTACCAAATTGGGAATATCACTGATAAATATCAACTACATAACCTCTGAGCTCGTACGTCTCAGAGAAGGGTGTTAAGCTGAGAGAATAAATTCTCCGCCACCAGGCAGAAATGTATTTGATAGAAATCAGTTAACATCTCAAAGTGTAATGTCGGACACACAACCATACAAGTCTGTCCCGGGTTCGAACAGAACCGAAGGCACTTCCGAAAAAGCCCTTGCAAATCCGGATAATCCCTAATCACGTCCGGACTTCCCATCACATATGAAGATCTCTATACCGGGGATCAGCCAGTGCAGAGACAATCGATGAGTTATCCTTTTGTTTTTGAAAATATCCGGTCTTCACCACCGGTCTTCAATTGATATCCATAACGTCGTATCACTATTCGGAATGGGCTATATGACACAAGGTCCTCCCCCGGCTAAACCGAATAATGAGCGCCATATTTTAAAACATATGGATATGGGATTTTAGTTAAGTCACAACTTATAAAATCCAAAACTTTTCTTTCAATGGTTAAACAAATTACCATCTTGAATCTTTAAACAAAAAGATTTATTTCACAAAGTTTCACCTAGTTTCACAAAGATCTATTCATAGATTCAAAACAACTTCCATTCCAATTGGATTAACTCGATAAATCTTTAAATTTAAGATTTAATTTATAGCTTTCAAAACACGTTCCAAAGATTTATTTATAACTTGGAATACCATTTTCTTTTCAAAACTTGAATTCCTTTTAACACACATTGGAAAAACATTTCTTATATGAAAGCTTCTATTATTTGAAAACAATAGTTTTCGTTTCAGAAAAGTCCGATTTATACTAGTTGAAATCTTGGTTTAATTTTAAATTTCAAAACATCACTTTTTAAAATGGTTTAAAACCCCATATAAATCCATTTATAAGTTGGATAACCTTTTTAAACATAGTTTTCAAATCATAGAATTCAACTTCAAATATTGAATTCAAATTTTAAATCAAATTATTTAAAATTTCAAAACTCAATCGAGTTATTCAAAATAACTTTTATTTTTGAAATCCATTTTTTTTCAAAAACTTCAATTCTAATTCCAAAACTATTTTGGATTCAAAAATTCAAATTTTAAAACAATTTCAAAATCTGTGACTTAACCCATTACCACGTGCAATCCATATTTGTGTGTGTATAAGTGTGGTCCAGGGGTTCAACACAATAGTGCACAACATCATCATAACAGATTCAATCATAAAGATAAGCGGTATAACCCATAGCGCTTATTTATATTCACAGATTCATAGATAAAGTAAGTTATCAATCACAAAAATTCACTAATATGATTCGATGTGGGTTTCGGATAACCAGCTGGAATCCGACTCCCTGTCGCATCGAAATTCAAATGTCGTTTTACGGGTCAAAGGGTTTCATATTCATACAACAGTATATTCATCACAAATATAGCAGATCAGCACAAAGTATCACATAGCATCACATCACATATCAAATATATCAATCCATCACACAACATTCAACAACAATCAGCATCTACAATTAAGATGAATAAACTGGGTGGTTTTAAATTTATTACCTACATAATTACTTTCATTTATTATTCCTAATTAAATAACTATCCATATTTATTCAATTAATAAATCTTCAATTAATTTAAAATCTAATATCATTCAATTAATGATTTCTTAATTACAAATTAATTATTCTAAGAAAAATTAATCTTAAACTTTAATTAATCAAATTAAAACCCTTAATTACTTTAATTAATTATCCATTTCATTAATTAATTAATTCTATTAATTATCCATTTGTACTACCTTAATAATTAAATGAATTACAAATCATTAAACTTTTCTTTATCTTAAGATAAACATTCCTTATTTAAATTATGCATTTAAAAACAAAATGTTTTTAAATTTACATTAAATTCCATTTAACATTTTCTTTAAACTTAAAGACTCAAATTTATTCAAAATAAGGTTTTAAACAATACAACTTAATCTTATATGTTTACAAGAAACATATACTTAATTAATAAGTTGAAAAGGATTTAAATTTCAATTCAAATCAATTCAAATCAATTTAAAAATTACTTTAAAATTTCAAAATTGAAATACAACTTTCATTCTCATTTTAGTTTAAACTCTCTAAAACTCTTCCTACAATTTGCACTTTCAATTCAAATGTATGTCATTTGAAAACAATTTAAATTTAATTCTTTACTTTAAAACTGAAGTTTTAAAAAATTTAAATCCAGATTTAAATCTCAGTTTTTTTAATTCAGTTTGAATTTTTAATTTACATACCTAACCTTCCAATTCAAAATGCAAATCACATATACATTCACACTTGAGAATTTAAAATCAAATTTGAATTTGAAACATAATTACTTTCAAATCTCTGATAATCAAATCTGATCTCATATTTAAAATTCCAAATTAAGAACTAAGTTTAAATATCCACCTTAAATTTAAATTTACTTTTACATTTTAAAACAGAAGAACAGTTTCTGTTTAGTTTTGAAAACCAAACTTTTAAATTTTCTGAATTTAAATTATTTCAAAGAAAACAGAATTTAAACTTTATTTAAATTCAGATTTGAATTCAGTTTTAACATCCTAAGTTAAAACTTTAGTTTGCAAATTATTTTTCAAACCTTAAAGATCTGGAAACAGGCTCATGTTCCTCCTTTCTTTTTTTCTTTTTTTCTTTTTATTTTAAACCAATTTAAAATTTCTGCATTTAAATTATTACAAAATAATAATTCAACCAATTTGAATTCATCCCTAGGTTCAAGTTTAAATCCTAAGTTCAAATTTCCATTTCAATTTAAACTTGATTCTTAAAATTATAAAAAAAAACAGAACAGGTCTGTTAAATAAAACCTGAAACAATGCAACTTAATCTTATTTGAATTCTTGCATTTAAATTATTACAACATCAGAATTCAAATATTTTGAATTCATCTTCATATTCAAATTTCAGATTTAATCTAAACTTGGCTTTTTAAAATCAAAAAAACAGAACAGTAACAGTTTCTGTCAATAAAAGCCTGAAACAACAAAATACACAGACCCTATTTGACTTCGAGTCATTTTCCTACTTGCTTCGGGTTATTTCCTACTTCCCCCGTGACTAACTCGAGTCAAAAACCCTGCAACCCAACATATCACAAACCTGGAAACAGACCAACCCCCCTCCACTTCAAACCTGTCAACTCCATTATCAACCATCTCCGACCATCATCACACACCATACTCCGGCGATGACTCCTTCAACACATCATCAATACACACCCCTAAGATCTTTGAACTCGATCAACCCTTGAGTTCATACTCTTTTTTTTCTTTTTATTTTAAACCAATTTAAAATTTCTGCATTTAAATTATTACAAAATAAGAATTCAAAATATTTGAATTCATTCTCAGACTCAAGTTTAATTCCTAAGTTTTAATTTCCAGATTTATATTATACTTTACTTTTAAAAAATTTCTTAAAAACGGAACAATACAGAACAGTTTCTGTTCAATAAAAGCCTGAAACAAAAATTAGTCTCGAGGCAAACCCACCATCACTCCGAGTCAGAAAACCACTTCCTTCGAGTTTTCTCTCAAAAATTCCGAGACCGTCCCGAGCTAAAAATTCTCTGCAACCCCAAACATCAAACTATCACAAACCTGGAAACAGCCCACACCCCTACCCTTCAAACCTGTCAACTCCATTATCAACCATCTCCGACCATCATCATACACCATACTCCGGCGATGACTCCTTCAACACATCATCAATACACACCCCAAAGATCTTTGAACTCGATCAACCCTTGAGTTCATACTCGAGCAATTACAGCAACTCAGTGGGACAGGGTTCATAACAGAAACCTTCCAAATTTCAACACCAAACCCAACTTCAAGTCAAATTTAATAATTTCCCACAATCCTTAATAGATACACTATCTTCAGAAAACAAATTAACTAGTTCACATGCAAAGATCAACTGAACATGATCAAAAATGTAAAATACTGCCTTTGAAAACTGCACTATATTTACCACACAAAAAATTTGGAATTTTTGTTTCTAAAATTCTGGAATTCATTTATGATTCTATTTATAAACTTGAAACCTTAATTCCTGATACCTATTTTTTTTCAAGTTACAGAATTTAATTGTGTTTTATTATTTCAGACAACACAGAAAACTAAACAACTTATATAATTTTTTTTTTTATGCTTACTTTATTTTGAAATAAGCAAATTTCAATCAAGATTGAAACATAACAGCAAACAAATCGAAAGAAATAGGATTTTTCTATTAACTAGAACTTAAACTATAGCAATCAGAACCATGGAATCAAACATGCATTGCATTCATAAATACACAGGCAGTAAAAAGAAGACATGTACAAACATTTAACTCAGTAGAAAATCAAGCAAGCAATCCTACTTAATTTACTTTAAATTAAGTGTTACTCACCTAATTATGCAGAATGCAGAGCACAATCAACTTGCAGGGTATCAGACTTTTGAAAATATGAAATGCAGGCAGGCTCCTTGAATGCAGACCTCTTTCTTCAGATGCTTAGAAATGTAAAGCTTCAACTTGATCTATAAATGATATGCAGAGCTTTAAATGGATGCATGCAGGCCTTTGAAATGCAGAGCCTCAATCTTGAAATTGCAGGGCTTTTTGATTTATACATGCAGGCTTTAAATTGATGTGCAGGCTTGTATTTTGAAGAAGAGGAGTTGGATTGTTTGATGCAGATTTGCAATTTTTGGAAAGAGGAGTTGAAGGTTTGTTTGGGTTTCAGATTTTAACATGAATGCAAATGTATGCAGATTTGAAAAATGCAGTTTGTATGGTCTGAGAATGAAGATTTTGGGTTTTTCTTTTGTTTTGAGTTCAAACTGAATTGTTTTTTTTTTTCTTATCTTATGTTTTGAACAGCTTTATGGCTTTGAAAGATGTGAAGCCAAATCTTTTTCTACTATTTTTTTCAGATTTTCTAAGATACTATATGATGGCATATGGGAAGATGTGAAGTTTCTTGTATTTTTGTTTTTTTTATTTCATTATTTTAAACAAAAGAAATGATGTTATTTGTATGTATATAAACATGTAAGATCTAAAGGTATGATTACATTGTTTGTACATATACATATGTACAATATATATATTTTCATGTTCTACCCCTTTTGTATTATTGATTTGTAAATATGGAAGTGATTTGTATTATTTATATTTTCATACTCCTAACATTTGTAATATTTTTACATTTCAAATTCTGGAAATATAAAACTATATTCTTTTCCAGAAGAAGATGCATTTTAAATCTTTTTATCAAATCAAATAAAAAAGTACATAATAGGGTTGAATTAAAATTCTGAAATAGCTTTTGTAATTTTTTATTTATTTATATCAATTTTATAATATTACTTTTTAAACCAATATTATTTTTAAGCTTAGTTTTAAATCATTTATATCTAATTCAAAATAAAATTTTCAAAAGAAATATTACCAAATTTCTACTAGTATAAAATTATGTGGTTTTAAAATCCAAATTTATAAATATATACATATTTATTCAAATTATAGTGCATATTCATCTCAAATAAAATTATCCTTAAATTCCCACCAAATTTCTATTTATAATCTAAAATTTTTAAGTTTATTTTGGAAATCTCAAATTAATTCACAATTAAATTCACAGTTTAAATTCAAAATCAATTTAATTATTGAATTATTTTGGCTAATATTTCAGGAATGTTACAGATTCCCCTCCTTAAGAAATTTCGTCCTCGAAATTTGCTAGGAAGACGAAAAGAAAAGATGAAAGATAAGAAATTCCTTTCCAAATCGAACTGGATATAAATTCTGTATTTGGCTTACCAAATAAGAATATCAACAATAGATATGAGAACAATCTCATATAATATTACACAAGATATTTGGGTCCATCGGTCTACGAATATGCAAGGGCATTGACTAGTTCGAAGAGATAACTAATCGTTCGTAGAATATATCGGATCCCAGAGAATAGATAGATGGATCAAATCTTCATATTAGTTAACCAATTTACTAATTTAAAATTTCCAATTTATTTAATATTTTCAATTTCAAATTCATTAGAGTTTAGATCGAAAAACTGATAAGAAACCGATGAAGATACGAAGTAAGAATTTCCTACAACGATACGTATGGCCATCATCACACCGAAACTTCTTTCTGGAGCAGTCACGAAGCAATCAAAAGAATTCGAAATCGAATCAAAGGAGATTGATAGAGAAAAGTTGTTTCCACTGTTGCAGGGTATTGACCATTTGTAGTCGTATTCCCCTGTCCCCTATCTCGTTCTCTTCTCGCACTCATACTTACTATCAGTGGATAGTAAGAGAATTTACTGAGGCACTCGAACAGATATCTTAGGGATATACTCATTCTAGGGTATGCTTCATCCTATCTCTAGTGAGTTACTTAATGTGTTATACTCCTGAGCTAAGGTTTTAACCATCAGCTCTGATACCACTTATAACGACCCTGACTCGACCTTCAAAAATCGGCACCGAATACGACACTCGTATTCAAATGCCGCAGATCCAAACGTCGAACCTGGTTCGCCGAAGCTTATAACACATTAAGTAAATAACACAGCGGAAGAAATGAATAATATATATCAATGTACAACATTTGATACAATAACTGACACAACAGAATACAATAGAATGGTACAACAGATAATACAATGAATATCAACATTATCAGAGATACAAAGAATAGCAGCGGAAATAAAAGATAACACTAGCGGCGGAACAAAATCTCCAATGTAGCTTCAAGAAAGAACTCCAGCTGTAACTCCATCTCCAAAGCACCAATCCAATAATAGCTCGAACTCCCAAATCAAGATGAAGAGAAGCAACTCGATCCAAAATGCGATTGCCAAATCCTAAGGCTGAAAGCTATCGGATCTACACCTACTATAGATTATCTGAAAACCCCAACTCTAGACTGCCCGTGTGGGAAATAGTGGGCACCCAGAGTTTAGGAAAGAAACAATAAACTCCAGGTCAGTCATGGGACTGGTATGAGCAAACAAAAACATTTGGTCTTTTAAAACAGATAGAGAAATTTAAATTTGAAATCCGCAATGCTTTTTAGAAAATGAAACTACCATAAGGCCTCCCGCCACACACACAATGCAAACGCAGACTTGGAGGAGATTTCTCCTTATGATAGTCAAATATGCTTACTACGCAAAAATCAAATCATTTTTGATATTATTATTATTAGTGCATAGTGTAGAAAACAATTTCGAAAGTAGAATATAAATCCTAGCCAACATAGACATTCCGAACTATGCCTACTATAGCTACCATCCAAACAGTGGTAACCACCATAAGTGAATGGCAGGTAATACAACTAAAACCGTACAAGGCACGTATTGGATGAATGGATTTCCAACAAATGGTCAGGCTAAGGAACTTCCTACTGTCTATGGGATCGCCTCTGGCGGGACGTCCCGAGAACTAACGTTACGGTTAGATCTCTGCCAACACAAGGCCGGGTTACCTCTGTAACTAGGTAACTACTACACGAATATGTCATCCCCCGGTCCTTTGGAACCTTTATCCGAGCGCGCGCAACAACCACAAAGTATCACAAAGTAATAGATCTGCAGTATCCACATGAGTAAGTATCTGGGCTCCATACCATGATACCACCCTTTACCAGAAGGGAATGACACACCCTAAAGGGCGCGACCCTCATAACCTTGCCGCATCTTTCCTGTTTCGACCATTTCCGGGGAGTGAGGTCCTGATGCAGTCTCGTCCACAAAGCTACGCTTTGGCACAAAGCCATGCTTTGGGTCAACAGATGACCAAAGCAATGATCACAAAGATAAATGATCAAACAAATGATCCTATCACAAATGATCAACCAATGATCATCACACAGCAGCACTCAACATGCCACATTACCAAATTGGGAATATCACTGATAAATATCAACTACATAACCTCTGAGCTCGTACGTCTCAGAGAAGGGTGTTAAGCTGAGAGAATAAATTCTCCGCCACCAGGCAGAAATGTATTTGATAGAAATCAGTTAACATCTCAAAGTGTAATGTCGGACACACAACCATACAAGTCTGTCCCGGGTTCGAACAGAACCGAAGGCACTTCCGAAAAAGCCCTTGCAAATCCGGATAATCCCTAATCACGTCCGGACTTCCCATCACATATGAAGATCTCTATACCGGGGATCAGCCAGTGCAGAGACAATCGATGAGTTATCCTTTTGTTTTTGGAAATATCCGGTCTTCACCACCGGTCTTCAATTGCTATCCATAACGTCGTATCACTATTCGGAATGGGCTATATGACACAAGGTCCTCCCCCGGCTAAACCGAATAATGAGCGCCATATTTTAAAACATATGGATATGGGATTTTAGTTAAGTCACAACTTATAAAATCCAAAACTTTTCTTTCAATGGTTAAACAAATTACCATCTTGAATCTTTAAACAAAAAGATTTATTTCACAAAGTTTCACCTAGTTTCACAAAGATCTATTCATAGATTCAAAACAACTTCCATTCCAATTGGATTAACTCGATAAATCTTTAAATTTAAGATTTAATTTATAGCTTTCAAAACACGTTCCAAAGATTTATTTATAACTTGGAATACCATTTTCTTTTCAAAACTTGAATTCCTTTTAACACACATTGGAAAAACATTTCTTATATGAAAGCTTCTATTATTTGAAAACAATAGTTTTCGTTTCAGAAAAGTCCGATTTATACTAGTTGAAATCTTGGTTTAATTTTAAATTTCAAAACATCACTTTTTAAAATGGTTTAAAACCCCATATAAATCCATTTATAAGTTGGATAACCTTTTTAAACATAGTTTTCAAATCATAGAATTCAACTTCAAATATTGAATTCAAATTTTAAATCAAATTATTTAAAATTTCAAAACTCAATCGAGTTATTCAAAATAACTTTTATTTTTGAAATCCATTTTTTTTTCAAAAACTTCAATTCTAATTCCAAAACTATTTTGGATTCAAAAATTCAAATTTTAAAACAATTTCAAAATCTGTGACTTAACCCATTACCACGTGCAATCCATATTTGTGTGTGTATAAGTGTGGTCCAGGGGTTCAACACAATAGTGCACAACATCATCATAACAGATTCAATCATAAAGATAAGCGGTATAACCCATAGCGCTTATTTATATTCACAGATTCATAGATAAAGTAAGTTATCAATCACAAAAATTCACTAATATGATTCGATGTGGGTTTCGGATAACCAGCTGGAATCCGACTCCCTGTCGCATCGAAATTCAAATGTCGTTTTACGGGTCAAAGGGTTTCATATTCATACAACAGTATATTCATCACAAATATAGCAGATCAGCACAAAGTATCACATAGCATCACATCACATATCAAATATATCAATCCATCACACAACATTCAACAACAATCAGCATCTACAATTAAGATGAATAAACTGGGTGGTTTTAAATTTATTACCTACATAATTACTTTCATTTATTATTCCTAATTAAATAACTATCCATATTTATTCAATTAATAAATCTTCAATTAATTTAAAATCTAATATCATTCAACTAATGATTTCTTAATTACAAATTAATTATTCTAAGAAAAATTAATCTTAAACTTTAATTAATCAAATTAAAACCCTTAATTACTTTAATTAATTATCCATTTCATTAATTAATTAATTCTATTAATTATCCATTTGTACTACCTTAATAATTAAATGAATTACAAATCATTAAACTTTTCTTTATCTTAAGATAAACATTCCTTATTTAAATTATGCATTTAAAAACAAAATGTTTTTAAATTTACATTAAATTCCATTTAACATTTTCTTTAAACTTAAAGACTCAAATTTATTCAAAATAAGGTTTTAAACAATACAACTTAATCTTATATGTTTACAAGAAATATATACTTAATTAATAAGTTGAAAAGGATTTAAATTTCAATTCAAATCAATTCAAATCAATTTAAAAATTACTTTAAAATTTCAAAATTGAAATACAACTTTCATTCTCATTTTAGTCTAAACTCTCTAAAACTCTTCCTACAATTTGCACTTTCAATTCAAATGTATGTCATTTGAAAACAATTTAAATTTAATTCTTTACTTTAAAACTGAAGTTTTAAAAAAATTTAAATCCAGATTTAAATCTCAGTTTTTTTAATTCAGTTTGAATATTTAATTTACATACCTAACCTTCCAATTCAAAATGCAAATCACATATACATTCACGCTTGAGAATTTAAAATCAAATTTGAATTTGAAACATAATTACTTTCAAATCTCTGATAATCAAATCTGATCTCATATTTAAAATTCCAAATTAAGAACTAAGTTTAAATCTCCACCTTAAATTTAAATTTACTTTTACATTTTAAAACAGAAGAACAGTTTCTGTTTAGTTTTGAAAACCAAACTTTTAAATTTTCTGAATTTAAATTATTTCAAAGAAAACAGAATTTAAACTTTATTTAAATTCAGATTTGAATTCAGTTTTAACATCCTAAGTTAAAACTTTAGTTTGCAAATTATTTTTCAAACCTTAAAGATCTGGAAACAGGCTCATGTTCCTCCTTTCTTTTTTTTTTCTTTTTTTTTTCTTTTTATTTTAAACCAATTTAAAATTTCTGCATTTAAATTATTACAAAATAATAATTCAACCAATTTGAATTCATCCCTAGGTTCAAGTTTAAATCCTAAGTTCAAATTTCCATTTCAATTTAAACTTGATTCTTAAAATTATAAAAAAAACAGAACAGGTCTGTTAAATAAAACCTGAAACAATGCAACTTAATCTTATTTGAATTCTTGCATTTAAATTATTACAACATCAGAATTCAAATATTTTGAATTCATCTTCATATTCAAATTTCAGATTTAATCTAAACTTGGCTTTTTAAAATCAAAAAAACAGAACAGTAACAGTTTCTGTCAATAAAAGCCTGAAACAACAAAATACACAGACCCTATTTGACTTCGAGTCATTTTCCTACTTGCTTCGGGTTATTTCCTACTTCCCCCGTGACTAACTCGAGTCAAAAACCCTGCAACCCAACATATCACAAACTTGGAAACAGACCAACCCCCCTCCACTTCAAACCTGTCAACTCCATTATCAACCATCTCCGACCATCATCACACACCATACTCCGGCGATGACTCCTTCAACACATCATCAATACACACCCCAAAGATCTTTGAACTCGATCAACCCTTGAGTTCATACTCTTTTTTTTCTTTTTATTTTAAACCAATTTAAAATTTCTTCATTTAAATTATTACAAAATAAGAATTCAAAATATTTGAATTCATTCTCAGACTCAAGTTTAATTCCTAAGTTTTAATTTCCAGATTTATATTATACTTTACTTTTAAAAATTTTCTTAAAAACGGAACAGAACAGAACAGTTTCTGTTCAATAAAAGCCTGAAACAAAAATTAGTCTCGAGGCAAACCCACCATCACTCCGAGTCAGAAACCCACTTCCTTCGAGTTTTCTCTCAAAAATTCCGAGACCGTCCCGAGCTAAAAATTCTCTGCAACCCCAAACATCAAACTATCACAAACCTGGAAACAGCCCACACCCCTACCCTTCAAACCTGTCAACTCCATTATCAACCATCTCCGACCATCATCATACACCATACTCCGGCGATGACTCCTTCAACACATCATCAATACACACCCCAAAGATCTTTGAACTCGATCAACCCTTGAGTTCATACTCGAGCAATTACAGCAACTCAGTGGGACAGGGTTCATAACAGAAACCTTCCAAATTTCAACACCAAACCCAACTTCAAGTCAAATTTAATAATTTCCCACAATCCTTAATAGATACACTATCTTCAGAAAACAAATTAACTAGTTCACATGCAAAGATCAACTGAACATGATCAAAAATGTAAAATACTGCCTTTGAAAACTGCACTATATTTACCACACAAAAAATTTGGAATTTTTGTTTTTAAAATTCTTGAATTCGTTTATGATTCTATTTATAAACTTGAAACCTTAATTCCTGATACCTATTTTTTTTTCAAGTTACAGAATTTAATTGTGTTTTATTATTTCAGACAACACAGAAAACTAAACAACTTATATAATTTTTTTTTTTTTATGCTTACTTTATTTTGAAATAAGCAAATTTCAATCAAGATTGAAACATAACAGCAAACAAATCGAAAGAAATAGGATTTTTCTATTAACTAGAACTTAAACTATAGCAATCAGAACCATGGAATCAAACATGCATTGCATTCATAAATACACAGGCAGTAAAAAGAAGACATGTACAAACATTTAACTCAGTAGAAAATCAAGCAAGCAATCCTACTTAATTTACTTTAAATTAAGTGTTACTCACCTAATTATGCAGAATGCAAAGCACAATCAACTTGCAGGGTATCAGACTTTTGAAAATATGAAATGCAGGCAGGCTCCTTGAATGCATACCTCTTTCTTCAGATGCTTAGAAATGTAAAGCTTCAACTTGATCTATAAATGATATGCAGAGCTTTAAATGGATGCATGCAGGCCTTTGAAATGCAGAGCCTCAATCTTGAAATTGCAGGGCTTTTTGATTTATACATGCAGGCTTTAAATTGATGTGCAGGCTTGTATTTTGAAGAAGAGGAGTTGGATTGTTTGATGCAGATTTGCAATTTTTGGAAAGAGGAGTTGAAGGTTTGTTTGGGTTTCAGATTTTAACATGAATGCAAATGTATGCAGATTTGAAAAATGCAGTTTGTATGGTCTGAGAATGAAGATTTTGGGTTTTTCTTTTGTTTTGAGTTCAAACTGAATTGTTTTTTTTTTCTTATCTTATGTTTTGAACAGCTTTATGGCTTTGAAAGATGTGAAGCCAAATCTTTTTCTACTATTTTTTTCAGATTTTCTAAGATACTATATGATGGCATATGGGAAGATGTGAAGTTTCTTGTATTTTTGTTTTTTTTTTATTTCATTATTTTAAACAAAAGAAATGATGCTATTTGTATGTATATAAACATGTAAGATCTAAAGGTATGATTACATTGTTTGTACATATACATATGTACAATATATATATTTTCATGTTCTTCCCCTTTTGTATTATTGATTTGTAAATATGGAAGTGATTTGTATTATTTATATTTTCATACTCCTAACATTTGTAATATTTTTACATTTCAAATTTTGGAAATATAAAACTATATTCTTTTCCAGAAGAAGATGCATTTTAAATCTTTTTATCAAATCAAATAAAAAAGTACATAATAGGGTTGAATTAAAATTCTGAAATAGCTTTTGTAATTATTTATTTATTTATATCAATTTTATAATATTACTTTTTAAACCAATATTATTTTTAAGCTTAGTTTTAAATCATTTATATCTAATTCAAAATAAAATTTTCAAAAGAAATATTACCAAATTTCTACTAGTATAAAATTATGTGGTTTTAAAATCCAAATTTATAAATATATACATATTTATTCAAATTATAGTGCATATTCATCTCAAATAAAATTATCCTTAAATTCCCACCAAATTTCTATTTATAATCTAAAATTTTTAAGTTTATTTTGGAAATCTCAAATTAATTCACAATTAAATTCACAGTTTAAATTCAAAATCAATTTAATTATTGAATTATTTTGGCTAATATTTCAGGAATGTTACAACAACTGTATCGAAGGGGTTTCTAAACACTTGAACAGAACAGTTCGACACGGTATTGTTTTAAATGTGGGTGAATGAAATAATTTTACCCAAAATATATTTTGATATAAAGAAAAGTTTTTGTAAACTATTTTAGCTAATATGGTTTCTTGGATGTTAGGAATGATAATATTTAATTATTATCATTTTTGAGTGGAAATTTAACTAGAAATTGAAAATGTAACCAAAGGTTAAGGAAGATAAATTCATTTATAAAAAGAAATTTATAAATATAAATAATCAACGTGATTTATAAATTGAAATATGAACAAATGGACATTTATATTAGTGAATTATAGTTAAAATTGATTTAAGCAGGATTTGGAAATTTAAATCCCGGAGGTTTGGAAGTATTTTGAAGATAAATAATAGCATTATTGTTTTAGAGGTATTTCTGAAAGGAAATATGTTTTAAAAAGGTTTTGAAAGTGATATAGCATTGAAATCACTTGGATTATTGGGAAATAATTCTGATGATGACGGCGGCATCATTAGTATTCATTTTCGAATTTCTAAGTGGCGGATTGCTGCCAAATTGATTTGTCAGAAAAGCTAGTTGTTTTTGAAATTCCAAAGGAAATTTGTTGAGAATAAAGCCAAGATTGGTTTAATTTTTGAGAAATGTGATCTGAGATGTTGGAGATTTCAAAATGTTTTGAAACCAAAAGCCAGGTGTTTAAAAATCCTGATGAGATAGGTTGTAAGCTTATAAATTGAGATGATTTGTAAATCAGGAAGGAAAATATAAGCTTTGAATGTTGGAAACTTAAATTTAAAGTGAAAGTTAAAATTGAAATTAACTTGGATTGGGGAATAAAATTTTAACTAGATTGAAATTAATTGAATAGGTTGAAAATAATACCCAGTTGTATTCGAATTAAGTTGAAATCGAATTGAGTTAAATAAATCTGAGTTAAAATAAAATTGAATTGGAATAAAAAAAATTCTGTTGAGTTATGGAATGGAATTAGATCCTTACTTTAAATTAATGGAAGTAAGTTAGATTAAAATAAATGATTTAGGATAACTTATAAACGAATTAAAAATACATGGAATAAAAATATGGTTGGGTTATAAATAAGCGTAAGGCTCGAGTTAAAAAATAAAAGATGAATATATTTAAGTCTAGATTGAATGGTAATGTGTGGAATAATAAGTTATGACTTATAAAATTGAAAAATGGAATACAAAATCGAAAATAAATATTGTTTGATGTTTTGGATAATGAAACGAAAATCCAAACATGAATTATAAAATAAATTGAACTAAGAAAAATTAAATGAAGTGATATTTGGAGTTAAAAATCAAGTACTGAATTTTAATCAGGGGAAGAACTAATTAGATAATAAATTAGTTAATGAAATTGAATTTTGAGTTAATAAAATTGGATAGTAAATTAAAAGTGAATGGTAGAATCAGAACTTGAGTTACTAATTAAAATTCGACTTGAAGTGTTAACAAATTGAATATAATTGAAACTGTTACCAAATAAAAAGAAATTGGATTGAAGTGGTAATAGTTTGTATTGTAAATAAAACCCAGATGAATTTGGAAATAAATTGGAAGTGGCCTTGTAATCAATTGAATAAATTGAATCTGAAAATTTAAATTTTATAATAACTAATGAAATGAAATTATAGATTTAAAATGAGATTAGATTGAGATGGAATTAAGTTCAATAGAAAAAAATAGAAAAAAAATAGGAATTTTTTTTACTGGTAAAACGAAAATGAGCTTAAGTATAAAATTTGAATAAATTAAAGTAAATTGACTTAAGCTAAATAGATGGGGGGAGTTGAATTGAATTCAACTTAAAACTAAGTTTAATGATATTGGGTTGGATTTAAATCAAGTGAAAATAAATTTGAATCAAAATAAGATTCGGTGAGGTATAGATAACATTTAAGGGAATGAAATGCTTAAATAAATAATTGTAAACCATTTAAATTGTTAAGGGATTGAAATAACTTGGAGTCAATAAGAAAAATTGAATGGTTTTAAATTAACGGCAAATGAATGGATTGTGAATAAAATCGAAATGGAATGTGTCGAGCTAAATAAAATGGTTGTGAATGAAATTAAATAGAGAGAATTAAATAATAAATTGAATTGGAATCAATTTAAAATGGTCATTGGCTTAAGTGGTTATTTACTTGAATGAATATTACCAATTTGCATGAGAAAGATTGGTCGTTGGACGAAAATAGAAGAAAATAAAATTCTATGCATCATTACAAGTAAATAAAATGGATTTCTAAATCAATTGGAATAATATAGGTTTGTTGAAAATTAAAAATGAATTGAATGTAAGCGATTGAGTTTTAAACCATTCAAATTGATGAATTTGTATACAAATGGATTGAAAACCATTCAAATTGAATGAAAATGGTTATAAATTAATTGAAACAGTTGAATTAGTATGAAAACTATAAGAATTGCTTATGGAAAGTGTTTAATGTGCATTGCTGATAGAATTCATGTATTTGACTATTGAAAATAAGTGAAATGTTGTTAAACCTCATATATATGGCACTTACATGTTTAAATTGAGAAAGTACAGGTTCAGGGAAGTCATTGGGCTGGATTTGGTTTCGCTAACTGCTAAATAAATAAGTTGCTTGCTTAAAAATGCTAAATAAGGTACACCTACGCAATAAAAATAGGAAATATGAACAGTTTTTTTTCCGACCGGGTGGGTCGATGTATATATATTTATATCTCTTGTCAAATTGCAAAAGCTCCTCCGCACAAAGGAGACTCCGCCAAAATTTACCTGAAATTTTGGGAGTTAGAAAATTTTTGAAATTTTTTGGAAAAATTCTGTTAAAGACAAAACAGTTTCCAATTGGAAACTGAAATAAATTAGTAAATGAAACTATTAAAATAATGACATAAATTAGTTATAAATGGAAAATAAAATTCAAATATTCAGTTTTGAAGATAAATTGAATTCATTTGGAAATGAAAGAATAGATTTGAATAGAAATAGATAAACTAGAATGGTGAAATGAAAATAAATAAAGGAGCATATAAAATGCTTATGCTAAACTTAAGTAAGGAATGGTGCATTCTCAATTGGAAATTGATATTACAAATATATTCTAAGTTAATATTTGGATGAATAGATATTGACATTGGTAAGGAAGTCAATAAAATGTTTTGAAAGTTGTGATTGGATATTAGTGCCAAGCAGGATATGCAGGTATTATAAAGAGAAAGGAAAATTGGTTTTGATTTCAGAAGATAAATTTAATTGCTCGACAAAAAGGTATATGTTTAAATTTCTGTGAAATTTGATTGGGTTTTTGTATCGAGCCACTTGGCTTTTGTTTTCTTTTGGAATTTGGGAGCCCGTAGAGGCCTTTTGTATTGTACCGAGCTAGCCGCGCAAAAGAGACGCTGGCGAAATTTTTTGGAAATTTAGAGAGTTAGAAAATTTTTGAGAAATTTTTAAAATTTTAAACTTGGTTTTGAAATTCAAATTGAAGGGTTGAATAAGTAAAGTTATTTGAAAACTATGCGAGAGTTGAGAAGTTAATAAGAATGATAATGGGTCTTTTATAAAAAGATAGTTGGTTAGATGTAGAATTGTTTGGATTTGGGAAAATAGTAACGGGTATTGGACCATTCTTCCTAACTCGTAATTTCGGGGACGAAATTCTTTTAAAGGGGGGAGGGAATGTGACGACCCGGAATTTTCAAGCATTTAAAATCGGAATATTTAATTGATTTTAAATATTCAATAGAGTAATTTTAACTTGAATTACAAATATCACAATTTATTTGATAATTAAATTATTGAATTAAATAATTTGAAGTTGAGTAAAATACTGAATCTAAAGTTTTAAGCCTGTTAAAATATAATTTGAAGGCTTATAAAATTTATATTGATAATACTAAAGATAATAGAAGTATTGGAATCAAATTTAAAAATGGTTTGTTAAGTTTTGAAATTTATATCGTTTAAATTGAACTTAAAAATAGCCTTTCGAGGCACAGTCTCGGAATTTGACGAAACCAGTTCCATTGGGTCCGTAATATAGAATTATTATCGGATTTCAAATTTCATGTTGATTGGAGTTAGTGTGTGAGTGTACGTTATATAAACGCCCTGAAAATTTAATTGATAATAATCTAATGAAATTTAATTTAATTAATCAAGCTTCTTGTATATGCCATCCTTTATCCATTCCTCAGCACGCTACCTCCATTCTTCTCGTTTATAAAAATAAAAAGGAAGCCGTGGCCTTGCTTTCCTCTTCAAGAAAAAAATGGCCGAAGATTCAACCTTTCAAACTTTAAAAAAAAGGGCAGCGTTCCCTTTTTTTCGATCCAAAGGAATAATCGCGTCCATGCTCCTGCAAATCCGATGTATTTTCGTTCAAGATTGTGAAGCCAAGATTCAACGCAAGCTCGGAGGCGATTTTGTGGGTCGCGATGATGGGGGGTTTTGCGATTTCACCATCGACCTCATCTTTCAACAATCGATCGTCGATCGATCTCGGTCGCGAGCAAGGGGGCGGGGTAGCAGCGACGCTTGGCCAGTGGTAAGGGCGGCATCTTCAAGTCAAAGTTCTGGATTCTTCTCAAGCTCGCGTGGTGATAGACGAGGACCAATTGTGTAGCTCGATGTGCAGCGACTCGAACGCGTCAGAGTGGGCGAGTTCCTCCAGTATTCTCGAGGTTTAAAATTTGTTATTTCACCTATTTAATTTCTTTGATTCAAGCTCAAATTGGTGTCGCTTCCTTCCTCTTCGCCCTCCCGTTCCTTCTTCCCTCTTCATGCCTGCGTCTCCGCCTCGGCCGCCCCCTCTTTCTCCTTCGTCGACTCGGTCAGGTTGCATTTTCAAATCCATGGATTCGGCGTCTTCTCGTCCTCAGATTCTACTTCAATCTGCCTCCGAATTCCCGCCATTGCAAGCTAGCGTTGTTCGCCCTTCGTTCCTCGGTCTAGGTTCGTCCTTGACTGGTAAGTCCCCCTTTCTGCCTCGCGTGGTGTTGTTGAGAGCAATCTTGAGATTTTGAATTGTGGAGAGGGGATGCTAGTGTCGGATGGTGGTTTTGGTACAAGGACCGATGTTGAGATGACTAGTTGTGTTCTGGGTTGTGT
Organism: Allium cepa; assembly: GCA_030765085.1. Taxonomy (NCBI): domain Eukaryota; kingdom Viridiplantae; phylum Streptophyta; class Magnoliopsida; order Asparagales; family Amaryllidaceae; genus Allium; species Allium cepa. Next base: position 390,828,731 of record CM060935.1, read on the forward strand.
CTCATCTGAAGTCCCTTGCTTAGGCCAATGCACACCTGGTGCCTGTAATATTGCCACTGAGGTAGTTGTTCCTATTGATACTGTAAATTGTTCTAGTAACTCTGTTCCATCTGTCGTGAATGTATCCCACATTATTGCGGAGCATCCTGGTCCTGCTGCTCCTCTTCCGCCAAGCCCCAAATTATGGTCTTCACTATTCATGTCCCTGCCCCGTAATGCAGGTGACTATGTACCGATTGATTTTGATCTGGTCGAGGTCAATGGAGTGATGATCCCTCTCCCTTCTGTTTTTCAAGCCGGGGTTGAATTTTGGTCTGATTATTTAGTCGGTTTCTTTTTGGAACCTAACCATCGGCTTCTTAATGTGTCTTCGGTATGTCGAAGGGCTTGGAAGATTCGTGGTAATTTGCATGTTAAGCTCATCGACTCCATGTACTATCTCAAGTTTTCCTCTCCTGAGGATCGACAGCTTGTTCTTGAGGCTGAGCCTTCATTCTTTGATGGAAGGCCTTTTATAGTTACTCCTTGGTCTCCAACTGTGGCACGTGCTCGTGAACAGGTTCTATCTATTCCTATTTGGGTGTACTTTTCTCAAATTCCCTCTGCCCTTCAGCCTCTCCTTGGTTTGAATTGGTTAGCTTGTAACATTGGAAAATTGAAATGTTTTGACTCTAGTATAGTTGCGCGTGATAAAATGATGTATGCTAAGGCTCTAATTGAGATTTTCCCCTGTAAGCCACTTCCTTCTTCTATTCCTGTTCAGCTAGCTGTCGGCCATGTTGTGGATGTCCGCGTTCGCTATAGCTGGGCTCCAGATATATGTACCTCCTGTCACTCTTTTGGCCACCTGGCCAACGCTTGCTTGCACTTTGTGACCTCCGCGGCTGCTCCAAAGATCCCTCTGCCTCGCCCCTACGTAGGATTTGGGTTCCCATGGCCCCTGCCTCTCAGTCCCACCGTCCTCCTTCTAATCCATCTCCAGTTCTGAGTTCGCCTCCTTTGCCTTGTGCTAAGCCTGTCCCTTCTCCTGATCCTGTGGTCCCTTGTGATGTTGCTGCTCCTTCCTCGCCTCGGTTGCCTGTTGTTTGGGACGAGTCCGAGCGGTGTTGGATTGATCATATATCTGATATGTGATTTAACCCGGTGGCTCGTTCTTTCTTTAGATTTGTCTCCGATGATTATCTGGACCTTAGATGCCTTCATTACAAAGAGTCTGGTGATTCCTTAGTCCTTGATTTGGATGGTTTACACGCGTCTTCGAATTCTGTCATGCTAGCTGATACTTCCTGGGATCGATCGTTTATCTACTCTTCTGATGCTTTGGGCTGTGATTCGTGTCTTGCTTCCCGTTTCCGTCCTTTTGCTGGTTTTTGTGGGAATGTCCCTTTGGTTTCTTTTCAGGTGTCTTCAGATGATGGTGACTCTTCCCCTTCTGAGGAGGCCAAGTCTTAGTGATTTTTTAGTTACTGTGACATAGCTGTCACGTACATGTGCCGTATTTTCCATTTTTCCATAGTATTTAAGGTTCTTTACCTTACTCCTATACTTTAACTCTTATTACGTTCGTAATAAAAAGTGGACGGTCCACTATAAAACCGGCTGGCCTTGCCAAAAAAATAAAAAAATAATAAGTTTTGGGCAATTTTCAATAAATTAGAATGTCGGAGAATTTAAGGTTAGTCTGGAATAGAATTTGGAAATTAAATAAGTGAATAAATTGATAATTTAATACTTATAAAACTGATAAACTAGGATTATTTATTGGGTCACGGTCTGAGAATTTATAAATTTATATTGAAGGCTATGGAAATTCCAGTTGGAATGTGTTAATAATCCAGTTGGGTTGTCACAGTATCTTTTGATCTAGACCTGTTACATGTAAGTGTAACACCCTATTATAAATTTATTATCAGTTTAAAAATAAATTATTAGTAAATCAAATTATTGGTTAATTAAATTTATTAAGTGGTAATTGATTAGTTCAAACGATAATAAACTGTAAAGTGTTTATTTAAGGTCAAACATATGGAAATCTAAGGTAATATTAAAGTGGATTGCAAAACTAAATAAAGGTGAGTAAATTTCACTCAGCTGAATTTTAGTTTAAAATTTTAAACAATTGATTGATTGATTTGATTTGGTGTGTTATATTATATATAGTAGTATATATCATATCTTGGAATGCTTGATTTTCCGCATTAAATAGCGGATGATTTTATATATAAAATCCATATACCGTGATATTCCACCTCGAAGTGGAATTGGTATTTTATGTTGTGCTAACATCTGTGGATGCAGGGAAAACAGGTTAGAGGGATCCAACCGGATCCCTCAACATTTGTTTAAATTATTTAATACACTCTATTGTGATTATTTGATATTCTATGATGAATTATATTGGAATATTGAATGCTATGGTTTGATTGGATATAATTGGGTATAATGAATTACCAAAAATATATAAATTGGATTTTGGAAAGAAAATAAAAGAAGTGAATTTGTAAGTAAAATAATTATAGAAAATTTGAATAAATTTAAGAATGAATTGGAAAAGAAATAAAGTGACTTTAAAATTCTAATAAATAAATCTTGAGTATGGAAAGGAAATTTTGAATAAACAGAAAGCTAATGAATTTTAAACTTCAGTGTTATTATTTAATAGAACAAAGCTTTTATTTTAAATTTAAGATTTAAATTTTGAAAAGAATAAAGAAGGAATTGGGAAAAATCTGAAATTTGTATATTTCTGTTAAAAGTTTTAAAATCAAACGGAAAACAATAATAATAACAATAAAATCCATAATTAACAAATTTTGAAATGAATTGAGTAAGAAAAGAAATTTATTTCAAATGGAATAAATTGGAAATCAATTTGGAAAATTGATTTAAGTGATTGATATTGGAAATTCTCCCTGGATAACCAAGTACATTTTCAAAGTAAATTTTTAAATATAAATTAAATTTTTTTAAGTTGTTTTAAAAAGAAAGTTTTGGATAATTTATTATTTCTAAATATTTAAATTCTAAAAGTAAGTATTTCCTTTAATCTATTATAGCAGTAATTATTTAAAGAGTGACTTAGTATTTTGTTTTTAAAAGTGAAAATCTAGTTTTATATTTTATTAAGTAACTTTATTTTCAAATATTCATATAGTATGTATTTTTAACAAATTGTTGAAGTAGTTTTAACATAAATGTTTTAAAGTATCTTTTAAAGTAAAGTGTTTTAAATTATTTTAAAATTTTAGTTTTGTGCTTGGTGATCCCAGAGGAGACAGAAAAATATTTGGGAAAGTTTATTTTGAAAAAGGAAGATGGTTTGAAACTGTATTCAAAGGGTTTGAAAGTGGAAATAATATCTTGTGAAGATATTTTTGAGGTTAATAAATAATTTGGGAAATTATTTATTTTTGGATGGATGTTTGTGAATGTTAATTGATAGTTAAGTAACCGACTATCAATATTGGACAAATGCACTGATCGTTTCGAAGAGGCCGGGATCGGGATTTATTTCTCGAAATCCACTTCGATCCGGTTTGTACTTTTTCATGGAAAAACAAGGTCGGAGTCGAAGATGTAGCAGTGAAGCGCAAGGGCTAGTCGCTACTAATCCTGAGGATATTTACAAAATGGATGTAGTAGGAGTTGTGCCTTCGGTTCCGTTAGAACCCGGGACGGACTTGTATGGATGAATGCTTTCTGAACATCGTCAGGCGGACGATGGGCATTCTAAGTGAAATGGTCTAAAAAGGTAACGCTTAGCCTCGATCCTCATCAACCGGGAATGAGTGAAAATCAGGGGTTATGTAGCAAGGCTTCGTGGGTAGCCCCCACTTGAGAGTAAGGTCATCCCTGTCTAGATGTCCCTTTTTATTTCGTCTTAGTGGGCGATTGCTGATCCTAACCGTGGGGTGATCTTATTCAGAATTATCCAGTAAGGGATGGTTCCGGCCTTGTGTTGCAGGGGAGCGGGCGTACTCCTCGGTACTATGATCTAGGCTACGTATTGTGACAGGTGGTACCCCAGTGCCTAGTCATTAGTTGGAAATCCATTCTCCCTACGAGCCTTTTACGAGTTTTGTTTGTATTACCCACTCTGTGGCTGGTAGCTGGAATTTAATCATGTAACAATTTCGGCTATTTTATAAGTATATGTATATAGACCCTATTATAATATCAGAGGATTTATATAAAAAGTGTTTTAGCTATCGTAAGGTAAAAACCCGACATGTTTTGTGGCGTGGTCTTACGGGATGCTTTTGTTTTTATAGGATTTTTGAAACTTTAATAATCAATTGAGTGTGATTTTTCTCACGTTGGTATTCCAGACTGACTTGGGTGTTATTCAACTATAATGCTCGGGTCAGACCGAGTATTATACGATATAGGATATGATGTTGTGGATCTCAGGAGACGAGCTGGATGACGATACGTACTTACGTAGTTGTTATATATATTCCGCTATGTTGATTAGCTGTATATCCAGTTGTATGTTATTGATGTTGAACTGTGATTGATGTACTCTGATGATGTGATATATAAACAGAGATATTTGATTTTTGAGTAAAGATTATTTATTATCTATTATATTTTATTCCGCTGCGATGGTTAGATTCTGTTGTTGTTTTCTATTTTCTTCGTCCACCTCTTCTTCTTTAACCCAAATGGTTTGTATTTCTGTAAAACCTGAGTTGATTGTTGTAGAATGATGTTGACTCAAGGGGTACGGATTTGCGGTTCGTTACACGTAGGTTCGTATCATTGATATCTTCGATATATATATTTTTCAAATTTTTCGAAGGAGTTTGAATTTTTTGAAGTTGATTTTTGAATTGAAATTTGAATTGGATAGATTTAGGGTTTACAACCATTGAGGAAGAGGAGTACAGAAGTTGCTGTACGTATAGAAATGAGGAATAGAGGCTGCTGGGGTTTATAACCGGGTATTTATAGACAATCGAATAAATGGACCCGATTTATAAACGTGCTGAACGATAAATGGCCCGAAAAGCCCGTTCTGACTCCGGAACGAATTTGGGTCAACCATATATCAAAATAGATGTTTAATGATATTCTAAATGCGATGGAAAATGTTTCAGGTTCAAATTGCATCGTATGAAGAAGTTATGCTAAAATCAATATTTTTTAAATTGATTTCAATTAATCGATTTCAAGGCGTTTCAAGTCCGTACAATCAAACGACAAGTCCGATCGATACGAAACTTGAAATCCTACAATAATTCATCGTTACGGATCCGATGAAACTAGTTTCGTCGAAATCCGAATTAGTGGCCAAAATGGCTTTTTTTATATTAAGTAAATAATTTAATAATTAATTAATAAAATCCAATTTTTAATTTCAATCTTAAAATTGACAAATTTTATCACTTTTATACTTCTCAATCATTTACAATGTTTTAAACAAATTTAGATGTAAACGTAAAGTTGATTAATTTTTAAATTTCAGTGTTAACTTCCAATTTCATTAAATTTTAAAATTACAAATAAAATTACCAAAATTTCCATTTAAATAGATTGACCAATAATTATTACATTCATTATTTTCAAATAGATGGGTTTACCATTGGATTCAAAACTATGACATAAAATTTCTCCTATTTCATCTTCATTTCAAATAACGTATTATTTAGCTATATTCAATTTCATTTAATTACAATTAATCCAATTATTGGACTTTTCATTTCAATTAAATAAAATCTTGGTTTCCATTCTTTAAATCAGCCAATTCATATCATGAACAAAATTAACATTACTTAAATTTGCATTAACAGAACGTTAAATTTGGATTTATAGTAATTGATTACCAAAGTTAATTTACTCATTAAATAAATGAATCTATATTAATTGCCACCTATTTGCTTTCCATTGCATTTATAAATTCGCTACTTATCAACCCAGATATTATCCCATATATACACTAATTTATTCCATTCTATTTATGATATCCATTGCATTACATACGTCATTATTCCCATTTTCATCTTTATTTCAATTGCTTAATATTTAATTTCAAATGCTTCAATAATTCCATTTTGTTATAAATTATATTTAGATGGAATGATTTGTTTATCTTTCATTAAACTGCTATAATTAAAAATCTAGCTTTTCTTTGTGTTAACTACTATTTCCATTTTATAGTATTTTCCAGATATGTACATAAATTACGATTTATATTCACAATCAAATTTATTTACTTGGTTTCATACCCTTATTACATCAATCACTACCTTATAAATAAATTTTACGTTGCTATTTTAATTTGCATTCACTCTTTCCGTTATTATATTAGTTGAATTCCATTCTAGTTAATATTTTTATTAATGATTCACAAACTCAACATTTCCATTTGTTGCTTATTAAACTTATAACCAAGTAAGACAATTCACATTATTTTCAATTAATTGCAATTTTATTCTAAATTGTTAATTTTAATTACAATTGCTACATCTACTTTCTAACATTGTATCACCTCCCCATAAATGTAACATTTATTTATTTTTTTCTAAAATTTATTCTCAATTCCATCCACAAATTAAACATGTAACTTATAGTAATTGTTTACATGCCAAGGTTGCACTTAAGTTTATCCAGCTTTAACCAATTATTATAATTACCTACATAATACCGAATTCATTCAATTACTATAAATTATATACAAATCCTTTAATTTACACCACTTTTACACTTATTTACTTATTTTAAATTTATACACAAGTGCACAATTTACGCTATTTCACTTTTATTGATTTTACTTCAATTGTCAACAATTGGTTGCTACAATTCATTCTGAAACTTTATTTCGATATAAATTATAAAATTTTATATTTTCTTAGTTTACTTACAAAATTTAATTTAATTAACCAGATTTATTCATCAAAATTTACGGGTCGTTACAGGGCCTGTTTTTGGAAATTTAAAAATGATTAAGTGATGATTTTCAAATAAAAAAGGATTTTTAAGCGATTTGAAAATATACTATTTGATTTTTTATAAAGGAAGGAACTATTTTAAATAAATAAACGTTATAATTTTATCGTTATAAAAATTATGATATTTGTGAAATATAATTGAAATTATGGTTTTTGGAGAAATATAGTCTAAATGGTGATTTTTGAATTTATTATAAAAGTTTTATATATAAGGTTTATAAGATTGGATTTTTATAAATCAAAATGACGAAATTGTAAAGGAGATTTGTGAATTTTAAAATGAAGTTATAAATGGGTTTTATTAGTAAATAAGATCTATAGATTTATAATTGTGAAGTTATAAAAAGAATGATTTTGTAAATAAAGAGATTTATAAGTAATTTACTTATAAATTGGATTTGGCATAAAAATGATATAAATGGAATTGGTTAATAAAATGATTTTTATAAGTGGAAGTTTTTGTAAAAATATAAATGGAATTTATAAACATTGTTTTATGAATCCAAAAACAATTGAATTTGTTAAGTCAAATATAGAAGTTTATTAAAGGAGATATATCCACGATTTTTGACAGTGAATTATCCTTTAAATTAAATGTCGAAATAATATTAAATTTGGTAAATGATTTATATTCACAATTTTGGACAGTGAATAATATATTAAAGAAATGTTTTGGAAAGTGATATTTTAAAATGTAGTTAAATGGTTTAAAGATGTTTTAAAATGTGTTAAGTATCGGAACCATATATTTCAACATTCATTGTTGAAATATACATTTTCGAGAAATAAGGAAATGATGGACTATAACACTGTTGTTATAGTAAATGAATTTCGAAAGGAAATGTTTCTGTATAGTATTGGGATTTATATATCTATCTAATTTTCGAATCCTATACTAGTGATTTTGGGTTGTCGTAACGATGTTTTACGCAACATTTGTTTTGATCCCAATAAATGGGTTTAAAGAGAACAGTTTCCTTAAAGAATAAAATATATACTTAATCGTGATTTAAGTATATGCAATATTTTCTAAATGTTGAAAATAAATTGATTTGTGAATTACTTATTATTAAATAAGTATTTGGAAATTTTTTCCAATATAGAAGATGAATGTTTTTGAAGATATATCTTTTTAAAGATAATTTGAGGTAAATATTTGGCAAATGGTTTAATTAATAAAAGATTAATTAAAAGGGCCTAGTGAATGTTATGGTGCTGAATATTTGTTTGTTTGTTTTGATAGTTAAATAACCGACTATTAAACATTAGCCAAATTTTAGTTCCTCAACTTGATGTGGGAACTATTTAGTCGTACACTTAGTACGTTGCCTTCTGTGTAGGCTTAATTATCCTTTGTGTTGAGGATGTTGATTCATATAGTGCGGAGTATTACTCTAATCTACCGAGCTTCCTTCTTGGCCTGAAGGATAGCAAGATTAAAGTTGGAGACATGATAAATCTATGAGACTTAGTTTCTGTGTGAAGTTGAGAAATGCTTTTGCATTGTTGGTGCGAAGAGACCGGGATCAGATTTATCTGAAAACCACTTCGGATCAACGTATATGTGACGATTGTGCAGGTTGCTTTATGATGATATTGATATTTCGGATTTCATAGTGGGGGACTGCTTGTTGATCATTTGGGGTTAAAATCCCAATATACATCCATTTGCAGTGGTCTCTTTATTTATGAAATATCCAACGCGGGGACTATTCGCTACTAATCCTATGGATTTCCCAACAGGATGTGGTAGGAAAGTACCCTCGGTTTGTCCTATTCCTGGACAACTTGTATGGATGTTTTTCTGACATTGCATTTCTACAGATTACGTACATTGTTTTTTAAAACGTACATCAGTGGTGGCGGAGAAGGCAACTTCTCTTAGCTTAACTCCCTCCTTGAGACGTATGAGCTAAAGGGTTGTATTTTTGTGGAAGGCAATTAGTAATCAACGGAAATGGCCATGTGATATTCTAAGTGATGTGATATGTGATTGTGAAAGTTAATCATTACCTCTAGCCTCATTAACCAAAATGACCACAATAGGGTTAGATGCAACAAGGCTAAGTGGGTCATTCCCAAGTAGGATATGATCATCCTCTTCTAGATATATTTTTGCACGCTATGACGTCGTGGATCTGATTATGTGGTTTGTATGCTTAGAGGGCCCACGGTAAAGGTCGGTAACGACCGGAGGATGAAATATTTGGTACCATCTAGTTATAGAGGTGGGCCAGTCTTGTGTTGGTAGAGAAACTTTGTGATGGTTTCTTGGTACATTCTTCTAGAGATGTACTGCCAGAAGGTAGTCCCTTCACCTGGTCATTTGTATGGAAATCCAAACCCCACTACGTGTTTGCCATTTTGATTGTATTACCCAATTAGGCTATATGATGGAATTTAATCAATTTAACAATTTCGGCTACGATTAATATTATTTGTATATAGTAGACACTACTATAATATAAGAGGATTTGATATGATATGTTTTAGTTATCATAAGGTAAAAACATGTCCATGTTTATGTGTGGACTTGTCTTTCGATATACTTTTGTTTTGATAAAGGAAAATTTTGATAATTTAATAAATTCAGTTGAGTGTGTTTCTCACGCTGGCTTACCAGACCGATCAGGGCGTTCTTCTCTTTCAGTGCTTGGGTCAGACCGTGTATATCTATAGGTTATGCTTTGGTGCTTTTGGAGCTTCAGCAGGAGAGCTGGAGATCTTCACAACACCAGAAAGGCAATTTCCTCACGGTTATAAGCATGACAAAACTAATTTGTCACGGTTATAACCGTGACAAAATAGTAATTTCTCACGCTTATAACCATGACGGAATACTATTTACTCACGGTTATAACCGTGACAAAATAGTAATTTCTCACACTTATAACCGTTACAGAATAGTATTTGCTCACGGTTATAACCGTGACAAAATAGTAATTTCTCACACTTATAACCGTGACAGAATAGTATTTACTCACGGTTATAACCATGACAAAATAGTAATTATACATATTTTATCATATATATTTTTGAGTTATTATACATGTACACACATAACCATCATAGCAGATTATGGTACACATAGTTTGAATATATTTCATTACATCATTCCATAACATGGACTCACCCGCCAAAAGATTACACAACTCCAGTGCCAGCTACACATGTTTACAACCAGCTAACTCAAAACTCCCACAAAATATCAGAACAGACATCGAAGTAGCAAGCACCTTACTACATATTCATAAACCAAGCATTATCATAAAACGATTAAAAAAGGTTGATGTCAAAGCTGAAAAAGGTACTCTAGTTTACAAGATGAGGTACATGGCTTTTGAAAGGAAGCATGCAGGAATAAGTTATGTACTTGGCGCTATCAACTAGAACGACCACAAATATACGAGAAATGGACTTTGGAGTGATCATTCCATCACAATCCACATCACCAGCTTCTCTTGGATCGACAAGAACGGATACAACCATAGATGACGACGACGAGTTGCCATTAAGTGAATTGGTGCTGTCAATTGGCTTAACGAACTGATGGGTTTTGTTATTGTAAGTCGTTCCATTGAGAGGAATTAGTCGACCCATCCTTCTGCTTCTGACGTTTGATGACCGAGGGATTTTATCTGTGATGTTAAGCGCTGCTGCTGATGGAACTATGCCACCTGGATTGACTGCCGATGGTGAGACATCAAACTGGAATACTTCTGTGCATGTTCCGGAACTTAGTATTGGCCCTGCCGGATAAATATTTTTTCTGATTAGTACATAAAGTGTACACCTAATTATCATTTTTTACGCTCTAAATTTTCTATTACAAGGCAGAGCTTAGTTTGTAAATGGTTTTTTCAAAAAGTGTAATTCATTGTTCAATTCACAATTCCAAATCTTTTAAGAATAATAATACTGGTATGCAAAATCGTAGCCTTCTAGGCATCATACACCCCAACCCTTGCCCTTAGTTGTATGAAGTGCAACATTGAAAGTCAGTATGTTGCATACTCACTCAACATAAACTTAAACACTAACAGAGTGGTTAGGATCGATCTAGGGTCCACCTATTCTAACTATGTCACCTCTTCACTCAATGTAACTACCACCGCTCAAGGTCAAACACAGTAGACATTAGGGATTGTCCGCCGCCTCTTCGCAAAATAATCACATATCGCTTCTCATGTTAGATGATCAAAACAAACCAAAAGGGTTGCAAGATGTTCAAATTATCGCATTTAATGGTCGAACGATCCTTAGGTCGTGCATGAAGTGAGCAAATTAGAACATTTTCCTTGTTTAAATTCTTATCACTTGTCCACTAATTGAACGTCTATTGAACATCCTTAGATGGGAACCCACTGCCGTATTTGCTCAATAGGTACTACAGAATCTGTTGTACTATCCACAGCAACAGATGGGAGTAAAACCCTTGAACTCAAGATATGCTCGTCGCGGCACGCCTCTAGACAGGTTCACATATTTAGAACATTTTCCATCTATCTTATAAAAACATTTTTTTAAATAGTTCCCAAAATTCATTACCTTCAGTTCAAATCAATGATGTCAAAAACTTGTATTCCTTGATATAATACTTGCTCAAGTATGGATGCACAGTTTTCCGAAACTATGAAAAACCATCTCTTCAACCATTATCAAACATCAAGTAAATGTATGTATCATAGTAATGAGCATAAAAAAAGGGTCGAATACATGTCTTAATATTATATCTGAACATGTCAAAGTCTGAAAGAAGACAAGAAGTCAATCCCCAATTTTAAAAAGCAAAACAGTTGCAGAAAGCAGTGGAATTCTAAAAATCTGCCTAACAAACTTTAATCCATCAGAAATCTCATTCCCAGGGCCTATTTTTGATACAGGACCTACCAAGCCTATTTTTGATACAGGACCTACCAAATTGATCACTTTGAGCTTAATGATCCAAGGTGAAGAGAATGGATGCAAAAAACCTACAAGTCAACCTACAAGTCAGCCCAGGTTTGTGATTATACACATTCAATCCAACAATTCAATACAACTTCACTGTAATCTCTCCACTGACCACCATCTCTACTTCGCATTGTTGTGCACCACTGTCATTACTTTCCTCAACTCACCAAACAACTCCTTTACCAACACAGTACAAACATTTCAATTTCCTCCACCCCTCTGTGCAACCCTGACGTTCAGCAACTACTAGTCATCTCTATCCACCAAACTGTGCATCTTGCCCACCATCAACTGACCACAGCAACCACATCACTTCATATATACCCTGCATAACCATACAAACAATCTCCCACTGTTATCTCTGTCATTTCACTTGCCTGCATATACCAATATCATCTCTGTCACACATTCAACCTACTACTGCTCTTCCATAACCATATATATTCATCTCTGCCTACAACTGCTACGGCCACCTTGCCATCCATCATACCCTCAATCATTCACAACTGTGCCATTCGTTCACTTCCTCCACTTTGCCTGCACATCACTTGCCACTGCCATACTAAACATACCCTCTGTGCACTGCCCCATCCTTTACACTGCAATATACCCCTCAAACTTCACCATACCTTGCTATTGCTACAACTCAGTTCATCTTCTTGATCACTTCAAACATTAAAACTACCTTACTTCCATTCAAACTTGCACAACCATCACAAATACAGCTATCAACATTTCAAAAAACTTCTGCCTACCTGCCATTCAAACTTGCACTACCATCAACATTTCTACATATACTGCTGCTCCTCATACCACATAACCATCCACCTCTAAACAAACCATCTTCCTCTACAAGCATCACCTCATTGTTGCTAACCACCAATATCACAATCATCATCATAACCAACTACCTCCATTTCATTTCACTTTCAGGTCCCCACAAACTCCACTGCTGCAAAGTAAGCGAAAACTGCACTTTAGTTCAACACAGACTTCTATGCAATTGTGCACCTTCTTTCTGCACAGTATGTCAGGGAAGTTGATGATTTAACTGTGGTTTGTGGAACAGTAGGAGTAGCAGTGTTATGTATGGTAGTAGGGTGGCTTGTATGGTGGCTTTTATGGATTGTTTTATAGCTAGTATATGACAGAAGTGGGCTGGGGATGTAAGTTATATGGTTGTAGTTTTATAGCTAGTATATGACAGAAGTGGGCTGGGACTCATTTCTGATGATTATACACAAAAATGATTAACATAGCAAATTATTCTTGAAACTACGGATTAACAGGGAGTGCAAGCCTAAGTGTCTGCTAAGAAGAAACCAATGTGGACATAATTGTACCAATAGCTTGCTCTTTATTTTTGTCCCCCCTTTTTAATGCAGGAAGAAAAAATGAAAAATGTTGTTGATTGCTGAGTGCACTCCAATTTATAGGCATGTTTAGATCTTTCCTTGTAATGTGCACACTTTTCTATTTAAATAATAACTGTTGATTCCCATTAACTTCTTTATTTATACATTGTACGTAAATGACTCAAGTGATGGGAGTTGACAAGGCCTTGTATAGTTTTTATTCACAACCCACAAACAAGAAGCCAACTGTATGTTCTATATTATAATCAAGACCAAATAATGCCTTGAAAACCTATGTGGCTGGTGGTTATAATAAAGTATGAAGAAAAAATAATGCAGGTTCTCAAGACAAGAAGAAAATTTCTACTTGGAAAAATCAACATGATACAAGTAGAAAGCAATGTCGCTCTTGCAAATGTGCATCACAACATATATGTTTTTAGTTGGGTTGGTTTAGTTTTAAAACTAAATTGGTTATAATTGACCTGTAAAATAATAGGCCTCTAATACCATGGAGAAATAGTTAATAATTAATATGTATATATCCACGTTGAACCTGAAAATGGCTTTCCAGTTCCGATTCCTACTGCCACATCGTGGATAGAACAAAGTGTTTATAGTCATTAACATAACATTTCGCTAAAAAATAATGTATACAAAGGCAAAATAAGACCTATATTTAAAAGGTTAAGAAATTGTAAGAAAGTCGGATTCATAATGTAAAATGCAAATATCAAGATAACGTAACACGTATAGGACAAAGATGCGATAACAAATTCATTATTCCCAAGCCTCCTCTATCTTTCCCTTACTGTTAATCAAATTTGAAAAAAAAATTAGCAAAATATATTAGGAAGGCACGATATAAAATAATCAGTAAATATGAAGATCACATTAAAAGAAGGGAGGAAAAAAAGAAAGAGGCACATTTCTTGGTGGTAATATATTAACATCCAAGTCGACAGGGAATCTATTTGGACCATTTGTGCATCTGACAACCCTATAAGATAAGCATTGAAGTTAGGTCACTAGGATTAAATTTTAAGGTGTAAACCCCTACACTATAAACTCATCTGGATAAGACTAAACCAGTGAAGTTTAAGGGTGTATATCTGACTGGCTGGAATTCAGCGTTTGTCAGCTTTAGAAATTAAAAATAGAAAAGATTCTTACAGGGATCAAACCCAGGTTGCTAGATTCCAAGCCTAGAGTGCTAATTATGACACCATAGAACCAGTTTTCCATCATAAAATTTGACATATTCATATGATCTAAAGGCCACATTAAAATAGGGGACTACGATAAGGGGATCCGCTACCACCTTATTTATTTTGCGCAGCAATGGAATATTGTTGATACTAATGGAAAAAGGTGAATTAGACAGTCTTTTATAGCCTATATCTACTATGAGGCCTAGTATAACACATTTATTATATGCAAACAATGTTATGATATTTCTTTCTGCCACAATAGATAATGTTGTCTACATGAACAAAATTTTCACTGCACTAGAGGACACAGTGGGTTTGAAGATTAATCAAACAAAGTCATAACTTTTCTTTAGTAAAGGAGCAGTTCAAAAAATGAAAATTTACAATAGCTTATGTATTGTTGAGCATACTTTACTTGCTAAATATCTCGGAGTTCCCCTTAAATCTGATTGTATCCATGCAGCTCACGATTCACCCTTGATAAGCATGATAAGTAGTAAATTAGGAAGGTGGGACAACCATTAATTAACAACAGCGAGGAGAGCAAAAATAATTCATAGTACAATTAAACTGGTTGTAAATCTATCATCTACCACCTTCAATGCTTAAAAAATCAGATCAGACGTGTGCAGACTTCTTCTGGAGTACGAAATTACACAAAATATCATGGGAAACACCATGTAAACCAAAATTAGAAGGTGGTGTAGGTTTACGCAAATTTTCTAATCTAAATACCACAGCAAGGATTAAATTGCTTTGGAATCTACTTACAAAGGACTATTTATGATCCAGGTGGGTGAAGGCTAAGTATGTAACAAAAGCAAACATTTGGATATTACCTATCAACAATAACTAATCAAAAACCAAATCAAAAAACGAAATCAAATCAAAAACGAAAAATATTACCTGACGATCGGCGGGCGACTCGCAACGGAAGATAGAAGCTAATTAAAAACCAAAATATACACGGGATAGGGCGACTCGCAATGGAAGGAAGGCTGCCAACGGAAGATAGAAGCTAATTAAAAACCCAAAATATACACGGCGATAGGGCGACTCGCAATGGAAGGAAATGTCAACTTTGCCCATTGTCTTTTAATTATTTACGAAAAGCCCAAATTTTGTCACGGAAATAACCGTGATAAAAAAATATAATAATAATAACCGTTACAAATTTCCAACAATAATAACTGTGACAAAATGAAACGAAAAAGTGTGACAAAATGGCATGTTTGGTGTAGTGCTTCATTTCGTGTACGCATATCTGTTTTGATTATTGATTATCCGCTGTGCTTAGTTGTTAATTATTATCGGCATTTGTGAGGACAGGTTATTATAACTGTTCAAGGTAGTAACTGTTGATTGATTGTTGACTTTGATTGATGTATGTATATATATATATAGTTTCTGTTTTGTAAAGATCATTGATATGCTATTATATATTTTCCACTGTGATGTGAGATTCTGTAATGTTCTGTTTGGTTCTATCTTCTCTCTTACTTCTCTTCTCTTCTTCTCTCTTCTTTTCTTTCTCTTGACTTTCCGTCAATATGTGCTTTTTGGGTCGGACATGTGTGGACTATTATCGATTCAAAGGGTATAGATTTTCGGGTCGTCACGGTTATGAAGTTCATAACTTCATTTGTGAAATACAGTTAAATCTAGACTAAAATTAGCTAATAATTGCAGTTTTAACTGCATTTCACCAATGTAGTTAAAAACTACGTTTAATAGCTGATGTTTTTAACTGCACTGCTAAAATGCAGTTAAAAACTTCTATATAAAATTTAAATATCAATAATCGATATCATTGGAATGTTTATTAAATTTGTGATTTTACAGCGAAAACGATTCTTAAATCTGGTTGATATACAAAAAGTTATCACATTTTAAATATTGAAAATAAATGAGTTGGCAAATGCTAATAATTATTAGGTGTGATGTTAAAGAGGCATGAACCTAGTTTATATAATTAGTGATTAAGGAACTCGCTTTACAAGTTAATTGCGAAATAAGGACCCGAGACTATAATACAATTTTTTTAAAATCATAATTTAATATAGCATCTTTACCTTTATATATTTATTCAAGCTACTTTTATCACTGCTGTATACTGCATTTTTGTGCCAATGTTATTATGGATGATCATAACCTTTATATAGTAGTTTTAATTGCATTATGATAATGCAGTTATTATCCTTTTTCCTATATATTATTTACATGAAAATAGTACAATATTTCTAAAGAATTCAATGACCTGATATTTACACATGCATAAAACATATCATTTAAAAGATCATAATTTTTTTTGATTTAATAGTGAAATCGATTTGTCAATCTGATGGGATTTTTATTGCATTTTATTTGATATCTATATAGGAGCAAAGTATTAAAATGGGTGTAAGAATAGCGGTTATTAATAAAAGATGTCATACTAGGGACCTGACTTGCATTAACTATCAAGGAATGGTATTTTGTTTATTTACATAAATTATGCAGTCATGATTTTAGTTTGTAGTGCATTGTTCTTTTATGTGCATAATTTTGCTTATTTTCCATTCATGACTTTCTAATATATTTGTATGTTATAATTGCTACTCACAATCTTCAGTCTCAAACAATTTTATTCCACCAAATTATTAAATATTTAGATTAGAACAAGTTGAGAATATTTAGCTTAGAAAAAACAAGTGTAGTATAGGTAAAAATGCATTTTTTCTCTTAAACAAGCCATACATTGGTAACCAAAAAGTTGAAGATCGGTAATCTACTAAGAGACTTTCATTTAGCTATCAATGTTTGCTTGATTAGGATTACCATATTTTTTAGGCAGGCATATGTAATCGCTTCACCAATATATTAATAAGACTTGTGATGACCCACAAATCCATACCTTTTGAATCAACAATAAACCACACATGTCCGAACTAAAAAGCACAGAATAATGAAATTCATGAGAAAGAAGAGAGAAGGTGAGAAGAAAGAAATAAGAGAATAAAAGAAGAAGAAGAAGAAGAAGAAGAGAGAAATAGAACCAATACAATACAGAATCTCACATCGGAGTGGATCAACATATAATATAGATGAATAACGTTTAAATAAGAGAAACTATAATATAGATACGTCAATATCAGAGTACATGAATAAATCACTATCAGTTTGGATAGTTGTAACAACCCATCCCTACAAATGCTGATAATTTACAACAATGATGTAGTAGAAAATAAACAGACACGTATATACAACATGAAGATCTCCAGCTCGTCTGTTGTAGCTCCAAAAGCACCAAATCTGAACCTGTAAATATACTCGGTCTGACCAGAGCTTTGAAATAGAAGAATGCCTGGATCAGTCTGGTAAACCAGCGTGAGAAAACACATGTAAACTGAATTAATCTTAAAGTTATAAAGACGTTCTTTTATCAAAAGAAAGGTATCTCGTAAGACACGCCCACACATAAACACAAACAATTTTTTACCTTATGATAACCAAAACATTTCATACCAAATCATGTTATATTATACTAGTGTGTACTATACAAATAATAATTATAATAGCCCAAATTGTTACTATTATTAAATTCCAGATACTAAGCTCTACAAACAAAATGGCAGGCACATAGTGGATATTGGATTCCATACAAATGACTAGGTAAGGGACTACCTTGAGTACGATACACCTCTAAAGGGATGCACCTAGGGAGTAGATACTACCTGCCTAAACTAGAACAAGACCATCCTACCCCTTTCCATAGTACCGAATATATCATCACCCTAGTTGTTACCTACCTTTAATGGGTACCCGAGTCATACATTTACCACATACTTAGACATGTGTAGCGTAAATCTAGAAGGATGATGACATCTCCTAATGAAGCTACCCACTTAGTCTTGCTGCTTCTACCCTGCTTTAGTCATTTTTTTAGGGTGTGAGGTCAAAGAAGGTATCGAGTACCTTACATATATCACATCATCATCATCTTTGAATGCCACATTGCCATTTCTGTTGACTACTAATTGCCTTCCACAAAAATACAACCCTTGAGCTCGCACGTCTCAAGGAGGGTGTTAAGCTAAGAGAAGTTTCCTTCTTTATCACCACAGATGTATGTTTATAAAAACAATGTAAGTAATCTCAAAAAATGCACTGTTCATCCATGCAATTTGTCCAGGAACAGGACAAACCAAAGGTACTTTCCTACCATATCTTTCTGGGAATTCCCTAGGATTAGTAGCGAATAGTCATTGCATTGGATATTTCATAATGAAGAGACTCTACACAAATGGCTACGTACTAAGTGTACGAAAAAATAGTTTCCACATCAAGTCGAGAAACTAAAATGGCCAAAATATAATTTAGCACTTAAGCAGTCACTAGGCCTGATCTATTAATCTTTTATTAGTTAAATCACTTTTCCAAATTTATTACTTCAAATTATCCTTAAAAGGATATATTCTCAAAACCATTTCAATATTTGGAAAACGTTTCATAAACTTATCGTAATAGTAAGTAATTCAAAACTTGCTGTATTTTCAAACCATTTAAACTCCATTTTAAAATATCACTTTCCAAAACATTCATTTTAAGGATTTTCCACTTTAAAAACATGAAGATATCTCCTTTTATAAAAATCCATATTTGGGTTATCAAATTAAATTGATTTCACATTTATAAAACAATGTTTATAAATTCCATTTATAGTTTATAAAAACTTCCACATATATAATTCCTTTATTAACCAATTTCCAGTTTATCTCATTTATATGTCAGAATCCCATTATAAGTTTATTTACTTATAAATTTCTTTATTTACACATTCATTCTTTTGTAATCTCATTATTTATAAAATCCATTATAAATTCATTTCTAAATTTCAATTGCAAACCCATTTACAAATTTGATTATTAATCCATTTCTAATATTTATAGAACATTGTTTACAATTATCCATGTCACTAAATCTCTTTATTAATAGCATTCCTTTATAAATTATCATTTTAACACTTATTAAACTCGTTTATAATTTCGTTACCTTTATTTATAATATCAAATTTCTAAATCTTATACGTAAACCATTTATAATAAGTTCAAAATTCTCAATTAACTTATTTTGCAAAAGAGATAACTCCTTATTTTAATAATCATATTTAAGTATATTTCACAAAACCAAATTTTTTATAACATAAAAATTATAAATTTTTATCTATTCAAAATAAGCATTTCTTTAATCATTTGAAATTTTTTTGAAAAATATATATTTTCAAAATCTCTTTGAAATCTGTAACAACCGTGGTATTGGAGATTACTGATGATATTAAATTATAACGATAGTTATAATTTAATATGTTAAACAGAATGTAATGGTGAAATAAATTTGGTTTAAATTGTGCAAACAATACGTATGGAGTTAAATATTGGGTTTAAAATTCATTGTTTGGTGTTTTGGTAAAATAAAATGGAAAATATTGGAATTTAGGAAAATTTGAGCGAATAAATTTACCAAGTGATGTATTTCAACATTTAATTATAAAAATAAATTCAAATTGATGGAAATAAAGTTTTAAAAACTTTATTTTGAGGTATTGGAGTGAAATTAGTCAATTACTGTATTTTAATTAAGTCAATGTGATAATATTGATAATTATTGTCATTATTAGCCTTTTATTAAATATAAATGGAAAAATATGAAGAAAACATGTCTTTGAATAAAATAAAAGATGAAATATTGGGCAAAAATATTATTTTGTGGTTTTAAAAGTGTTAGAATGATCTATTAAAATTTATGTGGCTAAGAGAATAAATTTTGATCAAGTTATACTTTAAAAATAGTGTTTTTACACTGAAATTATGCAAATTGTAAAATACTGTTAAAATGGGGATTTAGTGTTAAAAATTATATTCTATTGTTAAAATAAATTTCATTTTGTCACATTTACTATTTTATTTCAAAACAAATTAGTGTATGCATTTTACTTGGCTTGAAAATGAAGTGTTATATGCATATAGTATTAAATTAAGTGGAAATATTTACTCAACTTTGTTTTTATCTCTTAATGATTCATTTGGGCTTTAGAGGGTTTGGATGGGATCCAAAGCCTATTCCCTAGATCCTTTTGGTGAGAAAAGAGCTGTACATGAATTTATCTCCTTCTTCTTAAAACATTCATACAGTAAAAACAATAAGAGAAAATAATGGCTTCCTCAAAGTAAATCAAATTTCCACCCAATTTTCAGCAAATCTCAAAGAGAAATCATCTAAATTAAGAATAGAAAGGTTCTTAGGGCTTCCATCCTCACCAAAGATCACAAATTTCTCCCGAATCACTGCCTTATCTTGCCAAAAATATTCTATAAGAAAGGTAAGAGTTTCTTACAGCAAGCTAAAGAGAAAAAAAATCGAATTTTGCTATCATTGTTGATGGAATTCCTCAAATTATTGACCTTGTTTTCTGTTTTGCTGCCTGAAAAAAACCCTATATTAGAAAAATCATATCTTTTTCAATTTTTAGAAAATTGATCTCAGTTTTTGATAGGTTGTTTTAGTTAGTGAACACTACATTTTTGATAATTTTCAATTGATTTTGAGTTATTTTGCTATGGGAAATTACTGGTTAAAGTCGGCCAAAAATTGATCTTTGTGTTTTGGCCGAAAATAGGTCATATTAGAAAATTCATATCTTTTCCAATTCATAGAAAAATAATCTCAGTTTTGGATATGTTGTTGTAGTTGGGGTACTCTACATTTATGGAAATTTTCATTAAATTTTGAGTTATTTTGCTATAGGAAACTATTGCTTGAAATTGGTCAAAAACTGACCTCTGTGTGTTGGCCGAAAATAGGTCATATTAGAAAAATCATATCTTTTTCAATACTAGGCATATTAATCTTAGTTTTGGATATGTTGTTGTAGTTGGGGTACTTTAAATTTCTGAAAATTTTCATTAAATTATGATTTATTTTTCTATAGGAAACTATTGCTTGAATTTGGTCAAAAACTGACCTCTGTGTATTGGCCGAAAATAGGTCATATTAGAAAAATCATATCTTTTTCAATTCTAAGTATATTAATCACAGTTTTTGATATGTTGTTGCAGTCGGGGTACTCTGCAATTTTAAAAATTTTCATTTAATTTTGAGTTATTTTGCTATAGGAAACTATTACTTGAAATTGGTCAAAAACTGACCTCTGTGAATTGGCCGAAAATAGGTCATATTATAAAAATCATATCCTTTTCAATTCTTAGCAAATTAGTCTCAGTTTTTGATATGTTGCCGAAGATAAGTTGCAGAATGTTTCTGAAAATTTTCATGAAATTATGAGCAGATTTGTTATAGATAATCCTTATTTCGAAACAGCTAAAAATCTTGTTTTTTTTATGTTTGCTGAAAAGAGCTATGTTTGAAAAATCATAAATCTTTCATTTTGTAGCGAATTGCTCCAAATTTTGGATATGTTATTGTCATCATGAGGTCGTATAACACAGCAAAATATCGTTGAAATCTGGGTTGTTTTGATAACCCAAACGACTGTCCAAAATCAGCCGAAAACTCAGTTTCTTGGTTGATTTTCTTTTGCTTCTAATAGTACTTCCGTTAACCGTTTCACTACATATTTCGATGATTTTGAATATTGTATGAATTAGTTGATGATGACTGTTTAAATCTTTTATCCGATCATGATTGGTTTGTTTCAAAAATTTTAAGAATTTAAATTTTATTTCAATTCTATTTTAATCTAAATATCGATAAATATCGGTATTTGAAGAATTTGATGGTTTTAATTGATTTTGGTTTTGAATAAGTTTCTGAAAATTATTTATAAGTTATGGTTAATTAAATAAATGTTTTCAAAACATTTTAAAGGGTTTTTAAGCAATTATTCATTTTTTTAAAGTATGTTATATATAGATAATCTATTTGATAAATAGATTTTTCCTTTTAAAACTTACTTAAAAATTTCTAAAAATTGTTTAAAAAACCTGTTTTCTCTATAAAATGTTTCTAGATATATTATAGCCTAGTTAGATTATTTTCGACGTATGAGAATGAGAATTAAACGATTTGGCAAAAATATGTGGTATGGGACATGTGTTTTCCCCTCATCGCTTAATATCGGACTTGTACTGTCGAATCGGCTTTGAGGTACAGTTTTATGATATTTTTACCTGCCGAAGACATGCGGCGGGGTTGTTATGATGAATTGATGATGGTTGTGATGTTTAAGATGGACTTTTACTTGCCGATGAAATGAGACAAGTCTTCATGTCACTTTAAACTCATCAAGGTATGAGACACGATGAGTTGGGTACTTTACACTCGCCAATGAGACGTGGCGATGTATGTTTGATTTGGGTTTTTATGAATGTTTTCTAATGTGGCATCGACTGACGATTAGTAAACCAATAGGTGCGAATGTATGGTATGGGACGTACATTAACACCCATTGGGTTCCTATTCGAGATGTTGTGACACATTCAAGATGTTATTAGTACTACAAACCGAGTATAAGATTGGAATCATTACGATGTTCTTGATATCATTTCTAGATTCCAATCATCATGATGTTTGCTCGGATTTTATGATTTGGGTGTCATCACGATATTCGATTATAGTCAATCAAGACGATCATGATGCTAAGATGTTAATGACCCCAAGTCATCACGATGTATGGTACCAAATAATAGTAGTACTAGTCAAGATGAAAAGCACGTGCAATTTTCTACGAAGTTTTCTATGTTCGATTTCACCTTTTTGTGATGTTGTTATTTGAATACGGCCTTGAGTATGAAATGGGCTACATTTATATTAAGCTATATGGTGATTTCGATTATGATTGCCTTTAACTCTTATTGAGTTCTTATGGTAGATTATGATGATTTGATGTTTCTTTATGAGTTTATTATATGGCTCTCATTCCTTATCCACTTTATTTAGAGATGTCCTTAAGAGAAACCATATGCATGTTACTTATTGAATTCCTTTGAAATACATAGATGAATCCCCGATGCCCCTTTCTTATGAATGGTATGATGAATAACATGTCGTTCCGTTGGCAACAACGGAGTGAATCTCACCATTCCGCTTGTTATTGAGATCCTTACTACTGATAAGTTTAGCTTGCCTGACCCGTGCGTTTTTCACTCGGGTCAGACCGAGTTGCAGGTTAGTTTGGATTGCTTCATTTCTTGGATCAGCTAGTTCGCTCTTGTTGGATTTATCATTTTGGCTTGGATGTCGTTTTGAGTCGTCTGCTTTTAGTTGTCTTATTGTGCATTATTTTGTGGGATGGGTGTATATATGATGCGGTAGTCCATGCTACTTATATATGATGTATTATTATGGAAATGTATGGTGACGTATGTATATATATATATATATACACTCTGATCTGGGTTTGTTGTTCTGTGACTAACGTTTTCTATTTGCATGTATATTACATTATTTCTGAAATGTTCCGAATCCACCATAGTGTGCATTAGTTAGGGACTAAGCATGTCTACCACTTATGAGGTAATGAAAAAAAAATCTAGACATAATTGACATGCTTAGCTCTTAACTAACGTATTACTATGATGGTCGCCCTTAACCAGCCCTATTCTCTGCATTAGTAGACAGGATTACTTAGTAATTCTCTTTACTAATGTAGGTCTCGGGGTGGGGCGTCACAGCTTGGTATCAGAGCAAGGTTTCAGAATATAATGTAATATATATAGAACAACATACGAGATACCATACATCAGATATAATACATCCATATACATCATCCCTTAATCATGATCGGTTTCACCTTGACCTTGCCTTGCCCCTATCCCTGTTTGATTCATGTCCCTTTTTAATTCTTTTGGGGTAGATAGAAAGGAATATGTCTAGGAATGTTAATTATATTCCGTAGCATTCCATAAAATAGTTTGATGTCATCTTATCGTATAAATAATCTTATTTAGGATTATTCTATTCTCATTTTTGTCGATACGAGTGAATTCGTATCGATTGAGTTGATTGATTTCTTTGAGCTTTCTTGTTGCATTCCTTTGAGAGTTGTGAATCCTATTGAAGGGATCCACAACGATTGGCTCGTTGCGAGCATTCTGAGATTTTTATTTTTGATGTTGCTTTTGTGAGTATTTGTTTGTTACTCATAATCTTGAGATGCATTTGATTTGAGATGGATTGACTTATTTGATATTAAGTCCAATCCTTTGTTTTATAGATCATATTGTATATTTAGATTTCCTATTTTGATTGGTGCATTATTTCTGTCACTTTGGAATGTTAATGACGATTCCAAAGCTTCAAAATTCACTCTTGAGTATCGAGATGTTGATGACATATCTCGAATTCCAGTCAAGGTGACCTTGTTGAGTTTTGATGAGTCCATTGGGTTTGATGTCCAATCGGCCAACTGAGTTTTAAATTAACCTTATTCCTAGCTGTTAGCCTTCGGCTATCCTTCCACGAGGACTTCCACTAAGGAATGGGTGAGTTACTTGATTGTTCGAGCTTGATTGAGTTTATTACTCAATTTCTTTGAGTTATCCTTTTGGAATACTCAATTGGTGTTATCCTTTGTAGCATTACTTTGTTTGAAGTAATGATTTGTTGTTTGTGTGCTTCTTCTTCTTCGAGAAGAATATCTTGCTTATCTTGTGTCTTGGTAATTTCTGTGAGCGGCTTGTCATCTTGTAGGAGTTGACGAACACTCCATTTCCTTCTGTTGATTTTGAGAATCGAGTATTCTAGGAATATCTCAATGCATTCTCTTAATGTTCTTTCGTTTGAGTTTTGAAGCTACATAAATATGGGTTTTAAAGAGAAATTTGAGCCTTGAGATACATAAAAAAATCAAAGAATATTTTGAGAATATATTTTATAAGGGTAATATTACTTTTATAGAAATAATTTAAGAGTCTTGGGTTGTCCATCAAGTAGTTAAGAGTTCTTGTCGTTACGCCTGATCAACGTTATCGATAGGAATCTCCTAAATGCTATGATGAGGCAATCAGACACAATGGTTTGTGATTTTAAAAAAAATGATATTTTGAAAATAATATTTGAAATTAAATATTAAATTTATTTTTGAATGGTAATTGCTGCCATTGATTTTAGAGATGAGTAATAGAGTGGCGAGGCAGTTTTGATCGTTCAATCAACTCTGCAGCCAACAGATATATTTATTTATTAGAGACTCAATGGCAAGACAATTCCATTTATTTATTTATTTTAAATTATAAAGATGAGGATATAAATGAGATTATATTATTTTATTTTATTTTGTTCTGCTTTATTGGAAGTCTATTTTGAGATTTTAGAATCTATATTATATACATTGGAGGTTTAAGAGAAGAGTTATAAGAGAATTTGAAGATTGTTTCTTTAAAACTATTTAAGTGGTTTAATAGAAAGAGTAAAGTGAATTTAAACCCTTAATTTATTTTGAGGAATATTATTATGGATTTACAATTTATTTGGAAATTAATTTTGAAGTAAGAGAAGAAATTTGGACTTTTAATTTGAGTTCAAAATTACTTACTAAGTAATATAGTAAAGAGTTTGAAAATTTTCAAATGTTGGAAAATGTGATTTAAAATTTAAAAGATGGTGAGATTTAAAAATTCTAAATATCTTGGATTAAAAGTTAATTCGAGCCTATTTCCTTGTTTCTTGAGTATATTCTATCTTTGAGCTATTATTAACGACGTGCATTTTTTTCACGGTCGTTCGAGTGGGTGGCCTTGTGAGAAGTCATCTTGTGATTTATCAATCTTGTATATTGTGTTTATCTTGTTATGAGGATGTTCTTTCCGTATTATTATGCGGAAAATTTTGTTGATGATCTTCTTTATTGTTTAGAGTTCGGGTTTGAGTGAGTTTGATCCGACGCTATTCATAGAGTTTTGAGCAATCAATCATTTTCGATTGATTATTTGTTGAGCATCCTATTGAGTTTTGATTCAAAATGGGAGATCTTCGAAATTCTTTCGAGTTGCTTGGAAAATTCGATGGTTTGCTAATCACTATATTAGCATTTGATAGGCCATTGAATTAACCAATTGAGTTTTTCCTTGTTTCTTTTTACCATTCTATATTGAGAGTATGAATGATTTGAAAATCGAGCTTGTTTTTATCCTTCGAAGATTGTATCTTTAGTGTTGTTTACAGCCTTTTCCTCTAGAAATTGCGAGGACGCAATTTTGTTAAGGAGGGGAGTCTGTAACAACCCTGGTATTGGAGATTACTGATGATATTAAATTATAATGATAGTTATAATTTAATATGGTAAACAGAATGTAATGGTGAAATAAATTTGGTTTAAATTGTGTAAACAATACGTATGGAGTTAAATATTGGGTTTAAAATTCATTGTTTGGTGTTTTGGTAAAATAAAATGGAAAATATTGGAATTTAGTAAAATTTGAGCGAATAAATTTACCAAGTGATGTATTTCAACATTTAATTATAAAAATAAATTCAAATTGATGGAAATAAAGTTTTAAAAACTTTATTTTGAGGTATTGGAGTGAAATTAGTCAATTACTGTATTTTAATTAAGTCAATGTGATAATATTGATAATTATTGTCAATATTAGCCTTTTATTAAATATAAATGGAAAAATATGAAGAAAACATGTCTTTCAATAAAATAAAAGATGAAATATTGGGCAGAAATATTATTTTGTGGTTTTAAAAGTGTTAGAATGATCTATTAAAATTTATTTGGCTAAAAGAATAAATTTTGATCAAGTTATACTTTAAAAATAGTGTTTTTACACTGAAATTATGCAAATTGTAAAATACTGTTAAAATGGGGATTTATTGTTAAAAATTATATTTTATGGTTAAAATAAATTTCATTTTGTCACATTTACTATTTTATTTCAAAACAAATTAGTGTATGCATTTATTTGGCTTGAAAATGAAGTGTTATATGCATATAGTATTAAATTAAGTGGAAATATTTACACAACTTTGTTTTTATCTCTTAATGATTCATTTGGGCTTTAAAGGGTTTGGATGGGATCCAAAGCCTATTCCCTAGATCCTTTTGGTGAGAAAAGAGCTGTACGTGAATTTATCTCCTTCTTCTTAAAACATTCATATAGTAAAAACAATAAGAGAAAATAATTGCTTCCGCAAAGTAAATCAAATTTCCACCCAATTTTCAGCAAATCTCAAAGAGAAATCATCTAAATTAAGAATAGAAAGGTTCTTAGGGCTTCCATCCTCACCAAAGATCACAAATTTCTCCCAAATCACTGCCTTATCTTGCCAAAAATATTCTATAAGAAAGGTAAGGGTTTCTTACAGTAAGCTAAAGAGAAAAAAATCGAATTTTGCTATCATTGTTGATGGAATTCCTCAAATTATTGACCTTGTTTTCTGTTTTGCTGGCTGAAAAAATCCTATAAAAGAAAAATCATATCTTTTTCAATTTTTAGAAAATTTATCTCAGTTTTTGGTAGGTTGTTGTAGTTAGTGAACACTGCATTTCTGAAAATTTTCAATTGATTTTGAGTTATTTTGCTATGGGAAATTACTGGTTAAAGTCGGCCAAAAATTGATCTTTGTGTTTTGGCCGAAAATAGGTCATATTAGAAAATTCATATCTTTTCCAATTATAGAAAAATAATCTCAGTTTTTGATATGTTGTTGTAGTTGGGGTACTCTACATCTATGGAAATTTTCATTAAATTTTGAGTTATTTTGCTATAGGAAACTATTGCTTGAAATTGGTCAAAAACTGACCTCTGTGTATTGGCCGAAAATAGGTCAAATTAGAAAAATCAATCTTTTTCAATACTAAGCATATTAATCTCAGTTTTGGATATGTTGTTGTAGTTTGGGTACTCTACATTTATGGACATTTTCATTAAATTTTGAGTTATTTTGCTATAGGAAACTATTGCTTGAATTTGGTCAAAAACTGACCTCTGTGTAGTGGCCGAAAATAGGTCATATTAGAAAAATCATATCTTTTTCAATTCTAAGCATATTAATCACAGTTTCTGATATGTTGTTGTAGTCGGGGTACTCTGCATTTTTGGAAATTTTCATTTAATTTTGAGTTATTTTGCTATAGGAAACTATTGCTTGAAATTGGTCAAAAACTGACCTCTATGTATTGGCCGAAAATAGGTCATATTATAAAAATCATATCTTTTTCAATTCTTAGCAAATTAGTCTCAGTTTTTGATTTGTTGCAGAAGATAAGTTGCAGAATGTTTCTGAAAATTTTCATGAAATTAAGAGCAGTTTTGTTATAGATAATCCTTATTTCAAAACAGCTAAAAATCTTGTTTTTTTTATGTTTGCTGAAAAGAGCTATGTTTGAAAAATCATAAATCTTTCATTTTGTAGCAAATTGCTCCAAATTTTGGATATATTATTCTCATCATGAGGTCGTATAACGTGGCAAAATATCACTAAAATCTGGGTTGTTTTGATAACCCAAACGACTGTCCAAAATCAGCCAAAAACTCAGTTTCTTGGTTGATTTTCTTTTGCTTCTAATAGTACTTCCGTTAACCGTTTCACTACATATTTCGATGATTCTGAATATTGTATGAATTAGTTGATGATGACTGTTTAAATCTTTTATCCGACCATGATTGGCTTATTTTGAAAATTTTAAGAATTTAAATTTTATTTAAATTCTATTTTAATCTAAATATCGATAAATATCGGTATTTGAAGAATTTGATGGTTTTAATTGATTTTGGTTTTGAATAAGTTTCTGAAAATTATTTATAAGTTATGGTTAATTAAATAAATGTTTTCAAAACATTTTAAAGGGTTTTTAAGCAATTATTCATTTTTTTAAAGTATGTTATATATAGATAATCTATTTGATAAATAGATTTTTCCTTTTAAAACTTACTTAAAAATTTCTAAAAATTGTTTAAAAATCCTGTTTTCTCTATAAAATGTTTCTAGATATATTATA
This sequence comes from Allium cepa, assembly GCA_030765085.1. Classification (NCBI taxonomy): domain Eukaryota; kingdom Viridiplantae; phylum Streptophyta; class Magnoliopsida; order Asparagales; family Amaryllidaceae; genus Allium; species Allium cepa. Next base: position 390,858,141 of record CM060935.1, read on the forward strand.
GCCTAGTTAGATTATTTTCGACGTATGAGAATGAGAATTAAACGATTTGGCAAAAATACGTGGTATGGGACATGTGTTTTCGCCTCATCGCTTAATATCGGACTTGTATTGTCGAATCGGCTTTGAGGTACTGTTTTATGATATTTTTACCTGCCGAAGACATGCGGCGGGATTTTTATGATGAATTGATGATGGTTGTGATGTTTAAGATAGACTTTTACTTGTCGATGAAATGAGACAAGTCCTGATGTCACTTTAAACTCATCAAAGTATGAGACACGATGAGTTGGGTACTTTACACTCGCCAATGAGACGAGGCGATGTATGTTTGATTTGGGTTTTTATGAATGTTTTCTAATATGGCATCGACTGACGATTAGTAAACCAATAGGTGCGAATGTATGGTATGTGACGTACATTAACACCCATTGGATTCCTATTCGAGATGTTGTGACACATTTAAAATGTTATTAGTACTACAAACCGAGTATAAGATTGGAATCATTACGATGTTCTTGATATCATTTCTAGATTCCAATCATCATGATGTTTGCTCGGATTTTATGATTTGGGTGTCATCGCGATATTCGATTATAGTCAATCAAGATGATCACGATGCTAAGATGTTAATGACCCCAAGTCATCACGATGTATGGTACCAAATAATAGTAGTACTAGTCAAGATGAAAAGCACGTGCAATTTTCTATGAAGTTTTCTATGTTCGATTTCACCATTTTGTGATGTTGTTATTTGAATACGGCCTTGAGTATGAAATGGGCTACATTTATATTAAGCTATATGGTGATTTCGATTATGATTGCCTTTAACTCTTATTGAGTTCTTATGGTAGATTATGATGATTTGATGTTTCTTTATAAGTTTATTATATGGTTCTCATTCCTTATCCACTTTATTTAGAGATGTCCTTAAGAGAAACCATATGCATGTTACTTATTGAATTCCTTTGAAATACATAGATGAATCCCCGACGCCCCTTTCTTATGAATGATATGATGAATAACATGTCGTTCCGTTGGCAACAACGGAGTGAATCTCACCATTCCGCTTGTTATTGAGATCCTTACTACTGATAAGTTTAGCATGCCTGACCTGTGTGTTTTTCACTCGGGTCAGACCGAGTTGCAGTTTAGTGTGGATTGCTTCATTTCTTGGATCAGCTAGTTCGCTCTTGTTGGATTTATCATTTTGGCTTGGATGTCGTTTTGAGTCGTCTGATTTTAGGTGTCTTATTGTGTATTATTTTGTGGGATGGGTGTATATATGATTCGGTAGTCCATGCTACTTATATATGATGTATTATTATGGAAATGTATGGTGATGTATGTATATATATATACACACTCTGATCTGGGTTTGCTGTTCTGTGACTGATGTTTTATATCTGCATGTATATTACATTATTTATGAAATGTTCCGAATCACCATAGTGTGCATTAGTTAGGGACTAAGCATGTCTACCACTTATGAGGTAATGAAAAAAAAAATCAACACATAATTGACATGCTTAGCTCTTAACTAACGTATTACTATGATGGTCGCCCTTAACCAGCCCTATTCTCTGCATTAGTAGACAGGATTACTTAGTAATTCTCTTTACTAATGTAGGTCTCGGGGTGGGGCGTCACAAAATCCTTTTTTGAAATCTTCTTTTCTATATTTTAAGTACCAAAAATAGGGCCCAATGCTGCAAAAGTACTATATAAGCGGATTCGCGTCAATAATAGCAATCATGGCATCCATCACATCAAATGTAACAACTCGCATATTTTACGATTTGCATATTTAAATGTTTAATGTAAATATAGCATCGTTAATGGAACTAAAGTACGAAATGTGACTTTTTGTAAACGGTCGAATTTGGACTCAAGACCAGTTCCATTGAGTTCAAAATGACGTTTACAACTTGTTTGAGTATAAACATCGGTATGTTTGGAGTTGATTAGGATTTTGGTATTTTCGTTTGGGCTTTGGGTTTGGTTCTAGCCCACCAACTCAACAGATAACCCAAACTCCTCCACCAAATACCCAATCCCCACTCCTCTTCATTCATTTTATTTCTAATTTACTAACACTCTCAAGCTAAAAGGAAAATGGGAGAAAAGATAGGAAATTAAAATTCCTAAACCCTAGTTTTATTAGAAAATTCAAATTCAAGCCCAAAATCAAGGAGAAGCTTAGGTAAGCATCCTCTTCATCTTCTCCATCTCAACCTCTCTTCAATTTTTAGAAATTCCTATAAAGTAACTTAGGAAGTTCATTTCATTTGATAATAGATTAAAGATTCTTGAGGTCCTGTTGAAGAGCAATTGGTCTTGCTTTGTTTTAGAGCTCTCATTCGTTGTTTTTGAGTTTAATGGTGAGTTCTTGAACTCACATCTACGTCTATAGCTTTCATGTTGTTAGGTATGAATTCCTAACATCTATTTCATGTCCTTTTTCTTTTGAATTGAATTGGTTTTGTAAATTTTCCAATTTTTGTTATTTTGAAGTCAAAATCTACGAAAAATCCTACTACGCATGATTGGACATGTTGTTTGGAGTGTATTGATGAGTCTATAGGGTTGGGTTGTCGCTTGGCATAAAACCCTAGCTATCTTCGCTCATTCGATTGCTTCAAAGTTGATTTGGCCACCAGTGGCCTAGGAAAAATGTGCCCTGAGCTTCAACTCAAATGTCTGGTAAGAAGTTCAGACTTCTGAAGCTACGGAATAAAAATTCCAGGCTTTTAGCTAAAACGTCTAAGTTTATTTCCAAACGTCTAAGCGATCTGGAAGAAAATTTACAAACCTTCAGCTCAGATGTCTGGGGAAAACCACCAGACATCTGTCGCTGATAATTTCAGCCAAATTGCCTACTTTTGAGTGAATTTCCGTTTTAATCGATTTTTGTTGATCTAGTTAGTTGATGTCATTCATTACCGACTTTGATGACTTCTTTTCTGGATTTTTGGAAATATCCATTTGATGGATTTGATAGCGATTTTCATGGTTTTAATTTCACGTCGTCGAATGTGAATTTTTGGTGGTAGATTGCTTTTACAATCATTTTTATGATTTTTCACTTTAAAATACAAAGGTTTCTATACTTGTAGTAAATACTAAAACTCTTTCATAAAAATGATTTCAACACTATTTTTAATACAAGGCTCATTTTTAAAACTGTTTTCCAATCTATTAGTATATACAAACCTTTACCTCATTCGTATGAGAAATCTAATTAAATGGCTTAGCAAAAAAAGTGGTATGAAATGCTTGCGTTTACTTCGTCGGTTAATTCTTGGACTTGTTCGATTGAACTATCGTGACAATTTTCGAGTGGAAATCTACAGTTTGCTCGTAAATATTTAAGTTAAGCCAGTGGTTATGGGACATAAAGCTAAACTCGTTTATTCACTAGCTTAGTGTAATTTACACTTCTTATTGATCAATGGTGATCATTTTATGGTTTTGACTAGCGATATGCGATGTTTCTTTGTCCTCGTAGGGGACTATACCTCGTTCTGTGGAGATTCATCTAATTTTTATGGGCTAGCGACCCATGGTCTTTTAACCGTTTTATGGAGTTCGGTTCATCGGGCGTACCGTTGTGCTACGTTGTTATTCCGGCTTATTTGAGTTTTAGGTTCCTCAAGCGTACGGTTGTACTGCATCGTTGCACCGGCTCGATGGTTAGCGACCATGGAATAGCGTTTTGTTTGTGATACACGTGTTGGTGAGTTTTCATACTCCCGTTTATTATAGGCCTCCCCCCTTTTTTTGTTTTTTAGGTTTCAATAATTGATTTCTGGAATTTGTGTTTCACCAATTTATTTGATTTGTATTGATAAGCTTTATCAATATTTGTGGTTTGGTGAACAAAAATAAAGAATATGACATTCTTTTTGGGTGTTTGAGAAAATTTGAGATATTGTATAATTTTCATTGTTATTATATATATATATATATATCTCTTACCCTATCTCATCTTATATGATATTTATAGCTAGACTGATCCGTTTATTATTTTTCTTCTTAAATAATACTTGGGTCAGACCGAGGTGTTTCAGGTGCTTCCACTTGACTTCTTAACAGGGACTAGCTTCTGACTTTTGGCTAACTACTCTAGCTTAGTAGTTTTTGCATTTCAACATTCGAGATAGAGACTCATTTATGTATACTTATTCTTTTTTGATGTAGTGGATCTTGTATGACCACTACTTTGATGTACACTTCTTTGTGTTATATTCATATCAGTTTCCGCCTCAGTGATATGAATCTTTGTGACTGATTTGTGTTATGCTTATTTTATAATTGTTTTCGAAGACCACATAACCACTGTGTCGTAGCTTTGAGTTTGTATTTGATATGTCGGATTTTCTCTTGAGATAAAATGTATGACCTTCTATCTGACATATCGGTGCTCGCACAAAGCAATTATATAGATGGTCGCTCCTCAACAGCCTTATTCTTTATGCTAGTTGACAGCATTACCCCATAGTATCCTTGGTTGGTGTGAGAATAGAGGCGGGGCATCACAGCATGGTATCAGAGCCGAACTTCGGAACAATGTAGAATAATTTAGCAAGGATCATTGTCCTAAGTCTTTCTTAGGAATCGTGCCTTAGGATTTAACTCGAGTCTTAAGACCCATTCTATCCTATTTTATTTTATGATGCCCTATTTTGTCAATCAAGATTTCTTGATTTTCATTCTGAGAATAACCTTTTTCCTCTTCTTTCTTTCTTTCTTTCTTAAAGAAGAGAAATGGTTAGACCTGGTCGTCCTAGCATCGATCAATCGAGTGCTATTCCTCAGATGGCATATTTATGTCTACCCAATAGGTTTTAGATCTTGTGAAGAATGCCCAATCTACCGGACTCATTCCAGTGCCTACTCATCCTAAATCCGGACTTGCATGCTTGTGCAGTGATTATACTAATTTAGGTGGAAGGCCATTCAAGGGTTCCGAAAGTGTTATAGAAGTCCAAGCTTGGCTTAGAACATGCGATCGCATCTTTCCTTGCATGAATCTTGTGGATCAACATCGAGTCAAATTGGCTTCTAGCATGCTCCAGGAGAGAGCATTAGATTGGTATGAGCTTTTGATTTCAAAAATTATTGAAGCGGATCTTACTTGATAGAAATTCCATGAAAGGCTTGATTTAAAGTTTGTACCGGAAGCTGAAAAAGCAACTTTAACCCGATGTTTTGTTGACCTTGTTCAAGGTGAATCTTATATGACATATTATGTCGCAACTTTTGAATCCCTCTCTAAGTATGGGGCCGAGTATATTAATACCCCATTGAAGAAAAATCGGAGGTTTGTCTAAGGGTTGAATAAGAATCTCAAAAAGCCTTTACTTCTAAAACTAGACGTTTTTTCGATAAGCTTGTTAATATCGCTCTTCGACTTGAAGAGGCCGATAAACGAAGTGATGTTGAAGTTGTGGGTGCCAAACAGAACTTCAGCTTCAACAAGAAGAAGCATATTAGTTCAAGCCTAATTCTAACCAAAAAGGGAAACAAGCAATGTCGATAACAAAGACTCATACCCCTAATCATGGAGAATGCTACAATTGTGATTCTAAGGACCATTATGCCAATAGGAGTCCAAAACCCCTTTACTATCGCTATTGCAAAAGTTTGGGCCATCTTATATCTTCATGTCCTTAACTTCAAAGCAAGAAAGAGGGAAAGCTAAATGTTGTGCAAGTCCCTAGTAACACTTCTCTTAGTCAAGGTATTTCTCATTCTGTCCTTGATGGCATTATTATGTTTCGTGATCATCCTATTCAGGTTCTTTTTGACGTGGGTGCATCCCACTCTTTTACATCAAAAGAACTTGTTGATACTTTTTCTTTAAATGTTATGGGCTTGATGACTTCACTGAGAATTGCGAATCCTGTTGGTGGATCCGCAACACTCGGTTTATTTTGTAAAGATGTCGAGATTATTTTATGTGATTATGCTTTCCGAGCCGATTTTCATGTTATGCATTACTTAGGTTTCGGAATGATTTTGGAAATGGATTGGCTTAACCGTTATGAAGCCCACATCCTATGTCCTGAGAGGACTATCCATCTTCAACATCCCCAATTTGTTAAACAAATTTCTGTTGTTCTTAAAGATTCAGATTCCAATTTGATGGCATCCCTATATTCTCTAAATCCACATGATGACGATAATAATGACGAGGAAGATGTCATTTCTCTCATTCGCGTTGTTCATGAATTTCCAGATATATTTGAGCCCATTTTAGGATTACCGCCTAAACGAGAAATTGAGTTCAGAATCAATCTAATCCCTAGAGCTCTACCCATCACTCATCCTCCTTATCGTATGTCCAATAAGGAAAATGTGGAGATGCGTAAACAATTATCTGAATTGGAAACAAAACAATTTATTCGTTCTAGTTCCTCTCTATGGGGAGCTTCAGCTATCTTTGTGAAGAAATCCGATGGTACACTTAGGCTTTGTGTTGACTACCGCAAGCTTAATAATCTTACCATCAAGAATAACTATCCCTTTCCTTAGATCGATGATTTATTCGATCAACTTAGCGGTGCTAGGGTCTTTTCACAATTAGACTTAGCAACCAGTTTTCATCAGCCTTGTATTACAGAGGATAGCATTCCTTTGACATCGTTCCATACTCGTTATGGATCTTATGAACGGCTTGTTATGCCATTCGTTTTAACGAATGCTCCAGCTTATTTCGTTGACCTTATGAATCGAGTTTTCAAAGACTTCGATCGATTTGTTCTCATCTTTATAGATGATGTTCTTGTTTATTCTAAAACAAAGGAAGAGCATGAAAACATCTTCGGATTATGTTAGAAACTCTTAGGAGCAATCAATTGAAAGAAAAATTTTCTAAGTGTCACTTTTGGCAATCCCGTGTGAAATTTTTAGGACATATTATCTTTGAATCCATAATTTCCATGGATCCTTCAAAGATTGAGGCGATTCGAAATTGGAAGAGACCGGAGAGTGTGATAGAAATTCGTAGTTTCCTTGGATTGGCGGGATATTACCATCGGTTCATTAAAGACTTTTCTAAAATTTCTGTACCTCTTACTAGTTCGACAAAGATGGGAGTTAAGTACATTTGGTCAGACAAATATGAAGCTGCTTTTTAGAAATTAAAAGAACTCCTTTCCGATGCTCCTATTCTTGTGATTCCTGAGGGGAACTAAGATTTAATTGTTTATACTGATGCTAGTCATATTGGTTTGGGAGCTGTTCTCATGCAAAGGGAACGTGTTACCGCTTATGCTTCTAGGCAATTAAAGCCCGCCGAGACTAGATATGCCACTCATGATTTAGAGATCATGGCCATTTTTTGGCCCTTAGAATTTGGCGTCATTATCTTTTGGGGGAGAAATTTGTTCTCTACACCGATCATAAATCTTTGAAGTATTTGTTTCCTCAAAAGGAACATAATTTGAATCAACAACGTTGGCTCAAATTCCCCGCATCTTATGATCTTTATATTATTTATACTCTCGGAAAGGGAAATCGTGTTGCCGATGCCCTTAGTCGTAAGCAACAAGCGGTTGTTCCATGATGATATCCGAATCGAATAATCTTGGGACTTTGTCCACTTGTGAGATTCGAGATCGTGAATCCAATTCAAGTTCATCTCTTGTTCTATGTAGCCTTGAGGCTCATCCATCTCTTTTAGACCGCATTCTTGAAGCTCAAAAGAATGATCCGGAATTGGGTCATCTTTGCCAAAGTCGTAGGGATAAGAATATTGATGGTTTGAAAGACTTTGAAATCGATGCTCGTGGAGCTATTCGAAAATTTGGTAGACTTATCGTGTCAAATATTTGTGATCTTCATAAAGATATTTTAGAAGATTCCCATCGTTCTAAATTTACCATTCATCTCGGTAGTAGTAAAATGTACGCGGACATGAAATGACTTTATTATTAGGATGGAATGAAATCTGATATTGCTAACTTTATCAAGCGTTGCATGACTTGCCAACTCGTAAAGGCCAAGCATCAAAGGCCTGGTGGGTTATTGCAACCTTTGGACATTCAAGTTTGGAAGTGGGATCTTCCATTTACTTTATTGACAGTCTTTCTCATTCTCGTTCGGGTCATGACAGTCTTTGGGTGATAGTAGATAGACATACAAATTCCGTCGATTTTATTCCCGTTCGGTCTAATCGGACCGTACCTCTTTTGGCTAAACTTTATGTTAAAGAAATTGTTAAATTGCATGAAATTCCTACTTCTATTATTAATGATCATGATCCATTATTTACTAGTGGATTTTGGGAAGGTCTTCAAAAAGCTTTGGAAACGAAGCTTAATTTTAGCATTGCATATCATCCTCGGTTCGACGGACAAATAGAGTGGGTGAGTCAAACTCTTGAAGATCTTCTTCATGCATGTGTTCTTGATTTTGATGGAAGTTGGGAAGATCATATTTCCCTTATTGAGTTTCCTTATAATAGTAGCTTTCAATCTAGTATTGCTATGACACCTTTCGAGGCACTCTACGAAAGGCCATACCGATCGCCTTCGTGTTGGCTTGAAGCCGGTAAGAGGCTGGTTTTAGGTCCAGATTTTATTTGTGATTCCATAGAAAATATTGACCTTATTCAGCATAGGATGAAAGAAGCTCAAAGTAGACAAAAATCCTATGCTAATAACCAAAGAAGGAAATTAGAATTTTCTGTGGGAGATTTGGTTTTCATTCGTGCTTCACATATGATGGGTGTTGTGCGTTTCAGTCGATTAGGAAAATTAACACCTTGTTATATTGGCCCATTTCACATCACCAAATGTGTTGGTTCCATGGTTTATCGCCTTTTATTATCAGCTCAATTTTTTTCTATTTATGACGTATTCCATGTCTCTCAACTACGAAAATGCCTTAGGGATTCCAATTCTATTCTTGAGCCCGGTGTTATTGAAGAAATTGAGGTTTCACCTAATTTGGCTTATGAGCAACATCCTATTTGTATCATTGCTACAGAGGTTAAATGCCTTCGAAATAAAGATGTTCCACTCGAGAAAGTTCAATGGTTCTCAAATCCTAAGGATTGTTCTTGGGAATCTAGAGAATTCATCGAGCGAACACATCCGGGTTTACTCTCTCATGCTCTTTAAGGTGAACTTCTAACTTCAAGATTTTCTTTTGTCTTGTTATGCCTTTGTGCGGTTGTTACGTTTTGTTTTCCTTCTTAAATATTGCGAGGATGCAATTTCTTCAAGAGGGGAGTCTGTAACAACCTGCATATTTTATGATTTTCAAATTTAAATATAGCATTGATAATCGAATTCAAATACGAAATGTTACTTTCTTTAAACGGTCGAATTTGGACTCAAGACCACTTCCACTGAGTTCAAAATGACGTTTACAACTTGTTTGCGTATAAACATCGATATGTTTGGAGTCGATTAGGATTTTGGTATTTTCATTTGGGCTTTGGGTTTTGTTCAAGCCCACCAACCCAACAAAATAACACAAACTCCTCTAGCAAATATCCAAACCCCACTCCTCTTCATTCATTTCATTTCTAATTTCCGAACACCCTCAAGCTAAAAGGAAAATGGGGGAAAAGATAAGAAATTAAAATTTCTAAACCCTAGTTTTGTCAGGAAATTCAAATTCAAGTCCAAAATCAAGGAGAAGCTTAGGAAAGCATCCTCTTCATCTTCTCCATCCCAATCTTTCTTCAATTTTCAGAAATTCCTATAATCTAACTTAGGAAGTTCATTTCATTTAATAATAGATTGAAGATTCTTGAGGTCATGTTGAAGAGGAATCGGTCTTGCTTTGTATTAGAGCTCTCATTCGTTGTTTTTGAGTTTAAAGGTGAGTTCTTGAACACACATCTGCGTTTATAGCTTTCATTATTGTTAGATATGAATTACTAACATCTATTTCATGTCCATTTTCTTTTGAATTGAATTGGTTTGGTGAATTTTCCAATTTTTGGTATTTTAAAGTCAAAATCAATGAAAATTCCTACTATGGATGTTTGAACATGTTGTTTGGAGTGTATTGATGAGTCTATAGAGCTGGGTTGTCGCTTGGCATAAAGCCTAGCCATCGTCACTCATTCGGTTGCTTCTAAGTTGATTTCGCCATCAATAGCCTAGGCAAAATGTTCCTTGAGCTTTAGCTCAGACGTCTGGTAAGAAGCTCAGATGTTTGAAGCTACGAATAAAAATTACAGTCTTTCAGCTCAGTCGTCTGAGGTTATTTTCAAACATCTAGCAATCTGGAAGAAAATGTCCAAACCCTCAGCTCAGATGTTTGTGAAAACCCACCGGACGTCTGACGTTGATAATTTTAACCAAATTTTCTATTTTTGAGTGAATTTCCATTTTAATCGATTTTTGTTGATCTGGTTAGTTGATGTCATTCATTACCGACTTTGATGACTTCTTTTCTGGATTTTTGGGAATATCCATTTGATGGATTTGATATCGATTTTCATGGTTTTAATTTCACGTCGTCGAATGTCAATTTTTGGTGATAGATTGTTTTTACAATCATTTCTATGATTTGTCACTTTAGAATACAAAGGTTTCTATACTCATAGTAAATGCTAAAACTCTTTCATAAAAATGATTTCAACACTATTTTTAATACAAGGCTCGTTTTTAAAACTATTTTCCAATCTATTAGAAATGCAAACCTTTACCTCATTCATATGAGAAATCTAATTAAATGACTTAGCAAAACAAGTGGTATGAAACGATTGCGTTTACTTCGTCGGTTAATTCTTGGACATGTTCGATTGAACTCTCATGACAATTTTCGAGTGGAAATCGATAGTCTGTTCGTAAATATTTAAGTTAAGCCAGTGGTTATGGGACATAATGCTAAACTCGTTTATTTACTAGCTTAGTGTAATTTACACTTCTTACTGATAAATGATGATCATTTTATGGTATAAACTAGCGATATGCAATGTCTCTTTGTCCTCGTGGTGGACTGTACCTCGTTCTATGGAGATTCATCTCATTTCTATGGCTAGCGACCCATGGTCTTTTGACCGTTTTATGGAGTTCAGTTCATCAGGCATACCGTTGTAATACGTAGTTGTTCCGGCTTATTTAGATTTCAGGTTCCTCGGGCATACGGTTTTACTACGTCGTTGCACCGGCTGGATTGTTAGCGGCCATGGAATAGAAGTCCATTTGTGATGCACGTGTTGGTGAGTTTTCATATTCCCGTTTGTGATTGGACTCCCCCTTTGTTTGTGTTTTTTAGATTTCTAATCACTAATTTCTGGAATTTGTGTTTCACCAATTTTTGTGATTTGTATTGATAAGTTTATCAATATTTGTGGTTCGGTGAACAAAAATAAAGAGTATGATATTCTTTTTGGGTGTTTGAGAAAATTTGAGATATTATATGGTTTTTATTATTATCATATATTTTTATCATATCTTTTACCCTATCTCATCTTATATGATATTTATGCTAGACTGGTTTGTTAATTATTTTTCTTCTTAAATAGTATCAGGTCAGACCGAGATTTTTAGGTGCTTTCACTTGACTTCTTAGCAGGTACTAGCTTCTGATTTTTGGCTAACTACTCCATCTTAGTAGTTTTTGCTTTTATACATTCGAGATAGAGACTCACTGATGTATACTTATTCTTTTGTAATGTAGTGGATCTTGTATGACCACTACTTTGATGTACACTACTTTGTGTTATATTCATATATGTTTCCACCTTAGTGATATGAATCTCTATGACTAATTTGTGTCATGCTTATTTTATAATTGTTTCCGAAGGCCACATAGCCACTCTGTAGTAGCTTTGAGTTTGTATTTGATATGTCAGATTTCCTCTTGAGATAAAATGTATGACCTTCTATCTGACATATCGGTACTCTCACAAAGCAATTATACAGATGGTCGCTCCTCAACAGCCTTATTCTTCGTGCTAGTCGACGGCATTACCCCATAGTGTCCTTGGCTTGTTTGAGAATAGAGGTGGGGCGTCACATCAAATGTCACACAATACAACATATATAACAATATGTGTAAATAAACATCAACCATAGTTTGGAATCCTATTAGATCCCTCCAACCTGTCACTTGCAACAAATACACATATGAGAAAATATATACAATGTCGGCTTCTAGGTAGACGCGTGTACGAATGGTCATCCGCTCATATACGGGAACATACCAGGTCTCATCTTCTCCAATAGGCAAGAATATATCCAACTACTAGTAATAAGTATAACATCCAAATAACCATCACATAACATAAAATAAATATATTCCCACTTATGTAAAATATAAGTGGGCCAAAGAGAGTGAGTTTTCACTTACTTTGGTGGTAGTCATCGCAATAGCTATTCGTTTGGATTAAAATTAAATGAATGTTTAATTTAACCCAAAATTTTCAACAGCTCCAAATCCATCCAAACCAGCTCAAGAATGTAGATTTGCTAATACGAACCCAATGTCGCTTATTTCGTTCGATTTGGACCTCATATAAAAGAGTTATACATTTTTAAACATACGAATGTAAGCAATATAATTAAATTTTCTTTTTTTATTTTAAACCCAATATAAAATCGTGCTATTGGTGCATAGATTTGCAGATCGTGGTCACATGCTCTTTTCTTCCTATCTTCTTGTTGTGAAACCCACCGTCGATTCCTCAAATCGATCGTCGCTCCTACCAACATTGATCGGAGGATAATCCAACGTCGCCAACGCATTCCCCAGTCCATGCTACACCACCACCTAAAGTTTGACCCCACCTAGCTCTACCGACATTGAGAATTTACCCCCGAAACGTGCAAGAATGCCAGCGTTTTCCAGTTGATCCATTCCACTATATTCGATCTTAACCGTTGGATGTGAAGAGGTCGATGTGCTCTACAACTTTCATGTAGAAGTCAAGACATAATTGTTCGTGGATGGAGTGTTAATTGGGGAAGAAGAGGATGAGATTTTGGCCGTGAATCACGGGTGTCGGCTGCGTATAGAGACTAGGGTTAGGGTTTTCCGAATGGGTATGTTAGAGATCCTTATATAGCCAATTACAAAACACTATTCATCGCCAAAATTTCCGAACTCCAATCGAGGCATACTGCCTGCCATCCCTAATGTTTTACCCCTATTCTGAACATAATGGAATATATATCGAAGGCCATATACAGAAGATAAGTTTTCAATATCGAATTATTTTAATTTGATTTACTTAATAAACTTTTAGGCGTTTTAACTTCGCACGATCAAATCGTAAGTCCAATCGCTACAGAATTTGAAATCCTTTATGGGTATACTATTACGGATCCGATAAAACTAGTTTTATCCAATTCTGAGACAATCACGAATGGCTATTTTTACTCGTTAAATTAAATTATAAAATTTCCAATTTTCGTTTATCCACTTTTATTTCAATTTTTAAAAGTTTCTAACTTCATTCCAATTCAATTACGATTTAATTCAAATTTAGAAATCGTTTTTATTCTTATTAAATTCCAAATTCAATTATTTAACTAATTTTACTTATGAAACATTCTTTAAAATATTTAAAATAAATTAAATAACGTAAATTTAGGTGAATGAAAAACTGGGTCGTTACATACTTCCCCCTTTAAAAGAATTTTGTCCCTGAAATTACTAAGTAAGAAAGATGCTATGACTCCATTAACTTTTCAAAGCAAATTACTTGAAACTGAATACCAATTTTTTTAAGTGTTTAACTTTCCAAAATCAAGTAATTGCAACTTTTTATAAAAACGTTTCCAAGTCTTCACATTCATTTATAGTTATTAACTAATATCAATTCAAATTATAACTCAAAATCAAATTTCCAGTTATCAAAAATTTTCCCATTTTGCCAAAAAAAATATAATACCTTAAATTTATGAAAAATTTCGCCAAAGTCTCCTTTGCACGGTTCGATTCGAAAAAATCACAATATATATAATCACAAATGTGCATCTTATCTTAATGGTGAGGCATCCCATAGAGAAAAAGTATAAAAGTACGATATATAATTCGAGATATCTACCTTATATATTATTAGCAAGCACATACTGCTAATATAACGGGAAAGCGAGCTGCAAATGCGAAGCATACGCCAGCCGCACCTACAAAACATTCAACAACCAATGAGAAACATGTATAGAAAATAATATCAATATATAACATAACTATACAATGATCATAAGCAAATGAAACACATGAAACATAAGAAATCAACAAACAAACAACATCCATTTAATGTCCTAACCAAATCAATATACATTTTCAATTGTCAACATTTAGTTCATACACTTTAATCTCATATTAACATTCATTTGATTTGCAATCAATTAATTCACATTCCATTGATTCATCTTCAATTGATTAATATTCATTTATTATCATTCATTCTATTTATATTCAATTAGTTTACATTCAGCTAATTTACATTCCTTCATTTACGTTCAATTCATTAACATTAAATCTATCAACATTCAGTGGATTCACATTCAAGTTATTTACTTACAATTGATTTATATTCAGTTTCATTCAATTTACAATCACGTTCATTTACATTTACATTCATTTTAAATTCAATTTATGTTTAACGACATTTCATTCCATTCACATTTATTCTTATTCAAAATTTACTCATTATTTAGTATACTTCTTTTAATACTAATAATACTCAAGATTTATTTCATAAATCAATTACTTAAGTTTTGTTAAAATCATTCAATACAACATTACTTATGTTTATTATCAATTCACAACTTAAGTTATATCCAATTTAACAAACAACATTTCCAAATCATACTCCATTCACTAATTATTTATTAGTTCAATTTAATTCATTTTGCAACTAAAGTTGATTTCATTTTATAACTCAAGTTCATATCCATTCCATTAGCTTCATTTTATCAATTCACTTCATCGATTCATTTTGAATATCAAAATCAACTTCATTATTATTTTATTTACCACATTTCATTTACCTTCACTTAAGTTATGTTTTATTTCATTCTCGCATACATTTAATTTCACTATACAATTTAGGTTTACTTCCAATTCAATTCAGATTCTATTTTATTTTGACTTTTACTTAAGTCAAATTTCATATCAATACTCACATTCAAATTTTGTTTTGTTTAACAAAATTGTTTAACCATTTTAATATTTGGTTTTACTTACCTTTTCTCATTTTATAAGTTATAAAAGCTCATTTACTTAAGATTCATGAGTATTTACTTAATTTTATTCACATTCTCATATTTCATTTCATGGTTATATAATAAGTGTACTATTTCAGCTTATATTTAATTTTATTTGATTCATTTCAAATATCTATTAAATTCATTTCATATTGAATTCAATTTATTTAACTTTACTTTAGTTAAACTATAACTCATATAACTCATTTTGCTAATTCAATATATTTAACTTTGCTTAAGTTAAATTTAATTTCATATATCAATTTAAAAGTCTTCTTTTCTTATATATATACCATTTTCATATTATAAGTTCAAAGACTTGTCTTCTTACATATTTATCAAATCATACTTGGATTTTAAAATCAAAACTTGTTTATTAAAACAAAACTAGACTTCATTAGTAATTTACTAAGGTAGCAAATCCATCGTTTAGAAACTCGAAAATAAATACAGATGAAGCTGTAGTCACCACCCTCTAGCGATTGTAGTGAATTCAGTGTTTTTATATTCTTTTAAATCCTTTTATTTTATAAATCACATTTACAAATTTATACTTATATAATTTCTCTTATTTCACTTTTCTTACATAAGTTCATTTCAAATTTTTGTTTATTTTTGTTTAGATTCATAATAACAACTTTTATTTAAAAATAACAAATAACAAATGATAATAATCAAATATTACCCTTCGCTAACAACCAACAAATAACCTAACTATAATATTTTCTGAAAAGCTATTTTTTATATATGAAATATAAACAAGGTAAAATTATTTTATTTACCCAATTTCGAAAACAGTATTGTGTCCAATCTCCTTGTTCAAGTGTTTAGAGATCCCTATCGATAACGTTTGTTAGACGCAACAGAACCCATAAGCCACTCAACAGCTCAATCCACACAATATAAAATATTTTATACCACTAACGAATACGCGCTCATATATATACAATCAGACTCATTATATGGTATTACTAACCGTATCTATAATAAGTACCCATCAAAGCCTAGGTTTATCGCTAAACCCAAAGCTCTCATATCACGCTGTGGAGACCTGCAAATCCGTACCCTTTGAATCGACAATAAACCACACTTGTCTGACCCAAAAAAAAGAATAAGGTAATATCATGAGAAAGAAGAGAGAGGGAGAGAAGAAAGAAAGAAGAGAGAAGGAGAGAAGAGAAGAAGAAGAAAGAAACAGAACCAAAACAATATAGAATCTCACATAGCAGCGAATCAACATATAACACAGATGAATAATCTTTACAAAAGAGAAACTGTAATAAACATACATCAATATCGGAGTACATGAATAAATAATTATCAGCTTGGATAGTTATAATAACCTGCCCCCACAAAGGCTGATAATTTACAATAACAATGCAGCAAAAAATAAATAGATACATATATATGACATAAAGATGTCCAGCTCATCTGCTTAAGCTCCAAAAGCACCAAATTTGAACTTGTAAATATACTCGGTCTGAACCGAGCATTGAAACGGAAGAATGCCCAGATCAGTCTAGTAAACCAGCATGAGAAAAACACATCTCAACTAAATTTATTTTAAATTATAAAGACGTTCATTTATCAAATGAAAGGCATCTCGTAAGACACGCCCACACATAACCATGGATGGGTTTTTACCTTACGATAACCATTGCATTTGATATCAAATCATGTTATATTATACTAGTGTCTGGTATACAAATAATAATTAAAAAGCCAAAATTGTTACCATTATATAATTTCGGATACTAGGCTCTACAATCAAAATGGAAGGCACGTAGCGGATATTGGATCCATACAAATTACTAGGTAAGGGACTACCTTCCATACAATACACCTCTATAGGGATGCACCTAGGGAGCTAATATTGCCCGCCTAAACCAACACATGATCGGCCTGCCCCTTCTTGGATAGTACCAAATATGTCATCACCCCGGTCGTTACCGACCTTTAATGGGTACTTGAGTCATACATTAACCAAATACTTAGACATGTGTAGAGTAAATATAGAAGGATGATGACATCTCCTAATGGGAGTGACCCACTTAGCCTTGCTGCTTCTACCCTATTTTAGTCATTTTTTGTGGTGTGAGGTCAAAAGAGGTATCAAATACCTTTCACATATCACATCATCATTGTAACCCCGCCTTTTGGTCAAGGCCGGGATATCAACAAAATTGGCTATAAAGGATGGATATCAGGATTGGAGATCGATTGGAACAAGGCTATGATCAATACCGTAAAAATTGGACCAAGCTCTAATCAAGGTGGAATCGATAGGAAATGACAGACAAGGCTAGGTAGGCTACCTTTCAAATTTTAGGTCAATCGGATTTCATATACTTGAGTTATGGATGGATCAATATCGATGACGAGTGGTTTCATATCGATACTTCCATATGGATCATTATGGTGTTTGATTTGGAACGATCGAAACTCGTATCGATACATTTCATATCGATTGAATCTATATCGGTCGAGCAACTTATGGAAGGAAATGGGCTGATGGATGTGGATTTCATATCGATATATACATATTGATTGGATGGTAAAGCATGTCAATGCAGTTCGTATCGATCAAGGCTAGGATTGATACAAGGAGGATCGATACAAGGAACGAAGCAAACTGATGAGCATGAAGAAATGGTCATAGGGGTTTGGAAAAGCGTTTCGTATCGATCACTTATTGATCGATATAAAGGACATACTCGGGGATAGCTGTGCTGAATGGATGCAAGGATATTCCAGAGCCGTTTTGTATCGGTCGTCTAGATTTAGGAAGCTAAAGGATTAGATCTAAGTGGAACCATGGTTAAGCAATCGACAAGGAGACATGCGACTGAGAGAGAGAAGTCAAGAGGCTTCCTCTAGAGGTGGAGCGGATCAGGCATTTATCTACATCACGAGGGATAAGATGCAAACTATGATGGATTCCATGTAGGAGCAGTTGATGAAAAGGCAGGAGGTGACGATGCAGAACCTTCTCAGACAGTTTAGGTAGGTAGGAGTAGTAGGAGTTACCGGAGCACAGATCCATGGAGCTGGTACAGAGCGACTCCACAGGCAACTAGAAAGAGCAGTTCAGCAAGGGCATCCCCCAATCAGCACACATCTATTAACTTGGATTGATCTTGACCTAGGGACAACCATCGTGCAATAAGGGACCAATTCATGGAGGAATACCAGGTAACGCTACATGACATAGTGCTAATAGGGATGTAGAAGTGCATGATGATTAATAGGTACCAAACTTCCCTCAAGGGCTTGGGGGCAGTTGGGACATGAAGATGGGAGGCAACCCTTAATGGATAACACCGGATTGGCTTAGATTATCAGGCGAACTATGCACGGAGGTCTAAAAAACAGGGATCTAGAAGGAGTAAACATGAGTCAATTTACCCATAACATCAGGATGGCTAAGAATCCACCGGAGTTCTGGCTACCTACTTTGGAATTATACAATGGTCGGATAGATCCTACCGATCATTTGATGAGGTAAACAAGACACATTAAAGTGCTAGGGGCACCGAAGTAAGTTATGGCCCAATGTTTCCCCCTGTACTTGACGGATATAGCTGCTATGTGGCTCAGGCAGTTGGAAAATGGATCTATTAGGATATGGAAAGAATTGATGGACATGTTTTTAAAGCGGTCTTGGGTTCATATCAAAAGGCCGAAAATGTGACGACACTGACATCGGTGAAAAAGTGAGAGGGAGAATCACCTAGGGATTTCTTAACCAGATTCAATGTCGCGATTGCTTCGGTAGATTGGCCGGATCCATCGATGGTTTTAATGGCGGTAGTGTCAAGAGTCAGGTACAACTCAGATTTCAAGGCATCATTGACACGGGATCCACCAATGGATCTCGAGTAATTCTTCCATGAGGCCATAATATTTCTGCGATAGGAGGATGGAAGTTTGGATTTGAAACTAAAGGAATGAGACCGAAAGATTTCTTCGATATGAGGATGCAAGTTTGGATTTGAAACCAAAGGAAGTGAACGTGGTTAAGGATGTTGGACCATCCGTTAAATGCTCCGATAAGGATAAGTATCAAGGGAAGATGAGGTCAGAAAACGATTCTGGAAAAGCAAGGAAGCGCCGGGGAGAACTAAAATTCTCTACTTACACAGGACTAAATGAAACATTGGAACAAATATACATGGAAACTCGAGATCTCCTTCCTTATCGAAGGCCGACAAGGAGAGATCCCTTAGAATGCGAGAGGGCACCAGGAAGGCGCTGTCTTTTTCATGACCTGGACAGGCATGATAACAACAACTGTAGGCATCTAAAGGATATAATTGAGGAGTACGTAAGGAATGGTCAGCTGCGGTAATATATCGGGACTTGGAATGCAGTAGTGGAGCAGGAACATCTACCGTCTACCTCAAGCGACGATGGCACGAGGCCTAAAAATGATAATCGGTTTATCATCAACTAACCAGGAAGGTATGGTATAAGTAGCAAACTCTAGGCAGAGGGCTAAGTCACTTACTCATGTATGGGGAGAGAGATAGCCCCTAGGCATGCTCTGAGATGATGATAAAACCATGATGCTGTAGTTTGCAAAATCTGCTTTTTCTTTCTGTTTTGGATATTTTCTTTTCTTGGTTTGGTTTTGGAGTTTGGTTTGAACTTTTGATTTTGTTGGTTTTCTAGTTTGGATGGTTGTCTTTTGGTTTGGATTTTTGATATGGATTTCTTTTTTTTATTTTTATCTGGATTTCAGATTGGATTTTGATTGGATTTTTATCTAGTTCTTGGTAAAAGGCCATCGAGTATGGAATATGCTTAGAAAGAGTCTAAAGTGACCACGGTTGGCCTAGGGCTTAGGCTATGGTTTAATAAATAGGATTTATTATATGGTGTTTCAGGTAGTCGAGTTTGGACTATGCTCGGCAAGGGTCCAGGACGACTAGGTTTGGCCTAGGACTAAGGCCAGGATTTGTTATGGAGGATTTGGCACACGAGTCATCACGTATGGACTATAGTCAGCTAGAACCCTGAGAGGTTATGGATTCGGATTTTGGCTTCGAATGGCTAAGGATTGGCTGTGAACCCGGAGTAGTCCCGGCTTTGGCTAAGGGCTGGAGCGGTCTTAGATTTGGATATCGACCCGGAGAAGCCATGGATTTGGTTATTGGATATTAATGGATTAGAACTTAGTTGTCGGGTTTGGATGGATATGGAATTGGTTGAGCATTTGGTTACTGGATTTAGAATTGGATATCGACTTAGAGCAGTCACGGATTTGGATACGAATATGGCTAGGGAGCTTGGATAGAATGTTTTGGCAGTTGATTGGAACGTGATCAAATGGTATGGCTATGGATGGAATATGGACTTTGGATGTCAGATTTAAAGCTCTTCATAACACGCCTTCTTACCAGAAGGCTTGTTTTTTTGGGGGGGGAGGGGGTGGAAAATGTTACCCTGCCTTTTGGTCAAGGTTGGGGTATCAACAAAATTGGCTAAAAAAGATGGACATAAGGATTGGAGATCGATTTAAAACAAAGCTATGATCGGTACTGTAAAAATTAGACCAAGCTCCAATCAGGGTGGGATCGATGGGGAATGATAAACAAGGCTAGGTGAGGCTACCTTTCAAATTTCAAGTCAATTGGAGTTCGTACACTCGAGTTATGGATGGATCAATATTGGTGAGGAATTATTTCATATGGATACTTTCATATTGATAATTATGGTGTTTGGTTTGGAACGATCGACATTGGTATTGATACTTTGCATATTGATTGATTATGTACTGATCGAGCAGCTTCGGGAAGGAAATGGGTTGATGGATGTGGATTCCGTATCGATACATATGTATTGATTGGATGGCAAAGTATGTCAATACACTTCGTATCGATAAAGGCTGGGATCGATATAACGAATGAAGCGAAATGATGGACATGAAGAAATGGTTACAAGGGTTTAGAAAAGAATTTCACATCGACCGCTTATTGATAGATACGAAGGACATACTCGGGGGTGGCTGTGTTGAATGGAAGCGAGGAGATTCCAGAGCCGTTTCATATCGATGGCTTTTGTATCGATCGTACGAAGGAACCGTTCATGGATCAAAAGTGCAAGACTTGGGCCGATGAAAAAGGGATGCATAAGTAGGCTATGGATTGGGGACTGATGGATAAGTTGTTGATGGATACGAAGCCCTGGATGGATAAAAAATTACCAGCCTAAATTGGCAAAGACAACCTTGGATCGATCATATCTCCCAAACTACAAGTCCAAACACCATGAAATTTTCACAGAAGCTTGTATATCGTCTCAAGAACCTCCATGATTGATCTCTATTCAATTGGAGTCAATTTGGATTGATATGGTGACAACATGGATCGATCTTAGATCGATTCCAGACAACTCCAAATAAATCCGGTGGGCCGACCTACACATAAGAAAGGGTATTCCGAGTTTTGGGGCAAATATTTCCAGATCTACTCCGATAAATAGCAACTCCATGACAACTAAAAAAGGGATTCTTCTCCTTCTTCTCTTTTGGGCTAAACTCTGCCGTTTTGGTTATTGATATTCAAAGGATTGTAAATGTAATCACATTATAAAGGAAATGAAAGGATCAATTCAAAGTGGACATAGGTTGGAGATAGCCGAACCACTATCAAGTCGAGAAATTAAAATGGCTAAAAATATAATTTAGCAGTTAAACAGTCACAAGGCCTGATTTATTAATCTTTTATTAATTAAACCACTTTTTCAAATTTATTACTTCAAATTATCTTTAAAAATATATATTGTTAACCAGCCTTTTTGCAAGGCCATGGACAGGCGGGTTTAACTTAATCGACTGCACGTTCGTCGAGGCTGGTGTACGATGGATTCAGTCGACTGGATGGATGACGCAACGTGCTTGGGAGATGGAAATATGATTGGATAAAGATGAATCAACTATAATTTGGGTCTAGGAAACATGGTTCGGCCTAGAACATGGTTCGGCATGGTGGAGGTTCGGCACAAATGGTTCGTCTGGCATTCACATTCGAATAGCATTCAAGAGTACTCGGCATACATAGAGCGTCCGACATACATGAGTGGTTCAGAATTCCAGGTGCACTCGGCATCCAGGAGAGCTCGGCATCCAGGAGCGCTCGGCATTCAGTAGCGCTCAGCATCCAGGAGCGCTTGGCATTAGAAATCGCTTGGCATGATGGGCGCTTGGCATTAGAAACTGTTCGGCATCAAACATAGTTCGGCATTAAACATGGTTCGACATCAGGCATGGTTCGGCATGATGGAGGTTCGGCATTAAGGATCCTCCGGCATTGGATGTGTCGTTCGGCATCTGGAGACGTTCTGCATTGGATGGATCGTTTGGCATCAAGGAGCGTTCGGCATACGAAGTGTGTTCGGCATGACAACCTCGTCTGGCGTACAAGTGCGTTCGGCATGACTACCTCGTTTGGTGTACGAGTGCGTTCGGTATGGCATTTTAGTTCGGCATGGGCCGTTCGGCCCTAATGGGCTCTGGTTATTCAAAGAGCCCACCAACTACCTGGACGTGTCTATAAATAAAGCATGTAGGGCAAGAAAGGGATCTTCTCTTCTGCTCTCTAGCTTTCTACTTTCTAAGACTAAGGCTAGTCTACCACTATGTAACTGTAATCAATTGTTACATCAATAAAAGAAAACTTTTAGAGTGGACGTAGGCCGGAGTTAGCCGAACCACTATAAAAACATGTTGTTCTTTACTGCTTAATTTCTATTCTGACTATTCTTCATATTATTACCCTCTACACACACTTTATCTATTATCAGTGACTGTTAGTGGGTGCTTTCATTTACATTTGGGTGTTAGTGACAATTTTGGCGCTAACATTTTGGTGCTTTCACTGAGAACGCAAGCACTCGGGAATTTTGGAGTTAGGAACTTGGATTCGAAGGAGCAATGGATAGGCCATCAACAAGGAAGTAATTGACAGGAAGAAGAAATCAAGAGGGAAGTCAGGAGGCTTCCTCTGGAAATGGAGCAGGTCAAACATCCGTCTACATCACCAGAGAGGAGATGAAAGCGATGATGAAACGGCAAGAGGAAATGATGCAGGCTCTTCTTAGGCAATTTGGACAATCAGGAACTGCAGATACTCAAGGTCTTGGGGTTGGACCCGAGGAACTCAATCAGCAGGTTGATGGAGTGACTCAACAGGAGGCAGCCCCCAAGCGGCAGACAACAATCAATCTGGAAGGACCTGGGCTCGAGGGCACACCACCAGGAAATGCTGGACCAAGTCATGGAGGGATTCCAGTTATCACTACACAACAAGATGCTGATAGGAATGTAGGAACGCGGGATGAAGAGTATGTACCAGAATTCCCTCGGGTACTCGAAGGGCAACTCTTGACGGACAATGCTGGATTAGCCGAGATCATCAGGCGAACAATGCGCGGAGGTTTGACCAATAGAGATCTGGAAGCAATAAACAAGAGTCCGTTCACTCGTGAAATCAGGATATCTCGGAATCCGCCAGATTTCAAGCTACTTAACGTGGAAATGTACAATGGCAAAGCCAAACCAACAAATCACTTGATGAGATATACAAGATACATGGAAGTGTTGGGGGCATCGGAAGAAGTTATGACTCGATGTTTCCCTTTATTCTTGATGGATATAGCTGCTATATGGTCCAGGCGGCTGGAAGAAGGTTCTATCGGGACATGGACAGAGTTGGGGGACAGGTTTCTGGAGCAGTTTTAGGTACATATCAAAAGGCCAAAGAATGTAATGACGCTGACATCGGTAAAACAGAGGACAGACGAATCACTCGAAGCTTTCTTAACTCGGTTCAATGCAGAGGTTGCTTCGGTGGATCGACCGGATCCATCGATGGTTTTAATGGAGGCAATGTCAGGAGTTAGAGAAAATTCAGATTTCAAAGTGTCACTGATACGGGACCCTCCAATGGATCCCAGGGAATTCTTTCACGAAGCTGAATGATTACTTCGGCAGGAAGATGCATGCTCAAATATGAAGTTAAAGGAGGTGAATGCGGCTGAGGATGGAGGGCCATCCAGCGAAGGCTTGGAAAAAGATAAAGATAAAGGAAAAAGGAAACTGGATGACGAATTAGGAAAGGCTAGGAAGCGGTGGAGAGAGAAAAAATTCTCCACCTACACAGGATTGAACGAGACGCTGGAACGGATTTATTTGGAGACTCGGAATCGCCTTCCCTACCGAAGGCCAGCTAGGAGAGAACCCTCCGAATGTGAGAGGGCATCAGGAAAACACTGCCTCTTCCACGATTTGGATGGGCATGATACCAATAACTGCAGGCATTTAAAGGACATAATTGAGAAGCATGTAAGGAATGGACAGTTGCGACAATACGTCGAAGCTCGGAATGCAACGGTGGGGCAGGAGCAACCACCGTCTCCTCACACAATAATGGTGCGAGGCACAGGAGTGATGGTCGATTGGTCATCAATTGACTGGGATATTATGAAATAAGTAGCAAACTACGGGCAAACGGCCAAGTCACTTAATCATGTACGGGGACGGAGATAGCCCCTAGGCATGCTCTGAGATGATGATAAACTGCGACGCTCTAGTTTGTGAAATCTGCTTTCTCTTTTTTGGCTTGGACACTTGCTTTTTCCTGATTTGGTTTGAACTTCTGGTTTTGTTTGTTTCTTGGTTTGGACTTTTATTTGGATGATTTTTTTCTGGTTTGGATTTTCGATATGGATTTTTTGTTTTCTGATTTGATCTGAATTTTGGATTAGCTTTCGATTGGATTTTTTATCTGGTTTTTGGTAAACGGTGGTTAGGTATGGATTATACCTGGCAAGGGGTAAGTCGCTTTGTCCAAGCATGATAAATCGACTTATTCAGGTCGTCGAGTATGGACTATGCTCGGCAAGGGTCCGGAGAGACTAGGATTCGGCCTAGGACTTAGGCCCCAAAATTGTCGGTTACTATTTCAGGTCGTCGAGTATGGACTATGCTCGGCAAGGGTCCGGAGAGACCAGGATTTGGCCTAGGACTTAGGCCCTATATTATTAGTTATTATTTCAAGTCTCGGGTATGGACTATACTCGACAAGTGTCCGGAGTGTCCAGGATTCGGCTTAGGACTTAAGCCATGGCATTACTCAACGTCCAGAGACACTGGACCATAGTCATCATGTGGAAATTGCGCTTGGCAAGAACCCGGAGAGGTTATGGATTCGGATATTGACCTGGAGAGGTCATGGATTCGGTTACTGGTTATTGGATAAGGTTGGATTAAGACTCGGTTATCGAGTCCGGATGGATATGGAATTGGCTATGGACTTTGGATGTCAGATTCGGAATTATTCAAAACACACCTTCCGACAGCAAGGCATGTTTTGGGGGGCAAGTGTTAACCCGCCTTTTTGCAAGGCCATGGACAGGCGGTTTAACTTAATCGACTGCACGTTCGTCGAGGCAGGTGTATGATGGATTCAGTCGACTGGATGGATGGATGACGCAACGTACTTGGGAGATGGAAATATGATTGGATAAAGACGAATCAACTATAATTTGGGTCGAGGAAACATGGTTCGGCCTAGAACATGGTTCGGCATGGTGGAGGTTCAGCACAAATGGTTCGTCTGGCATTCACGTTCGAATAGCATTCAAGAGTACTCGGCATACATAGAGCGTCCGACATACATGAGTGGTTCAGCTTTCTAGGAGCACTCGGCATTCAGTAGCGCTCAGCATCCAGGAGAGCTCGGTATTCAGTAGCGCTCGGCATCCAGGAGCGCTCGATATTTAGAAGCGTTCGGCATTAGAGATCGTTCGGCATGATGGGCCTTCGTAATTAGAAACTGTTCGGCATCAAACATGGTTCGGCATCAAACATGGTTCGGCATGATGGAGGTTCGGCATTAAGGATCCTCCGGTATTGGATGTGTCGTTCGGCATCTGGAGACGTTTGGCATTGGATGGATCGTTCGGCATCTGGAGACTCCGACATTGGATGAATCGTTCGGCATCAGGGAGCGTTCGGCATACGAAGTGCGTTTGGCATGACAACCTCATTCAGCGTACGAGTGCGTTCGGCATGACAACCTCGTTCGGCGTACGAGTGCGTTCGGTATGGCATTTTGGTTCGGCATGGGCCGTTCGGCCCTGATGGGCTCTGGTTATTCAGAGAGCCCACCAACTACCTGGACGTGTCTATAAATAGAGCATGTAGGGCTTCAAGAAAGGGATCTTCTTTTCTGCTTTCTGACTTTCTACTTTCTAAGACTAAGGCTAGTCTACCACTTTGTAACTGTAATCAATTGTTACATCAATAAAAGAAAACTTTTGGAGTGGATGTAGGCCGGAGTTAGCCGAACCACTATAAAAACCTGTTGTTCTTTACTGCTTAATTTCTATTCTGACTGTTCTTCATATTATTACTTTCTACACACACTTTATCTATTATCAGTGACTGTTAGTGGGTGGTTTCATTTACATTTGGGTGTTAGTGACCAATTTTGGCACTAACATGTATTCTCAAAACCATTTCAATATTTGAATATTTGGAAAACATTTCATAAACTTATTTTAATAATAAGTGAATTCATAACTTATTGTATATCCAAACCAATTAAACTCCATTTTAAAATATCACTTTTCAAAACATTCATTTTAAGGATTTTTCACCTTAAAAATGTGAATATATTTCCTTTTATAAAAATCCATATTTAGCTTATCAAATTAAATTGATTTCACATTTATAAAACAATGTTCATAATTCCATTTATAGTTCATAAAAACTTCGATATATAAAATTCCTTTATAAACCAATTTCTCATTTTTCTCATTTATATGAAAAATCCCATTATAAGGTTATTTACTTATAAATTTCTTTATTTACCCATTCATTATCTGGTAATCTCTTTATTTATAAATACCATTATAAATTCATTTTTAAATTTCAACTGCAAATCCATTTAAAAATTTAATTACAAATCTATTTCTAATATTTATAAAACACTATTTATAAAAATCAATTTCGTTAAAACTCTTTATTAATAACATTCCTTTATAAACTTTCGTTTTAACACTTATAAAACTCGTTTGTAATTCCCTTACTTTTATTTAGATAATATCAATTTCATAAATCATATATGTAAACCATTTATAATAAGTTCAAAATTCTTAATTAACTTATTTTACAAAATAGTTAACTCTATATTTCAAAAATCATATTTAAGTATATTTCACAAAACTATAATTTTTATGACATAAAAATTATACTTTTTATTTATTTAAAATAAATCCATTTCTGTAATCATTCAAAAATTTACTAAAACATATATATTTTCAAAATCACTTTGAAGCACTTTTTAAATTTAAATCGCCATTTCTATATTTTAAATTCTAAAAATATGGCCCAGTGCTGCATAAGTATTAAATAATGGGAGTCACATCAACAATAGCAATCATGGCACCCATTACATCAAATATCACATGATACAGCATATATAACAATGTGTAAATAAACATCAACCATAATGAGGAATCATGTTGGATCACTCTAACTTGTCACATGCGACAAATAAACATATGAGAAAATATGTGCAATGTCAGCTTCGAGGCAGACGAACGTACAAAGGGTCATCCGATCATATACGGGAACATATAGGATCTCCTCTACTCCAATAGGCAGGGATATATACAACTATAAATAATATAATCAAACATCCAGACAATCATCACATAACATAAAATAAATTTATTCCCACTTATATAAAAATATAAATAGGCCAGAGAGAGTGAGTTTTACTCACTTTGGTGCTAATCGTCGTAATAGTGATTTGTTTCGATTAAAATTAAACCACGTTTAATTTAAAACAAAATTTTCAGCATCTCCAAATCCATCCAAACTAGCTCAAGAATGTAGTATTTGCGAATATGAACCCAACTCCGCTTGTTTTGTTCGATTTGGACCTCATATGAAAGAGTTATACATTTTTAAACATACGAATATAAACAATATAATTAAATTTTCTTTTTTATTTCAAACCCTAAATCAAATCGGGTCATTGGTTCTTGGATCTGCAGATCGTGGCCACATTCTCTTTTCTTCCTCTCTTCTCGTTCATGAATCCAACCATCGATTCCTTAAATCGATCGACATTGATCTGAGGACGATCCAAGTCGCCAATGCATGCCCCAGCCTATGCTACCCCACCGCCCAAAGTCTGGCCCCACCTAAGTCCATCGACGTCGAGAATTTCTCTCCTAAAATGTGCACGAATGGTGGTGTTTTCCTGTCGATCCACTCCATTATATTCAATGTTAATCGTTGGATGTGAAGAGGTCGATGTGCTCTACAACTTTCATGTAGAAGTCGAGACATAATTGTTTATGGATAGAGAGATAATCAGGGAAGAAGAGGATGAATTTTCGGCCATGGAATCACGGGTGGTGGCTGCATATAGAGATTAGGGTTAGGGTTTCCCAAATGGGTGTGTTTGAGGCCCTTATATAGCAAATTACAAAACACTATTCATCGTCAAAATTTTCGAACTCCAATTGAGGCGTGCCATCTGCCGTTCCTGATGTTTTACCCCTATTTCGAACACAATGGAACATATATCGGAGGCCAATTCCATCATATACAGAAGATAGGTTTTCAAAATTGAATTATTTTAATTTAATTTACTTAATATTTTTCCAGGCTTTTTAACTTCGCATGATCAAACCATAATTCCAATTGCTACAAAATTTAAAATCCGTAATAATATGCTAATGGATCCAATGAAACTGATTTGTTCAATTTTGAGACAGTGTCCCGAATGGCTATTTTTACTCATCAAATTAAATTTTTAAAATTTCCTATTTTTGTTTATCCACTTTTAGTTCAATTTTAAAAGTTTCCTAACTTCATTCCAATTCAATAGGATTTTATTCAACTTTAGAAATCATTTTTATTCTTATTAAATTCCAAATTCAATTATTTAACCGATTTTACTTGTAAAACTTACTTTAAAATATTAAAAATCAATTAAAAATTCTAAATTCAGATGATTGAAAAACTGGGTCGTTACAAGACCATTAATTTTTTAGGGTTTTTATTTTTTATTTTATATGCTAGAATTAAAAGTATAATATGATTTTGGTATGTACACTACTACAACATATATATTTCTAATGGGTTTTTGGCATATATTGTAACAACCATGATTTGACTACCGTCGAAATATAAATTTTAAATAGAAATTTTAAATTGGAATTTGAAAATTTATAGTTTCCAAAGTCAGTTGCAAATAGCTTGGTGGTGTTGCCTAATAACCAAGTATAGTTTCATTTTTCCTTCACGTGTGTTTATGGTCTAGTTTAAAACAAAAAGTTTGAACACTTTTTTTTTGCCTTTTTGCTGTCACTACACTTTTGCTAAGAAAATCCATTTTTAGTCATGGAAATACACTTCATTTGCTAAGTCAGTGAGCAAATATTCTTAGCCTTCACGGGTAAGGATAAGTATCACCAAAGTAACAAAGCAAAATATAAACATTCAGTACAGTCACATTTTTAAAACCAAAAATAGCGAACACTTTGCCTTGGTTGCCACTTATTTTGTAAAGCAAAGCTTGAACATTTTTGTGCCATCATTATTAATTGCAGCAAGTCCTTTCCTTACTTTATGCAAGTTTCATTTAATGCAAATGTAGGCCAGCACGTTTTCAAGTTAATGCAATTGTACAAAGTTGCCAGCATACATATTTTTGAGAAAAGCTGCATCATTTACTTCATTTTCTTCAGTAGCTCAACAAAGCATATTAATGGCAGTTCATTTTTTGTGCATTTAGTTCCTTGTTGCTAGTGGATTAGAAAGCAAAATTTTGGTAAGTTCAAAAGGCTCACATTTCTAATTTCTTTCTGAGTTCATTTTTTTGTGTGAAATAGTTTATTGACTTCATTTTTTTTGCCATCTTCTAGGTTTTTTTATTCTTGCATGAAAAAAAAAATGTCAAACCCAGACGTTTGTTTTATCACCCTCAAAATTTTGTGCAAAGTGTGCATTACCCTGTTCTTGCATGTATTTATTTTTCACGTCCTTAGTAAAACAAACTTTAGGGAAGGCTAATTAGGTTCTAAAATAATGGAGCAGTTAGGTTAATACTTACGTGTTTTCAAGTTATATTATTCAAAACTGTTCCAGGTCTATTATTTTAGAAATTCATTATGTGTGCGAATATGTATAGCCATATCCAAGTCTTCATTTGTTGACGTGCGTGTGTTATAGCATATACAAAATGTAGTCCCAGTCTTCATTTATCTACGTGCGTGTGTTGTAGCATATACAAAATGTGCCCAGACCATATTTTCAATTGCATGCATTTAAACTTTGTACATGTCACAAACTTTATTTGTTTATTGCGTGTGAAACTTTCAAGTCCAGGTTCCTTCATTTATTTTCATTCGCGTGCAAAAATATTTTGTCTCAGGCTACATCTTTGCTTCGTGTATATTTACATTTAGAGTTGCCTGGCTAAACTTCATTGGCATGCAAGTTATGTTCGTGCGTGAAAAAGAAATATAGTGCAAGTTTGCACATAAATATGGTAGCAAGACAGTGCAGTTCACGTGTACATATATAGCGTGTGCAAGTTTGTGCAGGTTGCCCAGGTCGATAGTTATCAATTGCGTGCGTGTTCAGTGTGTTGTGCATTTCACAAAAGCAAGTTCCAAGTCATTTTATTTTTATTTTTCATTCTTGCGTGAAAATGATAACGGCCAGATTGCTTTCTTTATCAACATTTTTTTTGCAATGTTGTGCCGTATATAACCAAGCCTGGGTCAATATACTTCGTGCCCATTACTATTTTCCTGCATGAAACGTGTTCAGACCCTCTTCATTTATATTTGTGCGCATGTAATCTGATATTGCACAAAAATAAAGTATTTCCAGGCCTCTTTTATATTTTGAACGTGTGAAATTTTTGGTGAGTCCAGGCAGTGCAACAGTACTGTATAAAGGAGTGCAGTCTGTTTATTAATTTATTTTGAACCGACGTTTCATTTTGAAACGTAATTTTGTTGCCGTTATTTTTATAACGGATTTTTATTCTAGTGCTATGTTTTTGAAGCGTATTGTTTTGATAACATTTTTCACGAATAAAAATTTACTGTTGTAATAACTTCAGTAACCGTTAATTTAAAGTGAATTTTCAAGCGGTTATCCAGCAGTGCTGATTTGGTATCTGTTTTTACGGTGTTTTGTGAAGCGCAATTTCCTCATCGAAATCGCTATAGTTATTGCTATTTTAACCACGTGTTTTAAAAATCTCTTTAAAAATAAAATTGTTTCCAAATTTTTTTACAGTTTGCACTTTCAAAAGAATGAGGAAGCGATTTAAACGCTTCAGCAAAATTGAGGACTATGAACCCTTACTTTTACTGATTCGCTTAATTCTGGACTTGTCCGTTTGAAAACGTTAATTTTATTTATATAAAATAAACAATTTTGCACTTTCAAGGAAACGATGAAGAGATTTAAACGATTTAGCAAAAGTGCAGAATACGGAACCACGGTTTTACTAATTCGGTTAATTCCAGACTCGTTAATTGAAATATTCTTTGTGGATATGTTGTTTGATGATTTTGTTGGGCTTTCGAGCCACTATAATGGACCTTCGGGTCAATTACCAGTACTAGACCTTCGGGTTATATATTGGACCGTTGGGTCATTTGTTGGGCGCCAAAAATTATGATGACAGTACTTGGTAGGCTTCGACCATATGTTGATGCACGTGCAGCGTAGCTTAGACTCGCCATATGATGGGATCGATCCACTTTTATGCTAATTTTTCTAGTTATCTATTTTTGATTTCTACATTTTTTGAATTGCTGTTTCGAATTCAATTATGAATTCAAAAATCGATTTTGATAGAGTTTGATGTGATTTCTTCATTTGAACTAGGTTGATTTCTTATGTTGAATAGTCTCATTCGAGACTATTATTATTTTGCCTGATGTTTTTATGATGCATTCACTTCTAAGATTAAATTAGACTGATCCCTTTATTATTTTCTTTTAAATAATATTCGGGTCAGACCACGTTATTTCAGGATAGTCGCTATCTCTGATTCTGTCGCAGCTTCAGCTTTTGGGATTTTACATCATCTTTTGTCTAGTCTTCGAGGAGTACTTTTGGTATATTGACTCTCGTCTCATGTATGTATTGATGGATATGTATATGTACATTTGGTTCATGTGAACGATCGATTGTTGTAGCATGTATCCCGACTTGTCTTTCGCTATATATCTGATATTTCTGTTCTGATGTGATTATACTTATCTGTGTTATTGTTATTATGAGTTGTTCTGAATTTTTCTTAAGCCACTGTTGTTTCGTTTTAGATTTGGATTGTATATATATCTTTGGGAGTAATTTACACAACTCCTATCGATGTAATCAATACTCGTCTAAGGCATAACATATGGATGGTTGCTTCTAACAAGCCTTATTCTTCACGATAGAAGACGTTATTCCTTATAATAACCTTTGTTATTGTGAGTATAGAGGTGGGGCGTCACAGCTTGGTATCAGAGCTGAAATTCAGAACAAATTATAATAAAACACAGAACAGAAGCAGAATGGAACATGTGTTACGACTATTCGGTGGTTTTATTCGTGCCTTTCTAATCTATTCATTCCACTTTAACATGTGGATTATGTCTAGGAATAAATTTTATATTCCGCTAGTATTCCATTTGTTAAATTTCTTATCAGTTGTGTATTGTTTTAACTAATCCTTACCTTCTTTTATTCTCTCAGCCAATGGCTGGAAGAGGTAGAGGGAAGCGTTCTTCTATAGGCCCGTCTAGTGGTTCTCATCCGGACTGAGTCTATATGTCAGCTGATCAGTTTATGGAGCTATTTTGGGGTACTCAGCCTTTTGTTGCTACTCCCGCAGCACCTACTCATAAGTCTGCCTCCGCCTGCATGTGTATTGACTATTCCCACCTTGGAGGCAATCCTTTCAAGGGATCGGACAGTGTATTGGAGGTTCATACTTGGTTGCACGCTTGTGAGCGCATATTTTCTAGGATGGATCTTTCTGATCATTATCGCGTTCTCGTGGCATCTAGCATGTTGCAAGAGCGTGCGCTGGATTGGTATGAGCTTTTTATTATGCAATTTGATGAGTCCTCTCTCTCGTGGATTCAGTTTAAGAAACATTTCGAACTTAAATTCATTCTCGAATCAGAAAAGGCTAATGTCGCTCGTAGTTTCCTTGAGTTGAAGCAAGGAAAGTCCTCTGTTTCTGATTATGTTGCATCTTTCGAGGCCTTATCCAAATATGGATTTGAGTTCATTAACACTCCGCGTAAGAAGAATCTTCATTTTGTTGATGGTTTGAAGAAGTATTTGAAGAAAGTTCTTTTGCTTCAACTTAAGCTCACTTTTGAGGAGCTTGTTGATTCGGCCCTTTGCCTTGAAGCTGTTGAAAAGGAAGTGATAGTTGTGACGAGGTTGAGGTTTCTAAGAACCCCAATAAGAAGAGGTTTCCATTTCATAAGCCTAACTCTTCCAACAAGAAGAAGAAGAAGCAAGCTACCTCTAGTTCTCAGCCTAGTAGTGCACCTTCTATTCAGAGGGCGTGCTATAATTGTGGTTCTTTGGATCATCTTCTTCGTAGATGTCCTAAGTCTCGCATTTGTCATTATTGCAAGAAAGAGGGTCATTGGGTTTCTGATTGTCCTATTGCTCCTAAGGGTTTCAAATCTGGGAAGCTTAATGTTGCTAAAGCTTCTGGTGATTCCTCTAAGCCCAAAGGTATTACTCCTTCTGTTTTGGAAGGTTTTATTTTATTTCATGGATGTTCTATTAGAGTTCTTTTCGATACGGGTGCATCACATTCATTCGTGTCGAAGGATCTTGTTGATATTATTCATTTGGATGTTATTATTCTTTGCAACCCTTTGAGGATCGTAAATCCTATTGGTGGATCCGCTACTCTTGGTTTGTTGTGTGTTGATGTGAAGATTATTCTATGTGGTTTTTCCTTTCATGCGAATCTGCATGTTATGGATCATCTTGATTTTGATATGATATTGGTTATGGATTGGCTTGTCCGTTATGAAGTTCAAATCCTATTCCCGAAAGAACTTTATATCTCAA
This sequence comes from Allium cepa, assembly GCA_030765085.1. Classification (NCBI taxonomy): domain Eukaryota; kingdom Viridiplantae; phylum Streptophyta; class Magnoliopsida; order Asparagales; family Amaryllidaceae; genus Allium; species Allium cepa. Next base: position 390,892,458 of record CM060935.1, read on the forward strand.
GCATCCCGATGCTATCGAGCAGTTATCTATTATATTTCGAAGCATGGATCATACTTCGAATGCTTTCATTTCTTCCTTCGAATCGGAGGATGTCATAGATAATATTCCAGTTGTTTGTGATTTTTTTGAGGTTTTTGAGCCTCTTTCGAGATTGCCGCTGGAGAGGGCAATTGATTTCCTTATTGGTCTTATCTTTGGTGCTCTTCCTGTCAGTCGTCCTCCCACAAGGATGTCTGCTAAGGAAAATGAGGAACTCAAGCAACAATTATCTGAGTTGGAAGCCAAGCATTTTATTCGTTCTAGCTCATCTCCTTGGGGCACCGCCGTTATCTTTGTTAAGAAGCCAAATGGTACTCTTAGGCTTTGCATTGATTATTGCAAGCTTAACGAGCTTACTATCAAAAATAGGTACCCATTACCTAGGATCGACGACATGTTCGATCAATTAAGTGGCGCTAAGCTGTTCTCCCAACTCGATCTTGCTACCAGTTTTCATCAGTTACGAGTTGCGGAAGATAGCATTCCACTTACCGCATTCCGCACTCATTATGGTTCTTACGAATGGCTTGTTATGCCGTTCGGTTTGACAATCGCTCCGGCGTATTTTGTTAACCTTATGAATCAGATATTCCGGGAATATCTCGATAAGTTCGTTTTGGTTTTCATTGATGATATCCTTATTTATTCCAAATATGAAGCCAATCATATTCAGCATTTGGAGATTGTCTTGAGCACACTTCGCCAGCATCAGCTTTATGCCAAATTCTCCAAGTGTCACTTCTGGGAGAATAAGGTGAAGTTTCTCGGTCATATTGTTTCTTCCGATGTTATCTCTGTCGATCCGACCAAGATCGAATCTATTCATAATTGGAAGAGGCCCAAGACTATTACTGAGATCCGTAGTTTTCTTGGATTGGCGGGTTATTATCACTAGTTTTTTAAGGACTTTTCTCGCATTGCTTTACCGCTTACCACTCTTACGAGAAAAGTTGTTCCTTTTATTTGGTCGGATAAGTGTGAGAATTCTTTCTTGAAGTTAAAAGACCTCCTTACTCATGCTCCTATCTAAGTGGTTCCCGAGGGGAATCATGATCTTGTTGTTTATACCGATGCCAGTGGTTATGGAATTGGTGCTGTTCTTATGCAAAAGGATAGAGTAGTTGCCTATGCTTCTAGACAACTAAAGCCTAATGAGATTTGTTATGCTACCCATGATTTGGAGTTAGCCGCCATAGTCTTTGCTCTAAAGATTTGGCGACATTATTTATTGGGCGAGCGTTTTATTCTCTTCATTGATCACATATCTCTGAAGTATTTATTTACTCAGAAAGAGCTTAATATGAGGCAACAGCGTTCGCTCGAATTTCTTGCTTCATATGATTTTGATATTCGGTATACCCCTGGTAAGGGTAATCAAGTTGCCGATGCGCTTAGTCGCAAGCAGCAAGTTGTTGTTTCCATGACGCTAGCAGAGTGGAATATGTTGGAAGCTTTATCTCTTTGTGATATTAGAGACCGTCCTTCAGTTTCTGATTCTCCCATGCTTTTATTTAGCATGGAAGCTCATTCTAGTTTGTTGGATCGTGTTGTCGATGCCTAGAAACAAGATCCACATATTTCTTATCTTATTCAAAGTTGTAAATCGGAATCCCAAAGTGATGATCTGAAGGATTTCGATATTGATATTCATGGTTGTATTCGGAAGAAGGGAAGGTTGATTGTGCCTAATGTTTCTAATCTTAGAAATAACATTCTTGAGGACTGTCATCGTTCTAAGTATACTATCCATCCAGGTAGTAGTAAGATGTATGTTGATATGAAACGCTTATACTATTGGGAGGGTATGAAGCGTGATGCTGCAAGTTATGTAAGTCGTTGCACGACTTGTCAGCTTGTTAAAGCAGAACACCAACGTCCCAGTGGTCTTTTGCGGCCTCTTGAGACTCCATTATGGAAATGGGATCAGATTTCTATAGACTTCATTGATGGTCTACCTCATTCGAGCTCGGGCCACATTAGTATTTGGGTGATTGTTGACAGATTGACCAAATCAGCCCATTTTATTCCTATCAAGTCCAATCGGACTGCTCCTTTATTGGCTAAGCTGTTTATTAAGGAAGTCGTTCGAATTCATGGTGTGCCTAGTTCTATTATTAGTGACAGAGATCCGCTTTTAACTAGTGGTTTATGGCAGAGCCTTCAGAAAGCTTTGGGCACTAAGCTCAATCTCAGTACACTTATCATCCACAGTCTGATGGTCAGACTGAAAGGGTGAATCAAGTCTTAGAAGATCTCCTTCGAGCTTGTATTCTTGATTTTGGTGGAAGTTGGGAAGACCACTTATCTCTTGTTGAATTTTCTTATAACAACAGTTTTCAATCCAGTATCGGTATGGCCTCTTTCGAAGCTCTTTACGGAAGACCGTGTCGATCACCATCTTGTTGGTTGAAATTGGGGGAAAAGTAAGTTCTCGGCCCTGATTATATTCGTGAATCTTCTGAGAAGGTTGATATTATTAGACAGAGAATGAAAGAGGTTCAGAATAGGCAGAAATCTTATGCTGATCATCGAAGGAAGCCTTTGGAAATTTCTGTTGGCGATCTTGTATTCATTCGTGTTTCTCCGATGAAGGGTGTGGTGCGTTTTAGTAGCTCCGGGAAATTGGCTCCTCGATATATTGGACCGTTTCCTATTATGGAACGCATTGGCCCAGTTGCTTATTGTGTATCGCTACCTATTCAGTTTTCGGGAATTCATGACGTATTTCATGTATCCCAGCTTCGTCGATGCCTTCGAGATTCAGATTCTTCTATTGATCCTCATATGTTGCAAGATCTTGAGATCTCACCCGACTTGTCTATTATGCAAAATCCTATTCGTGTACTAGCTTCGGAGGTAATTCGAAACAATGAAGTCCCGCTTGTGAAAATTCAATGGTCCGCAAACCCCAAAGATTGCACTTGGAAAACCAGAGAATTCATCAAGCGTTCTTATCCGGGCTTTCTCTCCTCTTCGGGTGGGGGTGAGCATTCTTATCCTTCTTTTCTATTTTAATCTTTGTAGAGATAAATAATTGGTGTTATAAACAACTTCTATCTTGAAAATTACGGGAACATAATTTTTATAAGGGGAGAGTCTGTAACAACCATGATTTGACTACCGTCGAAATATAAATTTAAAATAGAAATTTTAAATTGAAATTTGAAAATTTATAATTTGCAAAGTCAGTTGCAAATACCTTGGCTGTGTTGCCTAATAACCAAGTATAATTTCATTTTTCTTTCACGTGTGTTTATGGTCTAATTTAAAACAAAAAGTTTGAATACATTTTTTTTGCCTTTTTGTTGTCACTGCACTTTTGCTAAGCAAATCCATTTTTAGTCATAGAAATACACTTCATTTGCTAAGTCGGTGAGCAAATATCCTTAGCCTTCATGTGTAAGGCCAAGTATCACCAAAGTAATAAAGCAAAATATGAACATTCAGCTGTCACATTTTTAAAACCAAAAGTAGTGAACACTTTGCCTTGGCTGCCACTTATTTTGTAAAGCAAAGCTTGAAATTTTGTGCCATCATTATTAATTGCAGAAAGTCCTTTCCTTACTTTATGCACGTTTCATTTAATGCAAATGTAGGCTAGCATGTTTTCAAGTTAATGCAATTGTACAAAGTTGCCAGCATACATATTTTGAGAAAAGATGCATCATTTATTTCATTTTCTTCAATAGCTCAACAAAGCATATTAATGGCAGTTCATTTTTTGTGCATTTAGTTGCTTGTTGCTAGTGGATTAGGGAGCAAAAGTTTGGTGAGTTCAAAAGGCTCACATTTCTAATTTCTTTCTGAGTTCATTTTTTGTGTGAAATAGTTTATTGACTTCATTTTTTTGCTATCTTTTTCTTTTTTTATTCTTGCGTGAAAAAAAAAATGTCAAACCCAGACGTTTGTTCTATCACCTTCAAAATTTTGTGCAAAGTGTGCATTACCCTAGTCTTGCATGTATTTAGTTTTCACGTCCTTAGTAAAACAAACTTCAGGGAAGGCTAATTAGGTTCTAAAATAATGGAGCAGTTAGGTCAATACTTACGTGTTTTCAAGTTATATTATTCGAAACTGTTCCAGGTCTATTATTTTGGAAATTCCCTATGTGTGTGAATATGCGTAGCCATATCCAAGTCTTCATTTGTTGACGTGCGTGTGTTATAGCATATACAAAATGTGGTCCCAGTCTTCATTTATCTACGTGCGTGTGTTGTAGCATATACAAAATGTGCCCAGGCCATATTTTCAATTCCATGCATTTAAACTTTGTACAGGTCACAAACTTTATTTGCTTATTGCGTGTGAGACTTTCAAGTCCAGGTTCCTTCATTTATTTTTCTTTATGCAAAAATATTTTGTCCCAGGTTACATCTTTACTTCGTGTATATTTACATTTGGAGTTGCCTGGCTAAACTTCATTAGCATGCAAGCTTTGTTCGTGCGTGAAAAAAAAATATAGTGCAAGTTTGCACGTAAATATGGTAGTAAGACAGTGCAGTTCACGTTTACATATATAGCATGTGCAAGCGTGTGCAAGTTTCCCAGGTCGATGGTTATCAATTGTGTGCGTGTTCAGTGTGTTCTGCATTTCACAAAAGCAAATTCCAAGTCATTTTATTTTTATTTTTCATTCTTGCGTGAAAATGATAATGGCCAGATTTCTTTCTTTATCAACATTTTTTTTGCAATGTTGTGCTGTATATAACCAAGTCTGGGTCAATATACTTCGTGCCTATTACTATTTTCCTGCATGAAACGTGTTCAGACCCTCTTCATTTATATTTATGCACATGTAATCTGATATTGCACAAAAATAAAGTATTTCCAGGCCTCTTTTATATTTTGAACGTGTGAAATTTTTGGTGAGTCTAGGTAGTACAATAGTACTATATAAAGGAGTGCAATCTGTTTATTAATTTATTTTGAACCGGCGTTTCATTTTGAAACGTAATTTTGTGGCCATTATTTTTATAATGGATTTTTATTCCAGTGCTGTATTTTTGAAGCGTATTGTTTTGATGACATTTTTGATGAATAAAAATTTACTGTTGTAATAACTTCAGTAACCGTCAATTTAAAGTGAATTTTCAAGCGGTTATCCTGCAATGCTGATTTGTTATTCGTTTTTACGGTGTTTTGTGAAGCGCAATTTTCTCGTTGAAATTGCTATAATTATTGTTGTTTTAATCATGTTTTTTAAAAATCGCTTTAAAAACAAAATTATTTCTGAAATTTTTTACAGTTTTCGCTTTCAAAAGAATGAGGAAGCGATTTAAATGCTTCAGCAAAATTGAGGACTATGAACCCTTACTTTTACTGATTCGCTTAATTCCGAATTTGACCATTTGAAAACGTAAATTTTATTTATATAAAATACGCAATTTTGCACTTTCAAGGAAACAATGAAGAGATTTAAATGATTTAGCAAAAATGCGGAATATGGAACCATGTTTTTACTAATTCGGTTAATTCCGGACTCGTTAATTGAAATATTCTTTGTGGATTTGTTGTTTTGATGATTTTGTTGGGCTTTCGAGCCACTATGATGGACCTTCGAGTCAATTACCAGTGCTAGACTTTCGGGTCATATGTTGGACCTTCGAGTCATTAGTTGGGCGTCAAAAATTATGATGACAGTACTTGGTAGGCTTTGGCCATATGTTGATGCACGTGCGGCGTAGCTTGGACTCGCCATATGATGGGATCGATCCACTTTTGTGCTGATTTTTCTAGTTATCTATTTTTGACTTCTAGATTTTTTGAATTGCTGTTTTGAATTCAATTGTGAATTTAAAAGTAGATTTGGATGGAGTTTGATGTGATTTCTTCATTTGAACTAGGTTGATTTCTTATGTTGAATAGTCTCATTTGAGACTATTATTATTTTGCTTGATGTTATTTATGATGCATTCACTTTTAAGATTAAATTAGACTGATCCGTTTATTATTTTCTTTTAAATAATACTCGGGTCAGACCGAGTTATTTCAGGATAGTCGCTATCTCTGATTCTGTCGCAGCTTCAGCTTTTGGGATTTTACATCATCTTTTGTCTAGTCTTCGAGGAGTACTTTTGGTATATTGATACTCGTCTCATGTATGTATTGATGGTATGTATATATGCATTTGGTTCATGTGAACCATCGATTGTTGTAGCACGTATCCCGACTTGCCTTCCGCTATATATCTGATATTTCTGTTCTGATGTGATTATACTTATCTGTGTTATTGTTATTACGAGTTGTTCTGAATTTTTCTTAAGCCACTGTTGTTTTGTTTTAGATTTGAATTGAATATATATCTTTGGGAGTAATTTACACAACTCCTATCGATGTAATCAATACTCGTCTAAGGCATAACATACGGATGGTCGCTTCTAACAAGCCTTATTCTTCGTGATAGCTGACGTTATTCCTTATAATAACCTTTATTATGTGAGTATAGAGGTGGGGCGTCACATATATATGCCATTGCTAATTTAATTAGCAATGTCAGAAAGTCCTATAGAATAATGCTGATCACTAAAAAGTTAGTGATTCCATCATGATGACATTTAGTGTTGCATATTAATACTAGTAATTTTTGTAACACTATATAGAAGTCGACATTCTAATGCATTCAAAGCTATGCTTACTTTGATGTTAAAGCTTTTAATGAAATTTTATGGGCTTATGGTTAACTTTGATTTCTAGTTTTTGAATAAGTAAGTGTGCAAACCAACCAAGAAGGATTAATATATCCGTTAAAATTTAATTATAAATTCAATTCAAAACGGTAAGTGGAAAAATTCGTAGTACATACCCTGATAAACTGGCGCACCTATCTATCAACAAAGAAAATACTGTTTGTGACTAATCAATGCAAATGCTCTAGATTATAGTCTCATCTATGTTATAATCAAGGTCAACAAATTGATCATGGTGTACAAATCACTTGCTACTATTACTGCGTTATTAGAAACAATAACAATACGATTACCCTATTAGATTAAGGAATAATTAAGCAACATTAAAAATTTTGCCTAATCAAAAATTAAAATGATTTTACGAAGCAAATGGGATATACAAAATCAGAGGGCAATATAAAGATAGAATGGAAGGCATGCTTAATTATCTTGAAAAATCACATTAGAAAAATATTATACAAACTAATTGAATCTCAATCCATTGAAGCATTGTTATAGCTACTTATTTAATGCACATTTTTATCAAATAAATTTAAAAGAATGTGACATCCAAACAAGACCTAGATCATAATATGCCCATCGAATGCAAATATAAAAAAAGGTTGGAATATTATTAAAAATTTAGAAATACTTAATCAAAATTTACAAAATAGATATTATAACATGAATAAAAAGGAATGCAAACAATTAATCATAATAAACCAGGCTATGGACATTTTTCATAATAGAATTAGGTTAAAACTCACCTCCTAATTGAGCCAGATTCAATATCAATGTAGATGGAATTGAATTGACACACGAAGCGCAGGACTAAATAGGTATTGACTTAAGATTTCAAAATGAATTAAATATGAAAAAATAAAAAAAAAATAAAAAATATAAGAATACCACCTACAAATTCAAGATATTTTTCTAAATTTTGAGATAAAAGGTCATTTGAAGATTTACAGTTCATGTTGTGTTCTTTCTTTTTATTAATATGAGAAAAGAAACTTAAACTTGAAATTGATAAGAATGTTTCAAGAAATAAGAAAAGAGTCTATAAGAAGAAATTAATAGCATTTTCAAAACCAATGGATTAGTGATGGTCGAGTTGCCCGTAAGTTAACGACATTAGAATGGATGAAAAACGTTACAGATGCCCAAAATAATGAGAAAATGTTATTATACTTTCAATTTTACTTTTAAACTTATGCATCCACTAATGAGTATGTAAGAACATAGAGGTAAAAAAATAATATTTGTATACAGTTATTCAAACATCACGCCACAAATAAACACTTAAGACATGTACATCCTCAGTAATCATTACAACAAACATCTTGCATGATAGCTTGGTAATTTAAAACAAATCAAGTGCAATGAAGCCAATTATCAACCATATATCTTTTGTCTAATATAGATTTACCTGAAATTTAGTGAAAGCACATGGAATCCAAAAATTTCACTATTTTACATATATCTCAATAGTAGCTTCATTTATGAGTTTAAAAAACCATATAGGTTCCAAAATAGTTTCAACCTTATGTATATATCCCAATAGTGAATTCATCTATGGGCTAAAAAAAATCAAAAAAAGGAAATAGACAATCATATGGGATCTAAAATAGTTTTATTACCGTTATAGACCAACTATGTAATCAAAAATGGCATGGAACCTCAATAGCCAAGCTTAACCATGTGGCAATAAAAATGCAATGGTTTAACTTCAAGTTCAATAACTGGTGAAACAATACAAGATCCAAAATAATTTCAATTTCTGCAAATATCTCAATAATTATTCCATCTATGAGTTAAGAAACCAGGGAAAGAAAATAAAAAAACATGTTAGATCCAAAAATAGTTTTACAGTCGTTAAAAAGATGCCCTGTAAGAAAAATGGCATGGAAACTCAATAGCCAAGTATAATCACCTAACTATACAAATGCGGTAGCTTAAGTTCTATTGTTAATAATCACCATGTTACTTTCAATATATTACTTTTATTAATCCTTTATAATAAATGCAATAGCATAAATATGTTCAAGTAAAATACTTCGAAAGTTAGCATTAAGGTTAATCATCTAATTGTACAAATAATGGGAAAATAGCTTGCTATTCCTTATCCCTGGTGGCATTTGGAAAAATGATTAGAAAAGATGTATGAACATGTACAAAATAAGTTGAGTAAAATTAAAGAATAGTTATGTATAGTACTAATAAACATATATGTTTACATAAATCATGCATATGAATTTAAATGTCCTCTTAAACATAGTAAAAGAAGGTTAAGCTTTCAAAATAACAGGATAATATTTATTAGAGGCGGTTAATACGTTATGGGCCTACATGGGAAAATTTTACCAAAATGCAGTATTAATATGATAATGATGCAAGCTATTAGTTAGTGAGCAAGGTAACCATCAAGCTTCTACGACTAATGCATCAATAAATATGCATGCGGTAGCTTTTTGGAACACCAATCATTAAAATTGAGATCTATTAAGAAATATAATAATGTTCAGCTTGACATCATTTAGATTTAATCAAAATGAACTTTTAGGCATGGAGCAAGAAAATTATAGTGCTATAAAACCATGATATTCTAGGAACGAATAAATTTCAAAGATATATGAGACTATTTAAATGATCAAGAAAACAAAAGCATTCAAAATAGCACAACATTATTTGAAGTTTTCCTATTTAACACAGAGTGGATCATATGGAAAATCGAAAAAATAAGAATAATTACTCATCTCGGTTATTTGATTCGTGTATGCAGCAAAACTGTAAAACCCATATTTTTGGTAACATTAATTAGAACATTAAGTTAGTCAAACTAAATAAAATAATGTGTTGATTAGGGGATTGAGATTTGATATTGATTAAGATAGTCGTGCCATTTAAAACCAACAATTTAAAGAAGGGTTTAAAATGAGTTAGAGGAGTGGTAATATGGAAAAGAGGCCATTCTTATATCTATTCCTTTAGGCCATGTGTAATTTACACGTTCATTTTCATTTCATTTGAAATTTATTATAAAACAAAGGCCGACTACCATTAACATGTAAAGAGGAGGAAGAAGTGAGAAAAGCTAAAGGAAAAGCTAATTCAGAATCAGATCCATTCAAATCTCAAGCTCCTTTAATCTCTAAAGCTAAGGTGAATAATGTTTGCATCTTTAATTTTTATTGGTTTCAGTTTTAAGATTAAATCCAAATATTTTGCATATGATTTGCTGTGTTTTTGAATGATAAAATGGTTATATGTGCTTGTTGATGATTTATGAATGTTCACATAGATTTTACGACATGTTTTGAGATGAAAACCTTATTAAATGACATCCAATTGCCTTGCGAATTTTTATGAAGATCTAAAATGATATTTTAAAGATGGTTTTTAATTTTTAGATTTTTATGAATTTTTGTGGATTTAATATGAATTTTCTAGTAAAGAAAATGGTATTTTAGATTATAAATTATTAATGGGAAAATAATTAATTATCTAGATAGGAAATTTTTACACGTTAGAGAACCTATATAAAGTGATTTTTTGGATTTTTTCTAGATTTTTCCTAAGTGTTTTAATGGTTATATAAAATTATTTAAGTTATGAGACTTAAATGCTATATGTAATTTTAGAGGAGAAGGGGTATTTTATAAAAATGTTTAAATTGTTAAATATGGAAAGGTGGTAGCACTTTTGAAAAGAAAAATCTGGCAATCAATCATATTTAGACAAACAAGGCGGGTTAGGTACGCATAGTTCTAAAGTACAAATAAACAGCCTTTTTACTGTTTCGTCTCCTTAGGCACCTAGGTTATCCCTCTCCTTTTGACATAGTCGAAAATAATGCACATGGTATTAGATAACTGGTATGTAGTGAATTAGAAGAGGGAAAAAGTTATAGGGTCAAAACTATGGGGTTCTGTAAGAGGGGAAGCATTGTTTTGGTTTTAAATGAAAATACGTCAGCTTGCTTTCAACTAAGTTGATTTCGAATTAGTTAGCTTTCTACTAAGTTAAATGGTTTAAAATGATGGTTTCAAATGGGTTGCACTTTTGTTTTAAATGATTGCTTTTGACAAGGTCAAAATCTATACATGTCGCTTCCTACCTTTCGATCCAGATGGTTTCGAAGGGATTGTTTTGTTTTCTAGAAATTAGACATCTCTCCATTTCTTTCAAAGGGATGGTTTCGACACCATTACTTCTTTGTTATAGAAATCGTTTCGAAGCAGATTCTTTCAACCCTATTGGTTTTTTGATCCTTTTGCTCTACTTGAAGGCATAATCCAAATATTTTCGGTCGAAATGTTTTAAAAACGGACTCAAAGTAGTTAATTTCGAATCGTTTCGAAATGTACCCACATGTTTTAAATTGAAGCCAAAGTGCTTTCGAAAGGATTGTTTCGACTATTTCAAAAGGTTTTTATGAATGGTTTCAAAAGGAGTGGATCTCTATGGTTTCGAGAAGGTTGAAAAAGAAGGCTTTTCCTATGTTTTCGAAAGGCAATATTTAGAAGGTTTTAAAAGGAAGATGTCTTATGTTTTGAAGCTTTCAGAGAAAAGAAAGGAAAAGTATTTCCAATGTTTTCTAAAAGCACTGTTTAATGGTTTCGAAGGGGCCTTTCAATGGTTTCAAACGAATTACCTTCAATGATTTCGAAAGGGTTGTTTATAGGTTTTAAAAAAAGGTTTTGAATATAATGAATAGGTAGATAGCCTAAGTGTTTTATGTTATAAAGGACTTTAACTTATTGCAAAAGGATAGTTAATCCTTACTGAACATCGTCAACATTATTTTGAGTAAAACATGTATAACATGGAAAAAGTAGCTTAGAGTAAAGCTAAAGATATATTTTCCTTGTATGTGTATGATTTGATGGGCAAAATCATTAGAAAAAGGTTTACAAGGAAAATTTAAAGGATGGCTAACCCAAAGAAAATTCAAACAGTCGGTTCTTTTAAATTCGGAAGTTAGTACATTTTGAGGGCAGTCAGCCCAAAGGACAGTTAGTCTAGAGGACATTAGTCCAGTTTAGGGCAATCGGCCCGGTTTATAAATAGTTAGTTCATTTGTTCCATAACGTACCGTGCTACGTTTTAAGGATAGATAGTCCACTCTTTACCTGTTTTGGAAAGACAGTCCATTTATTAGCATAAAGGATATAGCCATTTTGGTATAGTTAGTTTTAGAATAGTTAGTTCAGTTTAGGGCAATTTGCCCAAATTTCTGACAATTAGCCCATTTATTTCCTATTTTAGCATAATGGATCTTTATATATTATTATTATAATCAGTTTAATTTACTGGTTTGGATTTAGGAAGGTATTTGCAAAATATATGTTTTAAAAAAGGATATTAGTGAGAGGACACCCGTTCCACTAAGCAGCGCGGCCTTGCTTAATGTTAGTATACCGAGATGTAATAGAATTGTTCATACCAGGCTTTATGTCTGACTCGAAGTTTTTTCCCCTAAACTCTTGGGTTCTCAAAATTGATTTGAGTAGGCTGACGGTTTTGGTTTTCAGGTTTTAGCGGTTTTGGCAAATAAATCTTCTAGAGACGAGCAGGTGGCTGATGGATCGTTATTTTAGGAATTCAGGTCTTTTTTTCCCCGATGTGTATTAAGATAGTTATGTCTATATTGCTTTGATCATGCAAGGGTGCATCGTCATATGTCGCACTTGGCGCATTATTATAAATTATTGTTGATCATTGCCTGGGATATGCTTTGGGAATTTGTAACTTGGATATGATTTGTTTGAACTATAATCGCTATAATTATTGTTTTTTGGAAATATATGATTTTGTTCATATTTAAGCGCTTCTGACATTTTGGATCATTAACACTACCGTATTTCGTCACAAGAAGCTAATACCATGGATAACTGCAGCATCTATAATGCTTAGCTTTTAGCCTCTAGATACGGGATGTTACAACTTGGTATCAAAGCACAGGTTTATGAAAAGTTTAAACTAAAAATGGTTTTTGAAAACAAAGAACAAAGGAATTGGAAAGATTGGGGTTTGGGATAATGTTATAGTAATGTACTTGTATTTGCTATATAGAAGTATATTTTTTATCCCTAGTCTCCTATCTTTGCTTAGGTTATCTTTCTGCATCTCATGAGATTTGAATACAGATATGGATGGTAGAAGAAGCAGAGTTAACCTAGGACAAGAAGCACCGAAGGGAATGACGGACCTAACGCTGGGAGAGGCCAAGGTCGGGCCCAAGTTGAGAATGTTGGTGTTGTGGCCCTGCAAGTCGAAATGGAAGCTATGTATCAGTTTTCAGGTATATGATGTAGGCGCGAGTTGCAGTCGGAGTGCTAGGAGGAAATGCTGCATGAGCTAGGGTTTCAGAAGTTCTAGTTTTTAACCATTTTTCTAAGCTGAGTGAAGATTATGTTAAGCTTGAAGGGAAGATGTTTATGGGAATGGAGGATGCTATTGAGGTGGAGAACTATTTGTTGCACTACGAGAGGACTTTTATAGAATTGGGGCTCAATGATAGACATAAGAGGAGATTAACATCTAGACAGCTTCAGGGAGCTGCTTTGTACTAATGGAATAGTGTGACTGTGTCAGTTGATGAGGACATAATGACTTAGTAGGATTTTAAGAGGAGGTTCCATGAGAGGTTCATGTCTATTATGACACAGTCAGCTCTGATCAGGCAGTTTACTGCGTTAGAGCAGGGAGATATGTCAGTTGTAGATTATGCCAGAAAGTTCGATTAGAGCAGGCAGTTGACTGTATTCACTAAAGCTGAGTAGTTTGCCTTGGGGTGCATCGACAATATTTGCCAAGAAACCGGACAGATCGTTGAGGCTATGTACATATTATCGTAAGTTGAATGGAGGACGATAAAGAATAGATATCCACTGCCCCAGATTGACGATTTATTCAATGAGTGGAGTGGTGCAAAGGTATTTTATTAGTTGGATTTGGTAACAGGGTTCCATTAGCTCAGGGTAGCGGAGGATAGTATACCTTTGACGGCGTTTAGGACTAGATATGGGTCGTACGAATGGTTAGTTATGTCGTTTGGACTGACAAATGCGCCAGCTTTCTTTGTGGATTCGATGAATCAGATTTTTCAAGAGCACCTAGATAGGTTCGTGTTGGTTTTCTTAGATGATATCTTTATTAACTCTAAGGATGAAAGAGAGCATGAAGTTCATCTTAGAGTGGGGCTTGGGATGCTGAGGCAGCATCATCTGAAAGCTAAGTTTTCGAAGTGTCACTTTTGAAAGAAAGAAGTGAATTTTCTTGGTCACTTAGTCTCAAAGGAAGGGTTGTCAATAGATCCGACTAAGATCAAGGCAGTGAATAGTTGGAAGAGACCCAAGACGGTAACTAAGATAAATAGTTTCCTAGGATTGGCTGGTTATTATCGGAGATTCGTCAAGGATTTTTCGTTGATAGCGGCATCGATGACCAAGCTGGTAAGGAAGGATATGAAGTTTGTGTGGAACGAGATAAGTGTGAGGATGCATTCCAAAGTTTGAAACACTTATTCACCCATGCACCCGTGTTAGTTGTTCCAGGGGGAATCAATATTTGGTGGTTTATACCAATGCATGTGGAATATGATTAGGAGCTGTGCTGATGTAGAGAGGTAAAGTGATTGCCTATGTTTCTAGAAAGCTTAGACCACATGAGGCCAGATATCCGACGAATGATTTGGAATTGACTGAAGTTGTTTTTTCTTTGAACGTGTAGAGACATCACTTTTTGGAAGAAAGGTTTGAGCTATATACAGATCATAAGTCATTGAAGTATTAGTTCTCTTAAAAGGAGCTGAATATGAGACAGTAGAGATGGTTAGAGTTTATAGCCGCTTATGATTTTGGGATTGGGTGCACACCAGAGAAAGGAAACAAATTTGTGGATTCACTTAGCAGGAACCATCATAACGCAGTGTTAGCGATAATTGCTGAGTGGAAAGATTTGGAAGCACTAGAAGATTGCAGAGTGCAGTGGAGATCCGAGGCTGGATCTAGTGGGGATACAGCTGTATTTTTTTTTGGAAGTTCGACCAGTGTTGATCGAACGGGTTGCTTCTAAGTAGGTGGAGGATCCAATGTTATCTGAGCGGATTAGGAAGCTTAGCGAAAGAACCAAGAGCGATGACTTGAAAGATTCCAGTTTTGACCAAAATGGATGGTTGAGAAAGAAAGGAAGATTATACGCTCCGAATGTAGGAAACGTAAGGAAAGTAGTCTTGGAGCGATGCCATCATTTGAAGTTCACTATGCATCCGAGAGGTACCCAGATGTATCAGGATATGAAGATGAGTTTCTTTTGGGAAGGCATGAAGATGTATATTAGCTTGTGTGTAAAGTAGTGCTCGAATTACCAACAGGCAAAGGCCGAACACCAGAAGCCAAGTAGTTTGCTTCAGCCGCTAGATATTCTTGTGTGGAAGTCGGATTCTATTTCTATGGACTTCATTGACGGGTTGCCAAGGTCGAATAGAGAAAATGAAAGTATACGGGTCATAGTGGGCAGATTGACCAAGAATGCCCATTTCATTCCAATTAAGTCAACCAAAAAGGTATCTATTTTAACGAGCTTGTTCATGAAGAATGTGGTTAGACTGCATGGAGTTCCTAATAGTATTGTTAGTAACAGAGATCCCTTGTTCACTAGTGAGTTTTGGAAGAGTCTATAGGAAGTTTTAGGAACCAAGCTTAAGATGAGCACTGCTTACCATCCGCAGACAGATGAGCAAACAGAAAAGGTTAACAAGGTCTTGGAAGACTTGTTAAGAGCATGTGTTCTAGATTTCGAGAGATCATGGGAGGACCATCTGCATCTAGTCAAGTATTTATATAACAAAAATTATCATACTAGTATTGGGATGCACTGTTTGAAGCTTTGTATCAAAGGTCATGCAAATCTCCCATTTTTTGGTTGAAGACCAAGGATAGGTTGATTCTTGGTCCAGATCAGATTAGAGAGGATGCACAAAAGATTAAGGTCATTCGGGCTAGAATGAAGGAGACTCGGTCTAGAGAATTATGCAGATAAGAGACGGAAAAATCTAGAGTTTATAGTTGGGATCAGGTTTTTGTCAAATTGTCACCGATGAAGGGTGTGATTAGGTTTGGGAAATTGGGGAAGTTATCTCCTATTTTCACTGGACCTTTTTCTATTCTTGAGAGGATAGAGAAGCTCGCATATAGACCGGTTACCAAGCAGGTTTGCAGGTGTCCATAATGTTTTTCATGTTTCTCATCTCAGAAAGTGTGTTAGAGACCCGAAGAATACTATTGCACCGACTGTGCTAGATGATTTAGTGGTAGAACCGGACTTGACCATAGGAGGAAGCCATTACGCATCGTTGCGAGAGATGAGAAGAGGCTTAAAACCAAGACAACCAGATTAGTCAAAGTCCATTGGAGTAACGATGACAGAGATTGTACTTGGGAGGTTGAGAGCAGGATTAGAGACACTTATCCTGACTTTTTTTGATGGTATGTTTTACCTTCTTGTTGATTTATTATATGCCTAATCGTAATTTCGAGGACGAAATTCTTTAAGCATGGGAGTCTGTAACACCCTAATGTTTTGGCAACTATATTTAGGATATTTAGTTAGTCAAACTAAATAAAAAAAATTGTTGATTAGGGGATTCAGGTTTGATTTTAATTAAGGTAGTCATGCCATGTAAAACCAATAAATTAAAGAAGGGATTGAAATGAGTTAGAGGAGGGGTAATATGGGAAAGAGGCTATTCCTGTATCTATTCCCTTAAGCCATGTATAAATTGCATATTTATTTTCATTTCGTTTGAATTTTTTTATAAAACAAAGTTTAACCACCATTAACAAGTAAAAAGGAAGAAGAAGTAAGAAAAGCTAAATGAAAAGCTAACTCAAAATCAAATCCATTCAAATCTAAAGCTCCTTTAATCTATAAAGCTAAGGTGAATAATGTTTACATCTTAATTTTTTATTGGATTTAGTTTTAAGATTAAATCCAAATATTTTGCACATGATTTTCCATGTTTTTGAGTGGTAGAATGATTATATGTATTTTTTGATGATTTATGAATGTTCATATAGATTTTTTGAAATGTTTTGAGATGCAAACAATATTAAATGACATCTTATTGCCTTGCGAATTATTATGAACATCTAAAATGATATTCTAAAGATCGGTTTCAATTTTTTTTTTGAATTTTCCTGGATTTAATAAGAATTTACTAGTAAAGAAAATGGTATTTTGGGTTATAAATTATTTATGGGAAAATAATTAATTATTTGGATTGGGAATTTTTCATATGTTAGGGAATCTATATAAAGTGATTTTCTGGAATTTTTCCAGCTTTTTCCTAAGTGTTTTAATGGTTATGTAAAATTATTTAAGATACGTGACTTAAATGTTTTATATGATTATAGAGGAGAAGGGAATTTTCATAAAAATGTTTAAATCGTTAAATATAGAAAGGTGGTAACACTTTTGAAACGAAAAGTCTAGCAACCAATCAAATTTTGACAAACAAGGCAGGTTAGGCACAAAAGAATAGTTTTAAAGTACAAATAAACAACCTTTTTACTACTTCATCTACTTCCGCACCCAGATTCGGCCTCTATACCTCCTCTTATGACATAGTCGAAACTAATGCGCATGGTATCAGGTAATTGGTATATAGTGGATTGGAAGAGGGAGAAAGGTAAAGGGTCAAAGCCATGGTTACGAAAGAGGTGAAGCATCGTTTTGGTTTTAAATGAAAACACGCCTACTTGCCTTCAACTAAGTTTTTTTCGACTTAATTAGCTTTCGATTAAGTCAAATGGTTTAAAATGATGGTTTTGATTGGGTTGCGCTTTTGTTTTAAATGATTCCTTTCAACATAACTGAAATCTGTAGTTGTCGTTACCTACCTTCCATTCCAGATGGTTTCGAATGGTTTGTTTTTTAAAAAAAATTGTTCACCTCTCCGTTGCTTTCGAAGAGATGGTTTCGACACCATCACTTCTTTGTTTTAGAAATGGTTTCGATATGCTTTCGACTCTATTGTTTTTCTATTCCTTTTACTATAATTGAAGGCATAATCCAAATGTTTTCGGTCCACACATTTTAAAAATGTTCTCGAAGTATTTAAATTCGAATGGTTTCAAAATGTATCCACATGTTTTAAATTGAACCCGAAGTGCTTTTGAAAGGATTTTTTTGACTGTTTCGAAAGGTTTTTATGAATGGTTTCAAAAGGGGTAGTTCCCTAGGGTTTCGACAAGGTTGAAAAGGAAGGTTTTCCTATGTTTTCGAAAGGCAATATTTAAAAGGTTTTAAAAGGAGGATGTCTGATATTTTGAAGCTTTCGAAGAAAAGAATGGGAAGTTTTTTCCAATGTTTCGAAAAGAAATGTTTAATGGTTTCGAAAGGGTCTTTTAATGGTTTCGAAGGGGTTGCCTTCAATGATTTCAAAAGGGTTGTTTAAAGGTTTTAAAGAAAGGTTTGGTATATAACGAGTAGGTAGATAGCTTAAGTGTTTTAAGTTATAAAGGATTTTAACTTATTTTAAAAGTACACTTAATCCTTATTGAACATCATCAACATTATTTTAAGTAAAGCATATATAACATGGCAAAAGTAGCTTAGAGTAAAGCTAAAGGAATATTTTCCTTGCACATATATGATTTGATGGACAAAATCATCTTAAAAAGGTTTTCAAGGAAAATTTAAAGGGTAGTTAACCCAAGAAAATTCGAACAGTCAGTCCATTTAAATTTGGACAGTTTGTCCATTTTGAAGGTAGTCAGCCCAGAGGACAGTTAGTCCAATTTAGGGCAGTCAGCGCAGTTTATTAACAGTTTGTTCATTTGTTAGCATAACGAACCTTGCTACTTTTTTAAAGACAAATAATCCATTCTTTACCTGTTTTGGATAGATAGTCCATTTATTAACATAAAGGATATTTCTATTTTGGTATAATAAGTTTTAGGACAGTTAGTTCAGTTGAGGGTAGCTAGCCCAGATTTCGGACATTTAGTCCATTTATTTCCTATTTTAGCATAATGGATCTTGCTATATTGTTATTATAATCAGCTTGATTCACCAGTTTTGTTATAGAAAAGGATTTGCGAAATATATGTTTTGAAAAAGGATATTAGTGTGGGAAAACCCGTTCTGCTAGGCGGCATGGTCTCACTTAGTATCAGTAAACCAAGACGTAACAGAATTATTCATACCAAGTTTTTGTTTCCCCTTAAAATCTCAGGTTCTCAAAATTGATTGAGTATGCTGAGGGTTTAGGTTTTATCAATTTTGGTGAATAAAGCTTCCGAAGACGAGCAGGTGGCAGACGGATAGCTATTTTAGGAATTCAATTTTTTGTTTCCACTGTGTATTGAGACAGTTATGTCTATATTGCTTTGATCATCCAAGGGGCATCATCATATGTCGCTCTTGGCGTATTATTGTAAATTATAATTGATCATTTCCTGAGATACATTTTGGGATTTTGTAACTTGGATATACTTTGATTGAAATATAACCACTATAATTATTTTTTAAGAAAATATATGATTTTGTTCATATTAAAACGCTTCTGATATTATGGATACCAGGGCCGGCCCAAGGGCAAGGCAGCGAAGGCGGCCATCTAGGGCAACACGTTGGACAGGGGCAACAAAATTTTAAATTCCTTGCAAATGATTTGGTTAATTTTGATAAAAGGGCACCCGTTTCAAATTGCTTCTTTGACTCGATGGTTTGTAAGTTGTCTTTCTTGCTGAGCAGTCTGAGTTCCAGTCTTCCTTAGGGTAACATTATTGCCTAATATAATTTTATTCCACTTCCATCTCATTTTTGACTAGGGCAACAAAAGTTGTAGCGCCGACCTTGATGGATACCATTAACATTATCATATTTCATCACCAGAAGTTAATACTATGGATAACTATATCATCTGCAGTGCAGAGCTTTTGGCCTCTAGATACGAGACGTTGCGAAAACAAACACATTTTTCTAAAAAATATTTAATATCCTATTGATTTAGTTCGCAGCATAATTAGAACCTATGCTACTAGAGTTGTTGAGCATTTTGCATAAAGCACTCTAGTATTATTGATATATGTAACCTAATGGTAAATGCACAGTAAAAGAAAATAGAAAATTTTGTATTGATTAATATGAGGAAAATTCTAAAAGAAGCATGTCAGTGAAGTAGTAGGACAAAGATGTGAAAAGTATTGACCAAGTTGCCGCCAAAAAAATCATAGTAATTTGAAGTGCATAAAAAATTGAAAAACCTTGCTAGTAAAATGTTTAACCACAGAAAACCAAAGCAAGTTATCTGTTACCACGGTTCTTTTCAATTGCTATAAAAACAAACTCAATATTGTATCCATCAAACTAGTAAGATGAAAAAATGAATAAAATCCAATATTTGATTTCTTTAATAGTGAAATAAAGTTAACGAGGCATAATAGATGTAGCTACCCTTAAAAGTTTGGAAAAAATATATGGAAATAAAATAAATGCAAACCAGCGAGTTATTACAAAACCCTTTAAAATAGTGTGTTTACCTTGAACATAGCAAAATTTAACCTTTAAATTTTGAAAAAGTTACATGGAAAAAGAAAATTGATTTTAGATAACTTTTCAGCTATTTCAAATTTAGGTAGAAAATAAAATCTTTTTATTGCTAAAAAAAGTTTATTGCCTAACTTTTCTTATTTCATTATTTTGTATAAGTAACTTTGTAAAAAAAATCAATATTTCTTGTTCATTGAAATTATACCGTGAGAGGGTATAGCTTAGTTTGCTAGTCGCTGAAGCAGTAGTTGTTAGTGGGATAAAAATGCCTATGTTTATATATTTCCAAACTTATTAATTAACTAGATAAAATAATAATTACACATTATTTTTAAAATTGTAGTCCATTCAAAAATTTACAATTAGGAAGCTTTTAAAAATTAATTAATCAATCATGAAAATAAAATCTTTCAAAACCAAATGTAGCCAAATGAAGTTATACACAACAAACAAAACAAAGGTATAAGAGATAATTCGACATATTGATATCCAACGGCCAGTGCTTTTTCAGTGCGTGTCTTCGAGAAAGTTGACAGGTAATTTGTATAATATTTTTGGATGATTAAACAAAATTTTAACTTGTTTTGTGTATACAAATACAATGATTAAACATAACTTCACCTCCAACACAAAGAAAGAAGAACATAAAATAAATGAAGGCTATAAAAACGGGTCAAAGCAAGCCAATAATTTCCATAATTAAAGCATAAACGTGCAAACTCATCACATGTTAACCAACACTAATAATTTAACCAGAAGCTAAATTAATTCTAAGACCATGAAACAATTGCATAAGTGGAAATTAGTTGTAATAAAAAATAGGAAAGAAAGACCGATATCTAATATTAGAGAAGCTTGCTATTTCGCGTCGATGGGATGAGGAAGTTCAGAAGCGCTACCACAGTGGCCAAAACCATCAACCAATTCCACTTGAATTGAAGGCGAAGAAACCATCTAATTGAGGATAGTCATAAAGATTGTAATCGTCTATTTCCTATCGCATTGGATCAAGTTGTCAGTTGATTCATCGAATGGAGGTATTTGGTCAAGGTAGAATGGTGGATGTTTAGCTATATGGAAATCAGTTTAGGTCGAGAAGCAACCAAAATTTGATTACTGTTTTTTCTAGAGAAGAGGGGAATGAAAACAAAGTGAATTATGATAGAAGAAGGGAAAAACTAATATCAACAGCAATAGGAAAAGGAGAATAGGGAGCCACGGCTATTGAGTTTAATGCTAAAAAAGAGTAAAAGGGCTTGTGTGCTCCTGAAATGTAACTCACTAATAGTATTATAATATAGATACTTAGGTCATGCCGAGACTCCACATTCTGTAAGTATCAAGATTCGCTGTCCTTGGACACATGTGCTAGCATGGGGATAACTATTTTTGACAGCTTGAGTTTGCCCTATGTGTGTGTGTATGATATTTTTGTATGGGATGCTATGTGTATTAGTTTAGATAGTACCCTTGTATTGGTTTTTGATGTGATACCATACATATTGTATATGTGGGTGTAGTATTATCATTTTGTAGAATCATGCATTTGTGGATGTATATGATGTATTATTCTAGCATGATATGTGATTTTGTTCCTGATATTGTATATTTTTCCGATTAAATTTAGCCTGTGTGTTTATTGCTTTGTGTCGAGATTGTACATGTAAGTTATTCAGTTCAGATCCTCAAATTTTGTTAAGAATGACGTGTCAGTGTTAACCCACGGTAATATTCACATCAGGTCGCTCTTAACAAACCTCATTCTCAATATTACAAAATGGTATTACTTAGTTATACTTTTTGTTGTATAAGTATAGAGGTGGGGAATTACCCAATGCATAGGTAGAAAAACTATGATAAGACCACTTTCTATAGCATTTCTAAAGTGCTATTAAAGGATTTGACTTATTGCAACATGTCGTTATATAAATTTCTTCAAAACGTTGTAAAAAGCTTTGACGAAGTTTTTAGAACTCCATGAAAATTGCTTTCTATCCTAGTGAGCCTTTTCAAATGCTTATGACTGTAGGTGAAAAATCATACACGTGAAGAGTTGCAACCACTAGAAAATGTTTCTATATAGAATACATTCATATTAGTCAAATTTAAATCATCATATATAGTGGTTTTACATACATACTACATTGCTAAATGTCAAAATTTTCATTTTTCTTATTCATATGTCAACATTTAAGTCTTCTATCGATCAACCCATAGAATTGAAAATATATGTGCCATATGCCAAAAACTTCAAGGTTATAGGCGAAAATAAGTGTTTTCTTGACTAATATATAGTGCTTCATATGTTGACATAAGTTATATTTTCAGAACTATAAGCTTTTAAATATTATCTAACATATTTAAAATCTTTTGAAACTAAACAAAAATTAGCATGAAATATAATTTCGTAAGTGAATAATACTTATTAGAGTGCAAATCATAATGAGGGGCCTTAATAATGGTTGAATGGTCCGACCAAAGGAAGTCTTCTTTTATGACCAGGGCTAATGCCTTGGATTTTACAATAAAAAACTAAGAAAAAATTAATTATTAATATTTATTCCTAAAGGTGGAATGAATTCAATACATTTCATAGATGGAGACAAATAATAAAAAGAAGAATATCTACTATGGGCCTAAAGGCTGACAAAGCATCGACGTCTTTTCTAAGCGCTAGTGGAAAAATAAGCAAGATAATAAATTTTAAACAAAAACATAGTATTAATAGAATTAATTATCTTAAAATTCGGTTCATGAACTAAGTACGCTATTTGATGTATGACCTAGAGAAACAATAGCTTTATATACATCTGATGAATTAGTTGTATTCATCAGAAATTAAAAAAACAAATGGCCATGCTGAATTTTATAAGCCGGCTGATTGTCAGTTTTCTAGCTGTTTACAAGTTATTTATAATGACCTGGATTTTTCGACGTTTAAATTGGAATATTTAAATGGTTTTAAATATTGATTTGAATTATAGATTGATTTGGAATATGAAGATTTGGGTTTTAAATTTATAAAATAAATTCAGAATTAAAATATAGCAATTTACTGAGTAATTTAATTTTTGGATTAATAATTGAATAGTGGGTAAGTTATTGTATCTTGAGTTTTAAGCTTGATAAAAAAAATTTATGTAACGGTCGAATTTCAGCGCTCGAAAATCGACATCCATACTTCATCCGTATTCGAATGCCGCAGATTCAAACGTTGAAATCCAATTCGTCGGAGCTTATAACACAGTAATTAAACAACACAGCGGAAACAGAAGTGAATAATTTATTAATACACAATGGATACAATATCTGATACAATATGACACAACAGATGCCCAACACTATTAGAGCCAAAAATGCACAACAACGGAAACACAACAGCAGACAAACGGCAACAGCAGCAGTAGAAAGACAATGTCTTCAATGCCAAAGCTTAAAAGACTCCAAGCTCGAATCACCATCATGCTAAACTTTAAAAAAATCCAATGCACAATGCGATCGCCAAACCAAAGACTCCAAAGATTGCCAAAAGCTACACCTGCTATTCGATTTTCTGAAAATCTAACTTTAGGCTGCCCGTGTGGAAAATTGTGGGCACCCAGAGTTTAGGAAGGGAACAATAAACTCCAGGTCAGTCATGCGACTGGTGTGAGCAAATAAAAACAGTTTATTTTGAGCAAAAACAAACAAAAGAAATTAAAAAGAAATCCGCAATGCATTTTGGAAAATGAAACTACCATAAGGCCTCCTAGCACACACACAATGCAATCGTACATTTGGGGAAGATTTCTCCTTATGATAGTCAAACATGCTTGATACACGAAAATCCTTTTGATATTATTATTAGTGCATAGTGCAGAAAAAATTTGCAAGTATAATATTAGTCTTAGCCAGCATACGTACCATTATAGTATGCCTACTATAGCTACCATATTAGATAGCAGGTTCTACAACTAAAACCGTATAGGGCGCGTGTTAGATGATTGGATTTCCAACAATGGTCAGGCTAAGGAACTTCCGACACCACATGGGTACGCCTCTGGAGGGTTGCCCCAAGAACTTAACCAGCACTCTGCCAACACATGGCCGGTTTACCTCCGTAACTAGGTAACTACTGACACGAGTATGCCATCCTTCGGTCATAACCAACCTTTATGCCGGGATTCACTAACCAATAGCAACAACCACATAGGTTAAATATCTGGGCTCCATACTATGACACCACCTTTTATCCAGAAGGAAATGGACATACCCTAAGGGGCAAGACCCCTAATAACCTTGCTGCATCCTTCCTATTTCGACCATTTCCATGTTGTGAGGTTCTGATGAAGTCTCGTCCTACAAAGTTATGCCTTTCACAAAAGCCATGCTTCGATCAACCAATGACCAGCAGCACTTAGTATGCCACATTACCAAATTGGGAATATATCACAAATAACCATCAACTACATAACTTCTGAGCTCGTACGTCTCAGAGAAGGGTGTTAAGCTAAGAGAATAAATTCTTCGCCACTAAACAGAAATATGTTTGATAGAAACCAGCTTTACATCTCAAAGTATAACGTCATACATACGTCCATACAAGTCCGTTCCGGGTTCGAACGGAACCGAAGGCACTTCAAAAGAAGCCCTTGCAAATCTGGATAATCCTTAATCACGTCCGAACTCCCCATCACATAGGGTGATCAAATCTCTATACCGGGGCTATTCGGTGCAGAGACATTCGATAGGTAATCCTTTCGCTTTCGAAAATACCCGGTCTTCACCACCCTCTTCAAATGCTATCCAATTCATCGTTTCATTATTCAAAATGGGTTTTATGACATAAAGTCCTCTCCTGGCTAAACCGAATAATGAGCGGTTAATTTAAAAACCATATAGATATATTGGGATCTTAGTTAAGTCACAACTCATATTTCCCAAAGACGTTCCTTTTGAATGGTTTAAACAAATTTCCACTTTAATCTTTTAAACAAAAGATTCACCTTTAAGATCCTTTTCACTTTGAAAAAAAAGTTCACCAGTCTTTCACAAGGATTCATTCATAGCTTTCAAAACTATTTCCACTTCAAAACTCGAAATCCTTTTAACAAAACTGGAAGTTCTTTCTTATATGAAAGCAATATCTTTTGAAAACAAAGATTTTTCGTTTCGGGAAAATTTAATTAGATATGCTCGGGTTATAGCCCTTAAAGTATAAACTTGGGTTATATTTAAATTCCTTAAATAATACTTTTAATATACTTCAAAAATGGTTTAAAATCCATATTTATATATATAACTTGCATACCTCTTTCAAACCATTAGTTCCAAAATAATTTCAAAACAAGACATAGTATATTCAATTTCAAAATTCCTTTTCCGAAAGCTTTTCATATTCAACCCAATTCCATTTCAAACCATTTGGATTCAAAATTAAAATTTTAAAATCATTTCACCATTTGAGTAAAATAATATTAAATTCAAAATATCTGTGACATAACCAATTCCTCATGAAATCCATATTTGTGTGTGTGTGGTGTAGTCCAGGGGCTTTACATGCAACAATACAATATCATCAATCATCACAATCCAAGCACAGCAATATTGATAAGCCGTATAATCCTATAACGCTTATCTCCATTCACAGATAAATATGTAAATTCAACACACTACAACATATTTACCTTTTAATAGCGCACAAAAACCGCTATAATAGATTTTCATAGCGTTAGTGACGACGCTATATAACGACATGTTATAATTGCCCTAACACATCTGATAGCACTATATTATACGCTATTAAATAGAACATTTTATAGCACTTATTCAGCACTATTGAATCCTTTTGATAGCATTTTATCTATATCGACTTTCATAGCGTTTTATTCATGAAATTTTATTTAACTACTAAAAATCTCAATTTTTAATTTATAGCGTTAATAAATTTGTCATATCTTGGAATCAACGCTATAAAAATTCTTTTCCATAGCGTTTACCATTATTATAGCTCTTTTCCTACGCTATTATATTATTTCCTATAGCGCCTTTGATATAATTAGTTTTTATAGCATTTTACTTTCTGTTTCCATAACACCTTTTTTGCGCTATTAATTTTAATATTATGATGTACTTTCTATAGTATCCTACAAACGCTATCTTTCATCTTATCTGAATTGCTCATTTCAATAGTAATCAAAATACAAAACTACATTTCTAAAAGTAAAAATCAAAAGCAAAAAATGTAATAGAAAAAGCATAATATACTACCAAAGCATATTTGATTGCAAATGACAAAATATATATGGTCTTACATAGTTGATAATAGGTACATAAGTTTAGAGTACATAATTTCAAAACAAAAAATTACATGAAAAAACAAGATCCCTTAGTCTTTCGCTTGTCAGCTCATGCACATCAAACCTGCAAAGAGCAATCACTAGTAATTTGAAGCACCAACGCAAAAAATTTGAAGCACCTAGCGTTCCCTGCATCAAACCACTTCCTGCAATGAAATGAAGAAAAAATAAAATAAACATTTGATGGTATTGTTCATATATACTAGTATTCTACTATCATGCTTCAAAAACTTATATAGAGGGAATAAAAATCTAGCAAACAATAACATTGATACCAAAGTCCAAACTTATTCGTTGATTGTATTTCGGCATGTTCACTATTAGTAATAGAAAAGCCTTGGATGGAAGCACTAAAGAGCTTCGATGCTCCTGTTCATAAACCAGTCTATGGATCTTAAGCTATATGCAAAGGGGTGTTTATAGAAGATCTTTAAATGTATCACCGTTTAGTCCTGTAGTCTATACTTGACAAATTTATTTTCTATTTTTCAATAGAAGTGTCATGGATATGTAAAAAAGGTAGAAGTACAGTTTTATTTTAAGCTGGTTTTGGTATTTGTATCAATGTTCTAATTTAAATGTGTTTTGATAACATTTTGATCTGGAAAAAAAAATTGAATCAAAACATCATTTTATTTATTTTAACAGGGAAGAACTAATAACAATAGTACAGGCAGAAAAAAAAACAGACATTATCCGTTAAAACCACACAATCTTTCGCTAAGCATAATAAAAAATCCATAATATACGAGGCTCAGGAGACATAAGCAACTCCAGTGAAATCTTTCGCCCGCTCACAGTTTAATGCCGATCGAGTGAAATTCATGAGAGAAATGTTACATATTTGTCTTCATTCATTGCATAATATGTAGTTTAGATTAGCTAGGAAGGTTGAAATGAAAGGGCCAAATTATAACAAAGGAAAACACCATGCAAGCAAGCAAGCAAGAAATTCAAAAATCTATGCACAACACATACAACTCAACTGTCTACTTTAAGGGCCCAGTCTATTTCTATCCCAAATGACACGTTAATGACTTGTGTACCAATTTTGAAAAAGTCACTAGCAAATCTTCTCTCTAACACTGTTTTGGTTCTAAATAAGAACTTTAATTTGTAATTGCATATAAAACCACAGTCAATGTATTGATGGACTGATCTTTGAGTTGGATTATTTGCAATCATACAAGTAAGAATCGGTATCTAGTGAAGTAAATATGAATTTTGCAATGTGAAAAAATAAAACATAGTTTTATTCGCTATCTTGATTGGTACCCAGTAAGAATAGACGCTTGATAGCAATGCCATCAAGTGAGGATGATTTCTAAATTTTAACAGATGTCGGTATTGCTGTTTGTATACTAAAATTTCATACGAACCATGAATTTGATAACCAAGTATGCATTCATTTTCAACCTAATTAAACACCCTACGTATCGGCTAACCTCCATATTATAGGCACTTAATCAGTTCAAATTCAACTATTGGGATCAGACTAGTTTAATATATTGTAAACAGACTCATGTCTTCATTTCTTACAGTACAGAGTGTGATATCTTTTGGTAAATAAACAACATATTTCCTAATAGAATGATTTAGAAAAGGACAATATGAAGGCTTCTAGAGATTTGGATGGTCAAAATCATTGGTTATTAGAACTTGTCAAAAATGGTATTGAACTGGTTAAACAACAACTAAAGTACCTTATTACAGTTGATTCGCCTTCAACTGATCAACTACCTACATATAAGTAGGACGGCTGATTCATAAATTCAAAATTTTATATTTGAACAATTTTATTTAACAGTAATAAAATATGCTTACTATAAGTTGATTCCGTTACAAGATTCGTCGTAGGCCAAGCTATTGTAGAGCCAACGGCATCTTCAATGCATGCAAACTCCGTAGTAGGTCTCTACAAATGTGAGGTTGGAACTTTTGCAACATCAATCCAAACTCTAGCTGCATCCTCTCCCAATGGAACAAAATGGACCGTAATGTTTGGATCAGTCGAAGCTACGCGTCCCTCGGCAACAATATTTCCCGTTCCAAAAACATCAATCAACTTACATTTATTCAATGCAGAATTTGCAACCTACCAAGTAACATAAATAATTGTTTTCAACTATAAATTATATGGAGTATTTGAAACATATTGCCTCACGAACAAACTTGAACTATTTATTTGAACAATAAATAGTATATTACCATAGGAGTTGATACACGGTTTGTCAAAGGACTGAAAGATGCTTCGGTGTTTGCTTTATCAATGACTACTTTAGATTCTGGCCAAGCTACTTTGCTACCAACCGCTTCTTCAACATATCTCATATTAGCAGTTGGCTTCCATTAAAATGCCTTCACTTTTTTAGGATTGTCTATCAACACTAGCTTGGCGGATGTTCCAAGAGGAATGCCATTAACAAGTTGTTTTGGATAACTATGACATATTCGTCCTTCCGCAACTAATTCTTCACTTCCCAACCAATCAAAAAGCTTGCATTTGTTATCTTCACTTCCACTCTACAAAAAAAAATTCATACTCATATATGCCATATCAAGCTCTACTCTATATTTCCAGTCTCATTTGCTAAGGTGCAGCTACCACTGAAACTAGCCAAAAATAAGAAGAAATTAAATTAAAATGTTACCACATTGTCTTCTTTCTCTTGTTCAATCATGCGTACAACTACTCTTTCAGCTGGCCATGCTACTATCATGTCCTTAGCTTCTCCAACACGTGTCATAGTAGCTGCAGTCCTCCACAAATAAGAATCTGTTATCCTTGGAAATTCTATCAAAATTTTCATCGCATTTGGTCCTAAAGGAATTTGATGTACAAGCTCATTCAAATCACTTGATAAGACTCTTCCTTCAGCAACTATTTCATCACACCCATTACAATCCAATAATCACATTTTTCATGTATTTTCTCCAAAATACCCTACGATTAATTAAAAACCAAGTAATTAATGAATTATATATAAAAAAAACAAAATGTTGCAATGTAATTCAATGTTACCATTTTAGATGTGCCTGCATCAATTCGATTTTCTTTACCTTGGTTAACCAATAAATAAGTTAGCATTTTATCACTAAATTATAATAAAAACCATAATTCGGGGGCAAGCATGCTGCTTGGAGTTAAACACATATCATTTTTTTTTGTTACTTGATAAAACTGACATGTACTTTGAAATCTCCATATGCTAAATTGTTCTCATTGTTGTTAGCGGTATATATATAAGTATAGATTCAAGTGTATATTTCTTAGTTGAAAAGATAAAATGACTTACTGAAAAGATAACTCTCACCAAGTTAAAACAAATAAAAAGAATATACCTGATTCTTCACTAGCATGTGAATCATCTGCTTTAATTCCATAATTGTATTCTGGCATTCGGTTAGTTTCTTATCATTAGCCCTTGATAAAATAAACTTGGTGAGAGTTATTCCTCTTCCCATTGCTCTTAGTCGCCCAGGTTTGTCTTGTCCTAGCACTTGTGCAAGAGCATCATTACTTGGTGAGCTAGATTGTGATTCACTTTCACAACTTTTTATCTTCTCATGTAATACGAGTGTCAATTTATACTAATAGCCTTACTGACATATATAATGACTTCCTTTGTAAAAAAAAATTTCAGGTTTGATAATGCTTTTTAAAATGCTAATAGCCTATATTCTCAGTCAACTATCACTTGGTATTACTATACTAATTATATATGAGGAATTTCATACCAGTTTATGTACTCTTAAGCAAAAATTGACGTTGCCAAGACAGACCAGTCATAGTGTATCAATTACTATTTTCAACAACTGGTAAACTGTGTCATGATTTGTCAATATCAGTCTACTCAAAAGGGGCTAAGGCTAACCTGGCATCAACTATCTAACCATCTATATTCTCAGAAATAGTAATCACTAGTAATTGTTTTTCTGTTCTACTTAGTTTTTCTAGACGAACATGAAAACAATTAACTTCTGTTTTAGTCCAAAAAAGTTTGGTGGGAATACATGTGAAATAACTACAAAGTTCATTCCTGACATATGCAATTTTATATGGTTTTAATAAGAAAGAATTATTTGTAGGCTTTGTTGATTTTCTGTTATGTCTTCCCTGGCATATGATACGTTGATACCTTGCAAGAGTTAGTAATTAGATTGTAAGCCTCCAGTAATTTACAAAAAAAAACTTATTTAGTTGTTATTATGTGTGTTTGTCAGGTCTTGTGATGTTATGAATATAAGTTTTTAATATGATTTCACTAAAATATCATAATGCTCAAAAACATGGTATATGTATATTTGCATTTAGGCTACATATTTGTTTAGATGTTCTCCAAGTATTAGTTTGGTCGGTTTGCATGAAAAGAGAACCAGCTAGGTGATTTTTCAAAAATAACCAACATACAGCATAACAATTTAACTTCCTACGAACCCCTTAATAGTACATTTTGTGTACATATTTCGTGTAGGTTTTAAAATATTCATGTAGGTTCCAAAATATTCGTGTAGGTTCCAAAATATATCAATAAGTATCAAAAGGCCTTACAATAACATCTACAACAGTCGTATTCACCGGTTCACCGTTTTTTCGAGTGCGAGATTTAATCCAAACTCGAGCTCTGGAGATGGAAGATGGATCTTCACTCTGCTCTTTCTGCATTAAAACGAAGACTAGTTTATTAGTGAGATATCTTTAACATTGATAAAAAATGAAAGATCGAAGAAGTCTAAGTCATATAATTTTGAATCCAAAATAATTTCTCACCATTTCTTCAGTTAATCGAGTCATTCCTTTGCGGCTGCATGTGTGTGGGAATTGCTTCCGTCTTATGGCTTTGTATTTCTCACTTTGTGTCCACAATGAAATGTGATTGTTAAAAAATAATCAATAATAAGGATCTGATTAATGATTAAATATATTTTTTAACCTTAAAGGCTGGACTTGTTTTCAACTTAACAAAATATCTCCACTCCTTCATACTGTTGATGTTGTCTGGTTTTAACTGAAGTATTTCTTCTTTGGTTTTTGCTTTTCCTAACTCCCTAACGAATCTGCTTTTCGAGTCCCTCCAAATAGTTCCCATTTGATGAAATATAGACACTTTTTGCCATTCTTCGTCTAATTTAAATCTAGCCCAATATCAGTATGAAAAATGAAAGCAAGATTGTAAATATAATAAAGTGCTTAAACTGATTATAAAGTGCCTACTGCTATGATTTATCAAAAATTAAAGCAAGATAGTTATGTACGTACAAATTGCAACTTTTTTGGTCACAGCAAAATAATTCAGGTAACACACAAACACATGGACACCAGCAAGACAATACATCGAAACATTAAAAATATTCAGCAAAATAATTTCTTCTTTGTCTATTTTAATTGTTCAAACTACAAATATTCAGTATTCATGAATTATGATTCATGAATTCAAACTGTTTCGATTTATTTTTCCAACTGAGTTTATAGTCCAAGAAATATAATAGAACTTGTTGCTATTGACAGTATTAGAAGTCATATGGTATTCCCACAAAACAGTCAAGTGTACAAAAGATCAGTAA
Source organism: Allium cepa (assembly GCA_030765085.1). Classification (NCBI taxonomy): domain Eukaryota; kingdom Viridiplantae; phylum Streptophyta; class Magnoliopsida; order Asparagales; family Amaryllidaceae; genus Allium; species Allium cepa. Next base: position 390,924,625 of record CM060935.1, read on the forward strand.
AAAAACTGTCAAGTGTAAGATAAAATTTAAAAAATCATTGTCTCATACCTTAATGGATTTCCACAAAACAATTTTTCTATCATCATCGAGAAGCCTCCAATCATCAAGTGTAAACGGAACAACCCTTCGGACAAGCGGTCCTAAATAAGAAGATAAACTAACTAATCCAGGTCCTATTGGCTCTGCCGTCGAATTAAATTCTACTTCAACTCTACTCATAGAATTTGAAGGAAGCCTTTTCATTTTTGTTGGACCTCTAATAGTTCTTTTCCCTCTTGGATTTGCATTTTCATGAACCGGTCCATCATCTTCCAATGAAACTTCATAGTTTTCGCCAGTTTGCATTGCATTGTCTTCAGGTACTTGCATGTTGTCCTCAAGTGCTTCAGCTACTGTTTCATCTTCCATCACATTCGAATGGCTACGGTCGATAAGCTCTTCCTTGACTATAGACTGATTTAACGCAGCTTTTGGTACCTTAGTTTCTTTTTGTTTGACATTTCCTCTCTTCCTCTTTGCCATTATTCTACAAATAAAAATAAATAAAGAGTTAAGTTGATGTAATAGTATTAGAAGCAACATAATGTATACATAATATTTACAGGGAGTAATATGTCAAGCTTTCTGGTGATATTTTGACAATAGAGTTAATGATATTTTGACAGATAAGCAATTTCAGTCGGATGATGTAGTAGGTAATTTGAAGCAGCTGCTAACTCTATGAACGTGAATAACACAAACAGTTGTTATTATGCCTTGCTGAAAAAATTTCTAAGCCATTGAGCCTTGCATAAAAACTAGAATTTATAAAGTCTACAGTTTATCCCATCTATAATGTTGTTTTAGTCACAATGATTTAAGCTTCCAGTTTAAATTGTACATAGAATAAACTAAATTTGTCCAAATTAATTAACAAATGGTAAACATGCAGTGCAGTGTGCACTAAAAGATGGAGGAGGTTGTCTGAGCCAAAATTACCGACCTGAATCTGGTGGACTGAAATTGATTTGGAGAGGCTGTTGACAGACAATTTCATATGGATTCAAAGGACGAGGGTCGCACATGCCCAAAACAAACAAGTGTGGAATGTTATACACAAGTCTATGTTTTGACCCTTAAATGCAATGCAGATAAGAGGCTGCTTAGCTTACTTACAATGCAGATATGTTCTTGACATGTAAATACATTGTCTATGTTTGAAAATAGTGCAAAATAAATATGGCAATCCCTATCAGATTGAACTCAATCGATTTATTTCAATCTAGCAAAATTATTCAGAACATAACAAAAGAACTATAGACCCAGTGAGAACTGTTCTGTCTACTTGTGTGTGATTTATCAATAATACAGAACGCATATCACCATATCATCAAATAGTAGACATACAAAACCCAAAAAAACAAGCACATACTAATATAACAGTAGAAAAAGAACTCAAAAAGGATGGGAAACCCATCACTAATCTCATTGCTGTGTGTGCTGGTTTTTTGGGTTTGGAGACATTCAGACTCATCACAATGCACAACAAAGTGTCACTCATTTTCCGGTTTGGGTAAGAAAAGAATCGTATGCACACTACTTACGCAATAATAGAATATATACTCATTATCTTGAACCAACAGCAATGAGACTTTTACAGTTTGAACCAACAGCTAACTATTACTGATCCTATAAACGAATTAACAAACCTTGTTTTAACTACTCAAATATGCCTTTGCAATCCTCTCTAACATAGCTAACATCGTCATTAGAATCATCAACATCCATATCGATTTCTCTGTAATCTTCCCCAACATAGTTAACTTCATCAACCGATGTCTCTAACTCATGAAAGCCTCTTGGTGGTGTCTTCATTACCACATACCAATTAGAGTCATCATTGTCTTTTAAATAAACAACTTGTTTTGCTTGAGATGCAAGAATATATGGATCTTTTGAAAATGAAGCTTGATTTTGATGCAAATTTACAAGAGTGAATCCATCTTCAACCTTTACACCATTTCCAACATTTGCCCAATGATATTTAAAAATGGGAACATAAAACACATGATAATATAACAAAAATATATCGGTCAATATCCCATAGTAAGTAACTATGTCAACCACTTGAGATATATCTTTTGCACTAGCTCTACATATGGTAGTGTCATCATAAGTAACCCCACTATTTTGAGTTTCTCTGTCAATGTCTTTTGTATGAAAACGTTGTCCGTTGATGATATATCCTTTATAGGACAAGACGTCATTCTTTGGACCGTATGCAATCCATTTTAACATTTTATCATGATCTTATGAGCTAATAGGTATCTGTAAAAAATATTTAATATATATGTCACAATGTTTTGAAACCAATGTTAATTTATTATAAAATTTAACCAACCTTCTTTTTAATCCAATCGACAAAGTTATCTGTATGTTTTTTCCAATGTAAGGTTGCGCTTCTTCCTATACGTTTGTCTGAATCTTGCAACTCCTTCAAATGCAAACTGATAAAGAAATAGTTATGTCGACTTATACTTGCAATTAAGTACATCAAAACAATATAGACATACTATAAAATTCACTTACTCTAAAAACGGTTCAACCATTGCCATATTCATTAACACGGACAAATGAGCATTTTTTTCTCATTAGAAGATAATGTAACTGTCTTAGACGCAGAAATTGGACGTCCTTCAAGCATTACAGAATTTTCATAGTCCTCATTTCGAACACCTTTCTCTTCTATGTGTCCTGTTTTTTTTCTTTAAAAAATCACCAAAATATCTCATACATTCTTCAGCAAGATAGGATTCAGCAATACACCCCTCAGGTTGTGCGGGATTTCTTACATAATCTTTAAGTGTTTTCATATATCTTTCAAAAGGATACATCCAACGGAAATGAACCGGCCCACACAACCATGCTTCTCTTCCAAGTTGAATTGTCAAATGTATCATTATATCAAAAAAAGAGGGAGGAAAATATCTTTCTAGTTCACATAATATTATAATAATCTCATCATCAAGTTTCTGTAGATTTTCTCTATCAAGCACGCGCTGACATATTTTATTAAAGAATGAACATAAACGAACTATTGCTTCCCTTAGTTTCCTTGGCAATAGTCCTCTTATTGCAGCCGGAAACTACTGTTGCATTAGAACGTGGTAATCGTGAGATTTTAAACCACTAACATTGTAATCCTCCAATGAAACACAATTTTTCAAATTTGAACAATAACCATCAGGTCCCTTGAAATCATACAACCTATTGCAGAAGGTTTTTTTCTCATAATTTGATGATGTATATGGAGCCGGCGGAAGATATGTTTTTTTCCGCGAGGTTGTGCATAAAGTCCATGTCGAATTCCCAAATCCTCTAGATCTTTTCTCGAGTTAATTCCATCTTTTAACTTTTTATCATGCAGTATCGTGCCCAAAATGCTTTCACCGACATTTTTCTCTGCAGGCATCACGTCTAAGTTATGACATAAGGGAAGCTCTTGAAAAACAAAGAGTGTAATACTTCATCGATATAATATTTTATTGTTAATCAAGTGTAAAATAATAAAACTTCACACTAACCTCCCAATTTTGCAAATCGAAGAATAATGATCTTTTTTCCATCTTGATAGCTCCATTTTCATAGGATCATTAGCTTCGGTTTCTCTATTATGGCAACACTTCCTTTTTTCATTTGTTTCTTTATATTTTTCTTGCTTTTCTTTCCTTTTTTATTGTTTTTTCATCTTTAATTTCTTTTCCAAAATTATTTGGAAAGTCTTTTAAAATATTAGAGATGTTCCTTCCAGTTAAAATTTTAGGCCTGCTTCCATTCTCTACAGTATTATCAAACCAAACCTTTTGTTTTCTCATTTGATTAGAAGGATGTAAGAATCTTCTATGACCCATATAAACAGTCTTCCGGCTATGATTCAACCACCGATGGTGAGTATTCACGCCACATGATGGACATGCTTTTTTACCCTATACGCAGCATCCGGCGAGATTTCCATAAGCTGGAAAATCATTTATCGTCCATAACAAAACTGCTTTCAGATTAAAAACTATTTTAGCAAATGCATCAAAAACTTCAACTCCATTATTCCACAAATGATGCAAATCTTCTACCAATGGCGCCAAATAAACATCAATATCGTTCCCCGGTTGCTTCGGACCAGGAATTAGCAATGTTAACATAATATTCTCCTTCTTCATACACAACAAAGGCGAGAGATTATATGTTACAAGCATTATTGGCCAACAACTATATTTAGAATTTAACATAGAAAATGGATTAAAACCATCAGTAGCAAGACCAAGTCTGAGATTACGTGGATCCATTGAAAATGATTCCCATTTCTCATCCACTACATTCCACGTTATAGAATCCACCGGATGGCGCATTTGTCCATCGTTACTTTTGTTATTAAAATGCCATCTTAAATCTTCTGCCATTGTTTGCGATCTAAACATTCTTCTAAATCTTGGAACTATTGGAAAATATCGCAACACTTTTACCGGGATCCCTTGCATAACCTCTCTTGTACGTTGATTAGTCTTCCATCTCGAAAATCCACATTTTGGACGACTATCCAAATCTTTGTACTCTTTTCCAAAAAGACAACATTCATTCTCACAAGCATGAATTTTCTCAAAACCCTTATCGAAAATTTTAAGAAATTTCTTCACTTCATATATGGTTTTAGGAATTACATTATCCTTTGGTAACAACGACTGTTACACGATTAGAAGCTTATCAAAACCATTATCAAATAACCCAGTCTCACATTTAAAGTTATATAAGGCAATAATGGCAGATAACTTTGTTTGATCCGGACAATCAGGATATAATGGGGTTTCTGCGTCTTCTAATTTTTTTAATAAATCATCTTCTCGTCTCTGCACATTATCATCGTCGTTATTATTAGTAAAAAAGAATGATTGATGAAATCTTCATCTTCGTATTGAATGCCTTTGAATAAGTCATATGCACCATCCAACTTAATCTTTTTCCCTATGTATATTTGCTCGCAGTGATTGTACCATCTACCACTTTTATATTTAGGATCCATTCCCCTTATAATCAAATGTTCGAACAATGGTGACTCCAAATTGGTGAGTGAGGTTTCGACAATCCAAGCAAGGGCATAACATTTTTTCCATATTTCCTAAACTTTTCTTTGCAAAATTCACAAAATTCCAAGCCCCTTGTTCGTACTCACTACTAGTTCTGCAATTGCAAAATTAACAAAAAATAAATATATTTTTTCAAAATCAAAACATATCTTTGCTCGCAGTCACTGGTAGTTTACCTGTGTAGATGCACCCAATCTTTATCCATCTTGAGATGCGATACTACTTAAGCAAGCAAATCTCTAAAACTTAAAACAATATTTAGTTAGTTGTATTTTGCTGGATACAATCATACTAGAAAGATGATTCAATGATATAGCCCTATGTTAATGTGAATGCTTCTATACTACAGGCAATGGTAACAAAGTGAAAGGTATTTTACTGTTCAGCTTTTTTGGCAGAAGTATGTGTAATAAAAATGAACTGGCATTGTGGTAACTTGTCATATAACACCTCATATATATGGACAATCATGACCCATGCGCATCCAGGTTTCATAAAGTCATTTTGTCAATGTACGTGGGCATAAATTTGTTTTTTAAATGGTTGCATCAATTTAAATCATTAAATTTTAGCTTTTAATTTTAATACGAGGAGTATTGAACATGAAAATTAAGATTGTCGGCCCAAAGAAGTAAGAAGTGTAATAGTGCATCTACTTACCAGGTTTTGTAGATAACAACTTATTTGTCCTGCTACATATCATATTAACGGACTGTTATACCAAAGTCAAGCTATTTACTTATACAAATGGATAATAACCGTACGAAAAGTTATTATTAAACAACAACTATTACTTTTACGGGTTGTTACAGTATTACGTATCATACAAACAGATTTGTATCGCATCCAATTGTCAAAATAATGAAATTGGGCTATAAAGAAAATGAGACTCTGTTATAGTATTCCTTTCACTCGAATTGTCAAGCTGCTTCTTTTCTTTATGCTAGGACCAGAAGATGAAGGCCCAAAAACAACCAAATTTTACAAGAACAAGGAACACATGGGATTTACCAATGCTAATGATTGTTGTTCTAAACCAGAAAAATCTTAGGGGAGAACCTGTTAACTTGAAGTATGTCAAATTTCAAAATGTTCGTTGTTTCACAATATTCATTGAAGATAATAAGAACGGTGAAAAAAGTAGGTTGAATTCTCTTTTAGGGATCAACTGTACAGGATACCACAAATATGGAGGAGGTAAAGATAGTTGAAGAGTATTAAACCCTCAAATGAGAACAATTGGAAAATCTGGACCTAGATTTTTTTTCTTATATCAGTCAAGAATCTCTACTGCTCTGATTACTCGGAAGTTTCTTATATACCAAAAAGTTTAATGATGTAGTCGCTTTCAATCGGTCTTGAAGGAGGCGCAAAATGGCTGGCAAACAAATTGAAAGGTATATAACACTTGTTACTAGAATGGGAGTAAATCTGCATCTTTTAGAGACACGCCACTCAAGGACACTCAAGGGCTCATCGGCTTCCAACAAAAATTAGTTTTGTTTTGTTACTCGGCTTTGAATCGATGCGTGCCGTGCATTTATGATAGTTAATTTTGAGCTATATGTATGTGAATTCTGCTTTGTAAAGCGTTCTTCTTTGTGCAGTTTTTTGTTGTTTTCCGTGTACAAATTAGCAAGAGTTGTTTCAAGATTTTATCAGCTTACTATCAGGAAATGAAAGGCGAACTTATGATTGATTATTAGATTGGTTAATTGATTTCCAAAAACTAAAAAAGTTAACAATTTAAAATTTAAAAACTTAAATGTCAATTGTTGATATATCAACATCTGGTCAACATATATAACCATGTTGAGAACTTTAACTTAAACATGGTATGTGTGGTAATTCAAATATTGTTGTAGCAACTGTTTTCTTTTCATACATTTCCAGTTTTGACAATGTACTCAATAGAACATATAGTATAAATGGTTGAGCAGTAAAAATTTTGAAATAATATTTTGATGTAACCAACAACAGAAATCAAACTATTAAATTTAATAACTATTTGTTCTTTTATTAGATTTTTTCTAAGAAAACGAGTTGTTCTTTTACGAGGAAAGAACAATTATGTGATTTCATCCTTTATAAGTCTGGTGGGTAAGTCTTCCTATACACCCTTAAAAAAAATTAAAAATAACCCTCCTACAAAACCTAGTAACTACAGTTTATATAAATAAACAAAAAATAATAACACAAATCCTAAATAAACTAGAGACGTAATAACTAGCAGCAACAACAATCAACAACGACATCGTAATCAACATAAGCAGGACTAACATAATAGCTAGCAAAACACAGTAAAACGAAAAATAAGAGAAGATTACCTAAACCAAAGTAGCTAACAAGACCTCTAAAAAACAGCAAGCTAAGCTAGTGGATAACATAAGAAGGACCAACCTAATAGTTTTTAGAACTTATGATTGATTTATGTTGAACCAAGAAATTGACTACTTACTATGTACTGGGTTCTTTCAATAACAAAAACCTTAAATATAAGAAAGATGATTTCTATAGCAAAAAAAAATGGATTATGCTTTCAATAACAAAAACCTTAAATAGATAATAGGAACGAAACAAGGAAGAAAATACTCACTACGTCTCATGATTCAGAGATTGCAGAGCCCGTCGAAGATGCTAGTGTGAATCAGAGAGGTCAAGTTTTAGGAATTTGTGGAGTTTGTGGAGTGAATTGAAATTCGGCGGTTTGGGGGATATTTTAGTCGAGATTGGGAAAGACGAGGGAAATTTTAGTTTTGGAGGCCTTTGTTTTTATTTTATTCCGCGTTCCTTTTCATTCGCGCGCGTCTTTATTGGGTCGGGTAATATAGCATAATGCGGTGATATATAACAAAATGTTTGTCTTATTGATTTTACTTCATTTACATAGCACAATTTATACATTACTTTATTTTCTTTAATTATTTTATTACAGCACTTTAATACAATGCTATGACACAAAGCTATTTATATCATATTTTCTTGTAGTGACACAGATAAATAATTCACAGTTCACAGCTCAATCATATCACCGAACATCATACATCAGGGATGTCATACAATTCAAAGCATTCAATACAATCCAAACATCCATAAGTAAGATCAATTAATCATCTGATTAATTTAAATCAAATTAATTACTTATGAATAATTTACTAATCCTGGTTAATTAATTATTAATTAATTACAAAGAACTTTAATTAATTATCTTTTAACCATTTATTAATTAGCCTTTAATGATAAATTTATTAACCTTTAACAATAAATTAATCAACCTCAATTAATCAATCAATCAACCTTTAATTATAAATTATCTTTTAATTACTTACATTAAGTAATTAACCTTTAATTAATTAACCTTTAACCATTAATTAATTCACCTTTAATCATTAATTAATTAACCTTTAACTATTTAATCATCCTTTAATTAACTATCCTTAATTAATTACATTAATTAATTAACTCTTAATTAATTAACATTAAATTAATTATAATAAGTGATTATCCATAATCACTTATATAAATAAATTACAAATTAATTACATTGAGTAATTATCCTTTAATCAATTGATTAATTGTCCTTTATTACTAATCAATTTTTCTTAATTACTTTCATTAAGTAATTTACCTTTAAGTAATTAATTTTCCTTAATTACTTCCACAAATTAACCTTTAATTATTAAGTAAATAATTATCCTATAATTAATTTAAGATAAACCATTTATCTTAATCAAATACTTCGTTTCATTATCAAACTATAATTGAAAACACTCAGGGATTTAAATCAAATAATTAACCTAAATAAAAATTATCAAGATAGATTTAAAAAAAACATTATACTTTAAAATTTCATCCTTTGAAATTTTGCTTGAAAACTTTTTCCATATTTATATTTTAGAAACTTGTTTGATGATGACATATCAACAAATGAATTTAAAACATTTTATCATTTGAATTTTAAGTTTAAATAAACTTAAAAATTATCTTAATTAATTTAGGTTAATTAAATTATAAAAATTTTCTTTAACCAAACATTTTAAAAACATTATTTATATAGAGAAAATAAATTTGAACTTAATTAATTTTAGATTTGAAACAAGAACCCGAGTCGACTTCGGCTATCAACCCGATTCGTTTGCAAAATTACCCGAACATTTCCCCAAGCTACCCCTTTTCTTCTTTTAAAAAACTTGATTTTATTTTAAATTTTTAGAACTGTGACAATCGTGCACACCAACCCGATGTTTTCTTCAAGCCATCACCACGATTTCACGAGCATGACTACGAGTTCAATATCTTCTTCTCCAACCATCATCACAAACAATCACCCAGATAAATGCATGGACAGGTGCATGTGCACAGTCGAAAGACACAACTCCGACCATCACTCCGGCCCTCGACAAATCGTCGACATCTTCGCTGACCCCTACGTCCACCCAGATTGACGAAATCGATCACCAATCGAAAACGAGATATTCGACCAAAAAATTGGAACAAACCCGATCGGAAAATTGCCACCAGCCATCACTTCCGACCATTGGATCACACGCCGACCAACCCAGAGCTACTCCACGTCACCACGCTTCGATCCCACCACTCGCAATTGAGTCCGGTCTTCCCATGGCGATGCATTCGCCTCGAACACATCGACAACCCAAACTGTCGACCGAACCCTATTTCGATGATCCCTGGCCACCGGACCTACGATAAAACCCTCCACTTTTTTTCCAGCAACAACCAAGCTACCCGCTACCTCTAGAGTTGATCTCGACGAACTTCACTACACCGATCGTCGGAAATCGGCAATCAACCCAAATTTGAACAACTTTGATTTTCTCAACAATTACTTATTTAAAAATCATGATCTTCATATCAAAATTCAACATTTTACTCAACGTTTCAGATTATATAATCAAAGATTGAAATTAGCTTGATCGATTTTAACCCATGTTTTGATTTTCACTGTAATTCATAAATTTTTGAGATAAATACACAACCATTATGCTTGAAATCATTTTTATAAATGATGTTTCCTTGTTTCAAATGTTTGTTCTTCAGAAATCAAAGTCCAATATTATTTCAATGGGAAGATATGAATTTTTTTATGAATTTAGGGATTGTTATTCAAACAGGGAAGATATATATATCTACAAAAACTCATATATACACAGACCTTTGCATATATACAGACATGCAATGATATCCATACAACCAGATTTCAATCACAAGCATCAGGTATTTATCACACATAATCAAAATATTTGAGTGGGTAGTTTGCTCACCTAGTCTTGAAAATAGAGGCCTGGAAATGCTCTAGAATTTGAAATCAAGGAACTAGAATTTAGCATTTTGATTGAACTGGATTTTGATTTGAATCCTTGATGTTTGAATCTGATCTGTGCTTCTTTACGTTCAAATTATATAAGATATGTGCTATTTATTTATATAAATAGATTGAAATAGAATTTGGATTGAAAATTCAAGAATAAATATTTTAGAAATAAAATTGTATTTATTAACATTATATTTCAAAGGAACTAATATATATGTATATGTGATTATTTATTTGTGTATAATTAAGTTTTAAATCATTCTCTTTAAAATGGTTGTATATATATAAGGATATTTTAACTTTAGTTTAAAATTTAAGTAAGATTAATAAAAGACTAATATTCTTTCTTTTAAAATTATATATGAACTATGTATAGTTTGTAAAAATAAAAGTTTAAACATAATACATTTTCTTAGTGTAAATATAAACATAAGAAACCATATTACATAAATTTATTAACATAAGTGTCTAAAATATAATTCAAAAAATTATCTAAAAGAAAGGATTTAAAAATATTACCTAAATTTAAATAATTAATAAAAATATAAGTTAAGGGTTTCAACATAAAAATATATAAAAAGACATTTGTAAGGTTAATAATAAAGGATATTAACATTTATAAGCAATTTAAACAAAGATTTAAACAAGTGTAAAACATGTAGAAGAAAATATAACAAGTGTCATTTGTCTTTTATTTTCAAATTAATAAATAAAATGTAAAACAAGCATATATGCATCTATACTTCCCTTCTCAGTTTCTTTTCTTCAAACTTATTTCAAAAGCCAAAACCAGGAATTAAAAACAAAAGTAAAAAAATCCTCAAAAATTTTCAAATTTCGGAAACAAAACTCAAAAGCATACAAAATCCAAATCAAAACAAAAGATAGAAAATCAAAGAACAACATCAGTATTCAAGTTTTCAACCTCAAGCAAATAAAGATTCAAGCAAATCAAATTCAAGTGCAAATTTCAGTTTTTAAATCAAACCTGTAGATAAACAAGTTCCAGTTTTTCAAAGATCAAGCTTAGTTCAATTTAAATGTAAAGAAGCACAGATCAAATTCAAACATTAAGGTTTCAAATCAAAATCCACTTCAATCAAAATGCTAAATTCTAGTTTCTCAGTTTCAAATTCCAGTGCATTTCTCGGCCTCTGTTTTCAAAACTAGGTAAGCAAACTACCCTCTCAAATATTTTGAATGTGTGTGATAAATACCTGATGCTTATGATTGAAATCTGGTTGTATGGATATCATTGCATGTCTGTACATATATGAGTTTCCGTAGATATATATATATATATATATATATATATATATATATATATATATATATATATATCTTCTCTGTTTAAATAACAGGCCCCAAATTCATAAAATAATAATCATATTTTGCAATTGAAATCATATTGGACTTTTATTTCTGAAGAGCAAATATTTGAAACAATGAAACATCATTTATAAAAATGATTTCAAGCATAATGATTGCGTACTTATCTCAAAAATTTATAAATTACAGTGAAAATCAAAACATGGGTTAAAATCGATGAAGCTAATTTCAATCTTTGATTATATAATCTAAAACGTTGAGCAAAATATTGAATTTTGATGTGAAGATGATGATTTTTTGGATAAGTAATTGTTGAGATAATCGGATTTGTTAGAATTTTGGTTGATCGCCTATTTCGAACGATCGGTGTGATGAAGTTTGTCAGGATCAACGCTAGAGGTAGCGGGTAGCTTGGTGGTTGCAGGAAAAATAGTGGAGGGTTTTACCGTTGGTCGTGGTGGCCAAGGATCATCGGAATAGGGTTTGGTTGACAGTTTGGGTTGTCGATGTGTATGAGGCGGATGCATCGCCGTGGGAAGATCAGACGCGATCATGAGTGGTGGGATCAGAGCGTGGTGACATGGAGTAGCTCCGGGTTGGCCGGCGTATGATCCAGTGGTAAGAGGTGATGGCTGGTGGTGATTTTCCAATCGAGTTTGTTCCAATTTTTGGGTCAAATATCTCGTTTTCGATTGGTGGTCGATTTTGTCAATCTGGATGGATGTAGGGGTCAGTGTAGATGTTGACGATTTGTCAAGGGTCGGAGAGATGGTCGAAGGTGTGTTGTTCGACTGTGCACGTGCACCTGTGCATGCCTATATCTAGGTGATTGTTACTGATGATGGTTTGAGAAGAAGATGTTGAACTCAAAGTCATGCTCATGAAATCGTGGTGATGGCTTGAAGAAAACATCGGGTTGCTGTGCATGTTTGTCACAGTTTTAAAATTTTAAAACAAAATCAAGTTTTACAAAAAAAGAAAAGGGGTAGCTCGGGGAAATGTTCGGGTAATTCTGTAAACGACTCGGGTTGATACCCGTTGTCGAATCGGGTTCATGTTGGAATGGTTTTAATTCTAAAATAAATTAAGTTCAAATTTATTTTCTCTATATACCTAATGTTTTTAAAATGTTTGGTTGAAGAAATTTTTTATAATTTGATTAACCTAAATTAATTAAGATAATTTTTAAGTCTATTTAAAATTAAAATTCAAATGTTGAAGATAAATGTTTTAAATCCATTTGTTGATATTTCATTATCAAACAAGTTTCTAAAATATAAATATGGAACAGGTTTTCAAGCAAAATTTCAAAGGATGAAATTTTAAAGTATAATGTTTTTTTAAAATTTATCTTGATAATTTTTATATAAGTTAATTATTTGATTTAAATCCCTGAGTGTTTTCAATTATAGTTTGATAATGAAACGAAGTATTTGATTAAGATAAATGGCTTATCTTAAATTAATTATGGATAATTATTTACTTAATAATTAAAGGTTAATTAATGGAAATAATTAAGGGAAATTAATTATTTAAAGGTAAATTACTTAATGAAAGTAATTAAGAAAAATTGATTAGTAACTAAGGATAATTAATCCAATGATTAAAGGATAATTACTTGATATAATTAACTTGTAATTTATTTATATAAGTGATTAGGGATAATCGCTTATTGTAATTAATTTAATTTTAGTTAGTTAAGGGTTAATTAATTAATGTAATTAATTAAAGGATAATTAATTAAAGGATAATTAAATAATCAAAGGTTAATTAATTAATGATTAAAGGTGAATTAATTAATGGCTAAAGGTTAATTAATTAATGCTTAATTACTTAATGTAAGTGATTAAAATATAATTTATAATTAAAGGTTGATTGATTAATTAAGGTTGATTAATTTGTTGTCAAAGGTTAATTAATTTATGATTAAAGGCTAATTAATAAATGATTAAAAGATAATTAATTAAAATGGTTCGTAATTAATTAATAATTAATTAACCAGGATTAGTAATTCATTCATAAGTAATTAATCTGATTTAAATTAATCAGATGATTAATTGATCTTACTTATGGATTTTTGGATTGTATTGAATGCTTTGAATTGTTTGATATCCCTGATGTATGATATTCGATGATATGATCGAGCTGTGAACTGTGAATTATTCATCTGTGTTGAATTTACATATTTATCTGTGAATCTGTGAATGAAGATAAGTGTTAAAGGATTATATCGCTTATCAATATTGTTGTGCTTGGATTGTGATGATTGATGATATTGTATTGTTGTGTGTAAAACCCCTAGACCACACCACACACACAAAAATATGAATTTCACGAGGAATTTGTTAAGTCACAGATATTTTGAATTTAATATTATTTTACTCAAATGGTGAAATGATTTTAAAAGTTGAATTTTGAATCCAAATGGTTTGAAATGGAACTGGGTTGAATATGAAAAGCTTTTGGAAAAGTAATTTTGAAATTGAATACACTTTGTCTTGTTTCGAAATTATTTTGGAACTTATGGTTTGAAAGAGGTATACAGGTTATATATATATATATATATGGATTTTAAACCATTTTTGAAGTATATTAAAAGTATTATTTTGGGAATTTAAATTTAACCCAAGTTTATTCTTTAAGGGATATAACTTGTGCATATTTAATCAGATTTTCTCGAAACGAAAACTCTTTGTTTTCAAAAGATATTGCTTTCATATAAGAAAGAACTTCCATTTTTGTTGAAAGGATTTCGAGTTTTGAAATGGAAATGGTTTTGAATGCTATGAATGAATCTTTGTGAAAGATTGGTGAACTTGTTTTCAAAGTGTAAAGGATCTTAAAGGTGAATCTTTTGTTTAAAAGATTAAAGTGGAAATTTGTTTAAACCATTCAAAAGGAACGTTTTTGGGAAATATGAGTTGTGACTTAATTAAGATCCCAATATATCCATGTGGTTTTTAAATTAAGCGCTCATTATTCGATTTAGCAGAGAGAGGAATTTATGTCATAAAACCCATTTTGAATAATGATACGATGAATTAGATAGCATTTGAAGACGGTGGTGAAGACCTGGTATTTTCGAAAGCGAAAGGATTACCTGTCGAATGTCTCTGCACCGAATGGCCCCAGTATAGAGATTTGATCACCCTTTGTGATGGGGAGTCCGAAGGTGATTAGGGATTATCCGGATTTGCAAGGGCTTCTTTTGAAGTGCCTTCGGTTTCGTTCGAACCCGGAACGGACTTTTATGGACGTATGTCTGACGTTACACTTTGAGATGTAAATCTAGTTTCTATCAAATATATTTCTGTTTGGTGGCAGAGAATTTATTCTGTTAACTTAACACCCTTCTCTAAGACGTACAAACTCAAAGGTTATGTAGTTGATGGTTACTAGTGATAGATTCCCAATCTGGTAATGTGGCATACTAAGTGCTGCTGATCATTGGTTGATCGAAGCATGGCTTTTGTGAAAAGCGTAGCTTTGTGGGACGAGACTTCATCAGAACCTCACAACCTAAAAATAGTCGAAACAGGAAGGATGCAGCAAGGTTATCGGGGGTCGCTTCCCTTAGGGTATTCCCATTTCCTTTTGGATAAAAGTTGGTATCATGGTATGGATCCTAGATATTTAACCTATGTGGTTGTTGCTATTTGTCGGTGAATCCCGGGATAAAGGTTGGTTACGACCGGGGGATGACATACTCGTGTTAGTAGTTACATAGTTACAAAGGTAACCCGACCTTGTGTTGGCAGAGAGCTGGTTAAGTTCTCGAGGCGTCCCTCCAGAGGCGTACCCATAGGGTGTAGTAAGTTCCTCAGCCTGACCATTGTTGCAAATCCAATGCGCACCCTATACGGTTTTAGTTGTAGAACCTGCCATCTAATATGGTAGCTATAATAGGC
The DNA here is from genome assembly GCA_030765085.1 of Allium cepa. Lineage (NCBI taxonomy): Eukaryota > Viridiplantae > Streptophyta > Magnoliopsida > Asparagales > Amaryllidaceae > Allium > Allium cepa. Next base: position 390,940,311 of record CM060935.1, read on the forward strand.
ATACAATAATGGTACATATGCTAGCTAAGATTAATATTATACTTGCAAATGTGTTCTGCACTATGCACTAATAATAATATCAAAAGGATTTCGTGTATCAAGCATGTTTGACTATCATAAGAAGAAATCTTCACCAAGTGTGCGATTGCATTATGTGTGTGCTAGGAGGCCTTATGGTAGTTTCATTTTTCAAAAATCTTTGTGGATTTCTTTTTAATTTCTTTTGTTTGTTTTTGTTCAAAATAAACTGTTTTTGTTTTCTCACACCAGTCCCATGACTGACCTAGAGTTTATTGTTCCCTTTCTAATCTCTCGGTGCCTACAATTTTTCACACGGGCAGCCTAGAGTCATATTTTCAGAAAATCGAATAGTAGGTGTAGCTTTTGGCAATCTTTGGAGTCTTTGGTTTGGCAATCGCATTGTGGATCGGATTTGCTTAAAGTTTAGCACGACGGTTATTCGAGCTTGGAGTCTTTTGAGCTTTGACATTGAAGATATTGTCTTTCCGCTGCTGTTGTTGTCGTTTGCCTGCTGCTGTATTTCCGCTGTTGTGCATTTTTGGCTCTGATACCAAATGTAACGGCCGATTTTCAACGCTCGAAAATCGACAACCATACTTCACCCGTATTCGAATGCCGCAAATTCAAACGTTGAAATCCGATTCGTGGGAGCTTATAACACATTAAGTAATACAATTTAAAGGCTTGTAAAATTTATATATTGATAATAATGAAAATAATAAAAGTTAAAATTGTATTTAAGAATGATCTGTTCAATTGTAAAAATAGTTGTTTAGAATGGCATTTAAAAATACCGATCCGAGGCATAGTCTTGAAATTCGACGAAAACAGTTCCATCGGATCCATAATATTGAATTATTATCGTATTTCATATTTCTTAGTGTTTGGGGTTATCGTTTAATGGTGCGGGATATAAACGCGCTGAAATTTATATCGAAAATTTAATATAATAATTAGGCCCAAAAAGATATCTTCTCCATACGGTCGAATTGGGACTCGAGACCTTTTCCATTGCGTTCGAAATAGGGGTATAACATTATAAACGTCTAGCGGCATGCCACGATAGGAGTTCGAAATTGTAAGTTGCTTTTCAAAGCGAGATATTTTGTGCTTAATATATATATATATATATATATATATGTTGAATCACTAGTTTTTATTCATGACAAAGCAAGTTAGAAGAAAAAGAGAATTCACTACAAAAAGAGATAATCAAAGGACTATGGCTATATCATGACTTTTAATCTATCTTCTCACTATCTAGTACTTATGATTGAGTCTTAGAAAGTTGTTAAAATCTATCCTCAAGTAGTCCGCACTTCATATTTCCCATAATTAAACAAAACAGAAGCGTACGATGCAAAAAATACCTCAGCCAGTCGACTGGCTAAGATCATCCAGTCGACTGACTGTGCACATATACGACTATTTCTTTTTTTTTAAATCTAATGCATAGTCAGTCGACTGACCAAGAACGACCAATCGACTGACCCGAGACTAACTACCATATTTTTGGAAAGACATCTTCTTCTATGAAAGGAATTAACCCTTCTCTAAACGAAAATATATGCTCCTCTTCGTCAGAACCATTCACCAATGGCAGTAACTCTTCAACAACTATATATACATACTCCCAAACACTTCACATTAACCAATTTTCATTCTAACTGTCTAATACTCTTCTTGTGCTTTAATATTTGCATTCAAACTGCGAAAATAAGTTTTTACTGCTTTGAATCTACAAATAACTTTCATAATCTTTGATTCATAGCATTACCTTCTCTTCATATCTTCACGTACACTTCATATACTTGAGGATTTGCTTATAGGAGGTTTGTACTATCAGTGACAAATCAGTGTTATTAAGAACACACAATGTCACATATTATTTTGTATTAGTGAAGTCCTCTTCTACTGCTGAGGCGAAAATCCTGTTCAGTTGCTCAGGTGTCTGTTCTGCTGCTCAGACTGTATATACCTGTTCCTCCGGGTTAAGTGAGGGTTATTGTAGTTGAAATTCCAGAAGGAGTCTAGGACTAGACGTAAAACGGGAAGTTCGAACCAGTATAAAAATTTATGGCATACTTGTTCTATTTTACTTATTTCCATTTACTTTTCTATTATCATCTGTTTCCACATTTAGATTTAAGTATATTCCATATTACACGATCATGCACACTTTCATTTGGTATCAGAGCAAGGCATCTTATAACCGCTATATAGTTATCTGATATTTTGCTAATATGGAAAACAACACCAATACTACCACTAACACTGTCACTAGCACTAGTTTTATTGATGGTCAATCCACTGCACGACCTCCATTTTTTAATGGTCTAAACTATAATTATTGCGAAACTCGTATGAGAATCTATATGGAATCAAATAGCTTTGAATCATGGAATATTACACAAAATGAATACACTCTTCCTACTGGAGAATACTCCACTTGGTCAAACACACAAAAATTAGACGCTACTGCCAATGATAAAGCTATGAACATGTTATTATGTGCACTAGATAGAAATGAATTTAATCGTGTTAGCATGTGTCAAACTGCTTATGAAATATGGAGAACACTTAAAATCACTCATGAAGGAACTAACAAAGTTAAACAAAGCAAAATCTCCATGCTCAAAAATCAGTTTCAGAACTTTAGAATGAAACAAGATGAATCCATCAATGATATGTACTCTAAATTTCAAGATATCTATCATTCACTATTAGGATTAGGAGAAAAGTACACCGATTTTGATATTGTATCAAAAATCCTAAACTCTTTAAAGGATGAATGGGAAAGAAAAGTCTTGGCTATTGAAGAAGCTAATGACCTCTCTACCATAAAACCTGAAGAGCTAATAGGAAATCTAATGTCCTATGTAGTGAATTTGCAGGCAAAACGAGTACAAGCACAAGACAAAAATAACATAGCTTTCCATGCTGAAGAAGAAAAAGATGAAGATTCGGATGAAGAAGATCTAGCATTTATTGCCAAAAATTTCAAAAAGTTCTTGAAGTTTAGGAAAAATAATAGAAATAATGGAAAAAGGAACTTTCCAAACAAACCATCATCTTCAATTCTAGAATGCTTTAATTGCCATAGGAAAGGTCATATCTAGAAATAATGTCCGGAATTAAAGAAAAAAAATACTTCAACAAGGGCAAAAAAGATAAGAAAAGGAAAGCATTCTCCATAACATGGGATGATTTAGATACTTCGTCATCAGATAACAGTAGTGAAAGTGAAAATGAGAAAGCAAATTCTGTTTCATGGCTACTGAAAATGAGGTTAGTGATTTTACTTTTGATGATATGATAGAGATAAACTCAGAGCTAGTTGACACTCTAAAAAAACTTAAAAGAAAACATAAGGAGACTCGTGAACTTCAGAACAAAGCAGAATTCGAAAGAGATATGCTCAAAGATGAGAAGAAAATACTAGAGGAAGAACTTGAAAAATTACAAGAATCATTCTCTAATATTAATTCTCAACTCACTCTTTTATGTCAAGAAATTGAAACTCAAAAAAGGAAGAATTACGCTCTTGTTTCTGAAAATCATGACCTCAAAACTAAGGTGAAATTGGTAGAGTTGGATAATAGTAGTCTCAAAACTAATTTAGAAAGCATCACCAAAAATGTTTCAAATTTTAATAAAGGAAGAGAAACTTTATCTAAAATTATTGATAGCTCTCAATCTGTTTCTAGTAGAAAAGGATTAGGATATGTTAAGAAAACAACAACTTCACCTAGAAAGAGAATTAAGAGGATTATTAATCCGACTACTATACAGACAAAAAGGAATTCTAACCCAAAAAGCATAAAAAGCTGGGTTCCTAAAAAAACAACAGTTTGATTAGGAAGAAATATATAAACACTTTTTTAGAAACTGTTTATAAAATCTTTTAAATGGGATACTAAGCCCTTTTGGGTTTGGTTTCCTAAGATTTAACTCTTAGGACCCTATTGAAAAAGTGGTTACCAATATTATCTCATATTTTATGTAGGTCCCACTCAAGAAAAGAGGAAAATGGATACTCAACAGTGGTTGGTCAAAACATATGACAGGAGACAAAGATATGCTATCAAATATTACTTACTCAGATGGAGGCTCCGTCACTTTTGGAGACAACTCTAAAGGTTATATCATAGGCAAAGGCGATGTGAGCAATAATGGTATTTCAAATTTACCTCTTATTTCAAATGTACTTGTCAAAAATTTAAAACATAATTTCCTTAGTATCGGCCAATTGTGTGACAAAGGATTCAAAATCACTTTTTCTGAAAACAAATGTAGTATTTTGATCATAATCAAAATCTTATGTTTGAAGGAAATACAGATAGAAATATCTATGTTCTGAATATGAAAATAAATCATAATTCAGATATGTGTTTAATAGCCAAAGAAAATGATCCTTGGTTATGGCACAAATGATTCTGTCATATTAACTTCAAAACTATAAACAAGCTCTCTAAAAATGATTTAGTGAAAGGTCTACCAAAAATGAATTTTAAAATTGATCATATTTGTGATGCATGTAAGTTAGGAAAGTTGACTAACTCATTTTTTAAATCTAAAAAGATCATTTCAACTTTACAACAACTTGAATTACTACATATGGATTTATTTGGACCAACATAAGTACAATCCATTAATCATAGTAGATATGTGTTTGTTATTGTTGATGATTTTTCTAGATATATTTGGACTATCTTTATGCAAAATAAAAGTGACACCTTTGATAATTTCAAAACTTTTGTCAAAAGAATTCAAAATTTTAAAGGTTTGAAAATCAAAAACATAAGAAGTGATCATGGAGGTGAATTCGAAAACGAAGGCTTTGAACATTTTTGTAAGAAGAAGGGAATATTCCATAATTTTTCATTTCCTAGAACTCCACAACAAAATGGAGTTGTCGAACGTAAAAATAGAACCTCATAAGAATGTGCAAGGACTTTGTTAAATAGAAGTACATTACCAAAACATTTCTGGGCTGAAGCAGTTGCAACAGCTTGTTACGTTTTGAATCGTGTTTCTATTCGACCATTAACTAAGAATACTCCTTATGAACTTCTTAATGGACGAAAACCAAATATTTCTTATTTTAAAGTTTTCGGTTCGAAATGTTTTGTTTCAAAAACACAAAAGATCAGCTTGGTAAATTCGATCCAAAATCCGATGAAGGAATCTTTTTAGGATATTCGGATCGAAGCAAAGCTTATCGAATTTATAATAAATGAACAAATATCATCGAAGAAACACTTCTTGTATCTTTCGATGAAAATTTTAAACAAATCCCAAGAATAAGAGATGAAGAAGAATTCCCTGATAATATCACAAACACAGAAATTTCAAATGTTGAAAATAATGAAAACATTGTTCACAATAATAATGAATTAAGATCTCCACCTAGAATATTAAGAGACCATCCTTCTGTTAATGTTATTGGAGAACTCAATTCATCTGTTAGAACAAGAAGTCAATTAAATCAAATGGGTCATGTAGCTTTTCTTTCTCATATTGAACCTAAAAATATTAAAGAAGCATCTACCGATGAAAATTGGTTAATCGCTATGCAACAAGAGCTAAACCAATTCGAAAGAAATGACGTTTGGAATTTAGTTTCATGGCCTAGTGATCAATCAATTATTGGTACAAAATGGGTTTTCAAAAACAAAGCAGATGAACAAGGAAATATTACAAGAAATAAAGCTAAATTAGTTGCTCAAGGATATAATCAAGAAGATGGAATTGACTATGAAGAAACGTTTGCTCCAGTCGCTAGACTAGAAGCAATACGAATCTTGCTAGCATTTGCATGTTTTCATAACTTTAAATTATATCAAATGGATGTCAAAAGTGCTTTTTTAAATGGTTTTATAAAAGAAAATGTTTATGTTGAACAACCTCCGTTATTCATACACGAACAATTTCCTAACCATGTCTATAAGCTTAAAATGGCTTTATACGGTTTGAAACAAGCACCCCGTGCTTGGTACGATCGTCTTAAAAGATATTTAATAGATTCTAGTTTTGAAATTGGAAAGGTTGAACAAAATCTTTTTATTAGAAGAAATAAACAGGATATTTTAGTCATTCAAATATATGTTGACGATATTATTTTTGGATCTACAAATGAAAGACTATGTCAAGATTTTTCTAAAATAATGACTAGAGAATTTGAAATGTCTAATATGGGTGAGTTAAATTATTTTCTTGGCTTACAAATAAAACAACTAGAAAATAGTATTTTTATTAATCAAGAAAAGTAATGTAACAATCTAATTAAACGCTTTGGTATGGAAAGTACTTCTACCAAACCAACTCCTATGAGTACAACCATACATTTTGATAAAGATGAAAGTGGCAAAAGTATTAACCAAAAATTATATCGAAGTATGATTGATCGTTACTATATTTAATAGCTAGTAGACCTGACATAATGATGAGTGTCTATTTGTGTGCACAATTTCAAGCAGATCCCAAAGAATCACATTTACGAGTAGTGAAACGCATACTACGGTATCTTAATAAAGCCAAGGACTTTGAACTATTCTATCCAAAGGAATGTCCTTTTGAATTAGTGTCAGTGACGCTGATTTTGGAGGAAGCCGGGCAGATAGAAAAGGTATAAGTGGGACTTGTCACTTCATTGGACGGTCTCTTGTATCTTGGTTTAGTAAGAAACAAAACTGTGTTTCATTATCGACATGTGAAGCGGAATATATTTCTGCAACTCTGGCATGTTCTTAAGTTATCTATATGCAACAAACACTATAATATTTTGGTTTTAATTTATCTAAGTCAATTATTTACTGTGATAATTCTAGTGCTATTAATTTATCAAAAAATCCCATCAATCACTCACGAACAAAACATATTGACATTCGTCATCATTTTCTTCGTGATAATATTGAAAAGGATTTGATAAATCTAGAATTTGTTTCCTTTGATAAACAATTGGCAGATATTTTTACAAAACCTTTAAATGAAAATACTTTCATCAATTTAAGGCGAGAACTTGGAATAGTCTCTTTTAAACATTTATATATTTATATATATATATACATATTTATACTATTTGTATTTGTAGTTTTCCATAACATAATTTAATAATATATATATATATAAACTTTCATTCAACTTTTTGTCAAAATAAAAAAAAATTATGACTCTAGAGAGACTTGAACTAATGACCTCTAGGTTGTAGAATTATAATTATCTCTTTCCATTTGAGCTATGTATGTTTCTTGTTTCAACTAGAAGATTGATTCTAATTATTCTGGAAATTTTCATTCAAAAAAATAAATGTGTAGCTGCTGGAGCTCAAACTCGGGTCTCCTAACTGGTAGTTCAATGTCTTACCAGTTGTGTTATGTGTTATTTTCTGCTGAGTCTTTTATTTCGTGGGCTCATAACTATTCTTTTTAAAAACAATTCTCATCCATTCTTTTTTCTCTCTGGCTATTAGCTTTTTGTTGTTTCTAACCACACAAACACAGCTCAATTCCCTCTATAAATCTGCATTCCTTTCATTTTTGCAATCATCCTTAAAAAAAATTAAAAACTTCAAGTTCCTCATTACCTATCAATGGCCTCTCACGATTCCTACGACTCCTCTAACTCCAAATTATCTTTTGCTACACAAACATCCTCTAGTAACTGTCATTCTTCCATTGGCTCTACTCCGTCCTTGCCAACTCCTACCCCTAGACTTGAACCAGCCCAATATCACACTGTATTTTCTCCAAAAACTAAGAAGTCTCGAAGATCATTGTTTGTTTCTCCAAAAACAAAAGAAAAAATTGATGAAATCCATCATTATCAAAAGGAGCAAATCAATTTACAAAGAGAGATGTATTATGATCAACGTATGAATTCCGGTCGCCTTAGCCTTATAAAATCAATTGCCCTCAAATTCTGTTGCAAATCATCTAAGCATAATGTTGAACCCTCAACATCTCGTCAACCAAATTCATTCGGCTGGAATCAATGGGAGCAAACCCACATCAACCTCCGGCATCTCCAAACTCTTGGGAACGCCAGAATTATTGGTCTCCTTTGCAAACTTATGTTGAGAACACCAAGGTTGAACCACATGAATGCTCTCCAAAAACTCCTAAATAATCATCTTTTCTTGTGTTTTATTGTTCTATGTTCACTTGTATTTCGATAATGAATATGCTTTTTTGAATAAAATTTCTTATCTTCAGCCAGTCGACTGATATATATAACCAGTCGACTGTTTACAGGGTGCAAAACCTCTCGGGTTGACAACCAGTCGACTGAGTCATATAGGTCAGTCGACTGATTACAGAGTAAAAAACTCTCGGGTTAGCAACCAGTCGACTGACCTACCCCGACCAGTCGACTGGTTGTACAAAAAAGGCTACTGTCGTTTCAATTTAAACCCTTTTTACACCATATATTCACTTTACCTTCTTCATTTTTTACTTCCTCCAAAACCCTAGCCCCTATTTTTCTTTCAAAAAATCCTCAAAACACCAAATTAGTGGGACCCCCAAGATCAAAACGCTCAAAACAAGGTTCTTCATCCTTTGTTGATACTCATGTTGCTCATTAGCCATATGATGCAACTGCAATCGAACGATGGGAGAAGACGAAAAACTCTAGAATTTTTGAAGGCTCGTTCATGGTTTATTCGGAATTTGGTGCTTACTCTCTTCAAGAATTAATGCGGAGATATGGATTAGAGTCACTCCTTGAATATAATGTAAATCGCCACAACATTAATCATCTTATGGTAAAACTTTTCTTTGCAAATTTAAATCTTGGCCACCAACAACCATCGAATCCAAATAATTGTATATGGAGTTTAGTATGTGGACAAAAAGTTTTCTTTCTCTTGATAGAATGGCACATATCATTTAATCTCCAAATGAAGGTATAGATTTAAATGATGTCGAATGCAATCCAAGACAAAGAGATAGAATTAGTCATATGTTAATGAGTGACGACATGACTGAATTGCATTCTAAACTTCTTCGGCCTAAAGCAAGAATTTTGCAGATGCTTATGCGATCTATTCTCCCCTGAACCGGCTCATATGAATTAATATATCCGAAAAATTTCAAAGCTCTTTATGCCATATGGGGAAATATACGCGTTAATTAGTTGCGTCGTATTATGGATGAATTTCTCACCTTCACACATGGGAATATGCATGTTATCTACTTTGAAAAATATATTATGAGACTTCTCCCAGATGCGGATGTTCGTCAACCGGATTCCGAATTCTCTACTGTCGGAATGATAAATATAAGGGCCATCAGTCTTATGAAGCTACCAACACGACCGACCCCTATTACTTTATATGAAGATTGGAAGCATCAACAGGCTCAACAACAACAATCTAGAGGTCCTACAATTAGAGAACCGGAAGCGCAACAAGAAAAAGGCGTTATTCGCTTAGCTACTTTTCCAGCACCCGTGAATCCATAGAAATTCTCCCGCAATCAACTCATTTTGGATCCTAGGCTCAAGAAAATGGATAAGAAGCTTGATAAAATCAAAGGCTTCTTTTCTACATTATGGGATGCATTATCATGTTCTTCTTCAACTGTTGCCATGTTTGTCGCCCAAGGAAAACATCCAGCACCTCGATTTACATGGTCAACATCAGAGTAGCATACTAGTAGTGACATTAGTGGAGCAGGCAGTGGTGCTCAAGGCGCATCTAGACCAGGAAAGGAGCCCGCACCAAAGGGAATGTACAATTGGGGTCTTGATGAATAGTTTTTGGTGGGTGAGTATGGTATGAAATATTTGCTTATCTGTAACTTTATTGTCAATTTAAACATATTGAAACTTGCTAATTATTTATCGTTTGAGACTCGTACTAAATAGTCTCACTTTGATATTTATTTTTGCACTTTGTATTGAAATTATTTTTTTATATCTCCTTTTTGTCGATGACAAAGGGGGAGAAGAAACTGCCTAATCATCTTTATGCAGGTACAAGAAGTATCATATATTTTCTTTCAAACTCTCTAATACTCTTCTTTTTCTTTAATATTTTCTTTCAAACTGCGAACATACGTTTTTACTGCTTTGAATCTACAAATAACTTTCATAATCTTCGATTCTTAGCATTTCCTTATCTTCATATCTTCACATGCACTTCATATACTTGAGGATTTGATTATAGGAGGTTTGTACTATCAGTGAAAAATCAGTGTTATTAAGAACACATAGTGTCAGATATTATTTTGTATTAGTGAAGACCTCTTCTGCTGCTGAGGCGAAAATCCTATTCAGTTGCTCAGGTGTCTGTTCTGCTGCTCAGACTGTACATACCTGTTCCTTCGGGTTAAGTGAGGGTTATTGTAGTTGAAATTCCTGAAGGAGTCTGGGACTGGACGTAGAACGGGAAGTTCGAACCAGTGCAAAAATTTCTAGTGTGCTTGTTCTATTTTACTTATTTCCATTTACTTTGCTATTATCATCTGTTTCCACATTTAGATTTAAGTATATTCCATATTACACGATCCTACACACTTTCAATACACACACACATATATATACACACACACAGTGAAGTCAAAATCAGGGTTGTCATTGTCAAATTGAAGCATATACGTTTCCTTTGCCTTCTCAAACACGCGATCCCCTTTATATCTTCCTTTATAAACGCGAGTCCATTTCCTTTTCAGTTGAATTTCAAATTCACGAAAACGAAAAATAAAAAAAATGAAATACCTCGTTCAAATTCAAAATTTCGTATTTATCTTTCCCTTCTTCCCAGAAGTTCAATAAGCCGAACTTGAATTCGTTCGATTTTACTATAAAAAAATATAAAATGAGTAAGGCATGCGATTGCATCGCGTGGACCAGGGAGAAGGGTGATGGAGCTAACGGCGGCGTGGGCTCGATTGTTAGTTCGCCAACGAGGGTTTTGAGTTCACGATTGGTCGCGTTCACCTGCATGTGTATGCGTTGTCGACGGAAGTGATCGCGATGGTCGTGAATGGGGTTTCAGGTGATGCGATAACATAGTTGGAGGCGTTGTGCCGAGGGCTCGAGGAGGAGCATTTTTTGCGAGGGTAGAGGAAGGCATAGGATATGGAGACGCGGGGAGTGCAAGCGAGGCAGTGGAGGGTGGTCTTCGACAGCGAGGGTCAGTGGAAGGGCATTAGTACCTGGGAAAGCTTGGCAAATGGCGGTGGGCAGCATTGGTCGAGGTAGTGGTCACGGTTGTGGTCTTGGCAATAGGCATCTCGAGTGAGAGTGAAGGTAATAAGGGATTTTAAATTGCAATTAGTCTGTCTATTATAAAAAAAGTAATTAGTTTTATTCGATTTTATCAAGTTATTAAATAAATTTATATAATCTCGAACTGTTAATAAATTTGATATTTGTTTGTACTAGGCCAGAAAAAAATTGAAAGAGAACGAGTTGAGTTTTGAATAGACAACAAATAAAATCAAGGTGAGAATTTCTCACTCATTTGGATTTCCACTTTCAAATTTAAATGTTTTAAAATTTAAATTATTGGATGATGATTTGATTGAAAAATTTACAATTATCTGATGGATGACTGTATATATATATATAATAGTATATATATTAGTATTGGAGTGATATTCTCGCATATATAGAGCGGATGAGACCCTATGCACCCCGCATAATAGCGGATGACCCTATATACTGTGATATCCCCCTCGAAGTGGAATTAGTATTTTTATTGTAATCTAACATATGTGGATGCAGGGAAATAGGTTGGAGGAACCAACTGGATTTCTCAAATATATTGTTTCTTTTTCATATATAGTGATATATGATTTGTGTAGAATAATCTACTATAGATCAATGTAATGATTGGAAATTATCGGATGTTATTGTAGCACTGGTCTCAGTTTTGATGATTTAAAAATCATAAAAATATTTTCAAATCTAAGGCATTGAAGGGAATTTGATAATAAAATATATATATATATATATATTGGAATTGGAGTTATTTTAAAGGAATTGAATTAGAAAAATATAATTGTTTTGGCTATACTTAACTATTGCGAATAAATAAAAGGAGATTTTTAAAATAAATTATAACAGAGAATTTATAAATGATATTCTAGAAATATAAAGGGAGTTAAAGTCAATATTAAAATAGATCGGAAGTATAAAAGGAATTTAAAAGAAACGAGTGTATATAACGGGATATTATAAATAAGATTTGTTTTATAAACAGGTAAAATAAAAGGGGTTATAAAATTGATAACGATATTTATAAATAAAGGGATTCGATATAAATTCATAGATGAATTTATATTAGAGTAGGGAGACAGGGTCAAGAAAAAAAATAGTAGGATCTATTTTCGAAGTGGAAATGGTTAAGGAAGCGGAAATAAATCGATATGTTATGAAATCGAGAGGAAGTTATAAATTAAATTGATTATTGAGATTTTAAAATTTTATTTTAAATTTCAAAAAGTGATATTGTTTCAAAAAGAAAATTTTTATTATTTTAAAACTATGGAATTTTAAACTAGTTGAGTTTGAAATACTACGATAAGTAGATTTCAAATATTCAATACTTAATTTATTAAATTTTAACTTTTAAAAAATTAGCTTTGAAACTTATTTATTTAACTAAAAATGAGTCACTGATGTTTATAAAAGTGTTTTTGATATTTTATATAATTATTCGAACATGTTCTTTAAAATAAATCATTTTTCTTTAAAATACTTATTATATATATAAATATATAGAGTTGAAATGACTGAAATTTTTTATTTTATAAATTCTCTCGAGATCCGAAAAAGGCGCTTATAAAAGGATATGATTTTGAGGAGGAAATTTATTTATGATTACGGAGATTTTTGCAATAAGTAACGGAATAATTCTATAAAATGTAAATTGAAAGGATTTTGAAAAATAAGACTGGTAATATTTTCCTAAGTATAGAAAATAGAATATGGAAGTATTTTTAAGTGTTGAGATGTTGGAAGTGTCCTGCTATGGATTTAAGTATTTTGAAAGTAGATATTTTGGGAAAATTTATAATAAGACCAGATGATTACTTGTGGATGTTTTATTGATAATTAAATAACCGACTATCGATATTGGCCAATTTCGTTAATCGTTTCAAAAAGATCGAGATCAGATTTGATTATCCGAAACCACTTCGATCCAGTTTGAACGTAACGAATGAATATCGTGAAGATGATGAAGATGGTGATTCGGTTTGTCCAGACCCATGACAACTTGTATGGACGAATGCTATCAGAACATCGTCATTGGAGGACGATGAGCATTCTAAGTGAATATTTCTAAAAAGTTAATCATAGCCTCTAGCCTCATCAACTGGGAATGACAGAAAATCAGGGGAGATGCAGCAAGGCTAAGTAGGTCGCACCCTAGTAGGTTAAGGTTAATCCTATCCAGAGTCCCCTTTATTCGATTATGTAGTGCAGTTGTTGATCCCAACCGCGGAGTAATCTTTTTTGGACTATCCAGGTTAGGGGTAGTCCGGCCTTGTGTTGGCAGGGATCGATAGGTTCGATCTCGGTACGCTGTTCTAGACGTGTACTGTGATAGGTATTACCCCAGTGCCTAGTCATTCGATGGAATCCATTCTCCAATAAGTGCCATATAGTTTTGATTGTGCCCAACTATGCTTAAACGTGAGATGCAAGAATTTCAGCTATTTTCTATTTACTTTCTATAAACACTATTATAATAGCAGGTGATTTTGATAAAAATCGTCTTGGTTATCATAAGGTAAAAACACATCGTGTTTATTTGTGACGTGGTCTTACGAGATACCTTTGTTTTCAAAGGATTTTGAAAAGTTAATAATTAAATTGTTGTTTTTCTCACGCTATTTTTCTAGATTGACTCAGTGTTATTTAATTATAATGCTCGGATCAGATCAAGTATTACAGATTCAAGTTAAATGCTATGGAGCTCAAGAGATTAGCTAGAGGAGTTTCAGACATATTTTCCGTACTTGACTTATATTCCACTGTGTAAGGAAAAGTTATATAATTGTCAAGTTTGATGAATCGATGGTTGTACTCTGATGATTGTAAGTGTATAAACTATTACAGATACTTTTGTATAAAATCTGTTATTATATATTATATTTGTTCCTCCACGATTGTGAGATTCTATGTTGTTGTTTCTATTCGTTTTCAACTTTCCTTCTTTTTAACCCTAAAGATTCGTATTTCCAACCAATTTGAGTTGAGCTGATGGAGAATATTATCGACTCAAAGGGGTATGGATTTGCGGGCCTTTACATTTGGTATTAGAGATGAAGGTTAAGCAAGAACCTTGGCTTTGGTGGGAATTTACTCACTAGAAATAGAGTTAATAGTACTCTAGAATGAGTTGAGTGTATTAATAGATATGAGAGAGTATTTTTTAGTGAATATAAACGGGTTTGTATTGTGTTGACTTATCGGTTGAGTGACATATAAATCCTTATCGAATATTGGGACGCCACTAAATCGATAAGAGTTTATAAACACTTGAACGCGATATACTGACACAGTTTGGCTTTGAAGCAGGTAAATGAAATAATTTTTCCCAAATTATATTTTCATATAAAAGGAATAATTTTCTAAAATTACTAAGGTATATTTGGAGTGTTTGGATGATAGTGTTATAATCAGAACAAGATTATAAATAGTTTATATAACCAAACAGGCATTGTATAAGTAGGGATTATACAATTGAATTAAAGACTAAAAATGAATACAAACCAGAAATTGGAAAATTAATGCCCAAAGATTTTTGGAAGTGTTTTCCAAAGTATTTTGAAGATAAATAATGGTATTATTATTTTGGAAATATATTTGAAAGAAAATGTTTTAAAATGGATTTTGAAGATGTTATAGCACTGAACTCACTACAGTCGTTGGAAAATAATTTTGATGATGACAGCCGCATCATCGGTGTTCATTTTCGAGTTTCTAAGTGATGGATTGCTGCCATGGTCGTTGTTTTTTGATTGTTTTGAGGAAAAACACGTTGCTTTGAAAATTCCAAAGGGAATTTGTTTTAGATAAAAAAAGGTTTGGTTTAAAATTTTGAAAAGAGTGATTTTGGATATTTGTGATTTCAAAAACGATTTGAAATAAGTACCGGGAGTTTAAAAATTCTGGAATCCTTATTTAATTAAATTTTGAGATAATCAGGAAATAAGTTATAAACTTATATTTTGAGAATGATTCTAAACAAGAAGAAATATATGGAATTGAATTTTTGATAATAAAATTTTAAATTGAGGAAGTTAATATAGATGGAATTTAACTTGAGCTAAGTTAAATAGAGTCGTATTGAAATTGATATCGATCGGGATTGAGATGTAAAATTAAATGGAATTCAACTTAAGTTAAGTTGAATAAATTGAATGTTAGAAATTTAATTGATTTGGTTTTGAATTGAATCAACGTGATGATAATAAATGGGATTTTAACTTAAATGAGTTAAATTAAATAGAGCGAATTAAAATTTAAGTTAGGCTTAGTTAAATAAAATTTAGTTGAATTTGGATTGAATAGAAATAAAATTAAATTGGATTATAAGTGATTTTGAATGGAGAAAATAAACTTCAATGGCTTATAAAAATTAAAATGAATTGAACAAGAATATATTTAGGTTATAAATAAATGTATAGTCTCACGTTAAAAATAAAATAGGAACATTCTCGGTTATGGAATTGATGGAGATACGGAAAATAAGCCGTGTGACCTATAAAGTTGAAAAGTGAAACAGAAAACCAAAATGAAAATAGTTTGATATTTTGGTAAAGGAAATTAAATCCAAACTTAAACTTTAAAAAGGAAGGTGAACTCAATAAAATTAGAAGAAGTGATTTTTGAGATAAAAATCAAATATTGAATTATAAAGGGGAAGTGAACTAATTAGATAATTATTTAACCGATTGAATATGGTAATGGATATTAGCTTCAAAATCATTTTGCAATTGAATAAAGTTTTATAAGTATTTATGAAGTCCAAAGCATTTCTTAAAACTCAATTTCATTTAAAGCAATTCATAACTAATTTCCTCTTTGTATAATACAAAATAATCTTATTTATTTTACATGTCAAAGTATTTAACATTTTAAAACTTGTCTGACTTCTACTAGTTTTATTTAAAAAAATTCAAAACTAACTTTATATACTTTCCAAAAATTCTTAGCTTTGAAAATTGATTTTCAATTTGGAAGTGTTCAACTATTCAGAATAGTTGGAAAAACCAAATTCTACTTCAAAATTTGAATCGGCAATCAATCGTCTTGTGATGTCCCGGAAATTTAGGCAATAATTATTTAATAATTTGTCTAATAATTATTTTAAAATGTGGAAATATTGATTTAATAAATTAATTTAAACTGAAATTCTCTTTTGAAAATTTATAATTATTTAGTTGTTAGATGATATTCTTTTCAAAGCTAAAAATATTTAAGTAATAAATTTATCTTTCTAACTGATTTAAAAATATTTTATTTATAATGTATAAATGTTTATACATTTTAAATAAGGGATTTGGTTTTAATTTTAATTTATATTAAATAAAGGATATTTTCTAATTATTGTATATAATTGTATAATTTGTAAATTGATTTAAATTTATTTAAATTAGTATTATTAACTTTTCAAAAGGTTTGTTTTAAATCTTTCTTATATTTTTATAAAAAGTAAGTAAGTATATATTTGTTTATAATAATAAATATAGTTTAATTTTGTTTTATAATAAAAGTTTGTTTTTTTAATTTTAAAATTGTTTTTTTCTTCTTTAAAAAAATAAGACTTAGTTCATTCTTGTTTAAGTATAACATTTGATTTAAACCTTTTGAAATAAAATTGAATTCAACCTTTCTTTTCTTTTAAAAATCTTTTCTTTTGAAATTTAAAGAATATTATTTTTTAAAAATAATTAAACAAGCATTTAAATGTAAATGTATAGTTTTATTAAAAAATGTATATGTATTTAATTAGAGGCTAATGTTAATAAAACATTTGAAAACATTTTAAAATAAATTTGAAAGGGTTTAAGATAAATTCAAATACATACATAAATTTAGAAATGGCTTTTAAATATTAACATGCATATGTGTTAAGTTCTTAAACATGTAAAATTAAATTTAATATTGTTTTAGATAGATTTAAAAACACATGCATAAACTAAGAAACTTATTTTTATATTAAATTTGAATATGTGTTAAACTTTTAACACAAGAGGAAGACACTTGTAATTAATCTACACTATAAGATAACATGTGGCATTGGTTTTAAATCTTATTTTTTTTAAATTATCGATAAGAGAATATAGCAAAGCATTTGATAAAAACATATTTTCTCATTTGAAAACCTGAAAAATCATATTTCAGTAAATCAAAAGCCACAAACAAATGCATGTTAAAATTTCTACATGGCATGTTAAAATCTGCAAATCATTTCCTCAAACAAATGCAAATCAAAATCTGCAACCTATCTTCAAACCAAATCTTCATATCTGAATAACAAAATACAAGCAAAGCAAACTTCAATTTCTTCAAATCTGAAGCTCAACATCAAATCTGGAGCTCAACATAAAATTGAAGTCCAATTTAAAATCTTAGCATTAAAGATGGGTCTGCATGCATCATCATCTGCAAGCATCTTCAACATGTAAAGCAAACTTCAACTTGCAAAGCCAGATTTCATCATGAAGTTTCAACAGATCCAGGAAATTGTGATTTGCATTTCTGGACAATGAAATCTGCATCAAATTTGCTCTGCATCTAGTTGTTCTGCATCTTCAATTTAATAGGTGAGTAAACCTTTATTTTTAAAAACAGTTCTTCATTCTAAAATCAGTGCTAAAGTAAATACTAGAATTTAAGTTCATATGCAAACTGTTTCCTTTTAAAAAGAAAAAAAATATAAATAAAACTTCTGTCTTTCAAAAAGCAGTTCTTTCTATTTGAATGAATCTTATTGCATGTGTGAATTATAGCCTCTAATGATTGCTTTGAGATTGAATATAAATGTGTGTTTATAAGTATGATATTGCCTGCATACCTGTCTCTGAGTATTGTATATTGGTTGCTCTGTGGTTGATAACAGTCTTTCTTTTTACTAGATAAATTGATAACTTCCTGTATAATGGAAATTTGACGATGATCACTAAAGAGAATTTGTAAATAACATTATATTCTTGGTTTTAAAAATAGTTTAAGATAGTATTGTTTAACAAATGGACTGTAAAAAATTAAGATTACAGTTTTAAATAAACTGTTGGAAAAAAAAACATTTCTGTTTTTAAACAAAGGGGGAAATTTTTGGAAAATATCTAAAGGCTAGTAATTGTGGGGGTTAAGATACTTCCTGTAGGTGAAGTATTGATGTAGGAATGAATTAGATTTGGTGATGAAGGATCAGAGAGAGAGGAGATGTGAAATTGGGTTTTTCCCCAGGTTTTAAACCCTGGTTTTAAAATGTTACTGTACTTAACATATGCAATGCTCTCTGTTGCTTCGTGTTGTTTGAGGTTTTGGGAGGTTACAAAAGGGATGTAGGTGGGTCATTAGCCAGAGTCGCATCAACGATGGTGGTCGGAGATGGGTGAGAGGGCTGTGGACAGGTTTGGACTTAAGGGAGGAAGGTGAGTTTTCAGGTTTTGCAGTGGTTCTCAAAACTTTGAATTTCATGTTACAGTAGGTTTCTGATGGTAGTACCTAAGTTAGAGGATGGTAGTTGACTTGTTGCGGTGGAATGGAGTGGCTGGAGTTCGCCGAGGCGACGGTGCATGTGCACCATTCATGTTTGAAGTTTGATGATCATTTGGGTGTGCAGGGTTAAATTGACTCAGAGCAACCCTCGGGTTATTGTGTTTTTGACTCGGAGCTGGTAGCATGGAAACTCGAAGTAGTATGGGGGTTTTCTCGGCTCAGAGGGGTTACAGGTTTATATACCTGAAGCTTTCGCAGTTTTTTTTTAAATGTTGATTGGAATTCAAATTATAGTGCAGGTTTTGATTTAAGTGAAAATTGAACCTGAATTCAAATAAAGTTTGAAATTCAAAGTTTTTTTGTTTAAAATGAAATTTTTAGATTTAAATAAGATTTAAATTCTGTTTTAAATCAAAATTTAAAACAGTTTTCAGGTTTAAAACCTGAGAGTTATTTTGCAGTTCTTTTTAAAATGTTGTTTGAAATTCAAAACTTTAGTGCAGTTTTGATTTAAGTGGGAGTTAAATCTGGATGCAAATGCAGTTTGAGTTCAAAGGTTTTAGAAGAAAAAAAAAAGAATGAAGATCTTAAATTTAAACAAGATTTAAATCTGGCTTTAAATCAAGTATAGAACAGTTTCAGGTTTGTATTAAAACCAGAATTAGATTTACGTAGTTTTTGTAAGTTTTTGAAAGTATGAACAGATTTAAAAGTTTAAGCAAAACTTAAATTTGTTTTTGAATTGAGATTAAAAACTGTTTTCAAGTTTACTTTGAAAACCAGTTTGATTTCAAACAGTTTGTAAATAAAATAAAATAAAAAAATGATGAACATAATCAAATGTTTTAAATGAAATCTGATTTCAAATGAGTTTTAAAACTTGAAAGAATTTGTTTCCTTTAGTATTTGAATTAAAATATGAAGTGTTTAATTTAAATTTGGAAATTGAAATAATCAATTAAATCTTTCTTTATATTTAGGTAATGGATGTTGTTTAACATTTATTTTGTTGTAAGGTTTATAATTATTTTAATTTGAATTAATGTTTAATGATTAATCATTTTAAATATCAAATTTTTAAATAGAATTTGAATTTAAATTTAGTAATGTATTGTTTTAATACATTTTGAATTTAAATGAGTCCTTTTGAGAATACTTAAACTAATTAAGGATTTTACTTAATTATTTGATTTTTTAATAATAATCTAGATTAATATTAAGTAGAAAGGATTTATTGATAATTAATCTAACTCAAATTTTCTTAAGTAGGTAATTATGGAAATGTTGTTAATTAAAAATTGGTGATAACATCTAGGGATAATTTAGTAATTAATTAATGTAATTAATTTTGATAATTAACTAGATTAATTAATTGAATATAATTAATTGTTAAAGTAATTAAGGATTTAATTACTTATAGTAATTAATTTTAATATTGTGATTTGATTAAGTTAATTAATTTAGTTTAATTAATTTAAATAAATCATTTGATGATTTAAGTGTAATTACTTAACGTAATTAATGGAGCAGGATTATTTAGAGAAATAATAATGGTAATTACTGGAATGTAATTAGTAATTTGGATAATTACTTTTGTAATTAATTAATGAATTAATTAATTAAGATGATTAATTTTTCGTTAATTAATTTATAAATAAGTAATTAAAGATAGTTAATTAATTAATTTAATATTAATCAAGATGATTAATAATTAGATTAATTACTAAATGTAATTAATTTTAATTAAGTAATTTATTTAAATATTAGAGATCATTAATTATTATAATTAATGATGTAATTAGGATTGTTTGATTAAGTAATAATTAAATTTAGTGATTAATTAATTGTAATTAATTAAGGACAAATATAATTAATTATAATTAATTAATAAATGAGTAATTAGATGTTAATTACTTATGATTAAGGTTAATTAATTTATGAAATTAATTAATTAAAGACTAATTACTCATTGTAAATAGTGAATGATTAATCAAAGTTGTTTAATCAGGTTAAATACTTTGTGGATAATTGATTAACTAGGTTAATTAATTAATGGATGTAAGGAAGGATTTAAATGTGTTAATTAATTTAATTTAATTTAAATTAATTAGAGAGGTTGTAATTAATTTAATTCATTTTAAATTAATTATAATTGTTGGTTAATAAATCATTGCTTATGGATGTTATTGATTGAATGTTTGTGATCTTAGTAATGAGATGAGTTGTATTTGTATGATATGAATGATTGGTTTAGGTATGATGGTTTGTGATGGATTATTTGGTTGAGATGATTATCTGTTTATGGATGATACAGATTATCTACTATGTTATGAATGTGATTATCTATTGTGATATGTAGTTTATCTATCTGTGTGAATTAGATAATAATGAAATAAGTTAATTGTTTAAACCCTTAAGTACAACTTGGACATTAAGATGGCGTTTGGTTTCGGTGAGACCGGGACCGGGTTTCCATATTGGGATATCCGAAAGCCACATCGATTCCAATTAAACGTTAGGTCGTTAATCCAAGTGGAGCAAGTGAAGACTCGAGGTGTAAGGGCTATACGTCAGTATAACTCTGTGGGTGATTCCGTAATGAGTTTGACGGAATAGTACTTATAGGTTCGAGATGGTGATATAGAGTGCAAGGGTTATCGTCGTTAACTCTGAGGGTGATTCCAATACGAGTGTAACGAGATAATGCCTTCGGTTTCGTTCGAACCCGGAACGAACTTGTATGGATTGAATGCTTTCAGAACATCGTCAGGTGGACGATGAGCATTCTAAGATTTGATATGTCCTATAAAGGTAATCGTAACCTCAAGCCTCATCAACCGGGAATGGCTAAAACAGGGGAGGTGCAGCAAGGCTTCGTGGGTAGCACCCACTTGAGAGCAAGATTTTCCCCTGTCTAGAGGTCCCTTTTTATTTGGCTTAGTGGGCAGTTGTTAGCGCACGCCAACTGCAGGGTTGTCTTGTTCGGAACTATTCAGTAAGGAATGGGTCCGGCCTTGTGTTGCAGGGGATTGGGAGTAATCCTCGGTACGTTGATCTAGGCCACGTACTGTGACGGGCGGTACCCCAGTAGCCCTGCCATTGATGGAATCCAAAATCCAATAAGTGCCTGTACGGTTTTGATTGTGCCCAACTATGTTGGAACGTGAGATGTAAGCATTCCAGCTATTTCTGTATTTTATTTTGAAAACCCTATACACTATTATAATATCACTGGATTTTCTATCAAATGTTTTGGTTAGCGTAAGGTAAAAACTTTTCCATGTTTATGTGTAGGAAGTCTTACGTGATACCTTTTGTTTTCAAAGGATTTTCAAAAAGTTAAGAAACTTTTATCCCTGTTTACTCACACCAGACCCCTGTCTGACCTGAGTGTTTATTTTCTGTTTTATTAAACTCTTGGGTACTCATATTACGTATGAGTAGTCAAGTGTTTAGGATTGCTTTGACGAGTTCTGGAGGAGATAATGGAGCAGGAGGCTTCAGCGTGTAGATATATTTAGTTGTTCCGCTGTGATTGAGTTGTATTGGTTCTCTCTGATGTACTTGAATTGTAATTGCTAGACAGATGTTTATAACTGTCTAGTTTGTGTTGTAATAGCTGTTTAACTCTGATGTAAATGATACTCTGTAAAGTTTTATGTGATATATTATAATTTATTCGATTCCGCTATGAGATTCTGATGTTGTTTGTCCTTTCTTTCCTTTCTTTTCTCTTTTCTATCCCTTTCTTTCTTCTTAGCGATGCAATTTCCTGGAGTGTGGAAGTTGGGTCGCTACAATTGGTATCAGAGCATTAGGTTGAGTGAATACCTAGGCTCTATAGTGGAGTTTTCTTGAGAGAGCATATTTGTAATTTTGAAAATATATATATTTATTTATTTCTGCCTATTTTTTGGGTTACCTGTTCAGGTTTTCCAATATAAGTAATAAAGGTAGATAGGGTAGTGGTGTGTGTAACACAACTACCAATGGTTAGAGATTGAGTGTTTGAGATTGGAAGTGGACTGCTAGGGTAGTTTTGGATATCTTGAGTAGCTTGGCAGTTTGGTGTGAAGGATTTCACTAATCTCTGAAGGAAATCTTTTTAAGATTCGGAGTTTATTTTGGATTGTAAGCTTGGTTGCACTCGTGTGAGTGGTTTTTCTTGAGTTTGGATCAGTTGGGAATTCTGAAGCCTGCATTGGTATTTTGGTAACCTTAGGAAGGAGTTCTGTCTATATTTGAGTATGAGACTCAGTTTGGCAGAGAGTTTTGAGCTTGGTTTGGGAGCGAGTTTCCTAAGAGATATCTGTCTTTCTGGAAGGCTCTATTGTGGAAGAGGCTGGTGTAGTTTTGAGGGTCGATGAGTTTTTGATAAGGAAGTTTTTGGGCAGCAGTAGCAGTAGTGAGTGGCCTGTTCTTCGATGGTTCAGAAATCTCTGTGATTCTTTTGTAAGAAGTCCGGGCAGATGGTGGAGCTTGTCCATTTCTTCTGGAAGCTCAGTTGGGTGTGATGTTTGTGGTTAAGAGGTGGACCACTAGTTTCTTCTTTTGAAGGCTTTAGCTGTTCTGATTATTGAAGTGAGAACGATTTCTTGGAATCTGAACTGAGTGAAATCGCAAAAGTGACTTGCGATGGTTCGGGAGTTCTCTAAGTGATCTTTGTTTGGATTGAAGCATCTTTAGAGGATGTTTGAGTTATTGAAGTGGTATTTACTGGATATCTTCGAAGGAGTTGAGATTTGCATCCGTATCAAGAGATTGAGTTTTGTGTCGACTTGATTCTTGAAGCTTTACCGGTGATTCAGCATTATAGGAGATTCTTTGAATGTGATCTGTTTAAGTTGGAAGGATTTATCAGATCTGTTTCCTGGTTGAATTTTTGTTGTGGTGTTGTGACTGAAACGGATAGGTCACTGAGATTTTATGGAATTTGATGAACAATATTCCGGGATAAGTTGATCAAGTGTATACTTGTGTTCATCAACAGTATTCTTGAATCAGAGTTGCGCAGTGGAAGCATGGTGGCAGCTATTCCAGAATAGGAGCACCCGATTCTTTGGGAATTTGAGTTTTGTTTTGGATCAGAGGATTTCTACAGGAAATTCATTTTGGATCTGGAGACTTGATTGTTTTGAATCTGTTTGTTTTCCAGATAGAGTAGTTTGTTTGGAGCCTTCTGATATTTATGTAGTTGAGTTGTGTGGTGGATTTTGACTGATCTAGAAGTTGAAGGCAACTCAGGATCAACTTGAAAGATTTGTGGATTTGAGTATTGGATCTTTCTGTTAAGAGTTGAGTGTTTGGTCTACAGGATTGAATTTCCATTTCGGATGGCTGGAATTTGTTTTATTTTTCACGTATCTCTGAGGGAGTACGTGCATGGTTTATCCCTGGTTTTAGAATCAGTAGTCTGAGAGATTTGGGAGTTGATCAGGACTTGTCTGTAGTCCTGTATTCTGTTTAGATTTGTAGATCTAGATATATAGGAGCTCTAGATCTGAGTGGTGTAGCTAGTTTAGATTTTGTAGGGCGAGTGTCTCGGTGTTTGTACCTGGGAAACTCTAGGGAATCCTGTCCAGAATTTTGTCTGGATAATTAGAATTGTTTGTTTTGAATTGGTTGCTATGGTTGCTAGTATTTGGATGATAGTATATGTTTGCTCTTTTAAATTTAAAATCTGTATGAGATTGTTAAATTACCTTTGCTTTTAAATTTCGGGGACGAAATTCTTTTAAGGGGGGAGGAATGTGATGTCCCGGAAATTTAGGCAATAATTATTTAATAATTTGTCTAATAATTATTTTAAAATATGGAAATATTGATTTAATAAATTAATTTAAACTGAAATTCTCTTTTGAAAATTTATAATTATTTAGTTGTTAAATGATATTCTTTTCAAAGCTAAAAATATTTAAGTAATAAATTTATCTTTCTAACTGATTTAAGAATATTTTATTTATAACGTATAAATGTTTATACATTTTAAATAAGGGATTTGGTTTTAATTTTAATTTATATTAAATAAAGGATATTTTCTAATTATTGTATATAATTGTATAATTTGTAAATTGATTTAAATTTATTTAAATTAGTATTATTAACTTTTCAAAAGGTTTGTTTTAAATCTTTCTTATATTTTTATAAAAAGTAAGTAAGTATTTATTTGTTTATAAGAATAAATATAGTTTAATATTGTTTTATAATAAAAGTTTGTTTTTTTAATTTTAAAATTGTTTTTTTTTCTTCTTTAAAAAAATAAGACTTAGTTCATTCTTGTTTAAGTATAACATTTGATTTAAACCTTTTGAAATAAAATTGAATTCAACCTTTCTTTTCTTTTAAAAATCTTTTCTTTTGAAATTTAAAGAATATTATTTTTTAAAAATAATTAAACAAGCATTTAAATGTAAATGTATAGTTTGATTAAAAAGTGTATATGTATTTAATTAGAGGCTAATGTTAATAAAACATTTGAAAACATTTTAAAATAAATTTGAAAGGGTTTAAGATAAATTCAAATACATACATAAATTTAGAAATGGCTTTTAAATATTAACATGCATATGTGTTAAGTTCTTAAACATGTAAAATTAAATTTAATATTGTTTTAGATAGATTTAAAAACACATGCATAAACTAAGAAACTTATTTTTATATTAAATTTGAATATGTGTTAAACTTTTAACACAAGAGGAAGACACTTGTAATTAATCTACACTATAAGATAACATGTGGCATTGGTTTTAAATCTTATTTTTTTTAAATTATCGATAAGAGAATATAGCAAAGCATTTGATAAAAACATATTTTCTCATTTGAAAACCTGAAAAATCATATTTCAGTAAATCAAAAGCCACAAACAAATGCATGTTAAAATTTCTACATGGCATGTTAAAATCTGCAAATCATTTCCTCAAACAAATGCAAATCAAAATCTGCAACCTATCTTCAAACCAAATCTTCATATCTGAATAACAAAATACAAGCAAAGCAAACTTCAATTTCTTCAAATCTGAAGCTCAACATCAAATCTGGAGCTCAACATAAAATTGAAGTCCAATTTAAAATCTTAGCATTAAAGATGGGTCTGCATGCATCATCATCTGCAAGCATCTTCAACATGTAAAGCAAACTTCAACTTGCAAAGCCAGATTTCATCATGAAGTTTCAACAGATCCAGGAAATTGTGATTTGCATTTCTGGACAATGAAATCTGCATCAAATTTGCTCTGCATCTAGTTGTTCTGCATCTTCAATTTAATAGGTGAGTAAACCTTTATTTTTAAAAACAGTTCTTCATTCTAAAATCAGTGCTAAAGTAAATACTAGAATTTAAGTTCATATGCAAACTGTTTCCTTTTAAAAAGAAAAAAAATATAAATAAAACTTCTGTCTTTTAAAAAGCAGTTCTTTCTATTTGAATGAATCTTATTGCATGTGTGAATTATAGCCTCTAATGATTGCTTTGAGATTGAATATAAATGTGTGTTTAAAAGTATGATATTGCCTGCATACCTGTCTCTGAGTATTGTATATTGGTTGCTCTGTGGTTGATAACAGTCTTTCTTTGTACTAGATAAATTGATAACTTCCTGTACAATGGAAATTTGACAATGATCACTAAAGAGAATTTGTAAATAACATTATATTCTTGGTTTTAAAAATAGTTTAAGATAGTATTGTTTAACAAATGGACTGTAAAAAATTAAGATTACAGTTTTAAATAAACTGTTGAAAAAAAAAACATTTCTGTTTTTAAACAAAGGGGGAAATTTTTGGAAAATATCTGAAGGCTACTAATTGTGGGGGTTAAGATACTTCCTGTAGGTGAAGTATTGATGTAGGAATGAAGTAGATTTGGTGATGAAAGATCAGAGAGAGAGGAGATGTGAAATTGGGTTTTTCCCCAGGTTTTAAACCCTGGTTTTAAAATGTTACTGTACTTAACATATGCAATGCTCTTTGTTGCTTCGTGTTGTTTGAGGTTTTGGGAGGTTACAGAAGGGATGTAGGTGGGTCATTAGCCAGAGTCGCATCAACGATGGTGGTCGGAGATGGGTGAGAGGGTTGTGGACAGGTTTGGACTTAAGGGAGGAAGATGAGTTTTCAGGTTTTGCAGTGGTTCTCAAAACTTCGAATTTCATGTTACAGTAGGTTTCTGATGGTAGTACCTAAGTTAGAGGATGGTAGTTGACTTGTAGCAGTGGAATGGAGTGGCTGGAGCTCGCCGAGGCGACGGTGCATGTGCACCATTCATGTTTGAAGTTTGATGATCATTTGGGTGTGCAGGGTTAAATTGACTCAGAGCAACCCTCGGGTTATTGTGTTTTTGACTCGGAGCTGGTAGCATGGAAACTCGAAGTAGTATGGGGGTTTTCTCGGGTCAGAGGGGTTACAGGTTTATATACCTGAAGCTTTTGCAGGTTTTTTTTAAATGTTGAATGGAATTCAAATTATAGTGCAGGTTTTGATTTAAGTGAAAATTGAACCTGAATTCAAATAAAGTTTGAAATTCAAAGTTTTTTTTAAAATGAAATTTTTAGATTTAAATAAGATTTAAATTCTGTTTTGAATCAAAATTTAAAATAGTTTTCAGGTTTAAAACCTGAGAGTTATTTTGCAGTTCTTTTTAAAATGTTGTTTGAAATTCAAAACTTTAGTGCAGTTTTGATTTAAGTGGGAGTTAAATCTGGATTCAAATGCAGTTTGAGTTCAAAGGTTTTAGAAAGAAAAAAATGAATGAAGATCTTAAATTTAAACAAGATTTAAATCTGGTTTTAAATCAAGTATAGAACAGTTTCAGGTTTGTATTAAAACCAGAATTAGATTTAAGTAGTTTTTGTAAGTTTTTGAAAGTATGAACAGATTTAAAAGTTTAAGCAAAACTTAAATTTGTTTTTGAATTCAGATTAAAAACTGTTTTCAAGTTTACTTTGAAAACCAGTTTGATTTCAAACAGTTTGTAAATAAAATAAAATAAAAAAATGATGAACATAACCAAATGTTTTAAATGAAATCTGATTTCAAATGAGTTTTAAAACTTGAAAGAATTTGTTTCCTTTAGTATTTGAATTAAAATATGAAGTGTTTAATTTAATTTTGGAAATTGAAATAATCAATTAAATCTTTCTTTATATTTAGGTAATGGATGTTCTTTAACATTTATTTTGTTGTAAGGTTTATAATTATTTTAATTTGAATTAATGTTTAATGATTAAACATTTTAAATATCAAATTTTTAAATAGAATTTGAATTTAAATTTAGTAATGTATTGTTTTAATACATTTTGAATTTAAATGAGTCCTTTTGAGAATACTTAAACTAATTAAGGATTTTACTTAATTATTTGATTTTTTAATAATAATCTAGATTAATATTAAGTAGAAAGGATTTATTGATAATTAATCTTACTCAAATTTTCTTAAGTAGGTAATTATGGAAATGTTGTTAATTAAAAATTGGTGATAATCATCTAGGGATAATTTAGTAATTAATTAATGTAATTAATTTTGATAATTAACTAGATTAATTAATTGAATATAATTAATTGTTAAAGTAATTAAGGATTTAATTACTTATTGTAATTAATTTTAATATTGTGATTTAATTAAGTTAATTAATTTAGTTTAATTAATTTAAATAAATCATTTGTTGATTTAAGTGTAATTACTTAATGTAATTAATGGAGCAGGATTATTTAGAGAAATAATAATGGTAATTACTGGAATGTAATTAGTAATTTGGATAATTACTTTTGTAATTAATTAATGAATTAATTAATTAAGATGATTAATTATTGGTTAATTAATTTATAAATAAGTAATTAAAGATAGTTAATTAATTAATTTAATATTAATCAAGATGATTAATAATCAGATTAATTACTAAATGTAATTAATTTTAATTAAGTAATTTATTTAAATATTAGAGATCATTAATTATTATAATTAATGATGTAATTAGGATTGTTTGATTAAGTAATAATTAAATTTAGTGATTAATTAATTGTAATTAATTAAGGACAAATATAATTAATTATAGTTAATTAATAAATGAGTAATTAGATGTTAATTACTTATGATTAAGGTTAATTAATTTATGAAATTAATTAATTAAAGACTAATTACTCATTGTAAATAATGAATGATTAATCAAAGTTGTTTAATCAGGTTAAATACTTTGTGGATAATTGATTAACTAGGTTAATTAATTAATGGATGTAATGCAGGATTTAAATGTGTTAATTAATTTAATTTAATTTAAATTAATTAGAGAGGTTGTAATTAATTTAATTCATTTTAAATTAATTATAATTGTTGGTTATTAAATCATTGCTTATGGATGTTATTGATTGAATGTTTGTGATCTCAGTAATGAGATGAGTTGTATTTGTATGATATGAATGATTGGTTTAGGTATGATGGTTTGTGATGGATTATTTGGTTGAGATGATTATCTGTTTATGGATGATACAGATTATCTGCTATGTTATGAATGTGATTATCTATTGTGATATGTAGTTTATCTATCTGTGTGAATTAGATAATAATGAAATAAGTTAATTGTTTAAACCCTTAAGTACAACTTGGACATTAAGATGGCGTTTGGTTTCGATGAGACCGGGATCGGGTTTCCATACTGGGATATCCGAAAACCACATCGATTCCAATTAAACGTTAGGTCGTTAATCCAAGTGGAGCAAGTGAAGACTCGAGGTGTAAGGGCTATACGTCAGTATAACTCTGTGGGTGATTCCGTAATGAGTTTGACGGAATAGTACTTATAGGTTCGAGATGGTGATATAGAGTGCAAGGGTTATCGCCGTTAACTCTGAGGGTGATTCCAATACGAGGTAACGAGATAATGCCTTCGGTTTCGTTCGAACCCGGAACGAACTTGTATGGATTGAATGCTTTCAGAACATCGTCAGGTGGACGATGAGCATTCTAAGATTTGATATGTCCTATAAAGGTAATCGTAACCTCAAGCCTCATCAACCGGGAATGGCTAAAACAGGTGAGGTGCAGCAAGGCTTCGTGGGTAGCACCCACTTGAGAGCAAGATGTTCCCCTGTCTAGAGGTCCCTTTTTATTCGGCTTAGTGGGCAGTTGTTAGCGCACGCCAACTGCGGGGTTGTCTTGTTCAGAACTATTCAGTAAGGAATGGGTCCGGCCTTGTGTTGCAGGGGATTGGGAGTAATCCTCGGTACGTTGATCTAGGCCACGTACTGTGACGGGCGGTACCCCAGTAGCCCTGCCATTGATGGAATCCAAAATCCAATAAGTGCCTGTACGGTTTTGATTGTGCCCAACTATGTTGGAACGTGAGATGTAAGCATTCCAGCTATTTCTGTATTTTATTTTGAAAACCCTAGACACTATTATAATATCACTGGATTTTCTATCAAATGTTTTGGTTAGCTTAAGGTAAAAACTTTTCCATGTTTATGTGTGGGAAGTCTTACGTGATACCTTTTGTTTTCAAAGGATTTTCTAAAAGTTAAGCAACTTTTATCCCTGTTTACTCACACCAGACCCCTGTCTGACCTGAGTGTTTATTTTCTGTTTTATTAAACTCTTGGGTACTCATATTACGTATGAGTAGTGAAGTGTTTCAGGATTGCTTTGACGAGTTCTGGAGGAGATAATGGAGCAGGAAGCTTCAGCGTGTAGATATATTTAGTTGTTCCGCTGTGATTGAGTTGTATTGGTTCTCTCTGATGTACTTGAATTGTAATTGCTAGACAGATGTTTATAACTGTCTAGTTTGTGTTGTAATAGCAGTTTAACTCTGATGTAAATGATACTATGTAAAGTTTTATGTGATATATTATAATTTATTCGATTCCGCTGTGAGATTCTGATGTTGTTTGTCCTTTCTTTCCTTTCTTTTCTCTTTTCTATCCCTTTCTTTCTTCTTAGCGATGCAATTTCCTAGACTGTGGAAGTTGGGTCGTTACATGTCTCAACAAGATGCACAATCATTCAATCAATCAATCCTAATGCATATGATACATGCGTCCATAATATCATTCAATCCGAAACTCGAGAATTGATCACTGGGTTCATCTCAAATAGATATACACGTATATCTTTCGAATGTCAAATCATACTTCAGGGATTTGAATCAAATCAATTTCATTAAAAAATCGAGTAGCAAAGCTACTAAAGTTTATTTTCTCTGAAATCATTTTGAAAACATTTCTTAAGCGGAAAAATACCTTTCAAATAGTATATAATATATTATTTTTTCCAAAGTCTGAAATCAATTTCAAGTATCCGGAATTTAGATTCTAAAATTTTCAGTTTGGATTTCCTTTTTGTTTATTTATCAACCGTGTCTAGATAAGCCATATTTCATATATCACTTTCAAATGGTATCCATTACTCTTTAAAATGATACAAGACGAAATTGAAATATATATTCACTTCAAAATCCATGTTAAACATGCAATTTATCAATTGGTTCAATATTTTTCAAAAACCCAAAATTTCCCAACCATAGTCAAATGCTCAAATCAATAGTCAATAGTCGATGCTCATAAACTGGTCGAGCACGACTCATCAATCAATAAGCGATAATATGCACATGCATATTAATCAAACAATCAATTAGCAAGAGATAACATCCAACCACCATCAACAGTCACGAATGATTTTATCGGTTTATAGGGTTCATTCTTTTATATTCTTCAAAATCCAAGTTAAAATCATTTCATTTATTAATATCGAAATATTTTTATATCACTAACAAAATACGCTCTCTCTCTCTCTTATATGTATATACACTTAGACTCATTCTAGGGTACTATTGACCCTATCTCTAATGAGTAATCCCCACCAAAGCCAAGGTTCACGCTTAAACTTCATCTCTAATACCACATGTAACGACCACTGATTTTTCAACCCTCGAAAATCGACACTAATACATTAACTTTACAGAATGCCGAGCAATCAAGTGCCGAAAATACCAGATCATTATGGTGTTAAGAAGAAAAGGATAGAAGGAGAAACAGAAACAACAATGCAGAATCTCACAATCGCAGCGGAACAAAATATAAAATACAATAATATATTTTTATATAAGAAAACTGCAGCTGTTAATATACATACAAATTATCAAAGTACAACCATCAACATATAAATTTGGATGGTTATATAATAACTTATCCTCACAAATGCTGAATATATAGCCTACAATACACAGCGGAATGAAATCAAGTACGCGTAATATGTCTCTGCCATCCAGTGCGCCTCCTAAGCTCCAAAGCATCTTAAGCTGAATCTGTAATACTCAGTCTGAATCGAGCATTACAACAAAGTAACACCCGAGTCAGGCTAGAAACCAGCGTGAGTAAACACACTTAATTTGAATTACTTAAGATACCAAAGTCCTTTGAAAGATAAAGGTATCTCATAAGACCGCATCATAGTTAAACACGAAGGGTTTTATCTTACGATAACCAAAACACTTTTATAGAAAACCCAGTGGTATTATAATAGTGTCCAAGCATAAATACTTAATAGCCGAATTGGTTATATTAATTAAATTCCAGCATACTAGGGTTCAAAATCAAAACTGTAAAGGTTCGTAAAATCTAATCCCAGTCTCTTCGAATCCAAGCGATAAAATTTAAAGGTCCAAGTCATTAAAAATAAAAATTTCAAAATCAAAGTGCTAATATTTACATATGGAAATTCATTACATATGTTACTTCAAATAAAATGTGTCAACGTTTTATTCTAACCATTTTAATTCATTTAGCTACTTAACGGCACAGACAAGAACAATTGAAATAAATATCTAAAAGAATAAGTCAAAGCATAGATCATTAACTAAATTAACGATTAATAATTAATATTAAACAATTCACAAATCAGAATTTAATTGACTTCAAATAACTGAATCTAATTATATTTTTAGTCCAAATTACTTATAAATTAAAGAAATTGTAAAATAATTTGTT
Source organism: Allium cepa (assembly GCA_030765085.1). Taxonomy (NCBI): domain Eukaryota; kingdom Viridiplantae; phylum Streptophyta; class Magnoliopsida; order Asparagales; family Amaryllidaceae; genus Allium; species Allium cepa. The sequence continues at coordinate 390,972,989 of CM060935.1, forward strand.
ATTAGTAAATTAAAATTAAGTAATCCATTTAATAACTAATTTATTAATTAATATAAGATTAAATCAATTTATTTATTCTATTAAATTATTATAAATAACCTATTTTATATTATAGCAAATTAAAAAAAATTAGATTATAAAACTAGGTGATATGATCATAATGCAAAAACTTTCACGTTGATTGGGTTTTAAATGAATGATAAAATAATGTATTTAATTTAAAGATTATTAATATAAAATTTATTAAATTACATTCTTCTTTTTATAAAACAAAGCCCAACCCACTTCGGCCCAAGAAGATCACCCAGGCTCCAACTCCTTCTTTCTTCTTTCCTTTTCTCTTTCATTTGAGCTCCAAGAAGAAACATGCACGTGCCTGATACTTGCACGTGCACCCTTCCTTTAGCCACTAAGCCTTGCCTCCGATCATCCATGCAAGTTCGCCCATGTCTCCATTTCATGTTGATCCACTTGAACTTGCACGCCCACGTTCGACTCGAAATACGAAATCAGACCGGAAAAACTAGATGAGCCACCTCCTTTCAAATGCCTCGCCTCGCCACCATATACGGCCATCCACCCCAAACTTTGCCACAAGGTTCGCCACGATCTCCTCGTCCTTCTCCCCCAGGTGTGCAACCCTCTCCTCCTCCCTCTTATTCGCCACTACCCAAAACCCAAAACCCAAACAATCAACCACCAAAAACCCTAAAACTACCTTGACTGGCCTCCACACCGAACTAGAAACCACCGCACCATTTTTCGCGGATGCTTCATCACCTACACCTTCTGCACGCCAAGTGGCGTGCTCCAAAATCAACTACATCACCTTAATTTGATATTATACCCAAATCTGTTCATCTACCAATTTCTCACTCTATATATTACAAAAAATCTTCAATTCACCCTTAAAAATCATGTTTTTCCATGACGAGCACAACTATGCAATCCATTGATTAAATTATGAAAGTTTATTTTCAACCATTAATGACCTACTCACGGTTATATATAATTTTCTTTATCCCTGCTTGATAAATTTAAGGAAAATAACTTTTAAATATTCTATACTCAAAAATAAACAACTTCGGTTTTGGAACAAATTTTAAAACTTAATGAAGATTGATATGTGGAGTTTCAAAGTTAAGAGCTTAACTGTGTTTAGACTAGAAACGTGTACAAAGAGCTTGTGAGGAAGAAGAACAGTGATTTAGGAAACTGACATGTCGAACATGTACAAACATACACTGATTCACATACAAATACATATATACTTAACACATATCATAATCACAGCCATATATATTTATATATCATATAACCAGTTAACAAAATAAAGTGTTGTACTTACTATTTTTAAAAGATGATGACCACTACTGTGAATTCTTCCTTCAAGCTTTCAACACTCAGCTTATTTTTGTTTTATGGCAGAGATTCGTATTTTATTTTTTTATTTTTTATTTTTTTTACAATTATGAAACATGAAGGAACAAATGAACAAGTAGGTATGGCTATATATAGGAGAATGGAAATGGGACATTGAAACAAAAGAAGGCTGAGATTTGTACCTGTACGGCAGGCTTCTCATTTTGTTCTTTTTTTTTTGTTTGTTAATTTTTCATGCTACTGATTTGATCTTTATTGTTTGATTTGATTTTATAAGTGATGTGATATAATTTATTATGGCTTGACATGATATTTCGTATGCTTGATTTGAAATTGTCATGATGAAGCTTATATGTAAGTATATATCCTACATGTATATATGTACATATATCGATTTCATATACTCTATTTTTATATACCATATATGCATATACATAAACTTACATATTTTGTCATATTCACATACACATGTATATTTTTAGATATACACATGTTTTTGTATATATAGATGTTTATAGTTCAATATGCATTATTTTGGTAACATATACCCATATATATAGTCATAGGTTTCAAATTTTCCATCATGAAGTTTATACATTCATGTATATATATTTATTTGCATATACAATAATTTTTTTATAAACATATATACACATATTTACATATTCATATATTTTCATATATATACACACACACATATATTTTTATCATCATAAAATCTACACTTATGTATATATATTTACACATACACGATTCTTCCAACATATGCACATATATACATATTTATATATATTTTTAACATCATAAAGCTATGTATATATACATATACATATACATATTTTATCATAAATTTGAAATGGTGAAGTTTACATACATACATATACATATACATATATATATATATGTATATGTATATGTATATGTATATATGTATATATATATATTAATTTTCCTTATTCAGGAGTCTTTATTTTAAAATTTAATATTGTTTTCATAATTAATAGATTCAGATATTCTAATATTATAAAATTTATCTATTTGATTTAATATTTCAATATTTAAAATTAGTTAATCGTTTTTTTCCATATCGAATTTTGTTATTTAAAATTTTATCTAAGTTCATCTCAATAAATTACTATAATAAATCATTAATTTATTTTAAATATTTTAATTCAAAAATTATATTAAATTTAATAATTTAAAATAGTTAAAATTACGGGTCGTTACATCTAAGCCCAATGAAATAGAAGCTGGTCATGTCATCCATGTACCTAAAATGCTCGGACTGACCCGGGTATTATAAATAGCACACGGTTCAAACTATATCTATAATGACGGGTGATATAATAACATGCAATGTTAATAAAATAAGTGTGAAGATGATAATATGACAATTTCAAAATATCTTAAAAGCATATTCTCATCATGTCCACATAGAAAAGACATCATCACCCATATACACATGCGAAGTCAAAATCTACTAATTCTAAATCAAATGGATGAATAATCTATATCCATAAATCATCACTAAAACAAAAAATAATCAATAATGAGATATCCTCAAGTGGAGTTAGACCGGGACGAAGCAATGGCTATAATTCCCTACTATATCATAAATACCAATATCAAATCAATAAAATCAAAAAGCATCATTTGAGCCAGCTTAGAATTATATAAAAATGTGATCAACAATAAATGGGACATTTACCTGTAAAGAATAGGTCGTCTACCTAAGAAGGATACGAGGTCGACTATGCTCTAGACACAATCTCAGATATAATCTCATCTATACATAGTATATGTCTATCTACCACCTACATACATCCTCATACATCCACATATATTGGAACAAGACAGGAAACTGGTTACATGTCTACTTGCTCCAGGAGCCACACGTGGTCAATATGACACGACTCCTACAATTATCGGCATCTCTCCCCACTCGATATCTTGACAATGATCCACTATTGTCTCGACAATGCGTAGCCTCTTCGGTCACGGCCGCCGATGTGTGCCCCTATATGGTAACCTACTGCCGGCCTATGCAACACAAAGGGCAATCAACTACCTATCTCGTGATGCACAACGAATATCATAATAACGGTGTCGCAGATCAGGGGCGTGACCCTATGATTAAGCTGCCAGGGCAGATACTGGCCGACCTAGTTCACTCTCGAAATATAAGGAGAGTTGGATAAATATAGACAAACATATAATGTATAAAAACCATGTGACTAACAAGTAGCCTCCATTCTTGCTCACCGAGTGAGTCACACACAATATCCCCCGTATGAGTATCATCTACGAGCAAAGAATAACTAAATAAACAACACAACGGCGTTCCATACTACCGTATGTTACTAGTCCATATATTTAATGCTCATACATCACACCCGCCCTTCCAATGTTCTACAGAATGAGTCTAAAGAATAACCGAAAAAGTATTACCAAATGCCTCATCCCAAAAAGTATTAGTAATCCATTTATTCAAATTCCTGATCACACAGAATAGAATATTATTAAATCAAACAACGGGATGTTATTGCCATATCATATCAAATCCGGTGAATCATTTACAATATTGAAATCTGAATAGGTTGTGAGAAATCAAAAGATGTAGAAATCATATATAAAACTCAATTTCAATTTAGAAATGGAATAATAATAAATTTCGACAAAATCTCTCTTTAAACAATTAAATCAAATATTCAAATATATTCAATTATTATTCAAAATCATTTTATAGAGGCCAAACATAATTCTTTATAATCGGGTATTATTTCTTAATTAATTTATGTACACAAACTTCAAATAAATTAATTTTATTCCTAACTACAAAATATGATTCCAAATAAAGATCTAATTTTATTCCCAAATTTTATATGTGTATTATTAAAACATATAAAACACTTCATGAATTAAATATTCCTTATTGAAGTCATTCCAATATAAGATTTAAGTATTAAAATTCATTTCCAAATCCTTTATATAAATTTCCCAAAACAACCAAACACTAACCAATCAAAAATAATTTTATATTCTATTCTATGCTTTTCTATTACAGAGTAATAGTTACAATAAATTTATAAATCTCAAAAATAAATCTTTTCATTTCAAACAATAATTTATAATTCAAATCCTTCACCTTATATTTCAATATTTTGAATTAAATTATTCTCAAATGGCTTTCATATCCAAAATAGTTTCAAAAATCATTTTATTTTCTAATCCATTTTATTTATTCGCAAATATATTTCAATTAATTTTGAAATACCAAAAATAATTTCTCGAAGCTTTCTAATATATATTCAAAGCTAGAAAATCAATAAATTATCGAAAACAAAATCAAGGAGCAAGACTCTCCAATTTTAACAATAATCATCAATATAAATTTTTATAGTTTAGTCAAATTTCATTGAATATCTACAGTCAATACACTGTACACTCAAAATAAATAGATTACACGAATCAAAATATGTACAGATAGCATCTCCTTAGCATTTCAGACATCTAACAAACCCAAAATCTTATAATCAAATCCAAATAACATCCATATCCAATACCATAACAACAAATCCATTATCCCAGACGAACAATTCAATCATACAATGCCATCAAACAATTTAACTAAGCAGTTTAATTGATAAACAAGATTACCAGCTAATAAGCTTACACATGAAGGCATAATTATATAGTTGTGAGTATAGAATACACATCGAATAGAAGCTTGAATTCCCAAAGCTGCACTACCATCAACTAAATGCAAACATCAAACATCGCCATCTTTGTTATCGTCATACTTACGTACGCAGCCTACCGTTGCTAGCAAGTACATCGTTGATTGAAATATCACCATCGAAATATTGCGAGAAGCCCTTTCCCGACTTCGCTCCTCCTCGCTGTTCGCTATTCACCCGAAATCCCCCGTCGACCATAGCCTCATCCACCAAAGCCAGCCATCACAACCTTCACCACAAGCCAGAATCATTCGAACTCCTCCAATCGCCAACAATAATTCGCCCTCAGCCGACTGCACCAATCGCACATCACTAGGTCGCTACGACCTTACATAGTTCGCTCGCTTCCACACGACCCCGCCTGCCGTCTATTCGCAAGCGTGTCCTCTGGTCGCGATGTATTTTTTTAAGTTCAATCGTGATTTTAAATTATGGAAGTTAGAGCATTTCCAAAAGTTTGGAGTGCGGAAATTCGATTTTCCACATTCTAAAATGTTAGAGACCTCATTTCTACAACAGAAATGAGGGCAGGCGCCTGATGCCCAGGCGCCTATTCAACAGGCACCTGTTTAAAGCGCCTATATCCCCCACTCCCCTCATTTTTCCCTCCTCCATACCCTTTTCAGATAATTTTTTTAATTCAACTTTGCGTCCAAATGCCACCACGTCCGGTCAAAACTAGTAGACGCACCGTTCGATATACGACTGATGCCAATATCGGACCTGTTCATGTCCCTTCTGATGCTACCGTGACTCCAGACGATCTTCGATCTTTGCACGACTTGCCCCTTACTGTTTCGCATCGACTTACTACAGCTATAGCGACGCCACAGGTATACGTTTATTTCTTTATTGCTTGATGAACAACCATGTAAATATGTATGTATGATAATTCTTTGTTTATTTTAACATTAAATAATCACATATTTAGGTTCGTCACGTAGCGATGCAAGGTAGTTGGTATAGGTGTATATCTGAGTGTTTTGATCAGTTATCGGAGCCGATTTTGGATAGGCTACATTCGTCACCTTTTGGTGAATTTCTTGCTTTACCTAAATTTGCACATGTAGATCATTGTCTGGTAGAGGCCCTCACCGAGAGATGGTGGCCTACCACTCACACATTTCATTTCTCTGATTTTGAGCTAGGACTGACTCCTCTAGATTTTTATATGCTCATTGGCATAGAGGTTGGTCGACCAAACCGTCTCCCTGTTCCATTTGAGGAGTTCGAGTAATATTAAGCTTATTTACCGACATTGGCCGATGAGGAGGTTAGAGGAGGAGCTGTTACTCTCCCTTGTTTGCAGCGGTATATAGTAGAGTACATGGCCGTTGAGGATATGCACACTCCGATTATTCGTGCCTTCATATTATACCTTTTTGGGTCTACAATTTTTAGTAACAATAAGGGTACTATTTGGCTTGGTTTTTTGGCTAGATTAGCAAACGTGGATGGACTACATATATTTGATTATGGTACTGCTATTATTGGTTATTTGTACGTAGCATTAGGTACTTATGCACTTCAGCAGTCTAGACAGATGTATGGATTTTGGTACATTCTTCCATTTTGATACTACGAGTATACTGCCAATATGCACCCCCGACTTGTTGTAGAGGCGAATGCCATACCTTATATTTACTTTCGAAGATTGCGTCGTTGGGTTCCTCCTATGCATTTGCCCCGTGTTGCACAAGGGGTGTACAATGAGCTGATGGAGGCTAGACAGCAGATGGATATAAGGCAGCGTAGTAACATTATCGTTCGTCCATGGGATCAGTACTTACAGTTCCTAGAGCACGGTCCTGATCATCCACTCACTTTTCAGTTTTCCATGTCGTGACGCAGGATTTGCTTTTAGGTTCCTACATGTCCATTCATATGGTATTTAGGGGAGCGATGTTGGCTACAGTTGTATGGTATAGTTCACATTCCATCAGATTCGCTACCATGGGGTGACATGTATGGTGATATTAGGGTTGGATTAGCTTATATTCTTGCGATGAGGGGTGCGGGATGGGTGGATGGTGAGCCATTTACAGTTCTTGGAGACTTTTATTCATATTGGGCTCGAGTAGCCCCACGTACTTACGCGTTGCCTGATTATATTCGGGGTTTGAACTCCGATCATATTGGTCCGCGTACCTCTTCCGTTAGAGTTCCACTACCGCCTGCCACCTTTGAGCCTACATCATCTCAGTGCACGAAGTCTCCTACTTTCGACCCTCCCTCTACATTCGTTTAGATCATATGATGTACATTGTCAGGTGGTGGAGTACTCCTTGTAGTATCCTACAGATGACGATATTATGGGTGTACCATCCGCCGGATTGTATCAGCCTCATCAGGTTTGTACGAATTTTAACTGTTCCTTAAATAACTTGTCATTATATTCTCCGCCTATGTATAATTCTTTTTTGCACATATCGGTATTCTCAGTACATGGATTATGATAGACGGATGATTACTGCATTTGAGCGTATGACGCTCGATTATACACAGATGATGTATCAGAGTTACCAGACCGCGGTCCAGCAGTAGCAGACTCAGTATGATACGCAGGTATAGGAATTTTAGACCCAGTTTAGTAGCTTCAGGAGCAGTTGCATGCCGGACCTCAGCCTCACGACTTTGATGACGTCAACGATGACAGTGACGATGATAGTGGAGACGATGAGGAGATTGATAGTGGTTCCGATCACATAGACTAATGTGCTGCATTTAGATGTTTTAGACTGTGTTATTATTTTTCACACCTTACATTAGTTGGTTGCATATTATGATGGTGATGATGCTACTGTTATATGTGATTGTCTATATGTTATGGCATTGTGTCGATTATATTTTATGTTGAGTATTGCATTGTGTTGATGTGAATTTACGCTTGTGTTTGTTTATTATTAAGCGTATATGAAGTCAAAATGTTGAAGTAACAAACACAGTTGTATGTGTTTGTTAAATTTTTTATGGATGTTTGACACGTGGAAGTTATTCTTATGCTTTATTTTTTTGATGTGGATCACGACCTCTTTATTTAAGATAAAGTGTTATATTCTAATGTCACAACATTTGAAAGTTCGGTTAAATCAATCAATGTGTAACATAATATTTTCAGCTACAGAATTGAAACTGTTAATAAATTTTTATATACAAACGGATCAAATGTGCGATTATGAAGAGATAATGGCAACTCAGTTTTAGGACACTTTTGCTAAACTTTACAATAGCAATGTTGATGGTAGAAGTAGACGTACGCAGGTGGAGTTGAGGACTGGTTATGGGAACTTCTGCAACGCCTGTACGCGGTACAACACGGTTATCAATGAGGTTATATTTGAAAATTTGTTTAAACCAACCCGTTCTACATTTGAAGGACGTTACTTTCTCAAATATCACAGCACATTCATTGGACATGAGGCTTATATCGTACGTCAAAATTGGCTAAAACGATTTGGATATCCATAATTTGAGTGTATTATTGTTAAGTGTATTATTGTCTCTATGTATGCATATTTATTGTTGTCTTGTTTATGAGTAATTTTAACTTTCTACTGCATTGTCAAATCAAAACACAATGCTAATATTTAAACATAATTAATTTTTAACGTTCACACGCTTCAATATATATGTAAGAGCTTTTCTTCTCAAACACACAATTGAGTTCTCCGCTCCTTCAATCATCTCATCCTCATATCAACGCCTTCCTGGTCATCATCTATTGACTCTGATGCCGGGTACGTTCCAACGGAAAGCGAACACACCAATAAAGATTGGAATATCAATTACCAAGACCAACATTACGAGGACGTTGCTCGTGAATTCCCAAATCTTGACCAACTTACACTTCAAGAAGATGTTGAACCAGTACACGAACAGTTGGTTCATCAACAATCACAGGAGGTTGAACAAGTACCAAATTTGCAACCTTCGATTGAACAAGAGGCTGACTCTTACACAGTATTTTGCCATTGTGGTTATAAGGTTAAAGTTGTAGTTAGAGCGTATGGCGAAGATATTGGTCATCGAATCCAGTTGTGTCCTTTCTAGCCTGAAGGGTGCAATTATGCAGAATGGGTTGATGAACGGCTATGACCAAGGGCTATAACATATGCCAACGAGCTGGAACGAGAAATAAGACGTCTCTGAAATATCGTGCACAACTTACAATTTGACCATAACCGGTAGTTTCTCAGTGGAGTGTATTATTATTGTGGAGTGTATTATTGTGGTGTGTATTATTACTATTGTAACGACCCGCCTTTTTGGACAGTTTAAACCGACGATCAAATACACATGCCGATTCCAAACCATTCAAAAGGGCAGATGGTTATTGGGGTAAATAAGAAAAGAAAAGAAAGAGAAATAAAGGAAATGAAACAACACAGAATCTTGCAGCGGAACGATAAAATATAATAGTCAAATAAACAGTTCATGAAGCTGTTTACTATACTTTGACAATTATTTATACAACATTTATCAGAGTTATACATATACAACAGAACAATAAAATGATGCAGCAGACAACATGATGCAAAGACAATAATAGTAATAGTATACCAAATCTTCGTCTTCGTCCTCCAGAATAGATCTTCAATAAGCTGAAAAACTCAGGTCTGACCTGAGCGTAATGAAAAGACAAAACACTCGAGTCAAGACTAAAATATCCTCATGTAAGTTAAATCAATCGTAAATAAACATGAGTGTAACGGCGTCAAAGATGTTTACGGGGTTTGACATCTCCTATCCAGTGTCAACATGCGTGCAATAACTCAAGAGATGTTACGGGATTTTCCATCTCTTAAGGATCCGTTAAACTATCTACTATGTAGTAATGTACGCTATGTAGATAATGCCTATCAGTAATATAAAGTATCAAAATAGCATTAAGGCGTTACCATAATCCCCCTTAACACATTTTTATAATGCCATAGTCTACACAGCACCGTAAGCCCCACCGTAAACTGGTGCTTATCAGAGGGTACCCCATAGGTATAACACAAAACAAACGTAGTGGTCGCGAATAGGATAATCAGTATGACAAGGTACATGAGGCGATACCAACTAGGATACTAGTAGTTGCGTGATCCAGACTGATGTTGAGCATAGCCAGCAGCTACCCCAACACCGCGAAACAACACTCTCAAATCAAGGGGTGCACCCAAATCGCATCACAAATGTAATAGATATGGTATCGAAGAAGTGTGTCTGCTAGAGGTGGCGAACCTCAATGGCCCGGCGCGGCTCCTATTTTAGTCATGTCAGGGGTCATCCAATATCGTTCTCCTTCTTCAATCAACGCGTTCACAAAACCATCCACTTCATTTTGGATCAACACTCCGCGTATACAAGTTATTAAAGTGGTTTTCGGTATCGACAGAGAGTATGTCCATATCCGATTCCGGTGTCTTTAATAACTACGTATTATTACACCGTTGGCTCTTTTACATTTCAAATCGATTCATAATTGATATCAAAATATCATATTCGCTTTAAAAATCAAATCCATTTCAAATATCATCGTATCTATTCAAATGTAAGATTTTGTTTCAAAAAATCATTTTTCGCATCAATATCTCATTTCGATTTCAAAATCATTTCGAATTTCAATTTAGGTCGCAACTTCATTTAATCCAATTCGTATTTAAATTCAAGATTTAAACATAAACGTTTCACCTTATTGACCAGTTTGGAATTTTAGAAAATAGTTTTAAGTAGTTTTAAAAGTGGTTTTAAATAATTAAAATAGTTAAATACTTAAAATCTTAAATGGAATTGAAATAGATAAATTTGTTTAAAATAATTTAAATTTGGTTAAGTAGATTTAAAATAGATTAAAATAGTTTAAGTAATTAAAATGGTTTATATAATAGAGTAATTTGGAAAACAAAATAAAACAACTTCAAACCAAACCATTTCGATTATAACTTCCCAATTCAAAACAAATTTCAATTTTCATTTTACCGATTCAATTTCGATTTCAATTCAAATCAATGTCAACTTTGACTTCAAATTAATTCAATTTTATATTCACCTTCAATTTATTCAATATCAATTCATATCGATTTTTAGCTTGATTTTTTTCAAAATATCAATTTATAACACTTAACAAAATTATCCTTCAATATTCAAATTTAAATCCCAATTACAAATATGATTCAATTTCAAGCTCAATTCAAAATATCATTTTTATGTCACTTTTACTTAGTAATATTCAAAGCTCAAATTTAATGTTCAATCTTTAAAACAAATAAATTTCCGAAATTCAATCATATCCAAATTTTAAATCTCAAAGTCTCCACTTAAATTTATTCAACAATTTCTTTTAACCAAAATTTTATTTCAACATTCCAAACTCAATTTTCCGATAAATTCGATTTCTATAAATTGATTTCTATTTATCGCTTTTTAAATCAAAACATTTAAATAAATATCAAATCGACGATTTCAAAAATTATTAATTTAGCCAATTTGGTGTCCGTATATAATTTTCTATCCTATGGCCAAGTAATTATTTATTTTAATTAAATGTCAGGGATGAATATATATCACTTAAACCAATCACAGTGTCATATGTATGCATAACAGTATATATAAGCAAATAAACATCCAAACATTTAAATATCAACCAATAACATCCATCAAAATACATCATCCAATAGACAATACAATTCATGGCAATTTCATAGTTATCAATGTCAGGTAATTTAATCGCAAATCAATTTCAATTCCAATTTAACTGTAAATTTAATTTTTAACGATTAATTCAAATGACAGTCTATATGAAAATTAAATTCTATCAAACAACGACAATAATATCATAACACTTCATAATGTCAAATTTAACTAGCATAAAGATATTCAGTACGATATGAGCGTAATAAAACACTTACCTTGATTTCAATGTAGTTCCAGCGTTTTATTCCGAATAAAATTAAATGGACCTTTAATTTTACCCGAAATTTTCTCTAGCTCCAAACGACTCCAATCCAGTTCCATAGCGTAGTGCTCGTCAATACGATTCCAACGCAAAAAGTTTCGTCGAATTCCGACCTCGTATGAATGAGTTACATCATTTTAAAGTTATACGAATTTAAATATAAAGGATTTACATTTCTATTTATTTATTTGTAAACCCTCACATCGCGGCCGTGCATTTCAAACATCAACATCAGGGCCGCTCCTTCCCTCTCCCTCACGCACGCGTTCCCCCTCTTCCCCCTTTCTTTCGTTCGCAAGCAAACCCATAGCCGCATACATCAAGTAAATATCGCGACCACCACGCTCCACTTGAAGACGATCAGGTTACACCACTTCGAAGCCACCGCCTTACTCCACCTTCACACCAAATAGCTCCAAGCTCGGCCGCATCCTCTGCCTCGAATTGCGTGAAAAACGCAGCTGCTTCCATCGCGTTTTGCCGTCAATCCGTGGCTCCGTTTCCGATCTCCACCGTTGGATAGCTAGATCTTGATGCCCTCTACAACTTTGTAGTTGAGAGTTTTTGCTAATTGTTGATGGATTGAAAGGAAAAGGAAAAAGAAGTTTCGAAATTTTCTGGCCATTGAAATGAAAGTGGCGGCTATCACCTTTTGACCTAGGGTTTTAGAAATTTGTGAATTATGAAGTCCTTTTATAGAAAAATACGCGACACTATTCATCCCGGATTTTCCGAACTCCAATTTACGCGTGGTGACCGGCGTTTCTAGGGTTTACCCCGCGTTCCGGACACAATGAAACAGGTTTCGGAGGCTAATTCGATCGTATGTGTGAGTTACGGTAATAAACGATCGATTTGAAATTAAATCGGTTAATCAAATTTTTGTGCGTTTGGGCTCGCCCCGGACAAACGGTAAATCCGATTGACTTGAAATTTGAAACCTTACCATAATATGACATTACGGATTTGATGAAACTGGTTTCGTCAAAATCCGAGACTGTTTGAAAAATGACCATTTTAACTCGCCAAATTAATATTAAAACAATTTCAACGCGTTTCGAGCTGCCACGGTCAAACGACAACTCCGATTGCTATGAAAATTGAAATCCAATAATAACTAACTATTACGAATCCAATGGAACTAGTTTCGTCCAATTCTAAGACTGTTCAAAAATTGGCTATTTTCAATCGATAATTTAATATTAAAATATTCACTTTTCACAAATAAATTTTAAATTCAGTTTTAAAAGTTCTATAACATCACTATAGCTCCAATATGATAAAATAAAATTTTACAAATCATTTTTAATCATATTAAACCCGTTATTCAATTTTCCAATAAATTCCAATTTTAAAATCTTATTAACTCTATTATAATCCCAATATAACTTACATTCACTTTGGAAACCAATTTGAATCATATTAAATCAAATTTCAGTTATTCACTCTATTTTCATATATTAAATTTCAATATCAATTAATCATATCAAATTCGAAATTTAATTATTCAAATATTTGTAATATTAAATTTAAGCAAAATTTGATTATTCTTAAATCACTATCTTTTGAAATATTCAAACGAACTTATAAAATCTAACCTTTAAAACTAATTCACATCTTAGAACCCTATTTTCATTTTACAGTTATTCAATTATTCAATAAGTTTTAAATATTTAATTTAAACAATTTACCTGTTCAATATTCAATATTTGACGGATTTCAATATTGGATTTTTAAATCAAAATTTCATTATCAGTCGATTTACTATATTACATCAAATGAATTCCACATTATAATTTAACTACAGTCAAAGATAATGCACTCAACTAATATATAAACTTTCATTTCAATTGCAATTGGTTCACAAATTCAATTCAACTAACTAAATGAATAGGTAACTTAAATAATTATCACCGTTAACTTTTAATTACTTATAAGTTTATTATTTACAAACAAGCGTCACAATTACCTATACAATACAAATCCATTCAATTACCTTTGACTACATATTATTTCAATTGATTTGGGATTTCATTCAATTCATAAATAATTAACTTAGATAAAATTTGTTGCATTTCATTCTAGTTATTATTATTCCAAACGACTTACAATTTTTTTCTAACACTAAATCACGAAATCTTATCAAATTAGCTATTTTAATTACCAAAAATTTACGGGTCGTTACATTCTCCCCCGCTCAAAACTTTTCGTCCCCGAAAAGGAAAAAGAAGGGAAAAGGAACTAAGTATAGAATTCAACATTAGATATATTTTATTCAAAGTTACCAACTTATAAAACAATGAAATTCCATTTATAAAGTCATAACTACGCTTCCACTAAGTTACTCCGAATGGCTTTCTAACTTTAAAAGTTAGTTATCAAAACAAGTTATAAAAAAAAATTAAAACTTGAAAAATTTTCTAACACCCGGATTTACGGAAAATTTCGGCAGAGTCTCGTTTGCGCGGCTCGATCGGAAAAAAAATGACAGTATATATATCACAAATATACATCTCATCAAGTGATGAGGCATCCCGCACAGAAAAAAGTGTAAAAGTATGGTATGTAATCCGAGATATGTACCTTATATATTATTAGCGAGCATATACGGCTAATATAGCGCGAAAGCAAGCTCCAAATGTGAAGCAAGCGCAATCCGTACCTACTAAACACTCAACAAACCATGAGAAACATGCATATATGAAAATAATATCAATATACATCATATAGAAGCATAACAACTACATATTCCAACATAGCAAATGCAACAAAACAACAAATGCAACCATCAATCAACTATCATCCAACTATCATCCAACGAATCCATAACCAATCAATATAAATTCACTTCTCATTAATATTTATTGACTTGGGTTTCAATTTTTGTCACAGTTGATTCATTAATGTTGGATTTACTAACATTCATTCTCAATTCAATTAGTTAACATTCACTAATTTATATTTACATTAGTTCACTTCCAATTTGAATCAAATTAAATTCTATTTAATTTCATTTAACTTCCAGTTTGATTCCAATGATTTATAGCTTTCAATTTCATTAACACTTAATGAATTATATACAATCAACTAACAATCATATAACAACCAAATCATACCCAACATAACCAAATTATTAATTTTACATTCAATTTGGTTTATCTCTTTCAATTCCAATTTATTCTTAGCCATACCAAATTCTTTTGTTTACATTTACTTCATATTCAGTTTCAGTTAATATGTCCATTTCTTTACATAGCATATTCTTCAACATTATCTTTTCTTAATCATCATATCAAAGAATTTGTTTACTCAAGTTCATTTTAAACATTCTATATAATTAAATTCAATTTCATTTTCCAATTGATTCTTAGCTATACCAAACTCTTTTGTTTACATTTACTTCAATTTCATAATTTTAGTTAATAACAAATTTATTTATGGAACATCTTATTAACCAGCACTTTAGTTTATTAATCATCCTATAAAAGTCTAATATCTCATAAATGACTTTTCTTAGTTACAGTTATCTTAAAGGTTACAATCTCTTTTTAATTTTTATTTATTTTCTATAACCAATTTACAAAGATATAATACGATTCATTTATCTTCTGTCTTAAGTTCACTTACTTGTTCCATTTATCCGTTCATCATTTCATGCTATATTTAAGTATATATAATTTTTATCACAATCAAAATTTTCCATTTATATATATTTTAATTCCTTTTGAGTTTTCCTTACTTGTATATTTCAATTACTTTCAGGTTCTGTTTATCTATACAATATCTCATTACATATCCAAACATCATTTTAACTTTGTTTTACATTTGATAAGTTTTGTTATATGTTATCAGAATGTAATTTTGGTATTATACTGATTTATAGAATTTCATTTTTCTTAATTAGAATGTTCACAAATTTAATTTGTTTAAATCTTCTTTACCTTTCAACTTTAAAGTTTTCCAAAACAATAAGCTTAGATATCTTAATCCTCTTATTTTATAAATTCTGGTTATTCACATTTCATTCAAATAATTTGAAAATTATTAATTAACAGAACTTAGAAATTTAAATGCCCGGTTCTTTTCAAATCGTTTGAAAGAAATATATACACTTATATCTTTAATATATCAAATCATACCATTGGAGTTTAAACCAAAACCCATTTACCCAAAATAATTTTGAAGAAAAGCAAAGCTTCTTAGAAGCCTCCCCCACTTTGAGACTCGAAAATGAACGTCGATGATGTTGCGCAGTCATCACCGAAATTATTTTCCAGCGACATAAGAGAGGAGTACTGAATTCATTCCTTCTTTTAAAAATCTTCTCAAAATATTTCCATAAACAATTTCCAACTAATAGTAATATATATTTCTTCAAAGCTTTTGAAAACCATTGTCAAAACCTCTGGGTCTTAAATTCAATATTTTCCAATTTAAATCTATTTTAATTTATAAGTTACCTTTATAAATATTCTTATAGGATTTTCTTTCTTAAAACATTCCACAAGTTGTTTTATTATTGTTTATTTTTCAATAAACCTTATTTATTAACACACAATATCCAATTAATAATAACAATCAATATTATCGTTTCCAACAACCAAATAAGCTAGATAGATCACAATAATTTTTGAAAATAAATTCTTTATATACAAAATATAATTAGAGCAAAATTATTTCATTTACCCAATTTAAAACAATACTATGTCGAATTGTTCTGTTTAAGTGTTTAGAGATCCCTATCAATGACGTTAATTACTCGTATTGACCAGGATCCATAAGCCACTCAACAAATCAATCGACACAATATAAAACATTTTATATCACTAACAAATATGCTCTCTCATATATATATATATATTCACTCAGCGACTCGTCATAGGGTATTACTACCCTACTTATAAAGAGTCATACCACACAAAGCTAAGGTTATCGCTAAACCAAAGCTCTGATACCAACTGTAAAGACCCGCCTTTTTGGACAGTTTAAACCGACGATCCAATACACATGCCGATTCCAAACCATTCAAAAGGGCAGATGGTTATTGGGGTAAATAAGAAAAGAAAAGAAAGAGAAATAAAGGAAATGAAACAACACAGAATCTCGCAGCGGAACGATAAAATATAATATTCAAATAAACAGTTCATGAAGCTGTTTACTATACTTTGACAATTATTTATACAACATTTATCAGAGTTGTACATATAAAACAGAACAATAAAATAATGCAGCAGACAACATGATGCAAAGATAATAACAGTAAAAGTATACCAAATCTTCGTCTTCGTCCTCTAGAATAGATCTTCAATAAGCTGAAAAACTCAGGTCTGACCCGAGCGTAATGAAAAGACAAAACACTCGAGTCAGGACTAAAATATCCTCATGTAAGTTAAATCAATCGTAAATAAACATGAGTGTAACGGCGTCAGAGATGTTTACGGTGTTTGACATCTCCTATCCAGTGTCAACGTGCGTGCAATAACTCAAGAGATGTTACGGGATTTTCAATCTCTTAAGGATCCGTTAAACTATCTACTATGTAGTAATGTACACTATGTAGATAATGCCTATCAGTAATATAAAGTATCAAAATAGCGTTAAGGCGTTACCATAATCCCCCTTAACACATTTTTATAATGCCATAGTCTATACAGCACCGTAAGCCCCACCGTAAACTGGTGGTTATCAGAGGGTACCCCATAGGTATAACACAAAACAAACGTAGTGGTCGCGAATAAGATAATCAGTATGACAAGGTACATGAGGCGATACCAACTAGGATACTAGTAGTTGCGTGATCCGGACTGATGTTGAACATAGCCAGCAGCTACCCCAACACCGCGAAACAACACTCTCAAATCAAGGGGTGCACCCAAATCGCATCACAAATGTAATAGATATGGTATCGAAGAAGTGTGTCCGCTAGACGTGGCGAACCTCAATGGCCCGACGCGGCTCCTGTTTTAGTCATGTCAGGGGTCATCCAATATCGTTCTCTTTCTTCAATCAACGCGTTCACCAAACCATCCACTTCATTTTGGATCAACACTCCGCATATACAAGTTATTAAAGTGGTTTTCGGTATCGACAGAGAGTATGTCCATATCCGATCCCGGTCTCTTTAATAACTACGTATTATTACACCGTTGGCTCTTTTACATTTCAAATCGATACATAATTGATATCAAAATATCATATTCGCTTTAAAAATCAAATCCATTTCAAATATCATCGTATCTATTCAAATGTAAGATTTCGTTTCAAAAAATCATTTTTCGCATCAATATCTCATTTCGATTTCAAAATCATTTCGAATTTCAATTTAGGTCGCAACTTCATTTAATGTAATTCGTATTTAAATTCAAGATTTAAACATAAACATTTCACCTTATTGACCAGTTTGGAATTTTAGAAAATAGTTTTAAGTAGTTTTAAAAGTGGTTTTAAATAATTAAAATAGTTAAATACTTAAAATCTTAAATGGAATTGAGATAGATAAATTAGTTTAAAATAATTTAAATTGGGTTAAGTAGATTTAAAATAGATTAAAATAGTTTAAGTAATTAAAATGGTTTATATAACAGAGTAATTTGGAAAACAAAATAAAACAGCTTCAAACCAAACCATTTCGATTATAACTTCCCAATTCAAAACAAATTTCAATTTTCATTTTATCGATTCAATTTCGATTTCAATTCAAATCAATGCCAACTTTGACTTCAAATTAATTCAATTTTATATTCACCTTCAATTTATTCAATTTCAATTCATATCGATTTTTAGCTTGATTTTTTTCAAAATATCAATTTATAACACTTAACAAAATTATCCTTCAATATTCAAATTTAAATCCCAATTACAAATATGATTCAATTTCAAGCTCAATTCAAAATATCATTTTTATGTCACTTTTACTTAGTAATATTCAAAGCTCAAATTTAATGTTCAATCTTTAAAACAAATAAATTTTCGAAATTCAATCATATCCAAATTTTAAATCTCAAAGTCTCCACTTAAATTTATTCAACAATTTCTTTTAACCAAAATTTTATTTCAACATTCCAAACTCAATTTTCCGATAAATTCGATTTCTATAAATTGATTTCTATTTATCACTTTTTAAATCAAAACATTTAAATAAATTTCAAATCGACGATTTCAAAAATTATTAATTTAGCCAATTCGGTGTCCGTATATAATTTTCTATCCTATGGCCAAGTAATTATTTATTTTAATTAAATGTCAGGGATGAATATATATCACTTAAACCAATCACAGTGTCATATGTATGCATAACAGTATATATAAGCAAATAAACATCCAAACATTTAAATATCAACCAATAACATCCATCAAAATACATCATCCAATAGACAATACAATTCATGGCAATTTCATAGTTATCAATGTCAGGTAATTTAGTCGCAAATCAATTTCAATTCTTATTTAACTGTCAATTTAATTTTTTAAGGTTAATTCAAATGACAATCTATATGAAAATTAAATTCTATCAAACAATGAAAATAAAATCATAACACTTCATAATGTCAAATTTAACTAGCATAAAGATATTCAGTACGATGTGAGCGTTATAAAACACTCACCTTGATTTCAATGTAGTTCCAGCGTTTTATTCCGAATAAAATTAAACGGACGTCTAATTTTACCCGAAATTTTCTCTAGCTCCAAACGACTTCAATCCAGTTCCATAGCGTAGTGCTCGTCAATACAATTCCAACGCAAAAAGTTTCATCGAATTCCGACCTCGTATGAATGAGTTACATAATTTTAAAGTTATACGAATTTAAATATAAACGATTTACATTTCTATTTATTTATTTGTAAACCCTCACGTGCATTTCAAACTTCAACATCAGGGCCGCTCCTTCCCTCTCCCTCACGCACGCGTTCTCCCTCTTCCCCCTTTCTTTCGTACGCAAGCAAACCCATAGCCGCATACATCAAGTAATTATCGCGACCACCATGCTCCACATGAAGACGATCAGGTTACACCACTTCGAAGCCACCGCCTTACTCCACCTTCACCCCAAATAGCTCCAAGCTTGGCCTCATCCTCTGCCTCGAATTGCGTGAAAAACGCAGCTGCTTCCATCGCGTTTTGCCGTCAATCCGTGGCTCCGTTTCGGATCTCCATCGTTGGATAGCTAGATCTTGATGCCCTCTACAACTTTGTAGTTGAGAGTTTTTGCTAATCTTTGATCGATTGAGAGGAAAAGGAGGAAGAAGTTTCGAAATTTTCTGGCCATTGAAATGAAAGTGGCGGCTATCACCTTTTGACCTAGGGTTTTAGAAATTTGTGAATTATGAAGTCATTTTATAGAAAAATACGCGACACTATTCATCCCGGATTTTCCGAACTCCGATTTACGCGTGGTGACCGGTGTTTCTAGGGTTTACCCCACATTCCGGACACAATGAAACAAGTTTCGGAGGCTAATTCGATCGTATGTGTGAGTTACGGCAATAAACGATCGATTTGAAATTAAATCGGTTAATCAAATTTCTGTGCGTTTGGGCTCGCCCCGGACAAACGGTAAATCCGATTGACTCGTAATTTGAAACCTTACCATAATATGACATTACGGATCCGATGAAACTGTTTTCGTCAAAATCCGAGACTGTTTGAAAAATGACTATTTTAACTCGCCAAATTAATATTAAAACAATTTCAACGCGTTTCGAGCTGCCACGGTCAAACGACAACTCCGATTGATACGAAAATTGAAATCCGATAATAACTAACTATTACGGATCCAATGGAACTAGTTTCGTCCAATTCTGAGACTGTTCAAAAATTGGCTATTTTCAGTCGATAATTTAATATTAAAATATTCACTTTTCACAAATAAATTTTAAATTTAGTTTTAAAAGTTCTATAACATCACTATAACTCCAATATGATGAAATAAAATTTTACAAATCATTTTTGATCATATTAAACCCGTTATTCAATTTTCCAATAAATTCCAATTTTAAAATCTTATTAACTCTATTATAATCCCAATATAACTTACATTCACTTTGGAAACCAATTTGAATCATATTAAATCAAATTTCAATTATTCACTCTATTTTCATATATTAAATTTCAATATCAATTAATTAAATCAAATTCGAAATTTAATTATTCAAATATTTGTAATATTAAATTTAAACAAAATTTGATTATTCTTAAATCACTATCTTTTGAAATATTCAAACCAACTTATAAAATCTAAACTTTAAAACTAATTCACATCTTAGAACCCTATTTTCATTTTACAGTTATTCAATTATTCAATAAGTTTTAAATATTTAATTTAAACAATTTACCTATTCAATATTCAATATTTGACGGATTTCAATATTGAATTTTTAAATAAAAATTTCGTTATCAGTCGATTTACTATATTACATCAAATGAATTCCACATTATAATTTAACTACAGTCAGAGATAATGCACTCAACTAATATATAAACTTTCATTTCAATTGCAATTGGTTCACAAATTCAATTCGACTAACTAAATGAATAGGTAACTTAAATAATTATCACCGTTAACTTTTAATTACTTATAAGTTTATTATTTACAAACAAGCGTCACAATTACCTATACAATACAAATTCATTCAATTACCTTTGACTACATATTATTTCAATTGATTTGGGATTTCATTCAATTCATAAATAATTAACTTAGATAAAATTTGTTGCATTTCATTCTAGTTATTATTATTCCAAACGACTTACAATTTTTTTCTAACACTAAATCACGAAATCTTATCAAATTAGCTATTTTAATTACCGAAAATTTACGGGTCGTTACAACTATGGTTTTATTATCGTGGTGGTTGTATTATTGTGGAGTCTATTATTATGGAGTGTATTATTATGGAGTGTATTATTATTGTGGTTGTAATATTGTGTTGGTTGTATTATTGTGTAGTCTATTATTATGGAGTGTATTATTATGGAGTGTATTATTGTTTGTGTATGCATTGTCGTTTACTGTATTAATGTTTGGGTGTTTCAATAACAATGACTTGTTTCTTTCTGTATTATTGCGTTAAGATTATGGCAACAGTTGTACGATGGGACAAGACAGTGCAGACGTTACATTACAGACAAGACACTACATCTACAGTTAATAGTGTATGATGGGACGAGACACTGCATCAACAATCAATAGTGTATGGAGGGACAAGACAGTGTAGACGTTGCACTACAGGCAAGACACTGCATCAACAGTTAATAATATATGATGGGACGAGACACTACATCAATAGTCATAGTGTTTAGATGTGACGAGACACTGCAGTCATAACATAAATGGAATCTACTTTATAGATGACGGTTGAATTTAATTAATACCACCCACAAGTAATTGTTTGTTAGCCAACATGTGATTTAAGCTATAAAAGGCTTGTCAGACGCTGAGAAGTATTATTGCTCATTCTTATTTCATACAATTTCAAATATAACAAATGGCGGCAGAAGATTTTTTTTTTTGATGATAGCGACAACGAATTTGATGAAATGATGGAAGACCATTTTCGTCGCGAAAAGGAACTAATAAGTATGGATGCACTACAGATTAGTCAATCGAGTAGGCAACACGGTGGATCAGTTGTTGGTCGTCAGTATAAAAATCGTACACATTCATGGCATAACGACAAACTGATGGAAGACTGCTTTATTCCAAATCCTACTTACACAGATGCTGATTTTAGAAGAAGATTACACATGAGACGTCCGCTATTTCTTAGAATCCTACAATGCATCAAGCAGCATGACAAATATTTTATCTTCAAACCTAATGCATCTCGTACAATGTGATTGACTGGAATTCAAAAAATGACAGCTGCACTCAGAATGCTTGCATATGCAGGACCAGCGGATGCGCTTGATGAAAATTTGAATGTGGCGGAAAGCACAATATTAGAGTGTTTGGAGAATTTCTGTCAAGCTACCGTGGACATTTACGGTGATCAATACTTTCACAGACCGAACGAGGCGGATATAGTGATGTTATTAAATATACATGGTAGTAGAGGCTGGCCTGGAATGTTAGGAAGTATAGACTACATGCATTGGGAGCGGAAAAATTGTCCAAAGGAGTACGTGGTAGCTTATCAGGGTAAGTCTCGTAGGTCCACTATTATTCTTGAAGCTGTAGCATCGTATGACTTATGAATATGGCATGCATTTTTCGGAATGCCGGTTTCAAACAATGATCTTAACGTAGTCGAACGATCTACGTTGTTCAATGATTAAGCAAACGGTAGATCAACTCCTTGTACCTTTACTTTAGGAGGTAACACGTACGATCATGGATATTATCTTGGCGATGGTATATATCCTAAATGGAGTACCATTGTCAAGACAATTCCTAACCCACAAAACAATAAATAATCAAAGTTTGCAGCGATGCAAGAAGGCCAGAGGAAGGACGTTGAAAGAGCATTTGCCATAGTCAGTAATCCGTGCAGTCTTTGGTCACCAGTTAAAATGACCAAAATAATACACATTTGTATTATTTTACATAATATGATTATAGAGGATGAAAGAGACATGGAAGAAGATTACTTTTACGAGGGTGCTCCAACACCACCACTTGTTTAGCGCAACGATATGATTGGCAGCGCACTAGAACTCGAGTTTCATGTAGAAAGCCAAATGTCCTACCATAGTGTTCAACTGCATCGAAGACTGCAAAATGATCTCATAGATCATCTTTGGAGGTTTTCTGGAAATCAGTGAAACCACATTTCTGTTGTTACCTTTCCTACTATAGTTTATGTTGTTGTTACTTATTATTGTTATTGTAATCTGTTTATCTTTACTTAACGTAATGTTGTTATAATCTTTTTTCAATGTAATGCAATTTCAATGAAAATACTTATATTAATAATTGCTTGCATTCAGAACACAATACAAATAACGGTAATTGAAAGATACAAAGGTTGTAGAAACGGTAATTCATTTAATGACCCTCTTCAAGTCTACGCCTCATAATTTCTCTCCTTCTTTGCTCCGTATACTCCAGTTGTTCTGCAGACATGTGTGGCGTATCCATGAACATTATTGCATCTTCATCTCTTTGCCAGTTTCCAGCAAGAAGTTGATCCATTCTTGATAACTTTTCTTGGTGTTGAATTGCTCGAGTCTCCATTGCCCGGTTAAATCCATCTTCATATTCAAGCATGAGTTTTTAATGTCAACTTGATCCGCTCCAGCCATCTGCTTCTTTTTGGCCGCTTTTGCTCCAATGGCCTAACAAAATGATCTTCAGGTGGGGTTGGGTCTTCTTCTGATCCTAAACCGTAGCTTCCTTGCGATTCCCTAGGACTAGAGCTTTCTCCAACTCTAGGCGTTCTACCCCGACCACTATTTGATTGAACTTGTTGAACGGTTTTCTGAAGCGATGATTTCCATTTAACGTGCTCGACCAACATGTCATAAACATGCATGAACTGATAAAAATGTGGTGCTTGTTTACTATCAGGTTTATAGATTTGTTTGAACAACTTGTTTGCGGCCACTTCTGGTAAAAAAATAATTAGTATAATTAGAGAACTGTGATAAAAATTATAACAATGATGTTATATTAAAGCTTACCAAATGCGTTTCATTTCCAAATCCACTAGGATTCGTTTGCTTTAGCTTGAACATTTGAGAATCGAACGTTTGCGTTTGGCGATTTATTTTTCCATAATGACCTTTGACTGAAGACAACATTCTTTTCCGATCGATGTTCTTTCGATTGCAGTAATTAGTAACTTTGCCCCAAAAAGATTCACCACTTTGATCGGTACCTCGAATAGGACCGACCGAGATGGCACAGTAAATGTAGCAAAGATCGTAGTCTACCGCAGCGCTCCAACTTGCATTAGTTACTTCTCCTCTAATCGGAACCGTAACGTCTTGTAAGTCGTAGCCTTCAAAACTGGACCTTGCAGCATCGACGTCGAAATTGGAGTACATTTTCAGTTGAGATTAGTGGCAAAAAAAACTATGATGGAGGAAGCAAATTGGTTGTGAATGGAAGAAGTGTGGGGAGTTGTATTTGAACCGAGAAAAATAGCCGTTGAAAAATGACCGTTGGGGGGAAATAGGTGGGCGCTTGTTTAACAGGCACCTGTTAAACAAGCACCTAACTCTCAGGCGCATGTTGAACAGGCACCTCGCCGAATATGCCATTCTCGAGCCGAAGCCCCCTCTTTATGCACTATTGAGATTTCTCAACCTTGTTGGGAGCTCTTCTGGGTGCAGATTCAAGAATTCTGCACCTGTTGGAGATGCTCTTAGGGATCAAGAAGGACAATGGGGGTAGCGGTTGAGTTTTTGATGAGTCAAGCCAAGGGATTCATGGGATTGATTATTACGTGGGCTTTTAGATTAGTTAATTAATTTCATTTTAATTTTTTTATTTTCTTTCAATAATTCATTTTATTTATTTAATTCCAATTTAATTTAATTCGATTAATATACTTCACCTACCAATTATAATTCGATAACTACACAATTTCTTTAATTAAAACAATTTATTCGATTTCAATAAAAATTCAGTATACTAAGATAAAATATTTTATTAAATGGAATAAATGAGATGACAAAAATTTATTCAGTTTATTGTTTATCAAACATCAGATTAAAAGAATTTTATTTTAATCAAATTTATTTATCTATACGGCATAGAAAGTCGGGCTGTTACAGACTCTCCCTTATGAAAATTGCATCCTCGCAATTTCTTATAAGGAGATGTCAAACAATTCATACCCTAACTTTCTATATATTCAAGACTCGACTAAAATACTCAACTACTCGATCCTCCATGTGGCTCTTACATTCCAACTCGTTACATCGTACTCAAATTTTCTAACTCCCGAAATTTTGAAATAGAATCGCCATCGTAACGAAATCTTTAGATCCAACTTTATATAATTTGACATCATTTCAAATCGGCAAAACCCTATTCAGTATAGCTGGAGTTTTCCAATTCCATCGCTCATCTCTCTAATTTCCTCCACCACCATCTGCATCCATCAGCAAATCGCAATCTTTCATAAGCACGCATTTTGATTGCCTCCCAGTTGCAATTTCCACAGTTACATTTTCTAGTTCTGTTTTTTCTTTAAAATAAGGTGAATTTTTTTGGACTATTCTTTTGATTTGATTTAGTTATGGTTGCTTTTGTGCTGTTATTTTTAAGATTGTAATCTTGCTATATTGTTATAGTAGCAAATTGCTTCAATTATTTTGAACGTATTTGATGACCCTGACTCGACCTTCGAAAATCGGCACCAAATACATCACCCGTATTCGAATGCTGCAGATTCAAACGTCGAATCTGGTTAGCCGGAGCTTATAACACATTAAGTACAACAACACAGCGGGAGAAAAAGAATATATATCATTGGCACACAATATTCGATACAACAATGAAACAACAAATGAACAACATCAGAGATTTATACAATAGTGGAAAAACACAGCAGCGGAAAGATACAACTCCAAAAGAGGAACACCAATATATCCTTCAAAAGGGAAAAGGATAGAAATCCCAACAACTGCATCTCTAATACCAAAGCTCCAACAACTTCCAAAACATAAGCTCGAACCACCCTCACGTTGGACTTAAGCATGGTCAGTCAAGAATGCGATCGCCAAAATCCAATGACTCCAAACCAATTCCAAACAGAAAGCTGAAGGCTACCGAATATATATCTACTAGCTGGTTTTCTGAAAATCTAACTCTAGGATGCCCGTGTGGAAAATTGTGGGCACCCATAGTTTAGAAAGGGAACAATAAACTCCAGGTCAGTCATGAGACTGGTGTGAGCAAATGAAAACAGTTTATTTGAACAAAAAAACAAAAGAATTTAAAAGAAATTCGTAATGCTTTTTAGAAAATGAAACTCCTATAAGGTCTCCCCGCACATACACAATGCAAGCGCACAATTGGAGAAGATTTCTCCTTATGATAGCCAAACATGCTTGATACGCGAAAACCATTTGATATTATTATTAGTGCATAGTGCAGAAAACATTTGCAAGCATAATATTAATCTTAGCGAGCATACGTACCATTATAGTATGTCTACTATAGCTACCATGTTAAATGGCCGGTTCTACAACAAAAACCATGCAAGGCGCGTATTTTTGATTGGATTTCCAACAAATGGTCAGGAAAGGAACTTGCTGGGCCACATGGGTACGCCTCCGGAGGGGACGCCCCGAGAACTTAACCAGCTCTTTGCCAAAAAAGGTCGGGTTACCTTTGTAACTAGGTAACTACTACACAAGTATGCCATTCGCCGGTCACTACAAACCTTTATCCGAGCGCTCAACACCAACAATCACAAAGTAATAAATTTGCAGCAACCACATAGGTTAAATATCTGGGCTCCATACCATGATACCACCTTTTTCCAGAAGGAAATGGATATACCCTGAAGGGCGCGACTCTCATAACCTTGCTGCATTCTTCCTGTTTCGACCATTCCAGGTTGTGAGGTCCGACGAGGTCTCGTCCACAAACCTACGCTTTAAACGAAATCCGTTCTTTGATCATCAAATGATCAGCAGCACTTCGTATGCCACATTACCAAATTGGGAATGTATCACTAGTAACCATCAAATACATAACATCTGAGCTCGTACGTCTCAGAGAAGGGTGTTAAGCTAAGAGAATAAATTCTCCACCGCCAAACCGAAATGTATTTGATAGAAACCAGCTTTACATCTCAAACTGTAACGTCAGGCATACATCCATACAAGTCTGTTCCGAGTTCGAACAGAACCGAAGGCACTTCAAAAGAAGCCCTTGCAATCAGGATAATCCCTAATCACGTCCGGACACCCCATCACAAAGGGTGATCAAATCTCTATACCAAGGTCATTCGGTGCGGAGACATTTGACAGGTAATCCTTTCGCTTTTGAAAATATCCGGTCTTCACGACCGATCTTCAAATGCTATCCATTACATCGTATCACTATTCGGAATGGGTTTTATAACACAAAGTCCTCTCCTGGCTAAACCGAATAATGAGCACTAATTTTAAAACCATATGGATATATGGGATCTTAGTTAAGTCACAACTTAAAGCCAAAACCTTTCTTTCAAATGGTTTAAACAAATTTCCACTTTTAATCTTTAAAAAAATGATTCACTCTTGAAGATACTCTTCAATTTTAAAAACAAGATTCACCAAATATTTCACCAAGATTCATTCATAGCTTTCAAAACAATTCCATTTCAAACTTGTAATCTTTTCAAAAAAAACTAGAAGTTCTTTCGTTATATAAAAGGCATTATCATTTGAAAACAAATACTTTTTGTTTTGGAAATTTCCGATCAAATATGCACAAGTTATAGCTTTTAAATGTAGACTTGGGTTAAATTCAAATCCCTAAAATAATACTTTTAAAATGGTTTAAAACCCAATAAATACATTATATTGTATAATCTTCTTAAACCATAATTTCCGAACATATATTTATTGAACTCAACTTCAAATCTTGAATTCAAATTCAAATCAAACTTTTTAAATTTCAAAACTCTAACAAGTTATTCAAAATAATTTTATCTTCAAAACTCCTTTTCAAAAGCTTTTCATATTAAACCCAATTCCAATTCCAAACCATTTTTGGATTCAAAATTCAAGTTTAAAAACCATTTTGAATAAAATAATATTGAATTCAAATATTTGTGACTTAACTGATTCCCTCATGCAATCCATATTTGTGTGTATATGGTGTAGTCCAGGCGTTTTACACAATAGTGCAATATAAAAATTCATCACAAATTCAAGCATATCAATATCGATAAGCATTATAATCTATAACGCTTATCTTCCATTCATAGATTCATAGATAAGTATGGAAATTCGTCACAGATAAATAAATTACATTTACCACAACTCAATTCACAGCACAAAATATCACAAATCAGAGATAACATCAATTCAATCATCCATAAGCAATCCAACCATTCAGTACCATCCAAACATCCATAAGTAAAATTAATTAATCATCTGATTAATTTAAATCAAATTAACCACTTATGAATAAATTACTAATCCTGGTTAATTAGCATTAATTACAACCCACTTTAATTAATTATCCTTTAATCATTTATCAATTAACCTTTAATAATAAATTAGTTAACCTTTAATTATTAATTAATCAACCTTAATTAATAATTAATCATCCTTTAATCATTAAATAATTGACTTTAATTATTTAATTATCCTTTAATCATCTATTAATTAACCCTTAATAATAAATTAATAACCTTTAATTGTTAAGTAATTATCCATAATTAATAATTTAGTCTTTAATTAGCCACATAAATAAATTAATCACCTTAGTTAATTAGCCTTTAATTAGTCACATTAATCAATTAATCACATTAATTAATAAATTTTTAAGAAATTTAAATAATTAATCATTTTAATTACATTGGGTAATGATCTTTTTAAATTACTTTCATTAAGTAATTATCTTTAATTACTTAAATTAATTACCCCATAATTAGCTAATTAATTAATCTCTAATTATTAGTTAATTAACTCTAAATTATTTTTACATTAATTAATTAATCACTTGGATTTATTACCCTTTAATTAATCACAATAATTAATCACCTTAATTAAATAATTAATCATTAAACTCTACTGAAAACACTTAGGAATTAATTATATTACTTTAAAACCTAATCATTTTTTAAAACATTTGACTTAAAAATTAACTTTTAAACTTTGTTAAAAACTTGTTTAAAATTCAATTTTGCTTCTAAAACATAGTTAATATATCTTGAAATCTTGATTTAAATTACCATTGCTTTTAAACTTTGTTAATTATTTATTTTAAATTTTAGAAACCCGCTGTATTTCAAATAACCTGAGCCAAACATGAATTATCACGAGACCAACCTCGAGTTTTTCATTCTTTTCACTTTCCCAAGCTAATTCACCAATTACCTCGAGTTTTCCCCATGTAACTTCATCTTCCCAAGTCTTTTAACCAAGATCAAATACTGGTGATACATGATACACGTGCATGATTACCAGATCGACTACCGACCATCAGCGATCCCCTCAACAAATCGCTGACGGCACCGTTGACCATCCCAAACACCCAGTTCGACAATTTCTTCACTAATTCAAAATTGAGCTAACGGTTCGTCCTGGAACCCAACCCATCGACCTGAAACCACCTCGTGTAGCCATCCCCCGACCACCAGAAGGTCAGAAATTTTTAACCATAGCCTCACCGCGACATTACGCAACGAACCCCCCTAGTCCAATCACCTTCATTGCTTCGACATTGACGAAATCGTCCCATCTTCCTCTTCGAACAAAACTAGAACGAAAACCCTAATCTAATTCGCACTGCCACAACGATATCTTTTAATTTTCCCGATCAATTTTTTGATGAACATCATCATACCAGCTTCCTTCACCAATGATCATGATATTCAATTTGTCACCGATCGACGAGGATCGACTAAAACGAGTTTTCCATTCAACCCAAGAATTCTACCTTGAATCATCACCGAAAATCTTGATTTCTATTTTAAAAATCATAGTTTTTAAATATGAATTTGTTGATATAAACAAAACTTGAAATTAAAAATATCGAATTCCTAGATTTGAAAAGATTTTTTCTATAATTGCTTATTTTCTTGAGTTTTTCTAAATATCAAAGTATGAAACTATTTTTACAATTTATATTACAACCTTATAATCAATTTTCATTTAGAAATTATAGCTTGAAATCAATTACATGAAGAGATATTGAATTTATATTAAGGTTTTCAAACCTGTTATTCAATAGAGGATTAAACACAACCATGCATATATAATTCCACCTATATATGTATATACAGACGTTTTATTTTTCATTCACACAACAAAACTTCAGGCATTCATCAATATATATATATATATATATATATATATATATATATATATCAGTTTCATGTAAGTTCACAAGCATCAACTGGTAAATGGATTTTAATTTTTTTTATTTGGAGTTTGCTTACCTGATATAAACACAGAGAGCCTGGACTTGAAACTGGAAATGATTTGCTTTGATGCTGTTGAGATATCTGATCTGATTTTACACTTAATGATGTTTTAATGCCTGATGTTGAACTGACTTCCTTAAAGCTTTGAATTTGAGTTGCCAATTGATTTGTTTGAGCTTCTCTTGAATTGATTTTCTCTGATCTTTGTTTCGAGTTTTAATTACCAGGTTTTATTTTCTTTTGTTTCCATTTTTCAAGTTTTTAGAGAGAAGATGAGAAGTTTTGAACTGAGATTAAGTAACCAGGCTTATTTTTTCTCTAATAACATGCTTATATGATTTTCATTTTTTTAAATTTTTAAGAGAAATTTATGTGTGCCACTTGTTTATTAAACTAACACTTGTTAATCTCATGTTACAATTATTTTACAAGTGTTACACATGTTTTTATTTATCTTTCAAATGTTTAAATGTAAGAGATTTGTGTTTAAACCCTCATTCATTATTTTCTTATGTATGTTAATTAATGCATTATATATATATATATAAATATATATATATATATATATATGTTTTTGTAAATCCATGTTTATGTTTTTATCTTCTTATATATTTACATTTGTACAAATTAAATTTAGCTCAATTTTTTTTCATATTATAATCTCAATTTAGTTAAATATATATATATATATATATATATATATATATATATATATATACACACTTTATAATTTCATTCATACATTTTTCTATCATTTATATTTACACAACTTATAAAGAAAATGATTTTAAAATCTTAATTATACATTATAATACTAGGAAACAAATTTTTATTAATTTTAAAATTATAGAGTTTTTTCCAAATCCAAATTTATTTCCAAGATGTTTGTTTTAGAATTTCAAACTGAAATTCTATTTACAACCTATATAAAGATATAAATAAGCACATATTTTTATTTATTCTGGAAATTTTCAAATTAATTCACAATTAATCCCAAAAATTATATTAATTATCAGATTTAAATTTAGCTCAAAACCGGGAATGTTACAAATTCTCCTGAAGAAAATTTCATCCCCGAAATTTGCTAAACTGGGAGACAAACAAAGAACAGATGGACATATAAAGATAGAGAAACAGTTCTCCAGATCAAACTGAAATATTTATTCTGAATTCGGCTTACCAAATCATAATATCATCAATAAATATGAGAATGATCTCATACAAATCATCATGAAATATTAGGGTCATCCGGTCTACAAAATATGCAGAGGCATTGGTTAGTCCGAAGGGATGACTAACCGTTCATAGAATATATCGAGACCCCACAGAATAGACAAATGGATACAATTCGATTTCAATTAAAATCTCAAATTTATTAAGAATGAAAAGATTGATAAGAAACTGATGATTAGAATACGAGATAGGAACTTATCTACATGATTTGCAGGGCCACCACCACACCGAAGCTTCTTCTTGTAGCTGCCAGGAAACCAAGAATTAGTATTGGGATGATGATCAAAGAAGATCGATGGAAAAGTTGTTTCCGTTGTTGTTGCAGGGCATCAACCATTTGTAGTGGTACTTCCCCGTCCCCTAACTCATCCTCTTCTGGCACTCATACTTACTATCAGTGAATAGTAAGAGAATTTACTGAGGCATACAGACGGATATCTTAGGGATATACTCATTCTAGGGCATTTATATCCCTATCTCTAATGAGTTATCTAATGTGTTATACTCCTGAGCTAAAATTCTTACTCAACCTTCAGCTCTGATACCAATTGCAACGACCCTGACTCGACCTTTGAAAATCGGCACCAAATGCATCACCCGTATTTGAATGCTGTAGAATCAAATGTCGAATCTGGTTCGTCGGAGCTTATAACACATTAAGTACAACAACACAGCGGAAGAAAAAGAATATATATCATTGATACACAATATTCGATACAATAATGATACAACAAATGAACAACATCAAAGATTTATATAATAGCGGGAAAACACAGCAGCCGAAAGATACAACTCCAAAAGAGGAACACCAATATATGCCTTCAAAAGGGAGAAGGATAGAAATCCCAACAACTGCATCTCTAATGCCAAATCTCCGAAACTTCCAAAACGTAAGCTCGAACCACCATCACGTTGGACTTAAGAATGGTTAGTCATGAATGCGATCACCATAATCCAAAGACTCCAAACCAATTCCAAACAGAAAGCTAAAGGCTACCGAATTTAAATCTACTAGCTGATTATCTGAAAATCTAACTCTAGGCTTTCCGTGTGGAAAATTATGGACACCCAGAGTTTAGAAAGGGAACAATAAACTCCAGGTCAGTCATGGGACTGGTGTGAGAAAACGAAAATAGTTTATTTGAACAAAAATAAATAAAAGAATTTAAAAGAAATTCGCAATGCTTTTTGGAAAATGAAACTACCATAAGGCCTCCTTGCATACACACAATATAAGCACACAATTGGAGAAGATTTCTTCTTATGATAGTCAAACATGCTTGATACGCGAAAACCATTTGATATTATTATTTGTGCATAGTATAGAAAATATTTGCAAGTATAATATTAATCTTAGCCAAAATACGTACCATTATAGTATGCCTACTATAACTACCATGTTAAATGGCAGGTTCTACAACTAAAACCATACAAGGCGCGTATTGGTGATTGGATTTCAACAAATGGTTAGGCAAAGGAACTTCCTGGGCCACATGGGTACGCCTTTAGAGGGACGCCCCGAGAACTTAACCAGCTCTCTGCCAACACTAGGCCGGGTTACCACTGGAACTAGGTAACTACTACAGGAGTATGCCATTCCTCGGTCGTTACCGACCTTTATCCGAGCGCTCAACACCAACTCCCCCAAAGTAATAAATTTGCAGCAACCGTATAGGTCAAATATCTGGGCTTCATACCATGATACTACCTTTTTCCAGAAGGAAATAGACATAACCTAAAGGGCGCGACCCATATAACCTTGCTGCATTCTTCCTATTTCGACCATTCCGGGTTGTGATGTCCGACGAGGTCTCATCCACAAAGCTACGCTTTACACAAAAGCCATGCTTTGATCAACAAATGATCAGTAGCACTTCGTATGCCAAATTACCAAATTGGGAATGTATCACTAGTAACCATCAACTACATAACCTCTGAGCTCGTACGTCTCAAAGAAGGGTGTTAAGCTAAGAGAATAAATTCTCCGCCACCAAACAGAAATGTGTTTGATAGAAGCCAGCTTTATATCTCAAAGTGTAACGTCATACATACATCCATACAAGTCTATTCAGGGTTCGAACAGAACCAAAGGCACTTAAAAAGAAGCCCTTGCAATCCAGATAATCCTTAACCAACTCCGGATTCCCATCACAAAGGGCGATCAATCTCTATACCGAGACCATTTGGTGCAGAGACATTCGATAGGCAATCCTTTCGCTTTTGAAAATATCCGGTCTTTACTACCGGTGTTCAAATGTTATCCATTACGTCGTATCACTATTCAGAAAGGGTTTTATGACATAAAGTCCTTTCCTGGCTAAACCGAATAATGAGCGCTAATTTTAAAACCATATGGATATATGGGATCTTAGTTAAGTCACAACTTAAAGCCAAAACCTTTCTTTCAAATGGTTTAAACAAATTTCCACTTTTAATCTTTAAAACAAAAGATTCACTCTTGAAGATACTCTTCAATTTTAAAAATAAGATTCACCAAATATTTCACCAAGATTCATTCATAGCTTTCAAAACAATTCCATTTCAAACTTGTAATCTTTTCAACAAAAACTAGAAGTTCTTTCGTTATATAAAAGTCATTATCATTTGAAAACAAATACTTTTTGTTTCAGAAATTTCCGATCAAATATGCACAAGTTATAGCTTTTAAATGTAGACTTGGGTTAAATTCAAATCCCTAAAATAATATTTTTAAAATGGTTTAAAACCCAATAAAGACATTATATAACTTGTATAACCTTCTTAAACCATAATTTACAAACATATATTTATAGAACTCAACTTCAAATCTTGAATTCAAATTCGAATCAAACTATTTAAATTTCAAACTCTAACAAGTTATTCAAAATAATTTTTGTCTTCAAAACTCCTTTTCAAAAGCTTTTCATATTAAACCCAATTCAAATTCCAAACCATTTTTTGATTCAAAATTCAACTTTAAAAACCATTTTGAATAAAATGGTATTAAAATCAAATTTCCGTGACTTAACCGATTCCTTCGTGCAATCCATATTTGTGTGTGTATGGTGTAGTCTAGGGGTTTTACACAATAGTGCAATATCAACATTCATCACAAATTCAAGCATATCAATATCGATAAGCGGTATAATCTATAACGCTTATCTTACATTCATAGATTCACAGATAAATGTGGAAATTCATCACGAGTAAATAAATTACATTCATCACAGCTCAATTTACAGCACAGAATATCACAAATCAGAGATAACATCAATTCAATCATCCATAAGCAATCCAAGCATTCATTACAATCCAAACATCCAGAAGTAAAATCAATTAATCATCTAATTAATTTAAATCAGATTAATCACTTATGAATAAATTACTAATCCTGATTAATTAGCATTAATTAATTACAAACCACTTTATAAATTATCCTTTAATCATTTATCAATTAACCTTTAATAATAAATTAATTAACCTTTAATTATTAATTAATCAACCGTAATTAATAATTTAATCATCCTTTAATCATTAAATAATTAACCTTTAATTATTTAATTATCCTTTAATCATCTATTAATTAACCCTTAATAATAAATTAATTAACCTTTAATTATTAATTAATTATCTTTAATTAATAATTTAATCAACCTTTAATTAATCACATAAATAAATTAATCACCTTGATTAATTACACTTTAATTAGTCACATTAATTAATTAATCACATTAATTAATAAATTTTTAAGAAATTTAAATAATTAATCATTTTAATTACATTGGGTAATGATCTTTTTAAATTACTTTCATTAAGTAATTATCTTTAATTACTTAAATTAATTACCCCATAATTAGCTAATTAATTAATCTCTAATTGTTAATTAATTAACTTTAAATTATTTTTACATTAATTAATTAATCACTTGGATTTATTACCCTTTAATTAATCACAATAATTAATCTCCTCAATTAAGTAACTAAACATTAAACTCTATTGGAAAAACACTTAGGATATGATTATATTACTTTAAAAACAAATCAATTTTTAAAACATTTGACTTAAAAATTAACTTTTAAACTTTGTTAAAAACTTGTTTAAAATTCAATTTGGCTTCTAAAACATAGTTAATATATCTTGAAATCTTGATTTAAAT
The DNA here is from genome assembly GCA_030765085.1 of Allium cepa. Taxonomy (NCBI): domain Eukaryota; kingdom Viridiplantae; phylum Streptophyta; class Magnoliopsida; order Asparagales; family Amaryllidaceae; genus Allium; species Allium cepa. The sequence continues at coordinate 391,009,452 of CM060935.1, forward strand.
TACCATTGCTTTAAAACTTTGTTAATTATTTATTTTAAATTTTAGAAACCCGTTGTATTTCAAATAACCCGAGCCAAACATCAATTATCCCGAGACCAACCTTGAATTTTTCATTCTTTTCACTTTCCCGAGCTAATTCACCAATTTATTCGAGTTTGACCCGAGTAACTTCAGCTTCCCAAGTCTTTTAACCATGATCAGATACTGGTGATACATAGTACATATGCACGATCACCAGATCGACTACCGACCATCACCGATTCCCTCAACAAATCGCAGACGACACCGTTGACCATCCCAAACACCCAGTTCGACGATTTGTTCACTAATTCAAAATCGAGCTAATCGGTTCGTCCTGCAACCCAACCCATCGACTTGAATCCACCTCGTGTTGCCACCACCTGACCACCAAAAGGTCTGAAATTTTTAACCATAGCCTCACCGCGACACTACGCAACGAACCCCCTTGGTCCTATCACCTTCATTGCTTCGACGTTGATGATATCGTCCCATCTTCCTCGTCGAACAAAACTAGAATGAAAACCCTAAATCTACTTCGCACGGCCACCACGGAAACTTTTAATTTTTCTGGTTATTTTTCTGATGAATATCATCATGCCGTCTTCCTTCACCAATGATCATGATATTCAATTTGTCATCGATCGATGAGGATCGACTAAAACGAGTTTTCCATTCAACCCAAGAATTCTACCTTGAATCATCACTAAAATCTTGATTCTATTTAAAAAATCATAGTTTTAAAATATGAATTTGTTGATATAAACTAAACTTGAAACTAAAAATATCGAATTCCCTGATTTGAAAAGATTTTTTCTGTAATTGCTTATTTTCCTTAGTTTTTCTAAATATAAACATTTGAAACTATTTTTTCAATTTATGTTAAAAACTTACAATCAATTTTCATTTAGAGATTGTAGCTTGAAATCAATTACATGAAGAGATATTGAATTTATATTAAGGTTTTCAAACCTGTTATTCAACAGAGGATTAAACATAACCACGCACAGATAATTCCACCTATATATGTACATACACACATTTTTTTTCATTCACACAACAAAACTTCAGGCATTCATCAATATATATATATATATATATATATATATATCAGTTTCGTGTTTGTTCACAAGCATCAACAGGTAAATGGATTTAAAAAAATTTTATTAGGAGTTTTCTCACCTAACATAAATACAGAGAGCCGGGACTTGAAACTGGAAATGATTTGCTTTGATGCTGATGAGATGATCTGATCTGATTTTACACTTGATGATGTTTTAATGCCTAATGTTGAACTGACTTGCTTAAGGCTTTGAATTTGAGTTGCCACTTGATTTGTTTGAGTTGCTCTTGAATCAATTTTCTCTGATCTTTGTTTTGAGGTTCAACTACCAGGTTTGATTTTCTTTTGTTTCCATTTTTCAAGTTTTTAGAAAAAAGATGACAAGTTTTAAACTGAGATTAAGTAACCAGACTTCTTTTTTCTCTAATAACATGTTCATATAATTTTCATTTTTTTTTAATTTTGAATAGAAATTTAAGTGTGCCACTTGTTTATTAAACTAACACTTGTTAATCTCATGTTACAATTATTTTACAAGTGTTACACAAGTTTTTATTTATCTTCCAGATATTTAAATGTAAGAGATTTGTGTTTAAACCCTTATTCATTATTTTCTTATGTATGTTAATTAATGATGTTTATATACATATGTTTTTACAAATCTATGTTTATGTTTTTATCTTCTTATATATTTACATTTGTACAAATTAAATTTATGTCAATTTTTTTTCATATTGTAATCTCAATTTTGTTTTTGAAAGGAAAGCAGGGTTGAATGGTCCCTTACCATATTTATTAACCACAAAAAACAAAAACAAAAAGAGAGCAATAACAAGCTAGAGCTCACAAAAGCAAACAGGGAAGACTAAGAAAAAAATAAGAATGAAAGACTTAAAACAAACGAAACAAGAACAGCACAAGGAATGGAAAGAATAAAAACCCTAATCCAGAAAGCCATATGCAACATGTAAGGAAGACTTTTCCTTGACTCTAGATATTATGATATTTATCAAGGCACTTTCAAGTTTCATTTTGTTCTCAAAAACTCTAGCATTTCTCTCAGCCCATATCACATCCACATAAACTTTCAGAAGCAGTAACAGCCTATAAGATGAAGCATCCTTCCATCTAGTTCTTCTAAAGACTCTATTCCATTCAGCACTACTATTCATTATTGGCTCAGTAAATCCTCCAATGAAGAGAATAGCTTTCTAGATTTTTTAATAAACATGCAATCAAAGTATATGTGTGAGCCATCTTCAATATGATTATTGCAGAAGCTACACATCAAGTCTACAGAGAAACCTCTCCTACATAATTTGTCCTTGGTCATGAGTGCATTTCTTAGGACTTTCCACAAAAAGAAGTTCAGTTTTTGAGAAGTGTTTGTATTCCAGACTCTAGCATGCCATCTAAAGATAGGGCTATTCTCATCTCTTATCAAAGCTTTATAAATTCTTGATATGGAGTGCTGCCCAAGATTAGCAGTCCACGCATACCCATCATCACCTGTAGGGAACTTCTTGCACTGCACAACTGTAACGTTTTCGATTTTTAGTTGCCGAAAAACCGAAAGGTTAGGGTTTAAGAAGTAAAAGATAGAACAGAACAGAAAGAAAAAAACAGAACATCATCAGAATCTCACAATTCGCAGCGGAACAACATATAATACATAAATGAATAATCTCTAAAACAAAGAACTATATCGGTTATTACATTACATCTCATTTCATTTCATTACATTACATCTCATTACATTTCATTACATTACATCTCAGAGTGTAAAACAACAACATGCAGCGAAAAAGAAATATAATATACTAGTAATACGCCATGCCATCCAGCTTGCTTCCAACAACTCCTAAATTCCAGAATATCCTGATAAACCTAACTCTTGACTGCCCGTGTGGAAATTGGTGGGCACCCAGAGTTTAGGAAGGAAAACAATAAACTCCGAGTCAGTCATGTGACTGGTGTGAGAACTAAAACAGTTTATTTTCCTTTAAAATCAAAATAGAGGAATATTTTTAAAGTCAATTCGCAATGCTTTTAAAAATGAGACTACCATAAGGCCTCCTGCACACACACACAATGCAACGCAGAATCGGAGGAGATTTCTCCTTATGATAGTCAAAGATGCTTGATACGCATTAAAAAGAAACATTTGATATTATTACTAGTGCATAGTATAGAAAACAATTTCGAAAGTAGAATATAAATCTTAGCCAGCATAGGCATTCCGCACTTATGCCTACTATAGCTACCATCCAAACAGTGGGGCGCCACCATAAGTGAATGATAGGTTCTACAACTAAAACCGTACAAGATCGTATTGTTTCTTTGGATTTCCAACAAATGGTCAGGCCAAGGAACCTCCCATTGCCACATGGAAACGCCTCTGGAATGACGTCCCGAGAACCAAACCGGATCTCTGCCAACACAAGGCCGGGTTACCCCTAACTGGGTAACAACTGACACGAATATGTCATCCCCCGATCGTAATCGATCTATCTGAGGATCCTCGATTTCCAACAATCACATAAGAATAATAATGCAGTAACCACATAGGCTAAGTATCTGGGCTCCATTCCATGATACCACCTCTATCCAGAAGGAATGACATACACTAAAGGGGCGCTACCCCCTAATAACCTTGCTGCATCCTTCCCGTTTTGACCATTTCCGGGGTGTGAGGTCCGACGAAGTCTCGTTCCACAAAGCCACGCTTTATACAAAAGCCGTGCTTTGGGTCAACAAATGGTCATAAAAATGATCACCAAGATAAATGATCAAATAAATGATCCTATCACAAATGATCAAACAATGATCATTTCACAGCAACACTCAGCATGCCACACTACCAAATTGGGAGTATATCACTAATAACCTTCAACTATATAACCTTTGAGCTCGTACATCTCAGAGAAGGGTGTTAAGCTAAGAGAATAAATTCTCCGCCACCAACAGAAATATATTTGAAAGAAATCAGCTTTAAATCTCAATTTGTAATGTCAGACATACAATCCATACAAGTCTGTTCCGGGATAGAACAGAACCGAAGGCACTTGCAAAGAAGTCCTTGCATTCCGGATATTCACTAATCACGACCGGACTTCCCGTCACTAAGGGTGACAAAACCTCTATATCGGAGATCAGCCGATGTAGAGTAACTCGACGGTAATCCTTCCGTTTTCGCAAATATCCGGTCTTCAACACCGGTCATCAAATGCAATCCATAACGGCATATCACATACTCGGAATGGGTTATACGACCCCAAGGTCCTTTCCCGGCTAACCCGAATAGCGAGCGCTTATTCAAAAATAAGTGTGGCATTCAAATTCAAGCAATTCACAACAAATACCTATTTAAAGGTAAATATTGATAGTCGGATTATTTAACTATCAATAGGCATGCTCAACATCACCAAATTCCAAATAATTTTCCAAATTATTTACTTTCCAAAATATCTTTACTAGATATAAAATTTCCCACACTTCAACATTTGAAAACTAATTTTCAGATCACTTTTCACCTTTACCACTTTTGAAAACAAATTTCAAACATTTTCCTTACGCGAAATACTTTCATTTCAACATGGTTCATTTAAACCAATTAAATAAATCCTTAACGATTTACTTTATATTTACGTTCCAAATCCGTAAATTAATTCCCACACTTCAAAAATAAATCAACATTTATTTTTAAACAAATTCCCCTTTTCATTTATAAATTCCATAGTGAATTTACATTCCAAAATATTTATGAATATACGATTTCAATTATTCATTTTCAATTTATCTTCAAAATGACAAATTCTCAAAACATTTCATTTCACATTGGAAAAACATTGCCATACTTATTTATTAATAAGTAATTCACAAATCCATTTATTTTCAATACTTAGAAAATATTCCATATACTTAATATCGAAATTAAGTATATATTTCATTCTTTAAGGAAAAGATTCACTTAACATATTTATTTGGGCTAAAACGAATGTTGCGTAAAACATCGTTACTAAGACCCAAAATCACTAGTATAGGGATTCGAAATTTAGATAGATATATAAATCCCAATACTATATAAAACATTTCCTTTCGGAAATCATTTACTATAACAACAGTGTTATAGTCCACCATTTCCTTCTTTCTCGAAAACGTCTATTTCAACAATAAATGTTGAAATCTATGGTTTCGATTCATAATACATTTTAAAACATCTTTAAAATAATTAACTTCATTCTATAATATTCATTCTGCCAAACATGACCATTTTATTCAATAAGGTATTCACTGTCCAAAATCGTGAATATATTTCCTTTAATAAACTTCAATATTCAATTTATCAAATTCAATTGATTTCGAATTTCCATTTCAATTTACAAGCTTCGATTTATAATCTCCTTTATAAATTCAATTCAGTTTATATAACTCAATTATATACCAAAAGTCCATATTATAAGTTAAATACTTATAATCCATTTATTTACAAAATCGTTCTTTTAAACTTCACAAATTATAAATCTTATAAATTCTCATTCACTTATGAATCCATTATGCTTCATTTTAACACTTATAAAAACTTCGTTTTATAATTCCAATATTTTTAATTTATAAATATCCATTTTATAAATCTTTTATAAAAATTGTTTGTAATAGTCCAAAAATTCCAATTTAGACCATTTCATAAATTTATTAACTATTTATTTCAAAAATCACTTTTCACTTTCATTTCATAAAAATCATACTTTTATAACATTAAAATTTTAACGTTTATTTATTTTTAACAATTCAAAATTTAATAAAACGAATACTTTCGAAAATCACTTTAAAATTCGTTTTAAAACCAAAAATCATTATTTTAAAACTTCAGAAATGGATCCGATGATGCAGCAGCACCAAATAGTCAATCACGACATCCAAATATCATATATCGATATGATAATCAACAAATATCACAATATCTGTAAATAAATCAATACAGTTGAGGAATCCAGTTGGATCCCTCCAATCTGTTTCCCTGCATCCAATGATGTTAACACAATACCGATTCCGCTCCAGTACGGAATTATCGCGGTATATAGGATTTATAAAATATTATTCGCTTAATAGACGGCGCAATAGGATCTCATCCGCTATATAATGCGGGAAATCAACTCCAAGTACATAAATAATACCAATTTCACTGTTTATGAAATATTCGCGGTATATGTTTTTAATAAATACCATCAGCTTACTAACGGCGCATAATGTCTATTTTAACAATCAATAGATAACAATCATCATTCAAACATGCATTCAAGAATTTTAAATATAACTATTTAAAATTAAAATCAAAACCGATTCGATTGAGTGAGAAGTTCTCACCTTGATTTCAATTTCGTTTTCAGCGATTTATTTCGAATAAAATTAAACGCGCGTTTAATTTTACCCGAAATTCTCACTAACTCCAAACGACTCCGTTCCAACTCCATCGCGTAGTGCTCGTCCATACGATTCCAACGCAACTGGTTTCGCGCGTTTTCGACCTCGTATGAAAAAGTTATGATATTTTAAACATTCACGTATTATAATATAATTACAAATCAATTTCTATTTTAATTTTTTAAACCCACGTCTATCTGAGCCGTTTGTTTCTACTCAGCAAATTAGGGCCGTGGTTTTCATCTTCTTCCACGTGCATACTCCCTCCAGGTAAACTCACGCGAACACAACTCATACGCACGAACCAAAAACTCGATGCCGCACGCCACTACAATTGATTCCAACTTGATCAACTTCCACCGTTGCGTGCGCCTTCGCCTAAGCCACCCTCGGCCAGAGACCCGCGAAGTCCGGTCGCCTCCATTCTCGTGAAAATGAGCGCGAACGAACGTGTTTTGAATCCAAATTGCCATCGATTCACTTGACTATAAAACATCTCAACCGTATGGATTGATAGTCCTTCCAATGCTCTACGTTTTTGTAGTTGGAAATTTCTTGTAATTATCAACGGATTTGGAGATTTTAAGGAGAAAATAACCGTGCATTTCTGGCCTTTGGTTGCATAGCCGGCGGCTAGGGTTTTAAACCCTAGTTTATTTATTTATTTTTTTGTGAAGAGAATGGGCCTATTTATAGAAGTTTGGACGACACTATTCATTCGGCTTTTCAAAACTCCGATTTACGCACGATGACCGGCGTTTCTAGGTTTTATCCCACGTTCCGGACGCAATGGAATAGGTTTCGGAAGCTAATTCGATCATCTGTGCGAGATATGGCAATAAACGAATGATTTAAAATTAAACCGATTAAATGATTTTCTAGGCGTTTTAGCTTGCACCGGACTAACGGTAAATCCGATTGACACGAAATTTGAAACCATACAATAATATCACATTACGGATCCGATGAAACTAGTTTCGTCAAAATCCGAGACTTTTTGAAAAATGACTATTTTAACTCGCCAAATTAATATTAAAACAATTTCGATGCGTTTCGAGCTGCCACGGTAAAATGACAACTCCGATTGCTACGAAAATTGAAATCCGATAATAACAAACTATTACGGATCCAATGGAACTAGTTTCGTCCAATTCTGAGACAGTTCAAAATTTGGCTATTTTCAGTCGATAATTAAATATTAAAATATTCAATTTTCACAAATAAACTTTTAATTCGATTTTAAAAGTTCTATAACGTCTCTATAACTTCAATATGATATAATAAAATTTTACAAATCATTTTCAATCATATTAAACTCAATTTTCAATTATTTCTGTATTTTCACATATTAAATTATCGATTTAATTATTCAATTAAATCCAATTATTCGAAATAAAATTTATTTGACATATAAATTTCACTTATTAATATTTAAAATTAATCAAATATTCAAATTTTAATAAATAGAAATTCTGGGTCGTTACATACTTCCCCCCTTAAAAGAATTTCGTCCTCGAAATTACCAAGTAAGAAAAGTTACAGAATTCATTAACTTTCCAAAATCTATAGTTAAACTTCTTACAATAACTTTACTAAGTTTCCAAATCATACTTAGTTATCTTTTCAAAACCAACTACTATTGTTTAATTTTCAACTTCAAATCAAAGTATAGTTTTCAAAACTTTCCAATTTTTCTCAAATTTTTTCTAACGCCTTAAATTTTCGGAAAAATTCGCCAGAGTCTCCTTTGCGCGGCTCGATCCGAAAAAATAATGACAGTATATATATCACAAATATACATCTCATCAAGTGATGAGGCATCCCGCAGGGATAAAAGTGTAAAAGTACGGTATGTAATCCGAGATATGTACCTTGTTTATTATTAGCGAGCGTATACGGCTAATATAGCACGAAAGCGAGCTCCAAAAGCGAAGCAAGCGCAATCCACACCTACTATATACTCAACAAACAAATGAGTAACATGTATATATGAAAATAACATCAATATACAGCATATACCAACAACTACATATGTTAATATAGCAAATGCAATCAAAAGCAATAAATGCAACTACCAAATCAATATAAATTTACTTCTCATTAATATTTAATGAATTGGTTTTCCAATTAATTCATTAACATTGGATTTTATCAACATTTATTCATATCCAATTTCAATTAGTTTGCATTTACTAATTTGCATTCAAGTTGGTTCATTTCCAAATCAAATTCAATTCTATTTAAGTTCATTTTGTTCCAATTTGAATTCAATTACATAGCTTCCAATTTCGCTAATTCAATTTCATTAACACTTAATGAATTTTATACAATCAACTAACAATCATATAACAACCAATGCATATTCAATACAACCAAATTTATTCACTTTACATTCAATTTGTTTCAACACTTTTAATTCCAGTTGGATCATATTAAATTGACTTCCATTCAATTTATGCAACTAGCTTTTAACGAATTAACACTTATATATTCATTATTTCATATCAATTGTTTACATTTAATTGATTAACATTCAATCCATTTATCAATTCAATTGCTAATTCCTTTAACAATTTAAAGTTGAATTTCATTTATATAACTCAAGTTCAAATTCTTAATGACTTTATTTCATTAATTCACTTATTAATTTACTTCGATACCAAAATTAACTTTATTCAACTTCACTTAAGTTATATTCCATTTCAAACATCTTATCAAATCCAAATCAATTTATTTAACATAAGTTTTCACTTATAAGTCCAATTCAAATTCCAATCCTATTTAACTTTTTACCAAAGCTAAATTTATTAACTCCTATCATAAGTTCAAAAACTTATTTCACTTATGTTCGTCATCTTATAAGTTATACAACTTATATTCAACAATTACTACTTGGATTTTATTGATTTACTTATACTTCCTTTAATTTAACTTCATCCTTTAAGTTAAATTTATTCTATCAAAATTCAAATTGTATAAGTTATCAACTCATTTATCAATCTCGTAAATATTTTAAATAAGATTCCAAAGTCTTTTCAATCTTTCAAAACCATTTTTTTGAAATTAATTCAATTATCTTTTGAATTTCAAAACCCAAACTCAAAATTTTCCAATCAACTTTCTTTTAAACATCTGGAAGCAATACCTATTTTGGAAACCCGAAAATGAACACCGATGATGTTGCAATCATCATCGGAATTATTTTCCAGCGACCGAAAAGAGTTTAGAGCTTTCATCTCTTCAAAACAATTTTCCAAAATATCAAGTCATTTCAAAATACTTCTTTTGAATTTCATTTCAGATTATAAATCACATTTACAAACCTTTTACTTATATAATTTCACTTCTTATATATAAGGTTATTTCACAAGTGTAAATCATTTTAATTATAACTCCATACTTATAATTCAATTGCTTATACAATTATTCTTTTACAACTGTGGTTTTATTTAACTTATTCAACAATCAACCATCAATTCATATACACTTTAATAATTCTGAAAAATTATTCCTTTATACATATAATATAATCAAGGCAAAATTATTTCATTTACCTATTAAAACAATACTGTGTCGAATTGTTCTATTCAAGTGTTTAGAGATCCCTATCAACAACGTTAATTACTCGTGTTGACCAAAATCCATATACCACGAAACAAACCAATCATCACAATATAAAACAATTTCATATTCACTAACAAATATGCCTCGTATCTATTATTACACTCAAACTCATTCTAGAGTACTACTGACTCTATCTCTAATGAGTAATACCCAACAGAGCCATGGTTGTCGCTTAACCATATGCTATGATACCAAATGTAACGTTTGCGATTTTTCGTTGTCGAAAAACCGAAAGGTTAGGGTTTAAGAAGAAGAAAAAGATAGAACAAAATAGAAAGAAAAAAACAGAACAACATCAGAATCTCACAATTCGCAGCGGAACAACATATAATACATAAATGAATAATCTCTAAAACAAAGAACTATATCAGTTATTACATTACATCTCATTTCATTTCATTACATTACATCTCATTACATGTCATTACATTACATCTCAGAGTGTACAACAACAACATGCAGCGGAAAAGAAATATAATATACTAGTAATACGCCATGCCATCCAGCTTGCTTCCAGCAGCTCCTAAATTCCAGAATATCCTGATAAACCTAACTCTTGACTGCTCGTGTGGAAATTGGTGGGCACCCAGAGTTTAGGAAGGAAAACAATAAACTCCGAGTAAGTCATGTGACCGGTGTGAGAACTAAAACAGTTTATTTTTCTTTAAAATCAAAATAGAGGAATATTTTTAAAGTCAATTCACAATGCTTTTAAAAATGAGACTACCATAAGGCCTCCCACACACACACACAATGCAACGCAGAATCAGAGGAGATTTCTCCTTATGATAGTCAAAGATGCTTGATACGCATTAAAAAGAAACATTTGATATTATTACTAGTGCATAGTATAGAAAACAATTTCGAAAGTAGAATATAAATCATAGCTAGCATAGGCATTCTGCACTTATGCCTACTATAGCTATCATCCAAACAGTGGGGCGCCACCATAAGTGAATGATAGGTTCTACAACTAAAACCGTACAAGATCGTATTGTTTTTTTGGATTTCCAACAAATAGTCAGGCCAAAGAACTTCCCATTGCCACATGGAAACGCCTCTGGAATGACGTCCCGAGAACCAAACCGGATCTCTGCCAACACAAGGCCGGGTTACCCCTAACTGGGTAACTACTGACACGAATATGTCATCCCCCGATCGTAATCGATCTATCCGAGGATCCTCGATTTCCAACAAACACATAAGAATAATAATGCAGTAACCACATAGGCTAAGTATCTAGGCTCCATTCCATGATACCACCTCTATCCAGAAGGAATGACATACACTAAAGGGGCGCTACCCCCTAATAACCTTGCTGCATCCTTCCTGTTTTGACCATTTTCGGGGTGTGAGGTCCGACGAAGTCTCGTCCACAAAGCCACGCTTTATACAAAAGCCGTGCTTTGGGTCAACAAATGATCATAAAAATGATCACCAAGATAAATGATCAAATAAATGATCCTATCACAAATGATCAAACGATGATCATTTCACAGCAACACTCAGCATACCACACTACCAAATTGGGAGTATATCACTAATAACCTTCAACTATATAACCTTTGAGCTCGTACGTCTCAGAGAAGGGTGTTAAGCTAAGAGAATAAATTCTCCGACACCAACAGAAATATATTTGAAAGAAATCAGCTTTAAATCTCAATTTGTAATGTCAGCCATACAATCCATACAATTCTGTTCCGGGATCGAACAGAACCGAAGGCACTTACAAAGAAGTCCTTGCATTCCGGATATTCACTAATCACGACCGGACTTCCCGTCACTAAGGGTGAGAAAACCTCTATATCGGAGATCAGGCGATGTAGAGTAACTCGACGGTAATCCTTCCGTTTTCGCAAATATCCGGTTTTCAACACCGGTCATCAAATGCAATCCATAACGACATATCACATACTCGGAATGGGTTATACGACCCCAAGGTCCTTTCTCGGCTAACCCGAATAGTGAGCGCTTATTCAAAAATAAGTGTGGCATTCAAATTCAAGCAATTCACAAAAAATACCTATTTAAAGGTAAATATTGATAGTCGGATTATTTAACTATCAATAGGCATGCTCAACATCACCAAATTCCAAATAATTTTCCAAATTATTTGCTTTCCAAAATATCTTTACTAGATATAAAATTTCCCACACTTCAACATTTGAAAACTAATTTTCAGATCACTTTTCACCTTTACAACTTTGGAAAACAAATTTCAAACATTTTCCTTACACGAAATACTTTCATTTCAACATGGTTCATTTAAACCAATTAAATAAATCCTTAACGATTTACTTTATATTTACGTTCCAAATCCGTAAATTAATTCCCACACTTCAAAAATAAATCAACATTTATTTTTAAACAAATTCCCCTTTTCATTTATAAATTCCATAGTGAATTTACATTCCAAAATATTTATGAATATACGATTTCAATTATTCATTTTCAATTTATCTTCAAAAAGATAAATTCTCAAAACATTTCATTTCACATTGGAAAAACATTTCCATACTTATTTATTAATAAGTAATTCACAAATCCATTTATTTTCAATACTTAGAAAATATTCCATATACTTAATATCGAAATTAAGTATATATTTCATTCTTTAAGGAAAACATTCACTTAACACATTTATTTGGGCTAAAACGAATGTTCCGTAAAACATCGTTACTACGACCCAAAATCACTAGTATAGGGATTCGAAATTTAGATAGATATATAAATCCCAATACTATACAAAACATTTCCTTCCGGGAATCATTTACTATAACAACAGTGTTATAGTCCACCATTTCCTTCTTTCTCGAAAACGTCTATTTCAACAATAAATGTTGAAATCTATGGTTTCGATTCATAATACATTTTAAAACATCTTTAAAATAATTAACTTCATTCTATAATATTCATTTTGCCAAAATGACCATTTTATTCAATAAGGTATTCACTGTCCAAAATCGTGAATATATTTCCTTTAATAAACTTCAATATTCAATTTATCAAATTCAATTGATTTCGAATTTATAAACAATGTTTATAAATTCCATTTCAATTTACAAGCTTCGATTTATAATCTCCTTTATAAATTCAATTCAGTTTATATAACTCAATTATATACCAAAAGTCCATATTATAAGTTAAATACTTATAATCCATTTATTTACAAAATCGTTCTTTTAAACTTCACAAATTATAAATCTTATAAATTCTCATTCACTTATGAATCCATTATACTTCATTTTAACACTTATAAAAACTTTGTTTTATAATTCCAATATTTTTAATTTATAAATATCCATTTTATAAATCTTTTATAAAAATTGTTTGTAATAGTCCAAAAATTCCAATTTAAACCATTTCATAAATTTCAAAAATCACTTTTCACTTTCATTTCATAAAAATCATACTTTTATAACATTAAAATTTTAACGTTTATTTATTTTTAACAATTCAAAATTTAATAAAACGAATACTTTCGAAAATCACTTTAAAATTCGTTTTAAAACCAAAAATCATTATTTTAAAACTTCAGAAATGGATCCGATGATGCAGCAGCACCAAATAGTCAATCACGACATCAAAATATCATATATCGATATGATAATCAACAAATATCACAATATCTGTAAATAAATCAATACAGTTGAGGAATCCAGTTGGATCCCTCCAACCTGTTTCCCTGCATCCAAAGATGTTAGCACAATACCAATTCCGCTCAAGTACGGAATTATCGCGGTATATAAGATTTATAAAATATTATCCGCTTAATAGACGGCGCAATAGGGTCTCATCCGCTATATAATGCGGGAAATCAACTCCAAGTACATAAATAATACCAATTTCATTGTTTATGAAATATTCGCGGTATATGTTTTTAATAAATAACATCCGCTTACTAACGGCGCATAATGTCTATTTTAACAATCAATAGATAACAGTCATCATTCAAACATGCATTCAAGAATTTTAAATATAACTATTTAAAATTAAAATCGAAACCGATTCGATTGAGTGAGAAGTTCTCACCTTGATTTCAATTTCGTTTTCAGCGATTTATTTCGAATAAAATTAAACGCGCGTTTAATTTTACCCGAAATTCTCACTAACTCCAAACGACTCCAATCCAACTCCATCGCATAGTGCTCGTCCATACGATTCCAATGCAACTGGTTTCGCGCGTTTTCGACCTCGTATGAAAAAGTTATGATATTTTAAACATTCACGAATTATAATATAATTACAAATCAATTTCTATTTTAATTTTTTTAAACCCACGTCTATCTGAGCCGTTTGTTTCTACTCAGCAAATCAGGGCTATGGTTTTCATCTTCTTCCATGCGCATACACCCTCCAGGTAAACTCACGCGAACACAACCCATACGCACGAACCAAAAACTCGATGCCGCACGCCACTACAATTGATTCCAGCTTGATCAACTTCCACCGTTGCGTGCGCCTTCGCCTAAGCCACCCTCGGCTAGAGACCCGCGAAGTTCGGTCGCCTCCATTCTCGTGAAAATGAGCGCGAACGAACGTGTTTTGAATCCAAATTGCCATCGATTCACTTGACTATAAAACATCTCAACCGTATGGATTGATAGTCCTTCCAATGCTCTACGTTTTTATAGTTGGAAATTTCTTGTAATTATCAACGGATTTGGAGATTTTAAGGAGAAAAGAACCGTGCATTTCTGGCCTTTAGTTGCATAGCCGGCGGCTAGGGTTTTAAACCCTAGTTTATTTATTTATTTATTTTTGTGAAGAGAATGGGCCTATTTATAGAAGTTTGAACGACACTATTCATTCGGCTTTTCAAAACTCCAATTTACGCACGGTGACCGGCGTTTCGAGGGTTTATCCCGCGTTCCAGACGCAATGGTATAGGTTTCGGAAGCTAATTCGATCATCTGTGCGAGATATGGCAATAAACGATCGATTTAAAATTAAACCGATTAAACGATTTTCTAGGCGTTTTAGCTTGCACCGGACAAACGGTAAATCCGATTGACACGAAATTTGAAACCGTACAATAATATCACATTACGGATCCGATGAAACTAGTTTCATCGAAATCCGAGATTTTTTGAAAAATGACTATTTTAACTCGCCAAATTAATATTAAAACAATTTCGATGCGTTTCGAGCTGCCACGGTCAAATGACAACTCCGATTGCTATGAAAATTGAAATCCGATAATAACAAACTATTATGGATCCAATGGAACTAGTTTCGTCCAATTCTGAGACTGTTCAAAAATTAGCTATTTTCAGTCGATAATTAAATATTAAAATATTCAATTTTCACAAATAAACTTTTAATTCGATTTTAAAACTTCTATAACGTCTCTATAACTTCAATATGATATAATAAAATTTTACAAATCATTTTCAATCATATTAAACTCAATTTTCAATTATTTCTGTATTTTCACATATTAAATTATCGATTTAATTATTCAATTAAATCCAATTATTCGAAATAAAATTTATTCGACATATAAATTTCACTTATTAATATTTAAAATTAATCAAATATTCAAATTTTAATAAATAGAAATTCTGGGTCGTTACAACAACAGCCCACAGCTGATTGATGATAGGGTTGGAGGAGTAAGGCAAAACAATTTCACCATTATAAAAATAATCAACTGCCTTGGCATTCAAGGGGATGCCAGTTTGATTCCTCTACTCATATGAGAGAAAATCATGCAATATAATTCCTCTTCCCACCCATGGTTCAAACCATAATTTAGCTTTACTATCAGGGCCAAGCACAAGCTGGACATGAGGAAGTAAACTGCCCCTGAGTTTAAGGATTGATCTCCATACCCAACCACACAGAGGAGAGGGTTCAATTTTCCAGAAGTTCTTATTGCCAAGATGATGATGCCTAGCCCATTTAACCCACAAATTAGGTTTTTCATTAATCAGATTGTCAAAATGCTTTGAAAATGCAGCTTGATTCCAAGTCCTCATACATTTTATTCCCAATCCACCATATTTTTGTGGTTTCTCCAATTTCGCAAAAGCAATAGGAATGAGTTTTGTAGAATACATATCCCCAGTCCATAGAAAATGATTCATTGCTTTCCTGATGCTAGATAAAAGAGCAGAAGGTAAAATAAAGCACCTGCACCAATAAACAGTCATAGCTTGTATTATCGATTTTATGATTGTGGTTCTGCCTGCCTGAGATAACTTATTTCTTTCCCATCTATTCATAGCTTCAGTTATTCTTTCAAATAGAGGCAACAAGCAGTTGCTCCAATTTTTCTAGAGCACAAGGGAATACCCAGGTGCATGGTACCCTCAGGAAGATTAGGAAGTTGACTTTCATGGTGTATGTTCTGATTGTCATTGTCATTGAGTCCTGCCACCATTAGGAATGACTTGCTTCTGTTGACTTGTAGACCAGTGCACTTCTCAAAAGTGTGGAAGATGCCTTTGACACATTCCATAGAAGATACAGTAGGCTTAATAAAAAGTATAACATCATCAGCAAAAAGAAGAGAGGTAATGAGAGGATTCCTGCATTTGGGATGCAACTTGAAATTGTTGTTCCTGACTTGATTGTTAATAAGCTGAGTAAAAAATTCCATCACAATTATGAACAAATAAGAAGACATCGGGTCTCCCTGTCTTATTCCTCTCTGACTTCTAAAATATCCAACAGTTCCACCATTGTAACATAATGAGAAGGAGACTGTTGAAATACATGTATATATCCAGCTGACAAAGTGGCAAGGAAACCCCACTAATCCCATAATACCAGTCAGAGCTTCCCAGCTAACTGTATCATAAGCTCTTCTTATGTCAAGCTTCATCATAGCTCTTGGAGAAACATGAGCTCTACCATAACCATTAAGTAGTTCATGAGTAACCAGCACATTATCTAGAATACTTCTATTATTCAAAAATGCAGCTTGGTTCTCAGAAATCACTGTAGGAAGCACATGTCTAAGCCTAGCAGCAATAACTTTAGATATGCATTTGTATATTATGTTACAACAAGCAATTGGACAAAATGCATTAAGCGTAGCAGCATGCTTACCTTTTGGCACCAAACATAAGTTGGTAGCATTTATGGGAATAGGCAATTTATTGTCCTCAAAAAAATTATGCATGGCTGCCTTGAATACTTCAATTTATTGTAATCTCAATTTAGTTAAACATATACATATATATATATATATATATATATATGTATGTATGCATGTATATACACTTTATATTTTCATTCATACATTTTTCTATTATTTATATTTTCACAACTTTTAAAAGAAAATGATTTTAAAATCTTAATTATACATTATAATATTAGGAAACAAATTTTTATTAATTTTAAAATTATAGAGTTTTTTTCAAATCCAAATTTATTTCCAAGATATTTGTTTTAGAATTTCAAACTAAAATTCTATTTACAATATATATAAAGATATAAAAGAACACATATTTTTATTTATTTTGGAAATTTTCAAATTAATTCACAATTAATCCTAAAAATTATATTAATTATCGGATTTAAATTTAGCTCAAAATCGGGAATGTTACAGATTCCCCCCCTTAAGAAAATTCCGTCCCTAAAATTTGCTAAACAGGGAGACAAACAAAGAACAGATGGACACACAAAGATAGAGAAACAATTATCCAGATCAAACTGTAATATTTATTCTGAATTCGGCTTATCAAATCAGAATATCATCAATAAATATGAGAATGATCTCATACAAATCTTTACGTAATATTCGGGTCATCTGGTCTATGAAATATGCAGGGGCATTGGTTAGTCCGAAGGGATGACTAACCGTTCGTAGAATATATCGAGACCCCACAGAATAGACAAACGAATACAATTCAATTTCAATTAAAATTTCAAATTTATTAAGAACGAAAAGATTGATAAGAAACTGATGATTAGAATATGAGATAGGAACTTATCTACACGATTCGCAGTGCCGCCACCACACCGAAGCTTCTTTGTGTAGCTTCTAGGAAACCGCAAAGAATTAATATTGGGATGATGATCAAAGAAGATCGATGGAAAAGTTGTTTCCATTGTTGTTGCAGGGCATCGACCATTTTAGTGGTACTCCCTTGTCCCCTACCTCATCCTCTTCTTGCACTCATAGTTACTATCAGTGAATAGTAAGAGGATACACTGAGGCGTACGGACGGATATCATAGGGATATACTCATTCTAGGGCATCTATATCCCTATCTCTAATGAGTTACCTAATGTGTTATACTCCTGAGATAAAGTTCTTACTCAACTTCAGCCCTGATACCAATTGTAACGACCCTGACTCGACCTTCGAAAATCGACACCAAATACATCACCCGTATTCGAGTGCCGTAGATTCAAACGTCGAATCTGGTTCGTCGGAGCTTATAACACATTAAGTAGAACAACACAATGGAAGAAATCTGAAGGCTACCGAATCTATATCTACTAGATGATTATCTGAAAATCTAACTCTAGGCTGCCCGTGTGGAAAATTGTGGGCACCTAGAGTTTAGAAAGGGAATAATAAATTCCAGGTCAGTCATGAGACTGGTGTGAGCAAACGAAAACAGTTTATTTGAACATAAACAAACAAAAAAATTTAAAAGAAATTCGTAATGCTTTTTGGAAAATGAGACTACCATAAGGCCACCCCGCACATACACAATGCAAGCGCACAATTGGAGAATATTTCTTCTTATGATAGTCAAACATGCTTGATACACGAAAACCATTTGATATTATTATAAGTGCATAGTGTAGAAAACATTTGCAAGTATGATATTAATCTTAGCCAGCATATGTACCATTATAGTATGCCTACTATAGCTACCATGTTAAATGGCAGGTTCTACAACTAAAACCATACAAAGCATGTATTGGTGATTGGGTTTCCAACAAATGGTCAGACAAAGGAACTTCCTCACACTGAGGCGTCTGTTCAACAGACGCCTAGTATCCAGGCACTAGTCAACATGGTCAACAGGCGCTTGTTGAACAGTCTCCTGGTTTTCAGGCGCCTGTTCAGCAGGGGCCTGGCCTTATTTCTGTCGAAGAAATGAGGCCTTCAACATTTCAGAGTGCGGAAAATCCAATTTCCGCACTCCGAACTGTTGGAGATGCTCTTATGCTAGAGAATCTTTAATTAAAGCCCTTTTTTCTCAAATAATTCTAAGAACGTTGACATGTTCAAAATTTTAGATGCCAACCTTAAAAACTATGTAAAAACTAATCCCCAAGGGCATGGCATATGTCACAGCTTGAGCGTATATCAGTATGATAACTGTAAAGACTATCCATTATATGGTTTTAGATAATACTAGCTAAATTTGGTTATGAGAACAACACCTTTACAATGTCAGTTCCACTTAAAAAATTCAGGAACTTTTGAGAGCACGGGCACAAAAATCAACCTAATGAAACTACTGTTACAATAGCCATATAAGGCATTATGCCACATCCATAACATAACTAAGTCTAATGAATTCGGTATTTTATATAAGAGGAAACATTATGGGTCATATATTTCTGTGAATTATGCTATAAAAATATGTGCTTATGAAGTCCAAAATTTCTCTTGGTTGGTAAAACCATAGCAATTATTTGATCCATCAATTAGATGTTTTCTCCTCTATGTGGATGCATTCACATATACTTGAACAGTTTAAAGTTTATATTGCTGGCTTGGATGAAAATGTGCAAGGAGTTGGATATTTTTGTTAATGAAGATATAAGCAATAAAGATTATGATCAGTATACTATGTTAGTACACAGGTCCTAGATTTTGTAACGCGTTTGCAAATCTTACTTCTCACTCAAGAATGCCCCCTTTGTTTGTAACAAGTGATAATGCATGCCCATTACCATTGCATGTATAGAATAACATTCAAAAAGTATAAGCATCTAAATTTGAGTGTTTAGTAAGGGGAAGAACACACTTTTTAATGTGCTGCTACATTTAGCAGTATCCTTACAAGCACCAATATAATAATATATGTGTGTGTGTATATTTCTTGCTACACATCTTACTGAAACTATATTTGATGAAATAGTTGAAGTTGAGCATGGAATTTACATAAATATAATGATGCAAAAGAGACGTAATGTTTTTAACTGATAAACTTTCAAGATTGACCGTAACTTCAAATTTAAAAATCCTAACAATAATAAAAGGACTGTGAAGTCAAGATGCCTCATTTATAATTTCAACACTACCCTAAAAGAATAATCTCTCCAAATAATTTGTGTTTCCTTAATCTAAATCATTTTCATTCGTTTCATTTTAAAAAGAAAACACTTTGTTGCATTGTCTCGTACTAATGTTAGGAATCCCTATCGATAAGGTGAGTCAGATGGATCTCAGAATTCTTAAAGCACCGAAAGGAAAAATTGACAACAATATAAATTACTAAAATATTTTAAATCACTTTATGAAATAATATCATATTTTGTTAAACAATATGCCTTCTTAAATAAAAAATTTTACTTTTGAGATTTGCTTATACTATCAATTAATCAACCATATCCATTAGTTACAAAACAAGAAAGTCTCCAATTAGATACATTTTTTATTTCATTTATTATCATTTTTCTCTATTCCTCCTTTTAATTATATACATACACATATTAATTCACTTTTATAAAACAAATATCCCTCGCAGTTTTCATTTTATGAGAAAAACTGCTAGCTACGTTTAATATTTACTTCAGTCTACATTCAATCGGGTTTATAACTATTTGAGTGATTGCTCCCACTTATTTCTTGTTTTGGTGATGATTTCTAGATATAGATGATTTACCCATTTGATTGGAATTATTAGATTTCGACTTCATATGTGTATATAGGTGATGATGCCTTTCCCATGTGGACAAGATGGGAATTTGCTTTTAAGCTATTTCAAAGTTGTTGTATTATCATCTTTAGACTTATTTTATTAACATTTATGTTATTTTATCACCCATCATTATAGATATAGTCTGACCCATGTGTTATTTATAATACTCAGAGCAGTCCTAGCATTTTAGGTATAAGGGTGATATGACCGGCTTGTACTTCATTGGGCTTAAAGGAGTACAATATTAGGATTATTATATGATATCAGATTCATTGTATGTATATAATTAACATTTGAAATGTATTGTATTATTTTAACAATATTGTATGTATATTTTGTTTAATCGCTACGTTTGACTTTATGCTCTTTGTGATCTGCCGTATATTATGTGTTGTTCTATCTTGGACGCACATGTGTCTACTATTTGTACCGATACTGTGCACGTATAGGTAAGTTCTACTTTCAATGTTTTTAATATGTACCAACGTTAATCCAAGGGAATATTCATGTAAGTACCTCACATAGCCTCATTCTCCATATTATCAATCAATGTTACTTTGTAATACTCTTGGATAGTACAAGTATAGAGGTTGGGTGTTACAAATTTGTATCAAAGCAAGGTTCAGAACAATATATCATATATAAGAGACATGAATCTTGACTGTAGAGAGAGATACTAGAGTCCTTGTCCCCTCAGTTGTGCTGGCTAGTTATACTATATAAAAGCGATAGTAGGGTTATAAGATGATTACCTAGGCAGTTATCTGGGATCGTACTTGTTTTTTTTTCCTATTATATATATTATCATTATTATTTTGTTTCTATTATTATATATATATTATCATGATTATTTTGTTTCTATTATTTTTGTGTGTCAATCTCCGTATGGAATTTAAGTTGTTGATAGAGACGTGAATTAAGGAATTGTAGGCTAGACCAGTAATGTCGGCATAGGAAAAGATGAATAAATGTCAGTATGGTTTTGGATAAAGTAGTCTGATCAAGTAGTGATAAAAGTGTGCATCGGATGCTATTGAAAAGCTTTTCATTGAAGGCATTTAGCTGTTTTTTATATTTGATTGTACTATTTTTGTTTCCATTTGGCTTAATGTAAAATGTAAGAATTAATCAATAATGAGATATCCTTAAGTGGAGTCAGGCATTAACGAAGTAATACCCACAATTCCCATCAATCTCATAAGTACCAGTATCAAATCAATAAAATCTAAAGCATGATTTGTGCCAGTTCAAAATGATATATAAACATAATCAATAATAAGTGGGCCATCTGCTTGTAAAGAAGAGGTCGTCTGCCTAAGAAGATATGAGGTCGACTATACTTTGGACACAATCTCATATATAATCTCATCTACACATAGTATATGTCTATCTACCACCCAAATACATTCTCATACATCCATATATATCGGAACCAAATGAGAGACTGACAACACGCCCGCTTGCTCCAAGAGCCACACATGGCCCATATAACACGACACTTACAGTCATAGATTACCGTTATCTCTTCCCCCCGATATCGTGACAATGATCCACTACAGGGTCGACAGTGCATAGCCTCTTCGATCTCGACCACCGACATGTGCCCCTATATGATAACTGATTGCGGGCCCATGTGACACAATGGGCAACCAACTACCTTCCTTATGATGTGCATCAAATATTATAACAACGGTGTGGCAGATCAGGGGTGGAAACTCACGATTAGACCGCCAGGATGGATACTGGCCAACCTGGTTCACTCTCGAAATATAAAAGGTGTTGGACAAAGGTAGACAAACATATAATGTACACAAACCATGTAGCTAGCAAGTAGCCTCCATTCGTGCTCACTGTAACGAGTCACACACAACATACCCCCGTATGAGTATCATCCACAAGCAAAGAATAATTGCAAAAATAATGCAATGCCGTCCCATACTACCGCATGGTACTAGTCCATCTGTTCAGCGCTCATACACAAAACTCACCCTTCCAATATTCTATATAATGAGTCCAATGACTAACTGGAAAAGTATTACCAAATGCCCCATCCCCAACGGTATTACCAATTTGTTTATTTAAATTGCTCGTGACACATAATAGAATATTATAAAATCAAACAATAGGATGTCATCGCCATATCACATCGAATAACTAAACCATTCTATATCAATGGTGATATCATTCCAAATATTGAAATCTGAACAGGTAATGAGAAATCAAATGATGTAGAAATCATATACAAAACTCCAGTTCAATTTAGAAATGGAAAAATAACAAATTTTTCCAAAATTTCTCTTTAAACAACTAAATCAATATTCAAATATATTCAATTATCATTCATAATCATTTTATGGAGGTCAAACATAATTCTTTATAATCGGGTATTAATTAATTTATGTACATAAACTTCAAATAAATTACATTTATTCGTAACTACAAAATATGATTCCAAATAAAGATCTAAAAGCCAATTTCGTTTCAAAATTTCTTTATATATATTTTAAAACATTCAATACACTTTATAAATCAAATATCCCTTACCGAAGTCATTCTAATATAAGATTAAGTAATAAATTCATTTCTAAATCTTTATATAAATTTCCAAAAACAAACAAACACTAGCCAATCAAAAATAATTATATATATTATTCTATACTTCTCTATAACAAAGTAATATTTTACATTAAATTTATAAAGCTAAAAAATAATTCATTTTATTTCAAACTATAATCTATAATTCAACTCCTTCACCTTGTATTTTATAGTTTGAGTTAAATTATTCTCAAACAACTTTCATATCCAAAATAGTTTCCAAAAATCATTTAATTTTCCAAACCGTTTTATGTGTTTAGAATATATTTCAGTTTAATTTTAAAATAGCAAAAATAATTTCTCGAAGCTTTCAAATATATTTTCAAAGCCTGAAAATCAATAAATTATCTAGAATATAACCAAGGAACAAGACTCTCCAATTTCAACATAATCATTAATATAAATTTTTGTATATAGCCCTATCGAATTACGTCGAATATCAGCCATCATTACACTGTATACTTAAAATAAATAGATTAAATAGATCGAAATGCTAACGGATAGCATCTCCTTTGCATTTCGGACATCCAACAAACCCAAAATCTTAAATCAAATCCAAATAACATCCATATCCAATACCAATATAGAAAATCTATTATCCTAAGCAAATAATTCAATCACACAATGGAACCAAACAATTTAACTAAGCAATTTAATTGATAAACGAGATAACTAGCTAATAAGCTAACACACAAAGGCATATTAATATATTTGTTAGTATCGAATACTCATCGAATAGAGGCTTGAACTCCCAAAGGTGCACTACCATTGACTAAATGCAAGCATCAAATATCGCCTTCTTTGTTGTCATCAAACTTGCGCACGTAGCCTACCATAGCTAGCAAATACTTCATTGGTTGTAATATCACCATCGAAATATTATAGGAAGCCCTTGCCTAACCTTGCTCCACCTCGCCGTTCGCCGTTAACCCCAAAATCCCCCGTTGACAATAGCCATATCCCAAAACGCTAGCCATCACAACCTCCACCTCAAGCTAGAATAATTCGACCTCTTTCAATCTCCAACTACCATTCGCACTCAGCCAACTGCACCAATCGAGCATCACCGGGTCACTACTACCTTACCTCGGTCACTTACTTCCATATGACCCCTCCTATTGTCTATTCGCAAGCGCGTTTTTTGGTCGTGATGTATTTTTTCTAAAGCTCATTCGCAATTTTATATTTGGAAAGTTAGATGGAGAATGGGGCAACGGGTTGAGTTTCTGAAGAGTCGGGGCAAGGAATTTTCTAGGATATGGCATATGGTAATAAATCTAATTGGGCCTGATTAGTACGTGGGCTTAGATTTAGTTAATTAATTTCATTTCAATTTTTTGTCATTTGATAAATTCATTTTATTTATTGTAAATTAATTCCAATTTTTGATTTGATTAATACTTCATTCTACCAACTATAATTCGGTAACTACATAATTTCTTAAATTAGAACAATTTATTCGATTTGAATAAAAATTCAGTATATTAAAATAAAATATTTTATTAAAGGGAATTAATTAGGTTAAAAAGCTTATTTCAATTTATTGTATATAAAATATCAAATTAGAGCAATTCTATTTTAATCAAATTTATTTATCAATAAGACGTAGAAAGCAGGGTTATTACATGTGACTTAGCACTAAAAGCCTATAAAGTAGACCTGTCTATCGATGAGAGATAAGAATGAAGTGTCAAGGTAAGGTTTTGATACAAATAGTGCTCTAAGTTACCTGGCTTTACTCTTGACCATGGGATAATGTTAGTTGAAAAGATAAAAAAACATGATAAGTAGATGAGACTTGGTTTATATATACAAACATTTATTTGGAAATCGATGGTTAGTTAATCGATTAATGAACTTGACAAAATTAACTAGAAAAGTATCTAAAAGCTTCATGGTTTCATACAATTTAAGATCCTATGGGAGGAGTGTTGGCATGAAACGTGTCTAGCTTTAAGAACTTATATATATGAGATCCCACGTAGAGGACTCCTCTTTATGTATTATCGCTTACTTCTAAAAAAGCAAAATTTGTATTTAACGAAAATTGTCGATTTAGTTTTGAATAGATCGAGATCGGTAAGTGTTTTACATATGGAATACTACTTCAAATCTAATATATAGGATCTTTGTTTTGGAATAGGTTGTAAAGTGGATGTTAAAATTTGAACTGTCCATCCTAAGGTTAAGTCCAAGGGGATGTCGGTGTTAGCATTCATCAGAGGAGTTTTGTGGGAATCTATGTGGAGATTCGAGATCTATTCAAGATGTTTGAATCCATGTAGAGATTCATGATCTGGTCGAAGTGCCGGAACTCAATTTGGGATTTGCATTCTATTTGAATGATGAAGACTCGTATGAGAGATGTCGAACGTGACCTCGACATCGAAAATGAAAAAAGCAGAGTCATCATAGCTTAGGGTTTAGCTAACCCATTACAGGATATATGAATTCCAAATTGAAAGTATGCTTATCGATGTTGTGCATGGGAGTTGATGATATTTAGGATTACGTGTTTGGGCATGGGCCAGCTATGTTTCTCCTAATTGGTGTATTTTATCTAGGGATATACGTCGCTCGATGATAATTTCTGACCCTTGTGTAGGAGATTGGATTTCGACTTGACCCAAGGGATCTCCAAAGAAAATCCTTATGTGAACATTCCTTAGCAGTTTTGGTTGTAATTCAATGTTATTGTGGCATAAGAAGCAAGTGACACAACTAATTTCTGATTTATATTCTACACCTTAGACATTATCATTATGCCATCCTATGTACTTATTAGATGTGTGATTCTTTTTCGGAGATATTTGTTACGGCATTCGGTGCGGTCCTAAAAGTACTGTTGTATGCAGACATATATTTCTTAACTTGCTCACACCAAGCTTATGTCCGACTCGTTGTTTTATATTACTCTTATTTCGATGGGTGCCCTTTCGAATAGTTTGGAAATGGCAGGTTTTCATCGATATTCTTTAGAGCTCAAGGATTAGAGCTGGATGCTTTCACCTGTCGTAGTGTTCTTATTTTTCCTGCATTACTACTATATATATATCAGCAATTGTGAGGATAAATTATTATAACTGTCCATGCTGATGATAGAATTTAAAAGTGTAACTCTAAAATGTTATGTATCTTAAAATGGCAGTTTGTATTAACTTTTGATATTATATGTTATCATTCTGCCATGAGATTCTGATATTGTTTTCTCTTCTTCCCTATTTGTTTTCTTTTTATTTTGCCCAAAAAATCTGCCTATACGACACTTGAAAGCTTGGTGAAAGAATACAATGGATATATTGGTGTCGTCATTTAGGGGTCGTAAATGTGGGTAATTAGACAAACTCTATTAATGGTAAGTGATTCTCCCAAGAACCTCTGTAGTTCAAGATACACATCTGTGTAAGTCTTACAACACTCAATTTAACCTTTAATCTTTCTACACCTCTACGGTGATAAACTTAAATTCAGTTCAGTGCCTAATGCCTCTTGAGGACTCCTCCGAAACTCACTATGAAAGTGCGTCTTGGTCGTTATCAAGACTAGAAAGAGCTCTATGCACTCTAACTACCAACCTCACATATATGGTCATCAAAGATGAATTTTTTTGAATACTCTTAATTAAAATAAAATAAGCACAATTGGTCGGTCCATTGACAATATTCGAAACAATCGCATTCCCCATTTAACTCTTAGGTAGCCCACTAACGAAATCCATAAAGATGCCTTCTCATTTCCAATCCAAAGTATTCAAAAGCTTTAATAATCAACTATGTTTTTTCTACAATGCCTATACTATTTCACAAGTCACATATGTTGAATTAAACTTTGCTACATATATCTTCATACAAGGCCAGTATAACACTCTTCTCATATCTAGTACATTTTATCACCATCGAGATAAATAGTCATCCTAGAACAATGGGACCCACCTTGTACTAAGTCAACCAACTCCTTAACATAAGGAATAAAAAACCTTCCATCTTTCCACAACCGCCCTCTAGAATCATGCAATAACAATCCAAGTGACTTGGATCTCTCCACTATCTAGCTTCTCAAAAATACCAACAACTTCATAAGTGAATCTTAATATCTAGAGCTGCAAATAACCCCGACGTGAGGCCTAAAGAAGGTCAAAAATAAAATATAGAAATAAACTCCAAGTGCTTCCACTTTAAAAAAATAGATCCAAGCATCGTGTGCTTCCTACTCAAGGTATTAACTACAACATTTCCTTTGCCTCAGGTGTATGAGGTACTGAAATCATATGATGCGAGAAACTCCATCTACATCAGTTGCCTAGAATTAAATTCCTTTTGGAGCACAAATAATCTAGGGACCTATGATCCATAAAAAACTTGAATCATTCCTTTAAAACATATTGCTTCCAAGATTTTAAAGCATAAAGAATAACTACCAACTCATGGTCAAGAGTTAGTAATTTCTATCACATACTCTCAACTGTCAACTAGCATAATAACAAACCAACCAACTTGTAGCAAATTTGCATCCAGTACCATACACAGGCTTCGGTATTTACTACAAATGATTTCGAACCATCAAGAAGGGCTAAAAATGTGCATTGCCAAACAACTCATGAACTTAATAAAAGCATGTTCACACTCTAATTTCAACCAGAAGACTAAATTCTTCTTGGTAAGGCATGTCAATGGTACATAAATTTTTGTGAACTCCTTAACCAACTTCTTATAATAGCCAGCAATATTAAGGAACTCCTTACCTTTATAGCACTTTTTGGCACATATCAATCACGTACTATAGCAACTTTACTTGGATCGATTGATAGTCCATGTTCAGAAACAAAATGATCGAGAAAGGAAACCTCCTTGCGCCAAGAGACATTTAGAAGTTTTTTTCCTTTAACTTATGTTATGGAGAGTACTAAGAAATTCTCCTAGGTTCAACTTGTGCACTTTTTGGCTTTCCAAGTAAACAAGCATAACATCAATGAAAACGACCATGAACTTATTCGCCAAACTTCTAAAGATGCAACTCATGCAGTCGACGAAATATGCTTGTGCATTAGTCGATCAAAATAGCATGACTAACCATTTATAAAGTCCATCAGATGTGCATAAAGTGGTTTTCTCAATATTTCCTTGCCTACGCATAATAGATGGAATTTGGTAGCTAAGTCAAGCTGAGAAAATATCTATTTTCTAACTAATTGCTCAAACAGGTCATCAGTTTATGGATGTTGTCAGCATATTCAATTTAAATTTATCACCGCAAAGCCTTAAAGAGCCATATGATTTAGTAGCAAATAAAAATGAATCTCCCAATTCTAAGATATTACATTGAATAAAGGCTTTCTCGAATAATTCATACACCTATTAACAAGGCTCGCGTTTTTTCTAGGAGCCAAATGCCTAAGGGGTAGGGCAACAAGTCTGACATCCTATTCTAAATAAATTCAAAATGGTATTCCTTTCGAGGTGGAAGATAAGAAACTTTGCTAAAGATATATGGGAAATCATGAACTATAGGTATGAACACTATCACACGATAGCTTTAGAGAATATAGATAACATAACATAACAGATTGGGACTGTGGTAAACCTCATGACTATAATCACTATAGGTACCAAATCGAACTACTTTTCTATCAAAATTTAACAACACTCCATAAACAGTCATCCATTCCATCCCTAAAATTAAGCCAAACGAGGAAAATCATAATAAAAAGAATTGTAATCAAATTCGACACCCCAAATATAAATTTCATATCTTTGCACATCATGGATAAATGGATCGATCTCCCAATTGGGTTCGATACTATAATAGGCTATGTAATTGTACTAACTTAAAAGTGCAATTCATCTACTATATTACACGATATAAATAAGTATAATCCTCCAATATCAAATAAATTATGAATAGATAAACTAGAAAGAGTCAACATGTCTCCAATGATGGCTTTCGTCCCTTTTTACATTGTTAGGGTAATGTTGGAGCTAGGAATAATATTAAGCGCATAAGTTGGTGTTCGCCGACGGAAATTCTATCGGTTTAGAAAACCGTCGAACGAATTTAGAAATAAAATTTATACCGCAAGCGCACGGTGTACGAATGTAGCACGCGGCGAATACGGGTCGATCCGCAGGGAATTGATGATTTTAAAAATCTATTCAATCAAATTATACCAAAGTCAAAGAGGATTTGTTAACTAGAAATAAAATGAGGCTAACGCTAGAAAATGCGATTCAAAAATTATTAGACTAAAAACAATTTAGAGGCAAATCCACTCTCAAATTTTTGTAAATCAACAAACACATAATTTATGATCTCTAACTTTGATATTAAGTGAAATAATCATTGCATTTATCATAAGTATGGTTTGTTTATGTTATTAGTTAACATAACTCAAACCATCAAACTATAATACAACAATTATACCACTTACAATTCTCATGAAAAAGAAGCCAAAGCAAAAACTATTTTAAGTATGATCTATTTACTATTGTAACTAGTAACATAGATCATCAAATTTCATTTTTACTTTCATTTCATAATCAAAAATTAATTAGCAAATGTTGATGTAAACTGTGTTTATGTTGAATAAGAATAGCTTATTTGCATAAGCAATATAAGCTATCAAACCCACTTGTATAAACTTACATCAAAATTCACATTCATGAAGCATAAACAAAAAGATCATAAATCATAAAAATGTTGAAATTACATAAAGTTAGAGAGGTTCATCACCCCTAAATTGAAGAGGTTTAGCTACTCATTTGTGGCATTGAAGCAACACATGTAAGTTTCAACATTAAAAAGAAAAGAAAAATAGAAAATAAGTAAAGAAGGCAAGAGATATTAGCTACTAACTACTTGCATAAATATAAATCTAAGCTATGAACATAAGGAGAAAGAGAGCATAGAAATAAAAATTAACAATAAAACAAAGAAAAGCATGTAGAAAAGAGAGAAGAAAGAGGCTTGGAAGCCATTTTTATATCATAGAACATTGTGCTTATACTTGATTTCTTAATTTTCTAAGTAAGATGAAAGAGTAGATGATGATCTTTTCATGTACATAAGGGGGTTATTTATACATGCATAAAACCCTAATTCTATTTTTAGGGAGCTTCCTAAATTGCCCTTTAGGAAGTGTGGCCACCAAGTAACCATTATCCACTAATTAATCCATCATTTGTTTTGCATGAAGCTTTAACATCCACTTAGTTGTCCATTAGCTCCAAATTGTACATTTAGGTAAGTGGGTGGGGTCCTCCATGTTCATGGCTTGAATTATTTCCCTCTTCTTTCCTTTGTATTCATTTGTGCATGCATATATATTCATATAAGCCTCTTCCATGTGCATTCAAATTCCTATAAAAATTATCAAAAAATGTTCAAGTAAAAATTCTTACATTGACACATGCATAAAATGACCGTTTTGCCCCTGAATGAAGATGAAAATATGATGGTTGGAAATAATTGAATTTTGGTTTTAAACATGTTAAAATGCCCAAATATGATGATTATTTAAATAAAAAGAGATAAAATATGGATGTAAATATATGCACAATTACGTGCATATCAAATACCCCCACACTTATCTTTTTATTCGTCCTCGAATAAAGGAAAAGTAAGATAAATCCGTTTTCGTAGGGAGCACGATTGCATTGAGCGTACGCAATAAGCCGTTAAACCTCAGGGTGTCCCCAGTAGGACGAGTGTTGTCTCGTGAGGGTTTTCAGCGGATACTACCCACAAAATCCAAGTGCAGGATGAAAATATTTACAAAATGTAAGATTTATTTACAAAGTGATGAATGCGAGTTTTGGAAATATTTACAAATGAAAGATTTATTTTTAAATTGACACGAATAAGTTAAATATAGGTTTTGGTCATTATCTTGAAATTTAAATTATTTACTCGTCAATATTTTCGATAAAAATGAAGTTATCATAACAAATAGACTATAGTTTAACTCGTTGTTTTGGTTAATAACACAGTGTAACTATGAAATGGATCCTTAGTTGATTGTCAAAGTTTATCAAAGTGGTATTTTCATTTATTTTCAATAACAAATCAAATCAACAAAGTAAAAATAATGCTAGGATTTCAATTGCTTGCTCTCTCATTATTTGCACGAAAAATTACACACCTAGCTCAGGTAAACTGAGGCCAGATATACCACCCATGCACTGCCTTTCGGGCTTATGTGAGGGGAGTACAGAGCATGGCGAGTGCACACACTTTCGTGCATACACCTATCGACTGTAGGTGGTTTTTATTATACATGTGTTCAATACATGCATAACCGTGAGGACTTTTAAATGAGTATGAAAGCACATAATCAAAGATTTCAAGTAATTCACCCATGCATAACCGTGAGGACTTTTAAATGAGAGTGAATACTTAGATGTTATTTTTTTTTAAGAGAGAGAGAGTTTTGCAAAATCATCTTAGCACCATTTAACTTAGAAGACAAAAAAATGTTATATCCTTTACTTTAAATCAACCACTTTTTAAAACAAAGATTTTCAATTAGGATATACTTCATAATTAACACGTATGAATCTTCCTATATACTAGTTAAACCATTATTATTTGTAATCAAATTTCATTTTTATTTTTGTTTAGACAAATAAATTTTCAAAAATTTCAATTTTGTAAACCAAAGCCATATATTTATCTTATAGTGTTTCTTTTAAAAATAAATCAAAATGCTAAAAAAATCTTCTTTTGTTTTACAAAAATGAAAAATGAAAAATTAGTCCTAAAAAATCAAGAAGAAGACGAGTCTCCCTCCACACTTGATGTTGACTGTGTCCCCACAGTCAACCCAAGTGAAAAGAATGTTTATTATTATTTACATGAAAATGAAATGTATTTACACAACATCAGAAAGTATATTGTCAAAAAGTAAATGAAACGGTCTTCCGAAAACCGATTCATTTGTCTCGTCGAGTATACGAGACACAGCTTAAACTCGAAAAACCAAACCATAAAAGATTTTGAAGTTGAAAGTTGATTTGGAAAAACGAATGTCGTTTTACTGAAAATTGAATGAGTTGTTTTGTTTTCGATGATTTTTGGGGCAGATAAAACAAGTGATTGAAATTCAAGTTTATTTTCACCAAAATGAAATTCAAGTTTGCCATTGAAAAAATCTTCAAAATTATTGATTTCAAAATCAAAATGGTGATGTAAATCTTCCCCTTCATAATTTAACAACTCATTTTCGAAAAGTCCAAAGAATTCATGTTCGTTAAACTCGTCTTCCTTTATTGGATTATCAAAAACTTTATTACATGTCTCAAGTTCAAAATTCAAAGTTGGTGTATTCAAATTTTCAGAAAAAGGAAGATCGAAATTTAAATCGAGTTTCTCATCCTCAAAAGAATTGAAATCCAAGACAATTACCGTATTTTCAACAACTTCGTTAAGATCATCATTTTCAGTTTCAAAAGTTGTTGTTTGAAAATCATCGATTTGGGTAAAAGATGGATTATCGTTTGACTCGTCACACATTGAAACTTGATTTTGTTTCTCACGAAAATTTTCCAATGTTTTATTCAACAAATTCGTGTGATCATCGTAAATTTCATTCATTTGCTCAATAAAGTCAAATTTGTAATCATTAACTTGAAAATTTTCGATTTGGACTTGTTGAGAACAAGAATTGTCAATTTCGATAAACGGTAGATTATTATTTGATTCTTCGTGGGTTGAGATTTGATTATGATTTTCACGGTAATTTTTGTATTTTTCAAGTAATAAATCCCCGTTATCTTTTTCCATTTCGTCAACAAAATCAAATTCATGATTATTAATTTGAAACTTTTCACTTTGAATTTGTTGATAACCAAAGTTTTCAATCGTATTGCAATTGAAACTATTCCCATTGCGAAATTCGTTTGAAAAGTTGTTCCCATTTTCATGTTGAGTTTGAAATTCATTTTGGAGTTCGAACTTAAATTGGCATGGGTTATAATCGTAATCGTTTAAATTTTGAATTGAATTCAAATTTTGAAATCCTTGACACGAGTTATTACACAAATAAGAATTACATAAATCATTTATCTCTTTATTTTTTCGTGTAGAAAGTTCGAGTAAAGATGAAATCATTTCAATGTTATTTTCAAGAGTCGAAAGTTGGTCATCGTTTTGAAAATTTTGTTGTTCGAAATTTGAATTATTTACACAAAATTTGTTGTTAAAATATCCATACAAATTTGGAGCAAACTCATATGGATTATATTGATTTTCATAGTTAAATTCAAGTGAGCAAGAAAAAGGAAACTCGGACATTTTCAAGATTTCTTTTTTTTTTTTGGTTTTTTTATAAAGAAAATATTTACAAGTAGAATTTATTTTTCAAAATGGAAAATTGATTTTTGTTTTGTTTTTGAATTTTCGATTTTTTTTTGGCTTTTGAAAAGATTTTATAATTTTTTTTGGATTTTTTGTTTTTCTAATTTTTCTGGATTTTTGAAATTTCAAAGGAAAAGGATTTAAAAATTTCAAAGAAAAAGAAAAGGAATATTTAAAAAAAAAATTAGTTTTGGATTTTGAAATTTTTTTGTTTTTTGTTTTTTTTAAATATGCATGAACAAATGCAACTAAATGAATGCAAGAGTTAATTACAAATGATTTATCCTAAGTTAACCCAAAATTGTATATTCACAAATTGTCTTAGATAAACAAGATAGTTCTCAGCCAGGTAACGGGCAGGATTTATCGGTGCACCACGAATCACCGTAGCAATGCAGCCGAAGGTTTAAGTACCTTCAGAGGAACAACCACTATAATATTTACGAATCACCATAATATTTATAAATGGTTATTACTCCGCCGTAGCCTAGACACCAGGAAATTAAATTGTTCAAAAAAAGACAAATTGTCAATATACAATTAAGTGTTATCGATGTCTAACCGTTATTATTAATCAAAATCTAAGATGAAATGCAGAACAGAAACTAAACGTGTATTAACAATGCAACTACGAATGATTTTTTCTTATTTTTTTAAAATGCAAATGCAAGCAATCTACAATGCAATTCAAATAAAACTAGAAATGAAAGCGGAATTTTTAGCAAGCAGAGCAATTGATTTTGGCTAGCGAAGGAAGCAATTTTCAGCAAGCTATTCTTCCTTTATTTCCTGCTTTGGCAACCTGAAAATTAAAAACTAAGATATATACAATATTTCTTGTTTTTTTTTCTTTTTTGAAAGAAAACTTAAAAGTAGGGTTTTACTTAAAAAAAAATATTCTTTTTTTTTTGAAAAAAAATAAAATTAAAACAAAATAATTAAAAGAGAAAGTTGTTTGTATTAACAAAACTAAAAACAATAATTTTTGACTACGGCGCGAATTTCTTGAATGATGTTATAACTTATGAGGAAATTAAGTTTGCGTTGTGGGACATTAAAGAAACCACTTCTCCTGGACCAGACGGTTTTAACTCTAAATTCTTCAAAATTCATTGGAACCTTTCGAAAGACTTAATTTTCAAAGCATTGAATGATTGTTTTCAAAATGGTTCGATTATAAAAGAGTGGAATCATACGTTCCTGCATCTGATTCCAAAAAAATCTCATTCCACTACTATTCAGGACTTTAGACCCATTGCTTGCTGTAACACTCTATACAAGGTTTTTACTAAAATTCTTTGCAATAGAATGGCTCCTTTTTTGGATAAGTTGGTGTCCCCCAATCAGACGGCGTTTATAAAAGGCAGATCAATAGGGGATGGTATCTTGTTTGCCCATGAAATCATTAGGGGACTTGGAAGAAAGGAAAACAAATACATGTGTATCAAAGTAGATTTGAAAAAGGCATATGACTCTATTAACCGCGATTTTGTTATTCACATGTTAAGAAGTTTGTGCTTCCCAGACAAATGGGTGAAAATCATTGGAAGCATCATAACCACTCCGATGTTTTCCATTGTAGTAAATGGGGAATCTCATGGATATTTCAAGAGCTCAAACGGACTCAGACAAGGAGATCCTATTTCCCCTATCTTATTTTCTCTGGTTATGGAATATTTTACACTTCTGATGGACGGTAAAGTCAGAGAAGGTTTCATCTCTCCAATTACTGATTACAATAATAAGTTAACCCATCTCATATACGCTGATGACATCATTGTTTTCACTAAAGCAAGTGTTCAAAACGCAAATGCTATTAGTTATGTTTTTCAAAACATGAAGAAGGTTACCGGTTTGGAACTTAGTTGTGAGAAGTCTAATGTTTTCTTTGGCAAAGGGGTTGCAAATAGTTCCGAAATAAGCAATATTTTAAACATTCAACAAGCGGAACTTCCAATCAGGTATCTGGGCATCCCCTTGTCTAGTTCAAATTTGAAAGATAGGGATTGTTCATTACTCATTGAAAAAATCAAGCTAAGAATTGTAGGATGGGAAACTAGAATGCTAAGTTTAGCTGGAAGACTCAAACTTATCAAATCAACCATATATCCCATCATTCAATTCTGGATGCAATGTTTTTGTCTCCCCAAATCTACGGTATGTAAAATTAAGCATATGATTCTCAATTTCTTATGGAAAAGTTGTAGCAGCAAGATCCCCTGGGAAGTTCTATGTAAACAAAAAGAAGAAGGAGGAATGGGAATGACAAACTTAGAGGAGTTGAACCGAGCGTTATACATAAAACTGATTTGGAAAATAATTAATGCAGAAGGTACATGGGCGGATCTTATTCATCGCAAGTACATAGGTAGTAAAAGATTTTGGGAAATCAATCAGAGAAAGGATGACTCGGGAGTGTGGAAATTTATATTAAAGAATAGACATGAAGCCTTGAAGTGTCTTTCTCTAAATATATCGGATGGAAAAACAACTTCTCTTTGGTATGACCCGTGGCTGAACGGAAGCTCTATTTTGGAACGCATTGGTTTAGACATAGCTTTTAGAACGGGTACGGAATCAATGACCCTTAACAAAATTGTTAAAAACGGTGAATGGAAGTGGGATGCGTACAGTTTTCTGTTTCAAATTCATGAGGAAATCGAAGGTGTTAGGATACATAAAAACAGAGAAAGGGATTATTGGACATGGAAGTGTTCCAAGGATGGTCAATTCCAGTTCACAAAAGTTTGGAATTCGGTTAGATCCAGTTATGATTTGAAAAGCTGGTCGTATATGGTTTGGAATAAAATTCATGTTCCAAAAATGGCGGTATGCCTTTTTAAAGCCATGAATGACTACTTGCTAACAAAGGAGAGGTTACTTCAGAAACAAATTATAGTGGATCCTACTTGTATCTTTTGTAAAAATCACATTGAAAATATAGACCATCTATTTTTAATGTAATTTTACAAAGAAAATTTGGCTTTGGAGTTGTAAAAAAAATTTTGTTTCTCCGGAAAATATGTTCTCATTATCATTGAAGGAAGATTTGGAAAAAATCGTTTCTCTAACTAAAGTTAAAAACCTTAGTTCAGATTTGTTTCAACTTTCTTCTTAGTTTGTATTTGGCACATATGGAAAGAAAGAAACGACAGAATCTTTCATGATAACTTCACTACGACTTCGCAAATATGTTTCAAAATACATCAGACTATGATCATCAGAATGATAAAATCAAAACATTTCAGGAATATTAATGAATCAAATAACATAATTGCAAAGAAGTGGGGATTTACCACCCAACGCTGAATTGGGGTTATATCGGCTAGATCATACGCTATGTTCCCTCCTTCTGCAGGTTCTCTGTTTTCCTGTATCCGGTAATCTCTTTACCTGTATTATTATTACATTTTCCTCACATCCGCTCGTTTAATTTACACATTTTATCTACAATTATTTAATATATTTGATCTAGACAGTAAGGTAATAGAATGAAGAATTAGTAGTTGTCTGTCGCCTCAAAGTTTTCCCATCATTGCTCCTACAAGAATCAAATGGAGTTTGGCTTCGCATAATTACATAACATAAGTAAACAGGGGAGTTTAAAAACTTAGCTTCAGAGGACTCTTTCTCCTTCGTTAAGTACTTATTCTTCCTCAGATCGGATCAAACTGCGGAACAAAGCACTGTAAAATAATAAAAGGATTAGCGACCTCTTTAAAGCTTAAAGATTGTTACTTTATGGTAGATGACGTCTTATCTTTCTTAGATCTACGAGCTTCAAGGGAAGTGGTTGCAGGACTTTGGTGTTTTCAACTAACAATACAACCTCGGGTCCTATCTTTAAACCTCGCAGCCTAGGGTTCTAGACACAGCAAAGAATAATCAGTCTCTTCCTTAACTAAAGTAGTAAGACTTATAGTTTTGAGATACTTAGCTTTCGTAGTCTTTCCTTGAGGAGGACCTGATTCATGTCAGAGAAACCACCCAACTTGATTTAGAGGTAGACTTGAACAAGCAGCAGTTGTCGTAGTGATTTTTCATCATTTTCCTCTCGCCGCCATTATTTTTCTTAAGCTTCGAGAGAAGTAAATGAAGACTGTGAAAACTGAAGGGTTTCCTTATTACCGTTTCGACTTGCTTAGAAGATTCTGGAATTCGGGTATCGGGTCTTGTTTAGATAAAGTAAGTTTAGGCTGAGATATTTAGGCCCGAAAGCTTATTTAGTTGTTTCGAATTGATTTTGTATGTAAAGGATTTCTTTTCCTTTTGTACTTGTAACAACTCTTCTTTCTTGATTTGTCATAGAAATTTGAACCCTTTTTCAAAAAAAAAACTAAAAACAATTAAAACTAAACAAATCAAAACAAAACATAAGAAAATAATGAAAAAAAAAATTCACTTAGGCCCACCCACAAACGTTATAACCCGACCCAAAACAAATCAAAACAAAATTCGCTCTCTTTTGTAACTCCTCCCTAAATGATTTCAACAAATAATTCTTTCAGGATAACAAATTTACTCAACCAATTTTTTTAAAATTAAAATTCCAATTTAGTTTTCTACTGTTCGAATCGGGTTTCGAGTTCGAGGATCATGGCTTGAGTTTGGATTTCGACTGGGGTTGGTCGTGACTTGTCAAGGCGAGTCGCGTGTTCGCGGAGGGGTTGAAGAGGAATTGAGAGGCGAGTGTTGGAGGTGGAGATGGGTAGCTCGGTGGTTTGAACAGTGGCCGAGGTTGTGCGAAGGCGTGATTGGGGCGTTTTGGCGACTTGATTGTGGTGCGATACTGCTATTTTGTGGGAATTTGCAGTCGAGTTCGAGGTCGTGGTGGGTTCGAAGCAGTTTGTTGACGTGCTTGCTTGCGAGGGGATGTCGTTGGTCTGGTTCGAGTTTGATATGTGGCAGTTGAATGTCGATGTGACTGTGTGTTGTGAGGAAGCCGATTCGGTGATGCGTGAGTCTCTGGTCGTGGTTGGTGAAGTACTGGCAGCAGATTGAAGGAGATGTTTGACAGTAAGGTATGGTGCAATGGTTGTTTTGTTATGACGATGGACTGCAGTTGAATGGAAGGGTTGCTGTGTTGTGATGTTGAAGCAGGGGGTGGTGGATGAGTTGATGTGAGCTTGAAGTAGTTGATTGACAGGCAGGCAGAGGGGGATGGTCAGGTTGTATAGTTGGTGAAAGGATGATATGCAGTGTAGCAGTATACGACAATTATGAAGGCAATGGCAGTTGTTGGAGGTGGCACTGTTGTTGATGGAGCAAGGCAATGGAGTTAGAATACAGTGGGAAGATATTGTTGTGATTGAATGAAGTTGAGTGATGATGTTTATATGTGCAGGGCAGTGGCACTGTAATGGAGTGGAGGAAGCAGATAACTTTGTGGTAAGGTATGTTAGTAGGGCATGTGATGGCTAGGGGTATTTGGTGGCTGCGTGTCGCGGTGTGGTGATTTGAGAAGTTTGGTCGATTTTGGTTGCGGAAGCAGTTTGTCTGTGGGTTTGCGAAGCTTGGAATTTTGTGGTTCGGTGATTGGTGTTGGAGGGAAGTTGATGGTGGGGGAGGTTGAAGGAGTTTGGTACAGTCGAACAGTAAGTGGTGATTAATGTGGAAATTGACTTGTGGTCGGGGTTTTTTAACTGCTTTGTTAGTTGATGGGCTGTTTTGTGAAGTGAAGCTTGGTGTTGATGTGTTGATAGTTGAGAATTGATGATAGTTGGGTAGGTTTGTTATCGTTTTTGATGTGAATGGATGGAAGTTTGGGGTCTAGTCAGACTGGTGGAGTTGATGGTTGGTTCAAGTAGTGTTATGGAAGGAAGAGTGATTAACAATGGGAAGATGTTGAATTGGTGAAGAGGAAGTCAGGTATGTTGTGAAGTGGGTTGCTGTTGTATTTGATGAAGTTGTGAAGATGAGGTGCACCGATATATGTGCACGGTTGCACAGTTGTGTGCTGCTGTAAAATGATATGTGGGAGAAGCAGGCAATGGTTGATGGCAAGGGGTTCGCAAAGTTCTGAAGGTTGCGAATTGGGTTCTGTTCGATTGCAAGCTTGGATATGTTTGAGATGACAGAGAGTTTTTTTTTTTTGATGTCAGTGGAGGAAGGGCAGTGATATGATGATGGTGAAAGTGGGGGAGTGATGCAGACAAAGGATGTTGTTTTGAATGGGTTATGGAAGAAGTTGATAGTGGGGTGACTGAGATGTTGGTTGTTGTAAACGAAGTGGCAAGGCAGCAGGGGTGGCTATGTATGAGGATGAAGGGAAATTTTTGGTAGTTTGGGGTGAAGTGTGGAGTTCAGGCAAGTTGTTGAAGAGGGCAGTAGACTACTGTGGTTCGAGTAGAGATGCTGCAGTGGTGATGGCTACTGTAACAGAGCCAATAGTGATGGTAGTGCACAGAAATGTGCACAGAGTGGAAACAGTGAATTCGGTGTGTTTTTTTTTGGAAGCAAACAAAAATGAAATGTAAATTGTGTTGAGTCACAGCTTCTATAAAGATTTTGATTGCTGACAACAATATTAAAGCGATCGACAAATCAAGACGTACATATGGTACTCTAGATTATAGGTTGATTATTTGATGTTATAATAGTAATAAAATTGTCAAAATCTATCCTCAAATAATCATGCACAAAATATAATATATATATATATATACATTTATATAGGTTGTGCACTTTATTGTGCAACTTAACAGAGACCGGTCGACCGGTCCAAAAATGAACGGTCGACCGTTCCTGTTGAATGTGCACAATAAACGTGCACACATGTACATAACGACTATATTTTTAAAAACCTGTCTACCGGTTAGTTTTTGACCTGTCGACCGTTTTTAAACAGAGAGCAACTTCTTCCAAAAGACACATCTTTCTTCAATGGTTGCGTCTCTTCTTCTTCATCAATGATCATAACTTTTGACTGCAACTTTTCACCAAAGGTTATAACTATTTTCTCTCTATAAATACACATCAATATCATTGATTAAGATAAGAAGTTTTATTAAGATTATATATGCTCTCTATCTATTCTTTGAATTCACTTGCATTCAAAAAGCTCTAAACTACTTTCATTCCTTATTGAATCATTGACACTATCTCATATATTTTGATTCAATAAGCAATATAAATTCCATAATCTTCACAAACATCATTCACAATTTGAGGATAAGATTATAGGAAGAGTGTACTACAAGTGACAAATCCGTGTTTACAAGAGCACAAGTTGTCAACAACAATTGTAATTGTTTTTTTGTTGAAGTCCTCAGTATTGTAAGAGGCAAGTGTTGAAGTCCTCAGTATTGTAAGAGGCAAGTGTTGAAGCCCTCAGTGTTGTAGAGGCGTGAAATCCCGTTCGGCTGTTCGGGTAATTGTAAACCTGTTCCTCCGGGTGAAGCGAGGTTGTAATTAGTGAAAATCCAGATAGTAGTCTGGGACTGGACGTAGGACGGTGCTCCGAACCAGTATAAAAATCTCTGGTGTGATTTTTCTATTTTTTTATTTACAATGCTATTATCATCTATTTCTGCATTTGTATTGTAATCCATATTATACGATCCGTGTATACTATATTAGCACATATAATTGTATACACACAGCACTTACATTTGGTATCAGAGCACAGTCATCATATAACCGTAACACAGTTATTTGATATATTCTTGTAATATGGCAAATAACGCAAGTACTAGCACTCAAAACACCACTTACACAGAAGGGCAATCGACACAAAGACCTCCATTTTTCAATGGTCTTAACTATAGTTATTGGGCAACACGTATGTCATTCTTTATGCAATCAAGTAGCTATGATGCTTGGAATGCTACTCAAAGAGAAATAGTGAATCCAACAACTGATTATTCAGAATGGACTGTGGCTGAGAAAACGGCAGCAGCCGTAAATGCAAGAGCAATAAATATGTTGTTCTGTGCATTAGACCAAAATGAATATAACCGTGTTAGTATCTGCACTACTGCATATCAAATTTGGCAAACGCTAAAAATCACTCATGAAGGTACTAACAAGGTTAAACAAGCCAAAATAGCCATGCTGAAAAGTCAATTTCAAAATTTCAAAATGAAACCAAATGAGACAATCAATGAAATGTATTCACGGTTTCAAACTATTCACCATGCACTTATTGGGTTAGGACAAAAGTATTCTGATTTTGATGTTGTTTCAACAGTCCTACATTCTCTGACTAATGAATGGGAAGGAAAAGTATTAGCAATTGAAGAAGCTAATGATCTTTCCGTCATGAAGCCAGATGAATTGATAGGAAATTTAATGTCCTATGAAGCAAATTTGCAGGCTAGAAAAGAACAGAAAGAAGAAAAGAAAAATGTAGCATTTCATGTTGAGAAAGATGAAAATAAATCAGATTCTGAAGATGAAGATTTGGCGTTCATTGCTAAAGGTTTCAAAAAATTCCTAAAATATCGAAAAGCCAGTCGCTACAATAAAAGGAAACCTGGATCAAATAAACCATCTTCATCTGCTATAGAATGTTTCAACTGCCATAAAAAGGGACACATGCAGAAGGATTGTCCAGAACAAAAGAAAAAGTCAGAAAATGACAAATTCAAATATAAGAAGGACAAATCAAAGAAACGGGCCTTCTCAGTAACATGGGATGATTCAGAGTCATCTTCATCAGAAAGTGAAAGTGATTCGGAGAATGAACAAGCTAATGTTTGTTTTATGGCAACAGAAGATGAGGTACAAATTCCTACATTTGATGAATTACTTGATATTAATGCTGAATTGATAGTCAAATATAAAGACATAAAACGTCAATTAAAAGTAGTCAAAGCAGATTTAAGTAGAGCAGAGTTTGAACGAGATATGTTAAAAGATGAGAAGAAAATATTAGAAGAAGAACTTGAAAATATTCAAGAATCATCATCTAA
The DNA here is from genome assembly GCA_030765085.1 of Allium cepa. NCBI lineage: Eukaryota > Viridiplantae > Streptophyta > Magnoliopsida > Asparagales > Amaryllidaceae > Allium > Allium cepa. The sequence goes on from CM060935.1 coordinate 391,052,276, forward strand.
TGTTGACTCTCAAATATCTCTTTTGAGTCAAGAAATAGAAGCTCAAAAAGAGAAAAATAATGCTCTCACTACTGAAAATCATGAACTTAAAGCAAAAGTCAAAATTCTAGACCTAGAAAAAGCTAGTTTACAAACAAAGTTTGATGACATTACTCAAAATGTTTCTAACTTTAACAAAGGTCGAGAAAATTTGACTAAAATCATTGAAAGTTCACAATCTATTTCAGATAAACAAGGTTTGGGATATAACAAACATAAAACTAAGAAACATCTTAGAAATAAAAGGAAGAAGAAAGTACAAAAAACTGAAGCTAAGAAAAATCTTAGTTTATTATATTTCAAACCAAAACCAATAGTGAAATTTCAAAAGAAAGATGTCAAGACTATCAAAATATGGGTTCCTAAAACAAATAACAATTTGATTAGGAACAAATACATTCAGCAATTCATGAATACTGTGCATCTTAATAATAATTATATATATAAAGGGGATACCGGACCCACATGGGTTTGGACTCCTAAGACCTAACTCTTAGGACCCTATGAAAAGTGGGTACCATGAACTTAATTCTATGTTTGCAGGTCCCACTGAAGAAAAGAGGAAAGTGGATATTGGACAGTGGTTGCTCAAAGCATATGACGGGAGACAAGAGCTTACTAACAAATATTAAATACTCAGATGGTGGCTCAGTCACTTTTGGAGACAATTCAAAAGGTTATATCATCGGCAAAGGCGATGTGAGCAATTGTGGTACATCTAACTTACCTCTTATTACTAATGTCATGCTAGTTAGAAATTTAAAACACAATTTACTTAGTATTAGTCAGTTATGTGACAAGGGTTTTATAATTTCCTTTTCAAATAATAAGTGTAGTATTTTAGATAAAGATCATAATTTGGTCTTTGAAGGTTATAGAGACAGAAATATATATATTCTAAATATGAATATTAAACATAATTCAGATATGTGTCTTATGGCTAATGACAATGATCCATGGCTATGGCACAAACGTTTCTGTCATATAAACTTCAGAACTATTGACAAGCTAGCCAAAAACAATCTAGTTAGAGGACTACCCAAAATGAGTTTTAAAGTTAACAACATTTGTGATGCATGTCAATTAGGAAAATTGACCAAATCATCATTTAAATCCAAGAAAGTCATATCAACATTACAACCGCTTGAGTTACTGCACATGGATTTATTTGGACCTACTAGAGTTCAATCAATAAATCACAGTCAATATGTGCTTGTAATTGTTGATGATTTCTCTCGTTATACATGGACAATTTTCTTAAAAAATAAAAGTGATACTTTCGATCATTTCAAATCTTTCGTCAAAAGAATTCAAAAATCAAAAGGGATTAAAGTTAAAAATATAAGAAGTGATCATGGCGGAGAGTTTGAAAATAATGAATTTGAACATTTTTGTACAAAGAAAGGTATATATCATAATTTTTCGTTTCCCAGAACTCCACAACAGAACGGAGTAGTAGAACGAAAGAACCGAACTTTACAAGAATGTGCAAGAACATTATTAAATGGAACCACCTTACCAAAACACTTCTGGGCAGAAGCTGTTGCAACTGCCTGTTATGTTTTAAATCGTGTGTCCATAAGACCTCTTACCAAGAATACTCCTTATGAATTGTTTAACAAAAGAAAGCCCAAAATCTCATACTTCAAAGTTTTTGGTTCTAAGTGCTTTATTTTAAATACGAAAGACCAGCTTGGAAAATTCGATCCAAAAGCCGATGAAGGAATATTTGTCGGTTATTCGGAACGAAGTAAGGCCTATCGAATATTTAATAAACGCACCAAAACTATTGAAGAATCACTTCATGTATCTTTTGATGAAATCTATCAGCATTCTCACACAATATCAGATGATGACGAATCAATAGTCATTAATAATCCAATCATCTCAAATACTGATTCTGACTCAGAAGTAATTATTGAGAATACTCCTCAAATATGTGAATTACAATCACCACCAAGAATATTAAGAGACCATCCGGCCCAAAATATAATAGGTGAAATAACATCACATGTCAGAACAAGGAGTCAACTCAATCAAATGGGTCATGTCGCTTTTCTCTCAAATATCGAACCCAAGAATTCAAAAGAAGCTGCTACAGATGATTACTGGATCATTGCCATGCAGGAAGAACTAAATCAGTTCGAGCGCAATGACGTTTGGGAACTTGTTCCGAGACCAACTGATCAGTCAGTAATTGGTACTAAATGGGTCTATAAAAATAAGGCTGACGAACAAGGAAATATCACTAAAAATAAAGCAAGATTAGTAGCACAAGGATACAATCAGGAAGAAGGTATCGATTATGAAGAAACTTTTGCACCAGTTGCTCGACTAGAAGCTATTAGAATTCTATTATCTTTTGCTTGTTATCATAATTTCAAACTTTATCAGATGGATGTCAAAAGTGCTTTTCTCAATGGATTTATCAAAGAGAATGTCTATGTCGAACAACCACCTTTATTCGTACATGAAAAATATCCTGACCATGTGTTCAAACTTAAGAAAGCTCTGTATGGTTTAAAACAAGCACCTCGTGCTTGGTATGAACGTTTACGTAGCTATCTTATTAATTCAGGATTTGAAATAGGCAAAGTCGATCAAACTTTGTTTATTAAACATTCTCGAAATGATATTCTGGTTATCCAAATATATGTAGACGATATCATCTTTGGTTCAACAAACGATAAACTCTGCAAGGAATTTGCAAGTATTATGACCAAAGAATTCGAAATGTCTCATATGGGAGAACTATCTTATTTTCTTGGACTTCAAATCAAACAACTTTCAAACGGTATTTTTATCAATCAAGAAAAATACTGTGAAAATCTTATCAAACGCTTCGGATTACAAAATACATCTGGTAAACCAACTCCTATGAGTACAACTACACATCTTGAAAAAGATGAAAGTGGTAAGAATGTTGACCAGAAATTATATCGAAGCATGATTGGTTCTCTTCTTTATCTTACAGCTAGTCGTCCAGATATATTAATGAGTGTTTGTTTATGTGCTCGTTTTCAAGCCGATCCAAAGGAATCACATTTATGAGCAGTGAAACGTATAATTCGTTATCTAAATAATACCAAAGATTTTGGTCTTTTCTATCCAAAAGAATGTCCATTTGAATTAGTATCATATAGTGATGCTGATTTTGGTGGCTCACGGACGGATAGAAAAAGTACAAGTGGTACGTGCCATTTTATTGGAAAATCACTTGTCTCTTGGTTTAGTAAGAAACAGAATTGTGTTTCACTATCAACATGTGAAGCTGAATATATATCAGCGGCTCTCGCTTGTACTCAAGTACTATATATGCAACAAACACTTCAAGATTTCGATATAAATTTATCGAATTCAATTATATACTGTGATAACACGAGTGCAATAAATCTCTCTAAAAATCCAGTAAATCATTCTAGAACCAAACATATTGATATCCGTCATCATTTCCTTAGAGATAATATTGAAAAAGGTAATATACATCTTGAATATGTTCACACTGACAATCAAATAGCCGATATTTTCACTAAACCATTACTTGAATCTAGTTTTATTAAACTACGAAGAGAGCTTGGCTTAGTATCTCGGAAAGATCTAGAATAGAATAAGTAACCTTCAAACTTAGGCTATATATTTTTCAAATAATTCTTAAATTTCAGCCTATAACAAACTATACCTATTTTTATAATTTTTTTTATCTATCATTGTTTTTGTTTACGGCTAATTATCTCTAACAAATCCTATCCTCAAGTTCATTGGCAAACTTTTTTCTATATAAACGTTTGAAAAACACACTTTCATTCATTTACCTTCTTGCTGAAAATTATAAATCACCTTAAACAAGCTACCATGGCACACATTTGCGACAAATGCGCAGAGGAATCTCATATTTCTATCACTAGCTCGGAGTCGGAGGAACAATATTCTCCGATTACACCGAAACAAAGGCCGGAATGCCCTCACCATTGTTTTCGCACACCTGGCCATACTCCAACATCCAAGCGTGCAAAGAAAGCACTATTCTGCTCTCCGCGCACGAAGGCGCAAATCGATGAAATTCATCACTACCAAAAGCATCAAATTGATCTTCAACGACAACTACATTATGGTCAAAACCTACTATACCATGAACAACAACGTACTTCAACTCGTTTATCCGCTTTAGAACGAATGGCTTCATTCTTCTGCGGTTCAAACAAACACGATGTTCATGAACCAATGCCGTCAAGACCATCGACTTCAACAACTCCAAACTCTTGGGATAAAAACTATAACGAGAATGAAGGAGCTCGATATAAGTGGAGTCCGTGGGCTAAACGCATTGAAAACGACAAGAATTCTAATAACAACTCACCTTCTCATTAGAATTCCATAATGTATATTATTTTGCTTTCATATATAATTCTTGTAATACAGTATATTTTTGCAATAATAACATAATATATAATATATTAATTCGACTCGTTTTCAAAATTTTTGCCAAAATCTGCATTTTTGCACACAGAGCCAAACCGGTCGACAGCCTAAAATATGACCGGTCGACCGTTTTGCTCTCTGGTTGAAAACGGTCGACCGGCAATACGCAGGCGGTCGACCGGTCGGCAGTTATTATTTTTTTTATATACTTCACGTATATATTTTTGCCACCAACCCTCTTTACTTTCTACTCTCCACTGAAAATTTTCCCATTTCCAAACCCTAGTTCATATTCTCAAGCTTCACAAACTCTCAAATTCTCTTCAATGGCTCTTCCTCAGAAAAAATCAAAGAAAAGAGCAACATCAGAAACTTCTTCTCTTACTCTCTCTGCTAGAAAATGGTTAGAATCTCCGGTTGCAGTAACTAGATGGAATCAAATGACAAATTACAAATTCCATCCAGGCTCATTCATCAAATTCGACGATTTCACTGCATACGGTATTCAAAGATTAGCAAATAGATCTCGTATCTCTCCTCTTATTGATTTTTCTGTAAATAGCGTACAAATTAATCATTTGATGATTAAGCTATTTTATGCGAATATGAATTTAGAGGAATATACTCCGGAAAATCCAAATGGAGTTATTTGGTCAGTAGTATGTGGCAAACGAATCTATCTCACTTATGATAGAATTGCTTCTATTTTGGGAATACCGAATAGGGGTGAAGAGTTTTCATCCACATTTTGTGAAGTTTTTACCCGGAATAGTACGAGTCATAAATTTATAGAAGATGATAGTAACGGCACCAAATCGATTGGGCTACGACCGACTGCAAGGTTGTTACACCATGTCCTAATGCACTCTCTATTTCCTCGATTAGGAAACTATGATGCCGTTTACAAAGAGAATTTCAAGGCTCTTTATGCTATCTACGATGATATCGAAATAAATTGGGTTCACATGATTTTCGATGAAATTCTTAAGGTAAATAACTCTACTCGTCCACATTTCTTCTATAACGAGTATATTATGCGTATGTTGCTTGCATGTGGAGTCACACCCCCGGATTCGGCATATTCTACACCAAAGTGTATTGACTCCACTACTATTAAACGGATGAAGCTTCCTCCTCCATATGTTCATATTATGCCATTCGAACAATGGCAACAACGCGATACTCAAGAACAACAAGCTCCACCATCTCGTCGTCGTTCTGAAGATGTTAGATTATTGAAATCTAAATCATCTACAAGAGAATCTCTTGAAACCATCGCTCGGAATCAATTTTTACTTGAATCAAGACTAAAACGAATGGATTCGAAAATTGATAGACGATTCAATAAGGTAAAGTCATTCTTCGGCGCTATATGGGATGCTATATCATGTAGCACATCCATCTCGACCCAACATCAAGACCCCGGAAAACGTCCGGCTCCTCCAACTTTTACTTGGTCGACATCCGAGGAATCCGGTGGTACAAGCGGACAAGGTCGTGGGGACAATGACGATGATGATGACGATGACGATGACGACGATGATGATGATGATGATGATGATGATGAGGAAGAGATTCAGTCGGAATGAAGTTAGTTTGTTTTTTTTTTTTCTTTTCATTTCTTTAAAAACATATATGGCACTTGTACTAAATAGTGTCCATCTTTTTATTCGTACTAGACTATGACTTGCATTGTACTTCATCAAAACATCCTGTGTTTGAATGTATGCATTGTTCTCTTTGGTTTATATTTTCTAGTGTTTACTCCTTTTTGTCGATGACAAAGGGGGAGAAAGGTGCTAATAATTGTCTGCAGGAAATCACATATTCAGGGGGAGATCCTATACTTGAGTTTTTATATTGTCATCAATCAAAAAGGGGGAGAATGTTGAGTCACAGCTTCTATAAAGATTTTGATTGCTGACAACAATATTAAAGCGATCGACAAATCAAGACGTACATATGGTACTCTAGATTATAGGTTGATTATTTGATGTTATAATAGTAATAAAATTGTCAAAATCTATCCTCAAATAATCATGCACAAAATATAATATATATATATATATACATTTATATAGGTTGTGCACTTTATTGTGCAACTTAACAGAGACCGGTCGACCGGTCCAAAAATGAACGGTCGACCGTTCCTGTTGAATGTGCACAATAAACGTGCACACATGTACATAACGACTATATTTTTAAAAACCTGTCTACCGGTTAGTTTTTGACCTGTCGACCGTTTTTAAACAGAGAGCAACTTCTTCCAAAAGACACATCTTTCTTCAATGGTTGCGTCTCTTCTTCTTCATCAATGATCATAACTTTTGACTGCAACTTTTCACCAAAGGTTATAACTATTTTCTCTCTATAAATACACATCAATATCATTGATTAAGATAAGAAGTTTTATTAAGATTATATATGCTCTCTATCTATTCTTTGAATTCACTTGCATTCAAAAAGCTCTAAACTACTTTCATTCCTTATTGAATCATTGACACTATCTCATATATTTTGATTCAATAAGCAATATAAATTCCATAATCTTCACAAACATCATTCACAATTTGAGGATAAGATTATAGGAAGAGTGTACTACAAGTGACAAATCCGTGTTTACAAGAGCACAAGTTGTCAACAACAATTGTAATTGTTTTTTTGTTGAAGTCCTCAGTATTGTAAGAGGCAAGTGTTGAAGTCCTCAGTATTGTAAGAGGCAAGTGTTGAAGCCCTCAGTGTTGTAGAGGCGTGAAATCCCGTTCGGCTGTTCGGGTAATTGTAAACCTGTTCCTCCGGGTGAAGCGAGGTTGTAATTAGTGAAAATCCAGATAGTAGTCTGGGACTGGACGTAGGACGGTGCTCCGAACCAGTATAAAAATCTCTGGTGTGATTTTTCTATTTTTTTATTTACAATGCTATTATCATCTATTTCTGCATTTGTATTGTAATCCATATTATACGATCCGTGTATACTATATTAGCACATATAATTGTATACACACAGCACTTACAAATTGTACAATAGAAAATGGAATAAAATGTTTTTGTTTTGAAATTGTGAATGTTTTTTTTTTAATAATTGAAGAGCAAATGAAAATGCAAAACAACAAGCACACAAACAAATGCACACAAACACACGATACATTTTTTTAAATACAAACACACACAAAATGAAACACACAAAGATCAAACAAAAATAACTCGAAGAATAGAAAATCAAAATCAAAACAATTCCCCGGCAACGGCGCCAAAAACTTGCTCGCCGACGGAAATTCTATCGGTTTAGAAAACCGTCGAACGAATTTAGAAATAAAATTTATACCGCAAGCGCACGGTGTACGAATGTAGCACGCGGCGAATAAGGGTCGATCCGCAGGGAATTGATGATTTTAAAAATCTATTCAATCAAATTATACCAAAGTCGAAGAGGATTTGTTAACTAGAAATAAAATGAGGCTAACACTAGAAAATGCGATTCAAAAATTATTAGACTAAAGAACAATTTAGAGGCAAATCCACTCTCAAATTTTTGTAAATCAACAAACACATAATTTATGATCTCTAACTTTGATATTAAGTGAAATAATCATTGCATTTATCATAAGTATGGTTTGTTTATGTTATTAGTTAACATAACTCAAACCATCAAACTATAATACAACAATTATACCACTTACAATTCTCATGAAAAAGAAGCCAAAGCAAAAACTATTTTAAGTATGATCTATTTACTATTGTAACTAGTAACATAGATCATCAAATTTCATTTTTACTTTCATTTCATAATCAAAAATTAATTAGCAAATGTTGATGTAAACTGTGTTTATGTTGAATAAGAATAGCTTATTTGCATAAGCAATATAAGCTATCAAACCCACTTGTATAAACTTACATCAAAATTCACATTCATGAAGCATAAACAAAAAGATCATAAATCATAAAAATGTTGAAATTACATAAAGTTAGAGAGCTTCATTACCCCTAAATTGAAGAGGTTTAGCTACTCATTTGTGGCATTGAAGCAACACATGTAAGTTTCAACATTAAAAAGAAAAGAAAAATAGAAAATAAGTAAAGAAGGCAAAAGATATTAGCTACTAACTACTTGCATAAATATAAATCTAAGCTATGAACATAAGGAGAAAAAGAGCATAGAAATAAAAATTAACAATAAAACAAAGAAAATCATGTAGAAAATAGAGAAGAAAGAGTCTTGGAAGCCATTTTTATTTCATAGAACATTGTGCTTACACTTGATTTCTTAATTTTCTAAGTAAGATGAAAGAGTAGAAGATGATCTTTTCATGTACATAAGGGGGCTATTTATACATGCATAAAACCCTAATTCTATTTTTAGGGAGCTTCCTAAATTGCCCTTTAGGAAGTGCGGCCACCAAGTAACCATTATCCACTAATTAATCCATCATTTGTTTTGCATGAAGCTTTAACATCCACTTAGTTGTCCATTAGCTCCAAATTGTACATTTAGGTAAGTGGGTGGGGTCCTCTATGTTCATGGCTTGAATTATTTCCCTCTTCTTTCCTTTGTATTCATTTGTGCATGCATATATCTTCATATAAGCCTCTTCCATGTGCATTCAAATTCCTATAAAGATTATGTAACAACCCGGAATTTTCACCAATTTATAATCATCTTTAAACGGGTTATGGCGATAGCAAATTTCTATTCGGAGTTTATAAAACCCGGTATCTCGCATCAGTTTATAATTAACATTAAATAATTAATATTTTCGCCTATTACTGAAGTTTTTAAATCGTGTTAAAATTCTTTTACAAAATTGTTAGTAAAAGAATTGAAGGGCTTTAGAAATTAAAATTTGTGGCCCATGTTTTTATCATGGCCGTGAGAATTAACTAGGGCAAATAACCCAACCCCTTTCTCATTTTTTCGTTCGAAATCCCAAAAATAAAAATCGAACGTTAATGGCGACCTCTCTCGTTATCCCCCTTTCTAAAACTAGGGCTTCTTCGATCGTTCGCTGCTAGAACTCGAAGCGCCAACAACAACGGGCCCTTCAGCTTGCTCGTGGCTGTTTCGACGTGCCCTTGCTCGAGGAGAACTTCGGCTGCTTCTTTCGTGACCACGGTGAGTAATTTATACTCACATCTAATTCGTTCTCTGTCCTGTGCTTCAGTTATTCATGTATATGTTGATGATTTTTATCTTCCTGGGTTCGATTTCTGTATATTTGCTGCAAGTATGATTTTGGGAAAACATAATTTTGATGAGAATTTGGATTTGACTTTTGTGTTTGATGATTTTCACTCACTCTCTGATTTCGTGATGGTATTTTGGCTTTGGCCTCTTTGAGCTTGCGAACTAAATTTATGGTTTTCGTGTAATTGGTGGTAGCCGACTTTTACTCGATCGTTGCCCCTTATTATACTTTCGGCTACACTTGCCATCGGCCATGATCTTTGACGTTGAATGCTGATGATTTATTTTTGACTTTGATGGCCTGAGTTTTTGTTTGATGATTTCACTGTGATTCCGGTTTTTACATTGCTATTTTGTTTCTTTTCGATTTAACTCGAGATTTGCATTGAGATGCATCTATGCATCCGTTTATTTGTTTGAATGCATCACTCGGCCTTGAATTGCTGATGCATTTGCTCCAGTAATTCAAGGTGAGATGTTGGTCAGTACTCCACACGGTACCCTTTGTTCCTTCTGTAGCTCCATGCTGCCACTGATCATATGTTGAAGTCGTTCACGTGCTCGACTTTGACCATTTACCGTTGCATTTACATTGAACTTGGTAGTCTTTGTTGCACTGTTTTCTGTCACACTCGTTGATGTCTTTGTAGTCTGTTTCCAGTCTTCATTTCACTGCCTTTATGTCGTTGGCGTTGCATTGTTGAATCACTGTCATTTGTTTTGAAGTATGATACTTGCACTGGTTCATGTGTGCTCTATATCATTTGGGGTCGGTCGAGTTCAACTGATTCTGGAATGTTTCAGTTAGAATCTGTTGTTCATGTTTCATGCTTGAACTAGTTTGGGTGATCACTGACATCTTGTAGCCTCCCTGACCTGTGCATCCTATTCACGTGTGTTCACCCCTGTAGTATATCCTGATGCATAAATGTGTACCCATTTGGTTTGACGTTGAGACCACTGTGGCATTTGTGACCTGCATATGTTTTCAGTTGCAATTTCATTCGCCTCCCTTTTTGTACCTGTTTCACTGGTGTATGCATATCATGTTTTGAACATTGCACCTGTATCTGTTATGTGCAACGATATTGAACTTCTTCATGTTTCACTGTATTTTAAAACATGATATTCTCTCTTTCACTTAATCACTGCCTTTAGGTCATTCATGTCGCAACTGCATTTTTCAATTGCAGTAAACATTCTCTATTACACTAATTATGTGGCAGTGTTCATATATGATTATTTAAAGCCATTTCATTGTTGGGGACTGTGACACTTGTTGCTGCACTTACTCTACCACCATTCATGTTGAGTATGTAGTGCTCTGTCCAGTATTTTTACAAGTATATTTCTTATACTTGTTGCCAGTCACTTAAAATCAGTTGCATGTTCACTTTGTTGCAATACTTATTCTTGTGTGCTTTCACCTCCTTTTTGCTGGCTTTATGTAGTAACAGTGCGTATGTGCACTTGTGTGTCTGGTCAGTAGCTTGATTGTGCTCGACCTGATGCTGCACTGTTGCTTGTTGTCACGATCGCTGTGTCACTTACTTAGTGCATTTGTTTGCGCTGTGCATTCATGTGTATTGGTCTGGTTCCATCTTGTAGTCTTCACTTTAACTTTGAACTGTGCAATTGTATATGCACAGTACTTGTTCATGTGCATTTATATGCTTCTTGATTTTGTTTTGGTGTACATGACTCGCTACTTTGCTCATCGCCTTGTGTTTAGCCTAAAATTCATTGGGCTTGACCTCACCTTTGTCTCTGCAATTTAATCGACACTCGGCCTTATGACATTCACGGCGATGCTTGTGAATTTTCATTGGGTACATTGTCACTGTAGTGGCAGGGCAGTGCACGCAAGCGTGCACTGCAGCCACACGGTATTGGTTTTGGTGTTATTTCTTTTGCTTTTTGGTGTTATTTCTTTTGCTTTTGATTTATGGATCTATTTCGTATTCCATATGTTGTAGTGGCGAGGCAGTATACGCGTGCGTATACTGCAGCCCTACTCGTGTTGACCTTTTAATTGATGTTCCAATTGTTTTGAATTGGTTCGCGTTATATTTACCATTATCCGATTTCTTATTTAAGAATCGGATAGGTAAATTTATTTCTGTGACTGTCATCTATTCATTATTTAATTATTATTGCTTCTGGGCATTAATAACTGAGTTTGAATTAGACTGACCCGAGTATTATTTTCTTTTGAAATTTAATACTTGGGTCAGACCGAGTATTTTCAGGTTGTAGATATTCTGCTTTGGGATGCTGCTTGAGCCATGAAGACTTTTCATATCTTTTGGAGTTGTCGAGTCATAGTATAGGTTGATATGTATTCATGTATATTAGTCGTTAATGTACTTGTATATATAACTTCCTGAGTCGACTGTTGTAGTTGTATCACATGTACCGTGTAAATGTATTGTAACTGACTTCAGTTATTATATATATATATATATATGAGACTTTCTGTTTCATCTGTGTTCCGCATTTATATTATATGTGTTATTAGTTTATATTTTGTCCTAGACTATTATAGCCACTGTGTAGTAGCTTTGAGTTTGCATCGGCATGTCGGATTCCCTCCCGAAATGAAGTGCATGTTTTTACTATCTGACATATCGGTGCTCGCACAAAGCAATTTCACGGATGGTCGCTCCTCAAAAGCCTCATTCTCCATGCTAGTCGACAGCACTACACCGTAGTGTTCTTGGCTAGCGTGGGTATAGAGGTGGGGCGTCACAGCTTGGTATCAGAGCCTGGGGTTTAGAACAAATATAAAACATAACTTAGATAGTACATGTGTTACAACTATTTGTCGATGTTTTATCTCACATCTTTATCTAAGATCATCTTTGATTGTTAGGAATGAGTTCCTAACGCTTATTCATGAGCATTGCTGCTATTCTCTGTCGCACTTGCTCATTTGAGTATGCACTGCTAAGTATTCTTGTGTATATGCTCTACCAAGTTGCATATTGCTGCAACTCGTACCCACTTCGATTTGAACTCGCATTGTTTATTCGAACTGCTGTACATATGCATTCTTATCTCGGATTCGTGTACTGGATGGAGTCTCCATGCAATTGGGTTTTGGGTATCAATCTTTGAGACAAATTGAGTTTCAATTTCGACTCTGTCTGTTTATCCATGGTTTGTTGGTTTTCATGTGCCTCTCTGATAGTTTTAAAAATTTCTTTGCTATAAAAGAAATTGTCTTGGACTTTGCCTTGTCGATATCGACGTTGACTTGACTTTTACTTTTGTTAAAGTCATTCATGCATTTATGCTCGTTTTGCTTCGTTTTTCCAATTGTTGATCGATTCTTCTTTTCCGATTAGTTGTTATCACCTTTGTCGACTTTGATAACTTCTATTTCAGGAATTTTTGGGTATTCCTACTTCGATGGATTGGAATCGAATTCTTCGGATTTTATTCACGTCTTCGAATGTGAATCTTAGTGAATTGATTTGGTTTTCGAATTTAATCGATTCTTGGTTATTTCCCAATTTGTTGCTATCATTTATTAGCAACTTTGATGACCTTTTCTTCGGGATTTTTGTGAACATACCTTTCGATGAATTCGGCATCGATTTCTTTGGATTCTATTCACGTCTTCGTATGTGAAATTCTTGTGATTGATTGTTTCTACAATCATTTCTGTGTTTTGTCACTTTATAATATAAAGGTTTAATACTAGTAGTAAATATCAAAACTCTTTTAACAAACAATTTCAACTCCATTTTTAATAACAAAGCTCTTTTCTTAAACCGTTTTCCAATCTATTAGTATATACAAACCTTTACCTCACTCGGATGAGAAATATAATTAAACGACTTAGTAAAACAAGTGGTATGAAACGCTTGCGTTCACTTCGTCGGTTAATTCTTGGACTTGTTCGATTGAACCTCTTGTGACAATTTTATTAGTGAAGATTTACAGTTTGTTCGTAAATATTCAAGTTAAGCAAGTGGTTATGGGACATGAAGCTAAACTTTTATATTCACTAACTTAGTGTAATTGACACTTCTCGTTGATCATGATGATCATTCTTATGATTTAGACTAGCAATTATGCGATGTCTCTTTTTGGTTAGGCTAGACACCACTTGTGTGATTCCATTCACACATACCTTTTCGGTTAGCTTAGAAACCACTTGTGTGATTCCACTCACACATACTTTTCTTTTGTTTGCGAGGTTAGACTAGACACCACTTGTGTGATTCCACTCACACATACCTTTTTGATTTTTGGTTAGTCTAGACCTCAATCTGTGTGACTCCGACTCACACATGTGGGGTAGCGCCCCACGGTCTTCGGGCCATTCGTGTGTCAAAATTAATGGCTTGCAACCATGAGATAGCATATCGTTATGCGTTGCACGTGTTGATGATTTTTCATGCTCACGTGTAGGTGAGATTCCGTGTTCCCGTTCTCGCTTTGCGTTGCACGTGTTGGTGATTTTCATGCTCACGTGTAGGTGAGATTCCGTGCTCCCGTTCTCGCTTTGCGTTGCACGTGTTGGTGATTTTGATGCTCACGTGTAGGTGAGATTCCGTGCTCCCGTTCTCGCTTTGCGTTGCACATGTTGATGATTTATCATGCTCACGTGTAGGTGAGATTCCATGCTCCCGTTCTCGCTTTGCATTGCACGTGTTGGTGAGTTTTCATGCTCGCATGTAGGTGAGTTTTCGTGCTCCCGTTCTCGTTATGCGTTGCACGTGCTGATGAATTTTCATGCTCGCATGTAGGTGAGTTTTCGTGCTCCCGTTCTCGCTTTGCGTTACATGTGCTGATGAGTTTTCATGCTCGCGTGTAGGTGAGTTTTCGTGCTCCCGTTCTCGTTATGCGTTACATGTGTTGATGAGTTCTCATGCTCGCGTGTAGGTGAGTTTTCATACTCTCCTTCGAGTTTTCATACTCCGTTCGAGTTTTCATACTCTCCTTCGAGTTTTCATACTCCGTTCGAGTTTTCATACTCCCGTTCGAGTTTTCATACTCTCATCTTGTGATTTCTGGATTTCTTGTGTAGTCTTCTAGAATTTGTGCTTCACTAATTTTTGTGATTTCTATTGATAAGTTTTATCAATTTTTGTGCATTGGTGAATTCGTGTGTCATTGACTTGTTGTGAGTACAAGTTTAGGGTATGATATCCCTTTCTATCTTTGAGAAGATTCTTGTGACACTTTTGATGAATGAAAATCCACTTATCGAAGTTTCTACTGATATCGCTGTTTTAATCACGTGTTTTAAAAATTGTTTCAAAATAAAAATCGTTTTCAAAATTTTTATAGTTTACGCTTTCAAAAGAATGAGGAAGCGATTTAAACGTTTCAGCAAAATCGAGGACTATGACCCCTTTCTTTTACTGATTCGTTAATTCCGGACTTGTCCGTTTGAGATTGAAAATTTGTGAATTCCTTTTATGAAATTAAAAGAATATTTTGTGATTGTATTGCCCATTGAGTGCTTTAAGAATTCTGGTCGATGCGCTTGATCAACGTTATCGATAGGAATCTCCTAGACGCTTTGATGAGAAAATCAGACGCAGTAAATTGAATTTTAAAATGTAAATTTTTCTGAAAAGATAATTACATAAAGTAAATCATAAATTTCGAAAGTTTTAGCTTTTCGGGAAAGAATATTATTTAAAACAACTCTTTTCCGATACTTCTATTCTTGCGATTCCGAAGGGAACCAAGACTTCATCGTTTGTACCAATGCTAATCGTATTGGTTTGCATGCCATTCTCTTGCATAAGAGAACGTACTGTCTCTTGTGTTTCTTAATCATTAATGCCTATTGAGACTAGATATGCCACTCATGATCTAGTGCTCGTGTCTACTGATTTCGCTCTTAAAAATTTGGCATCATTATTTTTTGGGTGAGAAATTTGTTCTCTACCCTGATCATGAATCTTGGGAATATTTATTTTCTCATAAGGAACTTAATTTGCGTCAACCACGTTGGCTCGAGTTCCTTACATCTTATGATCTTGATATTATTTACCACTCCCGGATGGGAAATCGTGTTGCCGATGCACTTAGTCGTAGGCAACAAGTGGTTGTTTCTTTGGTGATGTCCGTATGGAATCATCTTTTTACCCAGTTCATCAGACGTTTCGATGTACTTCATTTTATTGAGCTTCGTCTCATTCCTTTTAGGGACTTACGTCTGATGTTCTTTTATGTTGATCGGTTCATTGGACGTACCGTTTTTGTACTACGACGGCGTTCCGAATTAATGAAGCTTTGATTCATCCGGCGTATGGTTATTGTACTACGCTGTTCCAAATTATTCGTGTCTCACCTATGAAAAGGTGTTGTGCGTTTCAGTTGGTCGGGAAAGTTAGTGCCTCGATATATTGGGCCATTTCCTATCACTGAACGTATGGGTTTCTTGGCTTATCGCCTCTTATTACCGGCTCAATTTTCTGTTATTTATGACGTATTTTACGCGTCTTCCTTCTATGGAAATGCCTTAGGGATTCCGATTTTATTCTTGAGCCCAGTATTGTTGAAGAGATTGAAGTTTCACCACATTTGACTTTGAGCAAACACGTTCCAGCTTGCTCCTTCATGCTCTTTATGGTGAACTTCCTATTTCGAATTTCTTCATCTCGTGATGACATGCTTTTATGGTTGTTACCTTTTGTCCGTTTATTCCTTAAGATTGCGAGGACGCAATTTCTTTAAGGAGGGGAGTCTGTAACAACCCGGAATTTCCACCAATTTATAATCATCTTTAAACGGGTTATGGCGATAGCAAATTTCTGTTCAGAGTTTATAAAACCCGGTATCTCGCATCAATTTATAATTAACATTAAATAATTAATATTTTCGCCTATTACTGAAGTTTTTAAATCATGTTAAAATTCTTTTTCAACATTGTTAGTAAAAGAATTGAAGGGCTTTAGAAATTAAAATTTGTGGCCCATGTTTTTATCGTGGCCGTGAGAATGAACTAAGGCAAATAACCCAATCCCTTTCTCATTTTTTCGTTCGAAATCCCAAAAATAAAAATCGAACGTTAATGGTGACCTCTCTCTTTCTCCCCTTTCGAAAACTAGGGCTTCTTCGATCGTTCGCTGCTAGAACTCGAAGCGCCAACAACAACGGCCCCTTCAGCTTGCTCGTGGCTGTTTCGACGTGCCCATGCTCGAGGAGAACTTCGGCTGCTTTATTCGTGACCACGGTGAGTAATTTATACTCACATCTAATTCGTTCTTTGTCCCGTGCTTCAGTTATTCATGTATATGTTGATGATTTTTATCTTCCTGGGTTCGGTTACTGTATATTTGCTGCAAGTATGATTTTGGGAAAATATAATTTTGATGAGAATTTGGATTTGACTTTTGTGTTTGATGATTTTCACTCCACTCTCTGATTTCGTGATGGTATTTTGGCTTCGGCCTCTTTGAGCTTGCGAACTAAATTTATGGTTTTCGTGTAATTGGTGGTAGCCGACTTTTACTCGATCGTTGCCCCTTATTATACTTTCGGCTACACTTGCCTTCGGCCATGATCTTTGATGTTGAACATTGATGATTTATTTTTGACTTTGATGGCCTGAGTTTTTGTTTGATGATTTCACTGTGATTCTGGTTTTTACATTGCTATTTTGTTTCTTTTCGATTTAACTTGAGATTTGCATTGAGATACATCTGTGCATCTGTTTATTTGTTTGAATGCATCACTCGGCCTTGAATTGCTGATGCATTTGCTCCAGTAATTCAAGGTGAGATGTTGGTCAGTACTCCACACTGTACCCTTTGTTCCTTCTGTAGCTCCATGCTTCCACTGATCATATGTGGAAGTCGTTTACGTGCTCGACTTTGACCATTTACCATTGCATTTTCATTGAACTTGGTAGTCTTTGTTGCACTGTTTTCTGTCACACCCGTTGATGTCTTTGTAGTCTGTTTCCAGTCTTCATTTCACTGCCTTTATGTCGTTGGCGTTGCATTGTTGAATCACTGTCATTTGTTTTCAAGTATGATACTCGCACTGGTTCATGTGTGCTCTATATCATTTGGGGTCGGTCGAGTTCAACTGATTTTGGAATGTTTCAGTTAGAATCTGTTGTTCATGTTTCATGCTTGAACTAGTTTGGGTGATCACTGACACATTGTAGCCTCCCTGACTTGTGCATCCTATTCACGTGTGTTCACCCCTGTAGTATATCCTGATGCATAAATGTGTACCCATTTGGTTTGATGTTGAGACCACTGTGGCATTTGTGACCTGCATATGTTTTCAGTTGCAATTTCATTCGCCTCCCTTTTTGTACCTGTTTCACTGGTGTATGCATATCCTGTTTTGAACATTGCACCTGTATCTGTTATGTGCAATGATATTGAACTTCTTCATGTTTCACTGTATTTTAAAACATGATATTCTCTCTTTCACTTAATCACTGCCTTTAGGTCATTCATGTCGCAACTGCATTTTTCAATTGCAGTAAACATTCTCTATTACACTGATTATGTGGCAGTGTTCATATATGATTATTTAAAGCCATTTCATTGTTGGGGACTGTGACACTTGTTGCTGCACTTACTCTACCACCATTCATGTTGAGTATGTAGTGCTCTGTCCAGTATTTTGACAAGTATATTTCTTATACTTGTTGCCGGTCACTTAAAATCAGTTGCATGTTCACTTTGTTGCAATACTTATTCTTGTGTGCTTTCACCTCCTTTTGCTGGCTTTATGTAGTAACAGTGCCTATGTGCACTTGTGTGTCTGGTCAGTAGCTTGATTGTGCTCGACCTGATGCTGCACTGTTGCTTGTTGTCACGATCGCTGTGTCACTTACTTAGTGCATTTGTTTGCGCTGTGCATTCATGTGTATTAGTCTGGTTCCATCTTGTAGTCTTCACTTTAACTTTGAACTGTGCAATTGTATATGCACAGTACTTGTTCATGTGCATTTATATGCTTCTTGATTTTGTTTTGGTGTACATGACTCGCTACTTTGCTCATCGCCTTGTGTTTAGCCTAAAATTCATTGGGCTTGACCTCACCTTTGTCTCTGCAATTTAATCGACACTCGGCCTTATGACATTCACGGCGATGCTTGTGAATTTTCATTGGGTACATTGTCACTGTAGTGGCAGGGCAGTGCACGCAAGCGTGAACTGCAGCCACACGGTATTGGTTTTGGTGTTATTTCTTTTGCTTTTGATTTATGGATCTATTTCGTATTCCATATGTTGTAGTGGCGAGGCAGTATACGCGTGCGTATACTGCAGCCCTACTCGTGTTGACCTTTTAATTGATGTTCCAATTGTTTTGAATTGGTTCGCGTTATATTTACCGTTATCCGATTTCTTATTTAAGAATCGGATAGGTAAATTTATTTCTGTGACTGTCATCTATTCATTATTTAATTATTATTGCTTCTGTGCATTAATAACTGAGTTTGAATTAGACTGACCTGAGTATTATTTTCTTTTGAAATTTAATACTCGGGTCAGACCGAGTATTTTCAGGTTGTAGATATTCTGCTTTGGGATGCTGCTTGAGCTATGAAGACTTTTCATATCTTTTGGAGTTGTCGAGTCATAGTATAGGTTGATATGTATTCATGTATATTAGTCGTTAATGTACTTGTATATATAACTTCCTGAGTCGACTGTTGTAGTTGTATCACATGTACCGTGTAAATGTATTGTAACTGACTTCAGTTATTATATATATATATATATATATGAGACTTTCTGTTTCATCTGTGTTCCGCATTTATATTATCTGTGTTATTAGTTTATATTTTGTCCTAGACTATTATAGCCACTGTGTAGTAGCTTTGAGTTTGCATCGGCATGTCGGATTCCCTCCCGAAATGAAGTGCATGTTTTTACTATCTGACATATCGGTGCTCGCACAAAGCAATTTCACGGATGGTCGCTCCTCAACGGCCTCATTCTCCGTGCTAGTCGACAGCACTACACCGTAGTGTTCTTGGCTAGCGTGGGTATAGAGGTGGGGCGTCACAAATTATCAAAAAATGTTCAAGTAAAAATTCTTACATTGACACATGCACAAAATGATCGCTTGCCCCTGAATGAAGATGAAAATATGATGGTGGGAAATAATTGAATTTTGGTTTTAAACATGTTAAAATGCCCAAATATGATGATTATTTAAATAAAAAGAGATAAAATACGGATGTAAATATATGCACAATTACGTGCATATCAGTTGGAAACACTTGAGAAAAAGTTTAACACGGTCCAATAATTTCTCTCCATATGCTTAAACCAGTAGCAGTTGTAGCATTTGATCTTTGCAACATTCACTTTGCAGTCCTTTATCAAATGCCTCTTGCTTTTGCACCTCTTACACTTTAATCTTGGTTTCTTATTTTTGCCTTGAGGCCCTGTTTGACCCTTGCATTTATTTTTCTAAACCAGTCATCCTACTTCCTTCTTATGTTCTTTCTTAGCAATTGAATTTTGTTACACCATTTTAACCAGTCTTTCAAAAGTAGCCCCAATGGGCATATGGCTCAAAGCGGTATCCCTTAAATATCAATTTAACATCTTAGCAAGTATTGTTGCCTTCTTTATTGGTGTATAGATAAGGTCTAAGACGTGCTTTCTTAGTCGATTGAACTCATTGAAATACTCATTGGCATTGTCTTCTTGCTTCAAATGAATGAATTTCTTAAGCACCATTCCCCATTTAGCCTGCATAACCTCAAAGCACCAGTGTAATACCCTGGATTTTTGAAAGTAAAGAAGAAAATATAATTAAAACATTAGAATTAACCTAAAAGGACAATTTTCAAAAACGCCCGAGTTCGATTACGGGACTTGCAACATCATGTCCATAGTATTTTTCTACACAACTTTCATATATAACTTGTTGAAATCCAAGCTAAAGTGAAAAGTTATAAAGGACTGAATAAATAAAAATAAAAAATAAAAACAGAAGAAAAAAATCAATTAGGGCCAGGCTGACCGAGATGGATCCAGGTCGACCGAGGGTGGTCGACTGACCCAAAGGCAGACGACCTAACCTTGGTCAATCATAAGGCCGCGGCAACCTGGAGATTATTCGTTTCCACATGCAAGATTGTTGAATGATGGCCATGGTTTCAGGGACGAACGAGATGATTTTAGGTGGATCCGAGGGAAGTGAGTTGAGGTGTTCCCTTATAAATTGATAGTTGTGGTTGACCAAAACCCTAATTCTCTCCATTACAGTGAAGCTCTACAAAAATAAACCCCTAAAACTAAATTTCCCAAATAAATTTCTAAATTCAAATTCTATTCTAAATCTCAAGTTAAATTAAAATAAAAAGGAGATCTAGCAATCAGTGGAGAGTCCTAAGCGGATTTTAGAGAGAAACCTACAGTGTTTGAGGCAAACCTAAAAGCTTAGGATAGAGGTGAGTGGGGATAGATTTGACAGATTAATTAAATTAATTGATTTTAATTTTTACCATATGCTGGTTTGACTGTTAATTCTGGTATTAATCGGTTAAATTATTAAATTGGTAATCTAGAATAATGGATTTTTTAAATCCAATTGCAATGAACATATATAAGCTGTGAAACCATAAATCATATTCTAAAATTGGATTTGACACTTATAAATTGCTAATTGGAATAATATAAATGTTGCAATGACTATAATAAAAATAGAACAAATAGGCTAGTTCAATTGAAATTAAAATTAAATGGATTATGTCTAATAATTGAAATGGATTACATTTGGTAATTGGGATGGATTACGTCTGATAATTGAACTGGATTGCATGTGATAATTGAACGAAATAGATAAATTTACTTAAAATAGGTAAACTGAAAGATATTTGGATTAAGTCTAAAAATAAAATGAAATGATTATCTTACTTGAAACAAGTAGATTGAAAGATACTTTGATTGTAGGCAATCGACCTAAGAGTAGCATAGGTCGACTATCATAAGTGACTATAGACTTAGTAGACTATTTGAGGCCTAAAGCTGATAGGGGTATGAACCCTATTTCTTTCAAAATTGCTTGACTAACGTAGGCACATTTAGGTGTTCATAATTATGTTGCGGGAATTAGTTCGTGTTTCCATATCATAGAGTAGGATGCAGAATGCCGTTAGACGGGCATCTTATGTTGTGAAAGGTGCAAACAATTCTTGGGACTGAGTTACCAGTCGTTAGTTGAGGCTATTGGTATCAAATTTCTAATTGTCAGTCGAGGTGTTGGAACACCGGAGCCTGTGCCGATTATGTACATTATCATGGGTCGTATGGGCGTAGGTGTTGAAAGCTAGATGGTTCCCAATACTAGGTGGATTTAGGTGTAGTTAATCCTCTAGGCGCGCAAGTGGTATTTTGCTGCTAAGATTGAGGGGTTGGGCATGGGTGCATAGATAAGTCACTATCCGAGTTTACATGCATTTTCTTTATCTCTAAGCCTAGTATGAGTTAAAATGGAGTGGTAGTTTCTCGAAACTAAACGACCATTCAAAGAGGTGCAGTCTATTGTTACCCCCCTGATGTTAGACCGATGATTGTTAGATGGGTGACCTTAGGAATGTGACCTTAGGTGCACAGACATTGTACACACACCTTATATCACGTAGAGTGGACATAAAGTCAGTTGTTTTCAAATTCCTTGTTAGTCTTATTCTTATTCACCAGACTTTATGTCTGAACCATTTTATTTTTTCCCTACCACGGATGGACAGAGTAGCCATTAACAGGTCCATTGCTGCCTTTGGATTATCATGCCTGGAGTCTAGTTCTATTTTACCCTTTATCATGTACTTCCTATCATTACATTTGCTCTTTCAGTACTTTACTTGTGATGGATTATTTTCATGATACTCCGATATTTGATATGTGCTGGTGGTCTTATAAGGCTAATACTATGTTATTTTGAGACCTGGATATTTTAGTACTTTTCAGAGTTTTATCCCTATTGTTATGAGATTATCCATATGTCTGATATTATGTTTTCAACTCTGATGACGTTTGGATTAAACAGATTATTTCTTCATTAATATTTTAGTCTCTTAATATTACTCTTTCCCTAAATTGATGATTCATGTTTCTTGATATGGTGGTGTTTGGCATATCAAAGGATGTAGGTTGTAATAGGTGGTATTGGAGCCTAGGTTACAATACTCCTAGGGACAAGAGCATATTTAACCTATGTGTGTGTGTGTGTGTGTGTTTGTACAAGTGTTATATATATGTGTGTATATATACGAATTTAAAAAGGAAATCGATTTTTTGAATTTTTTTCAAAATGGATTTCCAAAGTATAACTAATATATAAGTACTTTTGGAAATGTTGTAAAGAATTCCTCAAATTCGTGCCAATGCTTAGTTCAATTCCTGCCTGTGTTGTCCCTATCTTAAATCTTGTTTGAGCCAGCTATGGAAGTATCTTATTTAGCATTTACTATTCACATATAGAGATGGCTGATCCCGTAGGATCTAGCTCTACCAACATCCCTGACATTCCAGGCATGAACATGCCTATTTGGTTCCACCATTACTTAGAGGCTAAGGGACGGCTTGAGCATCCACTAGAAAGCCTAAGGAGGAGGGCGCTGGTGTGGTCCTTGTCCACCCACCTCTCACTCATGACTTTGCTAAGCTATTCAAGGACCTTTCCAACTTGGATGGCAAGCCATTCTTAGGCAGTGAGACTACTATTGATGCTAGAGCTTGGATCCATATCTACAAGAAGATATTTTATGGGTTTGGAAAATGAGGTTATGAGTTGGCTTGATACCGGTAAGCTGTATTGATAGGCTCGCAGTTCGTGGGAAGTTGTTGAGTTTGAAAACTAGTTGTGGCATTGTGACCCGAGGAGAGTTTAGGTAGTGGTTTGAGATGAAGTTCTTGTCACAGGCTGAGGAGGGAGTTATGTTAGAGAAGTTTATAAATATAAAGTTGGGTGATTTGTCAGTTAAATAATATGTTAATTAGTTTAATTATCTTGCAAGCTTTGGAATGGGGTTAATCAATACCCTCAAAAGAAGGTGCTTAAGTTTGCTAAGGGTTGGAATCAGCCACTACAGGGCTTAGCAATGAGTCGTATTCCTATGGGAGCTAATTATTTGGGTCTGGTTGAGAGGACACTACTTACTTCTATTGCTACGTAGGTGGAAGAGGCTCTAATAGTTGAAGTGAAGAATTTTCAAAAAGGATGGAAGAAGGGTGGATCTTTACCTAAAGGGAAGATTGAGAAGAAGGAGTTGAAGTGTCATAGATGTGAGAAGACATGGCATATTGTTAACGTGTTTTCGCTGCTGAAATCAAAGTGCTTCAATTGTGATCATATTGGGCATATCAAGATGAATTGTCCAGCACCACCTAGAGTTGCTTCTTTGGCATCTATACAGGTGGTCCAAGCATATGTTGTGGAGGCTGTTCGCACTTCCAATATTTAGCATTAGATAAGTGGAAGAAGGTGGTAATTGAAGGTGACTTATCGTTGTCTAGTCTTTTTCTTCATACTTTATTTGATACCGGGGCATCTTATTCTTTTTTCTCTAGTAGTCATGTTGATGACTTGCAATTAGACACTAGTATTGTGACAGATCGGATAGTTGGGTCAAATCCTGTAAGGGGTCGACTTATTTGTCTATGATATGTTGGGATTTGAGGTTGATGATCTTAGGTGTCAAATTTGAGTGTGATGCCAATGTACTACGGTTCTTTGGTTTTGGGTTAATACTAGGCATGGATTGAATGTCCACGTATGGGGCTATCTTAAACTGTGATAGGAAGACTGTTAGACTGGACACATGTTGTGGGTGTAACATGGAGGTTTTCTATGATCCATGAGGATTGGGTATGTTGAGCTACCTTTATTCCTCAGAGCACCATAGGATAAGATTGTCTCTATCCCGATAGGTTGGGATTTTCCAGTTATATTTTTTAAGGTTACCGTTCTCCCGCTCAAGATAGAGGTTGACTTTAGGATCTCCCTTGTAGTGAATGCTCGACCAGTTGCATTGTCTTTGAGGTATATGGCTCCAATGGAATGACACAAGTTCAATAAGGAAGTGAATGAATTGTTGGAGAAGAGTTTTATTAGAATAAGTTTTTCCAAGTGGGAGGCGCTAGTCATCTTTACCACCAAAGCGATTGGTTACCTTAGACTCTTCATCGATTATCGAGAGCTAAATAAGTTGACGAAGAAGAATCTCTATCCTTTTCCCCACATAGAAGATCTCTTCAATCAATTGATTGGACTAAGAGTATTTTTCCCCGTTAACTTAGCCACAGGTTTCCATCAACCGAGAGTAGCTGAGAATAGTATTTAGAAGACTGCATTTAGGACTGCCGATCGGTTATATGAGTGGTTGGTTTCTAACGAACAAGATTTTCAGCCTTAGAAAGTCGACATTAATAAGTCCACTAGATAACATGTCGGTCATTCAAGTGTCGAAAATACCGATTTGTTAAGGTGAAAGAAGAAGGTATAAGAAAGAAGAAAACTAAACAACATAGAATCTCACAACACAGCGAATAATATATAATACAAGAATGATCTTCACAAAAATGAAACATCTTTTTTCATATATACAACATCAGAGTACACTAGGCTTATCCTAAATATGGAAAGTTATAGAAACCCGTCCTTACATTGCCAAACATACGGACTCTATAATACAACGGAAGAAAAATATATGTGAATATGTCTTGACCATCCAACTCCTATCTAATTCAAAAACATCCAGTTAGACCCAGGAAAATATGCTCGGTCTGACCTGAGCATTACATGGAATAACAACTAGGCCAGTCTGGTAAACTAGCACGAGTAAAATTCGATAAGAAGTAACAACCAAAGTGATTTCTACATTTGCAAACTTTTCAAACAAAAGGTATCTCGTAAGACCACACTGCATATAAAAAAAAGATGGGTTTTTACCTTATGATAACCAAAATATTTTATATAATAATCCAGTGATATTATTATAGTGTCTAGGTTTAAAGTAAATAGATTAAATGCTGAAATGCATGCATCTCACATTCCAACATACTAGGCTAAACAATCAAAACCTTATGACACATATTGGAGATTAGATCCCAATAATGGAAAGTTAAGGGACTACCTTCCGGTGATACACCTCTAGAAGATACACCGATTCTAACACAGAGTGTGTCTCCCCTTTAACATGGCAGACCAGATTACCTCACCCCATTGGCACCGAGGCCTTATACTACCAAGATATTTGCACGCAAACCAACTCTGAAAGGGACATCTATAATGGGGTGACCGCTCTTAATGGTAGCTAACCACATAGCTCTACTACATTCCCTATATTTGCAAGTCCTCTCAGTTACGAGGCTTGAGGCTACACATTACCTTCTTTATATTAGCAGACCATCTTAGAATTCTAACGATGCCCACCACTTGGTAATGCAATGCCAGCATTTAGCCATACTAGTACATTCTTGGTTTGAATGAAACCGAAGGCATTAATTGTAATACAACCATTTTGGAATCACCCTCAAGATTAGTGGCAGTAGCCCTTGCACTTCAAAGAGCACTGTCATCAGTCATCATCAAGATACCTTCTACTCGAAGTACATGTTAGTTCGGATGGGTTTTTGGATATAGATCTGACCCCGGTCTCTCCATACTAACAATTGAAAATTTCCGGTTGACTCATTTTTGGGTTCTCTTAAAAGTAAGTATTCGAGTCCTCAATATGGAACTCGAATTTACATTCATACTTCCTAAGTCAAACTAGGTAAAATTTGACGGTCCATTATTTAACTTTCAAATAACAACATCAAAATCTATAGATTTAATTATCCAAAACAATCATTAAACCTCAAAACCATTTTCTAAAACTCCTTTTCCGAATACCCAAAATCATTTATGAAACTTCTCATATAAATTGTCAAATTATTCTTCAAATATCTTGTCCATAATAGAATAACTTTGAAGACCATTTCAAAAGACGATGAAGTATTTACTTTACAAAGCCAAATGGAGGCTCAACGACTATAATGCATCATTAAATTTGGGTTTAACTTATCTAAATTATACAGTGTATATTGCCAAACATCAGATATGTATGGTATTCACACATAATATACAAACAATCATAGGTAGACATCCATGTTATAAATATAGATAAATCCATAATCGGGTGAAAAATGTACATACACAAGTATATCTATATGCTTAAGCTATCATGACCCACTTATTGAAATTAACTTCCTTGTGTCAATCACGTTATCGTTATTCGGCATTCTAAACACAAGCCACTTACTTCCAATAAAACATGTCAACATTTTATACTCACTACTTTAATTCATTTGGTTACTTAATGGTCCAGACAAGAGATCCCTTGATTTAAAAAAAATTAACTCGAAAACAATATTGATTTGGAATATTGACCGATTAAGTTTAAAAATAGCTTTGAAAAGATTAAAATGTTTTTAATTAGCTTAAACCCTAATCATAACTTTACTAAATCAATATTAATTCATAATTAGATTTTAGTTAACTTAATGGACTTGATTAAGTCCTAATTAACTTCCTAATGTATCTTAGTTAAGGTAAAATCAATTCATTATTAGCTAAGCCCTAATTAATTAAATAATCACTTAATTAAATAATAATTAATTAACTAATTAAATAAATATAATAGTAATTAATCATTAAATTACTTTTTACCTTCATTAATCACTAATTAAAGCTTTATTAACCTCTAATTAATCATTAACCTTCCTTAACTATTACTTAAAACCTTAATCACTTACTTAATTACTAATTAACTACTAATTAATTTTAATTAAATAAATTATTAAATTACCAAAACTTAAATATTTAATATTTTTAATTAATTTTGATAATTTTTGCAAAATCATTTCAGAAGAAATCACTTTAAAATGAAAATTGACATGTTGCCGAACTGAATCCATAGCGACTATCGGTATGAGCGCAGTTCACTTAAACATACCTTAAGCGAAAACACTTGTTATTCATTCCTATTTCATGTTTATAAATATAATTTTCAAAGTTTTTTAGACTTAGAAACAAAGATAGAAACTTTGAAACAATTTACCAACTTTAAAATAAGACAACATAGTTTTTGATTTCGAATCGCATCTCATGTCCATCGCAACACAAAAATTTGTTAACTTTGTTTCAACTCAACATGCTTTGGTTCTTAGATCACAACCATGCATCCATACTGCCTTACACTCAACATTCTTTGGTTCTTAGATCACAACCATGCATCCATACTGCCGTACTTTTAACATGATAGAGAAACACATACGTAAACATACGATTATATGCTTGCTAATCGATCATATCACATTCAAATCTCAAATTCAACACCAAATGTAAACATCCATCATATTTCCATCGACTAACATAATAACTATTAATCTCATCATATTATCACTATAATAACACATCTTAGTAAACTAAAAAACCTTTCCAAAATAAAGTAGTTTACTCAGCGAAACTTTGCAAATACAAAGTGAACTTCGACTAGACTTTGGAGACAATACACGAACTTCGAAGAGTAAAGATTTTCCAGAGTTTTGAGCTTGAAATGGTTCGATCTGATGGTGTGGGGCTCGTTCTAATGGTGTGGGGTGGATATAGGCTTGGTTTCTTGAAGAATAATGTGAATAAATGAATAGGGAAGATTAAACAAGATTCAGAAGAGATGTAAAGTGAAAAGTTATGATTTTTAAACACTTAGAAAGGTTTTGGAAGCCATGAAAAAGTTTTAGTGAGGAATTTTTATAAAACGAAGGAGAGAATGTTAAAAAACTGTGTGTGTGGGTGTGTATTTATAAATGATGGAAAGTGAGGAAATTATGATTTTATCCTTCGTTTAAAATATCATAACATGTCATTATTTTAACATGCCACATCACCACCTTCCTCCCCGTCATATGTCACATCTTCCCCCTCTCTAGTCACATCTCCTAGGTTATGCTGGATAATGATGATGGTACTTAACGAAATGTTAAGAGATAATGATTTGATTTAGTGTGTGTGTGTATATATATATATATAAGTTATTATTTTAAAACCATGTCCTGTCACATCACTTGCTAAACATAATTAATAAAAGATAATATACTATTAATGTATTATTATTGTTCGGTTAATTAACTCTTATATATCTGTACATATGGTGCACAGACACGATTCCCGATGACTTTCCGGTGTCAGAAAGTCAAAATTCTGGAAAACGCTATTCGGTCACATTTTCTATTTTTTTATGAATTATCTATTTTAGAAAAAAAATTTAAAAATTATTTTACCATCACTATTAAATAATTTAATAGGTTTTTTGTTAATAAAAACCCATTTATTTAATATCTAAACTTAATTTGAATTTCCAAAGAAATATATAATACCGATGATATCAATTTTCGATGTCATGGATACATTTTGTTTTCAAAAAATAGAATATGTTAGTTTATTTCATAAACTTGTTTGAATGCATATAGTAGAGTATGAATCCAGAGTCGTGCACGATCCTTATTGTTTAAAAGTAGTTTTATCAATAAAATGATATCAGCTTGTTTTATCGATATTTTACCTCGGACGATATTTAATAATTATCAATATTTTACCTATGTAATTTGTTCACAATATTTTTTCTCAACCAAAATAACTATTATTATTTATCACTTAAAACATGATTATTTCTTACTTTTAAACCCATATTTAAACATTTTAAAAGTAAATATAATTCATCCAAGTGATTAATTTGTGGGATGTTACATTCTTTCCCCCATAAAAAAATTTCTTCCCTAAAATTTTCCAGTGTCCTACCCCAAAACACCTAACATTCTCATTTGAAGATTATTTTCTTTAACAAATAATTTCTATTCTCTCAACATATAAAAATATTTCACAAAATCTCTACTTAGGTTCAATCATTTCAGTTATATAACTTTGCTTAAAAAGTTATTTTAAACTTTCCTCGTGTAATACTCTTCTACATCCTAAGAGTATATATAACATCTGATTTTAAAATCTTATTCGCTTCTAACTATTTAGATGTTAAAATCCAAAATATTGTTTAATAAAACCAAGTTCAATAAATTCTCTTATTAAATTAATTCAAGTTCAATTTTTATTCATTAATCTATCTTCTAGTCAAAATACCCTATGATGGATCAACCCTTCATCTACTGAATTTGACATAATCTAAAGCCTTGAACCTTATTGGTCTTTATCTTAGTGTATCTACAAGGTCATGAGAGGTAAAACTAGGATGAAAAATAATATCAACTAGGAATAATAGAAGAAATGATACACAAATAGAATATCATTCTACCAGCACACAATTCTAGATACATACCAAATATTTTCATCATAGACGGGAAGTTCATTCCAAAAGATAATATACAGCAGAAGATACTAAACATGGAACAACTTAGAATACTATTCCTAATACTAGTCCTTATCTTCCTAGGGCTAAAATGATCCTTCCATGACTCCCTTTAGTTTTGCTGCTGCTGAAGCAGATGTTTATGTGAGGATAACTAAAGATCTAAGCTACTCCCCTATCTTGAGTGTTGGGCAATCCATGAAGATGTGGCCCTTTAAGTGGTAGTAATAATATTTCTTTTGTGCGATCTATTTTCCAAGCTTTGCTTCTTAAAAGCCTTCATCTTTTCCCATTTATTTTTCTTACCAGCCTTACATTATTTAACAAAGCGTCCTTTTCTCCTTATCCGAAACAACCATATTTAGAAGCTTTTTCTTTGAACTTGCTCTTCTTATCTTCAATTGATGTGGATTAGGTGGCTGTGGAGCAAAATATTCAAACCGTAGAGCATTACTCATTGTCTTTTTGAATGATCCTTGGATACAATTTATCATGTCATTACATAACTTGTCACACCATCCAAACCAATTCTTAACCTCCATGATTGATTTCAAACCCAAAAACTTACTTTGGTTTAAAATCTCAAAATCATGGTAGAATAAAGCAAATTACATTAGGGCTTGACCTTCCTCAACCATATATCCGTTAGTTTTGAAAACTCCAGTATTCATGATTCCTGGATTACCTGAATTCATATCAAACATCTGATTTCAAACTCTTACTAACTATTTAATAAGTTTAGAGAAAGGTTTTAAAAAGCAGCTAAAGATGATTGCATATCATTCAAAACATTTCCAAAGGTATAAATTTTATACAAAAATTCCCAAATATCTTACATATTAAGAGTTCATACTAAAGATACTTATCCCCATCTACTATTATCCTTTGGTTTCCATAAATGTATTCCCTTAATTATCTCTATCGAGGTGGTTAGTTTCTTCTTAATAACTCCTCCGACTTGCAGCGCCCTTTGAATCATGGGGCATTCTTTCTGGATGTGTCCAAGTTGTTGGCAAAAGAAGCAATGTTGCTACGAAACTTTTGGAACTGCTGGTCCTTCCTTTCCTTTAGTACAATCGGCCATGGTATGTCCCATTTTATGACAGGGACAACAACTAATTTTTTTTCCCTTTTTGAAGAATTTTCTTTATTGACTACCCTCTTATGATTTGTCTTCCCAAGGTCCCTTCTAACACAGTAGAAATTTCCTCTTTTTGCAACTGTTTACACTATTACTCTTGGGTGAGGTTATTCGCTTTTTCTAAACTCCCAATACCTCTTCACTTAGTACTATTACTACTTTGGTGGTCTGTGCATCATCCTTTCCATAATTTGTGGTTGACATCTTTGATCTTTTTCTCCTTCCATGTCTTTCTTGCATTACCATTTCTTACTACCTAATTATGGTAAATTATCCTTAGAATACACTTCATTATTACTCTCTAGCATTAATCACAACCAATAGTCTATTAATTTTGAAAAAATTTCCTTTATATAAAATATAACCCTCGGTAAAATTATTTCATTTAACATTTTTAATTGATATTATGTCGGTTTGCCTTGTTCAAGTGTCTAGGAATCCCCTATCGATTTCATGGCATCCCACATCTCGGCCAGAGTTTTTAATCCACTTAACTGATAAATCAAAACAATACAAAACATTTTTATACACTAACGAATACATGCCCTTATATATATCACACTTTTCCTAATCTAGGACGGAATTAATTCTATCCCTAATGAGCTTACCCCATCAAGGCCTAAGTGTTCGCTCAGCCTAAGTTCTCATACCAAATATAATGAACCAGATTTTTGACCCTTAAAAGTCAATACTAATACATCCACTGTATTACATGCCGAATATTAAAGTGCCGAGAATACCAATTCATCTGGTGAAAGAAGGTTGAAGAAAGAAGAAAACTAAACAACATAGAATCTCACAACATGGTGAATAATATATAATATAATAATGATCTTCACAAAATTGAAACATCTTTATTCATATATACAACATTAGAGTACACTAGAATTATCCTAAATTTAGACAGTTATAAAAATATATCCTCACATTGATAAACATATAGATATAATACAGTGGAAGAAAAATATACATGAATACGCCTTGACCATCCAACTCCTCTCCAACTCAAAAGTATCTAGCTAAACATGAGAAAACATGCTCGGTCCGATCCGAACATTACATGGAATAACGTCGGGGTCAATCTGGTAAACCAGCTTGAGTCTATAATAAGTAATAACCAAATTGATCTCTACATTTTAAAACTTTTCAAATAAATGGTATCTCGTAAGATCGCACCACAAATAAAAATGGATGGGTTTTTACCTAACCAAAACATTATATAAAAATACAGTGAAATTATTATAGTGTTTAGGTTTAAAGTAAATAGATAAACTAGCTAAAATGTTTGCATCTCACATTACAACATATTAGGCTCTACAATCAAATCAATAAGGCACATATTGGAGATCAGATCCCAACAATGGCAAGGTAAGGGACTACCGTCCGATGATACACCTCTAGAAAATGCACTAATGCAAACATAGTGTGATGACCTGGAATTTTGGCAATAGAAATTTGATAATCTTCATTTATTATTATTTAATATTGGCAATAATTTGGTAATCATCTTTTATAATCTTTTAAATTAGCAATATTGGTTTGATAATATCTTTTAATAATTATTTAAATTGGCAAAATTTATCTTTTTAAAACTAATAAAAATATGTTTCAAATTATAATATATATATATATATACGTATATATATTGTGATTTGGAAGTTATTTTTAAATTCAATATAATACTTTTCAAAGGCTATTCAAAGTTAAACTTTAAATTTCTTAACAACAAAGATAATATCTATAAATGTTTATTTATTTAAAAATATTTTAGCTTAAGTTTAAAATTTAGATAAGATTAATAAAAAGGTTTATTTTACTTTCTTATTCAAAATTTGCTTGATCTAAATATGATTTGTAAATGTATATAAAAGTTTAAAACATAATTCACAAACATTTAAACCATATTAAACATAAGAAAAGATTTATATAAAGGATTAATACTCTTTCTTTTAAATTACACATGAATAAGAATAATCTGTAAATATATAAAGATTTAAACTATAAACATATTAATATAAAAGCATAAGTAATTAAGAGAAAAATATTTAAATAAATATATTTTTTGAAATTTTTAGATAAAAAACACTTGTAGACATATAATGCCTACATTAAGACATTTGTAACTTTGGATATCATGCATATAAACAAGTGGCCTTTTTTTTTTGAAATTAAATTATAAAAAAGAGTTAGAGGATAACCTGGTTTCAGTTCAACACTCTCCCATGTTAAACTTCTCAACTCTTCTTTCTTTTATCTCTTAGATTTAAAACAGAAGAAAAATAAAATCAAACAATACAACATCAGTTTTCAGGCCTTTAATCTTAAGATCAATGCAATTCAACTCAACAAGCAAATCAACAAATAAGCTTTAGACCAAAAATCAAATTCATCTCATCAAAACAACTTCCAGATTAAGGACCTATTCTCTGATTTCTCTGTTCTTTCAAAAAAATCAAGTGAGTAAACAAATTTTTAAAAGCTTAAAACTGGTTGAATATTTTGATCCATGTGTTAAACCTATAAAGTAAGGTTGTAAGTATGGTTTGCATGGATAATTTTAACTGAATTATAGTTAAATTACATTATATTTGTATACATGGCTGTGTGTATGTATGCTTGTCACTGTTGTATTTACAAGCTCATGAATAACACATAAAATTTCATATATGTCTATCCAGACAAATTCAAGCTTTGATCTTTAAAAAGAAAACGTTTGTAACATCATAATTTCATTTTTTAAAATTGTTCCAAGAAGAAATATTTGGAATTTTTTTGAAAATAGAATGTTACAGATAAATCTATTTATAACAGAAAGATCAATGGTTTTAAATTTATGATTTGATTTCATAATGTGATTCGTATTAGCAAGTTATGAATTTAGGTAAAGAAATCATGATTTTTAAGTAAGTAAATGGTGAAATATCTCGAGATGAACGGGAAATGCATTTTCGCAAATTCATGTTGATCGCCGAGTTGATGTTTGTCGAGTTTGAGCCTAGAGGTGGCTGGTGTGTCGTAGATCATGGGAAAAATGGGTGGAGAATTTTATGATGGTCATGGCGGCTCGTCGGAGTCGATTTAGGGTTTATGGTGTTGTTTTGGTCGTGTTGATTGTCGGGGTTCCTATAACGCCGATAGTTCACCGGAGTTGATCGGTCCAGGGGAAACGAGGCGTGGGTTAGTGACGTAGCTCTGGTGTGGTCGGCATGGATTGTGATGGTGAGGATTGTCTTCGGCGAGGAGTTTTAGTCTATTGGGTTATGTTCCAGGTGATGGTCGAGTGTTCAATTTCGTTTTGCTATCGAATTCAATGGACTGGAGGGTTGGGAGGACTGGGGTACGTGGCGACGACTTGCCAAGGGTTGGAGAGTTGGTCGGAGGGGCGATGTTCGATTGTTCATGTGCACGCGTGTGCATTTGTGTCTGTGATGTGTTGTTTTGGGAAGAAGGGGTGTTCTTGGATCGATCTCGAGTTGTCTGCATATGTGGCTCGAAGGTAGTTAGAACGTGAGTGTCTCGGGGGTAGCATGAGTGTGAGCTCGAGAATCTTAAGGGTTCGGCTTTGGTAATCATTTTTGTTCACAAGTTTTTAAATGTGAACTAAATTTTTGTAACCAGGTTTCGAAAAAAATAAAATTTTATAATAGCGAAATGTTTTAAAACAAGTTTGAAGGTTTTAAAAGTTATTAAAACGATTAGTTTTCAAAAGAATGTTTAACCCAGTTTTAAAAGTGTATTTAAAATGAATTAGTTTCCAAATGCAAAAATAAATTTAATTAACAAATTTTCAAAGGTATGGGTTGACTATGTTTTAAAGGTAAATAAATATGAATGTAGTTAACAAGTTTTAGAGTTTTAAAGAAAATGAATAATGTTTTCAAAGAATTATTAACCGGGTTTCCAAAGTAATTTATTTAAAACAAGTTTTCAAAACAAGTTTTCAAAACAAGTTTCAAGGATTTAAAATGTTTAAATTTAAATGTTTTAAAAATTGTTTTGTTTAAAAATAATTATGTTAGGTTCATTAATTTAATTGATTTCTAGATGTTTTCAAGTATGATTTAATGAAGTAATCAAGATGTGATTAAAATATGAGTATTTAACTTTAATAAATCAAAGAGTTCTCAAATGATTTTCGTATAAATTAATTATTTTCAAGCATCTAATTTAATGATAAATAAGTGTTAATTAAAGTAAATAGTTTATCTTAATTAATTAAGATCTTAGTAATTAAAGTACAATTACTCAATTAGTTAAAGAGTAATTAATTAGTGAAATTAATTGAGATAATTACTTAATGTAATTAATTTAAGAATAATTAATTAATGAAGTAATTAAGGGAGATTACTTAAGATTACTTAATAAAAGTAATTAAAGGATAGTTAATTATTTAATGTGATTAGTATAAGAATAATTAATGAATATAATTATTTAAAGAATAATTACTTAATGAAAGTAATTAATTGATAGTTAATGAATGTAATTTATTTAAGGATCATTAACTAGTGATTAAGGGATAATTAATTAATGTAATTAATTCAAGAAAATTAATTAGTTTAATTAATTAAGGATAATCACTTAATGAATTTGATTAAGTATAATTACTTAATGCAATTAATAAAGTGTAATTACTTAGTGTAAGTAACTAATAGATAATTACTAAATGTAATTAATTAAAGGGAAATTAAGTAATTAAACGATAATTACTTAATAGGAGTAATTAAGGATTAATTACTTAGTGTAATTAATTAAAGAATTGATCAACTAAGGTAATTAATTAAAGGGTTAGTTAACTAATGAATGTGATTAATTAAAAGATAAATTAATCAATGTAAGTGATTATAGAATAATTAATTAATGTAATTAATTAAGGATCAGTGTAATTAATTATAGTTAATTAATTAATGAGAGTAATTAAGTGTTAATTAATGTAAATGGTTAAAGGGTAATCGATATGTGTAATTAATTAAAGGCTAATTATTAATGTAATTAGAGAATAGTTAATTAAGGATGCTTAATTAAGATGATAATTAAAGGAACATTAATTAATTGGTTTGTAATTAATTAATGTTAAGTAAGCAGGATTTAAAAGTGATTGAATTAACTTATTTAATTTATTTAAATTAATTAGAAAGGGTTGACAAATTAATCTTGCTTATGGATGAGTGAATGATATTGAATGCCTAGATTATTTGATATCTCTGATATGTGATATGTGATGCTCTATGATATGAGATACTTTGGTTGAATTGTGATAAAATGGATTATTGATCTGTGATAATGTGAAATTATTATATCTATGTGCATATGTTATTCTAAAATAAATTAATTGTTTAAACCTCAACAACTTGGCCTTAAAGGACGGCGTTTGGATTTCGGTGAGACCGGGATCCGATTTTCAAATTGGAACATCCAAAAACCACATCGATCCAAATTAAACGATAGGTTGTGAAATTTCAAGTGAAGTTCAAGATGAAGACTCGAAGTGTAAGGGCTATTTGTTGTTAACTCTGAGTGTGATTCCAAAACATGTGTAACAAAGATAGTTCTTTCAGGTTCGAGATGAAGATTCAGAGTGCAAGGGCTATTGTCGTTAATTCTGAGGGTGATTCCAAAATGAGTGTAGCGAGATAGTGCCTTCGGTTTCGTTCGTACCTGGAACAGACTTGTATGGACTGAATGCTATCAGACCATCGTCATTGGAGGACGATGGGCATTCCAAGATATGTGTTCTAAAAAGGTAATTGTGGCCTCAAGCCTCATCAACCGGGAATGGCTAAAACGGGGGAGGTGGAGCAAGGCTTAGTGGGTCGTGCCCAAGTAGGACGAGATTTTTCCCTGTCTAGAGGTCCCTTTTTAATTCGGCTTAGTGGGCGATTGGTCGCGCCAACTGTGGGTTGTCTTGTTCGGGATTATCCAGTAAGGGATGGTTTCGGTCTTGTATTGCAGGGGATCAGGATGGATCCTCGGTACTTTGATCTAGACCATGTACTGTGATGGGCAGTACCCTAATAGCCTTGTTATTGTATGGAATCCAATCTCCAATAAGTGCCGTACATTTTGATTGTGCTCAACTATGTTGGAAGATGAGATGTAAGCATTTCAGCTATTTTCCATTTTACTTGAAAACTCTAGACCCTATTATAATATCAATGGATTTTCTATCAAATGTTTTGGTTATCGTAAGGTAAAAATCGACATGTTTATTTGTGGCGTGGTCTTACGAGATACCTTTGTTTTCAAATGATTTTCAAAGTTA
The DNA here is from genome assembly GCA_030765085.1 of Allium cepa. Classification (NCBI taxonomy): domain Eukaryota; kingdom Viridiplantae; phylum Streptophyta; class Magnoliopsida; order Asparagales; family Amaryllidaceae; genus Allium; species Allium cepa. The sequence goes on from CM060935.1 coordinate 391,089,672, forward strand.
AACAACTTTAACCCGTTTACTCACACCAAACCCATGTCTGACCCAGAGTTTATTTTCTGTTTTCTTAAACTCTTGGGTACTCAAATTTTTTACGAGTAGCAAAGGGATTTAGGTTAGCTTTGACGAATTATGGAGGAGATATGGAGCAGGAGGCTTCAGCGTATATAGATATTGTGGTTCTGCTGTGTTAATCACTGTGTTGTATCTTGAGCTGTATGATAGACATGTTTTCATAACTGTCTAATGTTTTGTGATGTAAAGCTGTGTAACTCTGATAGATGTTGTATATTATGTAAAAGCTATGTGATTAATATATTTTATTCATTCCGTTGTGAGATTCTGATATTTATTTAATTCTTTCTTTCCTATCTTTTCTCTGTTCTATCCCTTTCTTTCTTAATGATGATGAGTCTTTCTGTGGAATGAAAGGCGGGTCGTCACATACAGAGCCAGCTGCCCCTTTGACATGGCAGACCGGATTACCTCATCCCCTTGCCACCGAGGCCTTATACTACTACGACGCACAAACCAACTCTGATAGGGACATCTAGAATGGGATTGTCTACCCTAAAGGTAGCTAACCACATAGCTCTGCTGCATGCCCAGTTTTTGAAATCCATCTCAGTTGTGAGGCTTGAGGATACACTTTACCTTCTGTCTCTCTTAGCAGACCATCTTAGAATGCTTACACTTCCCTTCATTCTGCAATCCAATGCCAACATTCATCCATACAAGTTCGTTCAGGGTTTGAACGAAAATGAAGGCACTAACTCTACTATGCCCATTTTGGAATCACCCTAAACATTAGTTGTAGTAGCCCTTGCAATTCAAAGAGCACCATCTTCAATTATCATCAAGATATCTTCCACTCAAATGTACATTTAGGTTCGGAGTGGTTTTTGGATATAGGTCTGATCCCAGTCTCTCCATACCAGCAACCAAAAAATTTTGGTTGACTCATTTACGGTTCTTTTGGAAGTAAGTATTCGAGTCCTCACCACAAAACTCAAATTTACATTCATACTTTCTAATTCAAATTAGGTAATATTTGACTGTTAGTTATTTAACTTTCAAATAACAACAACAACTAGAGATTTAATTATCCAAAGCAATCACTAAGCCTCAAAACCATTTTCTAAAACTCCTTTTTCGAGCGCCCAAAATCATTTATAATACTTCTTAAACCAATTACTAAATCAATCTTCAAATATTTTATTCAAAATAGGATAAATTTGAAGACCGTTTCAAAAGAAAATGAAATATTTTTCTTTACAAAACAAAATGGAGGCTCAACGACTACAATGGACATTAGATTTGGGTTTAGCTCATCAAAATTATGTCATAGACACTGCCAAACATCAAATATGTAAGGGTTTCACACATAACATATAATCAATCATAAGTAGATGTCCACGTTATAAATATAAGTATCCATAATCGGGAGAAAAATGTACATATAGAAGTATATCTATATGCTTAAGTCATCATGACCCACTTAATGAAATTAACTACCATGTGTCTATTACCTTACCGATATTTGGCATTCGTGCTAAATACAAGTTACTTATGTCCCATAAAACGTGTCAAAGTTTTATAATCAATACTTTAGTTCATTTGGCTATTAATGGTCCAAATGAGAGATCCTTTGATTTAAAATCAATTAACTTGAAAAGAAGACCGATTTAATATATAACCAATTAAGTTTAAAAATTGCTTTGAAAATATTAAAATATTTTAATTAACTTAAACACTAATCATATCTTAATTAAACCAGGATTAATTCATAATTAAAATTTAATTTACTTGATGGACTTGGTTAAGTCCTAATAACTTCCTAATGTATCTTACTTAAGGTTAAATCATCTCATTATTAGCTAAACCCTAATTAATTAAAAATTAAAATAAATCATCACTTATTAATAATTAATTAACTAATTAAATTAATTGAATAGTAATTAATCATTAAATTATTTCTTAACTTCATTAATCACTAATTAAAACTTTATTAAGCTCTAATTAGTCATCAACATTCCAATACTGTTACTCAAAACCTTAATCACTTAATTACTAATTAATTACTGATTACTTTTAATTAAATAAATTATTAAATTAACGAAACTTACCTCTTTTAATGTTACTAATCAAGTTCGAAATTTTTTGCAAAATCATTTCAAAAGAATTCACTTTAAAATGAAAATTGACAATTTTTTCAAACTGCGTCCATAGCTACTATTGCAATGAGCGCAATTCTCTTAAACATACTTTAAGCGAAAAAACTTGCTTATTTGTTTATTTCATGTTTAGAAACATAACTTTGAAAGTTTTTAAGACTTAGAAACACAAATTTTAAAGTTTTTGAAACTTAGAAACAAAGATAGAAACTTTGAAACAATTTCCTAACTTTAAAACAAGTAAACATAGTTTTTGATTTTGAATCGGATCTCATGTCCATTGCAACACACAAAGTTGTTAACTTTGTTTCAACTAAATATAATTTAGTTCTTAGATCACAACCATACATCCATACTACCATACCTATAACATCACAATGAAATACATATATAAACAAATGGTTATATGCTTGCTAACTCGACAACATCACATTCAAATCTCAAATTCAACCTCAAACGCAAACGTCCATCAAATCACCATCGACCAACGTTATAACCATTCAATTTCCTCATCATATTATACCCACAATAAAACATCCCAGTAAAGTCAAAAACCTTTCCAAAATACAGTAGTTTACTCACCCAAACTCCGCAAATACAAAGCAAAATTCGACTAGACTTTGGAGACAACACACGAGCTTCGAAGAGTGAAGATTTTTTTCGGAGTTATGAGCTTCAAATGGCTCGGCCTGATGATGTGGGCTCGACTTGGTGATGTGGGGGTGGGTGTGGACTTGGTTTCTTGAAGAATGAATTGTATGAATATATGAAAATTTAAACTAGATTCGAAAGAGATTTAAAGTGAAATGTTAGGATTTTTAAATATTTAGAAAAAGTTTTGAAAGCCATGAAAGTTTTCTAAAGAGGGAGTTTTAGAAAATGAAGGAGAGACTGTAAATAAAAATTTATGTATACGGATGTGTATTTATAAATGAAGGAAAGTGGGGAAATTGCTATTTTATCCTTAATTTAGAATATCATAACTTGTCATTATCTTGACATGTCACATCACCACCTTCCTCACCGTCATATGTCACATCTTCCCCGTTCCTAGTCACATTTCCTAGGCCATGATGGATAATGATGATGGTACTTAATAAAATGACATATAATTTAGTATATATATAAGTTATTATTTTAAAACCATGTCTTGTCACATTACTTGCTAAACCTAATTAACAAAAGGTAATATAATATTAGTGTATTATTATTTTTTTGTTAATTAACTCTTATATTGTGTACATACGGTGCACAAAGGCGAACAATGCTCGCCCCCGATTTTCCGGTGTCGAAAAGTCAAAATTCTGGAAAACATTATTCGGTCATATTTTCTATTTTTCTACGAAATATCTATTTTGGTAAACAAATTTAAATCCTATTTTACCATCATTATTAAATAATTATAATAGGTTTATTTTTAATAAATCCGCTTATTTAATATTTAAACTTAACTTGAATTTTTGAAGAAATATATAAAACCAATGATATCAAATGTCGATGTCATAGATACATTTTATTTTACCAAAATAAAATAAGTTATTTTATTTCATAAAATTGTTTGAATACATATAATAATGTATGAATCTATAGCCATGTATGATCCTTATTGTTTAAAAGCAGTTTTATCGGCAAAATGATTTTCGATTGTTTTATTGATATTTTACCTAGGACGATATTTAATAATTATCAATATTTTACCCAGGTAATTTGTTCACAATATTTTTTCCCAACCAAAATAACTATTATTATTTATCACTTAAAACATGATTATTTCTTACTTTTAGACCCATATTTGAATACTCTTAAAGTGAATATAATTATTCCAAGTGATAAATTTCTAGGTCGTTACATCGGTCTTGCCTTTTGGACTAACCAATGTTCCCGTTACTTTGACGACATGAGTTTTTAAGGAGTTTCTAAATAAGTTTGTAGTAGTATTTGTCGATGATATCTTGGTATACTCGAGGAGTAGGGAGGAGCATGCTTCACATTTGGAGCAGGTGCTTAGGACCCATCGATCATATAGGCTTAAGGCTAATTTTCTAAGTGCCACTTTTAGAGAGATGAAGTTTTCTTTTTGGGATACATTGTTCCAGAGAGTAGTTTGGTTATGGATCCTAGTAAGGTGGTGGTAGTGCAAGATTAGCATGTTCCGAAGAATGCCACGAAAGTGACGAGCTTTCTTTGTCTCGCGGGTTACTATAGGAAGTTATTTAAGGACTTCACTAGGTATCTGCCTCATTGACTCGCCTCACCAACAAAAATCTAGCTTTTCCATGGCATGCTAAGAGCGAGGATGATTTCGTTAGGTTGATGGTGGCTTTTACTAGTGCACTTGTAGTAGCGCTACCTGACAAGAGTAAACCATTTAGAGTTCATAACGATGCTTGTGGTATGTGGCTAGGAGCAATGTTGATATAGGAGGGTAAAGTGGCATGTTATGCTAGTAAGCAGCAGAAGACTCATAAAAGGAAAAACCGGACTCATGATCTTGATTTGGAAGCTATAATCTTTGCTCTTATGTCTTGTAAGAATTATCCTCTAGGTGAGAGATTTGATCTTTTTACTGACTATAAGTGCTCGATGTACTTGTTCTCCTAAAAGGACTTGAATTTGAGGCAACAGAGATGGATGGAGTCCTTAGCCTCATATGATTTTGAGATTTCTTATATCCCGAGCAAGGAGAATGTTGTAGCGGATGCATTGAGTAGAGATAGGGCTACATTAAGTCCTTTATTTTAAGAGAAGAAACATTGGGAGTTTATGTCCGTCGTTGACTTTAGGCCATCATCCGATACTACCCCTGGACTATTATTTGTTATAGATGTTCACCCGACCTTGATGGAACAAATTGGGGCTAGGCAAAGAGATGACAGTGAGCTAGGGGAGCTTTTGGATAGATTAGGCATAGTGGAGTCATCGAGTCATCTTTGGCGCTATGCTACAGACTCGAAAGGATGGTTGAGGAGAGATGGTAGGCTATGTGTTCCTCGTAGTGCAGATTTGGTGGATGCAGTATTGGCGGAGTCTCACCAGTGACCATTCATCTCGATGGGGATAAGATGTACATATATATGAAGAGAGTTTTCTTTTGGTCTAGGATGAAGAGGCAACTTGCGTAGTATATAGCTATGTGTATGACTTTCCAAGAGGTGATGCGGAGCCGAAGAAGCCTGAAGGATTGTTTGTAGCCATGGGACATTTCACAGTGGAAGTAGGAGAGCATTTCCATGGACATTATATATGGATTTCCTATATTTAGGAGTGGAAATGAGAGCATTTGGGTCAGAGTGGACAGATGACCAAGTGCACTCATTTAATACCTTTGAGGACACTAGGGCAATAGCTTTAGATGCTAGGGAGGTGGTTAGACATCATGGAGTACCTACTAGTATAGTCAATGGTAGAGGCCAGTTATTAACTAGTGAGTTTTGGAGGAGTCTATAGGAGGCTTTAGGGATTGAGTTGAGATTAAGTACATCATACCATCCATAGAGTGACGGGCAGGCAGAGAGAGTGCATTGGGTTCTGGAGGATTTACTTAGAACATATATCATTGATTTTGGAGGCTTTTAGGAGGATCATTTTCCACTAGTAGAATTTGCCTACAATAACAACAACTAGGCTAGCATAGGGATGGCACCATTCGAGGTTTTATATAAAAGACCTTGAAGATCTCCATTACGTTGGTGGGATACTACAGATATGATTATATTTGGGCCAAATACGCTTAGGGAAACTTCAGAGAAGATGGACTTGATTCGGAAGAGGATGAAGACAGTCAGGATGGATAGAAGTCTTTTGCAAATAAGAGGCACACAGATTTGGAGTTTTCAGTTGGGGATATCGTATTTGTGAAGGTCCACCACTGAGACATGTGATGAGATTTTGAAAGTTTGGGGAAGCTAGCTCTGTGGTTTATTAGACCATTTCCGATTGTGGATAGGATTGGGAGATTGACTTAATAGTTTAACTTTTAGGGAAGTTGGTTGGAACGTATGATGTTTTTCATGTTTCGCACTTGCAAAAGTGCTTACATGATTTGGCAATAATAATAGAGCCTATAGTTGGGAGGAGGTTGAGGTGGAGCCTGAGTCACTTGTTCACTGTGTACCTATTGGCATTTTAGAGCATAGCATTAATTGGCTCCATAATAACGAGATTGGATTAGTTAAGGTTCAATGGAGAGATACTTGAGAGCCCGAGAAGAGGATTTGTGCTTTCCATCCACATCTCTTTCAGGTATGTCATCGTGATCTTTCTTTAGTTAGTACCTTCAGACAGAACCTTGAAGGGAGGGTAGACTATATTAGGTAGAGACCTTTGGATGATAAGCATGTATGTCAATGAGACATGTTATGGTTAATGGATGTTATTGAATGTACGTTGGTGTTTATAGATGTGAGTGGTCGCATTGCATGCACTAGGATATCGAGTCCCTTAAGCACACAGATTCATACCTTATGCATATTGTTTGCTAATTTTGGTTGTTACCTAAGGATGATTTTTGCACACAGATGTTAACATTTGGATGTATGGCTGAGCATAATGTAGAGGTATCACTTATTTTAGGACCTTACATACATTTGGATGCATGACATATGCAAATTTTTATATATAAGAGGTCAGCTGAATCAGTAGAACGGCTACACTTTTGCATTAGTTTAGGTTCATATGCATTACACATTTCATAATTATAGAATTGCATTAGAATTATTAAGGACTATGGCTTCTATGAATGATGGAAGAGTAGATAGATATGGAATTTGATTGCTAGTTGTTATTTACATTCTTTCGCCTTTAGAGATTTCAGGGATGAAATCCTTTAAGGGGAAAATGTAACACCCCGAGGTTTTCTGGAATAACTAAGAAAATATAATTAAAAGATAAGAATTAATATAAAAGGAGAATTTTCACAAACATTCAAATTTAACTACGAGACTTACATCATTGTGTCTTTAGTAATTTTCTGGACAACCTTCATATATAACTTGTTGAGATCTCAAGTAAAATGAAAAAGTTATAAAGGATTGAATAAATAAGAAACTGAAAAGAAAAATAAAAAAATAAACCTCGACCACGTCAACCGTGGGTGGTCGACCTAGCCCAAGGGCAGTCGACCTGACCCATGGTCTATCATAAGGTCGCGATGACCTGGAGATGATTTGTTTCACCTTACGAGATCATTGCATGCTGGCCACGGTTTCAGGGACGAACGAGATGAATTTGGACTAGATCTAAGGGTAGTGAGTTGAGGTGTTCCCTTAAAAATTGATAGCTAGGGTTAACCTAAAACCTAATTCTCTCCATTACATCATAGCTTTTCCAAAATGAAACCTTAGCTCTAGTTTTCGACATCAATTTTTAAATATCAATTCTATTCTTCTATTCTAAATCTCAGCCTAAATTAAAATAAAAAGGATATCTAGCAATTGGAGGAGAGACCTAAGCGATTTAGGTGGAATGCTTGTGACGTAGGAAAACCTAAAAGCTTAAGTTAGAGTTGAGGCATGAATTTAATAAGTGAAGTAAAATAATTTATTTTAATTTCTACCTTATACTAATTTTACTGTTAATTATGGTATTAGTCCGTTAAATTATTAAATTGGAAATCTGGAATAATGGATTTTTTTATCTAATTGCAGTGGACACATGTAAGCTGTGAAACCGTAAATCTTTTACTAAAATTGGATTTTACACCTATAAATTTGCTATGTGGAGTAATGTAAATGTTGCAATGACTATAGTAAAAATAGGACAAACATATTAGCCCTACAGAAATAAAAACTAAACGGATTACGTTTGATAATTGGAACGGAATTACGCCTGATAATTGAATGGAATGAATTAATTTATTTGAAACAACTAAATTGAATGATATATGGATTAAGTCTTAAAATTAAATGAAATGATTAATTTACTTACAACAAGTAAATCGAAATATGTTTGGATTGTAGGCAACCGACCTAGAACTAGTGTAAGTCAACTATCGTAAATCACTTAAGACTTAGTAGATTATTTAGGGCCTTAAGTCGATAAGGGTATGAACCCTGTTACTCCCTAAATTGCTTGATCATTATAGACCTATCTAATTGTTCTTAATTAAGGTGGCAGACTTAGTTCGCATTTCCATGTCATAGTGTAGGATGCGGAGTTGTCATTGGATGGGCAACTTATGTTGTGAAAGGTGTGCATAAGTGTTGGGACCGAATTGTTGATCATTAGTTGAGGCTGTTGAGATCGGATTTCCAATCGTCGGGTAGGCTTTTGGGATTAGAGATTGTTCTGATTTTGGACATTCCCTTAGGCCTGTATAGGCATAGGCGCTAAACTCTAGGTGGTTCTAGTACCAAGCAGAGTTAGGAGCAGCAACTCCTTGGGGTTAAGAAGTATTTTGCGGCTAGGACCGAGGTGTTGGACACGGGTGCATACGATGAGTCACTATGTGAGTTTATATGCATGTTCTTCCTTTCTACGCCTAGTATGAGTTAAAGTGGGGCAGTAGTTCCCTAAAACTAGATAGTACGTTTGTAGAGGTGCAATTTATTATTATCCTCTGATGTTAGACCGGTGACTGTTAAATGGGCGACCTTAGGCATGTGACCTTTGGTGCAGGGATACTATACACTCACACCCTATATCACCTAGAGTGGACATGAAGTCAGATGTATTTAATTTTCTTTTTAGTCTTGTTCTCATTCACTAGACTTTATATCTAAACCATTATATTTTTTCCCTCCGCAAGTGGATAGAGTAGTCGTTGATGGGTCCATTGCTACCTTTGGATTATTACGCCTAGGTCTAGTTCTATTTTATCCTTTATCATGTATTTTCTATTCGTACATTTGCTCTTTCAGCACTTTACTAGTGAGGAATTATTTATATGATACTGTTATATTTGATATAACTGATGGTTTTCTAAGACTATGACATTATGATATTTTTACACCTAGAAATTTTGATGATTTTGAGATTTTTACTGCTGTTATTACGAGATTATCTATATATCTAATATTATGTTGTCCACTGTAGTAACATGTGGATTAGATAGATTGTTTCTTCATCAATATCTTAGTCTCTATAATACTACTTTTTCCTTAAACCGATGATCCATGTTTCTTGATATGGCAGTATTTGTCACAACCACTTGAAATCAATCCTAGTAATCACAGTCTCATCCATCTTAGTAGGTACAATATCCCACGTGTTCATGGTGTCTTCTTGCAAGTTTCGTGAAGGGAATTTTCTCTTCATTACATCATATATACTTGTCATAGAAAATAATCCGATCAAAATTTCTCAGCTATGCCCACCTCTCAACAGATGATTCCATCCCCAAGTAATTATCCTTTCCTTCCAAATTTGGAAAATCCCGACATAATTGGAAAATTACAAAGCAGGCGAAGGTGCTAGGACTATAGCTTATGCTTGTGTTGATTGTCCTTTATTATGGCCTTTTGCCAGAAGATGCAGGTGGAACCATGTCAAAACGTTCATGCTCAGAACCTCAAGTTCCTCGTCCAAATCATTTCCAGTTAGTTTCTTATTTTCTCCTATTTTTAGGTAGGAATTATTACCAAATTTGCTCAAATAGTAGTAAGCATTACTGGAATTTATTGGTATGTTTGTGTTATACTTATATAAATAAAATAATAGCTTTTACTTTTAAATATACATGTACATTCCCTCAATATGCACCCAGTCCCTAAAGAATCCTAAATGTAATCCAAGATACCAAATGTAACAACCATTTCTTTGGAGCAATCGATCCATGATCAAGAAAAAACGTTTGGATTAGCGTCGTGCAAAGAAAAATGAATCGTTAGGTTTTAGTTTATATGATACTTGGGAAAATATAAATTCTAAGAATTCCAAACATTTAGATCTCGCGGCAGCATGGAATAGAATACAAATATTGAAAATATCCCAAATCAATAATGTCTCAAAATTGTAGTGGCCCATACAAGATTCTTCTAAGTAGAATATCCAAATAGGATTACTGTATAAGTCTGATCGATAAATATAATAAGATACTTAGGAAAATGACTTCAAGTATATCTACAAAGCGCACTGTCACTTCCTCCATTCATATTATCCTTAATGTCTCATCTACTACTCTATCATGTAATGTATGTAAAGAGGAAAAAAAGGTTTGGTGAGTGAATAATATCATTTTTGAATGATGTTGACAACTTATGAAACCTGATTTATAATCTACACAACCTTGGAATGTTATTTTTTGTGTGTACTATGCACAAAAAATTGATCACTTTCATATTACATGTTAAATGTACTTAATGAGCCTGAATCTAATAATAATCTAAGAATATTTCCACCCTGAAGTTGGATATCCAAAGCCTTAGTAATCCTAGGAATATTCCTATTATATGTTCTCAACCACAAACTGCATTACTACACATTAAGTTAGCATTCTCAATGGTAAACTACTTAGGTTGCACTGCATCGTGTATACACCACAACGCCTGAGTGCACAATTGAGAACACAATCCCAATGATAACCTACCACCAAAGAATGGAGTAACCACCTTGTTAATGCCTATATCTCAGGCTCTATATCATTTAACCTTAAGCTAAATGGTCGATTAACAATTCAAATCTCACGTAAGTTGAACCGTCTGACCAGTCATAAATTCTACTACTATGGATGTCTCGTCACTCCTTCCCCACATCAACATGTCAAAATATGCAGCTTAGTAAGCCACATTAACAAGAAAAGTATCTAATTAGGATATAATTGCATGCTACAATGAGTGTCACATTATACACTATCATGAAGTGGGAATGTAGGTACATCATCACGTCTAAAACTGATCCATTATGTTAAACCACAAAAAGTAATTAGTTGAACTCCTGACCTTCATCCTACTTGTCATGCACATAGTAATTTCAACGTTGCATTGCTTCACTAATTTTTACATTTTAGCACATCGTTCATACATTTAGACACCTAGACATATTGCTTCTATTCTGTTTCCTTCTTTTTAAACTTCATACAATTCCAAAAATTTGAAAATCAAATGTCTAAACTAGTTTTATATCTCCTATTATTTTTTTATTTTGTTTTTCCATAGTTAAATAAAACTTTTGGATTTGATATTTCATCTTTTATCCTGTATCTATACTAAATTTGACCTTACTCACCTACTACTTGTGACTGCCTACGTACCCCTATCGAATTGGGTACCCAATTAGATAGAGGATCAAGCCAACGTAGTTCTCTTAATGCAAATAGGATCCATGAAGCCTATGATGCATAAATAATACGTAATTCCCAAAACTACCCACTTAGGCATAATCTTCAATTTTAGATTTTTAAATCTGATTACCTTTACGAAAATTATCTCTTTGGACTTTATTCTCGAATTTTTTTATTTCAAAACTTTTTAAATTTATATATGTACATATCTTTTATATTCAAACTAGTTCTTTTCTTAGGGATATGAAAATAAATCACCTTTTGAAAATGATATAGATATACAAGCATACAAAACTATATGTTACCAAATCTCAGGAGGTATCTAGCCATAACTAGGCCCTTGGGTCTAGCCTTTCGAATTATACTAGACTGGTGCATCTCTCTATTACAAGAGTGGCCTAAACCGAGGCTACAGAACATCTGCACCTCCTTGCCCATGTATTTCTTAGATTATGGGTTATCCGAATCTTTGGTAACATAACAAATCACTTTATATCCTGAAGTGGTAAATAATTTATACTAATAATAACAAATACTACTACTCTATAATAATTTCCATTTCCAAATCCTTTCAAACATCATTTTAAAACCACCGGGTTTAGTCTTCGAAATTCTTTCCGTTTTATAAAACGCCTATATAAAATCGTTCTTTATATAAAACACTTTTATATAAAATCATATCAAATTATTTATTCTCAGATATTTCTATTTGTTTAACATTTTTTAAACTTTCATTTGGGAAACCAACGTTGAAAACAATTCCATTGATGCTAGATTATTATAACTAATTATAATAATTAAATGAACCAATATTATCGCTAAACACCCTATAGTGAAATTGTGAAATAAATCACATGGTGTTAGCATACAATTATTTTCTACGCTACCCATGCATGTGGATAATTAATTGCTCATAAACTGGTTGAGCAAAGTCGACAATCAATAAATAATAATCATTGCTCATAAAACGGTCGAGCCTAATATAATCAATTAATCAATAAAATAAACACAAAACTAAATGATAATTAATGCTTCAATCTATCAAATATTTATAACAATTTTTATTTTTCCTTAGGTTAAAATGGCCTGATATTTATTTTGGAGCATCCGGGCTTTTCCTTCGACATGTTCCATCACTCGCCCAATTACCCTTAGATCTCACAGACGAAACACGTATACTAGTCATTTCCACACACCTCATTCAGTATTTAACTTTCATATTATTAAACTTGGAATTATTAGTAAATTCAAAAATGAGTACCCACCATAAATCAAACAAAACTCCCTACTAACATTCAAACCACTACAACACTTCATCTAAATCAATTCTAAACTCAACCAAAACTTCTCTAATTCAACTCTTTCATGCTTCTAACTATCTACAATCACTTCTACCTTTGCTTTACTCTCAGCCAATGCCCTCGTCATCACCTCATGCTTATTCCATGACAACCAACCACCTTCTTGTAACCACCCGCCTTTTTGGACAGTTTAAACCGACGATCAATTACACATGTCGATTCCAAACCATTCAAAAGGGCAGATGGTTATTGGGGTAAATAAGAAAAGAAAAGAAAGAGAAATAAAGGAAATGAAACAATACAGAATCTCGCAGCGGAAATGATAAAATATAATAGTCAAATAAACAGTTCATGAAGCTGTTTACTATACTTTGACAATTATTTATACAACATTTATCAGAGTTATACATATACAACAGAACAATTAAAATAATGCAGCAGATAGCATGATGCAAGGGTAATAATAGTAGTAGTATACCAAATCTTCATCTTCATCCTCCAGAATAGATCTTCAATAAGCTGAAAAACTCAGGTCTGACCCGAGCGTAATGAAAAGACAAAACACTCGAGTCAGGACTAAAATATCCTTATGAAAGTTAAATCAATCGTAAATAAATATGAGTGTAACGGCGTCAGAGATGTTTACGGGGTTTGACATCTCATATCCAGTGTCAACGTGCGTGCAATAACTCAAGAGATGTTACAGGATTTTCCATCTCTTAAGGATCCGTTAAACTATCTACTATGTAGTAATGTACGCTAAGTAGATAATGCCTATAAGTAATATAAAGTATCAAAATAGCGTTAAGGCGTTACCATAATCCCCCTTAACACATTTTTATAATGTCATAGTCTATACAGCACCGTAAGCCCCACCGTAAACTGGTGGTTATCAGAGGGTACCCCATAGGTATAACACAAAACAAAACGTAGTGGTCGCGAATAGGATAATCAGTATGACAAGGTACATGAGGCGATACCAACTAGTATACTAGTAGTTGCATAATCCGGACTGATGTTGAGCATAGCTAGCAGCTATCCCAACACCGCGAAACAACACTCCCAAATCAAGGGGTGCACCCAAATCACATCACAAATGTAATAGATATGGTATCGAAGAAGTGTGTCCGCTAGAGGTGGCGAACCTCAATGGCCCAGCGCGGCTCCTGTTTTAGTCATGTCAGGGGTCATCCAATATCGTTCTCTTTTTTCAATCAACGCGTCCACCAAACCATCCACTTCATTCTGGATCAACACTCCGCGTATACAAGTTATTAAAGTGGTTTTCGGTATCGACAGAGAGTATGTCCATATCCGATCCCGGTCTCTTTAATAACTACGTATTATTACACCGTTGGCTCTTTTATATTTCAAATCGATTCATAATTGATATCAAAATATCATGTTCGCTTCAAAAATCAAATCCATTTCAAATATCATCGTACCTATTCAAATGTAAGATTCCGTTTCAAAATCTTTTCCCGCATCAATATCTCATTTCGATTTCAAAATCATTTCGAAATTCAATTTAGGTCGCAACTTCATTTAACACAATTCGTATTTAAATTCAAGGTTTAAATATAAACGTTTCACCTTATTAACCAGCTTGAATTTTTTAGCAAATAGTTTAAGTAGTGTAAAAGTAGTTTAAATAATTAAAATAGTTAAAAATACTTAAAATCTTTAAAATGGATTTAAAATAGATAAATTAGTTTAAAATAATTTAAATTGGGTTAAGTAGACTAAAAATAGATTAAAATAGTTTAAGTGTTCAAAATGGTTTATATAACAGAGTAATGTGGAAAACAAATTAAAACAGCTTCAAAACAAATCCATTTCAATTATAACTTCCCAATTCAAATAAATTTCAATTTCCAATTTACCGATTTAATTTCGATTTCAATTCAAATCAATGTCAATTTTGACTTCAAATTTATTCAATTTTACATTCACCTTCAACTTATTCAATTCCAATGTATATCGATTTTTAGCTTGATTTTTCAAAATATCAATTTTTAACACTTAACAAAATTTTCCTTCAATATTCAAATTTGAATCCCACTTACAAATATGATTCAATTTCAAGCTCAATTTCAAATATCATTTTATATCGCTTTTACTTAGTAATATTCAAAGCTCGAATTAAGGTTCAATCTTTTAAAACGAATAAATTTTCGAACTTCAATCATAACCCAATTTTAAATTTCAAAGTCTCAACTTAAATTATTTAAGAATTTCTTTTAACCAAAATCTATTTCAACATTCCAAACTCAATTTTTCGATAAATTCGATTTCTATAAATTTGATTTCTATTTATAACTTTTAAATCAAAACATTTAAATAAATTTCAAATCGACGATTTTAAAAATTATTAATTTAGCCAATTTGGTGTCCGTATATAATTTTCTATCCTATGGCCAAGTAATTATTTATTTAAACTAAATGTCGGGGATGAGTATATATTACTTAATCCGATCACAGTGTCATATGTATGCATAATGGTATATATAAGCAAATAGACATCCAAACATTTAAATATCAACCAATAACATCCATCAAAATACATCATCCAATAGACAATACAATTCATGGCAGTTTCATAGTTATCAATGTCAGGTAATTTAATCGCAATTCAATTTTAATTTTAATTTAACTGTCAATTTAATTTGTCAACGGTTAATTCAAATGACAAGCTATATGACAATTAAATTTTATCAAGCAACGACAAATAAAATCATAAAACTTCATAATATCAAATTTAACTAGCATAAAGATATTTAGTACGTTGCGAGCGTTATAAAACACTCACCTTGATTTCAATGAAGTTCCAGCGTTTTATTCCGAATAAAATTAAACGAGCGTTTAATTTTACCCAGAATTTTCACTAGCTCCAAACGACTCCAATCCAATTCCATCGCGTAGTGCTCGACGAAACGAAGGCAACACAACTTGTTTCGCCAAATTCCGACCTCGTATGAAAAAGTTATGATAGTTCAAAGTTTATACGAATTTAAATACAACTTAAAATACAATTTATTTTATTAATTTATAACCTAGCAATCTGGACCGTAGATTTTCATCAAGCAATCAAGGCCGCATCCCCTTTCGTTCTTCATCTTCCAGGTGAGAAAACGCACGCGTGAACAAATGAACCCAAGCCGCCCATATGCCCTAATACACGCACCCAACTCCGTCGACATCTAGCTCGATCGGGATGCTCCATTCCAAAGCGCATCTCGTGCTCGACACTCGGTCACAACGCCATGGAGCTCGGACCTCCCTAACGTCTCGATTTGCATGCGCAACTACAAGCCTTTGGACGAGATTTGCCGTTGATTCAAAGCTCCAAACACGATCATAGCCGTTGAATACCTAGATCTCACTCCCCTCTGCAAGTTTCATGTTGGAAGTTTGTTGAATAGATTGACGGATTTGAAGAGATTAGAGGAGAAAGGTTGAAAGTTTCTGGCCGTGCATATGACAATGGCGGTTGTGTATTTGAAACCCTAGTTCTCTTTTATATTTTGCAAAAGTGAAATTAATGAAGTGCTTAAATAGAAAACGACGAACACTACTTATCATGCCTTTCCGAACTCCGATTTGCACGCGGTGACCGACATTTCTAGGGTTTATCCCGCGTTCCGGACACAATGGAACACGTTTCGGAAGCTAATTCGATCGTATGTGAGACTTATAGCGATAAACGATCAATTTAAATTAAATCGATTTAAACTAATTTCTGTGCGTTTTAGCTTGCTCCGGACAAACGGTAAATCCGATTGACATGAAATTTGAAATATTACAATAATATCACATTACGGATCCGATGAAACTAGTTTCGTCGAAATCCGAGACTGTTTGAAAAATGACTATTTTAACTCGTCAAATTAATATTAAAACAATTTCGATGCGTTTCGAGCTGCCACGGTCAAACGACAACTTCGATTGCTACGAAAATTGAAATCCGATAATAACAAATTATTATGGATCCAATGGAACTAGTTTCGTCCAATTCTGAGACTGTTCAAAAATTGGCTATTTTTCAGTCGATAATTAAATATTAAAATATTCAATTTTCACAAATAAATTTTAAATTCAGTTTTAAAAGTTGTATAACATCACTATTACTCCAATATGATAAAATAAAATTTTACAAGTCATTTTTAATCATATTAAACCCGTTATTCAATTATCCAATAAATTCCAATTTTAAAATCTTATTAACTCCATTATAACCCCGATTAAACTTACATTCACTTTGGAAACCAATTTGAATCATATTAAATCAAATTTCAATTATTCACTCTATTTTCATATATTAAATTTCAATATCAAATTAATCTTATCAAATTCAGAATTTAATTATTCAACATTTGTAATATTAAATTTAAACAGTTTTTATTATTCTTGAATCACTATCCTTTGAGATATTCAAACAAACTTAAAATTTTAACTTTTGAAACGAATTAAAATTATAGAACAACCATTTTCATTTTACAGTTATTCAATTATTCAATAAGTTTTAAATATTTAATTTAAACAAATTACTTGATCAATATTCAATATTTGATTTTAAATAGATTTTACTTATCAATCAATTACTCTATTATACCCAATGGATTCAACATTTATTATTATTCCAAACGACTTACAAATTTTTTCTAACACTAAATCACGAAATCTTATTAAATTAGCTATTTTTAATTATCGAAAATTTACGGGTCGTTACACTCTCCCCCACTCAAAAATTTTCGTCCCCGAAAAGGAAAAAGAAGGGAAAAGGAATTAAGTATAGAATTCAACATTAGATATATTTTATTCAAAGTTACCAACTTATAAACATTGAAATTCCATTTATAAAGTCATTACTACACTTTTACTAAGTCATTCCAAACGGCTTTCTAACTTTAAAAGTTAGTTATCAAAACAAGTTATAAAAATTTTAAAACTTGAAAAATTTTCTAACACCCGGATTTTACGGTAAATTTCGGCAGAGTCTCCTTTGCGCGGCTCGATCGAAAAAAAATGACAGTATATATATCACAAATATACATCTTATCAAGTGATGAGGCATCCCGTGGGGAAAAAAGTGCAAAAGTACGGTATGTAATCCGAGATATGTACCTTATATATTATTAGCGAGCATATACGGCTAATATAGCGCGAAAGCGAGCTCCAAATGCGAAGCAAGCGCAATCCGCACCTACTAAACACTCAACAAACCATGAGAAACTTGCATATTATGAAAATAATATCAATATACATCATATAGAAACATAACAACTACATGTGCCAACATAGCAAATGCAACAAAACAACAAATGCAACCATTAATCAATTATCATCCAACTATCATCCAACAAATCCATAATCAATCAATATAAATTCACTTCTCATTAATATTATTCACTTGGTTTTCAATTTTAATCATAGTTGATTCATTAACGTTGGATTTTACTAACATTCATTCACAATTCAATTAGTTAACATTCACTAATTTATATTTACATTAGTTCACTTCCAATTTGAATCAAATTAAATTCTATTTAAATTCATTTAACTTCCAATTTGATTTCAATGATTTATAGCTTTCAATTCCAATGACACTTAATGAATTATATACAATCAACTAACAATCATATAACAACCAACTCATACCCTACATAACCAAATTATTAATTTTACATTCAATTTGGTTTATCTCTTTTATATATATATCCTGTTATATAATTTTTAAAAGAATCATTTTATATTTGGCACCTTAAATTTCCAATATTAACTTTAATTAAGTCCGTAAGCCATACTTATATCATCCGTGAGCAATATAAATCTAATCGCTTATTCGATCACACAATTTCACTTCCAAACTCGTATCGTTCACAGGACTCTCTAGTGCGGACTCAGATTTGGTTCCTTGATTGGAAACTGTTACTCTCCTTGCATAGCCATATACTATGATAGAGAATTTCAGAATCAAATTTAAAATCCATATCCAGGGTTCGCCGTCGAAAATCGAGTGAAAAATCTTAACTTGGATCGATATAAATCATCTCGAAATTTTGTGCTCGAATTTGGATCAAATCGTTATGCGAATAAAATAATATACGTACAATCTCACGTATTACCTTCCAATGGATTTCTATCCAATTTATCTATACTAAATTATTTTATTGACTTCTATTTTTTTCCACTTAATTACTCACAATCCATTATTCAGTTAGCATATTCATTTCTTTACATAGCATATTCTTTAACATTATCTTTTCTTAAACATCTTATCAAAGAATTTGTTTACTCAAGTTCATTTTAAACATTCTATATAATTTGATTAAATTCAATTTCATTTTCCAATTGATTCTTAGCTATAAGAAATTCCTTTGTTTACATTTATTTTATTTTCAGAATTTCAGTTAATAACGAATTTATTCGTGGAACATTTTATTAACCATCACTTTAGTTTTTTAATCATCGTATAAAAGTCTAACCTCTCATAAATGAATTTTCTTAGTTTACAGTTATCTCAAAAGTTACAAATTCAATTCCAATTTCTTTGTTGTTTATATTTATTTCCATAACCAATTTACAAAGATAATATGCAATTCATTTGTCAACTTCCTTAAGCTCACTCATTTATTCAAAAAATTTCATTGATCACTTCAGAATATACTTAAGTATATAACTAAAAAAAATTTTCACAACCAAATTTCCATTTACATATATCTCAATTCCTTTAGAGTTTTTTTTTCCTCACCTGTATATTTCAATTACTTTCAAGTTCTGTTTATTTGTACAATATCTCATTACATATCAAAAACGTCATTTTAACTTTTAATATTTGGTAAGTTTTGTTATACGCTATCAGAATGCAAATTTTGTATTATACCAATTTATAGAATTTCATTTTTTACTTAATTAGAATGTTCACAAATTTAATTTATTTAAATCCTCTTTACCTTTCAACTTTAAAGTTTTCCAAAACAATACGCTTAGATATCTTAATCCTCTTATTTTATAAATTCTGGTTATTCACATTTCATTCAAATAATTTGAAAATTATTAATTAACATAACTTAGAATTTTAAATGCCTGGTTCTTTTCAAATCATCTGAAATAAACATATATACTTATATCTTTATATATATATATATATATATATATATATATATATATATATATATATATATCAAATCATACCTTTGGAGTTTAAACCAAAACCCATTTACCCAAAATAATTTCGATAAAACAAAGCTTCTTAGAAGTCTCCCCCACTTTGAGACTCGAAAATGAACGTCGATGATGCTGCGCAGTCATCACCGAAATTATTTTCCAGCGACATAAGAGAGGAGTAATTAATTCATTCTTTCTTAAAAGTCATTTCAAAATATTTCCTATAAATATTTTCCAACTAATATCACAATATATTTTCTTCAAAACTTTGAGAACTATTTTTCAAAATCTCCGGGTCTTAAATTCAATATTTTCCAATTTAAATCTATTTTAAGTCACCTTTATAAAACATTCTTATAGGATTTTCTTTCTCAAAACATTCCACAATTTGTTTTATTACTGTTCATTTTGTAATTCATCTTATTTATTAAATTACAATATCCAATTTATGATAATAACTAATATTTTAATTCCTAACAACCAGGTAAGCTAGATAAGTCACAATAAATTTTGAAAATAAATTTTTTATACACAAAATATAATTAGGGCAAAATTATTTCATTTACCCAATTTCAAAACAATACTATGTCGAATTGTTCTGTTTAAGTGTTTAGAGATCCCTATCAACGACGTTAATTACTCGTATTGACTAGAATCCATAAGCCACTCAACAAATCAACCGACATAATATAAAACATTTTATATCACTAACAAATACGCTCTCTCATATATATATATATATATACACACACACACACACTCAGCGACTCATCATAGGGTATTACTACCCTATTTATAAAGAGTCAGACCCCACAAAGCTAAGGTTATCGCTAAATCAAAGCTCCGATACCAACTGTAACGACCCGCCTTTTTGGACAATTTAAACCGACGATCAATTGCACATGTCGATTCCAAACCATTCAAAAGGGCAGATGGTTATTGGGGTAAATAAGAAAAGAAAAGAAAGACAAATAAAGGAAATGAAACAACACAGAATCTCGCAGCGGAACGATAAAATATAATAGTCAAATAACAGTTCATGAAACTGTTTACTATACTTTGACAATTATTTATACAACATTTATCAGAGTTATACATATACAACAGAACAATTAAAATAATGCAGCAGATAGCATGATGCAAGGGTAATAATAGTAGTAGTATACCAAATCTTCGTCTTCATCCTCCAGAATAGATCTTCAATAAGCAGAAAAACTCAGGTCTAACCCGAGCGTAATGAAAAGACAAAACACTCGATTCAGGACTAAAATATCCTTATGAAAGTTAAATCAATCGTAAATAAATATGAGTGTAACGGCGTCAGAGATGTTTACGGGGTTTGACATCTCGTATCCAGTGTCAACGTGCATCCAATAACTCAAGAGATGTTACGGGATTTTCCATGATCCGTTAAACTATCTACTATGTAGTAATGTACGCTAAGTAGATAATTCCTATAAGTAATATAAAGTATCAAAATTGCGTTAAGGCATTACCATAATCCCCCTTAACACATTTTTATAATGCCATAGTCTATACAGCACCGTAAGCCCCACCGTAAACTGGTGGTTATCAGAGGGTACCCCATAGGTATAACACAAAACAAAACGTAGTGGTCGTGAATAGGATAATCAGTATGACAAGATACATGAGGCGATACCAACTAGGATACTAGTAGTTGCGTGATTCGGACTGATGTTGAGCATAGCCAGCAGCTATCCCAATACCGCGAAACAACACTCCCAAATCAAGGGGTGCACCCAAATCGCATCACAAATGTAATAGATATGGTATCGAAGAAGTGTGTCCGCTAGAGGTGGCGAACCTCAATGGCCCGGCGCGGCTCCTGTTTTAGTCATGTCAGGGGTCATCCAATATCATTCTCTTTCTTCAATCAACGCGTTCACCAAACCATTTAATTCATTCTGGATCAACACTCCGCGTATACAAGTTATTAAAGTGGTTTTCGGTATCGACAGAGAGTATGTCCATATCCGATCCCGGTCTCTTTAATAACTACGTATTATTACACCGTTGGCTCTTTTATATTTCAAATCGATTCATAATTGATATCAAAATATCATGTTCGCTTCAAAAATCAAATCCATTTCAAATATCATCGTACCTATTCAAATGTAAGATTCCGTTTCAAAATCTTTTCCCGCATCAATATCTCATTTCGATTTCAAAATCATTTCGAAATTCAATTTAGGCCGCAACTTCATTTAACTCAATTCGTATTTAAATTCAAGGTTTAAATATAAACGTTTAACCTTATTAACCAGATTGAAATTTTTTAGAAAATAGTTTAAGTAGTTTAAAAGCAGTTTAAATAATTAAAATAGTTGAAAATACTTAAAATCTTTAAAATGGATTTAAAATAGATAAATTAGTTTAAAATAATTTAAACTGGGTTAAGTAGATTAAAAATAGATTAAAATAGTTTAAGTTTTCAAAATGGTTTATATAACAGAGTAATTTGGAAAACAAATTAAAACAGCTTCAAAACCAATCCATTTCAATTTCCAATTTACCGATTCAATTTCGATTTCAATTCAAATCAATGTCAACTTTGACTTCAAATTTATTCAATTTTACATTCACCTTCAACTTATTCAATTCCAATGTATATCGAGTTTTAGCTTGATTTTTCAAAATATCAATTTTTAACACTTAACAAAATTTTCCTTCAATATTCAAATTTAAATCCCACTTACAAATATGATTCAATTTCAAGCTGAATTTCAAATATCATTTTATATCGCTTTTACTTAGTAATATTCAAAGCTCGAATTAAGGTTCAATCTTTTAAAACGAATAAATTTTCGAACTTCAATCATAACCCAATTTTAAATTTCAAAGTCTCAACTTAAACCATTTAACAATTTCTTTTAACCAAAATTTATTTCAACATTCCAAACTCAATTTTTCGATAAATTCGATTTCTATAAATTTGATTTCTATTTATAACTTTTAAATCAAAACATTTAAATAAATTTCAAATCGATGATTTTAAAAATTATTAATTTAGCCAATTCGGTGTCCGTATATAATTTTCTATCATATGGCCAAGTAATTATTTATTTAAACTAAATGTCAGGGATGAGTATATATTACTTAAACCGATCACAGTGTCATATGTATGCATAACAGTATATATAAGCAGATAGACATCCAAACATTTAAATATCAACCAATAATATCCATCAAAATACATCATCCAATAGACAATACAATTCATGGCAGTTTCATAGTTATCAATGTCAGGTAATTTAATCGCAATTCAATTTTAATTTCAATTTAACTGTCAAATTAATTTTTCAACGGTTAATTCAAATGACAAGCTATATGACAATTAAATTTTTATCAAACAACGACAAATAAAATCATAACATTTCATAATATCAAATTTAACTAGCATAAAGGTATTTAGTATGTTGTGAGCGTTATAAAACACTCACCATGATTTCCATGAAGTTCCAGCGTTTTATTCCGAATAAAATTAAATGAGCGTTTAATTGTATCCGAAATTTTCACTAGCTCCAAACGACTCCAATCCAATTCCATTGCGTAGTGCTCGACGAAACAAAGACAACGCAACTTGTTTCGTCGAATTCCGACCTCGTATGAAAACGTTATGATAGTTCAAAGTTTATACGAATTTAAATACAACTTAAAATACAATTTCTTTTATTAATTTATAACCTAGCAATCTGGACCGTAGATTTTCATCAAGCATTCAAGGTCGCATCCCCTTTCGTTCTTCATCTTCCAGGTGAGAAAACGCACGCGTGAACAAATGAACCCAAGCCGCCCATATGCCCTAATACACGCACCCAACTCCGTCGACATCTAGCTCGATCAGGATGCTCCATTCCAAAGCCCATCTCGTGCTCGACACTCGGCCGCAACGCCATGGAGCTCGGCCCTCCCTAACGTCTCAATTTGCGTGCGCAACTACAGGCCTTTGGACGAGATTTGCCGTTGATTCAAAGCTTCAAACACGATCATAGCCGTTGAATACCTAGATCTCACTCCCCTCTACAAGTTTCATGTCGAAAGTTTGTTGAATAGATTGTCGGATTTAAAGAGATTAGAGGAGAAAGGTTGAAAGTTTCTGGCCACGAATATGATAATGGCGGCTGTGTATTTGAAACCCTAGTTCTCTTTTTTATTTTGCAAAAGTGAAATTAATGAAGTGCTTAAATAGAAAACGACGAACACTATTTATCCGGCCTTTCCAAACTTCGATTTACGCGCGGTGACCGGCGTTTCTAGGGTTTATCCCGCATTCCGGACACAATGGAATAGGTTTCGAAAGCTAATTCGATCGTATGTGAGACTTATAGCGATAAACGATCAATTTAAATTAAATCGATTTAAACTAATTTCTATGCGTTTTAGCTTGCCCCGGACAAACGGTAAATCCGATTGACATGAAATTTGAAATTTTACAATAATATCACATTACGGATCCGATGAAACTAGTTTCGTCGAAATCCGAGACTGTTTGAAAAATGACTATTTTCACTCGTCAAATTAATATTAAAACAATTTCGATGCGTTTCGAGCTGCCACGGTCAAACGACAACTCCGATTGCTATGAAAATTGAAATTCGATAATAACAAATTATTACGGATCCAATGGAACTAGTTTCGTCCAATTCCGAGACTGTTCAAAAATTGGCTATTTTTCAGTCGATAATTAAACATTAAAATATTCAATTTTCACAAATAAATTTTAAATTCAGTTTTAAAAGTTCTATACCATCACTGTAACTGTAATATGATAAAATAAAATTTTACAAATCATTTTTAATCATATTAAACTCGTTATTCAATTATCCAATAAATTCCAATTTTAAAATCTTATTAACTCCATTATAACCCCGATATAACTTACATTCACTTTGGAAACCAATTTGAATCATATTAAATCAAATTTCAATTATTCACTCTATTTTCATATATTAAATTTCAATGTCAAGTTAATCATATCAAATTCGGAATTTAATTATTCAACATTTGTAATATTAAATTTAAACAATTTTTATTATTCTTGAATCACTATCCTTTGAGATATTCAAACGAACTTAAAAATTTAACTTTTGACACGAATTAAAATTATAGAACAACCATTTACGTTTTACAGTTATTCAATTATTCAATAAGTTTTAAATATTTAATTTAAACAATTTACCTGATCAATATTCAATATTTGATTTTAAATAGATTTTACTTATCAATCAATTACTCTATTATACCCAATGGATTCAACATTTATTATTATTCCAAACGACTTACAATTTTTTTTCTAAAACTAAATCACGAAATCTTATTAAATTAGCTATTTTTAATTATCGAAAATTTACGGGTCGTTACACTTCTAATGCTCACGGCCATGCCTCCCCACCTCCATATTGCCCACGGCAAAGCGCCATTAGGAGGAGAAGAGGAAGAAGTAGATTAAGAAGAGGTTAGAGAGTAATTAGTGGATTAGTGCTTAAGCACTCCACTCTTTTTAACCGTCCTACCCCTCTGAGGGAGAAGACATTAATGAGCGAAAGAAAACTGGAAAATGAAGAAAAAGAAGAATGAGAATTATAAAGAAAATGAGAAGAATGGGTAGGTATATATAGGAAAAGTAAGGAGTGGTGAATTACAAAATTAACCCTTTACACAACTACCAAATTATCCTTACTTTATCTTACTTTTTTAGCACTTACCTTTACCTTGTCACATCACTACTTTATGTCTTAATCACTTAATGCATACGAAAAACAAAGTAAAGATTTTATTTGATTTGATTTGACATGATTTTGTCCTTTTATGTTTACTTTTTCTTAATAATTTTCTAGAAATTTCTAACATTAATTAGTAAAAGTAAACTTGATTATTTAATTGTTAATACTTAACATATTTAAAAATGTGTATATGTATATATACATAAATGTGCAACAACGTTGCGGTAACTTTTATTCGACAAAACATTGATTTTTGACAAAATGTTTTACGGTCACATTTTGACATTTTTATTAAACTATTTGTTTGTGTAAACCAAATTTAAAAATTAATTTGTATAATATCATTTAAAAATATAAACACTCATAAATGAATTAAAATAATTTATTTCACCATTGAAGCTTACTTTTGCAAAATCAAGATTTCGTCACTTTTGTTGATATAAGCAATTATTTCTATTTTTGTTTGTATCTCTCTTTGCAAATCCTGTCTAATTTTATTTAAATCGTAAAATGTTATGTATATTATATTTAAGATCATTTTAACTAGTATATTTTAAAGTGGTCAAATTCTGAGTCATTACATTCTCCTCTTCATAAAAGAATTTCGTCCTTGAAATTACAAGGACGGAAAAATATAACAAAAAAAAACAACAATTAATGAAAGATAAGCACACCAAAAATAGTAATATCACCCATAACCCTGGTCCGAGGTACGGTGCCTTATCCTATCCATTTTATTTTTTAAATTAAGGTAATTTCATTTTTAAAATTCCTAGGTTGATTTACTAAACTAGACAAATTTTACTTGGGCACCTAACCTAAGCTCACTCGGATTTTCGAACCAGTCAAAACGCCGAAAACGTGTCCATTCTAAAACTACGAATCATAACTACCAATTAATTCATAATATTTGATAAATATTCAATACTATTAAATTTATAGGATATAATTTTCAATTATACAAGTTAATCTAAGTAATCATTTATTCTACAGTTGTGCTTTAATACATATCAAATAGCAATACAAATAAATATACCGCTGCACATCTCGGATGAGAGAGACAATAATTACCATTCTTGCTAACTCAATAAACATGTCAAATGCAGAATAAAATAATAAGTAGGAAAAGGTACAACAACATAACATAAACAACAACCAATAACAGATAAACAGGAAAAAGGTTTTATTATTTTAGGAGCTGCATCACTATCACTTGTGACTGCCTACGTACCCCTATAAAATTGGGTACCCAATTATATACAGGATCAAGCAACGTAGTTCCCCTACCGCAAATAGGACTCATGGAGCCTACGATGCACAAACAAAATGCAATTCCCAAAACTACGCACTTAAGCTTAATCATCAATTTCATATTTTCCAATCTAATTACCTTCAAGGAAATTATCTCTTTGGACTTTATTCTCGAATCCTTATTTCAAATTTTTTGAAATATATATATATGTACATATCTTTTATTTTCAAACTAGTCCTTTACTTTGGAATCTTAAAACAAATCACTTTTTGAAAACAATATTAATATACAAGAATACAAAACTAATAATAAATTGGTGCATCCCTCTATTCCAATAGCGGCCTACACAGAGGCTATAGAACATCTGCACCTCCTTGCCTCTACGTTTCGTAGATTATGGGTTACTCGAATCTTTGGTAACATAACAAATCGCTTTATCTCCCGAAGTGGTAAATTATTTTCACTAATAATTACAAACACTACTACTATATAATAATCTCCATTTCCAAATCCTTTCAAACATTATTTTAAAACCATCGGGTTTAGTCCTCGAAATTCTTTCCATTTATAAAACACCTTTATAAAATCGTTCTTTATATAAACCGCTTTTATATAAAGTCATGTTGAAATATTTATTCTCAAATATTTCTATTTCTTTAAAATTTCGTAAACTTTCATTTGAGAAACCAACTTTGAAAACAATTCCATTGACGTCAGATTATTATGACTAATTATAACAATTAAATGAACCAATATTATCGCTAAACACCCTATAGTCAAATTATGAAATAAATCAAATGGTGTTAGCATACAAGTATTTTCTATGCCGCCCATGCATATGGATAATTAATTTCTCATAAAGTGGTCGAGCAAAGTCAACAATCAACAAATAATAATCATTGCTCATAAGCTGGTCAAGCCTAATATAAACAGTTAATCAATAAAATAAACACAACAATAAATGATAATCAATGATTTATTCTATCAAATATTTATAACAAATTTTATTTTTTCTTGGTTTAAAATGGCTTGATATTTATTTTGGAGCATCCGGGCTTTTCCTTCGGCATGTTCCATCACTCGCCCAATTACCCTTAGATCTCAAAGATGAAACACGTATACTAGTCATTTCCACATACCTCATTCAGTATTTAACTTTCATATTACTAAACTTGGAATTATTAGTTATTCAAAATTGAGTACTCACCATAAACCAAACCAAACTTCCTACCAACATTGAAATCACCACAACACATCATCTGAATCATTACTAAACTCAATCAAAACTTCTCCAATTCAACTCCTTCTTGCTCCTAACTCTAGACAATCACTTCTACTTTTTCTTTGCACTTGGGCATGCCCTCATCATCACCTCGTGCTTATGCCATCACCTTCAACCACCTTCCAATGCTCAAGACTATGCCTCCCTACCTTCATATTGCTCATGACGAAGGCCCATTAAAGAAGAGAAGAGGAAGACGTTGATTAAGTAGAGGTTAGAGAGTAATTAGTGGATTAGTGCTTAAGCTCTCCACTATTTTTAACCTTATTACCTCTCTTAAAGAGTAGAAGACATTATTTTGCAAAGGAAAGCTAAAAAATGATGAAGAAGAAGAACGAGAAGTGTGAAAAAAGTGGAAAGAATGGATGTGTATTTATAGGAAAAGTAAGGAGTTGTGATTTACAGAATTAACCCTTTAAAAATTATTAAAATTTCCTTACCTTTTCAACACTTACAATCACTTTGTCACATCACTACTTTATGTCTTAAGCACTTAATTCATAAGGAAAATAAAGTAAAGATTTTATTTCATTTTATTTGACATGATTTTGTCCTTTTATGTTTGCTTTTTCTTAAGGATTTTCTAGAAATTTCTAACCATAATTAGCAAAAGTAAACATGATTAGTTAATTGTTAATAATACATATTAAAAAAAGTATACGTGTATATATACATAAAGGTGCAACGACATTGCGGTAACTTTTATTCGACAAAAACGTTGATTTTCGACAAAATGATTGACGAACACATTTTGACATTTTAGTTAAACTATTTATTTATGTAAACCAAATTTAAAAATTAATTTGTATAATGTTATTTATAAATATAAACACTCATAAATTAATTAAAATAATTTATTTAACCATTGAAACTTACTTTTGTGAAATCAAGATTTTGTCACTTTTGTCGATATAAGCAAATATTCCTATTTTTTTGTGTATTTCAATTTGCAAATCCTATCTAATATTATTTAAATAATAAAATGTTATTTATTTTATATATAAAATCAGTTTAAATAGTATATTTTAAAGTGGTTAAATCATAGGTCGTTGTATGAATCTAGATGAATTTCATTTTTAAAAGGTATATTAATAGATTTACTCTTTGTACATCTAAACCAATTCACATATACCATATAAAATAGGATCTGTAAAGTCGCGGATGTGAATTCTAAACCGTTTAAGTTCTAACAATTATATTATAATACCATTACCTAGGGATTCCAAATTATATAAACCTTCAAATTAATTCTGTATGTAAAATTAAAACCTCATCTTTAATTCTAAATAGATATGTAAATGGGATTTAACTAATTATCGACATAATAATAATTTTCGTACATAGATCCATTCACCTTAAACATTGATTGAACAAATGCGCAGTAGAAATCTTTAAGCTCTCCGCTTTTTGATTTGATTCGTGTATTGGTCTTCTTCTATATAGCAAATTTGATTTCAACATAGATAATTACTTAGTAGCACCCCTAAAATAAATAAAATTTTATAGACTAAAATACCCTTAGAAAGCTGCGAACTTTCTTTCATCTTAATTCCATTACCTTCTTACGTCAGTTTCTTACCGTTAAAACTACCGCTTTTTCAAAACCTAGTTTCGAAATCAATGAAGAAAAAAATTCAATTTTTGACTACTAAGTTATTTTTTGGGTTTATAGACTTTTTTAAATGTAGTTTTGAAGAAAATATGAATTGGGTTTCTAAATCAATGAAGAAAAAATTTAATTTTTCGCTACTAAGTTATTTTTTGGGTTTACAGACTTTACAAAGAAAAAATTCAATTTTTCACTATATCTGAATCAATGAAGAAAAAATTCTAAACCTAGTTTCTAAAACGGTGGAGAAAAAATTCAATTCTTCATGTTTTGCGTGATGGAAGGGTAGTTCTGGAAATGGTAGGTGGCTACTAAGTTATTTTTTGGGTTTACAGACTTTTTTTTTTGTTTTTTGGGGGCTACTAAGTAAATACTCGGGTTGAAATAGAATTTGCTCTTCCATATATCTTGCTAGGAATTTGAATGCTTGCAATTCTCTTTTCCTTTATTCGATTTGAAATTTACTTCAATGAATTTTTTGTTTCAATTGAGGAAAAAGAAAAAAATGGAATCTACCAATTTAGAGCTTGGGTCTAGAATGAGAAAGGTAGGTGTTAAGCATGTATTTATAGGTAAAATTTATAATTATTATTGATTGATCTGATTCTCGAAACCCGATTACGGAAATGCCACTAGGGCCAATATTTGGCAATCCTCACCCCGTTATCCAAATTTGATACGTTACATATATTTTCAGACCGGAAATGATATTCAAACATAATCGGATAGATCCCAGTGACTATTTCAAGTTTTGTGAAAATTAACTACTTTAGCCTTTTATGTAAAATTATATTTTACCCTCATTAATATTTTACTTTATTATTAAAAAAAATTACGTTGTTATAAAATTTTAAATTCTTGTGGTTTAAGATTGAGGAAATAAAGATTATTAAAAGGTATCCACAAAAAATGCTAACATCCTTTTAAATAGGCAGATGAGTTTAAGAATGTCCTGAAATAGTGCTTACGAACTCTTTTGAAGTTTTACCTAAAAATTTAAAATGACTATATTTTTTAACTTTCAATCTACAAGTTTTGATGCATTATTTAACCTACAAAATTTTCAAATTTAAGTTCATATTTTAAACATTTTGAACATCTTTTTATGCATAAAATAAAATGTACCATATTACATGAATAACATACTATATCGACAATATTAAATAGTCAGTAATATAAATTTTAAATAAAAAATTAAACTAACCATAGTTTCTTAACCCATATCAAATACCCCATTTTCAACTCATTTCAACATACAAAAGTGCTTTCCCATTTCACCAACTATTCCCTTTTAAACACCCATTTCAAATACCCTATCTCAAATGCCCAATATGATGAACGATGGGTGCACCACTAATATTTTAAACCATAGATGTATTATATGGAATTTAAAGAATGCTAATCAATCCGTATAGGCAGAATTTAATAATTTCAAACTTAGATGTGACTACAACTTAAAATCACTACCGAAGATAATTTATTTCTAAAGTATTTTATGGAATTTTGTAAAAAGAATCGGCAGTAGATTATATAATGAATTTTAACAAATTACCTAAAATAATTTACTTTGGACATATTTTTTATACTAGAGTATCATAAATCAACTAGTGATAAATCATTTGTCCGACGATCACAAAAGTTACCTAGCTATCATGATATTTAGTAAAAATTGTTTTGCATTTCACGATATAAAATTATTGTAAAAATTAATTTTTTTACAATGAATATATAATTTTTTACGATGATAAGGAAATGTCGCTGATAGAAACAAAATTAACAGCATGTAAAAAACATTGTTAAAGTATTATTTTTAGCATTGTTATGAAAACATTTTCTGCATATTAAATTTACAAATGATACATTGAGTTGTGAAGTTTTTCTTTTTAGTTTACATTATTGGAATTTTAACATTTAATAAAAATAATAAGCCATGGTAAAATTCATTGAAGAAGACAAATTTTCAATAAAAAAAACAATTGTTCGATTTTAATCAACATCAAGTAAATGTTATAGGGAAACCATATATGACAAAATGGAAGGGTAAAACTGTTATTTATTATTGTTAATTATAATTTCAAAGAACATTGTAGAAAATATTACTATTGCAACTTTTATGCAAAATAGTTTCCATGAATACCATATTGCAACCTTTTCTTTGACATAATTATTCAATAATTAAAGATTTTGCAGCATCTTTGTTAGCACCAGAATTGGTCACTAACACCCTTAAGAAAGATTGTGTAGAGAGATTAATGAAGAAAGTAAAGTTAAACAGAGGATAATATGCAGATTTAAATGCAGAAAATATAAACACCAGATTTATAGTGGTTCGGCGTAATTGCCTACGTCCACTTTGGGGTTAATCTTTATTGCTTTTCTCGATAATCGATTACGGATACAATCCGTATACCAATTATATTGAATACAATTGCTAAGAAAAAAAGATAAGTCTTGAATGTGTCTTGAATGTGGCAGAGTCCCCCGGTGTTCTCGAAAAAAGGTCCATTTCATTGTGCCCCTGCCTCTCTATTTATAGACAAGGTAGGTTGGACTTCCCTGGTGGGCCTAACAGCTTGGTATCTCGGCCCAATATAAGTAATCTTCGAATGCTGAACCAAAAATGCCGAGCAGCAGAGTGTCGATCGAAATCTTCATGCCGAACGAAACAATGTGTTGCGTGAGAGGTGCAGGCCGACCGAGAATCGACGTCGGACGGGGTAAGTGCCGAACGAAGCTATAATGCCGAACAGTCCAGGAATGATGAGTGAGGCATGAATGCCGAGTGCTCTAGAAGCTGAATTCTCTTGAATACCAACCGAATCAGTTGTGCCGAAGGTCCCTGTAATGCCGAACAATCTCTAATGCCGAACGTCCCTGAATGCCGAGCGTTCTCTAATGCCGAACGCTCCTACATGCCGAGTGCTCCTGACTACCGAGCGCTCTCTAATGCCGAACATCCCTGAATGCTGAATGTTCTCTAATTTCGAATGCTCCTGAATGCCGAGCGCTCCTGACTGCCGAGTGCTCTCTAATGTCGAACGTTCCTAAATGCCGAGCGCTCCTGAATGCCGAGAAGTGTGGAATTCCGAGCGAGATTGGATGTCGAACAACTTTGTCATGCCGAACGACCTTCAATGCCGATCAAACATAGATGCCGAACGGCCCGGTCGTGCCGAATGAGAATGCTGAGTCCTTAGTTTCGTGGTCAAACCTCCAGGTAACACTTGCCCCCCAAAGTGTATCACGTGGTCGTACGTGGTGCGCTTTGAATCACATGTCCACGGTGCTTTGCTCTGAGCCATGGTTTAGTTTCCTCAATGGTGACTTCCCTTAACCGCCAGTTGAGGCGATGTGTGCCGAACACCATGCTGATGCCGAACAGTATAGCCGAGGCCGAATGCTCCATGTATGTCGAACGGCTTTGTATGCTGATGCCGAACGATGTAGCTTTGACTGGTTCTACCGGTTATCGTCTCTTCGACTTCCCCTCTTCTCTTATAAAAGTCGACATTATCCTTCTTCTTCTCTTCTTTACTTTCACCTCGTTATCTTGTATTCACGAACCTCACCTTTTAACA
This sequence comes from Allium cepa, assembly GCA_030765085.1. Classification (NCBI taxonomy): domain Eukaryota; kingdom Viridiplantae; phylum Streptophyta; class Magnoliopsida; order Asparagales; family Amaryllidaceae; genus Allium; species Allium cepa. The sequence goes on from CM060935.1 coordinate 391,122,993, forward strand.
AACTCCAATAATTTGTTCCTTTCTCGAGCATCATCCCCTGCATCACCCTTTTCCCAAGCCATTTGGAATTAATTAAAGTCGTGCCCTTAACTCCAGAATTCTCCCGAGCTTCAATCTATTTGCTAGGTATCGACCCCTTTTGCTTAAATGCTTTCCTTGACTAAAAGTTTTAATATGAGGCTTAAGTTCATAGATTAGAACCGTGGCCAATACATATTTCGTGGATGAAAGGGTCGAACTGCAATTAGGGCATGTTCTAGGGCTAGATGACGTAGAGAAAAGGGGAAGTGGTCAGAGGCAAGCACATGAGGTTGTTGATGGAGGATGTACTATGGTTCGGTATGGCTCTCTCATGCCGAAGGTTATTAGAGGGAAGAGCAGAGGAGGAGTAGGAATTGGCTAGAGCGTCGAACAACACGGTCCGGTATGACTTGCTGAACGACTTGACCAAGTCATTCGGTATGGATGGAGGAGAAATATAAAACCATTGTTAAGGGAGAAGTGCCGAGCATTGGGGCTCGGCATAAACTTGGCTCAGCATGATTCGCCACATGCCGAGCAGTGGAGTGGAAAAATAGGGAGGAACTACGAACTGCTTAGGCTGCCGAACGATATTTCGGCCGATCAATGCGTAGGCCGAACGGTCATGAATGCCGACCGATAGTTAGGCCAAAGAACATTTTGGCCGAACGATACTTAGGCCGAACAACATTTTGACCAAACGATACTTAGGCCGAACAACATTTTGACCAAACGGTACTTAGGCCGAACAACATTTTGACCGAATGGTACTTAGGCCGAACAACATTCTGACCGAACGATACTTAAGCCGAACAACATTTAGGCCGAACGATAATTAGGCCGAACGATATTTCGACCGAACGATACTTTGGCCGACCAATAGTTTGGTCGAACGATACTTAGGCCGATCAACATTTACCTTGCCTAATCTTATGAAAAAAACAAGGATAAGGACCTAAGTAAACTAGCATATCGAACTAACCTGGACTGATAACTTCCTAGTTTCAGTAATCACAAGCCTGAACCTAAATCGACAAAAACGGATAATTTCCTCTAACGTATAGCGCCAATGTTTGAGTCCGAAATTGAAAACACCGTAGGGTAGGTTTTTGGAGACAGCCAGCGATGACGGTCTTCGAAGGCGACGATTCGAAGCTCAACTTTATACCATTAACTCCGTGACTTTCAATTTCTCAGCACTTATACTTGAATTATCATACTAGTCCACACACCACATGGGGGGAATACTTGTGTTGTTAAGTCTAACGTCGATTGTTTTTTAAGTATAGTTCAAACAGGTACTCTACTAGATTCAGCTTCTACCAAAGATGTCTAAGAAATCTAGTTTCGCCACGATCTCAGATAGGCCCGGGCCGTCATCCAAACAAGGAGTCGCAGATACTTCAAACTCGTCGACTTCCCCTGCTCATAACTTAGCTCCCGACGCCCTGGAGGCATCAATTTTCTTGGACAACCCGGTCGATTCATAGGCTTCGAAGATCAATGAAAGTGCACTCCGTCGGATATGCTCCGTCCATGGAATTCCCTTCGACGACGTATTAGTTCCATCGGGCACGATCGTCCACACTTGCCCCCAGTTGGATATACAGCTTGTAATAAGTTTATGTGTTGGGTCTGTAGAGTGCCACCGTTCAACTTATTTCTTCGGGATGTGCTGCAGTACATTGACATTGCCCCATCACAACTGCACCCAAACGGTCACGCCTTCATTTATGGTACCTACATCCTCTTCATGAATGTCCTCTCTAGGCCTCCAACCCCGGGTGACATCAGATATATATATGATCAAGAAGCGGAGAGATAGCCCCTCCTTCATGTTTCTCGAGCCGCACCACAAATGCCAAATCTTAACTGGGGCATGCAGCAAGTTCGCCCTGCACAAGAAGGATTGGTTTTATGTGCGTTGCCCTCCTGGTTTCGCGAGGAGATCGGTGGAAGGAACTAAGTCCTTTCTCTGGATTGATATTCATACTTGGTCAAAGCCATGCCTCTTCTAACTCTTTTTTCCATCTTTTCAGGTATCAATCCACGTCCTGACGGCCGTGGATATTCTGAAGCTGTCGAAGCTATTAGAGCCCTTCTTGCCGACGAACAGGACATCCGAACTCTCATTACAAATGAGTCACTTTCGAGGTTTGGACTGTTGGCAGAAGGTCATCGGATAAGCCTTCCTCAGGGCGTTTCCATAACCAGGCCCGCCTCTGGTAAAGGGAAAAAACAAGCTAAGTCTTCAGCACGCAACGCTCCTGGTGTACTAGAAGAAGGAGAAATCAAAGAAAATGAAACACCTGAAGCACAAGATGAGGAAGTTGTTCCTACTCAGGACCCATTAGTTGAAGTGCATGACATCGAAACGTCATCCTCCCCTTCGAAGAGGAAAAAGAAACTGACGTACAAGATAAGGAGGGAAAAAGTTGGTGCAACATCTAAAGTTACTCTTATTCCAACAGAGAAAGAGGCTTCCTCACAACATTTAGAAAGTTTCTTAAAGGGCCTCTCGAACCTCACGATACCTGACGATTTACTTAATTATGATTTCAATGATCCTGAGGCGCTTACACTTCACTCGCCCATCAGAGAAGTTGCAGACGTTCAAGCCCAAACTCAGTGAGAAAAAACTCCCATTAGTAAAGAAACTGGCCCGTTGGGGGGAAACACTAGGACACACACAAACAAATGCACTTCACCTTGTACTTAATTTTCCGCCATCACACCACTCTTTGCTAATTTATTGTTTTTTTAATTCTGTGCAGGTGACATGGGGCGTACACATGAAATCAATCGTCTCCGTGGGCCATCTATCTTCCATCACTCTAGACGAGACTCAGGTTCCAAAAAACGTCGGGACAGAGACGACCATGGAGATAGGGATTATCATTCCCAGGACTCATTATCTCGGTAGAAAACGTATTGTCAGCCCAAATACTACCAACATCCCCTTTCTCACTCGGGGCAAAGCAAAGATAAACCCGACAATAAGGGGTCACAATCTGATGTTCCCCGTGATCAACACTCTGATTCCACCTCCACCCGACAGTTCCAGGATCCTCACAGGAGAGCTGAACTTTCGAAGCCGTCTCCTCCTGTTCTTGCAACAGATCCATCAGTATCGGAGAAACTGGCTGAGCTTAAAGTTAAATTCCCAAAAATCTGCTTTGATGGTCTGAAGTTTCTCCCGGCAATCCATCATATTCCTAGAGATGTCAAGCAGAGTGCTGTCGCCTGCACCAACGACGTCTATGTTCAGCATGACGTGTTCGTTCATCTTGTAGTGAAAGTGTCTGAAGTCTCCATAGAACGCCAACATGAGATTGATCGCTTGAAGCTTGATTCTATTCATGACAAAGACATTATCAAAGCTTAGGACGAAGAGATTGCATCTTATAAATCTCAACTTGAGGCCGCCCAGCAGAGCGCCAAGGATACCGCCGAAGCCGTAACTCGTCTGTAATCGACTCACAAAAAAGAACTCGACGAGGTGGTACAACGCTGTGGAGCTTTGGCTTTGGAAAAAGACTCGGTGCAAAAAGAGAGGGATGCATTCTATCTTCGAGTTAAGGAACTTAAGGAGCGACTCCACAAAGAGCAAGAAGAGAAGATTGATGCCCAAGAAGAGTCGCAACCGTATTGCGACGAGATCGTTGCAACGTGACTCCTAAAGGCAAAACTTGAGGGCGAGCTTTCTAAAGTTGAGGCACTGAAGAATGAAGCCCGCGAAGAGGGCAAAAAGATAGCATCTATGGAAATCGACTCCCATCTTGAGGCGGCCAAGGAAGAAGGTAGAGAAGAAATCAAAACCATGTTTGACCCGCTTATTGCCGAATACAATGCCCGCGTTCTCATGAGATTGAACGTAACTTTTCTGGGCGAGGGCCATCTCGAATCCTTGGCCGAGGCATAGGAGACTCTAATTGAAATCAAGAAGGCTGAACACGGTATCGAGGAGGTTGATGATGGGGCCTTGATAAAAGAATTTCCTAAGGGAAATGAGTCTTCGGACCTGTCAGCGGCTAAAGCTATTTATTGCAAAGGCTCCCCCTCAATAATATGGAAAGAAGTTATTACCGGTCCATCCGAGATTGAGTCTCCAGCTCGTGTGCCTACCCAGCCGGCCGGTCAGTCGATACTCGATCCTTTTGAACAGCTTACCGGCTATGACCTGGAGGACCCCAGCCATGGTGTTTATGCTTTGTCCCCTATTCCAGAGGGTGAGACCCCCCTGACGGTTGAGAGCAAGCCGGAACCTGGTCAGCAACTCCTTTGCTTCAACATTCCAAGAGTTTTCGTTTTTCATCAGAAGCTATCGCATTCTAACACTTGCTTTTCGTGATTTTATGCAGGTCGTTCTGATCTTGAGCCCACTCCGAGGAGCGATGTCGCCAAGGAGGTTAGGGCAAAAAAGAGTGAAGCCACTCACGCAGGAGAAGCTCCCGGTCCTGATGCTCAGGTGATCGGAGCGCTTGACGAGGACAAATCTGAGACTTCCTCTCCCATCGATGGGAGTTATGAAGTTGAAATTACAGGCGTCTCTGAGCACACATTCGAACGGAGCATGAAAGAGCAGCTTGACAAAGAGAAGGAAAAAATGATCAAGATCAAGGTCGAACCTCAAGCTGTGGACCCGGACGATCCTTTGAACAAGCCGTCGAAGGTCATTCTCCTAGGAGGGTCCAAACCCATGGATGTTCCTCATACTTCTTCAGCTGTCACTCCCCCATCAAAGAAAGCTATCAAGGGTAAACGTACCGGGGAGGAGTCATCGGGCAAAAAGTCGAAGAAGTAAAAGAAGTAGTCTTCGCTCTCGTTCAACAGGAGCTGGTTTAGATTATGTATTTATTTTTGTTTTCATAGTTTATGTAAATGAATTTTGACTCCGAGCTTCGGAGGAGTTGTAGTAGGAAATTATTTTTGATGAATAAAACTTAGTTCTTTTCCCTCTCAAAGGACTGTTGTTGTTTGGTTTTTTGGTATAACCGTTGTAAAAACTCGAGCTACTGCGAGTTATGTCAACTTCTCGATTCATCTTCAGACAAGTTGACAACTTTTTGGCATTTGCACATTCTTGTATCCCACGCTCTGGGGACTTAGAATATTTTCCAATCTGTATGCCAAGGGCTTGATAACTTCAAGCCATTTATATCCAGTCTGCCCTCAAGGGACTTGGGCATTTAAATTGTTTATACTCGAGTCCGCACTCTGGAGACTTGGAGGTTTTGAATTGTTTATACTCGAGTCCGCACTTTGGGGACTTAGAGTACTCCGTCTGCACTGCGGGACTTGGAGATTTCGAGTCGTTTATGCTCGAGTTTGCACTCTAGGGACTTAGAGTACTCCAGTCACACTACGGGGACTTGGAGATTTCGAGTCGTTTATACTCGAGTCCGCGTTCTGGAGACTTAGAGTACTCCAGTCCGCACTCCTGGGACTTGGAGATTTTGAGTCGTTTATACTCAAGTCCGCCCTCTGGGGACTTAGAGTACTCCAGTCCGCACTCCGGGGACTTGGAGATTTTGAGTCCTTTATACTCAAGTCCGCACTCTGGGGACTTAGAGTACTCCCGTCCGCGCTCCAGGGACTCGGAGATTTTGAGTCGTTTATACTCGAGTCCGCACTCTGGGGACTTAGAGTACTCCAGTCCGCACTCCGGGGACTTGGAGAATTCAAGTCGTTTATACTCGAGTCCGCGCTCTGGGGACTTAGAGTACTCCAGTCCGCACTCCGGGGACTTGGAGATTTCAAGTCGTTTATACTCGAGTCCGCGCTCTGGGGACTTAGAATACTCCAGTCCGCACTCCGGGGACTTGGAGATTTCAAGTCGTTTATACTCGAGTCCGCGCTATGGGGACTTAGAGTACTCCAGTCCACACTCCGGGGACTTGGAGATTTTGAGTCGTTTATACTCGGGTCCGTGCTCTTGGGACTTAGAGTACTTCAGTCCGCACTCCGGGGACTTGGAGATTTTGAGTCGTTTATACTCGAGTCCGCACTCTGGGGACTTAGAGTACTCCAGTCCGCACTCCGGGGACTTGGAGATTTCAAGTCGTTTATACTCGTTCGTACGTCAGACAGAGTAATGTATCTCTCAGTCATTTGTTACAGCGTTATCATGCACAGAAACATCGACAATTCATGGGAAAAAGAAATGGCTTCTAGCCTTTATTAATGCAAATAAACTAAATTGTCTTTTTACATGCCGTAAACTAGTAATAAAAACTTGCTGGAAATAAATGCAACTAAAATATGATAGAAATGAACTAAGTGTAATAATACCGCAAATGTTCACTATTCCATGCTCGGGGGAGTGTCGCACCATCGACGGTCGCTGGCTTGAAAGTTCCTTCTCTAAGCTTCCGTTCGATGACGTATGGACCTTCCCATGCGGGGCTCATGTGTGATGGAACTGGGAAAACTCATTTCAAAACGAGATCACCCACACCAAAGATTCTTGGTCGAACTTTTTCATTATAATATCGAGCAACTCGGTGCTTGTACGTGGCCGCTCTTAAATTGGCTTCTTCGCGTTTTTCATCAATGAAGTCCAACGATTCCAGCAAAAGATCTCGGTTTGACTCAGGGTCATATAAGTTACCCGATGTGATGGGACTTCAAGTTCTACGTGTTGAGTCACAGCTTCTATGAAGATTTTGATTGCTGACAACAATATTAAAGCGATCGACAAATCAAGACCTACATATGGTACTCTAGATTATAGGTTGATTATTTGATGTTATAATAGTAATAAAATTGTCAAAATCTATCCTCAAATAATCATGCACAAAATATAATATATATATATACACATTTATATAGGTTGTGCACTTTATTGTGCAATTTAACAGAGACCGGTCGACCGGTCCAAATATAGGCGGTCGACCGTTCCTGTTGGATGTGCACAATAAACGTGCACACATGCACATAACGACTATATTTTTAAAAAACCTGTCTACCGGTTAGTTTTTGACCTGTCGACCGTTTTTAAACAGAGAGCAACTTCTTCCAAAAGACACATCCTTCTTCAATGGTTGCGTCTCTTCTTCTTCATCAATAATCATAACTTTTGACTGCAACTTTTCACCAAGGGTTATAACTATTTTCTCTCTATAAATACACATCAATATCATTGATTAAAACAACAAGTTTTATTAAGATTATATATGCTCTCTATCTATTCTCTGAATTCACTTGCATTCAAAAAGCTCTAAACTACTTTCATTCCTTATTGAATCATTGACACTATCTCATATATTTTGATTCAATAAGCAATATAAATTCCATAATCTTCACAAACATCATTCACAATTTGAGGATAAGATTATAGGAAGAGTGTACTACAAGTGACAAATCCGTGTTTACAAGAACACAAGTTGTCAACAACAATTGTATTTGTTTTTGTTGAAGTCCTCGTGTTGTAAGAGGCAAGTGTTGAAGTCCTCGGTGTTGTAAGAGGCAAGTGTTGAAGTCCTCAGTGTATTAGAGGCGTGAAATCCCGTTCGGCTGTTCGGGTATTGTAAACCTGTTCCTCCGGGTGAAGCGAGGTAGTTAATAGTGAAAATCCAGATAGGAGTCTGGGACTGGACGTAGGACGGTGCTCCGAACCAGTATAAAAATCTCTGGTGTGATTTTTCTATTTTCTATTTACAATTCTATTATCATCTATTTCTGCATTTGTATTGTAATCCATATTACACGATCCGTGTATACTATATTAGCACATATAATTGTATACACACCGCACTTTCATTTGGTATCAGAGCATAGCGCACTTTCAATTAGTATCAGAGCCTGGTTTTCTAGAGATCGTAACAACATCCTAGAATAAATGGTTACAAAGAGATCTAGTCAAGGCAATAAGAAGAGGAAGAGCAATAAATAACAATCAAAGGAGCAAACAAACAAATGCTTTATGGCAAAAGATAACGAGGTTAGTGATCTAACTTTTGATGATATGATAGAAATAAATTCAGAACTTCTAGACACTTTAAAAAGTCTCAAAAGAAAATATAAGGAAGCTCTAGAAAATCAGAAGAAAGCAGAATTCGAAAGAGATATGCTTAAAGACGAGAAGAGAATATTAGAAGAAGAACTTGAGAAAATTCAAGATTCAGACAATTCTCAACTCGCTCTATTAAGTCAAGAAATAGAAGCTCAAAAAGAAAAGAATAATGCTCTAGCTTCTGAAAATCATGAGTTAAAAACAAAAATTAAAATTGTTGAGTTAGATAACACTAGTCTCAAAACTAAGCTTGATGACATTACTAAAAATATTTCCAATTTTAATAAAGGGAGAGAAAATTTATCCAGGATTATTGAAAATTCTCAACCTGCTTCAAATAAGAAGGGATTAGGTTATGTTAAGAATTCAAAAGCTCACAATGATAGAAGTGGTGTAGGCTATAAACAAGCTAAAAGTAAAAATAGTACTAGATATGCATTCATGTATACTAACTTTAGTGCTAGTACTAGTAATCAAGATAATTTTAAAACCAGTTATAGTCATAATAGTACTTTGATTAGAAATGATAGAAATTATTCTTCAAGTACTAAGCTAATGACTAATAGTATTAAGATATGGATTCCAGCTAATATGATTGATCATGATAAACAACTTTATATTAGCAACCATTATAAGAATGTAATTTGTAATGAAAATTATATTTATAAAGGTTCAACCACACCCAAATGGGTATGGTTTCCAAAGACCTAACCCCCCGGACCCTAACATAGTAAGTGGGTACCGAAAATTATTATTATTTTTTACAGGTACTCAGAGAAACAAAAGGAAAAGGATAGATTTTGGAATTTCAAAGAATGTTCCATATGTTTAATAGAATTACGTGCTTACAAATAAATATGGACTTCGGTAAATATGACTATGACTTGCATTGTACTTCATCAAAACATCCTGTGTTTGAATGTATGCATTGTTCTCTTTGGTTTATATTTTCTATTGTTTACTCCTTTTTGTCGATGACAAAGGGGGAGAAAGGTGCTAATAATTGTTTGCAGGATGAAAGGAGCTAATAATTGTCTGCAGGAAATCACATATTCAGGGGGAGATTCTATACTTGAGTTTTTATATTGTCATCAATCAAAAAGGGGGAGAATGTTGAGTCACAGCTTCTATGAAGATTTTGATTGCTGACAACAATATTAAAGCGATCGACAAATCAAGACCTACATATGGTACTCTAGATTATAGGTTGATTATTTGATGTTATAATAGTAATAAAATTGTCAAAATCTATCCTCAAATAATCATGCACAAAATATAATATATATATATACACATTTATATAGGTTGTGCACTTTATTGTGCAATTTAACAGAGACCGGTCGACCGGTCCAAATATAGGCGGTCGACCGTTCCTGTTGGATGTGCACAATAAACGTGCACACATGCACATAACGACTATATTTTTAAAAAACCTGTCTACCGGTTAGTTTTTGACCTGTCGACCGTTTTTAAACAGAGAGCAACTTCTTCCAAAAGACACATCCTTCTTCAATGGTTGCGTCTCTTCTTCTTCATCAATAATCATAACTTTTGACTGCAACTTTTCACCAAGGGTTATAACTATTTTCTCTCTATAAATACACATCAATATCATTGATTAAAACAACAAGTTTTATTAAGATTATATATGCTCTCTATCTATTCTCTGAATTCACTTGCATTCAAAAAGCTCTAAACTACTTTCATTCCTTATTGGATCATTGACACTATCTCATATATTTTGATTCAATAAGCAATATAAATTCCATAATCTTCACAAACATCATTCACAATTTGAGGATAAGATTATAGGAAGAGTGTACTACAAGTGACAAATCCGTGTTTACAAGAACACAAGTTGTCAACAACAATTGTATTTGTTTTTGTTGAAGTGCTCGTGTTGTAAGAGGCAAGTGTTGAAGTCCTCGGTGTTGTAAGAGGCAAGTGTTGAAGTCCTCAGTGTATTAGAGGCGTGAAATCCCGTTCGGCTGTTCGGGTATTGTAAACCTGTTCCTCCGGGTGAAGCGAGGTAGTTAATAGTGAAAATCCAGATAGGAGTCTGGGACTGGACGTAGGACGGTGCTCCGAACCAGTATAAAAATCTCTGGTGTGATTTTTCTATTTTCTATTTACAATGCTATTATCATCTATTTCTGCATTTGTATTGTAATCCATATTACACGATCCGTGTATACTATATTAGCACATATAATTGTATACACACCGCACTTTCATTTGGTATCAGAGCATAGCGCACTTTCACTACGGGTATGACAACTTCCATGTCATATGCTAATGCGAATGGAGTGCGGCCAGTCGTAGACTTGTAGGTGGTTCTGTAAGCCCAAAGTGCTGTCGGAAGCTCATCCACCACTTGCCTTTAGCCTTTTCCAAACGTTTTTTCAATATGTATTTGATTATCTTATTTACAGCCTCCACTTGTCCATTAGATTTCGGATGAGCAACCACTGCAAACTTTTTTCTCAATACCATATTTTTGGCAAAATTCCCTGAACTCTATGCTTTTAAACTGAGTTCCATTGTCTGTAACGATGGTTCGTGGTAGGCCAAAGCGGCATATGATATTTCGTACCACGAAATTAGTGACTTTCTTGGTGGTGATAGTGGCCAAAGGCTCTGCTTCTGCCCACTTGGTAAAGTAATCGACCGCAACAATCGCGTATTTTGCACCACCTTTGGATAGGGGTAAGGAACCGACTATATCGATCCCCCACATTGCAAATGGCCAAGGACTAACCATTTGTGTGTGTTCCGTCGGTGGAGCTCTTGGGATTTTCGCATACTTCTGACATTTGTCACATCTTCTCACGTAGTCTGCGGCATCCCAATTTACATTTGGCCAATAGTATCCATAGCGGAGGATTTTCTTTACTAACGTCTTCCGCCCGGTATGGTCGCCACATTCACCTTCATGGACTTCCATCAGGACTCGTTTTATCTCATCATGGGAAATGCACCTAACCAATGGGGTCGAGAATCCCCTCCAATAGATTATTCCATCCTACATCACATAACGAGAAGCCTTACGAATGACTTGTTGTCTTTCGCTCCTTCTTTTGGGCATAACCCCGTGCAACAAGTAGTGCTTGAGTGGGGTCATCCATGACTCCTTCTCGATTTCTGTTTCTAACAAGAAATCTACCTCTATTATATTTATGCTCGGAACATGTAAGGTTTCAACGGGAAACAATCCCATCTACTGCGCATCGCCAGTGCTTGCAAATTTTGCCAATGAATCAGCTGCTCTGTTCTGTTCACGCGGAACATGTGAAATATCATAGTACTCGAGATTCGCTAGCAGCTTCTGAACTTGGGCCAAATATGGGGTAAGTCTCTGCCCCCTTGCTTGGTAGTGTCCACGCACTTGATACACCACCAGTTGCGAGTCGCAAAAGATTTCAACCGATCTTATTCCCAGTTCTTTGACGAGTCTTAAGCCGGCAGTCAATGCTTTATACTCGGCTTCGTTATTCGTTGCTGTGAGTTCGAGCTTCAAAGCGTAGCAAATTGATCGGTTTTCAGGAGTTACAAGAACTATGTTAACCCCCGAACAACGATCGTTAGATGCCCCATCGGTGTACATCTTCCATCGGACGGGAGGTATGACATTGCAGCCGTTTGAGTCGTATGTCATGGTGAATTCAGCGATGAAATCCGCTGGCGCTTGCCCTTGAATGGCACTTCACGACAAATAGGTAATATCGAACTGACTCAACTCGATATTCCATTTTAACTTCCTTTCGGAAGTTTCCGGTCGTTGGAGTACCTTGTATATAGGTTGGTCGGTGTAAACACTGATTGGGTGTGCCTGAAAATATCGACGAAGCTTGCGTGATGCAATCACCAAGCAATAGGCTAATTCCTTGATCTTGGGATAGTTTCTTTCTTCCCCCGTCAGACGTTTACTAACATAGTAAACTGGCTTTTGAACTTGGTCCTCTTCATGAACCAATGCCATACTGATAGCATGTTGGGATACTGCCAAGTACACACACAACATTTCATGGTATACTGGTTTCGATAGCACCGAAGGGCTCTCTAAATGCCTTACCATAGCTCGGAATGCTTCCTCGCAGTCGTATGTCCACTCGAAATTCCTTTTTCCCTTCTTTATCACATCAAAGAAAGGAATGCACTTATCCGTGGCTCTGGATATGAATCGGCTCAGCGTTGCCGCCTTTCCGTTCAAGCTTTGTACTTGCTTTATAGTTCTCGGCACTTGTATGTCCCGAATAGCCTGAATATTTTCCAGGTTATCTTCAATTCCACGTGCATTCTCAATGAAACCCAAGAATTTTCCTGATGCCGCACCAAAAGAGCACTTCATGGGGTTGATCTTCATATCATAATGTCTGAGTACATCAAACAATTCTGTTAAGTCTCGGATGTGGTCGTTTTAATGTCGTGACTTCACGAGCATCTTATCCACATAGACTTCCATCGTCTTACCAATCTGGTCTTTAAACATTCAATTCACCAGAAGCTGATAAGTTGCTCCCGCGTTTTTCAATCCAAAGGGCATTACTACAAAGCAATATAGCCCCATATTTGTGACAAAACTGGTGTGCTCTTGATCTGGAATGTGCATCGAGATCTGATTGTATCCTGAATACGCATCCATAAATGACAAAAATTCGCATCCGGCGGTAGAGTCGACGAGCTGGTCGATTCTAGGTAAAGGGAAACTATCCTTCGGGCATGCTTTATTCAGATTGGAGTAATCAACACAAGTTCTCCACTTTCCATTTGGTTTCTTCACTAGCACTGGGTTAGATACCCTTTCAGGGTAGAGGGCGTCGCGGACAAACCCATTGGCTTTGAGTTTGTCTACCTCCTCTTTGAGAGCCGCATACCTCTCCGGGTTCATACCTCTCCTTTTCTGTTTTACGGGAACGTGTTTCGGGTCTATGTTCAACATATGACGTGCAATTGCTGGAGAAGTCCCGCACATACCAGAGTGTGTCCAAGCGAAAACGTCCAGATTCGCCTGGAGGAAATCAGTATGATCCTCGGCCACTGAGGGGTTGAGTTGTGATCCAATCTTAAGAACTCATGATGGGTCATCCCGGCTGACTGGAATGTCAATCGTCAGGTCAGCCGATGCGGCGTTTGTTTCCCTAGGTTCCCCATCATCATCTCTCGGATCTATGTCTCTAAGGATCCGAGAATGCTGCCCGAGCCAAGGCTCTGGTATTACTTATCAATCATCAGACTTTAGGATGTGGACGGATTTATCCACAACCTTTCCCTTCTCTCTCCGATGAGCTTCTCTCAGTTCCGCTACATAACATGCGCGACCGGTCGCCTGATCACCATGTACAACTCCGACTCCTTTATCCGTCGAAATTTTAATGTCAAACACCATGGGACCAAAGCAGCCCTAAAGTCTGCCAAGGCTGGAAAACCCAAAAAGACATTATATGGAGAGTCAACATCCATTACTATGAATGGTAGGACTCGCACTCTCCTACGCTCACCTTCCCCCAGTTCAACTGGCAGTTATATATACCTCATCGCGTCGGTTGTAGCACCGTTAAAGCCGTGGATACGGGCTTTGCATGGTTTCAAATCTTTCATTTCCATCTTCATTTGGTCATAAGCCTTCTTGAAGACGATGTTGACAGAGCTTCCACAATCAATCAAGATTCTTTTCACGTAAGCTGGCCCGATTGTTGCGGATATAACCATCGGGTCGACAATAGGAGCCTCCACCTTTTCTGTGTCTCGACTCCTAAACACTATATCGTCAGTTATCATGCGTTGTTGTTTTGCGGGGGTTCCATCTTTCACATTCGAACAACATTCATAATCCGCATGCCTAAGGGAGGTAGCATATCGTTCCATCTCCTGCCAATTCTTGTCTACAGGATGAGGTCCTCCGACAATAGTGTTTATGATCAATCTACCCACATTCCGAGTAGGTTGTTCTGGTTGGCGTGGAGTCGGCCCGCGTCCGGGGTTTGATGTTCCTTGCCTTCCATCTTGCGGGTTTTTGACAAAGTTCTGCAGTTTTTTCTATCTGATCAATTTTTTCATGGCGTCATGGAGGTGTCTACACTCCTCAGTATTGTGCCCATAGGTCCCATGGAAGCGACAGTACTTCCCTGTCCGTTTCTATTCTTCAGTGGATTCTTTTGGGCACGGCTTTCTGTATTCAAAGGTGTTACAGGGAGATAGATAAATATTTTCAAGAGAAGTATTCAACGGGGTGTATTCATCATATGTCGGAATCCTTGGCTTCCATTTCCCTGCTTCTCTTTTCTCTCCGGGATTTCCACCTCCGGATCCTTTGGACCGCCCAGGCTTGTTCTGGACGTTGACTTGAACTTTTCCTGAACTATCGCCGAACTACTTCACAATGATGTTACTTTTCACAGTCTCCTAAACAGGCCCTGGTGCCTTATCTCGTCTTGTCCATCGAGCCTCCTCCCTCCATATGAACTGATGAGCTTTGGCATAGAATCGTTCCAATGTAGCTGGGGGCTTTCGCACCAACCAATCTCCAAACTCCGAATCTGGATCTATACCTTGCATTATCACCATCAAAATTGCGTGGTCGTTAGGATTGCTAACTTCAGTTGCGACAACATGAAACCTCTGTAAGTATGCTTTCAAAGACTCTCCCGGAGCTTGGATTATGCTTGATAAGGACATCACGTCCTTTGGACGAGTAGCATGTATTCTGAATTGTTCGACAAATTTTATTGCCAACTCAACGAAGCTGGATATATATCGCGGAGGGAGTCGAGTAAACCACATAGTGGCGATTCCGGATAGAGTGATTGGGAAACACCTACACTTAGTTGCGTCATTTTTCCCTTGCCGAATCCATCATCCATTCATACCTCATCATGTGTGGGCTAGGGTAAGTCTTCCCTTCATAGGCTGGAATAGACGGCATATTGAATTTCTTGGGGTACTCAGCCTGTAGGATAATATCTGTAAAGGGAGTATGACTCCTAGACACTCCCCAATCTTCGTTGTTCAGGCCTTGGTTCTCTCTCATCAACTGACTGACCATGGCTAATAAGTCTGGAGTTTTTATGGAGGTTGGGTTCCGTTCCACGGGACCGTGCGGGTTGATGTCTCGCTTGATTTGGGTCTTGGTGATCCGAACGTCCGGTCTCATTACGTGCCTAATCCCTGACGGATCGATCAGTAGCACCTGCTTGTGCTTCTTCATCCCTACGACGTTTACGCCTAGGTGGTTCATTAGCTGAGGTCGAGCTATCAGATTCAGAATAAGGAGCAGGACTACTTCCAGCATTCTGATGCTGCTGCTAAGCAAACTGAGTCATGAGATTAGTATTGGCTTGGATCTGCTCAGCAAGTTGCCTTCTACTTTCCCTAAGTTCTCTTATCAAGTCGTTGAATTCTGTTCGGGAAATAACCTTCGCTTGGTTCTGGGTGGAGGTTCATGTGCCTTGAATTGCTGGTTGGTTGCTAGGTCCTAACTGTTGTACACTAGCCGTTTCATGAACATCTGCGTTGTGAGAGGCCGATCTAGTTCGTGGTCTCCCTATGGTAGAGTTGTTGGTTGTAACTCTGAGTAGAATCATCAGATGTCTTTTGAATGATTTTGATCTCCTTCGGGGGATTTTTCAATCCAGTAGCTACAAAGTAGATCCTATTGTCCTGAGAATTCGATTCTCAGTGAAAGCACCAAAATGTTAGCACTAGAATTGGTCTTTATTGCTTTTCTCGATAATTGATTACAGATACAATCCGTATACCAATTATATTGAATACAATTGCAAAGCAAAAAAATAAGTCTTGAATGCGGTAGAGTCTCCCCGGTGTTCTCGAAAAAAGGTCCATTTCACTGTGCCCCTGCCTCTCTATTTATAGACGAAGGTAGGTTGGACTTCCTTGGTGGGCCTAGCAACTTGGTATCTCGGCCCAATATAAGTAATCTCCGAACGCCGAACCAAAAATGCCGAGCGGTAGAGTGCCAATCGAAATCTTCGTGCTGAACGAAACATTGTGTTGCATGAGAGGTGCAGGCCAACCGAGAATCGACGCCGGATGGGAAAGTGCCGAACGAAGCTGGAATGCCGAATAGTCCAGGAATGATGAGCGAGGCAAGAATGGCGAGCGCTCTTGAAGCCGAATGCTCTTGAATGCCAACCGAACCAGTTGTGCCGAACTTCCTTAGAATGCCGAACACTCTCTATTGTCGAACGTCCTTGAATGTCGAGCATTCTCTAATGCCGAATGCTCCTACATGTCGAGCGCTTCTGACTGTCGAGCGCTTTCTAGTGTCGAACGTCCTTGAATGCCGAACGTTCTCTAATGCCGAACGCCCCTGAATACCAAGTGCTCCCGACTTCCAAGCGCTCTCTAATGTCGAACGTTCCTAAATGTCGATCGCTCCTGAATGCCGAGCAATATGAAATGTCGAGCGAGTTTGGATGCCGAACAACTTTGTCATGCTGAACGACCTTCAATGCCGATCGAACATAGATGCCAAACGGCCTAGTCGTGTCGAACGAGAATGCTGAGTCCTTTGTTGCCTGGTCAAACCTCCAGGTAATAATCTTATATAAGCATTATAATTAAATCCAATTTTGTAAAATAATATTTTTCCCATAATGACGAAAGGTTATTTTTACCTTCTTGTATTATGTTCCAATAAATTATTTTTTAAATAGGAATTTTATTTATTAGTCTTTGCGCAAAATTATGCCATATAAGGCATCATTTTGAAAACTGCACTAGAATCATAATTCTGGCTGACTCTATTTACAATATATATTTAGGAATAGGATTGCATTCGACTTCTATAATTACCTTGAAAAGAGAAACATTATACACTATCACTCTACATGACAAATATTATTGCAAATCTAAAAATCCAACATAAGAAGGGGAACTTGAAAAATAAGAATGACCAAAAACAGAAATGTTTGCGTGTATACTTTTATTCCATCTAATTTCTAGAATGCAAAAAATTAACATGGGAATATAAAATGCTACTGATTCCACAATTATATAAATAATATACTTATTAAAATTTAAAATGGATATTTCTAATTGATTATTATAAAAAAAAATTCAATAATTGCATTTTAGTATAATACGTAAGTTATAATGGAATGAATGCAGATCATAGCAAGATTCATTTGTGCATGAACATAATTATTAAAATACATGATTATTCCAATCATATAATGATTACTCTAAGATTTTAAGAACTATAATTGATTAGCCTAATTTGCCAAGTTTGTTTGATAATAATGTTTACAGCTATAAAGATTACATTTTGGTATAGTCTAATGGTTGCAAAATAATAATTTTTTAAAGGGAATAGTAACTCGATCAACAATAATTAACTAAACAACTTAACACAAATCTCGTTTCGGGGATGTGATATAGCAGTTGTATGCACATCATATTTCTTTTCCGAATCTAATAAAATTGTTAGGATAAATAGAGAATTTTCAATTAGAAATAATTCTTTTACTTTAGTATTTCTTCAATGCTAAATTTAATTTATTCAAATAAGCTTCCAATAGTTCTTAAAGTATTATTTTTTGAGCACAATCGATCATATTAACCATCAAATGTTATAAGCCAAATCACATGTGATATTTGCTCTATTTAGAAGGTTGGAATTAAATTTTCATCATCGACATTGCATAAAATAATACGATGATTTTAATGTAATTGTCCCTCAATTGTTTTAGTTCAAGTATTGAAAAATATATGCTGATTTAATTCATGTATTTTAGTAGTAAAATAAGTTATTATTCTCCTTGTCAAAGTTAGATGTAACACATCTTACACGTTTTAACACTTTTCAAATAAGTTAATTTGTAAAAGGATACATTTAAAGACAGGTTTTCTTTACTATATAAAGGTGAAAAAACTATGAATTACCTCAATGCTTAGTAAATGACTTCAATCAATCTATTAATGTCCCGTATTTTAATTCTAATAATGTGTGATAATTTGGTAAACTATGGACATTTATTTAAGCATGAAAGATGATCAACAACATTATTTTAGGACCAAAATAGTTTTATCGACCAAAGTGGGAAAGGCTAATACATATACTCCAATGTCCATTTAACATTTAACTCTCTTTCCTAGTATATTTTCTAAAACCAAACCAAATGTTTATCAATATAGCTACAAATATTGAACCACGAGGAGTAGATTTAAAGAAAAGTGTTTAGGATGATAGATACAACGGGATGCTAATTCTATAGATTTCAAAAAATATCTAGTTTCCTTGTTAATAGCAGAGATTATCAATGAGGTTTACGTGTAAAATCTTGACAAAGACAATTCTTTTGTTAGTTTTTACCACTGAAAATGTATCAACACCTAAAAGCACCCTACCGATTCCACTAAAAAATGCAACTAAGATTGTATAAGGTTTTCCATTAACCTAGAAACATTTGATAATCGCTAATATGGAATACAATAATATGCATGACATAAATATATCATTATATATAGTGAAACATGAATAAAGATAAATATATCCTAGAAAATGTTAATATTGAAGTCATTCACTGGAAATTATTTATAAATTTATCATAGGATGAAGAATACTAGTCCAATGACTTTGATAGAACACAAAAATAATATAAATACACATTCGAATAAAGTATTCGAATCGTAGCAAATCACCAGTAATTCAGATCTATGGCCATTAACAAATCAAATCGTAGTGAATCATTCGGTTCCTTTGGATTCTCCTATAAATCACAGGTCGATCCAGACCGTTATTGCTAAGGGCTCGAGTCTTTGCTTGAGTGTTAATCACAAATCATCATCATTATATGTTTTTCTAGGTTATAACATCATACATTGTGTAATGTAAATCAAAATTGTCCTGCGTTTGTTTAGGAGTTGATTATCGGGTAACAGAATCAACGTTTTCTTGCGTTCATTCGAGTAATCATAACATGTTTTGATCATATGTTAGGTAATCAGAATTCAGTAATTTTTTAAGTTTAACATTACCTGATGGAATGTTATTTTTAAACCATTTAGTATCCCATCGCAACACATTACAAGGGCGCCTAACTGAACCGAAGAAATGACTTTCGTCAAACGTTGTTTAATATAAGCTGCCAATCAAGGTAGTGCCATTACCACCGATCGAAGCATCATTCAAAATTAATCCAAAATCGGTAAACGAGTCTGACAGAATCGGGGTAGTAACTTCATTTGGTAATCACCATCAAATCATTTCAAAGTGAGTTGGCATTCGAATCTGAAGTGCAGTTTTCGAACACTCCGGGTCATACAATCAAGGTCTAGTCTTTGGTTTGAACTCTTTGAACCGTACGATCAATATCCAATCCAATTTATTATCTCTCTAGATGGCTAACCTCTTCTCTAATATCTCTAGATCATTAATCTAATTTCTAATCTCTTCGGATCATTAATCTAATCTCTGTTCTCTTTAAAATTTTAATCCATATTGAGTCCAATGCTCTTTCCCTTTAATGAAGGGACTGAATGACTGAAAAATTCCATCCACTCACTCTTTGGTAAGGGTACTCGTTTTCATATACAAGGCACAATCCACTCTCACTCTCTTTGGTAAAGGGACTTGCACCTTGTTTTGTCACCCCATCCATTCAGTCGGGAGAAATGAGTTCACTCGGTTCACAAATCAATATTAAATACTATCAAATCTCGGTTGGTATTTTACATTCAATATCAGTCATCATATTTAAATGATTTTCAAAATAAAACATATGTTCACAAATCTATATAATAGCAGCAGAAAAATGTCCAAAACATCCATCCTACTAAGCGTTACAAATAGACATCCAACTCAGAGCATGCCCAGAGATGGATAGAGGTCATATACACGAGTAACTAGCCAAAAAGTATTTTTGTATCCTTGCTTTGCAAACAAAGGAAAATTTTGCGAATCACACTTGACTCATTGCCATCTTGATCATGGGATAACCATCCTCAGCCTAGATCCAAGGCTGCCTCCATTTACATTCGCCAAAAATGGTAGCCACTCCAACTAAACCAATGTCAGCTTGGTTCATCACATATTATTGTGGCTAATTGTTCTAAACCTGCTCTTCAATCGTATCATGCATGTTATTGCACTCATTTATCTCATGTCCATTCAAAAATGTGCATAACTTCCTGGACCTATTCCCTTAATTTGTGGGTTTTATCTTCACCGGTTTTCGAAGGGGAATCTACCTCTGGTATCCAAGTAAATCGTTATGTGCTCTCGATTAGACCGATGTTGGAGGAAAATTTTGTTCCGTTATTTCCTTCTTCGATCCTCCGAAGGCATCATTAACCTTTCTCTTTCCTTTGTTTTTTCCTTATCCTACTCTTGGTGGTCCCCCTCATCCACGACAATGATCTTTACATTTTCAATTTCAGTGTCCTCCTGATGCAAAATCCCTTAGACTTATGGTAAAAAGCCATAAAATCCATTGGTGGATCCCTTTCCAAATCAATCTTAGAATTTATCTTACTAGCAACTCCTAAATCCACTACTATCAGAACTATCGATGGATCTGGTTTATGAACTACATTGGCTACTGCATTAAATCTAGTCAAGTAACTTCATAGGGTCTCTCTGGCCCTTTGCTTTTTCTTGATACCATCATCACACATAGTCGAGGAGATGAACTCTAAACTATCTCTTGATTCTATCTAATAATTCAGTCCACGTACTTATGGACCTATTTATCGAGTGTCTGAACCACATTCATGCTAAATATGTTAAATACAACTGAAAACACCATTTGATTACCTCTTCGAAAGCACCCAACACCTCAGTATGTTGGATATATCTCATCGGATGAACTATTGGATCTATCTTTAATTTATAGGTTTCCATCATCGGTAACTTGAAATCGAGCGGATTCCTTATGAACTGGATATTACGAGTGAATGTATTTCTATTTATGTCCTCAAGGCTCTAGTCTATTGGTCCACCTCTCAAAGCTCATCTAACTATTTCAAAAAATTTATCATTACCTTCTAACTAAAGTCTCGATTTCATGCTTCCTTTCTGGCCTCCTCTCTTATGGTGCTATTGGTTCCAAACCCCATTAATATGCATTCTAATTTACATTTTATTGCTTAAATTCATTTCCCAAGCGTGCTCAATCTTCTCCCAAGTTCAACTCCATGATATCACCTTGCCCTCATAGTTCCGGGCCGAACACTGCTAGTGGATCGATACTAAGTTATGCCCCCTCCTCGAGGGTTGGTCCACTTTGTCCTCTATTTTCAAGTGCATTTGTTCTACCTTTTGGTCTCTGATTCGAATTTACAGCAACTTTAGTTGTCTTTGGTTGTTTTATGCTTCTAAAGAATCTCTCCACCATTTCCTCCTAGCAAGCTATCATCTTATCTTAATTTACCTCGTATTTCTTTGTATCTCTTCTCTAATTACATATATGGATAGGGAGTTTGGTCCTCAAGACTCCTCCTGGCTGCTTGCTTGTATTAGTTAACTTCCTCTAATCATAGATCTTGTGTTATGTCTCTTTGTCTTTTCCATAATCAATTTTCAAGTCATCAAGTCCAAGTTCTCTCAATAAAAGCACCAAAATGTTGGCACCAAGATGGGCACAAACATCTAACTGGATAATAAAAATGTTAGATATCAAAGAAAAGAAAAGAAATAGCAAGGAGATAACATGGGATTTTTATAGTGCTTCAACGAATACTCCGGTATACATCCACTTAATGATTTGTACCGATTATTCTTTGTTTTTACAAAGAGATTTTTACAACTTGATATGAATCTTGCTCTGTGACTTTTGGAGTTATGATCTTACAACTCATCATTGTTAGAAATTTAGAATGAAGAAGAGGAAAAAAGTTCCCATTACAAGTGCTATTTACCTCTATTTATAGGCAAAGATCTCCATGTTTAACATTGACATTTTCTACATAAATTCAGCATGTCGTGCATGTTCCTCTACATAAATCGCTTGACCAACTTGACCAAAGTTCCATGGATCAATAATGAACGATAGACCCTAAATCGGTGCCAATCTGGCTCGGTCAAACTCTTGGTTTTTTATCTTCACTTTGGGATTTGCCTTGCTTTGAGTCGTTTTCATCTTTCTAATTCTTATCATCATTTTCTTTTGGTTTATCCCATGCCTTCATCCATTTCTTGCAAGTCAAAACTCTAACCTGAATTGACTGGGCTAAGTTATGATCATAAGTTCCTAAATCTCATGTTATCTCCATTATTTTTCCTTTATGTAATACTTTCTATGTACTTTTGCTCATATTCCATTGTTTATTCGCCCAATCAACTATTTGAGTCCTTTCAAAGACTGGGAAATTCAATTGTAACACATGGTAATCCAAAACAAAATGGGGAAATGAAGGGAGTGTATCATAGTCTACTAGATAAGGCTCTAGCCTTGGATTCGTCGATGGGACTTTGGTTGAAGCTTTACCAACCATAGTTCATATTGTGAATTAAATTTTTTGCTTGGTTTTTGATGGTGAATTAAATCAAATGTGCGGAATTGGAAGAGAATTGACTTATGTTAGCTTTGTATACTTTGCAACTTAGTTATGTCTATAATTTAGGAAATTATAAACCTAAACCAAGTGTTTTCAAGGAAGTTACGCAAGGTTAAATGGAAAGGGGTGAAAGAGTATCTTATTTGGAATCCATAAATGATGTAGATGATTAACTGATTTCATGTTAATTTTGATGAATACTGTTTATTTATGGAGAAGGAGAGCTTATCGGATGTTCTGGATTTGATTGGTGATAAATCAAAGTAGATGAAAGTTATTCCTATTTTTCTACCTAATACTAAAGTAAATGATGTTGGTTGTGGTAAGGCAGTTAATGTTACATCACATGCTCATGCTTCCTTTAGTGATTTAGGTGATGCACATGATATTAGAGAAAGTTCGTTCAAGGTGGAGCTGAAGTTGAAATAGGTCAAAATGTAGTGGAGAGGAGTTTAGTGGATGTAATCACCAAACGGGTTGTTTTCGCATAGTAAGGCCTCTTATAAGGTATGGTAGGTAGAATTATATCATCTTTCACAATTGTTTGGACAACACTCTTTATGTAGTTTATGATGTGCTAATGGACTTTGATGACATCATGAAATCGAGTGATAAGTCAAAACATTTTTCTGATGTGGATGAAGAAAAGCTTGTTTATCTTTGGAAAGTACGGATAAAGGATAATGACATCAAATATGTTGACAATGGTATTACTGGTAGGAATGTTTGATTATGGATATTCTTAATGAAGTGCTATGGATACTTGGTGGCCTGGTTTCGGGAGAAGATTTTTTCGTTATTTGAAAAGTAAATGTAGATTGTCTGTTGGTGAGATGGTTGTTGAATGAACGCAAATATTAATATAATAGCTTTGTGTCATTCAACGTATCAAGTCGAGGTGGAGAATGGATATAGTATCAACATGAAGTGTTAAATTTGGCGATACTATATTAATGAAAGTGTAGAGGACGTGTTGAGATTTCTAATGGTTTGAACGGTTTGCGATTTGGTGCTTGTATGGAAGAGTTACCAGGATTCGAAGGGGAAATTTGCAGACTGGTTAAATAGTTTTGGTACAAAAAATAGCCGACCATTCGAATCAAATCAGTCGATCATCCATTGGTACAAAACTATTTAGTTTATCACCATCGTACCCTAGCCATATGCAATCGAGTATATAAGAAGCAAATACCTGACTGCTTGAATGAATAGTTGGCTTTTCATCATCAAACTGTCAACAGTTGTATTGTTACTAGGTTTTACCATAGAGGATTATTAGCATGTGGTTAATCAACTAATTAGCTGAAATAGGAGCTTTCTAATGTAATTTAGAAACTCAAATTTTAGGGGCATTTTCACCAATTTTTTTGCACTTCTCTTGTACTATAGAAGAGAAGATTAGGTTAGAATTAAGCAGAAGCTCAACTATTAAGTTTTCATTATTACTCAGACTTTTTCACTGTGCTTTTCTTCATCTTTTATCTCAACGAAATTAATGTGACGCCCCACCTCTATACCCACGCTAGCCAAGAACATTTCGGTGAATGCTGTCAACTAGCACGGAGAATAAGGCTGTTGAGGAGCGACCATCCGTGTAATTGCTTTGTGCGAGCATCGATATGTCAGATAGTATAGCATGCAATTCTTTTCAAGTGGAAATCCGACATGCCGACACAAACTCAAAGCTACTACACAGTGGCTATAATATTTTTGGAAACAAATATAGAAGTAAACATAACATAAATCAGTCACAGACAATTCATATCACAAAGGCGGAAATAGATATGAATATAACACATGAAAGTGTTCATCAGAGTAGTGGTCTAAAAAGATCCACAATATCACAAAAGAATAGTTACATGAACTACGCAAAAGAATAAGTATACATTATGGAGTCTGTATCTCAAATGTATACAACAAAAACTACTAATCTAAGTAGTAAGCAAAAGGTCAGAGAAATGGATCCCCGGAGAGAAGTCAAGTCGAAGCACCTGCAACATCTCGGTCTGACCCGAGTATTATTTATAAGAAAATAATAAATGGATCAGTCTAACTATAAATATCAGATAACATGATATAGAATAGGAGATATGACTAAACACAAAATAATCACAATGCCATGCTGTGATATATATAAGTAATTGATAATCAACAAGAGATTAATCAATATCACGATAATCTACTCAAGATAAAAAGGAATGTCATACTCCTAATTTCATTCACCAAGCCACAATAAATGACATATAAGATATAGCATAGACGTATAATATCCATAATGGCATACTACTATAAGTATGTAAATGATAATCAACAAACGATTAATCAATATCAAAGAATCTTCTCAAAGATCCAAAAAGGGTATCATACCCAAAACTTGTATTCACAACAAGTTAATGACACACGAATTCACCTATGCACAAGAATTGATAAATCATATCAATAGAAATCACAAAGTTGGTGAAACATAAATTCCAGAAATCAACACAAGAAATCCAGTCAATGACACACAAATTCACATATGCACAAGAATTGATAAATCATTATCAATAGAAATCACAAAAATAGGTGAAGTATAAATTCCAGAATTCGACACACGAAATCCAGAAATTCCACAAAATAAGGGGGGGGAGGCCTATCACATGAACGGGAGCATGAAAACTCACCAACAGCTGTAACACATGAACGAGAAGCTATCTCATGGTAGCTAGCCATTAATTTGACACACGAATGGTCCGAAGACCTGACACACGAATGGTCCGAAGACCGTGGGTTGCTACCCCACCAATTTGAGTCGAAACTCCACAAAACGGGGTTTAGTCTCGCTTATAGACAAAGAGACATCGCACATTGCTAGTCTAAATCACAAAAATGATCGTCATGATCATCGAGAAGTGTCGATTACAGTAAGCTAGTAAATATATGAGCTTAGCATCATGTCCCATAACCACTAGCTTAACTTAAATATTTACGAACAAATTGTAGATCTCCACTAGAAAATTGTCACAAGAGTTTCAATCGAACAAGTCTAAGAATTAACCAACAAAGTGAACGCAAGCGTTTCATACCACTTGTTTTACTAAGTCGTTTAATTAGATTTCTCATACGAGTGAGGTAAAGGTTTATATATACTAATAGATTGGAAAACGGTTTTACAAACAAATTTGGTATTAAAATAGTATTGAAATCGTTTGAGGAAAGAGTTTTGATATTTACTACTAGTATAGAAAACCTTTATATTTTTAAAGTGACAAAACACAAAGAAGATTGTAGAAACAATCAATCACTAAAATTCACATACGAAGATGTGAATAAAAATCCAACGAAACCGATAAAGAATCCATCAAAATGGATACTCAAGAAAATCCCTAAAAAGGAGTCATCAAAGTCATAATAATTGATAGCAATAAATAGGAAACAACACGAATCGATTTAAGTTGGAAATTTAAGCAACAAGGCAAAGCAGGCAAAAATCATCAGGTCGGTCGGCCGGACTCCCTGAGTCGGTCGACCGAACCTAAAACAGAAAGTGCTTATGCACTTAGAAGCAGGTCGGTCGGCCGAACCAGAAACAAAAGTGCAACTGCACATTTGGAAGCAGGTCGGTCGACCGGACCAGAGGGGTCGGTCGGCCGGACCTGTTTCCAGCCTCTTCCCTGCCTATAACAAATGAGGTTCAATCTTGACCAAATTGCATTTTCTCGAGCAACGACGCTAAGGGATTATGCCAATCGACTACCCGGCCGTATATGCTCCTCGATGCATCACCAAAAACATGTTCAAACATCAAAGTTAGGATTTTTAACGAATTGAACTCAAAACGCTAAAAATTGGAATATATACCAATTCAATCCAATCCAAAAGCAAATGCACACGAATAAGTGTTAGGAATTCATACCTAACATTCGAAGATAATTCATAGACTTAGATGTGAGATTAAAAATCTCACCTTTTCACAAAATCGAACAAGAAGAAGCTTGAAAGCAAATGGAGAATCAACCTCTCTTCAACACAACCCAATTGAGCTTGAATCTAAGCTCAAAAATAAGAACATTCCTGAAATTAGGTTTAGGAATTTCTGAAATTGGTAAGAGAATAAGTTGGAGAAGAAGGAGAGAAGCTTACCAATGGGTTCTTCTTGAGTTTGGAGCTAGGAATTTGATTTGCAAGAGAAACTAGGGTTTTGGAGTTTTAATTTCCAATCTCTCCCACCATTAATGCTAAGAAAACTGAAAAGAGAAAAGAAGTGAGGGTGAATGGGGAGAGTGGTTCAGTTTTGGAGTATAAGTTAAAACATAGGGCTGAGCCCAAAACCAAACCCAAAGTGAAAAGTAGCAAAAATCAACTTTCTCCAAACATATCGAAGCTTATACTCAAAAAGGTCACAAACGGCATTTTAAACTCAATGGGAGTGGTCCCGAGTCCTAATTCGACCGTATGCAAAAAGTAGCTTTTCGGACTAAAATCAGACTAACGATAAAATATTTAAATAAAATATTTAAATATAAAATCGATAAATATGCGGGTTGTTACACACTCCCCTCCTTAAAGAAATTGTGTCCTCGCAATATTTAAGAAGAGAACATAAAGTAACAACCATAAAAGCATATTCAACACAAAAGAAATTTGAAATAAGAAGTTCACTTCAAAGAGCACGAGAAAGTAAGTCCGGATGTGTTCGCTCGATGTACTCTCTAGATTCCCAAGAACAATCCTTAGGATTTGAAGACCATTGAACTTTAACAAGCGGAACATCTTTATTTCGAAGTCGCTTGACCTCCGAAGCAATAGTACGAATAGGATGTTGCTCATAAGTTAAATTAGGCGAAACTTCAATCCCTTCCACAACACCGGGCTCAAGAGCAGAATCGGAATCTCGAAGACATTTACGAAGTTGAGAAACGTGAAACACGTCATGGATAGCAGAAAATTGAGCCGGTAATAGAAGGCGATAAGCCACAGAACCAATACGTTCAGTGATATGAAATGGCCCAATATATCGAGGCGCTAACTTTCCCGATCGACTGAAACGTACAACACCTTTCATAGGTGAAACACGAATGAACACAAGATCTCCCATAGAAAATTATAATTTCCTTCTCCGGTTATCGGCATAGGATTTTTGTCTACTCTGGGCTTCTTTCATCCTATGACGAATAAGTTCAATTTTCTCTGTGGAATCACGAATAAAGTCTGGACCTAAAACCAGCTTCTCATCGGTTTCAAGCCAACAAGAAGGAGATCGGCATGGCCTACCATAGAGTGCCTCAAAAGGTGCCATACCAATACTAGATTGGAAGCTATTATTATAGGAAAATTCAACAAGTGAAATATAATCTTCCCAACTTCCACCAAAATCAAGAACACAAGCACGAAGAAGATCTTCAAGAGATTGATTCACACGCTCGGTTTGTCCGTCGGACTGGGGATGATAAGCGGTGCTAAAATTAAGCTTCGTTCCCAAAGCTTTTTGAAGACTCTTCCAAAATCCACTAGTAAACAGTGGATCTTGATCACTAACAATAGAAGTAGGAACTCCATGCAATTTAACAATCTCTTTGATAAAGAGTTTGGCCAAAAGAGGGACGGTTCGGTTAGACTGAACGGGAATAAAATGGGTGGATTTAGTTAGTCTATCAACAATTACCCATAAGCTATCATGACCCGAACGAGAACGGGGAAGGCCATCTATAAAATCCATGGAAATTTCATCCCACTTCCGAACTGGAATTTCTAAAGGTTGCAATAACCCACCGGGCCTTTGATGTTCGGCCTTAACGAGTTGGCAATTCATGCAACGCTTAACGAAGTTAGCGATGTCAAATTTCATTCCCTCCCAATAATAAAGTCGCTTCATATCCGCGTACATTTTACTACTACCGGGATGAATGGTAAACCTAGAATGATGAGAATCTTCTAAAATATCTTTACGAAGATCACAAATATTTGGTATGATAAGTCTACCAAATCTCCGAATGCCGCCACGAGAATCGATATCGAAGTCTTTCAAACCTTCAATATCAATTTTATCCTTAATATTTTGGCCAAGAAGAGCCAATTCAGGATCTAGCCTTTGAGCTTCAAGAATGCGGTCTAAGAGAGAAGGACGAGCCTTAAGGCTACATAAAACAAATGATGAGCATAAATCGGATACGCGGTCTCGAATCCCGCAAGTGGATAAAATCTCGAGATCATTCCATTCGGATATCATCATAGAAACAACAGCTTGTTGTTTACGGCTAAGAGCATCGGCGACACGATTACCCTTACCAAGCGTATAAAGAATATCAAGATCATAAGGAGCAAGGAACTCGAGCCAACGTTGTTGACGCAAATTAAGTTCCTTTTGAGAAAATAAATATTTCAAAGACTTATGATATGTGTAAAGAACAAATTTCTCTCCTAAGAGATAATGACGCCAAATACGAAGGGTGAAAATAATAGCCGCGAGCTCTAAATCATGAGTGGCATATCTAGTCTCAGCTGGCTTCAATTGCCTAGAAGCATAAGCAATAACACGTTCTCTTTGCATAAGAACGGCACCCAAACCAACGCGACTAGCATCGGTATAAACAACGAAATCTTGATTCCCCTCGGGAATAACAAGAATATGAGCATTAGATAGGAGTTCTTTTAATTTCTGAAAAGAAGCTTCACATTTGTCCGACCAAATGTATTTAGCACCTTTCTTCGTCAAGCTAGTGAAAGGCACGGCAATCTTAGAAAAGTCTTTGATAAAACGACGGTAATAGCCCGCCAATCCGAGAAAACTACGAATCTCTGTCACACTCTCCGGTCTCTTCCAATCTTGAATCGCTTCAATCTTTGAAGGATCAACGGAAATTCCGGATTCAGAAATAATATGACCGAGAAACTTCACACGAGATTGCCAAAAGTGGCACTTAGAAAATTTTGCCTTTAATTGATTACTCCTAAGAGTTTCCAACACAATCCGAAGATGTTTTTCATGCTCCTCCTCGGTTTTAGAATACACAAGAATATCATCAATAAAGATGAGAACAAATCGATCGAGGAAGCCTTTAAAAACTCGGTTCATTAAGTCAACGAAATAAGCCGGAGCATTCGTTAGACCAAATGGCATAACAAGCCATTCATAAGATCCATAACGAGTACGGAACGATGTCAAAGGAATGCTATCCTCTGCAATACGAAGCTGATGAAATCCAGTAGCTAAGTCTAATTGTGAAAAGACTCTAGCACCACTAAGTTGGTCAAATAAATCATCAATCCGAGGTAAAGGATATTTATTTTTGATAGTAAGATCATTAAGCTTGCGGTAGTCAACGCAAAGCCTAAGTGTACCATCGGATTTCTTCACAAAAATAGCTGAAGCTCCCCAAGGCGAGGAACTAGAGCGAATAAATTGCTTCGTCTCCAATTCGGATAATTGTTTACGCATCTCCTCGTTTTCTTTATTGGACATACGATAAGGAGGACGGGTAATAGGTTGAGCTCCAGGAATAAGATTGATTTTGAACTCAATTGCTCGCTTAGGTGGTAATCCTAAAACGGGCTCGAATATGTCGGAAAATTCACGAACGACGTGAATAAGAGAAATAATATCACCCTCATCATCATCGTCGTCATCACGAGGATTTAAAGAATAAAAAGATGCGACCAAGCTGGAAACTGAATCTTGAAGATTAATAGAAATTTGCTTAACAGATTGAGGATGTCGAAGATGAATAGTCCGCTCAGGACATAGGATATGGGCTTCATAATGGTTAAGCCAATCCATTCCCAAAATCATTCCAAAGCCTAAATAACGCATGACATGCAAATCGGCTAGGAAAGGAAAACCACACAAAATAATCTCGACATCTTTACACAATAAACTGATTGTTGCGGATCCACCAACCGGATTCGCAATTCTCAAAGAAGTCATTAAGCACAAAACATCCAAGGAGAAAGTATCAACAAGTTCTTTTGATATAAAAGAATGGGACACACCCGTATCAAAAAGAACTTGAATAGGATGATCACGAAATAAAACTATTCCATCAAGGATAGAATGAGGCATACCTTGACCACGAGATGTGTTGCCAGGGGCTTGAGCAACATTAAGCTTTCCCTCCCCCCTATTTTGAAGTTTGGGACACACGTGCATAAAATGGTCCGGGCTCTTGCAATAGCGACAAGTACGAGGCTTTGAACACTTGTTCGCAAAATGGTCTTTCGAACCACAATTATAGCATTTCCCTTGAGTAGAGGAAAAGGTCTTTTCAGTAGGAGTTGCTTGCCTCCCTTTCTTATTAGGATAAGGACCTTTGAATTTGCTTGGCCTCTTCTTGTTGTTGAAGTTTGGTTTGGAACCCACCACTTCAACATCATTCTCCCTATCCGCCTCTTCAAGACGAAGAGCGATATCAACAAGTTGGTCGAAAGACACTTCTAATTTTAGAAGTAATGGCTTCTTGAGATTTTTGTTTAAGCCATAGATGAATCTCTGATTCTTCTTCAGAGGGGTGTTGATGTATTCAACCCCATATTTGGAAAGCGACTCGAAGGAGGCGACGTAATTAGTCACGGAGGACTCACCTTGAACAAGGTCTATAAATCGTCGAGCCAATGTCACTTTCTCAGCTTCTGGTACAAATTTCAACTCGAAGCGTTCTCGGAATTTCTCCCAGGTGAGATCCGCTTCATTAATATCAGAAATAAGAAGCTCGTACCAGTCCAATGCTCTTTCTCGGAGCATACTAGAGGCCATCTGAACTCGGTGAAGGTCAATAAGATTCATGCGAGAAAAGATTCGATCGCATGACCTTAGCCAGGCCTGTACTTCAATAACAGTTTCAGAACCTTTGAATGGTTCCCCACCCAAATTAGTGTAATCGCTGCACAAGCGTGCAAAACCCGACTTT
The DNA here is from genome assembly GCA_030765085.1 of Allium cepa. NCBI lineage: Eukaryota > Viridiplantae > Streptophyta > Magnoliopsida > Asparagales > Amaryllidaceae > Allium > Allium cepa. The sequence continues at coordinate 391,154,424 of CM060935.1, forward strand.
GGGTGAGTAGGTTCCGGGTTAGCTCCAGCTGCTTGAGCATTTGTCACTAAATCAAGAAGCTGTTGAGCAGTCATAAAAACTCCGTCCTGGGGTGGAGTGCTAGATGGCACGGCTCTAGGGCGGCATGGTCTAGACATTTTTCTCCCTTTAGAAAAAGGGAAGAAGAAGAAAAAGGTTATTCACCAAATTGAATATCAAGCAATCTTGATAGATAAACAAGGAATCATAAGGAAAATAGGATGAATCGGTACGAAGACTCGAATTAAATCCTAAAGCACGACTCCTAAGATGGACTTAGGACGATGATCCTTGTTATAATATTCCATATTGTTCCGAAGTTTGGCTCTGATACCAAGCTGTGACGCCCCACCTCTATACGCACGCTAGCCAAGAACATTACGGTGAATGCTGTCAACTAGCACGGAGAATAAGGCTGTTGAGGAGCGACCATCCGTGTAATTGCTTTGTGCGAGCATCGATATGTAAGATATTATAGCATGCAATTCTTTTCAAGTGGAAATCCGACATGCCGACACAAACTCAAAGCTACTACACAGCGGCTATAATATTTTGGGAAACAAATATAGAAGTAAACATAACATAAATCAGTCACAGACAATTCATATCACAAAGGCGGAAATAGATATGAATATAACACATGAAAGTGTTCATCAGAGTAGTGGTCTAAAAAGATCCACAATATCACAAAAGAATAGTTACATGAACTACGCAAAAGAATAAGTATACATTATGGAGTCTGTATCTCAAATGTATACAACAAAAACTACTAATCTAAGTAGTAAGCAAAAGGTCAGAGAAATGGATCCCCGGAGAGAAGTCAAGTCGAAGCACCTGCAACATCTCGGTCTGACCCGAGTATTATCTATAAGAAAATAATAAACAGATCAGTCTAACTATAAATATCAGATAACATGATATAGAATAGGAGATATGACTAAACACATAATAATCACAATGCCATGCTGTGATATATATATAAGTAATTGATAATCAACAAGAGATTAATCAATATCACGATAATCTACTCAAGATAAAAAGGAATGTCATACTCCTAATTTCATTCACCAAGCCACAATAAATGACATATAAGATATGGCATAGACGTATAATATCCATAATGGCATACTACTATAAGTATGTAAATGATAATCAACAAACGATTAATCAATATCAAAGAATCTTCTCAAAGATCCAAAAAGGGTATCATACCCAAAACTTGTATTCACAACAAGTTAATGACACACGAATTCACCTATGCACAAGAATTGATAAATCATATCAATAGAAATCACAAAGTTGGTGAAACATAAATTCCAGAAATCAACACAAGAAATCCAGTCAATGACACACAAATTCACCTATGCACAAGAATTGATAAATCATTATCAATAGAAATCACAAAAATAGGTGAAGTATAAATTCCAGAATTCGACACACGAAATCTAGAAATTTCACAAAATAAGGGGAGGGGAGGCCTATCACATGAACGGGAGCATGAAAACTCACCAACAGCTGTAACACATGAACGAGAAGCTATCTCATGGTAGCTAGCCATTAATTTGACACACGAATGGTCCGAAGACCTGACACACGAATGGTCCGAAGACCGTGGGTTGCTACCCCACCAATTTGAGTCGAAACTCCACAAAACGGGGTTTAGTCTCCCTTACAGACAAAGAGACATCGCACATTGCTAGTCTGAATCACAAAAATGATCGTCATGATCATCGAGAAGTGTCGATTACAGTAAGCTAGTAAATATATGAGCTTAGCATCATGTCCCATAACCACTAGCTTAACTTAAATATTTACGAACAAATTGTAGATCTCCACTAGAAAATTGTCACAAGAGTTTCAATCGAACAAGTCTAAGAATTAACCAACAATGTGAACGCAAGCGTTTCATACCACTTGTTTTACTAAGTCGTTTAATTAGATTTCTCATACGAGTGAGGTAAAGGTTTATATATACTAATAGATTGGAAAACGGTTTTATAAACAAATTTGGTATTAAAATAGTATTGAAATCGTTTGAGGAAAGAGTTTTGATATTTACTACTAGTATAGAAAACCTTTATATTTTTAAAGTGACAAAACACAAAGAAGATTGTAGAAACAATCAATCGCTAAAATTCACATACGAAGATGTGAGTAAAAATCCAACGAAACCGATAAAGAATCCATCAAAATGGATACTCAAGAAAATCCCTAAAAAGGAGTCATCAAAGTCATAATAATTGATAACAATAAATAGGAAACAACACGAATCGATTTAAGTCGGAAATTTGATCAACAAGGCAAAGCAGGCAAAAATCATCAGGTCGATCGGCCGGACTCCCTGAGTCGGTCGACCGAACCTAAAACAGAAAGTGCTTATGCACTTGGAAGCAGGTCGGTCGACCGGACCAGAGGGGTCGGTCGGCCGAACCAGAAAAAAAAGTGCAACTGCACATTTGGAAGCAGGTCGGTCGACCGGACCAGAGCGGTCGGTCGGTCGGACCTGTTTCCAGCCTCTTCCCTGCCTATAACAAATGAGGTTCAATCTTGACCAAATTGCATTTTCTCGAGCAACGGCGCTAAGGGATTATGCCAATCGACTACCCGGCCCTATATGCTCCTCGATGCATCACCAAAAACATGTTCAAACATCAAAGTTAGGATTTTTAACGAATTGAACTCAAAACACTAAAAATTGGAATATACACCAATTCAATCCAATCCAAAAGCAAATGCAGACGAATAAGTGTTAGGAATTCATACTAACATTCGAAGATAATTCATAGACTTAGATGTGAGATTAAAAATCTCACCTTTTCACAAAATCGAACAAGAAGAAGCTTGAAAGCAAATGGAGAATCAACCTCTCTTCAACACAACCCAATTGAGCTTGAATCTAAGCTCAAAAACAAGAACATTCCCGAAATTAGGTTTAGGAATTTCTGAAATTGGTAAGAGAATAAGTTGGAGAAGAAGGAGAGAAGCTTACCAATGGGTTCTTCTTGAGTTTGGAGCTAGGAATTTGATTTGCAAGAGAAACTAGGGTTTTGGAGTTTTAATTTCCAATCTCTCCCACCATTAATGCTAAGGAAACTGAAAAGCGAAAAGAAGTTTGGGAGAATGGGGAGAGTGGTTCAGTTTTGGAGTATAAGTTAAAACATAGGGCTGAGCCCAAAACCAAACCCAAAGTGAAAAGTAGCAAAAATCAACTTTCTCCAAACATATCGAAGCTTATACTCAAAAAGGTCGCAAACGGCATTTTAAACTCAATGGGAGTGGTCCCGAGTCCTAATTCGACCGTATGTAAAAAGTAGCTTTTCGGACTAAAATCCGACTAACGATATAATTTTTAAATAAAATATTTAAATATAAAATCGATAAATATGCGGGTTGTTACAATTAATTTCTAGAACAAAATTGTTCTAATCAATCTCATTCTCTTCTAATATTAATAAAGTTTTCCCCTAAGTGGACATACACTAACAAGACATTAAGGGAACTACTATGAACACCTATTTTCATTTATTTGTTATCATTTTCTATTAATTCTCTACGTTATTATGGTTGTTGGTTGTAACGACCCCGAATTTTGAACAATTTAATTTAGGAATATTTAATTAATTTTAAATATTTGAATGATGGTTTGAATTGAATTTCAAATTATCAGAATGAATTGGCGATTAAATTATAGAATTTAATCTATTGAAAGTGAATAAAAAAATTTAGATCTTCAATTTTAAGCTGATTAAAAATATTTCAAAGCCTTGTAAAATTCATATTGATAATATTGAAAATTATAGGAACTTCAGAATTGAATTTGAAAGTAAATTGTTCAGTTTTGAAGTTAAATCGTTTGAATCGATATTTAAAAATAGCCGTCCGAGGCACAGTCTCGGAATTCGACGAAACCAGTTCCATTGGGTCCGGAATATTGAATTATTGCCGGGTTTCAAATTTCGTATTTTTTTGAGTTAATATGTGAGCACACGACACATAAACGCGTCGAAATTTTCAACGGTTTAAATTTAAATTTAAATTTAAACTTAGTCAACGCACACCACGTTCGTTCTAAAATCACGCAGAGTATCACGCCTAGAATCACGCTAAAAATCGTGCTAAGCATGGCCTTGTCGTTGAAAAAAAAATAAAGGCAAATCCATCTTCGTTCCTCAGTTCAAAAATCATACGAGATAAAAATCAATGGCCGATAGAAACAAATTTCGTTCAAAAAATTAAACAGTCGATTTCCCTTCTTCTTCATAAGCAATTGAAGATTATCGGCCGAAGCCCCCTATCAGATTCAATTTGAAATTAAAAAAATATATATAAATGGCCGAAGCCTGAATTGAAATCGCGAGTCAGTGGAGGGAAACGAGCGCAGGCGTACACGCGTGCTCTCGCGTGGGTGAAGGCATGAAGCGGCGCGCGAATGGGCTAGGGCTATCGAGCAACGGCGATGTCGTGAAGGCATGAAGCGGCGCACGAGTCAGTGGGGGGTCGGCGTTCGCGTGAGGGATGAAGTCGCGATTGTACGAGGTGACGCGTGATTCGAAGGAGCGGCGGCAGCGTCTAGGGCAGTGGTGAGCATCGCGAAGCTCGCACGAGCGCGACGAGGCACGGCGTTGACGAGGTCGACTTCGTCTCTGGTAAATGACAGCGACAAGAGCAAGTGCGACGGCTAGGGTTGGGATGGCAACTGCGAGGCTTCGGTTGTTCTCGATTTCGACAGAGAGGTATCGATGTTGTCTTTCTTTATTTTTATATATATACATATTTAAAAATATATGTATGATATATATATATATATAATGATTGAAAATAAACAGGGTATGATTTTATTTTAAATACAATTGAGTCCTGTATTTTAAATTAGAATAGAAATTGAAACCAATTTCATTTTTATGAATATACAGTGAACAGAAAAAGAAAATTATTTGCAGTAAAATATTGAATCTATAATTTAGTTATTTTAATGACACAGATATGTTAGAAAATTGGTAGCAGTAGGAAATTGTTAATTCAGTTTAAAATTGTCCGAAGAATTTATAAAAGTTAGGTTTTTAAATCTATGGAACATCATACATAAATAAAGATATGTATACATATTTAATTTACAGAATTTGGCATATAATTTGTTCAATTTATCTATTTAAAATTTAATCCCAGAAAAACACTTTTGCAGTAAGTTAAATATTTAATTTTTAACATCTTGATTTAAATTATTATAGCAGTTTTTAAATTATATATACACATATATATACGAGAATTTGGAAATATTGATTTACTAAGATATTTTGAAAATGTAATAAAGGATTACAGTCTGCTTATTTTTAAATTTAGATTTAAATAATTAGTTAATTAAATCTATTGTGGTGATTTGAATTTTTCGAATATTTATAAAATAGTTGGTTAATTTAAATATCAAATAGAAGTTAGTTTAAATGTTAAGAAGTTGTTAAAAATTAGATTTTTGAAATATATAAATTATTTTAGTTAAAATAATTTATTAAAAAGGAAAATTAGTTAAATAAATTTTTAAAGGAAATTTAGATTAAAAACTTAATTTTTACAATTTATTAAAAGGAATTGATTTAAAGATATCAATTTTAAGTAAAATGAGTGATTAAGCCCAAATTAAATTATAAACTAGTTAAATCAAACGAAAATTTATTATTCGATTTATTTCGAATATTAATAAATTGTGTAAATATTTATACAAGGTATAAATGAAGAAAACAAGTTGAATTGGAAGTGGATTGCAAACGGGAATAAAGGTGAGAACTTCTCACTCAAAAGGAATTTTATTGTTTATTTAAATTTTAAATAGTTAGATTTAAAATTTGCTTGACTGTGTTGATTGAATAATTGAATGATGATTGATATATATATTGGATGTGAATAGACCCTATACGCCGTTAGTAAGCGGAGGTTATTTATTACACACATATACCACGATATTCCACCTCGAAGTGGAATTGGTATTATATTATATATATAGCAATATATATATATTGGCATATGTATATATTGCAGTTGATTGATTTCCCGCATTTTTTTTTAGCGGATGAGACCCTATTGCGCCGTTAGTAAGCGGATAATATTTATAAAAATCCCATATACCGCGATATTCCACCTCGAAGTGGAATGGTATTGTGCTAATGTCTGTGGATGCAGGGAAACAGGTTGGAGGGATCCAACTGGATCCCTCACAAATATTTATTTGATTTCATATATTGTGATATTTGATTGTTTATCATGGATGATATATGATGTTTGAAAGTCGTGATTGACTATTGATGTGTTACATCATCGGATCCAATTTATGAAGTTTAAAAACAACGATTTTATTTTCTAAAGTGATTTTAAAAATATACGTTTTATAAATATTTTTGGAATTGATTCATCTTAAATAAATAAACGTTATAATTTTAATTATGATTTTTGAGAAATATGGTTAAAATTTGATTTTTGAAAATATGAGATTAACGATTTTATAAAATAGCTGAATTGGGACTTTTGAATAAATTATAAAAAGGTTTAAAAATAGGATTTATGAAATTGGATTATTTCTAAATCAAAAGATGAAATTATAAAAGAGTAAAAGGCGTTTTAAAGATAGTAATATAAATTGATTTATATTAAAGGATTTACAAACGGATATTGGTGAATTAAAAATATGGGAATTATAAAACGAACTCTTATAAGTGTTAGAATGAATTGTGAATGAATTTCACAAATGAATGAAATTTATAGGATTATAACGATGAAGTTATAAATAGGATTTTATAAACAGTAGGTTTATAAAATTTGCAAAGGAAGATAAAATAAAATTCATAAAGTTATTGAAGGGATGGGTTTGGATAAATAAATGAATCTTATAAGTTATAAGATTTATAAAATTTATGAAGTTTAAAGGAACGATTTTATAAACAAATAAATTATAAGTATTTGACTTATAATATGAATTTTTAATATATCATTGTGATATGAATTGAGATAGGTTAATAAAAGAAATTTAAAAAAGGAAGTTGTTATAAAATAAATAGAAATAGAATTTTATAAACATTGTTTTATAAATTCGCAACGACTTATTTTGATAAGTTAATTTTTATAACTTACTTATGGAATTATATTCACGTTTTTGAACAGTGAATAATCCTTTAAAATAAAATGAATAGAAGTGATGAAATTTATTAACGTAGTATATTCACGTTCTTGAATAGTGAATATTATGTTAAAGAAATTATTTTGGATGTGATGTTTGAAATAGAATTAAAACGATCTAAAGATGTTTTAAAAGGTGTTGAGATTCGAAACCATAGATTTCAACATTTATTGTTGAAATAGACGTTTTCGAGAAATAGAAGGAAATAGTGGATTATAACACTGTTGTTATAATAAATGATTTCCGGAAGGAAATGTTTTATATAGTATTGGGATTTATATATCTATTTTAATTTCGAATCCCTATACTAGTGATTTTGGGTTGTCGTAACGATGTTTTATGCAACATTCGTTTTGGCCCAAATAAATATGTTTAAGAGAATGATTTCCTTAAAGAATGAAATATATACTTAATTTCGATTAAAGTATATTGAATATTTTCCAAGTATAGAAAATAAAAAGATTGTGAATTACTTATTTAATAAGTATGGAAATGTTTTCCAATATAAGTGAATATGTTGAGAATTTATCTTTTTGAAGATAAATTGAAAATGAATAATTGAAATCGTTTATTCATAAATATTTTGGAAATATAAATTCAATATGGAATTTATAAATGAAATTTGGAAAATAGGTTTAAAAATAAATATCGATTTATTTTTAAAATATGGAAATTATGGATATATCTTATAAAGATATTTTTGGAAAATAAATAATTTGGAAAATTATTTGGAATCGGGTGATGTTGGCATATCTATTGATAGTTCAATAACCGACTATCAATATTTACCTTTAAATAGGTATTTGTTGTGATTTGTTTGTAATTGGATGCCACACTTATTTTTTTAAAATAAGCGCTCACTATTCGGGTTAACCGGGAAAGGACCTTCGGGTCGTATAACCCATTCCGAATATGTGATACGTCGTTATGAATTGCATTCGAAGATCGGTGTCGAAGACCGGATATTTTCGAAAACGTAAGGGTTTCTTGTTGATTGTCTCTGCACTGGCTGATCCCCGGTATTGAGATCTCCATATGTGATGGGAAATCCGAACGTGATTAGAGATTATTCGGATTGCAAGGACTTCTTTGTAAGTGCCTTCGGTTTTGTTCGAGCCCGGAACAGACTTGTATGGATTGTATGTCTGACATTACAAGTTGAGATATAAAGCCGATTTCATTCAAATATATTTCTGTTGGTGGCGAAGAATTTATTCTCTTAGCTTAACACCCTTCTCTGAGACGTACGAGCTCAGAGGTTATATAGTTGAAGTTATCAGCGATATACTCCCAATTTTGGTAATGTGACATGCTGAGTGTAGCTGTAAATGATCATTGTGTTGATTATTTGTGATAGGATCATTTGTTTGATCGTCTATCTTGGTGATCATTTCTATGATCATTTGTTGACCCAAAGCATGGCTTTTGTATAAAGTATGTTTTTGTGGACGTGACTTCGTCGAGCCTCACAAACCGGTAATGGTCGAAACAGGAATTGTGCGGCAAGGTTTTCAGGGATCGCTTCCCTAGGGTATAGCCATTCCTTCTGGAAAAGGGTAGTATCATGGTATGGAGCCCAGATACTTACTCACGTTAAAAACACTTTATGATTGTGTGATGATGGTGACGAGCGCTCGGTGAAAGGTTCCAAAGGACCGGGAGTGGCATATCTGAGGGTTTGTAATATTCCTTGGGAAAAGGGATTCCCGGCTTTGTTTAGCGGAGAATGGTGGTTCTCGGGGCGTCCTTCCAGAGGCGTTTCCATGTGGCAATGGGAAGTTCCTTGGCCTGACCATTTGTTGGAAAATCCATTCTTCAAATACGAAACTAGTATGGTTTTAGTTGTATAACCTGTCATGGAATATGGCGGTAACCCGTTATTGAACATGGTAGCTATAGTAGGCATAAGTGCGAAATGTCTATGCTGGCTAAGATTTATATCTTTATTTTCGAAATGAATTTTCTCTACACTATGCACTAATAATAATATCAAATGTTCTTTTTTTTTAATGCGTATCAAGCATCTTTGGCTATCATAAGGAGAAATCTCCTCCGATTCTGCGTTTGCATGTGTGTGTGTGCGGGAGGCCTTATGGTAGTCTCATTCTTAAAAGCATTGCGAATTGATTTAAAAAAAAAATATTCCTCTATTTTAATTTTTAAAGAAAAATAAACTGTTTTTAGTTCCCACACCAGTCACATGACTGACTCGGAGTTTATTGTTTTCCTTCCTAAACTCTGGGTGCCCACCAATTTCCACACGGGCAGTCAAGAGTTAGGTTTATCAGGATATTCTGGAATTCAGGAGTTGCTGGAGGCAAGCTGGATGGCATAGCATATTACTAGTTTATATAGTACTTTCTTTTCCGCTGTTTGTTTGATGTTGTACACTCTGATGATATGATGTAATGTAATATAATGAGAGGTAATAACTGATATAGTTCTTTGATTAAAGATTATTCATTTATTATTATATGTTGTTTCGCTGCGAATTGTGAGATTCTGATATTGTTGTCCTGTTCTGTTCCGTTCTATTTTCTATTTTCTTTTCTCTCTATTTTTTTCTATCTTTTTCTTTCCTTTTTCTTTCCTTCTTTCTTAAAAACCATAAGGGTTCGTATTTTCGTTCACCTTGAGTTAATCAATGGAGATTAGTGTCTATTCAAGGAGTACGGATTTACGGTTCTTTACATTTGGTATCAGAGCTCATGGTTAAGCGACAACCATGGTTCTGTTGGGTATTACTCATTAGAGATAGAGTCAGTAGTACTCTAGAATGAGTTTGAGTTTAATAATAATATGAGCGCGTATTTGTTAGTGAATATAAAATTGTTTTTGAATCGGGTAAATAAGATAATTTTGCCCAAAACTATTTTGATAGAAAAGGAATGATTTTCTATGAATTATTATAGTATATGGTTGCATGATTGTTAAGAAGTGATAATATTAAATTATTATCATTAGTATATGGAATTAAATAAAATGGATTGGATTCAAGTAAATTAACTTGATGATTTATTCATTTGTGAAATAATTTCAATTGGAATGAATATGAATATGGAATGCGAAAAAAAAAATTGAATAAAGATGGTATGTGAATTGGTAGTAAGCAATAAAAATTGAATTGAGTAATTAAGTGAAATTGAGATGAATGAAATTGAAAATTAAAATGAATTAGTGAATGAAACTAATTTAAAGTAGTAATATGAATTGGTAAATGGAAGTTAATCGTTAAAATTCAATATTTAGAATTGTGAATTGATTTCAAGTGAAATTGAAATGTAAAAAAAAATTTAATGAAAGTGAATATGTAACTCCAATAGTGAAGTAAAAGTGTATAAGAACATATGTTGGAAAATTTTGTAATAGAATTGGCAAAATGGTTTGAATGTTGGAATTGGATGCTACTACTAGCAGGTTATACAGGTGTATAAAGGAATTAGGATTTTGATTTCAAAGATAAAATTTAATGGCTCGACAAAAAGGTACGTATTTCAATTTCAGTATGAAATTTGATGATTTTCTTCTCCAGCCACTTGGCTTTCTCTTTTCTTTTTGATTCTGAGGGGCCGTGGTGCCATTTTGTAGTCGTACCGAGCTAGCCGCGCAAAGGAGACGCTGGCGAAATTTTTCGAAAATTTAGGGTGTTAGAAAAATTTTGAGAAAATTTGAAAGTTTAAAATTTGAATTTGAATTTGAATTTGAATTGTTATGGAAACAATGTTGTTTGGAACCTATAATTGAAGTTGGAAAGCTAGTTGAAATGATAATGAATCACTAGTAAAAAGATTTGTTTTAGAAAGTTGATAAAACTATTTGGATTGTGAAAAATAATAGACGGGATAAGGGCATTCTTCTTAACTTGTAATTTCGGGACGAAATTCTTTTAAGGAGGGAAGATTGTAACGACCCTGAATTTTGAACAATTTAATTTGGGAATATTTAATTAATTTTAAATATTTGAATGATGGTTTGAATTGAATTTCAAATTATCAGAATGAATTAGCGTTTAAATTATAGAATTTAATCTATTGAAAGTGAATAAAAAAATTTAGATCTTCAATTTTAAGCTGATTAAATATGTTTCAAAGGCTTGTAAAATTCATATTGATAATATTGAAAATTATAGGAACTTCAGAATTGAATTTGAAAGTAAATTGTTCAGTTTTGAAATTAAATCGTTTGAATCGATATTTAAAAATAGCCGTCCGAGGCACAGTCTCGGAATTCGACGAAACCAGTTCCATTGGGTCCGGAATATTGAATTATTGCCGGGTTTCAAATTTCGTATTTTTCTGAGTTAATATGTGAGCACACGACACATAAACGCGTCGAAATTTTCAACGGTTTAAATTTAAATTTAAACTTAGTCAACGCACACCACGTTCGTCCTAAAATCACGCAGAGTATCACGCCTAGAATCACGCTAAAAATCGTGCTAAGCATGGCCCTGTCGTTGAAAAAAAAAAATAAAGGCAAATCCATCTTCGTTCCTCAGTTCAAAAATCATACGAGATAAAAATCAATGGCCGATAGAAACAAATTTCGTTCGAAAAATTAAACAGTCGATCTCCCTTCTTCTTCAAAAGCAATTGAAGATTATCGGCCGAAGCCCCCTATCAGATTCAATTTGAAATAAAAAAAAAATGGCCGAAGCCTGAATTGAAATCGCGAGTCCGTGGAGGGAAACGAGCGCAGGCGTACGCGCGTGCTCTCGCGTGGGTGAAGGCATGAAGCGGCGCGCGAATGGGCTAGGGCTATCGAGCAACGGCGATGTCGTGAAGGCATGAAGCGGCGCGCGAGTCAGTGGGGGGGTCGGCGTTCGCGTGAGGGATGAAGTCGCGATTGTACGTGGTGACGCGTGATTCGAAGGAGCAGCGGCAGCGTCTAGGGCAGTGGTGAGCATCGCGAAGCTCGCGCGACGAGGCACGGCGTTGACGAGGTCGACTTCGTCTCTGGTAAATGACAGCGACAAGAGCAAGTGCGACGGCTAGGGTTGGGATGGCAACTGCGAGGCTTCGGTTGTTCTCGATTTCGACAGAGAGGTATCGATGTTGTCTTTCTTTATTTTTATATATATACATATTTAAAAATATATGTATGATATATATATATATATATAAAAATGATTGAAAATAAACTGGGTATGATTTTATTTTAAATACAATTGAGTCCTGTATTTTAAATTAGAATAGAAATTGAAACCAATTTCATTTTTATGAATATACAGTGAACAGAAAAAGAAAATTATTTGCAGTAAAATATTGAATCTATAATTTAGTTATTTTAATGGCACAGATATGTTAGAAAATTGGTAGCAGTAGGAAACTGTTAATTCAGTTTAAAATTGTCCGAAGAATTTATAAAAGTTAGGTTTTTAAATCCATGGAACATCATACATAAATAAAGATTTGTATACATATTTAATTTACAGAATTTGGCATATAATTTGTTCAATTTATCTATTTAAAATTTAATCCCAGAAAAACACTTTTGCAGTAAGTTAAATATTTAATTTTTAACATCTTGATTTAAATTATTATAGCAGTTTTTAAATTATATATATACATATATATACGAGAATTTGGAAATATTGATTTACTAAGATATTTTGAAAATGTAATAAAGGATTACAGTCTGCTTATTTTTAAATTTAGATTTAAATAATTAGTTAATTAAATCTATTGTGGTGATTTGAATTTTTCGAATATTTATAAAATAGTTGGTTAATTTAAATATCAAATAGAAGTTAGTTTAAATGTTAAGAAGTTGTTAAAAATTAGATTTTTGAAATATATAAATTATTTTAGTTAAAATAATTTATTAAAAAGGAAAATTAGTTAAATAAATTTTTAAAGGAAATTTAGATTAAAAACTTAATTTTTACAATTTATTAAAAGGAATTGATTTAAAGATATCAATTTTAAGTAAAATGAGTGATTAAGCCCAAATTAAATTATAAACTAGTTAAATCAAATGAAAATTTATTATTCGATTTATTTCGAATATTAATAAATTGTGTAAATATTTATACAAGGTATAAATGAAGAAAACAAGTTGAATTGGAAGTGGATTGCAAACGGGAATAAAGGTGAGAACTTCTCACTCAAAAGGAATTTTATTGTTTATTTAAATTTTAAATAGTTAGATTTAAAATTTGCTTGACTGTGTTGATTGAATGATTGAATGATGATTGATATATATATTGGATGTGAATAGACCCTATACGCCGTTAGTAAGCGGAGGTTATTTATTACACACATATACCGCGATATTCCACCTCGAAGTGGAATTGGTATTATATTATATATATAGCAATATATATATATTGGCATATGTATATATTGCAGTTGATTGATTTCCCGCATTTTTTTTAGCGGATGAGACCCTATTGCGCCGTTAGTAAGCGGATAATATTTATAAAAATCCATATACCGCGATATTCCACCTCGAAGTGGAATGGTATTGTGCTAATGTCTGTGGATGCAGGGAAACAGGTTGGAGGGATCCAACTGGATCCCTCACAAATATTTATTTGATTTCATATATTGTGATATTTGATTGTTTATCATGGATGATATATGATGTTTGAAAGTCGTGATTGACTATTGATGTGTTACATCATCGGATCCAATTTATGAAGTTTAAAAACAACGATTTTAATTTCTAAAGTGATTTTAAAAATATACGTTTTATAAATATTTTTGGAATTGATTCATCTTAAATAAATAAACGTTATAATTTTAATTTTGATTTTTGAGAAATATAGTTAAAATTTGATTTTTGAAAATATGAGATTAACGATTATATAAAATAGCTGAATTGGGATTTTTGAATAAATTATAAAAAGGTTTAAAAATAGGATTTATGAAATTGGATTATTTCTAAATCAAAAGATGAAATTATAAAAGAGTAAAAGGCGTTTTAAAGATAGTAATATAAATTGATTTATATTAAAGGATTTACAAACGGATATTGGTGAATTAAAAATATGGGAATTATAAAACGAACTCTTATAAGTGTTAGAATGAATTGTGAATGAATTTCACAAATGAATGAAATTTATAGGATTATAACGATGAAGTTATAAATAGGATTTTATAAACAGTAGGTTTATAAAATTTGCAAAGGAAGATAAAATAAAATTCATAAAGTTATTGAAGGGATGGGTTTGGATAAATAAATGACTCTTATAAGTTATAAGATTTATAAAATTTATGAAGTTTAAAGGAACGATTTTATAAACAAATAAATTATAAGTATTTGACTTATAATATGAATTTTTAATATATCATTGTGATATGAATTGAGATAGGTTAATAAAGGAAATTTAAAAAAGGAAGTTGTTATAAAATAAATAGAAATAGAATTTTATAAACATTGTTTTATAAATTCGCAACGACTTATTTTGATAAGTTAATTTTTATAACTTACTTATGGAATTATATTCACGTTTTTGAACAGTGAATAATCCTTTAAAATAAAATGAATAGAAGTGATGAAATTTATTAACGTAGTATATTCACGTTCTTGAATAGTGAATATTATGTTAAAGAAATTATTTTGGATGTGATGTTTGAAATAGAATTAAAACGATCTAAAGATGTTTTAAAAGGTGTTGAGATTCGAAACCATAGATTTCAACATTTATTGTTGAAATAGACGTTTTCGAGAAATAGAAGAAAATAGTGGATTATAACACTGTTGTTATAATAAATGATTTCCGGAAGGAAATGTTTTATATAGTGTTGGGATTTATATATCTATTTTAATTTCGAATCCCTATACTAGTGATTTTGGGTTGTCGTAACGATGTTTTATGCAACATTCGTTTTGGCCCAAATAAATATGTTTAAGAGAATGATTTCCTTAAAGAATGAAATATATACTTAATTTCGATTAAAGTATATAGAATATTTTCCAAGTATAGAAAATAAAAAGATTGTGAATTACTTATTTAATAAGTATGGAAATGTTTTCCAATATAAGTGAATATGTTGAGAATTTATCTTTTTGAAGATAAATTGAAAATGAATAATTGAAATCGTTTATTCATAAATATTTTGGAAATATAAATTCAATATGGAATTTATAAATGAAATTTGGAAAATAGGTTTAAAAATAAATATCGATTTATTTTTAAAATATGGAAATTATGGATATATCTTATAAAGATATTTTTGGAAAATAAATAATTTGGAAAATTATTTGGAATCGGGTGATGTTGGCATATCTATTGATAGTTCAATAACCGACTATCAATATTTACCTTTAAATAGGTATTTGTTGTGATTTGTTTGTAATTGGATGCCACACTTATTTTTTTAAAATAAGCGCTCACTATTCGGGTTAACCGGGAAAGGACCTTCGGGTCGTATAACCCATTCCGAATATGTGATACGTCGTTATGAATTGCATTCGAAGATCGGTGTCGAAGACCGGATATTTTCGAAAACGTAAGGGTTTCTTGTTGATTGTCTCTGCACTGGCTGATCCCCGGTATTGAGATCTCCATATGTGATGGGAAATCCGAACGTGATTAGAGATTATTCGGATTGCAAGGACTTCTTTGTAAGTGCCTTCGGTTTTGTTCGAGCCCGGAACAGACTTGTATGGATTGTTTGTCTGACGTTACAAGTTGAGATATAAAGCCGATTTCATTCAAATATATTTCTGTTGGTGGCGAAGAATTTATTCTCTTAGCTTAACACCCTTCTCTGAGACGTACGAGCTCAGAGGTTATATAGTTGAAGTTATCAGCGATATACTCCCAATTTTGGTAATGTGACATGCTGAGTGTAGCTGTAAATGATCATTGTGTTGATTATTTGTGATAGGATCATTTGTTTGATCGTCTATCTTGGTGATCATTTCTATGATCATTTGTTGACCCAAAGCATGGCTTTTGTATAAAGTATGTTTTTGTGGACGTGACTTTGTCGAGCCTCACAAACCGGTAATGGTCAAAACAGGAATTGTGCGGCAAGGTTTTCAGGGATCGCTTCCCTAGGGTATAGCCATTCCTTCTGGAAAAGGGTAGTATCATGGTATGGAGCCCAGATACTTACTCATGTTGAAAACACTTTATGATTGTGTGATGATGGTGACGAGCGCTTGGTGAAAGGTTCTAAAGGACCGGGAGTGGCATATCTGAGGGTTTGTAATATTCCTTGGGAAAAGGGATTCCCGGCTTTGTTTAGCGGAGAATGGTGGTTCTCGGGGCGTCCTTCCAGAGGCGTTTCCATGTGGCAATGGGAAGTTCCTTGGCCTGACCATTTGTTGGAAAATCCATTCTTCAAATACGAAACTAGTACGGTTTTAGTTGTATAACCTGTCATGGAATATGGCGGTAACCCGTTATTGAACATGGTAGCTATAGTAGGCATAAGTGCGAAATGTCTATGCTGGCTAAGATTTATATCTTTATTTTCGAAATGAATTTTCTCTACACTATGCACTAATAATAATATCAAATGTTCTTTTTTTTTAATGCGTATCAAGCATCTTTGACTATCATAAAAAGAAATCTCCTCCGATTCTGCGTTTGCATGTGTGTGTGTGCGGGAGGCCTTATGGTAGTCTCATTCTTAAAAGCATTGCGAATTGATTTAAAAAAAAAAATATTCCTCTATTTTAATTTTTAAAGAAAAATAAACTGTTTTTAGTTCCCACACCAGTCACATGACTGACTCGGAGTTTATTGTTTTCCTTCCTAAACTCTGGGTGCCCACCAATTTCCACACGGGCAGTCAAGAGTTAGGTTTATCAGGATATTCTGGAATTCAGGAGTTGCTGGAGGCAAGCTGGATGGCATAGCATATTACTAGTTTATATAGTACTTTCTTTTCCGCTGTTTGTTTGATGTTGTACACTCTGATGATATGATGTAATGTAATATAATGAGAGGTAATAACTGATATAGTTCTTTGATTAAAGATTATTCATTTATTATTATATGTTGTTCCGCTGCGAATTGTGAGATTCTGATATTGTTGTCCTGTTCTGTTCCGTTCTATTTTCTATTTTCTTTTCTCTCTATTTTTTTCTATCTTCTCTCTTCTTTTTCTTTTCTTCTTTCTTAAACCCATAACATTTTGGTTTTTGGCCTTCGATTTCTCGACAGTCGATAAAGTGAGTATTGATGTTGAATTTTCGAAAGTCCAAAATTTCCGGGACGTTACATTGGTTGTTTTGGATTAATGAATTGTTTGATTAATTATTTTGCATCGCTTTTGCTGATCTGTTTAGAGCTTCCACCGAATTAAGTGTTACTTTGTGTTTTGAGAAAAATTTGAAAATTTATTGTTCGGATTAAAAGTTTCCTAACATTTTTGATCAGTATTAGTGCCTCAAATTCCTATACGTTAAGCCAAACTAATTATCATAGCGTGTTTGCAATAGAGTTTATAATATATCACACTAACTGATATAAAGTGATAAGCAATCTAATACACGGGCATCATATTTGGTATCGCGGAACAGTTTTGGAAGATAACTATGGTGAACTATCATGTATGTTTTGAGTATATACATTGGAGTACTAATTAAGAAAAAAATGTATTTAAAATATATGGTAATATTAGTATATAGTTCTAGAAAACGTTTGTTGATCATAGAAATGTGCAACCATGTTATTATTTATGTTGCTAACTCCATGAATGAAAGAAAGCAGGTGCATGCATGTTTTTTTACAATTATTTCATTGTTTTTTCTTTTTTTATCCCACACACATACATACATGTATATACATGCATATATATTAGATATCTTATGGAATCGTGTTAAAGATCTATTTCGAAAGATAGTGAAAGGTAACACTATAAATAATAAAATTAGATAATTAACTAAATTTACTTTAGGATCCATCCTTTTCCAAATTATCTACATCTTATCAGATATATCAATACAAGAGAAACATGTTATTTTTCCATTTAAGGAACATTGCCTTTAAATAGAAAAAATAATAATCATTATATTTCAAATTTAATGTTACAACTAATGTTTAAGTAAATGCAAGAATAAATACGATAATTAATAAAAGCGGTTGAGCTTGAGTATCAAACATGTGGATGTATTTATTATAGCATTACCTTTTATACCTTTGGAAATATACTTATATTTTGATGTTATAAAGAGTATTTTTATACGTTGAAAAAATCATTCAAACATATCGTGGATGAAAAGTCATGTAGCAATCTATTGTCCTTGTTTATATTTCTACTTTTCTAGTATATCCTTCTTAAAAAAGAATTTTGAATTTGCTACGCAACCCATTAGAAAGAGTCATAGTACACAGTCCCGCTCTTTGTATTATAACTTTCAAAGTCAATCGAGAAACTAGTTACCTACAAATTCCTTTCATTACATTATGCAGTCAAAAAATAATTTTGTTTGTTAGGTAAGAAACAATTATGCATATACTTTAGTTTAATTACAAATAATAGAACGTTTTAATTTTTTGAAAAGATATAGATTTGGAATCTATACCTTCTATTTGTATTGGTTCACCGAAAAATAAGCCAAATTTAAAGTTATCCTATGTCTTCACATAATTAGTTCAACTCATACATGTAGTAAAAACATGTAAACCTTATTTTTGTAGTTATTTTTATATCATATACATTTTTAACAATGAGTATTTTATAAGTATTTGTACCTTTGTTGAATTTTTATTTGACAAAAGTGCCTAGAAGTAATCTTATGTCGTATAATTGATTAGATATATTGAATCAACATTTGTGCAAGTGCACATATATATATTTGTTAAAATAGCATAAATTTTCACGTAATAAAATTTAAGTTCACTCATGAATAAATTTTTTGCTTTATTATTTTTCTTTAGCATTAATTTTTTATAAAAAGAAATAGTTAATGTAATTTGTTAGGTCTTCCACATTTTAAAGAATAAAGTAGTAATATAATCTATGCAACTGAATTTATTACTAAAGTTAAACCACATAATAAATAAAATAAGAAGAAATGATGTCCAATGTCAAATTGTGATCAAAAATTTATCAAAAGGACACCAAGTTATTTATATTTATAGGCGCAAATTTGATGATAATTAACCCAAAATTCATTAATTAGTCTGAAGTACACGTTCATAAACCATTGCGGGGAAGGACCACTTTGTGAACATGCATTTGTCACTTCTTGAAGTGAAACTATAGCTAATTATGCTCACCGAAGTTCCAAAATCGTGCTGGAGGTTTGAATCAAGATATGTATTGAAGATGTGTGTTGGGATCAACAAGTGGAGTTGGGTGGACATGCTAATGATAATAAGTAGGGGTGTGTGATTGGAAATTCTACACGAGGAGGTGGCTTAGTTGTGACATTAAATATTGAACTCTATTGGTACCTATAATTAGTACCACTTTATGTAAAGCAAAATTGATTACATCATTTCATGTTTTATTGTTATCGTTTATTAGAATTTCATGCAAGCAAAGAAATATGTATCACATTTCAAAATTTTATGCTACCATTTAGTAGCACTCCATTATCTATTACCATTTCATATTTGTTGAATAATTATCGATACCTTTATATCTTTTAGTAGCATTATGTTATTTATTACATGTTTATCGATATTTCATATCAGCGTGGAGCGTACTCTTGGTTAGTTTTTCCTGGCTACGTCTCTCCTACTCCCGTCTCAAGAGAGAAGGAGTCCTTTTTAACTTCTTTATCATTTTTACAATTCTATCTCGATACATTTATTTTTACTTCAATACACACACATACGTATATATAATACATGTTTTGTTATGGATTAAGACGAGGTGCACTTATTCTCCACTAATTTTCTTAGTATGGATAGATAACATTCTTCTTCCCAAAATAACATTTCTTCCCTCGTTTTCCAACTTATCAAAATAGGCCCCTCACCCTACCACCTAACAAGACAACGATGTTATTCTTTCGCTTTTCCGTTTTCTTTATCAATTTTCTTCTTTGATATATTCATTTACAACTACAAAATGCTATAAAATGACAATATTTCAACAATAAAAATGTAATTTTCCACTAAATCCATAATATGTTAAAATGACATTATAGAAGATTGAGTTTGTAGAGTACTATATATAACTTATATTACATGTTCGTTTCAACAAAGTTA
Source organism: Allium cepa (assembly GCA_030765085.1). NCBI lineage: Eukaryota > Viridiplantae > Streptophyta > Magnoliopsida > Asparagales > Amaryllidaceae > Allium > Allium cepa. Next base: position 391,174,730 of record CM060935.1, read on the forward strand.
AATGACACGTCACACATCATCCTCCAGCAATGTCATTGTCACTCTTCCATCAATGGTCCCTACACATGACTGTCAATCATCACTTAATTTGCTTTTTCACTCATCTTATACCACCTTCTCTACAACAAAATGCCTTGCCAATCTACTACTACTACAATTTCCATCACTATATTTAAATATTGTGAACAATACATTATGCACCACTAGGAATAACTTTTACTTCTATCTACAATGACACCCTACATTTTTCTAACATAAAATCAAGCGCTTTACGCAATTTTTTAAAATTTTATATGATTATTGCCAAATTTTTGCCTCGATGCAAAGAAATTTCTTCCATTTTGATCAAATTTTGTTCAAAGTTTGTCCTTATCTATTTTTATTTATTTTTGCAACAAAAGAATCTTTTTAACATATACTAAAGTATTATTATGTCTTTTCCTTCTAAATTGAAAATTCGTTTAATATTGTAGAGCTCAAAACATGGGGTAAATCACATGGTAGTTAGATCTACAACTTAATAGTAAAATTTAGTCTCCTAAACCACAAACAACCATGCAATGGATGTAAAACTTTTTTCTATAAACTTTTTTATTGTTTAACATCTTAACATATTCGTGTATCACAATTGTAAATAAAATATTATTTCACATATAAGCATACATACCATCATTTTAATACTCAACACGGCTCTTCCTTGTTGATGAGAAGGTTGCATCATCCATTGACAATATCTCATTATATATGAAATATTCCTCTATTTATAATTGCATTTCATTGCGCTGAAATGTAATAATTTCACAAAAAGTCAGATGATATTTGAAATATGGGCATGCATGTTTAGCATGTAATTAAAATTAGGATTTCCTAACCAATTCTTAGTAGATGAGCTAGTTAGGGAGTTAGGGTCCAAAATTAAAATGATTAACATACATACATACATATATACATAAATACATATGTATGTATGTATGTATATGTTTCTCTACTATTAATAATGTAAATTCCATCCATATGACTTCAACTGTGTCCTTTTGAATTACCCAAAATACCCTTCCATCCTTCTGTGGTTATTTTTGTGTCTGTTCTTTTCGCATTGTTCTCCCCCAAGATAAAAAACCATAATCTTCCACCATTCTCAATCATTTCATTTTCATCACCATTCACATTCCCTAATTTCCCTAACCTTCGATAACGTAGCTTCCACTTTCCATTACCAAGTCTTTTGACTTTCGCATATGCCCCTGCTTATTCTCCCATTTACCGCTTTGTCCTCTTTGTTCACGATCCCAAGGTTCTGCCATGTGAAATTATAGGTTACAAACCCCTTTACTTTAACTGCTACCTTCAATTGCTACAAATAATAGATTTCCAAAGCACATAGATGATTGTTATGAAGATCACCTTAAATTGTTTAATGATCAATGAATGTCATCTCATTTTCTTAACATTTAGGTAACTTTTAAAGCTTTATTTTTAGTTTCATTGAATTTAATTATTCCTCTATTTTATTTCATTTTCAACTATTTCAATTTCATAGATGTAAAATTTTCTATTTTATGACCTTGAATACTAATATCAATTGTCCGGCTAAAGTTATGACCTAAAAATCCTATAAAAATGCTGTTTTTTTGTGTGTGTTTAGGCCATTAGATCTCTAATTTGGTGGTAAGGATTAATAGGTGAAGTCTTATGTGATTTTCAAACATGTCGTGTTTCTCTTTCCAGTAATCGAAGAGGATTTGTGTTATAGTCAAAGTTTGAACCATATACATGTGATTTATTATCTAAATGCTTTACCTGCTGTGTAAAAGGTTAAATTGTGTTGTCTTCCCTTAGAACCTTTTGTGTTACATTTAAGTAAGTATTTTTTTAATAATCTAGTTTTATGGTAATATTTCGAACATTAATTTTTTTCTTGATTAGTTTCAAAAATAGTATCATGAAGACCGTTTCGTGAGAAAGAGGAATAATCTTGAAAAATGACAAATTAATATAAATATGCAAGATTACAAATAAAAGTTAAATAATTAAGCAAATAACCTATTTTATATTCAACAATCAACTATTAGCGACAACATTCAAGCAACCTTAAATTAGTACTAGAGAATAAAAGAAAATTATTAGTACTTTGGCAAGCCTTCCTTAAAGCATGAGCATATTCAACAAGAGTAGGAACATGTTGAGGAACATTGAGAGTAGCCATTATCAGAACACAAATTAATGTTTATTAACTTCTGAATTTAATTGTGCATTAACCTTCTTAATAACATCAATTTTATAGACAAAACGACATTATCATTAACTTATGGAACATAACATAGTAAGTAACGTTTCCTTCAGTTATCACAAAGCAAGAAAATCGCTTTTATATGTGACTTTATATGTACTGGTTGTTATTGCTTTCTTACTTTGTTTTACCTGCACTATCCACTTCGAATAGTTTTTATGTTTATAATGTTTAATGACACTTACTAATGAAAAATGGTACACTGTTACTTTATTTCCGCATTTGCATCTTTTACCAAGTATGAAGTAGATTTTTTTTGCTTATCGTTAAGGTTACATATTGCCACTGAATTTAGATTTAGTTGTTAACAAGGTTGAATACGATTCCTCAACTACTGTAAATGTTGATCCTACAGAGATAACTATAGATTTTTAAGATAAATCTAACTTGATACTAATTTCAATGTATAGATTTAATGACTCATAACATTTCTGAAGAGATTACTGTCCCTGCATCAAATAGTAATGGTATCTTTATTCTACATTAACATTTCTGAAGGCAATTTATATTACACAATAGATTAAGGTGATGGTGATGGTTCTCAATTTGATCTGGGCTTTGTTAATGCCCAACACAGTTCTATTGTTATGTTTCTATCTGTTTGGCAAAAATGGTTTTACCTTTGAACACTATAAATTCATTTTGCAAACCACTAATAAATTCATTTTTAACTAATGGAAATTATTTAACTAAGAAAATTATTCCACAGAATACGTGCTTTCAAGTTTTCAACTTATAACATATATAGTCTTGGGTTTGATTTTTAAAAGATTGTTCAATTTATCGCAACATGAGATAAAATATGATATTACATAACAAAATACGTACAAAATATGTTACCCTTATACTCCAGACAGCAATAAGCATGTCATCAACTAACTTAATACACTAATCATATTTACACATATACATATGCACACGTACACACATACACACACACATACACACCCATGTATGTATGTATGTATGTATGTATGTATGTATGTATGTTAAAGTTATGCAGATATCACACTACATGATTATTTAGTTTTTAGCCATAGCTAAAATTTCTAACAATATTTGAACCAACAACTCATAGCAGTAAAGCCCATAGTCTATGTAATTGTATATGTTTCTTACCGTTGGTTGCCAACCATTCCGTTTTTGCATATGTTGATTTGGTTATAAGCATTAGATATTCTATATTTTTGCACAAATTCTAGCTCTTACATATAGAACTCGCTTTAGGATTAAAATATATAAAGAATTGCTCTTTAATTATCTAAAGATTGCGAAACTCACCCATCGTATAAATGCAAACTCCTTTGCTTCACTTTGCATAATTTAACAGAGATGATCAAGGTCCAAACGCTGATCTTGTATATTTATTTTATTTTTTCTCATTATTTCAACCTTTGCATTGTTTAGTTAAGCTATAATTGCTGCTCAACTTTCACAAGTGAAATGTTGATATCTAACATGTATTTGTTCATATGATTTGACTAATGTGCAAACGCCAAAATGGTTAATAAACTTGGCACTTTTTTTGTGGTTACTTTTGAAGTTTTGAGGAGCCTATGATGCACAACACTGAGCAGCAGTGCACTTCTTCCTAGTAAGATGCTCAGGTGCTTGGAAAATAGTTTGCTACTACTTGATGAAGAACAGGGAAGCTTATGTGTTACAACAGACATACTGAAAGTAGAATCCTGAAATCTGCATATAAATCAGAATTCAGAACTCACTTTCCGTGAGAAGCAACATATGTAATGAATAAATAAGACAATCCATTTTCATATTGATGTAACTAAAGACAAATTATATGTTAGAGTTTGTTCCTAAATAACAATGATGATTGTGACGACCCACGGTTTAAATCGACAATAAACCACACATGTCTAACTCAAACTATTCAAAAGGGAGGATTGTTAATGGGGTAAATAAGAAAATAAGAGAAAAGGGGGAAAAACACAGAATCTCGTAGCAGAATGAAAAAATATAATAACCAAATAAATAGTTCATGAAGCTATTTTGTAATATACATTTGATTATACAATTTTTTACAACAATCAGAGTACAAACAAGGACATAACAATAATGATGCACCGAAAAATTACTAATAATATAATATACAAAACTCCGTCTACGTCCTCCTAAGATAAAGTCTTCAACGTTGAGAAACTCAGACTGACCCGAGCGTAATGAAAAGGCAAAACACTCGAGTCAGAACTAAAATATTCTCATGTAAGTCAAATTAATATCACGTGGAAAATGAGTATAATGGCGTTAGAGATATTACGGCGTTTTCATCTCCTATCTAGTATATAGCGTGAATGCAATAACTTAAGAGATGTTATGTGTAACGTCCCGCCTTTTCGCACGATTTAAACAGACACACATGCCGATTTAAACCATACGGAAGGGCGGATTGTTATGGGGTAAGTAAGAAAAACAGAGAAGAAATAAACAAAATAGAATCTCACAGCGGAAGGACAAAATATAATAATAAAATATACAGTTTATAAAACTGTTTACAAACATTTATATAATACATATCAGAGTTACACATACCAATAACAATGCAGCGGAACAGTGTGTAGTGCACTAGTATAAATAATAATAGTAATACTACAAATCTTCGTCTTCGTCCTCCAGAGCTAAAACTTCAAATCCTGAAACGCTCGGACTGACCCGAGCGAATTGAAAAGACAAAACACTCGAGTCAGAACTAAAAGATCTTATTTGAGTTAAATTAACAGAAATAAATATGAGTGCAGTAACTCAAGAGATGCTCGGGATTTTCATCTCCTAAGGATCCGTTAAACTATTTACTATGTAGTATATTGCGCTATTATAATAGTGTCTATTTGTAAAATAAACTTACTTTTTAATAGCGTTAATGGGTTACCCATATAGCCCTTAACACAGAATATATTCCCATAGTCTATACAGTACCGTAATCTCCCCCGTACTGGGCGTCGTAAGAGGGCACTCCATAGGTATGGTACAAAACAAAACTTGTAGTAAAGGCTCGGTATGGTAGGTGACACGGCACAACTAGGCAATGCCAGGGTAGATATACCAATTGCTATCCGGGCTGGTGGAAACGCGTAGCCGCAGTTACCGCCCACCTCGAACAAACTCCCCCAAAATCAAAATAGAAGTGGCCACTGAATCAATCCAAAGTCAAAGTATAATATCGAAGAGGAGCGTCCGATCAGAGGTATGACCTCATTGGCTCGAGAATCACTCCTGTTTTAGCCACCTTATGCCAACTCACGGAGTCGGGTCCACGTATTTACCTTACAGGAAACGTCGCCACCACCTACTTCATTCTGGAATCTCCACCGCGTACACGGTTAGTCAAAGTGGTTTTCGGTATCGACAGAGAGTATGTCCATATCCGATCCCGGTCTCTTTGCCAACCCATCGTTATTATAACACCGCGGTCATTTAAAATAGTTTATACTTTAAAACCAGAATAAAAATTCCATTTCAAAACTATGAATACGATATCATCTTAAAACCCAAAACAATATGATATCATTTTATCCAAATATATTTCTTTTCCAAAATCATACTGCTTTAAAATTTAAAATATCTGGAAACCAAATATTTGACTTATATTTCCAAAGCATAATATTTCGAAATTCATATATTTTAAAACCATAACTTCCAAAACTTGAATGGTTTGGATATTCAACGGTATATAAAATAAATGGTTTGACTTTAAAGTTACTTTGTAAAGAAAATAATTTCCATGGCTATACAAATATATTTCTTTATTTAAAGTCTAAATCAAAATTTAAATATCACTTTCAAGTTCCAAAACCACTTCAATTTCTATATATATATATATATATATATCCATTTGGAATATTAATATTTCAAAACTAAAGTTGGAATTTATTCCTTCAACCAAATTAAATGTTCTATTATTTAGTCTTGAATATTTACATAAAAATCCATAAATACAACTCCAATTTCTAGCAATTAAATATTTTCTTCAATTAAATTATACTAGAATATTCATTTTAAATTTATCTTGGAAAAATCCAATTATAAATATCATACCTTAAAATTTTCCAAACTTAAACATATAATATGAATTATCAAATTCCATTTCTCAATTTTCCCATTTTTATTTAATAGATTTATACACAGCTTAAATTCAAAAATTTTAATTTCATATGTATATATACAGAAGAATAACATTTATAAAATATCAAAATTATATTTTTTTATAAACCGTATCCCATCCAAACCATAGAAATCACTTTAAAATAATTTATATATAGACCATGGTGTCTGTATAAAATTTTCTATCCTTTGGTCAAGTGATACGGATATTTATCATTTCAATCCGCAATTTAAAAATAAAATTTTGCGGTTGTATATCATTTCAAACCACAACCCCGAATGAAATGAAAATGCATGATGACTTGCAGTTTATACAATATAATTATAGCATTCATTCATCCAAATATCAATCATCAATCATCAATTGCAATCATCATCCGATTTTAAACAATCATTGATACATATCATATGAATTATACAGGAATTAATAACAGATTATTAACTAACAGTTTCTATTCCATAATAAATTTAATGATTGTTAACTAGCAGTTTATGTGCAAAAATAAATTCTACCTGTCAAATTTTATCCAATAAATAAACTAAATTAACAGTTAAATTAAATAAATGCGATTTAACAAGTATGCTGAATAAAACACGCCAACAGTCATAAATAAATTTCTACTCATATTTAAAATTAATTTAACAAACATAAAAACTTTTAGAAGTTATGAGTGGGTTAAAACACTCAACTTTTGAATTTAAATCGAATTTAAATCCGATTTAAACCCAAAATTTCGACGGTCTCCGAATTGGTCCAAACTAGTTCCGAACTGTCCGGAATTTAATTACGATCCTATCAAAAAAGTTTCGCGTGAATCCGAGGTCTTATGAAAAAGTTATGCGATTTAAACGATTTGAAAATCAAAATAAATTATAAAACAAAACAAACCTTAATTAAATACTCGCCACGTCACTATCGTCTTCCACGCGCTTTGGCTACAGGAGCACGCGAATATGTTTCCAGACCGAACCCAAAATAGAAAACGAACACCACCAGTGGATTGCGTATTCTGAGAACTCCAACATATAATTTTTCTGGGATTTTTAGAGGAGTTTGAATTTTGACTTTTATTTGGATTGAAACTGGATCTAGAAATTATCTGTTGCCATTGAAGAAGAGAAGAAGTTGAAGAAGAGACTATACAGAGGAATGAAGATGGAGGCTAGGGTTTCACCGCCTATTTATAGATAGATCGCAAAAGAATAGGTGTGCACGAATTTTAACGTGCAAACGGAGGTGGACCCAAAAGATAAATAATATTAATTACACACGTTATGGATTTAGGAAATAAATAAATTCCTTATCATTTACATTTTATTTTATACGTATTTACAAATGTAAATCTAGATGTTTCGTTTACGTTTCAAAATATATCCACAATTTTATTAATTTCCAAATTGATCTAAACAAATTTAGATGTAAATTAAAAGCTGATAAGTCTATCCATTGCAGTGTTAATTTCTCCACTTCCTTATATTTAGAATGGAAACGTTCACTTTATTTCCTCAACATTCTTTTATTTTCCTTAAAATGCTTATTTGTTACTTGCAATTCATAATGTAAACATTCTTATATTCTAAAATGATCAACTTATACAATATTAAATCAATTCTTATATTTCCAAATAATGTACATTCATAATGAAAACATTCTTACATAAATTTTATTAATTGCACTTTGTTTCTTTTCTTTTTCAATTGAAAGATTTTAATAAATTTATTTCCAGTTAATTTTAATCTTCCACTTCAAAACAGACCCTAATTGATGAAATCAATTAAATAAATACGTGAACATTGTAATCCTTATTTATAGTCAAGCAAACATGTTTGTAAAATTACAGTTTTCAACAAGCATTAAATTACATACTAAATAAATCTTTTTCTCTATTCAATTAAATAATCAAATGTTTATTCCATCTAAAAATTTTAAGTAGAAGGATTCCATATTGGGTTCAAAATCTATTATTTTAATATCCTTGAATTTTAGTTTAATCTCTATAAACGAAATATTTAACGTTAATTTCATTTATTTTGCAATACTTAATTAAACCAAAATATCGTTTTCTAAACTTAAATCTATGCTCCCATTGATTCATTCAATTTGCACTTATTATGTATTATTTTACAACTCATTTATAACTTTGAATCTATTCCCCAAATTTCACATTTCTATCGTTATATACATTTGAATTCCATCCTATTTAATATTTCAAATATTACGTCATTATCATTAATGAAATAAATATATTGTTAATTATTGCAATTGATTTTCCGTTATAACTTAATATACTAAATAGGTGGTAAATCTTAAATACTTGTTCTCATTAACGATTTATTTCTACTTACAAATTAATGCAATTATTACCTATTTCCATCTTTATCTCCAATTAACGTAAAATGTTATATTCAAATTCCATAAATTTCAATTGATTCAAATTATCATATCTATGAAGAACATTTACGTTATTATCCATTTTTTACCTTAACTTATTCAACGTAACATTTAATTTATATTTAATGCAATGATTTCCAAATCAATTTAATTGAATTAAATATATATGTATCACTCATAATAACTTGTGGTCACAACTCTTGATCACCATTAATAAGTTTATTATTTACAATCCAATAATCGCCATTCTATATATATATATATATATATATATATATATATATATATATACACACACGAATTAACTAATTCAATATTTCCATTTCGTTTTCCTATCCTAAATTTATTACTAAGTGTATTTACTCCATTCCAACAAGTTGGAATTCCATTTTAACTATACAATCATTTCCCTATTCACTTTTATTACTAACCCATCATCATTGCATTTATTGTCTTTTATTGATTTAATCAATTTACCCCATATTCCCTTAAACTCATACTAACGAAACATTCAATTCTATTTATCTCATAAACTCCATTTCATAAATCTACCTGCAATTTCTACCTATAAATAAGGTTACATTTCCGTTGAAAATACATTTACATCTTACGTTACTACATTAATAGTTAGTAACGTTTATATCATCAACCATCACTTATGAATAATTAGCGTTTCCTATTTATTTTGTTACATTCACTTATATTCATTTATGAATAAATTGGTATTCCCTTTAACCTATTAATTACTAACTTTAATTATTGCAATTCATTTATCTAACATAAATTTTGAATCTATTTCCAAATTTTCATATTTCAATTAATTAACACCTTACAATAGTTTACAAATAAAAGGGATTGTACTAATTACATTATTTATTTTCTTGCATTACTTTATTACCTCCGTTTATATTCAATTTCCGTAAATCAATATTTTATTCCATTGACAAATTCAATACTTGCAACAATTTCCACTATTATTCTAAATTGCAATATATAATTTAATTTGCAAATTTTAATTACCTTTGATACATCAAATTTCAATATTTTCTTTCATATAAATTAATAAGATTTTTATTTCTTTCTAGTTTTTAAAATAAAATCCTATTAATTTAATTCATTTCAAACATCGAATTTACGCGGGTCGTTACACTCTCCCCACTCAAAACTTTTCGTCCTCGAAAAGGAAAAGAAGGGAAAAATTAAATACAATACATCTTATGCAAAATATTTGACTTATAAACAATTAAATTTACAAAATTAATCACTTTAAATAAGATATCCTATTTATAACTATTTAATCCTTTATATTTAAATTATTAAAGTTTGGAAAAACATTTCCAAAATATTTCCAAGATACTGCATTTTCTTATATAATCCAAAGAGTTACAATTTATATAAAGTGAAATATTTAAGCGGCTTCAACCATTAATCAACCAACCAATACAACAACCATCAACTTTACAAACAGCATACATACACAAGACAAAGCAACCATTCAGTCAAACAAGCAAATAGTTGTTCGGGTTCAAAACTTGAAATGGTACGGAATGAAAAATAACCATCCAGTGCATCATTTACTCAACAGTCTTAGATGAGACAGAATTAGATTATTTATTCATCCAACAACTTCAAATTTCCTTACCCAGCCAACCATAAAGCAAACAATATCGATTTAAACCAACAAATCAATTTACTTATTATAAATTTATATTTCATACATTAACAGTTTGATCTTTTCATTCATATAACAGTTTATCTTTTATTTTCATTTATTTCTTTAAATTATCCTTTTATAATTTACATTTATTTCCAACAACCTTTAATTTTATTCACTCCTCCGATTATCCATTTCCATTTATTTAGGTCATGTAAGTTTCTTCTATTTTATTACATTTAATGCACTTCTCACTTTCAATCATTTATTTAATGCTTCCATTTCTATTACATTTAATTATAGTAACCCTTTTTTAATTTCACTTAAATTCTTAATCTTATAACATCCATTCTTATAAATAAAGGATTTTATTAACTCATTAACAAAGGGTTTCCAATCATCTATTTATATTACCTACTTTTATTATATTAAACTAGTAGCATTTATCATACTTAGGTTTATAACCCTACACATCAATCCTTATTATTAAAGAATTTCATTTTATTTACTTAAGTTTAAAATCACCTATTTATAATACTTACCTTTAATTTTGGTAAAATTTCAATTTATAACTTAAGTTTATAACATTAAATCCTCATTTATAACAGCAATTCATTGAATACTTCATTATTTCCAAAATTCCTACTTGTATAATATTCTATTCCGATCACTTATTTAACATTTCAACTTTTCATATTTGGTAAGTTATATATGTTAAAGAAAATGCAAAAGAACTTATACAAGTTTTATCTCTTCTTTTAATTAAATTTAATGTTCAACAATATTACTTTTTGTCTCAAATGTTAAAAATTTCAAATTTTCCTTTATAACTTTGCATAAATTTTCTTACCTAAATTAGAGGTTTAAATTCATTAATTTCTTACCTTTTATTTTACTAAAATAATTTAAACTATTAATTAATGGAAATATAAGAATTAAATACCGGGTTAAATTTCAATAGATAAGTATATTCTTATAACTTATATACCTCTAATTATATTTAGACAATTAAAATTTAGATATTTCAAAATAAATCTGCAGTAGAATTTACTACAGTGGCCTTTCCCTTCGAAACTCGAAAATGAAAGTCGATGATGCGGCCGCCATCATCGAAATTATTTTCCAGTGACAGAGAGGAAAGTACGAAACTTATTTTCTCCAAAATCTTCTTTAAAACAATTCTTCCAAATTATACTAAATATTTATATAAGAAAATACTTATAAACAAAATTATTGTAATTCATAAATCCTTTGAAAGAAAATTTCCAAAATCCCGGACTTAAGTTCTAAAATTTCCAAATTTCATTGATTTTAATTTCAATCTCATTTTACCTATTATTTAAAATTTTATTCCTAACAACCAATCTATTGCAACCAACAATATATATATATATAGATAATACCTTAATAAAATATTTTATATATAGAAAATATAATAGGCGAAGTTATTTCATTCACCTATATTAAAACAAATATTATGTCGGTCTGTCCTATTAAGTGTTTAGAAATCCCTATTGATGTCATAGCGTCCCATGCACCAACCAGAATTTATAAATACAAAACGGAACAGATTAACACAATATCAAAATCTTTTTATAACACTAACAAATACGTTCTCTCGTATATACACTCAGTGACTCCCATAGGGTATTACTACCCTATTAACAAAGAGTCAAACCCCACAAAGCCAAGGTTTATCGCTAAACCAAAGCTCAGATACAAACTGTAACGTCCCGCCTTTTCGCACGATTTAAACAGACACACATGCCGATTTAAACCATACGGAAGGGCGGATTGTTATTGGGTAAATAAGAAAAACAGAGAAGAAATAAACAAATAGAATCACACAGCGAAAGGATAAAATATAATAATAAAATATACAGTTTATAAAACTGTTTACAAACATTTATATAATACATATCAGAGTTACACATACCAATAACAATGCAGCGGAACAGTGTGTAGTGCACTAGTATAAATAATAATAGTAATACTACAAATCTTCGTCTTCGTCCTCCAGAGCTAAAAATTCAAATGCTGAAACGCTCGGACTGACCCGAGCGAATTGAAGAGACAAAACACTCGAGTCAGAACTAAAAGATCTTATATGAGTTAAATTAACAGAAATAAATACGAGTGTAGTAACTCAAGAGATGCTCGGGATTTACATCTCCTAAGGATCCGTTAAACTATTTACTATGTAGTATATTGCGCTATTATAATAGTGTCTATTTGTAAAATAAACTTACTTTTTAATAGCGTTAAGGGGTTACCCATATAACCCTTAACACAGAATATATTCCCATAGTCTATATAGTACCGTAATCTCCCCCGTACTGGGCGTCGTTAGAGGGCACTCCATAGGTATGGTACAAAACAAAACTCGTAGTAAAGGCTCAGTATGGTAGGTGACACGGTACAACTAGGCAATGCCAGGGTAGATATACCAATTGCTATCCGGGCTGGTGGAAACGCGTAGCCGCAGTTACCGCCCACCTCGAACAAACTCCCCCAAAATCAAAATAGAAGTGGCCACTGAATCAATCCAAAGTCAAAGTATAATATCGAAGAGGAGCGTCCGATCAGAGGTATGACCTCATTGGCCCGAGAATCATCCTGTTTTAGCCACCTTATGCCAACTCACGGGAGTCATGTCTACGTATTTACCTTACAGGAAACGTCGCCACCACCTACTTCATTCTGGAATCTCCACTGCGTACACGGTTAGTCAAAGTGGTTTTCGGTATCGATAGAGAGTATGTCCATATCCGATCCCGGTCTCTTTGCCAACCCATCGTTATTATAACACCGTGGTCATTTAAAATAGTTTATACTTTAAAACCAGAATAAAAATTCCATTTCAAAACTATGAATACGATATCATCTTAAAACCCAAAACAATATGATATCATTTTATCCAAATATATTTCTTTTCCAAAATCATACTGCTTTAAAATTTAAAATATCCGGAAACCAAATATTTGACTTATACTTCCAAAGCATAATATTTCGAAATTCATATATTTTAAAACCATAACTTCCAAAACTTGAATGGTTTGGATATTCAACGGTATATAAAATAAATAGTTTGACTTTAAAGTTACTTTGTAAAGAAAATAATTTCCATGGCTTTACAAATATATTTCTTTATTTAAAGTCTAAACCAAAATTTAAATATCACTTTCAAGTTCCAAAACCACTTCAATTTCTATATATATATATATATATATATATATATATATATATCCATTTGGAGTATTAATATTTCAAAACTAAAGTTGGAATTTATTCCTTCAACCAAATTAAATTCTATTATTTAGTCTTGAATATTTGCATAAAAATCCATAAATAAAACTCCAATTTCTAGCAATTAAATATTTTCTTCAATTAAATTATACTAGAATATTCATTTTAAATTTATCTTGGAAAAATCCAGTCATAAATATCATACCTTAAAAATTTTCAAACTTAAACATATAATATGAATTATCAAATTCCATTTCTCAATTTTCCCATTTTTATTTAATAGATTTATACACAGCTTAAATTCAAAATTTTTAACTTCATATGTATATATATAGAAGAATAACATTTATAAAATATCAAAATTAAAATTTTTTATAAACCGTATCCCATCCAAACCATAGAAATCACTTTAAAATAATTTATATATAGACCACGGTGCTTGTATAAAATTTTCTATCCTATGGTCAAGTGATACGGATATTTATCATTTCAATCCGCAATTTAAAAATAAAATTTTGCGGTTGTATATCATTTCAAACCACAACCCCGAATGAAATGAAAATGCATGATGACTTGCAGTTTATACAATATAATTATAGCATTCATTCATCCAAATATCAATCATCAATTGCAATCATCATCCAATTTTAAACAATCATTGATACATAGCATATGAATTATACAGGAATTAATAACAGATTATTAACTAACAGTTTCTATTCCATAATAAATTTAAGGACCGTTAACTAGCAGTTTATGTGCAAAAATAAATTCTACCTGTCAAATTTTATCCAATAAATAAACTAAATTAACAGTTAAGTTAAATAAATGCGATTTAACAGATATGCTGAATAAAACACGCCAACAGTCATAAATAAATTTCTACTCATATTTAAAATAAATTTAACAAACATAAAAACTTTTAGAAGTTGTGAGTGGGTTAAAACACTCACCTTTTGAATTTAAATCGAATTTAAATCCGATTTAAACCCAAAATTTCGACGGTCTCTGAATTGGTCCAAACTACTTCCAAACTGTCCGGAATTTAATTACGATCCTAACCAAAAAAGTTTCGCGTGAATCTGAGGTCATATGAAAAAGTTATGCGATTTAAACGATTTGAAAATCAAAATAAATTATAAAACAAAACAAACCTTAATTAAATACTCGCCACGTCACTATCGTCTTCCTCGTGCTTTGGCTACAGGAGCACGCGAATATGTTTCCAGACCGAACCCAAAACGGAAAACGAACACCACCAGTAGATTGCGTATTCTGAGAACTCCAACACATAATTTTTCTGGGATTTTTAGAGGAGTTTGAATTTTGACTTTTATTTGGATTCAAACTGGATCTAGAAATTGTCTGTTGCCATTGAAGAAGAGAAGAAGTTGAAGAAGAGACTATACAGAGGATTGAAGATGGAGGCTAGGGTTTCACCGCCTATTTATAGATAGATCGCAAAAGAATAGGTGTGCACGAATTTTAACGTGCAAACGGAGGTGGTCCCAAAAGATAAATAATATTAATTACACACGTTATGGATTTAGGAAATAAATAAATTCCTTATCATTTACATTTTATTTTAAACGTATTTACAAATGTAAATCTAGACGTTTCGTTTACGTTTCAAAATATATCCATAATTTTATTAATTTCCAAATTGATCTAAACAAATTTAGATGTAAATTAAAAGCTGATAAGTCTATCCATTGCAGTGTTAATTTCTCCACTTCCTTATATTTAGAATGGAAACGTTCACTTTATTTCCTCAACATTCTTTTATTTTCCTTAAAATGCTTATTTGTTACTTGCAATTCATAATGTAAACATTCTTATATTCTAAAATGATCAACTTATACAATATTAAATCAATTCTTATATTTCCAAATAATGTACATTCATAATGAAAACATTCTTACATAAATTTTATTAATTGCACTTTGTTTCTTTTCCTTTTTCAATTGAAAGATTTTAATAAATTTATTTCCAATTAATTTTAATCTTCCACTTTAAAACAGACCCTAATTGATGAAATCAATTAAATAAATACGTGAACATTGTAATCCTTATTTATAGTCAAGCAAACATGTTTATAAAATTACAGTTTTCAAAAAGCATTAAATTACATACTAAATAAATCTTTTTCTCTATTCAATTAAATAATCAAATGTTTATTCCATCTAAAAATTTTAAGTAGAAGGATTCCATGTTGGGTTCAAAATCTATTATTTTAATATCCTTGAATTTTAGTTTAATCTCTATAAACGAAATATTTAACGTTAATTTCATTTATTTTGCAATACTTAATTAAACCAAAATATCGTTTTCTAAACTTAAATCTATGCTCCCATTGATTCATTCAATTTGCACTTATTATGTATTATTTTAACAACTCATTTATAACTTTGAATCTATTCCCCAAATTTCACATTTCTATCGTTATATACATTTGAATTCCATCCTATTTAATATTTCAAATATTACGTCATTATCATTAATGAAATAAATATATTGTTAATTATTGCAATTGATTTTCCGTTATAACTTAATATACTAAATAGGTGGTAAATCTTAAATACTTGTTCTCATTAACGATTTATTTCTACTTACAAATTAATGCAATTATTACCTATTTCCATTTTTATCTCCAATTAACGTAAAATGTTATATTCAAATTCCATAAATTTCAATTGATTCAAATTATCATATCTATGAAGAACATTTACGTTATTATCCATTTTTTACCTTAACTTATTCAACGTAACATTTAATTTATATTTAATGCAATGATTTCCAAATCAATTTAATTGAATTAAATATATATGTATCACTCATAATAACTTGTGGTCACAACTCTTGATCACCATTAATAAGTTTATTATTTACAATCCAATAATCGCCATTCTATATATATATATATATATACGAATTAACTAATTCAATATTTCCATTTCGTTTTCCTATCCTAAATTTATTACTAAGTGTATTTACTCCATTCCAACAAGTTGGAATTCCATTTTTACTATACAATCATTTCCCTATTCACTTTTATTACTAACTCATCATCATTGCATTTATTGTCTTTTATTGATTTAATCAATTTACCCCATATTCCCTTAAACTCATACTAACGAAACATTCAATTCTATTTATCTCATAAACTCCATTTCATAAATCTACCTGCAATTTCTACTTAGAAATAAGGTTACATTTCCGTTGAAAATACATTTACATCTTACGTTACTAGATTAATAGTTAGTAACGTTTATATCATCAACCATCACTTATGAATAATTAGCCTTTCCTATTTATTTTGTTACATTCACTTATATTCATTTATGAATAAATTGGTATTCCCTTTAACCTATTAATTACTAACTTTAATTATTGCAATTCATTTATCTAACATAAATTTTGAATCTATTTCCAAATTTTCATATTTCAATTAATTAACACCTTACAATAGTTTACAAATAAAAGGGATTGTACTAATTACATTGTTTATTTTCTTGCATTACTTTATTACCTCCGTTTATATTCAATTTCTGTAAATCAATATTTTATTCCATTGACAAATTCAATACTTGCAACAATTTCCACTATTACTCTCAATTGCAATATATAATTTAATTTGCAAATTTTAATTACCTTTGATACATCAAATTTCAATATTTTCTTTCATATAAATTAATAAGATTTTTATTTTTTTCTAAATTTTAAAATAAAATCCTATTAATTTAATTCATTTCAAACATCGAATTTACGCGGGTTGTTACATTATGGGATTTTTCCATCTCTTAAGGATCGACATACTATCTATATGCAGTAGTATATGCTATATATGTAGTGTCTATCAGTAAAGTATAGTATTGAAAATAGCGTTAAGGAATTACGCATATCCCCCCTTAACACATTTTATATAAGCATCATAGTCTATACAATACTGTAGAATCCACCAAAATCTGCTAGGCAATCAGGGAGCACTTCATAGGTACGACACAAACCAAAATCATAGTGGACTCGATAAGCATATAACAAGGCATGCGAGGCAATGCCCAGGGTAGCATTCAACCGTTTTGCACTTCCGGGCTGGTGGTAACGCATAGCAGCTACTACCGCCTAACTCGAAACAACACTCCCATAATCAAATCGAGGGTGGCCACCAATCAACCACAAAGTAACCGATTTGGTATTGAAGAAGCATGTTCGATAGGGAAGCGACCCCACTTGGCCCGACATAGCTCATGTTTTAGTCATATCAAGCTGACCCGAAGGTCAGGGCAGCGTTCTTAACTCATACCAGTAACATTTGCCAAATTATCCTACTACGTTCTGGAATCTCCACTACGTGCATAGTTGTTAAAGTGGTTTCGAAATTGGTAGAAAGCATGACAATATCCGACCCCGGTCTCTTTAACAACCAAATACTTATTTCACATCATGGTTATTTTATAAAACATTTTTAATAACAAATCAAGAAAACAGTTTATACCTTCATATCAAGATATCCATATACTTATTCCAAATGTATAAGTATATTCATAAATACCGAGGAAGATTTCTTTTAATCAATTTCGAAAATAATTTATAAATCTCTCTTAAAACCATTTATAAAATATTTATATGCTTTAGAACCATTTAAAAAACCATTTATAAATTGCACAACATTTTACGACTCTTCCCTTTTCATAGACCTCTAGCATATTCCTTTAAAATGCTTCCATATCCCTTTATACAAGTTCTTTTATAAAACCCTTTATAAAATCCTATAAAACTTTTATAATTCCTTTATAAAACTATTCTAAAAAAATCCTTTATAAAATCCTTTTATAAAATCCATTATAAAATCTTTTACAAAACTTTCATAAATTCCTTACAAAACCTTTTACAAAATTCTAAAATCTTTACAAAAATATTTTATCTGTTAAAGTTGTCATAAAATTCTATATTTATTATCTTAAATTAAACTTTTAAATAAGTCGTTTTAAAACTACATTGAATATTTTATTAGATTAAATTTTAAAGTGTTTTTATTTTATTACATTATTTTAAATTGTATATTTTAAAACTAAATAGAATAATAAGTTAAAATCTTAAAATTTGGAGTTTTAAAACCTATAAACTAACATATAAATTTTAAATAAAATTGTTTTAAATTAAATTTTAAAATAAAATTTATTAAATCAAAACAAAATTTAGAATTTAGAAAATAATTTAAAACCGACCAACGGTGTTCATATTAATTTTCTATCCTATGGCCAAGTGATCGATTAAATTTAATTTTGATTTTAATTTTAGAGATGGATATATATCATTTCAATCCAAATCAGGTGTCATAAGTATATATCATTTCAACCTATTTCTTAATTTATTTAATTTAAGATTTATTTGATCCCCGTAACATCCATGATGAATAACAGGAATAAATCAGCATAAAACATCTAGGGTGAATAATTGGAGTAGATCAGCATAAACAAACATCCTAACATCTAACATATCAATCATTAGGCATCCATTACAATCAACATCCAAACAAGCGTATATCATAACATATCACTAGTTACAAACTCTCAAGTGTTTCATTAGAAAATTAAATTCCAATTTTAATTTAAATGTTAATTTTAATTTCAGTTTCAATTTAACTGTCAAATAAAATTACACTATCGATGCAATTCGATATAAATGTCAATTTCTGACGATCAAACAATAATCAATAAATTTAAATCACTTCATGGTTTCAATTTAACTAACATCAAAATATTTTAGTATTTTGTGAGTGGTTTAAATACTCACCTTTGATTTTAATCGAATTAAAATACAAAAGAACGCCTAAATTCTAACAGTCTCCAAATAAAACTAAACCAGCCTTCATATCGTCCGGAATTTTGATACGATCTCAGCAGAAGAAACAGCTCGTCAATCAGAGCTCATATGAACAAGTTATGATAGTCAGGACGTTCGAATTTAAAATTTAATTTAAATTAAAACAAAGCAAAGTTGTAAATAGGTTATACCATCACAAACCCTTACCTCTCGTACGTGATCAACGAACAGAACCAAAAGCTGCCACTTCCACGTCGATGTCGCGCCAACCACGGCCAATACCACCAAGATTCGAAGCCACCACTGAGTTCATGACTTCAGGCCGACCCCACGGTCCACGCACCATGCGGTCAGCCGCCCCTTTCTATGCCAATTCGACGTGAATCTTGTGCCTCCGTACTACGAATGAAGACCATAGAAGCACTCCACTTGACCTCCATTACCAAACGCAACTTCCCGTTTGTCGATTGGCCGACGATCCAACGTTGAATCCAAAATCCTAGTATGGGCGGCCGAGATTGTTTCGGTGATTTTTAAACAAGCCAAAACTCATGTTGAAAAACAAACTGCATAAGTAAATTACGTTCGTTGAGAACTTTGGAATTCTAGAGTTTAATTGAAATTGAAATTAGGGATTCTGAGATCGGTCATTAGGAAAGAAGAGGAGACATAAATTTGTACGTGCAGAAATTAAAAATAAATGACTGTTAGGTTTTATAACAGCCTATATATATGCAGAGATTGAATATGGATGGACGGAATAGATTGATTAGGCCAAACGATTAAGCGGACCCGAAAAGCTCGTTTCGTTCCCAAAACGAAAATAGGTCATCACATATATTGAAATATAGGTTCATAATTTTTTTAAACTCGATGGAACTAGTTTCAAACTCAAATTCTATTGTATATAGAAGTTGCTTTTAAAATCAAATTATTTTAATTGAATTCCTTTAATTGATTTCTACGTGTTTTGAGCTCGCACGATTAAGCGATAAGTCCAATTGCTAAGAAACTTGAAACCCTATAATAATTCACTGTTACGGATCCGATGAAACAGGTTTCATCGAAATCGAGAATGTGGCCAAAATGGCTATTTTCACTTGTTAATTAAAACAAGTAATTTCCAGAAATTAATTTAAAGGCTTTCAATTAAATTTTTAAGTTAACAATTTTCATAGTTGTTTAAATAAAATTTAATTCAACTTTTGACATCATTTTTATTCACATTAAATTCAGAATTCAATTATTTAAATAATTTCCAGTACTAATTTTAAGCAATTCAATTATTAAATAAATGACATTAATAGATCATAAAATTTCAATTGAATTTTAATTATCAAATTTTTTTATATTTTCATCTAAACAATTCAACATTTACTATTCAAGTTCAGTTATACATTATAAGCACATTCAATATCTAAAATTTCATTTCCATAGTTGTTATTGCCAATTATTTATTTTAAATTCTGATTAAAATTCATATTCAATATATTGCATTAATACACTAATACATTATTAAATTTTTTATTTTTAACCATTTTTAGTAAATAATTATATTAAATTTAATAATTTAAAATAGTTTAAAATACGGGTCGATACACTCTCCCCCACTCAAAACTTTTCGTCCTTGAAAAGGGGTTAAATGTGGAATTTAACATTCAGTATATTTTATTCAAAATAATCCTTGTAACATCAAAATCTTATTTACAAAACTTTTACTACACTTATATTACGTCAATCTGATTTCCGTTTATGGAAATTACAACTTACTTGTAAAAACAAGTTTTAAATTTTTTTAAAACCTCAATAAATTTGTAACACCCGGATTTATGGAAAATTTCGGCAGAGTCTCTTTATGTGGCTCGATCGGAAATTTTTTATAATATAATATATAACCTAAATATATATCAAATATACATCTCATCTGAATGATGAGGAATCCCGTATGGAAAAAAATAAAGCGCGGTTGTAATCCTAGATTCATACCTTATGATTATTAGTACAAGCGAGTTCGCTCGTACTAAGCAAGCAAAAGCAAAATATAATCCGCATATACGTCCAAACGATCTTCATATGTACCTATCTGTACTTAATTTAGAATATTAGTCACTTAAATTTATGAGTGAAATAGAACCACGGATCATGAATTATGGATACAAATCATAAATAAAAGCAAAAATACACAACATACGACAATTATATGTAATAAAACAGTAACAACAATGGTTTGCAACACAAGAAATTATCCAACCACCAATATTCATCCAATTAATCAAATTAACTCATAACCGTGTTAATTTATATTTCTAATGTCCATATCTAATTTATACACTTAATTTTACTAACATTACAATTGTTTTATTAACATTTAATTTGTCTCCTTCAAATTTATTCACATCTAATTCATTTACATTCAATTTATTCAATTCAATTTATAAAATTTCAATTGTTTCACTTTTTGTTTAACTTATTTTGCATAAATTTATTTATGAACCATTTTATAAAATTATTCAATTTTATTCAATCTTATTTTGAGTTAAATTTTATTTCATTAGACTCAGTATATTTTCTTTAATACCAACCTCGTTTATAAACCATTTAAGTCTATTGCAACCATTTTATAAAATGCACTTCATATTTAATTTTCATAGCTTAAGTTCATATTAATTCTTCGATTCATTTCATTGGTTCATTTTATAAATTCAATTTCAATTTAATAACTTTTTTACTTCAATAAATTTATATTTATAAATTGACTCACTTCGTTAGTTTATTATTAATTTTACTTTAAGAAAACTTTTTTTATAGCTCAAATTCATATTAATAATTTCCTTTTTATCACAATCAATTCATTCAACTTCTCTTAAGTTAACTCTAATTTATAATTTATTCCATTAACTTATTTCATGTTTAATTGGTTACCATTCAATTTTGTCAAAACTCATTCTATTCGCACTTAATTTGTTTATATCCAATTCAAATTAAATTCAATTACTCATATTAATTTTACATACACTCATTTTTTTCATTCAACTTCTTTTACACCCAAATTGCATTTTATTTTATAATTCAAGTTGTATTCATTCTATTAATTAATTTTATTTCTTAAGTGGAACAAATTCACTTTACTAATTTATCTAGTTCCACTCAAATCCAATCCAATTCATTTAATCTTAATTAAGCTAAATTTATTTTATTTAATCCATTACTCAGTTTGTTTAACTCTATTTTATTTTTTTTCTTCTTCTTATCATTCACATTGAAAAAATTTGAATTTGTTTTACCTTAATATTTCTCCAATTTATAAGTTATATATTCACTTAAAATTCATTTCGTTATTTTATTCAATTCTTTTCAAATACAATTCATGCAACGACCCGCATTCTGGTGGGCTCAAATTTTTGCAAAACCCGAAAACTCAAGTCCAACAAAACATAGATCGTAGAAATGGTATCCTGTAAAAAAACAAATGGAAGTGCATATTAGAGCTCTATTAATAGTAACTCACAGCAGAACGATTAAATATAATATAAAAATAGATACTGACCATAGTCAACACTCTGAGATGAGTGTCCATATCTGTACTGAAATTGTCCAAACACTAGAGACATCCTTCTAATCTATACCCGTGGGTTGTAATGAGGATGTGGGTCAGCAAAATAGTTTTGGTCAATTGAAAAGTCATACTCTTTTTAAATAACATCATCATATGCCAATTATTTGATTTTACTGTTCTATCTCAAATTATGTTTTAAGTCCCTTCGACTTATCACTGCATATCGTCCATACCCATTTACTCTCCCTCCCCGTGTAGAATGACCCCACAAAATATAATATATGTATATTTATATATATCTCGCTACTGTCCCCTAGTATCATATTCGCCTTACTGAAACCGCAAATGCTGAAATATATCGAGACATGACCTAGACCGCCAAAATGCTTACAGGCCGGATACGTTACCTGGACCGCTCAATTGCCTATAGGTATGGCTGAAATCGTCATCATGTATACGACGAGGAATTCACTCACCACCCCATAAGAGAAGACTATATGTGCAAGCTTGCGGAAGTGACTCATCACCTGCACATGGCCTTTCTACTGCAGATGGTGAAATAACTCGTCCTACCATGAAATCGTCCTCGTATATATTACGACCCCAACTTGGGTCCTACACTCGTGGGGATTTCTATCTATCCTGGACCACCAACAATGTCTATTAGAATAATCTGTCTGGTTCCTAATAACACAGGTTCGACCCCGTTGCTACCCGACTAATGCTTTGAAGGCGCATTTTATAGGTTAACTAGCCCTGCCCAAATCAAACAAATTAACAAACAACCATGGTGTTTCATTACCCCGCTGTGCACCTTGGTAGAAAGGCTCACTCATCCAAGGAGTGACTCTGCCCTTCACGTAACCGCTGAGACTGATGTCGACCAAAGAAACATGCAACCATCTACCATTTGGTCTACGACCGCGCGGTAGGTTGTCCCACTTTCTTTTCCCACACAACATCCATTTAGATTGCCCACTTGCAATCAAGGTAATACCCCACCTAAACTATGGAAGCAGACATATTCTTTAATTTCTGGGGTATCCCTTGCGCTTAATATCTAGGCCACCGTTGCCTATAGATATATATATGATAACTTGGATCACCATTGCCTACTAGTTATAAACAATACATGGACCGCCGTTGCCTATAGGTATAAACACGAGCCAAACCTCTATAACAGCCAATGGAGCGTTTAATGCCTACATTATGGTAAATCGAGCCTACTTTTCCACCCGTGACGAACCGCCTAAACCGCCTACATCATAGACCATACAAAATAAAACCATCAATACATACACCAAGCAATTTATTTAATTTCTTTCAGTTATGTACATTTTCTAATGTTCATGCTTTTCTCCTCTAACATCACATTTTCATGCATCAATTTATTTTAATCAATTTCCTATTTATATTCAATTTTTATAGGTTAACCAGTTGTTGTCTCCTCCTTATTCCAGAAATTTCATACTTGCTTATAATTCACTTTTCCATTTATTTTACGCCTATTGCACTTTTATTAACTTTTCTTATTTAATTATTATAAAAGTGTCATTTTTGGTGTTTGTTATAACTCTAGTAAAGTTGGAATTGCTGCTTAGTTCTTTTCCATATTTTACTTAGAAGTTTACTTTTGTGATGCTACCATTTCGAGGAATTTCCTTTTATTGGTTTACTTAACAAGTTGTACAAAATATGGCGATACACCATATTTTATACACCTTTATCATATGGAGAAAATATATTTCCATTCCTTGAAACCCCATCCATCGCTAGTTTAGGGGAATTGTATGGTGAAATATGGAAATTACCTATTTTAGTATTCATTCCAACCACTAAAATCCATGACAACTCTCCAAAAGTGCAATCAAAATATTCGTTTATTTAATTCACAGTCATTTTTATTTCTTGACAACCAAATTTTACTTGGCACAAAGTTCCAATTGTAACTAACTTTTACATTTTTATTTTTGTACAACAAATTTAATGCGATTCCACATTTTTCATTTTAAGCAATATTTAATTTCAACATTTTTCTATCTATTTTGAACATGTCAAATATTCGCATTTTTCACTATAATTCTTACGCGCCTATTGACTGCATTAGCATGATAAATTTTATTCTATTTCCAATATATAAAATTATGGTGTTTCCAATCAAAATAATTCATGTTACCAACATTTTTAATATTAAACAAACTTGCATGTACAATTACATTTATCTTTATCCATTTTTACTCATTTTCCATGTCAGTATTTTATAGTGTTCTTTGTCTTTTCCCTATAATTTTACAGTAAACAATTTATTCCATGGGCATTCAACTTTATATAATAATTCTGAGCATAGGGATAAAAGTTTCCAATTAATTTATAGGGTTTATCATCATATAATAATAATACAAAAAAGATATATAAAAATTCCACTCACCTAAAGTCCTAAGCTTCAATCTCCTTTTCCTTTAATTTGTTACGCTTTTCTCCGCTTTTTCCCCTGTTTGATTCGCCGTAAATTCCCTGATTCGTTTATGCAATTATCTGATTTGATTGTGTAAATTCCTCTAATTTATTCGTGCAAATTTTTTTAATTTATTTGCACAAAATTATTTGCTTGTCGATTTTTGTTTGGAGAGATTTGGATTTACAGAGAAGAAGAAAGAGGAGAAAGAATAGAGAATACTCCCTGTAAATGCCATTGTCTATAGAGCAATAAATTGGCTAAGGAAACATTCGGCTTAATCTAACTACGTTGTTTATATAGAGTTAGGAAACCTCAGATTCAATCTAGACCATAGAAAACTCAATCCAACACAGCAAACAAAGCCACACTTCAGATTCAGGTCGACCGTGTTATAGCGGGTCGACCTCCTCCCCATAGCCGTCGACCGCCACGGTTAACTGCCGTGGGCTTCGGGTCGACTGCTATGCCATCGGCCCTTATAATAATATTTTTTTTTCTTTTTTTGAAATATATTTTCTGAATTTCCTTTTCGCTTGTAACTTCTTCATTCTAACTCAGATTTCGACGAGTTACATATGAAATAGTCCATAAAATTTCCACGGTCGTAATGGTGATGTCCCCGTTGTCAAATTCTAACAATTTTGAAAATTTTCTTTTTAGTCCTTATCCTGTCAACGATTAAATATTTTAAATATTTTGATAATAATTTACGTAGGGTCTTATATTCTCCTCCCTAAGGAAATTCAGTCGCCGTAATTCGGTAAGGGTTTGATTATGTAGACCTTCGTACATCTATCTACACTGACAACCTTTAGTATACACCTGATTCTGCAACAATCCGTGCACAATGCATCGTGCAATACAATACATGTGATATGCATGAACATGAAATTTCTAATTGAAACTCCTATATGAATGATTTGCTTTTAAAAAATAATTCAAAAACATGCTGCAAGCATCATAAATATAATGGTAGTTCTATATGAATGCAATTTTTGAAAAAGTCCAAAATGGCGTTTTACATAATTTTTCCCACACTTCTATAAAATAGAATTGTAGTTCGACCGAATTTTCATCCAAATATCTAACACATCATTACTAACTTCCAAATTTTCTTAAAATAGATTTTCTAAAATATTTTTCTTATGTTGGAAAAAGAACTTCAGTGGAAAATCTCATTTTTTTCCATTTCTCTCTTACGCTCCTTTTTCCTTATACTTTTAGAACTTTCACTTTTGCTCCGTCTAATTTCCAAATTTTCCTAAGTATAGTTGCATTAAACTTTAAATTTTAAATTTCAAACATGAAAACTTTTCATCTCAAAATTTTTTCTTTTAATATTTTCACTCATCGACAAAGTATTCATAGGAATCTTCCATTCCACATAATAATTACTTTGTCGACCTCA
The DNA here is from genome assembly GCA_030765085.1 of Allium cepa. Taxonomy (NCBI): domain Eukaryota; kingdom Viridiplantae; phylum Streptophyta; class Magnoliopsida; order Asparagales; family Amaryllidaceae; genus Allium; species Allium cepa. The sequence goes on from CM060935.1 coordinate 391,201,679, forward strand.
CCGTAATTTTTCCATCGCCATTGCGATCATATAGAAAACTTGCGTCAACACATTAACAGACTTTTTCCCAATGTTAAAGTTGCAGCACTGTTAGAAATACTTTTCGAAAAATTAAATTTTTGATTTAAAAAGCATGCACATGTTAACATTTTTTTTCAAAATTTTTGTTACTTTTTAAAACTTACGAAAATAATTTTATCTTTCAAGTTACTTATATATTTTTAAATATGTGCGAAATTCAGCATTCAGAAATCGACATCAAAAACCTTAATTGTATTCGACTGCCGGAGATTCAAACATTGAACTCCAGTTCGGATGGAGCTTATAAACATATTGGATGAATATAAACAGCGGAAACAAAAGCTGATCTCATATATCATAACACAAATACAACATCATCACAATATCTAGTTACAATCATCAGAGTTCATGTACATGATACAACAACGAAGCAATAACAGATTTGTCTCAAATTTAAGAGAGTTCCAACATACTTCGACTTTAGTAAGATCTTCCAAAAACTCCAAACACTTCAAAAGGTTTCCAAGGCAAAAAAATTTCCAAATTCTAACAGCTTTCGAAAATACTCCTAATCTAAGCTAGCTCCAAAACACGGACAACCTGCTTCTAGGCTGCCCGTGTGGAAATTTTGGGCACCCAGAGTTTAGGAAGGGAATAATAAACTCCGGGTCTGTCATGAGACTAGTATGAGTAAACAAAAAAACAGTTGTTTGTGCAAAACAATTTTTTTAAAAGAAAGCCGACATGCTTTTGGAAAATGGAACTACCATAAGGCCTCCCGGCACACACACAATGCAATCGTACACTTGGGGGAGATTTCTCCTTATGATAGTCAAATATGCTTGATACGAGAAAGCTCTTTTGATATTATTATTAGTGCATAGTGCGAAATTTTTTTGAAAGTATAATATTAATCTTAGACAGCATAGGTACCATTATACTATGCTTACTATAGCTACCATTTAAGAATGGAAGGTTATACAATTGAAATTGCAAAGGGCTCGCATTGAATGATTGGATTTCCTCAATGGTCAGGCTAAGGAACTTCCCTATCAAATGGAATGCCTCTGGAGGGACGCCCTCAAGAACCAAACCGATCTCTGCCAACATAAGGCCAAATTACCCCTATAACTAGGTAATACCTACAAGTATGCCATCCCCAGTCGTTACCGACCTTTATCCCGGGATTCACCAACAAATAGCAATAACCACGCAATTAAATATCTGGGCTCCATACCATGATACCACCTCAATCCAGAAGAAAATGGACATACCCTAGAGGTGGGACCCCTAAAAACCTTGCCGCAGCATTCCTGTTTTGACCATTACCGAGTTGTGAGGTTCGACGAAGTCTCGTCCACAAAGCCATGCTTTTCACAGAAGCCATGCTTTGATCAACAAATATTCAGCAACACTCAGCATGCCACACTACCAAATTGGGAGTATATCACTAATAACCATTGAATACATAACCTCTGAGCTCGTACATCTCAGAGAAGGGTGTTAAGCCAAGAGAATAAATTCTCTGCCGTCAACATAAATGTATTTGAAAAAAATCGGCTTTATGTCTCAAAGTGTAATGTCAGACATACAACCCTACAAGTCTGTTCCAGGTTCGCACAGAACCGTAGGCACTTCTCCCTTGCAATCCGGGCATCCACAATCCCGATCGGACTCCCCATCACATATGGAGATCTCTATACCGGAGAAACTCAGTGCAGAGTCATTCGCCAGGTTATCATATCGTTCTCGAAGACACCCGGTCTTCACCACCGTCTTCAAATGCTTCCCATTTCGTCGTATCACTATTCGGGATTGGGTTATATGACACAAAGTCCTATCTCGGCTAAACCAAATAGTGAGCTCTCAATTTAAAAACACGTGGATATATCAATCATAAAGATTCATCATTAATATTCGATGTGGGTTTCAGATAACCAACTGAAATCTGACTCCCTCTCGCATCGAAAATTCAAATTCCGTTTTACTGCCCAATGGGTTTTCATATTCACACGGAAACAAATCACAAATATCATAGCTCAGCATAAAGCAATTCACATCACAAAGTATCACAATCACATAACAGGGGTATCAATCAGCTTAAGGCACTTCAATAATAATCAATCATCTAACAATGAGATGAATTAATAGTGTGATTATAATCAATTAATCACATAATTATTTTCATTAATTATCCTTAATTAATGATTAAGTATCCTTAATTTTAAATTAATTAATCCTTAATTATTAATTAATTAAATTTTAATTTGAAATTAATTAACTCAAATTAATAATTAATTTCCCTTTAATTAATTATTCTTTAATTATTAAGTAATTATAAATCATTAATTATTTAATTATCATTAACAAGATAAATCAACGTAACTTTAAAGTAAACAATTTAAAACACATTTGATTAATTCCTTAATAACTTTGTTAAGTTTTTATTTAAAACAAACTCTTTTAAAAATATAAATTTAAAACATCTTAAACTTAATTAATTTAAAATATTTTTATTTTAAAACCTTTAATTACCTATTTCAACTTAACAAAACTCATCAATTTAAAAAGAATAGTTTTAGAAATTAAATTAACTTGGATTTTTAAAGTTTTGTAGACTGGAAATTATAAAACCCGAGATCTCTCCGAGCATCACCCGAGTCAAAGAGCCATCTGCTTCTAGTCTTCCCCGAGTGCCTCCCAAAAATTTCGTTTTAAAACTTAAAATTTTGTTTCGTTTTTTATTACCTGGTAAAATACAAAAACACTCGAGCAAATGCTCGAGCCTGCACCTAGTTTTCCAAAAGAATACTTTGAGACACGACCCTTTCTTCCTAAACATGCTTATTGATACACCCCTGTAACTTATGCACCTGCACCATCAATCACCAAAGCTCCGGCCTCCAAGCCCACCACCGACCAGTCCCCTTCGATCACCCCAAGCCGTCTGACCACCCAAAAACTCGATTTTAATTCGGCAACGAGATCGAGTCATCTCGACCAAACTGGCTCAACAAAACATCATCAGAAAATTACCTTGCCCTATCACCTCAGGCTACCGGAGGCCATGCGATCCTGGCCCAAGCTTCTTCGATAACTTATGAGCCATTTCCCCCACGTATGGCTTCGTACGATTCGACGTCGATGGCAAAATTGCCTTAAAACCCAAACCTACCAAGAATTGGGTTAAAATCCAAAAACGTTGCCGCACAGTCAACATGGCGTATTATAATATACTTAGCATTTTTCTTCAACTCCCAAACCCACTAGGAAGCTTCAACTCTGATCATGAGATCAACCAGGTTGCCGATCACCATAGTTTTCCCAAAATGTACTTTCTGTTCATCCCTAACTTTCTTACTCTATACACCATTTAAAATCTTGAATTTATTTAAAAATCAACATTTTCTAAGACGTTTTAGGTTATAAAATCAAATCAAATAATTAAAGAAATCAACTTTTATCATGAGATAAGTTTACAGCATTTCCATGTTCCAAACAACATACACTGATGTTCGTTTTTAAAAATATTTTTAAGATTGAGTTTTAATAAATTTGAACACCTTTTATATTAACATCTCAATCTAACAATAACTAAAAGCAGAGATTTTGGGGATTTTGATAGGTTTCTGGAAACCTGGAACTAGAAACAGGGATGAATATCCCTGTATATCAACATGCACAAAGGATATATATGCATATACACATTTTTTTTGTACACATTCAAGCAAATTTTCAATCTTACTCAAGCATGAATTCAAATAATAGGTCAAATTCCAGAGTTTAAAAAGTTTACTCACATGTTAGCTTGAAAGCAGAAAGTAGAGCAAGGCTGGAAGTTATTTTGAATTTGAAATATGAAAACTTGCTTTTGTTTTGATCTGGAATGCTTTGTTTGAAATCTTGTTAGATGATTCTGAGTTAAATCTTAGCTGAGTTGAAATTTGTTAAATTGCTGACTTGAAAATATACTTGAGAAGACCTTTGCTTGCTTAATTTCTGATTTACGATAGATTATAGCTTCAGATTGAATAGAATTGAGTTTGTTTTGATCAATTTTCTTATTTGTTTTCTCAGATTTGTTAAAGTCTTGAAAGTGACAAAAGAAATGAGAAAGAAGAGATGAAATGGTTTATACAATCAAATTTTGTATTTTTATGAATTTTCTTAAAAATAAAAGCAAAATAAGACACTTGTAAATTTTAATGCTTCATTAGTTAACACTTGTTAATTTAGGTGCTAAAAGCTTAACAATTGTAATTTTACATGATTACATGGTTTAAATAAATTTGTATATTATAATTCTTATTTTTATAAAGACGTTTCCCTTATATTAATATATATACTATTTGAAAGAAAATGTTTTAATACTAACTACACATTAAATAATTTACATATTTTTTTTTTATCCAAATCATTTTACTAAGATATTTATTTAAATTTTAAATTCGAATTCGAATTCGAATTCAATTACAAATTTAAATTACAGTGTATTTATACATGAATAAATCAATACTAATTCTATTTATCTTGAAAATTTTCAAATTAATTCCAAATTAAATCCCAGAAATCCAAATTAATTACTAATTTTAAATTGATAAAATTTGCGGATGTTATAGATTTCCCCCTTAATAAAATTTAGTCCTCGAAATGTGAAAGAGAAAGAAAGACAAACAAAAAATATAGGAACACAGAAAAAGATAGAGAAATGGCTTACCAGATTAAGCCGAAATATCCACTCTGCAATTGGGATAGGACTTTTGCATGCTATCCTCTGTTTCCTAAGTACATTCATTTGGATCACCACTCCATTGTACTTTGACCAGTCTCACAACTTTATTCCTCAGCTGCTTTTCCTCACGATCAATGATCTTCAATGGATCTCTCTTTACTGCCAGATTTGGTGTGATCTCCAAATCCTGCTGAGCAGCTTCTTCAATGGTACTATCTGGATCGTGCACATATTTTCGAAGATGTGAAATGTGAAATACATTGTGTACGCCAGGTAACCAGCTGGCTAACTACACTCGATATGTTAATGGACCGATCCTCTCTAGAATAGGAAAAGGACCAATGTATCGTGGTGCCAGCTTACCAATTTTCCCAAACCTCAACATACCACACATTGGAGAAACTTTGAGGAAAACAGAATCTCCAACCTGAAACTCTAAAGCTCTTCTTCTGCGGTCATAATAATTCTTCTGACGACATTGGGAAGCTATCAATTTCATTCGAATAAAATCAACTTTTTCATTGGCTTCTTTGATCATATTAGGTCCAAGGACGAGTCTATCACCTGACTCGATCCAGCATGCTGGTGATCGACACGGACGACCATATAATGCCTCGAAATGAGCCATTTCGATACTGGCCCGATAGCTATTATTGTATGAGAATTCGACCAGATGCAAATAATTTTCCCATGAACCGCCAAAGTCTAGAATACAAGCGCGCAAAAGGTCATCTAATATTCGACTAATCCTTTCAATCTGCCCATCATACTGCGGGTGATAATGAGTGCTGAAGTTCAGTTTCGTTATCAATGTGGCTTGAAACGCCTCCCAAAATCTATTAGTGAAGATCCGGTCATGATCACTCACTATACTGCTGGGTATATCGTGGAGACAGACAATTTCTTTCACATATCATTTAGCCAAACTTGCTGCTGTCCGGGTAGATTTCACTGGTATAAAGTGGGCTGTCTTAATCAAACGGTCCATAATAATTCAAATTGCTTCATTCCCCTTTCGAGTGCGTTGCAACCCGTCTATGAAATCCATAGACACTTGATCCCACTTCCACTTTGGCACCTCCAGTGGTTGGATTAATGCCGCCATTTTCTTTTGATCACTTTTAATTTGCTGACAAGTTGCACACCGATTCACATAAATAGATATATCACTTTTCATTGTTTTCCACCAGAAAGTTCTTTTGATATCCCGATACATCTTATTAACTCCTGGATGGATACTAAGTTTGGACTTGTGACACTCGTCCAAAACTTCACGTTTCAGATCCGGGATGTCTGGGATGCACGTCCTGCCTTTTAGTCTTACAATTCCATTCTTATCAACCTCAAAACTGGAATTTTTACCACGATGAATTCTCCTATAAATTTCTAGAAGAAACTTGTCTTCTTTCTGTTATTGGCGATCTTCTTAAGAAGAGCAGGAGCGAAAACAAGATGAGCAAGTATAGCGTGTTTCTTACTCAAAGCATCGGCAACTACATTGGCTTTTCCAGGCGTATATAGAATATCCAATTCATAGGATGCCAGAAATTCTAACCAGCATTGTTGCCTCAGATTTAAGTCCTTCTGGTGAAGAGATATTTCAGAGATTTATGGTTGGTGAACAATTTGAATTTTTCACCTAAAACAAGGAGAGTTTATTAAGTATAAATATTAAGTTAAGTTAAACTTTTAAATCTTTAAGTAAAGTTGAAAGAAATTTTTACCTAAAAGATAGTGACGCTAGATTTTCAAAGCGAAAATAATTGCTAAGAGTTCCAGATGGTGGGTTGGGTAATTTTTCTCATGCGGACGTAATTGTCTACTCGCGTAGGAAATTACTTTCCCATACCGCATTAGCACCACACCCACACCATCACCACAAGCATCTGTATAAACTGATAAGCCTTGATTCCCGTTAATAATAGCTAGAACATGAGCAGTAGTCAATCTCCTTTTCAACACCTGGAAAGCTTCATCACATTTTGGAGTCCAATCAATTTTGCATTCTTCATTGTTAGCTTAGTCAACGGACTAGCTATCTTAGAAAAGTCCTGAACAAACTTCCGGTAATATCCCGCTAAGCCTAGAAAACTTCGAACTTCTTTTGGAGTTGTGGGTCGCTTCCAGTCTAGAATAGCAGAAACTTTGCTAGGATCAACAGAAATTCCTTCTTCATTAACAATGTGCCCGAGAAATTTAACTTCCTTGACCCAAAAATGGCATTTGAAAATTTTGGCGAACAGAATATTCCTCCTTAATATTTCCAAAACAATTCTTAAATTCTCAGCGTGCTCCTCTTCAGTTTTGGAGTAGATCAAAATATCGTCAATAAACACAAGAACAAATTTGTTCAATACTTCTTGGAATACACGAGTCATTAAGTCTACGAAGTATGTGGGAGCATTGGTTAGTCCGAAAGGCATGACTAACCATTCATAGAAAGTGTCTGGACCCTTGAAAGCAGTCAAGTGAACATAGTCTTCGGCAATTCATAGCTGATGGAATCCTTGAGCTAGATCCATCTTTGAAAAGAATCGAGCGCCGTGCAGTTGATCAAACAGATCATCAATCCTAGGTAAAGGAAATTTGTTTTTGAGCGTTAGTTTATTGAGATCGCGGTAGTCCACATACAATCTCAAGGATCCGTCAGACTTGGCGACGAATACCACAGTTGAACCCCATTCGAAAACATTAGGATGTATTAATCCTTTCTCTAGCAGATCACGGGTTTGCTTGATTAATTCTATACTTTCCATAGGTGCCATCCTGCGTGCATGAATGACAGGACGAGCATTGGGTACTAAGTCAATTTTGAATTTAATTTCTCTATGTGGGGGTAAAGATTTGACCTCCTCGAATACGTCTGGAAATTCCTGGACAATACGTATGGACTCCAGACTAGGTTCGAGATACCCTAAAGTATACACTAGTTTATCTCTCTTAGGACTCGGATCCTCACAAGAGATTTCAATAAAATTCCCAATTTTGGTTCTGATCAAAATTATTCGATTATTACAATCTGATTTGTCTTCGTACTTTTTTAGCCAATCCATTCCGAGTAAGATTTCATATTCATCAAATTCGAGGATGAAAAGGTTGATAGGAAATCTTTAACAAGAATACGAGATAGGAACATCTCTACATCGTAGACAAAGATTTGCCAGACCACCACCAATATTCTTTACGCAAATAAGCTCGTCAACAAATTTAGGTTTTAGTTTTAATTCATTAACGATTTGTTGGGAGATAAAGCTTTGTGTATCACCCGTGTCGAACAATACTCTAACAACTCTATCATAAATGATAAAGTCACGTTCTAAGACTCCTTTTTCTTTATCCGCCTATGAAGTTAAGGGGTCATCTTTTATTGCGTACATTTTCGCTACTTGTGCTTGCTTCTTTTTCAGGCAATGTTTAGCTTCGTGACCTGGCTTGTGACAATAAAAGCATCCCTTAGTTCTTTGACTCGTCTTCACAGGCCGATATTCCTTTACTTGTTTCACTGGCTTCTTACAATCGTTTGAATAATGGCCTTTCTCCTGATCACTCCTCTTCTCCTTTCCTTGATCTGGTTCCTTCCCTCCAAACTTCATTTTCTTCTAATTTGGATTTCTTGAACTTCCCTTCACTTCCGGAAATTCCTGCATATCCAGGGTAGCATATCGATAACCCATATCAATCAAGTCCAAAAAGGATTCTTTTACATGGGCCGTCATCCTTTCATGGTACTTCTTATTCATCCCCGAATGAATCTTTCATTCTTCTTCAAAGGTGTATTCACCAGCTCCGGACCAAAACAAGATAATTCGTTGAATTTATTCAAATACTCCTCAAACGATAAACTTCCCTGCTTCAAATCCATAAATTCTTGGTACATTCGGGAGATACCAGCAGATGGCATATAGCGCTGCTCAAACACTTCCTTGAATCGACTCAAAGTGAACTCTTCTTTCGGCTCATCCACAGTAACAGTCTCCCACCAAGCTAGAGCTTCCTCTTGGAGTTGCCAAGAAGCTATTACTCGCATTTGATCGTCTTCCAACTTCAGCCCTCTAAAAATTCTTTCACACGATCTAAGCCAGACTTGGGCTTCGACAATAGATTCCTTGCTAGTGAACGGTTTACCACCAAGTCTGGAAAAAATTCTATATAGATCAGCCAGATTTGGCTGAGGTTGAGTGGGTATAGCTGTTGTTGTAGGGACTTGACCAGTTGTAGTGGTATTTCCCCGTCACCTACCTCGTTCTCTTCGCCCGCTCATTCTCACTATCTGTAAATAACAAGAAAACTTGATTTAGGTATATGGACGAGATATCTTAGGGAATATCAATAGTTAGAAGAAATAGACCAAGAAATCTTAGGGTTTCGGTCTTTTAGTTTATACTCATTCTAGGGTATACTTCACCCTATCTCTAATGAGCCACCTAATGTGTTATACGCCGTAGCTAAATTTCTTACTCACCCTTTTAGCTCTGATACCACTTGTCACGACCCGAAATTCAGCTTTCAGAAATCGACATAAAATACCTCACTTGTATTTGACTACCGGAGATTCAAACGTTGAACTCCAGTTCGGAATGAGCTTATAACAACATTAGATGAATATAAATAGCGGAAACAAAAGCTGATCTTATATATCACAACACAGATACAAAATCATCACAATTTTTGCTTACAATCATCAGAGTTCATATACATGATACAACAGCAAAGTGATAACAAATTTGTCTCAACTTCAAGAGAGTTCCAACATACTTCGACTTTGGTAAGATCTTCCAAGAACTCCAAACACTTCAATGGTTTCCAAGGCCAAAAGTTTTTCGAAATCCGACAGCTTCCGAAAAGACTCCTAATCCAAGCTAGCTCTAAAACACGTATAACCTACTTCTAGGCTGCCCGTGTGGAAATTGTGGGCACCCATAGTTTAGGAAGAGAACAATAAACTTCGGGTCAGTCATGGGACTGGTATGAGTAAAAAAACTGTTGTTTGTATAAAACAAATTTTTTTATAAAAGAAATCCGATATGCTTTTGGAAATTGGAACTACCATAAGGCCTCCCGACACACACACACAATGCAATCGCACACTTGGGTGAGATTTCTCCTTATGATAGCCAAATATGCTTGATACGAGAAAACTCTTTTGATATTATTATTAGTGCATAGTGCGAAAGCATTTCGAAAGTATAATATTAATCTTAGCCAGCATAGGTAGGATTATACTATGCCTACTATAGCTACCATTTAAAAATGGCAGGTTATACAATTGAAATCGTAAAGGGCTCATATTAAATGATTGGATTTCCATCAATGGTCCGGCTAAGGAACTTCCCTATCAAATGAAACACCTCTGGAGGGACGCCCCTAAGAACCAAACCAGATCTCTACCAACACAAGGCCGGGTTACCTCTGTAACGAGGTAACACCTACAAGTATGCCATCCTTGGTCGTTACCGACCTTTATCCAGGGATTCACCGGCAAATAGCAACAACCACATAGTTAAATATCTGGGTTCTATACCATGATACCACCTCTTATCCAGAAGAAAATGGACAAACCCTAGGGGTGTGACCCCTAAAAACCTTGCCGCAACATTCCTGTTTCGACCATTACCGAGTTGTGAGGTTCGACGAATTTCATCCACAAAGCTATGCTTTTCAAAAAAGCCATGCTTCGATCAATAAATGATGAACAACACTCAGCATGCCACACTACCAAATTGGAAGTATATCACTAATAACCATCAATTACATAAACACTGAGCTCGTACGTCTCAGAGAAGGGTGTTAAGCTAAGAGAATAAATTCTACGCCACCTACACAAATGTATTTGAAAGAAATCAGCTTTATATCTCAAAGTGTAATGTCAAACATACAACCATACAAGTCTGTTCCGGGTTCGGAAAGAACCGAAGGCACTTCCAAAGAAGCCCTTGTAATCCGGGCATCCACAATCCCGATAGGACTCCCCATCACATATAGATATTTATACCGGAGCAACTCAATGCAGAGTCATTCAACAGGTTATCCTATCGTTCTCGAAGACACCTGGTCTTCACCAATGTCTTCAAGTGCTTCCCATTTTGTCGTATCGCTATTCGAAATGGGTTATATGACACAAAGTCGTCTCCCGGCTAAACCGAATAGTGAGCGCTCAATTTAAAAACACGTGGATATATCAATCATAAAGATTCATCATTAATATTCGATGTGGGTTTCGGATAACCAACTGAAATCCGACTCCCTGTCGTATCGAAAATTCAAATGCCATTTTACGGCCCAATGGGTTTTCATAGTCACACAGAAACAAATCACAAATATCATAGCTTAGCACAAAGCAATTCACATCACAAAGTATCACAATCACATAATAGGGGTATCAATCAGCTCAAGGCACTTCAATAATAATCAATCATCTAACAATGAGATGAATTAACAGTGTGATTATAATCAATTAATCACATAATTATTTTCATTAATTATCCTTAATTTTAAATTAATTAGTCCCTAAATATCAATTAATTAAATCTTAATTAAAGATTATTTAACTTAAATTAATAATTAATTACCCTTCAATTAATTATTCTTTAATTATTAAGTAATTATAAATCATTAATTATTTAATTATCATTAACAAAATAAATCAACCTAACTTTAAAGTTAACAATTTAAAACACATTTGATTAATTCCTAGTCACTTTGTTAAGTTTTTATTTAAAACAAACTCTTTTAAAAATATAAGTTTAAAACATCTTAAACTTAATTAATTTAAAAATTTTATTTTAAAACCTTTAATTACCTATTTCAACTTAACAACAATTATCAATTTAAAAAGAATAGTTTTAGAAATTAAATTAACTTGGATTGTTAAAGGTTTGAAGATCGAAAATTATAAAACCCGAGATCTCTTCGAGCATCACCCGAGTCATAGAGCCATCTTCTTTGAGTCTTCCCTGAGTGCCTCCCAAAAATATCATTTTAAAACTTTTGTTTAAGTTTTTATTACTTGGTAAAATACAAAAACACTCCAACAAATGCTCGAGCCTGCACCCAGTTTTCGCGAAGAATACTTTGAGACACAACCCTTTCTTTCCAAACATGCTTATTAATACACCCCTGTAACTTGTGCACCTGCCCATCAATCGCCAGTGCTCCGGCCTCCAAGACCATCGTCGACCGGTCCCCTTCGATCACCCAAATCGTCTGACCACCCTAACACTCGATTTTAATTCGGAAATGAGATCGAGTCATCTCGACCAAACTGGCTCAACAAAAGATCATTACAAAATTGCCTTGCTCTAACACCACAGGCCACCGGAGGCCACGCGATCCTGGCCGAAGCTTCTTCGATAACCTATGAGCCATTTCCTCCACGTTCGGCTTCATACGATTCGACGTCGACAGCAAAATTGCCTTGAAACCAAACCTACCAAGAACGCAGATAAAACCCTAAAACGTTGTCGCACAGTCGCCATGGCGTATTATAATTTTATTTAGCATTTTTCTTCAACTCGCAAACCCACTAGGAAGCTTCAACTCCGATCACGAGATCAACTAGGTCGTCGATCACCATAGTTTTCCCAGCATGTACTTTCTGTTCATCTCCAACTTTCTTACTCTATACACCATTTAAAATCCTAATTTTAATTTCTAAAATCAACATTTTATAAGACGTTTTAGGTTATAAAATCAAATCAAATAATTAAAGAAATCAAAATTTTAACATGAGATAAGTTTACAGCATTTCCTTGTTCCAGACAACATACACTTGATGATTGTTTTTAAAAGTATTTTTAAGATTAAATTTTAATAAATTTGAACACTTTTTATTTTAACATCTCAATCTAACAATAACTAAAAGCAGAGATTTTGGGGATTTTGACATGTTTCTGGAAACCTGGAACTAGAAACAGGGATGAATATCCATGTATATCAACATGTATAGAGGATATATGTAATGACCTGATTTTTCAACTTGCGAAAGTCGAATCAATACGTCCACTGTATCAAATGCCGCACAGTCGAATGCCGAAAAACCGAACCGTTAGGGTTTAAGAAGTAGAAGATAAAAATAGAAACAGTAACAACAACAGAATCTCACATTTCATAGCGGAACAAATATAACAGATAAACGAATAATCTTTAAAATAAAAGCACTATATCAGTTTCTACATCACATTTTCAGGGTTTACAATGACACAATACAAACAGTGGCAGATATTTCAACTTGCTTACGTAGAAATTTTGACTTGCACCAACCCAAATGCAACGGAAATTATACAGTATAAGTGATACGTCTCGCCATCCAGCTTGAACTCTAGATCTCCACAATAACCTCTTGACTTTGCTCCAGAATAATGGTAGCCTGACTCTAGGCTGCCCGTGTGGAAAATTATGGGCACCCAGAGTTTAGAAAGGGAACAATAAACTCCAGGTCAGTCATGGGACTGGTGTGAGATCTTAAAAACAGTTATTTTCACAAAGAAAGGAAAAGAAATCCACTATGCTTTTGGAAAATGAAACTACCATAAGACCTCCCGCCATACACACAATGCAATCACATAATTGGAGGAGATTTCTTCTTATGATAGTCAAACATGCTTGATACGAGAAAATTCTTTTGATATTATTATTAGTGCATAGTGTAGAAAACATTTTTGAAAGTATAATATTAATCTTAGCAAGCATAAACATTTCGTACTATGCCTACTATAGCTACCATCTAAACAGTGGTGGCCACCATAATTAAATGGCGGGTTATACAACTAGAACCACAAAGGGCTCGTATTGGATGATTGGATTTCCAACAATGGTCAGGCAAAGGAACTTCCCACACAAAATGGAACGCCTCAGGAGGGACATCCTTGAGAACCTAACCGGATCTCTGCTACACAAGGCTGCATTACCTCTGTAATTAGGTAACTACTCACACGAGTATGCCACCCCACGGTCGTTACCAACCTTCATCCGAGGCGCCTATCAACCAACAACTACAAAGCAATAAGTTTTGCAGCAACCATAAAGTTAAGTATTTGGGCTCCATACCATGATACCACTTATAATCCAGAAGGAAATGGATATACCCTCAGGGGGCGCTACCCCCTAAATAACCTTACTGCAACGATTCCTGTTTCGACCATTATTGGGTTTTGAGGTTCGACGAAGTCTCGTCCACAAAGCTACGCTTTTCACAAAAGCCATGCTTCGATCAACAAATGATCAGCAATAGTCAGCAAGCCATACTACCAAATTGGGAATGTATCACTAGTAACCATCAACTACATAACCTCTGAGATCGTACATCTCAGAGAATGGTGTTAAGCTAAGAGAATAAATTCTCCGCCACCAACAGAAATGTATTTGATAGAAACCAGCTTTACATCTCAAAGTGTAATATCAGACACACATCCATACAAGTCTGTTCCAGGATCAAACGGAACCGTAGGCACTCCAAAGAAGCCCTTGCAAATCCGGATATTCACTAATCATGTTCGGAATCCCCATCGCAAAGGGTGATAAAATCTCTATACCAGAGCAACCTAGAGACATTCGACAGGTAATCCTTTCGTTTTTGAAAATTCCCGGTCTTCAACACCATCCTCAAATGCAATCCCATTTCATCGTATCGCTATTCGGAATGGGTTTTATAACACAAAGTCCTCTCCCACCTAATCCGAAAAACGAGCGCTTATTTTAAAAGAATAAGTGTTGCATTCAGATTTTAAACAAATCACAACAAATTCCACTTTGATCTTTTAACCAAAAGATCCATCACTATCACAAAGGTTCGATGTGGTTTTCGAATATCCATTTGGAATTCGACCCCAGTCGCACCGAAATTCAAATGCCATTTAAAGGCCAATATTGATGGTCGGTTATTTAACTATCAATCAACATTCACAAAAATCACCAGATTTAAATAATTTTCCCCCAATTATTTAGTTTCGAAAATATCTTTGAAAGATATATTTTTACACTTCAACCATTTGAAACCAAATTTCAAATCACTTTTCACCTTTAAATCTTTTGAAAACAAATTTCAAATCACTTTTCACACTTCAATCCTTTGAAAACAAATTTCAAATCACCTCTCTCACGTGGAATAAATTTCCAAATATTTATTTAATTCCATTGAAAAATTTGCGGAGTTCGAATAATTCAAAATAATTAAAATTACTTATCCAAAATATATACTTGGAAACATTCTGAATAAAAACTATTTTAAACACTTTATTTAAACATTAGCGATGAAAATATTATACTAATATCTCATATAAAAGCTCATGTCCAACCTTATTTTAAAATAAAATTAATAGATAGGATATAACTATTTAAATATCCATTTTCTAAAACAAATATCAATTAAACTTTAATAATCACTTCTATAATAAATTAAAATAAATCTTTACTTTGAAGATTTTCAAAATAACCTAAGTAAATAATTTCTCCAAAATATTCTTTCCTTAAAACCATCTTTAAAACTTCAATTTATATTTATAAACCATATTGAAAACATACTCGGCTTTCCAGATGGTTCATTCAAATCAATTTATAAATCTCTCTGGATTTATTTTAAATTTACCTTCCAAATCCGTAAATTCCTTTCCACACTTTCAAAAATAAAACAATATTTATTTTTAAAACAAATTTCTCTTTCTTTTATTAAATTCCCATTGTGAATTTAAAATTTTCAAATATCCACTGATATACGATTTTCAAATCGATTCCCAAATATTCACTTTCAACATCAAATCAATTTTCAAATTGATTTCCAAATTTATTTCAAATACCAAATCAAATCCCAAATTGATTTTCCAAACATTTATTTCGAACACCAAATCAATTTCAGAATTGATTTCCTAAAATTTATTTTTAAACACAAAATCAATTTCCAAATCGGTTTCCCAAAGATGTATTTTCAAACACCGAATCAAATTCCAAATTCATTTCCATATTTATTTTCTTTTAAAATAAATTCCTTTATTTCTTCCAAATTATTTAAAATCCATATTTTAAATAAATTCTTCAACCTTTGAATAATATTACCCGAAATCCATTTATTAAGCCTTTTTCCCATGTTTTGGAACTTTATTCAATAGGATTACAAAAATAAAACTTTATCGTTTTAAAATTCCTTCTTTTAAATTTATCCAATTTTCAAAAATAAATTTTACTATAAATTATCAACTTGAATTTCAAAAATCCAATTTTATTTATTTTCGGTATCCAAGGATACCAAAAATATATTCGACTAAGCTATAACCTTCAACGATTTCAATCACAAATATAATCACACACAGATTATAAATAATCAACACACAATATTTAAATTAATTCACATATTTGAGGAATCCAGTTGGATACCTCCATCCTGTTTCCCTGCATCCACAGATGTTAGCACAATAATTAAATACGCATTCCACTTCGAGGTGGAATATCGCGGTATATGAGATTTATAAAATATCATTCGCTATTATGCGGCGCATAGGGTCTCATCCGCTATATAATGCGGGAAATCAATCACTCCAAATACATATATAATACCAATTCCACTTCAAGGTGGAATATCGCGACATATGGGTTTAATAAAATATCATCCGCTATTATGCGGCGCATAGGGTCTAATAAAATACAACTGATAATAATTTATCATTCATGCACACAATCAATCAATTTTTAAATCTAACTATTTAAAATTAAATCAGAAAAATCCGATTGAGTGAGAAGATCTCACCTTTGCTTTCGCATGTAACCATTTTTCAATCCAGCTTGTTTTCTTCACAGTATTAGGCCTTGTATAGACAATTTTATACAGTTGATTAATATATTGAATTAATTAAACAATTAATCACTAGTTATTTATTTTATTTTAGATAATAAATTGGATTTTACACCAATAATTTATTTTTAAACAAATTTTCTTTTAATAAAAATATTTGAAACAAACAAATAATCAGTCACTATTTAAATAAATTCAATCAACCAATTATTTAATTAAACTAAAATTTCTCTAATTGAATAATAAATTTCCATTCAAAAATTTTAGTTAACCAATAAATTTTATTTTAAACTAATGTTTTTTTTAATTTTTTTAACTAATTCTTTTTAATAAATTATTCTTCGTAACTCAAAAATAAATTTAGATTTAATTAAACAAATAAATCTTTACCTTTTCAGAACTAAACCCGTATGTGAATATGTGTATTTATTGTTTTATCCACACATATATACATATTTAAATATGTGTGTGAATTAAACTTTATACAAAATTGGCTTACTGTTAGTTTAAAACAATTTAAAACAATATTGAGTTTGCCAGTTCAGACTTAAGAATATTTAAAATGTTACACCTTACTGAACAATGACGAACACGGATCGAAACCCGTCATTGATTGCTCGAGATGCCTCCAATTGTCGACGCGATCGCCTCCATCACCGCATGCGCGCTTGCGAGCGCCTCTGCATGCCTACTTCGACGAACCACCCTTTTCCAATCGCGACATTAGGTCACGTCGCCTTCCCCTGCTCGTGTTTGCTCTCGTACGAAATCCAAGGTCAATTCTAGAAATGACGCCGCCATTTAAAAGAGGAAAACTCGATTAGGGTTGTAAGGAGGCTTGGCTTCGATTTACCCCAGTGCCGCTTCGACTTGTTTCTGGCCTCAATCGCGATTATCAGCTCACGATTTTTACCTCTAGGCTTCGGTAATTTATTGCTTTCGAATTCGAAATGGATTTTCGTATTACATATGTTTTTTCAATTGAATTTTGAAATAAAGAGTGCGGCCATAGTTATCTTTCGAAGCTCTATTAAAAAAATTTGAACGACAAAGATATTTCATTTTTTTATATTTTTTCTCTCCGGCTTTATTTTTTTATAAAACTAACAGGTGGTCGTAGAAAAAGAAGAAGGGTGCCGAGTGTTTGAAATGTTGAAACATGTAATTTGTCTTGGGAAATAATATTATATTAAGTACACAAATATATATATAATTCAAATTCAAATTTAAATCATTAAATTTTGCAATTCGAAATCTTGATCTCCAATCGATACGTGCCGCCAGGCGTTTATAATGTTATACGCCTATTCCAAACACATTGGAAAAGGTTTCGAGTCCAAATTTGATCGTATGGAGAAGATATCTTTTTGAACTCAGATATTAAATTGAATTTCGATTTAATTTTCAGCGCGTTTGCTTATTGTATGAACAAACGATCATTCCAAACACTATGAAAATTGAAATCCGATAATAATACAATATTGCCGATCCAATGGAACTGGTTTCGTCGAATTCCAAGACTATGCCTCGGAAGACTATTTTACATATCGATTTTAACTATATAATTTCAAAACTGAACAAAACAGTTTCAAATTCAACTCTGAAGCTTCTATTATCTTCGGTATCATTAATATAAATTTTCAAAGCCTTGAAAATATTTTTAAACAGCATAAAACTGAAAATACAACATTTTACCCAATTTCAATTACTAAATTCAAAAATTTAATTGCCAATTTCATTATGATATTTGAAATTCAGGTTAAATCAACTTCCAAATATAAAAATTCAACCAAATATTTCAATTTCAAATGTCAAAATCTCTGGGCCGTCACATTCTTCTTCCTTTAAAAGAATTTCGTCTCAAAATTACCACTTAAGAAGAAAGATCCTCAACCCATTTATAATTTTCGCAAAACCAAAACTTTTTCTATCAACTTACCAAAATAAATCTTTCATTAAAGACTCGTTCACTTTAAATAACTTTTCAAAGTCTTCCATAGTTTCCAAGCAACTTTATTTTCCTAACAATTCAAATTTAAATTTAAATTTTAAATTATCTAAATTTCCTCAAAAATTTTAACTCCCTAAATTTTTGAAAAATTTCGCCAACGCCTTCTTTGCGCGGCTAGCTCGGTACGACTAGAAAATGGCACTATGGGACCTCCAAATTCAAAAGAAAACAAAAGGCCCAGCGATTGTACATGAAAATCATCAAATTTCATACTAAAATTTAAATACATACCTTTTTCGAGCAATTTAAATTTTATCTTCGAAATCAAATCCCAATTCCGTTTTTCTTTATATCACCTGTATTTCTTTCTTAATAATAATGTCTAATCACAACATTTAAAACCATTTTATACATTTCTTTACGAAATTTCAATTATTGTTTCATTCGAGCCCGTACGATGTTCATACATCATTCGAATGCAATATCAAATTCGATCTGTGACGACCCGACTTCCTAACCCTAGAAAATCGCATCATCTTGAAGAAAGAAAGGGATAGAAGAAGAAAAGAAAGAGAAAGAAGAAAGACAACAACATCAGAGAACTCACGGCGGAACGAATAAAATATAATATAACACATAGAATAATACATAATATCTATTTACATCAGAGTACACAACTAGACAACACATATTAGACAGTTATAAACATCTGTCTAATTCATACAGCTCAAGTACAACAGATACAGATACTAACCAAACACAGCGGAACCAATATATCTACACGTGGAAGCCTCCTGCTCCATTACTCCTCCAGAATTCGTCAAGATAAGCTGAATCACTTGACTACTCATACATAATGTAACAACCCGTATTTTACGTACCGAAATCGTAGAACTGTTGTCATTAGGTTGTTAGTGTTGTTAAGTTGTTTGGAGCTTAAGTCATCCAGAGATGAGTCGTCCAGGGTTAGGTCGTGTTGTAGCATAAGTCGGTGGAGCGACTTAGGGGATGGAGCGACCTAAGGAAAGTGAACGGCTTAAGGAGGCGAGCGACTTAAGAGATTAGACGACTTAGAGAAGTTAGTGGTAGTGGTTGCCGACTTAAGGTTAACGGCTTAAGTTAGTAAGCGACTTAAGGAATTCTCGTGTTGAGGCTTAGGTCGTGTGTTGGATTAGGTCATCGAGCGACTTAAGGAGGTTGGCGACCTAAGGAGGTTAGCGGTCTAAGAGCTGGCGACTTAAGGGAATCGGTGACTTAAGAGAGTTAGCGGCTGGGTTTAGTTTAGGTCGTGAGTCGTTGAGTCGTTGAGTCATTGAGTCGTTGAGTCGTTGAGTCGTCCAAACGACTTAGGACTTAGGTAGAAATGCGGTAGTGTGTTAGGTCGCCAAGTCGTATCCTGTTGAGTCTTAGGTCGTGCCTAAGTGTTAGATCGTGTGTGTTAAGTCGCGCGCATGTGTTAAGTCACGCATAGGCTTGAGTCGTTAGTAGGGAGGTCCATTAAGTCGTAGGTCGGGGATTTTTAAGTCATGGACAACTTAAGGGGGCAGACGACTTAAGGATTTCCAGCCTATAAATAGAAGGGCCTATCTTCATTTTTGGGATCCGGATTTTGGAAGCGACGAAGTGCTGCTATTTTGAGGGCTCGACTACAACACTTCTTCACTTCTTTTCTCTTCTCTAATCTAGTGCTTCCTTCCATCCAAGATTGAACATCAAGTCGAAGATCCAAGAGCTTAGATTGAAGATCTCCATCCATCGAAGAGTGATTTCATCGTTTGAAGCGGAATTTTGGCGGATTAAGCTAGATCCTTTGCTGTCCAGATCTGAAGTGTGTTGCTTTTGAGGTGTTTAGGTGATTCGGTGAGTGGTGGTTATCTCTCACACGGACCCAAAGGAGTATATTGGATCGGTGGCTTGTTTGTGTGTTAAAGATAGTGATTTCATGCATTTTCCTTAAGTCTGCATGTAGATCCATCGTTCATAAAGATTTTACATCCACTTTACTATATGTTAACCTATGCTAGTTCATTCATCAAGATATTACTTAGAATTCATGCTTGTTAGATTTGGACTATTTATTTACGAAATTGCCATTATTGTTATAACTGTTTATTTAGATCTTGTTTGAATGATTGATTACTTGGATTAATGATTGATTTGATTGATTGTTATAAATTAGATGATTGATGATTTGATTTAGACAAGTTGGTCGAAGATGATTCAAAAGCTAAGTGGAAAGGCTCTTGAATAAGGAAAGCTGCTCGTGGCATATGAAGCGGTTGATAAAGCTCATATGGATAGATTTGATGATGATGTTGAGATGGGACTTTGCTATGATGCGATGAGGCAAAGCATGATGTTGAGATGGGACTTTGCTATGATGCGATGAAGCAAAGCATGATGTGAGATAGCCTTGGTTTAATCCAGACGGGATCATCCCAAGCATGTTGATAACTCGGTGATATGGTTCGAATTTGTGGATAATGGTTGGCTCAAGAGGCGCTTGAGCTAGTATGAGAATAATCGTCAAGGAGGATGACTAGAAGGCTGAGATCTCATCATTGTTGAAGGTTCTAGCAGGCTCAAAGCAAGAGTACGCTGGGCAGATTCGATAGTCCCAATCGACTAATAGTTGATGGTCGAGTACTCTGGGCAGATTCGATAGTCCTAGGCACATGCCACGATGACGTGCAGAGTTCTGTCTAGAACCGGGGTTACCATTAGCCCTTGACGGACGGATGAAAGAATGAGCCGGTCATTCAATTAACGGTGATATCGAGGCAATGATAATAGTGATAGCCAGAGTCATGGATGTTTGGATGCTTTGGTTGTATCGTCACTCGGTCTCAAGAGCGATGTTTTGTGGGTGCTTATCTAATCTTGGTTTAGGCCTTGGGGGTTTGTGCTTGGAAAACATCGACCTTGACTCGGGTGATAATTGTTTTATTTTTAATGTCTGCTTTGCTATGTTTATTTCTGCTTAGTCGGTCTGGGGGCTATCACTGTAGAAAGAGGTGGAGTAGGAGGGTTGGGTTCCTATTCCTTTTCCTTTATGCTCTTTTGGTATGTTGTTAGTTAATTTACCGCTCACTAAGACTATTGTCGAATCAAGGTTTTATGTTCAACTCTTATTACCTTGGGCTGTTCATCCATTTTGGGATGGGCGGACTAGGTAGCAGGTGACAGGTGCTGTTCTCAGTGACCAACGTTGTTGATGACGAAGACGAGCTGGAGGCTTTTGCATATTATTTTCTTACTATATGTACTGGATGTTCCGCTGCTTGTATGATTCTCCGAGTGTTATGTAGTGAGGCTTGGTGTATTGACTATTCAGATTTTTGTATCAAATTGTTTGTAGTGTATTGATGAGATTCTATTTAGTGAAGCTTCACTATATATATTTCTCTATTGTATTTTATCCCTGCACTGTGAGTAATACGATGGAGTTTATTGTTTTACCTTACCCTGACGATCATCCATGGCTGCCTGGCACACTTTACAGGGCTTTTTTTTCCTTGTTTAGTGCAGGAGTCATGGGCGGTCGTCACATTTGGTATCAAAGCCTTGGTTAATCGATTTTGGCCAACGCTCGCTGACGTAACCACGTATGAGAGACGTAATTGTAATTTTGATGGATGATTACTATATATAATATAGTACCTTAGAAGGATTTGAACCCTTTATGCAGTTATTTTCAAGGTGTACTAATCATTTTTAGATATTAAGAATGAGTCAAAGAGAGAGACCAGCTGCTAGGGAAGGCCGTGATGTTGAGGGGGCTGCTGATTACGCCGCTATATTCGAGGCTATGACAACTTCGATCATGAGAAGGATGCCTGCTCCAGGTCCAGCAGTAGATGTTGGAGTTCAGGTTCAAGCCCCAAAACCAGTGGATTTTGCTAAGTTGTGCAAAGACTATTCTGCTCTTGGAGGAAAGGTTTTCTTGGGGACAGAGTCAACCATTGAAGTTCAGAGGTGGATTAATGCTTGTAGAAGGATCATTGGTGACTTGGGAATTGAGGATGCAACTAAGAGGAAGCTTGCATTAAGACAGCTTCAAGGAAGAGCTTCTGATTGGTGGAACTCTATCACCATTGATACTCCAGAGGAAGAAATTACTTGGGAGCAATTCCAAGCCAGATTTGAAGCTAAGTTCATTTCTACAGCTCAGAAATCTGTTCTGTTCAAGAAGTTTGTGGAACTCAAGCACGAAGGAAGACCAGTTCTTAAGTATGTTTCTAAGTTTGAAGCCTTGTCAAAGTATGCTCGGTCATATATTGAATCCCCATATCAGAAGAACGAGAAGTTTGTGACAGGCCTGGACATTTTTCTTGGGAGGCAGTTGGTGGATCATCTGGACGATCCATTTGAGAAGCTTGTGGAGAAAGCTCTCAGGCACGAGAATCTGTTTCCTAAGGAAGGATTTGTTGTTGCTGTGACTAAGGAGGAATCTAAACCACAACAGGGTGGAAACAAGAAGAGAAAGCAGCAGTAGCAGAAGGGTAAGGATGGCCAGAAGAAGCCGAAGGGTGAAGTGACCTGCTACAATTGTCAGCAGAAGGGCCATTTCTCTAGAGATTGTAAGAATCCAAAGGTGCCGGTGAAGTGCCACAACTGTGACAAGCCGGGGCATATTAAGAGGAATTGTCCGGAACCAAGGAAGGACAAGCAGATTGTGCAAGCTTATGCTTTGGGGGCTGTGCCATCGTCTTCGAAAGCTCCTACTGCTGAAGAAAAAGGAAAGAGTGCGGTGGTTCAAGGTACTCTTTCCATTGGTGGTGTTCCAGTTAGAGCGTTATTTGATACCGGGGCGTCGCACTCCTTTGTTTGTAGTGAACTTGTACGCCGGTTGGGTTTGGAACCGGATATCGTGGATAGACCATTGGTTGTGACTAATCCAGTTTGGGGTTCGTCTTGTTTGTGTATGGTATGTCGTGGTCTGGTTGTGTCGAGTCATGATTGCTCTTTTGTTTGTGATTGTTTTGTTCTGAACTTTGAGGGGTTTGGAATTATTTTTGGTATGGACTGGCTTAGGAAGTATGCCGCAAGGGTTGATTGTAAGAGGCTGGAGGTGACAGTCGAGAATGTGGAAGGGCGAAAGGTTGTGATACGATGTAAGCATGAAGAAGGCGTCTTCATGAGCTTCATGTATTCGCTAGTTGTTCCACGGGATGGACTGTCATCGGTGCCTATTGTGAATGGATTTGAGGATGTTTTTGACGAGGTCAAAGGGTTACCGCCGCATAGAGAGATCGAGTTTCGTATCGATCTAGTTGAAGGAGCCAGACCTGTTGTGATGCCTCTTAGGCGAATGGCGCCTAGAGAACAGCAAGAGTTGAAGGCGCAAGTTGATGACCTTTTACAGAAAGGATTCATTCATCGTAGTGTGTCCGAATGGGGTGCACCGGTTGTGTTTGCAACCAAAGCGGATGGATCGTTGAGGTTGTGTGTGGATTATCGTGAACTGAATAAAGTGACTAAGAAGAACAAATATCCATTGCCGAGAATAGATGACTTGTTTGATCAGCTTCACGAAGCTAAGGCGTTTTCTTAGATGGATTTGGCAACGGGATTTCACCAGTTGAGAGTGGCAAAGGATAGTGTGCCGAAGACTGCTTTCAGGACACCATCCGGTTTCTATGAGTGGCTGGTAATGCCGTTTGGATTGACCAATGCACCAGCATATTTTGTGGATCTTATGAATAGAGTGTTCAGGGATCAGTTGAACAAGTTTGCACTTGTGTTCGTGGATGATATTTTGATTTATTCCAGAACTGAAGAAGAGCACAAGACGCACTTGCGGATTGTTTTGGAAATCTTGCGGAAACAACAGCTGAGGGCTAAGTTTTCGAAGTGTCACTTCTGGAAGAGTGAAGTGAGGTTCTTAGGCCATGTTATCTCTGGAAGTGGAATAGCGGTTGATCCCGCCAAGGTGGCAGCGATCCAGGATTGGGTTAGACCTAAGAATGCATCTGATGTGAGAAGTTTTCTTGGATTAGTAGGATACTATCGTCGATTTATCAAAGACTTTTCCAAGAAAGCTGCACCATTAACAGGATTGACGAAAAAGAACCAAGTGTTCAGATGGGATGCTAAGTGTGAACAAGCTTCCGGAATCCTGAAAGAGCGACTGACAAGTGCTCTTGTTTTGACTATTCCAAGTGGAAATGATGAGATGGTGGTTTACACCGATGCATGTAGTACTGGACTTGGAGTAGTGCTAATGCAGAAGGATAAAGTTGTTGCATATGCAAGTCGACAACTGAAGCCGCATGAAAGGAATTATCCGACTCATGATTTAGAGTTAGCGGCGATTGTTTTTGCTCTGAAGATGTGGAGACATTACCTATTGGAAGTTCGATTCGAGTTGTTTACAGATCATAAGTCATTGAAGTATCTTTTCTCCCAAAAGTATTTGAATCTTCGACAGCAACGATGGCTAGAGTTTTTAGCATCATATTATTTTCGTATAGCCTATACTCTGGGAAAAGGTAACGTAGTGGCAGATGTGTTAAGTCGAAGACATGCAGGATTGGGAGCCATGTTTTCAGAATGGAAGAGTCTCGAGTATTTGACTGGATTTGACTTCAGGCCCAAATGTGAATTGGAACCTGAGATGTTCGCAAACTTATGAATAAGACCTACTCTGGTGGAATGAATTGGCGAGAGCCAAAAGCGAGACGATAAGCTTGTCAAGATTATCCGTGATTTGGAATCAGGATTGGATCCAGAGAAGGATAAAGGATTCGAGGTCGATCGAGAGGGTTGGCTTCGGAAGCAAGGACGACTAGTTGTTCTCGATATATATGAATTGAGAGATGAAGTTCTGAAGGAGAGTCATCACTCGAAGCTAACAATTCATCCAGGTGGATATAAGATGTATCGGGATATGAAGAGAACCTATTACTGGGAAGGTATGAAGAAGGATGTTGGAAATTTTATTTCCAGATGCATGAACTGCCAGTTGGTAAAAGCCGAGCAGAAGAAGCCCAGCGGATTACTTCAGCCATTAGAAGTTCCTACATGGAAGTGGGAGCAAATATCGATGGATTTTATCGATGGGCTACCTAGAACCAGAGCAGGAAATGAAGGGATTTGGGTCATCGTAGATCGTTTGACTAAGAGTGCAAGATTCATTCCTGTTCGGTCAACTAGGACTGCATCGAAATTGGCTGAGCTATATGTTAAGTGTATAGTTCAATTCCATGGTGTTCCGAAAAGTATAGTGAGCGATCGAGACCCATTGTTCACTAGTAGATTTTGGAAGAGCTTCCAGGAAGTTTTGGGAACCGAGTTGTGTTTGAGTACGGCTTATCACCCCAAACAGATGGTCAGACCGAGAGAGTCAACCGAGTTTTGGAAGATCTCCTTAGAGCATGTGTTTTGGATTTCGGAGGATCATGGGAAGATCATCTTCATTTGGTAGAATTTTCATATAATAACAGTTACCAGTCCAGCATTGGTATGGCACCGTATGAAGCATTGTATGGAAGACCGTGTAACTCTCCGACATGTTGGTTGGAAACAGGAGAAAAGTTGATACTTGGGCCAGAAATGATTCAACAGACTACAGATTGTATAGAGATCATTCGGCGACGAATGAAGGCAGCCCAAGACCGTCAGAAAAGTTATGCCAATAAGCGTCGTAAGGATTTGG
Source organism: Allium cepa (assembly GCA_030765085.1). Classification (NCBI taxonomy): domain Eukaryota; kingdom Viridiplantae; phylum Streptophyta; class Magnoliopsida; order Asparagales; family Amaryllidaceae; genus Allium; species Allium cepa. The sequence goes on from CM060935.1 coordinate 391,227,819, forward strand.
AATTCGACGTAAGTGATATGGTTTTTGTGAAGATTTCTCCACTGAAGAATGTTATTCGATTCGGGACGAAAGGGAAATTGACTCCGAGATTTGTTGGACCGTTCCCGATCATCGAGCGAATTGGAAAGCTTGCATATAAATTGGAGTTACCAGAAAAGATGTCGGGTGTGCACAATGTTTTTCACGTATCGTATCTACGGAGGTATGTGCACGACCCAAGTACGGTGGTTTCTGCTGATAGCTATGAAGATTTTGAAGTTGATCCAGTTGTTAGAAGACCTCGTAAGCCGCTTCGTGTTGTGGAAACTGATACGAAACAGCTTAGGAGGAAGGTAGTCAGGTTGCTCAAGGTACAATGGAGTGATGATGTTAACGACTGTACATGGGAGGAGGAAGATAGGATGAAGGCAGCTCATCCTGAACTCTTCGAGGTATGGCCCTAAAGTGTCGTGACATCTCATGAATTTGTAACTTGTTCTAGTTTTAGAATTCTCCATGCTAGGATAGTAATTGGATGCATGGGTTGTTGGTTGCTATGGATGGTAGGCATGCGGAATAGTTTATGATTGCTCTTGTTTGTTTGGAATTTCGGGGGCGAAATTCCTAAGGGGGAGAGAATGTAACGACCCGTATTTTACGTACCGAAATCGTATAACTGTTGTAATTAGGTTGTTAGTGTTGTTAAGTTGTTTGGAGCTTAAGTCGTCCAGAGATGAGTCGTCCAGGGTTAGGTCGTGTCGTAGCATAAGTCGGTGGAGCGACTTAGGGGATGGAGCGACCTAAGGAAAGTGAACGGCTTAAGGAGGTGAGCGACTTAAGAGATTAGACGACTTAGAGAAGTTAGTGGTAGTGGTTGCCGACTTAAGGGTTAACGGCTTAAGTTAGTAAGCGACTTAAGGAATTCTTGTGTTGAGGCTTAGGTCATGTGTTGGATTAGGTCATGGAGTGACTTAAGGAGGTTGGCGACCTAAGGAGGTTAGCGGTCTAAGAGCTGGCGACTTAAGGGAATCGGCGACTTAAGAGAGTTAGCGGCTGGGTTTAGTTTAGGTCGTGAGTCGTTGAGTCGTTGAGTCGTCCAAACGACTTAGGACTTAGGTAGAAATGCGGCAGTGTGTTAGGTCGCTAAGTCGTATCCTGTTGAGTCTTAGGTCGTGCCTAAGTGTTAGATCGTGTGTGTTAAGTCGCGCATAGGCTTGGGTCGTTAGTAGGAAGGTCCACTAAGTCGTAGGTCGGGGATTTTTAAGTCGTGGACGACTTAAGTGGGCGGACGACTTAAGGATTTCCAGCCTATAAATAGAAGGGCCTATCTTCATTTTTGGGATCCGGATTTTGGAAGCGACGAAGTGCTGCTATTTTGAGGGCTCGACTACAACACTTCTTCACTTCTTTTCTCTTCTCCAATCTAGTGCTTCCTTCCATCCAAGATTGAAGATCAAGTCGAAGATCCAAGAGCTTAGATTGAAAATCTCCATCCATCGAAGAGAGATTTCATCGTTTGAAGCGGAATTTTGGCGGATTAAGCTAGATCCTTTGCTGTCCAGATCTGAAGTGTGTTTCTTTTGAGGTGTTTAGGTGATTCGGTGAGTGGTGGTTATCTCTCACACGGACCCAAAGGAGTATATTGGATCGGTGGCTTGTTTGTGTGTTAAAGATAGTGATTTCATGCATTTTCCTTAAGTCTGCATGTAGATCCATCGTCCATAAAAATTTGACATCCACTTTACTACATGTTAACCTATGCTAGTTCATTCATCAAGATATTAGTTAGAATTCATGCTTGTTAGATTTGGACTCTTTATTTACGAAATTGCCATTATTGTTATAACTGTTTATTTAGATCTTGTTTGAATGATTGATTACTTGGATTAATGATTGATTTGATTGATTGTTATGTAACGACCCAGAATTTTTGATAACTTGAATTTGAATATTTAATTTATTTTTAATATTAATAAGTGGAATTTTTAAGTCAAATAATTTATTTTTCGAATATTGGGTTTAATGGGATAATTAAATCGATGATTTAATAGTGAAATTCCAAAAATAATTAAATATTGGGTTAAATGTGATTGAAAATGATTTGGAAAATTTTGTTTTATCATATTAAAGTTATAGAAATGTTTTAGAACTTTTAAAACTGAATTTGGAATTTATTTGTGAAAATTGGATATTTTAATATTTAATTATCGACTGAAAAATAGCCAATTTTTGAACAGTCTCAGAATTGAACGAAACGAGTTCCATTGGATCCGTAATAGATAGTTATTATCGGATTTTAAATTTCGTAGCAAACGGAGTTGTCGTTTGACCGTGGCAGCTCGAAATGCATCGATATCGTTTTAATTTTAATTCGGCGAGTTAAAATAGCCATTTTTCAAACGGTCTCGGATTTCGACGAAACCAGTTTCATCGGATCCGTAATGTGATATTATTTTAAGATTTCAAATTTCAAGTCAATCGGATTTATCGTTTGTCCGGTACAAGCCAAAACGCCTAGAAATCGTTTAAATCGGTTTTAATTTAAATTGATCGTTTAATTCCATATCTCACACATACGATCGAATTAGCTTACGAAACCTGTTCCATTGTGTCCGGAACGCGGAAAAACCTAAGGATCGCCTGTCGGAACGCGTAGATTGGAGGTCGTTTGCATAAGTGTTAAATTGGAGATTTTATTACTAAAATAATATGAATAACATATATATTAACATTTTCACTAAACCCTAACCATTATCCACCAGCCGCCTCCATTTCAGTTAATGGATGAAATTCAATTTCGTATTTCCTCAAAAATATCTCAATCCGTGTGTCGATTTTGAAAGTTTTCAACTGGAGATTCGTAGAGGGCTGTGTGATCGACATATTCAACGGTAGTGATCGGAAATGGTGGAGCCAATTGTCGGGAAATCGCCTATGTTTGCCATGCGTTTCGTGCGCAATTCCGAAAGCATGGTGGGGCCGAGCTCTACCCCAGGGCAGCTGAGTATGGCTCTTGTCGTGGGCTACGAAGTGGCACTCCCTGATCATGTTTTCGTGCATCGTGGTGGTCGTGGCCTTTAACCCTAGATTTGTGCATATGGGTTTTGGTGTGCGTCTTTTTTTTACCTGGAGGGGAGAGATGCCGTGTGTACAAAGAAGAAGGGAGGAAGCTAGTGCGTGGGCCCAGATCCAAGGTGAAATTATGAAGAGATTGTTGATTTAATTCTATTAACGATTGTACAAACTTTAAAAATCAATAACTTTTTCATGCGAGGTCCGATTGGGACGAATCAAAGTGCGTTGGAATCGTATGGTCGTGCTCTTCGCGATGAAGCTGGTCTGGAGTCGATTGGAGCTTGTTTGAATTTCGGGTAAAATTAAACGTTCGTTTAATTTTATTCGAAACGAACGCCGAAACAGAAATAAAATCAAGGTGAGAACTCCTCACTCAATCGAACAGTTTGGTTTAAAATTTTAAATAGTTAATGTTGATTGATGATTGCCGTTTGATTGTGGCAGTAGATATAGTAGGATATATACTATATATAGCAATATATATATATATTGGCATATGTATATATTGGATTTGATTTCCCGCCTCGTATAGCGGATGAGACCCTATTGCGTCGTTAGTAAGCGGATAATATTTTATAAATCCCATATACCGCGATATTCCACCTTGAAGTGGAATTGGTATTGTGCTAACGTCTGTGGATGCAGGGAAACAGGTTGGAGGGATCCAACTGGATTCCTCGCAAATATTTATTTGTTTATAGATATTGTGTTGATTGTTAACTATCATATTGATATATGATGTTTATTCCCATGATTGACCATTTGGTGCTGTTGCATCATCGGATTCATTTTTTTTAAAAGTTAAAAATAACGATTTTGAATTTAAAAGGATTTTTAAATAATTTTCCAAGTATATGTTTTATTAAATTTTGAACTTGATTCATTTTAAATAAATTAAGATTTTAAGTATTAAAGTTATAAAACTATGATTTTTATGAAATATAACCAAAAGGAAAATTTTAAAAATAAATAGATTTATAAAATAGTTAAATTGGGTTTTTGGGTAATTTTTATTAATAGTTTATGTAAAAGATTTTATAAATTGATATCTATAAATTTAAATTTTTTGGAATTATAAGACGAGTTATTAAGTGTTAAAATGAAGTATAAAAATGGATTTCATTTAAACTATAGTTTTATAAATTATGAAAGTTATGAAATGAATTGATGTTGAAAATAAAAGTTTATAAGTAATTAACTTATAAAATGGCTTTGGGCATTTAAAAGGGGATTTTTATAGAAATTGTTAATAAAGGAGGTTTTTATAAGTTGAAAACTATTATAAAAGGTGAGAAATCTTATCAGTAATAAGATTAACAATTTGTGAAGTTTTAAAAGGAACGACTTGGTAAATAAATAATATTTTAAGTATTTGACTTATAATACGAACCTTTGGTATAGAAATTGGGTTTATAAATTGAATTGGCTTAATAAAAGAGATTTCTAAACCAAAGTTATTAATAGAAATAGAATTCATAAACGTTGTTTATAAATTTGAAATCAATGTAATTTGGTAAATTGAATTTAGAATTGTTAAAGGAGTTATATTCACTCTTTTAAACGATGAATATATTATTAAGTCAAATGGGCATGTTTTGGGAGAAGAAAGTTTTAAAGGGAATTTTAAAACGATTTAAAGATGCTTTAAAATGCATTAAGTATCGAAAACTTGGATTTCAACATTCATTGTTGAAATAGACGTTTTCGAGAAATAAAAGGAAATGAATACGTAGATTTCAACATTCATTGTTGAAATAGGCGTTTTCGAGAAAATGAGGAAATGATGGACTATAACACTGTTGTTATAGTGAATGGTTTCCAAATGGAAATATTTTGTGTAGTATTGGAATTTATGTTTCTATTTTTATTTTGAAACCCTATTCCAGTGATTTTGGGTTGTCGTAACGATGTTTTACGTAACATTCGTTTTAACCCAAATAAAAGTGAATAAAAGAATGTTTTCCTTAAAAGAATGAAATATATACTTAACTATGATTTAAGTGTATTGAATATTTTCAAATTGTTGAAAATAAATAAATTTGTGAATTACTTATTTTTAAATAAGTATGGAAATGCTTTTCCAATATGAAATGGAACGTTTTTGAGGATTCATCTTTTAAAGGTAAATTGAAAGCGAATAATTTGAAATCGAGTTGAGAATCGTATATTAGTAAATATTTGGAATTTAAATTCACTATGGAATTTATAAAGGGAAGGGAAATTTGTTAAAAATAATTATTGATTTATTTTGAAGTGTGAAAATGAATTTACGAATTGGGAACGTAAGTTTAAAATAAATCGGTAAGGATTTATTTGATGATTTGGAAATTTGTTTTCAAAGGGTATAAAGGATGAAAAATAGTTTGAAATTGGTTTTCAAATGGTTGAAGTGTGAAATTATATCGTGTAAAGATATTTTGGTAAAACAAATAATTTGGGCAATTATTTGGAAGGTGTATGTATATATATCTTGTGAAGATATTTTTGGGATTGAATAATTTTGGAAAATTATTTGGAATCTGATGATGTGGCGCATCTTTATTGATAGTTAAATAACCGACTATTAGTATTTACCCTTGGATGGTAATTGTTGTGATTGTTTGAAATTGAATGCTACACTTATTTTTAAAATAAGCGCTCGCTATTCGGTTTAGCCGGGAGAGGACCTTTGTGTCGTATATCCCATTCCGAATATGTGATACGTCGTTATGAATATCATTTGAAGACCGGTGTTGAAGACCGGGTATTTGTGAAAACGATAGGATGACCTATCGATTGTCTCTGCATCGTTAGCTACGGTATGGAGATTTCCTTTGTGATGGGAAATTTTATCGGGATTATGAATACCCGGATTTGCAAGGGCTTCTTTGGAAGTGCCTTCGGTTCTGTTCGAACCCGGAACAGACTTGTATGGTTACGTGTCTGACATTACATTTTGAGATATAGAGCAGATTTCTTTCAAATACATTTCTGTTGGTGGCGGAGAATTTATTCTCTTAGCTTAACACCTTTCTCTGAGACGTACGAGCTCAGAGGTTATGTAGTTGAAGGTTATCAGCGATATATTCCCAATCTGGTAATGTGACATGCTGAGTGCTGCTGTGTGATGATCATTGGTTGGTCATTTGTGATATGATCATTTGTTTGATCATTTATCTTTGTGATCATTGCTTTGGTCATCTGTTGACCCAAAGCATGGCTTTGTTGCACAAAGCGTAGCTTTGTGGACGAGACTTCGTCAGGACCTCACTCCCCGGAAATGGTCGAAACAGGAATATGCGACAAGGTTATGAGGGTCGCTCCCTTTAGGGTATGTCATTTCCTTCTGGAAAAGGGTGGTATCATGGTATGGAGCCCAGATACTTACTCATGTTGATACACTATATCTATTACTGTGTGGTGTTGTTGGATCGAGCGCTCGGATAAAGGTCCCAAAGGACCGGGGGATGACATATTGGTGTAGTAGTTACCTAGTTACAGAGGTAACCCGGCCTTGTGTTGGCAGAGATCTAACCGTAACGTTAGTTCTCGGGACGTCCCGCCAGAGGCGATCCCATGTGGCAGTAGGAAGTTCCTTAGCCTGACCATTTGTTGGAAATCCATTCATCCAATACGTGCCTTGTACGGTTTTAGTTGTAGAACCTGCCATTTACCATGGCAGCTATAGTAGGCATAGCATCATGGTACCTATGCTGGCTAGGATTTATATTATACTTTCGAAATATTTTCCACTATGCACTAGTAATAATATCAAAGAATTTTTCTCGTAGTAAGCATGTTTGACTATCATAAGGAGAAATCTCCCCCATGTGTGCGTTTGCATTGTGTGTGTGCCGGGAGGCCTTATGGTAGTTTCATTTTCCAAAAAGCATTGCGGATTTCAAAATTTAAATTTTCTTGTTGCTTGTTTAAAGATAAACTGTTTTGAGTTCTCACACCAGTCCCATGACTGACCTGGAGTTTATTGTTCCTTTCCTAAACTCTGGGTGCCCACTATTTTCCACATGGGCAGTCTAGAGTTAGGTTGTCAGGTTATTCTGGATTCGGGAGTTGCTGTGCAGATGTTGGAGGCGAGCTTGGATAGCGTAGTCTATTATCTATTGTATATAGTATTCTTTTCCGCTGTTTTATTGTTGTACACTCTGATGATGTGATGTATGTATAAAATGTATAGTTCTTTTGTTTTAATGATATTCATTTATCTATTATATGTTGTTCCGCTGCGATTGTGAGATTCTGATATTATTTCCTGTTCTATTGTTTGTTTCTGTTTCTTCTCTCTTTTCTCTCTTCTTCTACCTCTTTCTTCTTCTTAAACCCTAAAGATTCGGAAGTTCGTTCCTCTTTGGCTGGATTGTGGTGGAATGTTGCCAGCTCAAGGAAGTACGGATTTTCGGTTCTTTACATTTGGTATCAGAGCATGTGGTTAAGCGACAACCATGGTTCTGTTGGGTATTACTCATTAGAGATAGAGTCAGTAGTACTCTAGAATGAGTGTGAGTGTAATAATAGATATGAGCGCGTATTTGTTAGTGAATATAAAATTGTTTTATATTGTGATGATTGGTTTATTGAGTGGCATATGAACCTTCGTCGACACAGTCTGTACAACTGGATCGAAGGGGTTTCTAAACACTTGAATAGAACAATTCGACACGATATTGTTTTAAATTGGGTAAATGAAATAATTTTACCTTGACTATATTTTCTATATAAGAAAATAATTTTTCAAGAATTATTGAAGTGTGTATATAATTGATTGCTTGGTTGTTGTAAATAATATATATATATATATATATATATATATATATAAGACAATCAAAGTTGTTTGAATAAGTTATATAAAAACGACTATTGTAAAAAGAATAATTGTATAAGCTAATGAATTATAAGTATGGAATTATAATTAAAATGATTTACAATTGTAAAATAATCTTATGTATATAAGAAGTGAAATTTTATAAGTAAGATTTATAAATGTAATTTATAAATAAAAGGAAATTTTGAAAGAATATTTAGCACTGATTCACTATTGTTACTGGGAAATAATAAGGATGATGACTGCAGCATCATCAATATCATTTTCGAGTTTCTATGTGATGGATTTGCTACAATAATGAATTTAAAATTGAGGTTTTGTTGAAATAAACAAATTTGAAATTAAAATTCAACTTGAAATTGTCAAATATAAGTGAAAAAAAGGGGTTTTGAACTTATAATATGAGTTGGAAGTTGAATAATAAGTTGTATAACTTATAGAATGAGAAAATGTAAGTAAAACCAATTATTGAAGTGGTTAAACAATTAAGTTAAGTAAAATGAAATACGAATTTGATTGTTGATATGAATTTGACTTAAGTAAAAGTTAAATAGAATTTACTTTAGAATTGGAAACCGAATTGGATTGATAAGTGGAAATTTAAGTTTATTTGAACAAATTATGTTAAATGGAATAGAGTTTGAAATGAATTAGGAGAATACTTAAGTTGAATAGTGGAAGTAAATGTAAATGAAGTTGAATGGAATATAACTTGAGTAATGTTGAAAGAATTGATGTTGATATCAAAATAAAATGAATAAAGTGAATTAATGAAATCGTTAAGTGATGTGAACTTGAGTCGTTATATAAATGAAATTCAATTTTTATATGTAAAAAGAATTGGCAACTGAATTAAAGTATGGATTGAATGTTAATTAATCGAATGTGAATAAGTTGATATGAAATGATGTATGTAAGTGTAAATTCATTTCGAGCTAGTTGAATAATTGAATGAAAATCAGTTGAATGTTAAATCAATTGGAATTAAAACTGTTGAACCAAATTGAATGTAGTGAGAGCAAAACTAATAATTTGGTTTTATTGGATATACATTGGTTGTTATTTGCTTGTTGGTTGATTGTATGTAAATTCATTAAGTGTTAATGAAATTGAATTAGCGCATTTGAAAACTATGTAATTGAATTCAAATTGAAAGTGAAGTAAATAAATTTGAATAGAATTGAATTCGAGTTGAGTTGAAAGTGAACCAATGTGAATTTAATTAGTGAATGTAAACTAATGGGAAATGAATGAGAAAGAATATGTAACTTCAATGGTAAAGCTAAAATTGAGATAAAAAGTAAGTATCGAAATTTTGTAAATGGATTTGGCAAAATAGTTTGAATGTTGGAATTGGATACTACTATTAGCAGGATATACAGGTATATAATGGAATTGGGATTTTGATTTTGAAGTTAAAAAATTGAATTGCTCGACAAAAAGGTACGTATTTCAATTTTAGTATGAGATTTGATGATTTCCTTCTCCAGCCACTTGGCTTTCTCTTTTCTTTTTGATTCTGGGGGGCCGTGGTGCCATTTTGTAGTCGTACCGATCGAGCCGCGCAAAGGAAACGCTGGCGAAATTTTTCGAAAATTAAGGGAGTTAGAAAATTTTTGAGAAAATTTTGAAATTTGAATTTAAATTTAAATTTGAATTGTTGAGTAAACAATGTTGTTTGAAACCTATAATTGAAGTTGGAAAGCTAATTGAAATGATAGTAAATCTTTAATAAAAAGATTGGTGTTAGAAGGTTGATAAAACTATTAGTTTTGGAAAAATAATAAACGGATTATGAATTATTCTCCTTAACTTGCAATTTCGAGGACGAAATTCTTTTAAGGGGGGAAGATTGTAACGACCCAGAATTTTTGATAACTTGAATTTGAATATTTAATTTATTTTTAATATTAATAAGTGGAATTTTTAAGTCGAATAATTTATTTTTCGAATATTGGGTTTAATGGGATAATTAAATCGATGATTTAATAGTGAAATTCCAAAAATAATTAAATATTGGGTTAAATGTGAATGAAAATGATTTGGAAAATTTTGTTTTATCATATTAAAGTTATAGAAATGTTTTAGAACTTTTAAAACTGAATTTGGAATTTATTTGTGAAAATTGGATATTTTAATATTTAATTATCGACTGAAAAATAGCCAATTTTTGAACAGTCTTAGAATTGAACGAAACGAGTTCCATTGGATCCGTAATAGTTAGTTATTATCGGATTTCAAATTTCGTAGCAAACGGAGTTGTCATTTGACCGTGGCAGCTCGAAACGCATCGATATCGTTTTAATTTTAATTCGGCGAGTTAAAATAGCCATTTTTCAAACGGTCTCGGATTTCGACGAAACCAGTTTCATCGGATCCGTAATGTGATATTATTTTAAGATTTCAAATTTCAAGTCAATCGGATTTATCGTTTGTCCGGTACAAGCCAAAACGCCTAGAAATCGTTTAAATCGGTTTTAATTTAAATTGATCGTTTAATTCCATATCTCACACATACGATCGAATTAGCTTACGAAACCTGTTCCATTGTGTCCGGAATGCGGAAAAACCTTAGGATCGCCTGTCGGAACGCGTAGATTGGAGGTCGTTTGCATAAGTGTTAAATTGGAGATTTTATTACTAAAATAATATGAATAACATATTATATATTAACATTTTCACTAAACCCTAACCATTATCCACCAGCCACCTCCATTTCAGTTAATGGCTGAAATTCAATTTCGTATTTCCTCAAAAATATCTCAATCCGTGTGTCGATTTTGAAAGTTTTCAACTGGAGATTCGTAGAGGGCTGTGTGATCGACATATTCAACGGTAGTGATCGGAAATGGTGGAGCCAATTGTCGGGAAATCGCCTATGTTTGCCATGCGTTTCGTGCGCAATTCCGAAAGCATGGTGGGGCCGAGCTCTACCCCAGGGCAGCCGAGTATGGCTCTTGTCGTGGGCTACGAAGTGGCACTCCCTGATCATGTTTTCGTGCATCGTGGTGGTCGTGGCCTTTAACCCTAGATTTGTGCATATGGGTTTTGGTGTGCGTCTTTTTTTTACCTGGAGGGGAGAGATGCCGTGCGTACAAAGAAGAAGGGAGGAAGCTAGTGCGTGGGCCCAGATTCAAGGTGAAATTATGAAGAGATTGTTGATTTAATTCTATTAACGATTGTACAAACTTTGAAAATCAATAACTTTTTCATGCGAGGTCCGATTGGGACGAATCAAATTGCGTTGGAATCGTATGGTCGTGCTCTTCGCGATGAAGCTGGTCTGGAGTTGATTGGAGCTCGTTTGAATTTCGGGTAAAATTAAACGTTCGTTTAATTTTATTCGAAACGAACGCCGAAACAGAAATAAAATCAAGGTGAGAACTCCTCACTCAATCGAACAGTTTGGTTTAAAATTTTAAATAGTTAATGTTGATTGATGATTGCCGTTTGATTGTGGTAGTAGATATAGTAGGATATATACTATATATAGCAATATATATATATATTGGCATATGTATATATTGGATTTGATTTCCCGCCTCGTATAGCGGATGAGACCCTATTGCGCCGTTAGTAAGCGGATAATATTTTATAAATCCCATATACCGCGATATTCCACCTTGAAGTGGAATTGGTATTGTGCTAACGTCTGTGGATGCAGGGAAACAGGTTGGAGGGATCCAACTGGATTCCTCGCAAATATTTATTTGTTTATAGATATTGTGTTGATTGTTAACTATCATATTGATATATGATGTTTATTCCCGTGATTGACCATTTGGTGCTGTTGCATCGTCGGATTCATTTTTTTTAAAAGTTAAAAATAACGATTTTGAATTTAAAAGGATTTTTAAATAATTTTCCAAGTACATGTTTTATTAAATTTTGAACTTGATTCATTTTAAATAAATTAAGATTTTAAATATTAAAGTTATAAAACTATGATTTTTATGAAATATAACCAAAAGGGAAATTTTAAAAATAAATAGATTTATAAAATAGTTAAATTGGGTTTTTGGGTAATTTTTATTAATAGTTTATGTAAAATATTTTATAAATTGATATCTATAAATTTAAAATTTTTGGAATTATAAGACGAGTTATTAAGTGTTAAAATGAAGTATAAAAATGGATTTCATTTAAACTATAGTTTTATAAATTATGAAAGTTATGAAATGAATTGATGTTGAAAATAAAAGTTTATAAGTAATTAACTTATAAAATGGCTTTGGGCATTTAAAAGGGGATTTTTATAGAAATTGTTAATAAAGGAGGTTTTTATAAGTTGAAAACTATTATAAAAGGTGAGAAATCTTATCAGTAATAAGATTAACAATTTGTGAAGTTTTAAAAGGAACGACTTGGTAAATAAATAATATTTTAAGTATTTGACTTATAATACGAACATTTGGTATAGAAATTGGGTTTATAAATTGAATTGGCTTAATAAAAGAGATTTCTAAACCAAAGTTATTAATAGAAATAGAATTTATAAACGTTGTTTGTAAATTTGAAATCAATGTAATTTGGTAAATTGAATTTAGAATTGTTAAAGGAGTTATATTCACTCTTTTAAACGATGAATATATTATTAAGTCAAATGGGCATGTTTTGGGAGAAGAATGTTTTAAAGGGAATTTTAAAATGATTTAAAGATGCTTTAAAATGCATTAAGTATCGAAAACTTGGATTTCAACATTCATTGTTGAAATAGACGTTTTCGAGAAATAAAAGGAAATGAATACGTAGATTTCAACATTCATTGTTGAAATAGGCGTTTTCGAGAAAATGAGGAAATGATGGACTATAACACTGTTGTTATAGTGAATGGTTTCCAAATGGAAATATTTTGTGTAGTATTGGAATTTATGTTTCTATTTTTATTTTGAAACCCTATTCCAGTGATTTTGGGTTGTCGTAACGATGTTTTACGTAACATTCGTTTTAACCCAAATAAAAGTGAATAAAAGAATGTTTTCCTTAAAAGAATGAAATATATACTTAACTATGATTTAAGTGTATTGAATATTTTCAAATTGTTGAAAATAAATAAATTTGTGAATTACTTATTTTTAAATAAGTATGGAAATGCTTTTCCAATATGAAATGGAACGTTTTTGAGGATTCATCTTTTAAAGGTAAATTGAAAGCGAATAATTTGAAATCGAGTTGAGAATCGTATATTAGTAAATATTTGGAATTTAAATTCACTATGGAATTTATAAAGGGAAGGGAAATTTGTTAAAAATAATTATTGATTTATTTTGAAGTGTGAAAATGAATTTACGAATTGGGAACGTAAGTTTAAAATAAATCGGTAAGGATTTATTTGATGATTTGGAAATTTGTTTTCAAAGGGTATAAAGGATGAAAAATAGTTTGAAATTGGTTTTCAAATGGTTGAAGTGTGAAATTATATCGTGTAAAGATATTTTGGTAAAACAAATAATTTGGGCAATTATTTGGAAGGTGTATGTATATATATCTTGTGAAGATATTTTTGGGATTGAATAATTTTGGAAAATTATTTGGAATCTGATGATGTGGCGCATCTTTATTGATTGTTAAATAACCGACTATCAGTATTTACCCTTGGATGGTAATTGTTGTGATTGTTTGAAATTGAATGCTGCACTTATTTTTAAAATAAGCGCTCGCTATTCGGTTTAGCCGGGAGAGGACCTTTGTGTCGTATATCCCATTCCGAATATGTGATACGTCGTTATGAATAGCATTTGAAGACCGGTGTTGAAGACCGGGTATTTGTGAAAACGATAGGATGACCTATCGATTGTCTCTACATCGTTAGCTACGGTATGGAGATTTCCTTTGTGATGGGAAATTTTATCGGGATTATGAATACCCGGATTTGCAAGGGCTTCTTTGGAAGTGCCTTCGGTTCTGTTCGAACCCGGAACAGACTTGTATGGTTACGTGTCTGACATTACATTTTGAGATATAGAGCAGATTTCTTTCAAATACATTTCTGTTGGTGGCGGAGAATTTATTCTCTTAGCTTAACACCTTTCTCTGAGACGTACGAGCTCAGAGGTTATGTAGTTGAAGGTTATCAGCGATATATTCCCAATCTGGTAATGTGACATGCTGAGTGCTGCTGTGTGATGATCATTGGTTGGTCATTTGTGATATGATCATTTGTTTGATCATTTATCTTTGTGATCATTGCTTTGGTCATCTGTTGACCCAAAGCATGGCTTTGTTGCACAAAGCGTAGCTTTGTGGACGAGACTTCGTCAGGACCTCACTCCCCGGAAATGGTCGAAACAGGAATATGCGCCAAGGTTATGAGGGTCGCTCCCTTTAGGGTATGTCATTTCCTTCTGGAAAAGGGTGGTATCATGGTATGGAGCCCAGATACTTACTCATGTTGATACACTATATCTATTACTGTGTGGTGTTGTTGGATCGAGCGCTCGGATAAAGGTCCCAAAGGACCGGGGGATGACATATTCGTGTAGTAGTTACCTAGTTACAGAGGTAACCCGGCCTTGTGTTGGCAGAGATCTAACCGTAACGTTAGTTCTCGGGACGTCCCGCCAGAGGCGATCCCATGTGGCAGTAGGAAGTTCCTTAGCCTGACCATTTGTTGGAAATCCATTCATCCAATACGTGCCTTGTACGGTTTTAGTTGTAGAACCTGCCATTTAACATGGCAGCTATAGTAGGCATAGCATCATGGTACCTATGCTGGCTAGGATTTATATTATACTTTCGAAATATTTTCCACTATGCACTAGTAATAATATCAAAGAATTTCTCTCGTAGTGAGCATGTTTGACTATCATAAGGAGAAATCTCCCCCATGTGTGCGTTTGCATTGTGTGTGTGCCGGGAGGCCTTATGGTAGTTTCATTTTCCAAAAAGCATTGCGGATTTCAAAATTTAAATTTTCTTGTTGCTTGTTTAAAGATAAACTGTTTTGAGTTCTCACACCAGTCCCATGACTGACCTGGAGTTTATTGTTCCTTTCCTAAACTCTGGGTGCCCACTATTTTCCACACGGGCAGTCTAGAGTTAGGTTGTCAGGTTATTCTGGATTCGGGAGTTGCTGTGCAGATGTTGGAGGCGAGCTTGGATAGCGTATTCTATTATCTATTGTATATAGTATTCTTTTCCGCTGTTTTATTGTTGTACACTCTGATGATGTGATGTATGTATAAAATGTATAGTTCTTTTGTTTTAATGATATTCATTTATCTATTATATGTTGTTCCGCTGCGATTGTGAGATTCTGATATTATTTCCTGTTCTGTTGTTTGTTTCTGTTTCTTCTCTCTTTTCTCTCTTCTTCTACCTCTTTCTTCCTAAACCTTATCCATATGATTTGATTTAGACAAGTTGGTCGAAGATGATTCAAAAGCTAAGTGGAAAGGCTCTTGAATAAGGAAAGCTGCTCGTGGCATATGAAGCGGTTGATAAAGCTCATATGGATAGATTTAATGATGATGTTGAGATGGGACTTTGCTATGATGCGATGAGGAAAAGCATGATGTTGAGATGGGACTTTGCTATGATACGATGAAGCAAAGCATGATGTGAGATAGCCTTGGTTTAATTCAGACGGGATCATCCCAAGCATGTTGATAACTCGGTGATATGGTTCGAGTTTGTGGATAATGGTTGGCTCAAGAGGCGCTTGAGCTAGTATGAGAATAGTCGTCAAGGAGGATGACTAGAAGGCTGAGATCTCATCGTTGTTGAAGGTTCTAGCAGGCTCAAAGCAAGAGTACGCTGGGCAGATTCGATAGTCCCAATCGACTAATAGTTGATGGTCGAGTACTCTGGGCAGATTCGATAGTCCTAGGCACGGGTCACGATGACGTGCGGAGTTCTGTCTAGAACCGGGGTTACCATTAGCCCTTGGCGGACGGATGAAAGAATGAGCCGGTCATTCAATTAACGATGATATCGAGGCAATGATAACAGTGATAGCCAGAGTCATGGATGTTTGGATGCTTTGGTTGTATCGTCACTCGGTCTCAAGAGCGATGTTTTATGGGTGTTTATCTGATCTTGGTTTAGGCCTTGGGGGTTTGTGCTTGGAAAACATCGACCTTGACTCGGGTGATAATTGTTTTATTTTTAATGTCTGCTTTGCTATGTTTATTTCTGCTTAGTGGGTCTGGGGGCTATCACTGTAGAAAGAGATGGAGCGGGAGGGTTGGGTTCCTATTCCTTTTCCTTTATGCTCTTTTGGTATGTTGTTAGTTAATTTACCGCTCACTAAGACTGTTGTCTGACTCAAGGTTTTATGTTCAACTCTTATTACCTTGGGTTGTTCATCCATTTTGGGATGGGCAGACTAGGTAGCAGGTGACAGGTGCTGTTCTCAGTGACTAACGTTGTTGATGACGAAGACGAGCTGGAGGCTTTTGCATATTATTTTCTTACTATATGTACTGGATGTTCCACTGCTTGTATGATTCTCTGAGTGTTATGTAGTGAGGCTTGGTGTATTGACTATTCAGATGTTTGTATCAAATTGTTTGCAGTGTATTGATGAGATTCTATTTAGCGAAGCTTCACTATATATATATTTCTCTATTGTATTTTATCCCTATGCTGTGAGTAATACGATGGAGTTTATTTTTTTACCTTACCCTGACGATCATCCATGGCTGCCTGGTACACTTTACAGCGCACTTTTTCCTTGTTTAGTGCAGGAGTCATGGGCGGTCGTCACACATAATATGAGTACCCAAGAGTTTAATAAAACAAAAAATAAACACTCGGGTCAGACAGGGGTCTGGTGTGAGTAAACGAGTTAAAATAGCTTAACTTTAGAAAACCTTTGAAAAGAAAAGGTATCACGTAAGACTTCCCACACATAAACATGGAAAAGTTTTTACCTTACGCTAACCAAAACATTTGATAGGAAATCCAGTCATATTATAATAGTGTCTAGGGTTTTCATGTAAATAAGAAATAGCCGAAATTGTTACATGATTAAATTCCAGCTACTAGCCACAAAAGTGGGTAATACAATCAAAACCGTAGGGTCTCGTAGGAAGAATGGGTTTCCATCAATGGAAGGGCTACTGGGGTACCGCCCATCACAGTACGTTGCCTAGATCACCGTACCGAGGAGTACTCCCACTCCCCTGCAACACAAGGCCGGGACCGTTCCTTACTGAACAGTCCCGAACAAGACAACCCCGGCGGTTGTCCGGAATTCAACCGCCCCACACAGCCGAATAAAAAGGGATTTCTAGACAAGAGTAAATCTTGCTCTCCAGTGGGAGCTACCCACAAAGCCTTGCTGCACCTCCCCTGTTTTAGCCATTCCCGGTTGTTGAGGATTGAGGCTGCGATTACCTTTATAGAACACATCTATCTTAGAATGCTCATCGTCCACCTAACGATGTTCTGAAAGCATTCAATCCATACAAGTTCGTTCCGGGTTCGAACGAAACCGAAGGCACTATCTCGTTGCACTCATATTGGAATCACCCTCAGAGTCAATGACCATAGCCCTTGCACTCTAAATCTCCATCTCGAACCTATAAGTACTATTCCGTCAAACTCATTACGGAATCACCCACAGAGTTATACTGACGTATAGTCCTTACACCTCGAGTCTTCACTTGCTCCACTTGGATTCACGACCAAACGTTTAATTGGAATCGATGTGGTTTTCAGATATCCAAATATGGAGACCCGATCCCGGTCTCATCGAAACCAAATGCCATTTTAATGTCCAAGTTGTACTTAAGGGTTTAATTAATTAAACTTATATTCAGGAGGGTATATAAACAGATAGATGAATCATAATTATCACAATAGATATAACAACATTCATCTCCCAACAGCATATCACATAACAGAGATATCCAATATCAACCAATATCAACCAATATCAAACATCCAATATCAACCAATCATCTAATATCAATCTCCAAATATTGATCATCCAATATCATTTAATCAACCAATATTAATCAATCAACCCATATTAATCATTCATCCAAACAAAATTGATTATCTCTTAATCAATTGGATTGCCATTAATTATTATTCCAAATAAATAAATTACTCATCTCTAATGATCTTTTCCAATTAATCTTCCTTGGTTAATTATCTTAATTACATTTAAGTAATTGTCCTTAACCATATTCAGTAATTAACCTTTAATTACTATCATTAATTACAATAATTAATGATCCTTTATTTACTTCCATTTATTAATTAACTATAATTAATTACATTAACCTTAATTAATTACAATTAATTAATCACACTTCAATTAAATCACTTATATTAATCAACCTTGATTAATATCATAAATCACATTAATTAATGATCCTTATTAATTAATAATCACTTTAATTAATTAAATAATTAACTTATAATTAATTATTCAATTAATCATAATCAGTAATTAACAACTTGTAATTACTTAATTAAATTAATTAACTTCTAAATTAATTATATTAATTCTTGGTTAATTACTCCAATTAATTAATCCTTAATTACTTTATCAAGTAATTATTAATCAATTTAAATTTATAATTAATCCTTAATTAATTACTTAATTAATTAATTACATTTTAATTAATTACACTTGATAATTAATCTTAAATTAATCATATTTATTAATTAACTAATCATATTTATTAATTAACTACAATAATTAAGTAATTAACTCTTAATTACTTAATAAGTAATTATCTCTAATTACTTGATTACTTCTTAATTAATTACTTAACAATAAATAAATTCCATTATTAAATAATCCTTAATTCTTTAACTAATTAATTATCCCATAATTAATTAACTTCAAAACTAATAAATAAATTAACATCCTTAATTGATAACATTAAGTGGTCATACATTTATCACTTCAATTAATTACTCCCATGAGTAATTTCTACTAATTACTTCTATAAGTAATTACCATTCCAATTTCATTCAAAAATTAACCATTGATTACTTCATTAAGTAATCTCACTTAATTTATCCATAATTAAGTGATTATTTAAAATTAAATAAATAATTAACTAATTATTTAAAATTAATTAAACAATTAATTAATTAACTTCTAATATTAAAGAAAATCTTTAATAAATTAAGAAAACCATAAATTTTAATCAAACTTATCTTATTAACAAATCATATTAAATAAGTATTCTTAAGTTCATATAAATAATAAATTAACCATAATTATCCTCATAATTAAGTCATTTGAATGATTCAAATTTTAATAACTTGAAAACAAATTATTTAATTTGGTTTACAAAATTATCACAATAACTTATTTGAAAATAAGTCATTTAGAAATCAAATTTGAAATTTAAAACACTTTAAACATCTAATTTAATCTTATTTATTTTCCGTATAAATTTGAACTTGATTTCTAAAACATTACTTTAAAAATTTACTTTAACTTGGATTCAATAATTTAAATTCAAAACACTTGTTTACAATTATAGAAGCTTGCTC
Organism: Allium cepa; assembly: GCA_030765085.1. Lineage (NCBI taxonomy): Eukaryota > Viridiplantae > Streptophyta > Magnoliopsida > Asparagales > Amaryllidaceae > Allium > Allium cepa. The sequence goes on from CM060935.1 coordinate 391,247,155, forward strand.
TCTCAATTATTCAAACTCGAGTTACTTAGCACTTGTCCTCGATATATTCAATAACAAGTTTATAGCTCAACAACATTATCTTCCAAACTATAGTACTTTAAAAAAAACACATACCCTATAACCCGAGGTAAACCCAACAGTATCACGCGTACTACCCGAGACAACCCACACTACTCCTTACCCTGAGTCAACACGCGAGAAACACGAAAGCGACTTCGAGCTGCTTCCGTCATCACCAAAGCAAAGTTCCAGAATCCAACCTGACACCATCTGTGCACGGTGCACATATCCACGCGCCTCCGGCCACACTGGTTGGTCGCGCCTATCGCTGTCCATCACTCATCCACCCACGAACACGATCGAAAAACCAGTTCGAACAAAAGTCATTCGAATGGAAATTTCGCTCTTAAGCTCAAAACTGCAGAGAAGCTCGACCATAAATCTTTCCCCATTACCGCCATCTCGTCGTCGTTCATCCTCTCTGATCCCACCATAGAGACACCACACCCATGCACAACGTCCAACCCAAAAACGAGCGAGCTCGATTCAACATACACGAGGCAATGCCTCACCATTCATGCCGAAAGCAACTACAGACATAAACCCTAATTCGATTGATTCAGACCAAATTACTCATTGGAAAAATTCGAAGGTATTTTTCCCAAAATCTATAACTATTGAACATGCTACAACCCAAGTTTCAACGCAAGATATTGAATATAACATCCGCAGTTCACAATAATACCCAAAATGTTCAAACTCAAATTTCTCTTGATTCCTTAAACTAAAAATCACAATTTTGCTTTTAAAATTTCTAATTTTCGAAAACAAATCAGATCATATAAGTGAATTCGAAAATCGACAAGCTTGAATTTTACCCATTTCCCAAATTTCACTGTAACTTTAAAGTTTACAGTATTTTTTTCAAATATAATCACTTATACTTATATTTAAAAACAAGAATACATTGTTAATTAACCTTTTCTTTCTATAATCAAGGTCCAATTTTTGATTTCTGCAGAGATGTAAAGATTAATTTGAAGTTAAACTTAAAGCGGACATCTACAGAGAACTTAACAGACATGCGCACATAATCATAAACATATATATATTTCTACAAACATCCATCACACAATTTAAGCAAAATTTCCCATAAAAAACTGTTTTTAAGAACCATTTACTCACCTTGTTTATATTGGAGAACAGATTTAAATTCAGAGCAGAGAACAGGTTTTGAATAAATTCCAGGCACTTGAATCTTTAAATTTGAAAAGACTTTAACTATGCTTTGCTGATGAAGTTATTTCCTTTGCATGCTTTTGAATTGAAGTTGTACATCATGCAGGTTGAAACAGAACTCAATTTTGCAGATTTTAGTTGATAAGAAATTGCAGGTTGAAGATGCATGTTGATTTGCATACTGCAGATTTGAGTTGCAGTATTTTTCCAAATTTGCAGGTTTTTAATTTGAACTCAAATTTGGTTTACTTTTGGTTTATAAAATTTCACGTTGAAGAACAAATTTTTCGGTCTCCATTAGAATTAAGAAAAGAAACAAGAATGAAAGTGTTTGAAAAAAATAGTTTCTTCTTCAATCATTTATTAAAAATATGTTGCCACATGTTATTAACTTGAACAAATGTCACAAACATATTTTTAAAAGTTAACAAGTGTTATTGAGATAATTAATAAGGTTACACATGTCTTTAAGTATTTTAAATAAACTTTTATTTAATTTAAATGTAAACATAAACTAACATGTTTAATTTGCTTTATTAATGAACATTTACATATGTGAATATAAATTAAATCCTTTAAAGAAAATATTAGAAAATTAATTATAATATAAATAAATCTTATACATGTGTTTTTAAAAAAAAATCTAAAACTTATACATAAACATATATAACTATTTAAAATTTTAAACATAATAAAAGAAAAGAAAACAAAGCTTGTTTGAATCATTTTTAAACTATCTTATTTAAAAATGAACAATTATCTTATATTTTTGGAAACATATTGAATTAATCTTTAAATTATCTTTTGAAAAACATTATGTTTTAAAACAAAGCTTCAATTACAATATTTATTCATATATAATTTATTAATAGATTAAATTAAATTGTCAAAACAATATAAATTATAACATATGCTTACATATATTACAATTTGAAAATTCAATTTTTAATTTAAAACAAAAGATATTCCCATTCACAATATACATCAAACATATATATTATAAATAGAATAAAATTTATTAGCTTTTGAAAAACAATTCTAACCAATTTTTAAATTGTTAAAAGATATTGATCACGCTTACCAGATTAAATATTTGTTATCCTTAAAAAGATTAATTTCACCAATTTAAATTAAAATTATAAAGAAAATTTATCAAACCAATTTAATTATTATTACAGATTATTAAATCGATATTGCCCAAAATTCCGAGTCGTTACAATCCTTCCCCTTAAAAGAATTTCGTCCTCGAAATTTAAAAGAAAAGGTAATTTAATAACCCAGCAAAGATTTTAATTCAATCAGCAAAGCATACCTATCAACCAGTTACTAACAACCAAAGCAATCAATCAGATACACAACCCTAACTAATTATCCTGACATACGTCAGAATAAATCTCTAATACTATTTCGAGTTTCCCAAGTATAAATCACCGAGAGACTCGCTCTACAAAGCTAAACTAACAAACTACACTACCAAAAGCCAGAGCTCCTCTCTTCTCTAGATCCACCAATCTGGACAAAACATCAGATTACCCTTAGATCCAGCTCAACATCCAACTCCAACCGAACTACAGATTCAACAACCAACGATGAATCATACACGTACTCACTCAGAGATACGTGATATTCAATGAATTCTAGTTATCCAAACTGGCAATTCAATCTCATAGACAACAAATCTTATCTTATCAGAACATAGATAAGAAATCTCAAATGCCTCAGCACCAGCCATCCACTCTTATCCAATTTCTGTTCTTTTAACCAGAGAAATCTTAACAACAATGAAGTCCCCAACTTCGAATACCAAACTCTTAATCTCATATCTGCATAACTTAACAGACAATCCTGGGCTGCCAATTCTCTTCCTGATCAGCTCAATCTATGCTGATACTTCCAGAAACAACTAGACCAAAGCAAAAAGTTCTTGGATTCTATTCAACGGAAAAGTCTTCCAAAATCCGTCGAAATACAGAACTCAAGCTCTACTACTCAAGCAATAGCAAACAGAACTTGCTTCCTTCGTCGCACAGCTGCTACCTCGCTTCCGCTGCACAACTCTGATTCGGAAATAGATGAGAACATTATTGATGAACACGAGTACAAACTTACCCTATATCCGAAAAGCTTTGTTCATCAAATCTATAAAATCTGAGTGACTCATCTGACTTGGTCACTCAACTTTATATAGAATCCCATTTCAAAAACAAGATCTAACCAAATCCAAATTCCAAAAATTTCTGAGCTGCTATACCAACCTTTCTACTAGGCTAACCACCCAAAATTGCTTCTGGAACCAAAACAATATGGTACTCAACTTCAGGTGCATAAAACCTTCTGATTACATCAGTAGCTCCTATTTCCTCATGAGAATCCTCAGTCTCAAACAAAAGAATGCTCAAGAAAATTCCAAACCGATCGCAAGTCACTTTTGCGATCCAACCTAATTCGAATTCCAAACAAACTGTCCTCACTTTACCAATTAGAACAGCTTTAAGCCTCTCCAACCCAGGTTAACTCTTCAAGAAAACATTCACCATCTGCTCGGACTGCTAAAAGAAGAACCACAAGATTCCAGAACCATCGGAGAAACAAGCTACACTGCTGCTTCCAAACTCTACCTCGATGATACTGCAAAGCTAAAAGATCCACTCGTCAGCACACCGAACACTTCGAGTTGCACTGCTACCACAGCTAACCCAAGACTTCTAATCCAAATGCTTCTCGAAAACCAAAACCATCTACAAACCACACAAAAGACCTCCGAGATGGCAGACAACCCAAAAGAAATTCGGGCTCCAAACCAAGCATCAACATCTCGCTCTTCTTAAAAGATGACAAATAAGACCATGCCGAAGTGAAACAACTTATAGACCTTAGTCTCATATTCCAGAACAGCCAACCTCCATACTGAAGATCCAGATAACTACTACACAAACGAGTCTTCCCTGAGGCAGGTAAAGACTTCTCCTCAATCACTTTCAAAACTACTTCGAGAGAAAACATCTTCTGGAATATCCATGGATACTTCATCTCATCACGCAGTTATCAAGATATCATCACTTATTCCTGCACTACCATCCAATCCAAACTTAAGAAAAATTCGCTCACCCGAGCGAAATCCAAACTTACACTTCAAAGACGAACTTCGAATCTTAAAAAGATTTCCTTCAGATATAAGAGAAATCCTTACTCCAAACAACAAATCTCACCCGAGACGGATTTAGGTCTACAGTCTCGACAAATACTTCCAACCTCAACATATGGACTTCTTCCATTAGTGGTAGTCGTGTTACACACACACCACTACTACTCCATCCACCTACCACTAGAACTTATGTTGTAAAAATCCGAACAGATAACCCAACATATCAGGTAGATATATATATATATATATAGTTATATACAAAAATTACAAGTACGCTCTCTCAAGGAAGACACCACTACAGAGCCTAGGTATTCACTCAACCTAACGCTCTGATACCAAATGTGACAACCCGACTTCCTAACTCCAGGAAATCGCATCATCTTGAAGAAAGAAAGGGATGGAAGAAGAAAAGAAAGAGAAAGAAGAAAGACAACAACATCAGAGAACTCACAGCGGAACGAATAAAATATAATATAACACATAAAATAATACATAATATCTATTTATATCAGAGTACACAACTATACAACACATATTAGACAGTTATAAACATCTGTCTAATTCATACAACTCAAGTACAACAGATACAGATACTAACCAAACACAGCGGAACCAATATATCTACACTTGGAAGCCTCCTGCTTACTCCTCCAGAATTCGTCAAGATAACCTGAATCACTTGACTACTCATATATAATATGAGTACCCAACAGTTCAATAAAACAGAAAATAAACACTCGGGTCAGACAGGGATCTGGTGTGAGTAAACGGGTTAAAATTGCTTAACTTTAGAAAACCTTTGAAAAGAAAAGGTATCACGTAAGACTTCCCACACATAAACATGGAAAAGTTTTTACCTCACGCTAACCAAAACATTTGATAGGAAATCCAGTGATATTATAATAGTGTCTAGGGTTTTCAAGTAAATAAGAAATATCCGAAATTGTTACATGATTAAATTCCAGCTACTAGCCACAAAAGTGGGTAATACAATCAAAACCGTAGGGTCTCGTAGGAAGAATGGGTTTCCATTAATGGCAGGGCTACTGGGGTACCGCGCGTCACAGTACGTGGCCTAGATCACCGTACCGAGGAGTACTCCCACTCCCCTGCAACACAAGGCCGGGACCATTCCTTACTGAACAGTCTCGAACAAGACAACCCCAGCGGTTGTCCAGAATTCAACCGCCCCACACAGCCGAATAAAAAGGGACTTCTAGACAGGAGTAAATCTTGCTCTCCAGTGGGAGCTACCCACGAAGCCTTGCTGCACCTCCCTTGTTTTAGCCATTCCCGGCTGTTGAGGCTTGAGGCTGCGATTACCTTTATAGAACACATCTATCTTAGAATGCTCATCGTCCACCTAACGATGTTCTGAAAGCATTCAATCCATACAAGTTCGTTTCGGGTTCGAACGAAACCGAAGGCACTATCTCGTTGCACTCATATTGGAATCACCCTCAAAGTCAACGACCATAGCCCTTGCACTCTAAATCTCCATCTCGAACCTATAAGTACTATTCCGTCAAATTCATTACGGAATAACCCACAGAGTTATAATGACGTATAGCCCTTACACCTCGAGTCTTCACTTGCTCCACTTGGATTCACGACCTAACGTTTAATTGGAATCGATGTGGTTTTCGGATATCCAAATATGGAAACCCGATCCCGGTGTCATCGAAACCAAACTCCATTTTAATGTCCAAGTTGTACTTAAGGGTTTAATCAATTAAACTTATATTCAGGAGGGTATATAAACAGATAGATGAATCATTATTATCACAATAGATATAACAACATTCATCTCCCAACAGCATATCACATAATAGAGATATCCAATATCAACCAATATCAACCAATATCAAACATCCAATATCAACCAATCATCTAATATCAATCTCCAAATATTGATCATCCAATATCATTTAATCAACCAATATTAATCAATCAACCAATATTAACAACTTGTAATTACTTAATTAAATTAATTAACTTCTAAATTAATTATATTAATTCTTGGTTAATTACTCCAATTAATTAATCCTTAATTACTTTATCAAGTAATTATTAATCAATTTAAATTTATAATTAATCCTTAATTAATTACTTAATTAATTAATTACATTTTAATTAATTACATTTGATAATTAATCTTAAATTAATCATATTTATTAATTAACTAATCATATTTATTAATTAACTACAATAATTAAGTAATTAACTCTTAATTACTTAATAAGTAATTATCTCTAATTACTTGATTACTTCTTAATTAATTACTTAACAATAAATAAATTCCATTATTAAATAATCCTTAATTCTTTAATTAATTAATTATCCCATAATTAATTAACTTCAAAACTAATAAATAAATCAACATCCTTAATTGATAACATTAAGTCGTCATACATTTATCACTTCAATTAGTTACTCCCATGAGTAATTTCTACTAATTACTTCTATAAGTAATTACCATTCCAATTTCATTCAAAAATTAACCATTGATTACTTCATTAAGTAATCTCACTTAATTTATCCATAATTAAGTGATTATTTAAAATTAAATAATTAATTAACTAATTATTTAAAATTAATTAAACAATTAATTAATTAACTTCTAATATTAAAGAAAATCTTTAATAAATTAAGAAAACCATAAATCTTAATCAAACTTATCTTATTAACAAATCATATTAAATAAGTATTCTTAAGTTCATATAAATAATAAATTAACCATAATTATCCTCATAATTAAGTCATTTGAATTATTCAAATTTTAATAACTTGAAAACAAATTATTTAATTTGGTTTACAAAATTATCACAATAACTTATTTGAAAATAAGTCATTTAGAAATCAAATTTGAAATTTAAAACACTTTAAACATCTAATTTAATCTTATTTATTTTCCGTATAAATTTGAACTTGATTTCTAAAACATTACTTTAAAAATTTACTTTAACTTGGATTCAATATTTAAATTCAAAACACTTGTTTACAATTATTGAAGCTTGCTCTCTCAATTATTCAAACTCGAGTTACTTAGCACTTGTCTTCGATTTATTCAATAACAAGTTTATAGCTCAGCAACATTATCTTCCGAACTATAGTACTTAAAAAAAACACACACACCCTATAACCTGAGGTAAACCCAGCACTATCACGCGTACTACCCGAGACAACCCACACTACTCCTTACCCCGAGTCAACACGCGAGAAACACGAAAGCGACTTCGAGATTCTTCCATCTTCACCAAAGCAAAGTTCCAGAATCCAACCTGACACCATCTGTGCACGGTGCACATATCCACGCGCCTCCGGCCACACTGGTTGGTCGCGCCTATCGCCGTCCATCACTCATCCACCCACGAACACGATCGAACAACCAGTTCGAACAAAAGTCATTCGAATCAAAATTTCGCTCTTAAGCTCAAAACTGCAGAGAAGCTCGACGACAAATCTTTCCCCATTACCGCCATCTCGTCGCCGTTCATCCTCTCCGATCCCACCATAGAGACACCACACCCACACATAACGTCCAACCCAAAAACGAGCGAGCTCGATTCAACATACACGAGGCAATGCCTCACCATTCATGCCGAAAGCAACTGCAGACATAAACCCTAATTCGATTGATTCAAACCAAATTACTCATTGGAAAAATTCAAAGGCATTTTTCCCAAAATCTATAACTATTGAACATGCTACAACCCAAGTTTCAACTCAAAATATTGAATATAACATCTACAGTTCACAATAATACCCAAAATGTTGAAACTCAAATTTCTCTTGATTCCTTAAACTAAAAATCACAATTTTGCGTTTAAAATTTCTAATTTTCGAAAACAAAACAGATCATATAAGTGAATTCGAAAATCGACAAGCTTGAATTTTACCCATTTCCCAAATTTCACTGTAACTTTAAAGTTTACAGTATTTTTTTCAAATATAATCACTTATACTTATATTTAAAAACAAGAATACATTGTTAATTAACCTTTTCTCTCTATAATCAAGGTCCAATTTTTGATTTCTGCAGAGATGTAAAGATTAATTTGAAGTTAAACTTAAAGCAGACATCTACAGAGAACTTAACAGACATGCTCACATAATCATAAACATATATATATATATTTCTACAAACATCCATCACACAATTTAAACAAAATTTCCCATAAAAAAACTGTTTTTAAGAACCATTTACTCACCTTGTTTATATTGCAGAACAGATTTAAATTCAGAGCAGAGAACAGGTTTTGAATAAATTCCAGGCACTTGAATCTTTAAATTTGAAAAGACTTTGACTATGCTTTTCTGATGAAGTTATTTCCTTTGCATGCTTTTGAATTGAAGTTGTACATCATGCAGGTTGAAACAGTACTCAATTTTGCAGATTTTAGTTAATAAGAAATTGCAAGTTGAAGATGCATGTTGATTTGCATACTGCAGATTTGAGTTGCAGTATTTTTTCAAATTTGCAGGTTTTTAATTTGAAATCAAATTTGATTTACTTTTGGTTTATAAAATTTCAGGTTGAAGAACAAATTTTCTGGTCTCCATTAGAATTAAGAAAAGAAACAAGAATGAAAGTGTTTGAAAAAAATAGTTTCTACTTCAATCATTTATTAAAAATATGTTGCCACTTGTTATTAACTTGAACAAATGTCACAAACATATTTTTAAAAGTTAACAAGTGTTATTGAGATAATTAATAGGGTTACACATGTCTTTAAGTATTTTAAATAAATTTTATTTAATTTAAATGTAAACATAAACTAACATGTTTAATTTGCTTTATTAATGAATATTTACATATGTGAATATAAATTAAATCCTTTAAAGAAAATATTAGAAAATTAATTATAATATAAATAAATCTTATACATGTGTTTTTAAAAAAAATCTAAAACTTATACATAAACATTTATAACCATTTAAAATTTTAAACATAATAAAAGAAAAGAAAACAAAGCTTGTTTGAATCATTTCTAAACTATCTTATTTAAAAATGAACAATTATCTTATATTTTTGGAAACAAATTGAATTAATCTTTAAATTATCTTTTGAAAAACATTATGTTTTAAAACAAAGCTTCAATTACAATATTTATTCATATATAATTTATTAATAGATTAAATTAAATTTTCAAAACAATATCAAATTATAACATATGCTTACATATATTACAATTTGAAAATTCAATTTTTAATTTAAAACAAAAGATATTCCCATTCACAATATATATCAAACATATATATTATAAATAGAATAAAATTTATTAGCTTTTGAAAAACAATTCTAACCAATTTTTAAATTGTTAAAAGATATTGATCGCACTTACCAGATTAAATATTTGTTATCCTTAATAAGATTAATTTCACCAATTTAAATTAAAATTATAAAGAAAATTTATCAAACCAATTTAATTATTATTACAGATTATTAAATCGATATTGCCCAAAATTCCGGGTCGTTACACGATCGCTCACTCAATCACACAATTTCACTTTCCAACTAGTATCGTCCACCCGACTTTCTAGTGCGGACTCAGATCTGGTTTCTTGATCAGAAACCATTATTTTCCTTGCATAGCCGTAAACTATGATAGAGAATTTTCAGAATCAACCAAAAATCCATATCCAGATTCAACGTCGAAAATCAAGTGAAAAATCCTAACTTGAATCGATATAATTATCTTGAAATTGTGTGCTCGAATTTTGGATCAAACCGTAATGCGAAAATAATATACGTACATCCTACGTATTTATTTCTAATTGACTATTAGCTACATCAATTACTTTTTTTTATCCACATTGATTCACTTATTCACAATTACCTTTTAACAAATATCCAGTTAAATCTTCACTCAATCATCAACTTAGAATATTTCCTCAATTCACAATTTACTTAAGAATTTTGCTATTTATTTCTTAAGTTTAATATAAATATTCAGTACACTTCCTATTCGTATTTTCAATTAACCACTTCGGTTTATATCTACTATATTTATACTTGATTTCAAATTCAATATGAATTCAATTTACCTTCATTTATAAATATTGAATTCAATTCATTTCAAACCAAATTTATTTTATCATTTCTTCAATTAGTTTCACGCACTAATATTTATTTCAGTACTCCGCTTCATTTGATCCAACTTGTCAAATTTCCCCATTTCACTTGATTTGTTCACAATTCAAATTCAATTCCAATTCCAGCTAGAATTTCATTTACTTACAAATTCAAAATGAATTTTAACATTCAATTTCATTTTAATTTATTTGCAATTGTAAATTCATTCATTTATTCACAATTTATTTTCTACCTTGATAAATTTTATTCCATAAGTATTTTTATCAGATTCCAGAGTCATTCCATCTTTTCAAAACCATTTTTTTGAAATCAATTCAAAATTTCTTCTGAATTACCAAAACCAAACCCAGTTTTTCAATCAACTTCCATTTAAAATAATTCGACAGCAATTCCTCCCTTGAAAACTCAAAAAAGAACATCGATGATGCTACAGTCATCACCGAAGTTATTTTCCAGCGACCGAAAGAGTTTAATGCTTTCATCCCTTCAAAAACATTTTTTCTCAAAACCATTTTCAAACTTAAAAGGGATTCAATTTCCAAACTTCCAAAATTTCAAATCTTTTCAAAACACTTCTCTGGAATTCTATATCAAATTACAAATCACATTTACAATTTACATTTACAAACCCCATTTGTATATGGATTTTTATTTCTTAGCTCTTAGTTATGATTTCAATTTCTTATTCAATAATCAATGATAATAATTTAATATTATCACTTCCTAACATCTAAGCAACCATATACTATAGTAATTTACGGAAAATCATTCCTTTTATATACTAATATATTTTAGGTAAAATTATTCTATTTACCCGATTTTAAAACAATACTGTGACGGATTATCTTGTTTAAGAGCTTAGAAACCCCTATCGATACAGTTGGACAAACTGCACCAACCAGAATCTATAAACAATCAACCGATAAGTCAACACAATAAAAAAAAATTTATATTCATTAACAAATACGCGCTCATATCTATTATTACACTCAAACTCATTCTAAAATACCACTAACTCTATCTCTAATGAGTATTCCCCATCAGAGCCAAGGTTGTCGCTTAACCAAATGCTCTGATACCAACCTGTAATGACCCTATTTTTCGACTTACGAAAGTCGACATCAATACGTCCACTGTATCAAATGCCGCATAGTCGAATATTGGAAAACTAAACCGTTAGGGTTTAAGAAGAAGAAGGTAGAAGAAGAAACGGTAACAACAACAGGATCTCACATTTCGCATCGGAACAAATATAATAGATAAACGAATAATCTTTAAAACAAAAGCACTATATCAGTTTATACATCACATTTTCAGAGTTTATAACGACACAATAAAACAATGGCAGTTATTTAAACTTGCATACGTAAAAATTTGACTTGCACCAACCCAGACGCAATGGACACTTTATAGTATAAGCGATACGTCTCGACACCCAGCTTGAACTTTAGATCTCCATAGCAACTTCTTGACTTTGCTCCAGAATAATGATAACCTGACTTTAGGCTACCCATGTGGAAAATTATGGGCACCCAAAGTTTGGAAAGGGAACAATAAACTCCAAGTCAGTCATGGGACTGGTGTGAGATCGTAAAAACAGTTATTTTCACAAAGAAAGGAAAAGAAATCCGCTATTCTTTTGGAAAATGAAACTACCATAAGACCTCCCACCACACACACAATGCAATCGTAGAATTGGAGGAGATATCTTCTTATGATAGTCAAACATGCTTGATACGAGAAAATTCTTTTGATATTATTATTAGTGCATAGTGTAGAAAACATTTTTGAAAGTATAATATTAATCTTAGCCAGCATAAACATTTCGTACTATGCCTACTATAGCTACCATCTAAACAGTGGTGGCCACCATAATTAAATGGCGGGTTATACAACTAGAACCACAAAGGGCTCGTATTGGATGATTGGATTTCCAACAATGGTCAGGCTAACGAACTTCCCACAAAAAAAGGAAAGCTTATGGAGGGACGTCCCCGAGAACCTAACCGGATCTCTGCTACACAAGGCCGGGTTCCCTCTATAACTAGGTAACTACTGACACGAGTATGCGACCCGCCCAGTCGTTACCAAACTTTATCCGAGGCACCTATCAACCAACAACCACAAAGCAATAAGTTTTGCAGCAACCACAAAGTTAAGTATCTAGGCTCCATATCATGATACCACTTATAATGCAGAAGGAAATGGATATACCCTTAGGAGGTGCTACCCCCAAATAACCTTGCAGCAACCATTTCTGTTTCGACCATTACCGGGTTGTGAGGTTCAACGAAGTCTGGTCCACAAAGTTACGCTTTTCACAAAAGCCATGTTTCGATCAACAAACGATCAACGACACTCAGCATGCCACACTACCAAATTGGGAATGTCTCACTAGTAACCATCAACTACATAACCTCTGAGCTTGTACGTCTCAGAGAAGGGTTTTAAGCTAAGAGAATAAATTCTCTGCCACCAATAGAAATGTATTTGATTGAAACCTGCTTTACATCTCAAAGTGTAATATCAGACACACATCTATATAAGTCCGTTTCAGGATCGAACGGAACCGAAGGCCCTTCAAAGAAGCCCTTGCAAATCCGGATATTCACTAATCACGTTCGGAATCCCCATCAAAAAGGGTGATAAAATCTCTATACAGGAGCAACCCAGTGCAGAGACATTCGACAGGTAATCCTTTCTTTTTCAAAAATACCCGGTCTTCAACACCATTTTCAAATGCGATCCCATTTCGTCGTATCATTATCTGGAATGGGTTTTATGACACAAAGTGCTCTCCCGGCTAATCCGAATAACGAGCGCTTATTTTAAAAAAATAAGCGTTACATTCAAATTTCAAACATATCACAACAAATTCCACTTTGATCTTTTAACCAAAAGATCCATCACTATCACAAAGGTTCGATGTGGTTTTCGAATATCGATTTGGAATTCGACCCCCGGTCGCATCGAAATTCAAATGCTATTTATAGGCCAATATTGATAGTCGGTTGTTTAACTATCAATCAACATTCGCAAAAAACACCAGATTTAAATAATTTTCCCCCAATTATTTATTTTCCAAAATATCGTTGCAAGATATATTTTTACACTTCAACCATTTGAAAACAAATTTCAAATCACTTTTCACCTTTCAATCTTTTGAAAACAAATTTCAAATCACTTTTCACACTTCAATCTTTTGAAAACAAATTTCAAATCACCTCCCTCATGTGGAATAAATTTCCAAGTATTTATTTAATTCCACTGAAAAATTTTCCATGTTCGAATACCAAAATAATTTAAATTACTTATCAAACGTTATATACTTTGAAACATTCAGAATAAAAACTATTTTAAACACTTTATTTAAAACATTAGTTATGAAAATATTATACTAATATCTCATATAAATACTCTGGTCCAAACTAATTTTCATATAAAATTAGTAGATAGGATATAACTATTCAAATATCCATTTTCTAAAACAAATATCAATTGAACTTTACATAATCACTTCTATAATAAATTAAAATAAATCTTTACTTTGAAGATTTTCAAAATAACCAAAGTAAATAATTTCTCCAGAATATTCTTTCCTTAAAACCATCTTTACAACTTCAATTTATATTTATAAACCATATTGAAAACATACTCGGCTTTCCAGGGAAAGTACACCTTCCATTCTAAAATGGTTCATTCAAATCAATTTATAAATCTTTTTGGATTTATTTTAAATTAATGTTCCAAATCCGTAAATTCCTTTCCACCCTTTTAAAAATAAAATAATATTTATTTTTAAAATAAATTTCCCTTTCTTTTATAAAATTCCCATTGTGAATTTAAAGTTTCAAATATCCACTGGTATACGATTTTCCAATCGATTCCCAAATATTCATTTTCAACACCAAATCAATTTTCAAATTGATTTCCAAATTTATTTTAAATACCAAATGAAATCCCAAATTGATTTCCCAAAAATTTATTTCAAACACCAAATCGATTTCAGAATTGATTTCCCAAAATTTATTTTTAAACACCAAATCAATTTCCAAATCGGATTCCAAAGATTTATTTTCAAACACCGAATCAAATTCCAAATTGATTTCCAAATTGATTTTCTTTTAAAATAAATTCCTTTATTTCTTCCAAACTATTAAAAATCCTTATTTTAAATAAATTCTTCAACTTTGAATAATAATAACCCGAAATCCATTTATAAAGCCTTTTTCCCATATTTTTGAATTTTATTCAATAGGATTACAAAAATAAAACTTTATCCTTCTAAAATTCCTTCTTTTAAATTTATCCAATTTTAAAAAATGAATTTTACTATAAATTTTCAACTTTAATTTCACAAATATAATCACACACGGATTATAAATAATCAACACACAATATTGAAACTAATTCACATATTTGAGGAATCTGGTTGGATCCCTCCAACCTGTTTCCCTGCATCCACAAATGTTAGCACAACAATTAAATACCCATTCCACTTCGAGGTGGAATATCGTGGTTTATGGGATTTATAAAATATCATCCGCTATTATGCGGCGCATAGGGTCTCATCCGCTATATAATGCGAGAAATCAATCACTCCAAATACATATATAATACCAATTCTACTTCAAGGTGGAATATCACGATATATGGGTTTAATATAATATCATCCGCTATTATGTGGCGCATAGGGTCTAATCCAATACAACAGATAATAATTTATCATTCAAACACACAATCAATCAATTTTTAAATCTAACTATTTAAAATTAAATCAGAAAAAACTGATTTAGTGAGAAGATCTCACCTTTGCTTTCGCATGCAACCATTTCCAATCTAGCTTGTTTTCTTCATAGTATTAGACCTTGTATAGACAATTTTTTATAGTTGATTAATATATTGAATTAATTAAACAATTAATCACTAGTTATTTATTTTATTTTAGACAATAATTTAGATTTTACACCAATAATTTATTTTTAAACAAAGGTTCTTTTAATAAAAATATTTGATCCAAACAAATAATCAATCACTATTTAAATAAATTCAATCAACCAATTATTTAATTAAACTAAAATTTCTCTAATTGAATAATAAATTTCCATTCAAAATTTTTAGTTAACCACTAAATTTTATTTTAAACTAATGTTTTTTTTAAATTTTTTTAAACTAATTCTTTTTAAAAAACTATTCTTAGTAACTCAAAAATAAATTTAGATTTAATTAAACAAAAAAATCTTTACCTTTTTAGAATTAAACCCGTATATGAATATGCATATTTATTGTTTTACCATACATATAGACATATTTAAATAGTATGTGACTTAAATTTTATACAAAATTGTCTTACTGTTAATTTAAAACAATTTAAAACAATATTGAGTTTGCCAGTTCAAACTTAAGAATATTTAAATTAAAATGTTACACCTTACTGAACAATGACGAACACAGATTGAAACCCATCATTATATGCTCGAGATGCCTCCAATCGCCGACGCGATCACCCCCCATCGCCTTCACATGCACGCTCGCGACCCCCTCTGCATGCTGACTTCGACGAACCACCCTTTTCCAATCGCGACATTAGGTCGCGTCGCCTTCCCCTGCTCGTGTTACTCTCGTTCGAAACCCTAGGTCGACTCTAGAAATCACGCCGCCATTTGAAAGAGGAAAACTCGATTAGAGTTTTAAGGAGGCTCGGCTTCGATTTACCCCAGCGCCGCTTTGACTTGTTTCTGGCTTCAATTGCGATTATCTGCTCGCGATTTTTACCTCTAGGCTTCGGCAATTTATTGTTTCCGAATTCGAAATGGATTTTCGTATTACATATTTTTTTTCGATTGAATTAGAAAATAAAGAGCGCGGCCATTGTTATCTTTCGAACCATTGTTAATTTTTTTTGTTGAACGAGAAAGATATTTTGTTTTGTTTATATTTTTTCCCTCTGGCTTTGATTTTTTTATAATACTAACACGTCGTTCTAGAAAAAGAAGAAGGTGCCAAGTGTTTGAAATGTTGAAACGTGTAATTTATCTTGGGAAATAATATTATATTAAATACACAAATATATATATAATTCATGTAACGACCCGTCTTCCATACCACAGAAAGACGCAACATTAAGAAGAAAGAAAGGGATAGAAAAGAGAAAAGATAGAAAAGAAAGAACCACACAACATCAGAATCTCACAGCGGAACGAATAAATTATATTAATCAAATAAAATATTACATAGTATCACATACATCAGAGTTATACAGCTCAAAGTACACAAAACTAGACAGCTATAACTCCTGTCTAGATATTACAACTCAAGCACATCAGAGAAAACAGAAACAGAAATGATACTAACACAGCGGAAACCCTATATATATTTACACGCTGAAGCCACCTGCTCCATATGTCCTCCAGAACTCGTCAGAGAAGACCTGAATCACTTGACTACTCATACATAATATGAGAACCCAAGAGTTCAATAAAACAGAAAATAGACACTCGGGTCAGACAGGGGTCTGGTGTAAGTAAAAGGTTAAAGATGCTTAACTTTTGAAAATCCTTTGAAAGAAAGGTATCACGTAAGACTCCCCACAAATAAACATGGGTAACTTTTTACCCTACTCTAACCAAACATTTGATAGGAAATCCAGTGATATTATAATAGTGTCTAGGGTTTTCAAAATAAAATACAGAAATAGCTGGAATGCTTACATCTCACGTTCCAACATAGTTAGTCACAATCAAAACCATACAGACACTTATTGGATTTTGGATTCCATACAATGGCAGGGCTACTGGGGTACCGCCCGTCACAGTAATTGGCCTAGATCACCGTACCGAGGAGTACGCCCACTCCCCTACAACACAAAGCCGGAACCATCCCTTACTGGACAGTCCCGAACAAGACCACCCTGGCAGTTGTTGTGATCAACCGCCCCACACAGTCGAAATAAAAAGGGACCTCTAGACAGGGGTAAATCTCGTCCTACTTGGGCATGACCCACTTAGCCTTGCTGCACCTCCCCTGTTTTAGCCATTCTCGGTTGATGAGGCTTGAGGCTGTGATTACCTTTATAGAACACATCTATCTTAGAATGCTCATCGTCCACTTGACGATGTTCTGAAAGCATTCAATCCATACAAGTTCGTTCCGGGTTCGAATGAAACCGAAAGCACTATCTCGTTACACTCATTTTGGAATCACCCTCAGAGTTAACGACCATAGCCCTTGCACTCTGAATCACCATCTCGAACCTATAAGCACTATTTCCGTCAAACTCATCTCGGAATCACCCCTAGAGTTATACTGACGAATAGTTCTTACACCTCGAGTCTTCACTTGCATTCCCCTTGGATTCACGACCTAAAGTTTAACTTGGATCGATGTGGTTTTCAGAATTCCAAATTTGGAAACCCGATCCCGGTCTCATCGAATCCAAACGTAATCTTAATGTCCAAGTGATTTAAGTTTAACAGATTAATTCAATTTAAACATTGAATCCACACAGCATTATCCACTGATAAATACCACACATTTATCATTGATATATCAAATATCATATCACAGAATATCACAACATATTATCCAATAGATATCAACCAATTCAGATGTTCCACAAACAATCATACACAAACAGGCATCATTAATTCCTTTATAATTAATTTAATCATCTTAAATTAAATTAATTACTTGAGAATTAAACAACTAATCCTGCTTAAACAATCATTAATTAATTACAATTAATTAATTAATCACTCTTTAATCATCTTCATAATCCAATTAATTAATCTTCAATTACAGATTAATTATCCTTTAATCATATTTTTAATTAATCAGCTAGATAAATTATTCTTTAATTGCACTATGTAATTAGCCGTTAAATTAATTACACAGCTTAATTAATCTTTAATCATTAATTAATCTTAATTAATTTCTAATTAATTAATTAACAATAATTAATTACAAAAATCCTTAATTAATTATATAAATTAATTATTACTTCTTTCCCACTTCATTGATTAATTATCTTATAATTAATCACATTTATAAATTAATTAAACAATTAATTATTCATTAATTACATAAATTAATGACCTTTAATTAATTATTAATCAATCTTTCTCATAATTACATTTAATTATTAATTACAAACTTAATTACAATTATTAATCAAACCTGATTAATCGCAATCAGTAATTAACTTCCTTTAATTACTTCACCAATTAAATCAACACCTTGATTAATTACATTAATCAATTCTTTAATTACACTGAGTAATTATCCTTTAATTACTTCCCTAAGTAATTATACTTCTTTAATTACTATCCATCAAGTAATTTCTTTAATTAATTACATTCAGTAATTATTCATTAATTACTTCATTTACTAATTACACATCTTTAATTACATTAAGTAATTATACTTAATCCCATCAATTAAGTAATTCTTTTTTATTAATTAAACTTAATTAATTAACTAAAATTAACCATAATTAACTTAATTAATTACACTGAGTAATTAATTACCTTAATTATTTCATTAAGTAATTATATTTAAATAATTCTTCTTAATCATTTAGTAATTAATTTCTTAATTACTTATTAACTAACTATTTCTTAATTAATTAAACTTGATTAATTAATTTTTAATTAAGTAATTAATTACACTTAATTAATTACACAACTAATTTACCTTAATTTAATTACTTACATTAACCATTTAAGTAAATTAAGTAATTTACTTTAACTACCCTTATAAATAAAACTTAATTAAAATAAACCAAACATTTTATTAACTTAAATCAATTAAATATTTTAATTCGAAAACTTGTATTTGGTTTATACAAAAACATTATCTTTTAATTTATCATTATTAAATTCCTTTCCTTATCACATTCAATTCCTTCAAATACAATTTTATTGTCACATCATTATCAAAACAAAATTGAAAACAAACTATTTTAAAATCAAAAGTTTAAATTTAAAAATCCAAACATTAAACTAAAATTCTTTTAAGTTCAAACATTCATTCTTATACAACAAATTTTAAAACACTTTGTTTAACATCAATTTGTTTCTAACTTTGAAACTTCAATTTTATAAAGTATAAAAATTCGGTTAATACAAGCTTAAAAACAACAAATTATTTTAAAACACATTCAACCTAACTCATTAAAACACGAAGTTTTAAATTAAAACATTTCAACATTTTTAAACTATTTAAAACTTCATTTATAAACTTAGTTTGCTTTAACTTCGGCAATTTCAATTTGTAGTTGAAAATTTAACAGGATATAAATCCCGAAACCCAAATCACTCAAAAACCAAAAACTCACGCAAACAGCCCCTATCACTTCGAGTTGCACGCAGGTCGATCACGAGACCATACTCGAGCAAACAACAAAAACACCCAGCTAAACTTCTTCCCAAAACAAATTCCCAGATGCACGATTCCGGCCTCGTGCACGTGCACGCCGGCCATGGTCGGTGGCGATCAACGTCGCAGCCCTTCCCAAGTCAACTCTGACCACTTCAATTACTTCGTTCCTTGAAATCGAAGAAAATGCTACCGAATCAAAAAAAAGCTACTGCGTCGTAACCTGGAAGAACACTCGAACCCAAACATCATCGCCAACGGCATACCCCAACGCCGGAGGTCCTGCAAACTCAACCACGCACGCGCCTCGATCCACGCAGACCTTTCCCCCACCAGCGATCCACCAAAACCCAACAATGACTACGAATCCATGTCATTTCCGATCAAATAAAAAAACTGGTCAAAACCCTACTACGCCCCATCACGGCCACCACAATCGACATAAAAAACTTCCACCAATTTTCCCGCATCACCAGACACCATGTCAACCTCCATACCAAAGCTCACCATCCAACTCAACTCCAATCAACAGAATTCGACCAAAACCCCAAATACATAAAACCCTCAATTCTCACTGAATACCAAATTATAAATTAAAATTTTCATCTTAAATTCATGAATTAGAACCACAATTCAGATCATATAATTAGAAGTTTAAATTATTGAATTTGATTTTCATCAAATTTTAACATTCACTGTAAATTCAATATTTACAGTATATTTATTCAATGTTATTATTTAAAATTATTTTAAATACAATATTACTTTACTTTGACCAAAATCTCTTCAATGATTAATGATTGATAATGCTTAATCTTGGAAGATAAAAAATTTCTGTTTAAAAACTGGAACATGAATTTAACAAAGTTTTAAAACTTTCAGAGATACAAGTATTTCAACAGCTAATTAAACATGCATTCAATCATTAAATTCAACATGCAAGCATAGAATACAATTTTAAACGTTTCACAGATCAGCAAATAAAAGATTCAAAACTGTTTTTAAAAAGAAATTTGCTCACCTAGCTTATAAACAGAGAATACTGCATTTTCTTCTCTGGAATTTGAATTACTGCATTTTAATTTACTGGAATTTGAATTTGCTTTTGAAACACAGAGTTTTTCTTTAGCATTTGCATGTTCTTTAGATTACTGTAGATATCTAGTTGAGTTTGTAATTTGGATCTGGATTGGAAAAGCTTCAGGTCTACTTTGATTACATGTTTGTATTTGTTTTTTTTCTCTGTTTTTAGCTTGAAGTTTTGCATTTTAATTCCTTTTATTTTAATTGAATAGAAATTACAGAATGTTTTAGCTGAAGGAAAATAAACAAAATAGGTTTTTTTTCTTTAGACCAAATCAAAACTTTTCTTTTTAAAATAAAGACTTGCCACTTGTTACAAGAATAAATCCATGTATTAACAAATGTCAAGCTCTTTTATTATTTTGTAAACAAGTGTATTTTATAATTTCTCATGATGCCAAGTGTTTAAAGATTGCATTAATTAGTTTTAAAAAAAACTGAATTAAACCTTAATTACCAACATTAACCAAATGCTCATGCTATATATATAACTATGAAATGTATTTAACTTTGTGTTTAATTTATAATTACTTAAAACTTACTTTCCTACAAACAAATTTTAAAAGAAGAAAGTAAATATTTATTTAAATTTTATTTTTAAACATAAATTTCTATAACTAACATTGATATCATATAACAAAACCTAAATTTGTTTTCAAAAAATCAATTTAAAGAAAACAAATTAAATCCTTATAATAATGTACTATATTTCAAGCTATTATTCTTTTAAATAAAAATAAATTTTTCTTTGAGTGTTTTATAAATAAACATTAATTTTAAATAGCTTTTGGAAAAACATTTCTATTAAACCAAATCAAAAACTTCCAAATCACTATTAAAACATATGTACATTATAAATTTGAAAATATATTTTCTATTTAAGTTTAATCCATAATTTTCTATTTACAATAAATATCCAAATATAAATATTCATTATAAATAGAACATCTTAAATATTAACTTCAGAAATTATTTGAATTTTAAAACAAAGCTCCAAATCACAATATATAAACATATATGTATTATAATTTGAAAATATTTTTTTATTTAAATTTAAATTTAAACCAATTTTTTTTATTAAAATGTATACATATATACATTCCAAATAAAATATTTTTATTAACTTCAAAAGATCAATTACTATTAATTACACATATATTATTATTATTATTATTATTTGAAAAGAATAAACATTCAAATTAAATTATCATTATTATTGAATTTTTAAAAAGATAACATTTGTTAAATTAGATTAATTATTAGTTTTGAATATATAACATATTTGGTTAATTTAGATTTTTAAATCAATATAACATATTTTAAAATAAATTATAAATGTAAATTATTAAATAAGTATTGCCAAAATCCCGGGACATCACATTCCTCCCCCCTTAAAAGAATTTCGTCCCCGAAATTTAAAGCAAAGATAATTTAATAATTCCATAGAGATTTTAAATTTTAAAATAGCAACCAAATGCTATCAACCATACTAGAAACCATAACATCCAATTCAAACAATCAATTCTAGCCATCCAGACAAAATTCTGGACATAATTTCTTTGAGTTTCCCAGGTACAAACACCGGGATACTCGCCCTACAGAATCTAAAACTAGCTGCTCTACTCAGATCTAGAACTCCTATAAATCCAGATCTACAATCTAAACAGGATACCGGATCACAGACAATCCGATCAACTTCTAAATCTCCATGATCTGCTGGTTCTAAACCAGTGATAGCTCAACCTCTTATCCTTAAGAGAATACAGAAAGATCCTTATACACTCTTGAGCTAGCTTTCCATCTTATCCAATCTCATTGCTTCTTATGATCGGAGAAAACATATCCAAAAATTTAAACCTCCGACTTCGAATTCTGAATCTCTTCGTCTCTTGTCCACAACCACTGCTGATCCTGGACGGCCCTCAATATTCCTGATCAACCAAACTTCACAGATGCTTCCCAAATCAAAGCTGGATCAAGAATGAGATGGCCTCTTGATTCTACTCAACAAGATGATTTCCCCAAAATCCATCGAAATCCAAAACTCCAATCTACCATACAAGCATCATGAACTTCAAACCAGCATCTCCTATCGGAGAAACAGAACAGATGCTTTCGACAGCCAAGCCTTCAGATCCCGAAAGAACTTCCTGAAGAAAACCCTAAACTCAAGAAAACACAAATCTTCCGATGAATCCGAGTTGCTTCTATACTGGAATAGCTTCCACCATGCTTTCGCTGCCAACTCTGATCCGAAGAATATGAGAATGCTTTTGATGAACGCAAGCATAAACTTGATCGACTCATCAAGAAACATTGTTCATCAAATTCCATAAAAGCTCAATGACCTATCCGATTTGGTCACCCATACTACAACAGAAATCCGTTCGGAAAACTAGAACCAATCAATCCTGATTGCTCACAAAAATCCACTACCCTGGAATCTTCTCTTTATTAGGCCAAACCACCAGAAAATCCAAGAACCAAATCGAAACAGAACTCCATCTCCTGATGCAGACAAACTCCTTTGACTTTCTCAAAAATATCCAAAAAGTCTCAAACCACCTCGATAGCTCCAACACTTTAGAGATGTCTCAAACTAACACAAAGATTACTAAAAGAACTTCTGAACCATCGCAAGTTACTTTTGCATTAATATTACCCAATTTGGATTCCAAAGAACTATTCTCTCTTACATAACAGAATAGCTTAAGCCCTTCAAAAGAAGAAACTGATGATCCACCTCAACCACAAACACCTTACCCAGCTGAGCTTCCAGAAGAAGAAGACAAGCCTTCACCATTTGCTCGATCTACTGACAGAAGAATCTCAAAGACTTCTGAACCAACGAAGAAACGGACCACACAACTGCTTTTGAACTCCACCTCTAGGATATTGCTGAGCCAAAAGATCTTCTTGACAGCACATTCAACCACTGAGCTGCCTTTGCTACCACAGATCTCCTATCCAAATGCTCCTTGATTTCCAAAGCTACATCAACCAACTCCATAAAAGAGTCTTCAAGATGAGCAGAAACCTCTCAAGAAACTTGGGCTTCAGACCAAGCACAAACACCTAGCTGAACTGAGTCTCCCACTCCAGTACAGATAAGACTCCTTCCTATGGTTGCCAAAATACCATTACTTTCTTCAACTCTTCCGACTGATCCGAATTCTAGAGAATCCGCTCGCACGAGCGCAATCCAAACTTTTACTCCAAAGATAAACTCCGAACCTTTAAAAGATTTCCTTCAGAGATCGATGAAATCCATACACCAAGCTGCCAAACTTACTCAAGATACTCAAAACTGTCATGGCAGATACTCTCCCAACCTCAAATATTCGGACTTCTTCCATTGATAGTCGTGCTATACACACCACTATCTCTCCTACTTCTAAAACTTATGTTGGCAAACCCGAACAGGTAACCCAACAAAATAGGTAGGAATAAATAGATGTATATATATATAGTCAAAATTACAAATACGCTCTCTCAAGAAAGACACCACTCCAGAGTCTAGGTATTCGCTCAACCTAGCGCTCTGATACCACAATGTAACGACCCGTATTCCATACCACAGAAAGACGCATCATTAAGAAGAAAGAAAGGGATAGAAAAGAGAAAAGATAGAAAAGAAAGAACCACACAACATCAGAATCTCACAACGGAATGAATAAATTATATTAATCAAATAAAATATTACATAGTATCACATACATCAGAGTTATACAGCTCAAACTACACAAAACTAGACAGTTATAACTCCTGTCTAGATATTACAACTCAAGTACATCATAGAAAACAGAAATAGAAATGATACTAACACAGCGGAAACCCTATATATATTTACACGCTGAAGCCACCTGCTCCATATCTCCTCCAGAACTCGCCAGATCAGACCTGAATCACTTGACTACTCGTATATAATTTGAGTACCCAAGAGTTTAATAAAACAGAAAATAAACACACGGGTCAAACAGGGGTCTGGTGTGAGTGAACGGTTAAAGTTGCTTAACTTTTGAAAATCCTTTGAAAGAAAGGTATCACGTAAGACTCCCCACAAATAAACATAGGTAAGTTTTTACCTTACGCAAACCAAAACATTTGATAGGAAATCCAGTGATATTATAATAGTGTCTAGGATTTTCAAAATAAAATACAGAAATAGGTGGAATGCTTACATCTCACGTTCCAACATAGTTGGGACGATCAAAACCGTACATGCACTTATCGGATTTTGGATTCCATACAATGGCAGGGCTACTGGGGTACCGCCCGTCACAGTACGTGGCCTAGATCACCGTACAGAGGAGTACGCCCACTCCCCTGCAACACAAAGTCGGAACCATCCCTTACTGGAGAGTCCCGAGCAAGACCATCCCAGCAGTTGTCATGATCAACCGCCCCACACAACCGAAATGAAAAGGGACCTCTAGACAGGGGTAAATCTCGTCCTACTTGGGCATGACCCACTTAGCTTTACTGCACCTCCCCTTTTTTAGCCATTCCCGGTTGATGAGGCTTGAGGCTTCGATTACCTTTATAGAACACATCTATCATAGAATGCTCATCGTCCACATGACGATGTTCTGAAAGCATTCAATCCATACAAGTTCATTCCGGGTTCGAACGAAACCGAAGGCACTATCTCGTTACACTCATTTTGGAATCATCCTCAGAGTTAACGACCATAGCCCTTGCACTCTGAATCACTATCTCGAACCTGTAAGCACTAGTTCCGTCAAACTCATCTCGGAATCACCCCCAGAGTTATACTGACGAATAGTTCTTACACCTCGAGTCTTCACTTGCATTCCCTTTGGATTCACGACCTAACGTTTAACTTGGATCGATGTAGTTTTCGGAATTCCAAATTTGGAAACCCGATCCCGGTCTCATCGAATCCAAACGCCATCTTAATGTCCAAGTGATTTAAGTTTAACAGATTAATTCAATTTAAACATTGAACCCACACAGCATCATCCGCAGATAAATACAACACATTCATCATTGATATATCAAATATCATATCACAGAATATCACAACATATCATCCAATAGATATCAACCAATTCAGATATTCCACAAACAATCATACACAAACAGGCATCATTAATTCCTTTATAATTAATTTAATCATCTTAAATTAAATTAATTACTTGAGAATTAAATAACTAATCCTGCTTAAACAATCATTAATTAATTACAATTAATTAATTAATCACTCTTTAATCATCTTCATAATCCAATTAATTAATCTTCAATTACATATTAATTATCCTTTAATCATATTTTTAATTAATCAACTAGATTAATTATCCTTTAATTACGCTATGTAATTAGCCTTTAAATTAATTAAGATTAATTTATCTTTAATCATTAATTAATCTTAATTAATTTCTAATTAATGAATTAACAAAAATTATTTACAAAAATCCTTAATTAATTACATAAATTAATTATTACTTCTTTCTCACTTCATTGATTAATTATCTAATAATTAATCACATTTATAAATTAATTAAACATTTAATTATTCATTAATTACATAATTAATGACCTCTAATTAATTTATTAATCACTCTTTCTCATAATTACATTTAAATATTAATTATAAACTTAATTACAATTATTAATCAAACCTGATTAATCGAAATCAGTAATTAATTTCCTTTAATTACTTCACCAATTAAATCAACACCTTGATTAATTACATTAATCAATTCTTTAATTACACTAAGTAATTATCCTTTAATTACTTCCCTAAATAATTATACTTCTTTAATTACTATCCATCAAGTAATTTCCTTAATTAATTACATTCAATAATTATTCATTAATTACTTCATTAAGTAATTACACATCTTTAATTGCATTAAGTAATTAAATCCCATCAATTAAGTAATTCTTTTTAATTAATTAAACTTAATTAATTAACTAAAATTAACCATACTTAACTTAATTAATTACACTGAGTAATTAATTGCCTTAATTATTTCATTAAGTAATTATATTTAAATAATTCTTCTTAATCATTTAGTAATTAATTTCTTAATTACTTATTAACTAATTATTTCTTAATTAATTAAACTTGATTAATTAATTTTTAATTAAGTAATTAATTACACTTAATTAATTACACAACTAATTTACCTTAATTTAATTACTTACATTAACCATTTAAGTAAATTAAGTAATTTACTTTAACTACCCTTATAAATAAAACTTAATTAAAATAAACCAAACATTTTATTAACTTAAATCAATTAAATATTTAAATTTGAAAACTTGTATTTGGTTTATACAAAAATATTATCTTTTAGTTTATCATTATTAAATTCCTTTACTTAATCACATTCAAATTACTTCAAATACAATTTTATTATCACATCATTATCAAAGAAAAATTGGAAACAAACTATTTTAAAAACAGAAGTTTAAATTTAAAAATCCAAACTTTAAACTAAAATTCATTTAAGTTCAAACATTCATTCTCATACAACAAATTTTAAAACACTTTGTTTAACATCAATTTGTTTCCAACTTTGAAACTTCAATTTTATAAAGTATAAAAATTCGGTTAATACATGCTTGAAAACAACAAACTATTTTAAAACAAATTCAACTTAACTCATTAAAACACGAAGTTTTAAATTAAAACATTTCAAAATTTTTATTAAAACTTCATTTATAAACTTAGTTTGCTTTAACTTCAGCAATTTCAATTTGCAGTTGAAAATTTAACAGGATATAAATCCTGAAACCCAAATCACTCGAAAACCAAAAACTCACGCAAACAGCCCCTTATCACTTCGAGTTCCACGCAGGTCGATCACGAGACCATACACGAGAAAACAACGAAAAACACCCGACTAAACTTCTTCCCAAAACAAATTCCCAGATGCACGTTTCCGGCCTCGTGCACGTGGACGCCGGCTATGGTCGGCGGCGATCAACGTTGCAGCCCTTCCCAAGTCAACTCTGACCACTTCAATTACTTCATCCCTTGAAATCGAAGAAAACGCTACCGAATCCAAAAAAAGCTACTGCATCGCAACCTGGAAGAACACTCGAATCCAAATATCATCGCCAACGGCGAACCCCAACGCCGAAGGTCCTGCAAACTCAACCACGCACGCGCCTCGATCCACGCAAACCTTTCCCCCACCAGCGATCCACTAAAACCCAACAATGACTACGAATCCATGTCATTTCCGATCAAATAAAAAAACATGTCAAAACCCTACTACGCCCCATTACGGCCACCACAATCGACATAAAAACCTTCCACCAATTTTCCCGCATCACCAGACACCATGTCAACCTCCATGCCAAAGCTCACCATCCAACTCAACTCCAATCAACAGCATTCGACCAAAACCCCAAATACATAAAACCCCCAATTCTTACTGAATACCAAATTATAAATTAAAATTTTCATCATAAAATTCATGAATTAGAACCACAATTCAGATCATGTAATTAGAAGTTTAAATTATTGAATTTGATTTTCATAAAATTTTAATATTCACTGTAAATTCAACATTTACAGTATATTTATTCAGTGTTATTATTTACAATTATTTTAAATACAAGATTACTTTATTTTGATCAAAATCTCTTCAATGATTAATGGTTGATAATGCTTAATCTTGGAAGATAAAAAAATTTCTGTCTAAAAACTGGAACATGAATTTAACAAAGTTTTAAAACTTTCATAGCTACAGGTATTTCAACAGCTAATTAAACATGCATTCAATCATTAAATTCAACATGCAAGCATAGATTACAATTTTAAACATTTCACAGATCAGCAAATAAAAGATTCAAAACTATTTTTAAAAAAGAAATTTACTCATCTAGCTTATAAACAGAGAACACTGCATTTTCTTTTCTGGAATTTGAATTACTGCATTTTAATTTACTGGAATTTGAATTTGCTTTTGAAACACTGAATTTTGCTTTAGCATTTGCATGTTCTTCAGATTGTTGTAGATTTCCAGTTGAGTTTGTAATTTGGATATGGATTGGAAAAGCTTCAGGTCTACTTTGATTACAGGTTTGTATTTGTTTTTTTTCCCTCTGTTTTCAGCTTGAAGTTTTGCATTTGAATTATTTTTATTTTAATTGAAGAGAAATTACAGAATGTTTTAGCTGAAGGAAAATAAACAAAACAGAATTTTTTTTAAACCTAATCAAAACTTTTCTTTTTAAAATAAAGACTTGCCACTTGTTACAAGAATGAATCCATGTACTAACAAATGTCAAGCTCTTTTATTATTTTGTAAATAAGTGTATTTTATAATTTCTCATGATGCCATGTGTTTAAATATTGCATCGATTACTTCTTTTTTTTAAAATGAATCAAACCTTAATTACCAACATTAACCAAATGCTCATGTTATATATATATATATATATATATATATATATATATATATATATATATATATATAACTATGAAATGTATTTAACTTTGTGTTTAATTTATAATTACTTAAAACTTACTTTCCTACAAATAAATTTTAAAAGAAGAAAGTAATTATTTATTTAAATTTTATTTTAAAAGTTGAAACATAAATTTCTATAACTAACATTGATATCATATATAAAAACCTAAATTTGTTTTCAAAAAATCAATTTAAAGAAACAAATTAAATCCTTATAATAATGTACTATATTTCAAGCTATTATTCTTTTAAATAAAAATAAATTCCTTTAAGTATTTTATAAATAAACATAAATTTTAAATAGCTTTTGGAAAAACATTTTTATTAAACCAAATCAAAAACTTCCGAATCACTATAAAAACATATGTACATTATAAATTTGAAAATATATTTTCTATTTAAGTTTAATCCATAATTTTCTATTTACAATAAATATCCAAATATAAATATTCATTATAAATAGAACATCTTAAATATTAACTTTAGAAATTATTTGAATTTTAAAACAAAACTCCAAATCACAATATATAAACATATATGTATTATAATTTGAAAATATTTTTTTATTTAAATTTAAATTGAAACCAATTTCTTTTTTTACAATGTATACATATATACATTACAAATAAAATATTTTTATTAACTTCAA
Source organism: Allium cepa (assembly GCA_030765085.1). NCBI lineage: Eukaryota > Viridiplantae > Streptophyta > Magnoliopsida > Asparagales > Amaryllidaceae > Allium > Allium cepa. Next base: position 391,277,193 of record CM060935.1, read on the forward strand.
AAGATCAATTATTATTAATTACACATATATATTATTATTATTATTTGAAAAGAATAAACATTCAAATTAAATTATCATTATTATTGAATTTTTAAAAAGATAACATTTGTTAAATTAGATTAATTATTAGTTTTGAATATATAACATATTTGGTTAATTTAGATTTTTAAATCAATATAACATATTTTAAAATAAATTATAAATGGAAATTATTAAATAAGTATTGCCAAAATCCCAGGACATCACAATTCAATTCAAATTTAAATTTAAATTGTTAAATTTTGCAATTCAAAATCTCGATCTCCAACTGATATGTGCCACCAGGCATTTATAATGTTATACGCCTATTCTGAACGTAATGGAAAAGGTTTCGAGTCCAAATTTGATCGTATGGAGAAGATAGCTTTTTGAACTCAGTTATTAAATTGAATTTTGATTTAATTTTCAGCGTGTTTGCTTATCGTATGACCAAACGATCATTCCAAACATTATGAAAATTGAAATCCGATAATAATACGGATCCAATGGAACTGGTTTCATCGAATTGCGAGACATTGCCTCGAAAGGCTATTTTTAAATATCGATTTAAACTATATAATTTCAAAACTGAACAAAACAGTTTCAAATTCAACTCTGAAGCTTCTATTATTTTCAGTATTATCAATATAGATTTCCGAAGCCTTGAAAATATTTTTAACAAGCATAAATCTAAAGATACAACATTTTACCGAATTTCAATTATTAAATTCAAAAATTTAATTGCCAATTTCATTATGATATTTGAAATTCAGGTTAAATCAACTTCCAAATATAAAAATTCAACCAAATATTTCAATTTCAAATGTCAAAATCTCTGGGTCGTCACAATATATATATATATATATATATATATATATATATATATATATACATGTACATATTTTTTGTACACATTCAAATAAATTTTCAATTTTACTCAAGCATGAATTCAAACAACAGATCAAATTCCAGAATTTAAAAAGTTTACTCACATGTTAGCCTGAAAACAGAAAGCAGAGCAAGGCTGGAAGTTATTTTGAATTTGAAATCTGAAAACTTGCTTTTATTTTGATCTGGAATGGTTTGTTTGAAATCTTGTTTGATGATTCCGAGTTAGATCTTAGCTGAGTTGAAATTTATTAAATTGCTGAGTTGAAAATATACTTGAGATGATCTCTGCTTGCTTAATTTCTGGTTTAAGATAGATTATAGCTTCAGACTGAATAAAGTTGAGTTTGTTTTGATAAATTTCTGATTTATTTTCTCAGATTTGTTAAAGTCTTGAAAATGATAAAGGAAATAAGAAAGAAGAGATGAAATGGTTTATAAAATCTCATTTTCTATTTTTATGAATTTTCTCAAAAATAAAATAAAAATATTACACTTGTAAATTTTAATGCTTCACTAGTTAACACTTGTTAATTTAGGAGCTAAAAGCTTAACGCTTGTAATTTTACATGATTATATGATTTAAATAAATCTTTATATTATAATTCTTATTTTTATAAAGACGTTTCCCTTATATTAATATATATACTATTTAAAAGAAAATGCTTTAAAACTAACTACACATTAAATAATTTGCATACACACACACACACACACATACATACATACATATATATATATATATATATTATCCAAATCATTTTACTAATATATTTATTAAAATCTTAAATTCAAATTCAATTACAAATTTGAATTGCAATCTATTAATACATGAATAAATCAATACTAATTCTATTTATCTTGAAAAATTTTCAAATTAATTCCAAATTAAATCCCAGAAATTCAAATTAATTACTAATTTTAAATTGATAAAATTTGGGGATGTTACATATGTGCACGCTTCCATTTACATATTTATAACAGATACTTGCAAAATAAACATTAGGTTTCAATCATTTTCCGTCTTTGAAATTTTTCAACAATTTTATGCACAACAACCAACAAACATGTTGCATTATTATTCAGTCTTAAGGATAGAAATCATAGATCGTGGCTCGCGCATTTTCCCTTCTGTCCTTCGCTATTGAAATTTCCGCTTTGAAAACTTTAACCTTTTCGAAACTTACATTTTCAACTTTTTTTTCACTTTAGTTGTTAGTTTAATAAATTCCCCTAATTTACTAATTATCTTCCAGCTTTTAAATTTTTATCTTCTGTATTGGTGAAATGACCCCTCTTTGAAATTTCCTACTTTATTGCTTCCTTCAAATAATAACGGCACCTAAAGAAAACGAAAGAAAGGAACATTTCTTATAAAATCGTAGATTTTAAGTTACAACCAATACAAATATACAACTCACACATACAATCTATAACTCACAGTGCTACTACTGGAAGAACGGACAACTGCTACAAATACTATCCTGACCTCTCCAACCGGTCATCCTTAAGCAAACTTTATACCTTATCCTTTGCTGCATTACTCACGATGAATAAGATCCACTCATCTCTTCCATTCTATACTTAATCGTGGAATAACCAAATCTCATTTATTACAATGAATAAGGACTTCAAACTATGGAATCTTCTATCTCAAATGGCAACTAAGCTTGGGGAAATTTACTATGTACCTTTACTTTTCATTTCTCCCCAACTAAAGTCTACCTATCCCAACCATGCGTGCTTTACTACCTCACTAATACCACTTTACTATTTTTCTTGTAGTCTACACATACGAAACAACATCCCTAGGCTCTCACTAATGTCCTATACACTTTACGGGAACTTCTATATTACTATTCCAAGAGTAATCAATGCTATCTCCTGCATAGCTATATCCATTTCTCGTCACACATCTAGGCATTAATTCCTATCTGCTCCACATTTAAAAATCTAGTTTGGCATTTGTCATCCCCTTTCAAAAATTAAAATTTCAAAAATTTTAAAATATCAAATCCGCTAAATCTAGCTTTTAAAGTGTTACCTTGAAGTTCCTATTAAAATAAAAAGTACTTGGTTAGTTATCATTTTATCTTTCGAGACTTATATTTTTACATTTCTTTGAATTTAAATTATCCCCTAACCCTAGAGGGGAAAACTTACAAATTCTAAGTTCAAAATTCGATCATCTTTCTTTTTTAAAGGCCTTTATAGCTTTTAGTAAAAATTTAGGATTTTAAAAGTAGTTATTTACTAAGTTTTTCTCTTCCAAAAACTTATTTACTTTTTACTAAACCATTTTGCTTCAAAACATGCTTTACTTGTCCTTAAAACATTTTTCATGACTTCCAAAAATGTCCTCAAGTGTTTTCAAAACATATTCTTTTCATAAATTTTCAAGAATTCCTTGACTTTCCTATTCTTCCATAATCTAATCTTGGCAGAGTCTAAGGCTGTTACAAAATGGGGGTTTACTAAAGCGTGGAGCTAAGTGCACATAACAATGGTATCATGCATTCTCCATTTAGGTTTCTCAAAGTATTCCCTATTATAACAAACTGACATTGTTTCCTACTATTGCACTTTTAATTATATTGAAGAATATTCTATTTTAATGCATTGAACTTCTTCCCCTTAAGAGAAACTGTTAATGCCAAAACTGCCTATGAATCTTCTAATGGAGGATTTTTATTTTGTGTGAAACTACAAGGAGTTTTGTTTTATTTTATTGTTGAAATAGACTGTACAAAATATGGAGTTTTGTATATCTTGTACATCTCTTTCACTGTTTATTTTCCTTATAATTTCAACAAAACAACTGTATTTGTAGTTTGGTTGATTCATAGAAACTTACACCACTTTTCTTTCTTCCATTCCAATGAATTAAATTACGTTAACTTCCAACTTACTTGTTGTAAACATTTTCCTATTTAATTTATTAGCATATTTCTACTTTTTTAAATTTCTTCGCTACAAACCACTACTATCTAAAACACTTACTCTATGCCAAATTCTTACAACTTAATTTGTCTATCTAAAAAAATATAAATATACTCTCATCAATATATTTCTAAGTTACATTTCTTCTTTAATTCCTTTTCTTTTTCAAAAGAATAGAGTTTTTCTCTTAAAAAGATTCCTTTACAGAAAATTTTAGTCTTTAGAAATCACTACGCTATATATATACGCTACAAGACTTTCTACACTCATCTGTTTTCTTTGCAAGCAAATATGTTTTTGTATTTCACATTCTTCCACTTTTCTTCTCAAACAAAACATTTTAACTCTTGTCTTATATGAAAATTTAATCAAACTTCTTTATTTTTAAGAATATACTACTTTATATTTTCAAACTTCCTTTCTATACAAAGAAATCAACGAGCCATATATGCTCTAAAATTTTCAATAGAAAAATCTTCACTTCACAAATCAATCATCTAAAATCATTTAGATTTAATTCTATATATTTTCCAAAATTCCATAATTATATTTTGATTTCTCAAACCAGAGTTTTATTTTCAACTTTTTAATCCAAGTTTCTCTTTTTATTGGGCTGGACTTAAGGTGGACTTGTAATTACCCTTTAGGACATTTCCTTTCCTATAACCTTGGTAAATATTTTACCTTTACTAAAATCCATCACTTACAACTTTAAGGTATTGTTTCTAACATCCTTATAGAATTTCTAACATTCCATAACAAATGGATATTCCAATAATAAAACTTATTTTGTGCATTTTAAATTGGCAAAAATACGGGGACCTACATCCTTGGGTTTTCCAAACCCAATTAGCATAACATGCACAAATTCAATTCCAAAAATACTCCATGTTAATCTTCCAAAAAAATTTTTTTTTTTTTGGATTTTAGTATATACTATAATTATTTTCTTACGGTAAAAATATAAATGCGCTCATTCATAGAACCTAATTACTAGAATTCATTAAACATCGCTCTGATACCAACTGTAACAAATCGCATTCTGGTAGGCCCAAATTTTTGCTAAACGCAAAAACCCAAGTCCGACAGAACATAGATCGTAGAAATGGTATCCTATAAATAAACAAATGGAAGTGCATATCAGAGCTCTATCAATAATAACTCACAAGGAAATGACTAAATATAATATAAAAATAGATACCGACCATAGTCAACACTCTGAGACGAGTGTCCATATCTGTATTGAAACTGTCCAAACGCAAGATACATCCTTCTAATCTATACATGTGGGTTGTAATGAGGAAGGGGGTCAAAACAATAGTTTTGGCGATTGGAAAAGTCATACTCTTTTGATATAACATCATATGCCAATTATTTAATTTTAGTGTTATGTCTCAAAGTTTGTTTTATGTCCCTTAGACTTATCATTGCGTATCGTCGTACCTATCTACAACCCGGGTAGAATGAACTCACAAAATATTATATATGTGTGTGTGTGTGTGTCTATCCCGCTTTTATCCCCTAGTATCATATTCGCCTTGCTGAAACCGCAAATGCTGAAATATATCGAGACGTGACCAGGACTGCCAAAATGCCTATAGGTCCGATACGTTACCTGGACCGCCCAATTGCCTAAAGGCATGACCGAAATCGTCATCATGTATATGACGAGGAAGTCACTCACCGCCCCATAAGAGAAGACTGTAAGTACAAGCTCACGGAAGTGACCCATCACTCGCACTACACCCTTCTCCAGCACTGTAAATGGTGAACTAATTCGTCCTACCATGAAATCGTCAACATATATATTACAACCCCAACTTGGGTCGTATACTCGTGGGGATTTCTAACTACTTGAACCGCCAATAATGCCTAAAGGAATAAACTATATGCTTCCTAATAACACGGGTTAGGCCCCCCGCCACCCCACTAATGTTTTGAAGGCGCATTTTATGGATTAACTAGCCCTGCCCTAATCAAACAAACTAACAAACTACTATGGTGTTGCATTACCCCGTTGAATGCCCGGTAGAAAGGCTCACTCGGCTAAGGTGTAACCCTACCCTTCATGTAACCGTTGAGACTGATGTCGACCAAAGAAACTTATAACCATCTACCCTTTTGGTCTGCGACCACGTGCCAGGTTGACCCAGTTTCTTTTCCTATGTAATGTCTATTTAGATTGCCCACTTGCAATCAAGACAGTAGCCCATCTAAACCATGGAAGCAGACCCATTCTTAATTTTTGGGGGTATCCATTACGCTTAATATCTGGACCGCCGTTGCCTACAGATATATACGATAAACTAGACCGCTGTTGTCTATAGGTTATAAACGATACCGGGACCGCCATTGCCTGCAGGTATAAACGCGAGCCAAACCTCTACTTTTGCCAATGGATTGCTTCACACCTGCATTGTAGTAAATCAAGCCTACTTTCCTACCTAGGACGAACTGCCTAAACTGCCTACATTATAGACCACATAAAATAAAACCATCAAAGCATACACTAGGCAATTTATTTATTTTCTTTCACTTATGTACATTTTCTAATGTTCATGCTTTTCGCCTCTAACATCACATTTTCATCCGTTAATTTATTTTTAACCAATTTCCTGTTTATATTCCATTTTTATTGGTTAACCATTTGTTTTATTTTCTCCTTATTCTGAAAATTTCGTATTTGCTTATAATTCAGCTTTCCATTTATTTTACGCTATTGCACTTTTATTAACTTTTTATTATTTAATTATTACAAAAGTGTCATTTTTGGATTTTTTTAAAAATTTAGTTAGGTTGGAATTGCTGCTTAGTTTGTTTCCATATTTTCCTCATAAATTTACTTTTGCGATGCTACCGTTTTAGAGGATTTCCTTTTATTGGTTTACTTAACAAGTTGTACAAAATATGGTGATACACCTTATTTTATACACCTTTATCATATAGAGGAAATAAAATTCATTCCTTGAAACCCTATCAATCGCTAGTTTAGGGGAATTATTTGGTGAAATGTGGAAATTACCTATTTCAGTATTCATTCCAACCACTAAAGTCCATGACAACTCCCCAAAAGTGCAACCAAAATTTTTGTTTATTTAATTCACATTCACTATCATTTTTATTTCTTGACAGACAAATTTTACTTTGCGTAAATTTCCAAATGTAAAAAACTTTTAGATTTTTATTTTTGTACAATAAATTTAAAGCGATTCCGCATTTTTCTTTATAAGCAATATTCAATTTGAACATTTTTCTATCTGTTTTGCACATGTGAAATATTCCTATTTTTCACTATAATTCTTACCCGCCTAATGATTGCATTAGCAAGATAAATTTTATTCCATTTCCAATACATAAAATTAAGTGCTTCAAATCAAAATAATTCATGTTACTGACATTTTTAATATTAAATAAACCTGCATGTACAATTACATTTAACTCTATCCATTTTTACTTATTTTCCGTGTAAGTATATTATAGTATTCTTTGTCACTTCCCTATATTTTTACTCTAAACAATTTATTCCAAGGGTATTCAACTTTATATGCTTATTCTGAGCATACGGGTAACAAGTTACCAATTAATTTACAAGGTTTATCATCATATAATAATAGTATGAAAAGGATGTATAGAAATTCCACTCACTTGAAATGCTAAGCTTCAATTTCGTTTTCCTTTAGTTTGTTACGATTTTCTCCGCTTTTTTCCCATTTTGATTCATTGTAAATTCCCTGATTCGTTTGCGTAATTCTCCGATTTGATTGTGAAATTCCACTGATTTATTCGTGAAAATTTTTTTTTGTTTATTTGCACGAATTTATTCGCTTAAATTTGATTTTTTTTTTGGAGAGATTTGGATTTACAAAGAATCATAAAGAGGAGGAAGAACAGAGAATACTTTCTGTGAATACCATTTTTACAAAGCAATAGATCGTGTAAGAAAACAATTGGCTTAACCTAATTACATTTTTTATATAGAATTAGGAAACTCTATTTTAATCCAGACCATAGAAAAATTGATCCAATGCACCAAACAAAGGCATGCTTCAGATTTAGGCCGACTGCGATATAGTGAGTCGAACGCCTCCCCATAGCGGTCGACCGCAATGGTCGACCGCCTTGGGCTTCAGGTCGACTGCTATGCGGTTAGCCCGCATAATTTTTTTTAATTTTTTCTTTATCTGAAATATATGTTAATATATTTTCTCAATTTCCTTTTCGCTTGTAACTTCTTCATTCTAACTCGGATTTCAATGAGTTATGTATGAAAATTATCTAGCAAATTGCCACGTTCGCAATGGTGAAGTACCCTTGGTCAAATTCAAACAACAGTGTAAATTTTCTTTTTAGTCCTTATCTTGTCAATAATAAAATATTTAAATTATTTTTATCATAATTTATGCGGGGTGTTACAATTCACTTTTATTTAAACTTTCTTGAGGTTAGACCTCATTTTATTTTCATCATTTTACTAACTCAAATTGTTTAAAATTTCTTACGTTATTTGTTTTATTTCATACCTCAAACTCAAATTTTCTTTTGTTTTCTAGACCAAAATATTCAACAGTTTTAGAATTTAAAAATTGTACTTTCCTATTCAAATCTATAAGTTATAACTTATTTTTAATTATGCTATTTTAAATTATAACTTCAAAAATATATTCATATATTCATCAAAATCATACTTTTAATATTTTCTCATAATCAAAACTTGTTTTAACGAAAATAAATTCCTTTTAGTAGCAATTCTCACTAGAAACTCAAAAATGAATACTGGCGATGTTGTAGTCATCCCTTGAATTATTTGCCAGGGACCAAAGCGAATTCAACGCTTTTATTTCTTTCAAAACTCTTTTCAAAATGTATTTCTTGTCAAAACACTTACAAATTATATTATTATTAATTTTGAAGGCTGTAAAAATAATTTTGAAGGCAACAGGTTTTAAATTATGAAATTCTTAAATTTTTTAAATCCTTTTTGTATATTAGCTATATTATAAATATACTTTTAAAAATTTCATTACCTTATTACCAAAACATTTTATTAATTTAAAACTCTATTATTTTAAATAATTTCTTATTGTAGTTAGTTTTCAAGTCGTTTTATTATTATCGAACGGTTCGTGAAATAGAACTCACAAAGGATTCGTTTTTATTTTATTCAACCAATATTAATGACAACTAAACATTATCATGTTATAACAATTAAAATCCATTGAAAATTATCATTTTGTATATATAAATATAATTTAGGTAAAATTATTTTACTTACCCGAATTAAAATAATATTATGTCGACTTGCCTCATTTAGGTGTTCAGAAACCCCTATCGATAACATGGCGTCTTACACACCGACCAGAATTCATAAACAACTCATCAGATAAGTAAACATAGTATAAAACATTTTATAACACTATAAAGTACGCGCTTTTATATATATACACTCAAACAAACTCATTCTAGGGTCTAACTATTCTATCTCTGATGAGTCAGACCCCACAAAGCTAAGATTATCGCTAAAGCAAAGCTCTGATACCAACTGTGACAACCCCCCTTTTTGGATGGTTTAAATCGACAATAAACCATGCATGCCTTACTCAAACCATTTAAAAGGGAGAATTGTCAATGGGTTAAATATGAAAGTAAGAGAAAAGAGGGAAAAAACAAAGAATCTCACAGCGGAATGATAAAATATTATAATCTATTTTATAATATACATTTGATTACATAAATTTTAAAACAATCACAGTACAAACAATGACATACCGATAACGATGCGGTAGAAAATTACTAATAATATAATATATACAAAACTCTGTCTTTGTCCTCTTGAGATAAAGTCTTCATTGCTGAAAAGCTCAGACCGACTCGTGCATAATGAAAAGACAAAACACTCGAGTCAGAACAAAAATATTAATGTAATTCAAATCAATATCTTGTGGAAAATGAATGCAATGGAGTCAAAGATGTTATGGGGTTTTCATCTCCTATCCGTTGTATAACATGAGTGCAATTACTTAAGAGATGTTACGGTATTTTCCAACTTTTAAGGATCCATCAAACTATCTTCAAGTAGTAGTATATGCTATATATGTACTGTCTATCATTAAAATATAGTATTAAAAGTAGCATTAAGGCGTCACCCATATCCCTCTTAACACATTTTATATAAGAATCGTAATCTATACAGTACTATAAACTCCACCGTCAACTTGTGAGCAATCAGGGAGCACAACATAGGTATGGCACAAACCACAATCGTAGGGAACTCGATAAGGCATATGACAAGGCACGCGATGCAATGCCCAAGGTATGGTTTTACCATTTTGTACTTCCGGGCTGGTGGTAACGCATAGTGCTACTACTACCCACCTCGAAACAACACTCCCATAATCAAATCGAGGGTGGCCACCAATCAATCGCAAAGCTACAATTATGGTACCGAAGAAGCATGTTCGATAGAGGGATTGTGACGACCGAAAAATCCATACTCTTTGAATCGACAATAAACCACACATGTCTGACCCAAAAAGTACGAAATGATGGAAAGTCAAGGAAAAGAAGAGAGAGGGCGAGAAGAAACAAAGAAGATGAAATAGAAACTATAACATAGAATCTCATAATCATAGCAGAACAAAATATAATATATGTTAGCACCAAAATTGGCCACTAACACCCTTAAGAAAGATTGTGTAGAGAGATTAACGAAGATAATAAATTAAAACAGAAGATAGTATGTAAATTTAAATGCAGAGAACAAGAACACCAAATTTATAGTGGTTCGACGTAACTGCCTACGTCCACTTTGAAGCTGATTTCTATTTCTTCCTTTGATAGTTGATTACAGATACAATCCGTTTCCAATTACTTGAATACAAGTTTGAATGAAAAATAGGAGAGTATAAAAAATGGCAGAGTCTCCTCATCGTTCCCAAAAAAAGGTCCCTTTCACTGTGCCCCTGCCTCTCTATTTATAGACCAAGGTGGGTTGGACTTCCCTGGTGGGCCTGGTAGCTAAATACCTCGACCCAAATGGAGTGGTCTCTATGTGCCGATCCATAGATGCCGAACAGGGCATCAATGCCGAACAGGGCATCAATGCCGAACAATACTGGAAGCTGAACCAGAGTGTTGTGCCAATCGACTAAATGCCGAACCACCATCTCCATGCCGAACGAAGTGAGATGCCGAGTGGCGAGTGTATGTCGAGCAGTGATTGAAGTTGATTGAGACTGGTTGAATGCCGAACACTTCGGACTGCCGAACGACCTCGGGATGTCGAACACCTTTGGGTGCCGAACGATCTTCGTATGTCGAACGTCCTTGATGCCGAGCGAGTCCGCCTTGCCGAACGTCCAGAGATGCCGAACGTCCTTGATGCCGAGCGAGTCCTCCTTGCCGAACATCAAGAGATGCCGAATGTCCTTGCCTGCCGAGCGTCATTTGGTAACGAACGCTCATGGATGCCGAACGTACCATGTATGCCGAACGTTCTTGGTATGCCGAACGTCATTTGGTACCGAACGCTCATGGATGCCAAACGTACCATGTATGCCGAACGTCCTTGGTATGCCGAACGTCCTTGGATTCCGAACGCTTCTAGATCCCGAGCGCTCGTTCATGCCGAGCATTCCTTTATGCCGAGCGTTCTTCTGTTGCCGAATGACCCTGACTGCCGAACACTTCCCAATGCCGAGTACTCACGAATGCTTTTCGAACCATTTGTGCTGAGCATTCAGAATGCCTAACGGTGTGTAGATGCCGAGTACCTAGTTTCCTGGTCAAATCTCCAGGAAGCACTTGCCCCCCAAAGTGTATTGCGTGACCGAACGTGATGCACTTTGAATGACGTGTCCTCTATGCTCCTCTTAAATCCTTGGTTTATTTCTCTCTACGGTATGATGGTGTGTGCCGAACGGTATGCGAGTGCGGAACAGAACAGCTGAAGCCGAATGCTCCATGTATGTCGAACGACTCTGAATGCCAAAGCCGAACGATGACGCTTTGACCGGTTCCATTGGTTATAGCCTCTTCGACTTCCCTTCTTCTCCTATAAAAGTCATCATCTTCCTCCTCCTTCTCTTTTCACTTTTTTACCTCTGATACCCTGTATTCGCGAATCTCGTCAAACTCTAAGAATCTTATTACCTTTCTTTCCTCGAACATCACACCCTGCATCGCCCCTTTCCCGAGTCACTCGGAACTAATCAACGCCATGCCTTTAATTCCAGAATTATCCTGGCCTTCAATCTATTTGCTAGGTATCCTTCTGTTTAACTGCTTTTAAACTCGTAACTTAGGTCCGTGGCCCATGGGTATTTCGTGGATGAAAGGTTCGAACTATGATTAGGATGTCTTGTAGGGCTAGTTGATGTGGTGGAAGGAGAAGTGGCCAGAGATGAGCACGCAAGGGAGTCAATGGGAGATGTATTGTGGTTCGGCATGGCTCTCTTGTACCGAGCGAGTTTAGAGGTAAAAATTAGAAGAGGTGTAGGAATTTGCTATCATGCCGAAAAGTATGGTTCGGCATGACTCGTCGAACGATTTGGCCTCGTTTTTCGGTATGAATAGAGGGAGAAAAGAGAAATGAAGCTGTTGTTAAGGATGGAGTGCCGAGCATTGGGGCTCGGCGTAATTTTGGTTCGGCATGACTCGCCACATGCTGAGCAGTGGGATGAAAGGTTAGGGAGGAAGTATGAATTAGATAGAATGCCGAACGTTATTTTGGCCGAACAGGACTTAGGTCGGACGATACTTAGTCCGAACGAGATTTAGGCCGATTATTGCTTTGGCTGAACGATACCTAGGCCGAACAATGTCTTGGCCGAACGTAACCTAGGCCGAACAATGTCTTGGCCAAACGTGACCTAGGCCGAACAATTTTTTGATCGAGCGATATGAACGCCGAACCATATTTAGGCCGGACAATACTTAGGCCGACCAATCATGAATGCCGAACCATACTCTAGCTGAACCAGTACATAGGCCAAACACTTATTCACCCTGCCTAATCATATAACAAAACAAGGACAAGGACCCCAGCATACTAGCATATCGAACTGATCTGAATTGATAACTTCCTATTTCCAATTACTCATAAGGCTGAACTGAAGTCGATAAAAGTTTTTGACATACAATGTTGATGTCCGAGTCCAAAATTGAAAACATTGCAAGGCTGGTTTTCAGAGATGGTCAGCGATGACGGTCTTCGAGAATGATAGTCCAAAGTTCAACTTTATACCATCAACTATGTGACTTATAATTTCTCAGCGTTTATATTTGAATGATTGCACTAGATCACACACCGCACAGGGGGGAAAATTTATGTTGTTAAGTCTAACGCTGATTATTTTTCGAGTATAGTTCAAACAGGTGCTCGGCCAAACTCAACATTCATTGGAAATGTCTAAGAGATCTAGCTCCGCCACGATTTCAGATATACCGGGACCGTCCTCCCGACAAGAAGTCGCAGATATTTCAAATCTGTCAACCTACCTTGCACATAACTTAGCTCCTGACGCTTTGGAGGCAGCAATTCTCTTGGATAACCCTATTGATTCATAGGCTTCGAAGGTCAATGAAGTTGCGCTCCGGCGAATATGCTCTATCCATGGGATCCCTTTTGACGACGTGCTGGTTTCCTCAAGGCACGATCGTCCACACTTGCCCCCAGTTGGATACACGGCATGTAATAAATTCATGTGCCGGGTTGGCAGTGTGCCACTGTTCAATTTATTTCTTCAGGATGTGCTGCAGTACATTGACATTGCCCCGTCGCAACAGCACCCGAACGACCATGCATTTGTCTACGGTACCTACATCCTCTTCATGACCATCCTCTCTAGGCCCCCAACTCCGGGCAACATCAGATATATATATACACACACACACACAAAACACACACACACACACACTCAAGAAGCGGAAAGATAGCCCATCTTTCGTGTTCCTCGAGCCGCACCACAAATGCCAGATTTTAACCGGGGCGTGGAGCAAATTTTCCCTATACAAACAGGAATGGTTCTACGTGCGTTGCCCTCCTGGTTTCGCAAGGAGATGGGTTGAAGGAGGTAAGTCTTTTCTCTGGATCGATAATCGTGCTTGGCCGAAGCTGTGCCTTTTCTAAATTTTGTTTCATCTTTTCATGTATCAACCACCATCCTGATGGTCGCGGATACTCTGAGGCCGTCGAGGCTATTCGACCCCTTCCCGTCGAAGATAGAGACATCCGCACTCTCATTTCGAATGAGTCGCTTACAGGGTTTAGGCTGTTGGCGGCAAGCCGTCAGATAAACCTTCCTCAAGGCGCTACCATACCCAGGCCTACCTCTGGCATAGGGAAAAATTTAGCCGAGTCATCACGTCACACTCCAGACGTACCGGAAGAGGGGGAGATTAAAGAGAATGAAACACCCAAAACACAGGGTGAGAACGTGGGTCCTTCTCAGGATCCGATAGTCGAAGTGCAAGACATCAAAACGTCATCTTCCCCTTTGAAGGGGAAGAGGAAATGACGTACAAGATAAGTAAGGAGAATGTTGGTGGAACTTCAAAAATTACGCTCATTCCAACGGAGAAAGAGGTTTCTTCACAGCATGTCGAAAGTTCTTTAAAGGGCCTATCGAACCTCTCCATTCTCGATTACCCACTCAATTATGATTTCGGTGACCCGGAAGCATTTCAACTTCACTCGCCCGTCAGAGGCGATGCGGGCGCTCTAGCCTTGAGTCAGGGAGAAAAAACTCCTATTAGTAAAGCAACTGGTCCGTCGGGGGGAAACACTAGGACACGCACAAACGCTTGCACTTCAATTTGCACTTAGATTTTCGTCGTCACACTGCTCTTTGCTAATTCGTTGTTGTTTAAATTCTGTGCAGGTGACATGGGACGCTCACACAGTGTAACGACCCGTATTTTTATGGATCGAAGAATCGTAGAACTGTTGTCATTAGGTTGATAGTGTCGTTAAGTCGTTTAGAATTTAAGTCGTTTGTAGCTTGAGTCGTCCAGAAATGAGTCGTCCAGGGTTGGGTCGAGTTGTAGCATGAGTCGGTGGAGCGACTTAGAGGATGGAGCGACTTAAGGAAGGTGACCGACTTAAAGAGTAAGCGACTTAAGATATTGGCCGGTTTAAAATAGTGAACGACCTATAGGATTTGACCGACTTAAGGTTTGAGACCGACTTAAGGGATAACGGTTTAAGGAGTAGCGACTTAAGGAAGTTAGGACGTGTTGAGGCTTAAGTCGTGTGATAGTTTAAGTCGGTGGAACGACCTAAGGAGGATGAGCGGCTTAAGGATCGGGACGGCTTAAGGATAGTAGCGGCTTAGGTGAGTGACTTAGGGGTTAACGACCTAAGGAGGGTAAGTCGTTCGAGCGACTTAAGGGTGATAGCTTAGGTCAGGTAGTAGATAGGTTGGTTGAACGACTTAAGAGAATCGGCAACTTAAGAGAGTTAGCGGCTGGGTTTAGTTTAGGTCGTAAGTCGTTGAGTCGCTGGGTCGTTGAGTCGTTGTGTGTGTTAAGTCGCTGTAGTACTTAGGTCGCGACTTTTGTTAAGTCGTCCAAACGACTTAGGTAGGAACGTGCGCATGTGTTGAGTCGTAGGTCGCATGAAGGCCTAAGGAGTTAGGTCGTGCATGTTTTAGGTCGCGCATAGACTTGAGTCGTTGGGTCGGCAATGTTGTTAATCCGTGAGTTGATGAGTCGTAAGTCGTGGGCTTTGATGAGTCGTGAACGACTCATAGGGGCGAAGGACTTAAGGATTTCAGCCTATAAATATACGGCCTTATCTCACTTTTCGGGATCCGGATTTTGAAGCGACGAAGTGCTGCTATTTCGAGAGCTCAACTACAAAACCTCTTCACTTCTTTTCTCCACTTTAATCTTGTGCTTCCAACCATCTAAATCGAAGATCCAAGAGCCAAAGTTGAAGATCTCCATCCATCGAAGAGAGATTTCATCGTTTGAATCGGAATCTTGTCAGATCAAGCTAGATCCTTTGCTGTCCAGATCTGAAGTTAGTTGCTTTTGAGGTGTTCAGGTGATTCGGTGAGTGGTGGTTATCTCTCACACGGACCCAAAGGAGTATATTGGATCAGTGGCTTGTTTGTGTGTTAAAGATAGTGATTTCATGCATTTTCCTTAAGTCTGCATGTAGATCCATCGTTCATAAAGTTTTGATATCCATTTTACTAGATGTTAACCTATGATAGTTCATTCATCAAGATATTACTTAGAATTCATGCTTGTTAGGTTTGGATTCTTTATTTACAAAATTGCCATTATTGTTATAACTGTTTATTTAGATCTTATTTGAATGATTGATTACTTGGATTAATGATTGATTTGATTGATTGTTAGAAATTAGTTGATTGATGATTTGATTTGGATAAGTTGGTCGAAGATGATTCAAAAGCTAAGTGGAAAGGCTCTTGAATAAAGAAAGCTGCTCGTGGCATATGAAGCCGATGATAAAGCTCATATGGATAGATTTGATGATGATGTTGAGATGGGACTTTTCTATGATGCGATGAGGCAAAGCATGATGTTGAGATGGGACTTTGCTATGATGCGATGAAGCAAAGCATGATATGAGATAGCCTTGATTTAATCCAGACGGGATCATCCCAAGCATGTTGATAACTCGGTGATATGGTTCGAGTTTGTTGATAATGGTTGGCTTGAGCTAGTATGAGAATAGTCGTCGAGGAGGATGACTAGAAAGCTGAGATCTCATCGTTGTTGAAGGTTCTAGCAGACTCAAAGCAAGAGTACGTTGGGCAGATTCGATAGTCTCAAGACTAATAGTTAATGGT
Source organism: Allium cepa (assembly GCA_030765085.1). Lineage (NCBI taxonomy): Eukaryota > Viridiplantae > Streptophyta > Magnoliopsida > Asparagales > Amaryllidaceae > Allium > Allium cepa. The sequence goes on from CM060935.1 coordinate 391,293,857, forward strand.
CTAGTACTCTGGGCAGATTCGATAGTCCTAGTCTCGGGAAACGACAACGTGCGGAGTTCTATCTAGAACCTGGGTTACCATTAGCCCTTGACGGACGGATGAAATAATGAGCCGGTCATTCAATTAACGGTGATATCGAGGCAATGATAACAGTGATAGCCAGAGTCATGGATGTTTGGTTGTATCGTCACTCGGTCTCAAGAGCGATGTTTTGTGGGTGCTTATCTGATCTTGGTTTAGGCCTTGGGGGTTTGTACTTGGAAAACATTGACCTTGACTCGAGTGATAATTGCTTTACTTTAACTGTCTGCTTTGCTATGTTTGCTTCTGCTTAGTGGGTCTGGGGGCTATCACTGTAGAAAGAGGTGGAGTGGGATGGTTGGGTTCCTATTCCTTTTTACCCTTTATGCTCTTTTGGTATGTTTGATAGTTGATTTACTGCTCACTAGGACTTTTCTCTGACTCAAGGTTTTATGTTCAACTCTTATTACCTTGGGCTGTTCATCCGTTTTGGGATGGGCACACTAGATAGCAGGTGACAGGTGCTGTTCTTAATGACCAACGCTGTTGATGACGAAGACGAGCTGGAGGCTTTTGCATATTGTTTTCTTACTATATGAACTGGATGTTCCGCTGCTTGTATGATTCTCTGAGTGTTATGTAGTGAGGCTTGCTGTATTGACTTTTAATATTATTGCACCAAACTATTACGAGTTTATATGATGAGATTCTGTTCTATGGAGCTTCACTATGTATACTTTTCTATTGTATTTTATCCATGCGCTGTGAGTAATACGATAGACTATTCTGTGTTTACCTTACCTTGATGTTCGTCCATGGCGGCCTGGCACACTTTACAGCGCACTATTTCCTTGTTTAGTGCAGGAGTCATGGGCGGTCGTCACATTTGGTATCAGAGCTTTGGTTAATCGATTTTAGCCAACGCTCGCTGACGTAACTACGTATGAGAGACGTAATTGTATTTTTATAGATGATTACTATATATAATATAGTAGCTTAGAAGGATTTGAACTCCTTATGCAATTGTTTCTCAAGGTATATTAATCATTTTCTTATAGATATTAGGAATGAGTCGAAGAGGGAGACCAGCTGCTAGGGAAGGCCGTGCTGTTGAGGGGGCTGCTGATTATGCTTCTATGTTCGAGGCTATGATGACTTCGATCATGAGAAGGATGCCAGCTCCGGGGCCATCAGTAGATGTTGGAGTTCAGGTTCAAGCTCCAAGACCGGTGGATTTTGCTAAGTTGTGTAAGGACTATACTGCTCTTGGAGGAAAGGTTTTCTTGGGGACAGAATCAACCATAGAAGTCCAGAGATGGATTGATGCCTGTAAAAGGATCTTTGGTGATTTGGGAATTGAGGATGCAACTAAGGGGAAGCTTGCATCAAGACAGCTTCAAGGGAGAGCTTCTGATTGGTGGAACTCTATCACCATTGATACTCCAGAGGAAGAGATTACTTGGGTGCAATTCCAAGCTAGATTTGAGGCTAAGTTCATTTCTACAGCTCAGAAATCTGTTCTGTTCAAGAAGTTTGTGGAACTCAAGCAAGGTGGAAGACCAGTTCTTGAGTATGTTTCGGAGTTTGAAGACTTGTCCAAGTATGCTCGGTCATATATTGAATCTCCCTATCATAAGAACGAGAAGTTTGTGACAGGCTTGGACACTTATCTTGGGAGACAGTTGGTGGATCATTTGGACGATCCGTTTGAGAAGCTTGTGGAGAAGGCTCTCAGGCACGAGAATCTGTTTCCTAAGGAAGGATCTGTTATTGCTGTAACCAAGGAAGGGTCTAAACCACAGCAGGGTGGAAACAAGAAGAGGAAGCAGCAGCAACAGAAGGGTAAGGATGGCCAGAAAAAGCCGAAGGGTGAAGTGACCTGCTACAATTGTTAGCAGAAGGGCCATTTGTCTAGAGATTGTAAGAATCCGAGAGTGCCGGTGAAGTGCCACAACTGTGAAAAGCTGGGGCATATTAAGAGAAATTGTCCAGAACTGAGGAAGGACAAACAGATTGTGCAAGCTTATGCTTTAGGGGCTGTGCCATCGTCTTCGAAAGCTCCTACTACGGAAGAGAAAGGAAAGAGTGTGGTGGTTCAAGGTACTCTTTCCATTTGTGGTGTTCCAATTAGAGTGTTATTTGATACCGGGGCGTCGCACTCCTTTTTTTGTAATGAACTTGTAGGCCGGTTGGGTTTGGAACCGGATATTGTTGATAGACCATTGGTTGTGACTAATCCAGTTGGGGGTTCGTCTTGTTTGTGTATGGTATGCCGTGGTCTGGTTGTGTCGAGTCATGATTGCTCTTTTGTTTGTGATTGTTTTGTTCTGAACTTTGCGGGGTTCGGAATTATTTTGGGTATGGACTGGCTTAGGAAGTATGCGGCAAGGGTTGATTGTAAGAGGCTGGAGGTGACAGTCGAGAATGTGGATGGGCGAAGGGTTGTGATACAATGTAAGCATGAAGAAGGCGTCTTCATAAGCTTCATGTATTCGCTAGTTGTTCCACGGGATGGACTGTCATCGGTGCCTATTGTGAATGGATTTGAGGATGTCTTTGACGAGGTCAAAGGGCTACCGCCGCATAGAGAGATCGAGTTTTGTATCGATCTAGTTGAAGGAGCCAGACCTATTGTGATGCCTCTTAGGCGGATGGTGCCTAGGGAACAACAAGAGTTGAAGGTGCAAGTTGTTGACCTTTTACAGAAAGGATTCATTCGGCGTAGTGTGTCCGAATGGGGTGCACCAGTTGTGTTCGCAACCAAAGCGGATGGATCGGTGAGGTTGTGTGTGGATTATCGTGAGCTGAATAAAGTGACTAAGAAGAACAAGTATCCATTGCCGAGAATAAATGACTTGTTTGATCAGCTTCACAAAGCTAAGGTGTTTTCTCAGATGGATTTGGCAACGGGATTTCACCAGTTGAGAGTGGCAAAGGATAGTGTGCCGAAGACTATTTTCAGAACACCATCCGGTTTCTATGAGTGGCCGGTAATTCCGTTTGGATTGACCAATGCACCAACATATTTTTGTGGATCTTATGAATAGAGTGTTCAGAGATCAGTTGAACAAGTTTATACTTATGTTCGTGGATGATATTCTGATTTATTCCAGAACTGAAGAAGAGCACAAGACACACTTGCGTACTGTTTTGGAAATCTTGCGAAAACATCAGCTGAAGGCTAAGTTTTCGAAGTGTCACTTCTGGAACAGGGAAGTGAGGTTCTTAGGCCATGTTATCTCTAGAAATGGAATAGCGGTTGAACCCGCCAAGGTGGCAGCGATCCAGGATTGGGTTAGACCAAAGAATGCATCTGATGTGATAAGTTTTCTTGGATTAGCAGGATATTATCATCGGTTTATCAAAGACTTTTCCAAGATAGCTGCACCATTAACAGGATTGACGAAAAAGAACCAAGTGTTCAGATGGGGTGCTAAGTGTGAACAAGCTTTCGGAATCCTGAAAGAGCGATTGACAAGTGCTCCTGTTTTGACTATTCCAAGTGGAAATGATGAGATGGTGGTCTACACCGATGCATGTGGTACTGGACTTGGAGCAGTGCTAATGCAGAAGGATAAAGTTGTTGCATATGCAAGTCGACAACTGAAGCCGCATGAAAGGAATTATCCGACTCATGATTTGGAGTTAGCGACGATTGTATTTGCTCTGAAGATGGGGAGACATTACCTATTGGGAGTTCGATTCGAGTTGTTTACAGATCATAAGTCATTGAAGTATCTTTTCTCCCAGAAGGATTTGAATCTCCGGCAGCAACGATGGCTAGAGTTTTTAGCATCATATGATTTTGGTATAGCCTATACTCCGGGAAAAGGTAACACAGTGGCAGATGCGTTAAGTCGAAGACATGCAGGATTGGGAGCCATGTTTTCAGAATGGAAGAGTCTCGAGTATTTGGCTGGGTTTGACTTCAGGCCTAGATGTGAATTGGAACCTGAGATGTTGGCAAACTTATCAATAAGGCATACTCTTGTGGAAAGAATTGGCGAGAGCCAAATGCGAGACGATAAGATTGTCAAGATTATCCGTGATTTGGAATCTGGATTGGACCCAGAGAAGGATAAAGGATTCGAGGTCGATCGAGAGGGTTGGCTTCGGAACTAAGGACGACTAGTTGTTCCCGATATAGATGAATTGAGAGATGAAGTCCTGAAGGAAAGTCATCACTCGAAGTTGACAATTCATCCAGGTGGAAATAAGATGTATCGGGATATGAAGAGAACCTATTATTGGGAAGGTATGAAGAAGGATGTTGGAAATTTTATTTCCAAATGTATGAACTGCCAGTTGGTTAAAGCTGAACAGAAGAAGCCCAGTGGATTGCTTCAGCCATTAGAAGTTCCTACATGGAAGTGGGAGCAAATATCGATGGATTTTATCGATGGTCTACCTAGAACAAGAGAAGGAAATGAAGGGATTTGGGTCATTGTAGATCGTTTGACTAAGAGTGCAAGATTCATTCCTGTTCGATCAACCAGGACTGCATCAAAATTGGTTGAGTTGTATGTTAAGTGGATAGTTCGATTCCATGGTATTCCTAAGAGTATAGTGAGCGATCGAGACCCATTGTTCACTAGTGGATTTTGGAAGAGCTTCCAGGAAGTTTTGGGAACCGAGTTGTGTTTGAGTACAGCTTATCATCCCCAAACAGATGGTCAGACCGAGAGAGTCAACCGAGTTTTGGAAGATCTCCTCAGAGCATGTGTTTTGGACTTCGGAGGATCATGGGAGGATCATCTTCATTTGGTGGAATTTTCATATAATAACAGTTACCAGTCAAGTATTGGTATGGCACCATATGAGGCATTGTATGGAAGACCGTGTAACTCTCCGACATGTTGGTTGGAAACAGGAGAAAAGTTGATACTTGGGCCAGAAATGATTCAACAGACTACGGATTGTATAGAGATCATTCGGCGACGAATGAAGGCAGCCCAGGACCATCAGAAAAGTTATACCGATAAGCGTCGTAAGGATTTGGAATTCGACGTAGGTGATATGGTTTTTGTGAAGATTTCTCCACTGAAGAATGTTATTCGATTCGGGAAAAAAGGAAAATTGACTCCGAGATTTGTTGGACCATTCCCGATCATCGAGCGAATTGGAAAGCTCGCTTATAAGTTGGAGTTACCAGAAAAGATGTCGAGTGTGCACAATGTTTTTCATATATCGTATCTACGGAAGTATGTGCACGACTCGAATACAGTGGTTTCTGCTGATAGCTATGAAGATTTAGAAGTTGATCCAGTCGTTGAGAGACCTCGTAAACCGCTTCGTGTTGTGGGAACCGACACGAAACAACTTAGGAGGTAGGTAGTCAGGTTACTCAAGGTACAATGGAGTGATGATGTTAACGACTGTACATGGGAGGAGGAAGAGAGGATGAAGGCAGCTCATCCCGAACTCTTCGAGGTATGACCCTAAGGTGTCGTGACATCTCATGAATTTGTAACTTGTTCGAGTCTTAGAATTCTGCATGCTAGGCTAGTAATTGGATGCATGGTTTGTTGATTTCTATGGATGGTAGGCATGCAGAATAGTTTTGGTTGCTCTTGTTTGTTTGGAATTTCGGGGGCGAAATTCCTAAGGGGGAGAGAATGTAACGACCCGTATTTTTACGGATCGAAGAATCGTAGAACTATTGTCATTAGGTTGATAGTGTCGTCAAGTCGTTTAGAATTCAAGTCGTTTGGAGCTTGAGTCGTCCAGAGATGAGTCGTCCAGGGTTGGGTCGAGTTGTAGCATGAGTCCGGCGAGCGACTTAGAGGATGGAGCGACTTAAGGAAGGTAACCGACTTAAAGAGTAAGCGACTTAAGAGATTGGCCGGTTTAAAATAGTGAACGACCTATAGGATTTGACCGACTTAAGGTTTGAGACCGACTTAAGGGATAACGGTTTGAGGGGTGGCGACTTAAGGAAGTTAGGACGTGTTGAGGCTTAAGTCGTGTGATAGTTTAAGTCGGTGGAACGACCTAAGGAGGATGAGCGGCTTAAGGATCGGGACGGCTTAAGGATAGTAGCGGCTTAGGTGAGTGACTTAGGGATTACCGACCTAAGGAGGGTAAGTCGTTCGAGCGACTTAAGGGTGATAGCTTAGGTCGGGTAGTAGATAGGTCGGTTGAACGACTTAAGAGAATCGGCGACTTAAGAGAGTTAGCGGCTGGGTTTAGTTTAGGTCGTAAGTCGTTGAGTCGCTGGGTCGTTGAGTCGTTGTGTGTGTTAAGTCGCTGTAGTACTTAGGTCGCGACTTTTGTTAAGTCGTTAAGTCGTCCAAACGGCTTAGGTAGGAACGTGCGCATGTTTTAAGTCGTAGGTCGCATGAAGGCCTAAGGAGTTAGGTCATGCATGTTTTAGGTCGCGCATAGGCTTGAGTCGTTGGGTCGACTTCTTGGTTAGGTCGTGGGTCGTGGGGTCGGCAATGTTGTTAAGCCGTTAGTTGATGAGTCGTAATTCGTGGGCTTTGATGAGTCGTGAACGACTCATAGGGGCGAACGACTTAAGGATTTCAGCCTATAAATATACGGCCTTATCTCACTTTTTGGGATCCGGATTTTGAAGCGACGAAGTGCTGCTATTTTGAGAGCTCGACTACAACACTTCTTCACTTCTTTTCTCCACTTTAATCTTGTGCTTCCATCCATCTAAATCGAAGATCCAAGAGCCAAAGTTGAAGATCTCCATCCATCGAAGAGAGATTTCATCGTTTGAATCGAAATCTTGTCGGATCAAGCTAGATCCTTTGCTGTCCAAATCTGAAGTTAGTAGCTTTTGAGGTGTTTAGGTGATTCGGTGAGTGGTGGTTATCTCTCATACAGACCCAAAGGAGTATATTGGATCGGTGGCTTGTTTGTGTGTTAAAGATAGTGATTTCATGCATTTTCCTTAAGTCTGCATGTAGATCCATCGTTCATAAATTTTTGATATCCATTTTACTACGTGTTAACCTATGATAGTTCATTTATCAAGATATTACGTAGAATTCATGCTTGTTAGGTTTGCACTCTTTATTTACGAAATTGCCATTATTGTTATAACTGTTTATTTAGGTCTTATTTGAATATTGATTACTTGGATTAATGATTGATTTGATTGATTGTTAGAAATTAGTTGATTGATGATTTGATTTGGACAAGTTGTTCGAAGATGATTCAAAAGCTAAGTGGAAAGGCACTTGAATAAAGAAAGCTGCTCATGGCAAATGAAGCGGATGATAAAGCTCATATGGATAGATTTGATGATGATGTTGAGATGGGACTTTGCTATGATGCGATGAGGCAAAGCATGATGTTGAGATGGGACTTTGCTATGATGTGATGAAGCAAAGCATGATATGAGATAACCTTGGTTTAATCCAGACGGGATCATCCCAAGCATGTTGATAACTCGGTGATATGGTTCGAGTTTGTTGATAATGGTTGGCTTGAGAGGCGCTTGAGCTAGTATGAGAATAGTCGTCGAGGAGGATGACTAGAAGGCTGAGATCTCATCGTTGTTGAAGGTTCTAGCAGACTTAAAGCAAGAGTACGTTGGGCAGATTCGATAGTCTCAAAACTAATAGTTAATGGTCTAGTACTCTGGGCAGATTCGATAGTCCTAGGCATGGGTTACGACGACGTGCGGAGTTCTGTCTAGAACCGGGGTTACCATTAGCCCTTGACGTACGGATGAAATAATGAGCCGGTCATTCAATTAACGGTGATATCGAGGCAATGATAACAGTGACAGCCAGAGTCATGGATGTTTGGATGTTTGGTTGTATCGTCACTCGGTCTCAAGAGCGATGTTTTGTAGGTGCTTATCTGATCTTGGTTTAGGCCTTAGGGGTTTGTACTTGGAAAACATTGACCTTGACTCGAGTGATAATTGCTTTACTTTAACTGTCTGCTTTGCTATGTTTGCTTCTGCTTAGTGGGTCTGGGGGCTATCACTGTAGAAAGAGGTGGAGTGGGATGGTTGGTTTCCTATTCCTTTTTACCCTTTATGCTCTTTTGGTATGTTTGATAGTTGATTTACTGCTCACTAGGACTTTTGTCTGACTCAAGGTTTTATGTTCAACTCTTATTACCTTGGGCTGTTCATCCGTTTTGGGATGGGCAGACTAGGTAGCAGGTGACAGGTGCTGTTCTTAATGACCAACGTTGTTGATGACGAAGACGAGCTAGAGGCTTTTGCATACTGTTTTCTTACTATATGTACCGGATGTTCCACTGCTTGTATGATTCTCTGAGTGTTATGTAGTAAGGCTTGCTGTGTTGACTTTTCATATTGTTGTACCAAACTATTATGAGTTTATATGATGAGATTCTGTTCTATGGAGCTTCACTATGCATACTTTTCTATTGTATTTTATCCATGCGCTGTGAGTAATACAATAGACTATTCTGTGTTTACCTTACCTTGATGATCGTCCATGGCGGCCTGGCACACTTTACAGCGCACTATTTTCTTGTTTAGTGCAGGAGTCATGGGCGGTCATTACACACAGATTCGATCGCCTTCGTGGTTCGTCTATCTTTTATCAACCCGGACGTGACTTGGAAGACGTCGGGACAGAGATGGTGACGGCGATAGAGATTATCATTCCTGGGACTCAACATCTCGTAAGAAAACTTACTACCATCTGAAATACCACCAGGATACCTCTTCTCACCAAGAGCAAAGCAAAGACAAGCGCGGCCATAAGGGGTCGCAATCTGATGTCCCCCAGGACCAACACTCTGATTCCTCATCCACTCGACAGTCCCGAGATCCCCACAGGAGAGCTGAACTTTCAAAGCCGTCTCCTCCTGCTCCTACAACAGATCCAACCGTGTCGGAGGGGCTGGACGAGCTTAAGGATAAATTTCCAAAAATCTACTTTAATGGCCTGAAGTTTCTCCCGGCGATTCATCTATTCCCGGATATGTCAAGCAGAGCGCCATCGCCTGTACCAACGACGTCTATGTTCAACATGATGCGTTTGTTCATTTGGCTGAAAAATTTTCTGAAGTCTCCATGGAGCGCCAACACGAGATCGATCGCCTGAAGCTTGAGGCCATCCACGACCGAGATATCATTAATGCTCAGGACGAAGAGCTTTCATCTTATAGATCTCAGCTTGAGGCCGCCCGGTAGAGCGCTCAAGACACTGCCGAAGCCGTGACTCATCTGGAATCGACACATAAAAAAGAGATCGACGATTTGGTACAACGCTGTAGTGCCCTAGCACTAGAGAAGGACTCAGTCCAAAAGGAGAGGGACGCATTCAGCCTCCTACTCAAGGAACTTGTGGAGCAGCTCCGTAGAGAGAAGGAAGAGAAAACGAATCCCCAAGAAGAGTCACAATGATACTGTGATGAGATCGTTGCTACTCAACTCTTAAAAGAAAAACTTGAGGAAGAGCTTTCCAATGTTGAGGCGATAAAGGGTGAAGCCCGTGAAGAGGGAAAGAGGATAACGTCTGCGGACATCGACTTCCGTCTTGAGGCGGCTAGAGAAGAAGGTAGGGAAGAGGTCAAAAGCATGTTTGACCCGCTAATCGCTGAATTCAACTCTCGCGTTCTCATGCACCGAGACTTGACTTTTTTGGGTGAGGGCTATCTTGAATCTTTAGCCGAGGCATGAGAGGCTTTGATAGAATTCAGGAAGGCCAAGCACGGTACCGAAGAGATTGATGAGGGGGCCTTGATAAAAGAATTCCTTAAGGGAAATGAGCCTTTAGACTTGTCAGCAGCTAAAGCTATTTATTGCAAAGGCTCCCCCTCAAAGAAAGGGAAAGAAGTTATTACCGGTCCATTCGGGGTTGTGCCTCCAGCTCATGTGCCTAGTCAATCGGTCGGTCGGCCATACTCGATCCATTTGAGCAGCATATCGGCTATAATACGGAGGACCCCGACCTTGGCGTCCATATTCTGTCTCTCATCCCAGAGGGTGAGACCCCCTTGACTGCTAAGAGCGTGCCAGAACCTGGTAGATAACCCTTCACTTTAAGATTTCACAAGTCGTCATTCTTTATGAAGGACTATTGTATTGTAATGCTTGTTTTTCATGATTTTGCGCAGGCCGTTCTGATCCCGGGCCCACTCCAAGGAGCGATGTTTCCAAGGAGGTGGAGGAAAGATAAGCGAGGCCACTCATGCTGGAGAGGCCCCCGGGCCAGATGCTCAGGTGATTGGAGCGCTAGATGAAGACAAATCTGAGACTTCTTCTCCCATCAATGGGAGTTATGAAGTAGAAATTACAGGCACCTCCGAACACACATCTGAGCTGAGTACGAAGGAGCGTCTTAAGGAGGAGAAGAGGGAGACGACCAAGATCAAGGTCGAGCCTCGAGTTGTGGGCCTGGATGACCCTTTGAATAAGCCGTTGAAGGTCATCCTTCCTGGTGGGTCCAAGCCCATGGATGTTCCCCATACTTCTTCAGTTCCTACCCCTCCATCAAAGAAGGGTACCAAGGGTAAACGCACAGGAGAGGAGCCGTCTGAGAAGACAACGGAGGTGAAGAAGTCGAAGAAGCATAAGAAGCGATCATTACTCTCATTCAACGAGAGTTAGTTTAAGTTATGTAATTATTTTCATCTACTTCCATAGTCTTTGTAAATAGATTGTCGACTCCGAACTTTGGAGGGCTTGTAGTAGAAACTTTTTTTTCTGAATAAAGCTTAGTTCCTTTTTTTGTCTTCCAACATGCACTTGTCGTTCAATTTTTGTATGATTGTGATTTAAATCCAAGCTGTTATGGATAACATGGACTTCTCGTTCACCTTCATATAGCTCGGAGATTCTTTGAGAGTTGTTTATTTTTCCTTCCATGCTTTGAGCACTTAGAATATTTTTTAGTCCACATATCGGGGACTTAGAGTACTCCAGTCCGCACTCTGGGAACTTGGAGATTTGAGTCGTTTATACTCGAGTCCTCGCTACGGGGACTTAGAGTACTCCAGTCCGCACTCTGGGGACTTGGAGATTTAAGTCGTTTATACTCGAGTCCACGCTCCAAGGACTTAGAGTACTCCAGTCCGCACTCTAGGGACTTGGAGATTTAAGTCGTTTATACTCGAGTCCGCGCTCCGGGGACTTAGAGTACTCCAGTCCGCACTATGGGGACTGGGAGATTTAAGTCGTTTATACTCGAGTCCGCGACTTAGAGTACACCAGTCCGCAGTCTAGGGACTTGGGGATTTAAGTCGTTTATACTCGAGTCCGCACCTTAGGGACTTAGAGTACTCCAGTCCGCACTCTGGGGACTTGGAGATTTAAGTCGTTTATACTCGAGTCCGTGCTCCGGAGACTTATAGTACTCCAGTCCGCACTCTGGGGACTGGGAGAATTAAGTCATTTATACTCGAGTCAGTACTCCAGGGACTTAGAGTACTCCAGTCCGCACTCTGGAGACTTGGAGATTTAAGTCATTTATACTCGAGTCCGCGCTCTGGGTACTTAGAGTACTCCAGTCCGTACTCTGGGGACTTGGAGATTTAAGTCATTTATACTCGAGTCCGTGCTCCAGGGACTTAGAGTACTCCAGTACGCACTCTGCGGACTTGGAGATTTAAGTCGTTTATACTCGAGTCCGCGCTCCGAGAACTTAGAGTACTCCAGTCCACACTCTGGGGACTGGGAGATTTAAGTCGTTTATACTCGAGTCCGCGCTCCGGGGACTTAGAGTACTCCAGTCCGCACTCTGGGGACTTGGAGATTTTAGTCATTTGTACTCGAGTCCGCGCTCCGGGGACTTAAAGTACTCCAGTCCGCACTCTGGGGACATGGAGATTTAAGTCGTTTATACACGAGTCCGCGCTCCGGGGACTTAGAGTACTTCAGTCCGCACTCTAGGGACTGGGAGATTTAAGTGTCTGCACGTGTTCGTATGTCACCCAGAATAGTATAGTTTCATTTGCCTGTCACAGGGTCATCATAAGCAGAAACACTAGTAATTCATGGAAAAGATGGCTTCAAGCCTTTATTAATGAAAGCAAGCTAAATTGTCTGAATACATGCCAAGAACTAGAAATAAAAGCGTAATGGAAATAAATGCAACTAATACATAAAAGAAATAGACTAAGTATAATAATGTCGCAAGTGCTCGCTGTTCCATGCTCGGGGGAGTGTCGCACCATCGACGGTCGCTAGTTTGAAAGTTCCTTCTCCGAGCTTTCATTCGATGACGTATGGACCTTCCCATGCAGGATTCATATGAGATGGGATCGGAAAAACTCGTTTCAAAATGAGGTCTCTCACACCAAAAATTCTCGGTCGGACCTTTTCGTTATAATATTTAGCGACTCTATGTCTCTATGCAGCCGTTCTCAAATTAGCTTCTTCGTGTTTTTCGTCAATGAAATCCAACGATTCCAATAAAAGATTCTGGTTCGACTCGAGGTCGTAATAAGTTACCCGATGTGATGGAACTTCAAGTTCCACGGGTATGACAGCTTCCATGCCATATGCCAATGCTAAAGGAGTGTGGCCAGTCGCGGTCTTATGGGTGGTCCTGTATACCCAAAGCGCCGTTGGAAGTTCATCCACCCAATTGCCTCTAGCCTTTTCCAGACGCTTTTTCAATATGGACTTCCACTTGTCCGTTAGCTTTCAGGTGAGCTACCGCTGCAAACTTCTTCTCGATGCCGTGTTTATGACAAAATTCTTTGAACTCCTTGCTTTCGAATTGAGTTCCATTGTCTGTAACGATGGTCCGTGGAAGGCCAAACGACATATGATATTTCGTACGACGAAATTGATAACCTTCTTGGTGGTTATTGTGGCCAGAGGCTCTGCTTCTGCCCATTTGCTAAAGTAGTCGACCGCAACTATTGCATATTTCGCTCGACCTTTGGCTATGGGTAAAGAACCAACTAGGTCGATCTCCCACATTGCAAATGGCTAGGGACTTACCATTTGCGTGAGTTTGGTCGGCAGAGCTCTTGGGATTTTTGCATATATCTGGCATTTTTCACATTTTCTCACATAGTCTGCAGCATCCCAATTCACGGTTGGCCAGTAGTACCCATAACGGAGGACTTTCTTTGCTAATGTCTGCCCCCCAGTATGGGCACCGCACTCTCCCTCATGGACTTCCTTTAATATTCATTTTACCTCATTGTGGGCCACGCACCGGAGTAAGGGGGTCGAGAATCCCCTCCGATACATTACCCCATCTTGCATTATGTATCGTGAAGCCTTACGAAGAACTTGTCGTCTTTTGCTCCTTTTTTCGGGTAAGATCTCAAATAGCAAGTACTGCCTGATTAGGGTCATCCACGATTCCTTCTTGATTTTGGTTTCGAAAGCGAAATCTATCTCCATCATATCTATACTCGGAGCATGGAGGGTCTCAACAGGAAATAATCCCATTTGCTGTGCATCGCCAGTGCTTGCGAATTTTTCCAATGAATCGGCTGCTCTGTTTTGCTCACGCGGGACATGTGAAATATCATAATGCTCGAGATTCGCTAGCAGTTGCTGAACTCGGACCAAATATGGGGCAAGTCTCTGCCCCCTTGCTTGGTAGTCTCCTCGCACTTTGTACACCACCAACTGTGAGTCGCTAAAGATTTCAACCGATTTTACTCCTAGTTCTTTGATAAGTCTTAAGCCGCCAATCAACGCTTCATATTCGGCTTCGTTATTCGTTGCTGTGAATTCGAGCTTCAACGCGTAGCAAACTGATCGGTTCTCAGGAGTTACAAGAACTATGCCAACCCCCGAAAAAGGTCATTAGATGCCCCATCGGTGTACATCTTCCATCGAACGGGAGGTATGACAATGTGGTCGTTTGATTTGTGTGACAGTAAATTCAGCGATGAAGTCAGCTAGTGTTTGTCCTTGTATGGTCCTTCGCGGCAGGTAGGTAATATCGAACTGACATAACTCAATATTCCATTTTAACATCCTTTTGGAAGTTTTCGGTCGATGGAGTATCTGCCGCAAAGGTTGATCAGTATAAACACTGATTGAGTGTGCCTGAAAATATGGACGAAGCTTGCATGATGCAATCACCAAGCAATAGGCTAGTTTTTCAATCTTTGGATGATTTCTTTCTGCCCCCGTCAAGTGTTTACTAACATAGTAAACTGGCTTTTGAACCCGGTCTTCCACGCGAACCAAGGCTATGCTGATAGCGTGCTGGGATACAGCCAAGTATACGTATAACATTTCACGGTCTGTTGGTTTCGACAATAACGGGGGACTTTCTAAGTGCCTTACAAGGGCTCGGAATGCTTCCTCACAGTCGGACATCCATTCGAAATTTCTCTTTCATTTCTTTATGACATCGAAGAAAGGAATACACTTGTCTGTGGCCCTGGATTTGAATCGGCTCAACACGCCACCTTTCCATTCAATCTTTGCACCTGTTTTATAGTTCTGGGCACTTGTATATCTCGGATAGCCTGAATCTTCTCCGAGTTAGCCTCGATTCCCCGCGAATTCACAATGAAACCCAGAAACTTTCCTGACGCTACGCCGAATGAACACTTCAAAGGATTGATCTTCATTCCATAATGCCTGAGTATGTCAAACTTCTCCGCTAAGTCTCGGATGTGGTCTTTTGACTGCCGTGACTTCACAAGCATGTCATCCACATAGACTTCCATTGTTCTACCAATCTGATCCTTGAACATCCAATTCACCAAACGCTGATAAGTTGCTCCCGCGTTCTTTAATACAAAGGGCATCACTACATAGCAATACAACCCAACGTTTGTGACAAAACTGGTGTGTTCTTGGTCTGGGAGGTGCATCGTGATTTGATTATATCCAGATATGCATCCATAAATGATAGTAATTCATGTCTGGCAGTTGAATCGACCAGCTGGTCAATCCTAGGCAACGGAAAACTATCCTTGGGACATGCTTTGTTTAAATTCGAATAATCGACATAAGTTCTCCATTTTCCATTCACTTTTTTCACTAGCATCGAGTTAGATACCCATTCAGGATAGAGGGAGTCGCGAACGAACCCATTGGCTTTGAGTTTGTCCACCTCCTCTTTGAGAGCCGCATATCTATCCGGGTCCATACCTCTCCTTTTCTGTTTTACGGGAACGTACTTTGTGTCTATGTTCAACATATGACTCGCAACTGTTGGAGAGATCCCGCACATATCAGAGTGTGTCCAAGCAAAAACATCAAGATTCGCTCGGAGGAAGTCGGTGAGGTTCTCGGCCACCACGGGGTCGAGTTGTGATCCAATTTTAAGAATTCGTGACGGGTCATCCTGGCTGACTAGGATGTCAATTATTAGTTCAGCCGGTGCTGCATTTGTTTCCCTGGGTCCTCCATCATCATCTCTCGGATCTATGTCTCTATAGATCCGAGAATGTTGCCCGAGCCAGGGCTTGGGCGCTACTTGTCAACCATCGGAATTTTGGATGCGGCCGAAGCTGTCCGCAACCTTTCCTTTCTCTCTACGCAGAGCCTCTCTCAGCTCAGCCACATAGCATGCACGACCGGTCGCCTGATCGCCGTGTACCACTCCAACACCTCCGTCTGTTGGAAATTTTCATGTCAGACACCAAGGGGCCAATGCTGCCCTAAATTCTGCCAGGGCTGGACGTCCTAGAAGTACGTTATATGGAGAGTCAACATCCAACACTATGAACGGTAGGATTCGCACCCTCCTACTCTCACCTTGCCCCGGTTCAACTGGTAACTCTACATAACCCACTACATCCGTTGCTACGCCGTTAAAGCCATGAATTCTGGCTTTAGATGGTTTCAAATCCTTAGTCTCCAGCTTCATTTTGTCGTATGCCTTCTTGAAGATGATGTTAACGGAACTTCCGCAATCAATTAGAATTCTCTTCACAAACCTGGCCCGATTGTCGCAGATATGACCATCGGGTCGATGGTAGGAGCCTCCACCTTATCCGCATCTCTACTTCTGAATACAATATCATCATCCATCATGCACTGCTGCTTTGCAGGAGTCCCATCCTCCCTATTCGAACAACACTCATATCCCGCATGTCTTAAAGAGTTAGCATATCGCTCCATCTCCTGCTAATTCTTATCCGCAGGATGAGGTCCGCTGGCAATTGTGTTGATAACCAATGTACCCACAGTTCGAGCAGGTTGTTTTGGTTGGCATGGAGCTGGCCCATGTCCGGGGTCCGATGTCTCTTGTCTCCTGTCTTATGGGTCTTTGACAAATTCCTGCAGCTTCTTCTATCTAATCAACTTTTCTATAGCGTCATGGAGGTGTCTGCACTCCTCTGTGTTGTGCCCATAAGACTCGTGAAAGCGTCAATACTTCCCAGTTCTCTTCTGTTCCTCCGTTGATTCCTTTGGGCATGGCTTTCTATATTGAAAAGTGTTGCAAGTTGACAAATAGATGTTCTCAAGAGATGCATTGAGCGGGGTGTATTCATTGTAGGTCGGGATCCTTGACTTCCATTTCCCCGTCTCTCTTTTCTTTCCGGGATTTCCACCTCCGGATCCTTTAGACTGCCCAGGCTTGTTTTGGGCGTTGACTTGAGCTTTTCCTGAATTATCGCTGATTTGCTTCATGGTGATGTTACTTTTCACAGTCTCCTGAGCAGGCCCTGGTGCCTTGTCTCGTCTTGTCCATCGAGCTTCCTCCCTTCTTATGAACTGATGAGCTTTCGAATAAAAGCGCTCCAGCATGGCTGGTGGCTTTCCCGCCAACCAATCTCCAAATTCAGAGTCTAGATCCACTCCACGCATTACCGCCATCAAAATTGCGTGGTCGTTTGGATTGCTCACTTCGGTAGCAGCAACATGAAATCTATGCAATTATGCTTTCAATGACTCTCCCGGAGCTTGGATTACGCTTGATAAGGACATCACATCCTTTGGACGAGTGGTGTGTATCCTGATTTATTCTATGAATTTCATTGCTAATTCGTCAAATATGGATATGGATCGTGGGGGAAGCCGAGTAAACCACATGGTGGCGATTCCGGATAGAGTGATTGGAAAGAACCTACACTTGGTTGCATCATTAGCTCTTGCAGAATCCATCATCCATCTGTACCTCATCACATGCTGCCTGGGACCAGTCTTCCCTTCGTAGGCTGGGATAGTCAGCATGTTGAACTTCTTGAGGTACTCAGCCTGTAGGATACCATCTGTAAAGGGATTATGGCTTCTTGACACTCCCCAATCTTCATTGGTCAAGCCTTGGTTCTCTCTCATCAACTGCCTGACCATAGCTGTTAAGTCCGGAGTTTGTATGGAGGATAGAAGGTTGGGTTCCGTTCCATGGGACCGTGCGGGTTGATGTCCCGCCTGATTTGGGTCTTGAAGATTCGGGCGTCTAGTCTCTTCATGGGCTTGATCCTTAGTCAATTGATCTATGGCACCTGCATGTGCACCTTCATCCTTACGGCGTCTACGCCTAGGAGGTTCGTCAGTTGAGGTTGAACTATCAGATTCAGAATAAAGGGCAGGGTTACCTCCAACATTCTGACGCTGCTGCTGAGTGAGCTGAGTCATGAGGTTAGTGCTGGTTTGAATCTGCTCGGCAAGTTGCCTTCTACTTTTCCTAAGTTATCTTATCAAGTCGTTGAACTCTGCTCGGGAAATAACTTCCGCTTGGTTTTGGGTGGAGGGCCCTGCACCTCGAGTTGCTTGCGGATTTCTAGGTCCAACTTGTTACACGCTAGCAGTCTCGTGGACATCTGCGTTGTGATAGGCCGATCTAGTTCGTGGTCTCCCCATGGTAGAGTTGTTGGTTGTAACTCTGAATAGAATCAACAGATGCCTTGTGAATGATCTTGGATCTCCTTTGGGGGATTTATGCAATCCAGTAGCTACAAAGCAGATCCTAACAGCCTGAGAATTCGATTCTCAGTGAAAGCACCAAAATGTTAGCACCAAAATTGGCCACTAACACCCTTAAGAAAGATTGTGTAAAGAGATTAATGAAGATAATAAATTAAAATAGAAGACAATATGTAAATTTAAATGCAGAGAACAAGAACACCAAATTTATAGTGGTTCGGCGTAACTGCCTACGTCCACTTTGAAGTTGATTTCTATTTCTTTCCTTGATGGTTGATTACAAATACAATCCGTTTCAAATTACTTGAATACAAGTTTGAATGAAAAATAGGAGAGTATAAAAAATGGCAGAGTCTCCCCAGTGTTCCAAAAAAAAGGGTCCCTTTCACTGTGCCCCTGCCTCTCTATTTATAGAAGAAGGTGGATTGGACTTCCCTGGTGGGCTTGGTAGCTGAATACGTCGACCCAAATGGAGTGGTCTCTGTGTGCCGATCCATAGATGCCGAACAGGGCATGAATGCCGAACAATACTGGAAGCCGAACCAGAGTGTTGTGCCGATCGACTAAATGCCGAACCACTATCTTCATGGCGAATGAAGTGAGATGCCGAGTGGCGAGTGTATGCCGAGCAGTGATTGAAGTTGACTGAGACTGGTTGAATGCCGAATACTTCTGACTGCCGAACGACCTCGGGATGCCGAACACCTCTAGATACCAAACGATCTTTGAATGCCGAACTTCCAGAGATGTCGAACGTCCTTGATGCCGAGCGAGTCCGCCTTGCCAAACGTTCAGAGATGCCGAACGTCCTTGCCTGCCGAGCGTCATTTGGTACCAACGCTCATGGATGCCGAATGTACCTTGCATGCCAAACGTCCTTGGTATGCCGGATGTCCTTGGTATGTCAAACGCCATTTGGTACCGAACGCTCATGGATGCCGAACGTACCTCGTATGCCGAACGTCCTTGGTATGCCAAGCGTCCTTAGATGCTGAACGCTTCTAGATGCCGAGCGCTCGTTCATGCCGAGTGTTCCTTTATGCCGAGTGTTCTTCTGATGCCGAATGACCCTGACTGCCAAACACTTCCCAATGCCGAGTACTCACGAATGCTATCCGAACCATTTTTGCCGAGCGTTCAGAATGTCGAACGGTGTGTAGATGCCGAGTACCCAGTTGCCTGGTCAAATCTCCAGGAAACAATATATAATAATAGATCTTTATACAAAGAAATTGTAATTGTAATGTACATACTATCATCAGAGTACAACAATCAACAAATCAATCTAGGCAGTTATAATAAATTGTCCTCACAAGTACTGAACATATAGTTCAACACACATAGCGGAATATAACCAAGTACGTGGAATACGCCTGAGACTCCTCCAACTCGTCTCCTAAGCTTCATAGAAACCTAACCTGAATCTGCAGTACTCGGTCTGACCTGAGTATTGTAATAAAATAACACCTAAGTCGTTCTGGAAAATTAGCGTGAGAAAACACACTCAATTTGAATTTATTACTATTATCAAAATCCTTTAAAAACAAAGGTATCTTGTAAGACCATGACACACATAAATACGACTGGTTTTTACCTTATGATAACCAAAATATTTTATACCAAATCATCTGATATTATAATACTGTCTATAGAAAATAAACTATAAAATAGCTGAAATGCTTGCATCTCACATTTCAACATAATTGGTATATAACAAAAAACCATAAAGCTCATAGTGGACATTGGATTCCATACAATTACAGGGCTACTCGGTATCACCCGCCACAACACACCTCTAGAAAAATGTAGATCCATACCAACACAAGACCTGCCTACCCTTACTGGATAGTACCGAATATGATCACCACTAATGGGCTCTGAAACATGACAACTGATAAATAGTGATGAAGATAAATGTCCACTCTAGATGAGCGATGATCATACCCTAACGGGAGCGATAGCCTTGCTGCATCTCCCCTACTTTAGTCATTCCCATTTGATGAGGCTTGAGGCTACATTTTACTTTAAGAATAACATTCGTACTTGGAATGCTAACACTGCCGTCCAAGCAACAATGCAATGGTAGCATTCATCCATACAAGTTGTCGTCGGTCTGGACAACCAAATCTTCAAGATCACCGTCTTAATTATCTTCACGATATCACAATTCGTAACACACAAATTAGATCGAAGTGGTTTTCAGTCTATTAAATCCGATCTCGGTCTCTTCGAAATGATCAGCGAATTTGACCAGATTTGATAGTCGATTATTTAACCATCAAATTACACACATACGCAGTTACTAGGCCCATGTTTTATTAAATCTTTTAAAACATTCATTTCAAATATTTTTACACAGATATATATTCAAATCTCTTTTAATATTCCAATGTTTGAAAACAATTTCAAATCCTTATATCCTTAATGGGATATTTTCAAACCACTCATTATTTCAACACTTAGAAATATTTCGAAATTCGATTCATAATTCACTACTTAGAAAAATATTTCCATATAAATCATTTCATCGTTACAACATTTCCAAAACCTTCATTCCCATACATAGAAAATATTATAAGTCTATTTCTCCAAATCATTTCCAATATCCATACTTCGAAAGCAATTTAATCATTTATCTCATAAATCTTCGAAATTTTATTAATTCCATTTACAATTTCCAAAAATGATTATACTTATTTATAATCTCAACTAACAGTTTATAACTTCTTTCATGAATTCAGATTCATTTCCGAAGTTTTCGTATCTAACATTTTGGAAACTTTCTTATGTCTCCAGAATTCCATTATAAGATTTCACTTATAAAATCTCATTCGTCAAATAAAACCCGATTTACAAATCTCGAGAGTATTTATAATAAATCCAACCAAATTGCAAAACTCTATATTTATAAAATAAGTATCTTAAAGGATAATAATAAATTTCAACAACATTTAAGTAATTCTTTAGAATATCAAAGCCCCTTTTAAATAAACAACGATAACTAATTTCCAATTCATTTATAAATAATACTAATCGATTTACAAAGCTTGTTTATAAAACTTAGAATTTATTTCAACAAATTTAAATATTTGAATAACTAACTTTTCGAAATATTTTAATCTAAATAATAGTTTTTAAACTATACAGTTTACTATATAAAAATCCTTTTCTGGAAACAAAACTTACTTCTTGGAAAAAAACTATTTTTAAAATTCAACATAGCCGATTTCATGCTTATAAATCTCTTCCGATTTATCACAAATCAATTTACATTCCAATTTCACAACTATTTCCAAATTCTAAAATAGAATCCACTCTTTCCTTCTAAATCGATTTCCATATTTCATTTTAAATTCATGCTGTAAATTTATATTCCCAATTTATCAAATGATAATCATACCAACTTATTTATAAACTATTAATAACTTTATAAACTCATTTCCAGTTTATAACTAATTTATATTACAAAAATCCATCTATAAATCTATTTCCAAATTCGATTTCAAAATTTGTTTCTCAATAAATTCCAATTATAATTCCAAATCTATTCAAAACTTGATTTTAACTTCGATTTATAATTTATGGCAAATTATTAAAATCTGTCGTTCCAAATTCCTTGCATAAATTAATTTCAGAAATATTATCTGAATCATTTTACAAAATAGTTAAGTGAATTCCAAATTATATCTTTTATTTAATCCAAACCCATTTCTTATTCAATATTCCAATTTCCATATAAGTATTCTTCTTTCTAAAAATCAGCTTTCAGTTTATTTTTAAGATTCAAAAATACTATTTGTGGTATTTAAAATACCAAAATTAGGGCCCATGCTACTATAGCATCCAATATATCAAATCACACACAATCCATAATAGATTATTCAATCACGTCATAGATCACTATATATGAAATATAATATATTTTTGAGTAATCCAGTTGGATCCCTCAAACCTATTTCCCTACAACCACAGATATTATATAACATAAAATACCAATCCTGCTTTGAGGCGTGATATCGCGGTAATATAGGGTCGTCCGTTACGTGGGTCGCATAGTGTCTCATCCGCTCCAATCGGCAGGAATATACCTAACTATTACTACTATATATACACACACACATTACCATATCTGATATAATATTCAACTGATAATAATATATCAGTTCAACCAATCATCCAATAATTAATTTTCAATTGCTATAAATTAAACTAGTCAACCAAATTGAGTGAGATTTACTCACCTTGATTTTCAATTTGCTCATCGTTCCTATTTTATAATTAATCGAATGGCGTTCGATTTAATCTAAAAAATCACACCTAGCATCGATCGATTCCAGATTATATATTTCGCAGCTATAAATCCAACTCAACTCGCCGCGTTCAATTCTAATATTGTATGAATTAAATATAGCATTAGTAAGATTTCAGATTAATAAATAAATTAATTAATCTCTAAAATATCATTAGTTTAATGATTACCTATTAATAGTTAATCCGGCTTCCATATTACTGCTCCTGCCTAACCCATTACCAAGCTTCGACCATCACCCTTGCATGGTACATCAGACCACCATTCCTCCCGCCATTGCCTCCAATCATCTCCTCTATGGACGAGCAAAATATCCATCACCGCTTCGCCACACCCAGCATCTCCAAGTAGAATGCAAATCACCTCCTCCCTTGACTGTCGCGCGATGACATAAACCCCTACAGGCAACCACACTTCCTAAAATTCATGCTTTAGACATTATACAACCTGCTAAACCCAGATACAATCTCTGACTAGCCAATCGACCACCATAATTCATGAAAACCAAAGCCCTAGATTTATTTGAGCTATCGATTTTCCCCTGACATCGATGAAGACGAGCATCAAACCTAACAAAGCCGCACGATCCAAAGCCCCACGGCTCCTACTCATCTGCTCATTCGCGATTCCATCGCGTGAGTATGCTTGTGCATGTGTATGTGTATTATTTCTCGAATTTGAACTGAAGAAGAAAGATGGGAGGGAAGGCTAGTGTGAGTTTAAAAATTTGGGGAGGCGGCACGTTCAGATGTAGGGCGGCCCATGTAGGGTGGCTAGGATGTAAAGATTGACCTTTAAATTGTTATAATATTATTTAATTTCCAAAATATCTCGTTTGTGGCACCTTAAAATCACGAACCCCTATTGAAGTGTGCGCTTGTTGTCCCCAAAGTTATATCCATATTTCGAACAGAATGGAACAAGTTTTGAGACCTAATTCGATCATACGTAGAAGATAGTTTTTTGAACCCAATTACTACACTAAATTTTCGATATTAATTTCAATGCATTTCTAACCCGTACAACCAAATGGTTACTCCAAACACTATGAAATTTGAAATTCGATAATAATACGCTATTACGGATCCAATGGAACTAGTTTCGTCGAATTCTGAGACCGTGCCCCGCATCGCTACTTTTATGCGTCGATTAAATCGACAATTTCAAAAATTGGCGAATCACTTGAAATTCCAGTTTTAAAAACTTACTAACTCAATTCTATTCATATTCAACTCACTTTCAATTATTTTCCCTTTTTCCATATTACGATAAATCGCTATATTTGAAATTTAAATTCATTCTACAATTTCAACCTAAATCTTCATATTCAAAATCAATTTATATTTAAAAATTCAATATTTAAAACAATTTAAATATTCAAAATCATATGATGGTAAATCTAGGTCATTACATTCCTCCCTCCTTAGAAAAAATCCATCCTTTAAATTTGCTAAGGTAGAAGAAATGCTACAAACTCATTAATTTATCAAAACCCATTTAGTTAAAACTCGATATTTCACTTTCCTAAATCCTCTAGTTTCATTCAAAACATTTAGTTTCCATTTCCAAATCAAATTCCCTTATTTCATTTATAATTCGAAATAAAATTTTGGCTAAAAAAATATTTTTCAAAATTTTTATAACACCATTAATTTCCAAAAAAATTTGGCTGAGCCTCCCTTGTATGGAGAGCCATTTGCAATATGACAAAATGATAAAAAGATATACATCGGCTCTCACGGTCGCAAAATGCAATATATTAAAATATTTTTATTTTTCGCGTGCTAAATTTGTAAGCGTACCTTATTTTAGCGTTAGTAAGCGAGCTCTCTCAATTTATATGCAATTGCATAACCTAAAATCAAGCCAAACAGCTCCATGTACCAGTACTTACTCAAATAAAACCCATAAGTACAAAAACCATGAAATTTAATAACATTTCATTCATTTAACTAGTTAAACAGATCATTTGCATAACCCAACATGTAATACATGTATTTGTAAGCAATTTCGAAAACAAACAAATTATAACATGCATATCTAGCACGTACATGCAAATACCAGGTTCCAACATTCAATTGTTCACTTCCAATTCAATTTTTACACCATTTATTCAATACAGAATGATTCACAACAAATTATTGGCATTCAATTCATATTTACACTCAACTTATTCATATCCACTCCAAATTGCTTCTTAATCAATTTGTATAACTTTCCATTGATTCATAAAATTTTGTTTGCTTCCTTTTATTTCAAACTATAGTTCAATCCATACTATTTGGTGATATTCATTTAATAAAAATAATCATTCCAGTTTATAGCTATTTTGAATTGATTTCAAATCAATTTATCAACTTTTTATTTATCCACATTTAATTTATTCCCAAATCATGTTTTCGCAATTTTATATTCAAAAACAAACCAATCCATGCCAATTTATTTATGAAGCATCTCATAAATTAGTTACTTAAGTTGAATTCCATTCTTATCAACATATTCCCACCTATATTCAATTTACACTTAAATTGAATTCATTTATATCTTAAGTCATTACCATTTTAATCCAACATTCCAAAATATATTTAATTCGCTTACATATAAATCGAACTTCATTTATCTAATTTCAAACAAATTACAAACAACCCATTTTATATTGAATGACATTTCATTCCATGTTAATTCAATAATAAACCATTTCTTAAAATTATCACTTAAGCGTTATTATTAACATTCATACCATTACTTAAGTTCATATTCAGCTTATAACTTAAATTCCTACTTGATTTAAATCAAGCATTACTCCAAAACATAATTTAATTCATTTGCAATTACCTAAAATCCAAGTTTTATCAGTCAATCCTTCAAACCATTTTCAATTTGTTCACAGTTAGGTTGAATTTCCATCTTATCACTTAAGTTGACTTTATTTATAATTCAAGACCCATTTTTCAAAAACCAATTTATATTTAGATATCAAATCGAAAAATTAATTTATCTAATCATTTTACTTAACTTAAGTTAAGTTTCAATACAAAAATCATCTCAATTTACTCGACCTGAGTTAACTTCGTTTTTATAATTCCAATTCAGATTTTCTTTTCTTTCAAACAAAATATTTAACAATCCTAACTTGGACTCCACTTTTCATTTCCTCAGGTTTATAAGTTATACAACTTATTATTTACAATTTCATAAATTCCATGTTGGACTTCGTTCGGTTCAATAATTATAACTTATAGTTATATAACCACTTTGCTATTCAAAATTATATTCACTTCTATTTGGTATCATTTCCAATCTAATTCAACTTTATTTAACTTATCTCAAGTTAAATTTCATATCATACACTTCATTTTAACTTACTTAAGTTTAAATTCAATTCCAAAATTCAGTTTTCGCACTTTCTCACCTTATTAATATCATTCTCAACTTATCAGTTCAAAAACTTAGTTTCTTTCCGGTTTCACAAGACCTTCAAATGAACATCCTAGAATTGAACTACCCGGATTTATTTCAAATCATTTTGAAATCGTAATACACACACACACACACACATATATATCTCTTTTGGTTTAACAAACCATTTCCTTGGAATTTTCAAAGTCAACTTGGTTTTATCCAAAACAATCACTTTGGAATTTTCAACATAACACATGTTTACCAAACAAAAATCTCCATATCAAATTACTATGATAGCAATCCGTCATTTAGAAACTCGATAATGAATACTGATCATGCTGCAGTCATCACTAGGATTATTTTCCAATGACTGAAGTGAGTTCAATGCTTTATCAACTATCAAAATCCATTTAAAAACATTTCCTATTTAAATATATTTCCACAATAGTATTACCATTATTTATTTCAAAACACTTGGAAAACATTTTCGAATTTTCCAGGAATTAAATTTCCAAATTCAGGTTTGAATCAAATTCTAGTTTTAACTCATTTGTATAATTCATACTTATACCTTCTAATTTGGTTATATATGACCATTTCAATTTATAATCTTGCTTTGATTATAATAATAACAACCAAACACATCAATATGCTATAATAGTCTTAGAAAATTACTTCCTTTCCATCAAAATATAATTTGGGTAAAATTATTTCATTACCCACTTTAAAACAATACTATGCCGATTTAACTTGTTCAGAGTTTAGGAACCCTTATCGACACAGTTGTCTTGACCGTACCGACCAGAATTCGTAAGCACTCAACCGATAAGTCAACACAATTTAAAACAATTTATATTCACTATCATATACGTGCCCATATCTATAATACATTCAGACTCATTCTAGGGTACTACTGACCCTATCTCTAATGATTAATCCCCACCAATGCCAAGGTTCTCGCTTAACCTTCGGCTTTGATACCAAGTATGACAACGCGCAAAGAGAGAGGGAGAGAAGATAGAAAGAAGAAACGAAAACAATAACATAGAATCTCATAATCGCAGCGGAATAAAATATAATATATAATAATAGATCTTTATACAAAGAAATAGTAACTGTAATATACTTACAATCATCAGAGTACAACAGTCAACAAATCAATCTGGACAGTTATAATAACTTGTCCTCACAAGTACTGAACATACAGTTCAACACATATAGAAAAATATAATCAAGTACGTGGAATATGCCTGGGACTTCTCCAACTCATCTCTTGAGCTCTATAGCATCCTAACCTGAATCTGCAATACTCGGTGTATGTTACATTCCCATTTTTAAGTCAAATTTAAATGGGCGATTAATTTAATTTTCAGAATTAAATTGTGAATTTAATGATGAATTAATTTGAATTTTCCAAAATTTGAACAAGATATGTGCTTGTTTATTTTATAAATAGATTATAATTTGAAATTTTAATTTGAATTTTTCCAAAATAAATAATATATGTGATTTATATATATATATATATTGATTTTAAATTTAAATTTTGGAATTAAAATTCAAAAATAAATATTTTAGAAAATAAATTGAATACAAATACTCTATATTTTAAGATTCATAAAACTAGTTTTCTAATTATAATATATATATTTGGAAGTTATATTTTGAAATTAATATAATAATTTTTGAATTTTCTATTTGAAAGTTAAAATTCTATATTTTAAAAATAAAATTAAATTATAATATATATGTTTGTTTGTTTATTTATGTATAATTTGTTTTAAAATCATTTTTCTTAAGATAATATAAATATATAGATAAGAGAAAAAAAATATAAATAAATATTAAAAACATAAGAATATGTATATTTGATTTTAACAATTTTTAAAAATGAATTTAAAAACATATAAATATAATTACATGCATTATACATATGTAAACATTATAAAACAAAAGGTAAATATAATTTAAAAATTTAAAAGCATTTAATTACATGTAAAAGACATGTGTAAAAATTTTAAACATACGAATGAACAAATGTAAATTATATAACATAAGAATGAACAAGTGTTAATAATTCTAACATGCGAATTAACAAATGTCACTTGAATTCTTATGTTTATAAATAAATAATAAAAGAAAATCAAAACCATACATATACATTCCTCTAACCCCTTTCTCATTTTTCTTTCACAAAAACTTTCAAACTAAAGAAAATCTGAAGGCAACTACAGACTAGCAGAAAAAAAAGAAAAAAAATCAGAATATAATTAACATCAAGCAACTCCTTCATTTACCTAAATCAAGCAAAACAAGTTCAATGCATTTGAACCTAAAACAATCAAACCTGGAAAAACAAAAGCAATCAAACAATCTTCAACCAGAGTAAGCAATGAATCAGACCATCTCAAAAAAATAGATTCAACTCAGATTCAATCAAAACAAAGTCCAGATCAGTTCAAATATCAATTACCAGATGAAAACACTTCCAATTTTCAGATTTAAAAACTAAGTTCCAGATTAAAAACAAATCTTGTGTTCTCTGTCCAAACCAAAACCAAGTGAGCAAATTATTCCTTTTAAACCCTTAACATGTTCTAATATTCTGATGTTTGCGAGTATCCTTGAAAATTTTGATGAGAAATCTGTTGATAAGTTTATATGTATAAAGATTGATGGGTGCATGTCTATATATATATATATATATATATATATATATATGTTCTTATCTCTGTTGTAAACAACATGCACAAGATTTTCATATAAAAATTCACATCCCAATGTATAAACAGATTCATGTTATAATTATTCAAAGGAAAATGTTTGTGTTAACTAAATCTTGATTTTAAAAATATTTATGAAAATAGCAGGAAATAATTAACTGTAAAATGGTAATATATAGTGGAAAATCATTTCTAGACAAAAATTTAAGTATTTTAATTTCAAGTTGGGTTGTATGTCTGGATTCGAATTCGGAAAATATGATT
Organism: Allium cepa; assembly: GCA_030765085.1. Lineage (NCBI taxonomy): Eukaryota > Viridiplantae > Streptophyta > Magnoliopsida > Asparagales > Amaryllidaceae > Allium > Allium cepa. Next base: position 391,322,319 of record CM060935.1, read on the forward strand.
TTTAGTGAAGGTTTCATAATGTTTAACGTTGGGTTCATCGAGATTTGTCGAGATGAACAGAAGATTAATTTTGCTCAATTCCTGACGGTCACGAAGTCGTACGATGTCGAGGTTGTGGTTGGTGATGGCTAGCGAGTCAGCGATTAGGGGAAAAATGATCGTAGATTTCTCCAATCATCGAGGGGGCAATACGACAAAGATTTATGGGCTTTAACCCAGTTTTGGTCATGGTCGGAAAATGAATTGTTGCATCGTTGTAGACGAACTTGAGGCACTCGAGAGAAGGGGGATCGTTGCTTGTGTTCGAGGCGCAGCTCTGAACGAAGGGGCTGGGGTTTCGGTGGACGTGATCATCGTCGCGGTGAAGTATTGTCGATCTGTGGGCTTCCAGTTTTTGATCGAATGGCTCTTTTCTGTTTTGTTGTTGAATTCATCGATTCGAGGGGACATGTTGGTTGGCAGGGTGATTGACGACTTGTCGAAGGTCGGAAGGTTGGTCGGAGTGGCATGGTTCGGTGATGCACGTGCACAAGTTCATGTTTGTGTCATTATTGTTTATGGCTTCGGGGAGGATGATGGTATCTCGAGTCGAACTCGAGGTACTTTGCAGATTTACTCGAAGACGAGTGAGGCGAAGGGAAACTCGAAGTGAGGCTCGGGTTTTTGCCATATTGCTCGGGTCAATTTATTTTGTTTTATAACCATTTTTTTAAAAGTTAAAACATGAACTGTTTTATAAAAGAAACAAAATGTTTACACAAGTTCAAGTTTTAAAGGTTATTAAAATGTTTTAGTTTCCAAAGGAATGTTTAGTCTAGTTTTTAAAGTGTATTTAGAAAAAATATGTTTACTAAACAATATAAATCAAATTTCCAAAGTGAATTTATTTAAAACAAATTTCAAAGTATAGATAAGTTTTTCAAAAGAAAAAGCGATCAAGTTCCAAAATTAAATTTATTTAAACAGAGTTTTTCAAATAAGTTTTCAAAAAAATGTATAATTATAAGTATAAGAATTTTGAAGTTAAATTGTTTTGATTGGATAATTATTCAATGAAATTAATTAAAAGATTAATTACTTATTGTAATTAATTAAAGGATTAATCAATATGATTAATGATAGAGGTTGAAATTAACGAAAGTAATTAAAAGATAATTACTTAACGGAAGTAATTTAAAAAGATAATTACCCAATGAATTAATTAAGGGTTTATCTTTTGATTAATTAAGGTTTTTGAGTAATTTCTTAATAATAGTTACTTAATGCAATTAAGGGATAATTACTTTATGTAATTACATCAAAGGATAATTAATTAATTAAGATTAATTGATGTAAGTAATTAAAGGTAATTAATTACTTAAAGATAATTTTTGAATTTAAAGTAATTAATTAATGATTGAAGTTGATTAATCAAGTGATTAAAGGATAATTAATTTATGTGTTAATTATTTAAGGTAATTAATTTGAGGAGGATTAATTAATTAAGGGTTAATTAATTAATGAAGTGATAAGGGATGATTTATTAATCAAGGGTTAATTAATTAATGTAATTAATTAAGGATAATTAATTAAATGGTAATTAATTAAGGGTTAATTAATTAATGATACTAAGTATAATTAATCAAAGGATAATTAAATGATTAAAGGTTAATCATTTAATGATTAAAGGTTGATCAATTTAGTAACTGAGATTTTTTTATTAATAATTAAAGGTTGATTAATTTATTATTAAAGGTTAATGAATAAATGATTAAAGGATAATTAATTAAAACGGTTTGTAACTAATTAATGTTAATTAACCAAGATTAGTAATTCATTCATAAGTAATTAATCTGGTTTAAATTTATTATAATTAGATGTTAATTGATCTTACTTATGAATGTTTAATTAATTAATGTTAATTAACCAGGATTAGTAATTCATTCATAAGTAATTAATCTGGTTTAAATTAATTATAATCGGATGTTAATTGATCTTACTTATGAATGTTTGGATTCTATTGAATGTTGAATTGTTTGATATCCCTGATGTATGATGTCTTGTGTTATGATTAAGCTGTGAACTGTGATTTATTAATTTATCTATGGTCAATTTACATATTTATTTGTGAATCTGTGAATGAAGTTAAGCGTTATAGAAGTATACAGCTTATCTATACTATTGTGCTTGAATTAATGATGGTTGTGATATGTTGTTGTTGTGTGTAAAATCCATAGACTACACCACACACACACAAATATGGATTTCACGAGGAAATTGGTTAAGTCATAGATGTTTTGAATTTAAATATTATTTTATTTAAAAATTGAATTTTGAATCCAAATGGTTTTGGAAATGGAATTGAATTGAATATGGAAAGCTTTTGGAAAGGAAATTTTGAAGTTGAAATTTAGTTTGAATATAATATATCTTGTTAAATTTTGAAATCATTTTGGAATTCGTGGTTTGAAAGGGTTGTATAAGTTATACAATATATTTATATGGATTTGAAAATATTTTAAATAAATTATTTTGGGAATTTGAATTTAATTCAAATAGAAATTGCCAATGATATGCCAGTTCGTTGATTTTATGGTTTACACTTTTAAAGGCTATAACTTGTGTATATTTGATCGGATTTTTTCGAAACGAAAAGTATTTTTTTCAAATAAAAATGGCTTTCACTTAAAATAAGAACTTCCTGTTTTTGTTGAAAGGATTTCAAGTTTGAAATGGAAATTGTATTGAAAGCTATGAATAAATCTTTGTTAAAGATATTCATGAATCTTTTGATTTAAAAGACTAAAAATGGGAATTTGTTTAAACCATTCAAAAGAAAAGGTTTTGGGGTAAAAGTTGTAACTTAACTAAGATCCCAATATATCCATATGAATTTTAAATTAAGCGCTCATTATTCGGTTTAGCCTGGAGAGGACTTTATGTCATATAACCCATTTCGAATAATGATACGACGTAAATGGATAGCATTTGAAGACTGGTGGTAAAGACCGAGTATTTTTGAGAATGAAAGAATTACCCGTCGAATGTCTCTGCACTCAGTCGTGCCGGTATAGAGATCTCCATATGTGATGGGGAGTCCGATCACGACTGTTAATACCTGGATTGCAAGGGCTTCTTTGTGAAGTGCCTTCGGTTCTGTTCGAACCTGGAACAGACTTGTATGGATGTATGTCTGACATTACACTTTGATATGTAAAGCTAGTTTCATCAAATACATTTCTGTCTGGTGGCGAAGAATTTATTCTCTTAGCTTAACACCCTTCTCTGAGATGTATGAGCTTAGAGGTTACGTAGTTGATATTTACTAGTAATACATTCCAATTTGGTAATGTGGCATGCTAAGTGCTGCTGATCATTTGTTGATCAAAGCATGGCTTTTGTGAAAAGCATAGCATTGTGGACGAGACCTCATCAGGACCTCACACCCCGAAAATGGTCAAAACAGGAAGAATGCAGCAAGGTTATGAAGGGTCGCGCCCTTTAGGGTATGTCCATTTTCTTCTGGAAAAAGGTAGTATCATGGTGTGGAGCCAAGATATTTAACCTATGTGGTTGTTATTTGTGGGTGAATCCCTGGATAAAGGTCGATAACGACCGAGGAATGGCATACTCATGTCCGTAGTTACCTAGTTACAGAGGTAACCCGGCCTTGTGTTCGCAGAGATCCGGTTAGGTTCTCGGGGCGACCCTCCAGAGGCATACCCATGTTGTGGGGAAGTTCCTTGGCCTAACTATTTATTGGAAATCCAATTATCCAATGCGCGCCTTCTACGGTTTTAGTTGTAGAGCCTCCTATTTAACATGGTAGCTATAGTAGTCATACTATAATGGTACGTATGCTGGCTAAGATTAATGTTATACTTGCAAATGTTTTCTGCATTATGCACTAATAATAATATCAAATGATTATTGCGTATAAAGCATATTTGACTATCATAAGGACAAATCTCCCCCAAGTGTGCGATTGCATTTGTATCTGTAGGAGAGGCCTTATTGTAGTTTTGTTTTCCAAAAAGGCATTGCGGATTTCAATTTTAAATTTTTTTGTTGTTTTTGTTCAAAATAAACTATTTTTGTTTTCTCACACCAGTCCCATGACTGACCTGGAGTTTATTGTTCCCTTCTAAACTCTGGGTGCCCACAATTTTTCATACAAGCAACCTAGAGTCAGATTTTCAGATAATCAGATAGTAGACGTAGATTCGATATCCTTGAAGTCTTTGGATTTTGGCTACCACGTTGTGCTTCTCTTCAACATTCTGGACCGGACTTGCTTAGTTCAACATAATGGTGGTTCGAGCTTTTGGAGTTTGGAGTTTTAGCATTGAAGACATTGTTTTTTCCGCTGCTGTTATCTCCGCTATTGTCTTGTATATCTGATATTGATAATCATTTGTATCAATGTGTTGTATCAAATATTGTATATCAATAAACTCATTCATTTCTTATTCCACCGTGTTGTTGTACTTAATGTGTTATAAGCTCCGGCGAACCAGATTCGACGTTTGAATCTACGGCATTCTAATACGGGTGAAGTATTTGGGTGTCGATTTTCGAAGGTCGAGTCAGGGTCGTCACAAGTGGTATCAGAGCTGAAGGTTGAGTAAGAACTTTAGCTTAGGAGTATAACACATTAGGTGACTCGTTAGAGATAGGGTTACAGATACCCTAGAATGAGTATATCCCTAAGATATCCATCTGTATGCCTTAGTAAATTCTCTTGCTATTCACTGATAGTAAGTAACACTGCAAGAAGAGGACGAGGTAGGGGACATGGGAGTACCACTACAAATGGTCAATACCCTATGAAAATGGGAATAACTTTCTCTATTAATCTTCTTTGTTCATCATTCAATCTCAATTCTTTGGCGATTTCCTGGTAGCTACAAGTAGAAGTTTTGGCGCGGTGGTGGCCCTAAGAATCGGTGTAGAAAAGGTTGTAATTCCTATTTCGTATTCTATTCACCAGTTTTCTATCATCTTTTCGTTTTAGCTTTAATAAATTTGAAATTTTAATTGAAATAAATTGGTTAACGAAATATAAAACTGAATTGGATTGTATCCATATATCTGTCTATTCTTTGGGATCCAGATATATTCTACGAATGGTTAGTTATCCTTTCGGACTAACCAATACCGCAGTATATTTCGTAGACTGGGCGACCCGAATATTTTGTAAAATATAGTATGAGTTCGTTCTCATATATATTGATGATATTCTGATTTGGTAAGCCAAATGCAGAATAAATATTCAGCTTGATCATGAAAGCTATATCTTTGTATGTTTATCTTTTCTTTGATTGTCTCCCTGTCTAGCAAATTTTGAGGACGAAATTTTTTTAAGGGGGGAATCTCTAACATTCCCGTTTTTAAGTAAAATTTTAATGGGTAATTAATTTAATATTCGGAATTAAATTATGAATTTAATGGTGAATTAATTTGAATTTTCCAAAATTTGAACAAGATATACGCTTGTTTATTTATATAAATAGATTATAATTGGAAATTTCCATTTGAATTTTTCCAAAATAGATAATATATGTTGTTTATTTATATATATGTATATATATTGGTTTTAAATTTATATTTTGGAATTAGAATTCAAAAATAAACATTTTAGAAAATAAATTGAATTTAAATACTCTATATTTTAAGATTAATAAAATTTGTTTTCTAATTATAATATATATATTTGGAAGTTATATTTTGAAATTAACATAATAATTTTTGAATTTTCTATTTGAAAGTTAAAATTCTATATTTTGAAAATAAACTTAAAATATAATATATATATATATATATATATATATATGTGTGTGTGTGTTTATTTATTTATGTGTAATTTGTTTTAAAATTATTTTTCTTAAGGTAATATAAATATGTAGATAAGAGAAAAAATATATATAAATAAATATTGAAAACATAAGAATATATATTTGATTTCAACAAATGTTAAAAATGAATTTAAAAATATATAAATATAAATACATGCATTATACATATGTAAATATTATAAAACATAAGGTAAATATAATATAAAAATTTAAAAGCATTTAATTACATGTAAAATACATGTGTAAAATTTTTAAACATTTGAATGAACAAATGTAAATTATATAACATAAGAATGAACAAGTGTTAATAATTCTAACATGCAAATTAACAAATTTCACTTGAATTCTTATGTTTATAAATAAATAATAAAAGAAAATAAAAACCATATATATACATTCCTCTAACCCCTTTCTCATTTTTCTTTCTCAAAATCATTCAAACTAAAGAAAATCTAAAAGAAAACACAGACTAGTAGAAAAAAAGAATAAAAATCAAAACAAATTAAACATCAAGCAACTCCTTCAATTACCTAAATCAAGCAAAACAGGTTCAAAGCATTTGAACTTGAAACAACCGAACCTGGAAAACAAAAGCAATCAAACAATCTTCAATCAAAGCAAGCAATGAATCAGACCATCTCAAACAAATAGATTCAACTCAGATTCAATCAAAAACAAAGTCCAGATCAGTTCAAATATCAATTACCAGATCAAAACACTTCCAGTTTTCTGATTTAAAAGCCAAGTTCTAGACTAAAAATAGAACCTATGTTCTCTGTCCAAACCAAAACTAGGTGAGCAAACTATTCCTTTTAAACCCTTAACATGTTTTAATATTCTGATGTTTATGAGTATCCTTGAAATTTGATGAGAAATCTGCTGATAAGTTTATATGTATAAAGATTGATGGGTGCATGTCTGCATATATACATGTTCATATCTCTATTGTAAACAACATGCATAAGATTTTCATATAAAAGTTCACATCCTAATGTATAAGTAGTTTCGTGTTATAATTCTTAAAAGGAATATGTTTGTGCTAACTAAATCTTGATTTTAATAATATTTATGAAAATAATTAGGAAATAATTAACTGTAAAATGGGAATATATAGTGGAAAATCATTTCTAGACAAAAATTTACGTATTTTAATTTCAAGTTGGGTTGTATGTCTAGATTTGAATTTGAAAAATACGATTTTTGGTGAAGGTTTCATAATTTTTAACGTGGGTTCGTCGAGATTTCTCGAGATGAACAGAAGATGAATTTTGCTCGATTTCTGATGATCACGAAGTCGTACGATCTCGGAGTTATGGTCGGTGATGGCTAGCGAGTCAGCGATTTGGGGAAAAATGATTGGAGAGTTCTCCAATCATCGAGGCGGCAGTATGACAAATATTTAGGGTTTTAAACCTAGTTTTGGTCATGGTCGAAAAATGAATTGTTTCATCGCCGTGGGCGAACTTGAGGCGATCACAAGAAGGGGGATTATTGCTTGGGTTCGAGGCGCAGCTCTGGACGAAGGAGCTGGGGTTCTGGTGGACGTGATCGTCATCGCGGTGAAGTTTTATCGATCTGCGAGATTCTTGTTTTTGATCGAATGGCTCCTTTCCGTTTTAATGTCAAATTCATCGATTTAATGGGGTCGTGCTAGTCAGCAAGGTGGTCGACGATTTGTCGAAGGTCGGAAGGTCGGTCAGAGTAGCATGGTTCGCTAGTGCACGTGCACAGGTTCATGTTTGTGTCGGTATTGTTATGGCTTCGGGGAGGATGATGGTATCACGTGTCGAACTCGAAGTACTTTGCAGATTTACTCGAAGGCGAGCAAGGTAAGGGAAACTCATAGTAATGCTTGGGGTTTTTGCAGTTTTGCTCGGGACATTTTGTTTTGTTTTATTACCATTTTTTTAAAAGTTAAAAGATGAACTGTTTTATAAAAGAAACAAAATGTTTCACAAGTTCAAGTTTTAAAAGTTATTAAAATGTTTTAGTTTCCAAAGGAATGTTTAGTCTAGTTTTTAAAGTGTATTTATAACGAATATGTTTTCAAAACAATATAAATCAAATTTACAAAGTGAATTTATTTAAAACAAGTTTTAAAGTATAGATAAGTTTTTCAAAAGAAAAAGTGATCAAGATCCAAAATTAAATTTATTTAAACCGAGTTTTCAAGTCAGTTTTCAAAAAAATGTATAATTATAAGTATAAGAATTTTGAAGTTAAATTTTTTCCATCGGATAATCATTCAATGAAATTAATTAAAAGATTAATTACTTATTGTAATTAATTAAAGAATTAATCAATATGATTAATCAAAGAGTTGGAAATTAACGAAAGTAATTAAAAGATAATTCCTTAATGGAAGTAATTTAAAAAGATAATTACCCAATGAATTAATTAAGGGTTTATCTTTTGATTAATTAAGGTTTTTGAGTAATTTCTTAATAATAATTACTTGATGCAATTAAGGGATAATTACTTTGTGTAATTACATTAAAGGATAATTAATTAATTAATTAAGATTAATTGATGTAAGTAATTAAGGGTAATTAATTACTTAATGATAATTTCTTAATTTAAACTAATTAATTAATGATTAAAGTTGATTAATCAAGTAATTAAAGGATAATTAATTTATGTGATTAATTAATTAAGGTAATTAATTTGAGGAGGATTAATTAGTTAAAGGTTAATTATTTAATGAAAGTGATTAAGGGAAGATTTATTAATTAAGCGTTAATTAATTAATGTAATTAATTAAGGATAATTAATTAAACGGTAATTAATTAAGGGTTAATTAATTAGTGTAATTAAGAATAATTAATCAAAGGATAATTAAATGATTAAAGGTTGATCATTTAATGATTAAAGGTTGATTAATTTATTAACTGAGATTGATTAATTAATAATTAAAGGTTGATTAATTTATTATTAAAGGTTAAAGAATAAGTGTAAAGGATAATTAACTAAAATGGTTTGTAATTAATTAATGTTAATTAACTAGGATTAGTAATTCATTCATAAGTAATTAATCTAGTTAAATTAATTATAATCATATATTAATTGATCATACTTATGAATGTTGAATTGTTTGATATCCCTGATGTGTGATGTTCTGTGTTATGATTAAGCTGTGAACTGTGATTTATTTATCTATCTGTGATGAATTTACATATTTATTTTCGAATCTATGAATGAAGATAAGCATTATAAAAGTATACCGCTTATCTATATTATTGTGCTTGAATTAACGATGGTTGTGATATGTTGTTGTTGTGTGTAAAACCCCTGGACTACACCACACACACACAAAAATATGGATTTCATGAGGAAATTGGTTAAATCACAGATGTTTTGAATTTAGATATTATTTTATTTAGAAATTGAATTTTGAATCCAAATGGTTTTGGAAATAGAATTGAATTGAATATGGAAATCTTTTCGAATGGAAATTTTGAAGTTGAAATTTAGTTTGAATATAATATATCTCATTAAGTTTTGAAATCATTTTGGAATTCGTGGTTTGAAAGGGTTATATAAGTTATACAATATATTTATATGGATTTAAAAATATTTTAAATAATTTTTGTTGTGAATTTGAATTTAATTCAAATAGAACTTGCCGATGATACGGCAGTTCGCTAATTTTCTGGTTCATACTTTTAAAGGCTTTAACTTGTGTATATTTGATCGGGTTTTTCCGAAATGAAAAGTATTTGGTTTCAAATAATAATTTCTTTCATTTAAAATAAGAATTTCCAGTTTTTGTTGAAAGGATTTCAAGTTTGAATTGGAAATTGTATTGAAAGCTATGAACAAATCTTTGTTAAAGATTTTGATGAATCTTTTGGTTTAAAGATTAAAAATGGGAATTTGTTTAAACCATTCAAAAGAAAAGGTTTTGGGGTAAAAGTTGTGACTTAACTATGATCCCAATATATCCATATGCTTTTTAAATTAAGCGCTCATTATTCGGTTTAGCCGGAAGAGGACCTTATGTCATATAACCATTTCCGAATAATGATACGATGTAAATGGATAGCATTTGAAGACCGGTGGTGAAGACCGGGTATTTTCGAGAACGAAAGGATTACCCGTCGAATGTCTCTGCACTAAGTCACGCCGGTATAGAGATCTCCATATGTGATGGGGGGTACGATCTGGATTGTGAATACCCGGATTGCAAGGGCTTCTTTGTGAAGTGCCTTCGGTTCTGTTCGAATCCGGAACAGACTTGTATGGATGTATGTCTGACATTACACTTTGTGATGTAAAGATGGTTTCTATCAAATACATTTATGTTTGGTGGTGGAGAATTTATTCTCTTAGCTTAACACCCTTCTCTGAGACGTACGAGCTCAAAGGTTACGTAGTTGATATTTACCAGTAATGCATTCCTAATTTGGTAATGTGGCATGCTAAGTGATGCTGATCATTTGTCAATCAAAGCATGGCTTTGTGAAAAGCGTAGCTTTGTGGACAAGACCTCACATCTCGGAAATGGTCGAAACAGGAAGAATGCAGCAAGGTTATGAGGGTCATGCCCTCTAGGGAAATCCATTTCCTTCTGGAAAAAGGTGTTATCATGGTATGGAGCCTAGATATTTAACCTATATGGTTGTTGTTATTTGTTGGTGAATCCGGGGATAAAGGTCGGTAACGACCGGGGAATGGCATACTCGTGTCAGTAGTTACCTAGTTACAGAGGTAACCCGGCCTTCTGTTGGCAGAGATCCGGTTAGGTTCTCGGGGTGTCCCTCCAGAGGCGTACCCATGTGGTGGGGAAGTTCCTTGGCCTGACCATTTGTTGGAAATCCAATTATCCAATACGCACCTTGTATGGTTTTAGTTGTAGAACCTACCATTTAACATAGTACCAATAGTAGGCATACTATAATGGTACGTATGCTAGCTAAGATTAATATTATACTTGCAAATGTTCTCTGCACTATGCACTAATAATAATATCAAATGATTTTCGCTATCAAGCATATTTGACTATCATAAGGAGAAATCTCCCCCAAGTATGCGATTGCATTGTGTGTGTGCCGGGATACCTTATGGTAGTTTCAGAAAAGCATTGCGGATTTCAGTTTTAAATTCTTTTTGTTGTTTTTGTCCAAAATAAACTGTTTTCGTTTGCTCACACCAGTCCCATGACCGACCTTGAGTTTATTGTTCCCTTTCTAAACTCTGGGTGCCTATAATTTTCCACACGGGCAGCCTAGAGTCAGATTTTCGGATAATCGGATAGTTGATGTAGATAGATATCCTTTAAGTCTTTTGATTTTGGCTATCACATGTGCTTCTCTTCAACATTCTAGACCGGACTTGCTTAGTTCAACATGATGGTGGTTCGAGCTTTTGGAGTTTGGAGTTTTAGCATTGAAGACATTGTTTTTTCCACTGTTGTTGTCTCCACTGTTGTGTTGTATTTTTGATATTGATAATCATTTGTATCAATGTGTTATATCAAATATTGTATATCAATAAACTCATTCATTTCTTTTTCTTCTGTTTTATTGTACTTAATGTGTTGTAAGCTATAGTGAACCAGATTCGACATTTGAATCTACGACATTCGAATACAGGTGAAGTATTTGGGTGTCGATTTTCAAAGGTCGAGTCAGGATCGTTACAGTCTGACCCGAGTATTATAATAAAATAACACCCGAGTCAGTCTGGAAAATCATCCTGAGAACTCAATTTGAATTTATTATTGTTATCAAGATCTTTCCAAAAAAGGTACCTTGTAAGACCCCGTTACACATAAATACGACGGATTTATACCTCACAATAACCAAAACATTTTGCATCAAAATCATCTGATATTATAATTGTGTCTATAGAAAATAAACTATAAAATTGTTGAAATGCTTGCATCTCACGTTTCAACATAATTGGTATACAACTAAAAACTGTAAAGCTGGTAATGGATGTTGGATTTCACATAATGACAGGGCTACTGGGGTATACCCGCCACTGTACACCTCTAGAAAAATGCACCGAGATCGAACCTATCAAACCTTACCAATATAAGACCAGCCTACCCCTTACTAGATAGTACCGAATATGATCACCACAAATGGGCCCCAAAACACGACAACAGCTAAATAGTGATGATGATAAATTTCCACCCTAGATGGCTGACGATCGTACCCTAATAGGAATAACCCATATAGCCTTGCTGCGCCTCCCCTATTTTAGTCATTACCGGTTGATGAGGCTTGAGGCTACGTTTTACCTTAAGAATAACATTCATACTTAGAATGCTAACACTACCTTCCAGGCGACAATGCAAGGTTAGCATTCATCCATACAAGTTGTCCTAGGTCTGGACAAACCGAATCTCCAAGATCAGAGTCTTCATTATCTTCACCATATTATAATTCATAACGCACAAATCGAATCGAAGTGGTTTTCGGATAATTAAATCTGATCCCGTTCTCTTCGAAACGATCAACGTAATTAGCCAGATTTGTTTCGCAACGAGATAATTTCGAGCCATATCTTCTTTCAACACCTAGAAATATTTCCAAATACAATTCATAATTCATTACTTAGAAAAATATTTCCAAATAAATCATTTTGTCATTACAACATTTCCAAAACCTTCATTCCTATACTTAGAAATTATTAGAAGTCTATTTTTCTAAATCATTGTAATATCCATATTTGAAAACATTATCATCACTTATCTCATAAATCTTTGGAATTTTATTAATTCATTTACAATTTCCAAAAATAGATTATACTTATTTATAATCTCAACTAACAATTTATAACTTCTTTTACGAATTCAGATTCATTTTCGAAGTTCCCATATTTAACATTTGGAAATTTGCTTAAGTCTCCAAAATCCATTATAAGATTTCTCTTATAAAATCTCATTCCTTAAATAAAACCCAATTTACAAATCTCGAGAGTATTTATAAATAACTTCAACAAAATTCCAAAACTCTATATTTATAAAAATAAGTATCTTAAAGGCTAATAAAAAATTGCAACCACATTTAAGTAATTATTTAAAATATCTAAACCCCTTTTAAATAAAAAAACAAGAACTAATTTCCAATTTATTTATAAATAATACTAATCGATTTACAAAGCTTGTTTACAAAACATAAGATTCATTTCAACAAATTTAAATATTTGAATAGCTAACTTTCTGAAATATTTTAATCTAAATAATAATTTTTAAACTACATAGTTTAATGAATAAAATTCCTTTTCTGGAAACAAAACTTATTCTTGGAAAAAAATTATTTTTAAAATTCAATATGGCTGATTTTATGCTTATAAATCTCTCTCGATTTATCACAAATCAATGTACTTTCCAGTTTCACAACTATTTCCAAATTCTAAAATAGAATCCACTATTTCTTTCTAAATCGAATTCCATATTTCATTTTAAATTCACATAGTAAATTTATATTCCCAATTTATCAAATGATAATCATACCACTTGTAACGGACCCTGATTCGACCTTCGAAAATCGACACCGGATACGACACTTGCATTCAAATGCCGCAGATTCAAACGTCGAATCTGGTTCGCCGGAGCATATAACACATTAAGTATAACAACACAACGGAAGAAAGAAATGGATATCATTGATATACAACATTGATACAATATCCAAATACAACAATGATATCAAAATCAAAGATACAAGAATATCAAAGACCATAAACAGCAGCGGAAAACAAATAGCCAAAAGTGATAACTCAAATATCAAACTGCAACTCCAATCCAATGCTCCAAACTACGAGCTTGAACCACCATCAAGTTTCACCAAGCTAAGCAAGTCTCGTCCAAACCAAATACTTCAATATCCAAAGTCTTCATAGAATACCAAAGAGAAAGCCGAAAGCTACCGAATAGATATCTATATCTGAAAAAACCCAACTCTAGACTGTACGTGTGGAAAATAGTGGGCACCCAGAGTTTAGCAAAGGAACAATAAACTCCGGGTCAGTTATGGGACTAGTATGAGCAAACAAAAACAGTTGGTCTTTAAAACAAACAATAAGAGATTTAGAATAAATCTGCAATGCTTTTTAGAAAATGAAACTACCATAAGGCCTCCCGCCACACACACAATGCAAACGCAGAATTGGAGGAGATTTCTCCTTATGATAGTCAAATATGCTTGATACGAGAAAATTTATTTTATATTATTATTATAAGTGCACGGTATGGAAAATCATTTCAAAAGTATAATATAAATCCTAGCCAGCATAGACATTCTGAACTATGCCTACTATAGCTACCATCTAAACAGTGGTGACCACCATAAGTAAATGGTAAGTTCTACAACTAAAACCGTACAAGGCGCGGATTGAAGAATGGATTTCCAACAAATGGTCAGGATAAGGAACTTCCTGGGCCATATGGGAACGCCTCTGGAGGGACGCCCCGAGAACCTAATAGGATCTTTGCCAACACAAGGCCGGGTTACCTTTGTAACTAGGTAACTACTACACGAGTATGCCATCCCCTGGTCGTAACCGACCTTTATCCTGGGATTCACCAACAACCACAAAGTAATAAATTTGCAGTAACCACATAGGTTAAGTATCTGGGCTCCATACCATGATACCACCTCTATCCAGAAGGAAATGAACATACCCTCAGGGGCGCTACCGCCAAATAATCTTGCTGCTTTCTTCCTATTTCGACCATTCCGGGTTGTGAGGTTCGACGAAGTCTTGTCCATAAAGCTACGCTTTTCACAAAAGCTATGCTTCGATCAACAAATGATCGGCAGAACTTCGTATGCCACATTACCAAATTGGGAATGTATCGCTGGTAAATATCAATTACATAACCTCTGAGCTCGTACGTCTCAGAGAAGGTTGTTAATCTAAGAGAATAAATCTCCGTCACCAAACAGAAATGAATTTGATAGAAACCGGTTTTACATCTCAAAGTGTAATGTCAGACATACATCCATACAAGTCTTTTCCGGGTTCGAACAGAACCGAAGGCACTTCCGAAGAAGCCCTTGCAATCCGAGCATCTTCAATCCCGATCGGACTCCCTATCACATATGGAGATCTCTATACCGGAGCAACTCAATGTAGAGTCATTCGATAGGTTATTCTATCGTTCTCAAAGACACCTGGTCTTCACCACCGTCTTTAATTGCTATCCATTTACGACATATCACATATTCGGAATGGGTTATATGACACAAAGGTCCTCTTCCGGCTAAACCGAATAGTGAGCGCAATATTTAAAAACCATATGGATATAGGATTTCAGTTAAGTCACAACTTTTAAAATCCAAAACTTTCCTTTCAAATGGTTTAAGACAAATTACCATTCCCAATCTTTTAAACAAAAAGATTTATTTCAAAAACCTTCAATGGTTTAAACAATTTCCACATTTAAATCTTCTAAACAAAAGATTCGCTTGTAAGACCCCTTTCAATTTTAAACAAGGTTCACCAATCTTTGACAAAGATTCATTTATAATCTTTCAAAACAATTCCATTTCAAGTTGGATTAACTCATCCGGTCTTTAAATCAAAGACTCTTTTCATAGCTTTCAAAAAAATTTCATTTCAATTTGAAATCTTTTCAACAAAAATTGGAAATTCTTTCTTTATATGTAAGCTATTATAATTTGAAAACCAATAGTTTTCATTTCGGAAAAATCTGATTACATTTGCACGAGTTAAAGCCTTTTAAGTTTAAACTTGGGTTAAATTCAAATTTCCAAAACAATACTTTGGAAATGGTTTAAAATCCATATTATATAACTTGTATATCCTTTTTATACCATCATTTTCAAACAAAAAATTCAATTCAAATTTTGAATTCAAATTTAAATCAAATTATTTAAATTTTAAAACATAAGCAAGTTATTCAAAATAACTTTTATCTTCAAACCCCTTTTCAAAAGCTTTTCAACCCAATTCCATTCCCAAAACAATTTGGATTCAAAATAATTCCACTTTAAAAATTTGTGACTTAACCAATTTCCTCGTGCAATCCATATTTGTGTGTGTATGGTGTGGTCCAGGGGTTTTACCCAATAGTGAAACAACAATCATCACACCACTGATTAAAGCGCATAAATATCGATAAGCGGTATAAACTTTAATGCTTATCTTCATTCACAGATTCATAGATAAAGTAAATTTATCAATAACAAAGATTCATCGTTACGATTCGATGTGGGTTTCGGATAACTAACTGGGATCAGACTCCCTGTCGCATCGAATTTCAAGTGCCGTTTTACGGGCCAAGCGGTTTCCATATCTACACAGAAACAATCACAAATATTACAATTCAGCACAAAGCAATTCATATCTCATAGCATTACAATTACATATCAAATATATCAACCATCATACAGCATTTAATAACAATCAACATCTTTGATTAAGGTGAATAAAACGTGTGGTTTTAAAATTTATTACCCACATAATTACTTTCATTAGTAATCTTTAACCAATGATTAATTATCATTAACTACAATTGATTAAGTCTTAATCACTTTCATTAATTAATCATTTCCTTAATTAATTATCTCAATTAATTAACCCTTAATTGTAATGAATTAAACCTTAATTTCTTATTCATTAATTAATTAATTTAATTAATAAACCTTTAAATATTTATTAATTAAATCTTAATTATAATTAATTATCCTTAATTGATTAATTAATAGATTTATTATTCCTTCATTAATTACAATAATTAATTACACCTTAATTAATTATGGTTTCCTAATCACTTTAAGCAAATTAACCTTTAATCAATTATTCTCAATTTAATTATCTTAATTGATTAACCACATTAATTAAAACATCTCTTACTTAATCAAAGCATAAAAAAACAATTTGCTTTCAAATTTATTTTAAATTTCATTTTAAATTTAAGATTTAAAACGAATACAAAATTAATCTTAAACAAAGTTTTAACAACAATTCAAAAACCTTTCTATCTCACAAGTTAAAGAATATTCATTTTATAAAAGAGATTTTAAAGGATTTTAAACGAAATTCATTTTTAAATTCAAATCAATTAAAAACAAACTTTAACAAACAAAATTGTTAAATCATTTTAAATTTAAAACTTTCATTTATTTCAAAAACTGGAATACATATTAAATTTTTGATTCTAGATTACTTAGATTCAAAAACTTATTACCTTTACACTTCATTTTAAATTTCAAATCATTCAACCATTTTAAAAGTAGTTAAACAATTTAAATTTAAAAACTTTATTTTTATTTTAAAAACTGAGATTCAAGCTCACACTCCAGATTTTAACACTTATATTTAACTTATTTAACCCTTTACTTACAATTCAACTTTTAGTTTTAAATCCCTGCCAAATTCACTTTAAATATTTAAAGGTGTTAAAACAAATTTAAATTTCAAAAACTTAAATTATTTCAAAACCTAGGTTCAAACTTACATAAAGTCAGATTCAAAATTAGGTTTAAGATTTAGTTTAAAACTTTGATTATCATTTTTAAACTTCAGTTAAAATTTTAAAATAAAACCCTTCATGTTTCTGTTGAAACCCGTATCAATTTTTTTTTACCCGAGGCAAACTTAATTCACTTCGAGCCAAAAACCGACTTCCCCGAGAGAAACTTCCCAACACTCCAAGTCAATCATAAATAAACACGAGCACAATCCAAACAAAATCACCCTCACTAGAACATCAATGCACCGTGCACATGCACAGTTCCATTGATCACCTCAGAACATCAACGATGATCTTCCCATACCACTCATCATCCAAACATTCTAATACGATCATCAGATCATACCTCAAATCTCGAAGTTGAATTTGAGACGACGTAATCGAACCTAGAACAGCTGAAATCCTCCTCAACCAAACCTATCAACGTCTCGCCCCTTCAACTCTGGCCACCTGAGCACCAGCGACTTTGGCCACGAATTCGTGAACTACCCAACTATCACCCCCCAAAAACTCATAACACTCGATCCATCCAATAGGCCTTGGTGATCGATTCACTCTACCTAGTTAAAACTAGGGTTCCAACCTTCAAACCACAACCACCACCTCCACAATTCTCTGATCATCTTCCAGTTATATTTCCCCACTTCCCTGATCACTCTACTACCTTCAGAAAGAATCGCGACACCCCAGATCACAGAAATGACCAGAAAACTCCCCAAAACCCATTTCTGGTTAAACCAGAAATGCCCACTCAATCCCAAATTAAAAATTATGATTTTAGTGTTACAAATCATGTTTAAGTTTATGAATTCCAATTATAATCCTGAATTTATGAATTTCAAAGTTTGGGTTTTGACACATTGTTATATTTTTGCTCAGTCATTTGATTCCCTGATAATTTCCAGATAAACTTCAATATCTTCAAACTGAGTATAATTTTATTCACAATTTTGAGATGAAACAACAAGTTTTGTTTATAACTTAAGTTTTAAACAGAGATCAACTCAAGAGTTTTTAATTTAAATTAAAACAAGAACCTTTTTTTAATGTATATTAATTCTTCCTGGTAGTTTAGAAACAAAACATACTCAAGCTATTTTTAAAACTTAAATCTGGATTGTATAAACAATTTCATTTAAATCCTAAAGTCTAAGATAAATTTGAGAAGGAGATTTTTGGTTTAAGAATAGGGTTCGCAAGCCTGTAGTCCAACAAAGGTCAACATAGCCTATAAGTCAAACAGCACATCCTAAATTTATATTCAAGCAAACACATTCCTATTCATACAGAAAATTTTCTCAGCACACTTGCAAGATCACATCAGAATTTAAGCTTTAGCAAAGTAGATTGCTCACAGATTCACAGCATTGGGTAAACAAAACTGGTTTTTAAAAAGAATTGAAGTTGCTCGCCTGAAGTTTGATGTTTGAAAGAAGAGACAATTTTTTTTAAATCTGGGATTTTGATTTAGCTTACTTGATTTGTTTTCACTTCTGCTTTGATTTTGAACTTGATCTGCTTTGAACTTTTGCATGCTCAATTCCTTTTTGAACAGATTTTTTTGTTTTAAATTTGAGATGATGATCAGAAAGGAACCCGAGCCTGGAATTTCTACTTGTTGAAACTGATGTTGTTGAAAAATCTTTGTTTTATTTACTGATTACAACATTAAACTCCAAATTTCTTTTAAAAGGAAATTTACTTGCCTTTGAGTTGATTTGCTTTCAGATTGAAAACCTTTGCATTCTTGAATTCTAAACTGCCATTTCTTCCTTCTGTTTTCCTTCTGTTTTCCAGATCTTTGAAATGCTTTAGTTTTTTTGAAAGATCTGGAACTTGCTTTGCTTTGAATTTTGCATGTTTTCCAGGCTTGATATATGAAGATACTTTTCATAAAACTGGAGTTGATTATGATCTGCAATTCCAGGTTCCCCCATTTCTTGCTTATGCATGTTTATAAAATTTATTTAAAAGAAAAATTTACTCCTTTGTATGTTATTTACATTTTAATTTAAAAGAAAATAAATTTAAATGCCACTTGTTATTTTGTATTAACACTTGTTATTACATGATCTCATTTGGTTTACATTTTTCATTTTGTGATAAACTTATGTTTAGACCTTGTTTCTAATATATTTGCAAGTTATGCTTTGAACCTTAATTTATTTAATATTTACAAACTTATATTAGGAATCATATTTTAAAATGGTTTGATTCCAATTTATACTAATTATGGGTTAAATGTTATGTACTTATAAATTTAAGAAAAAGTAGTAAACCTTTTATTCATTTTCAAACAATTGTACCTTTAAATAAATATTCATCAATATACATAAATAAACATGTATACATATATGTACATTAGAACTTATTCTTTAAATGGCTTTTAGAAATTTAAATTAGAAAACAATTTCTTATTATCTTTAAAATATAGTTTTAAGTCCAATTTATTTTCTAAGATATTTATTTTGAAAAACTCTATTAAATTCACAAATTAATTTAAAAAAATTAATTCAATTATCAAATTAGACTGGGCTAAAATCCGAGGATGTTACAGATTCCCCCCTTAGAAAATTTCGTCCTCGAAATTTGTAAGGGAGATAACAAACATCAAATGATAGATAGAGAGATGAATTATCAGATCAAACTGAATATCTATTCTGCATTTGGCTTCCCAAACCAGAATATCAATAATGGATACAAGAACGAATCAAGATACTCGGGGCATCAGAACTATGAATATACAGGAATATTGGTTAGTTCAAAGAAGTAACTAACGATTCGTAGAATATATTGACACACAAAAGAATAAATAAATGAATTTAATCTTCCATAGTTCTCAAACACTGGGTATGGATTCCAAGCTCAAGTCGGAATACCCCAAAGAATAGACAAATATATGGATACAATTCCAAAATTTTAGTTTAAACAACCAAAATATATCTGTCAACCATAGCAACCAAAGCAAACAATTCATCAAAACAAACAATTCTGACCCATCTGGAGTTTATGTCCCATGTCAACTCATCCTTTGATTTAACCAAAATAATGATCTCCTATCAAAGCTTCTCCCTCGAGCTGCAATGAGGCCATCAAAGAATTGAAAAGAGATGATGAACAAAAGAGATTGATAGAGAAAGTTGTTTCCATTGTTGTTGTAGGGCATTAACCATATTGGTATTTCCCTGTCCCCTATCTTGTCCTCTTCTCGCACTCATACTCACTATAGGTGGATAGTAAGAGAATTTACTGAGGCATACGAATGGATATCTCAGGGATATACTCATTCTAGGGTATACTTCGCCCTATCTCTAATGAGTTACTTAATGTGTTATACTCCTTAGCTAAAGTTTCAACCTTCAGCTCTGATACCAAATGTAACGGACCCTGACTCGACCTTCGAAAATCGGCACCGAATACGACACTCGTATTCAATTGCCGCAGATTCAAACGTCGAATCTGGTTCGCCGGAGCTTATAACACATTAAGTATAACAACATAGCGGAAGAAAGAAATGAATATCATTGATATACAACATTGATACAATATCCAAATACAACAATGATATAAAAATCATAGATACAAGAATATCAGAGACCATAAACAACAGTGGAAAACAAGTAGCCAAAAGAGATAACTCAAATATCAAACTGCAACTCCAATCCAATGCTCCAAACTACGAGCTTGAACAACCATCAAGTTTCACCAAGCTAAGCAAATCTCGTCCAAACCAAATACTTCAATATCCAAAGTCTTCAAAGAATACCAAAGAGAAAGCCGAAAGCTACCGAATAGATACCTACATCTGAAAAACCCAACTATAGACTCCCCGTGTGGAAAATAGTGGGCACACAGAGTTTAGGAAAGGAACAATAAACTCCGGGTCAGTTATGGGCTTGGTATGAGCAAACAAAAACAGTTGGTCTTTAAAACAAATAACAAGAGATTTAGAATAAATCCGCAATGCTTTTTAGAAAATGAAACTACCATAAGGCCTCCCGCCACACGCACAATGTAAACGCAGAATTGGAGAAGATTTCTCCTAATGATTGTCAAATATGCTTGATACGAGAAAATTTCTTTTATATTATTATTATAAGTGCACCGTATGGAAAATCATTTCGAAAGTATAATATAAATCTTAGCCAGCATAGACATTCCGAACTATGCCTACTATAGCTACCATCTAAACAGTGGTGACCACCATAAGTAAATGGCAGGTTCTACAACTAAAACCGTATAAGGCGCGTATTGAAAAATGGATTTCCACCAAATGGTCGGGCTAAGGAACTTCCTAGGCCACATGGGTACGCCTCTGGAGGGACGCCCCGAGAACCTAACCGGATCTCTGCCAACACAAGGCCAGGTACCTCTGTAACTAGGTAACTGCTAAACGAGTATGCCATCCCCCGGTCGTAACCGACCTTTATCCCAGGATTCACCAACAACCACAAAGTAATAAATTTGCAGCAACCACATAGGTTAAGTATCTGCGCTCCATACCATGATACCACCTCTATCCAGAATGAAATGAACATACCCTCAAGGTGCGCTATCCCCGAATAACCTTGCTGCATTCTTCCTGTTTCGACCATTCCGGGTTGTGAGGTTCGACGAAGTCTCGTCCACAAAGCTACGCTTTTCACAAAAGCCATGCTTCGATCAACAAATGATCAGCAGCACTTTGTATGCCACATTACCAAATTGGGAATGTATCACTGGTAACCATCAATTACATAACCTCTGAGCTCGTACGTCTCAGAGAAGGGTGTTAAGCTAGGAGAATAATTCTCCGTCACCAAATAGAAATGTATTTGATAGAAACCGGTTTTACATCTGAAAGTGTAATGTCAGACATACATCCATACAAGTCTGTTCCAAGTTCGAACAGAACCGAAGGCACTTTCGAGGAAGCCCTTGCAATCCGGGCATCTTCAATCCCGATCGGACTCCCCATCACATATGGACATCTCTATACCGGAGCAACTCAGTGCAGAGACATGACAGGTTATCCTATCGTTCTCAAAGACACCCAGTCTTCACCACCGTCTTCAATTGCTATCCATTTACGACATATCACATATTCAGAATGGGTTATATGACACAAAGGTCCTCTTCCGGCTAAACCGAATAGTGAGCGCAATAATTAAAAACCATATGGATATGGGATTTCAGTTAAGTCACAACTTTTGAAATCCAAAACTTTCCTTTCAAATGGTTTAAACCAAATTACCATTCCCAATCTTTTTAAAAAAAGATTTATTTCAGAAACCTTCAATGGTTTAAACAATTTCCACATTTAAATCTTTTAAACAAAAGATTCACTTGTAAGACCCCTTTCAATTTTAAACAAGGTTCACCAATCTTTGACAAAGATTCATTTATAATCTTTCAAAACAATTCCATTTCAAGTTGGATTAACTCATCCGGTCTTTAAATCAAAGATTCTTTTCATAGCTTTCAAAACAATTTCATTTCAATTTGAAATCTTTTCAACACAAATTGGAAATTCTTTCTTTATATGAAACCTATTATTATTTGAAACCAATAGTTTTCGTTTCAGAAAAATCTAATTACATTTGCACTAGTTAAATCCTTTTAAGTTTAAACTTGGGTAAAATTTAAATTTGAAATGGTTTAAAACCTATATTATATAACTTGTATATCCTTTTTAAACAATCATTTCCAAACAAAGAATTCAATTCAAATTTTGAATTCAAATTTAAATCAAATTCTTTAAATTTTAAAACCTAGGCAAGTTATTCAAAATAACTTTTATCTTCAAACCCCTTTTCAAAAGCTTTTCAACCCAATTCCATACACAAAACTATTTGGATTCAAAATAATTCAACTTTAAAAATTTGTGACTTAACCAATTTCCTCTTGCAACCCATATTTGTGTGTGTATGGTGTGGTCAAGGGGTTTTACCCAATGGTGAAACAACAATCATCACATCACTGATTAAAGCGCATAAATATCGATAAGCGGTATAAACTATAACGTTTATCATCATTCACAGATTCATAGATAAAGTAAATTTATCAATAACAAAGTTTCATCGTCACAATTCGATGTGGGTTTCGAATAACTAACTGGGATCCGACTCCATGTCGCATCGAATTTCAAATGCTGTTTTACGGCCCAAGGGATTTCCATATCTACACAGAAACAATCAAAAATATTACAATTCAGCACAAAGCAAGTCATATCTCGTAGCATTACAATTACATATCAAATATATCAATCCATCATACAGCATTTAATAACAATCAACATTTTTGATTAAGGTGAATAAAACGTGTGGTTTTAAAATTTATTACCCACATAATTACTTTCATTAGTAATCTTTAATCAATGATTAGTTATCATTAACTACAATTGATTAAGTCTTAATCACTTTCATTAATTAATCATTTCTTTAATTAATTATATCAATTAATTAACCGTTAATTGTAATTAATTAAACCTTAATTTCTTATTCCTTAATTAATTACTTTAATTAATAAACCTTTAATTATTTATTAATTAAATCTTAATTATAATTAATTATCCTTAATTGATTAATTAATAGATTTATTATTCCTTAATTAATTGAAATAATTAAATACTCCTTAATTAATAATGGTTTCCTAATCACTTTAAGTAAATTAACCTTTAATCAATTATTCTCAATTTAATTATCTTTATTGATTAACCACATTAATTAAAACATCTCTTACTTAGTCAAAGCATAAAAAACAATTTGCTTTCAAATTTATTTTAAATTTCATTTTAAATTTAAGATTTAAAACGAATACAAAATTAATCTTAAACAAAGTTTTAACAACAATTCAAAAACCTTTCTATCTCACAAGTTAAAGAATATTCATTTTATAAAAGAGATTTTAAAGAATTTTAAACGAAATTCATTTTTAAATTCAAATCAATTAAAAACACACTTTAACAAACAAAATTGTTAAATCATTTCAAATTTAAAACTTTCATTTATTTCAAAAATTGGAATACATATTAAATTTTTGATTCCAGATTACTTAGATTCAAAAACTTATTACCTTTACACTTCATTTTAAATTTCAAATCATTCAACCATTTTAAAAGTAGTTAAACAATTTAAATTTAAAAACTTTATTTTTATTTTAAAAACTGAGATTCAAGCTCACACTCCAGATTTTAACACTTATATTTAACTTATTTAACCCTTTACTTACAATTCAACTTTCAGTTTTAAATCCCTGCCAAATTCACTTTAAATATTTAAAGGTGTTAAAACAAATTTAAATTTCGAAAACTTAAATTATTTCAAAACCTAGGTTCAAACTTACATAAAGTCAGATTCAAAATTAGGTTTAAGATTTAGTTTAAAACTTTGATTATCATTTTTAAACTTCAGTTAAAATTTTAAAATAAAACCCTTCATGTTTCTGTTGAAACCTGTATCAATTTTTTTTACCCGAGGCAAACTTAATTCACTTCGAGCCAAAAACCGACTTCCCCAAGAGAAACTTCCCAACACTCCGAGTCAATCATAAATAAACACGAGCACTATCCAAACAAAATCACCCTCACTGGAACATCAGTGCAACGTGCACATGCACGATGCCGTTGATCACCTCAGATCATCAACGATGATCTTCCTATACCACTCATCAGCCAAACATTCTAATATGATCATCAGATCATACCTCAAATCTCGAAGTTGAATTCGAGACGACACAATCGAACCTAGAACAGCTAAAATCCTCCTCAACCAAACCTGTCAACGTCTCGCCCCTTCAACTCCGGCCACCTGAGCATCAGCAACTTCGGTCATGAATTCGTGGACTACCCAACAATCACCCCCCAAAAACTCATAACACTCGATCCATCCAATAGGCCGTGGTGATTGATTCACTCTACCTAGTTAAAACTAGGGTTCCAACCTTCAAACCACAACCACCACCTCCACAATTCTCTGATCATCTTCTAGTTATATTTCCCCACTTCCCTGATCATTCTACTACCTTCAGAAAGAATCGCGACACCCCAGATCACAGAAATGACTAGAAAACTCCCCAAAACCCATTTCTGGTTAAACCAGAAATGCCCACTAAATCCCAAATTAAAAATTATGATTTTAGTGTTAAAAATCATGTTTAAGTTTATGAATTCCAGTTATAATCCTGAATTTATGAATTTCAAAGTTTGGGTTTTGATACATTGTTATATTTTTGCTCATTCATTTATTTCCCTGATAATTTCTAGATAAACTTCAATATCTTTAACCTGATTATAATTTTAATCACAATTTTGAGATGAAACCACAAGTTTTTTTTATAACTTAAGTTTTAAACAGAGATTAACTCAAGATTTTTGAATTTAAATTAAAACAAGAACCTTTTTTTTACTGTATATTAATACTTACAGGTAGTTTAGAAACAAAACATACTCAAACTATTTTTAAAACTTAAATCTGGATTGTATAAACAATTTCATTTAAATCCTAAAGTCTAAGTTAAATTTGAGAAGTAGATTTTTGGTTTTAGAACAGGGTTCGCAAGCCTGTAGTCCAACAAAGGTCAGCATAGCCTATAAGTCAAACATGCACACCCTAAATTTATATTCAATGTAACATTCCTGAAATTTATCAAGTTTAATTTGGCAATTAAATTTATTTTGGAAAATAAATTGTGAACTAATTAGAAAATTTTCTAGAATAAATAAATAATTTTGATTATAAACAGAAATTTAATAAGAAATTTAAGTATAAGTAGCTTAAAAATAAATATTTGGATTTGAAAAATAAAAGAAATTGTATTTGGATCTTTATTTAAATAAAAGAATTTTAATTTGGAATTTGATTTAAAAAAAAATATTGAATTTATTAACTTTATATTTTCAAAGAACTAATACATATATAAAATTGTTTGTAATAAATAATTGGATTTCAAAATCATTGTTATAAAATTTTATAAGTACAAAATAAAATGTGATTTTATAATTAATAAATTAAGAATTATGTATGAATGATTATTTATTGATTTAGTTATTTCAAATTCATTTTATTTATAAATTGTGTAAGTATAAATAATGGGAAAATGTATACATTTATGTATATAAATAAGATTTAATAAAATAGTTAGTTTTATATGTAAATAAATATTCAAGCTTTGATATGAAGATATCTTTTTATAAGTATAAGAGTAAAAAACACATATGTAAGTATGAAGTGTAGAAGTTAACAAAATCTAAAGTTTATGATATGTTTTTTTTTTCAAATGGCATCAAGTATGTTTAATTTAAATAAAATAATGGAAATAAAAAAATTGAGAAAACTTTTAAGTTTCCCATATGCCATTATTAAAAAAATCTCACCAAATCTGAAATGTACAGTAAACAAGAGATTTGAGTATCTCAAATCTCAACACCCAAACATAAAGAAGTATAAAAAAAAGAGAGAGAGATTGAGCATCTCAATGCCAAAGGAAACCAGATAGAATGCAAATCTGGAAAATAAGCTAAAAAAAAAAAATCATGCAAATCTCGAAATCCCTCCTCTTCTCAAACAAAATTCAAATCAAAGCAAATAATTCTGAAACAAAGGTTTGAAATCTCAAACATGTAGGCAGTGAAGTTCAAGGCTTCAACAAGCAACTACATTTTTCTTAAATCTGGAAATGGTTCTGCATGCAAATCAAAAGCAAAATCTGGAATTCAAGAAGATTCAAACTCAGTTTCAAAATAAATCTGAAGCAATTAAGACAAGGAGTTTAAAATGGAAGTGCAGTTTTCTCTGGGCTAAATTATAGCTGCAGAGAGAAAAGAATTTTAAGTTTTCAAATACTAGATCAAAACTCTGTCTTCAAGCAATCAAAGCAAAGTTTAAGTCAAAAGAAAATCAAGTAAAACAAATGCAAGATCAAAGAACAGATCAGGCTCAAGTGCTTCCAAATCAAACAAGTTGATGAAGTTTACAAACTGAAGCTTTGAAAACAAACAAAATGATAATCTGGAAATCTAGAAGCATAATCCAGTGCAAATGCAAGCTCTCTGGAAGATCACAATTTAAAGGCAAGTGAAGATTTCTTTTTAAAATTTAGATTTTATGTTGCAATCAATAAATAAAACAAGATTTGAACAATTTTTATTTAATAAGTTGCAGGGAATATCAAGTTCAAGGCTAAATTTGGTCTCTGGATTTCAAGTTGCAGAGGAAAAAAAAAAAAATTAAAACTGTTTTGGTATACTTCTCTGCCATTTAAACTGTAAGTAAGGAGGATTTAAAAACTTTGTTTATTTATGAAATGGATGAACAAAACAAAAGGGAAATAAAGATCTATACTTACAATTGACAGGTTTAAAACTCCAAGATCTTAAGAAGAAGATTTTAAATCTGGAAAAAAAAAACACCTGGAAGAAGCAATCCTTTCTGGAATTAAACAAACTGTAAGTGGAATCAAGATTGGTTGTTATTGTGAAATAAACAAATAAACACAATAGTAAAATAAGCCAAGTTCTTCTTATAAACTTTGCAGATGGAAGTTTTAAAATATTAAAGAAGGAACCAAAGAAAAAGGAAAAGAGAAAAAAATAGTTCAGGCTCAAAAACAAATTCGTGTCTTTGTTCCTCTCTGTTGCTTCTCTTCTCCGCCCTCCTCTGTTCTTGTTTCTACTGTCAATACCCAGGTGAGCAATCTAGCCTAAAATTGTTCTCTGTTTTGATGATTGCTTGAATGATTGCATGTGAATATGCTTGAATGTTTATGCCTGTATGGATCTATATGTAGTAGTATGCTTGTATGTGCCTATAAATAAATGAAGATATGTGTCTGTCCTTTGTTCAGGCTTAAAGTTTGATAGATAAAAACATTTATCATCTTCATTTACATTGATTTTAAACTTAAGCATGTAAATGAAAAAGGTTTCTAGTTTACAAAAAATGAAATTTATTAAGTAAAGATTGTTTTAAGTGTTGCAGTTCTTAGTCTCTTCCCATACTCTCTACTGCATCGAGTTAGAGTGGGATTTGGGAGGTTGCAGAGGGGGTGTAGGTGGGTCATTAGCCGAAGTTGCAGTGATGATGATGATCGGAGAACGGATTATGGGCTGTTGACAGGTTTTGGGTGGAGTGGGTCTTCAGTGGTTTCAGTTTTGAAGAGGAGCATGCAAAATTAGAATTCATGACAGTATCAATCCATTTGATGATCAGTATGGGATGCAGGGGTGTTCGCCGACCTGAGGAGATCATCGACGATGATCGGAGCTCGCTGCGATGATGGTGCACGTGCACAGGGTTGTGGGTGTGTCAGTGTATGGGTAGAAGCATAGGGCAGAATATTTTAATTTTTTTTCTAGGGTCGATATTGTGAGTGACTCGAAGTTTTGGGGTATCTGACTCGAAGCAAAGTAGCATCTGACTCGAAGTAAAGAAAAAAATTTGTTCAGGTTTAAAGAACAGAAGACCTGTTCTGTTTTTTTTTCAAATTTTAAAATGTAAATAAAATTTTAAACAAAGTTTAAAAACCTGGATTAGAGTATGGACTCAAGAAATTTAAACCTAAGTTTGAAATAATTTAAGTTTTGAGATTTAAATTTAGTTTTGACAACTTTTAAAGTATAAAGAATATGGGTTTTAAATTTAAACTAAAAGTTTAAATTATAAAATAAAATAAAAATCAAATCTGAATTTTGAAGTCTGGATTTAGGTTTTAAACTGTAGTTTTTAAATAAATAAAGTTTTAAATTTTATTTGTTTAACTACTTTAAAAATGGTTAAATGTTTTGAAATTTAAAATGGAGATAAATGTAAATAAGTTTTAAATCTAAGCAACCTGAAATCAAAATTTTGAAGTATATATTCCAGTTTAGAAGAAAAAGAAGTTTTTTTAAATTTAAGGATAAGGTCATAGTGTATTTTTTTTTAAATTGATTTGAATTTAAGATGAATTTGGTTTAAAAAAAAAAAATCTCTTTTAAACCTCCTTTCATAAAATAAATATTCTTTAACTTGTGGAATAGAAAAGATTTTTTTTGGATTCTTTGTTTAAGATTAATTCATGTTCATTTTAAATCTTAAATTTAAGATGAAATTTAAATTAAAATTTGAAAGAAAATTTGTTTTTAAATGCTTTATTTAAGCAAGAGATGTTTTATTTTAAAAATAAATAAGTAGAATTTAACATTTTGGATTCATTAAATTATTAAGTTAATAAATCAGGTAATTAATAAATGATCAAAATGAAAATAGAAATTTCTTAGTGAAAGTAATTGAGAGAAGATAATTGAAGGTTGAAAATTGATTTATCAATTATTTGAGGTTAATTACTTGAAAGTAAAATTAATTAATGTGATTTATTGATTAAGATAATTGAATCAAGAAAAATAAATTAAGATTAATTAACTTAAAGTGATTAAGAAACCATTATAAATTAAGGAATAATTAAATACTGTAAATAATTATGGAATAATAGATCTATTGATTAATAAATTAAGGGAAATCAATTATAACTAAGATAAATAAATTAATAATAAAGGGTTTATTAATTTAAGTAATTGATTAACGGAAAATTAGTACAAGTAATTAAGACTTAATTACAATGAAGGGTTAATTAATTAAAATAATTAATTAAAGAAATGATTTAATTATGAGGTAATTAAAATTTAATTGAAATTAATAAATCATTGATTTAAGATTACTAATAAAAGCAATTATGTCGTTGATAAATTTAAACCACCAAATTTATTCGTTCTAGTTATAGATGTTTGATTGCTATTGGATGCTAGGTGATGGATTTGTTTATTTGATATGTGATGTGATGCTTTGTGCTAAGTTATTATATCTGTGGTGTATTTATTGTTATGTTAACCCTTTGACCCTTAGAACGACATTTGAATTTCGATGCGACAGGGAGTCGGATTTCAGTTGGTTATCCGAAACCCACATCGAATCATATCAGTGAACCTTTGTGATTGGTAATTTATTTATCTATGAATATGTGAATACAGATGAGCGTTATGGGTCATACCGCCTATCGATTTGATTGAATCTATTGTGCACTATTGCGTTGAACCCTTGACCACAGTTATACACACACAAATATGGATTGCACGTGGAAATGGGTTAAGTCACAGATTTAGAAATTGTTTTAAAATTGAAATTTTAAATCCAAAAATAATTTTGGAATTGGAATTGAAGCTTTGAAAATGAGTTTTCTGAAATAAAAGTTATTTTAAATAACTTGATTGAATCTTGGAATTTAAATGAATTAATTTAAATGTGAATTCAATATTTGAAATTGAATTCTAAAATCTAGGAACTAAGGGTTAAAAAGTTATTCAAGTTATAAATGGGTTTATATGGGTTTTTGAAAACCATTTTAAGAGTGATGTTTTGAAATTTTAATTTAACCCAAGATTTAAACTGGTATATAATTGGATTTTTCTGAAAACGAAACTGTTTGTGAGCTTTCAAATGAACTTCCAATTGGTGTTAAAAAGACTTCAAGTCTAAAATGAAATGGTTTCCAAGTTATAGATAAATCTATGGAACGTGTTTTGAAAGCTATAAATCTTTTATCTTAAAGATTTAATTGGGTTAATCCAAATTTAATGGGAATTGTTTTGGAAATCTATGAGTGGATCTTTGTGAACTTTGTGAGATAAATCTTTTTGTTTAAAGATTTTAAAATGGTGATTTGGTTAAACATTTGGAAGAAAAGCTTTGGATTTTTAAGTTGTGACTTAACTGAAATCCCATATCCATATTTTTTTTTAAAAATCTTGCGCTCACTATTCGGTTTAGCCGGGAGAGGACCTTGTGTCATATAACCCATTCCGGATAGTGATACGACGTTATGGATAGCATTTGGAGACCGGTGGTGAAGGCCGGGTATTTGTGAGAACGATAGGATAACCTATCGATTGACTCTGCACTGAGTTGCTCCGGTATAGAGTTCTCCCTTAGTGATGGGAAGTTCGATCGGGATTGTGGATACCCGGATTTGCAAGGGCTTCTTCGGAAGTGCCTTCGGTTCTGTTCGAACCCGGGACAGACTTGTATGGTTGTATGTCCGACATTACACTTTGAGATATTTACTGATCTCTATCAAATACATTTCTGCTTGGTGGCGGAGAATTTATTCTCTTAGCTTAACACCCTTCTCTGAGACGTACGAGCTCAGAGGTTATGTAATTGATATTTATCAGTGATATATTCCCAACTTGGTAATGTGACATGCTGAGTGCTGCTGTGTGATGATCATTGGTTGATCATTTGTGATAGGATCATTTAATTGATCATTTATCTTTGTGATCATTGCTTTGGTCATCTGTTGACCCAAAGCATGGCTTTGTGCCAAAGCGTAGCTTTGTGGACGAGACTGCATCAGGACCTCACTCCCCGGAAATGGTCGAAACAGGAAAGATGCGGCAAGGTTATGAGGGTCGCGCCCTTTAGGGTATGTCATTTCCTTCTGGAAAAGGGTGGTATCATGGTATGGAGCCCAGATACTTACTCATGTGGATACTGCAGATCTATTACTTTGTGATACTTTGTGGTTGTTGTGAGCGCGCTCGGATAAAGGTCCCAAAGGACCGGGGGATGGCATATTCGTGTAGTAGTTACCTAGTTACAGAGGTAACCCGGCCTTGTGTTGGCAGAGATCTAACCGTAACGTTAGTTCTCGGGACGTCCCGCCAGAGGCGTACCCATGTGGCAATAGGAAGTTCCTTAGCCTGACCATTTGTTGGAAATCCATTCTTCAATTACGTGCCTTGTACGGTTTTAGTTGTAGAACCTGCCATTTAACATGGCAGCTATAGTAGGCATAGTATCATGGTACCTATGCTGGCTAGGATTTATATTATACTTTCGAAAGATTTCCCACTATGCACTAGTAATAATATCAAAGAATTTTTCTCGTAGTAAGCATGTTTGACTATCATAAGGAGAAATCTCCCCCATGTGTGCGTTTGCATTGTGTGTGTGCCGGGAGGCCTTATGGTAGTTTCATTTTTCAAAAAGCATTGCGGATTTCAAATTGAAATTCTTTTGTCTGTTTTAAAAGACCAACTGTTTTTGTTTGCTCACACCAGTCCCATGACTGACCTGGAGTTTATTGTTCCTTTCCTAAACTCTGGGTGCCTACTATTTCCCACACGG
This sequence comes from Allium cepa, assembly GCA_030765085.1. NCBI lineage: Eukaryota > Viridiplantae > Streptophyta > Magnoliopsida > Asparagales > Amaryllidaceae > Allium > Allium cepa. Next base: position 391,354,739 of record CM060935.1, read on the forward strand.
GCAGTCTAGAGTTGGGGTTTTCAGATAATCAATAATAGGTGTAGATTCGATAGCTTTCAAGCCTTAGGATTTGGCAATCGCAATTGGATCGAGTTGCTTCTCTTCATCTTGATTTGAGAGTTCGAGCTATTCTGGATTGGTGCCTTGGAGATGGAGATTACCGATACTGGAGTTCTTCCCTGAAGACTATTTTGGAGATGTGTTCCGCTGCTAGTGTTATCTTTTATTTCCGCTGCTATTCTTTGTATCTCTGATAATGGTGATATCTATTGTACCATTCTGTTGTATCATTCATGTTGTATCAAATGTTGTATTTTGATATATGTTGTTCATTTTCTTCCGCTGTGTTATTTACTTAATGTGTTATAAGCTCCGGCGACTCGAATTTGAGCGGTCGAATCTGCGGCATTCGAGTACAATGTAAAGTATGGATGTCGATTTTCGAACGCGAAAAATTCGAGCCGTTACATTTGGTATCAGAGCTGATGGTTAAAACCTTAGCTCAGGAGTATAACATATTAAGTAACTCATTAGAGATAGGGTGAAGTATACCCTAGAATGAGTATATCCCTAAGATATCCGTTCGAATGCCTCAGTAAATTCTCTTACTATTCACCGATAGTAAGTATGAGTGCAAGAAGAGAACGAGATAGGGGACAGGGGAGTACCACTATAAATGGTCAATACCCTGCAACAGTGGAAATATCTTTTCTCTATCAATCTCCTTTGATTCGATTTCATATTCTTTTGATTGCTTCATAGCTGCTCCAGAAAGAAGTTTCGGTGTGATGGTAGCCCTACGAATCGTTGTAGAAAATTCTTACTTCGTATCTTCATCGGTTTCTTATCAGCTTTTCGATCTAAACTCTAATGAATTTGAAATTGGAAAAATATTAAATAAATTGGAAATTTTAAATTAAGTAAATTGGTTAACTAATATGAAGATTTGATCCATCTATCTATTCTCTGGGATCCGACATATTCTACGAACGATTAGTTATCCCTTCAAACTAATCAATGGCCTTGTATATTCGTAGACCAATGAACCCAAATATCTTGTGTAATATTGTATGAGTTGTTCTCATATTGTCAATATTCTTATTTGGTAAGCCAAATACAGAATTGGTATCCAGTCTGATTCGGAAAGATATCTCTATGTCTTTTATCCTTTCTTTGTCGTCTTCTCTGCAATTTCGAGGACGAAATTCTTTTAAGGGGGGAAATCTGTAACATTCCTGAAATTTATCAAGTTTAATTTGGCAATTAAATTTATTTTGGAAAATAAATTGTGAACTAATTAGAAAATTTTCTAGAATAAATAAATAATTTTGATTATAAACAGAAATTTAATAAGAAATTTAAGTATAAGTAGCTTAAAAATAAATATTTGGATTTGAAAAATAAAAGAAATTGTATTTGGATCTTTATTTAAATAAAAGAATTTTAATTTGGAATTTGATTTAAAAAAAAATATTGAATTTATTAACTTTATATTTTCAAAGAACTAATACATATATAAAATTGTTTGTAATAAATAATTGGATTTCAAAATCATTGTTATAAAATTTTATAAGTACAAAATAAAATGTGATTTTATAATTAATAAATTAAGAATTATGTATGAATGATTATTTATTGATTTAGTTATTTCAAATTCATTTTATTTATAAATTGTGTAAGTATAAATAATGGGAAAATGTATACATTTATGTATATAAATAAGATTTAATAAAATAGTTAGTTTTATATGTAAATAAATATTCAAGCTTTGATATGAAGATATCTTTTTATAAGTATAAGAGTAAAAAACACATATGTAAGTATGAAGTGTAGAAGTTAACAAAATCTAAAGTTTATGATATGTTTTTTTTTTCAAATGGCATCAAGTATGTTTAATTTAAATAAAATAATGGAAATAAAAAAATTGAGAAAACTTTTAAGTTTCCCATATGCCATTATTAAAAAAATCTCACCAAATCTGAAATGTACAGTAAACAAGAGATTTGAGTATCTCAAATCTCAACACCCAAACATAAAGAAGTATAAAAAAAAGAGAGAGAGATTGAGCATCTCAATGCCAAAGGAAACCAGATAGAATGCAAATCTGGAAAATAAGCTAAAAAAAAAAAATCATGCAAATCTCGAAATCCCTCCTCTTCTCAAACAAAATTCAAATCAAAGCAAATAATTCTGAAACAAAGGTTTGAAATCTCAAACATGTAGGCAGTGAAGTTCAAGGCTTCAACAAGCAACTACATTTTTCTTAAATCTGGAAATGGTTCTGCATGCAAATCAAAAGCAAAATCTGGAATTCAAGAAGATTCAAACTCAGTTTCAAAATAAATCTGAAGCAATTAAGACAAGGAGTTTAAAATGGAAGTGCAGTTTTCTCTGGGCTAAATTATAGCTGCAGAGAGAAAAGAATTTTAAGTTTTCAAATACTAGATCAAAACTCTGTCTTCAAGCAATCAAAGCAAAGTTTAAGTCAAAAGAAAATCAAGTAAAACAAATGCAAGATCAAAGAACAGATCAGGCTCAAGTGCTTCCAAATCAAACAAGTTGATGAAGTTTACAAACTGAAGCTTTGAAAACAAACAAAATGATAATCTGGAAATCTAGAAGCATAATCCAGTGCAAATGCAAGCTCTCTGGAAGATCACAATTTAAAGGCAAGTGAAGATTTCTTTTTAAAATTTAGATTTTATGTTGCAATCAATAAATAAAACAAGATTTGAACAATTTTTATTTAATAAGTTGCAGGGAATATCAAGTTCAAGGCTAAATTTGGTCTCTGGATTTCAAGTTGCAGAGGAAAAAAAAAAAAATTAAAACTGTTTTGGTATACTTCTCTGCCATTTAAACTGTAAGTAAGGAGGATTTAAAAACTTTGTTTATTTATGAAATGGATGAACAAAACAAAAGGGAAATAAAGATCTATACTTACAATTGACAGGTTTAAAACTCCAAGATCTTAAGAAGAAGATTTTAAATCTGGAAAAAAAAAACACCTGGAAGAAGCAATCCTTTCTGGAATTAAACAAACTGTAAGTGGAATCAAGATTGGTTGTTATTGTGAAATAAACAAATAAACACAATAGTAAAATAAGCCAAGTTCTTCTTATAAACTTTGCAGATGGAAGTTTTAAAATATTAAAGAAGGAACCAAAGAAAAAGGAAAAGAGAAAAAAATAGTTCAGGCTCAAAAACAAATTCGTGTCTTTGTTCCTCTCTGTTGCTTCTCTTCTCCGCCCTCCTCTGTTCTTGTTTCTACTGTCAATACCCAGGTGAGCAATCTAGCCTAAAATTGTTCTCTGTTTTGATGATTGCTTGAATGATTGCATGTGAATATGCTTGAATGTTTATGCCTGTATGGATCTATATGTAGTAGTATGCTTGTATGTGCCTATAAATAAATGAAGATATGTGTCTGTCCTTTGTTCAGGCTTAAAGTTTGATAGATAAAAACATTTATCATCTTCATTTACATTGATTTTAAACTTAAGCATGTAAATGAAAAAGGTTTCTAGTTTACAAAAAATGAAATTTATTAAGTAAAGATTGTTTTAAGTGTTGCAGTTCTTAGTCTCTTCCCATACTCTCTACTGCATCGAGTTAGAGTGGGATTTGGGAGGTTGCAGAGGGGGTGTAGGTGGGTCATTAGCCGAAGTTGCAGTGATGATGATGATCGGAGAACGGATTATGGGCTGTTGACAGGTTTTGGGTGGAGTGGGTCTTCAGTGGTTTCAGTTTTGAAGAGGAGCATGCAAAATTAGAATTCATGACAGTATCAATCCATTTGATGATCAGTATGGGATGCAGGGGTGTTCGCCGACCTGAGGAGATCATCGACGATGATCGGAGCTCGCTGCGATGATGGTGCACGTGCACAGGGTTGTGGGTGTGTCAGTGTATGGGTAGAAGCATAGGGCAGAATATTTTAATTTTTTTTCTAGGGTCGATATTGTGAGTGACTCGAAGTTTTGGGGTATCTGACTCGAAGCAAAGTAGCATCTGACTCGAAGTAAAGAAAAAAATTTGTTCAGGTTTAAAGAACAGAAGACCTGTTCTGTTTTTTTTTCAAATTTTAAAATGTAAATAAAATTTTAAACAAAGTTTAAAAACCTGGATTAGAGTATGGACTCAAGAAATTTAAACCTAAGTTTGAAATAATTTAAGTTTTGAGATTTAAATTTAGTTTTGACAACTTTTAAAGTATAAAGAATATGGGTTTTAAATTTAAACTAAAAGTTTAAATTATAAAATAAAATAAAAATCAAATCTGAATTTTGAAGTCTGGATTTAGGTTTTAAACTGTAGTTTTTAAATAAATAAAGTTTTAAATTTTATTTGTTTAACTACTTTAAAAATGGTTAAATGTTTTGAAATTTAAAATGGAGATAAATGTAAATAAGTTTTAAATCTAAGCAACCTGAAATCAAAATTTTGAAGTATATATTCCAGTTTAGAAGAAAAAGAAGTTTTTTTAAATTTAAGGATAAGGTCATAGTGTATTTTTTTTTAAATTGATTTGAATTTAAGATGAATTTGGTTTAAAAAAAAAAAATCTCTTTTAAACCTCCTTTCATAAAATAAATATTCTTTAACTTGTGGAATAGAAAAGATTTTTTTTGGATTCTTTGTTTAAGATTAATTCATGTTCATTTTAAATCTTAAATTTAAGATGAAATTTAAATTAAAATTTGAAAGAAAATTTGTTTTTAAATGCTTTATTTAAGCAAGAGATGTTTTATTTTAAAAATAAATAAGTAGAATTTAACATTTTGGATTCATTAAATTATTAAGTTAATAAATCAGGTAATTAATAAATGATCAAAATGAAAATAGAAATTTCTTAGTGAAAGTAATTGAGAGAAGATAATTGAAGGTTGAAAATTGATTTATCAATTATTTGAGGTTAATTACTTGAAAGTAAAATTAATTAATGTGATTTATTGATTAAGATAATTGAATCAAGAAAAATAAATTAAGATTAATTAACTTAAAGTGATTAAGAAACCATTATAAATTAAGGAATAATTAAATACTGTAAATAATTATGGAATAATAGATCTATTGATTAATAAATTAAGGGAAATCAATTATAACTAAGATAAATAAATTAATAATAAAGGGTTTATTAATTTAAGTAATTGATTAACGGAAAATTAGTACAAGTAATTAAGACTTAATTACAATGAAGGGTTAATTAATTAAAATAATTAATTAAAGAAATGATTTAATTATGAGGTAATTAAAATTTAATTGAAATTAATAAATCATTGATTTAAGATTACTAATAAAAGCAATTATGTCGTTGATAAATTTAAACCACCAAATTTATTCGTTCTAGTTATAGATGTTTGATTGCTATTGGATGCTAGGTGATGGATTTGTTTATTTGATATGTGATGTGATGCTTTGTGCTAAGTTATTATATCTGTGGTGTATTTATTGTTATGTTAACCCTTTGACCCTTAGAACGACATTTGAATTTCGATGCGACAGGGAGTCGGATTTCAGTTGGTTATCCGAAACCCACATCGAATCATATCAGTGAACCTTTGTGATTGGTAATTTATTTATCTATGAATATGTGAATACAGATGAGCGTTATGGGTCATACCGCCTATCGATTTGATTGAATCTATTGTGCACTATTGCGTTGAACCCTTGACCACAGTTATACACACACAAATATGGATTGCACGTGGAAATGGGTTAAGTCACAGATTTAGAAATTGTTTTAAAATTGAAATTTTAAATCCAAAAATAATTTTGGAATTGGAATTGAAGCTTTGAAAATGAGTTTTCTGAAATAAAAGTTATTTTAAATAACTTGATTGAATCTTGGAATTTAAATGAATTAATTTAAATGTGAATTCAATATTTGAAATTGAATTCTAAAATCTAGGAACTAAGGGTTAAAAAGTTATTCAAGTTATAAATGGGTTTATATGGGTTTTTGAAAACCATTTTAAGAGTGATGTTTTGAAATTTTAATTTAACCCAAGATTTAAACTGGTATATAATTGGATTTTTCTGAAAACGAAACTGTTTGTGAGCTTTCAAATGAACTTCCAATTGGTGTTAAAAAGACTTCAAGTCTAAAATGAAATGGTTTCCAAGTTATAGATAAATCTATGGAACGTGTTTTGAAAGCTATAAATCTTTTATCTTAAAGATTTAATTGGGTTAATCCAAATTTAATGGGAATTGTTTTGGAAATCTATGAGTGGATCTTTGTGAACTTTGTGAGATAAATCTTTTTGTTTAAAGATTTTAAAATGGTGATTTGGTTAAACATTTGGAAGAAAAGCTTTGGATTTTTAAGTTGTGACTTAACTGAAATCCCATATCCATATTTTTTTTTAAAAATCTTGCGCTCACTATTCGGTTTAGCCGGGAGAGGACCTTGTGTCATATAACCCATTCCGGATAGTGATACGACGTTATGGATAGCATTTGGAGACCGGTGGTGAAGGCCGGGTATTTGTGAGAACGATAGGATAACCTATCGATTGACTCTGCACTGAGTTGCTCCGGTATAGAGTTCTCCCTTAGTGATGGGAAGTTCGATCGGGATTGTGGATACCCGGATTTGCAAGGGCTTCTTCGGAAGTGCCTTCGGTTCTGTTCGAACCCGGGACAGACTTGTATGGTTGTATGTCCGACATTACACTTTGAGATATTTACTGATCTCTATCAAATACATTTCTGCTTGGTGGCGGAGAATTTATTCTCTTAGCTTAACACCCTTCTCTGAGACGTACGAGCTCAGAGGTTATGTAATTGATATTTATCAGTGATATATTCCCAACTTGGTAATGTGACATGCTGAGTGCTGCTGTGTGATGATCATTGGTTGATCATTTGTGATAGGATCATTTAATTGATCATTTATCTTTGTGATCATTGCTTTGGTCATCTGTTGACCCAAAGCATGGCTTTGTGCCAAAGCGTAGCTTTGTGGACGAGACTGCATCAGGACCTCACTCCCCGGAAATGGTCGAAACAGGAAAGATGCGGCAAGGTTATGAGGGTCGCGCCCTTTAGGGTATGTCATTTCCTTCTGGAAAAGGGTGGTATCATGGTATGGAGCCCAGATACTTACTCATGTGGATACTGCAGATCTATTACTTTGTGATACTTTGTGGTTGTTGTGAGCGCGCTCGGATAAAGGTCCCAAAGGACCGGGGGATGGCATATTCGTGTAGTAGTTACCTAGTTACAGAGGTAACCCGGCCTTGTGTTGGCAGAGATCTAACCGTAACGTTAGTTCTCGGGACGTCCCGCCAGAGGCGTACCCATGTGGCAATAGGAAGTTCCTTAGCCTGACCATTTGTTGGAAATCCATTCTTCAATTACGTGCCTTGTACGGTTTTAGTTGTAGAACCTGCCATTTAACATGGCAGCTATAGTAGGCATAGTATCATGGTACCTATGCTGGCTAGGATTTATATTATACTTTCGAAAGATTTCCCACTATGCACTAGTAATAATATCAAAGAATTTTTCTCGTAGTAAGCATGTTTGACTATCATAAGGAGAAATCTCCCCCATGTGTGCGTTTGCATTGTGTGTGTGCCGGGAGGCCTTATGGTAGTTTCATTTTTCAAAAAGCATTGCGGATTTCAAATTGAAATTCTTTTGTCTGTTTTAAAAGACCAACTGTTTTTGTTTGCTCACACCAGTCCCATGACTGACCTGGAGTTTATTGTTCCTTTCCTAAACTCTGGGTGCCTACTATTTCCCACACGGGCAGTCTAGAGTTGGGGTTTTCAGATAATCAATAATAGGTGTAGATTCGATAGCTTTCAAGCCTTAGGATTTGGCAATCGCAATTGGATCGAGTTGCTTCTCTTCATCTTGATTTGAGAGTTCGAGCTATTCTGGATTGGTGCCTTGGAGATGGAGATTACCGATACTGGAGTTCTTCCCTGAAGACTATTTTGGAGATGTGTTCCGCTGCTAGTGTTATCTTTTATTTCCGCTGCTATTCTTTGTATCTCTGATAATGGTGATATCTATTGTACCATTCTGTTGTATCATTCATGTTGTATCAAATGTTGTATTTTGATATATGTTGTTCATTTTCTTCCGCTGTGTTATTTACTTAATGTGTTATAAGCTCCGGCGACTCGAATTTGAGCGGTCGAATCTGCGGCATTCGAGTACAATGTAAAGTATGGATGTCGATTTTCGAACGCGAAAAATTCGAGCCGTTACATTCAAGCAAACACATTCCTATTCATACAGAAAAGTTTCTCAGCACACTTGCAAGATCACATCAGAATTTAAGCTTTAGCAAAGTAGATTGCTCACAGATTCACAGCATTGGGTAAACAAAACTGGTTTTTAAAAAGAATTGAAGTTGCTCACCTGAAGTTTGATGTTTGAAGGAAGAGACATTTTTTTCAAAATCTGCGATTTTGATTTAGCTCACTTGATTTGTTTTCACTTCTGCTTTGATTTTGAACTTGATCTGCTTTGAACTTTTGCATGCTCAATTCCTTTTTGAACAGATTTTTTTGTTTTAAATTTGAGATGATGATCAGAAAGGAACCCGAGCCTGGAATTTCTACTTGTTGAAACTGATGTTGTTAAAAAATATTTGTTTTATTTACTGATTACAACATTAAACTCCAAACTTTTTTTAAAAGGAAATTTACTTGCCTTTGAGTTGATTTGCTTTCAGATTGAAAACCTTTGCGTTCTTGAATTCTAAACTGCCATTTCTTCCTTTTGTTTTCATTCTGTTTTCCAGATCTTTGAAATGCTTTAGTTTTTTTGAAAGATCTGGAACTTGCTTCGCTTTGAATTTTGCATGTTTTCCAGGCCTGAGAAATGAAGATACTTTTCATAAAACTGGAGTTGATTATGATCTGCAATTCCAGGTTCCGCCATTTCTTATGTGACGACCCAGAATTTTTGAGCATTAAAAATCGAAATATTTAATTGATTTTAAATTGTTTAATGGTTAACTATCAACTTAAATTACGAATATCATGATTTATTTGACAATTAAATTGTAGAATTAAATAATTTGAATTGAATAAAATATGAAACCTGAGATTTTAAGCCTGTTAAATATAATTTGAAGGCTTGTAAAATTTATATTGATAACACTGAAGATAATAGAAGTTGTAAAATTGAATTTAACAGTGGTTGGTTCAGTTTTAAAATTCTATCGTTTTAAATTGAATTTAAAAATAGCCTTCTGTGGCACAGTGTCGGAATTTGACGAAACCAGTTCCATTGGATCCGTAATATTGAATTATTATCGAATTTCAAATTTGGTAGTGTTTGGAGTTGTCGTGTGATCATTCGATAGATGAACGCGTTGGAAATTTAATTGATAATAGCCGATTCGGAATTTAAATATAATACTTCAACTAGTCAAATACATCTCACATCAGAACTTTTGGAGTCCATTTTCGAATCACGGTACCAGTCTCAACCGACATGTAATATTCATTTCCATTTTTCAATCAGTTCAAAGTATTGTTTTAAGAAATAATAAAATAAAAGGAGAAGCTTTCTTTTTATATTATTTGCCAAGCCTTGCCTTGGAAGCTAAAGGAAAAATAATATAAACCTAACAGCCGAAGAAAAATCTCGGAAATCATTTTCTCGTTCGTTCAATATTTCGAAAACATGGCCGAATCTTGTCATCTTTTCCCACAACTCCAATTTCAGTTCGAAAAAAAAAAATCCTAAATGGATCAAAACTCAGGCCGAAGTCGTATAAATCAATTCATGGTCGTCTCTGTAGAAGCTCGCGAGGTCGTGTAGTGGGGCGACTCAACAGTGGCGATCGAGGCTATGCGGCAGTGCTGGGGGGGACTCGCGTACTCGCACGCGTAGAGGCAGTAGTGATGGGTGATTTTTGTGGAGAAGCATCGCGTCTAGGCTGTGAACTAGGGTTGGAGCGCCGCGATTTTGGGTTTTGTTCGTGTGGTCGTTGGGGTTCGTGTCGTGAAGATGTTGCGATCTCGACTCGGCTAGGGCTGCAAGGGTGACGTGTTGGGTTGCGCGCGTGGAGGAAGGGCAGGAGCATGGCGAAATGATTGTTAGATTGGGTAGTTCTCGATGGCAAGGTCGACGTGGTGTCGTTTGAAGGGTCTGACTGGGTTGGCTTTGAGGTCCAAACGTGAAGAAAACAAGGTGGTTTGGATTGGATTGCAAAGTAAAGGTCAAAGGTGAGTTAATCTCACTCAGTTTAAAATTTAAATTTAAAATGATAAAATTTAAATAATTGTTTGAATGGTTGTATGAATTGATGTGATAGAGTATGATTGGACTTGCTATATTATATTGTGCCGACGTTTGTGGATGCAGGGAAAACAGGTTGGAGGGATCCAACTGGATCCCTCAACAGTTATTTAAATTATTTAAATTCCCCTGTTATGATGATTGGATATTTTATGATGGATTATGTTGAATATTGAATGCTATGTTTCGATTGGATAATTGGGTATAATGAATTTCCAGAAAACATATAACTTGGATGTTGGAAAGAAATAAAGTGAATTTATAAGTAAAATAATTATGAACATTTGAATAAATTTAAGAATGAAATATAAATAAAATAAAGTGATATAAGAATTCTAATTAATAAATCTTGAATATAGAAAAGAGATTTTTGAATAAGTAGAAAGTTAATGAATTGGAAACTCCAATGCTAATACCTAAAAGAACAAAACATTTATTCTAAATTTAGGATTCTAAATTTTGAAAGAGTCAAAGAAGAAAATGGGAAAAGCTTGAAATTTGTATATTTCAGTTAAAAAAATTTAAAATCAAACAACAAATAATAATAATAAAATAAAGTCCATAAGTAATGAATTTTGAAATGAACCGAGCAAGTAAAGAAATTTATTTTAAATAGAATGAATTGGAAATCAATTCGGGAAATTGATTTAAGTGCATAAAGTTGGAATCCTCTCTGTATGGCCAAGTACACGTTTTTAAACGTAAATTTGTAAATATAAATCAAATGCTTTAAAGTTGTTTATTTTAGAAAGCAAGTTTTGTAAAATTTATTATTTTTAATATTTAAATTCTATAGTAAGTATTTTTCTCAAATCTATTATAGTAGTAATTATTTAAACCAGTGAATTAGTATTTTGTTTCAAAAGTAAAAATTTAGTTTATATTTTATTAAGTAACTTTATTTTCAAAAATTTATATAAGAATGTATTTTTAACAAAGTATTAAAGTAGTTTTAACTTAAATGTTTAAAAAGTATATATATATCTCAAAGTAAAATGTTTAAAATTATTTTTAAAAAAAAATTATTTTTGTGCTTGGTGATTTCAGAGATGGATAGAAAATATTTGAGGAAAGTTGATTCTGAAAAGAAAGATGATTTTGAAACTGTTTTCAAAGGATTGAAAATAGAAATATATCTTGTGAAGATATTTTGAAGTTAATAAATAATTTGGGAAATTATTTATTGTGTGATGGATGTTGTGAATATTAATTGATAGTTAAATCACCAACTATCAATATTGGCCAAATGCGCTGATCGTTTCGAAGAGACCGGGATCAAGATTAATTTCTCGAAAACCACTTCGATTCGGTTTGTACGTTTCGCGTAAACGATTTTGGATTCGAAGATGGAGCAGTGAAGTGCAAGGGCTAGTCGCTACTAATCCTGAGGATATTTCCAAAATGGATGTAGTAGGAATAGTGCCTTCGGTTCCTTTCGAACCCGGGACGGACTTGTATGGATGAATGCTTGCGAAACATCGTCAGGTGGACGATGGGCATTCTAAGTGAAACGTTCTAAAGGTAACGCTTAGCCTCAGGCCTCATCAAATGGGAATGACTGAAAATCAGGGGATATGCAGCAAGGTTAGGTGGGTCATGCCCAAGCAGGACAAGATAATTCCCCTGTCTAGATGTCCCTTATATATTTTTTTCGGCTTAGTGGGTGGTTGGTCGCGCCAACCACGGGGTTTATCTTGTTCGGGACTGTTCAGTAAGGAATGGTTCCGGCCTTGTGTTGCAGGGGATGAAGGGAGTAGTCCTCGGTACGGTGATCTAGGCCCCGTACTGTGACAGGTGGTACCCCAGTGCATAGTCATTGTTGGAAATCCATTCTCCCTACGAGCCTTTTACGAGTTTTGTTTGTATTACCCACTCTGTGGCTAGTAGCTGGAATTTAATCATGTAACAATTTCGGCTATTTTATAAGTATTTGTATATAGACCCTATTATAATATCAGAGGATTTCTATAAAAAGTGTTTTAGCTATCGTAAGGTAAAAACCCGACATGTTTATTTGTGGCGTGGTCTTACGAGATGCTTTGTTTTCAAAGGATTTTTGAAACTTTAATAATCAATTGGGTGTGATTTTCTCACGCTGGTATTCCAGACTGACTCGGGTGTTATTTAACTATAATGCTTGGGTCAGACCGAGTATTATAGGATACAGGATATGATGCTGTGGAGCTCAGGAGACGAGCTGGATGACGATACGTACTCCCGTACTTGTATATATATATATATATTCCGCTGTTTGAGTTGCGTATTCTAAGTTGTTGTGTATTCATTGTATGATATTGATGTGATCTGTGATTGATGTACTCTGATGATGTAATATATAAACAGAAATATTTGATGTTGAGTAAAGATTATATATTATATATTATATTTTATTCCGCTGCGATGGTTAGATTCTGATGTTGATTTTGTTTTCTCTTCTTCTACCTCTTCTTCTTAAACCCAAATGGTTCTTAATTTTGTGCAACTTGAGTTGATTGTTGTAGAATAGTGTTAACTCAAGGGGTACGGATTTGCGGGCTGTTACAGTGGTATCAGAGCTTAGGTTGGTGATAACCTTGGCTCTGGTGGGAATTACTCATTGAATAGAGTCCGTAGTACTCTAGTATGAGTTTGAGAGTATTAATAGATATGAGTGCGTATTTGTTAGTGAATATAAAATTGTTTTTATATTGTGTTGATTATCGGTTGAGCGTTTATGGATTCTGGTCGATGTGTGGGACGCCATGTCATCGATAGGGATTTCTAAACACTTGAATAGAACAATCGACACAGTATTGTTTTAACTATGGTAAATGAAATAATTTTACCCAAATTTATTTTATGTATATAAAAGAAAATTATTTTCTTAATTATTATAACCATATATGGTTGTTTGGATGTTAGAAAGAATAGTATTGAATTATTATCATTGTTGAGTGAAAATTTGACTTAAAATTGAAAATACAACCAAAGAGGGTTAAGTAAATAAATTCATTATAAAAATGAAATTTATGAATATGAATTGTAAATGTGCATTATAAATTAAAATATAACCAAATAAGAATTTGTATGAGCATAAGTTATGCAAATAAAATTATAGTAAAATTTATTTAAAGCTGGATTTGGGAATTTAAATCCCGAAGATTTTGGACGTGTTTGTCAAAGTATTTGAAGATGAATAATAACACAATTGTTTTGGAGATATTTCCGAAAGGAAAATTGTTTTAAAATGGGTTTTGGAAGTGAAATAGCATTGAAATCACTTGGATTATTGGAAATTAATTCTGATGATGACGGCCGCATCATCAGTATTCATTTTCGAATTTCTAAGTGATGAATTGCTACCAAAGTGATTTGTTCTGAAAGCTAGTTGTTTTTGAAAATCTCAAAGGAAATTTGTTGGGAATACAACCAGGATTGGTTTAAATTTTTGAGAAATGTGATTTTGAAATGTTGGAGATTTCAAAATAATTTGAAGCCAAAGCCGGGTGTTTAGAAATCCTGATGAGATGATTGTAAGCTTATAAATTGAGATGAGTTTTAAATCGGGAAGGGAATATAGGCTTTGAATGTTGGAATATTAAAATTAAAGAGAAGAGTTAAAAATGAAATTAACTCGGATGGGAAATAAAATTTTGACTGGATTGACATTAATTGGATAGGCTGAAAATAAGATCCAGTTGTATTCGAATTAAGTTGAAATTGAATTGAGTTAAATAAAATTCAGATTAAAGTAAAATTGAATTGGGATGAGAATTCAATTGAGTTAATAAAAGTAATAAATTCTTACCTAAACAAATGGAAAATAAATTGAATAAAGATTGTGATTGAAATAAATAAATAAGAATAACGTGTAAAAGAGTTTTAATGCATGAGGTAAAACATGCTTGGGCTATAAATAAATAGCAGGCTTGAGTTAAAAATAATAATAATAATAATAATAATAATGGATTAATATATTGAAGCCTAGAATGAGTGTGATTGTATAACATATAAGTTGTGACTTATAAAATTTAAAATGGAATGAAAAGCCCAAAATCAATATTGTGATGAATTGAAAAAAAATGAGGAGAAAATCCAAACTTGAATTATAAAGTATATTGAACTTAAGAAAATTAAATGGAGTGATATTTGGAATAAAAATTCAAGTGTTGGATTATAAATAAGGGAAGAACTAATTGGATAATAAATTAGTTAATGGAATTGAATTGTGAGTTTATGATGAGGTTTGAAAATAAAACTCAAGTTATAATGAAATTCGACTTACATTGTCGATGAAGAAAATATATTGGAAAGTGGCCTTGCAATTAATTAATTGATTTGAGAACCAAATTGCAATGTAAGTTAATAAATTGGATGATAAAATCAGAACTTGAGATATTAATTAAAAATTTAACTTGAAGTGTTAACAAAATAAATATAATTTGAAAAGAATAGAATAAAAATGAAATGGATTTAAATAGTGATGGTATGAATTGCAAATAAAAATCCGAATAAGTGGAAATAAATTGGAAATGGCCACGTAATAAATTGGAAGAACTGAATCTGAAAGGTAAATTTTATAATAACAAATCAAGTGAAATTGTAAATTTTAAAATGAGATTTAACTGAAATAGAACCAAGTTAAATTGAATGAAAGAGGAAGATTTACTTGAAACGAAATGAGCTTAAGTATAAAATTGGAGTGACTAAACTTAAGCTAAATGGTGGAAAAGAGTTGAATTGAATTCAACTAAAAATTAAGTTTAATAATAGTGGACTGGATTTAAATCAAGTAAAAATAAATTTTAATTGAAATAAAAATCGGTGAGTTGCCGATAATATTAATGGAATGAAATTCCAGAATAAATAATTGTAAACCATTTAAAATTATTAAGGAATTGAAATAACTTGAGACAATAAGGAAAATAGAATGTTTCGAGTTTATTAGAATGGTTTAAGTGAGCGTGGATAAACAAATTATATTGAATAAATAAATGATGGAATAAATAAGTGTCAAATGAAGTGTTGGTTTAAATGAGTTGAGAAATGGTTATTGAATGCAATAGCTTGGATTGTCTTCGAGCTAAATCAAATAGTTTGGAATAAACAAATATGAAATGAAATGTAAATAAATGGATTGTAAATGAAAATTTAAATGGAATGTGTCGAGCTAAATAAATGATTGTGAATGTGTTAAAATAAAAGGGAAATTTAATTGGCAATTAAGATGAACCTAGGTTGTAAATGGCTTTGAATACACTAATTTGATTAATAAAATGAAATGCAAGTGAATGGATTAAAACTTGAAATGCAATGAAAATGAGGATATATGGATTGTGAATAAATTTAAAATGAAATAGGATTGAGTATAAATTGAGTTGAAATCCATTTAAAATTTATTATAAAACTCAAGTGCTTATTTATTCATATAGATCTCGTCAAATGTCATAGAATAAATTGTCATTTGAAGTAAATGGAAGTAATTAAAATTCCATGAATTGGTGGGAGTAAATAAATTGATTTTTGAGATCAATTGGATTAAATATGAGTTCAGTTTGCTTAAGAATAAATTAAATGTAAGCAATTGAGTTTTAAACCATTCAAATTAATAAAGTTATATACAAATGGATTGAAAAACATTCACATTGGATGAGAATGGTTTATAAATTAATTGAAACAGTTGAATTAGCATGAAACTATGTAAATTGCTTACAGAAAAATGTTTGGTATGAGTTTCTTTTAGAATTCATATATTTTAACTATTTATAATGTAGTTAAACTTCATTTATATCAAACTTACATGTTTAAATTGAGTAAGTACAGGTACCTGGAAGCCGTATGGCTGGATTTGGGTTGCATTGACTGCTAAATAAATAAGCTGCTTGCTTAAAAATGCTAAATAAGGTACGCCTATGCAATAAAAATAGGAAATATGAACTGTTTTTGGTTTTTCCGACCGTGTGGGTCGATGTATATATATTTATCTCTTTTGTCAAATTGCAAAAGCTCTTCCGTACAAAGGGGATTCTGCCAAAAATTTTCAGAAATTTTGGGAGTTAGAAATTTTTTTTGAAGATTTTTGGAAAATTTAGTTAACAGCAAAACGATTTCAAACTAGAAATTGAAATAAGTTAGTGAATGAAACTAATTAAAATAATGACATGAATTAGTTATAAATGAAAAATAAAATTTAATATTTAGAGTTAAAGATAAATTAAATTCGTATGGAAATGAAAGAATCAATTTAAATAGAAATGGATATAAACGAGCAGTAAGGTGAAAATAAATATAAGAAGCATATAAAATGCTTAAAATAAACTTAAGAGGGAATGGTGAAGTCTTAAATGGAAATTGATAATACTAATGTGATGTAAGTCAATTTTGGAACGAATAGTTATTGGCATTTTGTAAGAAAGTCGTGTTGAGATTAGATATTAGTGCTAAGCAGGTTATGCAGGTATTATAAAAGGGAAAAGAGAATTGGTTCTTGATTTCAAGAGATAAATATGAAATTGTAACAACCCGCATATTTATCGATTTTTATATTTAAATATTTTATTTAAATATTTTATCGTTAATCGGATTTTGGTCCGAAGCTACTTTTTGCAAACGGTCAAATTAGGACTCAAGACCACTTCCATTGAGTTCTAAACGTCGTTTGCAATCTTCTAAGTATAAACATTGATATGTTTGGGGTTAGTGGAATTTCACCACTTTTTCACTCGAGCCTTTGGTTTGGACTTTTAGCCCATTAGGCCCAAGTTCCACCCCCCTTCTTCTTCATTGCTTCATTTCATTTCCTAACACTAAAGCTTCAACAAAAATGGTGAATGGAATGAGAAATTAAAACTCCAAAGTCTTTGTTTTATTGCAACTCCAACATTCAACTCCAAATTCAAGAAGAAGACATCGGATTCAAGCTTGTGGTTGCTTCTCCATTTGCCTTCAAGCTTTGTTCTTCATTTTCATTGGGTTTTGGAGCAAAGGTGAGATTTTTATCTCACAAATCTTGTCTATAACTATATTGGACTGTTGGGAATGATTCCCTATCACTTTTTCATGCACATTTGCATTTGGTTTGGATTGGATTGGCGAAAAACTCCAATTTTTAGTGTTTTTGGTGAAAAACTGCTCTTAGGTCGTTCTGTCTTCATTAGGTCGCTCGGGGTGGAAAAGTCACGGCCTTCGTATTTGACTCACTCGGTTTTAGGTCGTAGGTCGCAAGCCTTTTAGGTCGTAGGTCGTATGGTCGTTAGGTCGCTCTGCTTTGACTCTGGCCATTTTTGCTCACTCGCAGTTAGGTCGCTCACGACCTAGGACTTAGGTCGCTAGTGAGTTAGTGGCTTAGGTCGTTGGCTCATATAACCCATTAAGTCGCGCTCCTTTAGGTCGCGCCTCTTTTAGGTCGCGCCTCTTTTAAATCGCCCTGCTTGTTTGAGTTAGGTCGCGCCCCTTTTAGGTCGCGCCTCTTTTAAGTCGCCCTTCTCTGGACCTTGTTAGGTCGCTCAACATTGACCTCGTTAGGTCGCTCAACACACCGTGTCGCTAGGTCGCTCGACTCTGGACCTCATTAGCTTGCTCAACCGTCTACCTTTATAGGTCGTAGGTCGTCTCTGAACTTAAACCACTCGGCCTCATTAGGTCGCGTACCTTTTAGGTCGCGTGTTGCACTAGGTCGTATGACCTTAGGTCGTTAGGTCGTATGGCTTTAGGTCGCTAGGTCGAATGACCTTAGGTCGCTAGGTCGTTGGGCCTCGTTTCTTCTTAGGTCGCTGCTTCTTATAGGTCGCTCGGCTCCTTAATTTCTTTAGGTCGTTTGAGTGTTAGGTCGCGAACCCATTTTAGGTCGCATGACCTATACCCTTTAGGTCGCTGGACCACTAGGTCGTGCCCCTTAGACCCCTAGGTCGCAACCATTAGGTCGCTCGACCCTATCCCTCTTAGGTCGTTAGACCTCATTTTGTCTTCACTAAGTCGTACCGTTTTGGACGGGGCGCTGCCCCCTGGACCCCCGCGACCTGACCGGGCAGGTCGAACCCCGTAAGCGGTGGCGTTGCCCCTGCACCCCCACCTTGGGGGGTTGCCACCCCCCCTGGACCCCCCCTCCGTAGGAGATCCTATCTGAAAAATATTCAACAGAACTTGCTGAGCTGATTTCCTTGGATTTTTATCACATCTTCGAATGTGACCTTTGTGATTGATTGTTTCTACAATCGCTTCTGTGATTTGTCATTTTAAAATATAAAGGTTTCAAAACTAGTAGTAAATATCAAAACTCTTTCAACAAAATGATTTCAACTCCATTTTTAATAACAAAGCTCTTTTCTTAAACCGTTTTCCAATCTATTAGTATATACAAGCCTTTACCTCACTCGGATGAGAAATCTAATTAAACGACTTAGTAAAACAAGTGGTATGAAACGCTTGCGTTCACTTTGTCGGTTAATTCTTGGACTTGTTCGATTGAACCTCTTGTGACAATTTTATTAGTGAAGATTTACAGTTTGTTCGTAAATATTTAAGTTAAGCAAGTGGTTATGGGACATGAAGCTAAACTTCTATATTTACTAGCTTAGTGTAATTGACACTTCTCGTTGATCTTGATGATCGCTTTATGAATTAGACTAGCAATTGCGCGATGTCTCTTTCATTGCAAGGTTAGACTAGACACCACTTGTGTGATTCCATTCACACATACCTTTCTGCTTTTTGGTTAGTCTTGACCTCAATCTGTGTGATTCTATTCACACATGCGGGGTAGCTCCCCTTGGTCTTCGGACCGTCATGTGATAGGCCTCTTTCCCTTTTTATGATTTCTGGATTTCTTGTGTTGATTTTTGGAATTTATCTCTTTGACTTGTCATGAGTACAAGTTTAGGGTATGATGCCCTCTTTGGATCTTTGAGAAGATTCTTGTGATATTGATTTATCTCTTATCGGTTGATCTCCTGTTGATCATTATTTGCATACTTATAATAGTATGTCAGTATGGATATTTTATGTTTATGCCATATCTTTTATTTTATATCATGTCATCTGATATTTATAGCTAGACTGATCCGTTTATTATTTTCTTATAAATAATACTCGGGTCAGACCGAGATGTTACAGGTGCTACTACTTGACTCCTCCCCCAGTGATTCACTACTCAGACTTTTGGCTACTTGTTTAGATTAGCAGCTTTTGTTGTTTACACTTGAGATATAGACTCATAGTTGTATTCTTTTGTATAGCACGCGTTGCTATTCTTTTGTATTATCGTGGATCTTTTTAGACCACTACTCTGATGTACACTTTTATGTGATATATATTCATATCTCTTTCCGCCTTTGTGATATGGATATCTGTGATTGATTCGCATGTTATGCTTACTTCTATATTTGTTTCCGAAGATTACTTTATAGCCACCGTGTGATAAGAAATTACATGGATGGTCGCTCCTCAACAGCCTTATTCTCCGCGCTAGTTGACAGCACTACACCGTAGTGTTCTTGGCTAGCGTGGGTATAGAGGTGGGGCGTCACAGAAATGCTCGACAAAAAGGTATGTGTTTAAATTTGGTATGAAATTTGATTGGGATTTGGTTTTGGATTGAGCCACTTGGCCTTTTTGTTTTCTTTTTGGATTTGGGAGGCCGTAGTGCCATTTTGTAGTTGTACCGAGCTAGCCGCGCAAAGGAAACGCTGGCAAAAATTTTCGGGAATTTAGGGTGTTCGAAAAATTTTGAGAAAATTTTGATAATTCAAGATTTGATTTTTAATTTGAAACTTGAATGGTTAAATAAATGGTATAGTCTGAAACTAGGGAAAGGTTTGGGAAGTTAATAAGAATGATAATGGATCTTTTATAAAAGATAGTTGGTAAGATGTTGAACTGTTAGAAACTGTTTGGTTTTTGGAAAACAATAGTAACGGGTATTGGGTCATTCTTCCTAACTAGTAATTTCGGGGACGAAATTCTTTTAAGGGGAAGGAATGTGACGACCCACAATTTTTGAGCATTAAAAATCGAAATATTTAATTGATTTTAAATTGTTTAATGGTTAACTATCAACTTAAATTACGAATATCATGATTTATTTGACAATTAAATTGTAGAATTAAATAATTTGAATTGAATAAAATATGAAACCTGAGATTTTAAGCCTGTTAAATATAATTTGAAGGCTTGTAAAATTTATATTGATAACACTGAAGATAATAGAAGTTGTAAAATTGAATTTAACAGTGGTTGGTTCAGTTTTAAAATTCTATTGTTTTAAATTGAATTTAAAAATAGCCTTCCATGGCACAGTGTCGGAATTTGACGAAACCAGTTCCATTGGATCCATAATATTGAATTATTATCGGATTTCAAATTTGGTAGTGTTTGGAGTTGTCGTGTGATCATTCGATAGATGAACGCGTTGGAAATTTAATTGATAATAGCCGATTCGGAATTTAAATATAATACTTCAACTAGTCAAATACATCTCACATCAGAACTTTTGGAGTCCATTTTCGAATCACGGTACCAGTCTCAGCCGACATGTAATATTCATTTCCATTTTTCAATCAGTTCAAAGTATTGTTTTAAGAAATAATAAAATAAAAGGAGAAGCTTTCTTTTTATATTATTTGCCAAGCCTTGCCTTGGAAGCTAAAGGAAAAATAGTATAAACCTAACAGCCGAAGAAAAATCTCGAAAATCATTTTCTCGTTCGTTCAATATTTTGAAAACATGGCCGAATCATGTCATCTTTTCCCACAACTCCAATTTCAGTTTGAAAAAAAAAAATCCTAAATGGATCAAAACTCAGGCCGAAGTCGTATAAATCAATTCATGGTCGTCTCTGTAGAAGCTCGCGAGGTCGTGTAGTGGGGCGACTCAACAGTGGCGATCGAGGCTAGGCGGCAGTGCTGTGGGGGAACTCGCGTACTCGCGCGCGTGGAGGCAATAGTGATGGGTGATTTTTGTGGAGGAGCATCGCGTCTAGGCTGCGAACTAGGGTTGGAGCACCGCGATTTGGGTTTTGTTCGTTGGTCGTTGGGGTTCGTGTCGTGAAGATGTTGCGATCTCGACTCGGCTAGGGCTGCAAGGGTGACGTGTTGGGTTGCGCGCGTGGAGGAAGGGCAGGAGCATGGCGAAATGATTGTTAGATTGGGTAGTTCTCGATGGCAAGGTCGACGTGGTGTCGTTTGAAGGGTCTGACTGGGTTGGCTTTGAGGTCCAAAACGTGAAGAAAACAAGGTGGTTTGGATTGGATTGCAAAGTAAAGGTCAAAGGTGAGTTAATCTCACTCAGTTTAAAATTTAAATTTAAAATGATTAAATTTAAATAATTGTTTGAATGTTTGTATGAATTGATGCGATAGAGTATGATTGGACTTGCTATATTATATTGTGCTGACGTTTGTGGATGCAGGGAAAACAGGTTGGAGGGATCCAACTGGATCCCTCAACAGTTATTTAAATTATTTAAATTCCCCTGTTATGATGATTGGATATTTTATGATGGATTATGTTGAATATTGAATGCTATGTTTCGATTGGATAATTGGGTATAATGAATTTCCAGAAAATATATAACTTGGATGTTGGAAAGAAATAAAGTGAATTTATAAGTAAAATAATTATGAACATTTGAATAAATTTAAGAATGAAATAAAAATAAAATAAAGTGATATAAGAATTCTAATTAATAAATCTTGAATATAGAAAAGAGATTTTTGAATAAGTAGAAAGTTAATGAATTGGAAACTCCAATGCTAATACCTAAAAGAACAAAACATTTATTCTAAATTTAGGATTCTAAATTTTGAAAGAGTCAAAGAAGAAAATGGGAAAAGCTTGAAATTTGTATATTTCAGTTAAAAAAATTTAAAATCAAACAACAAATAATAATAATAAAATAAAGTCCATATGTAATGAATTTTGAAATGAACCGAGCAAGTAAAGAAATTTATTTTAAATAGAATGAATTGGAAATCAATTCGGGAAATTGATTTAAGTGCATAAAGTTGGAATCCTCCCTGGATGGCCAAGTACATGTTTTTAAAAGTAAATTTGTAAATATAAATCAAATGCTTTAAAGTTGTTTATTTTAGAAAGCAAGTTTTGTAAAATTTATTATTTTTAATATTTAAATTCTATAGCAAGTATTTTTCTCAAATCTATTATAGTAGTAATTATTTAAACCAGTGAATTAGTATTTTGTTTCAAAAGTAAAAATTTAGTTTATATTTTATTAAGTAACTTTATTTTCAAAAATTTATATAAGAATGTATTTTTAACAAAGTATTAAAGTAGTTTTAACTTAAATTTTTAAAAAGTATATATATATCTCAAAGTAAAATGTTTAAAATTATTTTAAAAAAAAAATTATTTTTGTGCTTGGTGATTTCAGAGATGGATAGAAAATATTTGAGGAAAGTTGATTCTGAAAAGAAAGATGATTTTGAAACTGTTTTCAAAGGATTGAAAATAGAAATATATCTTGTGAAGATATTTTGAAGTTAATAAATAATTTGGGAAATTATTTATTGTGTGATGGATGTTGTGAATATTAATTGATAGTTAAATCACCGACTATCAATATTGGCCAAATGCGCTGATCGTTTCGAAGAGACCGGGATCAAGATTAATTTCTCGAAAACCACTTCGATTCGGTTTGTACGTTTCACGTAAACGATTTTGGATTCGAAGATGGAGCAGTGAAGTGCAAGGGCTAGTCGCTACTAATCCTGGGGATATTTCCAAAATGGATGTAGTAGGAATAGTGCCTTCGGTTCCGTTCGAACCCGGGACGGACTTGTATGGATGAATGCTTGCGAAACATCGTCAGGTGGACGATGGGCATTCTAAGTGAAACGTTCTAAAGGTAATGCTTAGCCTCAGGCCTCATCAAATGGGAATGACTGAAAATCAGGGGATATGCAGCAAGGTTAGGTGGGTCATACCCAAGCAGGACAAGATAATTCCCCTGTCTAGATGTCCCTTATATATATTTTTCGGCTTAGTGGGTGGTTGGTCGCGCCAACCACGGGGTTTATCTTGTTCGGGACTGTTCAGTAAGGAATGGTTCCAGCCTTGTGTTGCAGGGGATGAAGGGAGTAGTCCTCGGTACGGTGATCTAGGCCCCGTACTGTGACAGGTGGTACCCCAGTGCCTAGTCATTGTTGGAAATCCATTCTCCCTACGAGCCTTTTACGAGTTTTGTTTGTATTACCCACTCTGTGGCTAGTAGCTGGAATTTAATCATGTAACAATTTCGGCTATTTTATAAGTATATGTATATAGATCCTATTATAATATCAGAGGATTTCTATAAAAAGTGTTTTAGCTATCGTAAGGTAAAAACCCGACATGTTTATTTGTGGCGCGGTCTTACGAGATGCTTTGTTTTCAAAGGATTTTTGAAACTTTAATAATCAATTGGGTGTGATTTTCTCACGCTGGTATTCCAGACTGACTCGGGTGTTATTTAACTATAATGCTCGGGTCAGACCGAGTATTATAGGATACAGGATATGATGCTGTGGAGCTCAGGAGACGAGCTGGATGACGATACGTACTCCCGTACTTGTATATATATATATATTCCGCTGTTTGAGTTGCGTATTCTAAGTTGTTGTGTATTCATTGTATGATATTGATGTGATCTGTGATTGATGTACTCTGATGATGTAATATATAAACAGAAATATTTGATGTTGAGTAAAGATTATATATTATATATTATATTTTATTCCGCTGCGATGGTTAGATTCTGATGTTGATTTTGTTTTCTCTTCTTCTACCTCTTCTTCTTAAACCCAAATGGTTCGTAAGTTTGTGCAACTTGAGTTGATTGTTGTAGAATAGTGTTAACTCAAGGGGTACGGATTTGCGGGCTGTTACATCTTTCTTATGCATGTTTATAAAATTTATTTAAAATAAAAATTTACACTTTTCTATGTTATTTACATTTTAATTTAAATGAAAATAAATTTAAATGCCACTTGTTCTTTTATATTGATACTTGTTATTACATGATTTCATTTGGTTTACATTTGTCATTTTGTGATAAACTTATGTTTAGACCTTGTTTCTAATATATTTCCAAGTTATGCTTTGAACCTTAATTTATTTTATATTTACAAACTTATATTAGGAATCATATTTTAAAATGGTTTAATTCCAATTTATACTAATTATGGGTTAAATGTTATGTACTTATAAATTTAAGAGAAAGTAGTAAAACCTTTTATTCATTTTCAAACTATTGTACCTTTAAATAAATATTTATCAATATACATAAATAAACATGTATACATATATGTACATTAGAACTTATTCTTTAAATGGCTTTTAGAAATTTAAATTAGAAAACAATTTCTTATTATCTTTAAAATATAGTTTTAAGTCCAATTTATTTTCTAAGATATTTATTTTGAAAAAATCAATTAAATTCACAAATTAATTTCAAAAAATTAATTCAATTATCAAATTAGACTGGGCTAAAATCCGGGGATGTTACACCACTTTATTTATAAACATTATTTATAACATTATAAACTCATTTCCAATTTATAACCAATTTGTATTAATAAAATCCATTTATAAATCGTTTTCTATTTAGAATTCCATTTGGAAATCTATTTCTCAATAAATCCAATTATAATTCCAAATCTACTCAAAATTCGATTACAACTTCCATTTATAATACGACATATTACTAAAATCTGTTGTTCCAAATTCCTTGTATAAACTAATTTTAAAAATATTTATCCGAACCACTTTCAAAATAGTAAAGTGAATTCTACATCACATTTTTATTTAATCAAAATCCATTTCTTATTCAATATTCCAATTTCCATATCAATATTTTTATTTCCAAAATTCACCTTTAAGTTTATTTTTAAGATTCAAAAATATTATTTATGTTATTTAAAATACCAAAATCAGGGCCCATGCTACTATTGAATCCAATGTATCAAATCATATAACAATCCATAATAGATTATTCAATCACATCATATATCAATATATATGGAACAATCAATATATTTTTAAGGAATCCGGTTGGATCCCTCCATCCTTTTTCCCTACAACCACAGATGTTATATAACATAAAATACCAATCCTGCTTTGAGGCTGGACATCATGGTAATATAGGATCATCCGCTATTATGTGGGGTGCATAGTGTCTCGTCTGCTCCAATCAGCGGGAATATACCCAACTATTACTATTTATATATATACAACCATATATAATATAATATTCATCTGATAATAATATATCAATTTAGCCAATCATCCAATAATTAACTTTTAGGTGCTATAAATTAAACCAGTCAACCAACTTGAGTGAGATTTACTCACCTTGATTTTCAATCTGCAGATTATTTCAATTTTAGATGAAATCGAATGATGTTCGATTTAATCTAAAAATTCCAACTAACATCGATTGATTCCAAATCGATTCCAGATTATATATTTCGCAGCTACGAATCCAACGCAACTCATCGCGTTCAATTCTGACATTGTATTAAATATAGCATTAATAAGCTTTTCAAATCAATAAATAATTTAGTTAATCTCTAATATGTCATTGGTTTAATAATTACTTGTTAACATTTAATCCTTCTTCCATATTACTGCTCCCGGCGAACCCATTACTAAGCTTCGGCCATCACCCTTCCACGGCACATCGAACCACCATTCCTTCCGCCATCGCCTCTAATCATCTCCTCTATGGACAAGCAAAACATCCATAACCACTTCGCCGCACCTAGCATCTCCAGGTAAAACGCGACTCACCCCTTCCCTTGACTGCCGCACGATGACACAAACCCATACAAGCGACTACACTTCTCAAAGTTCATGCCTTAGACGTTATACAACCTGCTAAACCCAGATACAACCTCTAACTAACCAATCGACTGCCATAATTCTTGAAAACCAAAACCCTTAGAATGATTTGAGCTCTCGATTTTCCTCTAACATCAATGAAGACGAGCATCAATCCCAACATAGATGCATGATCCAAAGCCCAACGCCTCTTGTTCATCTAGTTGTTCGTGATTCCATCATATGTGTGTGTGTGTGTTCTTTCTCGAATTCGAATTGAAGAAGAAAGAGTGGAGGAAGGCTCACGTAGGTTTAAAAATTTAGGGAGGCGGTGCATTCAGATGTAGGGCCCTTATATGGTGGATAGGATGTAGAGGTTGACCTTCAAATTGTTATAATATTATTTAATTCCCAAATTATCTCGTCCACGTCACCTTAAAATCCCGAATCCCCATCGAGGTGTGCCAACAAACATTCCTAATGTTATATCCCTATCCTGAACGAAATGAAACAAGTTTCGAGACCTGATTCAATTGTATGCAGAAGATAGTATTTTAATCCCAATTATTATATTAAATTTTCGATATTAATTTCAACGCGTTCCTATCTCATACGACCAAACGGTAATTCCAAACGCTACGAAATTTGAAATCCAATAATAATACACTATTATGAAATTTGATAATTCCAAATGCATTTCTATCCATTGGAATTAGTTTCATCGAATTCCAAGAATGTGCCCTGGATCGCTATTTCTACGCAACGATTAAATCGACGATTTCAAAAGTTGGCGATGTCACTTGAAATTTCACTTTAAAAACCTTACTAACTACTTCTAATTCAAATAAAATTTATACTCACATTAGAAATCATTTTGATTTATATTCAACTCAATTTCAATTATTTGTCCTTTTTCTGTACTATGATAAATCGCTATATTTGAAATTTAAATTCATTCTATAATTTCAACCAAAATCTTCATATTCAAAAGTTAATTTATGTTCCAAAATCCGATATTTAAAACCCTTTAAATATTCAAAATTAAGTGACGGAACACCTGGGTCGTTACAGGGAGTGACCCCACTTGGCCCGGCATAACTCCTGTTTTAGTCATATCAAGCTGACCTGAAGGTCGGGGCTGTGTTCTTGCCTAATACTAGTAGCGTTCGCCAAACCATCCTATTACGTTTGGGATTCTCTACCACGTTCACAGTTGTTAGAGTGGTTTCGAAATTGGCAGAGAGTATGATAATATCCAATTCCGGTCTCTTTAACAACCAAATGCTTATTTCACACTGTGATCATTTTATAAAATATTTTCAATAATAAATCTAGAAAACAGTTTACACCTTCATATCAAGATATCCATATACATATTCCAAAAGTATAAGTATATTCATAAATATCAAGGAAGATTTCTTTTAATGAACTTCAAAAATAATTTATAATCTCTCTTAAAACCATTTGTAAACTATTTGTATGCTTTAGAAAATTTATAAAGCCATTTATAAATTCCCAAACAGTTTATGACTCTTCTCCTTTTCATAAACCTCTACGAAAATTCCTTTAAAGCGTGTCCAAATCCCTTTATATAAGTTCTTTTATAAAAACCTTTATAAAATCCTTTAAAACCTTTATAATTCCTTTATAAAACTATTATAAAAAAATATCCTTTATAAAATCCATTATAAAATCCCTTACAAAACTTTTATAAATTCTTTACAAAACCTTATATAAAATTCTAAAATCTTTACAAAAATCTTTTATTTATTATAGTTATTATAAAAGTCTACATTCATCATCTTAAATTGAATTTTTAAATAAATGTTTTTAAAACTATAACGAATATTTTATTAAGTTAAAATTTTAAAGTGTTTTTATTTTATTACATTATTTTAAAAATAAATAAAATTATAAGTTAAAATCTTAATATTCAAAGTTTTAAAACTTTTATTAACTAAAATACAAATTTTAAATAAAATTCTTTAAATGAAATTCTAAAAATCAAATTTATTAAATCAAAACGTACTTTGCAATTTAGAAAATAATTTAAAACCAAGCAATGGTGTTCGTATATAATTTTCTATCCTATGGCCAAATGATCAGTTAAATTTAATTTTTATTTTTATTTCAAGGATGGATATATATCATTTCAAATTAAATCATGTGTCATTGGTATATATCATTTCAATCTCTTTCTTTATTTATTTAGTTTCAGATTTATTTGATGCCCATAACATCCAAGGTGAATAATAGGAATAAATTAGCATAAAACATATAGGGTGAATAACAGGAGTAGATCAGCATAAACAAACATCCAAACATCTAACGTATCTATCATTAGGCATCCATCATAATCAACTTCCAAAACAGTCACATATCATAACGTATTACTAGTTATAAATTCACGGGTGGTTAACTAGCAAATTAAATTCCAATTCCAATTTAAATGTAAATTTCAGTTTCATTTCAATTTAACTGTCAAATAAAATTACACTATCGATGCAGTTCGATATAAATATCAATTTTAAACCATCAAATGACAATTGATAAATTTAAATCATTTCATGGTTTCAATTTAACTAACACCAAAATATTTTAGTATTTTGTGAGTGGTTTAAACACTCACCTTTGATTTTAGTCAAATTAAAACCAAAAGAATGCCTAAATTCCAACAGTCTCCAAATGCAGCCAGTAGCTTCATATCGTCTAGAATTCCGTTACGATCTCAGCGGAAGAGTCGCGCGTCAATTGGAACTTGTATGAACATGTTATGATAGTTAGAACGTTCGAATTTAAAATTTAAATTTAAATTAAAACAAGTAAAAGTTGTAAATAGGTTACCATCCAAAACCCTTACCTCTCGTACACATCACGAACGAACATAACCAAAATCCACCTCTTCCACATTGATGGCGCACTGCCCACGACCAGTATCACCAAGATTCAAAGCCACCATCGAGTTCCTGACCTCAAGCCGACCTCGTGGCTCATGCGCCACGCACTGTGCCGCCCCTCATCATCTAGCATCACCGCCTCTTTCTATTCCAATTCGCTACGAATCTATGCCTCTATACTATGAACGAAGACCATAAATGCACTCCACTCGACCTCCTCTACCAGATGCAACTTCCCGATTATCGATTGGTCGATGATCCACCGATGAATCCAAAACCCTAATATGGACGGCTGAGAATGTTTCGGTGATTTCTGAAAAAATCATAACTCGAATTGAAAATCTGATTCCATCAATAGATTATGTTCGTCGAGAGCTTGCCAACGAAATATTATATGACATAGTTTGAGGAGTTTGGATTTCTGGAATTTGATTGAAATTGTAATTAGGGTTTTTGAGATATACCATTGGGAAGAAAGATGAGATAAAAATTTGTACGTACAGAAATCAGAAATAAAAGAGTGCTAGGGTTTATAACAGCCTATATATATGCAGATACTGAACATGGATGGATGGAGTAGATCGATTGGGCTAAAACGATTACGCGGACCCGAAAAGCCCGTTCCGTTCCTAAAACGAAAATAGGTCATCCCATATATCGAAACATAGGTTTTCAATATTTTTATACTCAATGAAACTAGTTTCAATCTCTAATTCTATTGTATATAGGAGTTAGCTTTTAAAATCAAATTATTTTAATTGAATTCCTTTAGTTGATTTCTACACGTTTTGTGATGCCCCACCCCGAGACCCACATTAACGAAGAATATTACTGGGTAATACTGTCTGCTAAAGCGGAGAATAAGGCTAGTTAGGAGCGACCATCTATAGCTTTGTCTTAAACATACATTAAATATGTCGATTAAGGATTAAATTTTTTTTAATTTCTCAAGTGGATCGACATATTCAATAAATGCTTAATACAAAACTATAGTGGTTAGCAGATCTATCGAAACAAAATACAACAACAAAATTACAACACATCACGGAACAGCAAACACACACACACACACCCCCCCATATACGGTGATACATCCCGGTACAATACAAAATGATGGATTATAAGTGGTACAAGGACCACACTATATACAATGAGTCAAAATAATATACATAACATAGTCACAACTACAACAAAACAACATAAAGATGATAAGAAGACATCCAAGACGGAAGCAACAAAGCTAAGTCCAAAAATAGGTATCTAACCTGAAACAACTTGGTCTGACCCGAGTATATAAAAATACAGGGTTAGTCTAGCTAAAAAAATCTGATTAGCAACAGATATATGAAGCATAAGGTAAAATAGTAAGGTATCTTCTCAAATGAGAAGAAACAATAGTTAGCACATGCCCATAACTCAAGTGCATTAATTCCACTTAAGTATAATATATGAGTCCTCGAAAAATGTAACTCAACAATAAAATCGTCTAAACATGATGAATGCCTCATATCATCTACATAATATCAAAAGACACCATAATGGCTTCTCTAGACCATACTCCTAAATAGAAGAAATCTCAAAACTCAAAATTCTCCAAAATGACAAACATAAATATATTCTCAAAATTGAGAATTCTCAAATCTCAAAATACGACAAAAATGGCAAACACACACACATATATATCTCCTAAAAGGAGATTATAAATCTAATATGAATGCCAAAGATGGAAAACCCAAATCTCAAATATAGAACTCGATAAGGAGTCCAAATTCCAAAGATGTAATCACCATATATAATATCTTGAACGGCTCAAATGGCCAATAATGTAAAAGGCAATACACTTGGAAAATCACAAACAAATCAATGAAATCATCTCAAATGATAGCATGTGCTTATAAAATGGCCGAAGCCCGCCAAGTACTATTCTCTCAAATAAGGTGCCACGTCTCAAATGGACAAACGTCCCAAGGACAACATCCTGAAAGACAAATACGTATCGAAGACAAACATCTCGAAGGACAATTACATCTCGAAGGATAAACATCCTGAAGGACAAATGACCTGAAGCTCTAGTACTGGCAATACTCGAGAATGTGTCACAAACTCTCAAATAGGAACCCGAAAAGTGTTAATAGTGCATCCCATACCACACATTCTCACTAATCGGTTTATTAACCGCTAGCCAATGCCACACCAGAAAATCAGTAAAAAAAATTGCCTCATCTCATCAAAAAATACGACCCGAAGGCCAAGACATTCAAACGTGCAAGTCGGGAATTAACCGATAAAATAAATGCGCGTGTCCCATACCTCGTGTTTTACTAAACCGTTTAATTCTCCTTCTCATATGATCGAATAGTGAAAACACGTGTATTTTATATAGAAAATAATTTGCTTGAGAAAACAAGCTTTTAAAACAATCTTCGAAATCATTTTGGAAAACACTTCTGAATTCTCTTATTATAGGGAATATATAATTTTATAGCTTTCAAATAATTTATAAATATTATATAATAATTATTTCAAAAGCCAATTTATTTTAAAAATCATTTCATAATTATTTAGAAAAACCCGTGCTCGAAATCAAGGAAAAACATCGAAAAATATCGAAAACCGACATTTGAAATCATCTCAAAATCGATTCATTTTGAATCACAAATTCACCAAAATTCAAGCTCACCTATTGATAGGCTTTATTGCCTTGAAATAGTTCAAAAATGTCACAAATACAAGATGCAAAAATCGAAAATCGAATGGGATAACAAGGCAGAACAAAAAAAATGCATAGACAAAACAATACTTGGGTTTGAGATCTTCTCCGGGTTCAACTTTCAGACATAATTTGAATGGCTTGATGACCTTGGAATGGTCTGAAATTTTATATACATACAAAAAGTAGAACAATTTATCTATGGACTGTAAAATGATTCACTGAATTACGATATGAAACGGTAAAGATAAGAAATTTCAAACATGGACTTAGACCATGTTAAATTCTGCCCTAGTCCGAAAACCCTCTCGGCTTCGACTTACAGGCATGAAACAGGTGACCAAATGACCTTAGATTAAACTGAAAATTGGCACGCTTATAGTAGAAAACTTTAAATTTCAAATAAAAAAGAATCGATGAATTCCAACAGGAAATGAAAAAGATACGCTGTCTTAAAGATGGACTCAGGCCATGTTTGCAGCAGCTCAGAAAACGGAAATGTGCCTATGCCTGAAAACCATCTTGGGTCCAACTTACATGCATGAAATAGATGACTCCTTAGGTTGAATTGAAAATTGGTAGGCACATAGTAGAAAACTTTAACGTTCAAACAAAAAAGAATCAATCAATTCTGACAGGAAATGAAAATAATACGTTGTCTCAAACATGGATCCATGCCATGTTTGGAGCAGCTTAGAAAATGGGAATGTATACAAGCCTGAAAACCATCTTAGGTTCAACTTACAGGCATGAAACAAATGACCATACTTCCTCCGATTGAATTGAAATTGGTATGCATAAAGTAGAATTCTTTAACTTTCAAATAAAAATAGAATCGATGAATTCCGACAAGAAATGAAAAGATGCTCTGTCTCAAACATGGACTCCGGCCATGTTTGCCGCAGCTCAGAAAATGGAAATGTGTACATGCCTAAAAACCATCTCGAGTTCAACTTACATGCATGAAAAAGATGTCCAAACATCATCAGATTGAGCTAGAAATTGAGATGCACATAGTAGAAAACTTTAGGTTTCTAACAAAAAAAGAATCGATAAATTTTGACATAGG
This sequence comes from Allium cepa, assembly GCA_030765085.1. Taxonomy (NCBI): domain Eukaryota; kingdom Viridiplantae; phylum Streptophyta; class Magnoliopsida; order Asparagales; family Amaryllidaceae; genus Allium; species Allium cepa. The sequence continues at coordinate 391,387,475 of CM060935.1, forward strand.
AATAAGAAGATATGGTCATACAAAGTAGCAACCCAAAACTGTTTCTACTATAAATTCAAAACAACACAAAATTCATTTACAGTAAACTATTTTTGCCATTTCATCTTGCGATTTTGCTTTTTTTAAGCTAGCATTTATGAGATTTCAACTCAACTTACAAAATAGTAGAGCAACAAGAGCGAATTGGAAAGAAGATGAAAGCTTTGGCCTTAAGGAAGTTCCAACAACCTAAAAAAGGAGTTTATAAAAACATGCAAGAACAAAACTTCAATTATAGACAAAAAAATCACCAAATCAGAAAAAGGATTAAGAGACGTTTGGTTTTGGATTAGATTACCTGAAATAATTGACTCTAATTTGATAAATTTCAGCAAATAACTGGATTGGTAAGAAGATTTTGATATTTACTTTGAAAGAGGAAAGTGGGTTTTTGATTTTTCTCTTCTTTTAGTTAATAGGAAGAAGATGTTTGCTATACGTTCAACAAATGTGAGAGGGGATGTTTTTCTTTCTTTTCTGGTTAAGGAATTAAATGGGCTAAGACCCAACAACTAAATTAATTAGCCCCAAAATCACATTAACACACTAAATCACTATTATACACTAACATATATACAAGTAATAACATATATACACATAATTCAACTCTATAAAAATCACACAACATATTTTTATGTTCTAAAAATTATTTTGCATCAAAATAAAAGATAATTTTTCTATAAAAATTATTTTCATTATTAAAAACCCCTTATATTAATTTAAATTCACAAATTACACAATTATTACATAAAACTCTATTTTTAACTCCAAAAATTACATAAAAATTATTTTCTTGCATAATTAAATGAAGTAAACCATATTTCTATCATTATTATATCCAAAAATTATTTAAACAAAATTACTTTTTTTATTTATAATATAAAACATATTAAATCAAATACTTCCTTTAAAAATCAACAAAAGAAACATTTGGCAATAATTACTAGAATTATTGTCATCAAATTAAACTATATTTGTCTCATTATTAACAGAAACAACCAAAATAAAGTTTGAAAAAAATTATTTTCACATTTTACATTTGAAATCCATTGTTTATTTAAAATGAACAATTTAAATCTCCAATCTATTTTTATTTCTCAATACTAAATTATAACTACCATTATAATTTAATATTACAAGTAATCACCTATAACGGCCCGCCTTTTTGGACAGTTTAAACCGACGTTCAAATACACATGTCGATTCCAAACCATTCAAAAGGGCAGATGGTTATTGGGGTAAATAAGAAAAGAAAAGAAAGAGAAATAAAGGAAATGAAACAACACAGAATCTCGCAGCGGAACGATAAAATATAATAGTCAAATAAATAGTTCATGAAGCTGTTTACTATATTTTGACAATTATTTATACAACATTTATCAGAGTTATACATATACAATAGAACAAATAAAATAATGCAGTAGATAGCATGATGCAAGGGTAATAAAAGTAATAGTATACCAAATCTTCGTCTTCATCCTCCAGAATAGATCTTCAAAAATCTGAAAAACTCAAGACTGACCCGAGCGTAATGAAAAGACAAAACACTCGAGTCAGGACTAAAATATCCTTATGAAAGTTAAATCAATCGTAAATAAATATGAGTGTAACGGCCTCAGAGATGTTTACGGGGTTTGACATCTCCTATCCAGTGTTAACGTGCGTGCAATAACTCAAGAGATGTTACGAGATTTTCCATCTCTTAAGGATCCGTTAAACTATCTACTATGTAGTAATGTACGCTAAGTAGATAATGCCTATCTGTAATATAAAGTATTAAAATAGCGTTAAGGCGTTACCATAATCCCCCTTAACACATTTTTATAATGCCATAGTCTATACAGCACCGTAAGCCCCACCGTAAACTGGTGGTTATCAGAGGGTACCCCATAGGTATAACACAAAACATAACGTAGTGGTCGCGAATAGGATAATCAGTATGACAAGGTACATGAGGCGATACCAACTAGGATACTAGTAGTTGCGTGATCCGGACTGATGTTGAGCATAGCCAGCAGCTACCCCAACACCGTGAAACAACACTCCCAAATCAAGGGGTGCACCCAAATCGCATCAGAAATGTAATAGATATGGTATCGCAGAAGCGTGTCCGCTAGAGGTGGCGAACCTCAATGGCCCGGCGCGGCTCCTGTTTTAGTCATGTCAGGGGTCATCCAATATCGTTCTGTTTCTTCAGTCAACGCGTTCACCAAACCATCTACTTCATTCTGGATCCACACTCCGCGTATAATAGTTATTAAAGTAGTTTTCGGTATCGACAGAAAGTATGTCCATATCCGATCCCGGTCTCTTCAATAACTACGTATTATTACACCGTTGGCTCTTTTACATTTCAAATCGATTCATAATTGATATCAAAATATCATATTCGCTTCAAAAATCAAATCCAATTAAAATATCATCATAGCCATTCAAAATATAAGGTTCCTTTTCAAAAATCATTTCTCGCCTCAATATCTCATTTCGATTTCAAGATCATTTCGAATTTCAATTTAGGTTGCAACTTCATTTAACCCAATTCGTATTTAAATTCAAGATTTAAACATAACATTTCACCTTATTGACCAGCTTGAATTTTTAGAAAAATAGTTTTAAGTAGTTTAAAAGAAGTTTAAATAATTAAAGTAGTTAAAAATACTTAAAATCTTAAAATGGATTTAAAATAGATAAATTAGTTTAAAATAATTTAAATTGGATTAAGTAGATTTAAAATAGACTAAAATAGTTTAAGTATTCAAAAATGGTTTATATAACCTAGAAATTTTGAAAACAAAATAAAACAGCTTCAAAACCAAACCATTTCAATTATAACTTCCCAATTCAAAACAATTTCAATTTTCCTTCTACCGATTCATTTTCGATTCCGATTCAATCAACGTCAATTTTGACTTCAAATTTATTCAATTTTTATATTCACTTTCAATTAATTTAATTTCAATTTGTATCGATTTGGAGCTTGATTTTTCAAAATATCCATTTATAATACTTAACAAAATTATTCATCAATATTCAAGTTTAAATCCAAATTTCAAGTATGATTCAATTTCAAGCTCAATTTCAAAATATCTTTTTATATCGCTTTTACTTAGTAATACTCAAAGCTCGAAATAATGTTCAATATTTAAAACAAATAAATTTCCGGAATTCAATGATATCCAAATTTTAAATTTCAAAGTCTCAACTTGAATTATTTACCAATTTCTTATAACCAAAATTTATTTCAACATTCCAAACTCAATTTTCGACAAATTCGATTTCTATAAATTGATTTCTACTTATAACTTTTAAATCCAAACATTTAAATATATTCAAATCGACGATTTCAAAAATTATTAATTTAGCCAATCCCGTGTCCGTATATAATTTTCTATCCTATGGCCAAGTAATTATTTATTTCAATTAAAATGTCAGGGATGAGTATATATCACTTAAACCAATCACAGTGGCATATGTATGCATAACAATATATATAAGCAAAAAACATCCAAACATTTAAATATCAACCAATAACATCCATCAAAATACATCATCCAATAGACAATACAATACATGGCAGTTTCATAGTTATCAATGTCAGGTAATTTAATCGCAATTCAATTTCAATTTCAATTTAAACTTAACTGTCAATTTAATTTTTCAACGGTTAATTCAAATGACAAGCTATATGACAATTAAATTTTTATCAAACAACGACAAATAAAATCATAACACTTCATAATATCAAATTTAACTAGCATAAAGATATTCAGTACGTTGTGAGCGTTATAAAACGCTCACCTTGATTTTACGATTTTAAATCAAATCGAACGACGTTCGATTCAACTCAAAATTGTCTCTAGCTCCAAATGATTCCAATCCAATTCCATAGCGTAGTGGTCGTCGATACGTTTCCAATGCGAAAAGTTTCGTGCGTTTTCGACCTCGTATGAAAATGATATGATAGTTTAAAGTCAACACGAATTTTTATATAAATTAATTACAACTTTAATTTAATTTTAAACCTCATCAGATCAGGGCCGCCGATCTCGTTCCAGGAATTGCCTGTACGCGCGCGCGTGCCTTCTCCTCCCCCTTCTTTCGTTCGCTAGATAACCCATAGCCGCATACATCAAGTAATTATCGCGACCACCACGCTCCACTTGAAGACGATCAGGTTACACCACTTCGAAGCCACCGCCTTACTCCACCTTCACCCCAAAAAGCTCCAAGCTCGGCCTCATCCACTGCCTCAAATTGCGTGAAAAACGCAGCTGCTTCCATCGCGTTTTGCCGTCAATCCGTGGCTCCGTTTCCGATCTCCACCTTTGGATAGCTAGATCTTGATGCCCTCTACAACTTTGTAGTTGAGAGTTTTAGCTAATTGTTGATGGATTGAGAGGAAAATGAGGAAGAAATTTCGAAATTTCTGGCCATTCATCTCTATAGTGGCGGCTAAGGGCTGAATCCCTAGCCTTTGTTTGCAAATTGTCAAATGGAGGGCCTTTTATAGAAAATTGCAAAAACACTATTCATCGAAAATTTTCCGAACTCCAAACGAAACGTGCCGGCAGGTGTTTCTAAGGTTTACCCCATGTTCCGAACACAATGGAACGTGTTTCGGAGGCTAATTTGATTATCTGTGCGAGTTACGGAATCAACGATCGATTTTTAAATCAAATCGATTAAACGGTTTTTTAGGCGTTTTGGCTCGCCCCGGACAAACGATAAATCCGATTGACACGAAATTTGAAATCTTACAATAATATCATATTACGGACCCGATGAAACTGGTTTCGTCGAAATCCGAGACCGTTTGAAAAATGACTATTTTAACTCGCCAAATTAACATTAAAACAATTTCAACGCGTTTCGAGCTGCCACGGTCAAACGACAACTCCAATTGCTACGAAAATTGAAATCTAATAATAACTAACTATTACGGATCCAATGGAACTGGTTTCGTCCAATTCTGAGACTTTTCGAAAATTGGCTATTTTTCAATCTATAATAAATATTAAAATATTCAATTTTCACAATTTTACTTTTAATTCGATTTTAAAAGTTCTACAACATCATTCTAACTTTAATATGATAAAATAAAATTTTACAAATCATTTTTAATCATATTAAACCCGTTATTCAATTATCTAATAAATTCCATTTTTTTTTTAAATCTTATTAACTCTATTATAATCCCGATATAACTTACATTCACTTTGGTAACCAATTTGAATCATATTAAATCAAATTTTAATTATTCACTCTATTTTCATATATTAAATTTCAACATCAAATTAATCATATCAAATTCGGAATTTAATTATTCAAACATTTGTAATATTAAATTTAAACAATTTTTATTATTCTTGAATCACTATCTTTTGAGATATTCAAAAAGAACTTATAAAATTTAACCAATTCAAATTATAGAACAACCATTTTCATTAAAACAGTTATTCAATTCTCGTTATTCAATTATTCAATAAATTCCAAATATTAAATTTAAACAATTTAATTGTTCAATATTTGACGGATTTCAATATTGGATTTTTAAATAAAATTTCATTATCAGTCGATTTACTATATTACATCAAATGAATTCCACATTATTATTTAACTACAGTTAGAGATAATGCACTCAACTAATATATAAACTTTCATTTCAATTGCAGTTGGTTCACAAATTCAATTCGACTAACTAAATGAATAGGTAACTTAAATAATTATCACCGTTAACTTTTAATTACTTATAAGTTTATTATTTACAAACAGGTGTCACAACTACCTATACAATACAAATTCATTCAATTACCTTTGACTACATATTATTTCAATTGATTTGGGATTCCATTCAATTCATAAATAATTAACTTAGATAAAATTTTGTTGCGTTTCATTCTAGTTATTATTAATCCAATGACTTACAATTTTTTTCTAACACCTAATCACGAAATCTTATTAAATTAGCTATTTTAATTATCGAAAATTTACGGGTCGTTACACTCCCCCACTCAAAACTTTTCGTCCCCGAAAAGGAAAAAGAGGGAAAGGAACTAAGTATAGAATTCAACATTTGATATATTTTATTCAAAGTTACCAACTTATAAAACAATGAAATTCCATTTATAAAGTCATAACTACGCTTCCACCAAGTTACTCCGAACGGCTCTCTAACTCTAAAAGTTAGTTAACAAAACAAGTTATAAAATTTTAAAACTCGAAAACTTTCTAACACCCGAATTTACGAAAAATTTCGGCAGAGTCTCCTTTGCGCGGCTCGATCGAAAATTTTTATAATTCAATATTTAACACAAATATAACCAATATATATCAAATATACATCTCATCTCAATGATGTGGCATCCCATATCTGGGGAAACAACATATATATATATATATCACCAATACCATATAAAACCATAAGCGTACCTTTTATTTAGCATTTATTAGCAATTTACTTACATTCTGCATTTAGCGCAGAAGCGAGCTCCATAACGAAGCGCAACCCCTTTGCTACCTACTAAAATGCTCAATAACTAAGTTAGAACCATGCATATAAAAATAGATCGATATACTTAGCCTACACAACATATATATAACATATTTAGCTTCAAAACTAAGATTCCAATTTCAGGACGGCAAACAAATCTTAGTTTTAGGTCACCTAAACGATAAAATTCGGCAACAAAATCTAAACAATAGTTGTTGCTTTCATTTCAGGCTTTCAGGAATATCCAAAATCATCGAATTCGGACCAAACGTTCAAACATTACGGCCGTTTTACTTAGAGGATACGCCTCAGCCTGGGCAATGAATTGCGCAGGTCAGCGACGTTCACCCACGTTTTCGATCTTCTAAACGACATCAAAACACAAAACACTTAAAACAAAAGTTTTAGCTTATGTCCTTATCTTTCCAGAAAGTGCAAGATCATAAAAATCCGACAAACCAGTCAAAAGATATGGCAAAATTACTAAGGGTATATACTACTGATTTTACTTATTTTTACACAGGACAGCGAGTAACATTCAAGTTTTTAACCTAGTAGACGAAGTAATTTCACAAGACACTCTAAATAAAAGTTGTGCTATAGTTTCTAAGATTTTCGAAAAGTCCAAGATCGTCGAATTCCGTTCAGCCATTAAAAGTTATGGTTGTTTTCGTTTCAGCATATATTGGACAACTTTTGATTTTTCCCAAAAATTTGCTTTTATTATTTCAAAGTACAAACCATCAAAATTTCAAATTTTCTAAAGAACAATCATAAACACAAAGTCATTTATTTTCTTATTCATCCATGCAATAGGTTTACATTCGATTTGTTTCCGATTTATTCAAGTTTGTTTCGTTCACATTTGAACTTCAAGTCAATTTGCTTCAATTTAAATTGAATTCAATTATACTTAATTTCACTTTGCTTCAAATTTGAATTTAATTATTTTAAAATTTTATTCCGTTTATTCAATTCCATTAACACTAATGAATTCTACTTAATCAATTATCATCCATCTAACAACCAATGCATATCAAACATTAACATCCATCCAAAATCTACACTAAATCAATTATACATTTCCAAGTCAATTTTAATTTCATACACTTCCAAGTTTATTGACATTTAGTTATATTCAAATTTAATTAGTTTCCATTTTTATATTTCATTAATTTTTAATTTTATTCATTCACTTATATATATCATTCATTTTACAACTTAAATTTCTTTTATATTTACAACTATCAATAGGTCTTCACATTTTATTATTCACTCTCACACTGGTATATTATTTCTCTACTTATCCTTATTAGCATTTTAAACCTTTTAAGTATTTGGTAAGTTATAGTTATGCAAATAGAATGTAGTTAAACAACATACAACTTCTTTTCATTTAAAGTTGAATTTTCAATTAATTAATTCTTAAGTCGTTACTTAAATTTCACTATAATTTAATTTCACATTTACATTCACATATAGTATTTCCATTTTATATTAACATAATTGTGAATCACCTTTAAATGTTAATTTAAATTCCAATTATTTACTAACAATTTTATTTATATTTGCAAACCATTAATTAAATGCATATTTCATTATTCAAACCTATACTTGTATATTATCCAATTAACAATTCATATAACATTTTTGAACTTCTTAAATATTTTGGTAAGTTATATCTATGCTATAGAATGAAATTTAATACTATGCGAGTTTTACAGTTTCAATTTTATTTTAAGTTCATAATTTCCTAATTCTAAGGATTTCTACTTCAATTGATATTTTCACTTAGCTCTTAGGTTTTCTCATTTCACAATTCAGAAGTTCCTTAATGATTCAAGTCTAAATTCATTTCAATCATTTAAAAAAAATCATTAATTATTAAAGGACTTAAGAATTCCAATCCCGGTTTCATTTCAAATCAAGTTTTGAAATAATATATACTTATATAATTTATATATCAAATCATACTATAGAGAATACAAAATAAAATAAAATTTGAATCAAAACAAGCTTTAGACAAGCTATTAAGCGGTCTCCCCACTCGGACTCTCGAAAATAAACGCCGATGATGCGTGCACTCATCACCGAAATCATTTTCTAGCGTCAAGAGAAGGGAATATAACACTTATCATTAAAAAAATCCTTCGAAAACAATTTCAACTCAATTATACTATCATATAATACTCATATTATATTATTCAAATTCTTGTAAGTCAATTTCAAACACCGGAATTTAAATTCCCAAATCCAAGTTAAAATTCATTTATATTCATTATCAATTGTGTTTACAAGATTTCATTTTCCTAAATCCATTGTTATTTAATCAATTGTTGTAAATATTGACTGATCAAACAACAATGATAATAATCTAATATTATCATCTCCTAACAATCAATTCAATCAAAATGAATAAATATTCAAATAATTCTTTTATATAAAATATATTCCAAAACGATATTGTATTGGTTTGTCCTATTCGAGTGTTTAGAAATTCCTATCGACGCCTTGGCGTCCCAAGTATCGACCGGAATTCATAAATACTCAACGGAACAAAGTTAACACAATATAAAACCATTTTATATCAAATAACAAGTACGCTCTCTCATATACACTCAACTCATTCATATAGCTTACCTCTATTTCAATGAGTTATTCCCCACTAGAGACAAGGTTTATCGCTAAACCAAAGCTCTGATACCAACTGTAACGACCCGCCTTTTTGGACAGTTTAAACCGACAATCAAATACACATGTCGATTCCAAACCATTCAAAAGGGCAGATGGTTATTGGGGTAAATAAGAAAAGAAAAGAAAGATAAATAAAGGAAATGAAACAACACAGAATCTCGCAGCGGAACGATAAAATATAATAGTCAAATAAACATTTCATGAAGCTGTTTACTATACTTTGACAATTATTTATACAACATTTATCAGAGTTATACATATACAACAGAACAAATAAAATAATGCAGCAGATAGCATAATGAAAGGGTAATAATAGTAATAGTATACCAAATCTTCGTCTTCATCCTCCAGAATAGATCTTCAAAAATCTGAAAAACTCAGGACTGACCCGAGCGTAATGAAAAGACAAAACACTCGAGTCAGGACTAAAATATCCTTATGAAAGTAAAATCAATCGTAAATAAATATGAGTGTAACGGCGTCAGAGATGTTTACGGGGTTTGACATCTCTTATCCAGTGTCAACATGCGTGCAATAACTCAAGAGATGTTATGGGATTTTCCATCTCTTAAGGATCCGTTAAACTATCTACTATGTAGTAATGTACGCTATGTAGATAATGCCTATCAGTAATATAAAGTATTAAAATAGCGTTAAGGCGTTACCATAATCCCCCCTTAACACATTTTTATAATGCTATAGTCTATACAGCACCGTAAGCCCCACCGTAAACTGGTGGTTATCAGAGGGTACCCCATAGGTATAACACAAAACATAACGTAGTGGTCGCGAATAGGATAATCAGTATGACAAGGTACATGAAGCGATACCAACTAGGATACTAGTAGTTGCGTGATCCAGACTGATGTTGAGCATAGCCAGCAGCTACCCCAACACCGCGAAACAACACTCCCAAATCAAGGGGTGCACCCAAATCGCATCACAAATGTAATAGATATGGTATCGAAGAAGCGTGTTCGTTAGAGGTGGCGAACCTCAATGGCCCGGCGCGGCTCCTGTTTTAGTCATGTCAGGGGTCATCCAATATCGTTCTCTTTCTTCAGTCAACGCGTTCACCAAACCATCCACTTCATTCTGGATCCACACTCCGCGTATAATAGTTATTAAAGTGGTTTTCGGTATCGACATAGAGTATGTCCATATCCAATCTCGGTCTCTTCAATAACTACGTATTATTACATCGTTGGCTCTTTTACATTTCAAATCGATTCGTAATTGATATCAAAATATCATATTCGCTTCAAAAATTAAATCCATTTCAAATATCGTCGTAGCCATTCAAAATATAAGGTTCCTTTTCAAAAATCATTTGTCGCCTCAATATCTCATTTCGATTTCAAGATCATTTCGAATTTCAATTTAGGTTGCAACTTCATTTAACCCAATTCGTATTTAAATTCAATATTTAAACATAACATTTCACCTTATTGACCAGCTTGACTTTTTAGAAAAATAGTTTTAAGTGGTTTAAAAGTAGTTTAAATAATTAAAGTAGTTAAAAATACTTAAAGTCTTAAAATGGATTTAAAATAGATAAATTAGTTTAAAATAATTTAAATTGGGTTAAGTAGATTTAAAATAGACTAAAATAGTTTAAGTATTCAAAAATGGTTTATATAACCTAGAAATTTTGAAAACAAAATAAAATAGCTTCAAAACCAAACCATTTCAATTATAACTTCCCAATTCAAAATAATTTCAATTTTCCTTCTACCGATTCAATTTCGATTCCAATTCAATCAACGTCAATTTTGACTTCAAATTTATTCAATTTTTATATTCACTTTCAATTAATTCAATTTCAATTTGTATCGATTTGGAGCTTGATTTTTCAAAATATCCATTTATAATACTTAACAAAATTATCCATCAATATTCAAGTTTAAATCCAAATTTCAAATATGATTCAATTTCAAGCTCAATTTCAAAATATCTTTTTATATCGCTTTTACTTAGTAATACTCAAAGCTCGAAATAATGTTCAATCTTTAAAACAAATAAATTTCCGAAATTCAATCATATCCAAATTTTAAATTTCAAAGTCTCAACTTGAATTATTTACCAATTTCTTATAACCAAAATTTATTTCAACATTCCAAACTCAATTTTCGACAAATTCGATTTCTATAAATTGATTTCTATTTATAACTTTTAAATCCAAACATTTAAATAAATTCAAATCGACGATTTCAAAAATTATTAATTTAGCCAATCCGGTGTCCGTATATAATTTTCTATCCTATGGCCAAGTAATTATTCATTTCAATTAAAATGTCAGGGTTGAGTATATATCACTTAAACCAATCATAGTGTCATATTTATGCATAATAGTATATATAAGCAAATAAATATCCAAACATTTAAATATCAACCAATAAAATCCATCAAAATACATCATCCAATAGACAATACAATACATGGCAGTTTCATAGTTATCAATGTCAGGTAATTTAATCGCAATTCAATTTCAATTGCAATTTAAACTTAACTGTGAATTTAATTTTTCAACGGTTAATTCAAATGACAAGCTATATGACAATTAAATTTTTATCAAACAATGGCAAATAAAATCATAACACTTCATAATATCAAATTTTAAATAGCATAAAGATATTCAGTACGTTGTGAGCGTTATAAAACACTCACATTGATTTTACGATTTTAAATCAAATCGAACGACGTTCGATTCAACTCAAAATTGTCTCTAGCTCCAAATGATTCCAATCCAATTCCACAGCGTAGTGCTCGTCGATACGATTTCAACGCAAAAAGTTTCGTGCGTTTTCGACCTCGTATGAAAAAGATATGATAGTTTAAAGTCAACACGAATTTTTATATAAATTAATTACAACTTTAATTTAATTTTAAACCTCATCAGATCAGGGCCGTCGATCTCGTTCCAGGAATTTCCTGTACGCGTGCGCATGCCTTCTCCTCCCCCTTCTTTCGTTCGCGAGATAACCCATAGCCGCATACATCAAGTAATTATCGCGACCACCACGCTCCACTTGAAGACGATCAGGTTACACCACTTCGAAGCCACCGCCTTACTCCACCTTCACTCCAAAAAGCTCCAAGCTCGGCCTCATCCTCTGCCTCGAATTGCGTGAAAAACGCAGCTGCTTCCATCGCGTTTTGCCATCAATCCGTGGCTCTGTTTCCGATCTCCACCGTTGGATAGCTAGATCATGATGCCCTCTACAACTTTGTAGTTGAGAGTTTTTGCTAATTGTTGATGGATTGAGAGGAAAATGAGGAAGAAGTTTTGAAATTTCTGTCAATTCATCTCTATAGTGGCGGCTAAGGGCTGATACCCAAGCCTTTGTTTGTAAATTGTGAAATGGAGGGCCTTTTATAGAAAATTGCAAAAACACTATTCACCGAAAAAATTTCGAACTCCAAACGAAGCATGCCGACAGGCGTTTCTAAGGTTTACCCCATGTTCCGGACATAATGGAACGTGTTTCGGAGGCTAATTCAGTCGTATGTGTGAGTTACGGCAATAAATGATCGATTTTTAAATCAAATCGATTAAACGATTTTCTAGGCGTTTTGGCTCGCCCCGGACAAACGATAAATCCGATTGACAAGAAATTTGAAATTTTACAATAATATCATATTACGGACCCGATAAAACTGGTTTCATCGAAATCCGAGACCGTTTGAAAAATGACTATTTTAACTCGCCAAATTAATATTAAAACAATTTCAACGCGTTTCGAGCTGCCACGGTCAAACGACAACTCCGATTGCTACGAAAATTGAAATTCGATAATAACTAACTATTACGGATCCAATGGAACTGGTTTCGTCCAATTTTGAGACTGTTCGGAAATTGGCTATTTTTCAGTCGATAATTAAATATTAAAATATTCAATTTTCACAATTTTACTTTTAATTCGATTTTAAAAGTTCTACAACATCATTCTAACTTTAATAAGGTAAAATAAAATTTTACAAATCATTTTTAATCATATTAAGCCCGTTATTCAATTATCTAATAAATTCCAATTTTTTTAAAATCTTATTAACTCTATTATAATCCCGATATAACCTACATTCACTTTGGAAACCAATTTGAATCATATTAAATCAAATTTTAATTATTCACTCTATTTTCATATATTCAATTTCAACATCATATTAATCATATCAAATTTGGAATTTAATTATTCAAACATTTGTAATATTAAATTTAAACAATTTTTATTATTCTTGAATCACTATCTTTTGAGATATTCAAAACGAACTTATAAAATTTAACAAATTCAAATTATAGAACAACCATTTTCATTAAAACAGTTATTCAATTCCCGTTATTCAGTTATTCAATAAATTCCAAATATTAAATTTAAACAATTTAATTGTTCAATATTTGACGGATTTCAATATTGGATTTTTAAATAAAATTTCATTATCAGTCGATTTACTATATTACATCAAATGAATTCCACATTATTATTTAACTACAGTTAGAGATAATGCACTCAACTAATATATAAACTTTCATTTCAATTGCAATTGGTTCACAAATTCAATTCGACTAACTAAATGAATAGGTAACTTAAATAATTATCACAGTTAACTTTTAATTACTTATAAGTTTATTATTTACAAACAGGTGTCACAACTACCTATACAATACAAATTCATTCAATTACATTTGACTACATATTATTTCAATTGATTTGGGATTCCATTCAATTCATAAATAATTAACTTAGATAAAATTTTGTTGCATTTCATTCTAGTAATTATTATTCCAATGACTTACAATTTTTTTCTAACACCTAATCACGAAATCTTATTAAATTAGCTATTTTAATTATCAAAAATTTACGGGTCGTTACATCACCGCAACCGGGGTTGTTACACATTTTGAGCTCGCACTATTAAACAATAAGTCCGATCGCTATGAACCTTGAAATCCTATAGTACTTCACTGTTATGGATTCGATGAAATTGGTTTCGTCAAAATCGGAGACAGTGGCCAAAATGGCTATTTTCACTCGTCAATTGAAACAAGTAATTTCCAGAAATTAATTAATCACTTTAAATTCAATTTTTAAGTTAACAATTTTCAATTTTGTTTAAGTAAATTTAAATCAACTTCTGACATCATTTTTATTCACATTAATTCAAAATTCAATTCTTTAAATAATTTTCAACATTAAATTTAAATAATTCAATTATTAAATAAAAGATATTAATAAATCAGAAAATTTCAATAGAATTTTAATTATCAACACTTTTTCTATTTTCATTTAAATAATTCAACATTTATTATTCAAGTTCAGTTATTGATCATAAACACATTCAATATCTAAAATTTCATTTCCATAGTTGTTATTTCCAAAATCTTTGAAATTGTTTATTTCAAAATCTTATTAAAGTTCATGTTCAATATATTACATTAATACGTTATTAATTTTTTTATTTTTAAACATTTGTATCCAATAATTATATTAAATTTAGTAATTTAAAACAGTTAAAAATATGGGTCATTACAATGATGAATTAGTTGTAATCAAACAACTTGCGCAAAATATAAATAATAGAGAAGAATATGGTAAAGACTTATGCACTATTTGATCTTCGTTGACTTTAAAACCTCTTTATTAATGGCTCGTTATGCTCCTAATCAGTTTATACTAAGTGGATATTTCCGTTTGTGAATCTTTATTATTAATAACCGGTACTCTTTAGTTTATGTTATCAATACAAAATATGGTGATGAAAATCTTGATTACATTAACGTTATGGATTTAAACTTTCTTATGTAACCTAACATATTCTTTGTTTTAATGAAGTACGTAGTCGATGGGAAAGATAAGCATAATTCATCTGTAACAATATGAAACATAGTAACTAGCATATAGCAATTTTATGTTTTGAACTAGGCAATGTCAACATCAAATGGTTCATAGCGTTTGTCGTTCTCTAGCTATGATTTTTCCTTTACATAGTAAATAATTTAATTCCTAAGAATCATAGGAAAAGGGGCCGGTTATTGTTATACTCGAAACAAGCAGATTGAGGAGTTTGGTTGCGCTTGTTGTAGTAATGTTGTATACATAGATGGTATGAGTTTGATGTTAAACTAGATACGTATATTGAGGTTAAATTTGATAAGTACATTAAGTTAGTCATATGCAAGTACAACATATTATCAAAAGCAATATATTGGTACAAAGCTATCATATCCAATTATAAAACGAGTTAAGTTTCATTGCTTTAGTACGTATGACCAGTACACCGTATACGCATAGATTTTCTAAAATACATTTTGAATGAATATAGCAGGCAATAACTACTTCATAAATATGTAAATTGTCTAAGTGTAGGCTTTTTCATGTTTTAAGTGGAAGAGGAGAACACAGATATTGCATAAGAATTTTGACCCACTTGGGGAAGAGAAAAGTTATGAATGTGAGTAAAAGATGAATTATGATTACATATTGAGGATATAAACATAAAAGTAACTTACATCTATGTCAACAGCAATAATTATGTTAATCGTCAAATTAGTTTTACTAACTGACACTTTTGGATATGAATGGTGCAATATCTACATCAGTATCCAAAATCATTTTCGGTTATCGAATATTTATATTCGTAGAAATGGATGGATATTGGATATTTATCCGCTTCACTCTTAATTAATAAAACAGAAAAAATAGAAAATTTTAATGTACATAAACTCTTTTAAGTAATAATGCTAATATTAATACAAAAAATGAAAATTACAATGATAAAAATCAGTTTCTGATAGGAATGTTCATTTGTGCATGTATAATATAAACTATCAACTTGATAGAACAGTAAATATTAATTATTTTGTGTACTAAAATATTTGTTTACCACTGTTTCCATAAAAGTTAGTGGAATAATTTTTGAATGCGAATACGATCATTTTCATTTTCGTTTTTCAAATTTTGAATATTTTTTCAGTTTTGAGCTACGATTGTAGATGAATTTCGAATTCTTCAAGTTTCAATGATGTACCTACATTGAATAGATATTGAATGGAAGGAAACGAGTTGCTCATTGAAATTAATAGTGCAAATCTTATGATACATAAAGTTCAAATAACCTAAGTAACTAGATGCACGGCCACATGGTCATATGTACTCGTATATATAAAGAACTTAATACACTATACATAAGCACTTAACCATCTATAGGTTAAACCTCAAAGAGAGGAACACCATAAATTATGGAGTATCACTTGGAGATATCTAAAACAAATAATTAGGACTAGTTTTCTTTCATAATTAAATTTTCATTTTATTCAAAAGATGAGAAAAATGATTATTCAAAAAATACATATACTTGTTAGTTTTTTTGTATATAAATATAAATATGCCCATGTGCATGCATACATACATAGATATGTAGATACACACACACATATATATGTGTGTGTACATGTAGAGGTATGCTTGTGTGTATATGCACACACTTGTGTATACCTGCATATTTAAGTGCTGATATGTATACATAGTAGTCCTAATTAAATATAAGACTACGCTTAGCTTAAAATTACTTTAGATGCATTAAACATATATTTTTATTATGTTACATTAATATTGTTTCTGATGTATATGTGTACATTTCTATATTTATATCTATATATACATATGTATTTAATTTCTAATACATATACACAATAATTCCTTACTTGAACAAAAGAATATGCTTAACTTTAAAATGACCTTTAGTACATTGAACAAAACTATCGTTTATCATTCCTATATCATTATATTTTTTTAATAAATTTTTGTGTTGGTGCATGCGCACATGCCCATGCATGCATGTGTGCGTTTACGTCATTTTGATACATTTACATGACATATTCCTTTGAATATGGTACAATTCTCAACTTTAAAATGACATTTTTCACATTAATAGAGATCTTTGCTGATACAGATAATTATCATTTATCTGCTTTGATACACATAGTGTATATGTGTGAATCTATTTAAAATACAAGTATACCAATTCTGATTAAAATATAATATTATGTCTATATGTATATAACATGTACATAATTCGTATTCGATACAACCGTGTATCAATTGTTATTTGGATCTGATACTATATAGGACTTTAAAGAGTCTCTAAATATGAACAAAAAAATGTTTATTAGAATCATTTTTGTCATATTTTATATGAAAATGCAAGTTTTAGTTATGAAACATGTATATTTCAAAATAGACTTGAAGATACATTGGATATAGGTAGCTTAAATAATCACTTAATGCCGTATTCATTTATATTTTACATTGGTAAGACTCTTCCTTGTTTATAGTTGAAGTTCTCATAAAAATTGTTCAAATGTGATAGTATTGGCCCGTTCAGCTTCGAAACTCACCATAACTTCCTCCTTTTGCATATCCTCCATTTTAATGAAACATGTATATTGCACATAAAATTTGAAGATACACAAAATTTTCGAAACTCACCATAACTTCCACTTTTTGCATATCACTCCATTTTGTTACGCGAATCATTTTCATTTCTCTTCATCATATACAGCGTTATACAATTTTTTAACATTTCAGTGGAACAAAAATAGGGTGTGTATTGCAAACTTATTTATGACATTGGAATCTAGTAAGCATACTTGCATTTATTATTAATTGAACTTTTTTTCATAATTTTAAGGCATTCATAAATATATTTAGGCAAGGTTTAAATTTAAGCTATATGAGTTTTCCTTCAAAATATCGATTAGGAAATTACTTAATCTTATATTGTGCTATGCACATGAATAATGGAAAAAAAATACTTGCAAAGTTTTATATGACAAAAACATAAACTTATAATATGAAACTAGCATTCACAACTTACACCATAAATTAAATAAGCGAATGAAATCATCCTTCATACACCTATTAAAATTAACTATTTTTTATGAATTAACATGGTATATTCATATGGTCAACCATACTACTTTTTGAAAATAGGCATTAATGATGATGAATAACTTCAAATATTCATAAAAATATTCCTAAGTGTATTTTAAAAATCACACATTTTGAAAAACTCGAATCGTTTGAAAAATCATGCACATTAAATAAGTGCACTTAATTTTTCGTTGTGCATCATCAATTACATACACTATAATAAAACCTTTTTCCTTTAGGGTATTTGTAATGGTTATAAATATTTTCCAGTCAAACACTGAATTGAACTACAATTTGCAGCACACCATTTCATGCATTCTAATTACAGAGTGAAGAAAAAAAAGGAAAGTTTCTATATATTTAAAGAAAAGTATATGTGATAGTGAACATGAAATTTAGTCTCCATTTTTTTATGTATCTGTTAGAAAAGTCTATATGTGATTAATAAATATGTACAAGGCTCAATTTTCTAATAACAGAAGGAGCAAGTTAAGTTACATTTTTTGAAAGTCAACTTGCACTTTATAAAATTTTCAACAAACTTTGACAATATAGTAAAAAGTGATGTTTTTCATGAAAATACATACGTAAGTAGAAACTATACATAATTGCAAGAAACACAAATGGAATATTTAATTTTGGTAAATCTTCTTAAAAAGCAAAATGTAGGTTATTGTTTTTCTCTATAAAGAAGTATACTATAAAATATTCATTGGCTCACTGACCTTTTTAACTCGTATGAGGCTAAATAGTGAATAATACAACTCCAAGAAAATACAAAATAGAAAAGCACTAAAAATGGCTCAATTCTTTTACCCATAAATCACTTGTTCCATGTGCTCACTCTCTCTTAACCATTGGTTTTTTTATGATCATCAATAAATTTGATCTAGTGATGCCCATGAATTAATAAGATTATTCTAATCGATGGTTGAGATTTATTTGGATACATAGTGGCCAGCGAAAAGGGATCAGAGATTTCATCCGCTTAAAATGGTTATGATTTTTAGTTGGTGAAAATTAATTATTTTTTTCTATTTAACCTTATTCTTTAAATACACCATATGGAAGTACAATGAATGGAAACATAAATCCTAAAAGTAATTTGTCACAAAAAGCATTTTATATAAATGACTACACAACATATGTTTAGTCTCATATTCATATATTATCATTGCCCCTCACCATAGTCGACATGAATGAAATTTGATATTTTATGTGTGGCTTGCATTTGAGAGGGATTGAGCAATAATCCCACATCACAAGAAATACGGTGCCTAACGTGATATATATGTGGAATTGGTGGCACATAATACTGGGAATTACTTTCGTTATAAACAAATGTTGCCAAAACTATGTATATGCCCGTTTTGGAAGGCGATGAAAAGGATGTTCAATTGGGATATTGGCATATCAGAAGCTTCATTAGGTGGCGCCATACAGAACAATTGAGCGCGCATTTACGGGGACGGATGCATTGGAGTGCCAAAAACAGAACATGACATGAATGAAATTAAATATGAATGAAATCGTCTAATACATTAAAGGATCCAAATTTACAGAATATATTTGGATATTAGACATTTAGCTAATTACATGCAAATTTAAATACTTGTAATAACTACCATCAAAGTAAATTAAACAAAACCCATGTAAACCAAAATGTTAAGAAACAAAATCTTGGTTGCTTTAAGTTATAACCTGAGCTTTTGTATGTTCCCTAAGCAAACCTATGTAATGTTATGGTGATCCTAGTTTTAGATTTGAAGTAGGTAGTAGAAACAAAAGGAGTCAAATCAAAATGATTAATTTTAAAGCAAGTTAGGCCATCGAATATTTTAAAAAATATTTGTGCAAACATTTAATTTGGACAATTTGAAAAACCTCTAATATTGTAACCTAAAACGAATACTACTTTGAAAATAGTCATGTACATGGAAGATTTATACATAAATGCACATTAATGATGATATCCACAACATAATTATGACAGGTAAATGTGAAAGTTTATAGGTGTTAGATCAAATATTTTTTTACAAAAGTCTAGGACTAAACCCAGTATTGAAGAGTTATTAAAACTCATGTAGGATATTTTATTGATTCAAATATTATCAACTTGATCTTGAATAGACAAGAGTTAATAATATATTTAATGAATCAACATAAATGATTCAATTTATGTTTACAGCTTAGAAATATGTTTTTTGCTACGTTGGCATATACAATCTAATTTCAATGATCATAGTTCATCCATTAACTTGAAGTTAACGGTGAAACATTCTTGGTTTTGCTATCATTTATATGCTAACAAAAGAAACATTTATGGCATCTTCATATCAACAAAAGACTCGGTGTAAATCAAGGTTCTAAATTCCATCTGGCTTGCCAAAAGACCACCGTTTACGTTCTGTTTCCGACATGGACCGAATTTTCAAAAAAAAACCTGTTTCGGGATTCAAGAGAAAATAAATCCCAAAAATGAGTTTATACTACGAAAATTAGTTAAAAACTACAATAAATTTCAAAATTACCTAGGCTTGGATCATCTAATTCGAGCAGTAAGTTAAGGTTGAACTCAGGTTGCAGTTTCCTCTTCATCGATTTCAAGTATTCATTAATATTTTGCTTTTTTTCCTTTGAAATTTGAGTGATGTTGAAATTGAGTTAAGCTAGGGCATGGGTGTTTTAAGAATTGGTTTCATTCTCTTCTTAATCTGAGCAGAAAGTGACGAAGCAAGAGAACGATTTTATGTTTTCTTAATTGCTGGGCATTTTAGTTGAGGATGGGTTAGGCTATTGTGGGCTAGGTTTTTACAAAATAATTTATTCAAAATAACTTATATAGAATAGATGTACAGGAAAAATTAGTTGATGATTCGCATAAGGTTTACATAAATGGAGTTGTATTAATAATATAAATTTTAAAGTTTTTCTAAACATTTTACAGATGTATTAACACTTAAATGTTTATTAAATATAAAATAGTGTCGAAATTTTTAAACCAGAATTAAAACTGAATATCCGGAATTGCTGAAATGGAACCAAAATTTCAAAATTTTATGATAACTGGGACGGTACAGAAAACAAAATTTTGAACCTTGGTTTAAATACCTGCTTATGTGCACACATATTTGCAAGTTCCCTACTAAATTTATACATATACATACATGCATTCACTTGATGCACTATGATTTTATTCAATTCTTCTATTTTGAGTACCATAAAAATAGAAACCTCGGTGTGTATAAAATTTGTGCATACACAAGGTGTTCTTAACTAGTAAACAATGACTCATGCCAAATTTTATGTATTACGATTTATGCATTATGAAACTAAAAAAATAGTATTTTTTATATTTTATCCTTAAAAAATACATAAAATAAGATTAATCATGTCCCAAATTGTATTTCATGAGTCCTTAAGAAAAATAAAACCAATATGATGATCCAACTTCACATAGTCAAAATCAAATCACGCCATCCGTCTAAATAGTATAGGTTGAAACTAATCATTATTATTAAAATTCTTATGATACATGTAGCTTAACCAATGTATTACTAAATATTTTGACTTAACAAAAAATAATTTGTGTTATCTAAAATATGATGCATTGTCTATTTTAAAACCGAATAAAGATCATAGTTACTCCTCCTTTGGTGCTTAAATAACGTGCATTGAAGGATTATTTTATCCCGTAATAAGTGATGGTTTAAACTTCATTAGTAGAAAACAACTTTGAAGCATGTGTAAAGACAAATACATATAACTTTGAAGCATGTGTAAAGACAAATGCATGGTTGCAGGTTTGAAAAGAGAATAGTAAATACTTACCACTGTTTAATCATAATTGTGTAGTATAAAAAAGACATTACAATACTGAAGCATTGTTTATAACTAATTGTTTTGGTTTCAAATCATGGTGAAGGAAAATTAATGGATTGAATTCTTAAATTTCATAATACAAAAAAGCCAAATGATGTTATTTAAAGTTGTAAAAATAAGAATCAAAGTTAAAAGTTAGATTGGAATTTACATCCAAGAAACAAATTCCAAAGTATATTCCTTAAGATAAACATTAATTTTTAAAATAGAGAAATCAAATTCTAATGTTAGCAAATGAAGGGGCTATGAACATCTGTATATATCTTGAACATAATAATTCAACTAATGTTACCGAGATACTAGAAAATAATAGTTATAAAAAATTCTATATATTTGTAATTCTGAAAAGTAATATTAAAGTATAAAGAACATAGAAATCACCTAATGTGGTTCCTGAATATTTCAAAACAACCAAAGACAATAAGGATGCATTCTCAAAAATGTAATGTAGAACTTAGTGAATGAGAAAAAAGTCTAGGATGAAAGTGTAAAATTCAATAAACAATGGAATTAAAAAAAATAGAGTCAAAATTTTCTCACTAACTTTATCATATATGTTATAATCAATTACTTCATCTCATTTCAAAGTTAATTATTTTCTTTGAATTTTTCATTAGCCATTCTTTCTTAGTTAATTTTATCTTTTTACAATTTTACTTCCATACTATTTCATCGTTTACATTAACAAACGTGTATACAACCATAAAACCAACTACCATTCAAGTTAAACTAATTAAATGGAACATAATTTATATACTTCTCTATGCTATTATACATAAAATTCTTATTGCTCATTTTAATTTAACAAAGGTGGTAATTTAACTAACATAACTGATATACTTATCTATGCTATTATACATAATATTCTTATTACTCATGTTAGCTTAATAAGGGTGGTAATTTAATTAACATAACAAGTAACCACTTAGTTTAACATGTAGCATCATATAAGGTTCTAAAGCATAATAATAATAATTAGGTGGCTATCAAATTTACATAGCAAGCAACCAATGAATTTAACACATAACATCATGTGAGCTTCTAAAGTACAATAACAACAACAATAATAGTAGAAATCCAAGTATTAAACAACTTAGATAAATATCATTATTGATAAGCATAAATTTGTTAATATTATCAATGATTTATTCTACTACCTAGTGCGGTATATTGATAAAGTTTTTCAACTCTCTAACTCTATCTACAATGTAATAAGAAACCGAGGTAAAAAACTAAGTTAACTATAAAGTGTAGACATTTCTTTTAATTAAATCAATGGGTATAACCATCTAACTAAAAGGTGAAAAGGCTACATTAAATCGAAGTCAAATAGAAATTTGATTCATTCGCAAAGCTTAGAATTATGACTACGAAATAAACTGAACGTCTCACAATAGCAAACCAGTTTTAAGTTTTACTGGAAAATAAAGTAAGTCGATTCAATTCAATCAAATGGACCATACCATTAAACACTATGGTGATTATTTGATAAATCTTTAGTTGTTGAAAAAGTGTAAAGTAGCATCTCTAAATGAAAGCTTTGTTGCAATTGAATGATTTAAGACTTCTGAGAAGAAATTTCAAATTATCTAGGTTTGCTAATATTTAAAGAAAATAAAACCTATCTAGTATCATTTTCTTTAAAATTATTTTTACCATGGACATTATGCCACTTAGGAGAAATGACAGGTCTACAGATCCAAATTGATCTTGTTTTTTTCTATTAAACAAACTATTTATATATAAAAGGATCAATTTTCACGTTTTGAAATGCTCGGTTTTTAATTATGTTTTGCAATATTGGAACCATCAGAAGGTTTAAAATAAGTAACTTACAAAATTAAATTTTCCAATGCACATCCCATAAAAATAGGGAATAAAGTACTAAGAAAAGAGTGTTGAGCTAGAAGGATCATGTAGCGAGTTTCACATTTCACCTATTTTACACCCAAAATGAACATCTACCAACCTAAACATATAATACATAAACAAATGAACACAAAGTTAGAACAAATTTAACTTAGTTGAACCGAAAACTTCACTGCAAAGTTTATTATGGACAATATATAAACATCTATAAAAGAAAATATTAAAAGAAAAAAATTAGAGAATTGCCAAACTACATAAAGGAGACTGGTTTGAGATTTTATTAATTAATGAAGAGGTTTAGGGTTTAATTAACGGGAACCAAATACACCATTGATGATTCAAAAAGGGCTAAGAAACACATTCCTTAATCTCATGCACCCACAACTGACTGTAAAGTTCCAACGTATTTGGAAAAAGATGAACTGAGTGAATTAGTTCAGGAATTTTCGAGTAAAAAAATACTAATACAGAAAGAGTGAAAGAAAGAGGCTTTAATTTGGAAGAGCCTAAGGCTCTGTTTGGTAGTTTTATAGTGTCGATCATGAGAGAATTTGAGTGTACATGTTTTAACTATCAATGATCATAGCAGTTTTGATTGATTTATATGAAGTATTGTTATAGTTGATTAATACATGCTTAAGAGTTTAACATCCATTGATTTTAAGATTTTCCCACTAAAGTAATACCTATATATATGTATGACCTTATTGCTTCTATAGTTTTGTTAAGATTAAATGTTGCAATATGATTAGTATGGATATAATTGGTTAAAAAGTTGAAACCCCTTAAAACACCCTAAATCGATGGGTTGAGAATTACAATTAAAATTACACTACTTTGATTTTCGCTTATTTAAAACCAACAACAACTGGTGTATTAAAACCCAAAGCAAGGGTTATGACAATATAAACCATCCAAAACCAGTAAAAAAATGATAGAAAAGCTAACTTCCAATCAAAGCCTGAGAATATGTAGAGCAAAAATTTCACTGTTTTTCAGCATTGATGATAATGAGAGCAAGAGAAAATTCATAAAATCTTGGAAAAAAAGGGAAAATAAGTGGGGACCATTGCGAGTAGATGTGGAATAAAAAATTAGGGTATCAATGAGAGAAAATGGAATATGAATCTATAGAGAAAAGAGTTGGGATTTTTCAAGTATGAAGGCACTATTGCTTCTTTTTCTATTGTCCTTTATATAGAGAGAAATCTTAATGAAAGAAAAGGAAAAACATAAAACTAGGAAAAATTATTTGCCACTATTGTATGGAATGTTCAAAGAGATTATGGGTGAGAAGTAACGAGAGAGACAAAAAGATAGCTCGTTTTTAATAGAATTTAATAGTACAGTGTAAATTTTAATAATTTTTTGTGATCATTTATTATTCAATTATATTTAACTGGAATTTCACGTCTTTGCACTGTGTGTTGTAACAATTTCGGTGAGCCATTAGATAATGTTCAACAAATGAGGAAGTTGTGAAAACATTTTCAAAATGCGTTAGATGTAAGTGGCAAGGACCATACCCCATCTCCAACAGAGCATTAATTTTAAATGTCATATTATGAAATTAAGATTTGCAATACCTCTATTATGATTTTGGATTAATTATATGCTTCTAACATGGGAAATGTAAGCGGAATCTGTCGTAAATCCAATAAGTGAACGATCCAAGGTACCTTTTAAATAACTCCAGAGTGACACTTATATTTATTAAGTTCTTAAGCTTTGAAATACATTTAACAAGCACCTAACATTCCCAAACTAATTAAATTAGGGCATAACATCGATAAATTACTTGATAACATCTAATATTTGTTTTTATTAGATAAGTTCTTAATTGTACATTTCTTTTTGGGTCCCATAATCTTATAAAAGGAAATACTACAGGACTTAAGTTATTGGAGATGCTCTTACCAAAAACAATGCCAATGAATATTTTATGTCGCACCTATTGAAGTTATGACTTAAACATATGAATATAAATGTCTCTTTGTGGCATTTAAGAAAATATAAAAAATTATTTACTTGGAAAGAAATTGATTTAAGAGATGAATGAGATTAGTTAGTTCCTTAATCACTAGATTGATGAAGGCATATTATCGATTACATGCATATTAATGTATGTTTTCCATATGAATCAACACTTATGTTATCGATTACATGCATATAATTGATTTATTAACATAAATCAATTTCTGCAACCCATGTACTGGCTTTTATGTAGAAATGATCATTTATTAAAGACTAATAATCCTCTTATGAACTATTTCTTCTTCGCTCTTGTATTAAGCCCCCATTAAGAATAAGTATGTCTATTTCTTGTATTTCTCTTCTAAAGTGTTAATAAATGTAGCGACCCGCCTTTCATTCCATAGAAAGACGCATCATTAAGAAGAAAGAAAAGGGATAGAAAAGAGAAAAGATAGGAAAGAAAGAAACAAACAACATCAGAATCTCACAGCGGAACGAATAAATTATATTATATCACATAAAACATTACATAGTATCATATACATCAGAGTTATACAGCTAATACAACACAAATTAGACAGTTATAAACACCTGTCTAGTTATTACAATTCAAGTACATCAGAGAAAATAGATACAACTCAAACACAGCGGAACCACAATATATATCTACACGCTGAAGCCCCTCGCTCCATTTCTACTCCAGAATTCGTCAAAGCAATCCTGAAACGCTTGACTACTCATACATAATATGAGTACCCAAGAGTTTAATAAAACAGAAAATAAACACTCGGGTCAGACATAGGTCTGGTGTGAGTAAACAGGTTTAAAATTACTTAACTTTGAAAATCCTTTGAAAACAAAAGGAATAACGTAAGACTTCCTACACATAAACATGGAAAAGTTTTTACCTTATGCTAACCAAAATATTTGATAGGAAATCCAGTGATATTATAATAGTGTCTAGGGTTTTCAAGTAAATAAGAAATAGCCAAAATTGTTACATCTATTAAATTCCAGCTACTAGCCACAAAAGTGGGTAATACAAACAAAACCGTAGGGTCTCGTAGGAAGAATGGGTTTCCATCAATGGCAGGGCTACTGGGGTACCGCCCGTCACAGTACGTGGCCTAGATCACCGTACTGAGGACCACTTCCGATCCCCTGCAACACAAGGCCGGTGCCATTCCTTACTGAACAGTCCCGAACAAGACCACCCCACAGTTGGCTGCAGATCCAACCGCCCACAAAGCCGAAATAAAAAGGGACATCTAGACAGGGGTAAATCTCGTCCTACTTGGGCATGACCCACTTAACCTTGCTGCACCTCCTCTGTTTTAGCCATTCCCAGTTGATGAGGCTTGAGGCTACGATTACCTTTATAGGACACATTAATCTTAGAATGCTCATCGTCCACCTGACGATGTTCTGAAAGCATTCAATCCATACAAGTTCGTTCCGGGTTCGAACGAAACCGAAAACATTATCTTGTTACACTCATTTTGGAATCACCCTCAGAGTTAACGATGATAACCCTTGCACTCTGAATCTTTATCTCGAACCTGAAAGTACTACCCCCGTTAAACTCGTATTGGAATCACCCTCAGAGTATTAACACGAATAATCCTTACACCTCGAGTCTTCACACTTCACTTGAGATTCACGACCTAACATTTAATTTGGATCGATGTGGTTTTCGGAATTCCAAATTTGGAAACCCGATCCTGGTCTCATCGAAATCCAAACGCCATCTTAATGTCCAAGTGATTTTAGTTTGAACAATTAATTCAATTCATCATTATCTATATACACATAGATAGATAATTCACATATCACAATAGATAATCACATTCTCATCATAAACGGATAATCTGTATTATCATCACAAACAGATAATCCATATTATCATACTTTAACTAAGCATCCATATCATAAAGATATTACTCATCTCATTATTGAGATCGCAACCATTCAATGAAATATCAATATCATCCATAAGCAATGATTTATTAACCACCTTCTATAATTAATTTAAAATGAATTAAATTAATTACTACTATCTCCAATTAATTTAAAATAAATTAAATTAATTACCACATCTATAAATCCTGCTTATATATCCATTAATTAATTAACCTAGTTAATTAATCATTCTCTAAGTATTCAACTTGATTAAATACCTTTGATTAATCATTCTCTAATTACAATAAGTAATTAGTCTTTAATTAATTTTACTAATTAATTAACCTTAATCATTAGTAATTAACATTTAATTACTTCATTTATTAATTAACTATAATTAATTACATTTATCCTTAATTAATTACATTAATTAACACTTTATTATTAATTATTCCTAATTAAACAATTCTTAATTACATCACTAATTATATTAATTAATGATCTCTAATTTATATTTAAATTAATTACTTTATATAAAATTAATTACATTTAGTAATTAATCTTAAAATTTAAAATACAATTATTAATCACCCTTGATTAATATCAATCCAGTAATTAGCTACCCTTAATTACTCATAACAAATTAATTATCCCATAATAAATTTCCTTCATTAATTAATCCCTTGATTAATTACAAAAGTAATTACCCAAATTACTTCATTATAAATCATCTCTCACTAATTACATTCCAATAATTATCATTTATTACTTCCCTAAGTAATCATGCTCCATTAATTACATTAAGTAATTATTCTTATTAATCATCAAATGATTTTCTTAAATTAATTAAACTAAATTAATTAATTTAAACTAATCAAACTATCATAATTAATTACAATAGAAATTAATCCCTTAATTACTTTATCAAGTAATTATACTTAACAATTTACAATTGATTATATTCAATTAATTAATCCAATTAATTATCAAAATTAATCACATTAATTAATTACTTAAAAATCTTTAGATAATTATCATTATTAACTAACTACATTTTCTTTAATTACTTACTTAAATTTTTTACTTTAGATTAATCATTATTAATCATCTCTAACTATAAATTAATCTAAATCATTATTTAAAATCAAAGAAATAGGTAAATTCTTTATTATTTTAATTATTTCTAAAATAATTCATTTACTTTATTAATGACTTCATTAACATTCAAATGTATTTAAAACAATACATTTCTAAATTAAATTCAAATTCCATTTTAAAATTTAAGATTTAAAATTGTTTAACTATTTAAACATTTATCCAAATTTCAAATAAATTTATTACTTAAAATAAAAGTAAAAACATTCATTACTTATATAAGAAAAAGTTTAAAACCAAATTACTTAATTTTATGAAAAAAAATCAAGCTTTGAAAAATAGATTATTTAACTTTTCAAATTTAAGTTAAACACTCATAATTTTTATTCAAATATGAAAGAAAACCTTTCTAAAGAATTTTATCAAGTTTAAACTTTTATTTGAAAACAACTCATTTTTAAAATCTACTTTAAAACATTTAAACTTGTTCAACATTTTAAAATTTACAAAACTGTTTTAAATTCAAATCTAGATTCATAGTAAACTTAAAACTATATTTAAACTTGGTTTTAAAACTTAATCCAAATCTTGCTTTAAATTTAAAATTTTCATTTTAAAAAATTTGGATTCAAAATTTCATTTGAATTCGAACTTAAAATTTAAAACCCCTGTTTAAAATCCTGCTTTAAAATTTGAATTTCATTTAAATTAAAAAAACAACACTGTCAGGTTTTATAACCTGAAATCAAACAATACCCGAGACCCTTCAATAATTACCTCGAGTCATAACCCTAACTACTCCGAGTAAAATACTCGATCTACCCGAGAAAACTTCGAGCTACATCCCTGCACAAACCCAAAATACTTCATCAGAACTAAAATATGCACGGTGTATATGCACCGGCACTCTGGCAACCTCCAACCACCATAACCCCCTTCACCAAGTCGCCGACCATCCCCAAAAATGATCACGACCACTAGAAATCCCCATAGCAGCTCGAAATTAAAATCGAGTAATCCAATGCAACCTGGAACATCACTGCATCAAAATCCCAAACCTGTCATCACTGCGCAAACTCACCTCTGACCATCAGAATTACTGCGACTCCGGCCAACCCTTCGCCTACATCCCCTCTGCTAATCCCCAAAGCCTTACATCACTTGATGCACCATAGAAATCAAGAAGCTACAAAACTCCTACCTCCAGAAAAATAGGGTTAAAAACCTGGATAGCCAACCACAGTCGCCACCAACCTCTGACCATCCACCTGACAATTTTCCCCCACTCACCTATCAGCCCTCCACCTCCAGTAAGAACTACATCATCCCAAATCCACTGAATCACCAGATAAACCCCAAAACCCCTATTTTGTTCAATCCAGAAATGCCCACTCCACCGTTAACTATAAAATGTGATTTTAGTTTTAAAAATCATGGTTTTATATATGCATTCAAACTATAACCCTGATTTAATAATTTAGGAAGTTTGATATTCTTGCTTATTGAAAATAATGACTGTTATTATTGTTTCAGAGACAACAGATTTTTAATTTAACTTAATTATAATTTATAAACTTAAATCTATACTAAAAAAACAATTTTTGTTTACATATCAATTTCTAACTGAAATCAAATCAAGTGATAAAGGATTTCTAATAAAATCTTGGTTTAAAACCAGAACAGGTATACATATACCTGGCATCACACACATATGTATACTTATATATATACACAGAATATCATCACAATACAATCATACAACTTGCCTATTTCTATCAATCCACATGCAACAGATAATTTAAGCTTTTTCAATTGTGAAGTTATTCACCTAAAAAAATGAAGGCACTACAGTTTTATTCATAGCAGTTTTTGATTTTTGGAAAACAGTTTGCATTAGAAACTTGAGTACTGGAAATTTCTTTAGCATTGATTTTAAAGAAAGAATTGTTTTTAAAAAATAGAAGTTTACTCACATTATTATTGAAGAAGAAGAGAACAAACTCAGATGCATTATCATTTTCCTTAAACAGATTTGCATTTGCTTGCTGTTGAATCTAGGATATTTAATCTGCTTGCTGATTTGTAGATGATTCAGGTGAGTTTGCTTTTGTAGTTGATCTTAAAACTGCAGCTGACCTCAATCTTTTGCTAGAGTTTGAATTGATCTTTAAACAGATTTTAGATTTGCAAATTGAATTTGTTTGCAGATTTTTGATAGAATTGTATTTTATTATGAATTTCTTTAAATCTGATTTCAGATTTCTCATTTGAAAATAATGGTTTGAACTATAATGAATTGTTAAGTTTTCTACTAAATATATTTTCAATAAAAATGTTTTTAAAAATAAATAAAACCATTGCCACTTGTTACATTATGATGTAGATTAATTTACAAGTGTCTTCTTATAAGTTAAATGTCTAACACATGTTCTTTTTAATATAAAAATAAATTTCTTAATTTATGAATGTTTAAAAATTCTTCTAAAATAATTTCTTATTTTGTTTTTAAATGTTTTATTTCCATTTATCCTTTAAATGTTTACATATAAATTTCTTTTATAAAATTACATATCTTAATGTTTATTTGAATATTTTTAAAGCTAAATTTTCAAGAAAGAAAAATTTAAAAAGAAAAAGAATATTGAATTCAATTTTATTCCAAAGTTTCAAACCAAAATATTATACTCTAATGAAGATAAACTAAGTCTATTTCAAAAAAAAAATTCTAAAAGAAAACAAAATAAACTTTTATTATAATTTACAATTTAAACTATTATGTTTTTAAACAAAATAAATATTTACTTAAATTTATTTTGAAAATATAAGATAGATTTTTAAATCAAACTTTTGAAAAGTTTCTATACTAATTTCAAATCAAATTTTGCAATTCACAAGTTGTACATCTATATATATATAATAATTTTGAAAATATTCTTATTAAATTTAAATTTAAATAAAAATCAAATTCTCTATTTACAATGTATACACATATATACATTATAAATAAAATATCTTTTAAATAAGCTTAGAAATATAATTTTATCATTTAAATATTTTAACTTTTGAAAAGAATAAAATTCCCAAATATAAAGTTATCATTATTATAAATTTTGAAAAGAATATCATTTGTCAAACTAAATAATTATTAGTTTTCAAAAGATAATTTCTATTTGGATTAGATTATTAAATCAATATTTCATATTTTAAAATAATTATTAATGAAAATTATTAAATAAGTATTGCCCAAATTTCCGGGACATCACATTCCTCCCTCCTTAAAAGAATTTTGTCCCCGAAATTTAAAAGCGAAGGTAATTTAATAATCCCATACAGATTTTAATTTTAAAATAGCAAACATATGCTATCAACCAAATACCAGCAACCATAGTAACCAATTCAAACAAACAATTCTAACTATCCATAAAAAATTCTGGATAGGATTCCCTAGAGTTTCCCAGGTACAAACACCAGAATACTCGCCCTATAGAATCTAAACTAGGTATACCACACAGATCTAGAGCTCCTATGTATCTAGATCTACAAATCTAAACAGGATACTGGACATAGACAAGTCCTGATTAACTTCCAAATCTCCTAGAACTACTGGTTCTAAAACCAGTGATAGACCATACACGTACTCCCTCAGAGATACGTGAAATACATAATGAATTCCAACCATCCGAACTGGCAATTCAATCCTGTAGACCAAACACTTAACCCTTTAAGAGAAAACAGAAAGATACAATACTCTTATCCACAAATCTCCCCTGTCGATCCTGGGCTGCCTTCAACCTTCTTGATCAATCCAATCTTGTAGATGCTTTATGGAACAAATCTTGACAAAGAAATAAATGATCTCCAGATCCTACACAACAAAATGGTTCTCCCAAGATCCATCAAAATCCACCACACAAACTCTGCTACACAAATATCAGAGGACTTCCAACATACTACTCCTATTCGGAAACAGAACAGATGCACAAGACAACCAAGCCTCCAGATCCAAAATGAATTTCCTGTAGAAATCCTCTGATCCAAGACAAAACTCAAATTCCCAATGAATCGGGTGTTGCTTCTATTCTGGAATAGCTGCCACTATGCTTCCGCTACACAACTCTGATTTTGAGGAATGCTGTTGATGAACACAAGTTCAAACTTGATCAATCCACTCCGGAAACATTGTCCACCAAATTCCATAAAATCTCAGTTACCTGTCTGATTCGGTCACAAACACCATAGCAAAAATTATACCAGAAAAATAGACCCGATCAATCCTGCCAGCTTAAACAGATCTCTCTCTCAAAGAGCCCTCCTACTATGCCGTACCACCGGTAAAGCTCCAAGAACCAAGTCGATACAGAACTCAATCTCCTGATGCAGATGCAAATCTTGACTTCTTCGAAGATATCTGGAAAATATCAAACCACTTCGATAATCTAACATCCTCTAGAGATGCTTCAATCCAAATAAAGATTACTTAGAGAACTTCCGAACCATCGCAAGTCACTTTTGCGATTCTACTTAGTTCAGATTCCAAGAAACCGTTCTCTCTTCAACAATCAGAACAACTAATGCCTTCTAACCAAAAGAAGAAACTAGTGGTCTACCTTCAACCACAAACATCACACCCAGCTGAGTTTCCAGAAGAAATGGACAAGCTACACTATTTGCCCGGTCTAGTGACCCAAAAGAATCACAAAGACTTCTGAACCATCGAAGAACATGCCACTTTACTACTTCCGGACTCCACCTCTAGGCTACAGCTAAGCCAAGAGACTATCCTGATAGCATACTCAACAACTCAAAGCTCCTACTGCTGCTAAAGACTTTCTTATCCAAAATCTCATCGAATCACAAAGCAACATCAGCCACTTCCACAATAGAGCCTTCAATATAGATAGAAATCTCGCAGGAAACTCGACCTCAGACCAGGCACAAAACACGCTGTCAAACTGAGTCTCAAACTCAAATACAAACAGAACTCCTTCCTAAGGTTGCCAAGATACCATCTCTGGCTTCAGTACTACCAACTGATCCAGGCTCAAGAAAAATCCATTTGCACGAGTGCAACCAAGCTTACATTCCAAAGATAGACTCCGAACCTTGAAAATATTTCCTTCAGAGATCGGTGAAATCCTTCACACCAAACTGCAAAACTACTCAAGATGCCCAAAACCGCCCTAGCAGATTCACTTCCAACCTCAAACACTCAGACTCCAACCATCGGTAGTTGTGTTACACACACCACTACCCTATCTACCTTTAGAACTTATATTGGAAAACCCAAACAGGTAACCCAATCAAATAGGTAGAAATATATATATATATATATATATATATATATATATATATATATTCAAAATTACAAATGCGCTCTCTCAAGATAGACACCACTCCAAAGCCTAGGTATTTGCTCAACCTAGCGCTCTGATACCACAGATGTAGCGACCCGCCTTTCATTCCATAGAAAGACGCATCATTAAGAAGAAAGAAAAGGGATAGAAAAGAGAAAAGATAGGAAAGAAAGAAACAAACAACATCAGAATCTCACAATGGAACGAATAAATTATATTATATCACATAAAAGATTACATAATATCATATACATCAGAGTTATACAGCTAATACAACACAAACTAGACAGTTATAAACACCTGTCTAGTTATTACAATTCAAGTACATCAGAGAAAACATATACAATTCAAACACAGCGGAACCACTATATATATCTACACGCTGAAGCCCCCGGCTCCATTTCTCCTCCAGAATTCGTCAAAGCAATCCTGAAACACTTGACTACTCAT
Organism: Allium cepa; assembly: GCA_030765085.1. Classification (NCBI taxonomy): domain Eukaryota; kingdom Viridiplantae; phylum Streptophyta; class Magnoliopsida; order Asparagales; family Amaryllidaceae; genus Allium; species Allium cepa. The sequence goes on from CM060935.1 coordinate 391,422,151, forward strand.
ACATAATATGAGTACCCAAGAGTTTAATAAAACAAAAAATAAACACTCGGGTCAGACATGGGTCTGGTGTGAGTAAACAGTTTTAAAATTGCTTAACTTTGAAAATCCTTTGAAAACAAAAGGCATCACGTAACACTTCCCACACATAAACATGGAAAAGTTTTTACCTCACGCTAACCAAAACATTTGATAGGAAATCCAGTGATATTATAATAGTGTCTAGGGTTTTCAAGTAAATAAGAAATAGCTGAAATTGTTACATCTATTAAATTCCAGCTACTAGCCATAAAAGTGGGTAATACAAACAAAACCGTAGGGTTTCGTAGGAAGAATGGGTTTCCATCAATGGCAGGCTACTGGGGTACCGCCCGTCACAGTACGTGGCTTAGATCATCGTACCGAGGACCACTCTTGATCCCCTACAACACAAGGCCGAGACCATTCCTTACTGAGCAGTCCCGAACAAGACCACCCAGCAGTTGACTGCATATCCAACCACCTACAAAGCCGAAATAAAAAGGGACATCTAGACAGGGGTAAATCTCGTCCTACTTGGGCGTGACCCACTTAACCTTGCTGCACCTACCCTGTTTTAGCCATTCCAGGTTGATGAGGCTTGAGGCTACGATTACCTTTATAGGACACATTAATCTTAGAATGCTCATCGTCCACCTGAAGATGTTCTGAAAGCATTCAATCCATACAAGTTCGTTCTGGGTTCGAACGAAACCGAAAGCATTATCTCGTTACACTCATTTTGAAATCACCCTCAGAGTTAATGACGATAACCCTTGTACTCTGAATCTTTATCTCGAACCTGAAAGTACTACCCCTATTAAACTCGTAATGGAATCACCCTCAGAGTATTAATACGAATAGTCCTTACACCTCGAGTCTTCACTCTTCACTTGAGATTCACGACCTAACATTTAATTTGGATCGATGTGGTTTTCGGAATTCCAAATTTGGAAACCCGATCCTGGTCTCATCGAAATCCAAATGCCATCTTAATGTCCAAGTGATTTTAGTTTGAACAATTAATTCAATTCATCATTATCTATATACACACAGATAGATAATTCACATATCACAATAGATAATCACTAACTCATCATAAACAGATAATCTGCATTATCATCACAAACAGATAATCATCACAAACAGATAATCCGTATTATCATACTTTAACTAAGCATCCATATCGTAAAGATATTACTCATCTCATTAGTGAGATCACAACCATTAAATGAAATATCAATATCATCCATAAGCAATGATTTATTAACCACCATCTATAATTAATTTAAAATGAATTAAATTAATTACTACTATCTCTAATTAATTTAAAATAAATTAAATTAATTACCACATCTATAAATCCTTCATATATATCCATTAATTAATTAACCCAGTTAATTAATCATTCTCTAAGTATTCAACTTGATTAAACACCATAGATTAATCATTCTCTAATTACAATAAGTAATTAGTCTTTAATTAATTTTACAAATTAATTAACCTTAATCATTAGTAATTAATATTTAATTACTTCATTTATTAATTAACTATAATTGATTACATTTATCCTTAATTAATTAAATTAATTAATCACTTTATTATTAATTATTCCTAATTAAACAATTCTTAATTACATCATTAATTATATTAATTAATGATCTCTAATTTATATTTAAATTAATTACTTTATTTAAAATTAATTACATTTAGTAATTAATCTTAAAATTTAAAATACAATTATTAATCACCCTTGATTAATATCAATCCAGTAATTAGCTACCCTTAATTACTCATAACAAATTAATATCCCATAATAAATTTTCTTCATTAATTAATCCCTTGATTAATTACAAAAGTAATTACCCAAATTACTTCATTATAAATTATCTCTCACAAATTACATTCCAGTAATTATCATTTATTACTTCCTAAAGTAATCATGCTCCATTAATTACATTAAGTAATTATTCTCATCAAATCATCAAATGATTTTCTTAAATTAATTAAACTAAATTAATTAATTTAAACTAATCACACTATCATAATTAATTACAATAAGAAATTAATCCCTTAATTACTTTATCAAGTAATTATACTTAACAATTTGCAATTATTCAATTAATTAATCCAATTAATTATCAAAATTAATCACATTAATTAATTACTTAATAATCCTTAGATAATTATCATTATTAACTAACAACATTTTCTTTAATTACTTACTTAAGAATTTTATCTTAGATTAATCATTATTAATCATCTCTAATTATAGATTAATCTAAATAATTATTTAAAATCAAATAAATAAGTAAATTCTTTATTATTTTAATTATTTGTAAAATAATTCATTTACTTTATTAATGACTTCATTAACATTCAAATGTATTTAAAACAATACATTTTTAAATTAAATTCAAATTCCATTATAAAATTTAAGATTTAAAAATGTTTAACTATTTAAACATTTATCCAAATTTTAAATAAATTTATTCCTTAAAATATAAGTGAAAACATTCATTACTTATATAAGAAAAAGTTTAAAACCTAATTACTTAATTTTATGAAAAGAAATCAAGCTTTAAAAAAAATTGATTATTTAACTTTTCAAATTTAAGTTAAACACTTCATAATTTTTATTTAAATATTAAAGAAAACCTTTATAAAGAATTTTGTCAAGTTTAAAATTTATTTGAAAACAAACTCATTTTTAAAATCTACTTTAAAACATTTAAACTTGTTCAACATTTTAAAATTTACAAAACTATTTTAAATTCAAATCTGGATTCATAGTAAACTTGAAACTATATTTAAACTTGATTTTAAAACTTAATGCAAATCCTGCTTTAAATTTAAATTTTTCATTTTAAAAACTTTTGATTCAAAAGTTCATTTGAATTCAAACTTAAAATTTAAAACCCCTGTTTAAAATAATGCTTTAAAATTTGAATTTCATTTAAATTAAAAAAAAACACTGTCAGGTTTTATAACCTGAAACCAAACAATACCCGAGACCCTTCAATAATTACCTCGAGTCATAACCCTAACTACTCCGAGTAAACTAGTCGATCTACCCGAGAAAACTTCGAGCTACATCCCTGCACAAACCCAAAATAGTTCATCAGAACTAAAATATGCACGGTGCATATGCACCGGCACTCTGGCAACCTCCAGCAACCATAACCTCCTTCACCACGTCGCCGACCATTCCCAAAAATGATCACGACCACCAGAAATCCCCATAGCAGCTCGAAATTAAAATCGAGTAATCCAATGCAACCTGGAAAATCACTGCGCAAACTCACCTCCGACCATCAGAATTACTGCGACTCCGGCCAACCCTTCGCCTATATCTCCTCTGCCAATCCCCAAAGCCTTACATCACTCGATGCACCATAGAAATCAAGAAGCTACAAAACTCCGACCTCTAGAAAACTAGGGTTAAAAATTGGAATAGCCAACCACGGTCGCAACCAACCTCTGACCATCCACCTGACAATTTTCCCTCACTCACCTATCAGCCCTCCACCTCCATGAAGAACTACATCATCCCAAATCCACTGAATCACCAGATAAACCCCAAAACCCCTATTTTGTTCAATCCAGAAATGCCCACTCCACAGTTAACTAAAAAATGTGATTTTAGTTTTAAAAATCATGGTTTTATATATGCATTCAAATTATAACCCTGATTTAATAATTTAAGAAGTTTGATATTCTTGCTTATTGAAAATAATGACTGTTATTATTGTTTCAGAGACAACAGATTTTTAATTTAGCTTAATTATAATTTTTATACTTAAATCTATACTAAACAAACAATTTTTGTTTACATATCAATTTCTAACTTAAATCAAATCAAGTGATAAAGGATTTCTAATATAATCTTTGTTTAAAACCAGAACAGGTATACATATACCTGGCATCACACACATATGTATATTTATATATATACACAGAATATCATCACAATACAATCATACAAACTTGCCTATTTCTGTCAATCCACATGCAACAGATAATTTAAGCTTTTTCAATTGTGAAGTTATTCACCTAAAAAAAATGAAGGCACTGCAGTTTTATTCATAGCAGTTTTTGATTTTTGGAAAACAGTTTGCATTAGAAACTTGAGTACTGGAAATTTCTTTAGCATTGATTTTAAAGCAAGATCTGTTTTTAAAAAATAGAAGTTTACTCACATTATTATTGAAGAAGCAGAGGACAAACTCAGATGCATTATCATTTTCCTGAAACAGATTTGCATTTGCTTGCTGTTGAATCTGGGATTTTTAATCTGCTTGCTGATTTGTAGACGATTCAGGTGAGTTTGCTGTTGTAGTTGATCTTAAAACTGCAGCTGACCTCAATCTTTTGCGAGAGTTTGAATTGATCTTTAAACAGATTTCAGATTTGCAAATTGAATTTGTTTGCAGATTTTTGATAGAATTGTATTTGGTTTTGAATTTCTTTAAATCTGATTTCAGATTTCTCATTTGAAGATAATGGTTTGAACTATAATGAATTGTTAAGTTTTCTACTAAATATATTTTCAATAAAAATGTTTTTAAAAATAAATAAAACCATCGCCACTTGTTACATTATAATGTAGATTAATTTACAAGTGTCTTCTTATGAGTTAAATGTCTAACACATGTTCTTTTTAATATAAAAATTAATTTCTTAATTTATGAATGTTTAAAAATTCTTCTAAAACAATTTCTTATTTAATTTAACATGTTATTAAATATTTTATTTCCATTTAGCCTTTAAATGTTTACATACAAATTTCTTTTATAAAATTACATATCTTAGTGTTTATTTGAATATTTTTAAAGCTAAATTTTCAAGAAAGAAAAGTTTAAAAAGAAAAAGAATATTGAATTCAATTTTATTCCAAAGTTTCAAACCAAAACATTATATTCTAATGTAAATAAACTAAGTCTATTTAAAAAAAACAATTTCTAAAAGAAAACAAAATAAACTTTTATTATAATTTACAGTTTAAACTATTGTATTTTTAAACAAAATAAATATTTACTTAAATTTCTTATGAAAATATAAGATAGATTTTTAGATCAAACTTTTGAAAAGTTTCTATACTAATTTCAAATCAAATTTTGCAATTCACAAGTTATACATCTATATATATAATAATTTTGAAAATATTCTTATTAAATTTAAATTTAAATAAAAATCAAATTCTCTATTTACAATTTATACACATATATACATTATAAATAAAATATCTTTTAAATAAGCTTAGAAATATAATTTTATCATTTAAATATTTTAACTTTTGAAAAGAATGAAATTCCCAAATATAAAGTTAACATTATTATAAATTTTGAAAAGAATATCATTTGTCAAACTAAATAATTATTAGTTTTCAAAAGATAATTTCTGTTTGAATTAGATTATTAAATCAATATTTCACATTTTAAAATAATTATTAATGAAAATTATTAAATAAGTACTGCCCAAATTTCCGGGACATTACAATAAAATTCTTGTTTTTCAAAATGGATGTACATTGTCACATCAATAGAGCAACCACAATAAATCCTTATGCCCTATTTGCATTTTACATATTTCACGTTTGCCTGTTTGATTGTAGATTACTACATTAAGTCAGAATGTTTGACTTATTTATTTTGTCTCACTTATAGTCGATCGAACATTGGCTCCTTTTGATATTTGGGCCTTATAATTGGTATCTAAGTTGTATGGTTTTCTACTGCATTAAAGTTGTTTGGTAGAATGGAGGGTCAGGTGGATGAAAATACATTAGAGGTTATTTTGGTTGTAGTATCTCCAATATACATTAAATGTTCCTACGTGGCATTTAGTTCCCGATCGAAATTTATATTTTGATTTGGAAATATACTTTGGAAAGTGAAAATGGAAAATAATGGTAGTATTAAGAAGATATTGTACGGTGTTTGATGATTAAGCGTCCTGTAGACATTTCAACTACTGAATTGGCAAAATGGAAGATGTGTCGTGCTTCTCTACAACTTTCTGTGGAAAAAAATGTTATCTGTGAAATTTGTGAAAAAACTATCACTAAGGGTATTTGGATGATCTTAGAACAACTCTACATAAAGAAGCCCCTTACAACCATTTGATATTATTGGGAACCTTTTCGACCTTTGTAATGAAAATAGCTTTAGTTAATCGCTACTAAGTGCGTTTGTAATGACCCAGAACTTTAGTAAATTGATATTTGAAATATTTAATTGATTTAAATATGGAAAATTCATTTTTATAAGCCAAATAACATAAATTTCAAAATATAGTGATTTATTTGATAATTAAATAATCGGATTCAGTATTTCAAATTGTTAAAAATTAAAAAAAAATCTTCGATTTTTAATTTGGATTAAAATGATTTCCAAGCTTATTTAAATTCTGTTGGATAAGAATGGTAATAATAAATTTTAATGTAGATTTAAAAGTGATTTATATGGTTTAAATGATGTATAAAAATTTGCTTTCCAGGGCTCTGTCTTGGGATTTCGATGAAAATAGTTTCATTTGAATCGCAATAGTGTATTATTATATAATAACAAATTCCATGGCGACCGGACGTATCGTTTAGTCGTGCAAGATCGAAATGCATATAAATTAATTTTAGAAATTAATATAATAAATGGGTTTGAAAAGCTGTCTTCTGCATATAATCGAATTACACCTCGAGACTGGTTCCATTGCATTCGAAATAGAGGTATAGCATATAGAACCTTAGGCGGCACATCTCATTTGGAGTTTGAAATCTTCAAACATCTTATAGCTTGATAATTTAAATTTAAATAATAAATATAATATATATCAGCATAACTAGCCCATGCTCTTCACTGTTCTTGCCGTACCTTTCCATATTCCAGCCATACCCCTAATTTTCCTTCTTAAATACTTCCTACCCCTATAGTTCAACTATATCAAACCAGAGGAAAAAGGAAAAAAGACGGCCAAATTTCAAAAATGAAAGTAAAAAGCTAAAATCAATGAAAAATTGTGAAACCAAGTGCATCAAGTTTGTTTAGATGAGGGTTTGATTTACTGCTTCATTTTGTGGGTTCGCCGACAGGTTGGAGGGGGTCGACAGTTTGCAATGAAGTGATAGCAAGCAAGGGTTAGTGATTGTAGAAGTTATAGGCTTTGATTATGGAATTGGAAAAAAGATTCAAGTTCGTGGTGTGAATAAGGAGCGACGGCCAGAGTTGACAAAGCGTGGTAGTGGGTTGAGGGCCGCATCATGCGTAGTGCTCGAATGATGGGGTACGCATCACATTTTATTTTGATTGCTCGGAGGGGAAGGCTCGGTGCCCGGTAGGTAGAGCACGTAGAGAGAAATATGTTGGTGAAGTCAGATCGAAAAATCATGTAGCGTAACTCCGTGTATCCATATGCATGTGCACAACCAAGAATGGGGTTCTTTCATGCACAGAGGAATGAGGGAGGGAATTAGAAGGAGGATTAAAGTTGTAATTTTGTTGAAGTATGTAATTAGTTTGTTTATTTATTAGTTTAAAAATCGATAACTTAAAAACTCAATAACTCTCTCATATGAGGTCCAGTCGAGGCAGGATTTTTAGGTTGCGCTCGTAACGATGAAAGTTTCGCAATGGAAATGCTTTGGATGGATTTGGTGACACTCAAAATTTATGCTAAAATCGGACGAAGTTTGACTTTAGGTGCAAACAGGAATGCCTCAACTACAATAGAAATTTCGGTAAGTTAAACACACATTTTTGTCTAACCAGTGATTTTATAGTTGATAAAAATTATTGATTGGATGTTTCGATGATATACAGTTATATATTGCTGATTTGGATATATTCCCACCCTTGGAGCGGGTGAGGCTCTATTACGTTCCCGTGTAAGAGCGGGTGACCCTTTGTATACGAATTCCACCTCGAAGCAATTGATTTATATTCCATATGGTATAATTGCAGACATGTCTGCAATTATTGCATACAGTTGCGACTATTTCTGCAATTATATGGTATAACTGCAGACATGTCTATAATTACTGCATAAAATTGCAGAAATGTGTGTAATTATTGCATATAATTGTAGACATTTCTGCAATTCTATAGTATAATTGCAGACATTTCTGCAATTATTGCATATAATTGCTGAATTGTCTGCAAATAGCTTATCTTGCCATTGTTTTAACATATACACAATGCCACTCATTAGAAAGATAATAAAATTTATGATTTAGTGGTGAAAATTGTTTATTAATCCATCATTTCTACAAGAAATTATTGCATTTGAAAGATTGATAATTAATGGGTGTAAATTTTAATTACGGATGTGAAAATAACATGCATATATATATGAAGAATCATCATTGCTGCAATGGAGAAGAGGAGCATTGTTGGGAAGAAAATTGTAATATTTGAAAATAGGTATGTAATTTATATCTTTTTTATGAAGAGGATGTTTTGTGCATTAAGTTTGATTTTAGGGATGTGTCCCTTATTTTCACTTATATAATTATATAACGTTTGTGATGCAGTGGGATTGTTGGAGGTATCCAACAGGTTTCCTCGCTATTGTTGAATTGTTTCAATAAATTTCTTTTATATGGATTGTTGAAAAATGAACTTAATTGTGTACACTATGGTTATAACATTGTTATATGTTTGAAAACCAATGTGTTATATCATCCCAATGTTAATTGATAATATAACAAATAACAACTCAATTGGATTTAATTAATGAAAGATTTTTAAAAGAGGCTTAGTATTACATGGTGCTTAACCAATGTTGGTTTTTCCCATGGAACTAAATTCCTGATTGAATGACTGTTATTCGACTGTTAAATAACCGACTATCCAATTTGACCCAAAACCTAACTTTCGAAATATCTAGGGGAAACACATGAGTTATATGGCACAATCTCTTCGATGATGTTGTACTGTGCATATAAATCTCGTTTCTTTCTCCTAAGACAATGATAAGCAAATCTAACTACTAATGGTTAGATGGTGATCTCCGATCTTATCTTTGGCTGTTTATTTCCTAAAAACCGGTGTTGAGTTTACCTAAAATTATCGGATGTTGTTTCGAAGAGACTGGGATTGGGTATGTTATTCGAAAGTCACTTCGATCCAACGAATGCTTTTTGAAGTGAAGACATCTTGAAGACGATTAAGTTGAAGACGAAACTCTCAAGTGTTTCGTTCTGTCCCAGAATTAACTTATATGGATGTATGCTGATATTCCATTGTTTCTTGGAAGGCGGTGTTAGAACTGCAAAGTGGGAAGTGCTATATACAACGGTAAAACATAGCCTTAAGCGTTATCAATCGAGAATGGCTAAAATAGGAGAGATGCAGCAAGTGGTTGCTCCTAAGTAGGGTATGATCATCCCTATTTAGAGTCGCTATTTTCTCTCATTTGTATGCTTTAGGACCCATTAACGGAGAGGTGATCATATTTGGTACTATCCAGTAAGTGTAGCTTAGTCCTGTGTTGGCAGGGAATCCGGGCGAGGTCCTCAGTGTTATTTTATCTAAAGATGCACTGTGATGGGCGGTACCCTAGTTTCCCAGTCATTGTATGGTATCCATGCTCTAATACAAGCCTTTGTGGCTTTTGTTGTATTACTATTTTGTTGAATTTAAGTAGTGTAACAATTTTGGCTAATATTAATAAGCATTTGTATCTTAGACACTATTATATTATTGGAGAAGTTCGTATGAAATGTTTTAGCTATTGTAAAGTAAAAACCCATATGTATTTATATGCGGCATGGTCTTAAAAGATACTCTTGATTTTCAAAGGTTATTTACAATTTTAAAATTCTATTTGGTGTGTTTTCTCACGCTGCTTTTCCAGATTAACTCGGGTGTTATTTTATTATAATGCTAGGGTTAGACCTAGCATATTGTAGATTAGTTTGGATGCTTTGGAGCTTCAGGAGACTAACTGGTGGCCCAGAGACATATTCATGTATATAGTTATTTTCTGCTGTATCCATTGATGGTATTTATCGGCAAATTGTAAGGGCGAGTTGTAATAACCGTCCAGGCTGAATAAGTTAGTATACTCTAATCGATATATGCATATACGTGTATTGCAATTTGTTTTTATGTGAAGATTTGATGCATAATATAGATTATTCGTTTCACTGTGAAATTCTATATTGTTTAGTTTTCTTCTTATCTTCTTCCTTCTTTCTTTTTCCCTGACAATCAGGTTTTTCGGCATTCGATTTTTGGCATGCAATATAGTGGATGTATTAGTTTCAATTTTAAAGGGTTGAAAATCATGTTCATTACAGTGTTTGGTGATATGTTGATGAAGATGAAGTCTATTAATTTGAAGACTGATGATGAGAAGAAGGTCATGGTTTTACTATGTTCGCTCCTAAAACTTTATGGCTAGGATAACCTCACAATGGATGTTGTAAGGACCGGTCTACTCGAAGAAAATTTGCACGATGTAATAAAGGAATTTGGTGTAGGTAATAGTAGTGGAGGAAGTATAATATTCAAGGATTGTTTGTTGTGAGATGAAGAAATAAGAATATAAAGAAAACACTAAGCATGCATTCCACTTGCAGTAAGCCTGGTATGTAGAGTAAATCTAGGGATGGCGGGTGTCATCGTTGTTAGAAACTAGGCTATTATAAGATAGATTGTCTCAGCTTGAAGAACAAGGAATGGTTGGTTCATCACATTTTGCAATAAAGATTGGCAATAAATAAGTTTTGATGGCAATAGTATTAAATGTTTCTGATCATTAGGTTTCAAGATTTGGAACATTTTTTCATATGATGCCAAATATGACTGATCATTCTAGGTCAATTGTGAGGGAAATAAAATCCTTGTAGGTAATGATACTACAAGCAGATCTATGGGATTTGGTTTTGTGCATATTGGATGTATGAAGGTGTAATCCATACATTAACCAAGTTCTCCATGTTCTAGATCTTTAAAAGTCTTTGATTTCTTTAGGTCCATTGGCATCGTTCGGATACAAGATTACAATTAAAAGAGAGAGCACAGAGATTTCTAAGGAGGTAATAGTAGTTTTGAAGGGTACCATGATCTAGAACTTGTTTTTGCTCAAGGTTACTATTATTCTTAGGGAATCACATGTTGGAGTTAATAGTGCTAAAGACTAAAATGCTAGTAGGCTTTGGATTTGAGATTAGATTAGACTTTAGACTAGAATATGGAGTTGTTTAGTTAGGAGGAAGATGATTAAAGGAGAAAACTTAACAAATTGGATTTCTATAAGGAGTGTTGTCCTTCCTAAGAAGAGAAAATCGCGTTGGTAAGCATAGTTCCGTAAGTTATTTGACTAGCTGCAATCAAAGATTTAGGGACAAGTTTGTACAACTTCCACTTGGCAAGCTCTACATTACGTATCATTCATAGATGACTACTTGTGCAAGTTTGGGTGCATGTTATGAATGACAAGTCGAAAGTATTTGAGAAATTTAAATTTTAGTTGGCTCTTGGTGAAAATCAAACTATAAGGAAATTGTAGATTATAATGTTAAAAATTATACACTCCATATTTTTAAATGCCTAGATATTAAAATACTAGTCAACTTAAATCGAATGTCCAAAAGTCAATTATATAAGATAAACGAACTGGGACAAAGAACCTCTTCCATTTCAGCAAATTTTTGAGTATAAATTTTATATGTCCAAAGTTTTAATGATACTAGGATTAATTTGTAGCAATGTGCATTATATATATATATATATATATATATATATATATTCTATAGAATCTCAAATGAGAATTCGTATTTCTGAAATAAGGAAAAAATACGAGATGCACGCAAAGAATTTTTAGCATTGGAAGATCCGATTGTGAATACAAATTCAAAATGAATGGAAACGGCATCCTTGGATTCTATCATCAATGATGCCATATTATATACCATTATGAAATGAAAAATAGAGGAAATTTAACTTCGAAGAATCGTTATGATATGACGCTGCTACAATTGATACGATCTTAAAACATGAATAGACTTTCATATGAATTGAATTTGTATAATGGACAAAAAGATAGATTTCAATAACCCTATTTTATTTTTATAATATTACTTAGTCGCCACCCTCTTTAAACAAATGGAACATGATTATATTTGATAAGTAAAACAAATCATGCTTTATCATAGTCGACACGTGTTATCCAATCTTTTAAGCAAGTAATATTTCAATGAATCTGAATTACAAAATTATGGGAAAGTAGTTCAAGAAATTTGGAAGATGTCAAGGTTGAAGTTTCACGAAATTTAGCTAAATTTAGGATAAACACGTCGATCGATATCAATCGACCTAATAATCGACATGGATCCCAATTTACATCTTGTATGATTCTACATCTCAGTTGAGGGAAAACACAAGTTGTAGAAGTTACATCGGCTGGTATCGATCGATTACCATTGACAATTTTGAACGTAAAGGTCCAAAGTTTGAAATTTTGAGAAAATTTAAAGGAAAGAAGAAAAGATGTAGCAAACAGAATCGATCAACATCGGTTAGTATCTATTAGCACCAATCGATCTTGAATGAAAATTTCTCACCGAGTAATTTCGTAAAAAGAAATGAAAGAAGACAATACAATGACATTAGTTGGTACCAAACAATCCAAACTTAAAGAAATGCATTGATTTGACTTATTATTCTTGCGGGAAACACGAACAACATGTTTGAATGATTGAAGAAAAAATGAGTGATTCTAATGTCGTAATTTGTTGGTAAATATTCAACTCAAACAAGGAAAAGCGAACAAATTGATCTATCTCTGATTTTACTCGAAAATGATATCAAATTTAAAACCAACCAACTTAAGGTTCATAATCATGGTGTAATTTGATTGCATTAATGAACTCCTTTAAAAGTAATAAGATAGTGGATGAAGGCACCTGATTGGCCAAACCACCATAAATTTTGTGTGTTCTTTTCTTCAATGCTTTAATATAAATTTATTATATTTAATCCTATTGACATTCAATTGGGAATGTTCCCCTATTTTTTGAGAAAACCTTTTTTGGTTCTTACATCAAAAGGGAATTCTAAGTTAGGCTTGATTACTATGGTTTGAAAAGGCCTCCACTCAGATCTAAAGAAAATGGCTCATGGAGAGGTGCCACCAATTAAATACAGAATCATTCTTTAAGAAGAGCATGAAAGCTCTCAACATGAGGACGAAGCGAATTGACCTACCTATAAAGAAACTTCCAATCGACCATAAGTTTTCACTAAGGAAGAGCATAATAAGATGATGGTTGATGTAACATTCCCTATTTTAAGGCAAAAAATAAGCTCTACTGATCTGCAGTCTTCCATAGTATTATTTCACAGTAAAAAATGGGATCAGTTAATTGTATCTATACCATCAAGAATAGAAGAATATGAAAATTTGCAAAACACATTTCATTATTAACTTTTACGTTCATTACATAATCCCATCGATTCTACATTCGGTGAAAATATAATAAATACAGATATATACCAAAAGCGACATATGAAGATGCCTCTTTGGGTGATTAGAGTGTAATTACTTCACAATTATAAATTATGTTGTTACATTCATTTAAATAAAGCATAAACTTCAAACAACACAATGGAAATAAACTCCTAATATTAGCTTGCCTTTTGCACATTTCTGGAAGGTATTAGTCTAGCCTGAATACCCTACTCCTGATCCACTCCAATAAGTATATGAGACTTAGGGGGAAAAAAAAACTTCTACTTAGACAAAAAGGCCAGTGTTGATAACATTATGCTATTGCGAACTAAAAATAGATATCAAGTGAGACCATGCCTCTGAATAGAATGAGTTTTCCCCTCACTAACATCTTATATGAATATTCCACTTTTAGAATAAATTATGCACCTGCAACAACAATATCTAAAGCAAACATGATACAAATATTCGTTTAGTATAGATAAATATGACTAGTTTGTTAATAAAGGGTTATGCATTCCCAAACGTTACCTGCCCCATGAAATTGACCGTCTAGCTCAAATCATAGTTTTCCTAGAGTCACTATGAAACTATTAGTTCTCATAGGCCAAATAATAATATATCAGGCTAACATAGGCTAAACATAACTAGATGTCCTAGAATCTATAAATACAATTAGGAGGAAAACAAATTCAACAATATGTGAGCATACAGAGCTATGAGTTCCTTTTTATATGCACTTATCTTTTAGTCTACTGTGAAAACCATATGCACTAGGATAGCGAGCCTTTACCAAATAGGGGCTAAAAGGTTAGAGCATAGGGCGCGACCCTACACCAATCCATTAAAAAAACATATCTTGTTTTAATCCATAAGTCATATCTTTTTGATTAGTTTAAGGCATCCTAACACAATTGATGTATCTAGCCTCCTGGATGCAATTCTACTTACTCGGGGGTTTAGTCCGACAATACTCACTACTGGAACAACCTAATGGTAGTTCTATTCACAAATTTGAAGGCTCAATACTAGGTAATGAAAATATGAGTATGACAAATGATAGTATGTAAATTTAACTGATCAAATGATAATAAGAAGATATAACATCATCTATCAAAATATGTTTAATTAATAGTCATATGTATAACAGAATTGCTTAAGTTTAAGCAATATTTTCCTATGGAAAAATTCATATTACATTGGGCTAAAAACCATTTCATTTCCTTGAAAACATTTATCTTTATAAATGTTAAACCACTTGAAATCATTCTCAGAACAAGTAAAACATAGCCCCAAATACCTAGCCAAAATCTTCTGCCAAACTATTATCATCTTTTTGTAGCTTTTAACACATTTGCTACTAAACAAGGATGTCGAGAATCTAGAAAACATAGGTTATCAAGCCTTTAAAACATAACTTTCATATTTGTAAAACATAAGGTTGTATGGCCGCTAAAATATAGTTGTCAAGCATCCACACTGAAGATATCAAGTCACCATAATACATGAGATGTCGGGTTCTTATAACATGAGGTATCGAGCTTCTAAAAACTTGAGGGTGTCAATCTTTAAAAAAGAAGTTGCTGGGTCTCTAAACCATTGGGTTATCAAGACTCTACAAAACATTGGGGATTGACCTTTGCAAAACATTGGGTATTGACCTTTACAAAACATTGAGAATCGAACCTTTACAAAACGTTGAATATCAAACCTTCACAAAACAATAGGTGTCTAACCCCTAAAATAGAGCGTGTCGAAACTTTATGAAAGCAGATGCATAACATAGATATCGAGTACCTATCACATGCATCATCTCTTATAGTTATCAAGCTTCTATGAGTTAAAGTATCAAGCCTCCAAGTTATCATGCTAATGATGATTCTTTAAATGAGTTAAAAACTGATTTATTTCATTTTAAAGTTAAACTTTCCAATAACTCTTGAATCATGTCAGATTATCATTGGATGACTAAATACATTCAGATCATTTAAAGAAATTCAGCAAGGTCACATTCTACTTCTCAACTATCTTTACAAAAGAATATCATTAATATCATTAACTTATACTAATTATAAATATTTCTGGAATAAAAAATTCATAGAAAATCATAACAATTAAGGAAAAATCCCCAAAAGCTCTAAAAATGATTTTTCTTATTCTTCTGTATACAAAAATTTCGGGATTAAACTATTTATTTAATCATCTTTAATAATTAAAAATATAAAAATATGCACTCTTATCCTTTTAGGTAATTCATAAAATATTCATATAAAATTGAAAAACCATCTCCAAAACAATATTTTACAAAACATATTCAAATTTCAAATTAATTGAAGATTAACATTTTAGGTTTGTCCTTTAAAACCCATTAAAAAATTCCATAAAATCCCAAAAAACTATCTTTCAATATAAAAATGATATTGTCAATCTTATGAAATATTATCACCGCCAATTAGAAAACCAATCTTGATTCTGAAAAAACATAAAAAATGAGATGGTAAACTATTATTGACCTTAGATTGGACAAGAGAGGTTTAGATTTGATGAAGATTAATTCCTCTCAGCTTTCACCTTTGAATTTCCTAGATTTCCTCTTCTTTTTCTCTAGGTATGCCTTCTTCAATTTTATTTTGATTTTAGAAAACGAAATGAGAATGCATGTGAAATGAAGGATTTAGGGAATGCATTAAGGAACTATGCCCATTATGCCACTCTCATGAATCTATTTCTATTTTATGTCAATCTTATTGATTGATTACTTAAGACCCGACCAAATTATTTAACAAATCTCATTCTTCTAATCACCTCACACTATTGTATTTATTTCATTTAATTAAATTTCCTTAACAACGTTAATTTTTTTTGGGGATGTTATAAACTTTCCTTTATAATGAATTTTTCCTCGAAATTCCAATAAGAAAGACAACAAGCATAAAAATCTTGTAAACATGTATGATAAACACTTAACAATAATACCAGCATATCCAACTGGCAAAAGTATGTATGATAGATATAGATCATACCATAAAAATAACTCAGGTGAAGTATATCTAATCATGTCTTCTATCTTCCAGGTGTTGTCTTTCTCGTTGTCACCCCACTGGCACTAATTTAACGGTCTTATTTCTTAATTTCTTCTCATCTCTTGCTACAACATAAACAGGTTCTAACAAAAATCATATCTAGTTACGCTACTAAATTATCCAATTCAGTCGGCGTAATAGTAGTCTCTAGATCATGCACAAAGTTTCAAAGATGAGACACATGATAAACATTATGGATTCCTATTAAACAATTGGGTAACTCTATCTCATAAATGAGTTTCTTGATCCTTTCTATAATAGGAGACGAACCAACATATCTCGGTGCCAATCTCCTCACATTTCCAAACTGTTCCACACACATTATCGATGATACTTTAACAAAACATGATCTCTAACTGAGAACTCCAAATCCTTATGCCTTTTATCTACGTAATTTTCTACATAGACTGAGCTACCTTTATCTTTACTCAAATTAACTCAATTGTAACGACCCAGAATTTTTATTAATTAAAATTTGAATATTTAATTAATTTTAAATATTTATAAGTGAAATTTATAAGTCGAATAAATTTTAGTTTGAATAATTGTATTTAATTGAATAATTAAATCGATAATTTAATATGTTAAATTATGGAAATAATTGAAAATTGGGTTAAATATGATTGAAAATGATTTGTAAAATTTTATTTTATCATGTTGAAGTTAGAATGATATTTTAGAACTTTTAAAATCGAATTAAAAGTTAATTTGCGAAAATTGAATATTTTAATATTAAAATCGACTAGTGAAAATAGTCAATTTTCGAACAGTCTCAGAATTGGACGAGACCAGTTCCATTGGATCCATAATAGTTAGTTATTACCGGATTTCAATTTTCGTGTCAATCGGAGTTATCGTTTGATCGTGGCAGCTCGAAACGCATCAAATTGTTTTTAATATTAATTTAGCGAGTTAAAATAGCCATTTTTCAAAAAGTCTCGGATTTCGACGAAACTAGTTTCATCGGATCCGTAATGTGATATTATTGTAGGGTTTCAAATTTCGTGTCAATTGGATTTACCGTTTGTCCGGTACAAATTAAAACGCTTAGAAAATCGTTTAAATTTAATTTAAATTGAACATTTATTGCCATAACTCACACAGATGACCGAATTAGCTTCCGAAACCTGTTCCATTGTGTCCGGAACGCGGGGTAAACCCGAGAAACGCTTGTTACGGCGCGTAAATCGGAGTTTGAAAAATCGAAATGAATAGTGTTCGATTTTTCCTATAAATAGACCAACAACCCTCATAAATTAAAAAAAAATGATGAAACCCTAATAACCCTAGCCGCCAGTTACAAATGGATGGTCGAAATCATCCCTCCTTCCTCCTCCTTTTTCTCGAAATCCATTCACTTTTAACAGAAATTATCAAATACAAAAAGGTAGAGCACATCGAGTACTCCACATCCAACGGCTATGATCAGAATCGGAGCCACGGATTGTCGACAAATTGAGGTAGAAGGGCCGAAACTCGCGCAGGTTTTCCAACGTCCAAGAGGGGCCGAGCTTGGTGGGGTTTTGGCCGAGTATGGCTCTTGCAAAGGGGGTCGGGATGGTGAGGGTTTGATGAACTTTCGATGTTCGTGGAGGCTTGGAAATTAAACCCTAGTGCACGGCTAATGGGTTGTGCGTGTTGTGTATTATCTGTAGAAGGAGATGTGCGTGGAGATGGGGAAGAAAGCAGGGACGGGTTGGATTGAAAGGGGCAAGGATCTCACGGTTATGAATTGAGTTAGGTTGAATATAGTTAATTTTAGTTGTAAATTTTATATAAAATTCGTATAAACTTCATAATATCATAACTTTTTCATACGAGGTCGAAAACGCGCGAAACCAGTTGCGTTGGAATCGTATGGACGAGCACTACGCTATGGAATTGGATTGGAGTTGTTTGGAGTTAGTGAGAATTTTGGGTAAAATTAAACGTCCGTTTAATTTTATTCGAAATAAATCGCTAAAATCGAAATTGAAATCAAGGTGAGAACTTCTCACTCAATCGAATCAGTTTCGATTTTTATTTTAAATGGTTAGATTTAAAATATTTGAATGCATGTTTGAATGATGATTGTTATCCATTGATTGTTAAAATAGACATTATGCGCCGTTAGTAAGCGGATGTTATTTATTAAAAACATATACCGCGAATATTTCATAAACAGTGAAATTGGTATTATATATATAATAGCAATATATATATATTGGCATATGTATATATTGGAGTTGTTGATTTCCCGCATTTTTTTAGCGGATGAGACCCTATTGCGCCGTTATTAAGGGGATAATATTTTAAATCCCATATACCGCGATAATTTCGTACTGGAGCAGAATTGGTATTGTGCTAATGTTTGTGGATGCAGGAAAACAGGTTGGAGGGATCCAACTGGATTCCTCAACAGTATTTATTTGATTTCAGATATTTTGATATTTGATTGATTATCATATCGATATATGATATCGTTGTAGTCGTGATTGACTATTTGGTGTGTAGCATCATTGAACCAAATTTTGGGATTTTAAAATGATTTTAAAGTGATTTTTGAAAGTGTACGTTTATAAAATATTTTTGGAATTGATTTATTTTAAATAAATAAACGTTATAATTTTTATGTTATAAAAATTATGATTTCTGAGAAATATAGTTAAAAGTTGATTTTTGAAAATATGGGTTAATAATTTTATAAAATAGTTTAAATTGGGATTTTTGAATTTATTATACAAAGTTGAAAAAATAGGATTTATAAAATTTTATTATTTTATAAATCAAAATGATGAAATTATAAAGGAGTTTAAAGATGTTTTAAAAGAAAAATATAAATTGATTTATATAAGAGATTTATAAATTGATAATTTGTAAATTAAAAATATTTGAGTTATAAAACGAGTTTTTATAAGTGTTAGAATGAATTGTGAATGAATTTCATAAATGAATGAAATTTATAGAATTATAAACGGTGAAGTTATAAATGGAATTTTATAAGCAGTAGGTTTATAAAATTCATAAAGTTATTAAAAGAATGGTTTTGGATAAATAATTGAATCTTATAAGTTATAAGATTTATAATTATGAAGTTTAAAGGAACGATTGTGCAAACAAATAAATTATAAGTATTTCACTTATGATATGAATTTTTATTTTATAATTGAGTTATAAATTGAATAGGTTAATAAAGGAGATTTATAAAAAGGAAGTAGTTATAAAATAAATAGAAATGGAATTTATAAACGTTGTTTTATAAATTCGCAATGACTTATTTTGATAAGTAAATTGTTGAAACCTATTAATGGAGTTATATTCACATTTTAGACAGTGAATAATCCTTTGAAATAAAGTGTATAGAAAGGATGAAATTGGTTGACGAAGTATATTCACGTTTTTGAATAGTGAATAATATGTTAAAGAAATTGTTTTGAATGTGATGTTTTAAATAGAATTAAAACGATCGATACTATTTAAGTTATGTAAATATATTTATGAGAAGTGAAACTATATGAATATATTTATGAATATGAGTTGAAAAATAAAAAAATGAATTTAAAGTTAAATAGAAATTTACTTTAGAAATTGGAATCTGAATTGATTTATAAGTTGGAATTTAAGTTATGTAAATGCAATTCAACTTGAAATGGTTAAATGAATTACTAATTGAATTGAATTAATGGATTGAATGTTAATCAATTGAATGTGAATAATTGATATGGAATAATGGATATAACTGTAAATTAATTAAAATCTTATGTTATTGGAAGTTGAAAATTGAATGCAAATCAATTTAATTAAACCAATTGAAAGTGATGGTGTTAAACCAAAATGAATATAAGCAAAGGAATTTGGTTGCAATTAATAAACATTGGTTGTTATGTGGTTGTTAGTTGATTGTATATAATTCATTAAGTGTTAATGAAATTAAAATTAATGAAATTGAAAGCTAAAGTAATTGGAATTCAATTGGAAGTTAAGTGAATCTTAAATAGAATTGAATTTAATTTGGAAGTGAACCAACTTGAATATGAATTAGTGAATATGAACTAATTGAAAATGAATGTTAGAAACATCCACTGTTAATAAACCAAATGTGATTAAATTGAAAAACCATTTCATTGAATATTAATGAGAATATAAATGAATATTGATTTGGTTATGAATGCTAGTTGGTTGATGGTTGAATATATTGCTTTTGTTTTGCATTTGCTATGTTGACATATATAGTTATTATGTTGCTATATGTTGTATATCGATACTATTTTCATATATACATGTTCTCATGTTGTTTGTTGAGTGTTTAGTAGGTGCGGATTGCGTTTGCTTCGCATTTGGAGCTCGCTTTCGCGCTATATTAGCCGTATATGCTCGCTAATAAAATATAAGGTACATATCTCGGATTACATACCGTACTTTTATACTTTTTCCCTACGGGATGCCTCATTACTTGATGAGATGTATATTTGTGATATATATACTGTCATTTTTTTTCGGATCGAGCCGCGCAAAGGAGACTATGGCGAATTTTTCCGAAAATTTAAGGCGTTAGAAAAAATTTGAGAAAATTGGAAAATTTTGAAAACTATAACTTTGATTTTGGAATTGAAAGTTAAACAATAGTAGTTTGGTTTGAAAAGATAACTAAGTATGATTTGAAAACTTAGTAAGTTATTGTAAGAAGTTTGATTATGAATTTTGGAAAGTTAATAAATTCTGTAACTTTTCTTACTTGTTAATTTCGAGGACGAAATTCTTTTAAGGGGGGAAGATTGTAACGACCCAGAATTTTTATTAATTAAAATTTGAATATTTAATTAATTTTAAATATTTATAAGTGAAATTTATAAGTCGAATAAATTTTAATTTGAATAATTGGATTTAATTGAATAATTAAATCGATAATTTAATATGTTAAATTATGGAAATAATTGAAAATTGGGTTAAATATGATTGAAAATGATTTGTAAAATTTTATTTTATCATGTTGAAAATAGAATGATATTTTAGAACTTTTAAAATCGAATTAAAAGTTAATTTGTGAAAATTGAATATTTTAATAATAAAATCGACTAGTGAAAATAGTCAATTTTTGAACAGTCTCAGAATTGGACGAGACCAGTTCCATTGGATCCGTAATAGTTAGTTATTACCGGATTTCAATTTTCGTGTCAATCGGAGTTATCGTTTGATCGTGGCAGCTCGAAACGCTTCAAATTGTTTTTAATATTAATTTGGCGAGTTAAAATAGCCATTTTTCAAAAAGTCTCGGATTTCGACGAAACCAGTTTCATCGGATCCGTAATGTGATATTATTATAGGGTTTCAAATTTCGTGTCAATTGGATTTACCGTTTGTCCGGTACAAATTAAAACGCCTAGAAAATCGTTTAAATCGGTTTAATTTAAATTGAACGTTTATTGCCATAACTCGCACAGATGACAGAATTAGCTTCCGAAACCTATTCCATTGTGTCCGAAACGCGGGGTAAACCCTAGAAACGCTGGTTACGGCGCGTAAATCGGAGTTTGGAAAATCGAAATGAATAGTGTTCGATTTTTCCTATAAATAGACCAACAACCCTCATAAATTAAAAAAAAATGATGAAACCCTAATAACCCTAGCCGCCAGTTACAAATGGATGGCCGAAATCATCCCTCCTTCCTCCTCCTTTTTCTCGAAATCCATTCACTTTTAACAGAAATTATCAACTACAAAAAGGTAGAGCACATCGAGTACTCCACATCCAACGGCTATGATCAGAATCGGAGCCACGGATTGTCGACAAATTGAGGTAAAAGGGCCGAAACTTGCGCACGTTTTCCAACGACCAAGAGGGGCCGAGCTTGCTGGGGTTTTGGCCGAGTATGGCTCTTGCAAAGGGGGTCGGGATGGTGAGGGTTTGATGAACTTTCGATGTTCGTGGAGGCTTGGAAATTAAACCCTAGTGCACGGCTAATGGGTTGTGCGTGTTGTGTATTATCTATAGAAGGAGACGTGCATGGAGATGGGGAAGAAAGCAGGGACGGGTTGGATTGAAGGGGGCAAGGATCTCACGGTTATGAATTGAGTTAGGTTGAATATAGTTAATTTTAGTTGTAAATTTTATATAAAATTCGTATAAACTTCATAATATCATAACTTTTTCATACGAGGTCAAAAACGCACGAAACCAGTTGCGTTGGAATCGTATGGACGAGCACTACGCTATGGAATTGGATTGGAGTTGTATGGAGTTAGTGAGAATTTTGGGTAAAATTAAACGTCCGTTTAATTTTATTCGAAATAAATCGCTAAAATCGAAATTGAAATCAAGGTGAGAACTTCTCACTCAATCGAATCAGTTTCGATTTTTATTTTAAATAGTTAGATTTAAAATATTTGAATGCATGTTTGAATGATGATTGTTATCTATTGATTGTTAAAATAGACATTATGCGCCGTTAGTAAGCGGATGTTATTTATTAAAAACATATACCGCGAATATTTCATAAACAGTTAAATTGGTATTATATATATAATAGCAATATATATATATTGGCATATGTATATATTGGAGTTGTTGATTTCCCGCATTTTTTTAGCGGATGAGACCCTATTGCGCCGTTATTAAGCGGATAATATTTTAAATCCCATATACCGCGATAATTTCGTACTGGAGCGGAATTGGTATTGTGCTAATGTTTGTGGATGCAGGAAAACAGGTTGGAGGGATCCAACTGGATTCCTCAACAGTATTTATTTGATTTCAGATATTTTGATACTTGATTGATTATCATATCGATATATGATATCGTTGTAGTCGTGATTGACTATTTGGTGTGTAGCATCATTGAACCAAATTTTGGGATTTTAAAATGATTTTAAAGTGATTTTTGAAAGTGTACGTTTATAAAATATTTTTGGAATTGATTTATTTTAAATAAATAAACGTTATAATTTTTATGTTATAAAAATTATGATTTCTGAGAAATATAGTTAAAAGTTGATTTTTGAAAATATGGGTTAATAATTTTATAAAATAGTTTAAATTGGGATTTTTGAATTTATTATACAAAGTTGAAAAAATAGGATTTATAAAATTTGATTATTTTATAAATCAAAATGATGAAATTATAAAGGAGTTTAAAAATGTTTTAAAAGAAAAATATAAATTGATTTATATAAGAGATTTATAAATTGATAATTTGTAAATTAAAAATATTTGAGTTATAAAACGAGTTTTTATAAGTGTTAGAATGAATTGTGAATGAATTTCATAAATGAATGAAATTTATAGAATTATAAACGGTGAAGTTATAAATGGAATTTTATAAGCAGTAGGTTTATAAAATTCATAAAGTTATTAAATGAATGGTTTTGGATAAATAATTGAATCTTATAAGTTATAAGATTTATAATTATGAAGTTTTATGGAACGATTGTGCAAACAAATAAATTATAAGTATTTCACTTATGATATGAATTTTTATTTTATAATTGAGTTATAAATTGAATAGGTTAATAAAGGAGATTTATAAAAAGGAAGTAGTTATAAAATAAATAGAAATGGAATTTATAAACGTTGTTTTATAAATTCGCAATGACTTATTTTGATAAGTAAATTGTTGAAACCTATTAATGGAGTTATATTCACATTTTAGACAGTGAATAATCCTTTGAAATAAAGTGTATAGAAAGAATGAAATTGGTTGACGAAGTATATTCACGTTTTTGAATAGTGAATAATATGTTAAAGAAATTGTTTTGAATGTGATGTTTTAAATAGAATTAAAACGATCTAACGATTGTTTTAAATGCATTAAGATTCGAAACCATAGATTTCAACATTTATTGTTGAAATAGACGTTTTCGAGAAATAAAAGGAAATAGTGGACTATAACACTGTTGTTATAGTAAATGATTTCCGAAAGGAAATGTTTTGTATAGTATTGGGATTTATATATCTATTTTAATTTCGAATCCCTATACTAGTGATTTTGGGTTGTCGTAACGATGTTTTACGTAACATTCGTTTTGGCCCAAATAAATATGTTGAAGAGAATGATTTCCTTAAAGAATGAAATATATACTTAATCTCGATTTAAGTATATTGAATATTTTCCAAGTGTTGAAAATAAATAGGTTCGTGAATTACTTATTAAATAAGTATGGAAATGTTTTCCAATATAAAGTGAATATTTTGAGAATTTATCTTTTTGAAGATAAATTTAAAAGGAATATTGAAACCTATTGAAAATCGTATATCAGTAGATATTGTGAAATATAAATTCACTATGGAATTTATAAAAGAAAAGTGGAATTTGTTTAAAAATTGATTTATTTTTGAAGTGTGAAATTATATATCTTGTAAAGATATTTTGGAAGATAAATAATTTGGAAAATTATTTGGAAACTGGTGATGTGTGCATATCCATTGATAGTTCAATAACCGACTATCAATATTTCCCTTTGAATGGGTAATTGATGTGATTTGTTTGAATTTGAATGCCACACTTATTTTTGAATAAGCGCTCACTATTCGGGTTAACCGGGAAAGGACCATGGGGTCGTATAACCCATTCCGAATATGTGATACGTCGTTATGAATTGCATTTGAAGATCGGTGTTGAAGACCGGATCTTTTTGAAAGCGAAAGGACAACTCGTCGATTGTCTTTGCACCGAGTAGCTACGGTATAGAGACTCCATATGTGATGGGAAGTCCGGACGTGATTAGACATTATCTGGATTGCAAGGACTTTTTGTAAGTGCCTTCGGTTCTGTTCGAGCCCGGAACAGACTTGTATGGATTGTATGTCTGACATTACAAATTGAGATATAAAGCCGATTTCTTTCAAATATATTTCTGTTGGTGGCGGAGAATTTATTCTCTTAGCATAACACCCTTAGAGGTTACGTAGTTGAATGTTATCAGCGATATATTCCCAATTTGGTAATGTGACATGCTGAGTGTTGCTGTGAAATGATCATTGTGTTGATTATTTGTGATAGGATCATTTGTTTGATCGTCTATCTTGGTGATCATTTCTATGATCATTTGTTGACCCAAAGCATGGCTTTTGTATAAAGTATGTTTTTGTGGACGAGACTTCGTCGAGCCTCACAAACCGGTAATGGTGGAAAACAGGAATTGTGCGGCAAGGTTTTTAGGGATCGCTTCCCTAGGGTATGACCATTCCCTCTGGAAAAGGGTAGTATCATGGTATAGAGCCCAGATACTTACTCATGTTGAAAACACTTTATGATTGTGTGATGATGGTGACGAGCGCTCGTTTAAAGGTTCCAAAGGACCGGGGGTGGCATATCTGAGGGTTTGTAATATTCCTTGGGAAAAGGGATTCCCGGCTTTGTTTAGCAGAGAACGGTGGTTCTCGGGGCGTCCTTCCAGAGGCGTTTCCATGTGGCAATGGGAAGTTCCTTGGCCTGACCATTTGTTGGAAAATCCATTCTTCAAATACGAGCCTTGTATGGTTTTAGTTGTATAACCTGCTATGGAATGTGGCGGTAACCCGCTATTGAACATGGTAGCTATAGTAGACATAGTTCGAAATGTCTATGTTGGCTAAGATTTATATCTTTACTTTCGAAATGAATTTTCTCTACACTATGCACTAGTAATAATATCAAATGTTCTTTTTAATGCGTATCAAGCATCTTTGACTATCATAAGGAGAAATCTTGTAACAACCCGCATATTTATCGATTTAATATTTAAATATTTTATTTAAATATTTTGTCGTTAATCGGATATTGGTCCGAAAAGCTAGTTTTTGCAAACGGTCAAATTAGGACTCGAGACCACTTCCATTGAGTTCGAAATGCCGTTTACAACTTTTTTAAGTATAAACTTCGATAGGTTTGGAGTTAGTGAAATTTCACTAACTTTTCCCGCTTTGGACTTTGGGTTGGTTTAGCCTATTAAGCCCAAGTTCCAACCCTCTTCTCCTCACTCTTCATAAATTTCCTAACTAACTCAAGCTTGGGCATTAATGGTGAAGAGAATGGGAAATTAAAACTCCAAGCACAAATTCAATTGCAAATCCAACATTCAACTCCAAATTCAAGTAGAAGATATTGGATTCAAGCTTTGGATTGCTTCTCCTTGCTTCTCCTTGCTTTCAAGCTTCATCTTCATAAATTTTAGTGCAAAGGTGAGATTTTTATCTCACAATTCTAGCCTATAACCATATTGGACAGTTGGGAATGATTCCCTATCATGTTTGCACGCACATTTGCATTTGGTTTGGATTGGATTGGCGAAAAACTCCACTTTTTAGTGTTTTTGGTGAAAAACTGCCCCTAGGTCGTTCTGCCTTTGTTAGGTCGTTCTGTGTGAAAAGTCGCACTGGAGTTAGGTCGTTTCCGACCTTAAAATGGCCTATACCTTTAGGTCGCTCGGAGTTATCTCATTAGGTCGTAGGTCGTATGGATCATAGGTCGTAGGTCGTTCTGGCCATTTCTAACGTCTTCGGAGTTAGGTCTTATGACCTTAGGTCGTAGGTCGTATGGACCTTAGGTCTTAGGTCGTTCTAGCCATTTCTAGCGTCTTCGGAGTTAGGTCGTATGACCTTAGGTCGTAGGTCGTATGGACCTTAGGTCGCTAGGTCATATGACCTTAGGTCGCTAGGTCGCATGACCTTTATATTTTTAGGTCGCGCCTCTTTTAGGTCGCGTCTCTTTTAGGTCGTGTCTCCTTTAGGTCGTGCCTAATTTAGGTCGCGTCTCCTTTAGGTTGCTCTCCACTGGAACCCTTAAGTGTTTGGCCTTAGGTCGTTGCACCGTTAGGTCGCTCAACCGTTTATATCGTTAGGTTGCAAACCCACTTAGGTCGCTTAACCTTGTTTTCCCTCTAGGTCGCGTGGCCTTTAGACCCTTAGGTCGCGAGCAGTTAGGTCGTTAAACCTAGGTTGCCTTTTCCCCTTAGGTCGTTGGACCGATAGGTCGCTTGGTCGTATGACCTTAGGTCGCTAGGTCGCATGACCTTTATATTTTTAGGTCGCGCCTCTTTTAGGTCGCGTCTCTTTTAGGTCGCGTTTCCTTTAGGTCGCGCCTAATTTAGGTCGCGTCTCCTTTAGGTCGCTCTCACGTTAGGTCGTTCGACCCATTCATCTTTAGGTCGTTCCACTTGCCTATCTCGTAGGTCGCTCACGAGTTAGGCCTATAACCCGTTAAGTCGCGAATACTTTTAGGTCGTTAGACCCTTGAGTCGTTAGGTCGTTAGACCTCATTTTGTCTTCACTAGGTCATACCGTTTTGAACGGGGCGCTGCCCCCTGGACCCCCGCGACCTGACCGGGCAGGTCGAACCCCGTAAGCGGCGGCGTTGCCCCCGCACCCCCACCTTGGGGGGGTTGCCACCCCCCCTGGACCCCCCCTCCGTAGGGGATCTTATCTGAAAAACATTGAGCTGATTTCCTTGGATTTTATTCACATCTCCGTATGCGATGTTTGTGACTGATTGTTTCTACAATTGCTTCTGTGTTTTGTCACTTTATAATATAAAGGATTCAATACTAGTAGTAAATATCAAAACTCTTTTAACAAACAATTTCAACTTTATTTTTAATAACAAATCTCTTTTCTTAAACCGTTTTCCAATCTATTAGTATATACAAACCTTTACCTCACTCGGATGAGAAATCTAATTAAACGACTTAGTAAAACAAGTGGTATGAAACGCTTGCGTTCACTTCGTCGGTTAATTCTTGTACTTGTTCGATTGAACCTCTTGTGACAATTTTATAAGTGAATATTTACAGTTTGTTCGTAAATATTTAAGTTAAGCAAGTGGTTATGGGACATGAAGCTAAACTTCTATATTTACTAGCTTAGTGTAATTGACACTTCTCGTTGATCATGACGATCATTCTGATGATTTAGACTAGCAACTGTGCGATGTCTCTTGTTGCGAGGTTAGACTAGACACCACTTGTGTGATTCCACTCACACATACCTTTTTGCTTTTTGGTTAGTCTGGACCTTAATCTGTGTGATTCCATTCACACATGTGGGGTAGATCCCCTTGGTCTTCGGACCGTCATGTGATAGGCCTCTTTCTCTTTTCTATGATTTCTGGACTTCTTGTATTGATTTCTAGAATTTATGTCATTGACTTGTCATGAGTACAAGTTTGGGGTATGATGCCCTTTCCGAATCTTTGAGAAGATTCTTGTGATATTGATTATCTCTTATTGACTGATCTTCTGTTGATCATTATTTACATACTTATAGTGGTATGTCATTATGGATATTTTATGTTTATGCCATATCTTTTATGTTATATCATGTCATCTGATATTTATAGCTAGACTGATCCGTTTATTATTTTCTTAAATAATACTCGGGTCAGACCGAGATGTTACAGGTGCTTCTGCTTGACTTCTTCCCAGGGATTCATCACTCTGACTTTTGGCTAACTGTTTAGATTAGCAGTTTTTGTGGTGTACACTTGAGATATAGACTCATAGTTGTATTCTTTTGTATAGCACGTGTTGCTATTCTTTTGTATTATTGTGGATCTTACTGACCACTACTCTGATGTACACTTTCATGTGTTAGATATATATTCATATCTTCTTCCGCCCTTGTGATATTGATGTCTGTGACTGATTTGTGTTATGATTATTTCTATGTTTGTTTCCGAAGATTATTCATAGCCACCGTGTGATAAGCAATTACATGGATGGTCGCTCCTCAACAGCCTTATTCTTCATGTTAGTTGACAGCACTACACCGTAGTGTTCTTGGCTAGCGTGGGTATAGAGGTGGGGCGTCACAGCTTGGTATCAGAGCCAAACTTCGGAACAATGTAGAATAACTTGACAAGGATCATCGTCCTAAGTCCACCTTAGTAGTCTTGCTTTAGGATTTTGTTCGGGTTTTCAAACCGATTCATCCTATTTCTTTTATGATTCCTTATTTCACCTGTCAAGAATGTTTGATGTTCATTTGGTGAATAACTATTTTCTTTCTCTTCTTTCTTTCTTAAGGAAGAGAATGTCTAGACCAGGTCGTCCCAGAGCTGGATCATCTAGTGCTCCACCACCGGATGGAGTTTTTATGACTACTCAACAGTTACTTGATTTAGTAACGAACGCTCAGGCAGCTGGAGCTAATCCGGCACCTACCCACCCAAAGTCGGGGTTTGCACGATTGTGCAATGATTACACCAACCTGGGTGGGAGGCCGTTTAAAGGCTCTGAAACTATCATTGGGGTCCAGGCTTGGCTCAGAACGTGCGATAGAATCTTCTCTCGCATGAACCTCATTGACCTCCATCGAGTCCAGGTGGCTTCCAGCATGCTCCAAGAAAGAGCATTGGATTGGTATGAGCTGTTAATCTCAGAAATTGATGAAGCGGATCTCACCTGGGAGCACTTCCGGGAACGCTTCGAATCGAAATTCGTGCCCGAGGCTGAAAAGGTAACTTTGGCTCGGCGATTTATTGACCTTGTTCAAGGTCAGTCTTCTGTGGCGGACTACGTCGCATCATTCGAATCCCTTTCCAAATACGGGGTCGAGTATATAAATACTCCACTAAAGAAGAACCAGAGGTTCGTTTATGGCTTAAATAAGAATCTTAAGAAGCCACTACTCCTGAAACTAGAAGTTGCATTTGATCAACTTATAGATATCGCTCTTCGTCTTGAAGAGGCTGATAAAGAAAGTGAGGTGGAGGTAGTAGCTTCCAAACCCAATTTCAATAACAAAAAGAGGCCCAACAAATTCAAAGGCCCTTATCCCAATAAGAAGGGTAAACAAGCAACTCCTGCTGCAAAGGCTCCTTCTCCTGATATTGCGAGATGCTTCAACTGTGGCGCTGAGGATCATTTTGTGAACAAGTGCTCAAATCCCAAATCTTGTCGCTATTGTAAGAGCCCAGATCACTTTATACATCAATGCCACAAACGTAAAAGCAGGAATGAGGGAAAGTTAAATGTGGCTCAAGCCCCTGGCAACACATCTCGTGGCCAAGGTATTTCTCATTCCATTCTTGATGGTATTATTTTATTTCATGATCAACCTATTAGAGTTCTCTTTGATACGGGTGCATCCCATTCTTTTATATCAAAGGAACTGGTAGACACTTTTTCCTTAAGTGTTACTGCATTGATGACTTCTTTAAAAATTGCGAATCCTGTTGGTGGATCCGCAACTCTTAGTTTGCTTTGTAAAGATGTGGAGATTATTTTATGTGATTTTTCTTTCCTAGCCGATTTGCATGTCATGCGTTACTTAGGCTTTGGAATAATTTTGGGAATGGATTGGCTTAACCGTTATCAAGGCCATATCCTATGTCCTGAGCGGACTATTCATCTTCGACATCCACTATCTGTTAAACAGATTTCTGTTCATCTTAAAGATTCAGAATCATGTTTGGTGGGATCTTTATATTCTTTAAATCCTCGTGATGACGATGATGATGATGAAGATGATATTATTTCTCGTATTCACGTTGTTCGTGAATTTTCCGACATATTCGAGCCCGTTTTAGGTTTACCACCTAAACGAGCAATTGAGTTCAGAATTAATCTTGTTTCTGGAGCTCAACCTATTACTCGTCCTCCTTATCGCATGTCCAATAAGGAAAATGAGGAGATGCGCAAACAGTTGTCCGAATTAGAGACGAAGCAATTTATTCGCTCTAGTTCCTCGCCTTGGGGAGCTTCGGCTATTTTCGTGAAGAAATCCGACGGTACGCTTAGGCTTTGCGTTGACTATCGCAAGCTTAACGATCTGACTATTAAAAATAAATATCCTTTACCTCGGATTGATGATCTATTCGATCAGCTTAGCGGTGCAAAGGTCTTTTCACAATTGGACTTGGCTACCGGTTTCCATCAGCTTCGCATCGCTGAGGATAGCATTCCTTTGACCTCATTCCGTACTCGATATGGATCTTATGAATGGCTTGTTATGCCATTTGGGTTAACGAATGCTCCAGCTTATTTCGTTGACCTCATGAATCGAGTTTTCAAAGATTTCCTCGATCGGTTTGTTCTCATATTCATTGATGATATTCTTGTGTATTCAAAAACCGAGGAGGAACATGAGAAACATCTTCGGATTGTATTGGAAACTCTTAGGAGTAATCAACTAAAGGCAAAATTTTCTAAATGCCACTTTTGGCAATCTCTTGTGAAGTTTCTCGGTCATATTATTTCCGAATCCGGAATTTCTGTGGATCCTTCAAAGATTGAAGCGATTCAAGATTGGAAAAGACCTGAGAGTGTGACTGAAATCCGTAGCTTTCTCGGATTGGCGGGTTATTACCGTCGTTTTATTAAAGACTTTTCTAAGATTGTCGTGCCTCTTACTGGCTTGACTAAGTAGGGAGTTAAATACATTTGGTCGGACAAATGTGAAGCCTCTTTTCAGAAATTGAAAGAACTCCTTTCCGATGCTCCTATTCTTGTTATTCCCGAGGGGAAACAAGATTTTGTTGTTTATACCGATGCTAGTCACGTTGGTTTGGGTGCCGTTCTTATGCAAAAAGAACGTGTTGTTGCTTATGCTTCTAGGCAATTGAAGCCGGCCGAGACTAGATATGCCACACATGATCTAGAGCTCGCGGCTATTGTTTTTGCCCTTCGAATGTGGCGTCATTATCTATTGGGAGAGAAATTCATTCTTTACACGGATCATAAGTCTTTGAAATATTTATTTTCTCAAAAAGAACTTAATTTACGTCAACAGCGTTGGCTCGAGTTCCTTGCACCTTATGATCTTGATATTCTTTATACCCCCGGTAAGGGTAATCGTGTCGCCGATGCTCTTAGCCGTAAACAACAAGTAGTTGTTTCTATGATGATATCCGAATGGAACGATCTCGAGATTTTATCCACTTGTGAGATTCGAGAGCGCGTATCCGATTTATGCTCATCGCTTGTTTTATGCAGCCTTAAGGCTCATCCTTCTCTTTTAGACCGCATTCTTGAAGCTCAAGGGCTAGATTCTGAATTGGCTCTTCTTGGCAAAAATGTTAAGGATAAAATTGATATTGAAGGTTTGAAAGACTTTGATATTGATTCTCGTGGCGGCATTCGAAAATTTGGTAGACTTATCGTACCAAATATTGGAGATCTTCGTAAAGATATTTTAGAAGATTCCCATCGTTCTAAATTCACCATTCATCCCGGTAGTAGTAAAATGTACGCTGATATGAAGCGACTTTATTATTGGGAGGGAATGAAATCTGATATTGCTAACTTTGTTAAGTGTTGCATGACTTGCCAGCTTGTCAAGGCCGAACATCAAAGGCCTAGTGGGTTATTGCAACCTTTAGAAATTCCAATTTGGAAGTGGGATCAAATTTCCATGGACTTTATAGATGGCCTTCCCCGTTCTCGTTCGGGTCATGATAGCTTATGGGTGATTGTTGATAGACTTACTAAATCCGCCCATTTTATTCCGGTTCGGTCTAACCGAACCGTTCCTCTTTTGGCCAAACTATTTGTCAAGGAAATTGTAAAATTGCATGGAGTTCCTACATCTATTGTTAGCGATCGTGATCCATTGTTTACTAGTGGATTTTGGAAGAGTCTTCAAAAAGCTTTGGGAACGAAGCTTAATTTTAGCACCGCATATCACCCCCAGTCCGATGGACAAACCGAGCGTGTGAATCAAACTCTTGAAGATCTTCTTCGTGCTTGTGTGCTTGATTTTGGTGGAAGTTGGGAAGATCATATTTCACTTGTTGAATTTTCCTATAATAATAGCTTCCAATCTAGTATTGGTATGGCACCTTTCGAGGCACTCTACGGAAGGCCATGCCGATCTCCTTCTTGTTGGCTTGAC
Source organism: Allium cepa (assembly GCA_030765085.1). Classification (NCBI taxonomy): domain Eukaryota; kingdom Viridiplantae; phylum Streptophyta; class Magnoliopsida; order Asparagales; family Amaryllidaceae; genus Allium; species Allium cepa. The sequence continues at coordinate 391,455,478 of CM060935.1, forward strand.
GCTGGTGAGAAGCTGGTTTTAGGTCCAGACTTTATCCGTGATTCCACGGAAAAGATTGAACTTATTCGACATAGGATGAGAGAAGCCCAGAGTAGACAAAAATCCTATGCCGATAATCGAAGAAGGAAATTAGAATTTTCTGTTGGGGATCCTGTTTTTATTCGTGTTTCACCTATAAAGGGTGTTGTACGTTTCAGTCGATCGAGGAAGTTAGCGCCTCGATATATTGGGCCATTTCCTATCACTGAACGTATTGGTTCCATGGCTTATCGCCTTGCATTGCCGGCTCAGTTTTCTGCTATGCATGATGTATTTCACGTTTCTCAATTACGGAAATGCCTTCGGGATTCCGATTCTATTCTTGAGCCCGCTGTCGTGGAAGAAATTGAAGTTTCGCCGAATTTAACTTATGAGCAACATCCTATTCGCATTATAGCTTATGAGTTTAAACGACTTCGAAATAAAGATGTCCCGCTTGTAAAGGTTCAATGGTCCTCAAATCCTAAGGATTGTTCTTGGGAATCCAGAGAATTCATCGAGCGTACACATCCGGACTTGCTTACTCCTGCTCTTTGAGGTGAACTTCTTATTTCAAATTTCTCTTGTGTTATTATGCTTTTATGGTTGTTACTTTTTATTTCCATCTTATATATTGCGAGGACGCAATTTCTTTAAGGAGGGGAGTCTGTAACAACCCGCATATTTATCGATTTAATATTTAAATATTTTGTCGTTAATCGGATATTGGTCCGAAAAGCTAGTTTTTGCAAACGGTCAAATTAGGACTCGAGACCACTTCCATTGAGTTCGAAATGCCGTTTACAACTTTTTTAAGTATAAACTTCGATAGGTTTGGAGTTAGTGAAATTTCACTAACTTTTCCCGCTTTGGACTTTGGGTTAGTTTAGCCTATTAAGCCCAAGTTCCAACCCTCTTCTCCTCACTCTTCATAAATTTCCTAACTAACTCAAGCTTGGGCATTAATGGTGAAGAGAATGGGAAATTAAAACTCCAAGCACAAATTCAATTGCAAATCCAACATTCAACTCCAAATTCAAGTAGAAGATACTGGATTCAAGCTTTGGATTGCTTCTCCTTGCTTCTCCTTGCTTTCAAGCTTCATCTTCATAAATTTTAGTGCAAAGGTGAGATTTTTATCTCACAATTCTAGCCTATAACCATATTGGACTGTTGGGAATGATTCCCTATCATGTTTGCACGCACATTTGCATTTGGTTTGGATTGGATTGGCGAATAACTCCACTTTTTAGTGTTTTTGGTGAAAAACTGCCCCTAGGTCGTTCTGCCTTTGTTAGGTCGTTCTGTGTGAAAAGTCGCACTGGAGTTAGGTCGTTTCCGACCTTAAAATGGCCTATACCTTTAGGTCGCTCGGAGTTATCTCATTAGGTCGTAGGTCGTATGGATCTTAGGTCGTAGGTCGTTCTGGACATTTCTAACGTCTTCGGAGTTAGGTCGTATGACCTTAGGTCGTAGGTCGTATGGACCTTAGGTCGTAGGTCGTTCTGGCCATTTCTAACGTCTTCGAAGTTAGGTCGTATGACCTTAGGTCGTAGGTCGTATGGACCTTAGGTCGCTAGGTCGTATGACCTTAGGTCGCTAGGTCGCATGACCTTTATATTTTTAGGTCGCGTCACTTTTAGGTCGCGTCTCCTTTAGGTCGCGCCTAATTTAGGTCGCGTCTCCTTTAGGTCGCTCTCCACTGGAACCCTTAAGTCGTTTGGCCTTAGGTCGTTGCACCGTTAGGTCGCTCAACCGTTTATATCGTTAGGTCGCAAACCCACTTAGGTCGCTTAACCTTGTTTTCCCTCTAGGTCGCGTGGCCTTTAGACCCTTAGGTCGCGAGCAGTTAGGTCGTTAGACCTAGGTTGCCTTTTCCCCTTAGGTCGTTGGACCGATAGGTCGCTTGGTCGTATGACCTTAGGTCGCTAGGTCGCATGACCTTTATATTTTTAGGTCGCGCCTCTTTTAGGTCGCGTCTCTTTTAGGTCGCGTCTCCTTTAGGTCGCGCCTAATTTAAGTCGCGTCTCCTTTAGGTCGCTCTCACGTTAGGTCGTTCGACCCATTCATCTTTAGGTCGTTCCACTTGCCTATCGCGTAGGTCGCTCACGAGTTAGGCCTATAACCCGTTAAGTCGCGAATACTTTTAGGTCGTTAGACCCTTGAGTCGTTAGGTCGTTAGACCTCATTTTGTCTTCACTAGGTCGTACCGTTTTGAACGGGGAGCTGCCCCCTGGACCCCCGCGACCTGACCGGGCAGGTCGAACCCCGTAAGCGGTGGCGTTGCCCCCGCACCCCCACCTTGGGGGGGTTGCCACCCCCCCTGGACCCCCCCTCCGTAGGGGATCTTATCTGAAAAACATTGAGCTGATTTCCTTGGATTTTATTCACATCTCCGTATGCGATGTTTGTGACTGATTGTTTCTACAATTGCTTCTGTGTTTTGTCACTTATAATATAAAGGATTCAATACTAGTAGTAAATATCAAAACTCTTTTAACAAACAATTTCAACTTTATTTTTAATAACAAAGCTCTTTTCTTAAACCGTTTTCCAATCTATTAGTATATACAAACCTTTACCTCACTCGGATGAGAAATCTAATTAAACGACTTAGTAAAACAAGTGGTATGAAACGCTTGCGTTCACTTCGTCGGTTAATTCTTGTACTTGTTCGATTGAACCTCTTGTGACAATTTTATAAGTGAATATTTACAGTTTGTTCGTAAATATTTAAGTTAAGCAAGTGGTTATGGGACATGAAGCTAAACTTCTATATTTACTAGCTTAGTGTAATTGACACTTCTCGTTGATCATGACGATCATTCTGATGATTTAGACTAGCAACTGTGCGATGTCTCTTGTTGCGAGGTTAGACTAGACACCACTTGTGTGATTCCACTCACACATACCTTTTTGCTTTTTGGTTAGTCTGGACCTTAATCTGTGTGATTCCATTCACACATGTGGGGTAGCTCCCCTTGGTCTTCGGACCGTCATGTGATAGGCCTCTTTCTCTTTTCTATGATTTCTGGACTTCTTGTATTGATTTCTAGAATTTATGTCATTGACTTGTCATGAGTACAAGTTTGGGGTATGATGCCCTTTCCGAATCTTTGAGAAGATTCTTGTGATATTGATTATCTCTTATTGACTGATCTTCTGTTGATCATTATTTACATACTTATAGTGGTATGTCATTATGGATATTTTATGTTTATGCCATATCTTTTATGTTATATCATGTCATCTGATATTTATAGCTAGACTGATCCGTTTATTATTTTCTTAAATAATACTCGGGTCAGACCGAGATGTTACAGGTGCTTCTGCTTGACTTCTTCCCAGGGATTCATCACTCTGACTTTTGGCTAACTGTTTAGATTAGCAGTTTTTGTGGTATACACTTGAGATATAGACTCATAGTTGTATTCTTTTGTATAGCACGTGTTGCTATTCTTTTGTATTATTGTGGATCTTACTGACCACTACTCTGATGTACACTTTCATGTGTTAGATATATATTCATATCTTCTTCCGCCCTTGTGATATTGATGCCTGTGACTGATTTGTGTTATGATTATTTCTATGTTTGTTTCCGAAGATTATTCATAGCCACCGTGTGATAAGCAATTACATGGATGGTCGCTCCTCAACAGCCTTATTCTTCATGCTAGTTGACAGCACTACACCGTAGTGTTCTTGGCTAGCGTGGGTATAGAGGTGGGGCGTCACAGCTTGGTATCAGAGCCAAACTTCGGAACAATGTAGAATAACTTGACAAGGATCATCGTCCTAAGTCCACCTTAGGAGTCTTGCTTTAGGATTTTGTTCGGGTTTTCAAACCGATTCATCCTATTTCTTTTATGATTCCTTATTTCACCTGTCAAGAATGTTTGATGTTCATTTGGTGAATAACTATTTTCTTTCTCTTCTTTCTTTCTTAAGGAAGAGAATGTCTAGACCAGGTCGTCCCAGAGCTGGATCATCTAGTGCTCCACCACCGGATGGAGTTTTTATGACTACTCAACAGTTACTTGATTTAGTAACGAACGCTCAGGCAGCTGGAGCTAATCCGGCACCTACCCACCCAAAGTCGGGGTTTGCACGATTGTGCAATGATTACACCAACCTGGGTGGGAGGCCGTTTAAAGGCTCTGAAACTATCATTGGGGTCCAGGCTTGGCTCAGAACGTGCGATAGAATCTTCTCTCGCATGAACCTCATTGACCTCCATCGAGTCCAGGTGGCTTCCAGCATGCTCCAAGAAAGAGCATTGGATTGGTATGAGCTGTTAATCTCAGAAATTGATGAAGCGGATCTCACCTGGGAGAACTTCCGGGAACGCTTCGAATCAAAATTCGTGCCCGAGGCTGAAAAGGTAACTTTGGCTCGGCGATTTATTGACCTTGTTCAAGGTCAGTCTTCTGTGGCGGACTACGTCGCATCATTCGAATCCCTTTCCAAGTACGGGGTCGAGTATATAAATACTCCACTAAAGAAGAACCAGAGGTTCGTTTATGGCTTAAATAAGAATCTTAAGAAGCCACTACTCCTGAAACTAGAAGTTGCATTTGATCAACTTATAGATATCGCTCTTCGTCTTGAAGAGGCTGATAAAGAAAGTGAGGTGGAGGTAGTAGCTTCCAAACCCAATTTCAATAACAAAAAGAGGCCCAACAAATTCAAAGGCCCTTATCCCAATAAGAAGGGTAAACAAGCAACTCCTGCTGCAAAGGCTCCTTCTCCTGATATTGCGAGATGCTTCAACTGTGGCGCTGAGGATCATTTTGTGAACAAGTTCTCAAATCCCAAATCTTGTCGCTATTGTAAGAGCCCAGATCACTTTATACATCAATGCCTCAAACGTAAAAACAGGAATGAGGGAAAGTTAAATGTGGCTCAAGCCCCTGGCAACACATCTCGTGGCCAAGGTATTTCTCATTCCATTCTTGATGGTATTATTTTATTTCATGATCAACCTATTAGAGTTCTCTTTGATACGGGTGCATCCCATTCTTTTATATCAAAGGAACTGGTAGACACTTTTTCCTTAAGTGTTACTGCATTGATGACTTCTTTAAAAATTGCGAATCCTGTTGGTGGATCCGCAACTCTTAGTTTGCTTTGTAAAGATGTGGAGATTATTTTATGTGATTTTTCTTTCCTAGCCGATTTGCATGTCATGCGTTACTTAGGCTTTGGAATAATTTTGGGAATGGATTGGCTTAACCGTTATCAAGCCCATATCCTATGTCCTGAGCGGACTATTCATCTTCGACATCCACTATCTGTTAAACAGATTTCTGTTAATCTTAAAGATTCAGAATCATGTTTGGTGGGATCTTTATATTCTTTAAATCCTCGTGATGACGATGATGATGATGAAGATGATATTATTTCTCGTATTCACGTTGTTCGTGAATTTTCCGACATATTCGAGCCCGTTTTAGGTTTACCACCTAAACGAGCAATTGAGTTCAGAATTAATCTTGTTTCTGGAGCTCAACCTATTACTCGTCCTCCTTATCGCATGTCCAATAAGGAAAATGAGGAGATGCGCAAACAGTTGTCCGAATTGGAGAGGAAGCAATTTATTCGCTCTAGTTCCTCGCCTTGGGGAGCTTCGGCTATTTTCGTGAAGAAATCCGACGGTACGCTTAGGCTTTGCGTTGACTATCGCAAGCTTAACGATCTGACTATTAAAAATAAATATCCTTTACCTCGGATTGATGATCTATTCGATTAGCTTAGCGGTGCTAAGGTCTTTTCACAATTGGACTTGGCTACCGGTTTCCATCAGCTTCGCATCGCTGAGGATAGCATTCCTTTGACCTCATTCCGTACTCGATATGGATCTTATGAATGGCTTGTTATGCCATTTGGGTTAACGAATGCTCCAGCTTATTTCGTTGACCTCATGAATCGAGTTTTCAAAGATTTCCTCGATCGGTTTGTTCTCATATTCATTGATGATATTCTTGTGTATTCAAAAACCGAGGAGGAACATGAGAAACATCTTCGGATTGTATTGGAAACTCTTAGGAGTAATCAACTAAAGGCAAAATTTTCTAAATGCCACTTTTGGCAATCTCTTGTGAAGTTTCTCGGTCATATTATTTCCGAATCCGGAATTTCTGTGGATCCTTCAAAGATTGAAGCGATTCAAGATTGGAAAAGACCTGAGAGTGTGACTGAAATACGTAGCTTTCTCGGATTGGCGGGTTATTACCGTCGTTTTATTAAAGACTTTTCTAAGATTGTCGTGCCTCTTACTGGCTTGACTAAGAAGGGAGTTAAATACATTTGGTCGGACAAATGTGAAGCCTCTTTTCAGAAATTGAAAGAACTCCTTTCCGATGCTCCTATTCTTGTTATTCCCGAGGGGAATCAAGATTTTGTTGTTTATACCGATGCTAGTCACGTTGGTTTGGGTGCCGTTCTTATGCAAAAAGAACGTGTTGTTGCTTATGCTTCTAGGCAATTGAAGCCGGCCGAGACTAGATATGCCACACATGATCTAGAGCTCGCGGCTATTGTTTTTGCCCTTCGAATGTGGCGTCATTATCTATTGGGAGAGAAATTCATTCTTTACACGGATCATAAGTCTTTGAAATATTTATTTTCTCAAAAAGAACTTAATTTACGTCAACAGCGTTGGCTCGAGTTCCTTGCACCTTATGATCTTGATATTCTTTATACCCCCGGTAAGGGTAATCGTGTCGCCGATGCTCTTAGCCGTAAACAACAAGTAGTTGTTTCTATGATGATATCCGAATGGAACGATCTCGAGATTTTATCCACTTGTGAGATTCGAGAGCGCGTATCCGATTTATGCTCATCGCTTGTTTTATGCAGCCTTAAGGCTCATCCTTCTCTTTTAGACCGCATTCTTGAAGCTCAAGGGCTAGATTCTGAATTGGCTCTTCTTGGCAAAAATGTTAAGGATAAAATTGATATTGAAGGTTTGAAAGACTTTGATATTGATTCTCGTGGCGGCATTCGAAAATTTGGTAGACTTATCGTACCAAATATTGGAGATCTTCGTAAAGATATTTTAGAAGATTCCCATCGTTCTAAATTCACCATTCATCCCGGTAGTAGTAAAATGTACGCTGATATGAAGCGACTTTATTATTGGGAGGGAATGAAATCTGATATTGCTAACTTTGTTAAGTGTTGCATGACTTGCCAGCTTGTCAAGGCCGAACATCAAAGGCCTGGTGGGTTATTGCAACCTTTAGAAATTCCAATTTGGAAGTGGGATCAAATTTCCATGGACTTTATAGATGGCCTTCCCCGTTCTCGTTCGGGTCATGATAGCTTATGGGTGATTGTTGATAGACTTACTAAATCCGCCCATTTTATTCCCGTTCGGTCTAACCGAACCGTTCCTCTTTTGGCCAAACTATTTGTCAAGGAAATTGTAAAATTGCATGGAGTTCCTACATCTATTGTTAGCGATCGTGATCCATTGTTTACTAGTGGATTTTGGAAGAGTCTTCAAAAAGCTTTGGGAACGAAGCTTAATTTTAGCACCGCATATCACCCCCAGTCCGATGGACAAACCGAGCGTGTGAATCAAACTCTTGAAGATCTTCTTCGTGCTTGTGTGCTTGATTTTGGTGGAAGTTGGGAAGATCATATTTCACTTGTTGAATTTTCCTATAATAATAGCTTCCAATCTAGTATTGGTATGGCACCTTTCGAGGCACTCTACGGAAGGCCATGCCGATCTCCTTCTTGTTGGCTTGAGGCTGGTGAGAAGCTGGTTTTAGGTCCAGACTTTATCCGTGATTCCACGGAAAAGATTGAACTTATTCGACATAGGATGAGAGAAGCCCAGAGTAGACAAAAATCCTATGCCGATAATCGAAGAAGGAAATTAGAATTTTCTGTTGGGGATCCTGTTTTTATTCGTGTTTCACCTATGAAGGGTGTTGTACGTTTCAGTCGATCGAGGAAGTTAGCGCCTCGATATATTGGGCCATTTCCTATCACTGAACGTATTGGTTCCATGGCTTATCGCCTTGCATTGCCGGCTCAGTTTTCTGCTATGCATGATGTATTTCACGTTTCTCAATTACGGAAATGCCTTCGGGATTCCGATTCTATTCTTGAGCCCGCTGTCGTGGAAGAAATTGAAGTTTCGCCGAATTTAACTTATGAGCAGTATCCTATTCGCATTATAGCTTATGAGGTTAAACGACTTCGAAATAAAGATGTCCCGCTTGTAAAGGTTCAATGGTCCTCAAATCCTAAGCATTGTTCTTGGGAATCCAGAGAATTCATCGAGCGTACACATCCGGACTTGCTTACACCTGCTCTTTGAGGTGAACTTCTTATTTCAAATTTCTCTTGTGTTATTATGCTTTTATGGTTGTTACTTTTTATTTCCATCTTATATATTGCGAGGACGCAATTTCTTTAAGGAGGGGAGTCTGTAACAACCCGCATATTTATCGATTTAATATTTAAATATTTTATTTAAATATTTTGTCGTTAATCGGATAATGGTCCGAAAAGCTACTTTTTGCAAACGGTCAAATTAGGACTCGAGACCACTTCCATTGAGTTCGAAATGCCGTTTACAACTTTTTTAAGTATAAACTTCGATAGGTTTGGAGTTAGTGAAATTTCACTAACTTTTCCCGCTTTGGACTTTGGGTTAGTTTAGCCTATTAAGCCCAAGTTCCAACCCTCTTCTCCTCACTCTTCATAAATTTCCTAACTAACTCAAGCTTGGGCATTAATGGTGAAGAGAATGGGAAATTAAAACTCCAAGCACAAATTCAATTGCAAATCCAACATTCAACTCCAAATTCAAGTAGAAGATATTGGATTCAAGCTTTGGATTGCTTCTCCTTGCTTCTCCTTGCTTTCAAGCTTCATCTTCATAAATTTTAGTGCAAAGGTGAGATTTTTATCTCACAATTCTAGCCTATAACCATATTGGACTGTTGGGAATGATTCCCTATAATGTTTGCACGCACATTTGCATTTGGTTTGGATTGGATTCGCGAATAACTCCACTTTTTAGTGTTTTTGGTGAAAAACTGCCCCTAGGTCGTTCTGCCTTTGTTAGGTCGTTCTGTGTGAAAAGTCGCACTGGAGTTAGGTCGTTTCCGACCTTAAAATGGCCTATACCTTTAGGTCGCTCGGAGTTATCTCATTAGGTCGTAGGTCGTATGGATCTTAGGTCGTAGGTCGTTCTGGCCATTTCTAACGTCTTCGGAGTTAGGTCGTATGACCTTAGGTCGTAGGTCGTATGGACCTTAGGTCGTAGGTCGTTCTGGCCATTTCTAACGTCTTTGGAGTTAGGTCGTATGACCTTAGGTCGTAGGTCGTATGGACCTTAGGTCGCTAGGTCGTATGACCTTAGTTCGCTAGGTCGCATGACCTTTATATTTTTAGGTCGCGCCTCTTTTAGGTCGCGTCTCTTTTAGGTCGCGTCTCCTTTAGGTCGCGCCTAATTTAGGTCGCGTCTCCTTTAGGTCGATCTCCACTGGAACCCTTAAGTGTTTGGCCTTAGGTCGCTGCACCGTTAGGTCGCTCAACCGTTTATATCGTTAGGTCGCAAAACCACTTAGGTCGCTTAACCTTGTTTTCCCTCTAGGTCGCGTGGCCTTTAGACCCTTAGGTCGCGAGCAGTTAGGTCGTTAGACCTAGGTTGCCTTTTCCCCTTAGGTCGTTGGACCGATAGGTCGCTTGGTCGTATGACCTTAGGTCGCTAGGTCGCATGACCTTTATATTTTTAGGTCGCGCCTCTTTTAGGTCGCGTCTCTTTTAGGTCGCGTCTCCTTTAGGTCGCGCCTAATTTAGGTCGCGTCTCCTTTAGGTCGCTCTCACGTTAGGTCGTTCGACCCATTCATCTTTAGGTCGTTCCACTTGCCTATCTCGTAGGTCGCTCACGAGTTAGGCCTATAACCCGTTAAGTCGCGGATACTTTTAGGTCGTTAGACCCTTGAGTCATTAGGTCGTTAGACCTCATTTTGTCTTCACTAGGTCGTACCGTTTTGAACGGGGCGCTGCCCCCTGGACCCCCACGACCTGACCGGGCAAGTCGAACCCCGTAAGCGGTGGCGTTGCCCCCGCACCCCCACCTTAGGGGGGTTGCCACCCCCCTGGACCCCCCCTCCGTAGGGGATCTTATCTGAAAAACATTGAGCTGATTTCCTTGGATTTTATTCACATCTCTGTATGCGATGTTTGTGACTGATTGTTTCTACAATTGCTTCTGTGTTTTGTCACTTTATAATATAAAGGTTTCAATACTAGTAGTAAATATCAAAACTCTTTTAACAAACAATTTCAACTTTATTTTTAATAACAAAGCTCTTTTCTTAAACCGTTTTCCAATCTATTAGTACATACAAACCTTTACCTCACTCGGATGAGAAATCTAATTAAATGACTTAGTAAAACAAGTGGTATGAAACGCTTGCGTTCACTTCGTCGGTTAATTCTTGTACTTGTTCGATTGAACCTCTTGTGACAATTTTATAAGTGAATATTTACAGTTTGTTCGTAAATATTTAAGTTAAGAAAGTGGTTATGGGACATGAAGCTAAACTTCTATATTTACTTGCTTAGTGTAATTGACACTTCTCGTTGATCATGACGATCATTCTGATGATTTAGACTAGCAACTGTGCGATGTCTCTTGTTGCGAGGTTAGACTAGACACCACTTGTGTGATTCCACTCACACATACCTTTTTGCTTTTTGGTTAGTCTGGACCTTAATCTGTGTGATTCCATTCACACATGTGGGGTAGCTCCCCTTGGTCTTCGGACCGTCATGTGATAGGCCTCTTTCTTTTTTCTATGATTTCTGGACTTCTTGTATTGATTTCTAGAATTTATGTCATTGACTTGTCATGAGTACAAGTTTGGGGTATGATGGCCTTTCCGAATCTTTGAGAAGATTCTTGTGATATTGATTATCTCTTATTGACTGATCTTCTGTTGATCATTATTTACATACTTATAGTGGTATGTCATTATGGATATTTTATGTTTATGCCATATCTTTTATGTTATATCATGTCATCTGATATTTATAGCTAGACTGATCCGTTTATTATTTTCTTAAATAATACTCGGGTCAGACCGAGATGTTACAGGTGCTTCTGCTTGACTTCTTCCCAGGGATTCATCACTCTGACTTTTGGCCAACTGTTTAGATTAGCAGTTTTTGAGGTATACACTTGAGATATAGACTCATAGTTGTATTCTTTTGTATAGCACGTGTTGCTATTCTTTTGTATTATTGTGGATCTTACTGACCACTACTCTGATGTACACTTTCATGTGTTAGATATATATTCATATCTTCTTCCGCCCTTGTGATATGGATGTCTGTGACTGATTTGTGTTATGATTATTTCTATGTTTGTTTCCGAAGATTATTCATAGCCACCGTGTGATAAGCAATTACATGGATGGTCGCTCCTCAACAGCCTTATTCTCCATGCTAGTTGACAGCACTACACCGTAGTGTTCTTGGCTAGCGTGGGTATAGAGGTGGGGCGTCACAAATCTCCTCCGATTCTGCGTTTGCATTGTGTGTGTGTGCGGGAGGCCTTATGGTAGTCTCATTTTTTAAAAGCATTGCGAACTGATTTTAAAAATATTCCTCTACTGTTTTGAGTTCTCACACCATTCACATGACTGACTCGGAGTTTATTGTTTTCCTTCCTAAACTCTGGGTGCCCACCAATTTCCACACGGGCAGTCAAGAGTTAGGTTTATCAGGATATTCTGGATATTCAGGAGTTGTTGGAGGCAAGATGGATGGCATGGCGTATTATTATGTATAGTATTTCTTTTCCGCTGTTTGTTGTTGTTGTTGTACACTCTGATGATATGATGTAATGAAATGTGATGTAATGTAATAACTGATATAGTTCTTTGTTTAAAGATTATTCATTTATTTATTATATGTTGTTCCACTGCGAATTGTGAGATGCTGTTATTGTTCTGTTGTTTTCTTTTTGTTCTGTTCTTTCTATTTTCTTTTCTCTCTATTTTTCATCCTTTCTCTCTTCTTCTACCTCTTCCCTTTTCTTAAACCATAACATTTTGGGTTTCCGGCCTTCGATTTCTCGGCAGCCGATAAAGTGAGTATCGATGTTGAATTTTCGAAAGTCGAAAATTTTTCGGGACGTTACATTAATCTTATCTATGGCTTCGCTCATAATATTCAGTCCAAGAATCAATTCATCTCCCATCTCTAGCCAACATGCTGGTGAATTAAAGACATCATTCCTATACTGGTTTGATAACTATTATTATTGGAAAACTCGTCAAAATGCAAATGGTCTTCCAATGACCCTTCAATGTCTAGTGTAAAAGTCCTTAACAAACCTTTAAGAACTTTGTTAACTCTTTCCGTTTTCTCATCCGTTAGTAGATGGTAAGCGATACTCATTATCAGCTTGGTGCCTAACACTTCCTACCGATCTTCTAGAATTCACTAGTGAACAAAGTATCTCTTTCACTAACTATGGTGCTAGGTATCCAATGTAATCTTACAATATTCTTCCTAAACAACTTTGCCATAGTAGGTGTCGTCCTTGTCAACTTAACGGGAATAAAATATGCACTATTTGTCTGTCTGTCTACCGTAACCCAAATATTTTTATTTCCCCCATTCGACCTTGGCAACCCATCAATAACACCCATGGATATAGAATCACATTTCCAAAGTGGCACTTCTAAAGGATGAAGTAATTCACTTGGTTTTTGATGCTCGGCTTTTAGTTGCTGGAAATTCAAACGTTGCTTCACCCACAAGCCTACATCTCTTTTCATTTATTCCTAGAAGTAAATCCTCTTTATATCCACATATATTTCAGTTCCTCTAGGATGAATAGTAAACTTCGATTGATGACACTCCTTAAGAACTTCCTTTCTTAGGTTGCAACCATCTGGAAACAAGCATCACTTCTTCCTCAACCATCTATTCTGGTCGAGACTAAAATCCTTTATATCATCAATCTTAGTTCCATCTTTAAGTCTTCTAACCTTTTCAACTGGTAATGGAACATTCTCTATTTAGAAACGTTTATTTGAACCATTACCGATCGAAATTTCCAAATATCACAATATGAACATATTTTGACTAGAACGAGCCATCGACCTTAACCTTACATGCCAAGTGGATAATGCCTCTGAATCTTTTCATTCTTCTTATATAGCTTACATCGCACTCTGATGTTTCCTGCTAAGTGCATATGCAACTTTATTTCCTTTCCTAGTGTATAGTCAATATCAAAATCATAAACTGCCAAAAACTGTATCCACCTTTGCTATCTCATATTCAACTCCTTCAGATTGAATAAACACTTCAAAGACTTATGATTTGTAAATAACTCATACCGTTCTCCCAAAATATGGTGTTTCCAAACATTCAAAGCAAAGATCACCGATGTCAACTCTAATCATGAGTTGCTATCTAACTTTATGCGATCGAAGCTATCAAGAAGCTAAGGCATTCGCTTTACCTTTTTGCATTAACACATCATCTAACCAAATACCACATGCATCAGTATACACCACTAAACCTTGATGTCCATCCGTAGTAACTAACATTGGCGCATTGGTTAATAAATGTATTAGCTTTAAGAGCGCTTCTTCATATTTATCGATCCAAACATACTTTATGTACTTCCTTGTTAGTTTAGTCATAGGTGCTGCTATACGAGAGAAATCCTCCGATAATAGTGTAACACCCCTAATTTTTATTTGCCATTATTCAAGAAATTTAATTAGATAAATAAAACAAAATAATTTGAGGTGATAGGAAAATGAGATTTGTTAATAAATTTAAGCTAGACCTTAATTAATCAATTAATAAGATTGACTTAAACATAGAATAGAAAAGGATTCATGAGAGCGGCATAATAGGAATAATTCCTTAACTCATTCCCTGAACCCTTCCTCTCTCATCCATTCTCATTTCATTTTCTAAAATCAAAAACAAAACAATGAAAGAGGCTGGCCAATACTTAAATAAAAAGAGGAGGAAATCTAAGGAATTCAAAGGGAAAAGCTCAGGGGAATTAATCTACATAATATCTTAATCTCTCTTATCCAATTTAAAGTGAATAATAGTTTACCGTCTCATTTTTTGTTTAATTTGGATTTAAGATTGATATCCAAATTGGTCGTGATAATATGTCGTGTTTGGATTGATAATATAATTATTAGATTGAATGATGGTTTGTTTAGATTTGTGGAATTGTTTTAATAGGTTTTAATGGAAAAACCAAATATTTTTGATCTCCTATTGATGTGAAATTTAAATATGTTGTTGAAAATATTTTTTTGGAGATGAGTACTATTGATGAAACACCCTCCATTTTGAGGCCCAAAAATAAGCGTTAATGATGTTGTAGTCGTACATAGTAACACTTTTACGTAATAAAATAAGATAAGTTAATTTTATCCATAATGTCATGAGAACAATAAAATGGAAGTTAGCAAAAGATATTTTATGTTTAAATTTCACACTTATTACACGATCCCATCGATTCCACGTTGAAAGAAAATATTTATATTCCAACAACATCATATGAAGGTGCCCTCTCAAATGATCAGAGTCTAATTACCTGACATTTATAAATTATGTTATTACATCCATTCAAATAGAGCATGAACTGCAAACAACATAAAAGATATAAACTCATTAAATTATCTTGCCTCCGACACATCTTCGAAAGAATATTCATCTAATTTGAAAACTGTGTACACTTTTAGTCTTACTACTGACTAAGCCCTATGCGTTGAAATCAAGAACCTTTACTAACTGGGGGCTATTGGCTGAAGCATTTGGAGTGACTCTAAACTAGTCCCACCTACAATTTTATCTGGTTTTAAATGCATAAGTCATATCTTTTTGATCGGTTTCAAGGCATTCTAACATAATTGATATATCTGATCTCCTAGATGCAATTCTGCTCACTCAAGGGTATAGTACGGCCATACTTCGTACTGGAACAACCTAATGGTAATTCTATTCCTAAATCCCAAGTTGCAATGTTGGGTAATGAAAATATGGGTATTATAAATCATAAAGCATGAATTTAATTAATCAAATATTAAAAAGAACATATAACATCATCATCAATATATGTTTAATCAATAGTCATATATATAATAGAATTACTTAAGATTAAGTAATATTTTCCTATGGATAAATTCATATAAACTGGGCTAAAGCATCCTTAAAAACATTTATATTTAGAAATGATAAACCACATGAAATTATTCTCAAAAAATGGAAAACATAGCCCCAAATACCTAGCCAAAATCTTGTGCCAAAGCATTATCGCCTTTACATAGATTTTAAATCACTTGTTATCAAAATAGGAATGTATAATATCTAGAAAACATGGGGGTATTGATCCTCTAAAATATAGCTTTCATGTTTGTAAAACTTGCGGTTGTATAGCTGCTAAAATATAGATGTCGAGGATCAATATTAAAATATCGAGTCACAATAATACATGAGATGTAGGGTTGTTGAAACATAAGGCGCCGAGCCTCTAGAAACTTGATGGCTGCAAGCTTTAAAAAGAAGTCGTTGAGTCCCCAAACCATGTATATGTTGAGCCTCAACAAAACATTTGCTATCGAGCCTTTACAAAACATTGGATATCGAACCTTCACAAAAAATTTGGTGTCAAACCCCTAAAACACAAGGTGTCGAGTCCTTATGAAAGCAGATATTTCACGTATATATCGAGTATCTATCGCATGTGCTAGCTATTATAATTATTGAGCTTCTATAAAGTGGAGGAATCGAGCCTCTAAGTTATGGTGCCAATGGTGTTTCTATAAATAAGTTAAAAATATATTTGTTTCCTTTTAAATTTAGACTTTACATTAACTCCCGCCTTATGTCAAATTATCATTGGATGACAAAATATATTTCATATTCTTTACAGAAATCCTGGTAAGTCACGTTCTACCTTCTCAATTATATTAGCAAAGCAATATAATTAATATTACCAACTCATATTAATTATAAACATTTCTAGAATTATAAATTCATAGAAAATCATAACCATTAGCGAAAAATCCCTAAAAATCACTGAAATGTTGAATTTTATTTATGCTCCATATTTGAAAATTTCGAGACTGAAATAATTATTTAATCTTCTATAACAATTAAAAAAACAAAAATATGCACATTTTTCTTTTAGGAAATTCATAAAATATTCATATGAACTAGGAAAATCATGAAACTAAAAACCTATCTCCAAAATAATGTTTTACACAACATATTCAAATTTCAAATTAATAAAAAAGAAAAAAAGTTAGTTTTTTCCTTTAAAACCAATTAAAACAATTCCATTAAATCCCCACAAACCATCATTCAGCCTAAAAATGATATCATCAATCAACCATGAAATATTATCACAACCAATTCGAAAATCAATCTTAATTCTGGTTTAAAACATAAGGAATGAGATTGTAAACAATTATTCACCTTAGATTTGATAAGAGAGATTAAGATTTGATGTAGATTAATTCACCTAATTTTTTCCCTTTGAATTCCTTAAATTTCCTCTTCTTTTCCACTAAGTAATGGTCGGTCTCCTTTTGGTTTTGTTTTGATTTTAGAAAATGAAATGAGCATGAATGAGAGAGAAACAATTAAGGAATTATTCCCATTATGCCCCTTTTGTGAATCCCATTTTATTCTATGTTTGAAACAATCTTTTTAATTGATTAATCATGTCTTGACCTAATTATTTAACAAATCTCATACTCCTTATCGCCTCACATTATCCTATTTAATTATGTAATTAAATTCTCTAAATAATGTTGAACAAAAATTAGGAGTGTTACTGATGATATGGATGGAAAGATGTTATATAGTAAAAAGAATATCATGGAAGAAATGAAGAAGCATTTTTCCTTGTTGACACAGCCCTACATAAAGAAGGATCCCAAAGGCATTAGAAGAGCAAAACGGATCCTTCATCTACTAATTCAGATGAAAAACATCCATCCTCAATATATTATAATTGCATAGAAGGCAAGCATAAAATGCGAAAATGGGGAGTTGGGACATAAAAATTGTAATGTGTAAAAGTTGGCGCTTTAAATATAAAACATACACTTTTTCACTATTCGAACATATGAGAAACTAATAGTTATTGTTGTTTTACTTCAGTGCATTCCTATTATATTTCAACAATATTGGAAAACATTGTCAATATTAATCTTTTATTGAATTTAAAAGATCAAATATTGTTGAAATATAATAGGAACGCGCTGAAGTAAAACAATAATAACTTTTATTCCAATTGGACTGTTGATCTATGATGACCTAGATTTTTGGGCAATAGCAATTAGATAATCTCCTAAAATAATTATTTAAATTGGCAATATTGGCTTAATAATTTTCTTTTATAATCATTTAATTTGGTAAATTTTATTCTTTTCAAAACTAAAAAAAATGTTTTCAAATTATAATATAAATGTATATATATTGTGATTGGAAGCCATGTTATAAATTCAATATAATACCTTTCGAAGGCTATTTAAATGTTAATTATGTATTTTCAAAACTACTAAGGTAAATATTTATTTAATTAAAAAGTATTTTAGCTTAAGTTTGAATAAGATTTACAAAAGGTTTGTTTTACTTTCTTTTTAAATATTGCTTGATTTAAATACGATTTGTAAGTGTATTGAAAAGTTTAAAACATAATTTATTTCAAAACATTTAAAACATATAAAATATAAGAAATGATTTAAATTAAAGATTAATGCTCTTTCTTTTTAAAATACAAATGAATTTTGTGTATATATATAAAAAGGAAACATAACATATATTAATAATAATAAAACATAAGAAAATATTTAATAAAGGAATTAAGACATTTGTAAGACCATTATAACATGCAAAATTCATTTGTAAGCTAAGGATCACTTGTAGTTAACAAGTGGCAACATTTATTTTCTCTTAAAATTAAATTATAAATAATAAGTATTAGAGAAGCTTGACCATTTTTATTTCAGTTCGAAATCTTCTCAACTCTTTTCCCTTCATCTTTTTAAAATTAAAGCAAAACCTAAAAACTAAAATCAAAAGAAAATGAAATTTCAAGGAGCTATTCAACATCAAGCAGAAAATCAAGCTAATTTCAACTCAACCTAAAATAGAATTCAACTCAACTGGTAAAATAAAGTCAAGAACAATTCAAACTCAGGCAATCAAGTTCCAGATTTTCTCAAATCAATTTCCAGATCAAAGAATAGAGCCTGCTCTCTGTTTTCTTTCTGAAATGGTGTGTAAACTTTTAAATTTAATCAGATTTATCTTTGATTCATGTGGTAGAATCTTGTAGTAATGTAGTGAATGAAGTTTTCATGTGTGAAATGAATGTGGATGTATGTATATATATTGTGATATGTCTGGGAATACTTATATATATTTACATATAAGCCTCTGTTGTTTTCACTGGCTTAAGAACAACATTTAAAAATCCATAATCTTCTCATCTATTCGAGTTTAGGCTTTGATTCCTAAATGTAAAATGTTTATAAAAATGTAAAAGCAATTCTGAAAATAGTTTCAGGTATTTAAATATAGTAATTATTTCAAGAATTGGAAATTAAAGTAATAAACATATATATGTCGAAAATCAATATTTGTAATTTCATGCTTCGATTATCTAAACTGAATCGTGTTGTGAAATGATGATTTTTGACATGCATCATGATTTTTAGCATTGTAACTGATGAGATATTCTGGGTTGATCAGATTCAAGATTTTTGTCGATTGCCGATGAACGACGACGAGATTTTCGTCGAGGTTTGGTAGAGAGATGGTCGGTGTGTTGAGGACCGAAGGAAACATGGTCAGAGACTTTTTGATGGCCGAGGAGGTTCGTCGAAGGTGAATTAGGGTTTAAGGATCGGTTTATGTTGTCGATATTGCAATGGGTCGTACGTCGTCGTTGGATCACCAGAGTGGATCACATGAGGGGGAAACGAAGCTGGAAGTCGAGGTACGGCTCTGGCCAAAGCAGCCTGGGTTCTAGCGGATTGGATTGTTGAAGCAAGGCGAAATTGTTGAGATATTGGGTTCCTGTAGTATGCTGAGTTGTTCTTTTTTGTTTCGCAGGCGAGTTCGTCGAATCAGGAGGTCGTGTAGGTCGGCGAGGTTGACGATGATGTGTGCATGGCCTCGGCGAGGTGTCGGAGTCGACCAGAGCTGACGTGCATGTGCACCCGTGCACATTTATGTCTGGTGAAGTTTGAGATGGGGACGATGATGGGATTCTCGGGGTTAAGCTCGAGACAATTGAGCGACGACTCGAAGTGGAAGGAGAATGCGCGTTGCTCGGTGCTAGGCTCGTGTAGATTTATTTTTGGCTCGGGTTTGTTGATAAGTTTCCAGGTTTTAAATAAAAAAAAATAAGTATTAGGATTTTAAATTTTGAAGCATTCCAGGTTTAAAATTCAGAGGGAATCATGACCAGATTTCAAAAATTAAAAAGAAGAAAAATATTTAGACAAAGTATTAAAGTTATAAAGATATTTCAATTTTCAAAAAAATGTTACTAAGTTTTAAAAGCGTATTTTAAATAAATATTTTTTCAAAGAAAAGGTAAATCTAGTTTCAATAATATATTAACTACTTTCAAAAAGCATGTTTAAATCAAGTTTTAAAGTTTAATTAAAATGAATAAGTTTTCAATAGAAATGATACCAAGTTTCTTAGTAAAATTTTAAAGCAAGTTTTGAAACAAGTTTTGGAGATTTAATTTTAAAGTTAAAATATGTTTAAAATATGTTTTGTTTTAAAATAATTATGTTAGGATAATTTACTTAATTAATTCCTAAATGTTTCAAATATGATTTAATGATGAATTAGGAAGTGATTAAACTTTAGTTAAGCAAAAAGATTTTAAAATGATTTTTGTATGTTAATAACAAATCAATTTCAAGTATTTAATTTAATAAGATCTAACTGGGAAATTAAGTAACTAATTAGGATAAATAGTTTATCTTAGATAAATTAAGGTTAATTGCTTAATAAAAATTAATTAAAGGATAGTTAATGAATGTAATTAATTTAAGGATCACTAACTAGTGATTTAGAGATAATTAATTAATGTAATTAATTAAAGGTAATTAATTGGTTTAACTAATTTAAAAATAATCACTTATGAAATTGATTAAGTATTGATTACTTAATATAAATAATTAAGTAATTACTTGGTGTAAGTCATTAATGAATAATGACTGAATGTAACTAATTAAATGGAAATTACTTAATGGAAGCAATTAAGAATTAATTAATCGGTGTAATCAAATAAAAGATTAATGAATATAATCAATTAAAGAGTTTGTTAATTAACGTAAGTGATAAAAGGGTAGTTAGTCGTTGAATGTGATTAATTAAGGTTAATTAATCAATATCATTAATTAAAGATTGTTTGTTAAATGTAATTAATTAAAAGAATAATTAATTAATGAAAGTTATTAGAGGATCATTAATTAATGTAATTAAAAAATTAATGAGTGCAATTAAAGGTTAATTAATGTGAATGGTTAAGGATAATTAATCTACGTGATTAATTAAAGGTTAATTACTTAATGTAATTAAAGAATAATTAATTAAGGATGATTAATTAATTAAAGAATAATTAATTAGTTGGTTTGTAATTGATTAATGTTAAGAAAGCAGGATAAAAGGTAATCTAAGTGATTAAAATTTGTAATTAATTTAATTAGAGATTAAGTAAATTAATTAGGAATTAATAAATCTTGCTTATGGATGATTGAATGATATTGAATGCATTGGATTATTTGATATATCTGAGATGTGATATGTGTTGCTCTATAATATGAGATTCTTCGGTCGAATTGTGATGATATGGATTATCTATCTGTGATAATGTAAATTAACTATCTGTATGAATACGTTATTCTAAATATCAATTAATTGAATTAAACCTTAAAACAACTTGGACTCTAAAACGACGTTTTGGATTTTGGTGAGGCCGGGATCGGATTTCCCAACTAGATATCCGAAAACTACACCGATCCAAATTAAACAATAGGTCGAGAAATCACAAGTGAAAATCGAGGTGAAGACTCGAAGTGCAAGGACAATTAGTCATTAAAACTGTGAGGGTGGTTCCAAAATGAGTTTAATGGAGATAGTGCTTTCAGTTTCGAGATGAAGATTTAGAGTGCAAAGGCTATTGTCGTTAACTCTGAGGGTGATTCCAAAATGAGTGTAGCGAGATAGTGCCTTCGGTTTCGTTCGAGCCCGGAACGGACTTGTATGGATGAATGCTTTCAGAACATTGTCATTGGAGGACGATGAGCATTCCAAGATATGTGTTCTAAAAAGGTAATCATATCCTTAAGCCTCATTAACCGAGAATGGCTAAAACAGGGGAAGTGCAGCAAGGCTAAGTGGGTATCACCGTGGTACGACGAGATTTTCCCCTATCTAAAGGTCCCTTTTTATTCGGCTTAGTGGGCGGTTGGTCGCGCCAACTGCGGGGTTGTCTTGTTCGAGATTATCCAGTAAGGGATAGTTTCGGTCTTGTGCTGCAGGAGATCAGAGTGGATTCTTGGTACTCTAATCAAGACCAAGTAGTGTGACGGACGGTATCCCAATGGCTCTGCCATTATATGGAATCCAATCTCCAATAAGTGTGTACGTTTTGATTATGCCCAACTATGTTGGAACATGAGATGTAAGCATTCCAGCTATTTTATATTTTACTAGAAACCCTAGACACTATTATAATATCATTGGATTTCCTATCAAATGTTTTGGTTATCGTAAGGTAAAAACCCGACATGTTTATTTGTGGCGTGGTCTTACAAGATACCTTTGATTTCAAATGATTTTCAAAGTTAAACAACTTTAATCCATTTACTCACACCAGACCTATGTCTGACCCAGAGTTTATTTTCTATTTTCATAAACTCTTGGGTACTCAAATTTTTATGAGTAGCCAAGTGATTCAGGTTAGCTTTGACGTATTCTGAAGGAGATATGGAGCAAGAGGCTTTAGGGAATATTGATATTGTGGTTCCGCTGTGTAAATCTCTGTGTTGTATCTTGTGTTGTTTAATAGATAGGTTTTCATAACTGTCTAATGAGTTGTGATGTAAAGCCATGTAACTCTGATAGATGTTGTATATTATGTAATAACTATATGATTAATATATTTTATTCGTTCCGCCATGAGATTCCAACATTTTTTAGTTCTTTCTTTCCTATCTTTTCTCTTTTCTATCTCTTTCTTTCTTAATAACGATGTGTCTTTCTGTTGAATGAAAGGCGGGTCGTCACAGCTGGTATCAGAGCTCTAGGTTGAGAGAATATCTAGGCTTTGGAGTGATATCTATCTTGAGAGAGCTTACTTGTATTTTTATTATATATCTATATATATATACCTGATTCGTTGGGTTACCTTTTCGGGTGGCCAACTTGAGTTCTAGAGGTAGGAGGGGTAGTGGTGTGAGTAGCACGACTACCACTAATGGAAAAAGTCCGAGTGTTGAAGGTGGAAGAGTATCTACTGAGGCTGTAGACCCAATACCGCCTCGAGTAAGCTTTGCAGCATTTAGTATGGATTTCACCAATATCGGAGGAAAGCCTTTTAAAAAGTTCAGAGTCCATCATTGAAGTGTAAACTTAGTTACGCTCGTGTGAACAGATTTTTAAGAATTTGGATCTGTCGGACGAGCAGAAGCGAGTGATAGCATCTTAGCAACTTCAAGAAGGAGCAGCAGCAGCTACGTGGTGGGATGCAGTAACAATGGATGTTCCGAGATGTTTTCTCTTAGAGCAAGTTTAAGGAAGTTTTGAGGAGCAGTCATACCTACCGTAGGGAAGATTCGGCTGTATAAGAATTATCTAGATCTTAAGCAAGGAAGTTTGTCTGTATTGCAAATGAGAGTAAGTTCAACAAGATGTTTGTGTTTGGTTTGAGGCTCGAGTTTCTTGACAAAATGTCTGCCCATCTCAAAATCTCATTTGAAGAATTGGTTGATATGGCATTGAGGTTTGAGGAGCTTATGGATAAGAAGTCTTCGGCGTCTGTGGCAGCACCGAGTGGGGATTCTTCCAATCAGGACAGGAAGGATTTTAATCCAAATTGGAAGAAACGGGGTAAGAGGAAACCCAGAAAGCAACATCACAGTTCAGAGGCCTTTTTTGTGCCAGCAGGAAGGTCATCTGGCTAAGCAGTGTCCTAGAGGTGGAATTCAGAAGCAGTAGAGTGGACTGCCAGCTTCTTCTGATTGGCGAGGGTGTTCATGAAGGATTTGACCTATTTTGGAATGGATTGGAGATACAAGCAATGGCTGTTCTAATTTATGAGAAGGGAACGGTATCTTTGGAAATTGAACTAGGTAGGATCGCAAAAGTGACTTGCGATAGTTTTAGTGTTCTCTTGGGTAATCTTTTGCTTGGAATTGAGGCATCTCTAGAGGATGTAGAAGCGATCGAAGTGATCAGAAATTTTCCAGATGTCTTCAAGGAAGTCAGAGGTTCGTCAGCAATGGAGACCGAGTTCCGTATCAACTCGGTTCCAGAAGCGATACAGATGGTTCAGCCTAGTAGAAGGATGGCTCCTAGAGAGAGGAATGGGTGAAGCAGACTTAGGATTTCTTGTACTTCTGTGTTTTCTCTATTGGATCTAGTTTCGAGTTTTCTCCAGCTAAGAGTAGTTGAAGTCTATATACCCTTGACTGCATTCAGAGAGCCCATCTATTTCTTTGAGTGGTTGGTCATGCTTTGGATTAACCAACACTCTAGCTTATTTTGTGGATTGATGAACCATGCTTCCGGGATGTGTTGGTCAAGTTTGTGCTCGTGTTCATCGACGGCATTCTCATCTACTCCAAATCAGAGTTGTGCAGCGGAAACGAGGTAGCAGCTATGCAAGAGTGGAAGCAACCACAGACTCCTACGGAAGTTCGTAATTTTCTTGGATTAGAGGATTCCTACAAGAAGTTCATCTGGGATCATTTTAAGATTTCTTCTCACTTGACCAAGTTGACTAGGAAAGGAGCGAAGTTCTAATGGACCCCTAAGAGTGAAGAAGTTTTTCTTCTTCAAGATCTGAAGGTTGTCGAGTGCACCTGTTTTGGTTATTCCGGATGGGAGAAGTAAGTTCGAAGTCTCCTAATGGTTGTGGTGTACAGCTTGTGTTTTGGATTTTGCCGGATTTTGGGAGAACCATCATGTTGGGTTAGGTCCGGAGATTGTCTTGTTCTTGGTCCAAATTTGTTTAGAATGGCATCTACGTAGGTTGAGCTGTTCAAGGAAGAATGAAGACAGCCCAGGATCGTCAGAAGAGTTATGCGGATAAGAGACGAAGAAATTGGAACTCGAAGTTGGAGACTTTGTTTTTTATTAAGGTTTTCTCCGGTCAAAGAAGCAATAAGATTTGGCAAGCCTTGGAGGCTAGTCCAAGGTATATTGGATCTTTCCGTTTCTCGAAAGAATAAGTACTTTGACCTACAGGATTGAATTGCCAGTCCGGATGGATGGGATTCGCAATGTATTTCATGTATCTCTGAGGGAGTACATGTATGATCCATCATTGGTTTTAGAACCAGAAGTTTAAGAGGATTTGGGAGTCTAGTCAGACTTGACTATGGTTACATATCCTGTTTAGATTGTAGATCTAGATGAGAAGGAGCTCAGGATCAGAGGGGTGTAGCAAGTTAATGTTCAGTGGAGCGAGGATCCCAGTGATTGTATTTGGGAAACTCTAGATAGTATTAGGAAGTCCTATCCAGAATTTTGTCTAGATAGTTAGATTTGTTTGTTCGAATGAATTGATTGCTATGGTCGTTAGTATATGGTTGATGTATGCTTTGTTGTTTGAATAAAGTTTTGCTGGATTATTAAATTATTTATGCTTTTAAATTTCGGGGACGAAATTCTTTTAAGGGGGAAGGAATGAGATGATCCGGAATTTTGGGCAATAGCAATTTGATAATCTCCTAAAATAATTATTTAAATTGGCAATATTGGCTTAATAATTTTCTTTTATAGTCATTTAACTTGGTAAATTTTATTCTTTTCAAAACTAATAAAAATGTTTTCAAATTATAATATATATATATATATATATATATATATATTGTGATTGGAAGCCTTGTTTTAAATTCAATATAATACTTTTCAAAGGCTATTTAAAAGTTAATCATGTATTTTCAAAACAACTAAGGTAAACATTTATTTAACTAAAAAATATTTTAGCTTAAGTTTAAATAAGATTAAAAAAAGGTTTGTTTTACTTTCTTTTTAAATATTGCTTGATTTAAATATGATTTATAAATGTGTATAAAAGTTTTAAAAAAAATTATTTCAAAACATTTAAAACATAAGAAAAGATTTAAATTAAATATTAGTGCTCTTTATTTTTAAAATACACATGAATTTAGTGTGTATATGTATATATATAAAGGAAAGATAACATATTTTATTAATAATAAAACATAAGTAAAAATTTAATAAAGGAATTAAGACATTTGTAAGACCATTATCACATGCAAAATACATTTGTAACCTAAGATCACTTGTAGTTAACAAGTGGCAACATTTATTTTCTCTTAAAATTAAATTATAAATAATAAGTATTAGAGAAACTTGACTATTTTTATTTCAGTTCAAAATCTTCTCAACTCTTTTCTCTTCATGTTTTCAAAATTAAAACAAAATCTGAAAACTAAAATCAAAAGAAAATCAAATTTCAAAGAGCTGTTCAACATCAATCAGAAAATCAAGCCAAGTTCAACTCAACATAAAATATAATTAGACTCAACTAGTAAAACAAAGTCAAGAACAATTCAAACTCAGGAAATCAAGTTCAAGATTTTCTCAAATCAATTTCCAGATCAAAGAACGGAGCCTGCTCTCTGTTTTCTTTCTAAAATGGTGCGCAAACTTTTAAACTTAATCTGATTTATCTTTGATTCATGTGGTGGAATCTTGTAGTAATGTAGTGAATGAAGTTTGCATGTGTGAAATGAATGTGGATATATGATATATATTGTGATATGTCTGGGAGTATCTGTATATATTTATATATAAGCCTCTAGTGTTGTCACAGGCTTATGAACAGCCTTTAAAAATCCATACCTTCTCATGTATTCGATTTTAGGCTTTGATTCCTAAATGAAAAATGTTTATAAAAATGTAAAATCAATTCTAAAAATAGTTTCAGGTATTTAAATACAGTAATTATTTCAAGAATTGAAAATTACAGTAATGAACATATATATGTCGAAAATCAATATTCTTAATTTCATGCTTCGATTATCTAAACTGAATCGGGTTGTGAAATAATGATTTTTGACATTAATATCATGAATTTTAGCATTGTAACTGATGAGATATTTTGGGTTGATCAGATTCGACATTTTTGTCGATTGCCGATAAACGGCGATGAGACTTTCGTCGGGATTTGGTCTGGAGATGGCTGGTGTGTTGAGGATCGGAGGAAAAATGGTTAGAGATTTTTTCGATGGCCCAGGCGGTTCATTGGAGGTGAAGTAAGGTTTAAGGATTAGTTTATGTCCTCGATGTTGTAGCGGGTCATACGTCGTCGTTGGATCACCGGAGTGGGCACATGAGGGGGAACGAAGTTGGAAGTCGAGATGCGGCTCTGGCCAAGGCGACGTGGGTTTTAGGGATTGGATCGTTGGAGTGAGGCGAAATTGTTGAGGTGTTGGGTTCCTGTAGCATGCTGAGTTGTTTGTTTTCGTTTCGTAGGCAAGTTTGTTGTATCAGGGGGTCGTGTAGGTCGATGAGGTTGACGATGATGTGTGGATGGCCTCGATGAGGTGCCGGAGTCGACCAGAACGACGTGCACGTGCACGCGTACACGTTTGTATCTGATGAAGTTTGAGATGGGGACGATGATGGGTTTCTTTGGGTGAAGCTCAAGACATTTAAGGGATGACTCGAAGTGGAAGGAGATTGCAAGTTGCTCGGTGCTGGGCTCATATAGAATTCTTTTTGGCTTGGGTTTGTTGATAAGTTTCTAGGTTTTAAATTAAAAAAAAATTGTATCAGGTTTTTAAATTTTGAAGCATTCCAGGTTTGAAATTCAAAGGGAATCATGGCCAGATTTTAAAAATTAAAAAGAAGAAGAATGTTTAGACAAGGTTTTAAAGTTTTTAAGTTATAAACATATTTTAGTCTTCAAAAAAAATGTTACTAAGATTTAAAAGTGTATTTTAAATTAATATGTTTTCAAAGCAAAAGTAAATCTAGTTTCAAAAATATATTAACTAGTTTTAAAAAGCAAGTTTAAATCAAGTTTTAAAGTTTAATTAAAATGAATAAGTTTTCAATAGAAATGATACCAAGTTTGTAAGTAAAATTTTAAAACAAGTTTTAGAGATTTAATTTTAAAGTTAAAATATGTTTTGTTTTAAAATAATTATGTTAGGATAATTAACTTAATTAATTCCTAAATGTTTCAAATATGATTTAATGATGAATTAGGAAGTGATTAAACTTTAGTTAACCAAAAAGATTTCAAAATGATTTTTGTATGTTAATAACGAATTAGTTTCAAGTATTTAATTTAATAAGTTCTAATTGGGAAATTAAGTAATTAATTAAGATAAATAGTCTATCTTAGATAAATTAAGGTTATTTACTTAATAATAATTAATTAGAGGATAGTTAATGAATGTAATTAATTTAAGGATCATTAACTAGTGATATAGAGATAATTAATTAACGTAATTAATTAAAGGTAATTAATTAGTTTAATTAATTTAAAAATAATCACTTATTAAATTGATTAAGTATTAATTACTTAATATAATTAATTAAGTAATTACTTGGTGCAAGTAATTAATGAATTAAAGGTAAATTACTTAAGGGGAGTAATTAGAGGATAATTATTTAATGGAAGTATTTAAGAATTAATTACTTGGTGTAATTAATTAAAGGATTAATGAATATAATCAATTAAAGAGTTAGTTAATTTATGTAAGTGATAAAAGGGTAGTTAATCGCTGAATGTGATTAATTAAGGTTAATTAATGAATATGATTAATTAAAGATTAGTTGTTAAATGTAACTAATTAAAAGAGTAATTAATTAATGAAAGTAATTAGAGGATCATTAATTAATGTAATTAATAAATTAATGAGAGTAATTAAAGGTTGATTAATGTGAATGGTTAAGGATAATTAATCTATGTGATTAATTAAAGGTTAACCACTTAATGTAATTAAAGAATAAATAATCAAGCATGATTAATTAAGATGGATAATTAAAGAACAATTAATTAGTTGGTTTGCAATTAATTAATGTTAAGAAAGCAGGATTAAAGGTAATCTAAGTGATTTAAATTAGTAATTATTTTAATTAGAGATTTATTAAATTAATTAGGAATTAATCAACCTTACTCATGAATGATTGAATGATATTGAATGCCTGGATTATTTGATATCTCTGAGATGTGATATGTATTGCACTATAATATGACATGCTTTGCATGAATTGTAATGATATGGATTATCTATCTGTGATAATGTGAATTAACTATCTGTATGAATATGTTATTCTAAGTATCAATTAATTGAATTAAACCTTAAAACAACTTGGACTTTTAAACGGAGTTTTGGATTTCGGTGAGACCAGGATCGAATTTCCAAATTGGATATCTGAAAACCACATCCATCCAAATTAAACAATAGGTCGTGAAATCACAAATGAAAATTGAGGTGAAGACTCGAAGTGCAAGGACTATTTGTCCTTAAACTCTGAGGTTGATTCCAAAACGAGCTTGATGTAGATAGTGCATTTAGTTTCGAGATGAAGATTTATAGTGCAAGGGCTATTGTCGTTAACTCTGAGGGTGATTCCAAAATGAGTGTAGCGAGATAGTGCCTTCGGTTTCGTTCGAATCCGAAACGGACTAGTATGGATGAATGCTTCTAGAACATCGTCATTGGAGGACGATGAGCATTCCAAGATATGTGTTCTAAAAAGTTAATCGTAGCCTCAAGCCTCATCAACTAGGAATGGCTAAAACAGGGGAGGTGCAGCAAGGCTAAGTTGGTAGCACCCATGTAGGATGAGATTTTCTCCTGTCTAGAGGTCCCTTTTTATTCAGCTTAGTGGGCGGTTGGTCGCACCAACTACAGGGTTGTCTTGTTCGGGATTATCCAGTAAGAAATAGTTCCGGTCTTGTGTTGTAGAGGATCAGGATGCAACCTCGGTACATTAATCTAGACCAGGTACTGTGGCGGGTGGTACCCCAGTAGCCCTACCATTATATGGAATCCAATCTCCAATAAGTGTCGTACGTTTTGATTGTGCCCAACTATGTTGGAACGTGAGATGTAAGCATTCCAGCTATTTTGTATTTTACTTCAAAACCCTAGGCACTATTATAATATCACTGGATTTACTATCAAATATTTTGGTTATCGTAAGGTAAAAACCCAACATGTTTATTTGTGGTGTGGTCTTACGAGATACCTTTGATTTCAAATGATTTTCAAGGTTAAACAACTTTAACCCGTTTACTCACCGCAGACCCATGTCTGACCAGAGTTTATTTCCGTTTCCTTAAACTTTAGGGTACTCAAATTTTTACGAGTAACCAAGGGATTCAGGTTAGATTTGACGAATTCTGGAGGAGATATGGAGCAGGAGGCTTCAGCAAATATAGATATTGTGGTTTCGCTATGTTAACCTCTGTGTTGTATTTTGTGTTGTTTGATAGACAGGTTTTCATAACTGTCTAATGAGTTGTGATGTAAATCCGTGTAACTCTGATAGATGTTGTATATTATGTAATAACTATGTGATTAATATATTTTATTCATTCCGCTGTGAGATTCTGATATTGTTTAGTTCTTTCTTTCCTATGTTTTCTCTTTTCTATCCCCGTCTTTCTTAATGATGATGTGTCTTTCTATGGAATAAAGGCGGGTCATCACATGATCGGTACCAATCAATCTGGATGGATTAGTACCGAAGGATCCTAAGGTTGGGTGGCTTAGTCTTGTTTTCAAAATGAGCTACAAGATTTTGATGTAATTGGTGGATAGGATATTTATCCTTAGGAAGATGTTGTTTAGGTGAAAATAGTTGGATGTTTTAAAAAAGGATGAAGTACACGCTGAGGCCACTAGACAATTAAATGAATGGACCCCATAGAGATAGGAAGACTTAGGCCTCAGTATGCTAACCCTGTGGTCATTTCTTAGTGCGAAATGTATGTTATTAGGAGTTTATAACTTAAACTATAAGGACGTCGTTGTTATATAACAATCAATAGAATGATCATGGATGGGGCTTCATTGCCGGTTGGAGCCCATTTACAAAGGAGATCCAAACTAATCCATGTCCAAAAAGTTAATCATGCCAATGATTCAAAGCTATAACAACTCATTAGATTGCATTCAACACCTGATAAAGTATGGATGCCAAATGGATAGTGTCCATGTGGATGACGCTATAGGCTATAGGAGTTTCCTTCTATTCTGGAAGGGATTGGCCCCCGATATAGTTCTTTTAGCTTGAACTTAGATCAATACCTTAATTTGACGGGTAAGTTAAGAAGGTTACGAAGCACTTCAGAGTACATAATGTGCAGTTTAAGAATGAAATGTTTTAGCTAACCTACATAATAAGTCCCAACGGACCATGAAAAGTTTTTTTGAATCTATTCAACTCTGCTGATAAAGGTGAAGAACTCGAGGGAAGAGTTTGATTTTATGGCTTTGGTAAGTGGAATTTTTTATCTGGTATTTAAACACCAAGTAGACTTAAGTGAATCTATATGTCAAGATGAAGACGAAGCTATTCAACAACCAGGGGATAGCTCATAATAGCCTTAAAAGGGAACTCTAAAGGTTTGAAGTCTTGGAGTGACAAACAAAAGCATTAAGTACTGTGAGGTCTCCCCATTACTATTTTGAGCAATTTTGCTTTAGTAAAGTGACATGACTATAAAATCACTATCTCGAGGCTCATATCTGAAGGAATAGGTGAACAACTCCAAAGCTATGTAGAAAAGGACAAATATTGGGCAAAGCTAAACCTTTCGATACTGAAATGTTCTCACATGCCAAAACCATTCGAAGATCAACGACTTGAAGATGTAAGGCAAAGTAAAGGAAAATGTGAGCGTTTGCATAAGGCAAAAAAAATTGGTGTCGACATGATTCATGTCAGTACCGATTGGTTTTTCTGTGAGAAGACCTCGTCTTCCTTCCTTTTCATGGATATGGATTCTTACATGATCTGTAGCAACTCTATTAGGCTATTCTCCTATAAATATCAAGCCTAGAGCAAGAATGTCTAGACTTTTGGCCATTCTCTTCTTCACCTTCTATCTTTACTCGAATATTGTCATCTAGACTTTTACTCTACATTTCTAGGCATGAAAATGAATCATAAAGCCTTCGTACTTATGATAAAACAGCCTATAATAAGATTAAAGTGGATGTCGGTCATAGAATTTGTTGAACCACTATCAGAATTTTTGTATCTTCTCTGTTTTTGTTGTTACTACTATTAGATCTACTCTCTTCTATTAGATTAGTGTTGTTCCACTTTTTTTCCCAATATTTTTGCTGCTTTGATTGAGAATTGAATTCATGGCTAGATCTTGCTTGTATTTAAAATTACAGCATGCAGAAATTGGATCTAGGTTTTGTTTTTGTTGATTTGGGTATTTGATTGTTGAACTAATACCCCTTATGAAATCTGCTAGATTTATGGAAGTTGCAGGTGAAGGAGATGATTTCTCCTAGAATAATGAAAAATAGCTTACCACTGAATGTAAAACAAGGACACTTAGCCCCACCAGATATGGAGTATAGCATTGAGTTCGATAGGTTGATGGCAAAGCAGAATCAGGTAATGGTAGACTTCCATAAGGCATTTATTGAGAGGATGAATGCTAGCATCGGTTTATTAACTCAATAGTCTCAGAGGCAAAGGAAAGGCCATAAGGATGTGTTACCAGCAAGTTAGGAAGAAGAGAGTTCATCTTCCTATAATCAGAACGGGAGAGATGGGAAGCAAAAGTTAAAGGAGCAGTCTATTGGAATATCAAGGAGAGCAGCTAAAAGAAGTGGCCAGGTTTTTTGCAAGGCTCAATAACTCAGTACTAACAAGGATCAGGTAGATACCAAATGGAATGTGATTGACCATAGGTTTCAACAAATTGATGCAATCAACTTATAAGATAGCGAGGATTTTTTATAGGACATAAGCAATGACGTTTGATAGAATGCTGAAGTACAAATCGCTAAAGCTTAAGCAACCACTACAGAACCTGCCATGCATCTTAGAAGATCTGGAGAAGTGGTTCTCATGGATATATGGAGCATAGATGTCTCGAATGAACTGAGGCCGTTTGTGGTGTCAAACACTCGGGTCTGCTCTTAACAGCCATTTTTCATATCACCCTACGACTGAGCAACATGTTGCTGATATGAATAAGTGGTTGATGAAAGAAAACCAATAAAGCTAGAATAAAGAGTAGGGTTCCGCCGCTAGTAGAACTCCATTCACTTCAAGAAAAATGACCTTTGACAACCCCTAACCGCATTGTTTATTATAATATGCTGTTAGCTTGTATTTTAGAATATAAATAGTATAAATAAGTTAAACAAAACCGCTCCCTAAACATTAGAAGCTAGCCAAATTGTTTCATCCTGCCATTTCATCCATTATTTACCAAACAATTAAAATTCCCTCTCTAAACCAAATTTCTTTTTTCACAAAAGTAAAAATTATCGCCTCAAACTTTGACTCCACCAGTGGATCCTCCAACGACTTTACCTCGATCACTCTGTTGTTATCTTATCCTCCACCAACTCCATTACTCGCCTACAACTAAATCATCATTCCTAAGTTGCGCACATAACTTCCCTTTTCCCTTTAACCAATTAAATTAATGTTTCTACTATTCAAGGGATAATTTTCTCATCCGTTCTGATTCATCCACGAATTCAAGTATGAAATTTTGTTTGATGATTTTCTTTCCTTTTTGACTAATTTTCATATTATAGTAAAATTTGTAAGTAGGCATTTCCTAGCTTTTAGTATTTTATAGGTATATATGTTGGTTTGATATTCCCAAGGAATAAATTGATGGATAATTTTACTTCTTTTGAGAAAACAAAGAGTGTTTGAATTTTACCAATATGTAGTGGAAAAAATGAATTTTAGTAGCGACTATGGACTGCGCTCTTTTGTACTTATTAGCATATACCGGATTATACATATATTGTGTCGTGGATGGAAAACAACTCATCTTTGGTATAAATGCTAGCTTTTGAAAGGAGAATAGAGGTATGTGTAGTTTAAACAATTTACAATTATTATCAAGAACTAATTGCCAAAAAAACTAGTCTTATCACATTGACACTTTGTTACTCATCCTTCTATCTATATGTGTTTTATGATAAATTTTTAAATATACTGTATAGTTTAAGCTATGTATGTGTGTATCCTAGAATTAGTTAACTACTATAAAGCATAATGGTCATGTCAGCAAATGGAGCTCAAGAGGGCATAGTTCTAGCAGTTGGACAAGATGACACAAAGCCATGCTATACCATCGGTAATAGTAAGAATTTTTGAAATAATAGTAATTTTACATTACGTGAACTTGCAACACTTGATTAATGACTATACTTCCTATTTACTTACCTACATGTTTGTTTCAAAGTTTAACCATAATGGAACATGAAGAACTAATTCGGAGTTACATTCCATGTGACTAATAATAACCAATGTTATATTTGACTTTTATGATTCAATATTACGCTCCTTATCGACGGATAATACCAATCAGTATTATACTACGTCAATTTTTTTGAAATATGCTCATTAGAACCCGATGTATGGATAAAATCCTGAGAAGAATTATGTTGTTTCTGTTAGCTTCAATTCATGACATATATAGCTTTGGATACTATTTTTTACGAGAATGTGTGCAAGGTAGGGCTCAAGCCTGGGTCTGTTATCAGACTTGGGCACTCTTTTCCATTGCGCCCCGATTGTGGATAATACATCAAAATATTATAAGTTACAAAACAAATTGTGAAACTAATTTATTAATTAATGACATCTATTTTAGTTTGTAGATAAACCTCGATAATTATTGGTCTCTCAAAATTGGTTGCACATGACATAGTTATGTCGGTAGTAGAATAAATGTTGATTATGAGGATTTCAACTAAATTTCATGAACCGGCAAAATTTTATGTATTGAATTCTATTTTATTCGTTCTCCGAGTAGTTCGAACTTTTGATGATAAGCTTTCAATATAAGATACAAAACCATAATTCCTAATTTATACTCCTTTACTCAAATTGATATTATATGCTTCATGATTCTATTTCCCAAAATTTTATCCAATTATTTTATTGCTGAAATCCCACGTATGAAATTGAACATACAATTGAGTGAACATGCCCTATAAATAATAATATTTATTATTGTGAAATTTATGGATATCTAAATTTTTGTGTATGCAATATAAGATAGTCTAATTAAATTATAGAGGAAAATTTTCACTGAACAAAATGATTGATTAAGCACATTACGATTGTGCAATGTTGTATAGTATTATACACAAACAAAAAGTGATAAAAGATAAAATGCTACTATCTCAATTAATATTCTTCTTTCAATATGTTTGTTTGTGTTTTATTTTTGTAGCTCAAGCGATTTTTAGTTTTTGATCATGTTATAATACTTTCGAAATAATTGACTAATGCCTTAGATTATATGCAGCAATCACTATATTCTACACTATAAAATTCTTCGCAATATTGCTACTGGACTGTACACAAAGTCTCTGGGATTCCATTGTTATTATAGTCTCTTGATGTGTAATGATGTTTATAATGCCATGTCATGAAAATAAACTAATGTATTTGGTTGTTATATACAGTATTGTAACAACCCACCCCGTAATTAGCCTAAATTTCAACAAATAAAAGGCCCATCGAAACTTAAATCCATCTAAGGTAAGCAGTTGGTAGAACTAAAAAATAACAATATAGTGCCACAACTAAACCTTCAAAACTCACAGTGGATGGAACAAAATATAATAGCAAAGCGTACCCATTTATTTCAAAATCATAAATATGTCAAAATACAAAGTACCATCAGATCGTATCATAAATCCGTTACAATAGTAACTAGATACATGGGTACACATAAAAGCAAGTGAAAATGATAAATATTGCTGCAAGCAAACCACCTCCGTCTGTAAGCGTCATCTTCGCCATCAACATCCTTTAACCTATGTTATAATGAGGAGGAAGTCAAAACCACAAGCGTTCGGTGAAAAAATCATCGAGTCTTACCTTTTCAGTACTTAAGCAGCATATTTCGAAATAAGAATATATCTATGAATATAAAACCATTGAAATCATTTAGTACTTCTTTTTAAGGAAAGAAGAGGGTCTTTAGAATCCCATAACTCAAATCCCATGTTTTAATTAACGAGTGATGTAAGAGATATTACCTAAGCTACTTAACACCATTTATTGGAAAATAGGTAGACTCTGATCATTTAATACCTTAATAAAAACTGATTTCTTTATTTTATACCTATTCCCAAGGCATGCTTCTCAATGGGTTCTATATAGCTTGCATCATATGGAATCTTAAGTCAGTTAATACTTCATTATTAAAGGCGAACCTGAATTAGTCACTTAATACCTTATCCAAAAGTGTACCACTGTAGAGATACCAATTAATGTATCCCATATGCCATTTAATACTTCGTTTGGGAAAAAGAGACGGGCCTTCAAACAACCACTTATACCTCAAGGTCCCATAGCAGGCCCCTCATATTATGGCCCATACTCATAATAATTTCTTATATTAGTCCGATTATTCGTAGAAACTAGTAGCTAGATTAACTGGGCAGATTTCCCTACAGAATTTAGGAATAACCTCACATCATTATAAATATTTATTATAATGATATCTCACATCAATAGGAAGTGTAAAAAATTTATGATAACCTCAAAATGAAGCGTAGACTTCCGTCATATAACTCTATTGATCTCGCATCCTTATGACATAGCAATAAATTAAATACACTCCATATATACAATAATACACATATCACCCTTTCATAAATATGGCTATATAAGGACTCTTCCTTATTAGGCCTTAGAATAATAATTAGGTATATAAGATTTTCCTCTTATTTTCGCTTAACAATCAATTACATTCCTAATAGGGCAAGTAAATGAAAATAATTACCGAACTAACTACTCTACATATGCAATAATTTCCTGTTAATTACACTAATAGAGATAAATAAATATCCGCATTTAATAAGTTCTAAATGCATAAATTTTATATCTTAAACTAGCATTAAATGTCAATTCCCTAACCAAATATTATTACAAGTTTTTTTCTTTAAATTCCCAAGATTTCAACATACCAAAATAAGGGATTCTAATATCGAAACAATAAATACCAAAACTATAATAACAAACTTATAAATAAAATAGAAACTCAATTTATTACAACAATTCAGTGGTGTAACGACCCGTATTTTACATGTCGATATAATCGCAGAATTACTAGGTTGTTAGTGTTGTTTATGTCGTCCATAGCCTAAGTTGTGTGGGCAAGCTATAGAAGTTTGGACGAGTTAGCAGTTGGACGAGTTAAGGTGTTAACATGTTGCGACCTAGTGATTTGGACGACCTAAGACAGTAGACGAGTTAGTAGGCAGCGGCTTAAGGTTTGGACCGAGTCAAGATAGTGAGCGACTCATAGGATAACCGACTCATTGGGGTGACTGAGTAAGAGAGGTGACCGACTCATGTATTGGACCGACTCATAGGATGGAACGACTTAAGGTGATTGGCCGACCTAAAGGAACTAACGGCTTAGGGGATGCCGACTCATAGGTTAGCGGCTTAAGGAGTTAAGGCTTAGGTCGTTGGTAGTTGAGTCGGTTGGTAGTTGAGTCGTCCAGACGACTTACTGTTAGGTCAGCAGGGAACTAGGTCGTGTGGCCCTGTGTAGTGTTAAGTCGTGAGTCGGCAACATAGTTAAGTCGGTAGGGGCTTGAGTCGTGTGCATGCTGTGTCGTGTGTGTGTTGAGTCGTATTGCCTTGAGCTGCGTTGAGTCGTGAGTCGTAGTGGCTTGAGTCGTTGAGTCATGAGTCGTGGACGACTCATAGGGGCGGACGACTCATGGGGAATTTCAGCCTATAAATAGAGGGGTTTGGCTCACTTTTTGGCACCGGTTTTTGAAGCGACGAAGTGCTGCCATTTTTAGAGCTCGACTACAACATTTCTTCATCTCCTTTTCTCCATTCCAATCTAGTTCTAACATCCATTCAAGATCGAAGATCCAAGAGCCAAAGTTGAAGATCTTCATCTAACCAAGCTAGATTTCATCGTTTCAAGCGGGATTTCGACGAATCAAGCTTAGATCTTCGCTGTCCAGATCTGGAGTTGATAGTTTTTGTAGTGTTTGGGTGATTTGGTGAGTGGTGGTTATCTCTCACGCGGACCCAAAGGAGTATATTGGATTGGTGGTTTGTTGGAGTGTTGTAGATAGTGATTTTATGCATATTTCTTTAGATCCAAGTGTAGATCCATTACTTATGAAGATGTTTACTTATGCAAGTTCATTTATCAAGTTGTAGAGACAAAACCCATGATTTATATTTGTTAGATCTATGCTAAAAACCCTTGATTCATGTATGTTAGATCCATGATCATTTATTTACGAAATTGCCATTTTAGCTATAAATGCCTATTTAGATCTTGATTGATTACTTATTTGTTTGGATTAATGTTTTCCTTGTTTGATTGTTGTGAATGAATTATCTAGTTGATAGATTTGGACAAGTATGGTCAAAGACGATTCAAAAGCTACGGAAGAGGCTTTTGAATGGTGAAAGTTGCTTAAGGCATATGTAGTGGATGTTGAAGCTCATATGTATGGATTGGATGATGTTGAGATGGAATTTTGCCATGATGCGATGAGGCAAACCATGATGTTAAGATGAGCCTTTGCTATGATGAAGATGAGGCGAGGAATGATGTGATGTAACCTTGGTATAATCGAGAAGGATTACTCCAAGCATGTTGATAACCTGAAGGGTAGTTCGAGTTGATTGATAATGGATGGCTCAAGAGGTAGTTTGGTCTAGGTTGAGAATAGTCATCAAGGATGATGACTAGAAGGCATGGATTTCATCGTTGTTGAAGGTTCTAGCAGACTCAAAGCAAGAGTACAAGGGTTGCCCTAAAGACTACAGGTAGGTGGTCTGGACACCCTAAAGACTACAGGTAGGTGGTCGAGTACTCTGGGTAGTTGCGAAAATTCCTAGGCACGGGTCATGATGACGTGCGGAGTTATGTCTAGAACCGGGGTTACCATTAGCCCTTGATAGATGGCTCAGGAAGGAGTCGGTCATTCAATTAATGGTGATTTCGAAGCAAGGTTAACAGTGATAGCCAGAGTCATGGATGTTTGGACGTTTGGTTGTATCGTCATTCGGTCTCAAGAGCGGTGTTTTCTGGGTGCTTATCTGATTTTGGTTTAGGCCTTGGGGGTTTGTATTTGGAAAACATCGACCTTGACTCGAGTGATTATTGCTTTACTTCAATTGCCTGCTATGTTATGCTTGCTTCTCCTTAATGTGTGTCTGGGAGCTATCACTGTAGAAAGAGGTGGAGTGGGATGGTTTGGTTCCTATTCCTTTTATCCCTTATGCTCTTTTGGTATGTTTGACAGTTGATTTACTGCTCACTAAGACTTTGTCTGACTCAAGGTTTTATGTCTCCTCTTATTACCTTGGGCTGTTCATCCATGTTGGGATGGGCAGACTAGGTGACAGGTGGCAGGTGCTGATCTTAGTGGCTCACGCTGATGATGACGAAGACGAGCAGGAGGCTTTACATATTATTTCATATTCTATGTACTGGAATATGCCGCTGATTGTTGATTACTCTGAGTGCTATGTAGTGAGGCTTCTTGTATTCATGATTCAAACCATGTATAAAGCTATTTTGATTAGATGATGATATTCTATTCTATGGGAGTTTCACTATATTATATTTCTCTATTGTATTTTATCCATGCGCTGTGAGTTTTACGATAGAGTCTGCGATGTTTATTCTACCCTTGACGGTCACCCATGGCTGCCTGGCACGCCTTTCAGCGCATTATTTCCTTATTTTGGTGCGGGAGTCATGGGCGGTCGTCACATTTGGTATCAGAGCTTTGGTTAATCGATTTTAGCCAACGCTCGCTGACGTAACTACGTATGAGAGACGTAATTGTATTTTGATGAATGATTACCATATATATATTATAGTAGCTTAGAAGGATTTGAACTCCTTGTGCAGTTGTTTCTCAAAGGTGTTCTAATCATTCCTTTTTGTAGATATTAAGGATGAGTCGAAGAGGGAGACCAGCTGCTAGAGAAAACCGTGCTACTGGGGAAGCTACTGATTATGGAGCTATGTTTGAAGCCATGATGACTTCGATCATGAGGAGGATACCAGCTTCGGGGTCACCAGTAGATGTTGGAGTTCAAGTTCAAGCTCCAAGACCAGTGGATTTTACTAAGCTTTGTAAGGACTATACTTCTCTTGGAGGAAAGGTTTTCTTGGGAACGGAATCAACTATTGAAGTACATAGATGGATTGATACTTGTAGGAGGATCTTTGGTGATTTGGGAATTGATGATGCAACTAAGAGGAAGCTTGCATCGAGACAGCTTCAAGGAAGAGCTTCTGATTGGTGGAACTCTATCACCATTGATACTCCGGAGGAGGAGATTACTTGGGAGCAATTCCAAGTCAGATTTGAAGCTAAGATTATCTCTACAGCTCAGAAATCTGTTTTGTTCAAGAAGTTTGTAGAGCTCAAGCAAGGTGGGAGATCGGTCCTTGAGTATGTTTCTGAGTTTGAGGCTTTGTCCAAGTATGCCAGATCGTATATTGATTCTCCCTATCAGAAGAATGAGAAGTTTGTGACCGGTTTGGATGCTTATCTTGGAAGACAGTTGGTGGATCATCTGGACGATCCGTTTGAGAAGCTTGTGGAGAAAGCTCTCAGGCATGAGAGTTTGTTTCCTAGGGAGAGTTCTGTTGTTGCTGTAACCAAGGAAGGATCTAAACCACAGCAAGGTGGCAACAAGAAGAGGAAGCAGCAGCAACAGAAGGGTAAGGATGGCCAGAAGAAGCCGAAGGGTGAAGTGACCTGCTACAACTGTCAGCAGAAGGGCCATCTCTTCAGAGATTGCAAGAATCCCAAGTTGCCGGGAAAGTGTTACAACTGTGATAAGCTAGGACATATCAAGAAGGATTGCCCAGAACCAAGGAAAGATAGGCAGATTGTGCAAGCTTATGCTATGGGAGCTGTGCCGTCGTCTTCAAAAGCTCCTACTGCTGAAGAGAAAGGGAAGAGTGTGGTGGTTCAAGGTACTCTTTCCATTTGTGGTCTTCCAGTTAGGGTGTTGTTTGATACTGGAGCGTCGCATTCTTTTGTTTGTAATGATCTTGTAGGCCGGTTAGGTTTGGAACCGGATATTGTTGATAGGCCATTGGTTGTGACTAATCCAGTTGGGGGTTCGTCATGTTTGTGTATGATATGCCATGGTCTAGCTGTGTCGAGTCATGATTGCTCGTTTGTTTGTGATTGCTTTGTTCTGAACTTTACGGGGTTCGGAATTATTTTGGGTATGGACTGGCTTAGGAAGTATGCGGCAAGGATTGACTGTGAGAGGCTGGAGGTGACAGTCGGGAATGTGGAAGGGCGAAAGGTTGTGATACGATGTAAGCATGAAGAAGGCGTCTTCATGAGCTTCATGTATTCGCTGGTTGTTCCACGGGATAGACTGTCATCGGTGCCAATCGTGAATGGATTCGAGGATGTCTTAAGTCAAAGGGTTACCGCCACATAGAGAGATCGAGTTTCGTATTGATCTAGTTGAGGGAGCCAGACCCGTTGTGATGCCTCTTAGGCGGATGGCGCCTAGGGAACAACAAGAGTTGAAGGTGCAAGTTGATGACCTTTTACGGAAAGGATTCATTCAGCGTAGTGTGTCCGAATGGGGTGCACCAGTTGTGTTCGCAACCAAAACGGATGGATCGTTGAGGTTGTGTGTGGATTATCGTGAGCTGAATAAGGTGACTAAGAAGAACAAGTATCCATTGCCGAGAATAGATGACTTGTTTGATCAGCTTCACGAAGCTAAGGTGTTTTCTCAGATGGATTTGGCAACGGGATTTCACCAGTTGAGAGTGGCTAAGGATAGTGTGCCGAAGACTGCTTTTAGGACATCATCTGGTTTCTATGAGTGGCTGGTAATGCCGTTTGGATTGACTAACGCACCAGCATATTTTGTGGATCTTATGAATAGAGTATTCAGAGATCAGTTGAATAAGTTCGTGCTTGTGTTCGTGGATGATATTCTGATTTATTCCAGAACTGAGGAAGAGCACAAGACGCACTTGCGTATTGTTTTGGAAATCTTACGGAAACATCAGCTGAAGGCTAAGTTTTCGAAGTGTCACTTCTGGAAGAGTGAAGTGAGATTCTTAGGCCATGTTATCTCTGGAAATGGAATAGCGGTTGATCCCGCTAAGGTGGCAGCGATCCAGGATTGGGTTAGACCTAAGAATGCATCTGATGTGAGAAGTTTTCTTGGATTAGCTGGATATTATCGACGGTTTATCAAAGACTTTTCCAAGATAGCTGCACCGTTAACAGGATTGACGAAGAAGAACCAAGTGTTCAGATGGGATGATAAGTGTGAGCAAGCTTTCGTAATCCTAAAAGAGCGACTAACAAGTGCTCCTGTTTTGACTATTCCAAGTGGGAATGATGAGATGGTGGTTTACACCGATGCATGTGGTACTGGACTTGGAGCAGTGCTAATGCAAAAGGATAGAGTTGTTGCGTATGCAAGTCGACAACTAAAGCCGCATGAAAGGAATTACCCGACTCATGATTTGGAGTTGGCGGCGATTGTGTTTGCTCTGAAGATATGGAGACATTATCTATTGGGAGTTCGATTCGAGTTGTTTACGGATCATAAGTCGTTGAAGTATCTTTTCTCCCAAAAGGATTTGAATCTTCGGCAGCAACGGTGGCTAGTGTTTTTGGCATCATATGATTTTGGTATAGCTTATACTCCAGGAAAAGGTAACGCAGTAGCTGATGCGTTGAGTCGAGAGACATGCCGGATTGGGAGCCATGTTTTCGGAATGGAAGAGTCTCGAGTATTTGGCTGGATTTGATTTCAGGCCCAGATGTGAATTGGAACCTGAGATGTTGGCAAACTTATCGATAAGGCCTACTCTGGTGGAGAGAATTGGCGAGAGCCAAAAGCGAGACGATAAGCTTGTCAAGATTATCCGAGATTTGGAATCTGGATTGGACCCAGAAAAGGATAAAGGATTCGAAGTCGATCGAGAGGGTTGGCTTCGGAAGCAAGGACGACTAGTTGTTCCCGATGTAGATGGATTGAGAGATGAAGTTCTTAGAGAAAGTCATCACTCGAAGTTGACAATTCATCCAGGTGGAAATAAGATGTATCGGGATATGAAGAGAACCTATTATTGGGAAGGCATGAAGAAGGATGTTGGAAATTTTATTTCTAAGTGTATGAACTGCCAGTTGGTGAAAGCTGAGCAGAAGAAGCCCAGTGGATTACTTCAGCCATTAGAGGTTCCTACATGGAAGTGGGAGCAAGTGTCGATGGATTTTATCGATGGCCTACCTAGAACCAGGGCAGGGAATGAAGGGATTTGGATCATCGTAGATCGTTTGACTAAGAGTGCAAGGTTCATTCCTGTTCGATCAACTAGGACTGCATCGAAGTTGGCTGAGTTGTATGTTAAGTGGATTGTTCGATTCCATGGTGTTCCGAAGAGAATAGTGAGCGATCGAGACCCATTGTTCACTAGTGGATTTTGGAAGAGCTTCCAGGAAGTTTTGGGAACTAAGTTGTGTTTGAGTACAGCTTACCACCCTCAAACAGATGGTCAGACTGAGAGAGTCAACCGAGTTTTGGAAGATCTTCTCAGAGCCTGTGTTTTGGATTTCGGAGGATCATGGGAAGATCACCTTCATTTGGTGGAATTTGCATATAATAACAGTTATCAGTCAAGTATTGGTATGGCACCATATGAAGCACTGTATGGAAGACCGTGTAACTCTCCGACATGTTGGTTGGAAACTGGAGAAAAACTGATACTTGGGCCAGAGATGATTCGACAGACTTCAGATTGTATAAAGATCATTCGGCAACGAATAAAGGCAGCCCAAGATCGTCAGAAAAGTTATGCCAATAATCGTCGTAAGGATTTGGAATTCGACGTAGGTGATATGGTTTTTGTGAAGATTTCTCCTCTGAAGAATGTTATTCGATTTGGAAAGAAAGGAAAGTTAACTCCGAGATTTGTTGGACCATTCCCGATTATCGAGCGAATTGGAAAGCTCGCTTATAGATTGGGGTTACCGGAAAAGATGGCGGGTGTGCACAGTGTTTTCCATGTATCTTATCTACGGAAGTATGTGCATGACCCAACTGCAGTGGTTTCTACTGATAGCTGTGAAGACTTGGAGGTTGATCCAGTTGTTACGAGACCTCGTAAGCCGCTTCGTGTTGTTGAAACCGACACGAAACAGCTTAGGAGGAAGACGATTACGTTGCTCAAGGTACAATGGAGTGATGATGTTGACGACTATACGTAGGAGGAGGAAGAGAGGATGAAGGCAGCTCATCCTGAACTCTTCAAGGTATGGCCCTAAGGTGTCGTGACATCTCATGAATTTGTAGCTTGTTCTAAGTCTTAGAATTCTACATGCTAGGCTAGAATTGGATGCATGGTTTGCTGGTTGCTATGGATGGTAGGCATGCAGAATAGCTTCGATTGCTGTTGTTTGTTTGGAATTTCGGGGACGAAATTCCTAAGGGGGAGTGAATGTAACGACCCGTATTTTACATGTCGATATAATCGCAGAATTACTAGGTTGTTAGTGTTGTTTATGTCGTCCATAGCCTAAGTTGTGTGGGCAAGCTATAGAAGTTTGGA
This sequence comes from Allium cepa, assembly GCA_030765085.1. Lineage (NCBI taxonomy): Eukaryota > Viridiplantae > Streptophyta > Magnoliopsida > Asparagales > Amaryllidaceae > Allium > Allium cepa. The sequence goes on from CM060935.1 coordinate 391,499,603, forward strand.
CGAGTTAGCAGTTGGACGAGTTAAGGTGTTAACATGTTGCGACCTAGTGATTTGGACGACCTAAGACAGTAGACGAGTTAGTAGGCAGCGGCTTAAGGTTTGGACCGAGTCAAGGTAGTGAGCGACTCATAGGATAACCGACTCATTGGGGTGACTGAGTAAGAGAGGTGACCGACTCATGTATTGGACCGACTCATAGGATGGAACGACTTAAGGTGATTGGCCGACCTAAAGGAACTAATGGCTTAGGGGATGCCGACTCATAGGTTAGCGGCTTAAGGAGTTAAGGCTTAGGTCGTTGGTAGTTGAGTCGGTTGGTAGTTGAGTCGTCCAGACGACTTAGTGTTAGGTCAGCAGGGAACTAGGTCGTGTGGCCCTGTGTAGTGTTAAGTCGTGAGTCGGCAACATAGTTAAGTCGGTAGGGGCTTGAGTCGTGTGCATGCTGTGTCGTGTGTGTGTTGAGTCGTATTGCCTTGAGCTGCGTTGAGTCGTGAGTCGTAGTGGCTTGAGTCGTTGAGTCATGAGTCGTGGACGACTCATAGGGGCGGACGACTCATGGGGAATTTCAGCCTATAAATAGAGGGGTTTGGCTCACTTTTTGGCACCGGTTTTTGAAGCGACGAAGTGCTGCCATTTTTAGAGCTCGACTACAACATTTCTTCATCTCCTTTTCTCCATTCCAATCTAGTTCTAACATCCATTCAAGATCGAAGATCCAAGAGCCAAAGTTGAAGATCTTCATCTAACCAAGCTAGATTTCATCGTTTCAAGCGGGATTTCGACGAATCAAGCTTAGATCTTCGCTGTCCAGATCTGGAGTTGATAGTTTTTGTAGTGTTTGGTTGATTTGGTGAGTGGTGGTTATCTCTCACGCGGACCCAAAGGAGTATATTGGATTGGTGGTTTGTTGGAGTGTTGTAGATAGTGATTTTATGCATATTTCTTTAGATCCAAGTGTAGATCCATTACTTATGAAGATGTTTACTTATGCAAGTTCATTTATCAAGTTGTAGAGACAAAACCCATGATTTATATTTGTTAGATCTATGCTAAAAACCCTTGATTCATGTATGTTAGATCCATGATCATTTATTTACGAAATTGCCATTTTAGCTATAAATGCCTATTTAGATCTTGATTGATTACTTATTTGTTTGGATTAATGTTTTCCTTGTTTGATTGTTGTGAATGAATTATCTAGTTGATAGATTTGGACAAGTATGGTCAAAGACGATTCAAAAGCTACGGAAGAGGCTTTTGAATGGTGAAAGTTGTTTAAGGCATATGTAGTGGATGTTGAAGCTCATATGTATGGATTGGATGATGTTGAGATGGAATTTTGCCATGATGCGATGAGGCAAACCATGATGTTAAGATGAGCCTTTGCTATGATGAAGATGAGGCGAGGAATGATGTGATGTAACCTTGGTATAATCGAGAAGGATTACTCCAAGCATGTTGATAACCTGAAGGGTAGTTCGAGTTGATTGATAATGGATGGCTCAAGAGGTAGTTTGGGCTAGGTTGAGAATAGTCGTCAAGGAGGATGACTAGAAGGCTTGGATTTCATCGTTGTTGAAGGTTCTAGCGGACTCAAAGCAAGAGTACAAGGGTTGCCCTAAAGACTACAGGTAGGTGGTCTGGACACCCTAAAGACTACAGTTAGGTGGTCGAGTACTCTGGGTAGTTGCGAAAATTCCTAGGCACGGGTCATGATGACGTGCGGAGTTATTTCTAGAACCGGGGTTACCATTAGCCCATGATAGATGGCTCAGGAAGGAGTCGGTCATTCAATTAACGGTGATTTCGAAGCAAGGTTAACAGTGATAGCCAGAGTCATGGATGTTTGGACGTTTGGTTGTATCGTCATTCGGTCTCAAGAGCGGTGTTTTCTGGGTGCTTATCTGATCTTGGTTTAGGCCTTGGGGGTTTGTATTTGGAAAACATCGACCTTGACTCGAGTGATTATTGCTTTACTTCAATTGCCTGCTATGTTATGCTTGCTTCTCCTTAATGTGTGTCTGGGAGCTATCACTGTAGAAAGAGGTGGAGTGGGATGGTTTGGTTCCTATTCCTTTTATCCCTTATGCTCTTTTGGTATGTTTGACAGTTGATTTACTGCTCACTAAGACTTTGTCTGACTCAAGGTTTTATGTCTCCTCTTATTACCTTGGGCTGTTCATCCATGTTGGGATGGGCAGACTAGGTGATAGGTGGCAGGTGCTGATCTTAGTGGCTCACGCTGATGATGACGAAGACGAGCAGGAGGCTTTACATATTATTTCATATTCTATGTACTGGAATATTCCGCTGATTGTTGATTACTCTGAGTGCTATGTAGTGAGGCTTCTTGTATTCATGATTCAAACCATGTATAAAGCTATTTTGATTAGATGATGATATTCTATTCTATGGGAGTTTCACTATATTATATTTCTCTATTGTATTTTATCCATGCGCTGTGATTTTTACGATAGAGTCTGCGATGTTTATTCTACCCTTGACGGTCACCCATGGCTGCCTGGCACGCCTTTCAGCGCATTATTTCCTTATTTTGGTGCGGGAGTCATGGGCGGTCGTCACAAGTGGAATGTGCTAAACAATAGGAATTGCCATCTAAAATTAATATTCTGTTTAACCCCGCTTTTACAAAGAAATAGTTAAGAAGGAAATTTGTGTGGATTAAGTGGAGTAAACTGTGAATAAAATCAATAATCTAAAACACTAATTTCATTGAGGAAACACAAATTTAACCAATAAAGAAGGAGAAGCGGAATTGACTATGAAATTATAAAAATCATAACCAAAACAAATTCCATCAAATTAATGTAAATAATTTAAGAATCTCAACATATGATTGACATTTTGGAATAAAAAGGAATTTTAAGGGATTTTATCAATCGTAGTACAGCAATCCCAAAATCCGTTACGCATATTCAAATCCATAAAGATACACCAAACAATTACTTAAAAAATTACTAAAGTTTCCACTTGCAGAATAGCCTTAGTTTCCCTTTATTGGATTTGCATGCCTTATAATCTCTTTTAGAATCTCTCCCTCTTTTGATATACATACATTTAATAGGGAAGATGTATTTAATTTTTTAGACTCGGAATAGTTGGAGGAGAATAGAATAAGAATAGGTCAGAAGAAGAAGAAGAAATAAATAGAAAATAGATTGAATTCTTGCTTGAATTTTGTATGAAATTTCTGAATCTAATTTGGAGAGATAATAATGGTAGGGTTTCACTGAATTCCTAGAATAATATGAATAAAAGTGGGAGAACAGGGTTATATTTGTAGGGCGAGAAATCTAGATCGTACAACTAAATAAAACACACTTTTAAACCCTAGCAATTAGTAAAAAAATTCATCACCAAATGGTCGACTGTATCCCGTCAACCGGTCGACCGCTAAGGGTTGACCATTCATAATAAGCGGTCGACTGGTTGGTTTATTCTAGGTAATTATCTATTTCTGTTACATTTAATTAATTTATATACCCTAATTAACTTTAACTTTTAAACATTAATTTAACATTAATTAAACGTTTACATAACACCCAAGCTTATTTTTTAATTCAAAACCTGAATTTAAATTCTCATTTGAATTTGAATTCAAACTAAATTAATTTAAATCTGAAAACTTTAAATGCCCATAACTTCTTCATTTGAGCTATGTTTTCAGCATATTATATATGAAAACAAATCAGAGTTTCACTACAAACAAAACGAAATAACTTTTGTCCTTAAATTTCAAATTTTTTAAAATTTCCATTTTCTATCCTACCATGTTTTATTCAGTTTACTCCATTTATTTATGTTTCATTTGATGGGTTGTTCCATGTATGTATATACATATATATTAGGTTCGTCTATATTGCTGGTAATGTTGTACCAATAATATTACTAAGGGCAATCGATAACTTTCTAATGGCATTAGTGTCAGATGATATATCCGGATATGGTGTCGCAGATACCAATGACAATGCAACAATGGAGGTAGTAAAAGAACTTTTCAATGGTGATGGTCAAAACAAAAAAGGAGCAAGGTAGAAAAACAAGGTATGGTACTTTATATGTAGTTTGTTGTTTTTTCCATATATGGTACTTAATTTATGTTTTGACTTTACGCCATAAACATGTGTTTGTCTACATTGAATTGTGTGGTTTAATCTCATTATCTAGATTTGCATTAAAGAATTCAATGGGCATTGCATCTTGTATATCTATGCTGATGCTAAGCTTAAGCGTTAGATGAACAGTTAATTATGCATTATTACAAATGTCACTTCCTCTAGGTGTAAAGCAGCGATTGGCTTCGAACCATAAACTTACAAATTAGTTTTTCTTTGGCAGCTTATACAAATTAGTTTTTTTTAGTTCAAACATTATTAAGGTATATAATTGAGCAGGTGCTTTTGATGACATTAAGATGACCAAGTTTTATAAAAATGAACCAATTTATATAAATGAACTAAGTTAGATAATTTTATAAAAATTGAAAATGGTTAAATAACTAAGTTTATAAAATTTAACCAAGTTTATAAAAATAAACTATATTTATAAAATGAAATAAACTAACTAAGTTTAAAAAAAATTAAACTAAGTTGACCAAGATTTTATAAAAACTAATTAAATTTATAAAAATTAACCAAGTTTTATGTAAATGAAATTATTCTACAAAATAATTTTTTATAAAAATTAAATTATTTTATAAAAATAACTAAGTTTAAAAGTATCAATAAGTTAAGAAAAATAAATAAACCTATAAAAATGAATTAAATTAGCAAAAAAATTAATTAACTTCATAAATTTAACTAAGTTCGTAAAATTAGACTACATTTATAAAACTCAATTTTTTTTATAAACATTTAACTAAATTAACCAAGTTTGTAAATTTAACTCGATTTTATAAAAATTGACCAAGTTAATCAAGATATATAAAAATTATATTTTACAAAAATTTAACTTAACTAACTAATTACATTGGAATTTCAATTATATTACGCATTTGGAATGCCACATTGATGGGAAGCCATTTCCAAAGATATGTGTATGTGATTGTTTGGAATTTGTTTACATAAAATTTTAAAATCTCAAAATGAATCTATTTGAATTCATGGCATAGGATTAAGATATATGAATGGAGTTTGGAGTTCGTTGTATTTAAATCAGAATATCCTTTTAAATTCATAATTATATATTACAAATAATAGAAAATATACTTCATTGTATAAGTATGACTATAAATATTAAGCTTATTTTCCTATTTGAGTTGTGTATGACATGTAATCTCTTATTTTGAGACCCAAAGATGAACTCCAATGTTCTATAATCACTTTGGAATTATCCTTTGGCGATAGAGATTAGATCAACTATATTAAAATTTATTAAGTAAACAAAGAAGGCCAATGGTCGTGCCCATTTAAGGGTCAAAAATATAATACATTATAGCTAATGGCGTTATACCTAACATAAAAAGATGCTAACATAAACACCAAGTATAACAACCCAGTAGTAGGAGACAATAAATTTAAATTTTAAAACTAAAAATTGAAGTCAAATTAAAATAATTGATGATAATTTATGTGGGATTAGAGATGATCTGAAAATAATAATAATCCAAAATTGAATGCTTTGAGAAGTTTAAGAAAATATATAAATAGTAATGGAAGGTGAGAATAATATATATCAGTATAAATGAGTAAGCGAATGTATAGACTGTTGTAAAATTATTGGAAAATCTTGAAAGAAACAATTATAAAATTTAAACATCTTTGGAAGTTAATGATCGTTAACTTATAAATGTATTCTTCTAAATTAGCATTGTTATTTAGAACGTGGAATAGATTTAAAAAGAATTAATGGTTGATTGGGAGTTACAAAATAATATGTTTAGAACTAAAAATATAATCGAAGCAATGAATGAGCAGTAACGAAAATTGTTTTATTTGGGAATCGTATTGGAATTTCAATTTTTCAAATGAGTTAAGAGAATGAAGTAAAAGTAAATGATAATTTTATGTGATTAGATATAAAAAATGTTATTTTTGTAATGTAAAGTTTTGGGACGAAATATTGATTTCTAGAAAAAGGGAGTAATAAAGGCTGTGTTTTGGTTTTGTAATAGTAAATTCACTTCTATGGATTATATTTTTTCTAATGGTAAATTTTATATAGATAGCTCATTTATTAAAAATATGATTACTTTTTTCAAAAAAAATCTGCCAAAACTTTAGATGGTGAAAACTGGAAAAGGAAAAGAAAACATCTATCCTATTACTCTCCTATTACTCATGATATTTCTGTTTCAATCCTTATGGGGATTCCAATAGCATAAGGGGGAACTTGTAAAAGATACGTGCAATTACTGCATATGTCTATGCAAATTATCCATTCTTCCTATGGATTTTCTCCTATATTATTTCAAACTAGATTACTAGCCCTATTTTAATATAAATTCTTAACACAATATTTAAATTTCCTAAATCCCTATCATTAAAAACTTCTCCTACCTAAATTTCCCTAAAGTAGCTTCTAACAACATAGCTCTTTTTGTCTTTCATCATTTCCCTTATGGAACGATTGCAATGCGTTTGCCTTTTGCATTGGCCACTGGACTTCCCTTCATTAACATGAAAAGCGATATGTATAAATCTATTTCAGTTTTTATTCTCTGTATTTTCTTTATACGAGAATATTCCTCCTATCTTTATTCTCCAGCACAGTTATCCTTTTATTCTCTTTACCTCATTTTAATCAAGTATCATTTCCATTTGTCCACCCCTTAAAAAGAATTTTACAAATAAACTTCTAAATTTAGAAAAATAGGAAAAGTCATTGCTCTAAGCATATACTCTGTTATCTATTTGTTTCAAAAATAAACAATCGCTTTACCAAAAACCTTTAAATAAAAAACTTTGACCCAACCAACTTTAAATTTTTCATAAGGAATTTTTAAGTAGCCCTTAATTTAAAATTTCTAAAATTTCTTACTTTTTCAAAACAACAACTTTCCAGTGGTAGGTCCTTCTTTAAATCCTTTTTAAAACCATTTAAAACGCTTCAAAGAATTTCTAGAATCTCTTTGTTAAAGTCACACAGGGTTAGATTTGAAAATGGACTTCGTTCACCCTCTCTCTTAGACTTTCCTTCTTTTCTAATCACCTCTATAAAAGTATGGTTATCTTCTTATGGTGGTTACTACATACCCTCTTACGTGAACTTGCTCAATCATTTTCCACACCTTACTTTTAGATGCTCGCAATATATAGGTTCTTAGTCCCCATTTTTGTGGATGGATGGTAAATCTTCATTGATAATTCATCCAAATCCACTATCATAAGGAAACCTTGGCCTAACAAAGGTACCATCCAGCTTTAATGATCCTTCTACGTGTCACGCTTATGCTCTTCTTGGTCCACTCCTAATGATAACGCCTCCACCCAATGGGGTAGTAGGGGTAGGAATATAAACTTAACTCCATTTATTATTCTAACTCATAATTGCTTCATCTATCTTTCAAAATACGGTACCAAGTAATCAACAGTCAGAATTTATAGAATTTGGATTATAATATATATATATATATATATATATATATATATATATATGTATGCATGCATGTATGTGTGCATGCATGTATGTATATATATACATATAATGTAGCAACTCTCCTTTTTGACCCTCGAATGTCGACGTTAATATATCCACGGTATTCATGTGTCGAACACCCAAGTGCTATAAAGAAGAATTGTTAGGGTAAAATAAAAAAAAGAAATAGTACAAGGAAGAAGGAACACAGTATCATAATCTCACAATGGAACGATTATATATAATGTCAAAAGATAGTATAAACTGCTATCCTAAGAACCAAAGTTTTCCAGAGTTACAGTAATCAGCCCCAACAATTAGAACAACCTGTCCTAACAAATGCTGATGATACACACAAAGTAACGTAGTAGAAATAAATAATACTATAGGTAGAACCCCAATTCTTCTCCAGAATCTCCAAAGCGTCCAAAGCTAAATCTGGAAACATACACGGGGCTGACCCGAGCATTAAGAAATAACCCAGATTAGTCTGGTTAACCAGCATAAGAAACTCAAATCATACAGATTTATTATATCCTAAAACCCTTCAAAATAAGGGTGTAACAACCCGCATATTTATCGATTTTTATATGTAAATATTTTATTTAAATATTTTATCATTTGTCGGATTTTAGTCCGAAAAGTCACTTTTCGCAAACAGTCGAATTGGGACTCGAGACACCTCCCATTGAGTTCAAAATGTCGTTTGCAACCTTTTTGAGTATAAACATTGATATGTTCGGAGCTTGTCAAAAATCAGATCATTTTCACTTTGGGTTTGGGTTCGGTTTCAGCCCTATGTTTAACATATACTCAAATCTGAACCTGTAACGACCCGTAAATTTTCGATAATTAAAATAGCTAATTTAATAAGATTTCATGGTTTAATGTTGGGAGAATAAAAAAATTGTAATTTATGTATGGTGATAATAACTAGAATGAAATGCAACAAATTTTATCTAAGTTAATTATTTATGAATTGAATGGAATCCCAAATCAATTGAAATAATATGTAGTCAAAGGTAATTGAATGAATTTGTATTGTATAGGTAATTGTGACACTTGTTTGTAAATAATAAACTTATAAGTAATTTAAAGTTAACGGTGATAATTATTTAAGTTACCTATTCATTTAGTTAGTCGAATTGAATTTGTGAACCAATTGCAATTGAAATGAAAGTTTATATATTAGTTGAGTGCATTATCTCTAACTGTAGTTAAATAATAATGTGGAATCCATTGATGTAATATAGTAAATCGACTGATAATGAAATTTTTATTTAAAAATCCAATATTGAAATCCGTCAAATATTGAGCAATTAAATTGTTTAAATTTAATATTTGGAATTTATTGAATAATTGAATAATTGTTTTAATGAAAATGGTTGTTTTATAATTTGAATTTGTTAAATTTTATAAGTTCGTTTTGAATATTTCAAAAGATAGTGATTTAAGAATAATAAAATTTGTTTAAATTTAATATTACAAATGTTTGAATAATTAAATTCCGAATTTGATATGATTAATTTGATATTGAAATTTAATATGTGGAAATAGAGTGAATAATTGAAATTTGATTTAATATGATTCAAATTGGTTTCCAAAGTGAATGTAAGTTATATTGGGATTATAATAGAGTTAATAAGATTTTAAAATTGGAATTTATTGGATAATTGAATAACGGGTTTAATATGATTAAAAATGATTTGTAAAATTTTATTTTATCATATTAAATTTAGAATGATGTTGTAGAACTTTTAAAATCGAATTAAAAGTAAAATTGTGAAAATTGAATATTTTAATATTTAATTGACGAGTTAAAATAGCCATTTTTCAAACAGTCTCGGATTTCGACGAAACCAGTTTCATCGGATCCGTAACGTGATATTATTGTAAGATTTCAAATTTCGTGTCAATCGGATTTACCGTTTGTCCGGTGCAAGCCAAAACCCATAGAAATTCATTTAATCGGTTTAATTTAATTTTGATCGTTTATTTCCGTAACTCGCACAGATGATCGAATTAGCTTTCGAAACCTATTCCATTGTTTCCGGAATGTGGGGTAAACCTTAAAAACGCCGGTCGCCGTGTGTAAATCGGAATTCGGAAAACCCGGGATGAATAGTGTTCGTCGTTTTTCTATAAAAGCACTTCATTATTTTCTTTTTCAAAAAAAAAGAAACCTAACCCTAAAACTAAAGCCAGCCTCCACTTATACTATTAATGGCCGAAAATCAATCTCCTTCCTCCCTCAATTTCTTCGAATCCAAGCAACAATTCCAGAAACTTTCAACATGGAACTTCTAGAATGCGTCGAGGGCTATCCATCTATATGGAGTTGATGGGGTTTCGTGTTATATGCGAAGATAAATCGGGGCGCGTTCGTCACCATTTCGTGCGCGGGACTCGAGACGAGGGGTTGGATGTGCTTCAAGTGGTGGCAGGCGTGGGTGGCTCATGAGATGCTCGTTCGTTTGGCGTTGGTTGATCGACTTGGAAGCGATCGTGGAGGGAGTAAAATTAAACCCTAGCTTGCGTGATGGGTTCGGTTATCTCGACTTGGGAACGAACAAAGATGGAAGAAAGGGGAGCAGCCTGGATTTCCTTAAGCAGGGATGGACGGCAGATGATGGATTAGGTTTATAAATTAAAGTTGTAATTAATTTATATAAAAATTCGTGTTAACTTTAAACTATCATATCTTTGTCATACGAGGTCGGAATTCGACGAAACTTTTTGCGTTGGAATCGTTTCGACAAGCACTACGCTATGGAAATGGATTGGATTCGTTTGGAGCTAGTGAAAATTTTGGGTAAAATTAAACGCTCGTTTAATTTTATTCGAAATAAAACGCTGGAACTGCATTGAAATCAAGGTGAGTGTTTTATAACGCTCACAACGTACTGAATATCTTTATGCTAGTTAAATTTGATATTATGAAGTGTTATGAATTTTATTTGTCGTTGTTTGATAAAATTTAATTGTCATATAGATTGTCATTTGAATTAACCGTTAAAATTTAAATTGACAGTCAAATCGAAATTGAAATTGAACTGCGATTAAATTACCTGACATTGATAACTATGAAATTGCCATGAATTGTATTGTCTATTGGATGATGTATTTAGATGGATGTTGTCGGTTGATATTTAAATGTTTGGATGTTTATTTGCTTATATATATCCTGTTATGCATGCATATTAAACTATGATTTGATTTAAGTGATATATATTCATCCCAGACATTTAATTGAAAAACAAAATCACATGGCCATAGGATAGAAAATTATATACGAACACCGGATTGGCTAAATTAATAATTTTTAAAATCATCGATTTGAAATTTATTTAAATGTTTTGATTTAAAAGTTATAAATAAAATCAATTTATAGAAATCGAATTTATCGAAAAATTTGAGTTTGGAATGTTGAAATAAATTTTGGTTAAAGGAAATTGTTAAATAATTTAAGTTGAGATTTTGAGATTAAAAATCGGGATATGATTGAATTTCGAAAATTTATTTGTTTTAAAGATTGAACATTATTTCGAACTTTGAATATTACTAAGTAAAAGTGATATAAAAATGATATTTTGAAATCGAGCTTGGAATTGAAATCATATTTGAAATTTGGATTTAAATTTAAATATTGAAGGATAATTTTGTTAAGTGTTATAAATTGGTATTTTGAACATCAAGCTCCAAATCGATATAAATTGAAATTGAATAAATTAAAGGTGAATGTAAAATTGAATTAATTTGAAGTCAAAGTTGACGTTGATTTGAATTGAAATCGAAATTGAACCGGTAGAAGGGAAATTGAAATTGTTTTGAATTGGGAAGTTATAATTGAAATAGTTTGGTTTTGAAGCTGTTTTATTTTGTTTTCCAAATTACTCAGTTATATAAACCATTTTTTTATACTTAAACTATTTTAATCTATTTTAAATCTACTTAACCCAATTTAAATTATTTTAAACTAATTTATCTATTTTAAATCTATTTTAAGACTTTTAGTATTTTTAACTACTTTAATTATTTAAACTACTTTTAAACTACTTAAAACTATTTTTCTAAAATTTCAAGCTGGTCAATAAGGTGAAATGTTTATGTTTAAATATTGAATTTAAATACGAATTGGGTTAAATGAAGTCGCAACCTAAATTGAAATTCGAAATGATCTTGAAATCGAAATGGAATATTGAGGCGAAAAATGATTTTTGAAATGGAATCTTACATTTTGAATAGCTATGATAATATTTTGAAATGGACTTGATTTTGAAGCGAATATGATATTTTGATATCAATTATGAATCGATTTGAAATGTAAAAGAGCCAACGGTGTAATAATACGTAGTTATTAAAGAGACCGGGATCGGATATGGACAAACTCTCTGTCGATACCGAACACCACTTTAATAACTATTATACGCGGAGTGTTGATCTAGAATGAAGTGGACGGTTTGGTGAACGCGTTGACTGAAGAAAGAGAACGATATTGGATGACCCCTGACATGACTAAAACAGGAGCCGCGACGGGCCATTGAGGTTCGCCATCTCTAGCGGACACATTTCTTCGATACCATATCTATTACATTTGTGATTCGATTTGGGTGCACTCCTTGATTTGGGAGCATTGTGTCGCGGTGTTGGGGTAGCTGCTGGCTTTGCTCAACATCAGTCCAGATCACGCAACTACTAGTATCCTAGTTGGTATCGCCTCATGTACCTTGTCATACTGATTATCTAATATGCGACCACTACGTTTTGTTTTGTGTTATACCTATGGGGTACCCTCTGATAACCACCAATTTACGGCGGGGCTTACGGTGCTGTATAGACTATGGTATTATAAAAGTGTGTTAAGGGGGATTATGGTAACGCCTTAATGCCATTTTAATACCTTTACTTTACTGTAGACATATTATAATAGCGTATTGTACTGCATAGTAGATAGTTTAACGGATTCTTAAGAGAGGGAAAATCTCGTAACATCTCTTAAGTTATTGCATGCACGTTGACACTGGATATGAGATGTCAAACCCCGTAAACATCTCTGACGCTATTACACTCATATTTATTTACGATTGATTTAACTTACATGAGGATATTTTAGTCCTGACTCGAGTGTTTTGTCTTTTCATTACGCTCGGGTCAGACCTGAGTTTTTCAGCCTATTGAAGATCTATTCTGGAGGATGAAGGCGAAGATTTGGTACACTATTACTATTATTATCTTTGCATCATGCTGTTTGCTGCATTATTTTATTTGTTCTATTGTATATGTATAACTCTGATAAATGTTGTATAAATAATGATCAAAGTATTGTAAACAGCTTCATGAACTATTTATTTGACTATTATACTTTATCGTTCCGCTGCAAGATTCTATGTTGTTTCATTTCCTTTATTTCCCTCCCCTTCTTTTCTTAATTACCCCAATAGCCATCTGCCATTTTGAATGGTTTGGAACCGGCATATGTATTTGATCGTCGGTTTAAACTGTCCAAAAAAGCGGGTTGTTACAGTTGGTATCAGAGCTTTGGTTTAGCGATAACCTTAGCTTTATGGGGTCTGACTCTTTATAAATAGGGTAGTAATACCCTATGATGAGTCGCTGAGTGTACACATATGAGAGAGCGTATTTGTTAGTGATATAAAATGTTTTATATCGTGTCGGTTGATTTGTTGAGTGGCTTATGGATTCTGGTTAATACGAGTAATTAACGTCATTGATAGGGATCTCTAAACACTTAAACAAAATAATTCGACATAGTATTGTTTTGAAATTGGGTAAATGAAATAATTTTGCTCTAATTATATTTTCTATATAAAGAGAAAATTTTCAGAAATTATTGTGACTTATCTAGCTTACCTGGTTGTTAGAAATTATATATTGGTTATTATCATTAATTGGATATTGTAATTTAATAAATAAGGTGAATTACAAAATGAACAATGATAAAACACTTGTGGAATGTTTTAAGAAAGAAAATCCTATAAGAATATTTTATAAAGGTGACTTATGAATTAAAATAGATTTAAATTGGGAAATATTGAATTTAAGACCCGGAGATTCTGAAAAAATAGTTCTCAAAGTTTTGAAGAAATATATAGTAATATTAGTTGGAAAATATTTATGAGAAATATTTTGAAAGGATTTTTAAGAAGGAATGAATTCAGTACTCCTCTCTTATGTCGTTGGAAAATAATTTCGGTGATGACTGCGCAGCATCATCTACGTTCATTTTCGAGTCTCAAAGTGGGGGAGACTTCTAAGAAGCTTTGCTTTTCTTCGAAATTATTTTGGGTAAATGGGTTTTGGTTTAAACTCCAAAGGTATGATTTGATATATTAAAGATATAAGTGAATATATTTATTTCAAACGATTTGAAAAGAACCGGGCATTTAAATTTCTAAGTTCTCTTAATTAATGATTTTCAAATTATTTGAATGAAATGTGAATAACCAGAATTTATAAAATAAGAGGATTAAGATATCTAAGCTATTATTTGGGAAAACTTTAAAGTCGAAAGGTAAAGAGGATTTAAACAAATTAAATTTGTGAACATTCTAATTAAGTAAATTGAAATTCTATAAATTTGTATAATACCAAATTTACATTCTGATAACATATAACAAGACTTACCAAATGTTAAAAGTTAAAATGATGTTTTGGATATGTAATGAGATATTGTATAGATAAACAGAACCTGAAAGTAATTAAAATATACAAGTAAGGAAAACTCAAAAGGAATTAAAATGTATATAAATGGAAAATTTGGTTGTGATAAAAATATTATATACTTAAATATAACATGAAATGATGAATGGATAAATGGAACAAGTAAGTGAACTTAAGAAAAGGCCATTGAGTCAAGCAATGTCTTTGTAAACTGGTTGTAAAATTAAATATAAATTTGCAACAAAAAAAGAAAAATATGTAAAGAGAAATTTGTAACTTTTAAGATAACTATAAACTAAGAAAAGTCATATATGAGAAGTTAGACTTTTATGGAATGACAATAAACTAAAGTGATGATTAATAAAATGTTCCACAAATAAATTTGTATTAACTGAAACTATGAATATGGAGTAAATGTAAACAAAAGAATTTGATATAGCTAAGAATCAATTGGGAAAGGAAATTGAGTTTAATTAAATTATATAGAATGTTTAAAATGAACTTGAGTAAACAAATTCTTTGATATGATGTTTAAGAAAAGATAGTGTTAAAGAATATGCTATGTAAAGAAATGAATATACTAACTGAATAATGGATTGTGAGTAATTAAGTGAAAAAAAATAGAAGTCAATAAAATAATTTAGTATAGATAAATTGGATAGAAATCCATTGGAAGGTAATACGTGAGATTGTACGTATATTACTTTATTCGCATAATGATTTGATCCAAATTCGAGCACAAAATTTAGAGATGATTTATATCGATCCAAGTTAGGATTTTCCACTCGATTCTCGACGTCGAACCCTGGATATGGATTTTTGGTTTGATTCTGGAATTCTCTATCATAGTATATGGCTATGCAAGGAGAGTAACAGTTTTCAATCAAGGAACCAAATCTGAGTCCGCACTAGAGAGTCGGGTGAACGATACTAGTTGGAAGTGAAATTGTGTGATCGAATAAGCGATTAGATTGATATTGCTCACGGATGATATATGTACGGCTTACGGACTTAATTAAAGTTAATATTGGAAATTTAAGATGCCGAATATAAAATGATCCTTTTAAAATTATATAACAGGATATATATATATATAAAAGAGATAAACCAAATTGAATGTAAAATTAATAATTTGGTTATGTTGGGTATGATTTAGTTGTTATATGATTGTTAGTTGATTGTATATAATTCATTAAGTGTTAATGAAATTAAAAGCTATAAATCATTGGAATCAAATTGGAAGTTAAATGAATTTAAATAGAATTTAATTTGATTCAAATTGGAAGTAAACTAATGTAAATATAAATTAGTGAATGTTAACTAATTGAATTGAGAATGAATGTTAGTAAAATCCAACGTTAATGAATCAACTGTGGTTAAAATTGAAAACCAAGTGAATAAATATTAATGAGAAGTGAATTTATATTGATTGATTATGGATTTGTTGGATGATAATTGATTTGGTGGATGCATTTGTTGTTTTGTTGAATTTGCTATGTTGGCACATGTAGTTGTTATGTTGCTATATGATGTATATTGATATTATTTTCATATATGCATGTTTCTCATGGTTTGTTGAGTGTTTAGTAGGTGCGGATTGCGCTTGCTTCGCATTTGGAGCTCGCTTTCGCGCTATATTAGCCGTATATGCTCGCTAATAATATATAAGGTACATAACTCGGATTACATACCGTACTTTTACACTTTTTCCCTGCGGGATGCCTCATCACTTGATGAGATGTATATTTGTGATATATATACTGTCATTTTTTTTTTGGATCGAGCCGCGCAAAGGAGGCTCTGCCGAAATTTTCCGTAAATCCGGGTGTTAGAAAATTTTCGAGTTTTAAAATTTTATAACCTGTTTTGATAACTAACTTTTAAATTTAGAAAGTCGTTTGGAGTAACTTGGTGGAAGCGTAGTTATGACTTTATAAATGGAATTTCATTGTTTTATAAGTTAGTAACTTTGAATAAAATATATCTAATGTTGAATTCTATACTTAGTTCTTTTTTCCCTTCTTTTTCCTTTTCGAGGACAAAAATTTTTGAGTGGGGGAAAGTGTAACGACCCATAAATTTTCGATAATTAAAATAGCTAATTTAATAAGATTTCATGGTTTAATGTTGGGAGAATAAAAAAAATTGTAATTTATGTATGGTAATAATAACTAGAATGAAATGCAACAAATTTTATCTAAGTTAATTATTTATGAATTGAATGGAATCCCAAATCAATTGAAATAATATGTAGTCAAAGGTAATTGAATGAATTTGTATTGTATAGGTAATTGTGACACTTGTTTGTAAATAATAAACTTATAAGTAATTAAAAGTTAACGGTGATAATTATTTAAGTTACCTATTCATTTAGTTAGTCGAATTGAATTTGTGAACCAATTGCAATTGAAATGAAAGTTTATATATTAGTTGAGTGATTATCTATAAATGTAGTTAAATAATAATGTGGAATTCATTTGATGTAATATAGTAAATCGACTGATAATGAAATTTTTATTTAAAAATCCAATATTGAAATCCGTCAAATATTGAGCAATTAAATTGTTTAAATTTAATATTTGGAATTTATTGAATAATTGTGTCAGGACCCGATTTTTTCGACTTTCGAAAATTCAACATCGATACTCACTTTATGGACTGCCGAGAAATCGAACGACGGAAAACCGAACACTGAGGGTTTAAGAATAGAAAATTTTAAAATAGAAGGAAAGGAGGATAGAACAGAAAGAAAATAGACAATAGAAAATTTGAAAATAGAACGGAAAGAAAGAAAACAACAGAACAACAACAGAATCTCACAATTCGCAGCGGAACAACATATAATAATAAATGAATAATCTTTAAACAAAGAACTATATCAGTTATTACATTACATTTCATTACATCATATCATCAGAGTGTACAACAACAACAACAAACAGTGCAGCGGAAAAAGAAATACTATATAAACTAGTAATACGCCATGCCATCCAGCTTGCCTCCAGCAACTCCAAAATATCCAGAATATCCTGATAAACCTTAACTCTTGACTGCCCGTGTGGAAATTGGTGGGCACCCAGAGTTTAGGAAGGAAAACAATAAACTCCGAGTCAGTCATGTGACTGGTGTGAGAACTCAAAACAGTTTATTTATCTTTGAAAACAAAATAGAGGAATATTTTTAAATTCAATTCGCAATGCTTTTAAAAATGAGACTACCATAAGGCCTCCCGCACACACACACAATGCAAACGCAAAATCGGAGGAGATTTCTCCTTATGATAGTCAAAGATGCTTGATACGCATTTAAAATAACATTTGATATTATTATTAGTGTATAGTGTAGGAAAAATTCATTTCGAAAGTAGAATATAAATCTTAGCCAACATAGACATTTCGAACTATGCCTACTATAGCTAACTATGTTCAATAGCAGGTTACCGCCACATTCCATAGCAGGTTATACAACTAAAACCGTACAAGTCTCGTATTGTTTCTTTGGATTTCCAACGAATGATCAGGCCAAGGAACTTCCCATTGCCACATGAGAATGCCTCTGGATGGACATCCCCGAGAACCAAACCGGATCTCTACCAACACAAGGCCGGGTTACCCCTAACTGAGTAACAACTGACCGAATATGCCATCCCCCGGTCCTTTGGGACCTTTTCACCGAGCGCACGTAATCAATTCACACAATCATAACAAAGTGTTTTCAACATGAGTAAGTATCTGGGCTTCATACCATGATACCACCCTTTTCCAGAAGGAAATGCACACATCCTAAAGGGTGCTACCCCTCATAACCTTGCTGCTTCTTTCCTGTTTTGACCATTCACGGGGTGTGAGGCTCGACGAAGTCACGTCCACAAAAACATACTTTATACAAAAGCCATGCTTTGGGTCAACAAATGATCATAGAAATGATCACCAAGATAGACGATCAAATAAACGATCCTATCACAAATAATCAACACAATGATCATTTACAGCAACACTCAGCATGTCACATTACCAAATTGGGAATATATCGCTGATAACCTTCAACTACATAACCTCTAAGCTCGTACGTCTCAGAGAAGGGTGTTAAGCTAAAAGAATAAATTCTCCGCCACCAACAGAAATATATTTGAAAGAAATCGGCTTTATATCTCAACTTGTAATGTCAGACATACAATCCATACAAGTCTGTTCCGGGCTCGAACAAAACCGAAGGCACTTCTTACGAAGCCCTTGCAATCTGGGTATTCACAATCCCGGTCGAATTTCCCATCACTTAGGAGATCTCTATACCAGGAGCTACCCAGTGCAGAGACAATCGATAGGTCATCCTATCGCTTTCACAAATACTCGGTCTTCAACACCGATCTTCAAATGCAATTCACAACGACGTATCACATATTCGGAATGGGTTATACGACCCCATGGTCCTTTCCCGGTTAACCCGAATAGTGAGCGCTTATTCAAAAATAAGTGTGGCATTCACATTCAAACAAATCACATCAATTACCCATTCAAAGGGAAATATTGATAGTCGGTTATTGAACTATCAATGGATATGCACACATCACCAGTTTCCAAATAATTTTCCAAATTATTTATTTCACAAAATATCTTTACAAGATATATAATTTTCACACTTCAAAAATAAATCAATATTTATTTCTAAACAACTTCCCTTTTCATTTATAAATTCCTTAGTGAATTTATAATCCAAAATATCTATGAATATTCGATTCCAATTATTCATTTCAATATCCCTTTTCAATTTATCTTCAAAAAGATAAATTCTCAAAATATTCACTTTATATTGGAAAACATTTCCATACTTATTTATTCATAAGTAATTCACAAATTTTATTTATTTTCAACACTTGGAAAATATTCAATATACTTAAATCGAGATTAAGTATATATTTCATTCTTTAAGGAAATCATTCTCTTAAACATATTTATTTGGGCCAAAACGAATGTTGCGTAGAACATCGTTACGACAACCCAAAATCACTAGTATAGGGATTCGAAATTAAAATAGATATATAAATCCCAATACTATACAAAACATTTCCTTTCGGAAATCATTTACTATAACAACAGTGTTATAGTCCACCATTTCCTTTTATTTCTCGAAACGTCTATTTCAACAATGAATGTTGAAATCTATGGTTTCGAATCATAACACATTTAAAACATCGTTAGATCGTTTTAATTCTATTTAAAACATCAAATCCAAACCATTTTCTTTAACGTGTTATTCACTATTCAAAAATGTGAATAAACTTCGTTAACAAATCTCATCCTTTTATTCATTTTAATTCAAAGGATTATTCACTGTTTAAAAATGTGAATATAACTCCTTTAATAGGTTTCAACAAATTTTCTTATCAAAATAAGTCATTTGCGAATTTATAAAACAACGTTTATAAATTCCATTTCTATTTATTTATAAAAACTCCTTTTACAAATTCCTTTATTAACCTATTTGATTTCATATCTCAATTATAAACCAAAAGTTCATATTATAAGTCAAATACTTATAATTTATTCGTTTACAAAAATCGTTCCTTTGAACTTCATAATTATAAATCTTATAACTTATAAGATTCAATGATTTATTTAAATATATTCTTCAATAACTCCACAAAATTTATAAATCTTACTATTTATGAATTTCGTTTATAACTTCACCATTTATAATTCTATACATTTCATTCTTTAATGAAATTCATTTTCACTTCATTCAAGCACTTATAAAACTCGTTTTATAATGTCAATATTTCAATTTATAAATTTCCATTTATAAATCTCTTAATATAAATCAATTTATATTACTTTTTTAAAACGTCTTTAAATTCCTTTAAAATTTCACCACTTCGATTTATAAAATAATCAAATTTTATAAATCCTATATTTTAAACTTTTATAATATATTCAAAAATCCAATCTAAACTATTTTATAAAATCATTAGTTCATATTTCTCAAAAATTGGCTTTTAACTATAATTCACAAAATCATAATTTCTATAACTTTAAAAATCATAACGTTTATTTATTTAGAATGGATCAATTCTAAAAATATTGTATATTTTCAAAAATCACTTTATAATCATTTTGAAATCCCAAAATCTGGGTCCAATGATGCTACACACCAAATAGTCAATCACGACTACAACGACATCATATATCAATATGATAATCCATCAAATATCAAAATATCTGAAATCAAATAAAAACTGTTGAGGAATCCAGTTGAATCCCTCCAACCTGTTTTCCTGCATTCACAAACATTAGCACAATACCAATTTCGCTCCAGTACGAAATTATCGCGGTATATGGGATTTAAATATTATCCGCTTAATAACGGCGTAATAGGGTCTCATCCGCTAAAAAATACGGGAAATCAACAACTGCAATATATACATATGCCAATATATATATTGATATTATATATAATACCAATTTCACTGTTTATGAAATATTCGCGGTATATGTTTTTACTAAATAACATCCGCTTACTAACGGCGCATAATGTCTATTTTAACAATCAATAGATAACAATCATCATTCAAACATGCATTCAAATATTTTAAATCTAACTATTTAAAATAAAATCGAAACTGATTCGATTGAGTGAGAAGTTCTCACCTTGATTTTAATTTCCGTTTTAGCGATTTATTTCGAATAAAATTAAACGCGCGTTTAATTTTACCCGAAATTCTCACTAAATCCAAACGACTCCAAACCAACTCCATCGCGTAGTGCTCGACGATACGATTCCAACGCAACTGAGTTTGCATTTTTTCGACCTTGTATGAAAACGATATGAATATTTGAAGTTTACACGTATTTAAATAAACTAATTTCAACAATAACTTAAATATTTTAAACCCACACAAATCTGGGCCGTAGATCTTGCTCCAAGCCCATCAGAGCCGCACTTAGCTTCTTCCCAAACCCTTCGTTTACGCCTCCAGGTTGAAGAAATGAGGCCGAACCCATAAGCTCGATTAGGGTTTAATTATACTCCTCAATCACACGACTACACTTCATCAAACTACCACCATCACGAAGCTCAACACCTCCTCTACCCACGCCTGCCTCCCCCTTGAGCTCGGTCATGTATTGCTCCCTGATTTTCGTGCGCAAACATCAACTGTCGGCCCCCCATATCTCCCTCCACACAACACTAAACCCCATCATATCCGTATAGATTTAAAGCCCTCGTTATCCTCTACAATGTTGTAGTTAACAACTTTCATTGATTTTTGACGGATTGAAATAAATTAAAGGAAGAAGGAAACGAATTTTCAGCCCTTGGTTCAAAGTGGCGGCCTGATGAATAAAGCTAGGGTTAGGTTTTTATTTTTCTAAAATTTTGAAAGGTAGGGGCTATTTATAAGGAATTTTCGAACACTATTCATACGGAAATTCCAAACTCCGATTTACGCGCCGAAACTGACGTTCCTAGGGTTTATCCCGCGTTCCGGACACAATGGAATAGGTTTCGGAAGCTAATTCGGACATCTGTGCGAGTTATGGCAACAAACGTTCAATTTAAATTAAACCGATTTAAATCGATTTCTAGGCGTTTTAATTTGTACAGGACAAACGGTAAATCCAATTGACACGAAATTTGAAACCTTACAATAATATCACATTACGGATCCGATGAAACCGGTTTCGTCGAAATCCGAGACTTTTTGAAAAATGGCTATTTTAACTCGCCAAATTTAAATTAAAAATAATTCGATGCGTTTCGAGCTGCCACGATCAAACGATAACTCTGATTGACACGAAAATTGAAATCCGGTAATAACTAACTATTACGGATCCAATGGAACTGGTTTCGTTCAATTCTGAGACTGTTCAAAAATTGGCTATTTTACAGTCGATAATTAAATATTAAAATATTCAATTTTCACAAATAAACTTTTAATTCGATTTTAAAAGTTCTAAAATATCATTCTAACTTCAATATGATATAATAAAATTTTACAAATCATTTTCAATCATATTTAACCCAATTTTCAATTATTTCCATAATTTAACATATTAAATTATCGATTTAATTATTCAATAAAATCCAATAATTCAAAATAAATTTATTCGACTTATAAATTTCAGCTATTAATATTTAAAATAAATTAAATATTCAAATTTTAATTAATAAAAATTCTGGGTCGTTACAATCTTCCCCACTTAAAAGAATTTCGTCCTCGAAATTACAAGTAAGAAAAGTTACAGAATTTATTAACTTTCCAAAATTCAAAGTTAAACTTCTTATAATAACTTTACTAAGTTTTCAAATCATACTTAGTTATCTTTTCAAAAACAACTACTATATTGTTTAACTTTCAATTCCAAAATCAAAGTTAAAGTTTTCAAAATTTTCCAATTTTCTCAAAATTTTTCTAACGCCTTAAATTTTCGGAAAAATTCGCCATAGTCTCCTTTGCGTGGCTCGATCCGAAAAAAAAAATGACAGTATATATATCACAAATATACATCTCATCAAGTAATGAGGCATCCCGAAGGGAAAAAAGTACAAAAGTACGGTATGTAATCCGAGATATGTACCTTATATTTTATTAGCAAGCATATACGGCTAATATAGCGCGAAAGCGAGCTCCAAATGCGAAGCAAACGCGATCCGCACCTACTAAACACTCGACAAACAACATGAGAACATGCATATAGATAATAGTATCGATATACAACATATAGCAACATAATAACTATATATGCTAACATAGCAAATGCAACTAAAGCAACAAATGCAAACATCAACCAACTATCATCCATAACCTAATCAATATTCATTTATATTCTCATTAATATTCAATGAAATAGGTTTTCCATTTAATAACATTCGATTCATTAACAGTGGATGTTTATTAACATTCATTTTCAATTAGTTTATATTGACTAATCCATATTCAAGTTGGTTCACTTCCAAATCAAATTCAACTCTATTTAAGATTCATTTAACTTCCAATTGAATTTCAATTACTTTAGCTTCCAATTTCATTAACACTTAATGAATTATATACAATCAATCAACAATCAAGTAACAACCAATGTATATTAATTACAACCAAATTTCCTTTGCTTTCAATTGGTTTAGCACCATCACTTTCAATTGGTTTAATTAATTGATTTTCTTATTCAACTTCCAATAACATTAGATTTTAATGAATTAACACTTTCATTCATTATTTCATATCAATTTTATTTACATTCAATTGATTAACATTCATTTCATTAATTCAATTCAATTTCAAAAGTTGAATTTCATTTATCTTTGAATTCACTTCCATTTACAACTCATATTCATAAATATATTCAAATAATTTCACTTCTTATATATATATAAGTTTATTTCACAATTGTAAATCGCTTTAATTATAATTTGATTCTTATAATTCTTTTGCTTATACAATTATTCTTTAATTTAGATTATTCAAACAACTAAACAATCAACTTATATACACTTTAATAATTCTGAAAAATTATTCCTTTATATATAAAATATAATCAAGTAAAATTATTTCATTTACCCAATTTTAAAACAATATTGCGTCGAATTGTTCTATTCAAGTGTTTAGAAACCCCTTCGGCATAGTCTTGCGGACCACGCTGACGAAAGTTCATATGCCACTCAATAAACCAATCATCACAATATAAAACAATTTTATATTCACTAACAAATACGCTCTCATAGCTATTATTACTTTCAAACTCATTCTAGAGTACTACTGACTCTATCTCTAATGAGTAATACCCAACAGAACCATGGTTGTCGCTTAACCATATGCTCTGATACCAACTGTAAAGATCTAGGCTTTTCAACCGTCGACAGCAGTCACAACCGGTAGGCTTTTCAACCATCCCAGCCCCACCGTGGCTTACACTGGTACCCCAGACCTTGCTTTTACGGCCAGCCTCTCGACTGTCTCAGGTTACACCTAACCAACCCCCTAAAAGAGGATGTGTGGGAGTAAGAGTCTCCCGTTCGCCACCTAACCGCGAAGCGAGAACCCCCCATCACATAGCCCAAAGCTTAACAAGACTGGTGTGAGAACTCAAAACAGTTTATTTATCTTTGAAAACAAAATAGAGGAATATTTTTAAATTCAATTCGCAATGCTTTTAAAAATGAGACTACCATAAGGCCTCCCGCACACACACACAATGCGAACGCAGAATCGGAGGAGATTTCTCCTTATGATAGTCAAAGATGCTTGATATGCATTTAAAATAACATTTGATATTATTATTAGTGTATAGTGTAGGAAAAATTCATTTCGAAAGTAGAATATAAATCTTAGCCAACATAGACATTTCGAACTATGCCTACTATAGCTAACTATGTTCAATAGCAGGTTACCGCCACATTCCATAGCAGGTTATACAACTAAAACCGTACAAGTCTCGTATTGTTTCTTTGGATTTCCAACGAATGATCAGGCCAAGGAACTTCCCATTGCCACATGAGAATGCCTCTGGATGGACATCCCCGAGAACCAAACCGGATCTCTACCAACACAAGGCCGGGTTACCCCTAACTGAGTAACAACTGACCGAATATGTCATCCCCCGGTCCTTTGGGACCTTTTCACCGAGCGCTCGTAATCAATTCACACAATCATAACAAAGTGTTTTCAACATGATTAAGCATCTGGGCTCCATACCATGATACCACCCTTTTCCAGAAGGAAATGCACACATCCTAAAGGGTGCTACCCCTCATAACCTTGCTGCTTCTTCCCTGTTTTGACCATTCACGGGGTATGAGGCTCGACGAAGTCACGTCCACAAAAACATACTTTATACAAAAGCCATGCTTTGGGTCAACAAATGATCATAGAAATGATCACCAAGATAGACGATCAAATAAACGATCCTATCACAAATAATCAACACAATGATCATTTACAGCAACACTCAGCATGTCACATTACCAAATTGGGAATATATCGCTGATAACCTTCAACTACATAACCTCTAAGCTCGTACGTCTCAGAGAAGGGTGTTAAGCTAAAAGAATAAATTCTCCGCCACCAACAGAAATATATTTGAAAGAAATCGGCTTTATATCTCAACTTGTAATGTCAGACATACAATCCATACAAGTCTGTTCCGAGCTCGAACAAAACCGAAGGCACTTCTTACGAAGCCCTTGCAATCCGGGTATTCACAATCCCGATCGAATTTCACATCACTTAGGAGATCTCTATACCAGGAGCTACCCAGTGCAGAGACAATCGATAGGTCATCCTATCGCTTTCACAAATACTCGGTCTTCAACACCGATCTTCAAATGCAATTCACAACGACGTATCACATATTCGGAATGGGTTATACGACCCCATGGTCCTTTCCCGGTTAACCCAAATAGTGAGTGCTTATTCAAAAATAAGTGTGGCATTCACATTCAAACAAATCACATCAATTACCCATTCAAAGGGAAATATTGATAGTCGGTTATTGAACTATCAATGGATATGCACACATCACCAGTTTCCAAATAATTTTCCAAATTATTTATTTCACAAAATATCTTTACAAGATATATAATTTTCACACTTCAAAAATAAATCAATATTTATTTCTAAACAACTTCCCTTTTCATTTATAAATTCCTTAGTGAATTTATAATCCAAAATATCTATGAATATTCGATTCCATTTATTCATTTCAATATCCCTTTTCAATTTATCTTCAAAAAGATAAATTCTCAAAATATTCACTTTATATTGGAAAACATTTCCATACTTATTTATTCATAAGTAATTCACAAATTTTATTTATTTTCAACACTTGGAAAATATTCAATATACTTAAATCGAGATTAAGTATATATTTCATTCTTTAAGGAAATCATTCTCTTAAACATATTTATTTGGGCCAAAACGAATGTTGCGTAGAACATCGTTACGACAACCCAAAATCACTAGTATAGGGATTCGAAATTAAAATAGATATATAAATCCCAATACTATACAAAACATTTCCTTTCGGAAATCATTTACTATAACAACAGTGCTATAGTCCACCATTTCCTTTTATTTCTCGAAAGGTCTATTTCAACAATGAATGTTGAAATCTATGGTTTCGAATCATAACACATTTAAAACATCGTTAGATCGTTTTAATTCTATTTAAAACATCAAATCCAAACCATTTTCTTTAACGTGTTATTCACTATTCAAAAATGTGAATAAACTTCGTTAACAAATCTCATCCTTTTATTCATTTTAATTCAAAGGATTATTCACTATTTAAAAATGTGAATATAATTCCTTTAATAGGTTTCAACAAATTTTCTTATCAAAATAAGTCATTTGCGAATTTATAAAAGAACGTTTATAAATTCCATTTCTATTTATTTATAAAAACTCCTTTTACAAATTCCTTTATTAACCTATTTGATTTCATATCTCAATTATAAACCAAAAGTTCATATTATAAGTCAAATACTTATAATTTATTCCTTTACAAAAATCGTTCCTTTGAACTTCATAATTATAAATCTTATAACTTATAAGATTCAATGATTTATTTAAATATATTCTTCAATAACTCCACAAAATTTATAAATCTTACTATTAATGAATTTCGTTTATAACTTCACCATTTATAATTCTATACATTTCATTCTTTAATGAAATTCATTTTCACTTCATTCAAGCACTTATAGAAACTCGTTTTATAATGTCAATATTTCAATTTATAAATTTCCATTTATAAATCTCTTAATATAAATCAATTTATATTACTTTTTTAAAACGTCTTTAAATTCCTTTAAAATTTCACCACTTCGATTTATAAAATAATCAAATTTTATAAATCCTATATTTTAAACTTTTATAATATATTCAAAAATCCAATCTAAACTATTTTACAAAATCACTAGTTCATATTTCTCAAAAATCGGCTTTTAACTATATTTCACAAAATCATAATTTCTATAATTTTAAAAATTATAACGTTTATTTATTTAGAATGGATCAATTCTAAAAATATTGTATATTTTCAAAAATCACTTTATAATCATTTTAAAATCCCAAAATCTGGGTCCAATGATGCTACACACCAAATAGTCAATCACGACTACAACTACATCATATATCAATATGATAATCCATCAAATATCAAAATATCTGAAATCAAATAAAAACTGTTGAGGAATCCAGTTGGATCCCTCCAACCTGTTTTCCTGCATTCACAAACATTAGCACAATACCAATTTCGCTCCAGTACGAAATTATCGCGGTTTATGGGATTTAAATATTATCCGCTTAATAACGGCGTAATAGGGTCTCATCCGCTAAAAAATACGGGAAATCAACAACTGCAATATATACATATGCCAATATATATATATTGATATTATATATAATACCAATTTCACTGTTTATGAAATATTCGCGGTATATGTTTTTACTAAATAACATCCGCTTACTAACGGCGCATAATGTCTATTTTAACAATCAATAGATAACAATCATCATTCAAAGATGCATTCAAATATTTTAAATCTAACTATTTAAAATAAAATCGAAACTGATTCGATTGAGTGAGAAGTTCTCACCTTGATTTTAATTTCCGTTTTAGCGATTTATTTCGAATAAAATTAAACGCGCGTTTAATTTTACCCGAAATTCTCACTAACTCCAAACGACTCCAAACCAAATCCATCGCGTAGTGCTCGACGATACGATTCCAACGCAACTGAGTTTGCATTTTTTCGACCTCGTATGGAAAAGTTATGAATATTTGAAGTTTACACGTATTTAAATAAACTAATTTCAACAATAACTTAAATATTTTAAACCCACACAAATCTGGGCTATAGGATCTTGCTCCAAGCCCATCAGAGCCGCACTTAGCTTCTTCCCAAACCCTTCGTTCACGCCTCCAGGTTGAAGAAATGAGGCCGAACCTATAAGCTCATTAGGGTTTAATTATACTCCTCAATCACACGACTACACTTCATCAAACTACCACCATCACGAAGCTCAACACCTCCTCTACCCACGCCTGCCTCCCCCTTGAGCTCGGTCATGTATTGCTCCCTGATTTTCGTGCGCAAACATCAACTGTCGGCCCCCCATATCTCCCTCCACACAACACTAAACCCCATCATATCCGTATAGATTTAAAGCCCTCGTTATCCTCTACAATGTTGTAGTTAACAACTTTCATTGATTTTTGACGGATCGACATAAATTAAAGGAAGAAGGAAACGAATTTTCAGCCCTTGGTTCAAAGTGGCGGCCTGATGAATAAAGCTAGGGTTAGGTTTTTATTTTTCTAAAATTTTGAAAGGTAGGGGCTATTTATAAGGAATTTTCGAACACTATTCATCCGGAAATTCCGAACTCCGATTTACGCGCCGAAACTGACGTTCCTAGGGTTTATCCCGCGTTCCGGACACAATGGAACAGGTTTCGAAAGCTAATTCGGACATCTGTGCGAGTTATGGCAACAAACGTTCAATTTAAATTAAACCGATTTAAATCGATTTCTAGGCGTTTTAATTTGTACAGGACAAACGGTAAATCCAATTGACACGAAATTTGAAACCTTACAATAATATCACATTACGGATCCGATGAAACTGGTTTCGTCGAAATTCGAGACTTTTTGAAAAATGGCTATTTTAACTCGCCAAATTTAAATTAAAAATAATTCGATGTGTTTCGAGCTGCCACGATCAAACGATAACTCCGATTGACACGAAAATTGAAATCCGGTAATAACTAACTATTACGGATCCAATGGAACTGGTTTCGTTCAATTCTGAGACTGTTCAAAAATTGGCTATTTTACAGTCGATAATTAAATATTAAAATATTCAATTTTCACAAATAAACTTTTAATTCGATTTTAAAAGTTCTAAAATATCATTCTAACTTCAATATGATATAATAAAATTTTACAAATCATTTTCAATCATATTTAACCCAATTTTCAATTATTTCCATAATTTAACATATTAAATTATCGATTTAATTATTCAATAAAATCCAATAATTCAAAATAAATTTATTCGACTTATAAATTTCACCTATTAATATTTAAAATAAATTAAATATTCAAATTTTAATTAATAAAAATTCTGGGTCGTTACAAATTGAATAACGGGAATTGAATAACTGTTTTAATGAAAATGGTTGTTTTATAATTTGAATTTGTTAAATTTTATAAGTTCATTTTGAATATTTCAAAAGATAGTGATTTAAGAATAATCGAATTTGTTTAAATTTAATATTACAAATGTTTGAATAATTAAATTCCGAATTTGATATGATTAATTTGATATTGAAATTTAATATATGGAAATAGAGTGAATAATTGAAATTTGATTTAATATGATTCAAATTGGTTTCCAAAGTGAATGTAAGTTATATTGGGATTATAATAGAGTTAGTAAGATTTTGAAATTGGAATTTATTGGATAATTGAATAACGGGTTTAATATGATTAAAAATGATTTGTAAAATTTTATTTTATCATATTAAAGTTAGAATGATATTGTAGAACTTTTAAAATCGAATTAAAAGTAAAATTGTGAAAATTGAATATTTTAATATTTAATTGACGAGTTAAAATAGCCATTTTTCAAACAGTCTCGGATTTCGACGAAACCAGTTTCATCGGATCCGTAACGTGATATTATTGTAAGATTTCAAATTTCGTGTCAACCGGATTTACCGTTTGTCCGGTGCAAGCTAAAACGCATAAAAATTCGTTTAATTGGTTTAATTTAAATTTGATCGTTTATTTCCGTAACTCGCAAAGACGATCGAATTAGCTTCCAAACCTATTCCATTGTGTCCGGAACGTAGGGT
Source organism: Allium cepa (assembly GCA_030765085.1). Classification (NCBI taxonomy): domain Eukaryota; kingdom Viridiplantae; phylum Streptophyta; class Magnoliopsida; order Asparagales; family Amaryllidaceae; genus Allium; species Allium cepa. The sequence continues at coordinate 391,529,736 of CM060935.1, forward strand.
AAACCTTAGAAACGCCGGTCGCCGTGCGTAAATCGGAGTTCGGAAAACCCGGGATGAATAGTGTTCGTCGTTTTTCTATAAAAGCACTTCATTATTTTCTTTTTCAAAAAAAAAAGAAACCTAACCCTAAAACTAAAGCCAGCCGCCACTTATACTATTAATGGCCGAAAATCAATCTCCTTCCTCCCTCAATTTCTTCGAATCCAAGCAACAATTCCAGAAACTTTCAACATGGAACTTCTAGAATGCGTCGAGGGCTATCCATCTATATGGAGTTGATGGGGTTTCGAGTTATATGCGAACATAAATCGGGGCGCGTTCATCACCATTTCATGCGTGGGACTCGAGACGAGGGGGTGGCCGAGCTTCAAGTGGTGGCAGGCGTGGGTGGCTCATGAGATGCTCGTTCGTTTGCGTTGGTTGATCGACTTGGAAGCGATCATGGAGGGCGTAAAATTAAACCCTAGCTTGCGTGATGGGTTTGGTTATCTCGACCTGGGAACGAACGAAGATGGAAGAAAGGGGAGGGGCCTGGATTTCCTTAAGCAGGGATGGACGGCAGATGATGGATTAGGCTTAAAAATTAAAATAAAGTTGTAATTAATTTATATAAAAATTCGTGTTAACTTTAAACTATCATATCTTTGTCATAGGAGGTCGGAATTAGACGAAACTTTTTGCGTTGGAATCGTTTCGACGAGCAATACGCTGTGCAATTTGATTGGATTCGTTTGGAGCTAGTGAAAATTTCGGATAAAATTAAACGCTCGTTTAATTTTATTCGAAATAAAATGCTGGAACTGCATTGAAATCAAGGTGAGTGTTTTATAACGCTCACAACATACTGAATATCTTTATGCTAGTTAAATTTGACATTATGAAGTGTTATGAATTTTATTTGTCGTTGTTTGATAAAATTTAATTGTCATATATATTTTCATTTGAATTAACCGTTAAAATTTAAATTGACAGTCAAATCGAAATTGAAATTGAACTGCGATTAAATTACTTGACATTGATAACTATGAAATTGCCATGAATTATATTGTCTATTGGATGATGTATTTTGATGGATGTTATCGGTTGATATTTAAGTGTTTGGATGTTTATTTGCTCATATATATCCTGTTATGCATGCATATGAAACTATGATTTGATTTAAGTGATATATATTCATCCCAGACATTTAATTGAAAATCAAAATAACTTGGCCATAGGATGGAAAATTATATATGGACACCGGATTGGCTAAATTAATTATTTTTAAAATCGTCGATTTGAAATTTATTTAAATGTTTTGATTTAAAAGTTATAAATAAAATCAATTTATAGAAATCGAATTTATCGAAAAATTTGAGTTTGGAATGTTGAAATAAATTTTGGTTAAAGGAAATTGTTAAACAATTTAAGTTGAGACTTTGAGATTAAAAATCGGGATATGATTGAATTTCGAAAATTTGTTTGTTTTAAAGATTGAACATTATTTCGAGCTTTGAATATTACTAAGTAAAAGTGATATAAAAATGATATTTTGAAATCGAGCTTGGAATTGAAATCATATTTGAAATTTGGATTTAAATTTGAATATTGAAGGATAATTTTGTTAAGTGTTATAAATTGGTATTTTGAACATCAAGCTCCAAATCGATATAAATTGAAATTGAATAAATTAAAGGTGAATGTAAAATTGAATTAATTTGAAGTCAAAGTTGACGTTGATTTGAATTGAAATCGAAATTGAATCGGTAGAAGGGAAATTGAAATTGTTTTGAATTGGGAAGTTATAATTGAAATAGTTTGGTTTTCAATTTTTTAATACTTAAACTATTTTAATCTATTTTAAATCTACTTAACCCAATTTAAATTATTTAAACTAATTTATCTATTTTCAATCCATTTTAAGACTTTAAGTACTTTTAACTACTTTAATTATTTAAACTACTTTTAAACTACTTAAAACTATTTTTCTAAAATTTCAAGCTGGTCAATAAGGTGAAATGTTTATGTTTAAATCTTGAATTTAAATACGAATTGGGTTAAATGAAGTCGCAACCTAAATTGAAATTCGAAATGATCTTGAAATCGAAATGGAATATTAATGCGAAAAATGATTTTTGAAACGGAATCTTACATTTTGAATAGATATGATAATATTTTGAAATGGACTTGATTTTGAAGCGAATATGATATTTTGATATCAATTATGAATCGATTTGAAATGTAAAAGAGCCAACGGTGTAATAATACATAGTTATTAAAGAGACCGGGATCAGATATGGACATACTCTCTGTCGATACCGAACACCACTTTAATAACTATTATACGCGGAGTGTTGATCCAGAATGAAGTGGACGATTTGATGAACGCGTTGACTGAAGAAAGAGAACGATATTGGATGACCCCTGACATGACTAAAACAGGAGCCGCGCCGGGCCATTGAGGTTCGCCATCTCTAGTGGACACACTTCTTCGATACCATATCTATTGCATTTGTGATTCGATTTGGGTGCACCCTTTGATTTGGGAGTGTTGTTTCGCGGTGTTGGGGTAGCTGCTGGCTATGCTCAACATCAGTCCGGATCACGCAACTACTAGTATCCTAGTTGGTATCGCCTCATGTACCTTGTCATACTGATTATCCTATTCGCGACCACTACGTTTTGTTTTGTGTTATGCCTATGGGGTACCCTCTGATAACCACCAGTTTACGGTGGGGCTTACGGTGTTGTATAGACTATGGCATTATAAAAATGTGTTAAGGGGGATTATGGTAACGCCTTAACGCTATTTTAATACCTTTACTTTACTGTAGACATATTATAATAGCGTATTGTACTTCATAGTAGATAGTTTAACGGATCCTTAAGAGAGGGAAAATCCCGTAACATCTCTTAAGTTATTGCACGCACGTTGACACTGGATATGAGATGTCAAACCCCGTAAACATCTCTGACGCTGTTACACTCATATTTATTTACGATTGATTTAACTTACATGAGGATATTTTAGTTCTGACTCGAGTGTTTTGTCTTTTCATTACGCTCGGGTCAGACCTGAGTTTTTCAGCTTATTGAAGATCTATTCTAGAGGATGAAGGCGAAGATTTGGTACACTATTACTATTATTATCTTTGCATCATGCTGTCTGCTACATTATTTTACTTGTTCTGTTGTATATGTTTAACTCTGATAAATGTTGTATAAATAATGATCAAAGTATTGTAAACAGCTTCATGAACTGTTTATTTGACTATTATATTTTATCGTTCCACTGCCAGATTCTGTGTTGTTTCATTTCCTTTATTTCCCTCCCCTTCTTTTCTTAATTACCCCAATAACCATCTTCCCTTTTGAATGGTTTGGAACCAGCATATGTATTTGATCGTCGGTTTAAACTGTCCAAAAAGGCGGGTCGTTACAGAACCACTCCTCTCCATTCACACTCACTTCCTCCTCTTTTCAGTTCTAAAGCATCAATGGTGGGAGAGATGGGAAATTAAAACTCCAAAACCCTAGTCTTCATTAGCCAATCCAACTTCTAGCTCTAAATTCAAGAGAACCCATGGGTAAGCTTCTCTTCATCTTCTCCAACTCATTCTCTTAATCAATTTCAGAAATTCCTAAACCAAATTTTGGGAATGTTCTTCTTTTAAGCTTAGATTCAAGCTTCTTGTGTTGAGATTGAAGTGTGGTTGATCTTCCTTTGCTTTCATGCTTCTTCTTCGTTTTTTTGGGTTCGAATGTGAGATTTTTATCTCACATCTATGACTATAATTATCTTTGGTTGTTAGGTATGAATTCCTAACACTTCTTTATGTGAATTTGCTCTTGATTTGGATTGGTTTTGTGAATATTCCAATTTTTGGGTTTTTAAGTCAAGTTTGTGTGAAAATCCTTTTATGGATGTTTGATCATGTTTTGGATGATGCATCTAGGAGCATATAGGGCCGAGTTGCCGATTGGTATAAACCCTTAGAGCCAATGTTCGTCCGGTTGCATTTTGGAAGAGTTTGCTCTTCATTTGGATTAGCTGAAAAACAGCCCAGGCAAGATTCAGTCGACTGAAAAGTCTGTTCAGTCGACTGAACCTGCAACCCGAAAGTTTTCAGGCATGATTCAGTCGACTGAATCCTCTGTTCAGTCGACTGAACCTGGAAACAGAAAGTTTCCTGAACCTAGAAAGTTTCCATGTACAGGGTCAGTCGACTGAAAACTCTGTTCAGTCGACTGAACCTGCTGTTTCAGTCCAGTTTGCCTTTTTGGATTGAATTTCCAATTTAAATCGACTCGTGATGATCCTATTTATTGTTATCATTTATTATGACTTTGATGGCTCCTTTTTAGGGATTTTTGAATATCCATTTCGATGGATTCTTTATCGATTTTTTTGGAATTTATTCACGTCTTCGTATGTGAATTTTGATGATCGATTGTTCTACTATCATCTTTGTGATTTGTCACTTCAAAATATATAAAGGTTTTCAATACTAGTAGTAAATATCAAAATTCTTTCATTCAAACGATTTCAACACTATTTTATTACAAAGCTCGTTTCTTAAACCGTTTTCCAATCTATTAGTATATACAAGCCTTTACCTCACTCGTATGAGAAATCTAATTAAACGACTTAGTAAAACAAGTGGTATAAAACGCTTGCGTTTACTTCGTCGGTTAATTCTTGGACTTGTTCGATTGAATCTCTTGTGACAATTACCTAGTGGAGATCTACAATTTGTTCGTAAATATTTAAGTTAAGCTAGTGGTTATGGGACATGAAGCTAAGCTCATATATTTACTAGCTTACTGTAATTACACTTCTTGATGATCAATGACGATCATTTTTGTGATTTAGACTAGCAATGTGCGATGTCTCTTTGTCTGCGAGGGAGACTAAACCCCGTTTTGTGGAGTTTCGACTCAAATTGGTGGGGTAGCAACCCATGGTCTTCGGGCCGTTTGTGGAGCTTCGGCTCAATTTGTGATGGTTAGCAACCATGGAATTAGCGTTCCGTTTGTGATACACGTGTTGGTGAGCTTTATGCTCCCGTTTGTGATAGGCCTTTCCCCGTTTTGTTATTTCTGGATTTCTTGAGATGATTTCTAGAATTTGTGCTTCACCAATTTTCGTGATTTTCATTTATAAGTTTTATCAATATTTGTGCATTGGTGAATTTGTGCGTCATTGACTTTTGTGATTGATATTGATATTGATATAATTGTCAATATTTATGGTTTGGTGAATGAAATAAAGAGTATGACATTCCTTTTGATCCTTGAGAAGATTTTTGTGATATTGATTAATCTCTTGTTGATTTTCAATTACTTATCTATCACAGCTTGGCATTGGGATTATTATGCGTTTAGTCATACCTCTTATTCTATATCGTTTCATCCGATATTTATAGCTAGACTGATCCGTTTATTATTTTCTTATTAAATAATACTCGGGTCAGACCGAGATGTTACAGGTGCTTCAGCTTGACTTCTCACTTGGGATTGATTTCTCTGACTTTTGGCTAACTACTTAGATTAGTAGTTTATTTTGGTGTACACATTTGAGATATAGACTCTATGATGTATACTTATTCTTTTGTGTAGTTCTTGTAACTATTCTTTTGTGACAGTGTGGGTCTTGCTTGACTACTACTCTGATGAACACTTTTATGTGTTATATATATTCATATCTACTTCCGCCTTTGTGATATGAAATATCTATGACTGATTTGTGTTATGTTTATTTCTATATTTGTTTCCGAAGATTATTATAGCCAATGTGTAGTAGCTTTGAGTTTGTATCGGTGTGTCGGATTTCCTCTCGAAATCAAATGCATGTTATACTATCCGACATAGCAGTGCTCGCACAAAGCAATTGCACGGATGGTCGCTCCTCAATAGCCTTATTTTCCATGCTAGTTGACGGCATTACACCGTAGTGTCCTTGGCTAGCGTGGGTATAGAGGTGGGGCGTCACAAAGGGTATCAAATAAGACCACATCGCCAATAAACAAGAATGTGTTTATACCTTGCGATAAACAAACCATTTATAGAGAATCCAGCGATACGATAATAATGTCTAGGGTGTAGAATATAAATATTAATCATAGCTGAAATGGTTACATTGATTACATTCCAACATAATAGGAGTACAATCAAATTCAATAAGGAACGTTCGCATATTGGATTTTCCATGGAGAACAGTGAAGCCGAATCTGAACTCCATGCACAAGGATCAGAAACCACCTTTCGAGCATCGTATATCTCAAGATAAAATATACCATAAGGCAAACACAAGCGGCACAGCGTTCGAATATAAACATGAACACTGTGAACCAAATATCATCAACTCCTCCTAGCCAACAATCGATAAGTATCTCTAGATATGGAGTTGATAACATCATGACATGGGTTGCTAACCCCAAGTTATGCATCCTATCATGTCTTTAGCCATTTCAGATGTCGAGGTTACGTTCGACATCTTTCATATGGGTCTTCATCATTTGAACAGAACACGAATCCCAAATTCGATCCTCACATCTCGAAACCACACATGGATTCCCATATCTCAACAGATCTCGGAATCACACATGGATTCCCACATTCTGAATAGATCATGAAAAATTACATGTGTTCGCGCTTCTTAAACAAATCTCAAATCTCCACATAGATTCCTTTATTTAACCTCTTCTAAAACGTAGATCATGTATATGATTTTGAAGTGGTATTTGATAAGTAGAACACTTACCAAACCCGGTTTTTTCAAAACCAATTGATGAATTTTTCGGTTAACTCAATCCCGATTCTCTCAGAGCGAAAGCTAGAGACATTTCGTACCAATCCTCCTCCCTGGGTTTCCTCCTTGATATGAAATCGTGAAGCCTTTCGATAACTTCCTAAGTCAATATTAGGTCAAGTTCGATAGTCGACTGATCGAATATTCGGTATAAGATAGATGTTTGTGAATGGAAACCAAGTCTAGGTAGCTTTCCATAAATAAACACACAAAACATTATCATCATCCGAAACACAATCGAGCTACATAAATTATGACTAAGTTACTTAACTAACTCTTAATCTCTTCCATTTGATTAATCTTTTATCGATTAAACTCTTTTTTTAGTAAACTTCATTTACCTATTAAACTTCTACTTTTTCTATCTTTTTCCAAAAGATTCCTTTACTTATTATTTCCTTCAAAATATCCACTTTAAAGATCTAAGTACTTTCACAAATCAATTCAAATGGTTTAAGACTAATGTTAATTAAACATCATCACTACAACCCAACCATTTCACTTTTTCTTATCTTTAAATTATTCTTTTAAAGATCTATTTTCAATTTTATGTATAATAATAAAAGGTTAAAGATGAATGTGATTAACACATTATCATAACAAACCGAAAAAATTTCTCTACTTGTACTATCTTTACAAACCTTTGTTTAAAAGATCCAAGTATTTTCCAAACTCATTTAACCATATTTTAACACTTTAAAATATTGCCCAAGAGTTTAAAAATAGATGTTCGTAAAACATTGTTTATGACAAACCCAAAATCACTTTACTATCCTAATATCTTTAAAACTCCATTTTAAAGATCCAGTTACTTTTCAAAAGTATAATTAAATGGGTTAAAATAGGTGTTGCATAAACATTGATGCTATAAATCCAAAATTGCTTTTATGCTTTCCATTTACTTAAAACATCCTTTTAAAGTTCTAAGCTCGTATTCAGTCAAGCTCAATATAGACTAGTCAATTATCAAGTTAAAAAATGATTGCTTATACAAATTATGACTCGTACACTTAGCTCGTTTTCGACATTTCGACCTTATCTATCCCTTGCCCGGGGAAGAGGCCAGGTGAGCCAAGGCACTGGTTGCTTCTGAACACCTCCTTAATTTAAGCACCTCGCATCCGGATCTCACGAATAGAAAACTCCAAACGACTCGTCGGCTTTTAGTGTTAAGTATAGTATTAATGATTTCCATAAACAATAAGGAATCAACTCGATTAACACGTTTTCGATATTTTCCATTTAAGAGGGAAGCCCGGTAGGTTAGAGCTCTTTTGCTCCTTCCCTACTCGACATCAGTTAACTCTCCCAAATGGATAAGATTACTTAATCGGCTTATTAGTGTTAAGCATAATAGATTAATTTTCAAATAAGTAATTAGAAAATTATTTGTTTCGCCATTAAGCAATCACTAACCCCTTCCCAACCCTTTGTTTTACATTTTGTAGCACTTTACTTTCAAAATTCATAAATAAACACTAAGACATATTTAAACTTTCATTCTTTTTCATACTCAAATACATTTTATAAGAACTTTCATTAAAAGAATTAATAAAGAAAAGAATTTAGCAACCATTTAAATCACAAAAAACTAGCCAAAGCATCACATTATACAAACTTAAAACAATAAGTGACTTACTACAACATTTATAAGTGCTATTAAAAGTCCTTGTTAAAGCAATATTAAAAGCGCAATCTTTGTGATTAGTTTTGACTACTTAAACAAATGATTTAAGACTTGAAATTTTTATAGTATGTACTACCATTAGTGCACTTAAAAATCATAGAAATAAACCCCTAAGAATATCTTTTCATTTATTTACAAAAATATCTGAAAAGAGGATATTCTGAAGTGCACTTATAATGACCATTCTTCTTTCAAACGCTTTCAAACTTACTTCAGTTTAACACACAAGTTAAAAAACCATTTAAATAATAAGTCAAGGCCACACCACATGTTTAAAAGGGTGATAGTAGTGAAGTTATATATTATAAAGTTATCATTTTCTTTCAAAAGAAAAATGGGTCCAAAGTTTATAACTTTACTTAGTTAATGTCAATTTAACTTTATAATTTGCACACAACGTATATATACATGATATACACAAGCAAGATAGTGAGGTAACTCACTTAGATCCATGCCTAACCCAAGTACAAAGCTATAAGAACCAAAGAACCACCTCCTTCCATCAACACAAGCCTAAAGTCTAACCTTTAGTACTTCCAAACCAAAGGCAGCACCTTCTTCCTCCTCTTCCCAAGCTCACGGCCCATCCACGATCCCCCTATTCCTCTCACCTCCTCCCACTTATTACTTTATAATCATGCTTCCCATGATGTCTTAGGCCTAAAGCCAAAGTTTAAAAGGGATTAGGGAAGAATTGGTTAACTTTTGAAAAAGTTAGAGAGTAATTAGTCGATTAGTGCTTAAGCTCTTCCACCACCTTCAACCCTCCTACTTCACTAAGGCTGAGGAAATTATTTGTGATTATTAAGTAAACCCCTCCCATCTATTTATAGGATTCAAATGGTTAAGCATAATCTTACTCTCACCCTCTTGGAAGGCTTACCTCCCATCACATCTACTTTAGTCATTTCTCCTTTATGCACTTCTTCATTATGGCTAATTACTGTTATACCCATATCATAATATCTCTTATCGTATAGAAAGCTTCTAGATCCTTCCAAGCTTCTATGAAAAGGAGAGTGTTTAATTAGTGGCTAATGTGTTGATTAGATATTAGCTTAAGCGTTAATTATTTCCAATTTGGCTCATTTTCCTTATTTTCTCATTTTCCTAATTAGTTAGCCATAAACATGAAAATAGTTTTAGTTGCTAATTATCTCCTTAATGATTAGTTAACATGTTTAAAAAGTTTGAACAACTTCCATTGAGAAAATAGTTGTTTATCGATAAAACGATTTTCGGTCATATTATCGATATTTTTTCCAAAGTGCATAATTTCGTTAATATTTTTCCAAGACAAATCTACTATCATTGGTTATATTTTAAAAGGAGGTTAAAATGCTCGTTATATAATTTTAATAACATTTAATACAAGATTCAAATATTTAAATAATTCAGATATTTAAATACGAAGCGTACAAAATTCCGGGTCATTACATTCTCCAACACTCGGAATATTTTGTCCTCGAAATTCCAACACGAGCAATGAAAGAAACAATCACATAGCTATACTTAAAAGTATTCGGTCACTAGCATAAAACACTCATGGTTTGATCAAGTTCAAAATCCTTTCATCGTACAAGGATGACAAACAATATATTAACTATACCTTACAGCCCATAGCCTTAGGTAATTAGTTGGTAGACTATTCATGCTACCTCATAGCAAATCAAGGAGTCATCATCCGAACTCCCCATAAGCCAACAAAAAATAGCATGCAAATATACTAAAGCCTGTACGAGGTATATGAGCCATCCGTATACAATATTACATCTGATCACTTGCTCGACTACATAAATTTCACTTTCCAACTAGTACAGATCGATTGACCACTCTAGCACGGACTCCGATCAGGTTCCTTGATTAGAAACCACTGTTCTCCCGACATAGCTGTAACAACCTAGAATTTTGAACAATTTAAAAATGAAAATATTTAATTAATTTTAAATATTCGAATGATGATTGACTTGAAGTTCAAATTATCAGAATAAATTGGCGATTAAATTTAAGAATTTAATCTAGTGAAAAGTTGAATAAAATTTAAATTTGACTTTGGAGTTAAATTGAATATTTAATTTGTAATTGAAATTCAAACTAATGACTTAAAAAAAATAGTTTGGATTTACGAATTATTTTTATGTAAATTTATAAATTGATGTTGATAGTTGAACTTCAAAACATTTCTATATTTACTAAAGAAAATTTATACAAAACAAAATTGAATTCAAAATAAAAATAAAAAAATATAATAATATATAAAATAATATAATAAAAAATGAAAATAAAAGAGTACACTGCCTTATATTTTATCAGCTACAAGCACAATCTATTATCCCTAAAAACACGCCCAAATTCGTGCCTTAATCTATGCCGTAACCCACGCAAAATTCACGTCTCTCCCCTCTCTTAAATTCGAAACCCCATTCCTCTTCAAATCTTCAGAAATCAAACCGAAGAAAAAAATGGCGTCTCTCGTCTCTTCGATTCCGTGCTCCAAAAATTAGGGCTTCAGCTTCATCTTCATTCGCTCGATCTAAATGAGGGTTTCGGCTTCAATTTTTTCGCGACCGCTTCTGTGAAAGGTGAGTAAAATATCCTTACTCGCATCTAATTCAAATATGCTTGGCAGTTTGATTTGGTTTTGTTGTTGATGATTTACTTTTTGACTTCGATTTGGCTCGGTATTGATGATTTTTGACTTGGTTGGATGATTTACTTTTTACTTCGATAATACTTTATTTAACTAAAGATTTCGGCCTTGACTTTGTTTTACAACAATTCATTTTACTTGTATCAGTTTATGCAAGAGTCTAGTTATCTTGGTTCATGTATTTACTGTGCATTCATTGTTAGCCAAATTAGCTTCACTACATCTCCATTTACCTGTTACACTTGTAGCATACCATGCTGGTTCACATTGTACTCTTTGTTTTGAGTCACTCTCTACTGGGTTGTACTGGTCATTCATATTGTAGTTTGCATTGTCCAGTTTGTAGCTTGAGTACTGTAGTTTACTTTGATTCGTGTTGCATTTCCCCTATAGCACACTGGAACTTGTTTATGAAATTCCATAACCCTGGCCATTAACTGTTGGCATCGGCTTGACTTTAATCCTGTCATTTACTTGAATTAGATGTATTTGCATTGCTTTGACTTCGGCAGTAACTTTGTACATTCCTCTGTTGATATCGGCCTTGACTATATTGAACTTGATTTTTGTAGTTTTCTTTACTAACATGATAATATTTGAAGATGTTTTAAGAAAAAAAAGGAATAACCTGTTACAGTTGATTCTCTGTCATTTGTTGCTTCGGCCATTATGTCTTTGATATTATTTTTTTTATCATTTTGTTGATGATATTTTGACTGTTGAACTTGGTTTGAATTTGTTTTAAATAACTCAGAAATGATAAGTAAAAGAAGGGTCTTTTTTTAAATTGAATGAAACCTGTAACTGTTTCAGATTTCTAAAATAAAACGTACAAGTTCATCGTTTAATGGTTTATTGTTTTTGTTTTTATGTGATTTGGAATTTCAAGCATTATATAAAACTCTATCTGATATATAAATATAAATATATGATTTGAATACAAGCAAATTTATAAAAGAGAGTTAATATTAATATATATATTAGTTTCAAATTAAATTTCTATTTCAATGCAAATTCCCTTTTTTAAAAATTTTAACAAGTAATTTTAACAAGTATGTGTGTGTGTGTATATATTAAAAACAGTTAGTTCATATCTTTGGAAAAAGAAAAAAAAGAAAAAAAAGAGAAACTGATTTTAGTCTGTTTTAAACCCAGGTTTGACCTGAGTTTTTCTAAAGCAAATCCTGAATATAAACTCCAAGTTACTGTTATATGGAGTCACTACATTTCTTTGTCCGCTGATATATGCTGTTGCCTAGATTGAGTCTTGGATTGCAGACTTGAACCTGTTGTGCACTTCATATAGTGTAGCCACCTGATCATATATGTTAATTGTGTATGCATATATTATTGAATTGTTCACATAACTGCAGTATATTCGAGTCTGATATTTTGAAGGCTGCACTGTCCTATTTCATGTTGCATTTCAATGTACTTGCAGTCTGCATTTGGTTGTTGCATTCACTTGCTTATGTGGGTTCATAAATTTCAAATTTTTGCCATACTTCTGTGGCTGTATGATGGTTCTATTGTGCTGTGTTGCCAGATATTTTCGATATAGAGGCTGTTGCACTCCATTATGTGGTAGCTGTCTCACTGATGCACTTTATTTTCAATAGAACTAAGTTAATTCTCATATGCACTACAGTCATTTTTCTTGCATCTCCCATCTCTAGTCTTTGCTTCATGTAGGCAGTTCCAGTTGCAAGTGCATCTGTGAATTTGTTCTTGTTTGGGTTTTTGTTTGCACCTGCTTCTGATTCATATTTGAGGCAGTTTGCATATATGGGTAAATATGTGTTTGTGTACATATTCACTTGGTGGCATTTGTGTGCTGTTATGTTGGTTTGGCCTTGCATGAGTACTTCATTTGTGGCACTGAACTTGGTCTCTGCAGTTGCATTCATGTACACTGGTCGGGGTTTTGAAATCTCTGTCACTTGTTGATTTTGTTCTTTGGTCAGTAACCCCTTTGATTTGTGCTTCACTTCATGTTGCATTTGATTCATCATTTGTTGCCAGGTTGATTGATGTCTGCACTGTAGCTTTTGTATTGATCATTGATGCTGTATTTCTGTGTACATGTACAGTTTCATTGTTGCAGTGATATTTTGAATTTTGGTCGAGGCCATTTGCACTTGTGTTGAATCTGATTTTGATTTGACCTTGTGCACTCGAGTTGGCGAGGCAGTGCACATGTATGTACGTGTGTACTGCAGCCACACCGCCTTGATTTTATTGGTATTTCTTTTGCTTTGATGCATTGATTTCTTTGTGCATTTTATACTAGTGGCGAGGCAGTGCACGCAAGCGTGAACTGCAGCCACACGAAGTTAACATTTTATAAATGTGGCGAGGCCGTACACGCGTGTGTGCACTGCAGCCCTACCCAATCTAATGTTTTAATTGATGTTTTCTACTTGATGAAAAATTGTTTTATGTTGCCAATTCAATATATTTTGAATCGATTTTGATGATTTTGTTGTTAAATGCCGTTTAGGCAGATTTTGATTGTTTTCTAAATTATGTTCATCAATAATCCCTTCATCTATCTGCGTTGATAATTTGAATCTACTGATTTATTGTTTAAAAATGATAAGTGTTGTATTTACCGTTATCCGATTTCTTGTTAAAGGATCGGATAGGTAAATTTATATTTGACTGTCATCTAATTGCGATTTAAATTATTATTGCTTCTATGCACTAATAACCGAGTTTGAATTAGACTGACCTGTGTATTATTTTCTTTTGAATATAATACTCGGGTCAGACCCAGTATTTTACAGCTTGAAGATTTTCAGGCCGCGAAGTTAGAGAGAGTTGGGGAAATTGCTCCACTTTAGCTTTTCGAAGAATTTTTGTACTTAAAAGAAATATTCCGCTGTATAAAATTAAATGCATTGTACAAACTCTGATATATATATAAAAATTCATTTATGAGAAATATTATGATTATTCTGTGATTCTGTGGCTGTTTCTGCTTAAACTCTATAAACTGAATAACAATCCGTCATTTTGAACGTCTCAAGTTGGTTTAATTACCGACTGGAGGCGGTCAGAACGGCGGGTCGTTACAATAGTGGTATCAGAGCTTTGGTTTACACAAAGCTCAGTTTATGATGTTTAATATGAATAGTTACTAGAACCACTTTAAAGAAAATGTTTTTAAATCTAAATAAGTATGAAATTGTTTTCTTTGAAAAAATAAAAGATATCTTGAAAATTCAATTTTTTTCGAAAATTACCCTTGATAAATTTAGGATTGCGATAGTTTCTCATTCGAAAATCCATTATCGAATTATTGAGACTTATGGTAAATAAATTATAAGCGAAGTGAATTAATGAATTGGTTTGAATCAAATATTGTGAATATCTACAAAATAATAATTGGGAAATAAAATGACATTTCAATTTAGTTATAGCCAAGAGGATAATTAAACTATAACTTGGGAATTTGATTCTGAATTCTTTTGAAAATTGATTTCAAATGTTTTGAAGAACGATTTAGTGAATAAATGGATTATAAGTATTTAACTTATAATATGGACTTTTGTTATATAATTTAGTTATATAAATTGAATTAAATTAATAAAGAAGATTTATAAATCGAAGTATATAAATAGAAATGGAATTTGTAAAGATTGTTTATAAATTCGAAACCAATTGAATTTGATAAATAAAAAATAGAAGTTATTAAAGGAGATATATTCGTGATTTTGGACAGCGAATTATCCTTTAAGTTAAATATTGTGATAGTAAATGTTGGTTGGGAATTTTATCCACGATTTTGGACAGTGGATAATCCTTTAAATAAAAAGTGTAGAAACACTGAATTGAATAGATAAGCGTATTCACGATTTTGGACAGTGAATATATTATTGAATAAAACAGATTGTTTTAGGGAAGTGATATTATGAAATGAGGTTAATGTGGAAATATAAATTTAATGGAACCAAGTTGATGAATGGCTTACTAAAGAACTAGTTGATTATTTTTGAAATAGGAAGCAAATGCAAAGTTCAAATGAGATTTAAATTTCAAATTTGAAGTTGTCAACATGATAATCCATTATAGGTTTAATTAATTCAGTGATGAATTTGAATTTAAACGTGCGGAAAATTAAATTAAGTGAAAAGCTTAATATTGAAAAGTTTGAAATCGGTTTAAAACTAATATTATGAAAAGTATGAGGAATTCAAACTATGAATTAAGTTGAAGTTGAAAAAGTTAATGGTTTTAAAGATGTTTTAAAATGCATTAAGTATCGAATACATAGATTTCAACATTCATTGTTGAAATAGGCGTTTTCGAGAAATAAGGAAATGGTGGACTATAACACTATTGTTATAGTAAATGGTTTCCGAAAGGAAATGTTGTTTATAGTATTGGGATTTATATATCTATCTTAAATTTCGAATCCCTATACTAGTGATTTTGAGTTGTAGTAACGATGTTTTATGCAACATTCGTTTTGACTCAAATAAATGTGTTTAAAGGAATAATTTCCTTAAAGAATGGAATATATACTTAATTTTGATTCAAGTATATTGAATATTTTCCAAGAGTTGAAAATAAATGAACTTGTGAATTACTTATTATTAAATAAGTATGGAAATGTTTTCCAATATGAAATGAAAGGTTTGAAATTTTATCTTTTAAAGATAAATTGAAAAAATGAATATTTGAAATTTATTTCAAATGGTTAAGTTGGAAAATTATATATCTTGTAAAGATATTTTTGGGAAATTTGAACAATCAGTTCAACTTGAATATTTTCCAAAAAGATTGAATCTTGAGTTAAATTGAGTTTAACTCCGACACCAAAAACAATATAAGTTGAGCTTTGAATTTTGGATAGTCGATTGGGATTGTATGTCTAACATTGTGAATTGATGACATAGAAATTGATCTCTATTAAATATATATCTGTCGGTGGCGGAGAATTTATTCTTTTAACTTAACACCCTTCTCTGAGACGTACGAGCTTAGAGGTTATATATCGATAGACATCAATTATGTGTTGAGAATTGACGATGTAACATGAAATCTAAATCGAATGTGAAGTCGATAATGAATTGGATTATGAATGTGAATTAGGTTTGAGATAACCTTAAATTTTCAAATCGATTTAGAGGAAAATTTTAAATGAAATGGAAAATTTTGGAATCCTCTATTTGTTATGATGTGAATTGAGTTTTCGTAATTTATATATGTGAATGTAATAATTCGAAAACCATCAGTTTGGAAAGTCATTATTATGAAAAGTCCTATGCAAGTTTACATAGGTATGATATGTACGAAATGTGAAATGAAGTACTATATGTATATGCCATATATTTTCTAAAAACTGAGGATATGGAAATGTACCTTCCATTTATTATTTGTGAAGGTGATTGGAACTCGGTGGAGTGTCCATTGGAAATCGTAGCTACGTAGAATTTCCATTAGTGGAATGTCCATTGGGACTAACTGGAATCCCCCACGATGGATCATCGTGTTTGGGATTATGTGAATTGAAGCTGGCGTAATTCGTGGGGCGTGATGCCTACAGTTACAAGCGATTCCACTGGGATAGTGGCGCAACCGCCGTGTAAACTGCGATCTAGAGGCCGAAGCGTAATTTGAGGGGCGAGATGCCTACAGTCACGAGCGATTCTACTGGGATAGTAGCGTAACCGCCATGTGAACCGCAATCTATGGCAACAACCATGGCGAAATTCAAGAGAGATGTGAAAACTACAGTTACAAGCGATTCTACTGGGATAGTAGCGTAACCGCCGGGTAAACTGTGATCCATGGGGGAACGTGCTTTCCATATCCATTTTTAAAAGAATTTTTAAAAAAGTATTTTCACTGGAAGTTGAAGCAAGTATATTTAGTACTTGGAGATTTTTAGACTTGCGCCTGGCCAGCGTATGCCTAAAGTCTGTGAGAACGAAGATGGACTTGTTAAACTTCGAGTTATCAAGTATTTTCAAACTTTAAATAGAAAATCGATAATCTGAAATTAGAATTACATAATTCTAACCTAATGAATTAAGGAAGAAGATCTTTAAAATATCTTGAAAGCACACAGCTTTGGAAAAGATATAATATGCAAATATTTAGCATGAAAGATTTCAAGTTT
Source organism: Allium cepa (assembly GCA_030765085.1). NCBI lineage: Eukaryota > Viridiplantae > Streptophyta > Magnoliopsida > Asparagales > Amaryllidaceae > Allium > Allium cepa. The sequence continues at coordinate 391,546,990 of CM060935.1, forward strand.
AAAAATCTGAGTTTTGTAAGTCAAAAATTTGGTAAAAGACTTTTGTGTCTTGATTATTGAAATCAATGAACAAAACAGCTGAGATAAATAAATGGAATGAATCCTATACTTATTTATATGTTTAGAACTTAGTAAATTGAGTAGGGTATAAATATCGGTGAGATTTTAGCAATCGTTTTTCCTAACTTATAATTTCGGGACGAAATTCTTTAAGGAGGGAAGATTGTAACAACCCAAAATTTTGAACAATTTAAAAATGAAAATATTTAATTAATTTTAAATATTCGAATGATGATTGACTTGAAGTTCAAATTATCAGAATAAATTGGCGATTAAATTTAAGAATTTAATCTAGTGAAAAGTTGAATAAAATTTTAATTTGACTTTGGAGTTAAATTGAATATTTAATTTGTAATTGAAATTCAAACTAACGACTTAGAAAAAATAGTTTGGATTTACGAATTATTTTTATGTAAATTTATAAATTGATGTTGATAGTTGAACTTCAAAACGTTTCTATATTTACTAAAGAAAATTTATACAAAACAAAATTGAATTCAAAATAAAAATAAAAAAATATAATAATATATAAAATAATATAATAAAAAATGAAAAGAAAAGAGTATACTGCCTTATATTTTATCAGCTACAAGCACGATCTATTATCCCTAAAAACACGCCCAAATTCGTGCCTTAATCTATGCCATAACCCACGCAAAATTCACGTCTCTCCCCTCTCTTAAATTCGAAACCCCATTCCTCTTCAAATCTTCAGAAATCAAACCAAAGAAAAAAATGGCGTCTCTCGTCTCTTCGATTCCGTGCTCCAAAAATTAGGGCTTCAGCTTCATCTTCATTCGCTCGATCTAAATGAGGGTTTCGGCTTCAATTTTTTCGCGACCGCTTCTGTGAAAGGTGAGTAAAATATCCTTACTCACATCTAATTCAAATATGCCTGGCAGTTTGATTTGGTTTTGTTGTTGATGATTTACTTTTTGACTTCGATTTGGCTCGGTATTGATGATTTTTGACTTGGTTGGATGATTTACTTTTTACTTCGATAATACTTTATTTAACTAAAGATTTCGGCCTTGACTTTGTTTTACAACAATTCATTTTACTTGTATCAGTTTATGCAAGAGTCTAGTTATCTTGGTTCATGTATTTACTGTACATTCATTGTTAGCCAAATTAGCTTCACTACATCTCCATTTACCTGTTACACTTGTAGCATACCATGCTGGTTCACGTTGTACTCTTTGTTTTGAGTCACTCTCTACTGGGTTGTACTGGTCATTCATATTGTAGTTTGCATTGTCCAGTTTGTAGCTTGAGTACTGTAGTTTACTTTGATTCGTGTTGCATTTCCCCTATAGCACACTGGAACTTGTTTATGAAATTCCATAACCCTGGCCATTAACTGTTGGCATCGGCTTGACTTTAATCCTGTCATGTACTTGAATTAGATGTATTTGCATTGCTTTTTGACTTCGGCAGTAACTTTGTACATTCCTCTGTTGATATCGGCCTTGACTATATTGAACTTGATATTTGTAGTTTTCTTTACTAACATGATAATATTTGAAGATGTTTTAAGAAAAAAAAAGGAATAACCTGTTACAGTTGATTCTCTGTCATTTGTTGCTTCGGCCATTATGTCTTTGATATTTTTTTTTGTATCATTTTATTGATGATATTTTGACTGTAGAACTTGGTTTGAATTTGTTTTAAATAACTCAGAAATGATAAGTAAAAGAAGGGTTTTTTTTTAAATTGAATGAAACCTGTAACTGTTTCAGATTTCTAAAATAAAACGTACAAGTTCATCGTTTAATGGTTTATTGTTTTTGTTTTTATGTGATTTGGAATTTCAAGCATTATATAAAACTCTATCTGATATATAAATATAAATATGTGATTTGAATAAAAGCAAATTTATAAAAGAGAGTTAATATTAATATATATATTAGTTTCAAATTAAATTTCTATTTCAATGCAAATTTCCTTTTTTAAACAATTTTAACAAGTAATTTTAACAAGTATGTGTGTGTGTGTGTATTAAAAACAGTTAGTTCATATCTTTGGAAAAAGAAAAAAAAGAAACAAAAGAGAAACTGATTTTAATTTGTTTTAAACCCAGGTTTGACCTGAGTTTTTCTAAAGCAAATCCTGAATATAAACTCCAAGTTACTGTTATATGGAGTCACTACATTTCTTTGTCTACTGATATATGATGTTGCCTAGATTGAGTCTTGGATTGCAGACTTGAACCTGTTGTGCACTTCATATAGTGTAGCCACCTGATCATATATGTTAATTGTGTATGCATATATTATTGAATTGTTCACATAACTGCAGTATATTCGAGTCTGATATTTTGAAGGCTGCACTGTCCTATTTCATGTTGCATTTCAGTGTACTTGCAGTCTGCATTTGGTTGTTGCATTCACTTGCTTATGTGGGTTCATAAATTTCAAATTTTTGCCATACTTCTGTGGCTGTATGATGGTTCTATTGTGCTGTGTTGCCAGATATTTTCGATATAGAGGCTGTTGCACTCCATTATGTGGTAGCTGTCTCACTGATGCACTTTATTTTCAATAGAACTAAGTTAATTCTCATATGCACTACAGTCATTTTTCTTGCATCACCCATCTCTAGTCTTTGCTTCATGTAGGCACTGCCTGTGTGCAGTTCCAGTTGCAAGTGCATCTGTGAATTTGTTCTTGTTTGGGTTTTTGTTTGCACCTGCTTCTGATTCATATTTGAGGCAGTTTGCATATATGGGTAAATATGTGTTTGTGTACATATTCACTTGGTGGCATTTGTGTGCTGTTATGTTGGTTTGGCCTAGCGTGAGTACTTCATTTATGGCACTGAACTTGGTCCCTGCAGTTGCATTCATGTACACTGGTCGGGGTTTTGAAATCTCTGTCACTTGTTGATTTTGTTCTTTGGTCAGTAACCCCTTTGATTTGTGCTTCACTTCATGTTGCATTTGATTCATCATTTGTTGCCAGGTTGATTGATGTCTGCACTGTAGCTTTTGTATTGATCATTGATGCTGTATTTCTGTGTACATGTACAGTTTCATTGTTGCAGTGATATTTTGAATTTTGATCGAGGCCATTTGTACTTGTGTTGAATCTGATTTTGATTTGACCTTGTGCACTCGAGTTGGCGAGGCAGTGCACATGTATGTACGTGTGTACTGCAGCCACACCGCCTTGATTTTATTGGTATTTCTTTTGCTTTGATGCATTGAATTTTTTGTGCATTTTATAATAGTGGCGAGGCAGTGCACGCAAGCGTGAACTGCAGCCACACAAAGTTAACATTTTATAAATGTGGCGAGGCCGTACACGCATGTGTGCACTGCAGCCCTACCCAATCTAATGTTTTAATTGATGTTTTCTACTTGATGAAAACTTGTTTTATGTTGCCAATTCAATATATTTTGAATCGATTTTGATGATTTTGTTGTTAAATGCCGTTTAGGCAGATTTTGATTGTTTTCTAAATTATCTTCATCAATAATCCCTTCATCTATCTGCGTTGATAACTTGAATCTACTGATTTATTGTTTAAAACTGATAAGTGTTGTATTTACCGTTATCCGATTTCTTGTTAAAGGATCGGATAGGTAAATTTATATTTGACTGTCATCTAATTGCTATTTAAATTATTATTGCTTCTATGCACTAATAACTGAGTTTGAATTAGACTGACCTGTGTATTATTTTCTTTTGAATATAATACTCGGGTCAGACCCCGTATTTTACAGCTTGAAGATTTTCAGGCCGCGAAGTTAGAGAGAGTTGGGGAAATTGCTTCACTTTAGCTTTTCGAAGAATTTTTGTACTTAAAAGATATATTCCCCTGTATAAAATTAAATGCGTTGCACAAACTCTGATATATGTATAAAAATTCATTTATGAGAAATATTATGATTATTCTGTGATTCTGTGGCTGTTTCTGTTTAAACTCTATAAACTGAATAACAATCCGTCATTTTGAACGTCTCAAGTTGGTTTAATTACCGACTGGAGGCGGTCAGAACGGCGGGTCGTTACAATAGCCATATAACATGATTTAAAACTTTAGGATCTTAACAAGAATATGTATCAAGGGTTCGCCGTTAAGAATCTAGTGAAAAATCCTTGTTCGGCCCGATGCAGACCACCTCGAAATCATGTACTCGAATATTAGATCAAGAACAATTATGTGAATTGAATGATCTAAGCATAACTTACATATTTATCCTATTGGTTTCTTAACTACACCAATATCATTTTAATCATATTCATTTATCCAAATAGTATGTCATTAATACTAAGATCGTTTATGAATCATCTTATAGAACATAACTTCAAGTTCATAAACGTTTTATAACTTAAGTTCATACTCATATAATACTCCATTGCATCCTAAGTGTATATACAAACATCAAATTTGTTTTACTTAACTAGAATGTTTAACAAATTTAAACTTTTTTAACTTTCTATCTTCTCAATTCAAGTGTTATATATAAACTCAACTTTTATATTTCCAAACACGTTCCATACCCATCCAGAAGTTCTCGACTATCCAAAATCATTGAAAATCCATTTCATTTTAACAAATGAAAACTACCAAACAACATATCATATCATGATGCACATCCGCACTTTTCAAATGCATAAGCTATATGTGTCCATGAAATACCTCAACAAGTAAACCTTTAGAACTAAACGCCGGTTTTGTTTTCAAATCATTTTGAAATAATATGTACATATAACTTTTGTATATTAAGTCATACTTTAAATCAAAACTATTTTACAAAAACAACTTTGTAGCATCCCGCACTTAGAAACCAAAAAATGAATGTCAATAATGTTGAAGTCATCACCCGAATTATTTTCAAGTGACAAAAGTGAGTTCATTACACAACTTATGCCTTTTGGACTTGACCAAAATCATTCCAAATGGCATCAAATACTTCGTAAATGTTACTAAGTACCATGATCTCAATTTGAAACCAATTTCCTAAATACTTACTTCCTAATAATACTACTATTATTTTCCCAAAATATCTTGATAAACATATTCAAAGGTCACAGGGATTTAGGTTCTCAAATTCTTTATTAAAATCCTCTTCGTTTATAGGCTATATATACAGTAGCTTTCTTATTAATTCAGAAATGTACACCTTTGTTATAATAAACACCTAACATTATCATAGAATGCCTTATAATCAAATCGTGAAACCTAATTAACAAGGCGTTCATATTTAACATTCCCTCAAATTTACTATCTACCCAACCCTTATTGTAAGAAGGTAAATTTCATAATAATCAACAAACTATATTAAATGCTCATAAACTGGCCAAGCATAAAAAATCACATAGTAATTGATAATAATAGAATATTATCATTTCCTAGCAACAACCATGTCATAAATAACTATATTAACTTGTTGAAATTGTATTCCTTTTTTATAAAATATAATCGTAGGTCAAATTATTTCATTTACCAATTTCAAAAATAATACTATGTTAGTTTGCTCTGTTCAAAAGTTTAGAAATCCCTATCGATATCATGGCGTCTCATGCACCGACCAAAATTCATAAACCACTCATCATACCAATAAACACAGTATAAAACATTTTTAGAGTACTAACAAATACGATTTGATATGAACAGTATACTCGACTCATGCTAAGGCATTCCATTACCCTATATCTCAATGAGTCATACCTACCCAGCCAAGGTTCTCGCTTAACCTTTAACTCTGATACCACATGCAATGACTCGCCTTTTCGACCCTTGAATGTCGACATTAATACATCCACTGTATTCCCAAGTGCCGAAAAGAAATTTTTTAGCATAAAATTGAAAGCAAAAGGAAATAAAACAAGGAAGAAGGAACAAATACTAGAATCTCATAATGGAACGATCATATATAATATCAAATTAGAGTATAAACTGTCATCCTAAGATACAAAGTTTTCAGAGTTACAGTAATCAGCCCGACAGTTATAACAACCTGCCCTAACAAATGTTGATGATACACAAAAAGTAATGTAGCAGAAATAAATACCACGATAGGTAGAACTCCAACTCTTCCTCGGAATCTCCAAAGCATTCAAAGCTAAATCTGGAAACATACACGGGGCTGAACCGAGCATTATAAAAATAACACGTGGATTAGTCTGGTAAACCAGCATGAGAAACCCAAATCATACAGATTTATTATATCTTAAAACCCTTCAAAATAAGGGTATCATGTAAGACCACGCCACCGATAAACACGGATGGGTTTTTACCATACGATAATCAAACCATTTATAGAGAATGCAGTGGTACTATAATAATGTCTAAGGTGTAGAATATAAATATTAATCATACCTGAAATGTTACATTGATTACATTCCAGCATAATAGGAGTATAATCAAATTCGATAAGGAACGATTGCATATTGGATTTTCCATGGAGATCTCTTCGAGGAAGCCGAATCCGAACTCTATGCACAAGGATCAGAAACCACCTTTCGAGCATCATATGTCTCTAGATAAAATATAGCATAAGGTAAACACAAGTGGCCCAGCGTCAAAACATAAACATGAACAACGTGAACCAAATATCATCAACTCTTCCTGGCCAACAATCGATAAGTATATCTAGATATGGCGTTGATAACATCCTAACATGGGTTTCTAACCCCCAGGTTATGCATCCTACTTTGTCTTTAGCCATTTTCAATGTCGAGGTTACGTTCTGCATCTTTCACTCAAGTCTTCATCACTTGAACAGAACATGAATCAAAAATTGGATCCTCACATCTTGAAACCACATGTAGATTCCCGTATCTCAACAGCCCTGGGATCACACATGGATTCGCACATCCTGAATAGACCATGAACAGTTATATGTGTTTGAGCATCTTAAAAATATCTCGAATTTCCACATAGATTCCCTTCTTTAACCGTTTCTAAAACATAGATCATGTATATGATTTTGAAGTGGTATTTGATAAGTAGAACACTTACCGATCCCTGTTTCTTCAAGACCAATCGATAAATTTTCTGGTTAACCCAATCTCTATTCTCTTAGAAGTAAGCGAAAGATAGAGAAATTAGTACCAATCCTTCTCTCTGGGGGTTCTTAATGATATGAAATCATGAAGCCTTTCGATGATTTCCTAAGTCGGTATTAGATCAAGTTCGATAGTTGACTGATCGACTATTCAGTATAAGATAGATGTTTGTAAATAGAAACCAAGTCTAGGTCACTTTCTATAAATAAACACACAAAACACTATCGTCATCCAAAACACAATCAAGCCTCATAAATTATGACTAATTTGCTTAAGTAACTCTTAATCTCTTCTATTTGATTAATCATTTTACCGGTTAAAACTCTTTTATTAGTAAACTTCATTTACCTAATAAACTTCAACTTTTTCTATCTTTTCCCAAAAGATTCCTTTACATATTATTTCCTTCAAAATATCCATTTTAAGGATCTAATTACTTTCACAAATCCATTCAAAAGGTTTAAGACTAATGTTAATTAAACATCTTCACTACAACCCAACCATTTCGTTTTTTCTTATCTTTGAATCATTCTTTTAAAGATCTATTTGCAGTTCTATGTACAATCAAAAAGGGTTAAGATGAATGTCATTAACACATTTTCATAACAAACCCAAACCATTTCCCAAACTGTACTATTGTTACAAACCTTTTTTTAAAGATTCAAGTATTGTCCAAACTCATTTAACCATATTTTAACACTTTAAAATATTGCCCAAGAGTTCAAACACAGATGTTAGTAAAACATTGTTTATGACAAACCCAAAATCACTTTACTACCCCGTTATCTTTAGAACTCCATTTTAAAGATCCAATTACTTCTTAAAAGTATAGTTAAATGGGTTAAAGCAGATGTTGCACAAACATTAATACTATAAACCTCAAATTGCTTTTATACTTGCCATTTACTTTAAAACATCCCTTTAAAGTTCTAAGCTCGTATTCATTCAAGTTCAATATAGACTAGTTAACTATCAAGTTCTAAAAATGATTGCTTATACAAACCATGATTCGTAAACTTATCTCGTTTCCAACATTTAAACCTTATCTATCCCTCGCCCAGGGAAGAGGCCAGTTGAGCCAAGGCACTAGTTGCTCCTGAACATCTCCTTAGTTTAAGCACCTCACATCCGGATCTCACGAACAGAAAAATCCAGTCGACTCATTGGCATTTAGCTTTAAGTAAAGTATTAATGATTTCTGTAAACAATAAGGAATCAACTCGATTAACACATTTTTGACATTTTCCACTTACCTATTCCTCGGTTAAGAGGGAAGTATGGTAGGTTAGAGCTCTATTACTCCGTCCCTGCTCGACATCAATCTTAACTCTCACAAATAGATAAGAATACATCGTCGACTTATTAGTGTTAGGCATAATCGATTACTTTTCGAATAAGTAATTAAAAAAGTATCTATTTTTCCATTAAGAAATTACTAACCCCTTCCGATCCCTTTTTTCTACAATTTTGCAGCACTTCACTTTCAAAATCCGTAAATAATTGTTAAAACTATATTTAAACTTCCATTATTTTTTTTTCATACTCAAATACATTTTATAAGAACTTCCATCAAAAGAATTTATGAAAAAATTAATTTAGAAACCATTTAAATCACAAAAATCCAACCAAAGCATCGAATTTTACACACTTAAAACAACAAGTGACTTCCTACAGCATTTATAAGTGCTATTAAAAGTCCATGTTAAAACAACATTAAAAGAACAATCTTTGTGACTAGTTTTAACCACTTAAAAAAATGTTTTAAGACTTGAAATTATTATAGTAAGTACTACCATTAGTGTACATAAAAATTATAGAAATATGTCCCTAAGAATATCTTTTCATTTATTTATAAAAATTCCCAAAAACAAGATATTCGAAAGTGCAATTATAACAACCATTCTCCAATCAAACACTTTCAAACTTACTTCAATTTAAAGTTAAAAAACCATTTAAATATCAAGTCAAGGCCACACCACATGCTTATGAGTGTGATAGAAGTGAAGTTATATATTATAAAGTTACCATTTTCTTTCAGAAGCAAGATGGGTCCAAAGTTTATAACTTTACTTAGTTAATGTCACTTTAACTTTACAATTTGCACACAACATATATAAACACAATATACACAAACAAGATAGGGAGATAACTCACTTAGATCCATACCTAACCTAAGCACCAAGTTACAAGAACCAAAGCACTACCTCCTTCCATCAATACAAGCCTAAAGCCTAACCTTTAGCACTTCCAAACCAAAGGCACCACCTTCTTCCTCCTCATCCCAAGCTCACGGCCCATCCATGGATCTCCCTCTTCCTCTCACCTTCTCTAACTTATTACTTACTAATCATGTTTCCTATGATTTCTTAGGCCCAAAGCCAAATTTTAAAAGAGATTAGGGAAGATTTGGTTAACTTTTGAAAAAATTAGAGAGTAATTAGTGGATTAGTGCTAAAGCACTTCCACCATTTTCAACGCTCCTACTTCATCTCAAGCTTAGGAAATAATTTGTGATTATTAAATAAAGCCCTCCCATCTATTTATAGGCTTCAAATGGTGAAGAATAAGCTTACTCTCACCTTCTTGGTCGGCTTACCTTCCATCACATCTACTTTAAGCCATTTCTCCTTTATAGTTAATTACTCTTATACCCTTCTCATAATATCTCTTATCTTATAGGAAGCTTCTAGAACCTTCCAAGCATGTATGAAAAGGAGAGTGTTTAATTAGTGGCTAATGTGTTGATTAGACATTAGCTTAAGAGTTAATTATTTCCATTTTTTCTCATTTTCCTTATTTGCTAATTTTCCTTTTTTTTAGCCATGAACATGAAAATATTTTTAGTTGCCAATTATCTCCTTAATGATTAATTAACGGGTGTAAAAAGTTTGAACAACTTCCATTGAGAAAATAGTTGCTTATCGAAAAAACGATTTTCGGACATATTACCAAAGTGCATATTTTTGTTAACATTTTTCCAAAACAAATTTTCCATCATTAGTTATTGTTTAAAAGGAGGTTAAAATATTTATTAAATTATTTTAATAACATTTAATCCAAGATTCAAATATTTAAATAATTTAGATATTCAAATACGAAGTGCACGAAATTTTGGGTCATTACATATGATTATAGGTAAAAATAAAAATACATCCACTTAGCTTACCGCAATTCCTATGATCGGATAATCTAAGCTGTAATACCAAATGCAAAAACCTACACGTTAATGGGCCCGAATTTCGACTAAATCAAAATCCATGTCCATTAGGCTATGGATCATTGGTTTTAGTAACATGTAATAAACACAAGTATATCAAAGAATGATCAATATAAAATAATGGCAGCATAGGAAAATATAATAGAATATAGATACTGACTAAGGCTACTACTTGGAACCAATATTATTCCATGTGTATCTATTTTCCTTGCCAGCGCCGAGCATGAAGGAGAAGGTTTATTTATCGTTCTGGCCTTGCACTAGTAGTATATCCCTCTAAATCTATCATGTGGGTTGTAAGGGGGTTAGAATAGCATTCTAGCGACTAGAAAATTAGATACCTTACCCTTACCACTAATTTATGTTAATTGATTTCTAATTAAGTATTATGTCTAGTGTTCAAGGTTATTTCGTCCAATCTTATATGCGAATACAATATATCCATAAAACCCTTCTTTAAGGTATAACTATATATATATATATATATATATATATATTCATCTACATAAATAAGCGTTATATTTTCCTAAAAGTAACTATCGACCACTTAATACTTTTTATATAGTAAGGAGGCAGACCCATGACCATTTAATACCTCAACCCCAAAGCGGGATCTCCATAAGGTAATCACTAGTCAGTCGGCCCTAGCTAGAAATACTAGTAATCCCTAGATACTGCTTTATAATTTAATTGTTGTATTAATAATGCTTCTCAAAGACTCCTCTAAGGGTCAACTAGCCCACCTTCTCCAAACAAACAATAAATAATGAATAAAACTTTAAGGTCTTTGTGATCCCATATAGATTCTATACTAGTAGGAAGCGAATCCTTCATGGCTTAACCTAAGTCCTTTCCACTGACCACTTGGGATCGCTACTAGTCATAGCCTATATGCCAGTCTTACTACTAGATATTTATGTAACAAAAATACTGACATGATCGTGAAAACCTCTCACGGTTGAAATCCTATTCAAACTAACCTAATGTAAATCAAGGAGAATGTTGATTCCAGTTACTTAATACCTCTAAATATAGTCGAAGAAGGCCTCATTTCCCTAAAGGTACTAAGCCATTTGTACTTCAAATTTGACGTGAATCCTTAGTATATTTTCCCTTTACCTATATACAAATGCATATTCATTACCTATGGGTTCTTTGGTTAGGGATATCCCATATCAGTATTAAGTATACTTAACTATTGGTAGCCTCTAGGCAAATAATAGACTTCTATCGTATAACTCTACCGACCTCACATCCGAACTCATTAAAACGAACCAATCATCCTAAGCCTAAATGTTGGGATAGGCCTGCTAATTTGCGCTCATTCTAAGGTATAATTAAGGCTATATAATTTCCTACTATGAAAATTGCATTGCCCACTGCATGTATTTACTAGTATTAACACTTATTCACTTTGTAATTATTCATATTATATACACTTATTCCCCATATTCCCAATTTCCTTTTTATATCTAATAAATTTGAATTGTACATAATTAATGATCATTATTATCAAAATTGGACAATGTCTAGTGACATTCATTTACTCGTTTCAACTTATTATGCCTATTTCATTTTCCCATAAATTCCATATCAAATATTTAATCAGACTCATTAAATGCGTTTGTATCCCCATTTCATTCCTTTAACTCCATATAAACTATAAAGTTGTTGCCCCTTAAATTTGTAGTCATTTTCCATATATTTTGGAGTTAACTATTTCTTCCTTTTTCAATCTCCTAATCCTATAATTTGCACTATATAACTAGTCATACTAATTATAGCTAATATGAGTATTAACACATATTTATTTATTACGCTAGGTATATTTATATTCTAAATCAGTAGGCATGGTGGGGTGTGTGTGTGTATGTATGTATGTACATATATGTGTGTATGTATTCCTATCTCTAACTATTAATTTCTACATTTAGGATTGTTTGAACACATATGTATGTGTACATTCTATATGGAACATTCATTTCGTATTTTAATTTATTAGAGCTATCCATCCCTAAAAAAGGATTATCGTTATAATTTTCCTTATACTATCCAAAAATTAGACTTTGTATCCATTTGAAATTACAAGGAATTATCACTTTTCTTTTATTCAAATAGGCAGCGCAAACTATGGGAAAGAACACCCATGCTTTACACATCTCTTTCAGTTTTTGTATTCCTTATTATTTCAAACAACGCCATTTTTATGCATAATTACAAGATTATATAATTTATGAAAATTACATGGAAATAGATATAACTAAATATTACCCTAATCCCAAAAAATTAAAACATAGAAATTCACATTCTAAGTCAAATTAGGCCAATCCAGTTTAATACTGCACTTTACAACCAAACTATAAATCTAGAATAAACTTTATAATTTTGCCAACATTCTCATTCTAAGGACCGATTTACAATTTTTAGATTAGGATGTGCATTCTTATACCAATTACCTAACTTACGGAGTATGTAGGCATGGTTTCAACTAATTATGTTCTTTTTAAGACTACAATTCAGTAAATCTAACATAGGCAGAATATTTCAATAAAACTCAAGGATATAAATTTAAGTGCTATACATAAATCATATAATTTCTCACACGCCTTTCGAGTTAATATGAATCCATTCCTTTAGGTTGATTTCCTTTCCATTCTAATCTAAAAGAGTATATATAACAAGATATATATATATATATATATACACACACACTATTAGAATCACAGATTTGAGAAGAGATTTGGAGTTAAGGGGAATGTAGATTATGATATAGAAGTTACCTTTTACTTTGCAGATTGATTCACTCCTTCTTTTCTTCTCTTTTATTTTCCGTCATTCTTTGATATATATATATATATATATATATATATATATATATTTATAGTTTCTAGGAATAGTGTAACGTACGCGGATTTTCGTTCTTCGAAAAACCGACATCGATACTCACTTTATCGACTGCCGAGAAATCGAAGGCCGGAAACACGGAATGTTATGGGTTTTAAAAAAAATTTAAAAAAAGAAAAAGAAAGAAGAAGATAGAAATAGAGAAAACAGAGAAAAAGAAAATTTGAAAATAGAAGATAGAAGAATTTTAAAAATAGAACGAACAGAAAGGAAACAACAGAACAGAAAGAACAACATCAGAATCTCACAATTCGCAGCGGAACAACATATAATAATAAATGAATAATCTTTAAACAAAGGACTATATCAGTTATTACATTATCATCATATTACATCACATCATATCATCAGAGTGTACAACAACATACATCAACAAACAGCGGAAAAAGAAATACTATATAAACTAGTAATACGCCATGCCATCCAGCTTGCCTCCAGCAACTCCAGAATATCCAGAATATCCTGATAAACCTAACTCCTAACTGCCCGTGTGGAAATTGGTGGGCACCCAGAGTTTAGGAAGGAAAACAATAAACTCCAAGTCAGTCATGTGACTGGTGTGAGAACTCAAAACAGTTTATTTATCTTTAAAATCAAAATAGAGGAATATTTTTAAATTCAATTCGAAATGCTTTTAAAAATGAGACTACCATAAGGCCTCCCGCACACACACACATGCAAACGCAGAATCGGAGGAGATTTCTCCTTATGATAGTCAAAGATGCTTGATACGCATTTTAAATAACATTTGATATTATTACTAGTGCATAGTGTAGAGAAAATCATTTCAAAAGTAAAGATATAAATCTTAGCCAACATACGACCATTATCGTATGCCTACTATAGCTACTATCCAAACAGTGGTGACCACCATAAGTGAATAGCAGGTTCTACAACTAATACCGTACAAGTTTCATATTGGGAATTGGATTTCCAACAAATGGTCAAGCCAAGGAACTTCCCATTGCCACATGAGAATGCCTCTGGATGGACATCCCCGAGAACCAAACCGGATCTCTACCAACACAAGGCCGGGTTACTCCTAACTGAGTAACAACTGACCGAATATGCCATCCCCCGGTCCTTTGGGACCTTTTCACCGAGCGCTCGTAATCAATTCACACAATCATAAAGTGTTTTCAACATGAGTAAGTATCTGGGCTCCATACCATGATACCACCCTTTTCCAGAAGGAAATGCACATATCCTAAAGGGCGCTACCCCTCATAACCTTGCTGCATCTTTCCTGTTTTGACCATTTCCGGGATGTGAGGCTCGACGAATTCACGTCCACAAAAACATACTTTATACAAAAGCCATGCTTTGGGTCAACAAATGATCAACACAATGATCACAAGGATAGACGATCAAATAAACGATCCTATCACAAATAATCAACACAATGATCATTTCAGCATCACTCAGCATGTCACATTACCAAACTGGGAATATATCGCTGATAACTTCAACTATATAACCTTTGAGCACATACGTCTCAAAGAAGGGTGTTAAGCAAAGAATAAATTCTCCGCCACCAACAGAAATATATTTGAAAGAAATCGGCTTTATATCTCAACTTGTAATGTCAGGCATACAATCCATACAAGTCTGTTCCGGGCTCGAACAGAACCGAAGGCACTTACAAAGAAGTCCTTGCAATCCGGATATTCACAATCCTGATTGGATTCACCATCACATATGGAGAACTCAATACCGGAGCAACTCGGTGCAGAGTCAATCGATAGTTCATCCTATCGCTCTCGTAAATATCCGGTCTTCAACACCGATCTTCAAATGCGATTCACAACGACGTATCACATATTCGGAGTGGGTTATACGACCCCATGGTCCTTTCCCGGTTAACCCGAATAGTGAGCGCTTATTCAAAAATAAGTGTGCATTCAAATTCAATCAATTCACATCAAATACCCATTTAAAGGGAAATACTGATAGTCGGTTATTGAACTATCACTGGATATGCACACATCACCAGATTCCAAATAATTTTCCAAATTATTTATTTTCCAAAATATCTTTACAAGATATAAAATTTCAACTTCAAAAATAAATCAATATTTATTTTTAACAAATTCCCTTTCACATATAAATTCCATAATGAATTAATATCTCAAAATATCCATGCATATACGATTTCAATTATTCATTTCAATTTATCTTCAAAAGATAAATTCTATAAATTCACTTCATATTGGAAAACATTTCCATACTTATTTATAAATAAGTAATTCACAATCTTTTATTTTCAACACTTAGAAAATATTCCATATACTTAAATCGAATTAAGTATATATTTCATTTTTTTAAGGAAATCATTCACTTAAACATTTTTATTTGGGCCAAAACGAATGTTGCGTAAAACATCGTTACAACAACCCAAAATCACTAGTATAGGGATTCGAAATTAAAATAGATATATAAATCCCAATACTATACAAAACATTTCCTTTCGGAAATCATTTACTATAACAACAGTGTTATAGTCCACATTTCCTTTTATTTCTCGAAAACGTCTATTTCAACAATAAATGTTGAAATCTATGGTTTCGAATCTCAACACATTTTAAACCATCGTTAGATCGTTTTAATTCTATTTAAAACATCATATCTAAAACAATTTCTTTAACGTATTATTCACTATTCAAAAACGTGAATATACTACCTTAACAAATTTCATCATTTCTATTCACTTTAACTTAAAGGATTATTCACTGTTCAAAATGTGAATATAACTCTATCTCTAAGTTATAACAATTAACTTATCAAAATAAGTCATTTGCGGATTTATAAAACAACGTTTATAAATTCCGTTTCTATTTATTTATAAAAACTTCCTTTTTATAAATTCCTTTATTAACCTATTCCAGTTTATAACTCAATTATAAACTACAAGTTCATATTATAAGTTAATTACTTATAAAACGATTATTTTACAAAATCGTTCATTTAACTTCCCAAATTATTAATCTTAACTTATAAGATTGTTTATTTATCCAAAATTCATTCTTTCGATAACTTTATAAATTTTGTAAACCTATTGCTTATAAAATTTCATTTATAACTTCACAGTTTATAATTTCATAAATTTCATTCATTTAGGAAATTCATTTTCACTACATTCAAACACTTATAAAAACTCGTTTTATAATGTCCATAATTCAATTTATAAATATCCATTTATAAATCTCTTAATATAAATTAATTTATATTATTCTTTTAAACGTCTTTAAATTCCTTTAAAATTTCACCGTTCTCTTGATTTATAAAATAATCAAATTTTATAAATCTTATATTCAAACTTTTAATAATAAACTCAAAAATCCAGTTTAAACTATTTTATAAAATCATTGGTTCATATTTCTCAAAAACCAGCTTTTAACTATATTTCACAAAAACCATAATTTTATAACTTTAAAAATTATAACGTTTATTTATTTATAATGGATCAATTCCAAAAATATAGTATATTTTCAAAAATCACTTTAAAACCATTTTAAAATCCCAAAATCTGGGTCCAATGATGCTACACACCAAATAGTCAATCACGACTAACAACGATATCATATATCGATATGATAATCCATCAAATATCAAAATATCTGAAATAAAATAAATACTGTTGAGGAATCCAGTTGGATCCCTCCAACCTGTTTCCTGCATCCAAAAACATTAGCACAATACCAATTTCGCTCCAGTACCAAATTATCGCGGTATATGTTCTTAATAAATATTATCCGCTTAATAACGGCGCAATAGGGTCTCATCCGCTAAACAAAAAATGCGGGAAATCAACAACTGCAATATATACATATGCCAATATATATATTGATATTATATATAATACCAATTTCACTGTTTATGAAATATTCGCGGTATATGTTTTTAATAAATAACATCCGCTTACTAACGGCGTATAATGTCTATTTTAACAATCAATAATTTACAGTCATCATTCAAACATGCATTCAAATATTTTAAATCTAACTATTTAAAATAAAATCGAAACCTATTCGATTGAGTGAGAAGTTCTCACCTTGGTTTTAATTTCCGTTTTAGCTTTTATTTCGAATAAAATTAAACGCGCGTTTAATTTTACCCAAAATTCTCACTAACTCCAAACGACTCCAAACCAACTTCATCGCGTAGTGCTCATCCATACGATTCCAACGCACTTGATTTCGCGCAGTTTCGACCTCGTATGAAAAAGTTATGAATTTTACAAGTTTACTCGAATTTATATACATAGATTTATAACATAATTTTATAAATCTTTATACCCAAACCAATCTAAGCCATAGGATCCAAAGCAAGCTACATCAGGCTGTCCCTCATCATCTTCTACATCACGCACAAGCTACAGGTTTTAGAATTTGAGGCCGAACCCATATAGATCAACTAGGGTTAGCATTTGCATCGCGAATACTCGACGATACCTCATCACACTACCACCAACACGAAGCCCTTGACGAGAGCTATCTCCACCTCCTCCACCATGAAGCTCGGCCTCCTCGTTTCTCGTGCGCACGAGGGTGAACACGGCACGGTCGGCCCCCCCTGATCACTCCACGTCGCTCCAAACATGATCTTATCCGTATGGATTTGAAGTATTCGGCGAACTCTTCGATTCTTTAGTTAACAACTTTTTCTAAAAACGAGTGGATTGAGAGATTTTGAGAGTTGAAATTGGGAAATTTCTGGCCTTTGAATTAGAAAGTGGCGGCTGATGAATATTAGGGTTAGGTTTTGATTTTTAATTTGTGAATGAGGGTATGGTATATTTATAGAAAAAGCAAGCGTAAACACTATTCATCCCGGGAATTCCGAACTCCGATTTAGACGCCGTAACCAGCGTACCTAGGGTTTATCCCGCGTTCCGGACACAATGGAACAGGTTTCGGAAGCTAATTCGGAAGTATGTGCGAGTTATGGCTGTAAACGCTCAATTTGAATTAAACCGATTTAAATCGATTTCTAGGCGTTTTAATTTGTACTGGACAAACGGTAAATCCAATTGACTTGAAATTTGAAGCCTTACAATAATATCACATTACGGATCCGATGAAACTGGTTTCGTCGAAATCCGAGACTTTTTGAAAAATGGCTATTTTGACTTGCCAAATTTAAATTAAAAACAATTCGATGCGTTTCGAGCTGCCACGATCAAACGATAACTCCGATTGACACGAAAATTGAAATCCGGTAATAACTAACTATTACGGATCCAATGAAACTAGTTTCGTTCAATTCTGAGACTGTTCAAAAATTGGCTATTTTACAGTCGATTATTAAATATTAAAATATTCAATTTTCACAAATTAACTTTTAATTCGATTTTAAAAGTTCTAAAATATCGTTCTAACTTCAACACGATAAAATAAAATTTTACAAATCATTTTCACTCATATTTAACCCAATTTTCAATTATTTCCATAATTTAACATATTAAATTATCGATTTAATTATTCAATTAAATCCAATAATTCAAATAAAAATTTATTTGACTTATAAATTCACTTCTTAATATTTAAAATTAATTAAATATTCAAATTTTAATTACTAAAAATTCTGGGTCGTTACAATCTTTCCCCCTTAAAAGAATTTCGTCCTCGAAATTATAAGTAAGAAAGTTACAGAATCTATTTATTTTTCCAAAATTCATAATTAAATTCCTTACAATACTTTACTAAGTTTTCCAAATCATACTTAGTTATCTTTTCAAAAACAACTACTATTGTTTAACTTTCAATTCCAAAATCAAAGTTAAAAGTTTCCAAAATTTTCCCAATTTTCTCAAAAATATTCTAACGCCTTAAATTTCCGGAAAAATTCGCCATAGTCTCCTTTGCGCGGCTCGATCCAAAAAAAAATGACAGTATATATATCACAAATATACATCTCATCAAGTAATGAGGCATCCCGAAGGGAAAAAGTATAAAAGTACGATATTTAATCCGAGATATGTACCTTATATTTTATTAGCAAGCATATACGGCTAATATAGCGCTAAAGCGAACTCCAAATGCGAAGCAAACGCGATCCGCACCTACTAAACACTTAACAAACAACATGAGAATCATGCATATAGACAATAATCTCAATATACCACATATAGCAACATGATAACTATATATGTCACATAGCAAATGCAACAATAGCAATATATATTCAATCATCAACCATTCATAATCATAAATATTCATTCATATTCTCATTAATATTTTATGAATTGGTTTTCAATATAAATCACATTTGATTCATTAACAGTGAATGTTCTTACTAACATTCATTTTCAATTAGTTTGCATCTACTAATTTTCATTCAAGTTGGTTCACTTCCAAATCAAATTCAATTCTATTCAAATTTATTTACTTTCAATTTGAATTCAATTCCATAGCTTTCAATTTCACTAACACTTAATGAATTACATACAATCAACTAACAATCATATAACAACCAAAGTATATCAATTTCAACCAAATTCCTTTGCTTATATTCATTCATTTTTTTATTCAACTTCTAATAACATTAGATTTTAATGAATCAACACTTATATTCATTATTTTATTTAATCCATTTGATTATTTACAACTCATATTCATAAATATATTAACTTCTTATATATATAAGTTTATTTCACAATTGTAAATCACTTTAATTATACTTCAATTCTTATAATTCTTTTACTTATACAATTATTCTTAAATTTAGATTATTCAAACAACCTAACAATCAACTTACATACAATTTAATAATTTTGAAAAATTATTTCTTTATATATAAAATATAATCAAGGCAAAATTATTTCATTTACCCAATTAAAACAATACTGTGCCGAATTGTTCTATTCAAGTGTTTAGAAACCCCTTCGGCATAGTTTGACTGACCGTGCTGACGAAGGTTCATATGCCACTCAATAAACCAATCATCACAATACAAAACATTTTTATATTCACTAACAAATACGCTCTCATAGCTATTATTACACTCAAACTCATTCTAGAGTACTACTGACTCTATCTCTAATGAGTAATACCCAACAGAACCATGGTTGTCGCTTAACCATCAGCTCCGATACCAAATGTAACGTACGCGGATTTTCGTTCTTCGAAAAACCGACATCGATACTCACTTTATCGACTGCCGAGAAATCGAAGGCCGGAAACACGGAATGTTATGGGTTTTAAAAAAAATTTAAAAAAAGAAAAAGAAAGAAGAAGATAGAAATAGAGAAAACAGAGAAAAAGAAAATTTGAAAATAGAAGATAGAAGAATTTTAAAAATAGAACGGACAGAAAGGAAACAACAGAACAGAAAGAACAACATCAGAATCTCACAATTCGCAGCGGAACAACATATAATAATAAATGAATAATCTTTAAACAAAGGACTATATCAGTTATTACATTATCATCATATTACATCACATCATATCATCAGAGTGTACAACAACATACATCAACAAACAGCGGAAAAAGAAATACTATATAAACTAGTAATACGCCATGCCATCCAGCTTGCCTCCAGCAACTCCAGAATATCCAGAATATCCTGATAAACCTAACTCCTAACTGCCCGTGTGGAAATTGGTGGGCACCCAGAGTTTAGGAAGGAAAACAATAAACTCCAAGTCAGTCATGTGACCGGTGTGAGAACTCAAAACAGTTTATTTATCTTTAAAATCAAAATAGAGGAATATTTTTAAATTCAATTCGAAATGCTTTTAAAAATGAGACTACCATAAGGCCTCCCGCACACACACACATGCAAACGCAGAATCGGAGGAGATTTCTCCTTATGATAGTCAAAGATGCTTGATACGCATTTTAAATAACATTTGATATTATTACTAGTGCATAGTGCAGAGAAAATCATTTCAAAAGTAAAGATATAAATCTTAGCCAACATACGACCATTATCGTATGCCTACTATAGCTACTATCCAAACAGTGGTGACCACCATAAGTGAATAGCAGGTTCTACAACTAATACCGTACAAGTTTCGTATTGGGAATTGGATTTCCAACAAATGGTCAGGCCAAGGAACTTCCCATTGCCACATGAGAATGCCTCTGGATGGACATCCCCGAGAACCAAACCGGATCTCTACCAACACAAGGCCGGGTTACTCCTAACTGAGTAACAACTGACCGAATATGCCATCCCCCGGTCCTTTGGGACCTTTTCACCGAGCGCTCGTAATCAATTCACACAATCATAAAGTGTTTTCAACATGAGTAAGTATCTGGGCTCCATACCATGATACCACCCTTTTCCAGAAGGAAATGCACATATCCTAAAGGGCGCTACCCCTCATAACCTTGCTGCATCTTTCCTGTTTTGACCATTTCCGGGATGTGAGGCTCGACGAATTCACGTCCACAAAAACATACTTTATACAAAAGCCATGCTTTGGGTCAACAAATGATCAACACAATGATCACAAGGATAGACGATCAAATAAACGATCCTATCACAAATAATCAACACAATGATCATTTCAGCATCACTCAGCATGTCACATTACCAAACTGGGAATATATCGCTGATAACTTCAACTATATAACCTTTGAGCACATACGTCTCAAAGAAGGGTGTTAAGCAAAGAATAAATTCTCCGCCACCAACAGAAATATATTTGAAAGAAATCGGCTTTATATCTCAACTTGTAATGTCAGGCATACAATCCATACAAGTCTGTTCCGGGCTCGAACAGAACCGAAGGCACTTACAAAGAAGTCCTTGCAATCCGGATATTCACAATCCTGATCGGATTCACCATCACATATGGAGAACTCAGTACCGGAGCAACTTGGTGCAGAGTCAATCGATAGTTCATCCTATCGCTCTCGCAAATATCCGGTCTTCAACACCGATCTTCAAATGCGATTCACAACGACGTATCACATATTCGGAGTGGGTTATACGACCCCACGGTCCTTTCCCGGTTAACCCGAATAGTGAGCGCTTATTCAAAAATAAGTGTGCATTCAAATTCAATCAATTCACATCAAATACCCATTTAAAGGGAAATACTGATAGTCGGTTATTGAACTATCACTGGATATGCACACATCACCAGATTCCAAATAATTTTCCAAAATATTTATTTTCCAAAATATCTTTACAAGATATAAAATTTCAACTTCAAAAATAAATCAATATTTATTTTTAACAAATTCCCTTTCACATATAAATTCCATAATGAATTAATATCTCAAAATATCCATGCATATACGATTTCAATTATTCATTTCAATTTATCTTCAAAAGATAAATTCTATAAATTCACTTCATATTGGGAAACATTTCCATACTTATTTATAAATAAGTAATTCACAATCTTTTATTTTCAACACTTAGAAAATATTCCATATACTTAAATCGAATTAAGTATATATTTCATTTTTTTAAGGAAATCATTCACTTAAACATTTTTATTTGGGCCAAAACGAATGTTGCGTAAAACATCGTTACAACAACCCAAAATCACTAGTATAGGGATTCGAAATTAAAATAGATATATAAATCCCAATACTATACAAAACATTTCCTTTCGGAAATCATTTACTATAACAACAGTGTTATAGTCCACATTTCCTTTTATTTCTCGAAAACGTCTATTTCAACAATAAATGTTGAAATCTATGGTTTCGAATCTCAACACATTTTAAACCATCGTTAGATCGTTTTAATTCTATTTAAAACATCATATCTAAAACAATTTCTTTAACGTATTATTCACTATTCAAAAACGTGAATATACTACCTTAACAAATTTCATCATTTCTATTCACTTTAACTTGAAGGATTATTCACTGTTCAAAATGTGAATATAACTCTATCTCTAAGTTATAACAATTAACTTATCAAAATAAGTCATTTGGGGATTTATAAAACAACGTTTATAAATTCCGTTTCTATTTATTTATAAAAACTTCCTTTTTATAAATTCCTTTATTAACCTATTCCAGTTTATAACTCAATTATAAACTACAAGTTCATATTATAAGTTAATTACTTATAAAACGATTATTTTACAAAATCGTTCATTTAACTTCCCAAATTATTAATCTTAACTTATAAGATTGTTTATTTATCCAAAATTCATTCTTTCGATAACTTTATAAATTTTATAAACCTATTGCTTATAAAATTTCATTTATAACTTCACAGTTTATAATTTCATAAATTTCATTCATTTAGGAAATTCATTTTCACTACATTCAAACACTTATAAAAACTCGTTTTATAATGTCCATAATTCAATTTATAAATATCCATTTATAAATCTCTTAATATAAATTAATTTATATTATTCTTTTAAACGTCTTTAAATTCCTTTAAAATTTCACCGTTCTCTTGATTTATAAAATAATCAAATTTTATAAATCTTATATTCAAACTTTTAATAATAAACTCAAAAATCCAGTTTAAACTATTTTATAAAATCATTGGTTCATATTTCTCAAAAACCAGCTTTTAACTATATTTCACAAAAACCATAATTTTATAACTTTAAAAATTATAACGTTTATTTATTTATAATGGATCAATTCCAAAAATATAGTATATTTTCAAAAATCACTTTAAAACCATTTTAAAATCCCAAAATCTGGGTCCAATGATGCTACACACCAAATAGTCAATCACGACTAACAACGATATCATATATCGATATGATAATCCATTAAATATCAAAATATCTGAAATAAAATAAATACTGTTGAGGAATCCAGTTGGATCCCTCCAACCTGTTTCATGCATCCAAAAACATTAGCACAATACCAATTTCGCTCCAGTACGAAATTATCGCGGTATATGTTCTTAATAAATATTATCCGCTTAATAACGGCGCAATAGGGTCTCATCCGCTAAACAAAAAATGCGGGAAATCAACAACTGCAATATATACATATGCCAATATATATATATTGATATTATATATAATACCAATTTCACTGTTTATGAAATATTCGCGGTATATGTTTTTAATAAATAACATCCGCTTACTAACGGCGTATAATGTCTATTTTAACAATCAATAATTTACAGTCATCATTCAAACATGCATTCAAATATTTTAAATCTAACTATTTAAAATAAAATCGAAACCTATTCGATTGAGTGAGAAGTTCTCACCTTGGTTTTAATTTCCGTTTTAGCTTTTATTTCGAATAAAATTAAACGCGCGTTTAATTTTACCCAAAATTCTCACTAACTCCAAACGACTCCAAACCAACTTCATCGCGTAGTGCTCGTCCATACGATTCCAACGCAACTAATTTCGCACATTTTCGACCTCGTATTAAAAAGTTATGAATTTTACAAATTTACTCGAATTTATATACATAGATTTATAACATATTTTTATAAATCTTTATACCCAAACCAATCTAAGCCATAGGATCCAAAGCAAGCTACATCAGGCCGTCCCTCATCATCTTCTACATCACGCACAAGCTACAGGTTTTAGAATTTGAGGCCGAACCCATATAGATCAACTAGGGTTAGCATTTGCATCGCGAATACTCGACGATACCTCATCACACTACCACCAACACGAAGCCCTTGACGAGAGCTATCTCCACCTCCTCCACCATGAAGCTCGGCCTCCTCGTTTCTCGTGCGCACGAGGGTGAACACGGCACGGTCGGCCCCCCCTGATCACTCCACGTCGCTCCAAACATGATCATATCCGTATGGATTTGAAGTATTCGGCGAGCTCTTCGATTCTTTAGTTAACAACTTTTTCTAAAAACGAGTGGATTGAGAGATTTTGAGAGTTGAAATTGGGAAATTTCTGGCCTTTGAATTAGAAAGTGGCGGCTGATGAATATTAGGGTTAGGTTTTGATTTTTAATTTGTGAATGAGGGTATGGTATATTTATAGAAAAAGCAAGCGTAAACACTATTCATCCCGGGAATTCCGAACTCCGATTTAGACGCCGTAACCAGCGTGCCTAGGGTTTATCCCGCGTTCCGAACACAATGGAACAGGTTTCGGAAGCTAATTCGGAAGTATGTGCGAGTTATGGCTGTAAACGCTCAATTTGAATTAAACCGATTTAAATCGATTTCTAGGCGTTTTAATTTGTACCGGACAAACGGTAAATCCAATTGACTTGAAATTTGAAACCTTACAATAATATCACATTACGGATCCGATGAAACTGGTTTCGTCGAAATCCGAGACTTTTTGAAAAATGGCTATTTTGACTTGCCAAATTTAAATTAAAAACAATTCGATGCGTTTCGAGCTGCCACAATCAAACGATAACTCCGATTGACACGAAAATTGAAATCCGGTAATAACTAACTATTACGGATCCAATGAAACTAGTTTTGTTCAATTCTGAGACTGTTCAAAAATTGGCTATTTTACAGTCGATTATTAAATATTAAAATATTCAATTTTCACAAATTAACTTTTAATTCGATTTTAAAAGTTCTAAAATATCGTTCTAACTTCAACACGATAAAATAAAATTTTACAAATCATTTTCACTCATATTTAACCCAATTTTCAATTATTTCCATAATTTAACATATTAAATTATCGATTTAATTATTCAATTAAATCCAATAATTCAAATAAAAATTTATTTGACTTATAAATTCACTTCTTAATATTTAAAATTAATTAAATATTCAAATTTTAATTACTAAAAATTCTGGGTCGTTACAAATAGTGAAGAAGAGAAAGTAGCAGAGCTTTACTGCTTTGATTAGAAAATATAAGAAGAAAAGTGAGAGGTATGCCTCTATTTATGGGCTCTCAAATGAACCCTAATATTATTCATTAATTGTTGTTTATTTCATGGGTGTTACATTATTCCCTTTACATATTTCCAGTGTCACATTTCATCCCTTCCCAATAATAGAGATGCTTCATATTCATATATCTCTAACTTCCTTTGGGGTAAATAGTATAGTGTTAATAATGACAATCATCCATCACTTGCTTATGGAGGCCATCAAAATCGGGAAAAACAAGTCTAGCACTCTTCCATAAGATACCATGACCCTAAAGAGAATAACAAACAAGATCACCATCTATATCACTAGATTATAACCTCCGCATAGTAGCAAGAATTCTAGGATCTCTCCTTTTAGGCTCTACTGTCCAATCAATCAAAGATGGTAGTGCAATAAGAATAGCCAACATCACACCTGAACCCACTATAGAATCTATGCCTCGAATATCACGCATAGAAAGCAACTCCAAATCCTTCCACTTTGCTAACATCATAGAAACAACAACCTGATGCTTCCAAATCAATGCATCAGTTATTATATTCCCCTTCCTATAGGTGTACTGAATCTCAAATTGTATGCCATAAGAAACTCAAGCTAATGCTAATGCATCATGTTAAGGTCCTTCTGAGTGAATAGATTCTTCAAAGATTTATGATCCGTATAAAGTAAAAATCTCTTACTAAGAAAATAATATCACCATATCTTCAATGCAAAGACAGTGGTGGCGAACACCAAATTATGAGTGGCAGAATGGGCTTCATTAGGCCATAACTAGCTAAATGCATAAGCAACCACTCTACCACCCTATATAAGAACCACTCTAAAATTAAAAACCCATGCATTTGTATAAACCTCATGACCCTAGTTACTCTTTGGCACAATAAAAAAAGTTGCATAAGTAAGTAGCTCCTTCAGCTTTTGAAAAGTTATCTATCTATCTATCCATTGGAACTTTAGTCCATTCCTAGTAAGGTTAATAAGAGGTAGCATTGCCTTCGAAAAATCATTTATGAAGCACCAATAATAACTGGCTAAGCCTATAAAACAATGGATCTCGACAAACTGTCTTAGCATTCTTCCAATTTTGAGTAGCTTATCTTAGCCCGAAAAACAGAAACACTAGCCTTTGAAAGTATATGGCCTAAGAAATTTACCTCCTTCTTCCAAAAGTGGCATTTGGAGAACTTGGCCTTTATATGATTCTATCTAAGTGTCTCTAGAAAAACGCTAAGGTCTTCTTATGCTCTACCTCTAACTTGGAATAAACTAATATATCACCAATAAATACCAGGAAAAACTAATCATGATAGTCTTTGATAATCCTGTTCATCAGGCCAACGAAGTATGTTGGTGCATTTATCAATTCGAATGGCATTACAAGCCACTCATAAGAGCAATAGTGTGTTAGAAAGTTGTCAATGGAATATTATCCTATGCAATATAAAGCCGATAAAAACCGATGGTTTGGTCAAGCTGAGAAAAGACCTTAGCACTACTAAGTTGATTGAGCATACCATCAATTCTAGGGTATTTATTTTTTATGGTGAGCTCATGCAACTTTCAATAATCAATGTGCGACCTAAGGGAACCATACGCTTTCTTCATAAAACCTACTATAGTTCCCTAAGCTGAACTACTAAACTAGATAAAATAATTAGTCTCAAGCTCTGATAACTAGTTCTACTACTCATCATTCTTTCTGGTAGACATCATCGTAGGAGGACGACTAGTGTAACGACCCGCAGTTTTCGTTAGTATAATTTGTCATTTTAATAAGTTTTAGATAATATAATTTAGAAAGAAATAAATATTTATAATTAATAATGAGGCAAATGTTGGAAGTGAAATGAAGCATGGAAATTTAAGCTAAGTATTAACAGTCGATATAAAATGACGAATAAATTGAAATGATGTAAATGGTTATACTAGGCTAAGAATTGAATATAAGAAAACAAGGGTAAGTAGTGGATTTATTTAATGAATTAATAATATTAGATAGTAAATTGAATTAAATCAATGTCCTGTAGGAATTGGAGTATGGTTTGGGGATGAAAGCTTTTAAAGGAAAACATATTATTTACAAATGAAATCAATGCATTAAATTATTTGTAACTGAATGTAAAATTATGAAAGTTTGATAGGTAGTAGTTGTTGTGGAGAATAAATATACATGTATATTAAAGGTTATAATTATGGGTTACTAGTAAATTCACTCATTTACCAATAAAGATAGTTAGACGGGCCTTAATTGTAATTAATCAAATAACGAAAGGAGTAAAATTATTTATTTGGAGTATTAATTGCAATTGGATAGAGTTTTAAAGTAAAAATGTAAATGCAGTATAAGTAATGCTAATTTAAGTCAATAATAAAAAATTGGGATGAATTCAAAATTTGTAACATATGGCTTGTAAATATATATTATTAATTACCTGCTTATTTGTTAATGGAATTAGAATTCGTAATAAGTAATAATAAAATAAATGAATGTTACACTAATGGAAAATGAAATCATTAAATGTTGAGTAATTATAGGATCGTATTTATTGTAAGCGTTATTTTAATAATTATGATTAATTGTGAAATTAATACGGGAAGATGTAAAGTAATAACTAGGGAAGTAATACGTTATAAATTAAATATAACCTAAACTTAAATGTAAGTAAAAGGTTGAAATTGAATCTAATCCATTGGAAACTTATTAAAATATAAACTGGATTCAATTTATAATAAAGAGGTTAGTTTAAGAAACTGAAATACATACTATTGAGGGGTAAATTAAGTTACTTTAAATTGGAACGGGAATTGATTTAAATAATTAAATAAATAAGTAAATCCAGATGATGAATCTTATGAATTATAGAATTTGAATCTTGAATAGTGAGTTAATTTATTTATTTTATAATAGTTGGATTTATTGCAAATGAATAAAATCAAATATGTAATTATTACGTTAAATAAAAAAAATTAAGTTGAAAATTGAGAAATATTTATGTAATAATCTTAAATTCAATGGGAAACCCTTCTATTTGAAATTTAGAACGGAATGATTATGGGTTAATTCAATTTAATGGAAATTTTGGAAATTTACCTATAATTTTGAATTTTATGAAATTTAAGATTTATATTGATTTAATCTTTAATAAATTGACATTTAAAAATTGTTAAATCATTTTAAATGTTGAGAATTATTAAGTGATAAAAATTTCCAATTCTGAAACTGAAATATAAAAACTGGATTTATTTACTAATTCTTAATTTATTTAATTAATATAAAAATAGCCATTTTGGTCACGGACTCAGATTTCGATGAAACCAGTTTCATCAGATCCGTAACCATGAATTATTGTAGGGTTTCAAGTTTCGTAGCGATCGGACTTGTCGTTTGACCGTACGAACGCGAAACGCCTTGAAATCGATTTAATTGAAATCAATTTGAAAATATTCATTTCAGCATAACTTCTTCATACAATGGAATTTGGATGTGAAGCTTTTTCTATCGTGTTCAGAATATTTCAAAATACCTATTTCGATATATGGGTTTACCCAATTTCGTTCCGGGGTCAGAACGGGCTTTTTGGGCCAATTATCGTTCAGCACGTTTGTTTATCGAATCCATCTATTCGAATTTCTAACCTTTCTATATAAACCCAGTTATAAACCCTAGCCCCATCTATTCTCATTTGTTTGTGCGTTCATTTCATCAGTTCCTTCTCTTCTTCCAATGGCTAGAAACCCTAGATCCATATTCAATTTCGAAAATCAAATCCAAAGTCAAAAATTAAACTTCTCATAAAAATCCAAAAAAATATATGTTGGAGCTCTTGATATATGCATCACAGATCAGTGGTTCATTTTTCTATTCGTATCTCCAATTGTTCAGAAATTAATCGTTCATTCTCGGCCTTCCATCGCGACGAAATCAAGTACGTCCGATCGTAGAATCAAGGTTACCGTTGGGTGGAGGGTAACCAGTGGAGGCCATCGGTGGGTTTGGTTCGCGAGTTCAACGGTTAGATCGTGCTCCATAATTCAATTAGGGATTTAGATGGGGGGCCGGCGGCCGGCTATGGGGGCCACAATGGCAGGCCGCGTGGGTAGGGATAGAAGCGGTTCGTCGAAGGGGCATGGAGGTGATGATCGGCATGGCCAACGGCGGCACGTGGAGGGGAGAAACGAGGTCAAAGCCGTGGTCAAAGGCAGTAATTGGGTTCGAAAATTTGCGTGATGGCCTGGGAGTCTCGGTCAACGCGTGAGAGGGAGAGTGATTATTTGCAGGGTGACGTGGCAAATTTAATTTAGGTAAGTTTGTTTATTTTTTTAATTTTGTTTTCAGTCGGAATTTTCGACACAACTTTCTTATACGTTATCCGTTTCACGCGAATTTTTTTTGTTAGGATCGTAATGAAATTCCGGATCTGTTAACGTGGTTTGGACAGATTTGGAGACCGTCGAATTTTTGGGTTTAAATCGGATTTAAATTCGATTTAAATTCAAAAGGTGAGTGTTTTAACCCACTCACAACTTCTAAAATTTCCTATGTCTGTTAAATTGACTTAAGATATGAGTAGAAATTTATTTATGACTGTTTGGCATGTTTTATTCATCATCTTTGTTAAATCGCATTTATTTAATTTAACTGTTAATTAATTTTATTATTGTATATAAATTGACAGTTAAAATTTATTTATTTGCATATAAACTGATAGTTAAACAGTTAATAAATTTATTTTTGAATATAAACTGTTAGTTAATAACTGTTATTTATTACCTGTTATATTTTATATGCTATATATCGATGATTGGTTAAATTGATGATGATTGCAATAAATTGGTTGATTATTTATATTGGGTGAATGAATAATGTGTTCTACATTTTATAAACTAGAAGTTATTATGCATTTTTCATTTCATTCGGGATTGCAGTTTGAAATGATATATAACCGTAATTTTTAGTTTTAAATTGCGGATTGAAATGATAAATATCTGTATCACTTGACCATAGGATAGAAAATTATATACAGGCACCGCGGTATGTATATAAAATTATTTTTGAAATGATAAATATCTGTATCACTTGACCATAGGATAGAAAATTATATACAGGCACCGCGGTATGCATATAAAATTATTTTTGAAATGATTTTTTCTATGGTTTGGATAGGATACGGTTAATAAATATAAATTTTGATGTTTTATAAAATCTTTTTTTATATATACATCTATAATTAAAGTATTGAATTTAAGCTGTGTATAAATTTGTTAAATAAAATAAATAAGATGAATAATGGAGTTTGATTATTTTATATTTTATTGTTAAGTACATGTTAAGGTATTGAGAATATATAGAGTTTTAAATGATTTAAAAAAATTAATATTGGGAGTTAAATTGAAAATTATTTGGAATCGAGCTTAATTAAGAATTTAACTTCGTAAGTTGATGTAAAATTTATTAACTTGAATTTTTAAAAAAAGTATGATATTTATAACTGAATTTTTATTCAAGATGAATTAAATGAATATTTCTAGTATAAATAAATTCAAGGAAATTTTCTTTTATAAGTAATCTGAGTTTTACTTAAATGATTACGGGTTTATTATGCAAATATTTCAAACTAAATTATAGGACTTTAAATTGTGGAATAGAAATTTCAAACCTAAGTTCCAATTGTTCAATATTTAAGGTTTGAAATATACTGAAACTGAAGTGGTTATTGAAACTGAAAGCGATTTTTAAATCTATCAATTTTGACTTAATATTAAATAAAATAAATTGTAAGTCGCGGAAATTATTTTATTTTATAAAGAAACTTTAAATGCAAACTATTTTATTTTATATACCGTTTGAATATACAAACCATCCAAGTTCAAGAAGTTATGGTTTTCAAACTATGAATTTTCGAAGTATTATGGTTGAAAGTTATAATCCAAATGTTTGGTTTCCAATTATTATAAATTTTAAAGCAATATGATTGTGGAAAAGAAATATATTTGAAAAAAATGATGTCATTGATTTGGGTTTTATAAAACTAATATCAAAATGAATTGTTTGGAAATGGAAATGATATCGTATTTATGGGTTTCGAAATGGATAATTATATTCTGGTTTTAAAGTATAAACTATTTTTAAAAGACCACGGTGTTATAATAACGTTTGGTTGTTGAAGAGATCGGGATCGGAAGTTGTCATACTCTCTGCCAACTCTGAAAACCACTTTAACAACCGTGTATGCGGTGGAGATTTCCAAAATGACGTAGGTTGGTGGCGGCGTTTCCTATAAGGTAAATACGTGGACCCAACTCCCGTGAGTTGGCATAAGGTGGCTAAAATAGGAGCGATTGACGGGTTAATAAGGTAGCACCTTTGATCAGACACATCCCTTCGATATTATACTTTGACTTTTGGATTGATTAGGTGGCCACTTTTGATTTTATTTGGGGGTGTGGCTCGAGGTGGGCGGTAGCTGCACGCTACGCGTTACCACCGACCCGGAAGCGTAATTGGTATATCTACCCTGTCATTGCCTAGTTGTGCCGTGTCACCTACCCTATCGCGCCTTGTACAAGTTTGGATTTCTCCCGTAGCCCGTGTGGTATCCTTTGGTGGCTTCCCGATCAGGAGGGACTATGATATTGGATGGACTACTAGGACTATTATTGTGTTAAGGGGAATATTGGGTCACTCCTTAACGCTATTTAAAAGTAAGTTTATTTTACAATTAGACACTATTATAATAGCGCAATATACTACATAGTAAATAGTTTAACGGATCCTTAGGAGATGTAAATCCCGAGCATCTCTTGAGTTACTGCACTCATATTTATTTCTGTTAATTTAACTCACATAAGATCTTTTAGTTCTGACTCGAGTGTTTTGTCTTTTCAAATTCGCTCTGGTTAGTCCGAGCGTTTCAGGATTGGAAGATTTAGCTCTGAAGGACGAAGACGAAGTTTTATATTATCATTATTTATACTAGTGCACTACACACTGTTCCGCTACATTGTTATTGGTATTTGTACTATAATATGTATTATATGAATAGTTTTGTAAACAGATTTATAAACTGTGTATTTGATTATTATATTTTGTCCTTCCGCTGTGAGATTCTGTTTTCTTTCTTCTTGTTTTTCTTATTTACCCCATAAAAATCCGCCCTTCCGTATGGTTTGAATTGACACGTGTGTTGATTTATAGCGTGCGAAAAGGCGGGACGTTACATCTGGTATCAAAGCTTTGGTTTAGCGATAAACCTTAGCTTTGTGGGGTTTGACTCTTTAGTAATAAGGGCAGTAATACCCTATGGGAGTCGCTGAGCGTATATATATGAGGGAGCGTATTTGTTAGTGCTATAAAAAAGTTTTAATATTGTGTTAATCTGTTCCGTTTTGTATTTATAAATTCTGGTTGATGCATGGGACGCTATGACATCAATAAGGATTTCTAAACACTTAATAGGAAAGAACGACATAATATTTGTTTTAATATTGGTGAATGAAATAATTTTGCCTATTATATTTTCTGTATATAAAATAAATTTTTTTCAAATGATATCTATATTTGGCTGAAATAGATTGGTTGTTAGGTAATAAAGTGTATAAATAATAATAGAAATAAGATTGAAAAATAAAATAAATGAAATTTGGAAATTTAGAACTTAAGATCCGGGGTTTTGTAATTTTTTCGAATAAATTTTGGAATATAATAATTTTTTTATAAGTATTTTCTGATATAAATATTTAGTATAACTCGGAAGAATTGTTTTAAAGAAGATCTTGGAGAAAATAAGTTTTGTACTTTCCTCTCTGTCGTTCGAAAATAATTTCGGTGATGGCGGCCGCATCATCGACTTTCATTTTCGAGTTTCGAAGGGGAAGACCACTTTAGTAGTTTTACTGCAGATTCAATTTTGATAATATATATATATATATAAATTTTGAATTGTTTAAATATAATTATAGATATATAAGTTGTAAGAATATATTTATCTATTATTTTAACATAATTTGAAATTTGATCCGGTATTAAATTCTTAAATTTCTGTTAATTAATTGTTTCAATTATTGTAGTGAAAGGAAAAGTAAGTAATTAATAATTGAAACCTCTAATTTAGGTAAGAGATTTAATGCCAAGTTATAAAGGAAATAAAAAGGAAGTTGAAATTATAACTTATAAGGAAAAAGGGTAAAAATTTATTGAACGGTGAATTAATTAAAAGAAATGAGAAAACTTGTATAACTTTCAATTACATTCTTTAAAAACATATGTATAACTTACCAAATATTAGAAGTTGAAATGTTTAATAAGAAATGTAATGTAAATTGTGAAGTAAAAATATGTAATGAAAGGGTTCACTAAATTGCTTTTATTTATTTGAATTGGTGGTATAGAGTTATAAACTTGAGTTTAAGTTGAAAAGACTACTAATTAAAATAAAAAAAAGTAAGTATTGTAAATGGAATTTAGAAAGAAAAAAAACATAAATCACTGTATAAATAAAAAGAAAATCAAACAACAAAGGTATGAAATGAAATTAATAATAAGATAAGTTGATTGTTGTTGGATTTGTTGTTGTTTAGTGATGGTTGTTTGGGTAAGGATACTTTAAAAATTGGATTTGGGGTGAATGGATAATCTATTTAGTTTTATCTAAGACTGTTGAGTAAATGATGCGCTAGTAGTTTATTCTTCATTCCGTACAATTTAAAAGTTTTGAACCCGAACAACTATTTGCTTATTTGATGGAATGGTTGTTTTGTATTTGTTGTGTATGTTGTTTGTTGAAGGTGATGGTTGTTGTATTGATTTGTTGTTAGTGATTGAAACCACTTAAATATTTCACTTTATATAAATAGTTAACCCTTTGGATTTTACAAGTGAAATACAGGTTATGGAAGCAAATTGCTACTGCTTTTGGTTCCATAAATTAAACATAAATTGCCCGACAAATAGGTACGTTTCAGATTACGGTTTATAGCGCTATTTTATATATTTTCCCAGGTTGGGATATAATATTTTGGATTATATATGTAATATAATTGCTATATTTAATATTATATTTTCTCCCGAGCCTCTTCGTACAAAGGAGACTCTGCCAAATTTTTCCGTAAATTTTGAACTTAGAAATATTTTGAAAAGGTTTACCAAACTTTAGTAATTTAAGTATAAAAAGATTTAATGGTTATAAATTGATATATTTATCTAAATTAATTAATTTTATAAATTTAATTGTTTATAAAGTTAATGTTTGAATAAGGTATATTGAATTCTTAGTTCTTCGTTTCCCTTCTTTTCCTTTTCGGGGACGAAAAGTTTTGAGTGGGGGAGAGTGTAAGGACCCGCAATTTTCGTTAGTATAATTTGTCATTTTAATAAGTTTTAGATAATATAATTTAGAAAGAAATAAAGATTTATAATTAATAATGAGGCAAATGTTGGAAGTGAAATGAAGCATGGAAATTTAAGCTAAGTATTAACAGTCGATATAAAATGGCGAATAAATTGAAGTGATGTAAATGGTTATACTAGGCTAAGAATTGAATATAAGAAAACAAGGGTAAGTAGTAGATTTATTTAATGAATTAATAATATTAGATAGTAAATTGAATTAAATCAATGTCCTGTAGGAATTGGAGTATGGTTTGGGGATGAAAGCTTTTAAAGGAAAACATTCAATTTACAAATGAAATCAGCGCATTAAATTATTTGTAACTGAATGTAAAATTATGAAATTTTGATAGGTAGTAGTTGTTGTGGAGAATAAATATACATGTATATTAAAGGTTATAATTGTGGGTTACTAGTAAATTCACTCATTTACCAATAAAGATAATTAGACGGGCCTTAATTGTAATTAATCAAATAACGAAAGGAGTAAAATTATTTATTTGGAGTATTAATTGCAATTGGATAGAGTTTTAAAGTAGCAATGTTAATGTGGTATAAGTAATGCTAATTTAAGTCAATAATAAGAAATTGGGATGAATTCAAAATTTGTAACATATGGCTTGTAAACATATATTATTAATTACCTGCTTATTTGTTAATGGAATTAGAATCCATAATAAGTAATAATAAGATAAATGAATGTTACACTAATGGAAAATGAAATAATTAAATGTTGAGTAATTATAGGATCGTATTTATTGTAAGCGTTATTTTAATAATTATGATTAATTGTGAAATTAATACAGGAAGATGTAAAGTAATAACTAGGGAAGTAATACGTTATAAATCAAATATAACCTAAACTTAAATGTGAGTAAAAGGTTGAAATTGAATCTAATCCATTGGAAACTTATTAAAATATAAACTGGATTCAATTTATAATAAAGAGGTTAGTTTAAGAAACTGAAATACATACTATAGAGGGGTAAATTAAGTTACTTTAAATTGGAACGGGAATTGATTTAAATAATTAAATAAATAAGTAAATCCAGATGATGAAGCTTATGAATTATAGAATTTGAATCTTTAATAGTAAGTTAATTTATTTAATTTATAATAGTTGGATTTATTGCAAATGAATAAAATCAAATATGCAATTATTACGTTAAATAAAAAAAATTAAGTTGAAAATTGGGAAATATTTATGTAATAATCTTAAATCCAATGGGAAACCCTTCTATTTGAAAATTAGAACGGAATGATTATGGGTTAATTCAATTTAATGGAAATTTTGGAAATTTACCTATAATTTTGAATTTTATGAAATTTAAGATTTATTCTGATTTATTCTTTAATAAATTGACATTTAAAAATTGTTAAATCATTTTAAATGTTGAGAATTATTAAGTGATAAAAATTTCCAATTCTGAAACTGAAATATAACAATTGGATTTATTTACTAATTCTTAATTTATTTAATTAATATAAAAATAGTCATTTTAGTCACGGACTCGGATTTCGACGAAACCAGTTTCATCGGATCCATAACCGTGAATTATTGTAGGGTTACAAGTTTCGTAGCGATCGGACTTGTTGTTTGATCGTACGAACGCGAAACGCCTTGAAATCGATTTAATTGAAAACAATTTGAAATCAATTTGAAAATATTGTTTTCAGCATAACTTCTTCATACGATGGAATTTGGATGTGAAACTTTTTCCATCGCGTTCAGAATATTTTAAAATACCTATTTCGATATATGGGTTTACCCAATTTCGTTCCGGGGACAGAACGGGCTTTTTGGGCCAATTATCGTTCAGCACGTTTGTTTATCGAATCCATCTATTCGAATTTCTAACCTATCTATATAAACCCAGTTATAAACCCTAGCCCCATCTATTCTCATTTGTTTGTGCATTCATTTCATTAGTCCCTTCTCTTCTTCCAATGGCTAGAAACCCTAGATCCATGTTCAATTTCAAAAATCAAATCCAAAGTAAAAAATTAAACTTCTCAGAAAAATCCCAAAAAATATATGTTGGAGCTCTTGATATACGCAT
This sequence comes from Allium cepa, assembly GCA_030765085.1. Taxonomy (NCBI): domain Eukaryota; kingdom Viridiplantae; phylum Streptophyta; class Magnoliopsida; order Asparagales; family Amaryllidaceae; genus Allium; species Allium cepa. The sequence continues at coordinate 391,584,406 of CM060935.1, forward strand.
CAGATCAGTGGTTCATTTTTCTGTTCGTATCACCATTTGTTCAGAAACTAATCGCTCATTCTCGGCCTTCCATCGCGACGAAATCAAGTACGTCCGATCGTGGAATCAAGGTTACCGTTGGGTATAGGGTAACCAGTGGAGGCCATCGGTGGGTTTGGTTCGCGAGTTCAACGGTTAGATCGTGCTCCATAACTCAATTAGGGTTTTAGATGGGGGCGGCGGCTGGCTATGGGGGCCACGATGGCAAGCCGCGTGGGTAGGGATAGAAGCGGCTCCTCGATGGGGCATGGAGGTGCTGATCGGCATAGCCAACGGCGGCACGTGGAGGGGAGAAAACGAGGTCAAAGCCGTGGTCAAAGGCGGTAATTGGGTTCGAAAATTTGCGTGATGGCCTAGGAGTCTCGGTCAACGCGTGAGAGGGAGAGTGATTATTTGCAGGGTGACGTGGCAAATTTAATTTAGGTAAGTTTGTTTATTTTTTTAATTTTGTTTTCAATCGCAATTTTCGACACAACTTTCTTATACGTTATCCGTTTTACGCGAATTTTTTTAGTTAGGATCGTAATGAAATTCCGGATCTGTTAACGCTGGTTTGGACAGATTTGGAGACTGTCGAATTTTTGGGTTTAAATCGGATTTAAATTCGATTTAAATTCAAAGGATGAGTGTTCTAACCCACTCACAACTTCTAAAATTTCCTATGTCTATTAAATTGACTTAAGATATGAGTAGAAATTTATTTATGACTGTTTGGCATGTTTTATTCATCATCTCTTTTAAATCGCATTTGTTTAATTTAACTGTTAATTAATTTTATTATTGCATATAAATTGACAGTTAAAATTTATTTATTTGCATATTAACTGATAGTTAAATAGTTAATAAATTTATTTTTGAATATAAACTGTTAGTTAATAACTGTTATTTATTACCTGTTATATTTTATATGCTATATATCGATGATTGGTTAAATTGATGATGATTGCAATAAATTGGTTGATGATTGATATTGGGTGAATGGATGATGTGTTCTACATTTTATAAACTACAAGTTATTATGCATTTTTCATTTCATTCGGGATTGCGGTTTGAAATGATATATAACCGTAATTTTTAGTTTTAAATTGCGAATTGAAATGATAAATATCTGTATCACTTGACCATAGGATAGAAAACTATATACAGGCACCGCGGTATGTATATAAAATTATTTTTGAAATGATTTTTTCTATGGTTTGGATAGGATGCGGTTAATAAATATAAATTTTGATGTTTTATTAAATCTTGTTTTATATATACATCTATAATTAAAGTAATGAATTTAAGCTGTGTATAAATTTGTTAAATAAAATAAATAAGATAAATAATGGAGTTTGATTATTTTATATTTTATTGTTAAGTACATGTTAAGATATTGAGAATATATAGGTTTTAAATGATTTAAAAAAATAATATTGGGAGTTAAATTGAAAATTATTTGGAATCGAGCTTAATTAAGAATTTAACTTCATAAGTTGATGTAGAATTTATTAACTTGAAATTTTTAAAAAAAGTATGATATTTATAACTGAATTTTTATTCAAGATGAATTAAATGAATATTTCTAGTATAGATAAATTCAAGGAAATTTTCTTTTCTAAGTAATCTGAGTTTTACTTAAATGATTATGGGTTTATTATGAAAATATTTCAAACTAAATAATAGGACTTTAAATTGTTGAATAGAATTTCCAACCTTAGTTCCAATTGTTCAATATTCAAGGTTCGAAATATATTGAAGCTGAAGTGGTTATTGAAACTGAAAGGGATTTTTAAATCTATGGATTTTGACTTAATATTAAATAAAATAAATTGTAACAGCCCTAGTTTTTAGCTATTTATTTCTTTTAATTTTTTTGTTTTTAGAAATATAATTTATATAAATTGTGTTTACCAATATTGTTTAAATATTTAATTTAGAGAATTAAACTCGTTAATTTAATATGATTTTTGTAACTAAATTTAAGAAGAAAAAAAAAAAGAGGAAATTTTTATAATGTATAATGAAGTGAGTGGTAACTAAATGTTTTGGATATTATCATAATATCTGTTGTTATACCCATTCCCTAAAAATAATGAAAAGGAGAAAATTTGTAACATATTAAAGTAGTTAATTAATTATGTTAATTTGGTAGGTTATGACATGCAAATCATGTTGGTGGAATATTCTCAATTTTGACATATTAATTATGTTAGCAGTGAACATTGTTAAGCAATTTAAAACAATGAAACTTACAATCAATTTATTTGATAAATCTACCTTATTCCTAGTTAGCAATTCAAAACTTGAATAAAGGCACATACGGATATTTTAAAATGGAGTTAATGACAATTAATAGATATTTCAAAAAGAAATTTATGACAATTAATAGAGAAATTAATTGTAAAATTTCAGTAGTTGACCAGAATTAATTTATTGAATAATTAATGCAAATTAATAAAATTGATGAAAGATAAATAAGTTAATTCTTTTGGTTAATGGCATGAGGACACGAGGTTAATCCCCATTTTGTAGGAGAAATCTGCCCGTGTAACCAGTCCGGCTACCAGTGCCTACAAAGCGGACGGATTAATGTGAGACGTCGCAGGATTGATAATTAACAAAAAGGGTTAATTAACTAATTAAGTTAGTAACCAAATTTGAGTATGTAATTAAAGGAGGATAATTAATTGGTAATATGGTAATTAATTGAAATCAATTAAGGAGGGTAATTAAAAGGGATAAGGTAATCAATTGAAATCAATTAAAGGCAATTAAAGGGGAATTAATTGATTAGAAGAATATGGAAATCAAATTTGCCTTCCTTTGCGCGTGACACAAAATTTTATTCTTTTAACATTTTGACATTTGCCTCTTACCATTTGTTTCTTGAGCATGTCACTGTATTCATTTATTCACGCAGCCTTATCCACAAAAATATCAACTCTTCCAATTGCCATTTTTCCTCTCACCTAAATTAAATGCATTCAAAATTTAATCTTGCCTATCTTTGCAAATTTTCGCATACCCATTATATCTCTCTGTTTCCACTGCGTTTGTTTTGCAATAAATAAATTTTTCGAACCATTGATCAAGTAAATATTTATGTAAGCATTTATTACTTTTGCCTTTTCAGTTAAAAGCTTTTTCATTGCTTACCATAAATCACGCAAGAGCTCAAGTTTTGCTTCCTCAATCAAATCTGTTCAAATTTGCAGTAACGCATGCTTTAAATTTAGATTATAACTGGTATAAATCACGCAAGCTATCTAAAAAAAAAAAAAATCCAAAAGAGTGATATCGTTCAAACATAAAACTGGAAAGAGAAATCAACACATGCATTTATCACAATTTTCGTGTAGCGTTCAAACAAGAAGAACTGGAAATAAATCTCTTGCCTAAACGCATGCACTCAAAAAAATCAACGCTTGCATTATTTCTTACGTTTTCAAACCTGCCTATTTATCTCCCCTTTTTATTTCGCAAGTTTATCTGTAAATACTTTGCTTCATTCACATAAGTTTTCATATCTCCTTGTTTGTCCCTCTCTGGTACAAGCTTCTATCAGGTAAATAATTTGCATTGTTTATTTCTTTGCTTCTTCCAATTTTCCTTCCTCCTTCTTGTGTTCTCTGATTTCCTTGCTCGGCTACTTCCCCATCATGCCGTGCCATTTATAAATACATATAGAACTTTGTTAGTAGTAGGCTGCAAGAAATGATATAAATTGATTGTAGGAAGCTAGACTATGGAATTAGTGTAGTTATGATGTAGTTGGTGGTATTGTGGATTTGGATAAGTGCAGTTTGAAGAGGAAGGCATAGAAAAAAAAAAGGAATTACAATTTAATAATGGAGAAGATAAATTGATAAGGAGAAAATGATATGAAATGTTGTTTAATTCAAATAAACAATATTGTATGAATAAATCTTGGGTGAATATAATAAAATGACATTTATTTCAAAATTTTAATGGTTGAAATAAATTTAAGATGGTTAAAAATAAATTTAACTACTTATTTGAGAATTTGGGTGGATAAATATCAATGGATTGTATTTATTATGGTTAATAAAAGGATATTGGTGATGTATACCAATAATCACCTTTTAATGTTTAATAATAAAAGTAAAAGAAGAAATAATTTGCCTAAACATGATGAACATGTATGTGAAATAAAGTATTATTTAATGAATTCGAATGTAGTTAGTGGCTACATTTGATTAAATCGAATAATTTGAACAGTATTGTGTTTGTTGCCAATATTGTCATTTTATTCAAATAAATATATATGAGAATGAAAATAATTGATCATGATAAATATGATTAAAAATGTGAGAAATAATTTAATAATGTCTAAACATGTATTTGTTTTGTTTGGGTGCATAACATCTTTTTATTCAATCAATTGTATTAAATTTGCAATTTATTTTGCAATTTATTCAATTTATTTTATGCATGCGTACGGTTGAAGTATGGGCCTAGGATATGTTGAGACAGTTAGCGGGTTGTAGTAGTCGAGCAAGTTGAACTAAATTTCTTTTATTCTATTCGTTCCAGTTGTTCTGAAATTTTGCTTTGACCGTAATTTTTAAATTCGCATACTTGGTATTTGGATCTTATAGATTTAAGTCAAGGCTTTGCATCCGTCGAAGTTTGATCGTGCTTTCCGTTTTTTTTTTCCGAAGTAGATACCGTGTTTGATTTAGATCCACTGCAGCGTTTAAGGTGAGTATTTCTCACCAGACATATGTACATATATTTTGTGAATTATCGCAAGTGTATGTGTAAAATTTTTATTTAAATATTATCTGTCTGTAGTATAACGTAGAATGATGAATCCCATTTAAATTGACACCTCATCAGTTATTATCTGTTGTATTATTTCTGCAGTTATATTATATTATTGTTTATTTACTGCTTAAATCACCACTGCAAGTTCCCTGTTAAATTTAGATTGTTGTGGGCTGAAATGATAGGCCTAAATGATGATTACTGTGCTATTATTATGTTAACTGTTTAACTGTTAACTTGGGATTGCGGGTTTGAAATGATAGAACCCGGGGTTTGTAAATTACGGATTGAAATGATATAAATCCGTATCACTTGACCTAGGCTAGAAAACTATATACAGGCCCGTGGTCCTTATAATATTTTCTGAAATATTTAAAATTATTTTGGAAGTTAAATATTTGATTTAATATCTTTAAAGGATTTTATATTGATTTTGAATGAGTTATAAATGTTAATAAATAAATAAATAAATATTTGAATAAAATTTTGGAATATAACTTATTTTGGAAATTCTGGATTTTTGAAAGGATAAGATTTCAGTTAAGAAATATATATATAAGTTATATTTGGAAATATTTATTAAGTTAAACAATCTACTAAAGCATTTAAATGCTGTCTTTTGAAATTGGACTAGTTTTACCCGTAACTTTAGGTAGCATTTCCTAAGTGCTATAGAATCTGGAATTTGATTGTTTTGAAATTTAAGGAATTTGATAAATTATATTTATGTTTAAGTTTTGGAGACCTTTAAGATATGAGATTTATAACTGGATTTTTCTTAATAAATTTAAGATGAACATTCTAGTGTTAAGTAAATTTTGAAATTATTTAATGGCATAATTTTGGAGTTTTATCTATGGAATTTATGGGAATATTCAAGACGAAATAATAAACACTAATTTGTTGAAAGAAAAAATATCCAACCTTAGTTTTGAATATTAATACTCCAATTGGATATATATATAGGAATTGAAATGGTCTTGGGAACATGAAGTGATATTTAAATTATGGTTTAAAATAAAGAAATATATTTGTAAAGCTATGTAAATTATCTTCTTTACAAAGTAACCATAAAGTTAAACCATTTATATCCAAACCATTTGTGTTTTGGGAGTTATGTTTTTTTTAAGAAAAATTTCCAATATATTATGGTTTAAAGGTATAATTCAAATATTTGGTTTCCAGATATTATAAGTTTTAAGCAGTATGGTTTTGGAAAAGAATTATATTTGAATATAACGATATCATGTTGTTTTGGGTTTTAAATGATATCGTATTTATAGTTTTGAAATGGAAATGTTTATACTGGTTTTAAAGTATAAATTGTTTTCAAATGACCACGGGTTATAATAACGATGGGTTGGCAAAGAGACCGGGATCGGATATGGACATACTCTCTGTCGATACCGAAAACCACTTTGACCAACCGTGTACGCGGTGGAGATTCTAGAATGAAGTAGGTCGGTGGTGGCGTTTCCTGTAAGGTAAATACGTGGACCCGACTCCCGTGAGTTGGCATAAGGTGGCTAAAACAGGAGCAATTCCAGGCCAATGAGGTCATTCCTCTGATCGGACGCTCCTCTTCGATATTATACTATGATCTTGGATTGATTCAGTGGCCACTTCTATATTTTGATTTTGGGGGAGTTAGTTCGAGGTGGGCAGCAGCTGCGCGCTGCGCGTTACCATCAGCCTGGATAGCAATTGGTATATCTACCCTGGCATTGCCTAGTTGTGCCGTGTCACCTACCCTATCGCGCCTTGTACGAGTTTGGTTTTCTCCCGTAGCCCGTGTGGTGTCCTCTAGTGGCTTCCCGATCAGGAGGGACTATGATATTGGATGGACTACTGGGACTATTACGTGTTAAGGGCTATATGGGTAACCCCTTAACGCTATTAAAAAGTAAGTTTATTTTATAAATAGACACTAGTATAATAGCGCAATATACTACATAGTAAATAGTTTGACGGATCCTTAGAGGATGGGCGGTCCCAAGCATCCTTTAAGTTACTTGCTCTATATTACAGTACACTTGAATTTGCTTACATTATATAAGTATGTATGTCCTGACTCGAGTGTTATGTTTTATTTTTACGCTCGGGTCAGCCTGAGTTGCAGCTTCAATTTCTTCTCCGTAGCTAGGACACTCAGTAGATCATTCGCGCTGCTGGAAGTTGTTTCAGCCTTTATCTTTTCTGGAATTCAAGACTTTGAAGACCCTATCTCTATTTATGTCTTAAAATTTGTATTGAGGATTATAGAAAATGTAAGTTCTGTTTTGTTGAAGTTATATCAGTGGCTTCATGAACCACTAAATTTTTAATTTCCGCTGCGAGATTCTGATATCTGTGTATGTGATTCTGTGATCTATTTATTGTATATTCTGAGTTTTGCCAAATTTATTCTACAACGCAGTATTTTGAACAATTCAAGTCCGACAATGTGAGGATGCGAATGGTTGAAAATACTGGGTCGTTACATTTGGTATAGAGCTTTGGTTCTAGGCAAAACTTAGAATGTATGGTAAATTTGATTTACAGAATCACGTTCATTCGAGATTGAACCACTCTCTTTTCGAATTTTGGAACATTCCCTACGGTTCCAAAGCTCATTCGTATCCCTCACTTTTTCATCTGCTTTAGATTCTGGAGTATCTCATAACTCCACTTCGGATGATCTTTATTGTAAATTGGCGGTCTCGCCATTATTCTAATAAAGGGGTGAAACTCCTTTACCATTAGCATTGATTCACCGGAGATTTATATTTATCCTCGGTTTATATGCTAGTATCTTTGGTTATTCCAAATTCTATCTCTTCGGATCAAATGTAGATTTACCCCAACCACATCGATATGGCTCTTTAAGTCACGGATGACTAGGTCAAGGTTGTCCGCGACTTATATAGACTTACCCAGTTTCCTTATTCTGATCTTCTGATTTCAATTTATCTTGAATTCTATTTGATTTGAGTTCATCAAATTTGAATCTCTATCCTGGTTTGAGAAGTTTATTCCTATATTTGAAATTAAAATCTAATATTATATATATGAGTATAATTTTCAAAATTTTATAATTAATTTAACTAGTTGTCAAGAGATAATAGTTTTGATTTTTTTTATGGTGTTGTAAGCCATGTGTTTGTCTGATAAATAAGTGAATATAAAACAATGGTTATAAATTAATTTGGAAACAGAAATGAATTTAAAACTAAAACTTGAGAATTAAATTTCTGATGATTTCAAACCTTGTGTTTAAATTTTAAAAGGATGTAATAAGTATTTTTGTATAGAAATTTGTTTCCAAAGAAATTTTAAAATTAGTGCTTTTCTCTTTGTCGCTGGAAAATAATTTCGGTGATGACTGCAGCATCATCGACATTCATTTTCGAGTTTCGAAGTGAAAAGACCATTCTGTAGTCTGGCTACAGTGTTTCCTTGAGATTTTAATTGATTTGAATTTCTAAAGTATGACTTAATATATATAGATATATAATTAAAATTTGATTTGACATATTAGGTATATATATTTAGTTATCTCTAAATGGTTTGAAGGGAATCAGGAATTTAATTCTTAAAGTTATCTTGAGGAAGGAAAATAAATATAATAACAAAAATTTGAATAAAAAGGTTCCAATTGGAGATAATTAAATTGAAAGTTTTATTTGTATAACACCCAATTTCATTTAATATAACTTACCTTGATTTTCAAAAGTTAACATGTAATTGGATAATATACAATATAAAAGGATTTTATGAATAAAATTTGAGTGGTTATAATAAATATTATACACTTAAATTTTAGTTATAAAAGATTAATGGGGATAAATAAGGAAAAGGAATTTAAGGAATTTTATTCAAATGTCTTAATAATCAAATTAATTTAATATGGAGCCGTAAATCTAACCAAGAGATTTTAATAAAAGGTTATTTCCTGAAATGAATATGTTTGTGTAATAAACAAGGTATCTTTGAATAAGGAAAATATATTTGAAAGGGATATTTTTGGAGTAAGGATTATATATCTTCAAATCATAGTTTAATTGATGTCTAAATAAATAGTTAAGACGTATTCTAATATCACTAAATTTTGATAATTGAGAATTGGTTTTCAAATGGAAATTCAAGGGTAACTTATTGAAGGAATATCTTATTTATAAGATAAGTATTTTTAATAAAGTGTTAGGTTATTTGTTAAAATTCAGAGTTAAGTACATAATAAACTGATTAGGAATACTATTATATCTACTATAGCATATTATGAGTGCTGCTGTTTCTAAAAATAAAATGTTTTGGAAATTTTTTTTTTTATAAATGAACTTAGGAATATTTCAACCTTGAAATGAATATTGTTTGGCATTGAATTTAAAAGGTATAAATGAAGATTATTTTAAAGGTATTATGATTTTAGTAGCATGATTTCCAAATGATAATATTTATAAATTTAATGATTTCAAAGCATTATGATTGCAAATTTATTATCTTATTTGTTTTCAAACTATCTTTAAGTGTCCTTGGTTTCCCTATCTGCTACAGAATGAGGAGGCTATTGCTTATACCAGTCTATTTAGAAATCTTTTCTATAATCTTTAAAAATCTTTGTTACTCATCGGGGCCTGAGCACCGCTTACCACCCATAGACCGACGGTCGAACTGAAAAGAGTAAAACCGATTCTAGAAGATCTTCTTCGTGCTTCAAATCCGGAACTATTCGTTTAAAGTTCTTGTTTATCTAGCTTATCTTCCTTTGTTTCTTTTCTTTTGTTCCTTTTCGAGGACGAAAAGTTCTTAAGTGGGGGAGAGTGTAACAGCCCTAGTTTTTAGCTATTTATTTCTTTTAATTTTTTTGTTTTTAGAAATATAATTTATATAAATTGTGTTTACCAATATTGTTTAAATATTTAATTTAGAGAATTAAACTCGTTAATTTAATATGATTTTTGTAACTAAATTTAAGAAGAAGAAAAAAAAGAGGAAATTTTTATAATGTATAATGAAGTGAGTGGTAACTAAATGTTTTGGATATTATCATAATATCTGTTGTTATACCCATTCCCTAAAAATAATGAAAAGGAGAAAATTTGTAACATATTAAAGTAGTTAATTAATTATGTTAATTTGGTAGGTTATGACATGCAAATCATGTTGGTGGAATATTCTCAATTTTGACATATTAATTATGTTAGCAGTGAACATTGTTAAGCAATTTAAAACAATGAAACTTACAATCAATTTATTTGATAAATCTACCTTATTCCTAGTTAGCAATTCAAAACTTGAATAAAGGCACATACAGATATTTTAAAATGGAGTTAATGACAATTAATAGATATTTCAAAAAGAAATTTATGACAATTAATAGAGAAATTAATTGTAAAATTTCAGTAGTTGACCAGAATTAATTTATTGAATAATTAATGCAAATTAATAAAATTGATGAAAGATAAATAAGTTAATTCTTTTGGTTAATGGCATGAGGACACGAGGTTAATCCCCATTTTGTAGGAGAAATCTGCCCGTGTAACCAGTCCGGCTACCAGTGCCTACAAAGCGGACGGATTAATGTGAGACGTCGCAGGATTGATAATTAACAAAAAGGGTTAATTAACTAATTAAGTTAGTAACCAAATTTGAGTATGTAATTAAAGGAGGATAATTAATTGGTAATATGGTAATTAATTGAAATCAATTAAGGAGGGTAATTAAAAGGGATAAGGTAATCAATTGAAATCAATTAAAGGCAATTAAAGGGGAATTAATTGATTAGAAGAATATGGAAATCAAATTTGCCTTCCTTTGCGCGTGACACAAAATTTTATTCTTTTAACATTTTGACATTTGCCTCTTACCATTTGTTTCTTGAGCATGTCACTGTATTCATTTATTCACGCAGCCTTATCCACAAAAATATCAACTCTTCCAATTGCCATTTTTCCTCTCACCTAAATTAAATGCATTCAAAATTTAATCTTGCCTATCTTTGCAAATTTTCGCATACCCATTATATCTCTCTGTTTCCACTGCGTTTGTTTTGCAATAAATAAATTTTTCGAACCATTGATCAAGTAAATATTTATGTAAGCATTTATTACTTTTGCCTTTTCAGTTAAAAGCTTTTTCATTGCTTACCATAAATCACGCAAGAGCTCAAGTTTTGCTTCCTCAATCAAATCTGTTCAAATTTGCAGTAACGCATGCTTTAAATTTAGATTATAACTAGTATAAATCACGCAAGCTCTCTAAAAAAAAAAAATCCAAAAGAGTGATATCGTTCAAACATAAAACTGGAAAGAGAAATCAACGCATGCATTTATCACAATTTTCGTGTAGCGTTCAAACAAGAAGAACTGGAAATAAATCTCTTGCCTAAACGCATGCACTCAAAAAAATCAACGCTTGCATTTATTTCTTACGTTTTCAAACCTGCCTATTTATCTCCCCTTTTTATTTCGCAAGTTTATCTATAAATACTTTGCCTCATTCACATAAGTTTTCATATCTCCTTGTTTGTCCCTCTCTGGTACAAGCTTCTATCAGGTAAATAATTTGCATTGTTTATTTCTTTGCTTCTTCCAATTTTCCTTCCTCCTTCTTGTGTTCTCTGATTTCCTTGCTCGGCTACTTCCCCATCATGCCGTGCCATTTATAAATACATATAGAACTTTGTTAGTAGTAGGCTGGAAGAAATGATATAAATTGATTGTAGGAAGCTAGACTATGGAATTAGTGTAGTTATGATGTAGTTAGTGGTATTGTGGATTTGGATAAGTGCAGTTTGAAGAGGAAGGCATAGAAAAAAAAAAGGAATTACAATTTAATAATGGAGAAGATAAATTGATAAGGGGAAAATGATATGAAATGTTGTTTAATTCAAATAAACAATATTGTATGAATAAATCTTGGGTGAATATAATAAAATGACATTTATTTCAAAATTTTAATGGTTGAAATAAATTTAAGATGGTTAAAAATAAATTTAACTACTTATTTGAGAATTTGGGTGGATAAATATCAATGGATTGTATTTATTATGGTTAATAAAAGGATATTGGTGATGTATACCAATAATCACCTTTTAATGTTTAATAATAAAAGTAAAAGAAGAAATAATTTGCCTAAACATGATGAACATGTATGTGAAATAAAGTATTATTTAATGAATTCGAATGTAGTTAGTGGCTACATTCGATTAAATCGAATAATTTGAACAGTATTGTGTTTGTTGCCAATATTGTCATTTTATTTAAATAAATATATATGAGAATGAAAATAATTGATCATGATAAATATGATTAAAAATGTGAGAAATAATTTAATAATGTCTAAACATGTATTTGTTTTGTTTGGGTGCATAACATCTTTTTATTCAATCAATTGTATTAAATTTGCAATTTATTTTGCAATTTATTCAATTTATTTTATGCATGCGTACGGTTGAAGTATGGGCCTAGGATATGTTGAGACGGTTAGCGGGTTGTAGTAGTCGAGCAAGTTGAACTAAATTTCTTTTATTCTATTCGTTCCAGTTGTTCTGAAATTTTGCTTTGACCGTAATTTTTAAATTCGCATACTTGGTATTTGGATCTTATAGATTTAAGTCAAGGCTTTGCATCCGTCGAAGTTTGATCGTGCTTTCCGTTTTTTTTTTCCGAAGTAGATACCGTGTTTGATTTAGATCCACTGCAGCGTTTAAGGTGAGTATTTCTCACCAGACATATGTACATATATTTTGTGAATTATCGCAAGTGTATGTGTAAAAATTTTATTTAAATATTATCTGTCTGTAGTATAACGTAGAATGATGAATCCCATTTAAATTGACACCTCATCAGTTATTATCTGTTGTATTATTTCTGCAGTTATATTATATTATTGTTTATTTACTGCTTAAATCACCACTGCAAGTTCCCTGTTAAATTTAGATTGTTGTGGGCTGAAATGATAGGCCTAAATGATGATTACTGTGCTATTATTATGTTAACTGTTTAACTGTTAACTTGGGATTGCGGGTTTGAAATGATAGAACCCGGGGTTTGTAAATTACGGATTGAAATGATATAAATCCGTATCACTTGACCTAGGCTAGAAAACTATATACAGGCCCGTGGTCCTTATAATATTTTCTGAAATATTTAAAATTATTTTGGAAGTTAAATATTTGATTTAATATCTTTAAAGGATTTTATATTGATTTTGAATGAGTTATAAATGTTAATAAATAAATAAATAAATATTTGAATAAAATTTTGGAATATAACTTATTTTGGAAATTCTGGATTTTTGAAAGGATAAGATTTCAGTTAAGAAATATATATATAAGTTATATTTGGAAATATTTATTAAGTTAAACAATCTACTAAAGCATTTAAATGCTGTCTTTTGAAATTGGACTAGTTTTACCCGTAACTTTAGGTAGCATTTCCTAAGTGCTATAGAATCTGGAATTTGATTGTTTTGAAATTTAAGGAATTTGATAAATTATATTTATGTTTAAGTTTTGGAGACCTTTAAGATATGAGATTTATAACTGGATTTTTCTTAATAAATTTAAGATGAACATTTTAGTGTTAAGTAAATTTTGAAATTATTTAATGGCATAATTTTGGAGTTTTATCTATGGAATTTATGGGAATATTCAAGACGAAATAATAAACACTAATTTGTTGAAAGAAAAAAATATCCAACCTTAGTTTTGAATATTAATACTCCAATTGGATATATATATAGGAATTGAAATGGTCTTGGGAACATGAAGTGATATTTAAATTATGGTTTAAAATAAAGAAATATATTTGTAAAGCTATGTAAATTATCTTCTTTACAAAGTAACCATAAAGTTAAACCATTTATATCCAAACCATTTGTGTTTTGGGAGTTATGTTTTTTTTAAGAAAAATTTCCAATATATTATGGTTTAAAGGTATAATTCAAATATTTGGTTTCCAGATATTATAAGTTTTAAGCAGTATGGTTTTGGAAAAGAATTATATTTGAATATAACGATATCATGTTGTTTTGGGTTTTAAATGATATCGTATTTATAGTTTTGAAATGGAAATGTTTATACTGGTTTTAAAGTATAAATTGTTTTCAAATGACCACGGGTTATAATAACGATGGGTTGGCAAAGAGACCGGGATCGGATATGGACATACTCTCTGTCGATACCGAAAACCACTTTGACCAACCGTGTACGCGGTGGAGATTCCAGAATGAAGTAGGTCGGTGGTGGCGTTTCCTGTAAGGTAAATACGTGGACCCGACTCCCGTGAGTTGGCATAAGGTGGCTAAAACAGGAGCAATTCCAGGCCAATGAGGTCATTCCTCTGATCGGACGCTCCTCTTCGATATTATACTATGATCTTGGATTGATTCAGTGGCCACTTCTATATTTTGATTTTAGGGGAGTTAGTTCGAGGTGGGCGGCAGCTGCGCGCTGCGCGTTACCATCAGCCTGGATAGCAATTGGTATATCTACCCTGGCATTGCCTAGTTGTGCCGTGTCACCTACCCTATCGCGCCTTGTACGAGTTTGGTTTTCTCCCGTAGCCCGTGTGGTATCCTCTAGTGGCTTCCCGATCAGGAGGGACTATGATATTGGATGGACTACTGGGACTATTACGTGTTAAGGGCTATATGGGTAACCCCTTAACGCTATTAAAAAGTAAGTTTATTTTATAAATAGACACTAGTATAATAGCGCAATATACTACATAGTAAATAGTTTGACGGATCCTTAGAGGATGGGCGGTCCCAAGCATACTTTAAGTTACTTGCTCTATATTACAGTACACTTGAATTAGCTTACATTATATAAGTATGTATGTCCTGACTCGAGTGTTATGTTTTATTTTTACGCTCGGGTCAGCCTGAGTTGCAGCTTCAATTTCTTCTCCGTAGCTAGGACACTCAGTAGATCATTCGCGCTGCTGGAAGTTGTTTCAGCCTTTATCTTTTCTGGAATTCAAGACTTTGAAGACTCTATCTCTATTTATGTCTTAAAATTTGTATTGAGGATTATAGACAATGTAAGTTTTGTTTTGTTGAAGTTATATCAGTGGCTTCATGAACCACTAAATTTTTAATTTCCGCTGCGAGATTCTGATATCTGTGTATGTGATTCTGTGATCTATTTATTGTATATTCTGAGTTTTGCCAAATTTATTCTACAACGCAGTATTTTGAACAATTCAAGTCCGACAATGTGCGGATGCGAATGGTTGAAAATACTGGGTCGTTACATAAATTGTAAGTCGCGGAAATTATTTTATTTTATAAAGAAACTTTAAATGCAAACTATTTTATTTTATATACCGTTTGAATATACAAACCATCCAAGTTTTAGAAGTTATGGTTTTCAAACTACGAATTTTCGAAGTATTATGGCTGAAAGTTATAATCCAAATGTTTGGTTTCCAATTATTATAAATTTTAAAGTAATATGATTGTGGAAAAGAAATATATTTGAAAAAAAATGATATCATTGATTTGGGTTTTATAAAACTAATATCAAAATGAATTGTTTGGAAATGGAAATGATATCGTATTTATGGGTTTTGAAATGGATAATTATATTCTGGTTTTAAAGTATAAACTATTTTTAAAAGACCGTGGTGTTATAATAACGTTTGGTTGTTGAAGAGACCGGGATCGGAAGTTGTCATACTCTCTGCCAACTCCGAAAACCACTTTAACAACCGTGTACGCGGTGGAGATTTCCAGAATGAAATAGGTTGGTGGCGGCGTTTCCTGTAAGGTAAATACGTGGACCCAACTCCCGTGAGTTGGCATAAGGTGGCTAAAACAGGAGCGATTGACGGGTTAATCAGGTAGCACCTTTGGTCGGACACATCCCTTCGATATTATACTTTGACTTTCGGATTGATTCAGTGGCCACATTTGATTTTATTTGGGGGTGTGGCTCGAGGTGGGCGGTAGCTGCGCGCTACGCGTTACCAGCGACCCGGAAGCGTAATTGGTATATCTACCCTGGCATTGCCTGGTTGTGCCGTGTCACCTACCCTATCGCGCCTTGTACGAGTTTGGATTTCTCCCTTAGCCCATGTGGTATCCTCTGGTGGCTTCCCGATCAGGAGGGACTATGATATTGGATGGACTACTGGGACTATTATTGTGTTAAGGGGAATATTGGGTCACTCCTTAACGCTATTTAAAAGTAAGTTTATTTTACAATTAGACACTATTATAATAGCGCAATATACTACATAGTAAATAGTTTAACAGATCCTTAGGAGATGTAAATCCCGAGCATCTCTTGAGTTACTGCACTCATATTTATTTCTGTTAATTTAACTCACATAAGATCTTTTAGTTCTGACTCGAGTGTTTTGTCTTTTCAAATTTGCTCGGGTCAGTCCGAGCGTTTCAGGATTGGAAGATTTAGCTCTGGAGGATGAAGACGAACTTTTGTATTATCATTATTTATAATAGTGCACTACACACTGTTCCGCTGCATTGTTATTGGTATGTGTACTCTGATATGTATTATATGAATTGTTTTGTAAACAGATTTATAAACTGTATATTTGATTATTATATTTTATCCTTCCGCTGTGAGATTCTGTTTTCTTTCTTCTTGTTTTTCTTATTTACCCCATAATAATCCTCCATTCCGTATGGTTTGAATTGGCATGTATGTCGATTTATAGCGTGCGAAAAGGCGGGACTTTACAACTAGTTGGCTGAGCTCTAGGAGTAAGTTCGATACAGAACTCTTTAGCTCACCTCGAAGGAAAATTAGTAATACGCTCAAAGACATTAGGATAATATCTAACAATAGGAATTCTAGAAATATCATCTTCTTCATTGGACTCAAGAGAAAATAGAGAACTGCTCAATCTCTAACTAAGTCTCCCAATAGATAGGCTAAGATGCTTTATGGAATCTGGATGGCTTAATGTGATTACTCTTACCGAACATGGAATATGTACCTCATATCGATCTAGCAAATACATGCCAAGAATAAAGTCAAATCCCAAATACTTGAGTACATGCAAGTCATGCAGGAAAGAGAATCCACATAAGTCCAAAACAACATTTCTACACAACATCCCAAGGGCTACATAACCCCTTTTAGGATTAGCAATTCCCAAGTATGCAACCAATCATAAAACATCAAGATCAATTCCATCAACTGGTTCCTTCGACATGGATGAATGAAATGCACCCCTGTCGAAAAGAACTCTAATGGAAGAATTCCTTAATAAGATAGTACCTTCGAGGATCGATGGAGCTTTTCTCTTAGTCCAAGATACTCCTCTAGAAGTCTCAGTAATATTCAAATTCCCAATCTTCCTACCAGCCACTGGCAAGTATAGCTAAGTGACTTTTTTTATAGGTTATGCACTTCCTCTAAGATAGTGGAAAGTACGACTTAGTACACTCCTTAGAATAATGTCCTCTCTTTCTCCAGAATTGTAACATTTCAGTGAATCTCTGGCTTGGCTCGACAATCCTAGTGTATTATTCCTTGCTTGCTTCTTATTCTGAAACTTTGGCTTCTGCTTCTTGGATGGGAACTTCCTATTTGGACAAAACTAGGCTTTCTCCTCTACCCCTCAACTCCACCCTCCCTTTCAGCCTCCTCTAATCTCAATGAATCATCAACCAGCTTATGAAATGTAACCACAAGCTATGGAAGTATGGCCTTCCTTAAGGCATTGGTCAAGTAATAAACAAACTTCTGTTTTTTTTTAAAAGGAGTGTTGATGGGATCAGTACTGTACTTCGAAAAAGTCTCAAGGTTAGCCACATATTCTACCACAGACATCTTCCTTTGCTTCAAACCAATAAACTTCCTAGCCATAGCTTCTTTCTCTGCGCCAGGGAGGAACTTCTGCTTAAAGCGAACCCTAAATTGATCCCATATATGCTCGGTCTTATCAATCCCAATCAGCAAAATTCCATACCAATTAGGTTCCATCTCCTACAACTTACTAGAAGTAATCTGAACCCTTTACTTATAGCTGACTCCTATGGTCGTAAAGATGCACTCACATGCCTTGAGCCATGCTTGAACTCTAATGACTCCATCAGTGGCCTAGCATGGCTTCCCACCAACGCTAGCATAATCACTACCCATCGGTGCAAAAACAAAGCGGGGAATATGAGGGTTAGGATGTGTGGAAGCACCGAATGCTCAAACACTCCATACAAGATCCATTGACCAATAGGTGGTAAAAAACACAATTACCAGAACCACTCGACTATCCGGTATTTGCTCAAGTAAATTGACCACCAACCATTCTCACTTCTACATTAACATGAGATTCAAGTTTAGAGTAACAAGAAAAATATATTCACATATATTAGTAGATACTAATAACAAATATTCCCATGGTGACAATCCCAATAATTATCACGAAAGAGTAACTTATACTTAGAGAATCGACCTAACATCAAAGGACATGTAGTCCTAATTTAATTTAAGGCCATTAATTTACGCTTCTTCGTATCATATAACGTTATGAACCTACTATAATACCATCTGTAACACCCCACTTCTATATACGTATGAACAAAGAGTATTATAAGGTAATATTATCTGATAATAGGGAGAATGAGGCTATAAGTGCTTAAACAGGTGAATATTCCCTTGGGCTAATACCGGTACATCTCAAATCACATAATACTCACCATTACGGGCATGGCATTTACACAAAGCAATAAGCACGTATGGTTCCCAAAACTAAATAGTATACAACATAGAAAACATAAATAGAGATCGTAGAATTAGAGCGCAGTAATAATATATAATATATCAATAGTTCATGTCCAAAGTCAGCAAAAAAGTGCTAGTCCAATGCTAACTCAATCAAATATACATGTCATCGTCATTATAAGTACATCATCGTGAAGAAATAAGGCTATAAAATACCATAGGGAAACTACCATCCTATAGTGTATACTAGCCTCCAAAAATGTCCCACAAATCAAGTTACAACTTCGTGCCTAGACCTGAAATATCTTATACTGAGCCAAGTATTATAAATAGCACATGGGCAAGACTATGTCTATAAAGAACCAATGTCAATAGATGAAAGAGACCGGTAAGGTAAATAAATGTATCTCCAAATAAGTTTGAACATCTCAAGTGTAGCACATATCTTACTATACTCAATTCATCATCATTATAACTATATAAAACATCCATCACACAATATCAACACATCATTTATACAACCAATCACACACAACAGCCACACACATACACATATCACACATCCAAAATAACATGAAGTGGTTATTATGGGGATTAACTTTACCTTGGATACATAGACCTAGAATATCTGTAACTCATTACCAATTTTGATTAAATGTTAAGAAGATGAATAAGTAAATAAGTCCAGTATCATACATCATGACCAGACGAAAAATCGATACCACTTGCTTACTCCCAGAGACTACGTGCGTGCTCATTTGGCATGGCTTCTACAATCTATATTTACCTCAATGGTCATCATGACTCAATATCCATTAGGTGCAAGACTACACTATATCTATATCTCAAATTTAACAGACTATTAGCCTATGTAACATGAGGAAGAGCACACAACAATAGCATATTGCTATATCTCAAAGTGTGTCATGGATAGGTGGCGCAACCCCGCAGTCAGGCCACTAGGATGGATAGTGGCCTAATCTGATTTACTCCTCACCTAAAATAAAAGGAGTTCCCCTATGATGGGTTTCGACATACAAATAGGTTGGCACATGCCCTTATATGTCTCCTCGAATTGATGAATTCACATATTGCAAAATCATCACTAAATGTCATTTATTGTAATGACCTGGAATTTTCGATCCCAAAAATTTCAAATAGTCAGGAAAAAGAAGAAAAGAGGTAGAAGAAGAAACAATAATGAAACACAGAATCTCACATTCACAACGGATCAAAATATAATATCAAATAATATTAGTTATATAAAGGAAAAACTGTATTCGTAAACATACATTTTATACATCAGAGTTACAACCACCACACAACACTGGAAAGTTAAAATTAACTTGCTCCAGAGAAACAACAATATATCACAGCGGAAACATTCCATACGTTCCTGCCATCCAGCTCGCCTCCTGAGCTCCAGAACGTCCTTACCTAAAAAACCGTAATACTCGGTCTGAGTCGAGCATTCCATCAAAGTAACATCCTGTAACGACTCGTAATTTCGCTACTTCGAAAATAAGAGATTTCATTCGTTTTAAATTTAAAAAGGAGTTTATCTTAAAATAAATATGTTATATATAATAAATAATTATCTATTCTTGTAGTTAATGAATTAAAAAGTATAAATTTGGATTTTAGAACAAATCGACAAGAGTTAAGTTTTGTTAATCATAAATAAAGGCTTAAATAAATGAATTTAAATATTTATTTAAAAAGATAAATCTTATTTAAAACATCTAATAAAGATAATAAAAGTAAATTTATATATTTAAAAGTATGTTAATAATCGTTTTACAAAAATAACCAAAGTTTGTCGCATTTTGTCAGTTTTACAAACACTGTAAAAATAGAGATTTTGATATTTATTAAATATGATTTTAAAATATAAAGAGACATGTTTTAATTTATTTAAAGAAGTAAAAAGTTCATTTTAAAGTTTGGTTTACCTCAATATATAGTTTAATAAAAATGTCAAATTTTGACTGTAAAATTTATCGTCAAAAACACTGTTTTCAACCAAAACAAGTTGTCGACAAGTTGTTGCAACTGGATACATTTTCAAACACATAAATACAAGTTTACAAACTATTTAAACACTTTACATTTAGCACTAAAAGACAAAAGGAGTTTACTTTTGAAAAGTTTAAGTAAATGTATAAAGAGTGAAAAAACATGATTTGACATAAAAACAACATCATTACTAAACCATCTTTTCTCATTAATGCACATCCTTTCTCATCTTGGAAAGGAAAGAAAGTAAGTTGAAAATTCAAAAAGTAGAAGGGTATTTTAGTCATTTTTGCTAAGGTTAAAAATGTAATTTACAAAGGAAATTTTTGCTATAAATAGCACTACACTTTCACTCATTTTCTTCACACCTCTCATTCTTCTTCTTCTTCATTTTTGAGCTTTCTTTTTCTCGTTAATGGCTTCTCCTCTTTAAGAGAGGTAGGAGGGTTAAAAATAGTGGAGTGCTTAAGCACTAATCCACTTGTTACTCTCTAACCTCTTCCTAATTTGCTTCTTCTTCTTCTCTTCTGAAAAAGGGCCTTAGGCCGTGAGTTTGGGGGTTGATAAGGGGAGGACGTGAGCAAAGCAAGTAGAGATGGAGATGGTCGATCACTTGGAAGCATGGTTATGATAAGGTTTAGAAAGGTTTACTGGAGCGTTGAATTAAATGAATGTCGGTAGGAAGTTAAACATTTTGGTTAAAGGTGAGAAATTCTCATTGCTTTTAAATGTATATTTTAGTTATGTTAAAACAATCACATTTACACCCTTATGACATATGAATGTTTATACCAAATTGATTGTTAATATGGATAATTTGATAGTTAGTAAATTAACCGAATTGTGATAATATATCCCGTTATGATATTAGTAGTGAATGTTGGATTTGAAATCATATGTATGTGATTGATTGAATGGATGTTATGTTAGTGATAAATACGAACATTGGATATGTTCATTTTGATTAAGTAATCCCTTTGTTAATAAGACCATATTTTAGTGATATGGGATATTTTGGAAAAATAAGTCTCTTTTCATTTAGAAGTGAAATTAAAGTTAAAATGAAAGAGAATTTGAAATTTGAAGTGAAACAGATTTGAAAAGGATAGTTAATTAGAAATTGAAATTGAGATGAATAGTGAAATTAAAATTGAAATTGATTTTGAAAAAGTGAAGCTTAGTTTGAGGTTGAATTGAAGTTTAAATTGAAATTAAATTTTAAATCTAAATTTTAAATGTGTTTAATTTGAGATTAGAATTGAAATTGAATTGAAATTGGAATTTAAAATTTAATATTGAAATAATGGGAATATAATAATATTATAATGTGGTAATAGTGAAAATATTGATTTAAAATGATTTGTAACGATTTTATAAGTGTTGGAATCCAATTTGAATAGATTATTCCAAATATTGAAAAATAAGTTAAAACTAGACGCGTCGCAAAACGGTAGTTCGCGATTTCGCGCCGAAAAGTTCAAATGAATGTGTAGAGTGATATGGCTCGGAATTCTTCGAGATAAGAAAATTCCGGACTATTATATCCATATCTTTTAAACAAAGAAAAGTAATCAAAGTTTCGATAAGTAGATGTTGAAATAAGTCCAAATCAATTTTCCAGAAAAATCGCGCTGGTGAAGTTAAGTGATCGTAACAGGAAATCTGTTTAAATGGGTGTTTTTAATTATGGAAAAATACGAAATAAATTTGATAAATCTATTTAAATGATTTAAAAGAGATTTGGATTGGAAAATATGAATTATCGAATGTTTAAAAGTTATTTAATTCAAATAAGTTTATTAAGCACTTTCCGAAGCAGTTTTTTGCTGTGAATTCTATAACTTTTTGGAATATGAGTTTAAATGTAATGACGTTTCCCAGAATCAATTGTGAATGTTTTAAAAAGGATAATTAAGCGTTTTGAAAGATAATTTTTAATATTTATAAGCAATTCCAAAATAAAGTTGAAAATCTGAGTATGCGGAAACGACTAGTACATTTGTCCCGCCTATGAGATTTGGGAAGATAAAACAAGGTGTTTAACTAAGGTTTGGGATGGAGCAACCAGTGCCTTGAACTTACCTGGCCTATGTTTTCTTTTCTTAGGCGAGAGGTGGAACAGATCGAAAGGAAAGCCCGGATGCTCTTAAATAAAAAAGATTCTGTTAAGTTTTCCAAAATAAAAGAGAATTGGTATTATCCAAAAGTTAAGAAATCTCCAAAAATGAATGATTTGTATGATCCTATTTACTTCAAAATGTTTGTTAAGATTGATTTAGGGTTTATTGTAAACGATGTCTTAAATAACATTGTTTTTGACCCGCCTAAAATTTAAAGAATTTGATCAAGAATTGAGTAAGGAAATTTGAGATATTTTCCGAAGAAAAAGAATGAATTTCTTAGAAATTATCCTAAGTCAAAAGAAAGATATTTCGAAATCATCCGAAAAGAATTAAAGTGAAAAGAGACTTAATAAATCCTGTATACTCATATTCACTTTCTATCGATATTGGATTTCGAAGGAACTGGGGTCAGATCCGAGTAGTTTCAGGATAGTTGAAGACGGTTGGAGTTTCCAAAGGAGAGTTGGAGATATTCATCAACGTATGAACATATTCTATTATCCGCTATACTTAGTGTATTTTGTTTGATGTTTGTCAGCATTTGTAAGGGCATGTTTTATAACAGTCCTAGCTGAATTTGGGTTAGACTCTGATATATGTATTTAAAAGTTTTCCGTTGTAAAAATATTTGTTCAATATTATATGTTATCCCATTCGAGTGAGATTCTGCTCTGTCTACTTTTCTTTATCTCCATTAAAGATCCGTCTTTTCATGCAATTTGAGTTGGACATGTGTGGTTTATTGTCAATTCAAAGGGTACGGGAAAATGAGCCTTTACATTTGGTATCAGAGCTGAAGGTTAAGCAAGAATCTTGGCTCTGTTATGGATAAATTCTCATCAGAGATAGGGTTAGTAATATCCTAGGATGAGTAACTCATTAGAGATGGGGTTAGCAACACCCTAGAATGAGTTATGAGAGTATTATATATAGGAGCACATATTTGTTAATTTTATAAAAAATATTTTGTTTTAAAGAAATTTGTAGATGAAATAATTTTACCTTGGGTTTATATTATAAATATCGAAGGAGTTATCATTGTTTTTGGGTTAGAAATTAAGGATTGATTGTAATTTTGCTTAGCAAAACTAAAATATGAATATCTTGTGATTAGAATTGCACAATTTGACTATAAGATATTCCATGTAGAATCAATTGATCAAAAGCTAGAATTTAGAACTTTGATCAAATACCCCTAGACCTTTAGTTATTAAGAAATAATAATGATTAAGGGATTATCATAATGGATGGATTTAAAAGCTAAGTACAAATATCTTGTGAAGTAAAATTCACAATTTGACTGTAAGATATTTGATGATAATATTGAAACTACAAGTTGTAACTAGAGAAAGTAAAGAGAAAATGTACACATAGAAAAAAAATTGTTATGAGTAAAATAGAAAAAGATAAGCCAAAATTGAAATTTTGGGTGAATATAATATGGAAGGGTAAGTTCTATAACTTATAAAGGAGTTAAGTTAATTTGAAATTTAGACACTTTGACTAGGTTAAAATCAAAGTGAAATTTAGAAATAAGAGGTATAAGAAATATCATCCTAATATAAAAATTTGAATTAGTGATACATTTAGGGTAACATTTGTAATTCAAAATGAAGTAAGAATAGAAGTGGATATTTTTGAATAATATGGTTAGTAGGGCGATTGTTGGACAAAAAGGTTAATTACAAATACCATGAGAATTAAGTTTCACAAATTTGACAATAAGGTATTTGATGGATTGAAGATTAAGAAATTTGATTTAGAAAATGGATAGGTAAATAAGTTAAATAGTTAATCATAGAATCTGTGAGAAAAAGGTGCACACTTAGTAAAGTTGCCTTATTAATATACGGATTGGATAATTAATATTAGCTAAATGAAAACCTTAGGTAAAGAAACTTAGGGTTGAGTTTTATAACTTAATAATTTGAGATAATAGTAGAGTTTCATATTAGTTAAACACCTTAGTTGAAGTAATAACAATTTAAAGTTTGGGGATATGTATACATACTCTTAGGAAGTAAAGATATATTATTCAAGTTTAAGTCATACTTGTATGCTTAAGTAATAACATATTTAGAAGAAAGCAATGGTTGTGAAATAAACTTGGATTAACAGAAGTTTTGAAAAAATGTATTAGGTAAAGATGAATGTGAATAAGTACATAAGTTAAACGTAGATCATTTTGGCACATAAATTTTGATCTAATGTTTGAGTACAGAACTTTGAGGTGTTTACACCAATCCGAAAAAGGATTTACCACTCGATTCTTGACAGCGAGCATTGATGGGAGTTTATGATTATGTACACGAGTTTTCTATCATAGTTGAGAGCTATGCAAGGAAAGTAAGGGTTCTTGATCAAGAAGTCTGATCAAAGTACGCACTAGAAAATCGAGGGATCGATACTAGTTCAAAAGAAAAGCTGTGGATTCGAATAACAGATCGAATCAAATATCACATATAGTATGATGTGTTAGGTCTGTCTACTTAGTAGTTGGATAGTTATCTCAAATAGTAGGCACTAAGATATAGTGGTTGGACCGATGTTTTGGTATGCATATATATATATATATATATATATATATATATATATATATAGAGAGAGAGAGAGAGAGAGAGAGACTACAGATATAGTACATGCTCAGGACAGGGAATGAGTTATGTGGTTGTATTCGTTTATCTTGATACAGTATCAATGTGGTTGTTTTGTATGTATAGTCTTGTTTGGATGTTGTATATATTATCTTAAGTGTGTAGTACGCACTAGGATGGGTACGATAGAAGTATGGCTTGATGTATGTATATATAACCTTAAGTACGTGATAAGTACCCAGGTTAGTGTTGGGAATCTCTATATGTATGTTTGGAATCATCTTTTTTAGAGTTGTCATGATATCGACCTTCTTCTTTTCTATCATCAGTAGAAATAAGTCAAATTATTTAAGAATATGGGTATGAGATAGATTCTTTTGTCTAACTTTCATTTCGAGGACGAAATGCTTTTAAGTAGGAGAGAATGTAACAACCCGTAATTTCACTACTTCGAAAATAAGAGATTTCGTTCGTTTTAAATTTAAAAAGGAGTTTAAATATTAAAATAAATATGTTATATATAATAAATAATTATCTATTCTTGTAGTTAATAAATTAAAACGTATAAATTTGGATTTTAGAACAAATCGACAAAATTTAAGTTTTGTTAATAATAAATAAAGCCTTAAATAAATGAATTTAAATATTTATTTAAAAAGGTAAATCTTATTTAAAACATCAAATAAAGATAATAAAAATAAATTTGTATATTTAAAAGTATGTTAATAATCGTTTTACAAAAATAACCAAAATTTATCGCATTTTATCAATTTTACATACACTGTAAAAATAGAGATTTTGATATTTGTTAAATATGATTTTAAAATATAAAGAGACATGTTTTAATTTATTTAAAGAAGCAAAAAGTTCATTTTAAAGTTTGATTTACCTCAATATATAGCTTAATAAAAACATCAAATTTTGACTGTAAAATTTGTCGTCAAAAACACCGTTTTCAACCAAAATAAGCTGTCGACAAGTTGTTGCAACTTGATACATTTTCTAACACATAAATTCAAGTTTACAAACTATTTAAACACTTTACATTTAGCACTAAAAGACAAAAAGGGTTTACTTTTGAAAAGTTTAAATAAATGTATAAAGAGTGAAAAGACAAGATTTGACATAAAAACAACATCATCACTAAACCATCTTTTCTCATTAATGCACATTCTTTCTCATCTTGGAATGGAAAGAAAGTAAGTTGAAAATTCAAAAAGTAGAAGGATATTTTAGTCATTTTGGCTAAGGTTAAAAATGTAATTTACATAGGAAATTTTTGCTATAAATACCACTATAATTTCACTCATTTTCTTCACACCTCTCATTCTTCTTCTTCTTCATCATATTTGAGCTTTCTTTTGCTCATTAATGGCTTCCCCTCTTTAAGAGAGGTAGGAGGGTTAAAACTAGTGGAGTGCTTAAGCACTAATCCACTTGTTACTCTCTAACCTCTTCTTAATTCACTTCTTCTTCTTCTCTTCTTAAAAAAGGCCTTAGGCTGTGAGTTCGGAAGTTGATAAGGGAGGACGTGAGCAAAACAAGTAGAGATGGAGATGGTCGAGCACTTGGAAGCATGTTTATGATAAGGTTTAGAAAGGTTTAGTGAAACGTTGAATTAAATGAATGTTGGTTTGAAGTTAAACGTTTTGGTTAAAGGTGAGAAATTCTCATTGCTTTTGAATGTATATTTTAGTTATGTTAAAACAATCACATTTACACCCTTACGACACATGAATGTTTATACCAAATTGATTGTTAATATGGATAATTGTGGTGACCCCTTTAATTTTTACACATAGATTTTTTTTTACAAAAGGAATATATAATTAAATCCCATAATGTTAAGTTTGAATATTTAGAAAATTCATAGATTCTTTTCCCAAGATCCTGAATGACCAATATAATCATATCAGTTCATGATTCACCTTAAAATAGCTCTACATATTTGATGATATGTTTGCTTCTTTTGTTTTGTATGGGATGAAATTTTCAACAAGCACAATGCATATGGGATTGGTAGTGCAAAGTACAGTGCACCTTTGCATTTTCTTTTCTTAATTTTTCTACTCTTTCTGCCTATGTATGTCTATTATCACCTAATGCAGTATTTAAGTGTTAAAAAGTGTAACTAAGAGAAGTACAATTGCTAATATGAACATACAAATCTGTTTTCACAATCACATTTTCATTTCAGGTTGAAAATTATATTTGCACTGCATTTTTTCAGATAGGTTGGAAATGCAAACTGGTATGCTTGGAGTTTGTATTTCAAAAACTTGGAGTTTTTATATCATTTTCTTCAAGCTGGAAATACTTGCACAACATGAACTGTGGTGAAGTGATTCCAGACTATAAGGGTTTGACCCTTAGCCATCTAGGCTGGTCATGTTCCCATACTTACAAATTTCAGAACCATATTTCTTATGTAAACAATTTTTACAAACACTTTTCCTCTCACAAGTTTGCTTCTATCATATAAAAGTTTTTCTGAGAATTTACTTTCCCCAGGCTTCCAACACAAAACAAAAATGTTTCCAAGTCCATTTCTTTTAAAACCCCTTTTTATTTTGAAATCAAATGCATAAATATGGGCCATACATTTTCTCAGAGATTATGCATCAACCAATATCTACTGCAGGCCATGCATAAACCATCTTATTCAAAACATGTAAGCTTGTTTTGTTTTCTGAAAATAAGTTATATTTGACTGTTTTTAGTTGCCATCATCAAATCACCAAATAATTTCAAGCCAAAGGAAATAGGGGCTAACATGAACACATATCATACTGATTTGTTATATCAGTCTTCTCAGTTCCAAAAAGATGACCAGACATTTATAAAAACATCAACTAATTACTTGCCATCAGAAACAAAGGTTTAGCTAAATACATGTCATAATCCAAGCACTCAGAAAAATCTCCTTACAGTTTTCTTTAACTACTGATAATAACTAGATCTTTCATTACAAGCATCTGCAAATACAAAGCAAATTTTCTCTTATTTATACTAGCAGCTATTGCCTCCTTCATCCATCAAGTCAACCTTAATTACCTGCATGCAATTCACTGAGCTGCCCCATTTAATTGAGACACCCAAATGATTGCAAAGGCAACCAAAAGGGTCAGTTTACACTGGTATGAACATTAATGAATTTTATACACATGTTTACAAATCTTATGAACTTATAACACTTGCATAATCTAGCAGTTTATAAACTATGCACACCAGTAAAAATTGCCAGATAACTTCAAGAATACAACCATTCATTCAACATATATGCAACAAGCCATGCATTATTCATAACATCATTTTTTTTACATAAATAAACCCAGGTTTTGTTCTCCCAGTTTCTCCCAGTATTTCATTAAGGTCATCATATTAAACCTTGTTTAATTTATATCCCTGTCCAGATATCATAACCCAGAGATTTAAATCTCATACCCCATTTTATTTATGGTCTAAATCCCCCTGTCAAATGAACACAAGTATGCATTGTGGAGGAATCACCCAGATTGTTTTATTTATTCCAACACACAAAGGCCTCAGGGTGCACTTGCACCATGCATATACTTCCTCCCACCTGAAGCAAGCAGATCATTGACTAACCCCAAATGACCAATTTAATTTTCTTTCATTTATTTATAGGATCTATTAACCAAATGAGCTTCCCCCTCGAGTTTCTACTTAATTCATTAAGCACCTGTTTATGGGTTTAATCATAAAACCCTCAATTCCTCCATGTTTCAGAAAAACATAACTACTTTCTAGTTCAATCCCTTGTTTTCCATTTATTTTCCACACTACAGAAATTTGCAACAGGTTTTCCAAACCATTTTAAATATCATGATACTTCTATATTATAAAAAGAAGAATATGGACAGAGGTATTTGTTAAGGAAAATTTACCAAAAACTCATAAATCCTCCTTCCTTATTATTTAGAAAATAAGCATGAGCCAGATTTTCTATCTTGCTACCTATGTCCTAAATAATTTAAATCCATACTTGACAATAATAAGAATAGAATTAAAAATGCTCAAAACATTTTAGCTTGGAAAACTGACATACAAGACTCCAAACAGAAATGCACAAACAAACATCCATCTCATCCATTTCATTCTACTTCAGACATTTAAATGATCTTCATAATACTTTAGGCTGCCTACCAGAGGTCTTAATGCCATTGCATAAAATAGATTAATGCTCACCTAGTATTTTCTTTTACTATCTTGCTCCTCTACTCAGCAAATCCCTTCAGAGCTGCTTACCCATATTTCCCCTATTTTATTTTATATTTTTTTTTTTTCTGAGATGATGATGGTCATGATGGTGTATAGGTTTTATAAAGCTATTTTAGGGTTTAAGGAAATGGGTAATTCCTTTGATACCCCTTTATTTTTCATACACAGATTATACTTATGTATGGTCCTCAATTGGAATTACACTCACTTGTCCTTTAGTAGTTATTTCGGGATTCCAGCACTTTTAATTACTGCATGCTATTTCCATGATCTCATTCTATTCATGCCATATGCATGTGACCTTTGCCTATTTTATTTTCTGCTCAGTTTTTAAGGAAACTTGCATTTTCTACTTAGCCTTCTTTTCTTATACAACCATGTACACTGTCATATACATTTAGGTGATGTAAAAATTATTCATACTATACTGTTTTTTTTCTTTTCTGGCAGCATGATTATATAAGTCATTTGAAACTTCATAAAATTCCGTTGTATCTTGTTTTTTTTTAAATAGAAAATTTCCCTATATATTAAATACATGTGCTTATATAATTGTTTAGACATGGAACTACATTTGTTTTAAGTCCCAATTTTGATCACCTTAACTCCTTGCATCTTTATCAAACAGAAACTCCTATGCACATTTTTATTTACTAACAAACTTTTTTGTCTTGATGCATCTTATATATATATATATATATATATTATTATTTTTATTTTATTTTATTTTAGGGTCATTACATACCCTTCCCCTTAAAGGAATTATGTCCCCATAATTTCTTTTAATTTCTCCAAAAATAAAAATACTAGTCCATAGTCTGTTTTAATTTCATAACCCCATACTCACAGTTTATGAAAGCAAGCAATGCATAAGAATATTCAGAAAATCATCATAAATTACTTAAACATACGTCTCCATCAGTAAACAAATTCGGGTATTTAGCCCTTATTTTGTCCTCCACCTCCCATGTACAATCATTGGTGTCCAAGCTCCATTGAATTTTTACTAGTTTGATCACCTTGTTCCTCAACTTTTTCTCCTCCTTGGCAACTATCCCTACTGGTTCATTTGCGTAGACCAAATTCTTTTGGACTTGAATTTGAGTAGGTGACTCTAGAATTGCTCCTTCATCATGCACCCATTTTCTCAATTGAGAAACATGAAACACTGGATGCACACCACTCAACTCCTCAGGTAACTTAAGTTTGTAGGCCATAGCACCAATTCTCTGCATAATTTCATATGGTCCTACAAATCTTGGTGATAACTTACCAGATTTCCCAAACCTAAACACCTTCCTCATTGGTGATACCTTCAGAAAAACATATTCTCCTACCTTAAACTCCATTGGCTTTCTCCTTTTATCTGCATAAGACTTTTGTCTTGATTGTGTTAGCTTCATCCTATGTCTAATTAACTCAATCATGTTGGAAGTTTCTTTAACATGATCTGGTCCTAGTAGTATACCCTCTCCCATATCCAACCAACAGGCAGGAGATATGCAGGGTCTCCCATACAAGGCTTCAAAGGGAGCCATTCCTATTGTTGACTGGTAGCTATTGTTATATGTGAACTCTGCCAAATGAATGCGATCCTCCCAATTACCCCAAAAGTCAAGCACACATGCTCTCAACAGATCCTCCAATATTTTGTTTACTATCTCTGTCTGCCCATCACTTTGAGGATGGTAGGCAGTGCTTAAGCATAGTTGAGTTCCCATTGCTTCTTGGAAGCTCTCCCAAAATCTTGAGGTGAACAAAGTGTCTCTATCACTCACAATAGTCTTGGGTATACCATGTAGCCTCACCACTTCCTTAATAAATAATTGTGCAAGCCTAGTTGCATTTCTATCTGACTTGACAGGGACAAAGTGAGCTGATTTGGTTAGTCTATCGACAATTACCCATATACTATCATTGCCTTTCTTAGTTCTAGGCAAACCATCCACAAAATCCATGGAAATACTTTCCCATTTCCATTGAGGTACCTCCAAAGGTTGCAACATGCCAGAAGGCTTCTGGTGATCTGCTTTAATTTGCTGATAGGTGAAACACTTTGCCACATATCTTGCCACTGCTTGTTTCATTCCTGGCCACCGGTAGCTTCTTTTCAAATCATGGTACATTTTAGTACCACCAGGGTGTATGGTGTACTTGGTTTTGTGGTGCTCATTCATGATTTCTTCCTTCAACTCTGCAATGTCTGGTACACACAACTTCTCATTCTTCCTTAAATACCCCTTGTGATCTATTTTAAAATTTCCCAACTTAATGTTGCTAAGTAACATTTCCTTCTTCTCCTTTAAATTTTTATCTTGGTCTTGCATGCCACCAATTTTCTCCACTAGATTGGATTTTACTGTAATCAATCCTAGTGTACCATACTCTACCATGTCATCATGCTCTCTAAAATTCTTTTCATTCTTGCTATATATATCTGCCTCCCCAAGCATTACAAGGTTTTTAAATTCATTAATCATTAGACTTGCTAATATAACATGATGCCTACTCAAGGCA
This sequence comes from Allium cepa, assembly GCA_030765085.1. Classification (NCBI taxonomy): domain Eukaryota; kingdom Viridiplantae; phylum Streptophyta; class Magnoliopsida; order Asparagales; family Amaryllidaceae; genus Allium; species Allium cepa. Next base: position 391,616,385 of record CM060935.1, read on the forward strand.
TCTGCCACCCTATTGGCTTTTCCAGGGGTGTACAAAATATCTAAATCATATGCAGCTAGAAATTCCATCCACCTTGCTTGTCTCATATTCAAATCTTTTTGAGAAAATAAATACTTCAATGCTTGATGGTCTGTAAATAATTCAAACTTTGCTCCAAGCAAATAATGCCTCCAAAGTTTTAATGCAAACACTATTGCAGCTAATTCTAGATCATGAGTTGCATACTTGGTTTCATTGGGTTTAAGCTGTCTTAATGCATATGCCACTACCTTGCCATGTTGCATAAGCACTGCACCTAACCCAGACCTACTAGCATCAGTATATACAACCATTCCTTCATTTGCTTCTGGGATTTGCAAGACAGGAGCTTCCACCAGTGCTCGTTTCAATTTCTCAAAAGCCTGTTCACACTGCTCAGTCCACACATATGGTTGGTTCTTCTTTGTCAACTTGGTCATTGGTGTGGCTATTCTTGAAAAATCCTTGATGAACCTTCTATAGTACCCTGCCAATCCCAAGAATGATCTCACCTCAGTCACTGTTCTGGGTCTACTCCATGATTGAACTGCAATTACTTTGCTTGGATCCACACTCACTCCTTGCTGTGACACTATGTGTCCTAAGAATTTTACTTCATGTTGCCAAAATGTACATTTTGAATACTTGGCTTTTAATTCATGTTCTCTAAGTCTGGATAATACTAGGTGTAGATGCATAGCATGATCATTTTCTGTCTTTGAGTAAATTAGTATATCATCTATAAATACTAGAACAAATTTATCCAAAAAGTCTCTAAAAATTCTATTCATCAAATCTAAAAAATAAGAGGGAGCATTGGTCAAGCCAAATGTCATTACTAAAAATTCATATAGGCCATACCTTGTGTTAAAGGCTGTGTACTCAATGCTTTCCTCTGCAACTTTCATTTGGTGAAATCCAGAGGCTAAATCTAACCTTGAAAATATTTTAGCTCCATGCAATTGATCAAATAGATCATCTATTCTAGGTAGTGGGTACTTATTTTTAATGGTTACTTTGTTTAAATCCCTATAGTCTACACACAACCTCATTGTTCCATCATGTTTCTTGACAAAGAGCACTGGGGAACCCCAACTGGAACTACTTGATCTTATGAATCCTTTCTCTTCTAATTCTTCTAGTTGGTGTTTTAATTCTACTAACTCTTTTGGACCCATCCTATAAGGCTTCTTAATGATTGGATTTGTTCCTGGCATTAACTTAATTTTGAATTCAACTGGTCTATTCTGAGGAATTCCTCTCACCTCTCCAAACACATCTATGTATTCATTAACTATTGGAATTTCCTCTATTCTTAATTCCTTTTGAATTTCGTTTATACTCCAAATTTTATTAAAACATGTGTTCTTTGCTATTTCACTTAGAACTATAATTCTTTTGCCTTCATTTGTCTCCAAAGAAATGGTAAGGTTTTCTAAATTTAAAATTGCTTTATTTTTCATTAACCAATCTACCCCCAAAATAATCCCAATACCAGGATAATTTAAAGTATATAGATCTGAATCAAAGCCATAACCCCCTATGATTAATTTCAGACCCATACACTTCATCCCTAATATACAATGACTCCCTATGGGGCTATGTACAGTTAAGGGGTGTTCAATAGAAACACAAGCAAGTGCTAATTTCTTTACAATTTCCAAAGATATTAGTGAATGTGAGGCACCAGTGTCATATACTACTGATATTGGTTGGGTATTGATTAGAATTATACCTTCAAGTTGCCCAACATTTCCAGTGGTGTTTGTTGCCAAAGCTCCTACCCTTGCTGTTTTCTTATGAGTCTCTGGGCAGTCCTTCTTTAAATGTCCCATTTTCCCACAGTTATAGCAGCTTCCTTTAGGTATTTTAGGGTCAGGGCATTGGTTACTGTAATGTCCAGCTTTTCCACAATTAAAACAATGAGTGAATTTCTTGCTTTCAGGTGCTATTGCTCCTTCCCCTTTCTTAACTCCTTTACTTGCATTTCTCTTGTCATAAGGCTGCACTTTGTTCTGACCTCCCTTCTTCTTATTGAGCTTCATGTTCCTGAATTTCTCTCTTGTGGTATCATGTTGCTCAAAAGAGAGAGTTAGATCAATCACCTGATCAAAGGTTTTGTCTTTGTATGGCAACATTGCCCTGGATAGATTGGGATTCAAGCCTTGAATGTATCTTGCATTCTTTGCTTCTGCATTCCCTATCAACACCATTCCATACTTGGACAATGCTTCAAACTTCTAAGTGTACTCATTTACACTCATATCTCCTTGCCTTAATCTAATAAAGTCTTCAAGCAGTGTGGCTTTGGTAGATGCTGGGATAAATCTGGCCTCAATCATGTCCTTGAAATCATTCCAAGTGATGTTATTTTCTGGCCTTCTTACTATCACAACCTCCCACCGATCCAGTGCAACCCCCTTCAATTTCCTTGAAGCTATTTGTCTTTTCCTTTGGTCATTGATTTGCATATCTGTAAAGACCCTCTCCATAGTCCCTATCCACATTTGAACACCCATAGCTCCTTCAGTGCCTTCAAAATCCTTTCCTCCCAAATTGGTACAAATCTTAAGCAGTTTGGAGAGCTCCTCATGAGGATTGTCTTGCCTTGGTGCCATTCCATCCCTCAAAGCCCTCACAAAATCCTCAATTCTTATCACAGGTGGCTCACGTGATGGTCCTGCACCTGTGTGATGTCTTGGTCCTACCATAATGCTATAGATATAATTTTTAAGTTAGTTTACTTACCCCCCATTATTTTTAATATCTTTACTTTGTTTATTTATTTTATTTAGGTGTACCCTATACATGTATCTCAAGCATACATTTCATTCAGTCATACAAAAACATCCAACCCTAAGAATTCAATCAATGCATTCAATCATCCATATACATACAATAATGTTTACTATGTAATTTAAAACCTTGCTCTGATACCAACTGTGGTGACCCCTTTAATTTTTACACATAGATTTTTTTTTACAAAAGGAATATATAATTAAATCCCATAATGTTAAGTTTGAATATTTAGAAAATTCATAGATTCTTTTCGCAAGATCCTGAATGACCAATATAATTATATCAGTTCATGATTCACCTTAAAATAGCTCTACATATTTGATGATATGTTTGCTTCTTTTGTTTTGTATGGGATGAAATTTTCAACAAGCACAATGCATATAGGATTGGTAGTGCAAAGTACAGTGCACCTTTGCATTTTCTTTTCTTAATTTTTCTACTCTTTCTGCCTATGTATGTCTATTATCACCTAATGCAGTATTTAAGTGTTAAAAAGTGTAACTGAGAGAAGTACAATTGCTAATATGAACATACAAATCTGTTTTCACAATCACATTTTCATTTCAGGTTGAACAATTATATTTGCACTGCATTTTTCAGATAGGTTGGAAATGCAAACTGGTATGCTTGGAGTTTGTATTTCAAAAACTTGGAGTTTTTATATCATTTTCTTCGAGCTGGAAATACTTGCACAACATGAACTGTGGTGAAGTGATTCCAGACTATAAGGGTTTGACCCTTAGCCATCTAGGCTGGTCATGTTCCCATACTTACAACTTTCAGAACCATATTTCTTATGTAAACAATTTTTACAAACACTTTTCCTATCACAAGTTTTCTTCTATCATATAAAAGTTTTTCTGAGAATTTACTTTCCCCAGGCTTTCAACACAAAACAAAAATGTTTCCAAGTCCATTTCTTTTAAAACCCCTTTTTATTTTGAAATCAAATGCATAAATAGGGCCATACATTTTCTCAGAGATTATGCATCAACCAATATCTACTGCAGGCCATGCATAAACCATCTTATTCAAAGCTTGTAAGCTTGTTTTGTTTTCTGAAAATCAGTTATATTTGACTGTTTTTAGTTGCCATCATCAAATCACCAAATAATTTCAAGCCAAAGGAAATAGGGGCTAACATGAACACATATCATACTAATTTGTTATATCAGTCTTCTCAGTTCCAAAAAGATGACCAGACATTTATAAAAACATCAACTAATTACTTGCCATCAGAAACAAAGGTTTAGCTAAATACATGTCATAATCCAGGCACGCAGAAAAATCTCCTTACAGTTTTCTTTAACTACTGATAATAACTAGATCTTTCATTACAAGCATCTGCAAATACAAAGAAAATTTTCTCTTATTTATACTAGCAGCTAATGCCTCCTTCATCCATCAAGTCAACCTTAATTACCTGCATGCAATTCACTGAGCTGCCCCATTTAATTGAGACACCCAAATGATTGCAAAGGCAACCAAAAGGGTCAGTTTACACTGGTATGAACATTAATGAATTTTATACACATGTTTACAAATCTTATGAAGTTATAACACTTGCATAATCTAGCAGTTTGTAAACTATGCACACCAGTAAAAATTGCCAGATAACTTCAAGAATACAACCATTCATTCAACATATATGCAACAAGCCATGCATTATTCATAACATCATTTTTTTTCACATAAATAAACCCAGGTTTAGTTCTCCCAGTTTCTCCCAGTATTTCATTCAGGTCATCATATTAAACCTTGTTTAATTTATATCCCTGTCCAGATATCATAACCTAGAGATTTAAATCTCATACCCCATTTTATTTATGGTCTAGATCCCCCTTTCAAATGAACACAAGTATGCATTGTGGAGGAATCACCCAGATTGTTTTATTTATTCCAACACACAAAGGCCTCAGGGTGCACTTGCACCATGCATATACTTCCTCCCACCTGAAGCAAGCAGATCATTGACTAACCCCAAATGACCAATTTAATTTTCTTTCATTTATTTATAGGATCTATTAACCTAATGAGTTTCCCCCTCCCATTTCTACTTAATTCATTATGCACCTGTTTATGGGTTTAATCATAAAACCCTCAATTCCTCCATGTTTCAGAAAAACATAATTACTTTCTAGTTCAATCTCTTGTTTTCCATTTATTTTCCTTACTGCAGAAATTTGCAACAGGTTTTCCAAAACATTTTAAATATCATTATCCTTCTATATTATAAAAAGAAGAATATGGACAGAGGTATTTGTTAAGGAAAATTTACCAAAAACTCAGAAATCCTCCGGCCTTATTATTTAGAAAATAAGCATGAGCCAGATTTTCTATCTTGCTGCCTATGTCCTAAATAATTTAAATCCATACTTGACAATAATAAGAATAGAATAAAAAATGCTCAAAACATTTTAGTTTGGAAAACTGACATACAAGACTCCAAACAGAAATGCACAAACAAACATCCATCTCATCCATTTCATTCATAATAAACTACTTCAGACATTTAAATGATCTTCATAATACTTTAGGCTGCCTACCAGAGGTCTTAATGCCATTGCATAAAATAGATTAATGCTCACCTAGTATTTTCTTTTACTATCTTGCTCCTCTACTCGGCAAATCCCTTCAGAGCTGCTTACCCATATTTCCCCTATTTTATTTTATATTTTTTTTTTCTGAGATGATGATGGTCATGATGGTGTATAGGTTTTATAAAGCTATTTTAGGGTTTAAGGAAATGGGTAATTCCTTTGATACCCCTTTATTTTTCATACACAGATTATACTTATGTATGGTCCTCAATTGGAATTACACTCACTTGTCCTTTAGTAGTTATTTCAGGATTCCAGCACTTTTAATTACTGCATGCTATTTCCATGATCTCATTCTATTCATGCCATATGCATGTGACCTTTGCGTATTTTATTTTCTGCTCAGTTTTTAAGGAAACTTGCATTTTCTACTTAGCCTTCTTTTCTTATACAACCATGTACACTGTCATATACATTTAGGTGATGTAAAAATTATTCATACTATACTGTTTTTTTCTTTTCTGGCAGCATGATTATATAAGTCATTTGAAACTTCATAAAATTCCATTGTATCTTGTTTTTTTTTAAATAGAAAATTTCCCTATATATTAAATACATGTGCTTATATAATTGTTTAGACATGGAACTACATTTGTTTTAAGTCCCAATTTTGATCACCTTAACTCTTTGCATCTTTATCAAACAGAAACTCCTATGCACATTTTTATTTACTAACAAACTTTTCTTTCTTGATGCATCTTATATATATATATATATTTATTTTTTTATTTTTTTATTTTATTTTAGGGTCATTACAATAATTTGATAGTCAGTAAATTAAATGAATTGTGATAATATATCCCGTTATGATATTAATAGTGAATGTTGGATTTGAAATCGTATGTATGTGATTGGTTGAATGGATGTTATGTTAGTGATGCATACGAATATTGGATATGTTCATTTTGATTAAGTAATCCCTTTGTTAATAAGACCATATTTTAGTGATATGAGATATTTTGGAAAATTAAGTCTCTTTCATTTAGAAGTGAAATTAAAGTTAGAGAATTTGAAATTTGAAGTGAAACGGATTTGAAAAGGATAGTTAATTAGAAATTGAAATAGAGATGAATAGTGAATTAAAATTGAAATCGATTTTGAAAAAGTGAAGTTTAGTTTGGGGTTGAGCTGAAGTTTAAATTGAAATTTGATTTGAAATATAAGTTTTAAATGTGTTTAATTTGATATTAGAATTGAAATTGAATTGAAACTGGAATTTAAAATTTAATATTAAAATAATGGGAATATAATAATATATAATGTGGTAATAGTGAAAGTATATATTAAATACTTTAAAAAGTGAAAATATTGATTTAAAATAATTTGTAATGATTTTGTAAGTGATGAAATCCAATTTAAATAGATTATTTCAAGTATTGAAAAATAAGTTAAAACTAGACGCGTCGCGCAACGGTAGTTCGCGATTTCGTGTCGAAAAGTTCAAATGAATGTGTGGAGTGGAATATGGCTTGGAATTCTTCGATATAAGAAAATTCCAGACTATTATATCCATATCTTCTAAACGATGAAAGATAATCAAAGTTTCGATAAGTTGATTTTGAAATAAGTCCAAATATATTTTCCAGAAAAATCGCGCTAGTGCAGTTAAGTGATCGTAGCAGGAAATCTATTTAAATAGATGTTTTTAATTATGAAAAAATATGAAATAAATTTGATAAATCTATTTAAATGATTTAAAATATTTTTGGATTGGAAAATATGAATTATCGGATGTTCAAAAGTTGTTTAATTCAAATAAGCTTATTTAGCACTTTCCGCAACAGTTTTCTGCTATGAATTCTATAACTTTTTGGAATACGAGTTTAAATGTAATGACGTTTCCCAAAATCAATTGTGAATGTATTAAAAAGGATAATTAAGCATTTTGAAAGATAATTTTGAATATTTATAAGCAATTCCAAAATAAAGTTGAAAATCTGAGTATGCAGAAACGACTAGTACATTTGTCCCGCCTGTGAGATTTGGGAAGATAAAACAAGGTATTTAAATAAGGTAAGGGATGGAGCAATCAGCGCCCTGAACTTACCTGACCTATGTTTTCTTTTCTTAGGCGAGGGGTGGAATAGATCGAAAGGAAAGCCCAGATGCTCTTAAATAAAAAAGATTCTGTTAAGTTTTCCAAAATAAAAGAGGATTGGTATTATCCAAAAGTTAAGCAATCTCCAAAAATGAATGACTTCTATGATCCTATTTATGTCAAAATGTTTGTTAAGATTGATTTAGGGTTTATCGTAAACGATGTCTTAAATCACATTGTTTTTGACCCGCCTAAAAGTTAAAGAATTTGATCAAGAATTGAGTAAGGAAATTTGAGATATTTTTCGAAGAAAAAGAGTGAATTTCTTAGAAATTATCCTAAGCCAAAAGAAAGAGATTTCAAAATCATCCGAAAAGAATTAAAGTGAAAAGAGACATAATAAATCCTGTATACTCAGATTCACTTTCTATCGATATTGGATTTCGAAGGAATCAGGGTCAGATCCGAGTAGTTTCAGGATAGTCGAAGACGGTTGGAGTTTTCAGAGGAGAGCTGGAGATATTCATCGACGTACGAACATATTCTATTATCCACTGTACTTAGTGTATTTTGTTTGATGTCTGTCAGCGTTTGTAAAGGCAGGTTTTATAACTATCCAAGCTTAATTTAGGTTAGACTATAATATATGTATTTAAAAGTTTTCCGCTGTAAAAATATTTGTTCAATATTATATGTTATCCCATTCGAGTGAGATTATGTTCTGTCTATTTTTCTTTATCTCCCTTAAAGATCTGTCTTTTCGTGCTATTTGAGTTGGACATGTGTGGTTTATTGTCGATTCAAAGGGTACGGAAAATTGGGCCTTTACACACCTAGGTCAGGCTAGAAACCAGCGTGAGTGAACCCATCTAACATGAAATTCTAATGCATAAAACTATTTAAAACCCGAGGTAAATCGTACTCCTCTACAAGTTCACAACTTATTATAATCAACACTTATTACATAAATCAATCCCTAAGTATCTTTACTTAGTTTCAAAGGTCCATATTATTCCATTCCAGTCTATTGATTTCATATATCAATCTATAAAGAATTATTGTAGATTACAAATCGAAGTGGTTTGGGTATTTACTAATACCCACTCCGGTCTCTTCGAATCCCATGTCATCTTAACCCTAATTATTCAAGTGGATGTAAATTCAATTTTAAATACAGGGTGCAAACTTTTACACAGCAATTTATCATCAATAGGTAACCACATTATCATTGTTCAACCTAAATATATCATATTACAAAACATATCATATCACATAGCATCACAATCACATACCAGGGATAACAAATAATCAAAGGCATTCAATATCATTCAATCCTCCATAAGCAAGGTTAATTAGTCATACCATTTCTAATTAATTTAAATAGATTTAATTAATTACTTCAATCATATTTAAATCCTGCTTACTCGACATTAATTAATTACAAACCAATTAATTAACCATCCTCTAATTATCATCTTTAATTACATTAAGTAATTAGCCGTTAATTACTTAACATTCGAAATTAATTAAGCATCCGCCATTCACATTAATTAACCTTTAATTACTCTATTAAATTTACAATGATTTATTACATTGATCCTTAATAAATTACCCCAATTAATTATTTTATAATCACTTGCATTGATTACTTATCCTTCAATTTACCATATTCATTAATTAACTAATCCTTTAATTAATTTTATTAATTAATCAATCCATTAACTAATTACACTAAGTAAGTAGTCCTTAATAACTTCCATTAAGTAATTTTTATTAAATAAATCACATTTGGTAATTACCCATTAATTACCCTCCTTGATTAATAACATTAAGTAATTATCCTTTAATTACTTTCATTAAGTAATTATCATTAATTAATTACACTAAGTAATTTAACCTTTAATAAATTAAACATCTTTTAATTAATTACCTTAATTAGTAAATCACATTAATAAATCAATTTTTTAAATTGATTACACAAATTAATTAACCATCCTTTATTACATTAAGTCATTTAAATCATCCTTTAAGACATTATATAATTGCTTTTAAAAAAAACAATTTTAAACATTTTAAAACCAGAAAAACTTTTTTAAACAAGACAATGCTTTGTTTTTAGAACTTAGTTTATATTTTCTTTTGAAAATTATTTATTTGATAAACTTTTTAAAAAAAGTTTTATTTAATATCAACAAAGCATAAATACTTGTTAGGAAATCAATTCTATGGTTTCGATGATAACAACTATACAATGGAAATCAAAATATACATATATATATATATATGTATATTTACAGGTAGTTGGTAAAGTAACGTCACTAAAGAGACAAAAACAAGACTCAAAAGAAGTATCAAAAGACTTCAAGTTGATAGAAGTGGAAGAGGGATGACATAGACACAGATAAAGCAACATGCACACATTCAAACGTCTGGGTACACTAGCCAGACGTTTGATTGATTCCTCTGGTTTGAAACTTAGAAAGAATCAAACGTCTGGTTAATGAACTTAGAAGTCTGAACAACATCCGGATATAAAAAAATATATGAAAGCCAGACGCCTGCTTAATAAACATAGACGTCTGAAATACAAACAGATACGAAAAATATATGAAGACCAGACGTCTGAAATTTTTTCCAGACGTCTGATTTGCATTCGGCTGTGTGAATTCAAAGAACAACTGTCACATTCGAAAGTACACGTTCGCTTCTCTTCACGGCAACATTTCATCACCATGAGAAGCAACCTTAGAGCACTTACTAACAGTTGCAACTACACAAAGGATCTCTCCACCACTATAAATAGAATCAAGAATTCAAGAGAAGAACTCACCTTACTTACGCTCTTAACTCTTATACTCTGATTTATACCTGATCTCTAAGCAATCAAAGTACCTGTAATTAACTCTTCCATATATATACATACATACATACATACATACATATATATATATATATATATATATATATTGGAAGCAGTTGTACTTAATAGTCAACATCCGTGTTATTGAACACATTCTTGACAAAGAAACTCTGATGTTGTAAACCCGTTCCTCCGGTTCAAGAGAGGGTTAGTTGAAAGGAAATTCCGAAGAGGAGCTTCAGGACTGGATGTAGGACGGGAGGTCTGAACTAGTATAAAATCCTGGTGTGATTACTTTAATTTACTTTGCTACTATCATCTATCAAGTTATATTACATAGTTAGTTGTTTATACTTGCATATTTATCCTATACGGTCCACTCATATAGACTTTCAATTGGTATCAGAGCAATGTTTTGATCAAATAACAGTAACACGTTTTTGAATCACCTTAATATGGCAAGTATTTTTCAAGAAGGACAATCCACAGCACAACCCCCACTCTTTAAAGGATCTAACTATGCATATTGGTCAACACGTATGAGAATTTTTATGGAAGCTAATGGTCTTGAAATTTGGTCAGCCACACAAGGTAAATATGAAGCACCTACTACTGCTATGAACACTTGGACCGATGCACAAAAGAACTTAGCATCAAATAATGCTAAAGCTATGAATGTTTTATTTTTCTCTTTAGACAAAAATGAATTTTCACGTGTCATGTTATGCACCACTGCGTTTGATATTTGGCGTACCTTGCAAATTACACACGAAGGTACAACAAAGGTCAAACAAACTAAGATTTATTTTACAAAACCAATTTTCTTCATTCAAAATGAAGCAAAATGAAATTATTGTCGACATGTATTCTAGATTTCAAACTATCCAACACGATCTTATGGCATTAGGAGTTAAATTTACTGATTTTGATTTAGTCTCTTGAATACTCAACTCTTTAACATCAGATTGGGAAAGGAAGGTTTTAGCTATTGAAGAAGCTAACGATCTTTCTTCTCTCAAAGTTGAAGAGTTGATAGGAAATTTAATGTCCTATGAAGCTAACTTGCAGGCACGAAAAGAACTAAATTCGGAGAAAAAGAATATAGCATTTCCAGCAAAAAAAAATGATGAATCTGATTTAGATGAAGAAGAAATAGTCTTCATTGCCAAGAATTATAATAGATTCAAGAAATTTAGAAAGATAACCAAATTTCAAAAAGAAGGGAAGTCCAACACAACAACTCAGATCAAGTGCTATGAATGTGATCAATACGGTCATATGAAGAAGGATTTCCCTAAACTCAATAATGACAAAAATAATAACAAAATTCAAAAATTAAAGAAGAAGAAGGCTTTCAAAGTAACTTGGGATGACTCAGATTCTTCATCCTTTGAAAGTGATAGCAATAGTGACGAAGAACAGGCTAATGTATGTTTTATGGCACAAACTAAAGAGGTATGTCCTGAACTTAGCTATGATGAACTATTAGAACTTAGCATGGAATTAGATGATAAATTTAGACAAATAAAAAAATTGAACAAAGAATATATAGTAAAAATAAATAGAATAGAACTTGAGGCAGAAATGTTGAAAGATGAAAAAATTATTCTAGAAGAAGAACTTGAAATATCTCAAGAAAAAATCAAAAATAGTTTGATAGAAAATGAGAATATTACTATAGTAAAAGAAAATTTGTTAAAAGAAAATGTTGAGTTTAAAAATAGTATTGAATCATTGAAAATTGAAAATATATAACTAAAAGAAAAATTAGATAAAATTACCAACAATGTGTCAAAATTTAATAAAGGAAAACAAGGTTTGGAAAATCTTATCAAAACTTCAAAACCATCAGGAAATAGAAATGGAATAGGATTTTAAAATTCTTCTAAACAAAAAGGAAATGATGCTAAAAATATTAGTTACATAAAAACTAGGAATTTACCTAAGTCTAAATTGAATATCAAAAATATGAAAAATTGGATTCCTAAAACAAATAATAATTTGATTAGACAAAAGCATATTAATAATTACTTAGAAAGAGTAGTCTATAATAAAATTTTATTTATAAAGGTACCAAACCATCTTGAGTATGGCTACCTCCCCTTAACAATTAGGACCCTAACAAAATATATGGGTACCAATTAAAACATCATTTATTTTACAGGTACCAAAAGTAAAAAATAAAGATAAATGGATACTAGATAGCGGTTGCTCCAAGCATATGATCGAAAATTCAAAAATGTTATCAAATATAACATCGATGGTGGAACAGTAACCTTTGGAGATAATTAAAAAGGATATGTCATAGGCATTGGAGAAGTCATCAACTCTGGTATATCTAACTCTCCTATTATTACAAATGTTTTATTAGTAGAAAATCTAAAACACAACTTACTAAGCATTAGTCAATTATGCGATAAAGGTTTACAAATAAATTTCGAAAAAGATAAATGTAATATTTTTGATAATAACAAACAACTCATTTTTGAAGGATTTAGAAACAAAAATATTTATGTATTAAACATGAATATAAATAAAAATTCAAACTTATGTTTAACCGTCAAACATAATGATCCATGGTTATGGCATAAACGATTTTGTCATATCAATTTTAAGAGTATTAATAAGTTAGCAAAATATGAGTTGGTAAGAGGATTACCTAAAATGAATTACAAAGTAGAAATCTTATGTGACGATTGTCAAATTGGAAAACTAAAGAAAAGCCCTTTTAAATCTAAAAATAATATTTCTACAAAACAACCATTAGAATTATTACATTTAGATTTATTTGGCCTAACACAAATAAGGTCTATAAATCACAACAAATATATTTTTGTAATAGTCGATGATTTTTCGAGATATACATGGACCTTATTCTTAAAACACAAAAGCTATACTTTTGGTATGTTTAAAATATTTGCTAAAAGAATTAAAACTCAAATGAATTTGAAAATTAAAAATATTAGAAGTGATCACGGAGGAGAATCCGAAAATGACCTTTTTACAAACTTTTGCAGTAAGAAAGGAATAACGCATAATTTTTCTTTTCCTCGTACACCTCAACAAAATGGTTCGTAGAAAGAAAAAATCGTACATTACAAGAATGTGCACGAACATTACTAAATAGTAGCGGTTTACCAAAACACTTTTGGGCTGAAGCTATTGCGACATCTTGTTATGTGTTAAATCGAGTAACCATACGCCCCATGACTAAACAAACTTGTTTTGAAATATTTTCTGGTAAAAAACCTAAAGTATCATACTTTAAAACGTTCGGTTCAAAATGTTTTATACTAAATACAAAAGATAACTTAGGAAAATTTGACCCAAAGGCCGATGAAGGTATTTTTGTTGGATATTCGGATCGTAGCAAAGCATATAGAATCTTTAATAAACGAAATAATACTATTGAAGGGAGCTTACATGTCTCGTTCGACGAAAATCCTTTTAACCGTCATACTAATGATGAAGAAGAAATTATTCCACTAACAAATTCAACAAATTCTATTAATACTGAAACAAATATGCAAAATAACACCTTGATTTCATCCCCTAGAATTCTTAAGAATCATCCAATAGATAATATTATTGGAGATCTTAGTTCAAGAGTAACTAGAAATCAACTCAATCGAATAAGCCATATAACATTTGTGTCAAACTTTGAACCAAAAAATTATAAAGAAGCCTCAAATGATAATTTTTGGATAATAGCTATGCAAGAAGAATTAAATCAATTTGAACGTAATAACATATGGGAATTAGTACCAAGACCTGAAGATCAATCGGTAATAGGAACAAAATGGGTATTTAAAAACAAAGCAGACGAGAATGGAAATATCGTTAGAAATAAAGCACGTTTAGTTGCTCAAGGTTACAATCAATAAGAAGGTAGAGATTACGATGAAACCTTTGCTCCAGTACCAATATTAGAGGCCATTCGTACATTACTCGCCTTTGCAACTCAGCACAATTTTAAATTATTTCAAATGGATGTCAAAAGTGTTTTTTTAAATGGTTTTATTAAAGAAAATGTATACGTCGAACAACCACCATTATTTGTTCACGAAAAATATCCCAATCATTTTTTTAAATTACATAAAGCACTATATGGATTAAAACAAGCCCCTCGTGCATGGTACGAATGTCTTAATAATCACTTATTAACATCTGGTTTTCATATAGGCAAAATAGATACAACTTTATTTATTAAAAGAGAAAAAATGATATTTTAGTTGTACAAATTTATGTTGATGATACCATTTTTGGTACAATCAATGAAAATCTATGTAATCAATTTTCAAATATTATGAAAAATGAATTTGAAATGTCACACATGGGAGAATTAAATTTCTTCTTAGGTCTACAAAAAAAACAACTCGAAAATGGAATTTTTATTCACTAAGAAAAATATTGCAACAATTTATTACGTCGATTTGAAATGGATAAAACATCAAGCAAACCAACACCAATGAGTACCACTATTCACTTAGAAAAAGATGAAAATGGAAAAGATTTTGATGAAAAGTTATATCGAAGCATGAGTGGTTCTTTACTTTATTTAATGGCTAATCGACCTGATATTATGATGAGTGTGTGTCTATGTGCTCGATTTCAAGCAAAACCAAAAGAATCTCATCTAAGAGCTATTAAGCGTATTTTACGTTATCTATCTAGCACTAGAGATTATGGTTTGTTTTACCGTAAAGGATCGTCGTTTGAACTTGTTTCATATAGCGATGCGGATTTCGGTGGATGTAGAACAGATCGTTAGAGTACTAGTGGAACATGTCACTTTATCGGACAATCATTATTTCATGGTTTAGCAAAAAACAAAATTGTGTTTTCTTTATCTACCTACGAAGCCGAATACATCTCCCAGCTCTAGCATGTGCACAAGTGGTATACATGCAACAAACACCAACGGATTTCAGTAAAATTATCAAAAAATCTCCAATATGTAATGATAACACAAGTGCTATAAATTTATCAAAAAAACCCTGTTAATCACTCACGAACCAAACATATAGATATACGACATCATTTTCTACGAGACAATGTTGAAAAAGGAACTATCTCTTTAGAATACGTAAATACCGAAAATGAAGTAGTCGATAATTTTACAAAATCATTAAATGAACAAACTTTCATTAAATTCCGACGAAGTTTATGTATTTGTTCACTTCATGATCTTCTTCCTTAAAAAATTAATAACTTCATTTAAAGACTAAGTTTAGTTATCTTTTTATTACCACAAATTATACTTATTAATTTTGAACTATTAAATTTTTAGACAATTAGCTGTTCTATAAATAATGTTTTCAGCTTATATATATACATAGTTACATAACAACTATATACAAACAATCAATTTTTTTTTATTTTTATAATAAAAAATAACAATGTCTTCTGGAAACTCTTATATATCCATCTCTATCTCAACACCATCGACGGATAGCTCGGTTGACACACCACAACGGCTTCCTACGCCTAAACCAAAGCAAGAGCCAACAAATAGGTGGTCCTCGCATGATACGGGTTTTACTCTAGATAATAAGAAAACTAAAAGATATCTGTTTATTTCTCCTAACACAAAGGAGAAAATTGATGAAATTCATCATTACCAGAAACAACAAATAGATCTTCAATAAGAGCTATATTTCGAACAAAAAGTTACGGCACGACGACTAAGTTTTCTAGAGCAAGTGGCGATGAAGTTTTGTTCGTTACGAAATAAAGATATCCATGAACCGCTACCAAAACCTTGTAGTTCATTAGATCCATCTTCTTCGTATCGTACTCCTTCAGACCCTTCACCAAGACAATATTCTGGCTCCCCACGGACCCACGAACAAGGAAATATATGGTCTCCACTAAGACCACGGAGGGATAACGAGTCAGGAAATCGTAAAACTCCGTCGCCTTCTAAATAAATAAATCATATTAATTATTATTTGTATCTATACTTATCTGTTTTACAACAATAAAATTATTTGTTATCCAAATTCGATAAATAAGTAAAACCATCAAACCATAGGCTATTTTTAGCCAAACTGCAAATTCCAGACGTTTGACTATAGCCTTCAGACGTCCGACACAATGATATACTATTATAAATTAAGAAGTGTGCATATGTCAGACGTCTGATATACCCCCAGACGTCTGAACTTAAGCTCTGCCTCCTAAAATATAATCCAGAAAATTTCAGACATCTAACACATTGAACCAGACGTCTGACAAAGTTCTATGTCACAAATGCTTACAACATTTATTTAAACCAGACGTCTGAGATATAAAATCAGACATCTGTTTAAATTTTCTGCCTATTCAATCTCACAAATTCGACCAAAACAGAGGTCTACTCCAAATACCAAACGCCTGTTTGTATCTTCTGTAAAAAAATTAAGGCAATCCAGATGTCTGATTTCAAATCTAGACGTTTGGAATTCAATCGACCATTTATATACACCTAGATAACGTCATTTTTTTCTCTTTATCTCAAAATTATTCCGATCCACGATTTGCTTATTGACGATTTTTTTTCAAAATCAACGTCTTTAACAAAATTAAATCAAAAATGCCTCCTCGCACTAAGAATATCAAAACCTCAAAACGCAAACAAGACCAGCCCACTTCATCTTCAAACCCCCAGGTGTGCTCCGATGATCAAATTGAGAGGTGGATGCATAAAGCACCGCATTCCATCAAAAGGTATCAAGATATTCAAAAGAAGAAACTTCATATAGGACCATTCTATAATCTCCTTAAATTCCCTATGTACGATCTAGATGAACTTTGTGAAATGCTGGATTGGGAACCCTAATCTCTTTTACTCCTAATGATGTTCAAATAGATCAATTAGCAATATTTTTATTCTACGCTAGTCTAAATTGTACTTCAGTGTGGAACACTGAAGATGAGGACAACTGGCTATGGTCAAGTGTTTACGGGAATACTATTAGATTAACCCCGGGTTTAATAGGTAGAACCTTAGGATGCTCCGACACCGGGGAGGATTTATACAACATTCCGGATATGCGCTTCAAGCCACGGAATAGTATTACTCATCAAATTTAGGTGGATGAAATGCCAAAATTTGCTTCGAAATATTTACGTCCAAAAGCTCGAATGTTGACAAGAATGATAATAAATACAGTTGTTCCACGTATGAGGAGTCACTAGCAAATAACAGAATTGGAGCACAAAGCTCTACATGCTCTCTTCAGTGGAACTCGGGTAAATTGGGCCAAATTCATCTTCGACGAGCTCAAACACTTTTGGACTCAATCACGGCCATCGATCATTTACCCTACCTATATTATGAGACTTCTTCATGCACATAATGTTCCTATCTACCTATCGACATTCGAAGAAATCTCACCTAAATATGCTTCCTCCAAATTCTTCTCTCTGATGCACCTACCTGAAATCCCTCCAGAATTTATGTCCTTCGAAGATTGGACGCACAATCGTCAATCTCGAAGAGTTGAGCCTCCTCCTCAACCACATAATGATCCATCCCAAGAGGAAGTACAACATCGACAAGTTACTCCTCCTTCTCCCCAACCATTTGATTATCTGGGACAAGATAAAATTATAGAAACTCGACTGGATACAAATCCAAATGAAAGTATTCGAGATCTTACACTTCGAAACCAACATACACTATCCCAAAATCAAAAATATTTGGCTAAGCGAATTGACAATTTTGAAACTTCATTTGCTACACGTCTAGCCATAGTTGAAGAATCTCTTTCGACTATTTTATCGGTTCTTAAAGAAGTACTACAACGGGTTAGTGCTCCAACACCACCCTCTGAGGATTAGACAACCCCTGTACCTTCCCCTCCCGCAAAACATTCAAAACTATCTGAGGATGAAGCTCCAAAGGAAGCTTTGACATCTCCTTCAAAGGCTAGCACTTCTGAAATGGAAGAACCAAAGGAAGATGATCCAAATAAAGCTTCCCAAAAGGAAATCTAGAATTTGGGAATCGTAGATTTTATAATTTTTGTACAAATCTATGATTGTAATCACTTCATGTTATTAATGAATTTTTTTCTTTTTTGAAGATTGGCTTCACTGTTATAACTCTTTTTGATAATGCCAAAGGGGGAGAAATATAAGTAGAATCATAAAACATTAAGCACATATTCAGGGGGAGATTTATAATCTATATATAAGTACATTGAATAGTTGTCATCATCAAAAGGGGGGAGATTGTTAGGAAATCAGTTCTATGGTTTCGATGATAACAACTATACAATGGAAATCGAATATACATATATATCTATATTTACAGGCAGTTGATAAAGTAACATCACCAAAGAGACAAAAACAAGACTCAAGAGAAGTATCAAAAGACTTCAAGTTGATAGAAGTGGAAGAGGGATGACACAGACACAGATAAAGCAACATGCACACATTCAGACGTCTGGATAGACTAGCCAGACGTCTGATTGATTCCTCTGGTTTGAAACTTAGAATGAATCAGACACCTGGTTAATGAACTCAGACGTCTGAAAAGCATCCGGATATAAAAAATATGAAAGCCAGACGTCTGGTTAATAAATACAGGCTTCTGAAATACAAACAGATACAAAAAATATATGAAGACCAGAGGTCTGAAATTTTTTCCAAACGTCTGATTTTGGACTCGGTTGTGTAAATTCGAAGAACAACTGTCACATCCGAACGGACACGTTCGCTTCTCTTCACTGCAACTCTTCATCACCATGAGAAGCAACCTTAGAGTACTTACTAACAGTTGCAACTACACAAAAGATATCTCCACCACTATAAATAGAATCAGGAATTCAAGAGAAGAACTCACCTTACTTACTTACGCTTTTAACTCTTATACTCTGATTTATACCTGATCTCTAAGCAATCAAAATACCTGTAATTAACTCTTCCATATATATTAGAAACAATTGTACTTAATAGTCAACATCCGTGTTATTGAACACATTCTTGACAAAGAAACTCTACTGTTGTAAACATGTTCCTCCGGGTCAAGAGAGGGTTAGTTGAAAGGAAAATCCGAAGAGGAGCTTCGAGACTGGACGTAGGACAGAAGGTCCGAACCAATATAAAATTCTAGTGTGATTACTTTAATTTACTTTGCTACTATCATCTATCAAGTTATATTATATAGTTAGTTGTTTATACTTGCACACACATATATATATATATATATATATATATATATCCTATACGGTCCACTCATATAGACTTTCAATACTTTGGTATGGCTCGAGCCTAACCCACGATTTTCCTGAGATCGCTCCCAAGAAAATTCCTTCGCCCTCACGGAAACGTCGCTGATACACAGGGAACCACGTGCACATGCACGACTGATCGCTAGAATTCTGGCCATCGTTACCACCGTCGACAAGCCATTACTGATCTACCCTTTTATTTGAAACCAATTAGAGATTAAATTTAATTAATTTACCTATATAATCATTTCAAATAAACAATTAAAATTCAAAACATGCTTGACTCCTGAATTAAATTTAGAAACTAGTTCAAATTTCCCATATAAAATCACTTGAGATCTTTAAGGTTCAATCTCCCCTTACACCTCTCTTCTCTACTAATATTAACTTCCTTCTATTGGCCCATTTACTTTCGGCCCAAACTTCTCACGGCCCGCCCTTCTTCCACTATTCATCTTCTTCTTCTTCTAGCTTCCTTTTACCTCCTACAACAAAATGTAGTGAACCCGTGCACATGCATGAGCCATTCATACCACTACTCGACAAACAGACTTTACCATCTGGTCGCTCAACTCGTGCTCGACGATTCCATCACCATCTTGGACCGACCCAACCCTCTCTCCAAATCCGTGCGAAACCCGACCCCTCCCCGCCCCCTCCCCCAAAGCTACAGGAATCACGTTCTACAATATCATCGATCAACAACAAAAATTCACCCCTTGAAGCTCTCTCTATCGCGATCGACATTGTATACTCCGATTTTCCTATAACTCAACAAACCAAAAACAAAATCCAAACCTAATTTCAAGCTTTGAAAATCGTCGATATGGATTTGCGTCGAAACTTCCATAAAAATAATATATCGTCATACGAATTCAACGGCGCTAACGGCATCGAGTGATTCGAAGCGGTTTGAGAGATAGGCTTTTCCAAAATTTTATACATTTTCAACTACTACCGGTTTGTCGAAGAATTCTCCATCGATTCTCGACGGAACACTATGCCGCTATTTTAAAAATAAACTATAGATGACATTGAACAATTTCCGTTAAGGTCACTTAAACCAATTTGAATCATATGGGAAGATATTGATTTTTGAAGTTCAAAAATCCTATTTTTACATTTACTGTAAGATATGAATTTACAATTTCATTCTTTCTACTTTAATCCCTTCTCATACATGTTTAAAACTCTTACTAGCAACTTATACAACTAGATTCACATCCAATTCAACTTGTATTGATCATTGCACTCAACTAGATCATAAAATGAAACTATAGACTTTAACAGGGAAACGCAAACTATTATGTCATAAAACAGAGAAGAGAATACTCACTTTATTTGGATAAGAGGATAAAGCTTTTTGAAAACTGGACAAGCCAATTATCTATAACTAGATTTGAGATGATCTACAACTTGATTTTGGTCTGAGTCCACTGCTTAATGTTTGAATTTTTTTGATCTTTGAATTAGCTTGCTTTGCTTGATCAGGTAGAAACAGTAAAAGCTTTTTTTTCTTCTTTTTTTAATTTGGATTTTATTTTCAGTTTGGTTTCTGGTTTTAGTTTTTGGAAGAAGAAAAAAGGATTGTAAAAACTTTTAGCTGAAATCACATGGCCAGGTTTCTTCTAAAACATATAATTAAATTTTAAAGAATAATATTTTCCACTTGTAAATTTTTATGTTACTAAGTTTACGCATGTAATTTGTATGTTAGTATTATCTTACAAATGTCCAAAAACAAAGTTTAAATAATTTCTTATGTTTTCTATCTAAATTTATGTATTATATGTTTTTATATGTATTATGTATATATTTTTAAATTTGTATATAAACCACATTTGGTACATGTATAAAAAGAAAGTATTTTTAAACCTTCTACTAAAACTTATTCAAATTTAAAAATATTATATCTTTAGTGTTTTGAAAATATATGATTAACTTTTATTAGCTTTGAAAATTATTATATAGAATTTAAACCATAGCTAACCATTTACGTGTGTGTGTATATATATATTTGTACATTATAATAGAAACATATTTATTTATTTTCGAAAATATAAATTTTTCCAAATTAAATTATTATATTAATATATTTTCTGTGAATATATATCCATAAAGGATTTGTATATGTATATACTTAAGATTTTAGCATTATAGAATTTTCATATATCTATTTATATATATTTGTTAATTTACTATAAGATTTGTCACTTTCAAATATTTATATTTCAACATTTATTATAGCTCAAATCCATATATATACATCTAGACATTTTAATTATGAGAATACTATTCGTTCAACTTATAAATCAGTGTTTTAATAGTCACATTTAGTCAAGTATCAGTTAACAGATGTCCGAAAATCCGGGTTATCACATTCCTCCTCCCGTTGAATCTTTTCGTCCTTGAAAAGGAATGAACCCAGAATTTATTCAATAACTTAAAACCAAATAAATTATTTTTTGATCATTTTTAAAATACTTTTAAAATCCACATAATATTATAGAATAGTTTTTATAAAAATTCTTCTTATAACTCGATGTCTCAACCAGTCCATCCTTGTTCTCACAGAAATTCGGTCATACGTTGATCAGGCGTAGGACTGAAAATCTGTAAGTACTTAGCAGACCCATTTTCAACACCAGTGAAAATACTTGGAAAATATTTTGTTGAAAATATAGAAAACATTTTGAAATAGAGGATATATCTTTGGTGAGAATGCTCTGGAAATCATCAACCCCATCCGTGGTCGCAGTTAACCCGATGGTTACGTTGCCATCCCCGTAAAGTGCATAGATAATTGTAGGCACTCTACATCCCTTGATTACACCATGGTACCTGCTACAGATCGCAACTGCATTTGGGGTTACGTTGCTATCACAACAAAAATCCATATAACTGTAGGCATCAACACCTTCGAATTTCGCTGCCAAAAGAATGATACTTCTCCATTTGACCATAGATCGCAATCTACCGATGTTACGTTGCTATCCCGACAAAATCAGGCGTAGACCGTTGACATTCACCTCCACACGATTTCCGCTATGGTCCACAGTAGATTGCAGCGACATCGAGTTACACCATCGTCACAGCGTAACCCAAATGCCACTATAGGCATCGGCGTCCTCAACTTCCGCTACCTAATAATCCTTAGGACCTTCAGTTTGTCCGAACTTCCTTATAGGATCAACTTTAGAACCCTCCCTTATGGTTTAAGGCAGTACCAACCTATGGTACTCCTAAGAAGTTCATTTCAAGGGAGCGCCTTTTACCCCAGAGCCATTTTCAAAACACTTTATACTATACACATATAGTATTTTCCAAATCATACACCTAGTACGAATCCCATATAAATCTCCTTCCTCAAAATCGATTATCCAAAAATCGATAATTCTCAAACTAGGCTTTCAAAATTTCCGAAACTAATTTTCCCCAAAAATCAAAAGGCTTTCCAAAATCCATAGGTTCCAAAACCTTTTTTTCCCAAAATCATTCTCATAATATCATTTATATATATAAATATATATATATATATATAACCTTGAAAAATCTTTTGAATCACTTCATACTTGAATAAATTCCTCTTTATACTTCAAATACTTTCAAAAACCTCTCTTCTGGCTATTGATTCAACACGGGGTATTTATCATATATATAACTTTTATTATACCAAATAAAATATTCAAATTTTATTTCCCTTATAAATTTATTCAACATAATACTTACTTTCCAAAAAGTAAATTTCAATAATAGAGATATTCAACTTCAACTTCAATCATCAAAATTTTTCTCAAAATAAACCTTTCCTTCCAAAACCATTTCTCATTCTTTTAAAATTTCAATATCTATTTCATTTAAGCATGTATGATGTACATATACCATCCGTACGCAATAGGAATCTGATCGCTCACTCGATTACACAATTTCACTTCCGAACTAGTATCGTCCACCTAACTTCCTAGTGCAGACTCAGATCGGGTTTCTTGATCAGAAACCATCATTCTCCTTGCATAGTCATAACTATGATTGAAAGTTTTCCAGAACCAATCAAAAATCCATATCCAGGGTTCGCCGTCGAAAATCGAGTAAAAATATCCCAACTTGGGTTGATAAACTATCTCGAAATTCTATGCTCGAATGCAGATCAAAACATTATACGAATAGAAATATATCCATTCATCCTACGTATTTATTTCCATTGATTATTAGCTAAATCAATTCCCTTCTCTATTCACAATCACATTTGATTTCTGTTCACTTATTCATATTTGTCTCAATCCCCATTTGGATTATCACTTTAATCCTTATCTCAATTGGTAATTAATCATAAATAGTTTGAACTCTGTCCGGCTTAAATTTAGAAAATAACTTGAAGAATTAAAATAGATAAGTAGTTGAAAAATAATTATTAATTTGTAAAATAGCTGTAAAATAGTTATAAAATAGTTAGTTAATTGCAAAAAAGTTGTAAATAGTAATTATGTGATATCCCGGAATTTTTGACAATATCTATTTAATAATCTGTATTAAAATTGAAATTGATTTGATAATTTTTGTTAACAAAATCTGAATTGAATTAATAATCTTCCTATAATAAATATTTAATTGGTAGGATTTATCTTTTAAAAGTTAATAAATTAATTTCTATTTAGATGAATATATTGTAAATAAATCATCTTGGTTTAAATTTAATAAATGAATCTTGATTTCAAATTCTGATATATATATTTAATAATTTGGAAATTTTGATTTAATTTAATATTAAGTTTTTCAAAGCTATTTAATAATTAACTATGTGGTTTTAAATTGTTAAGGTAAGTGTGAATTGTTTAAATTGACTTTGGCTTAAGTTTAAATTTAAATTAATTAACAAAATGGTTTGTTTTAAATATAGCTTAATAAAATAAGTATTTTATTAATAAAGAAATAATTTCTTTTATAATTATTTTAATTTAATAATGAGTTATTTCTAAAAACAATATTAATAATGTATTGTTTTTACAAATAAATTTTGAATAAAATTAGAATTGTTATTTCAAATTGAATTTTAGAATTTGATTTGAATTTGAATATAAAGTTTTGAAATCCAAAGTATAGATTTTAAATTTTTTTGGATTTCTAAATATATGCATAAGCTTTTATTTATAAGTATAATTGGTTTTTATTTCTTTTAAAAAAAATTCTATACATATAAAATACTAATTAACTAATTAATAAGGCATAACTTATATATTAACATTTAAATTAAATACTAATTACTTTAGAAAGGACATGTGTTGTTTTCCTAAGCTTCATATAACAAGTGTTAAGTGTTAAACATTCCAATTTGACAAATGTTAAGATAATTACAAGTGTCCTTATTCATTTTCATTTTCTTTTATTATATTAAATCACAAAATTCACTTATATAAATACATTTGCCTCTCACCTTTCTTCCTTTTTCTATCTTCATAATTCAAAGTGAGAAGCAAAATGAGAATAACTTATAACCATCTCCAAAATCAGTTTACAAACTCAAATCAAACTCCTCATATCAAATCTGAAGCAACCCTGTAAACAAATCTTCAAAAGAAAAAAAATCCAATTCTTGAAAATCATTTCCGTGTAAATCTAAAACCTGTTCACATGCAAATCAAACTCCTCATATCAGAGATCAAATCCCTGTAAACAAATCCTCAGTTTAAACATGCAAATCATTTCCCTGTACTTCACTTCAAAATGCAATCTGGAAATTGATATTGCATGCAAATCTGCACATCTTCAAACCAAGGCAACTGCAGTTTTAAACCAAGCCTGCCTGCATTCATCTTTCAACCTGGGTATATCAAAAGGAAGTCTGCAATTCAATTTTTAAATTCAAAGAAAGTTGAATCTGGAAATCATTGGAGTTGTCTGCAGATTTTTAAAAGAAGCAACTTAAGTTTTAAATTAATATCAAAGGGGCAATGCAGTTTTAAAGTATGAAAAGATTTTCAAAATGGAAGCTCTGTCTTCTTCATAATCAGGTGAGTAACTTTTAAAATTTAAAATATAATTTGGTTGCATGCTAGTATGGTTTAATATAAATAAGTATCTTGCATGTGTATAAAGGTAAAATTCTGATGTGAATATTTAATTGTGTGCATGCTGTGTTTATGTATTGTTCTCTATCTTGTTTTCCAGGCTCAATTTTTATTTAAAAATCCTTATCACATGATCTAGTGTTTGATAGGATCTGATTATCAAACAAATGTTGTTTGATTTAACCTAGATTAATGTTTAAAAATTTAAATTAGACAAAATAAGGCATGTTGTCTCTGGAAGTATTAAAACATCAGTGCGTGTTGATATAAATCAAAAATTCAAACTGTGTAATTTATAAATTCAGTATTATAAATCGAAGTCATCAACTAAATCCTGATTTTTAACACTAAAATCAGGATTTTTAGAAATAAAATGAAGGTGCAGTTTGGGTTTGAACTAAATGAATATCTGGTTTTTCTGATGATCTATGTATCTGAAAGGGGCGGGGTTCTTCCAGATGATGGAGGAGTGTTAATGGTTGATGGGAAAAATATTGGATCGTGATGAATTTCATGGTGGAAGTTGCGGCAGTGAATTTTTTTTTGGAACCCTAGTTTTGACTAGGCTTAGGAAATCGATTATCTCAGGTTCTACAATGGATCGAGTGCTTCAAGTTTTTGGGTGAAGGAAGCTTGGTCGTATACAAGTTCATGGCTGGAGTTGTAGTATTTCTGGTGGTCGGAGGGCAGTGGTCGAGGCGTTGCCAGGTTTTGGGTTTGGGTTGTTCAGTTGTTCCAGGTTTGAGCATGTCATCTCGAATTCGATTTTGAAATCAGAAGTTCAATCGGATGATCGAGTTAGGGTGTTTGAGCGATTATGGATGTGGGAAGATCATCGCTGATGATCGAAGATGACCAGCGGCAATGTGCAGGTGCACGGTGCATTGTTATCTGATGAAGTTACTATGGTGTTGGATCATGCTCGAGTTGCTCGAGGTAGTGGGGTAGTTTGCTCGGGGGAGTTTGGTTTTAGACTCGAAGCAAATTGGGGATGGGCTCGGGTTTAAAAGATGTTACAGGTTTTGACAGAAACCTGTAATGTTTGTTTTTAAATTTTAAAACTTAAGTTTTTAAATGAAAGTAAGAGTTTAAACTAAGTTTTAAATCCAAAGTTTAACATCTGGAATTCAAGTTTAAGTTTGAATCTCAGTTTTTTTTAAAAAGAAAATAAAGTTTTTAAATTTAAATTGTTAAACTAATATAAAATGATAAATAGTTTGAATTTTTAAAAATGAAGTTTTAAAAAAATGTGAGTAAGTTTTAAAGTTAGTTTAATTCTGGAAATTAAAGATTTATATATGTATTTCAGTTTTTGAAAATAAATGAAGTTTTAAGTTTGAAAGATTTAAACAACTTTGCATGTTAAAGTGTATATTTAAATTATTTGAATTTAAAATGAATTTGGTTTAAACTCTTATAAACTTCTTTCATAAAACAAGCATGTCTATACCATGTAATTTAAAAAGGTTTAAATTGTATTCATTTTAAATCTCATATTTGAAATGAAAATTTTAAAGTAAATTCAAAAGTAAATTGTTTTCAAATGTTTTTGTTAATGAAAATTTAGTTATAATTAAGAAATGTTTTTGTCTTAAAGTTAAATTAATATTTAATGATTTGAAATTAATTAAATTAATGAGGTAATTAAGGAATAATTAGTTAATTTAATTAATGATTAGGGATTTATAAATAATTGATTAAGGGTTAATCAATTTGTAATTAGAGATCATTAATTACATAATTAAAGATTATTAATTAATGATTAAAGATTTATTAATTAAGCAATAAGTTATAATCAAGGTTAATTAATCAAGTAACTAAGGATTAATTAAGTTAAAGTTAACACTTAATTAATTAAATAATTAGAGATTAATTAATGGATAATTAAAGATAAATTAATTTGTGATTAATAATGGTTAATCTAAGTTAATTACTTAATGGAAGTAATTAAAGAATGGTTAATGAAGGTCATTAACTAGGATTATTTAATAATTAATTAATGTGATTAATTTTAATAATTAATTAGATTAATTAATTTAATGATAATCATTTGTGAATTGTTTAAGTGTAATTACTTAATGAAAGTAATTAAGGAATTAATTACTTAATGTAATTAATTGAGTTTAACGTGATTAGTTTAAATTAATTAATTAAGTTTAATTCATTTAAATCACTTGATGATTTGATAATAATTACTTAATGTAATTAATGGATTGGAATTACTTATTGAAGTAATTAATTGATAATTACAGGATGTAATTAATTAAAGATGATTTAAGAATGAAAGTAATTTGGCTTAAATTACTTTGTAATAAATCAAGGGATTAATTAAGGATAATTAATTAGGAATAATTAATTAATTTAATGAAGTAACTAAGGTTAGTTAATTACTGAACGTGATTAATCGAGAGTGATTAATAACTGTGATTTAATTAAGATTAATTACTTAAGGTAATTAATTTAAATAAAGTAATTAATTAAAATGCAATTAGGGATCATTAATTAATATAATTAATGATGTAATTAAGGTTGATTAATTAAGATTAATTAATCATTGATAAGTGATTGAAGAGTAATTAATTAATGTAATTAATTAAGGGTTAATTATAGTTAATTAATTAGTGAAGTAATTTAAAGGTAAATTACTATAAGGGGATAAGAATAATTAATTTGTGAAATTAATTAAAGGACAATTACTTGAATGTAATTAAGAATAATTAATCAAGGGTGATTAATTAAGGTGATTAATTTGAATGGTTAATTAATTGATTTGTAATCGATTAAATGGTTATGTAAGCAAGATTTTAAAGATGAAGTAATTAATTTAATTCACTTTAAATTAATTAGAGATGGAAGTAATTAATTAATTTTAAATTAATTATAGATGATGTGATTAAGTAAATCCTTGCTATGTATGTATAGATGATTTTGATTGCCTTGAATGGTTTGTGATCTCAAATGTGAGATTAGTGATGCTGTGTGATATGAATGCTTTGGTTACATTGTAATGATAATATGGATTATCTGTTTGAAATGATAGTATGGATTATTTGCTTCTGATGATAATGTTGATTATCTATTGTGATTTGTGAATTATCTATCTATGTGTATATAGATAATAGAATTGAATTGTTTTAAACTTTAAAACAACTTGGCCTTAAAAGACACGTTTTGGATTCGATGAGACCGGGATCGGGTTTCTAGATTTGGATATCCGAAAACCACATCCATCCAAATTAACGACGGGTCATGAGTCTCAAGTGAAGATGAAGATTCAGAGTGAAAGGGTTATCGTCGTTAACTCTGAGGGTGATTCCAAAATGAGTGTAATGAGATAATGCCTTCGGTTTCATTCGAACCCGGAACGAACTTGTATGGATTGAATGCTTTTAGAACATCGTCGGGTGGACGATGAGCATTCTAAGTGATATGTTCTATAAAGGTAATCGTAGCCTGAAGCCTCATCAACCGGGAATGGGTAAAACAGGGGAGGTGCAGCAAGGCTAAGTGGGTCATGCCTAAGTAGGATGAGATTTTCTCCTGTCTAGAGGTCCCTTTAATTTCGGCTGTGTGGGCGGTTGTTGAGCTCCAACTGCCGGGGTTGTCTTTTTCGAGACCATCCAGTAAGGGATGGTTCCGGTCTTATGTTGAAGGGGATTGGGAGTAATCCTCGGTACAATGATCTAGGCCACGTTCTCTGACGGATGGTACCCCAGTTGCCTAGCCATTGTATGGAATCCAAAATCCGATACCAATAAGTGCCATCGGATTTGATTGTATTACCCACTTTTGTGGCTAGTAGCTGGAATTTAATTGATGTAACAATTTCGGCTATTTTCTATTAATTTGGAAACCCTAGACCTATTATAATATCACTGAATTTCCTATCAAATGTTTTGGTTAGCGTAAGGTAAAATTTTTTCAATGTTTATGTGTGGGAAGTCTTACGTGATACCTTTTGTTTCAAAGGTTTTCAAAAGTTAGGCAACCTTAACCTGTTACTCACACCAGACCCATGTCTGACCCAGAGTTTATTTCTATTTTCTTAAACTCTTGGGTACTTAAATTTTTACGAGTAGCCAAGGGATTCAGGTTAGCTTTGACGAATTATGGAGGAGCAATGGATCAGGAGGCTTCTGCGTTATAGTTATATGTAGTGTTCCGCTGTGTTGGTTTCTCTAAATAGTTTCTTTGTATTTTATTGAGTTGTATAACTAGACAGGTGTTTATAACTGTCTAGTATGTGATGTATAATCTGTGTAACTCTGATAATGGTTGTAAACTATGCAATATTTATGTTATTAATATAATTTATTCGTTTCGCTGTTGAGATTCTGATGTTGTTTCTTCTTTCTTCTCTTTCTTTTCTCTTTTCTATCCCTTTCTTTCTTGAAGATAATGCGATTTTCTGTGGTGAGAAAGTTGGGTCGTCTCACTTCGTATCAGAGCGCTAGGTTGAGTGATTACCTTGGCTTTGAAGTGATTTCTTTCTTGAGAGAGCGTATTTGTAATTTTGATATATATAAATATATATATTTATTTATTCCTACCTATTTGTTGGGTTACTTGTCCAGGTTTTCCAATATAAGTTATAAAGGTAGATGAGGTAGTGGTGTGTAACACGACTACCATTGGTTGGAGTTTGAATGTTTGAGGTTGGAAGTGTATTTGTCGAGACCGTAGACCTAATACCATTTCGAGTGAGTTTTGCAGTGATGACAGATTTCATTGATCTTTGAAGTAAACCTGTTAAGGTTTGGAGTCTATTTTAGAAGTTGGATGAGTAGAGTTTGGATCTGTCGGTTAGGCAGAAGCGAGTGATGGTATCTTGATACCTCAGGAAGTAGTAGCTGCGTGATGAGATGTAGTGATTATGGATGTGTCCGAAGATGTTTCTTTGGAACAAGTTTAAGGAAACAGGTCTGCATCGGTGATGTGGCTGTGTTCAGCATGGTGCTTTTGTTTGGTTTGAGGTCCGAGTTTCTCGAAGAGCTTTGGATTAGGAAATCTTTGGCATCTGTGGCAGCAGTGCAGCTCAGATTGTTCTGTGTTGGAAGGAAGTTTTCTGGCTGAGTAGTTTTTCTGAAGGAGATCAGAAGCAGCAGAATGGACCCGTTTTTTCGATGGATTGGCTTTATAAATGTAAGCTGTTCTGTTTAGTAAAGGGAGAACAATTTTCTTTGGATTTGGAATGGATTGATCGCAAAAGTGAATTGTGATTGTTTGAGTGTTCTCTTGGGTTATCAGAGTTTTTCCAGATGTCTTCAGGGAAGTCAGAGGTTTGTCCGCATTTAGAGATTGAGTTTCCTTATCGACTGGGATCCCAGGAGAGGGATCGGTGGTTCAGTTTAGTAGAAGGATGGTTCTTAGAGACAAAGTTTGGTGGAGCAGCTTGGGTTTTGGTGAAGCTTCTGAGTTTTTCTTATGGTTCCGATGAACCATATTTCTAGGATGTGTTGTCTAGTTTGTGCTCGTGTTCCTCATCACATTCTTATCTACTTCGGATCAGAGTTGTGCAGCGGAAACTAGTTTGGGAGTGCATATGTTTTTCTTTTCCGGACAGGAGAAGTGAATTTAGTCTTCTGATGTTTGAGGAGCAGAGTTTGGGTTCTTGATTTGGATTGATCGTGAGAAGATCATTTTGTTGAGTTGATTGGTTTTGTTTGTTTCAAGAGGCATCAGCGTAGAGTTGAGCTGATCAGTAAGGATGTAGGCAGCCTAGGATCGTCTGAAGACTTTTGTGAATAAGAGACGAAGGAATTTGGGTTTTGAAGTTGGAAATTTGATTTTGGATAAGTTTTCTCCGATCAAAGGAGTTATAAGATTGGGTAAGGCTAGGAAGCTAGCTCTGAAGTGTTTTGGATCTTTTCTATGTTCTTGTAAGAATAAGTGGTTGATCTACAGGATTGAATTTCTAGTTTGGATAACGGGGATTCGATGAGTTTCACGTATCTCTGAGGGAATACGTGTTTTTTCTATCTCTGGTTTTGAAACCAACAGTTCAGGAGTTTTGGTTGTTGAGTCAGACTTGTCTATAGTCTGATATCATGTTTAGTGTTGTAGATATAGATGAATAGGAGCTCTGTAGCTTAGTAGTTTCGATTGTTTGGATTCTGTAGAGCGAGTATCCCAGTGTTTATACTTGGGAAACTCGAGGAAATTCTATCCAGAATTTTGTCTGGATAGTTAGATTTGTTTGATTGGATGAATTGGTTGCTATGGTTGTTAGCATATGTTTGATATATGCGTGTATTTAAAAATTAAATCTTTAATGAGATTATTAAATTAACTTCGTTTTAAATTTCGGGGACGAAATTCTTTTAAGGGGGGAGGATTGTGATATCCCGGAATTTTTGACAATATCTATTTAATAATCTGTATTAAAATGGAAATTGATTTGATAATTTTTGTTAACAAAATCTTAATTGATTTAATAAGCTTCATTTAATAAATATTTAATTGGTAGGATTTATCTTTTAAAAGTTAATAAATTAATTTCTATTTAAATGAACATATTGTAAATAAATAATCTTGGTTTAAATTTAATAAATGAATCTTGATTTCAAATTCTAATGCATATATTTAATAATTCGAAAATTTTGATTTAATTTAATATTAAGTTTTTCAAAGCTATTTAATAATTAACTATGTGGTTTTAAATTGTTAAGGTAAGTGTAAATTGTTTAAATTGACTTTAGCTTAAGTTTAAATTTAAATAAACTAACAAAATGGTTTGTTTTAAATATAGCTTAATAAAATAAGTAATTTATTAATAAAGAAATAATTTCTTTTATAACTATTTTAATTTGATAACGAGTTATTTCTAAAAACAATATTAATAATGTATTATTTTTACAAATAAATTTTGAATAAAAATAGAATTGTTATTTCAAATTGAATTTTAGAATTTGATTTGAATTTGAATATAAAGTTTTGAAATCCAAAGTATAGATTTTAAATTTCTTTGGATTTCTAAATATATGCACAAGCTTTTATTTATAAGTATAATTGGTTTTTATTTCTTTTAAAAAAAATTCTACACATATAAAATACTAATTAACTAATTAATCAGGCATAACTTATATATTAACATTTAAATTAAATATAATTACTTTAAAAAGGACATGTGTTGTTTTCCTAAGCTTCATATAACAAGTGTTAAGTGTTAAACATTCCAATTTGACAAATGTTGAGATAATTTACAAGTGTCCTTATTTATTTTCATTTTCATTTATTATATTAAATCACAAAATTCACTTATATAAATACATTTGCCTCTCACCTTTCTTCCTTTTCTATCTTCATAATTCAAAGTTAAAAACAAAAATGAGAATAACTTATAACCATCTCCAAAATCAGTTTACAAACTCAAATCAAACTCCTTATATCAAATCTGAAGCAACCTTGTAAACAAATCTTCAAACAAAACAAAAAATCAAATCCCTGAAAATCATTACCCTATAAATCTAAAACCTGTTCACATGCAAATCAAACTCCTCATATCAGAGATCAAATCCCTGTAAACAAATCCTCAGTTTAAACATGCAAATCATTTCCCTGTAATTCACTTCAAAATGCAATCTGGAAATTGATATTGCATGCAAATGTGCACATCTTCAAACCTAAGCAACTGCAGTTTTAAACCAAGCCTGCCTGCATTCATCTTTCAACCTGGGTATATTAAAAGGAAGTCTACAATTCAAGTTTTAAATTCAAAGCAAGTTGAATCTGGAAATCATTGGAGTTGTCTGCTAGTTTTTAAAATAAGCAACTTAAGTTTTAAATTAAAATCAAAGGGGCAATGCAGTTTTATAGTATCAAAAGATTTTCAAAATGGAAGCTCTGTCTTCTTCAAAATCAGGTGAGTAACTTTTAAAATTTAAAATATAATTTGGTTGCATTCTAGTATTGTTGAATATAAATAAGTATATTGCATGCGTATATAGGTAAAAATCTGATGTGAATATTTAATAGTATGCATGCTATGTTTATGTATTGTGCTCTGTCTTGTTTTCCAGGCTCAATTTTTATTTAAAAATCCTTATCACATGATCTAGTGTTTGATAGGATTTGATTATCAAACAAATGTTGTTTTATTTAACCTAGATTAATGTTTAAAAATTTAAATTAGACAAAATAAGGCATGTTGTCTCTGGAAGTATTAAAACATCAGTGTATGTTGATATAAATCAAAAATTAAACTGTGTAATTTATAAATTCAGTATTATAAATCGAAAACATCAACTAAATCATAATTTTTTTTGAAAGCGGGTTCTAACTTTACTATAAAAACTATAAGCAAAGAGTTTACAAATGCCAAAAGGCAAGTTCACAATAACACTAAGCCAACTACAAAAAAATTCACAACAGACCCAACATCTTATACGGTTTAATATTCCAAAACAAAAACCCAATTATCAGAAGCTCCGAGAGAACGCTGCAAGCATATTAGGTAAAACGACACTTCCATCTACTTCATTTACTCATCTCCGAAATAAAATCATAAAAAAGCATTAATGGCGGCTTGAGAGTAGAAATGAAATTCTTATCATGTTACACTTCGTAATCAACTGAACCCCTACTCTTCAACTTCTACTTCCAGATTGAGACAAATTACAGATATGGATACAACCAGAGAAAGAAAATCTAAAAGCCAGTAATTCCTTCAAGTCAAGCAACGCAGATCTAATCAAGATAAGTCACTGACACCCAAAAGATAAAGTCTTTAAACTTTATTAGAGAAAACTAACTAAGTTTCTTTGCAGTTTTGTTTCTCGGGGCTACAACAGAGCAGCTGAGGAGTATCGCTTCAGAATATTCAATGTTTCAACTTCTTCTTCCAGATCTGAACTAATTCCATACCTTAGAAAGCAAAAACAGCAGCAGATCGAATGTCTAATATCTAGAAAGACGAAAGGTCTTGGAGCTGTTATCTCTTCAAGTAGAGCAATCATAGATATTAGTTAGATAAGTCTCTTACACCCAAAAAGACGATGTCTTTATATTTTATGTAGGATCTAATTAAGTTTATTTGCAATTAGGGTGCTCGAGACTACTCCAGAGCAGCGGAGAAACTCTTCAAAGTCAAATGAATCTCAAAGCTCCACCTTCTACTACCAGTTCTGGACAAATATCGTATCCAAAAACAGAAACCATAACCTCCTCAGGAAAAGCAAAATCCTTCGCAAGATAAGTCTCTTACACCCAGAACAATAAGCTGGATATGAGAAACTAACTAAATTTCTTTGTGTTTAGATTGCTCGAGACAGCAACAAGGAAGCAGAAACAACAACAAGAAGCCAGCATAGATCCAGAAGAATCTATAATTTAAGCTGTAATCTGTAACTTATCAAACTAGATCAATAAGTATTGTAGGTTGTAATTGTAATGTAAATTATAAGAGAGAACGTGAGGACAATGTAAATAATACAGGTATAGTATAACCTAAACCAAGAAAACGAGAAGTAAGAAGATTGGAGGAGAACGAAACATATGATAATGCAGATGATGCCCCAATTCAGCGTTGGGATGTATATCCCCATTTCTTTGCTTTTATTTCATTCATGCCAGTAATGTTCTTAAACTGCTTAGATTTGGCCATTCTTATGTTCATAGTCTGATAAATTTTTTTACAAATCTGTGTGTTTTCTATAAAACGATTCTGAAAAATCCCATCGTTTCTTTCTCTCCATATATGCCAAACACAAACTGAGAGTGAGAGTTGAAACAAATCTGAATTGAGACTTTTATCTCTTGAGTAAGAAACGATGTTCTGTAAATCTTCCTTCAGAGTAAATGAGAGTAAACTTTTTGGTGATTTAAAATTTTTTTACAGCTCCAAAGCCATACGTTTTCTGTATAATTACATTGAAAAATAGGCGGTCTATAGTTTCAGTGTGATTTTTACAAAAAACACAGAAGGGATCCACAACTATCTGCTTCTGAAGTAGTCTTTCTTTTGTCAGTAGATAGTCATTGATGGCTTTAAAAAGGCATACCGCCATTTTTGGAACGTGTATTTTATTCCACACCAAAGACTACCAATATTTGATTTCGAAACTGGTTCTAATCGAGTTCCAAACTATTTTAAGCTGGTATAAACCGTCCTTAGTACACTTCCAAGACCAAAAGTCCCTTTCTTTATCATTGTGAATCTTGATGCCTTCTATTTCTGCATAAATTTGAAATAAAAAACTATACGAGTCCCACTTCCACTCACCATTCTTTAAAATCCTGCTGAGAGATAAATTATCCGTACCAGTTCTAAAAGCAGTGTCTCTGCCAATACGTTCCATGATTGAACTTCCGTTCAACCGTGGACCATAGCATAAAGAAGTAGTTTTACCATCGGCAATGTTGAGAGAGAAGCATTTCAAAGCTTTCTGTCAATTTTTCAAAATAAATTTCCACACTCCCGAGTTGTCCGATCGCTGATTAATTTCCCAAAAACTTTTATGAGCGATATATTTACAATGCATGAGATACGCCCAAATTCCTTCAACGTTAATTATTTTCCAAATCAATTTAGTAGATAACGCTCGATTCAACTCTTTTAGATTTCTCAATCTCATTCCACCTTCTTCTTTTTGTCTACACAAAATTTCCCAGGGAATCTTACTACTACGACTTTTCCAAAGAAAGTTAAGAATCAAATGTTTAATTTTCTGAACAGTAGAGACTGGGAGACAAAAGCACTGCATCCAGAATTGAATTATGGGGTAAATGGTAGATTTTATGAGTTCAAGTCTTCCAGCTAAGATAAGCATTCTAGTTTCCCATCCTCCAAATCTTAGCTTGATCTTCTCAATCAAAAGAGAACAATCCTTATCCCTCAAATTAGCACTAGACAAGGGAATGCCCAAATACCTTATTAGGAGATCTGATTGCTGAATTTTGAGGATAGTACTAATATCAGTGCAATGATCTACCCCTTTTCCAAAGAAAACGTTGGATTTCTCACAACTTAGTTCCAAGCCGGTAACTCTCTTCATGGTTTGAAAGACATCACTAATAGCAATTATAGTTTATGCATTAGCTTTAGTAAAAACAATAATATCATCGGCATAAATAAGGTGGGTTATCTTATTATCATAGTCTGTGATTGGAGAAATTAGACCATCCCTGACTTTTCCTTCCATCAATAGCGTAAAATATTCCATGACCAAAGTAAATAAAATAGGGGAAAGTGGGTCGCCTTGTCTAAGGCCATTAGAACTTTTGAAATAACCGTGCGATTCCCCATTTGCAATGATAGAAAACACTGGAGTCGTTATGATGTTTTCAATAATTTTCACCCATTTGTCTGGGAAACCCAGGCTTATTAACATGTGTGTAACAAAAGCTCGATTAATCGAATCATATGCTTTCTTTAAATCAACTTTTATACACATGTATTTATTATCCTTTCTTCCAAGGCCTCTGATAATTTCATGAGCAAACAAAATTCCGTGCCCTATTGATCTTCCTTTAATAAATGCCTTCTGATTCGGGGACACTAACTTATCCAAAAAAGGGACTAGTCTGTTACAAAGAATTTTGGTGAAAACCTTATATAAAGTGTTACAGTAGGCTATGGGTCTAAAATCTTGAATATTAATGGAATGGAATTTTTTAGGGATCAAGTGCAAGAAAGTATGGTTCCATTCTTTGATTATTAAACCCTTTTGAAAAATATCATTTAAAGCTTTGAAAATAAGGTCTTTCGAAAGATTCCAATGAGTTTTGAAAAACTTAGAGTTAAAACCGTCTGGACCCGGAGAAGTAGAATCTTTAATATCCCACAGTGCAAATTTAATTTCTTCCAAAGATATACCATCATTCAAAAAATTAGCACCGTATTCAGAAATGATCGATTTACATATAACTTATGGGAACTGATCACCTAAGGGAAGGTTAAAAATTTGTTTATAGAAATTAATAGCCGATTCAGCAGATGAATCTTCAGAAACCGCCTTGCCATCTACTACGATGCTAGTCAAACATTTTCTAATTCTTCTGCTAGACATTTTAGCATAAAAGAAAGAAGAAGCCTCGTCACCCATCGTCAACCAATCACATTTATCCTTTCGTTTGGTATCCAGGAACTCTTTTTTAAGTGCCATTTCCAGTTTAATTTTGGCATTTTGAAATTCCATAACTAAATTGTGATCATTTGATTTTTCCAATAGTTTTTGAAGTCTAGAACAATTCTCTCTCTGAACTATAACCTCTTGTTTGGTATTCCGTATTTTAGCACTCCAAATCTTAAGCTCTCTCTTAATATTCTTGAGAATATACATGATTTGATACAGAGGTTGGTCTTCCTGATCAGAAATCCATGATTTCTCAATCAAAGGAAAGTATTGATCACATAGCGGCCAATGATTCATAAACCTAAAAGGTTTATTCCTGTCTCTAGGTTTAAGAAAAAGTGAGACAAAGACTACGTTATGGTCGCTCACAGAAGGAGGCAAATATTCGGCTGATGAATCTGTAAATAAGTTGATCCAGTCTAGGTTAGCGAAGACCCTGTCAATCTTAGAAAATATGTTGCGACTAGGACCAGACCACCAAGAAAATTCGTAACCTTTAATATTGATCTCTTTAAGGCTTGTATAGTTAGACATGTCATCTAGTTCGAACAGGTTTCCAAAAGACACTGGATTACCTCCCTTTCTTTCTGAGGGACTGCGAATACAATTGAAGTCCCCGAAAACCAACCATGGTCTGTAAATGTTAATAGCATCCTCCTGTAGATTCTTCCATAATCTTTTCCTTAGATTAGAAAAATTCTGAGCGTAGACAAAGGTTAAATTACATTTGAATTTCATGTTGTTAATCAGTTCAATAGTAATATGTTGGTCACTCATACTAATGTAATTAAAATCCCACGAATTTCCATCGACGAGGACGAATATTCTGCATTTAAAATAACAAGAAACATTACTTATTATTTTCCATCCGTCATCCAAAACTCTTTCTAGCTTCATGATATCCGAAAACAACAGCTTGTTTTCCAGAACACCGAAACAACTTATTTTATACTTGTCAATGAGTTTTCTCACTTCTTTCATTCTATTGGGGTTGTGAAACACTCTAACATTCCAACATGCAAACGACATTATGTAACCTTGTTGTTATGAGTCCTCTGTAACCTTCTACTAGAGGACTCCTCTTTGTCTTCTACAGGAATGCCTAACATCTGAACCCACTTGGGATTCTTACGAACAAGCTTATCCTTCTGAATATTCTCAAATTCTATATCCTGAGGCTTAGGACTAGGCTGCTTCTCCTAAGCTGGATCTGCATTATCATATGAATTCTGTTCCTCTACCACTTCTGTCGTTCCTGTATCCTGACCCAGATTTTCCTGTACTTGTATATCAATACAAGGTTCGGTGCCTCTCCTAAAATTAACATTATTAACTATACAATCATTAATACAAATATCATTAGAAAGTAAAGTATTGGAAAATGGAGGAGTATCCAATGATGACGAAGGGCGTTGAGGATTGTAATTTGGGTCGAGGGTGACTTCGGAGGTAATGAGCTCAATTCTTTGACTCCCGAGGTAGTCGATCTCCCAAGGGTGTTCGACTCACTGTTTCCTAGATCATAAATGACATCATTCCTGGCCACAGGGATTTGTTCTGTCTCCTGCGTGTTAGCTATCTGATTTCCATCTTCTCCACATGAAACCTCCTCTACGTTATTCCTAGTTTGTCCATCAGATAATTGACCATCGTTCGATAGCTCAGTGTATAGGGATTCAGTGGGACTTCCATCATTCACATGTTTTCCTGAATCGTCGGTAATGTCATTTCGGCCTTCCTCCCTTACTGTTTCCGAACATCCGACAGGACTTGGTTCCACTGGGTTTTCTTTATTAGAGTCAGCTACTTGAGTCTGTTTAGGAACCCAAGACTTGGTCATTGGGCATTCGTCGGTTACATGACCAAAACACACACACTTGCCACATATATGAGGGGGGTTCTCATATTCCAATTCCTAAATGAAACTCCTCCCTTTGTCGTCCATACCTTCAATGGTATTAGGCATACCATAGGTAGCGTTAACCTCAATCAAAACTCTGGCGTAGGCTAATCTAGATTTTTTTTTCATGGCCTCGTCCATCTTTGTAGGGACTCCTATAGTGCTTGTTAGGGCACTGATTGCTTTATTGATCCACAACTTAAAACTTAAATCAGGAAGTCTAACCCACATAGGCAAAGATGTAAGTAGATCTCTATCTGTTTTCATATCTGGGGTCAGACGCTTCATGATAATCAGGTTCCGGTCCAAAAACCAAGGTCCTGATTTCAAAATCTTGTTGCAATCCTCCTCAGACCCAAATCTCAAAACAAAGAATCCGTTATTCCTTGAATGAACTGAAAACGACTTCTGTGTAGACCAAACTCTATTGGCATATCCTTCAAAAGTTTTAAGCCATGGTTTATAACCAACCACATACAGTAATATACATAAGTCCCAGCCACCCTCCGCTTCTATGATAGCTTCGGGCGAAAGGGTACCTATCCTTTTGCCATCAACTATTTTTGGCTCAATAAATTCAAGATCTAGGTTTCCTAAATCTCCAACCGCTCCTATTTTAACTGCCTCACTATAAGAAATTTTTTTAGCGTTCTCTGAGACAGTGAATTTGATTTTCGAATTGCTTCCTGATTGAAGGGCGTTCGGCTTAGATGTTTTCGAGAGATTTGTTGATGTCCGTCCAGCATTAGCCGCGTGAACCCTTCTCCCTGTTTTCCGTTCTGGAATAGCTCCGATTCTGCTCGGTCTGTGTCCTCCCAGATTGAGTCTAGTTTCAGGTCCAGATGGAACTGAAGTCTTGCCCCTTTTCCTTCTCACCTCCTCCCAGCCTTCTTCATCCCGCAGAGAACCCATGTCAATGACGTCCAGGTTTGAGAAGAAAGAATTGAAGACAGAAAATCATGATTTTTAACACTAAAATCAGGATTTTTATAAATAAAATGAAGGTGCAGTTTGGGTTTGAACAGAAATGGGAATATTGGGTTTTTCTGGTGATCTATGTATCTAGAGGGGGCGGGGTTCTTCTAGATGATGGAGGAGTGTTAGTGGTTGATGGGAAAAATACTGGATGGTGATGAATTTCATGGTGGAAGTTGCGGCAGTGAATTTTTTTTGGAACCCTGGTTTTGACTAGGCTTAGGAAATCGATTATCTCAGGTTCTACAATGGATCGAGTGCTTCAAGTTTTTGGGTGAAGGAAGCTTGGTCGTATACAAGTTCATGGCCGGAGTTGTAGTGTTTCTGGTGGTTGGAAGGCAGTGGTCAAGGCCTTGCCAGGTTTTGGGTTTGGGTTGTTCAGTTGTTCCAGGTTTCAGCATGTCATCTCGAATTCGATTTTGAAATCAGAAGTTCGATCGGATGATCGAGTTAGGGTGTTTGAGTAATTATAGATGTGGGAAGATCATCGCTGATGATCGAAGATGACCAGCGGTAACGTGCATGTGCACGATGCATTGTTACCTGATGAAGTTGTTGTGGTGTTGGATCATGCTCTAGTTGCTCGAAGTAGTGGGGTAGTTTGCTCGGGGGAGTTTGGTTTTAGACTCGAAGCAAATTGGGGATGGGCTCGGGTTTAAAAGA
This sequence comes from Allium cepa, assembly GCA_030765085.1. Lineage (NCBI taxonomy): Eukaryota > Viridiplantae > Streptophyta > Magnoliopsida > Asparagales > Amaryllidaceae > Allium > Allium cepa. The sequence continues at coordinate 391,657,592 of CM060935.1, forward strand.
TGCTACAGGTTTTGACAGAAACCTGTAATGTTTGTTTTAAAATTTTAAAACTGAAGTTTTTAAATGAAAGTAAGAGTTTAAACTAAGTTTTAAATCCAAGTTTAACATCTGGAATTCAAGTTTAAGTTTAAATCTCATTTTTTTTTTAAAAAGAAAATAAAGTTTTTAAATTTAAATTGTTAAACTACTTTATGGTAAAGTAGTTTGAATTTTTAAAAATGAAGTTTAAAAAAATGTGAGTAAGTTTTAAAGTTAGTTTAATTCTGGAAATTAAAGATTTAAATATGTATTTCAATTTTTGAAATAAAAGAAGTTTTAATTTTGAAAGAATTAAACAACTTTGTATGTTAAAGTGTATATTTAAATTATTTGAATTTAAAATAATTTGGTTTAAACTCTTATAAACCTCCTTTATAAAACAAGCATTTCTCTACCATGTAATTTAAAAAGGTTTAAATTGTTTAAACTTTGTTTATGTTAAATTGTATTCATTTTAAATCTCATACTTGAAATGAATTTTTTAAAGTAAATTCAAAAGTAAATTGTTTCCAAATGTTTTTGTTAATGACAATTTAGTCATAATTAAGAAATGTTTTTATCTTAAAGTTAAATTAAGATTTAATGATTTGAAATTAATTAAATTAATGAGGTAATTAAGGAATAATTAGTTAATTTTATTAATTAATGATTAGGGATTAATAAATAATTGATTAAGGGTTAATCAATTTGTAATTATAGATCATTAATTAGATAATTAAATATTATTAATTAATGATCAAAGATTTATTAATTAAGCAATAAGTTATAATCAAGGTTGATTAATCAAGTAATTAAGGATTAATTAAGTTACAGTTAACACTTAATTAATTAAATAATTCGAGATTAATTAATGGATAATTAAAGATAAATTAATTTGTGATTAATAATGGTTAATCTAAGTTAATTACTTAATGGAAATAATTAAAGAATGGTTAATGAAGGTCATTAACTAGGATTATTTAATATTTAATTAATGTGATTAATTTTAATAATTAATTGGATTAATTAATTTAATGATAATCATTTGTGAATTATTTAAGTGTAAGTACTTAATGAAAGTAATTAAGGAATTAATTACTTAATGTAATTAATTGAGTTTAATATGATTAGTTTAAATTAATTAATTAAGTTTAATTTATTTAAATCACTTGATGATTTGATAATAATTACTTAATGTAATTAATGGATTGGAATTACTTAGTGAAGTAATTAATTGATAATTACAGGATGTAATTAATTGAAGATGATTTAAGAATGAAAGTAATTTGGCTTAAATTACTTTGTAATAAATCAAGGGATTAATTAAGGATAATTAATTAGGAATAATTTATTTATTTAATGAAGTAATTAAGGTTAGTTAATTACTGAATGTGATTAATCGGGAGTGATTAATAATTATGGTTTAATTAAGATTAATTACTTAAGGTAATTAATTTAAATAAAGTAATTAATTAAAATGCAATTAGGGATCATTAATTAGCATAATTAATGATGTAATTAAGGTTGATTAATTAAGATTAATTAATCAATGATAAGTGATTAAAGAGTAATTAATTAATGTAATTAATTAAGGGTTGATTATAGTTAATTAATTAATGAAGTAATTAAAGTTAAATTACTGTAAGGGGTTAAGAATAATTAATTTGTGAAATTAATTAAAGGACAATTACTTGAATGTAATTAAGGATAATTAATCAAGGGTGATTAATTAAGGTGATTAATTTGAGTGATTAAATATTTGATTTGTAATCGATTAAATGGTTATGTAAGCAAGATTTTAAAGATGAAGTAATTAATTTAATTCACTTTAAATTAATTAGAGATTGAAGTAATTAATTTAATTTATTTTAAACTAATTATAGATGATGTGATTAAGTAAATCGTTGCTGTGTATGAATGGATGATTTTGATTACCTTGAATCGTTTGTGATTTCAGATGTGAGATTAGTGATGCTGCGTGATATGAATGCTTTGGTTACATTGTGATGATAATATGGATTACCTGTTTATGATGATAATGTTGATTATCTATTGTGATTTGTGAATTATCTATCTGTGTGCATATAGATAATAGAATTGAATTGTTTTAAACTTTAAAACAACTTGGCCTTAAAAGACATGTTTTCGATTTCGATGAGACCGGGATCGGATTTTCAGATTTGGATATTCGAAAACCACATCGATCCAAATTAACGATAGGTCTTGAATCTCAAGTGAAGATGAAGATTCAGAGTGCAAGGGTTATCGTCGCTAACTCTGAGGGTGATTCCAAAATGAGTGTAACGAGATAATGCCTTCAGTTTCGTTCGAATCCGGAACGAACTAGTATGGATTGAATGCTTTCAGAACATCGTCAGGTGGACGATGAGCATTCTAAGTGACATGTTCTATAATGGTAATCGTAGCGTCAAGCCTCATCAACCGGGAATGGCTAAAATAGGGGAGGTGCAGCAAGGCTAAGTGGGTCATGCCCAAGTAGGATGAGATTTTCCCCCGTCTAGAGGTCCCTTTTGTTTCGGCTGTGTGGGCGGTCGTTGAGCTCCAACTGTCGGGGTTGTCTTGTTCGGGACTGTCCATTAAGGGATAGTTCCAGCCTTGTGTTGCCGGGGATTGGGAGTAATCCTTGGTACAATGATCTAGGCCACGTGTAACGACCCGACATTTTCAACCATTCGCATCCATTATAAGTGTATAGGTAGACACTCATGCCGGAATTGAATTGCTCAAAATACCGCGTTGTAAATAAAAATTTGGCAAACCTCATAGTATACAGTAAATAAAAATCACAGATCACAGACATAGAATATTTAAAATGCAGCGGAAGTAGAAGAAATAGCAGCGGAAGTAAATAAAAATCAATGATCACAAACACAGAGTATTCAAAATGCAGCGGAAGTAGAAGAAATAGCAGTTCATGAAGCTACTATATAAAAATATCAGACTTAAATAAAATACAACAGAAGAAAATAAAGTACAACAGAGGTCTCAAGATGACAACCAAGTACAAGCTGAATAGAACAACATAACTGGAATATATAAAACTAGATAAGCAAATATCTCCAGCGATTCCAATCTCCAGAAAGCGGAATCCAAATCTGTGAATAACTCAGGCTGACCCGAGCGTAAATAAAAATACAAACACTCGAGTCAGGACATACATACTTATACAATGTAAACCAACTCAAGTGAATTGTAGTAAAGGTACAAGTAACTTAGAAGATGCTTGGGACCGCTCAACCTCTAAGGATCCGTTAAACTATTTACTATGTAGTATATTGCGCTATATACAGTAGTGTCTAATTAGTAAAGTATAATCATATAGAAAATAGCGTTAAGGGGATGGTGAACCTTAACGCGGTCGGATCTTAAAAACCAAAATCGTAGTGGGCTCGATATAAGGATATGACATGACACGCGAGGCAATGCCAGGGTGGATACACCGTTTGCACTCCCGGACCGGTGGTGACGGCAAGCCAGCAGCTTCCGCCCACCTCGAACAATACCCCCGAATCAAAGTGGCGCCACATATCGAATCACAAAAGTAATAGAATGGTTTCCGATGGAGCATGCTCGATGAAAGGGTGAGACCCTTTGTGTAGCTCAGTATAGCTCCTGTTTTAGTCATTTATGCCAACTCACGGGAGATGGGTGTTTGCGCCAAAATTGGTCACAAACACCCAAAGTCGTGAAAGCACCCGTTTACGTAATCAATCCGATAATATTCAACACAGAACCCAGCAACAATCAATATGTAATTCAGCTCTAAGTAACAAATTATAGTAATTCACAAGCAACAATCACAAACACAGGATTTATAGTGGTTCGGCGTTCGCGCCTACGTCCACTTTGAAGGTTTTCTCTTTATTGCTTTGCTTGATTAAATCGATTACAATGGATTACAGCTGACAATCGCTTTGAGATCTGAATACAACAGCGATTCTGATAGTTAAACTTGAATCCGGCAGAGTCTTGGCGTTCAATGGCGGAAAGATCCCCTTTTCTGAAGGCTTCAGGGTGCTATTTATAGGCGTTGGAGGCCCAGATCTTGCTGAAACTTCGTGAGACTCCTTCTGGCACGTGAGTGGGCCCACGCGACCGACCCCACCAAGTTTCGTCTCGATCTGACATCGTTTCGAAGTGATTTCGAACCCATCAAAAAATGGTCCAATCGAGCTGAAACTTGGCAGGAACAATCTTTACCTCATATGGAAGCTACTGTGAAAATTTGGTTGCATTTGGATTTGTGGTTTAGGAGATATGATCGGTTCGAAATGGAGATTTCTTGGTTAGCTGTGTGTTTCGAACCGATCATTTCGAAACCAGGGGCTCGAACCCATGTACGCACGTGTTTCTGCAGTGACGTGGCGCGCACTCCACGCGTCGATCCAGATTTATCTCCGAGTTGACCGCTTCGAATCCATGGATTTCGCTGACTTCGTATCGATGACCGTTGTGTGCTTGAATCAACCAACTACATGGCTTTCGTGTGTCTAGTTCGAACCGAGGGGAGGGAGCTTCCTTCGTATCGATACTGGATACGAAATGAAGCTCCGCGATGGATTCGAAGGTTCATCGGTTCGAACTAAGCACCGGCGTGGATGTTTCGACGCTCATCGATACGAAGATGCAACCTAATAATGGACTGATGGATTCGAACGCAATCAATTCGAAGTTAACTGTGGCCGATGGGTTCGAACATAGCAGGGGGTGATGTGTTCGAAGCAATGGGTGGGTTCGAAATGGATGGTTTCAAAGCCACGGGTTCGAAGTAGATGGGTTCGAACATCGCCTGGGTTCGAAGGAAGGCTTTAGGACGGTTTCGAACCAGATGGGTTCGAAGCGGAGGGTTTCGAGGCTGGGTACTAGCTGATGGGTTCGAACACCATGGGTTCGAAGGCAAGGGCACGGATGGTTTCGAATAGGATGGGTTCGAACTTCATGGTTTCGAACCAGACAACGAATACTTCTCTTCACACTGAACCCATCATATCTTGAGCATACGAACTCGGATTGACTTGAAACTTGAAATGATGGCTCCTACAACCTTTCTTGTCGTGTCCTATCAATCGTGGCCTGATCCGGACTCGGGCAAAATTCATCGATATCCATAGCTAAGTGATGTATAACCAATCTCTAAGATGAACTGTTTCCCGTTTTCGACCAATCTTTTGATATCACGGCTTTGCCAAAAAGCGGGATAACACTTTGCCCCCCAAAACATGCCTTGCTGTAGGAAGGTGTGTTTTGTAATGCCTTGAGTTGGATGTTCGTATCCGATTATCAACCTGCAAAGAACTCAACAGTTTCATGTGGCCTCAAATGACGATCGTTCGAGATCGAGCTAATTGGGATGAAGCGCGGCCGTTCGTGGTCAAGCGCTTAACTTCAAATGACGATCGTTCGCGATCGAGTCATTTGAGGTGAAGTGCGACCGTGCGCGGTCTAGCGTATAAACCTATGCGTCGATCGTTCGGGATCGTATGCTGTTTGAAGTGAATCGGGACCGTTCGCGGTCCGTGCCGTTCGTGGCATAAGATGGAATAGGACCGTTTGCGGTCGATGCCGTTCGCGGCGAATGATGAGATGGGACCGTTCGCGGTCGACTGCCGTTCGTGGCAAATGATGATCGTTCGCGACCAAGTGCCGTTCAAGGCGAATGGTGACCGTTCGAGGTCGGATTTCATAATCAGTGAGCCATGACCGTTCGCGATCGATGGCGTTCGAGGCAGGAAGTGATCGTTCGCGATCGTGTGCCGTTCGAGGCAAATCTGTGACCGTTCGCGGTCTGGTTTCAGACCTCAAGTGACGACCGTTCGCGATCAAGCCACTGAGGTAAGGTGAGTTATGACTGTTCGAAGTCGGGTGCCGTTCGAGGCAGATTGTGTGTGTGCCCGGGAGGGCTTGATGTTATCGATGCCAGGGTCACGTTCGGGTGAGATCCTGGATCGTTTGTCAGGGCGGTTCATCGCCATCTCAGAGCATGCCTAAGGATCGTTCGCGATCCCGTATATGTGTAAGTAGCTTAGCCATTCCAGAGTTATCAGAATCAAATATCTATTACACGGATGAGTTTCAAAAACAATTGTCCAAACAAACAGAGTCTAAATGTCCAAATTAAAGCGAAATGAAAGTAAAGCAGGGATGTCAAAGTGTAAGTTCCCACTACAAAACGGTCAACGATCATTCAGAGCATGTCTGGAGATCGTTCGCGATCCCGCACATGTGTAAATGATTTAATTGCGTTAGTGGAAGCTTACAACTTGTTCATCGTCATCTTACTCAATTGATAACCATACGGTGCCTTGATTCGGGGTCGCCCCTAGCTGATGTGGACGGTGGTCGTTCTGGTTCCGCCACAGGAGCTCGTCTCCTTACATATTGAAGTAGCATACCGTTCCTGATATGCCCTTCCACCTCGTCCTTCAGGTGCCTACAATCATTAGTGTTATGACCATTTAATTCATGGAATACACAGAACTTATCTGATTTCCTTTCGTCAGAAGTAGGATCCCTTCGCATTGGCCTACGATACGGAATCTGTTCTTTGGTATCCTGATAAATTCGTTCCAGACTCTCGTTCAACTCAGCGTAGGTGGTGAATCGTGGCTCCCTCCGTTGCCGCTTTGATCTGTCTCTGTCATTCTCAATCTTTCTTTTACCTTTATCCGAATCTTTTTTAAGAGGCTTTTCGTCTCTAAATGCAAAAATTTCTATCCCATCTCTTTCTTCTCTCTCGGCATTCGCATCTTCTAATCGTAAAAACTTTTCTGCTTCGTGATAGAATTCCTCCAGATCTGTGGGTGGATCTTTAGTCAATGAATTCTTGAACTCTATGCCGTCAGCTATTCCGGACACAGCTGCCATTACCACCATGGATGGATCCGCTCTATCCACTGAAGCTGCTGCTGCATTAAATCGTGCTAGATAACTTCTCAAGGTCTCTCCGGCCTTCTGCTTTAGGGTTGCCAGAGTCATCACGTTCTTGGGTCTTGTAATATGAACCCTGAATTGCCTCATAAATCTCTCTACTAAACCATTCCAAGTTCCGATGGATCCGTTCTCCAACTGTCTAAACCATAGTGCAGCGATATCTGTCAAGTACAATGGAAAACATCGGGCCATAACCTCCTCCGATGCCCCCAGTACTTCCATATGCCTCATATATTTTGTCAGATGGACCGTGGGGTCCGTTCTCCCGTCATACATATCCAACGATGGTAGTTTGAAATCAAGTGGGTTCCTAGCTTGCCTGATTGATGAAGTAAAAGGGCTTCTATTAACATCTTCCAAATCTTTGTTCACCATACCGCCTCTCAAAGCTCTCCTAACTATCTCTGCTAATCGGTCATTGTCTCCGAGATGTAATCCTTGTTCACTACTTCCAACCTGCCCCCCGAGTTCACGAGGTAACTCCGGGATCTGCCCCCTTGACTGAGCGTTTGCATCTCTACTACTACCGGGTTGCGCAGATGCTCCCCTTTCTCTCTCCGAAACTGGATCAACGTTCTCCAAGGGTGTGCCCCCTAATCCAGGTGCTACTCCGGATGGTCCTGCTCCGTTCTGGACTCCATTGGCTTCCCTATTCTGTGCTCCGAGCTGTCCTATCTGTTGGAGTAAACTCTGAATCATGTCCTCTTGCCTCTTCATCATAGTTTCCATCTCATCCCTAGTGATGTATATCGATGGTTGATTCGCTCCTGAGGAAGCCTCTTGGCTTCCTTGTGGTTCGCTTCTCTCAGGCCTTGGCCTCCTACTTGATTGTCTTGCCATAATTCCTAAATCTGAACTCCTGGATTTCCAAATTCAACTTCTTCCTGAATTAGTTCTCAGTGAAAGCACCAAAATGTTTGCGCCAAAATTGGTCACAAACACCCAAAGTCGTGAAAGCACCCGTTTACGTAATCAATCCGATAATATTCAACACAGAACCCAGCAACAATCAATATGTAATTCAGCTCTAAGTAACAAATTATAGTAATTCACAAGCAACAATCACAAACACAGGATTTATAGTGGTTCGGCGTTCGCGCCTACGTCCACTTTGAAGGTTTTCTCTTTATTGCTTTGCTTGATTAAATCGATTACAATGGATTACAGCTGACAATCGCTTTGAGATCTGAATACAACAGCGATTCTGATAGTTAAACTTGAATCCGGCAGAGTCTTGGCGTTCAATGGCGGAAAGATCCCCTTTTCTGAAGGCTTCAGGGTGCTATTTATAGGCGTTGGAGGCCCAGATCTTGCTGAAACTTCGTGTGACTCCTTCTGGCACGTGAGTGGGCCCACGCGACCGACCCCACCAAGTTTCGTCTCGATCTGACATCGTTTCGAAGTGATTTCGAACCCATCAAAAAATGGTCCAATCGAGCTGAAACTTGGCAGGAACAATCTTTACCTCATATGGAAGCTACTGTGAAAATTTGGTTGCATTTGGATTTGTGGTTTAGGAGATATGATCGGTTCGAAATGGAGATTTCTTGGTTAGCTGTTTGTTTCGAACCTATCATTTCGAAACCAGGGGCTCGAACCCATGTACGCACGTGTTTCTGCAGTGACGTGGCGCGCACTCCACGCGTCGATCCAGATTTATCTCCGAGTTGACCGCTTCGAATCCATGGATTTCGCTGACTTCGTATCGATGACCGTTGTGTGCTTGAATCAACCAACTACATGGCTTTCGTGTGTCTAGTTCGAACCGAGGGGAGGGAGCTTCCTTCGTATCGATACTGGATACGAAATGAAGCTCCGCGATGGATTCGAAGGTTCATCGGTTCGAACTAAGCACCGGCGTGGATGTTTCGACGCTCATCGATACGAAGATGCAACCTAATAATGGACTGATGGATTCGAACGCAATCAATTCGAAGTTAACTGTGGCCGATGGGTTCGAACATAGCAGGGGGTGATGTGTTCGAAGCAATGGGTGGGTTCGAAATGGATGGTTTCAAAGCCACGGGTTCGAAGTAGATGGGTTCGAACATCGCCTGGGTTCGAAGGAAGGCTTTAGGACGGTTTCGAACCAGATGGGTTCGAAGCGGAGGGTTTCGAGGCTGGGTACTAGCTGATGGGTTCGAACACCATGGGTTCGAAGGCAAGGGCACGGATGGTTTCGAATAGGATGGGTTCGAACTTCATGGTTTCGAACCAGACAACGAATACTTCTCTTCACACTGAACCCATCATATCTTGAGCATACGAACTCGGATTGACTTGAAACTTGAAATGATGGCTCCTACAACCTTTCTTGTCGTGTCCTATCAATCGTGGCCTGATCCGGACTCGGGCAAAATTCATCGATATCCATAGCTAAGTGATGTATAACCAATCTCTAAGATGAACTGTTTCCCGTTTTCGACCAATCTTTTGATATCACGGCTTTGCCAAAAAGCGGGATAACACTTTGCCCCCCAAAACATGCCTTGCTGTAGGAAGGTGTGTTTTGTAATGCCTTGAGTTGGATGTTCGTATCCGATTATCAACCTGCAAAGAACTCAACAGTTTCATGTGGCCTCAAATGACGATCGTTCGAGATCGAGCTAATTGGGATGAAGCGCGGCCGTTCGTGGTCAAGCGCTTAACTTCAAATGACGATCGTTCGCGATCGAGTCATTTGAGGTGAAGTGCGACCGTGCGCGGTCTAGCGTATAAACCCATGCGTCGATCGTTCGGGATCGTATGCTGTTTGAAGTGAATCGGGACAGTTCGCGGTCCGTGCCGTTCGTGGCATAAGATGGAATAGGACCGTTTGCGGTCGATGCCGTTCGCGGCGAATGATGAGATGGGACCGTTCGCGGTCGACTGCCGTTCGTGGCAAATGATGATCGTTCGCGACCAAGTGCCGTTCAAGGCGAATGGTGACCGTTCGAGGTCGGATTTCATAATCAGTGAGCCATGACCGTTCGCGATCGATGGCGTTCGAGGCAGGAAGTGATCGTTCGCGATCGTGTGCCGTTCGAGGCAAATCTGTGACCGTTCGCGGTCTGGTTTCAGACCTCAAGTGACGACCGTTCGCGATCAAGCCACTGAGGTAAGGTGAGTTATGACTGTTCGAAGTCGGGTGCCGTTCGAGGCGGATTGTGTGTGTGCCCGGGAGGGCTTGATGTTATCGATGCCAGGGTCACGTTCGGGTGAGATCCTGGATCGTTTGTCAGGGCGGTTCATCGCCATCTCAGAGCATGCCTAAGGATCGTTCGCGATCCCGTATATGTGTAAGTAGCTTAGCCATTCCAGAGTTATCAGAATCAAATATCTATTACACGGATGAGTTTCAAAAACAATTGTCCAAACAAACAGAGTCTAAATGTCCAAATTAAAGCGAAATGAAAGTAAAGCAGGGATGTCAAAGTGTAAGTTCCCACTACAAAACGGTCAACGATCATTCAGAGCATGTCTGGAGATCGTTCGCGATCCCGCACATGTGTAAATGATTTAATTGCGTTAGTGGAAGCTTACAACTTGTTCATCGTCATCTTACTCAATTGATAACCATACGGTGCCTTGATTCGGGGTCGCCCCTAGCTGATGTGGACGGTGGTCGTTCTGGTTCCGCCACAGGAGCTCGTCTCCTTACATATTGAAGTAGCATACCGTTCCTGATATGCCCTTCCACCTCGTCCTTCAGGTGCCTACAATCATTAGTGTTATGACCATTTAATTCATGGAATACACAGAACTTATCTGATTTCCTTTCGTCAGAAGTAGGATCCCTTCGCATTGGCCTACGATACGGAATCTGTTCTTTGGTATCCTGATAAATTCGTTCCAGGCTCTCGTTCAACTCAGCGTAGGTGGTGAATCGTGGCTCCCTCCGTTGCCGCTTTGATCTGTCTCTGTCATTCTCAATCTTTCTTTTACCTTTATCCGAATCTTTTTTAAGAGGCTTTTCGTCTCTAAATGCAAAAATTTCTATCCCATCTCTTTCTTCTCTCTCGGCATTCGCATCTTCTAATCGTAAAAACTTTTCTGCTTCGTGATAGAATTCCTCCAGATCTGTGGGTGGATCTTTAGTCAATGAATTCTTGAACTCTATGCCGTCAGCTATTCCGGACACAGCTGCCATTACCACCATGGATGGATCCGCTCTATCCACTGAAGCTGCTGCTGCATTAAATCGTGCTAGATAACTTCTCAAGGTCTCTCCGGCCTTCTGCTTTAGGGTTGCCAGAGTCATCACGTTCTTGGGTCTTGTAATATGAACCCTGAATTGCCTCATAAATCTCTCTACTAAACCATTCCAAGTTCCGATGGATCCGTTCTCCAACTGTCTAAACCATAGTGCAGCGATATCTGTCAAGTACAATGGAAAACATCGGGCCATAACCTCCTCCGATGCCCCCAGTACTTCCATATGCCTCTTATATTTTGTCAGATGGACCGTGGGGTCCGTTCTCCCGTCATACATATCCAACGATGGTAGTTTGAAATCAGGTGGGTTCCTAGCTTGCCTGATTGATGAAGTAAAAGGGCTTCTATTAACATCTTCCAAATCTTTGTTCACCATACCGCCTCTCAAAGCTCTCCTAACTATCTCTGCTAATCGGTCATTGTCTCCGAGATGTAATCCTTGTTCACTACTTCCAACCTGCCCCCCGAGTTCACGAGGTAACTCCGGGATCTGCCCCCTTGACTGAGCGTTTGCATCTCTACTACTACCGGGTTGCGCAGATGCTCCCCTTTCTCTCTCCGAAACTGGATCAACGTTCTCCAAGGGTGTGCCCTCTAATCCAGGTGCTACTCCGGATGGTCCTGCTCCGTTCTGGACTCCATTGGCTTCCCTATTCTGTGCTCCGAGCTGTCCTATCTGTTGGAGTAAACTCTGAATCATGTCCTCTTGCCTCTTCATCATAGTTTCCATCTCATCCCTAGTGATGTATATCGATGGTTGATTCGCTCCTGAGGAAGCCTCTTGGCTTCCTTGTGGTTCGCTTCTCTCAGGCCTTGGCCTCCAACTTGATTGTCTTGCCATAATTCCTAAATCTGAACTCCTGGATTTCCAAATTCAACTTCTTCCTGAATTAGTTCTCAGTGAAAGCACCAAAATGTTTGCGCCAAAATTGGTCACAAACACCCAAAGTCGTGAAAGCACCCGTTTACGTAATCAATCCGATAATATTCAACACAGAACCCAGCAACAATCAATATGTAATTCAGCTCTAAGTAACAAATTATAGTAATTCACAAGCAACAATCACAAACACAGGATTTATAGTGGTTCGGCGTTCGCGCCTACGTCCACTTTGAAGGTTTTCTCTTTATTGCTTTGCTTGATTAAATCGATTACAATGGATTACAGCTGACAATCGCTTTGAGATCTGAATACAACAGCGATTCTGATAGTTAAACTTGAATCCGGCAGAGTCTTGGCGTTCAATGGCGGAAAGATCCCCTTTTCTGAAGGCTTCAGGGTGCTATTTATAGGCGTTGGAGGCCCAGATCTTGCTGAAACTTCGTGTGACTCCTTCTGGCACGTGAGTGGGCCCACGCGACCGACCCCACCAAGTTTCGTCTCGATCTGACATCGTTTCGAAGTGATTTCGAACCCATCAAAAAATGGTCCAATCGAGCTGAAACTTGGCAGGAACAATCTTTACCTCATATGGAAGCTACTGTGAAAATTTGGTTGCATTTGGATTTGTGGTTTAGGAGATATGATCGGTTCGAAATGGAGATTTCTTGGTTAGCTGTTTGTTTCGAACCTATCATTTCGAAACCAGGGGCTCGAACCCATGTACGCACGTGTTTCTGCAGTGACGTGGCGCGCACTCCACGCGTCGATCCAGATTTATCTCCGAGTTGACCGCTTCGAATCCATGGATTTCGCTGACTTCGTATCGATGACCGTTGTGTGCTTGAATCAACCAACTACATGGCTTTCGTGTGTCTAGTTCGAACCGAGGGGAGGGAGCTTCCTTCGTATCGATACTGGATACGAAATGAAGCTCCGCGATGGATTCGAAGGTTCATCGGTTCGAACTAAGCACCGGCGTGGATGTTTCGACGCTCATCGATACGAAGATGCAACCTAATAATGGACTGATGGATTCGAACGCAATCAATTCGAAGTTAACTGTGGCCGATGGGTTCGAACATAGCAGGGGGTGATGTGTTCGAAGCAATGGGTGGGTTCGAAATGGATGGTTTCAAAGCCACGGGTTCGAAGTAGATGGGTTCGAACATCGCCTGGGTTCGAAGGAAGGCTTTAGGACGGTTTCGAACCAGATGGGTTCGAAGCGGAGGGTTTCGAGGCTGGGTACTAGCTGATGGGTTCGAACACCATGGGTTCGAAGGCAAGGGCACGGATGGTTTCGAATAGGATGGGTTCGAACTTCATGGTTTCGAACCAGACAACGAATACTTCTCTTCACACTGAACCCATCATATCTTGAGCATACGAACTCGGATTGACTTGAAACTTGAAATGATGGCTCCTACAACCTTTCTTGTCGTGTCCTATCAATCGTGGCCTGATCCGGACTCGGGCAAAATTCATCGATATCCATAGCTAAGTGATGTATAACCAATCTCTAAGATGAACTGTTTCCCGTTTTCGACCAATCTTTTGATATCACGGCTTTGCCAAAAAGCGGGATAACAATGGGTCCACGTAATATACCTCGAGAATGTCGCGACCATCCTACTTCATTCTGGAATCTCCACCGCGTACACAGTTGTTAAAGTGGTTTTCGGCATTGGCCGGCTATAAGATAATATCCGATCTCGGTCTCTTTAACAACCAATTGTTATTATAACCCGTTGTTAGCGCCAAAATTGGTCACTAACACCCTTAGAGAATTTGTGTAGAGAGATTAATGAAGAAGATAAATTAAAATAGAGAAGATAATATAAATTAAAATGCGGGAGACGAGAACACAGAATTTATAGTGGTTCGGCATTGTAGCCTACGTCCACTTTGAAGTTGATCCTTTATTTTTTCACTTTAAACTTGATTACAGATACAATCCGCTTTTAAGTATTCGAATACAATTCTGAAATAAAAGTCTTGGATGAGGTTTGGATGAGGCAGAGTCTCCCCTGTGTTCTCTGAAATCTGATCCCTCTTTTTTGTGCCCCTGCCCGTCTATTTATAGACGAATGTGGGTTGGACTTCCCTGGTGGGCCAGATGGCTAGACAGCTCGGTCTAGATAGGACGCGCCCTGCATGCCGAGTGGAACATGCCGAACGGTCGGCATGCCGAGCCCTCCTTTCCAAGTCGATGGATCTCTCTGTTGAATGGAGGAAGCGGGCCGAACGATGCTGGGATGCCGAGTGTGGCGTGGATGCCGAGTGAAAGGATACGCCGAGTAGAGGGAATGCCGAACACAGGACATGCCGAGCAAAGGATATGCCGAGCACAGGATGTGCCGAACAAAGGGTATACCGAGTGAAGAGCAGGCCGAGTGGAGGGAGTGCCGAGTGAAATGCTGAAGGTCTCGTGCCGAGTGCAAACCTGGATGGACGTACGTTCTTCAATGCCGAGTACAACCCTTGACTGCCGAACGTTCAAACGTGTCGAGTGGTCATTTGTGCCGAGTACGACCCTGCATGCCGAACGTTCTAGTTGCCTGGTCGATTCTCCAGGTAACATTTTTCCCCCCAAAGTACACCATGTGTTCGAACAGGGTGTGCTTTGAACTACTGGATTAGTGCATTGCCGCCGAATGCCAAGGATGCCGAACGATCTTGCCGAACGATGCGAGTGCCGAATGACTGGAAGCCGAGTGAAACCGTTTTGACCGGTAGAGCCGGTCAGAGTCCCTTCATCTTCCTCTTCTTCTCTATAAAAGCCGCCTTCTTTCCTTCTCTTTTCTCACTTCTCACTTTTACAATTCCGAACTCACAAACCATTCGTGCAATCAGAATTCAAGGGTTTCTCATAACTTTCCTACGTTCGATCCACGTACTAGGTATCTTCTTACCCGAGTTCCTCTTCTGGCAATTTCCCATCGAGTCGCTGTTGGTGGGGACTTAAGTTCGATTTGGAATGTTTCCAAGGTCGAGCGTCTAGTTGTAGAGAGAGAGAGAACCAAATTCGAATGCCTTGTAGGATCATTAGTGAGTGTTCGGCGGGGGAGGAGAAGGTATGGAGGATATGCCGAGTGTTTGGACTCGGCATAATCTTAGTTTGGCACGGCGTAGTTTTGGTCGAACGACACTAGCTCAGTGCGAACTGAAGCTGGGCCGGATGATGGCCGTATGCCGAATTGTAGCCCTGCCGAGCCACTACTTTAGCCGAACAAACAGTTATGCCGAGCGTACATAAATGCCGAGCCTACCTCCATGCCGAGCAAACCAACATACCGAACGTACTTGAGTGCCGAACAAACTATCCTGCCGAACAAACTAAGTGCCGAGCAGACCTTAATGCCGAACCCAAGTGAATGCCGAACAAACTATCATGCCGAACATAACTAGGTGCCGAACAGACCTAAATGCCGAACACAAGCAAATGCCGAATATACTTAACATGCCGACCATACATAAATACCGGACCTATCTTCATGTCGAACATAGTTAGCATGCCGAGCATAATTAAGTGCCGAGCACACATAAATGCCGGACATATACAAACGCCGAACATACTCTCCTTGCCCAATTTCATAACTGGTCTTTACTTGGCATAATCGGATAATTACCTCTAGTGTCTTACTACAGTCGTTATTCAGAAGGCTTTCGGAGACGGTCAGCGATGACGGTTTTCGGAAGCGATGTTTTTAGGCTTGACGTTATATTAAATGCTTATTCACGATTGATTGCACTAGTTCACACACCACACGGGGGGGGGGGGGGGGTTATCTGCGTTGTTAATTCTAACGTCGATCATTTTTCGAGTATAGTTCACACAGATGCTTGGTTGGGTCTGCTATTTATTCAAGATGTCCAAAAGATCCAGTTCTGCTACACTTTCCAACAAACCTGGGCCGTCTTCTAAGCGAACGGCCCCCGACACAACTGACTCGTCAGTTTCTCCCACTCACGACTGGGCTCCCGATACTTTGGAATCGTCGATTTTACTGGATGACCCAGTTGACTCACAGGCTTCGAGAGTCACTGAGGCCGCTCTTAAGCGGATATGTTCTACTCATGGCATTCCGTTTGCTGACGTGCTCGTTCCGTCGGGGCATGACCGCCCACATCTGCCCCCAGTGGGATATACGGCGTGTAGCAAGTTCATGTGCTGGGTTGGTAGCGTGCCACCTTTCAATCTATTCCTTCACGACGTGCTGCAGTATCTGGAGGTCGCCCCGTCTCAACTTCATCCAAATGGTCACGCTTTCATCTATGGCACGTACATGCTTTTCATGGCCGTCTTCTCTAGGCCTCCAACTCTCGGCGATATAAGGTACATCTATATGACCAAGAAACGGGGAGAAAGCCCCTCTTACATGTTTCTTGAGCCACATCGGACGTGCCAACTTTTCACTAGCGCGTGGAGTAGCAAATTCGCCCTGTACAAACAGGAGTGGTTTTACGTGCGCTGCCCCCAAGGCTTTGCGAGGCGGTGGGTTGAAGGAAGTAAGTCCTTTCTCTGAGTTGATGTCCGTTCCCGATTGAGGTTGAACTTCTCCTAACTCATTGTTCTATTTTTTCAGATCTTGTCCCCTGTCCCGAGGGCCGGGGGTACTCCGATGCTGTCGACGCCATTAGAGCTCTTCCTGCTGAAGAGCGAGATATCCGAGCCCTCATTTTCAACGAGTCACTATCGAAGTTCGGCTTGCTAGCCCCTGGCCGCCGGGTTAGCCTTCCAGAGGGCGTATCGCTTCCCAAGTCCGAGCCCGTCAGAGGGAAAAAATTGCCTGAATCATCCGTTCGCCCTTCTCTTGAAGCACCGGAAGAAGGGGAAATTCTAGGCGAGCCACCTAAATAGCGAGGTGAGGATTTAGGTCCTGCAGCTGAAGTTCATGATATCGAAACGTCATCTTCCCCTTCGAAGGGGAGAAAGGAGCTGGCGCGCAAGTTGAGGAAAGAGAAGGTTGGTGGGACTTCCAAAGCTACGCCTGTTCAGCCAGAGAAAGAGGCTTCTTCACATCGCGTTGGAAGTTCTCTGAAAGGCTTATCGAACCTCTCCATTCCCGACGACTTGCTCGACTATGATTTCGATGACCCGGAGCTGTTTAAGTTTCGCTCACCCGTCAGGGGTGATGCGGGTGTCCCGGCCCTGATCCAAGGGGAAAAACTCCCTTTAGCAAAGCGGCTGGTCCGTCGGGGGGTAGCACTAGGACACACACAGACACATGCATTTCACTTTGCACCTACTTTTCTTTCACCATTCTGCTCTCTCGCTAATTCGCTATTGTTTGATTGCAAGTGGCATGAGGCGCTCTCACCGATACGACCGCCTTCGCGATTCGTTGACTTTACGCCAGTCTGGTCGGGACTCGGGTCTCGGGAAGCGCCGAGACAGAGACAGCGACAGCGACCAAGATTATCATGCCCGGGACTCGTCATCCCGGAAGAAAACTTATTATCAGCCCGAACACCGCCAGGAGACCTCTTCTTATCAGGAGCGAAGCAAAGACAAACGTGGCCATAAGAGGTCGCATTCTGATGCTCCCTGGGACCAACACTCTGACTCTTCTTCTACCCGGCACTCCCGAGATTCTCACAGGAAGGGCAAACTTTCAAAGCCGTCTCCTCCCGCTCCCGTAACGGACCCGACAGTGTCGGAGAGATTGAACGAACTTAAGGCTAAGTTTCCGAAGATTTGTTTTGATGGGTTAAAGATCCTCCCGGCGATTCATCCTATTCCCGGAGATGTCAAACAAAATGCTATCGCCTGTACCAATGACGTCTACGTGCAACATGACGCGTTCGTCCATCTGGCTGAGAAACTTTCTGAAGTCTCTATGGAGCGCCAGCACGAAATTGACCGCCTAAAGCTTGAAGCTATTCATGACAGGGATATCATTAAGGCCCAGGATGAAGAAATTGCCGCCTATAAGTCCGAGCTTGAAGCTACTCGTCAGAGCGCTAAGGGCACCGCCGAGGCTGTTTCCCGCCTTGAATTGACTCATAAGAAAGAGCTCGATGAAGTGGTTCAACGAAGTGGGGCATTAGCTTTGGAGAAAGACTCCGTTCAGA
This sequence comes from Allium cepa, assembly GCA_030765085.1. Lineage (NCBI taxonomy): Eukaryota > Viridiplantae > Streptophyta > Magnoliopsida > Asparagales > Amaryllidaceae > Allium > Allium cepa. The sequence continues at coordinate 391,675,710 of CM060935.1, forward strand.
AGGAGCGGGACACACTTAGTTATCGGGTTAAGGAACTCGGAGAGCAACTTTTCGAGGAGAGGAAAGAGAAAGTGGCTGCCCAGGTTGAGGCACAACATTATTGTGATGAGATTGTCGCCACCCGACTCCTAAAGGGGAAACTTGAAGACGATCTCTCCAAAGTCGAGGCACTGAGGAATGAGGCCTGTGAGGAAGGTAAAAGGGAAGCAACTGTCGACATCGACTCTCGCCTCGAGGCGGCCAGGGAAGAAGGCAGGGAGGAGATAAAGACCGAATTCGACCCGCTCATTGCTGAGTTCAATGCCCGAGTTCTCATGCATCGAGATCTAACTTTTCTGGGCGACGGCTACCTTGAGTCATTGGCCGAGGCATGGGAGACCCTGATTCAGATCAGGAAGGTTGAGAGCGATGCCGATGAGGTCTACGAAGAAGCATTGATAAAAGAATTCCTGAGGGGGAAGGAGCCTTCAGGTTTATCGGCGACTAAAGCCCTCTACAGCAAAGGTTCTCCCTCCAGGAAAGGGAAAGAGGTGGCTACGGACCCTTCCGGCGTTGTGCCCCCAGTTCACGTGCCTACCCAATCGGCCAGTCGGTCAACACTTGACCCCTTCGAGCAGCACGTTGGTTATGACCCTGAAGCCCCCAGGCTTAGCATTCATGTGTTATCTCCCATCCCGGAGGGCGGGACACCCCTGGCGACTGAGAACCCAACGGCATCTGGTGAGTAACCTCTAGGCTTCACAAAGATCTTTCTCGTTCCCTCAGAAGTTGTTGTGTTCTAACACTTGTTTATTTTCGTGTCTTCTGTGCAGGCTGTTCTGACCTCGAGCCCACTCCGAGGAGCGATGCCGCTAAGGAGGTGGAGATAATGGCGAGTGAGGCAAATCAAGTCAGCGGAGATCCTGGTCCAGATGCTCAAGTAATCGGGGCGTTCGATGAAGGCAAATCTGACTCTTCCTCGGAGAGTTTCGAAGTAGAAATCACAGGCGCCTCTGAGCACACATCCGACTTGAGCATGAAGGAACGGCTCGAGAAAGAGAAAAGAGATACGACCTCAGTCAAGGTTGAGCTGCGTGAAGTGGACCAGGACGATCCTCTGAACAAACCATTGAAGATCATTTTTCCTGGCAAGTCCCAGCCCATGGATGTTCCCCCTACGTCTTCGGTCGTCACCCCTCCGTCAGGGAAGGATTCCAAGAGTAAGCGCTCTGGGAAGGAACCATCTGGGAAGAAGTCAAAGAAACACAAGAAATGACCGTCGTCCCCGTTCAATGAGAACTAGTTTAAGTCATGTACTAATTTTTGTAGACTGTGTAAATAGGCTGTTGGCTCCGGACTTCGGAGCGTTTTTGTAACGGGAAGCTTTTCGTGAATAAAATTTGATCTTCACTTTTGTCTTCTCAAAAGACTTTTATTATTCAGTTTCTTTTATGGTTGTGATTGAAATATGAATTGTTATGGGTAACTTAGACTTCTTGGTTCGTCTTTACATGGCTTGGGAGCTTCCCTGGATTTGATCAATCTCCACTTGGTGCTTCAAGCACTTAGAATATTTCATAACCCGTATGTTGGGGACTTGACATATCCAAGTCATTTGCGTCGTAGTTCCTATTCAAGGAACTCGGAGGTCTGAACTGCTTGTAATTAAGTCTATACACCGGACTTCGAGTACTCCAGTCCGTGCTCCGGGGACTTGGAGATTTCGAGTCATTTGTATTCAAGTCCTCACTCTGGGGACTTGGAGATTTCGGATCGTTTATACTCGAGTCCGCATTCTGGGGACTTAGAGTACTCCAGTCCGCGCTCTGGGGATTTGGAGGTTTCAAATCGTTTATACTCGAGTCCGCACTTTGGGGACTTAGAGTACTCCAGCCCGCGCTCCGGGGACTTAGAGATTTTGAAACGTTTATACTAGAGTCCGTACTCTGGGGACTTAGAGTACTCCAGTCCGCACTCCGGGGACTTGGAGTACTCCAGTCCGCACTCCGGGGACTTGGAGATTTAGAATCGTTTATACTCGAGTCCGCACTCCGGGGACTTAGAGTACTCCAGTCCGCACTCCGGGGACTTGGAGATTTTTTGTCGTTTATACTCGAGTCCGCACTCCGGGGACTTAGAGTACTCCAGTCCGCACTCCGGGGACTTGGAGATTTTGAATCGTTTATACTCGATTCCGCATTCCGGGGACTTAGAGTACTCCAGTCCGCGCTCCGGGGACCTGGAGATTTTGAATCGTTTATACTAGAGTCCGCACTCTGGGGACTTAGAGTACTCCAGTCCGCACTCCGAGGACTTGGAGATTTAGAATCGTTTATACTCGAGTCCTCACTCCAGGGACTTAGAGTACTCCAGTCCGCACTCCAGGGACTTGGAGATTTTGAATCGTTTATACTCGAGTCCGCACACCGGGGACTTAGAGTACTCCAGTCCGCACTCCGGGGACTTGGAGATTTTTGTTCGTTTATACTCGAGTCCGCACTCCAGGGACTTAGAGTACTCCAGTCCGCACTCCGGGTACTTGGAGATTTTTTGTCGTTTATACTCGAGTCCGCACTCCGGGGACTTAGAGTACTCCAGTCCGCACTCCGGGGACTTGGAGATTTTTGGTCGTTTATACTCGAGTCCGCACTCCGGGGACTTGGAGTACTCCAGTCCGCACTCCGGGGACTTGGAGATTTTTGGTCGTTTATACTCGAGCCCGCACTTCGGGGACTTAGAGTACTCCAGTCCGCACTCCGGGGACTTGGAGATTTTTTGTCATTTATTACAAGCGTTCGTATGCTAGCCAGGATATCATAATTTTTAATTGCGCGTCATAGGAATATCATACGAAAAGACATTGGCCATTCATGGAAAAGATGGCTTCAAGCCTTTATTGATGAAAACAAGCTAGATTATCTTATTACATGCCAAGAAGAAAGCATACTGGAAATAAGTGCCACTACCGCATAAAGGAAATAGACTAAGTGTAATAACGCCACAAATGCTCGCTGTTCCATGCTCGGGGGAGTGTCGCACCATCGACGGTCGTTAGCTTGAAAGTTCCTTCTCCAAGCCTCCGTTCGATGACGTATGGACCTTCCCATGCGGGATTCATGTGCGAAGAGGTTGGAAAGACTCGTTTCAAAACGAGATCTCCCACACTAAAGGTTCTTGGCTGGACTTTTCCATTATAATATTTAGCGACTCGGTGTCTATATGAGGCTGCTTTCAAATCAGCTTCTTCGCGTTTCTCATCAATGAAGTCTAATGATTCCAATAGGAGATCCTGGTTTGACGCAGGATCGTAATAGGTTACCCGGTGTGATGGAACTTCAAGTTCTACGGGTATGACGGCTTCCGTGCCGTACGCCAGTGCGAATGGTGTGTGGCCAGTCGCGGTCTTGTGGGTAGTTCTATAGGCCCAAAGCGCTGTTGGGAGTTCATCCACCTACTTGCCTCTAGCCTTTTCCAAACGCTTCTTCAATATGGACTTGATGATTTTATTGACGGCTTCTACCTGCCCATTCGCCTTCGGGTGAGCAACTGCTGCGAACCTTTTCTCAATGCCATACCTCTGACAGAACTCTTTGAATTCCTTGCTTTCGAATTGAGTTCCGTTGTCCGTTATGATGGTCCGTGGGAGGCCAAAACGACATATGATATTTCGTACAACGAAATTAATGACTTTCTTGGTGGTGATTGTGGCCATTGGCTCTACTTCCGCCCACTTGGTGAAATAATCGACTGCCACTATTGCATATTTCGCGCCTCCTTTGGCTATAGGCAGAGATCCAATTAGGTCGATTCCCCACATTGTAAATGGCCAGGGACTAACCATTTGTGTGAGTTCCGTTGGCGGAGCTCTCGGAATCTTTGCATATATCTGCCATTTGTCGCATCTTCTCGCATAGTCTGCAGCATCCCGATTTACAGTCGGCCAATAATATCCATAGCGGAGGATTTTCCTCGCCAAAGTTTGCCCCCCGGTATGATCACCACATTCTCCCTCATGGACTTCTTCCAACACCCGTTTTACCTCGTCATGGGCCACGCACCGGAGTATGGGGGTCGAGAATCCCCTCCGATACATTATCCCGTCTTGCATTACATAACGCGAAGCCTTACGAAGGACTTGGCGTCTTTCGGTTCTTTTCTCAGGTAAGTCCCCGTATAGCAAGTATTGTTTGATCGGGGTCAGCCATGATCCCCTTTCGAGTTCGGTCTCCAAGACGAGATCTATCTCCATCATGTCTATACTTGGAGCAAGCAGAGTCTCGACAGGGAACAATCCCATCTGCTGTGCATCGCCAGTACTCGCGAATTTAGCCAACGAGTCGGCCTCCCTGTTCTGTTCGCACGGGACATGCGAAATGTCATAATATTCCAGGTTTACTAGTAGCTCCCGGACCCGAGCAAGGTAAGGAGCCAGTCTTTGTCCTTTCGCTTGGTAATCTCCCCGTACCTGATATACCACCAGCTGTGAGTCGCAGAAGATTTCGATGGACTTTACCCTCAGTTCATTGGCAAGTCTTAAGACAGCAATCAGTGCTTCGTATTCGGCTTCGTTATTTGTCGCTGTAAATTCGAGCTTCCAAGCGTAGCAAATCGATCGGTTTTCGGGAGTTACCAGAACTATCCCAGCTCCCAACCAACGGTCGTTAGATGCCCCGTCAGTGAACATCTTCCATCAGACAGGAGGGATTACTTTGTGATTTTCACTCGGTTCATCCGGAATGGTGAACTCAGCAACGAAGTCAGCTAATGCTTGCCCTTGGATGGTCCTTCGCGGCAGGTAGGTGATATCAAACTGGCTTAACTCAATGTTCCACTTTAGCATCCTACCGGAAGTTTCCGGTCGTTGGAGTACCTGTCGCAAGGGTTGGTCAGTGTAAACACTGATTGAGTGCGCCTGAAAGTAGGGACGAAGCTTGCATGATGCAATCACCGGACAATAGGCAAGTTTCTCGATCTTTGGATAATTCTTTTCTGCCCCCGTCAGTCGTTTACTAACATAGTACACCGGCCTTTGAATCTTGTCTTCTTTGCGAACTAGGGCTGTACTAATAGCGTGTTGAGACACAGCCAAATATACGTACAACGTCTCGTGGTCTACTAGTTTTGATAACACTGGAGGACTTTCCAAGTGTCTTACCAGGGCTCGGAATGCTTCCTCGCAGTCAGTCGTCCATTCGAAGTTTCTCTTTCCTTTCTTTATGACATCGAAGAAAGGAACACACTTATCTGTGGCTCTGGATATGAATCGACTGAGCGCAGCTACTTTTCCGTTCAAGCTCTGTACCTGTTTTATGGTTCTAGGTGCCTGTATATCTCGGATGGCCTGGATCTTTTCCGGGTTAGCTTCAATTCCTCGTGCATTCACAATGAAACCCAAGAACTTTCTCGACGCTACGCCGAAAGAACACTTCAGGGGGTTGATTTTCATTTCGAAGAGCCTCAGTATATCGAACATTTCCGCCAAGTCTCGAATGCGGTCGTTTGACTGCCGTGACTTCACAAGCATGTCATCCACATAGAATTCCATTGTTTTCCCAATCTGATCCTTGAACATTCGATTTACCAGACGTTGGTAAGTTGCTCCGGCGTTCTTCAGTCCGAAGGGCATCACTACATAGCAGTATAACCCAACATTTGTGACAAAGCTGGTGTGTTCTTGGTCTGGGATGTGCATCGGAAATTGGTCGTATCCAGAGTATGCATCCATAAATGACAATAACTCATGCCCTGCAGTTGAATCGACCAGTTGATCAATTCGTGGTAGCGGGAAGCTATCCTTCGGGCATGCTTTGTTTAAATCAGAATAGTCAACGCAGGTTCTCCATTTCCCGTTTTCTTTCTTTACCAACACAGGGTTGGACACCCATTCCGGGTAGAGGGCGTCGCGGACAAACCCATTGGCTTTGAGTTTATCCACCTCCTCTTTGAGAGTTGTAGACCTCTCCGGGTCCATGCCTCTCCTTTTTTGCTTCACGGGTACGTGTTTCGGGTCCATATTCAACATATGGCTCGCAATTGTGGGGGAAATCACACGCATATCAGAGTGTGTCCAGGCGAAGACATTAAGATTCGCTCGGAGGAAATCAGATAAATTCTCTGCCATTAGGGGATCGAGCCGTGACCCAATTTTAAGAACTCGTGTCGGGTTGCTGTGGCTAACTGGAATATCAATTGTTAGTTCCGTCGGTGCTGCGTCTGGTTCCCTCGGTTCCCCTTTGTCACCTCTCGGATCTATGTCTCCAACGATCCGCGAATGTCGCCCGAGCCAGGGCTCGGGCGATAATTGTCAATCATCAGAATTCGAGATGCGAACGATGCTGTCCGCAGTCTTCCCCTTTTCTCTACGCTGGGCCTCTCTCAGGTCAGCCACGTAACATGCACGTCTGGTTGCTTGGTCGCCATGCACTATGCCCACTCCTTTGTCCGTCAGGAATTTCAGTGTGAGACACCAAGGGGCCAAGGCTGCCCTGAAATCTGCGAGGGCTGGTCGTCCCAAAAACACATTGTATGGTGAATCAACATCCAGCACTATGAATGGTAGGATTCGCACTCTTCTGCGTTCACCTTGTCCCAGTTCAACTGGTAACTCCACATATCCTACTGCGTCTATGGCTGCGCCGTTAAAGCCATGGATTCGGGCTTTAGATGGCTTCAAATCCTTAGTCTCCAACTTCATTTGGTCATATGCTTTCTTGAAGTTGATGTTAACGGAACTTCCGCAATCAATTAGGATTCTCCTTATGAATGCCGGTCCAATGGTTGTGGATATGACCAATGGATCGATGGTGGGAGCTTCCACCTTATCCGCGTCTCTATTCCTGAATACAATATCGTCGTGCATCGTGCGTTGCTGCTTTGCGGGAGTTCCATCCTCCACATTTGAACAGCACTCACGCTCTGTATGTCTCAAGGAATTAGCATATCGCTCCATTTCCTGCCAATTTTTATCCGTAGGATGAGGTCCACCAGCAATTGTGTTAATAATCAATCTTCCCACAGTTCGAGTAGGTTGCTCTGGTTGGTGTAGAGCTGGGCCACGTCCGGGGTCTGATGTCTCTTGTCTTCCTTCTAGCGTATCTTTGACGAATTCCTGCAGCTTCTTCTGCCTAATCAATTTATCAATAGCGTCATGGAGATGCCTGCATTCGTCTGTGTTGTGCCCATAAGACTCGTGAAAGCGGCAATACTTTCCAGTCCGCTTTTGCTCCTCTGTTGATTCCTTAGGGCATGGTTTTCTGTATTGAAAAGTGTTGCAGGTCGATAAGTAGATGTTTTCAAGAGACGCATTCAGTGGAGTGTATTCGTTGTAGGTTGGGATCCTTGACTTCCATCTCCCCGTTTCCTTCTTCTTTCCAGGATTTCCACTTCCAGTTCCCTTAGACTGCCCGGGCTTATTTTGGACGCTGGCCTGAGTCTTTCCAGGGTTATCGTCGGTTACTTTCATGGCGATGTTGCCCTTTACAGACTCCTGAAACGACCCTGGTGCCTTGTCTTTCCTTATCCACCGAGCTTCTTCCCTCCTTATGAACTGGTGGGCTTTCGAATAGAAACGTTCCAACATAGCTGGTGGCTTTCCCGCCAACCAATCTCCAAATTCAGAGTCTGGATCCACTCCACGCATTACTGCCATCAAAATCGCATGGTCATTTGGATTGCTCACTTCAGTAGCGGCAACATGGAATCTCTGCAAGTATACTTTCAGTGATTCTCCAAGAGCTTGGGTCATGCTTGATAAGGACATCACATCCTTGGGTTGAGTGGCGTGTATCCTGAATTGTTCTATGAATTTCCTTGCTAATTTGTCGAAGTTTGAGATTGACCGTGGAGGAAGTCGAGTGAACCACATGGTGGCAATTCCGGACAGAGTTATTGGAAAGCACCTGCACTTAGTTGCGTCGTTGGCCCTTGCTGAATCCATCATCCATCCATACCTTATTACATGTTGTCTAGGGTCAGTTTTTCCTTCATAGGCGAGTATGGTGGGCATGTTAAACTTCCTTGGGTATTCAGCCTGTAGAATGGTATCTGTGAAGGGAGTATGACTCTTAGACATTCCCCAATCTTCATTAGTCAAACCTTGATTCTCTCTCATCAACTGCCTGACCATAACTGTCAAATCCAAGGTTTGTATGGTAGGAGGAAGGTTGGGTTCCGCTCCACGGGCTTGATTTCTAGTAGAGCGATTAGTGGCACCTGCTTGGTCATCTTCATCCTTGCGGCGTCTACGCCTGGGAGGTTCATCAACTGAAGTTGAGCTATCATCTTCAGAGTAGGGGACAGGGCTACCTCCAGCATTCTGATGCTGCTGTTGAGCAAGTCGGGTCATGAGGTCAGCATTAACTTGCATTTGCTCAGCGAGTTGCCTTCTGCTTTCCGTAAGCTCTTTTATCAAGTCATTCAATTCTGCTCGTGAAATAGCTTCCGCTTGGTTTTGGCTGGAGGGCCCCGTGCCTCGAATTGCTTGTTGATCGTTAGGTCCAAGTTGTTGAACACTAGCGGTTTCGCGGGCATCTACATTTTGGGAGGTCGATCTTGTTCGTGGTCTTCCCATGGTAGAGTCGTTGGTTGTAACTCTGAGTAGAATCAACAGATGCTTTATGGATAATTACGGATCTTCTTCGGGGGATTTATGCAATCCAGTAGCTAAAAGTAGATCCTCACAACCTGAGAATTCGGTTCTCAGTGAAAGCACCAAAATGTTAGCGCCAAAATTGGTCACTAACACCCTTAGAGAGTTTGTGTAGAGAGATTAATGAAGAAGATAAATTAAAATAGAGAAGATAATATAAATTAAAATGCGGGATACGAGAACACATAATTTATAGTGGTTCGGCGTTGTAGCCTACGTCCACTTTGAAGTTGATCCTTTATTTTTTCACTTTAAACTTGATTACAGATACAATCCGCTTTTAAGTATTCGAATACAATTCTGAAATAAAAGTCTTGGATGAGGTTTGGATGTGGCAGAGTCTCCCCTGTGTTCTCTGACATCTGATCCCTCTTTTCTGTGCCCCTGCCCCTCTATTTATAGACGAATGTGGGTTGGACTTCCCTGGTGTGCCAGATGGCTAGACAGCTCGGTCCAGATAGGACGCGCCCTGCATGCCGAGTGGAACATGCCGAACGGTCGGCATGCCGAGCCTTCCTTTCCAAGTCGATGGATCTCTCTGTTGAATGGAGGAAGCGGGCCGAACGATGCTGGGATGCCGAATGAGGCGTGGATGCCGAGTGAAAGGATACGCCGAGTAGAGGGAATGCCGAACACAGGACATGCCGAGCAAAGGATATGCCGAGCACAGGATGTGCCGAACAAAGGGTATGCCGAGTGAAAAGCAGGCCTAGTGGAGGGAGTGCCGAGTGAAATGTTGAAGGTCTCGTGCCGAGTGCAAACCTGGATGGACGTACGTTCTTCAATGCCGAGTACAACCCTTGACTGCCGAACGTTCAAACATGTCGAGTGCTCATTTGTGCCGAGTACGACCCTGCATGCCGAACGTTCTAGTTGCCTGGTCGATTCTCCAGATAACACCCGTAGTTATAACTTTAAAACAATATTTTATACTTCAAAGATAAAATATCATTTCAACCCAAATCTTTATCAAATTAAAGTTTAAATCATTTCCAAACCATTTCAATATATCATCATACCATATCTTTCAATTCAAATATGTATCAAAATAAATATCAAGTCATTTCTAACCATTTCAATATATTAAATTATCATATCCTTTCAAAACTTCCTTTCAAATTATTTTAATATATCAAAATATCATAACCTTTCAAAGCTTCATTTCCAAAATATCATATGTTCCGGAACTTCTTTTCAAATCATTTTAATATCGAAATATCATATCTTTCAAAACTCCATTTTTCAAATCATTTGATATCAAAATATCATATCTTTCAAAACTTCGTTTCAAATCGTTTTAATATATCAAAATATCATATCTTTTCGAAACCACATTTCAAATCATTTTAATATATCAAAATATCATATCTTTTCAAAACCACATTTCAATCATTTTAATATATCAAAATATCATATCTTTCGAAACCACATTTCAATCATTTTAATATATCAAAATATCATATCCTTCCGAAACCACATTTCAATCATTTTAATATATCAAAATATCATATCTTTCGAAACCACATTTCAATCATTTTAATATATCAAATAATTATATTTCAAAACAAATTACTTCATTATTAAATCATAAATATGAAGTTATTACATTTAATAATTAAATTATTAAATTCCAAAAATTTAAACTTTTCAATGTTCATTTATGCACTTAAATTTATTAAAACAATGAAAGTTCAAGTTTCGCAGCATTTAGAAAATGCTAAGAAAGTTACATTAAAAAACAATTAAATTTAACAAAAGACAGTATTAAAATGCTGTTAATTAACTTCAAATATTCAATAGAATTTCACAAACACTTATATATTATTTAAATCATTTTTAACTTATAAAATCATACATTTTCACAATTATAAGCATCATTTAATTTTCCTTAAATTCATGATTTTATAAAGTTAAGTTTCCTTCCAAAAATCAATATTTATTAACAATTCACTTATTAAATTTCAACATTCAAATTTAGATTCATTACATTAAATTTCAACTTAACACTTAAGTTTAAAATTTCAAATATAACTTAATTCCATTTTTTTTAACTTAACTTAAAATTTCACTTTTAAACCAAATTCATAAATTCCAATTTAAGTTATGTTTTCAAATTCAACTCAATATTCACTCATTAACATTTTAACTTTATTCATAAATCATTAATATGTTATAAAAATCATTTAAAATTAATTTAAAATTCAAAATATCATAAATTTATCATATTTTCAAAGTTAATTTAAATTCCATTAAAATTAAATCAAAATTTCCAAAATAACTTACATTCAGATTTTCTAACTTTTCCATAATTTATTTAACTTATAGATTTCCAAAAAATCAATAATACTTTACCAAAAATTATATTTTTATTTAATTTTAAATCAAAATATTATAATAATTAAATTTCTAAAATATTTTAAAATTTTTAGAAAACATATTTTAACTACGGGCCTGTATATAATTGTCTACGCTAGGTAAAGTGATACGGGTAATATGTCATTTCAACCCGTAATTTACAAAGAAAAATCCAGGTTTTATGATTTCAAACCCACAGTCCCAAGTAAATAAAATAAGTTGAAAATTGTTCAGGCCTATCATTTCAGCCCATAACGATTTTCCTCTATTCTAAAGTCCGTTCGGGTATGTAACATTTCAACCCATAGTGATTCTAATCTGAAGGGAACTTGCAGTGTGATAAACTGATAAAAATAGCAGAACAACATAATATAGCAGTAACAGATGTTATAACAGGTGTTTAAGCATGGGTGAACATCATAAAATCATAATATAGCAGGTGTAGCATGATAATGCATTTACATATTCAAAAGGGGTTAATTTACTAGTTATATATGTACATATTGTCTGGTGAGAATAACTCACATGTTCAAAGCTGGAGATTGCTACTAAAGCACACATGCCGACACTACGAAGGCATGACAACACGGATACGACAAGAGAGTGGAGAGCCAAAGCTAATAGCCTTGTTCAAACATTTACACAAAATAATACAAATATATGTAAGTTTCAACACGATTTAAACATCAAATAACATTAGAATTCAAAGCCCAAAACAACATCGAATGAATTGCACTTGTCTCAACTTCACATACTTCAGTTATGAACTGAAATAGCACAGCCAAGGCATGGATTTAGGTCTAGTTTGGGTCCCTATAGGGTCGGCCTACACATGGGTTTGAATGGTGAGTGGGAGTTACAAGTAGAGAAGGAAATGGAATACAAAGGGTTCTAAGGCAAATGGTGATGGTCAGATCTGGGCTGGTGGTGGTGGTGGAAGTGGCGGCGAAAGGAAGGTGAATGTGGTGCTAGCAAACTAGGTTCGGTTTGTGTGAATAGGTGATGTATTTGTGGATTTTGGTGATGATCTTCACCTTGGATTGGCTCGGCCTAAAATGGAGAGGTAGTACGATGGGTAATGGTCAGAGGAAGGGGGTGGTGGAGGTCAGGTTAGAGCTGGAGGAGGAGGAGCCAATCAAATCTTGATGAGAACAAGTGCAAAAATCAATGTAAACAAGGAAGAAGAATAAGAAAAGTTGAAAAATCATTACCCAAACTCTTCTCAATAGCCATGGACGAATTTTTTTTTTGTTTCAGAAATGAAAATGAATGTACGTGAATAGGACATAGAGTATGTAGCTGAAAGATGTGGCTAATAAATAAAAAAACTGCCAAAGAGTAAATGAAGAAACGGTAAAAGAAACGACTTTACGCTTCAAAAGCTTTTAAAACCTTTCAAATTTCCTTAATTTATTCATATAAGTTTACATTGCTGAAAGTAATAATAATTCCAGTCAAAATTTCGAAAATATAACCAAATATAAAATACATATAAATATTTATTAATTATATAAGGTTAAAATAAGAAAATAGCACAAATTTGCAAACTAGTATAGAAAAATAGAAAAAAAACCAGACTGAGCTTTGGAAAATTTATATGGACTTGTAAAAATATTTATAACAAAGATAATAACATAAAATAAAATGCATTTACAAATAAATATATAAATTTTAAATTTAAATAAAGAAAATAGCAGAAAAATGGAAACTAGGCTTTAAAATTTGGAAATAGATTCTATAAGCTTTGAAAAAATTCAAACATCACTTTAAAAACATTTAAAAGACAAAATATACCTAAAATAACATATTAACACATATAAAAAAAATATTAAATTTAAAGAAAATAGAAAAAGATTTAAAGAAATTGCTTAAAAATCCAAAACAGTGTCCAAAAATTACAAATAAATCACCATTGACTTTGAAAAATTGCTTACTTCATTTTAGAATTATTATAATACAAAAATATAAATACAATAACATATTAAAATAAATATGAAAAAGATTTTTTTTTATAATTTATAATAGATAAAATTGTTAAATAAATCAAATTACACTCAAAATTGAAATGTACATAACTTTTACAGTTTAACTCCATTTTCAACGAAACGAAAAGCAGTGTTCAAGTTATTACATCTATTTTCATAATAAAATATAAAATTTAATATTTTAAATAATTTAAATTTGAAGTTTAAAAGTCATAGTTTGAACAGCTTGACCAGAAATCCACTTTACAGTAAAATATTCAAATTATACTGGTTTATTTAATAATCATCATTTATATTTAAAAATGAAATGTTTTAAAATAAAACAAATTTAAAATAAATTAAAAATAAAATAAAGTCCAAATTAAATAATATAGAAAAATCTAGGGTTGTTAAACTCTCCCCCATTCAAAACTTTTCGTCCTCGAAAAGGGACGAGGTACGGAAAAGCACAGAAAAAGATAGAGTGAAATAGGATTAAGATAAGATGATAAGAAGATTGAAAATTATACCTGATAACTGTTGTTATAGGTAAGTTTTGCAAGGTGCAAATTATTATAGATTATAGAAAGATGCCTATACCAGTCTATAGCAAGATAAGGATGATAAGGACAACCAAAAGATAGTTTGAAAAACAAAATAAGGAAATAGATTTGAAAGCATGGAAATTTCAACTTAAATTTTTTTTCCCTTTTTTTCGTAAGTTAAATAAATCATTAACTATCTCAAATTTCATTATCTTATTATCCAATCATCTTAAATTAACAATTTTTTAAACCATGGGTTTGAAAAATAATCATTTATTAAAGACACAATGTACTTAATAAATCTTATTCTTCTTTATTCCTAATTAAAATTAAATTTATTCCGCTCAATATATTTATCACTTATGTTAAATATACTTACACTTATTATAAATGCTTTCTTTTATTCTTAGTTCTTTTAACATTATTTATATTGTAAATTATTCAATTACCCATTTATTCTATTTACCTCTGTTAATCATTTTATAATTAAAAATTAAGTGTATAACATTTATTATAACCACTCAAATTTTATTTATAAAATCTTTTTATATTGTATATTATCCAATTACATTGTTAACATTCTAAAATTAAGGTAAGTTATATTGGAATGCAACTGAGTATTATACAAATAAAACTTTTCGTGCTTGAATATTCATCCAAAAATTTTATTTTCTTTTTATAATTGAAATTATTCTTAAAAATAAAATTTAAGAATTAAATTTCCGATTTCTTCAAACCATTTAGAGATAACTAAAGGTATGTACATAGTTTATCAAATCAAATTTAAATCATATGTCTATATATATTATAGATCAAGTCATATTTTAGAAATTCAAATCAAATTGATTTCCAAAACAAAGCTGTAGCAAGACTGCAGAGCGGTCTCTTCACTTCGAAACTCGAAAATGAATGTCGATGATGCTGCAGTCATCACCGAAGTTATTTTCCAGCGATAAAGAGAAGAGCACTAATTTTTAAACTTTCAAGTTCTTTGAAAACAAATTTCTATTCGAAAATACTTTAAATAATATAACCCTTTAAAACTTTAAACACAAGGTTTGAAACCATCGAAAATTAAATTCTCAAGTTTTAAATTCATTTCAGTTCCCAAATAAATTTATAAACAACTATCTATAAATTCATTTATAGAACAATAAATGATAAATTAAGTATTATCATTTCAAATAATCAATTCTAAATCAATTTATTAAGTTCCATTAATTTACTTATATATCAAAATTTTATTTCATTAACCAAATTTTAAAATAATATTGTGTCAGTTTGTTCTGTCAATGAGTTTTAGAAATCCTATCGATAGCGTTGATCAGACGAATCGATCGGAAACCCAAATCAACATCAACAACCCAAACAACACAATATATAAAACAAAACATAGATATAGAAGTACAGTTCAAAATGTTTGGAAGAATAGATTGGAAACAAAAGACAAGATGATTAAATAACAGAGTAGGGAGGTGGGTAAGCTTAAATAAATCGCGGGAAACCTTAACCGGGTCAACCGTGACTTAAATAATTAGATCGATGTGGATTTTCTAGGGTAAATCTACATTCGATCTCAATAGATAAAGTTTGGAATAACAAAAGATATTAGCATCTAAACCAAGGATAGATATAAATCTCTAGTGAATCGATGCTAATTGTAAAGGCATTTCACCCCTTTACAATTCAATTTGAAATTGGCGTGACCACCGACTCACTAGAAAGATCATTCGAAGCGGAGTTATGGAATACTCCAGAGTCAAAAGAAGATGAATAGTGAGGGATACGAATGGATTTTGGAACCGTAGGGAACGTTCCAAAATTCAAAGGAATCGAGTCAAAAAGGAAGAGATTCAAACTCGAATGAAAGTGATTGTGTAAATACATTCACTCCATATCCTGAGTTTTGCCTAGAGCTACCAAAGCTCTGATACCAACTGTAACGGGCCGCGCCAGTGGGGTAACGCCCACCGTAGCACACATTGGTACCTGTGTTCTGCCTTTACGGCCAGCCTCCCGACTGCACCACTAACCCCCGCGGGGACATGTAGGAGTAAGAGTCAACCGTTCGCTACCAAACCAAGAAGCGAGAAACCCCTATCATGCTGCACCCACCAAGTGCAATCGCAGACACACATGTCGAAATTGAATTGCTCAAAATACCGCTTTGTAAATAAAAATTTGGAAAACCTCAGAATATAAAGTAAATAAAAATCAATGATCACAAACACAGAGTATTCAAAATGCAGCGGAAGTAGAAGAAATAACAGTTCATGAAGCTACTATATAAAAATATCAGACTTAAATAAAATACAACAGAAGAAAATAAAGTACAACAGAAGTCTCAAGATGACAACCCAGTACAAGCTGAATAGAACAACAGAACTGGAATAGATAAAACTAGATAAGCAGATATCTCCAGCGATTCCAATCTCCAGAAAGCGGAATCCAAATCTGTGAATAACTCTGGCTGACCCGAGCGTAAATAAAAATACAAACACTCGAGTCAGGACATACATACTTATACAATGTAAACCAACTCAAGTGAACTGTAGTAAAAGTACAAGTAACTTAGAAGATGCTTGGGACCGCCCAACCTCTAAGAATCCGTTAAACTATTTACTATGTAGTATATTGCGCTATATACAGTAGTGTCTAATCAGTAAAGTATAATCATATAGAAAATAGCGTTAAGGGGATGGTGAACCTTAACGTGGTCGGATCTTAAAAACCAAAATCGTAGTGGGCTCGATATAAGGATATGACACGACACGCTAGGAAATGCCAGGGTGGATACACCGTTTGCACTCCCGGACCGGTGGTGACGGCAAGCCAGTAGCTTCCGCCCACCTCGAACAATACCCCCGAATCAAAGTGGCGTCACATATTGAATCACAAAAGTAATAGAATGGTTTCCGATGGAGCATGCTCGATGAAAGGGTGCGACCCTTTGTGTAGCCCGGTATAGCTCATGTTTTAGTCATTTATGCCAACTCACGGGAGTTGGGTCCACGTAATATACCTTGAGAACGTCGCCACCATTCTACTTCATTCTGGAATCTCCACCGCGTACACAGTTGTTAAAGTGGTTTTCGGTATTGGCCGGCTATAAGACAATATCCGATCTCGATCTCTTTAACAACCAATCGTTATTATAACCCGTAGTTATAACTTTAAAACAATATTTTATACTTCAAAGATAAAATACCATTTCAACCCAAATCTTTATCAAAATAAAGATTAAATCATTTCCAAACCATTTCAACATATCATCATACCATATCTTTCAATTCAAATATGTATCAAAATAAATATCTAGTCATTTCTAACCATTTCAATATATTAAATTATCATATCCTTTCAAAACTTCCTTTCAAATCATTTTAATGTATCAAAATATCATAACCTTTCAAAGCTTCATTTCCAAAATATCATATCTTTCAGAACTTCTCTTCAAATCATTTTAATATCAAAATATCATACCTTTCACAACTCCATTTTTCAAATTATTTAATATCAAAATATCATATCTTTCAAAACTCCATTTTTCAAATCATTTAATATCAAAATTTCATATTCTAAACTTCGTTTCAAATCATTTTAATATATCAAAATATCATATCTTTTCGAAACCACATTTCAAATCATTTTAATATATAAAAATATCATATCTTTTCGAAATAACATTTCAATCATTTTAATATATCAAAATATCATATCTTTCGAAACCACATTTCAATCATTTTAATATATCAAAATATCATATCTTTCGAAACCACATTTCAATCATTTTAATATATCAAATAGTTATATTTCAAAACAAGTTACTTCATTATTAAATCATAAAAATGAAGTTATTACATTTAATAATTAAATTATTAAATTCCAAAAATTTAAACTTTTCAATGTTCATTTATGCACTTAAATTTATTAAAACAATGAAAATTCAAGTTTCGTAGCATTTAGAAAATGCTACAGAAAGTTACATTCAAAAACAATTAAATTTAACAAAGACAGTATTAAAATGCTGTTAATTAACTTCAAATATTTAATAGAATTTCACAAACAGTTATATTTTTATTTAAATCATTTTTAACTTATAAAATCATACATTTTCACATTTGTAAGCATCATTTAATTTTCCTTAAATTCATGATTTTATAAAGTTAAGTTTCCTTCCAAAAATCAATATTTATTAATAATTCACTTATTAAATTTCAACATTCAAATTTAAATTCATTACATTAAATTTCAGCCTAACACTTAAGTTTAAAATTTCAAATATAACTTAATTCAATTTTTTTTACTTAACTTAAAATTTCACTTTTAAACCAAATTCATAATTTCTAATTTAAGTTATATTTCCAAATTCAACTCAATATTCACTCATTAACATTTTAACTTTATTCAAAAATCATTAATATGTTATAAAAATCATTTTAAATTAATTTAAAATACAAAATATCATAAATTTATCATATTTTCAAAGTTAATTTAAATTCCATTAAAAATTAAATCAAAATTTCCAAAATAACATACATTCAGATTTTCTAACTTTTCCATAATTTATTTAACTTATAGATTTCCAGAAAATCAATAATACTTTACCAAAAATTATATTTTTATTTAATTTTAAATCAAAATATTATAATAAGTAAATTTCTAAAATATTTTAAATTTTTTAGAAAACATATTTTAACTACGGGCCTGTATATAATTATCTACGCTAGGTAAAGTGATACGGGTAATATATCATTTCAACCCATAATTTACAAAGAAAAATCCGGGTTTTATCATTTCAAACCCGCATTCCCAAGTAAATAAAATAAGTTGAAAATTGTTCAGGCCTATCATTTCAGCCCATAATGATTTTCCCCTATTCTAAAGTCCATTCGGGTATGTAACATTTCAACCCATAGTGATTCTAGTCTAAATGGAACTTGCAGTGTGATAAACTGATAAAAATAGCATAACAACATAATATAACAGTAACAGATGTTATAACAGGTGTTTAAGCATGGGTGAATATCATAAAATCATAATATAGCAGGTGTAACATGATAATGCATTTACAGATTCAAAAGGGGTCAATTTACTAGTTATATATGTACATATTGTCTGGTGAGAATAACTCACATGTTCAAAGCTGGAGATTGCTTCCAAAGCACACATACCGACACTACGAAGGCACGACAACACGGATACGACAAGAGAGTGGAGAGCCAAAGCTAGTAGCCTTGTTCAAACATTTACACAAAATGATACAAATATATGTAAGTTTCAACACGATTTAAACAACAAATAACATTAGAATTCAAAGACCAAAACAACATCGAATGAATTGCACTTGTTCTCAACTTCACATACTTCATTTATGAACTGAAATAGCACATCCAAGGCATGGATTTAGGTCTAGTTTGGGTCCCTATAGGGTCGGATTACACATGGGTTTGAATGGTGAGTGGGAGTTACAAGTAGAGAAGGCAATGGAATACAAAGGGTTCTAAGGCAAATGGTCGCTTTTGTTGCACCATAGGGTTCGGCCCTTAAGCTATAGGGGCATGGCCAGGTGTCCAGATGGTGATACGTGATGTGGAATAGGGTAGTGGTCAGATCTGGGCTGGTGGTGGTGGTGTAAGTGGCGGCTAAAGGAAGGTGAAGGTGGTGCTAGCAAACTAGGCTCGGTTTGTGTGAATAGGTGATGTATTTGTGGATTTTTGTGATGATCTTCACCTTGGATTGGCTCGGCCTGAAATGGAGAGGTAGTAGGATGGGTGATGGTTAGAGGAAGGGGGTAGTGGAGGTCAGGACAGAGCTGGAGGAGGAGGAGCCAATCAAATCTAGATGAGAACAAGTGCAAAAATCAATGTAAACAAGGAAGAAGAATAAGAAAAGTTAAAAAATCATTACCCAAACTCTTCTCAATAGCCATGGCCGAATTTTTTTTTGTTTCAGAAATGAAAATGAATGTATGTGAATAGGAAATAGAGTATGTAGCTGAAAGATATGGCTAATAAATAAAAAAACTGCCAAAGAGTAAATGAAGAAACGGTAAAAGAAACGACTTTACGTTTCAAAAGCTTTTAAAACCTTTCAAATTTCCTTAATTTATTCACATAAGTTTACATTAGTGAAAGTAATAATAATTCCAGTCAAAATTTCGAAAATATAACCAAATACAAAATATATATAAATATTTACTAATTATATAAGGTTAAAATAAGAAAATAGCACAAATTTGCAAACTAGTCTAGAAAAATAGAAAATAAACAGAATGAGCTTTGGAAAATTTATATGGACTTGTAAAAATATTTATAACAAAGGTAATAACACAAAATAAAATGCATTCACAAATAAATATATAAATTTTAAATTTAAATATAATTTAAATAAAGAAAATAGCAGAAAAATGGAAACTAGGCTTTAAAATTTGGAAATAGATTCAATAAGCATTGGAAAAATTCAAACATCACTTTAAAAAAATTTAAAAGACAAAATATACCTAAAATAACATATTAACACATATAAAAAAATATTAAATTTAAAGAAAATAGAAAAAGATTTAAAGAAATTGCTTAAAAATCCAAACAGTGTCCAGAAATTACAAATAAATCACCATTGACTTTGAAAAATTGTTTACTTCATTTTAAAATTATTATAATACAAAAATATAAATACAATAACATATTAAAATAAATATGACAAAGAATTTTTTTTATAATTTATAATAGACAAAATTGTTAAATAAATGAAATTACATTCAAAATTGAAATGTACATAACTTTTACAGTTTAACTCCGTTTTCAACAAAACGAAAAGCACTGTTCAAGTTATTACATCTATTTTCATAATAAAAGATAAAATTTAATATTTTAAATAATTTAAATTTGAAGTTTAAAAGTCACAGTTTGAACAGCTTGACCAGAAATCCACTTTACAGTAAAATATTCAAATTATACTGGTTTGAACTATAAATCATTTAATAATCATCATTTATATTTAAAAATGAAATGTTTGAAATAAACAAATTTAAAATAATTTAAAAACAAAAGAAAGTCCAATTTAAATAATATACATAAATCTAGGTTATTACACCACGTACTGTGACGGGTGGTACCCCAGTAGCCCTGCCATTGTATGAAATCCAAAATACAATAAGTGCCATCGGATTTGATTGTATTACCCACTTTTGTGGCTAGTAGCTCGAATTTAATACATGTAACAATTTCGGCTATTTTCTATTTACTTGAAAACCCCAGACCTATTATAATATCACTGGATTTCCTGTCAAATGTTTTGGTTAGCATAAGGTAAAAACTTTTCCATGTTTATGTGTGGGAAGTCTTACGTAATACCTTTTGTTTCAAAGGTTTTCAAAAGTTAAGCAACCTTAACCTGTTACTCACACCAGACCCATGTCTAACCCAGTGTTTATTTCTTTTTTCTTAAACTCTTGGGTACTCAAATTTTTACGAGTAGCCAAGGGATTCAGGTTAGCTTTGACGAATTCTAGAGGGACAATGGAGCAGGAGGCTTCTGCATTATAATTATATATAGTGTTCCACTGTGTTGGTTTCTCTGAATAGTTTCTTTGTATTGTATTGAGTTGTATAACTAGACATGTGTATATAACTGTCTAGTATGTGATGTATAATCTGTGTAGCTCTGATAATGGTTGTAAACTATGTAATACTTATGTTATTAATATAATTTATTCGTTCCGCTGTTGAGATTCTGATGTTGTTTCTTCTTTCTTCTCTTTCTTTTCTCTTTTCTATCCCTTTCTTTCTTCAAGATGATGCGATTTTCTGTAGTGAGAAAGCCGGGTCGTCTCAAATTAGTTATAAAACAGTTGAAAAACAGTACTTAGTTTATAAAACAGTTGTAAAATTGTTAAATAGTTCCAAAAATAAATGTAAAATAAGTATAAAATAGTTTGGCTTTGAAAAGAAAGGTTGTATATAGTAAATAGCTTGAAAAAATAGATTTAAAAAAGTTTATATTAAAATAATCTATTTGAAAATAGTTTTAGAGCAAACTGTTCAATTACCAATCAATTTCTCATCCCATTAAATTGATTCAATTCCAATTCAATCCGAATTAACTTCAATTCCTTTCCCAAATTCAAATCAATTCCCATTTTAATTTTAACTCATTTAATCTTCAATTTCACTTCAAATTAATTTAATCCAAATTATCCATTTGAATTTATTTCAATTCCAATCTCAATTTTTAATTTATCTTGAATTATATAAATTCGAGTTAAATTTTTAACTGTTGATTTAATCTTTTAAATCAAATCAACGTTTACTTTTAAATTAACAGCTTATATCTTTAAATCATTTAATTCTGAGTCCAAATTTCAAAATTCTATTTTAAATTACCTTTAATTCTCCATAAACCTATTTCTAGGTTCAAATAATGATTCAAATCCTTTTTGAACAATTTAATCTTTGAAATCCAATTTGGTACCCAATTTCAATTTTTGCAACCAATACTTAAAATTTGAATTTAGAAATTCATTTTGAACATTTAAATCTTAATTTCAAAGTAATTTCAACTCCACAAGTTCAATCCATTAAATTTTCTGAAGTGGATACGTATTACCTCAATCCATTTCTTAATTCAATTAAACAAATCCAATTCACAGTTTAAAGATTATTAATAACAATAAGATAATATTATCCAAATTATTTTAAAACATCCATCCATATCCAATTTCTAGATCTCAAACCCATTTTGAGATCACACAAACTCCCAATTCAAATTAACCATTTAACTTCCCAAGTTAAACCTCAAATTCATCTTGAAATTTCCAGTTTAGGTTGTTTATTCCAAACTTATTTTACTTTCCCAAAGTCAAATTCAATTTATTCCCGTTAATCTTACTCAAATTTGAATCCTCCATTTCAAATTTTAAATTTGTATCAATGTTCCTTCTTACTTATAAGTTCAAAGAGTTATCACTTTGCGTTTCCATATTACATTCCAAGGAAAAATTTAGAAGTCAACACTTAGAGTTTATTTCAAATCATCTTTGATATATGTATACCTCTCACATATACATATTTATTTCCTTTGCATACCAAGTTATTCTTAAATTTTAACCACCTTTGGTTTTAATTCAAAACAAATTCCTTTAAATTTTCAAACAACTCTTGTATGAAACAGGACCCTTTCATTCAAATACATTAAATAATATTATTTATTATTTCTTTATCACTTTGAAACAATTTTTAAATTTCTAGACCTAGATTTAAAATTTCACAATTTAGATCATCTTCAATTTCAATTTATAAGTTATACTCATTGTAACAACCCGGTATTTTTTAGCCATTCGCAGCCGCACATGTCGGACTTGAATTGCTTAAAATACCGCATTGTAAATAAGTTTGGAGCAAATGAAATACAAATCACAGAATCACAGACACAGAACAAACAGAATACCTCGCAGCGGAATATAAAATACATAGTAGTTCATGAAGCTACTACGGCATAGTCTCAAACCAAAACATAATACAGTCTGAAAACAAACATAATAGAAATCCCAAATACATAGAATTTCACTAATACATGAGATAAACTAGAATAGCTGAAATAGAAAGTAGATATAAATGTAGATAAGCACAAACTCCAGCAAAGACCAGCTCCAAAAAGAGAATCCAAAGCTGTGAATACTCAGGCTGACCCGAGCGTAAAGTAAAACACAAAACACTCGAGTCAGGAAAATATATACTTATATAATGTAAATCAACTCAAGTGAACTGTAGTAGAAATGCACCATAACTTAAAGGATGCTTGGGATCGCCCATCCTTTAAAGATTAGTTAAACCATAAATTAAATACATCCCGTGGTTAAAATTTCAAAATAGTATTTACACTTCGAAATAAAATATCATTTAAAAATTCAATATCATTCAAAATCCATTTCAAAATATCAAAATATCATATCTTCCAAACCACATTCATTTTTATTTAATTTAAATACCATTTCAAAACACATTTCAAAATAGTTTATATTTCGAAACAAATTGTTTCATTTAAATCATTAAAATGAAGATATTATATTTAATAATTAAATAATTAAATTTCCAAAATTTTAATCTTTCAAAGTTCATTCATTCACTTAAATCTATTAAAACAATGAAAATTCAACTTTCGTAGCATTTAGAAAATGCTACGGAAAGTCAGACTTAAAACAGTTAAATTTAACAAAAGACAACATTAAAATGCTGTAACAGGGTTCCATTAGTTTCAAATAAACTTAGTTAAATTCAGCCATTATAACATTCACAAAAAATGCTATAATGGCCTTTAATTAAATTGAGCCATTTGGTTCATTATTATCAACTACAGCATTTACAAATGATGTATTATCCTTTACGTTAGAATTAATAGCATTCTAGAAATGCAGTAAATTAACTTCAAATATTCCGTATAATTTCACAAACAATTATATTTTATTTAGATCATTTTTAACTTATAAAATCATATAATTTCACCTTTATATCCATCATTTAATTTTCTTTAATTCCATGACTACATAAAGTTAAATTTCCATTTAAAAATTCATATTTAACACTAATTCACTTATTAAATTGCAATGTTCAATTTTAAATTCCTTACATTAAATTTCAACCTAACACTTAAGTTCAAATTCTCAAATATAATTTAGTTTTATTTTTATTTACTTAACTAAAAAATCACTTTTAAGTCAATTACATAAATTTCCAATTTTAGTTATATTTCAAAATTTCAACTTAAATATTCATTCATTTCACATTTCAATTTTATTAGAAATCATTAATATGATATAAAATCACTTTAAATTCATTTAAATTCAAATTATCATAAATTTATCATGATTTCATATTCAACTTAATTTCCAATTATAAGTAAATCAAATTTTCCAAAATAACTTACATTCAAAATTTTCTAACTTTTCATTAATTTATTTCACTTATAATTATTCAGAAAATCAATAATATTTTACAAAATCATTTTTAATTGGATTAAATCAAATTATTTAAATATTTACATTTCTAAAATAATTTTAAAATTTTTAGAAAAACATATATTAACTACGGGTCAGTATATAATTTTCTACACTAGGAAAAGTGATACGGGTAATATATCATTTCAACCCGTAATTTACAAAGAAAATCCGGGTTTTATCATTTCAAACCCGCAGTTCCAAGTAAATGAAATAAATTGAAAATCATTCAGGCCTATCAATTTCAGCCCATAATGATTTTCCCTTATTCTAAAGTCCGTTCGGGTATGTATCATTTCAGCCCATAGTCATTCTAATCTAAAGGGAACTTGCAGTGTGATATACTGATAAAAATAACAAAACAGCAATAATATGACAGTAACATATGATTTAACTAGTGTTTAATCATGTGTGAACATCATATGATAGTGACATAGCAAATAAAATATGGTGATGCAGTTTACATATTCACAAGCGATCGATTTACTATTCATATAAGTATAAAACTGTCAGGTGAGAATAACTCACTGGTTTGAGCTGATGACCTACGACGAATTGCACAAACGGGATCTACACAAGCACAAAAGCATGACACAGATTCGAATGGAGGAGCCAAATGTCAAATTCCTTGGATACACATCAAACAAAAACAATGTAACAACGATGAGTTTCAAACAAACTACGATCAAAACTACACTAGAATAGACTGCACAGAATCAAATAGAAATGCTTGCACTTACTTTCAACCTTTACTAGGCTCATCCATAAGGGGAAATACAACATAATTGTAAGTGTTTGGGTCTGGTTTGGGTGATTATGGGTTCGGCCTACATGTTGGAATGATGGTGTAAAGGTGGGTGAAGGCAATAACACACATAAGCATGCGTACATGAATTTGGTCAAGGAATTGGGCTCGTCCAAGGCCCTAGGTGTCACGGCCAGAGGAGTGGGGTCCACTGTGGTGGTGTGGCCGTGGGTGCTGGAGGTGGTGGTGGTGTGGTAGGTGGAGGCTAGAGGGGTGGTGAGGTGATGGAATGAGAGTGGTGCTCGGTTAGGCTAGTATGAATGGTGTTTTGAAACTTTTGTGGATATGCGTCACCAAGGGGGTTCATGGCTTGGGTGGCTAGTGAGGAGGAGGTGCTGGTGGTGTGTCATCAGGTGCTCGAGGCGGCTAGGCAGCAAGGGAGGCATGGCCGATCCTAAAAGAGGTGAAAGCATGTGCAAAATCAAGCTAGAAATAAACGATGTAAATAGAAAAAGAGATAAAAGAAATAAAGTTTTACCAAATTCTTCAAGCAAGGAAGGGTCGAAATTTTTTCTCAGGAAGGTGGAAAGAAGGATACGTGAATTGAAAATGAGATAGTCGGCTGAGAAATGAAGAGTTGTGAGGAAAATGAAGAGGCGGAATTCAAAAAGGCAAAAGGCAATTCAAAAGTCAAAACCATTTCATATTTCTTTATTTTAATTATATAACTTTATATTTCTGGAAATAATAATAATCCCAGAAAAATAGCTAAAGTAGTGAACTGGACTAGAAAATTTGAAATTAAATCGAATAATTTTTAGAAAATTCATATGAGCTTGTAAAATATTTTTAAACATAAATAATAACATAAAATAAAAATATATTCACAAAATAAATATTTGAAATTTAATTTAAATATAGTTTTTAATGAAGAAAATAGCAGAAAATAGGAAAACAGCCCTTAAAAATAGGAAATAAATACAATAAATTTTGGAAAAATTCTATTATCACTTTAAAAATATTAAAAGACAAAATATACATAAAATAACATACTAACACATATTAAAATAAAATAAAATATAGAAAATATGATTTATATAATTTAAAATAGATAAAATTTCAAAATAAAACAAATTATACTCAAAATTGAAATGTACATAACTTTCGCAAATTAAATCCGTTTTCAATTGAGCCATTTGGTTCATTATTATCAACTACAGCATTTACAAATGTTGTATTATCCTTTACATTAGAAACAATAGCATTTTAGAAATGCAGTAAATTAACTTCAAATATTCAATTTGATTTCACAAACAATTATATTTTATTTAGATCATTTTTAACTTATAAAATCATATAATTTCACCTTTATATCCATCATTTAATTTTCTTTAATTCCATGACTTCATAAAGTTAAATTTCCATTTAAAAATTCATATTTAACACTAATTCACTTATTAAATTGCAATGTTCAATTTTAAATTCCTTACATTAAATGTCAACCTAACACTTAAGTTCAAATTCTCAAATATAACTTAGTTTTATTTTTATTTACTTAACTAAAAATTCACTTTCCAGTCAATTCCATAAATTTCCAATTTTAGTTATATTTCAAAATTTCAACTTAAATATTCATTCATTTCACATTTCAGTTTTATTAGAAATCATTAATATGATATAAAATCACTTTAAATTCATTTATATTCAAATTATCATAAATTTATTTATGATTTCATATTCAACTTAATTTCCAATTATAATTAAATCAAATTTTCCAAAATAACTTACATTCAAAATTTTCTAACTTTTCATTAATTTATTTCACTTATAATTATTTAGAAAAAATCAATAATATTTTACAAAATCATTTTTAATTAGATTTAAATCAAATTATTTTAATGTTTACATTTCTAAAATAATTTTAATTTTTTTAGAAAAACATATATTAACTACGGGTCTGTATATAATTTTCTACACTAGGAAAAGTGATACGGGTAATATATCATTTCAACCCGTAATTTACAAAGAAAATCAAGGTTTTATCATTTCAAACCCGTAGTCCCAAGTAAATGAAATAAATTGAAAATAATTAGGCCTATCATTTCAGCCCATAACGATTTTCCCTTATTCTAAAGTCCGTTCGGGTATGTATCATTTCAACCCATAGTGATTCTAATCTAAAGGGAACTTGCAGTGTGATATACTGATAAAAATAACAAAACAGCAATAATATAACAGTAACATATGATATAACTGGTGTTTAGTCATGTGTGAACATCATATGATAGTGACAAAGCAAATAAAATATGGTGATGCAGTTTACATATTCACAAGCGATCGATTTACTATTCATATAAGTATAAAACTGTCTGATGAGAATAACTCACTGGTTTGAGCTGATGACCTACGATGAATTGCACAAACGGGATCTACACAGGCACAAAAGCATGACACAGATTCGAATGGAGGAGCCAAGTGTCAAATTCCTTGGATACAGATCAAACAAAAACAATGTAACAACGATGAGTTTCAAATCAACTACGATCAAAACTACACTAGAATAGACTGCACAGAATCAAATAGAAATGCTTGCACTTGCTTTTAACCTTTACTAGGCTTAGCCATAAGGGGAAATACAACATAATTGCAGGTGTTTGGGTCTGGTTTGGGTGAGTATGGGTTCGGCCTACATGTTGGAATGATGGTGCAAAGGTGGGTGAAGGCAATAACACACACAAGCATGCATACATGAATTTGGTCAAGAAATTGGGCTCGGCCAAGGCCCTAGGTGTCACGGCCAGAGGAGCGGGGTCCACTATGGTGGTGTGGCCGTGAGTGCTGGAGGTGGTGGTGGTGTGATAGGCGGCGGCTAGAGGGGTGGTGAGGTGATGGGATGAGAGTGGTGCTCGGTTAGGCTAGTGTGAAGGGTGTTTTGAAACTTTTGTGGATATGCGTCACCAAGGGGGTTCATGGCTTGGGTGGCTGGTGAGGAGGAGGTGCTGGTGGTGTGTCATCAGGTGCTGGAGGAGGCTAGGAAGCAAGGGAGGCATGGCCGATCCTAAAAGAGGTGAAAGCATGTGCAAAATCAAGCTAGAAATAAACGATGTTAATAGAAAAAAAGATAAAAGAAATAAAGTTTTACCAAATTCTTCAAGCAAGGGAGGGCCGAAATTTTTTCTCAGGAAGGTGGAAAGAACGATACGTGAATTGAAAATGAGATTGTCGGCTGAAATGTGGGGAGTTATGGCAAGAGAAATGAAGAGTTGTGAGGAAAATGAAGAGGCAGAATTCAAAAAGGTAAAAGGCAATTCAAAAGTCAAAACCCTTTCATATTTCTTTATTTTAATTATATAACTTTATATTTCTGGAAATAATAATAATCCCAAATAAAATTTCGAAAATTTATCAAAATATTAAAATTTATATGTTATTTATTAATTATATATAGTTAAATTAAGAAAAAGTAGTGAACTAGACTAGAAAATTTGAAATTAAATACAATAATTTTTAGAAAATTCATTTGAGCTTGTAAAATATTTTTAAACATAAATAATAACATAAAATAAAAATATATTCACAAAGTAAATATTTAAAATTTAATTTAAATATAGTTTTTAATGAAGAAAATAGCAGAAAATAGGAAAACAACCCTTAAAATAGGAAATAAATACAGTAAATTTTGGAAAAATTCTATTATCACTTTAAAAATATTAAAAGACAAAATATACATAGAATAACATATTAACAAATAATAAAATAAAATATAACATAGAAAATATGATTTATATAATTTAAAATAGACAAAATTTCAAAATAAAACAAATTATACTCAAAATTGAAATGTACATAACTTACACAATTAAATCCGTTTTCAACGAAACGAAAAGCTGTATTCAAGTTATTAAATCTATTTTAATAATAAAAGATAAAATTTAAGAATTTAAATGTTTAAATTTGAAATTTAAAAGTCAAGGTTTGACCAGTTTGAACAGAAATTCATCTTTCAGTAAAATAACTAATTTATACCGGTTTGAAATTATAATTCACATAATAATCGACACCTACATTTAAAAATGAAATGTTTGAAATAAAATAAGTTTAAAATAATTTCAAAATAAAAAAAAGTCAAATATTAAAATATATGAAAAATCTAGGGTTATTACACTCATCTAAAAGTTTACTTCATTTTGCTTACTCATTAACAAATATTTCATTATTAAACACAATAACCATTTATGCTAATACCCAAGGTTATCATATCTGGATACCAATTCATTTTTATCTTATTCTTACTTCTACAAATTCAGGATTTAGTTCCAGTTTGGATCTATTTCAAACTTATCTTTATTTAATTTTAATTTGGTTGTATTACTATTATTACTTAATTCTCATTATTTTTATTTATTTCCAATGATTCAACAACCAATTTCTTTAATATATTTAATAATTAGAAAAATTATTTCTTTATATATCAAAAGATAAACTTATATAACAATCATTTATTTTTAAAACCATTTTAAAATCTTTATATAAGAAAATAACAAGTACGCTCTCATATATACTACACTCAACTCATTCTAGGGTATCATTGACCCTATCCTTAATGATTAAATCCACCAGAGCCAACGTTCTCGCTTGACCTTCTGCTCTGATACCAAATGTAACGAGCCGGAATTTTCGATCCCGAAAATTCCAGATGGTTAGGAAAAAGAAGAAAAGAGGTAGAAGAAGAAACAGAAATGAAACACAGAATCTTACTATAACGTCGCGCCTTTTCCTACGTTTAAAGCGACACACGTGCCAATTCAAACGATACGGAAGGGCGGATTGTTATGGGGTATATAATAAAAAAACAAGAAAGAAATAAAAAAAAAGAATCTCATAGCGGAAGAATAAAATATAATAATCAAATATACAATTCATGAAGCTGTTTACAAAATATTTAATTTTACTTATACAATATATATAAGAGGTGCGCATACCAACGAATAATAATCGATGCAGCGGAATACAGTGTGTAGTGGAACAATATAATATATAATAATAATGATGATGATGATGATGATGATGAAATCTTCGTCTTCGTCCTCTAGAAGTAAGGTCTTCAAATCCTGAAATGCTCAGGCTGACCCGAGCGAATTGAAAAGACAAACCACTCGAGTCAGAACTAAAAGATCTTATGTAAGTTAAATCAACAGGAATAAATATGAGTGGAACAGCATCAGAGATGTTTACGGGATTTGGCATCTCTTATCCAGTGTCTAACGTGAGTGCGGTAACTTAAGAGATTCTCGTGATTCACATCTCCTAAGGATACATTAAACTATTTACTATGTAGTAATATTTCGCTATTATAATAGTGTCTATTAGTAAAATAAACTTACTTTTAAATAGTGTTAAGGCTTTACATTTTCCACCTTAACACGTAATAATGCCAATAGTCTATACAGTACCATAATACCTCCTGATCGGGAGGCTATCAGAGGATACTCCATAGGTACGACACAAATGGAAACTCGTACAAGGCGCGATACGGTAGGTGACACGGCACAACTAGGCAATGCCAGGGTAGATATACCAATTACGCATCTGGGCTGGTGGTAACGCGTAGCGCGCAGCTACCACCCACCTCGAGCCACACCCTCAAATATAAAAAATCAAAAGTGGCCACTGAATCAATCCAAAAGTCAAAGTATAATATCGAAGGGATGTGTCCGATCAAAGGTGCTACCTCATTGGTCCGAGAATCGCTCCTATTTTAGCCACCTTATGCCAAGTCACGGGAGTCAGGTCCATGTATTTACCTCCAAGGAAATGCCGCCACCATCCTACTTCATTATGGAATCTCCATCGCGTACACGTTTGTTAAAGTGGTTTTCGGAGTTGGTAGAGAGTATGACAACTTCCGTTCTCGGTCTCTTTAACAATCAAACGTTATTATAACACCGCGGTCCTTTTGGAATAGTTCATACTTTTAAAACCAGAATATAATATCCATTTCAAATCCATATAAATACGATATCATTTCCTCTTTTTTAAAAACCAAATCAAATTTGATATCCTTTTCAAATATATCCTTTTCTAAAACCATAACATTTCAAAGTTATAATATTTTGAAACCAAAACTTGAAATATAGCCTTTCAAACATAAAACTTTGAATTTCATAACTTTGAAACATACTACACCACTTAAATGGTTTAAATATTTAAATTTTTATATATAGTAAAATAGCTTCTTCACCTTCACAAATCAATTCAAATATGGATTTTAAATTCCCAAATAAACCAATATAATTTCCATATATTTCAAAGCTTTAATTATTCCACCATTTCAAACTTATTCTTTAATAATTTCATATATATCAATTTAAACTACTATTATTTAGATTTGAAATGTTTACTTAATAAATCAAATATCATTTTAGTAAAACCTTTAGACTTCAAATAACTGGATATTCTTTCAATTTCATTAACTTGATAATATTCATTTAAATAAATTTGATGTTCATTTAAATCCTCTAAATAAAAAAAATCAAGTTATAAAATCATACCTTTTAAATCTCAATTTATTTATATTTCAAATCAAATTTTTCGAGGATAATTCTTATATCTTAAATTCAAATCAAATTCACATTTATCTTCAAACCTTAAATTTTATTTGAGTCATTATAACCTCTATATTCAATAGAATTTAAATAGATACTTAACCATATTATATAAAAGAAATCAAACATTATTATTTAGCTTATTTTACAATTTCAAATAAATTTATACATAACTAAATCAATAATAAAATAGCATTTATATGACATCTGAAATCAATATCCGTATAGCCCATATATTTCTTTACAAAACCATGAAAAATCATTTCAAAAATAATTATATATATATATACCATGGTGCCTGTATAAAAAATTTTATCCTTTGGTCAAGTGATACAGATATTTATCATTTCAATCCGCAATTTAAAAATAAAAATGCGGTTGTATATCATTTCAAACCGCAATCCCGAATCAAAATAAATGCATAACAACTTGCAGATTATGATGATATAAATAAACATCCATTCATCCATCACAAAATCATACATCCATCACAATTATCATACAAAACAATCAATCAACATCAATATATAACTGATAATATATAACAGGTAATTAACTGGCAGTTATATTCAATAATAAATTAAATAACGATTTAATATAAATAAATGCAAATAACTGATATGATGATTAAAATATACAAAGAGTCATAAATAAATTCATAATCACAACATAAATTAATTTAACGAACATAAGAAATTTCAGAAGTTGTGAGTGGGTTAAAACACTCACCTTTTGAATTTAAATTGAATTTAAATTCTATTTAAACCAAAAACTTTGGCAGTCTCAAAACTCGTCCAACCCAGCGTTAAAATATTCGGAATTCTAATATGAACCTAACAAAAGAAACCGCGCGTAAAATGGATATCGTATACCAGAGTTATGACGATTAGCGGGTTTGAATTTCAATATTAAAAATGAAACAAAAGAGAACACTTTTACCCACCTAAACAAATCACCACGTCACCATCATTTACACGCAACTAACCCCAATCCCTCACGCAAAATGAACCCCAAGCCAACATTGACCGGCCATCGTAACCGCTTTACGTCGCTCCCGACCTTGGCACCCCCACTCCGCCTCTTCGCCTTGTCAGGCCGCACGTCACCATCAAGGTCCGATCGATCACGATTGAGCCCCAATGCCTCCAGCCGCCATAAGCTTAAACCCTAGATTGAATTATTCACGACGATCTAACCGTCCAAACGACGAACAAACTATGCCGATGCGATCCCCTCGGTCCACTCTACAATACCCAGAATTGGTTCGTCGATCCAACAACGTTCATTGACGTGCGTTCGAGAATTGATTCAGAAATTCTGGACAAACGATGCATCTAATCGGAAAACAAAATTCAGTTTTGAGATGCGTATATCGAAAGATTCGATATATAATTTTTTTGAATTTTTTTGAGGGGTTTGAAATTTCATCTTTGGATTTGATTTGGGATTGCAATTGGAATTAGGGTTTGTGCCATTGAAGTGAGGAGGTGAATAGAACGTATAAAAATGAGGAACAGAGGCTAGGGTTTATAGCATGATATATATAGGCAAATTGAAATAGAATAGATGGATCGGGTTGAATATACGCGCTAATGACAAAGTGGCCCAAAAAGCCCGTTTTGACTCGGAATGAAATTGGGTCAACCCATGTATCAAAATAGATGTTTTAAATATTTTAAACGCAATGGAAAAGGTTTCAGGTTCAAATTGCATCGTATGAAGAAGTTATGCTCAAATCAGTATTTTTCAAATTAATTTCAATTGATTTCAATTAAATCGATTTCAAGGCGTTTCGCGTTCGTACGGTCAAACCACAAGTATGATCGCTACGAAATGTGAAATCCTACAATAATTCACCGTTATGGATACGATGAAACTAGTTTCGTCGAAATCCGAGTATGTGGCAAAAATGGCTATTTTTCCATTAATTAAATAAATTAGAAGTAAATTAATTAAATCAAATTTCGAATTTCAATTCTAAAATTGACAATTCTTATCTTTTAAAATTTCTTAATCATTTACAATGATTTTAAACAAACTTAGATGTCAATTTCATGTTGATTCGATCATAAATTCCAGCGTAAATTCAAATTTCGTTATATTCATCAAATATAAATTAAATTTTCAATAATTCTATTGAATGCACTATTCATTCTTATTATTTAATTCACCATCATCAAAAGGATGCAATTTACATTGGTTCACGATTGTTTACATTTATTTCTTAGATTTCATCTACATTTCCATTTATGCAATATTTTAAATATTAAATTTTCATTTAATTGCAATAAATCATATTATCGTAATTTAAATTGAAATAAATAAATAAATGTTGATTCCCATTCTTATTATTCACTATTTATCATATTATCATCTTAGGTACCATTTAATTTGGTATATATCCAGATACATTAACATTTTTCCAATTTCTTTATCTCAATTGCATAACATTTAATTTACATTAACGTAACATTCAACTTGAATTTTATTGCAATTGATTACCCGTTTTAATCCAATAAACTAAATCAATGGTTCGCTTATAATAATTGTTTTACGTTCATTACATTATATACCCCTAATTATCTTTATTTGTATTAATGGCTATGCTTCAAATGTGAAATCTTGTTAATTACACACATTAATTAAAGTTTTAAACCAAACCTTAGTTCCATTCCTTTTTTTCCAATTTATTTCTTATGAAAAATTTCACGTTTCTATTTATTTATTACTCAAATCACAAGTTTGCATTCCTTTATACTATCTTATGAAAACAATATACATTTCTTGTACTTTATTGCATTTATTGGAATCAAATTTCCAAATTTACTAGATACAACAAATTATAACCTTACAGGTATTTCAATTAATTGGTATTGCGCTAAATTAATTATTTATTAACTTACATTAACATAATTGCATTAATTTACATTAAGTTACAAATAAATCAATATGTTACTTCACACATAAATACACTGATTGCATTTGTTTATACTATATTCCCTTTAAAACTAAGTCATACATTTGAATTATTATATTAAATCGGAACGTTCATTCGAGTTCATAAATTATTAACTTGCAATAACGTATTTCCTTAATTTACATCCAATTACTGTTAACCATGTTTTATTTCATTAATCAATTCAATTTATATCCAGGTATAAACCTTTCACTACTTCATTTATTCCACTGATTTGCATTAACTCCATTCCATAAATCTACATCCAATTACTACCTTAAAATAAGTTTACGTTTCTATTAATTTCCATTCACACTTCCGTTATTTTATATTACAATCATTAAAGTAACGTTTATCATCAACATAAACATTGTGAATACTTATTAACCTACATATCATCCTTATTACATAAATTTACATTTTATCCCATTATAAATTAATGCGCACATTAATTAGTTCATATTTACATCCACTTCCGTATATAAATTTTGTAACCAAGTTATAACCTTTACATTGTTTCACTTATTGTAATTTCATCCAAGTTATTACAATTGACTTACATTTATCCAGTTGCAATTCATTTTTGTTATTATTTCATTAATACTATTTCCAATTTTATTGCTTTCGGTATTAATTACACAATCATATTAAAACAACAAATTATAATGTTTTCCACTATTTCTTTATTGGGTTTCATTCCAGTTGTCAAGAATAAATTTTATTTACCATTGCAAAAATTAATTTCTAACATTCACACCAACATAAAATATAAGATTTCATTTCCTTCTACAATTAATTACAAAATCTTATAAATTTAACCAATTTTAAATTATCGAAATTTATGGGTCGTTACACTCTCCCCACTCAAAACTTTTCAACCCTGAAAAGGAAAAGAAGAGAAAAGAAAGAATTAGGAAATCAATATATCTTACTTAAAATATTAAATTTACAAACAAATAAATTTAAACAAAATATACCAATTTATAAACATTAAATCCTTTTATCTTCAAATTAATAAAGTTTGAAAAACATTTAAAAAAAAAATTCTAAGTCCAAAATTTACGAAAAATTTCGACAGAGTCTCCTTTGTACGTGGAGGCTCGGGAGAAAATATAATATCGAATATATCAATATATAACATAATAATTTCCAAAATAATATATATCCCAACCCGGGAAAAACAATATAAGAACGCTATAAACCGTAATCCGAAAACGTACCTATTGGTCGGGCAATAATGCTTAATTATGAAACCAAAAGCAGTAGCAATTGCTTCCATTACCTGTATTTCACTTATATAATCTAAAAAGCTTAACAATTATATAAAATGAAATATTTAAGGTCGTTTCAATCATAACAAACAAATCAATACAACAACATTCACTTGCAACAAGGTCTGCGACCATCACATAGAATCAATACACATCAATTATCCATTCATATCAAACAAAACAAATAGTTGTTACTAAATGTATCCTTTTACTCAACAGTCTTAGGCGAACTAAATAGATTATACATTCATCTAAACAATTTTAAAGCATCCTTACCCAAACAACCACAACCAAAATAAACAACAAATCCAACCAATTATTTAAGTTCATCCTTTAGTTTCATTTCATAACCATTGTTGTTTGATTTCCCCCTTCTTCTTTTTTCATTTAATGATTTCTTTTAATTCACATTTATTTCTTGCAAATTTTCATTTTCATTTATTCATTTATTAATAGTATTCATGTCCCATTCAATTTCTTAGCATATTAATTCATTTATTTACTACTTAATTTCATTTATTTACAGTATTCATTTTTCTACTTATTTTTAAATAACTTCAATATTTACTTAAGTATATAACAATTATAACCTCAACCTTTATTAATAAAAGCAATTTATTTAACACTTCATTACATACGTTTGCTTATACAATTTCCATTACATTTTCTTATTAAACATTTCCAATTTTAATATTGGTAAATTATATGTATGCTTTTAAAGAACATAATCGAAATCATACAAGTTTATCTTGTTTCTTTCAATTAATTCATTGTTCAAGAAGTTTTATCTTTTGTCTTATAAGTTACAACTTCAACTTTCTTTTAGTTTCCGTTATAACTTAGCATTAAATTTTTTATTTCATTTAAAGGTTTCAAAAAAAAAAATCTTCCATATTAAGTTATCAAAACTCTACCAAATTAACAAAAAAACAAAAATTTTAACCTACGCTCCAATTCACTACAATAATTGAAAATATTAATTAATGGAAACTTAAGAACTACATACCGGGTTAAATTTCAAATCATTTTAAAATAATAGATGAGTGTATAATTACAATTTATATATATATGTACGTATGTATTCCATTATATTTAAAACAATTTAAAATTTATATTCGTTTATCAAAAATGGATCTGCAGTAAAACTACTACAGTAGCCTTCCCACTTCGAAACTCGAAAATGAATGTCGATGATGCGGCCGCCATCACCGAAATTATTTTCCAGCGATAGAGAGGGGAGTACAACTTATTTCTTTCCAAAAATTTCTTTAAAACAATTCTTTCAAATTATATTGAAATATTTATATCAGAAATTACTTCTAATAATATTATTATTATATTCCAAAATTAATTGAAAGAAATTTTCAAAACCCCGAAACTTAAGTTCTAAATTTCCAATTTTCATTTATTTTATCTTCAGTCTTATTTCAACTATTATTTATAAATTTCATTCTCTAATAACCAATATATTGCAACCGAATATATATATCATTTATAAAAATTTATTTTTTATATATATAAAATATAATAGGCAAAATTATTTCATTCACCTATATTAAAAACAAATATTGTGTTGGTATGTCCTATTTAGTGTTTAGAAATCCCTATTGATATCATAGCATCCCATGAATCAACCAGAATTTATAAATACAAACGGAACAAATTAACACCATATTAAAACCTTTTATAATACTACCAAATACGCTCTCTCATATATATACACTCAGCGACTCCCATAGGGTATTACTACCCTATTAATAAAGAGTCAGACCCCACAAAGCTAAGGTTTATCGCTAAACTAAAGCTCTGATACCAGATGTAACGCCCCGCCTTTTCATACGTTTAAAGCGACACACGTGCCAATTCAAACGATATGGAAGGGCTGATTGTTATGGGGTATATAAGAAAAACAACAAGAAAGAAATAAAAACAAAACAGACTCTCACAGCGGAAGGATAAAATATAATAATCAAATACACAGTTCATGAAGCTGTTTACAAAATATTTAATTTTACTTATATAAAATATATTAGAGTTGCACATACCAACGAATAATAATCGATGCAGCGAAATACAGTGTGTAGTGGAACAATATAATATATAATAATAATAATGATAATGAAATCTTCGTCTTCGTCCTCCAGAAGTAAGATCTTCAAATCCTGAAATGCTTAGGCTGACCCGAGCGAATTGAAAGGACAAAACACTCGAGTCAGAACTAACAGATCTTATGTAAGTTAAAGCAACAGGTATAAATATGAGTGGAACAGTGTTAGAGATATTTATGGGATTTGACATCTCTTATCTAGTGTCTAACGTGGGTGTAGTGACTTAAGAAATGCTCGGGGTTCACATCTCCTAAGGATACGTTAAACTATTTACTATGTAGTAATATTTCGCTATTATTATAATAGTGTCTATTAGTAAAATAAACATACTTTTAAATAGCGTTAAGGCTTTACATTTTCCACCTTAACACGTAATAATGCCAATAGTCTATACAGTACCGTAATACCTCCTGATCGGAAGGGTACTAGAGGATACTTCATAGGTACGACACAAATAGAAACTCGTACAAGACGCGATAGGGTAGGTGACACGGCACTACTAGGCAATGCCAGGGTGGATATACCAATTACGCATCCAGGCTGGTGGTAACGCGTAGCCCACCTCAAGCCACACCCCCAAATAAAAAAATCAAAAGTGGCAACCGAATCTGGGCTGGTGGTAACGCGTAGCGCGCAGCTACCACCCACCTCGAGCCACACCCTCAAATATAAAAAATCAAAAGTGGCCACTGAATCAATCCAAAAGTCAAAGTATAATATCGAAGGGATGTGTCCGATCAAAGGTGCTACCTCATTGGCCCGAGAATCGCTCCTGCTTTAGCCACCTTATGTCAACTCATGGGAGTCGGGTCCACGTATTTACCTCCAAGGAAACGCCGCCACCATCCTACTTCATTCTCGAATCTCCACCGCATACACGGTTGTTAAAGTGGTTTTCGGAGTTGGCAGAGAGTATGACAACTTCCGATCCCGGTCTCTTTAATCACCAAACGTTATTATAACACCGTGGTCCTTTCGAAATAGTTTATACTTTTAAAACCAGAATATAATATCCATTTCAAATCCATATAAATACGATAGCATTTCCTCTTTTTTAAAAACCAAATCAAATTTGATATCGTTTTCAAATATATCCTTTTCTAAAACCATAACATTTCAAAGTTATAATATTTCGAAACCAAAACTTGAAATATAGCCTTTCAAACATAAAACTTTGAATTTCATAACTTTGAAACATACTACACCACTTAAATGGTTTAAATATTTAATTTTTTATATATAGTAAAATAGCTTCTTCACCTTCACAAATCAATTCAAATATGGATTTTAAATTCCCAAATAAACCAATATTATTTCCATATATTTCAAAGCTTTAATTATTCCACCATTTAAAACTTATTCTTTTATAATTTCATATATATCTATTTCAACTACTATTATTTAGATTTAAAATGTTTACTTAATAAATCAAATATCATTTTAGTAAAACCTTTAGACTTCAAATAACTGGATATTCAATTTCATTAACTTGATAATATTCATTTAAATCAATTTGATATTCATTTAAATCCTCTAAACAAAAAAAATCAAGTTATAAAATCATACCTTTTAAATCTCAATTTATTTATATTTCAAATCAAATTTTTCGAGGATAATTCTTATATCTTAAATTCAAATAAAATTCACATTTATCTTCAAACCTTAAATTTTATTTGAGTCGTTATAACCTCTATATACAATAGAATATAAATAGATACTTAACCATATTATATAAAAGAAATCAAACATTATTATTTAGCTTATTTTACAATTTCAAATAAATTTATACATAGCTAAATCAATAATAAAATAGCATTTATATGACATCTAAAATCAATATCTGTATAGCCCATATATTTCTTTACAAAACCATGAAAAATCATTTCAAAAATAATTATATATATATACACCGTGGTTCCTGTATATAATTTTCTATCCTATAGTCATGTGATACAGATATTTATCATTTCAATCCGCAATTTAAAAATAAAAATGCGGTTTTATATCATTTCAAACCGCAATCCCGAATCAAAATAAATGCATAACAACTTGCAGATTATGATGATATAAATAAACATCCATTCATCCATCACAAAATCATACATCCATCACAGTCATCATACAAAACAATCAATCAATATCAATATATAACTAATCATATACAACAGGTAATTAACTGGCAGTTATATTCAATAATAAATTAAATAACGATTTAATTTAAATAAATGCAATTAACCGATATGATGATAACAATATACAAACAGTCATAAATAAATTCATAATCACAACATAAATGAACTTAACGAACATAAGAAATTTTAAAAGTTGTGAGTGGGTTAACACACTCGCCTTTAGAATTTAAATTGAATTTAAATTCAATTTAAACCCAAAAATTTGACAGTCTCAGAATTCATCCAAAATAGCGTCAAAATGTTCGAAATTCCAATACGAACCTAACAAAAGAAACCGCGCGTAAAACGGATATCGTATACGAGAGTTATGACAATTAGTGGGTTTGAATTTCAATATTAAAAATAAAATAAAAGAGAACACTTATACTCACCTAAACAAATCGCCACGTTACCATCATTTACACGCAACAGAACCCCAATCCCTCACGCAAACTTCCGGATCACGCTAGATACCCTAAGCCAACGTTGATC
Source organism: Allium cepa (assembly GCA_030765085.1). Taxonomy (NCBI): domain Eukaryota; kingdom Viridiplantae; phylum Streptophyta; class Magnoliopsida; order Asparagales; family Amaryllidaceae; genus Allium; species Allium cepa. The sequence continues at coordinate 391,716,541 of CM060935.1, forward strand.
AGCCACTGTAACCCCTTTACGTCGCTCCCGACCTCGTCAACCCCCACCAACCCCCTCCCTCACCCCCCGGTCGCCTCTTCGCCTTGTAAGGACGCACGTCACCATCAAGGTCTGATCGATCACGATTGAGCCCCAATGCCTCCGGCCACCACAAGCTTAAACCCTAGATTGAATTATTCGCTACGATCTAACCGTCCAAACGACGAACAAACTATGCCGAGGGGATCCCCTCGGTCCACACTATAATATGCAGAATTGGTTCGTCGATCCGACAACGTTCGTCGACGCGCGATGAACGGTCGAGAATTGATTCAGAAATTCTAGACAAATGATGCATCGAATTAGAAAACGAATTTCAATTTTGAGATGCGTATATCGAAAGCTTCGATATATAATTTTTTGAATTTTTCCGTGGGGTTTGATATTTTAGCTTTGGATTTGATTTGGGATTGCAATTGGAATTATGGTTTATGCCATTGAAGTGAGGAGGTGAATAGAATGTATAGAAATGAGGAACAGAGGCTGCTAGGGCATATAGAAGGATATATATAGGCAAATTGAAATAGAATATAGGGATCGGGTTGAATATACGCGCTAACGACAAAGTGGCCCAAAAAGCCCGTTTCGACTCCGGAATGAAATTGGATCAATCCATATATCAAAATAGACGTTTTAAAATATTTTAAACGAAATGGAAAAGGTTTCAGGTTCAAATTGCATCGTATGAAGAAGTTATTCTCAAATCAATATTTTTCAAATTGATTTCAATTAAATCGATTTCAAGACATTTCGCGTTTGTACGATCAAACCACAAGTCTGATCGCTACGAAACTTGAAATCCTACAATAATTCACCGTTACGGATCCGATGAAACTGGTTTCGTCGAAATCCGAGTCAGTGGCAAACATGACTTTTTTTTCCATTAAATAAATAAATTGAAAATAAATTAATTAAATCAAATTTCCAATTTAAATTCTAAAATTGACAATTCTTATCTTTTAAAATTTCTTAATCATTTACAATGATTTTAAACAAACTTAGATGTCAATTTCATGTTGATTCAATCATAAATTCCAGCGTAAATTCAAATTTCATTTTATTCATCAAATATAAATTAAATTTTCAATAATTTTATTGAATTCACTATTCATTCTTATTATTTAATTCATCATTATCAAAAGGATGCAACTTACATTGGTTCATGATTGTTTACATTTATTTCTTAGATTTCATCTACATTTCCATTTATGCAATATATTAAATATTAAATTTTCATTTAATTGCAATAAATCATATTATCGTAATTTAAATTCAAATAAATAAATAAATGTTGATTCCCATTCTTATTGTTCACTATTTATCATATTATCATCTTAGGTACCATTTAATTTGGTATATATATCCAGATACATTAACATTTTTCCAGTTTCTTTATCTCAATTGCATAACATTTAATTTACATTAACATAACATTCAACTTGAATTTTATTGCAATTGATTACCCGTTTTAATCCAATAGACTAAATCAATGGTTTACTTATAATAATTGGTTTACATTCATTACATTATATACCCTAATTATCTTTATTTGTATTAATGGCTATGCTACAAATGTGAAATCTTGTTAATTACATACATTAATTAAGGTTTTAAACCAAACCTTAGTTCCACTCTGTGATAGCCCTGAATTTTTGACATCTATTAATTGGTAATTAGCAGAATTTAATTTATTAAAATAATAATTTGCAAAATTAAAACAAATAAAATTTGCTAATTAAAGATGTCTGAATATATGTGTAAGTGGGTTGGAAACTATAATAACAGTTGAACTAAATAATGGATCTCAAAGTAATTATTAATTTTTTTAAAATAGATATGTGTAAACTCCATAATGATAAAAATCTTAAGTACATACATATATAAATTCATTGTGGAAACATAATCCTAGTAAACATGTTAAGATAATCATCTTAATAAACGGGTAAGATTTATCTTTCCAAAAACAAATAAATTAATTGTTGTTTTTGTATGTATAAGTAGTTGGCTAATAAGGTTGTTTTCTTTAATTCAAACATCTTAAATAAATTGGTTCTAAAATTTATATTTAAAAAAAAAATACTTAAGTAACATATGTAAATATGTTAATACATCTTAGTAACACATGTAGGAAGATTAAATTAACTAAGTGACAAATGTAAGTTTCTAGATAACAAGTGGCATCTTTATATTATTTTTTTACCATAATTTAGTTCATAAAGAGTATACGTTTTTCTACAAATCCTTTTTCTTATTTTTCAGCTGAAATAGAAAAAAAAAAAGAAGAGAATTCCAAACCAAAATTCAACAGAATAAACACATATCAAAATCTAAAACAGAAACCATTTTCAAAACCTGAAGAATAGAAGCCAAAGGCAAAATTAAAATCTGGAAAAATAAAGCTCTTCACATCAATTAAAAGCTACAAATCCAGTTCCTACTGGAAATTTGAAAACCTGAGACATTAAGAATAAAAGGGAAGTTCAGATCTGTTTCAAATTTAAAAATCAAAGTTTTTCCAAGCATGCAAAAGGGATTTCAACAGCAAAGCAAATTAAAAGCAGTTTCAGATGAATTTCAAGCCTGGACATGAAATCTGTTATCTGCTTGGAAAAAAAAAGGTGAGTAACTCCAAATTTTAAAGGAAAATTTAAGTAGGATTTACATGCTAGCTTATCTGATAAAGTTTAAATATACATATGCCTTTGAAAATTTGTCTGAGTGTATGTGAATGTGATGCATGCTTACATATGGTTCTGACTGTTTACAGTTTAAGTTCAAATTGATAAAAAGTTCTTTTCCTTGATCTGGTTGATGTTATGATTTAGCGTTTGTATGAAATTTGTCTATTATAAGATAAAGCAAATTTTAAAAATTTACATAAGTTGAATAAATTTTTGTATTGCCTGGAAACTTAAGTGACAGAGCTAAACTTTATAAAGAGGGAAATTTAAATATCACAAAACAATGTTTCAGGGTTGTATATCAAAACTCCATTCAAAATCATGAATTTTAAAACAAGAATTAAAATTTTTAATGATATACCAGCGGAGATTTCTTCTTTTGTTAATTTCAATTCAACTAATTTATCAATTCATTGAAATTGCAATTCAACAAATTAATATAAAAATTGCATTTAAAGAGCAGTTTTAAGGTCACTGTATTTCACTTTTTTTGGTTAACATTGAAAATGTTTGTGTTCGATTGGGTTGAAATCGCTTCTGGAGATGGAGTAATGATCAGGGATATTGGGAAAATTTGTGGATTGTGTTAAAATTCATTTTTGATGTTGAAATTGGGATTTTAAAATTAGAACCCTAGTTTTACTAGGTTAGGAAGAATCGATCTGTTCGGCAATTATAGTTGATCGAGTTCAACTATGTCTTGGGAAATGGAAGATGGTAGGTTGTCGAGTTATTCGCCAGAGTTGCAGAGGCAACGGTGATGGGTTGAAGCGTTGACTGGTTGGGGTTATGGGTTCTGTCTTGTTCCAGGTTTGCTTCAGGGTCCTCGAATTCGTTTTCGAATATGGATCAAAAGGATTGGTGTTTGGATGATCTGGGAAGTTGATCGGCGATAAGTGGATATCATCAGAGTTGATCGGTGACGGCTGCGTCGTGGGTGCATGTGCACAGAACAGTGTGGTCATGATGGTGGTGATTGTTGGGTTACAGGGTTTTGGACCTCGTGATGTTCTCGGGGAAATCGAGTTATAACTCGAAGTAGGTGATGAGTTTACTCGAAGTAATATATGGGTCGCTCGAGTTTGCATAGTTTCAGGTTTTACAAAACAATAACAGAACCTGTTCTGTTATTTTTAAATTGGAAGTAAATTTTTTAAATGCAAACTAAAATCTGAAACTAAGTTTGAACCTGGAATTGAAATTGAATTCAATTAGTTTAAATTTTGGACTTTGAAATAAATTTGAAATTTCTTTTAAACTCTAGCTTGATTTCAAATAAAACAGAAACAATATTCTGTTTTTAAATTTAAAGGTAAAGTTTAAATTGTAAGTTGAAGTTTAAACTAGGATTTTAAAATCTGTAAATTTGAATATGAATTTAAATTAGATTGTCTGAAGATTTGAATTATTTAAGTTTTTAAATTTAAATTTGGTTTTAAACTTATAGGTGTAAAAGTATATCTGAGTTTTGAATTTGAATGGGAAGTTTAAATTTTAATTTTTTTTGAATTTAAATCTGAGTTTTAAATCTGGAAATAAAACTTAAACTTCAGTTTAAAATCAAATAAGTTTAAATCTAGATTATTTAATTACATTGAAAGATTAAATGATTTGAAGATTTATGAAGTAAGTTTTCAAGAATTTAAGTTTAAATCTGTTATTAAGGATCAGTCTGTATTTCAGTTTGAAATTTAAAAGTAATTTTTAAATTGATTTGAATTTAAATTGAATTGAAATTTAAATTCTTTTAAAATTATTTTATTAGTGGATGTTTCTTTTAACATATGTGATAATAAGATTTGAATTGTTTAAAAAAAAACCTTGTTTAAGTTTAAAATTTGTATTCAAATCTTAAATTTTAAAATGAAGTTTAATGGAGTTTAAAGTAAGTTTAAAAAGAATTTGTTTTAAAATGCTTAATTAAGTAAGTAATGTTCATCTAAAAGATAAATGGAATTTGATGAATTAGATTCATTAAATTATTATGGTAATTAAGATGAATAGTTAATTATTTAATTAATTAGTAATGTGGATGATTAATTAAGTAATTAATAATTTTTAAGTTAATCAATTAAGACTTGAGATTAATTAATTGAGGCTAATTAATCTATAATTAAGGATTGTTAATTAAATATGAATTAATGATTAGGATTATTTAGTCAAGTAATTAAGAATTAATTAAGATTGAAATTAACACTTAATTAATTAATAATTAGAGATTAATTAAATTGGTAATTAAATATTAATTAATTGTAATTAATAATGATTAATATAAGTTAATTTCTTAATTAAGTAATTAATAATAGTTAATGAAGGTCATTAACTTAAGATTATTTAACAATTAATTAATGTGATTAATTTTTAATAATTAATTAAATTAATTAATTAATAATAATCACTTGTGGAATTGTTTACGTTTAATTACTTAATAGAAGTAATTAATGAGTTAATTACTTGATGTAGTTAATTGGGTCAAAGTGATTTGTTTAGATTAATTAATTAAGTTTAATTAATTTAAACACTTGACGATTGATGAATAATTACTTTATGTAATTAATGGAAAGTAATTGATAATTACTGGATGTAATTAAAGATGTTTGATGATAAAAGTAATTTTGGATTTAATTACTTTGTAATAAATCAGGGAATTTATTGAGATAATTAATTAAGAGTAATTAATTTATGGAATAAGTAATTAAGGGTAGTTAATTACTGAATGTAGTTAATAAAGGGTTTAATTGGGATAATAAATTAAGGAGCAATTTATTAATGGAGTAATTAAGTGAAGTTAATCACTGTTGTTATTAATCAACGGTGATTAATAATTATGGTTAGTAATTAATTAATAAAGAAATTAAAAGATAATTAATGTATTAGGTTATGGATAATTAGTTTGTGAAATTAAATTAAGTGTTAATTACTCAAGTGTTATTTAAGGGATAAATAGAATGATATGGGAAGCCTTTGATTAATTGATATCCCTAATATGTGTTCGTGATGCTATGTGATAAGATATGTTTGATTTAAACTGTGAAGATGTGATTATCTATTGATGATGAATTGTGACATCCTGCATTTAAAAGTTGAATTGTATTTCACTTGGATAATTTAAGTTAAAATGACATTGGATTCGAAGAGACCGGAGTCGGGTATTAGTAAATACCCGAAACCACTTCGATTCATTATAGATTGATTTAAGGAATCAATAAGCTGGTTTGGATTGATTTAAGTGAATTAGACCATTTAATCTAACTTGGCACTTAGAAATTGATGTGTGAATTAAGTAATGTTTATAACAACTTGTGAAGTTGTAAATCGATATAAGTTACCCCGGGTTTATATATGTTGTATGCTTTTGTATTTCATGTTAGATGGGTTTACTCACGCTGGTTTCCAGCCTGACCCGGGTGTTACTTTGATGTAATGCTCGGGTCAGACCGAGTATTACAGATTTTCAGGTAAGGACGTTCTGGAGCTCAGGAGGCGAGCTGGATGGCAGGGTCGTATGGAGAGTTTACTCTATGATATTGTAGTATCTGGATATGATTGTTTTATCCAGTGATTATGTATATATGTAACTCTGATGTATAAAGATATAAGTGTAATGATATAGTTCTACTTATAAAACTATTATTTATGTGATATTATATTTTATCCGCTGCGTATGTGAGATTGTGTGTTTCTTTTCTGTTCTTCTTCTATCTCTTTCTTATTTCACTTTCTTCTTTTCACTAACTATTTGGAAATTTCGGGATCGAAATTTCCGGGCTGTTACATTTGGTATCAGAGCGAGGTTAAGCAAGAACCTTGGCTCTATTGGAATTACTCATTAAGGATATGGTAAGTGGTACCCTAGAATGAGTTAAGTGTGTATATATATGAGAGAGCGTACTTGTTATTTTCTTATATAAAGATTTTAAATGATTTTATAAAAGAATATATTTTGAAATATAAAGCAATATTTCTTTCTAATAAATATTAAGCTAATTGGTTGTTAAATTATTGAATAAAATTAAGAAGTAATAGAATTACAACCAAATTGAAATTAAATAAAGATAAGTTTGAAGTGGATTCAAACTAAAATTTAATTTTTGAAGTTGGAGAAGAATTTCTAACTAAGATGAAATAGAATTGGTTTCAAACCAGAAAATGGAATGGTTATTGTGTTTAATAATTTAAGGAAGTAACCATTTATAAAGAGTAACTTGTAAATTTGAAAGGATGTAAATTAAAGTGGGTTTCAAATTGTGAAGTTTTGGATTATAAATCTAAACATTTGAATTGGTTTCAAGATGTTAAAGGAGATAATATTATTCAAACTATTTTGAATATGATCTTATTTTAAAAATAAGAAATGTTTGAGAATTTTAAAGAGAATTTGTTTTGAAGTGAAACCAAAGGTGGTTTAAATTTTTAAATTTGGCTTGGTGAGCCAAGAAATAAATATGTATATATGTGGATATACATAATATAAATGGTGATTTGAAATAAACTCTAAGGTTGAGTTTTAAAATTGGAATGAGATGTGAAAACCCAAAGTGATAAGTTTTTGAACTTATAGATGGGAAAGAATTTTGAAATTTGAAATGGAGAATTCAAGTTTGAGTAAGGTTAAACGGGATTGATTGAATTTAACTCGGAGGAAGTTAAATAAGTTTGAATGAACAATCTGATTTGTAAATTTCAAGATGAAATTAAGATTTAACTTGGGAAGTTAAATGGTTGATTGAGATTGAGAGTTTGTGTGATCTCAAATAGGTTTGAGATCTGGAAATTGAAAATTGAATGATAAATTGAATTTCAAAGACTTGAATTAATATGTAAACTTTGAAATAAATTTGAAATGAAATTTGGATTCAAAATTTAATGGTTTGAAGATATAAGTTGATTTGATTTAAAAGATTTAAATCAACATTTCAAGTATTAACTCGAATATATATAATTCGAGATGGTTTAAATTTGAAATTTGAATTAGTTCAAATTGAATTTGATTTGAATAAATTGAAATGGTGATTGAAGATGTATGAGTATAAGATTCAAATGGAAAATTTGAATTGGATTAATTTGAAATGATTTGAAATTGAAGTGGGTTCAATTGAATGGATATTAGTCCAAAGTGATTTGAATAATTTGAAATTGTAATTAAATTTGAATAGAATAAAATTCAAATGGAATTTGAATTGAATTTGGAAAGAAATCAAGAATAATTCAACTTGATTTGGAAATGGAGTTTGAAATTGGAATTAATTCAAACTGGATTTGAAATAAATTGAGTTTGGAACTAGCTCAATTGAAATTTATTTGAATTAGTAGAATTTGAGATCAAGGTTGGATAAAGTTAAATTTGAAAAGAAACTGAGGTTAATTCAACTTGAATTGGAAATGAATCAATTTCAATGGAAATTGAAATTATTTAAATTTGAATTGGGTCAATTTAAAGGAAAAGGAAATTTAAATTGAACAGTTTTGACTCTGGACTATTTTTAATATAAATTGTTTTAATATAAACCTATTTTTTCCAAGCTATATATTATATATTCAACCTTTCTTTTAAAAGACAAACTATCTTATACTTGTTTTACAATTATTTTTGAAACTGTTTAACAATTTTCCAACTGTTTTATAAACTAATTACTATATTTCAACTATTTTACAAAACCAATTACTATCTTACTATTATTTTGCAATTATCTAAAATTTCTATAATTATTTCAAGCTATTTTCTAACTATTTTACACCTATTTTACAAACTAGTAATTATTTTTCAGCTACTTATCAATTTTTAAATTTTCAAGCAGTTTTCTAAATAAATTGGACAGAGTCTAAACAGTTGTTGGTTAAATACCCAATCGAGATAAGAATGGAGGTGATAATCCAAATGGCTTGGAGCAATTGTGGGTAAGTGAATGAAAATCAAAGTGAATATGAATAGATAGAGAATTAATTTGGCTAATAACCAATAAAGATAAATACGTAGGGTGTACGTATGTTATTCTATTCGCATAGTGATTTGATCCAGATTTGAGCACAGAATTTTGAGATAATTATATCGATCCGAGTGGGATTTTTCACTCGATTTTCGACGGCGAACCTGGATATGGATTGTTGATTGGTTCTGGATATTCTCTATCATAGTTATGACTATGCAAGGAGAATGGCGGCTTCTGATCAAGGAAAGAGACCTGTGTCCGCACTAGGAAGTCGGGTGGACGATACTAGTTCGGAAGTGAAATTGTGTGATCGAGTGAGCGATCAGATTGGTATAGCGTACGGATGATATGTGTACATCGTACAGATTTGGATGAAAATGATATTGAAAGAGTAATCAAATTTGAATATCTGATTTTGAGTTAACAAAGTAAATATCTTTTTTTATAAGATAAAACTCCCCTTGATGAATCTATTGCCAGAAGGAAAAGATTTTGAAAGTGTTTGAAGTATAAAAGGAGTTTTATACAAATTTAAAATGATCCAAAGTTTTGAAGGATTTTATATATCTGAATATATATATATATATATAAAAGATCATATGAGGATTTTGGAAAAGGTTTTGGGAACCTTTGGATTTGGAAAGGCTTTTGATTTTTGGGTAAAATCAATATTGAGTTTGGAAAGCCTAGTTTGAGAATTATCGATTTTGAAATAATCGATTTTGTATAAAGGAGCTTTGAATGAGATCATACTAGGTGTATGATTTAAAGATGCTATATATGTATTGTATAAAATGTTTTAATGATGCTCTGGGGAAAAAGGCGCTCTCTTGGAATGGACTTCTCAGGAGTACCACCGAGTGGTGCTGCCTTGAGCCCCAAGGGGGATTTCTAAAGTTGATCCTGTGAGGAGTCGGGACAAAACTAGTTCCTGAGGATTATTGGGTAGCGAAAGTCGATGGCGCTGATGCCTAAAGGAGCATTTGGGTTATGCTGTGACGACAGTGTAACTCGATGTCGCTGCGATCTACTGTGGGGACCATAGAGAAAATCGTGTGGAGGATGAGTGTCAACGGTCTACACTTGATTTTGCTGGGAAGGCAACGTAACATCGGTAGACTGCGATCTATGGTCAAGTGGAGTGGAGAAGTTTCATTCTTTTGGCAGCGAAATTCGAGGGCGCTGATGCCTACAGTTATATGGGTTTTTGCTGTGATAGCTACGTAACCCCAGTTGTAGTTGCGATCTGTAGCGGGTTCCATGGTGTAATCGAGGGGCGCGGAGGCCTACAGTTATCTGTGGATTTTGTCTGGACGGCAACGTAACCATCGGGTTAACTGCGACCATGAATGGGGGTGATGATTTCCAGAGCATTCTCACCAAAGATATATCCTCTATTTTCAAAAACTGTTTTCAATAAAACTATTTTCAAAAATATTTTCACTGGGTGTTGGAAACGAGTCTGCTAAGTACTTATAGATTTTTAGTCTTACGCCTGATCAACGTTTGACCGAATTTCTATGAGAACAAGGATGGACTTGTTGAAACATCGAGTTATAAAAAGTATTTTTATAAAACTATTTTGGCAGTATTACAGATTTTAAAAGTGTTTTAAAATAATCAAAGAATGTTTTAACTGGTTTTTAAGCCTTTTAAATAAACTCTGATTTCGTTTCTTTTCGGGGACGAAAAGGTTCAAAGGGGACAGGAATGTGATAGCCCTAAATTTTTGACATCTATTAATTGGTAATTAGCAGAATTTACTTTATTAAAATAATAATTTGCAAAATTAAAACAAATAAAATTTGCTAATTAAAGATGTCTGAATATATATGTAAGTGGGTTGGAAACTATAATAACAGTTGAACTAAATAATGGATCTTAAAGTAAATTATTAATTTTTTTTTTAAATAGATATGTGTAAACTCCATAATGATAAAAATCTTAAGTACATACATATATAAATTCATTGTGGAAATATAATCCTAGTAAACATGTTAAGATAGTCATCTTAATAAACGGGTAAGATTTATCTTTCCAAAAACAAATAAATTAATTGTTCTTTTTGTATGTATAAGTAGTTGGCTAATAAGGTTGTTTTCTTTAATTCAAACATCTTAAATAAATTGGTTCTAAAATTTATATTTAAAAAAAAATACTTAAGTAACATATGTAAATATGTTAATACATCTTAGTAATACATGTAGGAAGATTAAATTACCAAAGTGAGAAATGTAAGTTTCTAGATAACAAGTGGCATCTTTATATATTTTTTTATCATAATTTTGTTCATAAAGAGTATACATTTTTCTACAAATCCTTTTTCTTATTTTTCAGCTGAAATAGAAGAAAAAAAAGAGAATTCCAAACCAAAATTCAACAGAACAAACACATATCAAAATCTAAAACAGAAACTATTTTCAAAACCTGAAGAATTTAAGCCAAAGGCAAAATTAAAATTTGGAAACATAAAGCTCTTCACATCAATTAAAAGCTGCAACTCCAGTTCCTACTGGAAATTTGAAAACCTGAGACATTAAGAATAAAAGGGAAGTTCAGATCTGTTTCAAATTTAAAAATCAAAGTTTTTCCAAGCATGCAAAAGGGATTTCAACAGCAAAGCAAATCAAAAGCAGTTTCAGATGAATTTCAAGCCTGGACATGAAATCTGTTATCTGCTTGGAAAAAAAATAAAAGGTGAGTAACTCCAAATTTTAAAGGAAAATTTAAGTAGGATTTACATGCTAGCTTATCTGATAAAGTTTAAATATACATATGCCTTTGAAAATTTGTCCGAGTGTATGGGAATGTGATGCATGCTTACATATGGTTCTGACTGTTTACAGTTTAAGTTCAAATTGATAAAAAGTTCTTTTCCTTGATTGGGTTGATGTTATGATTTAGCATTTGTATGAAATTTGTCTATTATAAGATAAAGCAAATTTTAAAAATTTACATAAGTTGAATAAATTTTTGTATTGCCTAGAAACTTAAGTGACAGAGCTAAACTTTGTAAAGTGGGAAATTTAAATATCAAAAAACAATGTTTCAGGGTTGTATATCAAAACTCCATTCAAAATCATGAATTTTAAAACAAGAATTAAAATTTTTAATGATATATTTAAAGAGCAGTTTTAAGGTCACTGTATTTCACTTTTTTTGGTTAACATTGATAATGTTTGTGTTGGATTGGGTTGAAATCGCTTCTGGAGATGGAGTAATGATCAGGGATATTGGGAAAATTTGTGGATTGTGTTAAAATTCATTTTTGATGTTGAAATTGGGATTTTAAAATTAGAACCCTAGTTTTACTGGGTTAGGAAGAATCGATCTGTTCGGCAATTATAGTTGATCGAGTTCAACTATGTCTTGGGAAATGGAAGATGGTAGGTTGTCGAGTTATTCGCCAGAGTTGCAGAGGCAACGGTGATGGGAGGTGATGGGTTGAAGCGTTGACAGGTCGGGGTGGTGGGTTCTGTCTTGTTCCAGGTTTGCTTCAGGGTCCTCGAATTTGTTTTCGAATATGGATCAAAAGGATTGGTGTTTGGATGATCTGGGAAGTTGATCGGCGATAAGTGGATATCATCAGAGTTGATCGGTGACGGCTGCGTCGTGGGTGCATGTGCACAGAACAGTATAGTCATGATGGCGGTGATTGTTGGGTTACAGGGTTTTGGACCTCGTGATGTTCTCGGGGAAATTGAGTTATAACTCGAAGTAGATGATGAGTTTACTCGAAGTAATATATGGGTCGCTCGAGTTTGCATAGTTTCAGGTTTTACAAAACAATAACAGAACCTGTTCTGTTTTTTTTTTAATTTGAAGTAAAAATTTTAAATGCAAACTAAAATCTGAAACTAAGTTTGAACCTGGAATTGAATTTGAATTCAATTAGTTTAAATTTTGGATTTTGAAATAAATTTGAAATTTCTTTTAAACTCTAGCTTGATTTCAAATAAAACAGAAATAATATTCTGTTTTTAAATTTAAAGGTAAAGTTTAAATTGTAAGTTGAAGTTCAAACTAGGATTTTAAAATCTGTAAATTTGAATATTGATTTAAATTAGATTGTCTGAAGATTTGAATTATTTAAGTTTTTAAATTTAAATTTGGTTTTAAACTTATAGGTGTAAAAGTATATGTGAGTTTTGAATTTGAATGGGAAGTTTAAATTTTAATTTTTTTGAATTTAAATCTGAGTTTTAAATCTGGAAATAAAACTTAAACTTCAGTTTAAAATCAAATAAGTTTAAATCTAAATTATTTAATTACATTGAAAGATTAAATGATTTGAAGATTTATGGAGTAAGTTTTCAAGAATTTAAGTTTAAATCTGTAATTAAGGATCAGTCTGTATTTCAGTTTGAAATTTAAAAGTAATTTTTAAATTGATTTGAATTTAAATTGAATTGAAATTTAAATGCTTTTAAACTTATTTTATTAGTGGATGTTTCTTTTAACATATGTGATAATAAGATTTGAATTGTTTTAAAAAAAACCTTGTTTAAGTTTAAAATTTGTATTCAAATCTTAAATTTTAAAATGAATTTAATGGAGTTTAAAGCAAGTTTAAAAATAATTTGTTTTAAAATGCTTAATTAAGTAAGTAACGTTCATCTAAAAGATAAATGGAATATGATGAATTAGATTCATTAAATTATTAAAGTAATTAAGATGAATAGTTAATTATTTAATTAATTAGTAATGTGGATGATTAATTAAGTAATTAATAATTTTTAAGTTAATTAATTAAGACTTGATATTAATTAATTGAGGCTTATTAATCTATAATTAAGGATTGTTAATTAAATTTTAATTAATGATTAAGATTATTTAATCAAGTAATTAAGAATTAATTAAGATTGAAATTAACACTTAATTAATTAATAATTAGAGATTAATTAAATTGGTAATTAAATATTAATTAATTGTAATTAATAATGATTAATATAAGTTAATTTATTAATTAAGTAATTAATAATAGTTAATGAAGGTAATTAACTTAAGATTATTTAACAATTAATTAATGTGATTAATTTTTAATAATTAATTAAATTAATTAATTAATAATAATCACTTGTGAAATTGTTTACGTTTAATTACTTAATAGAAGTAATTAATGAATTAATTACTTGATGTAGTTAATTGGGTTAAAGTGATTTGTTTAGATTAATTAATTAAGTTTAATTAATTTAAACACTTGACGATTGATGAATAATTACTTTATGTAATTAATGGAAAGTAATTGATAATTACTGGATGTAATTAAAGATGTTTGATGATAAAAGTAATTTTGGATTTAATTACTTTGTAATAAATCAGGGAATTTATTGAGATAATTAATTAAGAGTAATTAATTTATGGAATAAGTAACTAAGGGTAGTTAATTACTGAATGTAGTTAATAAAGGGTTTAATTGGGTTAATAAATTAAGGAGCAATTTATTAATGGAGTAATTAAGTGAAGTTAATCACTGTTGTTATTAATCAAGGGTGATTAATAATTATGGTTAGTAATTAATTAATAAAGAAATTAAAAGATAATTACTGTATTAGGTTATGGATAATTAGTTTGTGAAATTAAATTAAGAGTTAATTACTCAAGTGTTATTTAAGGGATAAACAGAATGATATGGGAAGCCTTTGATTAATTGATATCCCTAATATGTGTTCGTGATGCTATGTGATAAGATATGTTTGATTTAAACTGTGAAGATGTGATTATCTATTGATGATGAATTATGACATCCTGTATTTAAAAGTTGAATTGTATTTCACTTGGATAATTTAAGTTAAAATGACATTGGGTTCGAAGAGACCGGAGTCGGGTATTAGTAAATACCCGAAACCACTTCGATTCATTATAGATTGATTTGAGGAATCAATAAGCTGGTTTGGATTGATTTAAGTGAATTAGACCATTTAATCTAAGTTGGCACTTAGAAATTGATGTGTGAATTAAGTAATGTTTATAACAACTTGTGAAGTTGTAAATCGATATAAGTTACCCCGGGTTTATATATGTTGTATGCTTTTGTATTTCATGTTAGATGGGTTTACTCACGCTGGTTTCCAGCCTGACCCGGGTGTTACTTTGATGTAATGCTCGGGTCAGACCGAGTATTACAGATTTTCAGGTAAGGACGTTCTGGAGCTCAGGAGGCGAGCTGGATGGTAGGGTCGTATGGAGAGTTTACTATATGATATTGTAGTATCTGGATATGATTGTTTTATCCAGTGATTATGTATATGTGTAACTCTGATGTATAAAGATATAAGTGTAATGATATAGTTCTACTTATAAAACAATTATTTATGTGATATTATATTTTATCCGCTGCGTATGTGAGATTGTGTGTTTCTTTTCTGTTCTTCTTCTATCTCTTTCTTCTTTCACTTTCTTCTTTTCACTAACTATCTGGAAATTTCGGGATCGAAATTTCGGGGCTGTTACACATTCCTTTTTTTCCAATTTATTTCTTATGAAAATTTTAACGTTTCTATTTATTTATTACATAAATCACAAGTTTGCATTCCTTTATACTATCTTATGAAAACAATATACATTTCTGATACTTTATTGCATTTATTGGAATCAAATTTCCAAATTTACTAGATACAACAAATTATAACCTTACAGTTATTTCAATTAATTGGGATTGCGCTAAATTAATTATTTATTAACTTACATTAACATAATTGCATTAATTTACATTAAGTTACAAATAAATCAATATATTATTTCACACGTAAATACACCGATCGCATTTGCTTATACTATATTCCCTTTAAAACTAAGTCATACATTTGAATTATTATATTAAATTGGAACGTTCATTCGAGTTCATAAATTATTAACTTGCAATAACGTATTTCCTTAACTTACATCCAATTATTGTTAACCATGTTTTATTTCATTAATCAATTCAATTTATATCCAGGTATAAACCTTTCACTACTTCATTTATTCCACTGATTTGCATTAACTCCATTCCATAATTCTACATCCAATTACTACCTAATAAGTTTACGTTTCTATTAATTTTCATTCACACTTCCGTTATTTTATATTACAATCATTAAACTAACGTTTATCATCAACACAAACATTATGAATACTTATCAACCTGCATCATCCTTATTACATAAATTTACGTTTTATCCCATTATAAATTAATGCACACATTATTTAATTCATATTTACATCCACTTCCGTATATAAATTTTGTAACCAAGTTATAACCTTTACATTGTTTCACTTATTGTAATTTCATCCAAGTTATTACAATAAATGTACATTTATCCAGTTGCAATTCATTTTAGTTATCATTTCATTAATACTATTTCCAATTTTATTGCTTTCAGTATTAATTACACAATCATATTAAACAACAAATTTTAGTGTTTTCCACTATTTCTTTATTGGGTTTCATTCCAATTGTCAAGAATAAATTTTATTTACCATTACAACATTTAATTTCTAACATTCGCACCAATATAAAATATAAGATTTCATTTCTTTCTATAATTAATTACAATATCTTATAAATTTAACCAATTTTAAATTTTCGAAATTTACGGGTCATTATACTTACAATCATAGCGGATTAAAATATAATATCAAATAATAACAGTTATACAAAGGAAAAAAACTGTATCCGTAAATTTACATTTTATACATCAGAGTTACAACCACTACACAACACTAGAAAGTTAAAATTAACTTGCTCCAAAGATACAACAATATATCACAGCGGAAACACTCCATACGTTCCTGCCATCCAGCTTTCCTCCTGGGCTCCAAAACGTCCTTACCTGAAAATCTGTTATACTCGGTCTGACCCGAGCATTACATCAAAGTAACACCCGGGTCAGGCTGGAAGCCAGCGTGAGTGAACCCATCTAACATGAAATTCTAATACATAAAAATATTTAAAACCCGGGGTAACTCGTACTCCTCTATAAGTTCACAATTTGTTATACTCAACACTTATTATATAAATCAATCCCTAAGTATCTTTATTAGTTTCAATGGTCCATATTATTCCATTCCTGCCTATTGATTTCACATATCAATCTACATAGAATTATTGTAAATTACAAATCGAAGTGGTTTCGGCTATTTACTGATACCCGACTCCGGTATTTTCGAATCCCATGTCATCTTAACCCAAATTATTCAAGTGAAAATAAATTCAATTTTAAATACAGGGTGCAAACTTCTACACAGCAATTTATCATTGATAGATAACCACATTATCATTGTTCAACCTAAACATATCATATCACATAGCATCACAATCACATACCAGGGATAACAAATAATCAAAGGCATTCAATATCATTCAATCCTCCATAAGCAAGGTTAACTAGTCATACCATTTCTAATCAATTTAAATGGATTAAATTAATTAGTTCAATCATCTTTAAATCCTGCTTACTCAACATTAATTAATTACAAACCAATTAATTAACCATCCTCTAATCATCATCTTTAATTACATTAAGTAATTAGCCTTTAATTACTTA
Organism: Allium cepa; assembly: GCA_030765085.1. NCBI lineage: Eukaryota > Viridiplantae > Streptophyta > Magnoliopsida > Asparagales > Amaryllidaceae > Allium > Allium cepa. Next base: position 391,733,719 of record CM060935.1, read on the forward strand.
ACCTTCCAAATTAATTAACCTTCCACCATTCACATTAATTAACCTTTAATTACTCTCATAAATTAACAATGATTTATTATGTTGATCCTTAATTAATTACTCTAATTAGTTATTCTATGATAACTTGCATTAATTACTTATCCTTTAATTAATCATATTCATTAATTAACTAATCCTTTAATTAATTTCGTTAATTAATCAATCCATTAACTAATTGCACTAAGTAATTAATCCTTAATTACTTCCATTAAGTAATTTTTATTAAATAAATCACATTTTGTAATTACGCATTAATTACTCTCCTTAATTAATAACGTTAAGTAATTATCCTTTAATTACTTTGATTAAGTAATTATCATTATTAATTACATTAAGTAACTTAACATTGTAGTTCTTCATTGTGAGACTTACTCGCTCAGATCTTCATAGTTTTTCCTGAGGAGGAGCTGGTTGTTGGACTTGCTTTCTCTGGTTGACAGTAGTTTCGATTTGGTAGTAGTAGAAGAAGCATAGAATTACAGCCGAGCTAGTAGCGAATCAAGAAATAATTTTGTTTCGGCCTCTCTTGCTGCCATTATCGTTTCTTGTTTTAGGTTTTTTTTTGAGATGAGTTAATGATGTAATTTGGAAATACTGTATTTCCTTAATTGCTTTGAGATCATTCTCGAAGCTTCTGATAATTGGGCTTATTTTAGTATTGTTTGGTAGGCTTTGAGACTTATTGTTTGTAGTTGGCTTAGCTTAGAACTGAAATTGCCTTTAGGCACTTGTAAATCTTTTTGCTTATAGTTTTTAATAGAAAATTTTGAAACCGCATTCAAAAAAAAAACCTTTTAATTAATTAACTTAATTAATAAATCATATTAATAAATGAATTCTTTAAATTGATTACACATATTAATTAACCATCCTTTATTACATTAAGTCATTTAAATAATCCTTTAAAACATTATATAATTGCTTTTAAAACAAATAATTTTAAACATTTTAAAACCCTGGAAACTTGTTTAAACAAGACAATGCTTTGTTTTTAGAACTTGGTTTATATTTTCTTTTAAAACTTATTTATTTGATAAACTTTTTAAAACAAGTTTTATTTAATATCAACAAAGGATAAATACTTTGGTACAGCCAGAGCCCAAACCACAATTTTCCCGAGATCGTTCCCGAGAAAATTCCTTCGCCCTTACGGAAACGTCGCTGATACACAGCGTGCACAAGCACGACTGATCGCTAGAATTCTGGCCATCGATACCACCGTCGACTAGACATTACTGATCGATCCTTTTATTTGAAACCAATTAGAGATTAAATTTAATTAATTTACCTATATAATCATTTCAAATAAACAATTTAAGTTCAAAACCTACTTGACTCCTGAATTAAATTTAGAAACTAGTTCAAAATCCCATATAAAATCACTTGAGATATTTAAGATTCAAATTCCCCTTACCCCTCTCTTCTCTACTAATATTAACTTCCTTCTATTGGCCCATTTACCTTCAGCCCAAACGTCTTTCGGCCTGCCCTTCTTCCACTATTCATCTTCTTCTTCTACTAGCTTCCTACACGAAATTGCAGTGAACCCGTGCACATGCACGAGCCATTCATACCACTACTCGACAAACGGACTTCACCATCTTGTCGCTCGACTTGTGCTCGACGATTCCCTCACCATCTTGGACCGGTTGAACCCCCCGCCAAATCCATGTGAAACCCGACCCTCCCCCAAAGCTACAGGAATCGCGTTCTACAATATCATCGATCAACACCAAAAATTCAACCCTCGAAGCTCTCTCTGTCGCGATCGACATCGTATACTCCGATTTCCCTATAACCCAACGAACCAAAAACAAAATCAAAACGTAATTTCAAGCTTTGAAAATCATCGACATGGATTTGTGTTGAAACTTCCTTAAAAATAATACATCATCATACGAATTCAACGACGCTAACGGCATCGAGCGATTCCAAGCGGTTTGAGAGATAGGCTTTTACAAGGTTTTATACATTTTCAACTACTATCGGTTTTCCGATGAATTCTCCGTCGATTCTCGACGGAACACTATACCGCTATTTAAAAAAAAAACTACAGATGACAACGAACAATTTCCGTTCAGGTCACTTAAATCAATTTGAATCATATGGGAAGATATTGATTTTCGAAGTTCAAAAATCCTATTTTTGCATTTACTGTAAGATATGAATTTACAATTTCATTCTTTCTACTTTAATCCCTTCTCATACATGTTTAAAACTCTTACTAGCAACTTGTACAACTAGATTCACATCCAATTCAACTTGTATTGATCATTGCACTCAACTAGATCATAAAATGAAACTATAGACTTTAACAGGGAAACACAAACTATTCTGTCATCAAACAGAGAAGAGAATACTCACTGCATTTGAATCAGAGGATAAAGCTTTTTTAAAACTGGACATATCAATTATCTAGAACTAGATTTGAGAAAATCTGCAACTTGATTTTGGTTTGAGTCCACTGCTTAATGTTTGAATTTGTTTAATCTTTGAATTAGCTTGCTTTGCTTGATCAAGCAGAAACACTAAAAGCTTTTTTTTTTAATTTTGATTTTATTTTCAGTTTGGTTTCTGGTTTTGGCTTTTGGAAGAAGAAAAGAGGATTGTAAAAACTATTAGCTGAAATTGAATGGCCAGGTTTCTTCTAAAACATATAATTAAATTTTAAAGAATAATATTTGCCACTTGTAAATTTTTATGTTACTAAGTTTACACATGTATTTTGCATGTTAGTATTGTCTTAAAAATGTCCAAAAGCAAAGTTTAAATAATTTCTTATGTTTTCTATATAAATTTATGTATTATATGTTTTTATATGTATTATGTATATATTTTTAAATTTGTATATAAACCACATTTAGTGCATGTATAAAAGGAAAGTATTTTTAAAGCTTCTATTAAAACTTATTCAAATTTTAAAATATTATATCTTTAGGGTTTTGAAAATATATGATTAACTTTTGTTAGCTTTGAAAATTATTATATTGAATTTAAACCATAACTAACCATTTATATATATATATATATGTACATTATAATAGAAACATATTTATTTATTTTTGAAAATATAAATTTTGCCAAATTAAATTATTATATTAGTATGTTTACTGTGATTATATATTCACAAGGGATTTGTATATGTATATACTTAAGATTTCAACATTATAGAGTTTGCATATACCTATTTATATATATTTGCTAATTTACTATAAGATTTGTCATTCTCAGATATTTATATTTCAACAATTATTATAGCTCAAATCCATATATATACATCCAGACACTTTAATTATCAGAATACTATTCGTTCAACTTATAAATCAGTGTTTTAATAGTCACAATCAGTTAATTATCAATTATCAGATGTCCGAAAATCTGGGTTATCACATTTATTCACAAAGAATAATTGAATAATTGTCAACATGACGTACTATACCACCGTATGTTACTCACTCATTTATTCAGTCCTAAATCATATGCATCTCCAATAATATTCTATACAGCACGTCTATTGAATAACCAAAGTAATAATACCAAAAATCTCATACCATATGGTTTTATAACACCATTTATTCAAATTCCTCATCACACTGACTGGTAATTTACCATCCAAGATTATAAAAGAGCCATAATTGTATAAAATATTTGTTTACTTTTAATGTGTTCTTTAATTTTAACAAAATAAACTTCTTTTTATTCCTTTGTGATTGAACTTCCACATTTTCAACCTTCTTTATTAATTCAATATATATATATATATAATCATGAAGTTGCATTTTCATTTACTTACAAGCACTAAAAAAAATTTCAAACACATTTTGAGCTATGTATAAATCCTAAGGCTTGAAATCAATTTATTATATGCTACTTTAAATAATTAGCATCCATTATCAATTTCTATTTTCCCATATTCAGGCCTTTTTTGATTAATTAAATCTTATTTTAATTGCTTCTCAACTATAGTTTGTTACACTTTTCCCACCCTTATTCTTAAAAACTCTATGTAAGATCCCACAATGATCAATGTTATGTACAAATAGACGATGACAAAAATAAGTACCTTTGAAAACTAAATGTAAGTTTCAAATTTAAGTCACAAATTTTTAGGATGCTCATTTTTTTATTACATAGAAAGAAAAAGTATGGACTACGCCTTCTAATTAACATCTAAAGGTCCTAATATTTCAAAATACCATCAAGTTTAACCACCTCTTAATATCTCTCATACATGGAAATTAAGTTTATTTCGCCATTATTTCATAAAGATGATATTAGTATATCTTATGAGTGTTCCTAATAGCTTAAGGGCAACATAATTCCAAATGCAAATAACCATTTAAGAAATCATAATTTGATTATTCAAGCCTATGTACCTTAGGATTTTTGTATTTTTACTGAAATGGTTGAAGTTGTAAAATGTTTAGGAGTAATCATGCTATAAACTAAACGCGACAGTAATAAGTTGGTTTGAAAATTATACAAATACCAACAAGTAGTTAAAATCATTGATCTTTTTATTATTATGCGCACATCCACTTTCTATATTTTAGAAAATTAAAATCATTAAATTATGCAAACTACCACCAAACAGTTATATATTTAGGCAATATTATGCACAATGTCCACTATCTATATTTACATAGAAATTAAAATAAAATCATTAATCACTTAGCTCAAAAAGTAAGAGCCCAATAACTATAACATGCTTTATTGTAAACTTTATCAAATAGAGCTATATTTACATATTTACTATAACGACCCTGACTCGACCTTCGAAAATCGGCATCCAAATACATCACCTGTATCTGAATGCCGTAGATTTAAATGTTGAATCTGGTTCGTCGGAGCTTATAACACATTAAGTACAACAACACAGCAGAAGAAAAAAATACATATCATTGATCCAATAATGGATACAATATCTGATTCATTATGATACAACAAATGCCCAACACTATCAGAGCCAAAAATGCACAACAACGAAAACATTGCAGCAGAAAGATAGCACCAACATAGACTCCAAAAGAATCCAACATCCATACAGCAACTCCATCACCAATGCTTCGAAACCAAATAGCTCAACCCAAAAGCTTCGAAGACTCCAATCCAATAAGCTTGAACCGCCAACAATGCGATCACCAAACACAGATTCCAAAGATTGCCAAAAACTATATCTACTAGCTGATTATCTGAAAATATGACTCTAGGCTCCCCGTGTGGAAAATTGTGGGCACCTAGAGTTTAGATAAGAGAACAATAAATTCTAGGTCAGACATGGGACTAATGTGAGCAAACAAAAACAGTTTATCTTGAACAAAAGAAAACAAAGAGGAAATAAAAGAAATCCACAATGCTTTTTGGAAAATGAAACTACCATAAGGCCTTCCCGCACACACACAATGCAAACGCACAATTGGAGGAGTTTTCTCCTCATGATAGCCAAACATGCTTGATACGCGAAAATCCTTTTGATATTATTATTATTAGTGCATGGTGCAGAAAACATTTGCAAGTATAACATTAATCTTAGCCAGCATACATACCATTATAGTATGCCTACTATAGCTACCATGTTAAATGGCAGGTTCTACAACTAAAACCGTACAAGGCACATATTGGATGATTGGATTTCCAACAAATGCTCAGGCTAAGGAACTTCCTACACCACAAGGATACGCCTCTTGAGGGACGCCCCGAGAACCTAACTGATCTCTGCCACCCCCCAGTCATTACCGACCTTTATCCCGAGATTCACCAACAAATAGCAATAACCACATAGGTTAAATATCTTGGCTCCATACCATGATACCACCTTTTCCAGAAGGAAATGGACATACCCTAAAGGGCATGACCCTCATAACATTGCCGCATCATTCATGTTTCGACCATTTTTGGAGTGTGAGGTTCTGATGAGGTCTCGTCCACAAAGCTATGCTTTTCACAAAAGCCATGCTTTGATCAACAAATGATCAGCGACACTCAGCATGCCACATTACCAAATTGGGAATGTATCACAGAAGGGTGTTAAGCTAATAGAATAAATTCTCCGCCACCAAGCAGAAATGTATTTGATAGAGACCAGCTTTCCATCTCAAAGTGTAATGTCAGACATATATCCATACAAGTGTGTTCCGGGTTCGAACAGAACCGAAGGCACTTCAAAAGAAGCCCTTGCAAATCCGGGTTTTCACAATCCCAATCGGACTCCCCATCACATATGGAGATCTCTATACCGTATCTACTCAGTGTAGAGTCATTCGACAAGTAATCCTTTCGTTTTCGAAAATACCTGGTCTTCACCACCGGTCTTCAAATGCTATCCCTTTCGTTGTATCACTATTCAGAATGGTTTATATGACAAAAAGTCCTCCACCAGCTAAATCGAATAATGAACGCTAAATTTTAAAATCATATGGATATAGTAGGATCTTAGTTAAGTCACACTTTTATCCCAAAACCTTTTTTTCAAATGGTTTAAACACATTTTCACTTAAATCTTTTTAAAAAAAGATTCACCTTTTTTTAAAATCCACTTCAATTCAAAACCAAGGATCATCAATATTTCACAAAGATTCATTCATAACTTTCAACATAATTTCCATTTCAAATCTTTTATACAAAAGATACACCTTTACGATCTTCTTTGATTTGAAAACAAAGTTCATAAATCTTTAACAAAGATTCATTCATAACTTTCAAAACAATTTCCGTTTCAAAACTTGAAATCCTTTTAACAAAAACTAGAAGTTCTTCCTTTATATGAAAGCAATTATCATTTGAAAACAAATACTTTTCATTTCGGAAAAATCCGATCAAATATGCACAAGTTATAGCCTTTGAAGTATAAACTTGTTTTAAATTTAAATTCCCAAATTAATACTTTTAAAATGGTTTAAAATCCATATAAATTATTGTATAACTTGTATACCCTTTCAAACCATAGTTTCTAAAATAATTTCAAAACAAGACATAATATATTCAACTAAATTTAAATATCAAAACTTCCCTTTTCAAAAGTTTTTCATATTCAATTCAATTCCATTTCAAAAACCATTTTGATTCAAAATTCAACTTTTAAATTCAAAATATCCGTGACTTAACCGATTACTCATGAAATCCATATTTGTGTGTGTGCGGTGTATTCCAGAGGTCTTACACACAACAATATAATATCATCAATCATCACAATCCAAGCACAGCAATATTAATAAGCGGTATAATCCTATAACGCTTATCTTCATTCACAAATTCACAAATTCATAGATAAATATGTAAATTCATTACAGATAAATAAATCCAGTTCACAGCTCAATCACAACATAGAACAACACACATCAGGTATATCAAACAATTCAAAGCATTCAATACAATCCAAACATCCATAAGTAAGATCAATTAATATCTGATTAATTTAAATCAGATTAATTACTTATGAATAAATTACTAATCCGGGTTAATTAACATTAATTACAAACCTTTAATTAATTATCCTTTAATCATTTATTAATTAAACTTAATTAACCTTTAAAATTAATTAATCAACCTTTAACTAATAATTAATCAATCTTTAATTAATAATTAATCAATCTCAATTAATAAATCAATCAACCTATAATCATTAAATAGTTAACCTTTAATTATTTAATTATTCATTAATTAATTATCCTCAATTAATTACATTAATTAATTAACCCTTGATTAATTACCATTTAATTAATTATCCTTAATTAATTACAAAAAGTGGTTATCCTTAATCACTTATATTAATAAATCACATATTAATTACATTGAGTAATTTCCTTTAATCACTTGATTAATCAACTTTAATCATTAATTAATTACTTTTAGTTAAGTAATTATCTTTTAGTAATAATTACCTTTAGTTAATTTATCACATTAGTTATCCTTTAATTAATTATCCTTTAATCATACTTTTATTAACCTTTAATTAATTAATTAATTAGCCTTAAATCATTAAAATAATTAACCTTTAGTTATTTAATTATCCTTTAATTACTTTCATTAAGAATAATCTTTAGGTCATTAATTACACTTAATTTCCTTCATTATGTAATTATCCTTTAATCACTTTAATTAAATTAAACCCTCAATTAACTTAGGATAAACCATTTAGCTTAATTATTTAATTGTATTCAAGTTTATTTAATAAACCTTTTGTATTAATTATCATTAATACATAGATCAACTAAAGACATTTAAGTTAATCAAAAATTGAAATCATTTCAATTCCCTAATTATTTATATAATTATAATATTAAATTTACTTAAAATAAACTTTTAAAATAAAGGGTGTAACGACCCGCCTTTCATTCCACAGAAAGACGCATCATCAATAAGAATGAAAGAGGTAGAAATAGAATAGATAGAAGAAAGAACAAAAAAAATATCAGAATCTCACAGCGGAAACGGAACAAATATAATATATCACATAGGTATTTCATTGTCAATACATCAGAGTTACACAGATTACAACGACATTTCACATTAGACAGTTATAAAGTTCTGTCTAATCTATTACATTTCGAGGTACAACAGGCAAAGATTTCAACACAGCGGAAATAGATAGATATAGCTACGTCTGGACTCCAGCTCCATGCTATCCAATATTCGTCAAGCAAAACCTGATCACTTGGCTATTCATAAAAATTTGAGTACCCAAGAGTTTAAGAAAAATAGAAATAAAATCCGGGTCAGACATGGGTCTGGTGTGATTGAACAGTTAAACTGTTTAACTTGGAAAATCTTTGAAAGAAAAGGTATCTCGTAAGACTCTCCGACAATTAATACGGATAAGTTTTTTCCTTATGATAACCAAAACATTTGATAGGAAATCTAGTTATATTATAATAGGGTCTAGGGGTTTTAAATAAATATTCAAATCGTTGAAATTATTACATGATTAAATTCCAGCATACTAGCCACAAAGTGGGTTATACAATCAAGTCCAATGGCACTTATTGGAGATTGGATTTCCATGCAATGGCAGAGCTACTGGGGTACCACCCGTCACAGTACGTGGCCTAGATCAAAGTACCGAGGATCCACCCTAAATCCCCTGCAACACAAGACCGGAACCATCCCTTACTGGACAGTCCCAAATAAGACAACCCCGTAATTGGCTGCAGACCAACTGCCCACTAAGCCAAATAAAAAGTGTCCTATAGACAGGGGAAGCTCTTATCCTACTTGAGCGCGACTCACTTAGCCTTGCTGCATCTCCCCTATTCTAGACATTCCCGGTTGATGAGGCTTGAGGCTACGATTACGTTTATAGAACACATCTATCTTAGAATGCTCATCGTCCACCTGACGATGTTCTGAAAGCATTCAATCCACATAAATTCGTTCCGGATTCGAACGAAACCGAAGGCATTATCTCGTTACACTCATTTTGGAATCACCCTCAGAGTTAATGACAATAATCCTCGCACTGTGAAACTCCGTCTCATCTTTGCATTGAGATGTCACGACCTATCGTTTGACTTGGATCGATGTTGTTTTCGGATAATCAAATTTGATACCCGATCCCGGTCTCATCGAAATCCAAACATATCTTAAAGGTCAAGATGTTTTAAAGTTAAACAATTCAGTTCAGTTCAATACTTTGAATTCACATAGCATTTAACATAGATAAATATCACACATTTATCACTGATATATCCAATATCACATCACAAAATATCACAGAATATCATCCAATAGATATAAACCAATCCAGACATTCTACAAACAATCATCCACAAACATGAATTATTAATCCATGTTATAATTAATTTAATTTATTTAAATTAAATTAATTACTTAAGAATTAATCACCTAATCTTGCTCAGTTTATCTGTAATGCCCCACCCCGAGACCCACTTTAGTTAAGAGAATTAATGAGTAATTCTGTCTACTAAAGCGGAGAATAGGGCTGGTTAAGGGCGACCATCTATAACTTTGTCTTAAACATCTACTGAATACGTCGATAAATGCACTATGATTTTTCTTTTCTATCTCAATGGATCGACATACACAGTAAATGCTTAATCCAAAACTATAGGTGGCTAACGGATCTATCAGAACAAAATACCATAACTAAATGTAAAGCACATCACAGAACAGTAATCAACATCATTTATATACATATACACCGATACATGTTTAGTATAATACAATATGAATACAATAAAGGTGGTATTCGATCACACTATATACATGGAATCGAATATAAATACATCAGAGTCAAGCGGAAAAAAATATAAACCACAAAAGTGCTAGGATGATATCCAAGCACATGCATCAAAGCAAAGTCCCGTAACTGATAGCTAACCTGAAAAAACTCGGTCTGACCCGAGTGATAAACACACAGGTCAGGCAACTGAATCTTATCGTTAGAAAGGAATACGATAAGGTAAAGAGAAGAGCTTCGCAACGGGATAACATAAGTAGGTATGAACATATAGTGTTGATGTCAAGTAATTTCACTATGTTTGTATGGTGGTTTGCATATACATATACTTGGGTTAATCTGAAGGAATTCATGTATATGATATAAGGAAAAACATTCAAACATTATCCATGAATAAATAAATCTCTCAAGTCGTACATAAACCCCAAGTATAAATCCATAAAATTCGAAATCACCAAAATCCTCAAAGAAATCATATTTGCCTTACTTACATCTATAAGGCTAGGTAAACACATCAAAAATGGTGAAATTGAAATCATCATAACTCATAAAAGAAATCTCATATTTGCCAATTGTTACATGCAAAAGCATGTTGCACGTGTTATTTACCAGTACTGTTCACCATCATGGTACCATATCTACCTCTCGACCGGAATCCTCATCTCGAATTAATCCGTTCTATGACGTCATCTATATTCTCCCCGAACACCCGCCATCAAAAGTGATTGGAGCACCTCACTCCAATCGGTGTCCGCTGAGTCCCCGCCATCAAAAGTGATCGGGTCAAGTATTACTTAACCCGATCGGGACTCCAAGTACTGGTAGTTCTCCTAGAATGTGTCAACAACTCTCGGATAGTAACCCGGAAAGTGGTAACGTATGTCCCATACCATACGCTCTCACTTAGCGGTTTTCTAGCCGCTAGTTCGTGCCACACTAAGAAATCATCAACATCATCAAAAGAATCGCCTCATGTCATCGGCGTATGGTATAAGATGCTAAACTCGTCTCATCTCATTGACGAGTAGAAATTCCATAAAATCATCAAACTCATCAAATACCATCAAAATCTTGCCTCATATCATCGGCAAGTATATCTCCATCAATATAGTCCTAATCTCGTATGTACTCCCGAATAGGAGATCTCGGACTATACGTATTAGCCAAAAGGACTAATATAATCTCAATCTCATACCACAATGTAGTTAACATCAAGGAGGAAATCAAACGATTCCTCAAAATCGTTTCGATCGTACAAGTCCGAAATTAACCGATAAACTAAATACACAAGTCCCATACATTGCGGATTTACTAAATCGTTTAATTTATTTTCTTATACGTCCGAAAAAGCATAAAGATGATGAAATTTAATAAGTTATAACATAAAATAATTTTCTAGAAAAGGATAAATAAATAAATTTCATAATAAAGTTTTGCAAAAGAATGCAAATGAAATCGTCAAAATCGGACAATTATATCAAAATTTGGGGCTATCCATGACAGCCCAACAATGAAAACATCAATTCTCCACCATGCAAACTTCGAAATTCCATGAAGCAAACATAAAATTTGTGTTCTACAGTCTAAGGTTTTCAAAACTTCAAAAATTTTGATATTCCGTTCAGTAACGAATAAGTTACGAGCGAAATACCACTAGAAAAGAAAATTTACGCACTGGCTATTAACTCAGTCCAATGACAAAAATGTCTATTTTTCACTATGAAGACTTCCAGATCATTCAAAAGCTAAAACATAAAAGTTGTAGCATATTTCCTATGAATTCCAGAACATCTTGAATTTCAAGATTCTGATTAATGACCTGAAAGTTATGATCGAAATACTACATAAAAAAAAATTATGTGCACTGCTTATTAACACTGAACAGCAATGAAAAAGTCGATTTTTCACTAGATAGGCTTCAAAATCATTCAAAACTGAAAACATAAAAGTTGTGGTATATTTCACAAGGATTTCAGAACATCCATGATTTCGAAATTCCAATTAGAAACGCAAAAGTTATGCTGAAAACACTATTCAGCCAAATATATTTCCTGTGCAAAAACGCTTTCGGTTTAGCAAATTTTACAGCAAATACAGGGGTCCAATAGAACTCGAAACTTGATAAAATTAGACATGAATAAACTAGACACAATATGCTTCAAAATGATACAAAATTCACCTCAATCCGGCTTCGGATGAGGGAGATATAAGCATTCAAAGATGAGGTATTTCAGACATCAACAATTAAGAACAGAGATGAAACTTGAACATATAGAGCCAAATTTTCCAAGCATGAGCCAATTTAGTTGCTGTAAGTTTTAAACTTACCTTTTGCAGCGAAAAGAGGAGATTATGAAGCAAAGATTGGAGCAAATATGAGGTCTTTAGCAAGGAAGAGGAGCTCTAGCACCTGCAGAAACTAGAAAAAGAGGCATGCAAAGAAGAAAAATTACAAAACAAGAATTACAGTAAACAAATATGGATTTCTCCTCAAATTCAAGATAGAGAAGGATGGAGATTACCTTCTTGTTGAATTAGACCAGAAATTCTATTGATTTAGGAAAGAATTTGTTAATTATGGCTAAGTTTTTAGAAGGCAGCCATTATTTCTAATTTTTGAGCTTCTTAATTGTTTTCAGGAAGAAGATGAAAATGAACGAAGAGGAAACTGTACGTACTATTTCCAGAAGTTTCTATTGGGCTAAATGGGTACAAAATAATTCCTATTAGGACTTATATTAATGTTTGTTTGTGTAGTTTATTTATGTACAAACTTCTTTTATCCATATGTTACACGATTTAAATCCGATTTTAACAATTTTGAGTGCGTTGGATTCGTCTTAACATCTAGATTCCAATAAAATATTAAATCACAATTTCAGTAAAAAAAAATTTATCATTTATTAACCAATTTAGCCAATTTTTCTCCATTATTGCAAAATAATTGCAAATTCGATACAATTGGTTAAATTAAAATATATTATGCACCCAAAAATAAAGCAAATACATGTTTTAACATTACTTAAGCATTTCTCACAATTTTAATTATAGTTATCATGATTAATTATTTTATTAACTCATTCTTATATATATTTAATTAATAAAATGACAATATTGGCAAACAAGCACAATATTGTACAAATTATCAATTTAATCAAATGTAGTCAATTAACTACATTCAAATTCATGAAATAACGAAGAAACTTTATTTAACTCATGTCCATCATGTTTATACAAAAAGAAAATTATTTTTCTTCTTATTCCCCACATTTTATTTTACAATAAAATGTATTATTGGTTTTAAATTACCAATATGATTTCCCCAACCCAAACAAAATTCCATTAATTATTCCAAATCACTCCAACCATCAAAATGAAGTGATTAATTTATTTTGTTACAATTCATTAGCCTAAAATTCAAATTCATTATTCATATGATGATTAAACATTTATTTAACAATTTTCTTTGTATTTAACAAAGAAAAGATGCAATTTGACAATAAATTACATTATCGCCAAATCGTACATGTTAATGAATATGGTTGCATCTCTATATTCAAAATTCATGAAATAAAGGAACAACTTTATCTCACACATATGTTTATTACTATTAATACAATAAAATCTTTCTACTTTTATTTTCCCTTTTATTTTACAATAAAAGGAGAATATTGGAATAAATTGCCAATATTCCTTTAGTGCTCTTACTAAATTCCATCAGTGACAATTTCCAACTCAAAGATCACAATTAAGTTGTTTATTTCATCTTTCCTTCATCTTAAATTTGCTTCAATTATTTAATTTGAAATAAACCTTATTCTATGTTGTTCTCCCAAAATTTATTCATATTATATGGTTTATTCCAAATAAACAATATAATTCATCATTTTCTTCCAATTAATTCAATTAATTCCAATATTAAATTATAATATTCATTATAATTTAATATTTACGGTAATCTCCAACCAGGGTTGTTACATTATCATTAATTAATTACAACCTATTTAATTAATCACTCCTTGATTACCTTATCAATCAATTAATTAATCATTAATCACAGACTAATTATTCTTTAATTATCAATTAATAAACCATAATTATTAACTAATATCCTTCAATACAAAGTAATCAATCCTTAATTACTTTTATAATCAATTAATTAACCTTTAATTAACTGATTAATTATCCATTAACTATTAATTAATAACCTTAATTATAAATCATTATCTCTCAATACAAATTAATGAATCCATAATTATTCTTATGATTAATTAATTAATCATTAATTAACTAATTAATTATCCATTAACTTTTAATTAATAAACCTTAGTTATTAATTAACAACCTTAATTACAAATTAATTAATCCTTAATCACCAGTTTATTAATCCTTAATTAAAAATTAATCAATTCTTAATTATCAGTTAATCAATCCTTAATTAATCTTTATTTACAGATTAATTATCCTTTAATTATTAATTAATAAAACCCAATTATAAATTAATAAAACCTACAAAATTAAGTACTTCTTAATTTCTAGTTAATTAATCTTTAATTACTTAATTAACTACTCTCTAATTACTTAATTAATCAATCTTAATTACTTAATTTATTAATTCTTAAATTACACTTAATTACTCAATTAATTAATTTCTAATCATTAATTAATTATCTAATTAATAATCTTTAATTACAATTAATTAAACCTTAACTAATTAACTTATAACCCTTAAGTTATTTATTAATTAAATAAATTAATCACACTTAATTAATTACTTAAATAATCCTTTATAATTAATTAATAATATTAATTAATTATACTTATTTTCCTTAATTAACTTAATTAATCTCAAGACATTAAAACCTTAATTATCTTAAGATAAAACATTATCTTATTAATGCCTTTATTAACATTAACATATTTAAACCATTTTATCTTCATAATTAACAATACTTAACTAAATCATTAATTAAGTTTCAAAAATAAAATAATCATTTATTCTAACAAATTAAAATTAATAAATTATAACTTCTTTAAAATACTTAAAACATTTAACAAATAATAGTTTTAAAACTAGTTTCAATTTAAATTTAAAAACTTGCTTTTATAAAAAAACCTTTAAATTTCATTTCTAATTTAAGTTTAAAATAACTTAAAATTTCACTTAACAATATTTCAATTAAATTAATTTCAAAACTTCTTAACCAATCTTAAAGAAAACAATTATTATATATAAAGTAATTTATATAAGAAAAGTTTAAACAAATTTTAAAATTTTAAATTTCAAAAACAATATTTTAAAACTTTTCTTAAAAATTAGGTTTAAAAGTCTGCTTCGGGTTGAACCCGAGTATCACTCGAGAGCTTCCTCGACTTTCTCTTTTCATCTTCCAATTTCAAAAAAAACATAGCTTATTTCTAAGTTTAAAAACTTGCAGGCCTAACACCCACAAACCCCTTGAGTACAAACTCGAGTCACTACACCTAAACATGATCTCACCTTCAAGTCAAAAACCCATCCCAAATAACAGTCACCAATACACCTCTGTGCACCTGCACAGTTGACTACGACGGCGGTGACCACCTCCGATAACATCGGCACACCGACCATCACCCTAGCATCAGTTCCCGATCATCCAAGCACTCGCACAAGCCACAGATCGAAATCGAGAAATGCAGATGAACCAGAAAACCCAACCATCGCTAGAAATCCCCTCGTCTAAATGATTTCGACCACTAGAGTCGCTACAACCCCGACCACGTAATCTCCGACCATCCACGAACCTATCCCCCTTAGTCCCACCGAACTCGATACAACAGAGAGGCGGCAGTGTTCCATTTACCCAGCTTGACACAAATTAGGGTTCTGAACCCATCTCGACCACCATCGATGCCACGGTGAAATATTCACCTCCCCGCCATTTTTGCCATACTCCTTGAACCTTCCCTACCTCCAGCAAAGTTCCCGATCACACAAAATCCCTCGGTCATCAACAAATGCTCAAAATCCAAATTCCAGTCATCACTGAATTGCACTCTCGATACCAAATTTAAAATTGTAATTTTCTTCTTAAAAATCATATTTTCCAATATATATTCAAGCTATGAACCTAAATCAGTAATCCATGATGATGGATTTTAACCTATTTTTAAGTCTTCTATTCTTCTTGTTGTTTTCCACATAATCACAAGTTTATCTTACTTAAATAAAATTGTCAATCCTTAATCTATGCTTTAACAAACAGGTTTTGTTTGAAACCCAGATCCTAACAATGATTCATTAAAAAGTTATTGAATTTTGATTTTTATTTTAAACTATGTAACATGGAAACTGATAAGACTAACATGCACAGTTCAAACATAGACTAATCATATAGCACACTTGTATATACATATGCAAAGCATCACTTATCTTAGAATTATGCAAGCACATATTTATATTTACTTAAACTTTTTAAATAAAAAAGTTTACTCACTTGTTAGAGTTTGGAGCAGAGATTCAAAAACCGAAAAACTTGAAAAGCTTTGAAACTGGAATGCTTGAAAAACTGGAAACTTTGAATTGCTTTAAGACTTGATTGATGCATGTTGAAGCTTGATTATTTACAGGCTTTGATTTCAGGTTGCATGCTTCATAATCTTTGATGTAGGCTTGCTTACAGATTTGAAAGAAAATGTCTATAGGCTTGAGGATAAAATAGTTTACAGGGTTTTGATTTTTGGTTTTAGGAATTTTGCAGGCTTTTGGAAAAATTTGTTACAGGGTTTGAGTTTGATCTTTTTTGAATATTGACATATTTGAGTTACAGGGATTTGATTCATTTCTGGTTGAGATTTGTAGATTTGGAAAATGTTTGCAGTGTTTTTTATTTTGGTTTGAGAATGGTTACAGGTTTTAGTTTGATCCGAGATTTTCTTTAAATTGGTTTTACAGGTTTGCTCCTTGTTTGAAAAGAGAAAATGGAAAAAGAAATGAAGAAGAAGATGGATGTTTATGTAATGTTTATTTTGATTTATTAAAATTAAAGAAAAAGAAAATAAAAGAATGACACTTGTTAAATTCAACCAACATTTGTCAATTTAAATGCTAATTATCTTACACATGTATTTAACATGGTTTTAAAGGCTACACTTGTAATTATTCCATTTTTATTTATTTTTAGAAGATTTTAAAAGCTTTTATATTAATTTTTCCAAATTAATAAATACCTTCTAAATTAATAAATGCTTTTCTAAATTTATATTAATAAAAATCTTTAAAATAAAATAAAATAAAACCAATTATAGTCTAAATTAAATCATATAAAATATATTTAATCCATTTTTAAATGTAAATATAAAGCTTTTATATTTATTTTACAATTTAATGAACACTATCTTAATTTATATAAATAAATTCTTTTAAGGAAAACAAATCTTATTTTAAAAAAAACTTATTTATATATTTTTATATCCAAAATAATTTTAAGATATTTATCTTTTAAATTCAAATTTAAGTCTAAATTCAAATTCAAATACAATTTAAAATCTAATTTAAAATCAGTTCAAATATATATATATTAATTTTAAACAAACACAAATTAAATTTGAAAATAATAACTTTATTTAAAAATTTATTTTAAAACCAACTCAAATATATATATATATATATATATATATTTAAACAAACCCCTTATTAACTTTGGAAAAATTAAATTCTAACTTTAAAGTTAACTTAAATAAATATGTATACATATACATTTAAACAACACCTATTAAATTTGTAAATAATTATCCCATTTAAAATCCTTTTATAACTATATTTAAAAACATCTTACTATATTGTTTAAAATAACAATTTTTAGCAATTTTGAATAATAAATAAAGGAGATTATCACATTTTAAATTCCTTGAAATTCCGAGATATCACATTCCTTCCCCCTTAAAACAATTTTGTCCCCAAAATTTAAAACAAAGATAATCCAAAAAAAAAAATTATTTCATTTTAGCCATCCAAGCATCCATATCAACCATACATTATCAACCAAACAAACAATTTCATCCAAACAACCAATTTATTCGAACAAACAATTCATTCAGACAAACAACTCTAGCCATCCGGACACAGATCTGGGTAAGCCTTCCTAAAACTATCCCTAGTTTCTCAAGACAAATTCTGGCACCCCCACTCTATAGAACCTTAACTAGCTATACCATTACGATCCAGAGCCTCCTCTCACCCCGATCCATAAATCTGAACCAAATATAAGACCACACTTAAAAACCAGCTCAACTACCAGATCCTACTGAACTGCAGATCCCAACTAAGATGGATCATTCACGTATTTCCTCTGACGAGATACATGAAAAACATTGTGAATTCTAGCCATCTGGACTGGCAATTCAATCCTATAGACCATGATCACTAATTCTCTCGAGCACTCGGAACAGACCAATATACCTTGGGGCAAGTTTTCCCGTCTTTCCAAATCTTATCGCTCCTTTATATCGGGAAACTTTGAAAAAGACTAAATTTTCAATCTCAAATTCCAATTGTCTTTGTCTCTTGTTTGCATATCTCTCTGGTGATCATGCACTGCTCTCAAACACTTCTAGATAAGCTCTACCTTCGCAGATGCCTCATGGATCAAAATAGGACCAAGAACAAGACGATCTCTTGACTCTACCCAACAGAATGGGAATCTACAAGGTCGTCCATACAAAACTCCACAGGGTGCCATCTAAATACTCACCTGATAACTGTACGAGAATTCCACTAAGTACAGATGGTCCTCCCAAAATCCATCAAACTCCAAAACACAAGCCCTTAGCACATCCTTAAAAATTCTATTCAGCCTTTCTGTTTGACCATCGATCTTGGAATGATAGGCTGAACTCAAATTCAATCTCGAACCCAAAGCTGATTTCAAAACCTCCTAAAATTCGCTGGTGAAGATAGGATCACGATCGCTAACAATGCTGACAGAACACCAAGTAGTCGGACGAACTCCTTCAAAAAAAACTCAGCCAAGATGCTGTAGCACGGTTGCCTTAACCAAAATAAAATGGTCACTCTTGGTCAACCGATCTACAATTACCCATATTCCTCCATTTCCATCTTTGGTCCTTGGCTAACTGTCAATGAAATCCAAAGAAATCACTTTCCACTTCCATTTTGAAACTTCCAAAGGCTGCAACAAACCTGTGGCCATCTGTTGATCACCTTCACCTACTGACAGATCGCACATCAACTGACGAAAGCAGCTACATCTTTCTTCAAACCCTTCCGCCAGAAGACTCTCTGACAGAATTCCTTGCTTCAAATCATTGAAAATCGGAGCACAAATCCTACCGATGATCCCCAGTGCTCCTTGGTCATCGAAATTGAAACACTTACCATTCTTGACTCAATCCATCCATAACAGGCACACACAACGTCGTGAAGACCTTAAACTTACTCTTGCCATGAGAAATAGCTAGAACAGGCACATTGGTTAGCCTTGCCTTCCAATCCAAGAAAGCCTCTTTGCACACGGGTCCACTTAAACTTTGCTCCTTTCCGAGTCAACTTGGTTGAGTGTGAAGAAATCTTAAAATAGACCTAATAAACTTCCTGTAGAATACTGCCAAATCCAGAAAAACTGCAGACTTCTATCGGAGTCTACGGTCGCTTCCACTCTTGAATAGTAGTTACCTTGGATGGATCTACAGAAATACCCTCACTAGAAACAAAATGCCTCCTCAAAGAAATCTTAGGTCTGCTACCCAACTCTTCTCTCTCCTTAGGCGCCATCCTTCTATTAGGCTGAACAACAGGCACTGCTCCCGGAACTAAGATGATCCAAATCTCTATCTCCTGATGAGGGCAAACCTTTCACTTCCATGAAAACATTCAGAAAATCTCTAACCACATCGATGGACTCTATGCTTTCTGGAGATGCTTCGCTTCCAAGCAATAGATTACTCAAGTGAACTCCGGAATAATCACAATTCTTCTCTTAACAAATCAAAACAGCCTTAAACTTTTCCATCCAATCCATATCTAGAATAAGATCAAATCCTTCGAGATACAATATCGATGTGTCACTAGAAAACTATAGGGGAGATAAGAAAGCCTTAAGCCTCTACAGATCTTATCTAACTCGATTGCTCTGCCTAGAGGATTAGATACAAGGATAGGACGGTCAGCCAAATAAAGAGAAAGATGAAACTTCACTAGAACTCATGTTGGAAGTCCGAACAGATATCCAACAATTTAGATAAGTATATAATTATATAAAAATTACAAATACGCGCTCTCAAGATAGACACCATTCAAAGCCTAGGTATTATCTCAACCTATGCTCTGATACCAAGTGTAACGACCCGCCTTTCATTCCATAGAAAGACGCATCATCAATAAGAAAGAAAGAGGTAGAAATAGAATAGATTGAAAAAAGAAAAAAACAATTATAAGAATCTCGCAGCGGAAATGGAACAAATATAATATATCACATAGATATTACATAGTCAATACATCAGAGTTACACAGATTACAACAACATTTCACATTAGACAGTTATAAAGTTCTGTCTAATCCATTACATTTCAAGGTACAACCGACAAAGACTTCAACACAGCGGAAACAGATAGATATAGCTACGTTTGTACTCTTGCTCCATGCTATCCAATATTCGTCAAGCAAAACTTGATCACTTGGCTACTCACAAAAATTTGAGCACCCAAGAGTTTAAGAAAAACAGAAATAAACTCCTGGTTAGACATGGGTCTGGTGTGAGTGAACGCTTAAACTGTTTAACTTGGAAAAACTTTGAAAGAAAAGGTATCTTGTAAGACTCTCCGCCAATAAATACGGAAAACTTTTTCCCTTACGATAACCAAAATATTTGATAGGAAATCTAGTTATATCATAATAGGGTTTAGGGTTTTCAAATAAATATTCACATAGCTGAAATTGTTACATGATTAAATTCCAGCATACTAGCCACAAAATGGGTTATACAATCAAGTCCGAGGGCATTTATTGGAGATTGGATTTCCATACAATAGCAAGGCTACTAGGATACCGTCCGTCAGAGTACAAGGCCTAGATCAACGTACCAAGGATCCACCCTAAATCCCCTGCAACACAAGACCAGAACCATCCCTTACTAGACAGTCTCGAATAAGACAACCCCGCAGTTGGCTGTAGATCAACTGCCCACTAAGCCGAATAAAAAGGGACCTCTAGACAGGGGAAGCTCTTACCCTACTTGAGCGCGACTCACTTAGCCTTGCCGCATCTCCCCTGTTTTAGCCATTCCCGGTTGATGAGGCTTGAGGCTACGATTACCTTTATAGAACACATCTATCTTATAAAGCTCATCGTACACCTGACGATTTTCTGAAAGCATTCAATCCATACAAGTTCGTTTCGGGTTCGAACGAAACCGAAGGCATTATCTCGTTACACTCATTTTGGAATCACCCTAGTTAACGACAATAACCCTTGCACTCTGAAACTCCATCTCGATCTTCACTTTGAGATGTCACGACCTATCGTTTAACTTGGATCGATGTGGTTTTCGGATAATCAAATTTGATACCCGATCCCGGTCTCATTAAAATCCAAACGTATCTTAAAGGTCAAGTTGTTTTAAAGTTAAACAATTCAATTCAATTCAATACTTTGAATTCACACAACATTTAACATAGATAAATATCATACATTTATCACTGATATATCCAATATCACATCACAGAATATCACAGAATATCATCCAATAGATATCAACCAATCCGGACATTCTACAAACAATCATCCACAAACAGGAATTGTTGATCCATGTTATAATTAATTTAATCTATTTAAATTAAATCAATTACTTAAGAATTAACCACCTAATCCTGCTCAGTTTATCATTAATTAATGACAAACTATTTAATTAATTAATCACTCCTTGATCACCTTATCAATCAATCAATTAATCTCTATTCACAGACTAATTATTCTATAATTATCAATTAAAAAACCTTAATTATTAACTAATATCCTTCAATACAAAGTAATCAATCCTTAATTACTTTTATAATCAATTAATTAACCTTTAATTAATTGATTAATTATCCATTGACTATTAATTAATAACCTTAATTATTAATCAGTATCTTTCAATACAAATTAATTAATCCATAATTATTCTTATAATTAATTAATTAATCTTTAATTAACTAATTAATTATCTATTAACTTTTAATTAATAAACCTTAATTATTAATTAACAACTTAATTACAAATTAATTAATCCTTAATCACCAGTTTATTAATCCTTAATTAAAAATTAATCAATTCTTAATTAACAGTTAATCAATCCTTAATTAATCTTTAATTGTAGATTAATTATCCCTTAATTATTAATTAATAAAACCTAATTATTAATTAATAAAACTTAATTACAAAATTAAGTACTTCTTAATTTCTAGTTAATTAATCTTTAATTACTTAATTAACTACTCTCTAATTACTTAATTAATCAATCTTAATTACTTAATTGATTAATTCTTAAATTGCACTTAATTACTTAATTAATTAATTTCTAATAATTAATTATCTATTTAATAATCTTTAATTACAATTAATTAACCTTTAACTAATTAACTTATACCCCTTAAGTTATTTATTAATTAAATCAATTAATCACTCTTAATTAATTACTTAATTAATCCTTTATAATTAATTAATAAAATTAATTAATTATACCTATTTTCCTTAATTAACTTAATTAATCTCGAGACATTAAAACCTTAATTATCTTAAGATAAAACATTATCTTATAATGCCTTTATTAACATTAACATATTTAAACCATTTTATCTTCATAATTAATATTACTTTATTAAATCATTAATTATGTATCAAAAATAAAATAATCATTTATTCTAACAAATTAAAGTTACTAAATTATAACTTCTTTAAAATACTTAAAACATTTATCAAATAATAGTTTTAAAACTAGTTTCAATTTAAATTTAAAAACTCGCTTTTATAAAAAAAACCTTTAAATTTCATTTCTAATTTAAGTTTAAAATAACTTAAAATTTCACTTAACAAAATTTAAATTAAACCAATTTCAAAACTTCTTAACCAATCTTAAAGAAAACAATTATTATATATAAAGTAATTTATATAAGAAAAGTTTAAATAAATTTAAAAAATTTAAATTTCCAAAACATTGTTTTAAAACTTTTCTTAAAAATCAGGTTTATAAGTCTGCTTTGGGTTGAACCCGAGTATCACTCGAGAGCTTCCCCGAGTTTCTCTTTTCATCTTCCAATTTCAAAAAAATCTTAGATTATTTTTAAGTTTAAAAACTTGTAGGCCTAACACCCATAAACCCCTCGAGTACAAACTCTAGTCACTACCCCCTAAACACGATCTTACCTTCGAGTCAAAAACCCATCCCAAATAACAGTCACCAATCCACCTCTGTGCACCTGCACAGTTGACTTCGATGGCAGTGACCACCTCCGATAACATCGACATGCCAACCATCACCCTAGCATCAGTTCCCGATCATCCAAACACTCACACAAGCCATAAATCGAAATCGAGAAATGCAGATGGGCTAGAAAACCCAACTATCACCAGAAGTACCCTCGTCTAAATGATTTCGACCACCAGAGTCGCTGCAACCCCGGCCACGTAATTTCCAACCATCCATGAACCCATCCCTATTGGTCCCATCGAACTCGATACCACTGAGAGGCAACAGTGATCCATTTGCCCAACTTGACTCAAATTAGGGTTCTGAACCCATCTCGACCACCGCCGATGCCACGGTGAAATATTCACCTCCCTGCCATTTTTGCCGTACTCCATGAACCTTCCTCTACCTCCAGCCAAGTTCTCGATCACCCAAAACCCTCGGCCATCAACAAATGCTCAAAATCCAAATTCTTGTCATCACTGAATTGCACTCTCGATACCAAATTTCAAATTGTAATTTTCTTATTAAAAATCATATTTTCCAATATCTATTCAAGCTATAAACTTGAATCAGTAATCCATGATGATGGATTTTAATCTATTCTTAAGTCTTCTATTCTTCTTGCTGTTTTCCAAATAATTACAAATTTATCTTACTTAAATAAATTTCTTAATCCTTAATCTATGCTTTAACAAAAGGTTTTGTTTGAAATCCTGATCCTAACTGTGATTCAATAAAAAGATATTGAATTTTGATTTTTATTTTAAGCTCTGTAACATGGAAACAGAGAAGACTGGCATGCACAGTTCGAACATAAACCGATCATACAACACATTTGTATATACATATGCAAAGCATCACTTATCTCAGAATTATGCAAGCACGGATTTATATTTACTTAAACTTTTTAAATAAAAAAGTTTACTCACTTGTTAAAGTCTGGAGCAGAGATTTAAAAACTGGAAAGCTTGAAAAGCTTTGAAATAGTAATGCTTGAAAAAATGGAAACTTTGAATTGCTTTAAGACTTGATTATTTACAGGCTTTGATTTCAGGTTGCTTGCTTCATAATCTTTGCTACAGGCTTGCTTACAGATTTGAAAGATAATGTCTACGGGCTTGAGGATAAAATAGTTTACAGGGTTTTGATTTTTGGTTCGAAGAATTTTATAGGCTTTTGGAAAAATTTGTTATAGGGTTTGAGTTTGATCCGGTTTGAATATTGACAGATTTGAGTTACAGGGCTTTGATTCATTTCTGGTTGAGATTTGTAGATTTGGAAAATGTTTGCAATGTTTTTTATTTTGGTTTGAGAATGGTTACGGGTTTTATTTTGATCCGAGATTTGCTTGAAAATGGTTTTGCAGGTTTGCTCCTTATTTGAAAAGAGAAAATGGAAAAAGAAATTAAGAAGAAGATGGATGTTTATGTAGTGTTTATTTTGATTCATCTCTACTACTAATAAAGAAAATTCGTTGAACTAATTTATTCGTTGTCCTTCCAAAAATGCCCTTGCTTTCCGTTTACATATTTGCGCACAATCAAAATATCAACGTATACAATAACACAAACAACCCGTGTGCGAAGCATGGACCCATACTAGTTAAATTAAAGAAAAAGAAAATAAAAGAATGACACTTGTTGAATTCAACCAACATTTGTCAATTTAAATGCTAATTATCTTACACATGTATTTAACATGGTTTTAAAGGCTACACTTGTAATTATTCCATTTTTATTTATTTTTAGAATATTTTAAAAGCTTTTATATTAAATTTTCCAACTTAATAAATACCTTTCTAAGTTAATAAATGCTTTTCTATATTTATATAAATAAAAATCTTTGAAAGAAAATAAAATAAAAACTAGTTATATTCTAAATTAAATCCTAAAAAATATATTTAATCCATTTTTCAATGTAAATGTAAAGCTTTTATATTTATTTTGCAATTTAATGAACACTATCTTTATTTATATAAATAAAGTCTTTTAAGGAAAGCAAATCTTATTTTAAATAAAAACTTATTCATATATTTTATATCCAAAATAATTTCAAGGTATTTATCTTTTAAATTCAAATTTAAATCGAAATTCAAATTCACATTCAATTTAAAATCTAATTTAAAATCAATTAAAATATACATTAATTTTAAACAAACAAAAATTAAATTTGAGAATAATAACTTTAATTATTTTAAAACCAACTCAAATATATATATATATATATATATATATATATATATATATATATATATATATATATTTAAACAAACACCTTATTAACTTTGGATTAAATTCTAACTTTAAAGTTAACTTAAATAGGTATATATACATATACATTTAAACAACACTTATTAAATTTGTAAATAATTATCCCATTTAAAATCCATTTATAACTATATTTAAAAACATCACAATACATTATTTAAAATAACAATTTTTACCAATTTTAAATAATAAACAAAGGAGATTATCACATTTTAAATTCCTTGAAATTCTGGAATATCACAAAGGAGATATATACATACATATATATATATATATATATATGTATGTATTTATGTGTATGTATGTATTTAAACACTTTAACCTTAATAAATTTAAAGTAAATTTATTTAAAACCTTTACTAATCCCAAAAACTTAATTAGGACATTTATTATTTAAAAACAATAGGTTAAGAAAATTGTTTAAATTAAAATTTTGATTTTGATTTTTTAAAACCGCTATTTCAAATACCCAGGACCATCCAGAAACAAACCCGACCCCAGCCCCGAGTCATTTCTTCTACTTCGTTACTTCGAGCCAACACGAGATCATCCTCGAAACCAACCCGAGCAACTTC
This sequence comes from Allium cepa, assembly GCA_030765085.1. NCBI lineage: Eukaryota > Viridiplantae > Streptophyta > Magnoliopsida > Asparagales > Amaryllidaceae > Allium > Allium cepa. Next base: position 391,760,240 of record CM060935.1, read on the forward strand.
CTTTCTTCCCAAATTTCATAAATGATCCAGATATCCTTGATACTTGTGCACGTGCACCAGGACTCCGGCCACCTTCGGTCGACCTCATCACTATCTACAAGTCGGCGATGACCATCCCAAACCAACTGACCTCCCAGAACCCCCGATATCGTCGGCGATAGAAATCGAGCTATTGACCACATCCTGGAACCCAACGTGGTCAACAAAATCTGCCTCTTGGAACCACCCCTGGCCACCAGAATTGTCTCCACCTCAACCATAGCCTCGCCGAAGCCCATGCTCCATTTCCTCCATGACCGATTGCTTCCGATCCATCTACGATGATGCAGTAGCCACCCAAACTCAATCGCCAAAAACCGCTAGTCGAAACCTAGTTCGACGTCGTTACACCACTTCCGCCACCTAAAAATTCTCCTAGTATTTTTCTTATGATCGACCACCATCACCCTACCTTCAACCACAAACACGACTTTTCATACTACGTCGATCATCAGAATTCAACAAATAAGCAAATACTGATCATCTCGAGATATCTCAATAATTACAGGCTTAAAAATCATGAGACCTTCACCAAAAATCATCATTTAGTAATTCGAATGTGATTATGTATTCAGATCCTAAAATTGAAATGTTCAATTTTCTGATTTATAATGATTTGATTGTAAATTATCTTTTTAACAATAATTTCTTAATATTTTTACATGAAAATATTTTTAAAATTGATATTTCATTGTTTCCATATTTTTTCATTTAGAAATTATAACCTAAAGTAGATCATATAAAAAAATGTGAATTTTTCTTTTTAAGTGTTCTTAAGCCTGTATAATATAATAGAGGAGCAGATATATATATACATTCACATGCACATATGTGTGTGTGTGTGTGTGTGTGTATAGACACACACATGCATTTGTATTTATAACTAAAACATTTTCAAATTATCACACAAATCCATTATCACAGGCAAACCAAGATTTACAGGTTCAAATGTTTGCTCACCTGGATTTTGAAAGCAGAAAAGCAAAACCTGGAATAACGTTGAAAATCTAGAAATAATTAAACTTTATAAAACTGGAAATTTGCTCTGCAATCTTGATGTTTGGTTTGAACCTTTTCTTGATCTTGAATTGCTCAAGTTGAAGTTGTTATGATTGTATGATCTAAGATGATCTCATTCTTGGTTTACAGTTTGCTTGAGACTGTTGATGATTTGCTTACATTGTTTTATCTGAGTTTGTAGTTGTTTGATTCTTTGATTTTTTTTCTTTGCTTTATTTTTTTCTTTATTTGGTTTTGATTTCCTTTGTCTCAGGTTTTTCTTTGTTTTAAACTTTGAATTTTTGAAACATATGAGAGAAAATGAAGAAAGAAGGAGATAGTAAGGTATTTATATGCTTGTTTTCCTTTTATTATTAATAATTAAAATTTAAAGAAAATAGGCGACATTTGCTATTATATGACAAATATACTTAACACTTGTTATTTTCTTTATTGAAATGCTTACACTTGTGAATGTAAAATATTAGTTTTCCCACACTTGTTAAATACAAGCAATTTTATACTTAAGTCCTTAAGTACTTATGTTTTATAACTTAACATATGCATTATATTTTAAATTTATAAATATACAAACTATATTTAATCATTTTAAAAGAAAATATATTTTAAATCTTTTTATAAAATCTCACTTAAATTTTTTAAACTTAAATTAAAATATCCTTATTCATATACAAACTATTTTTATTCCAAAAGATATATAGGTATGTTAAAGGTTTTATTTATTCTTGTTTTATATTTGTATTCATACATTTTCAATTATTTATATTTATATGTAACAACCCGATATTTTCAGCCATTCGCATCCACACATGCCGGACTTGAATCGCTCAAAATAACGCATTGTAAATCAATTTGGAGAAAATGAAATACAATCACAGAATCATAGACACAGAAATATCATAATAACTCGCAATGGAAATTAAAATACCATAGTAGTTCATGAAGCTACTACAACAAACTCTCAAAACATAACACATAATATTAGTCTGAAACATATACAATAGAAATCCCAAATACATAGAAGTTTATAAATACCAGAGCTGAAATAGAACAACTGAAACTGAAAAGAAACAGATAACTAGACAAGCAGAATCTCCAGCGATTCCTAACTCCCGAAAAGAAATCCAAAGCTAAGCTGTAAATACTCAGGCTGACCCGAGCGTAAAGTAAAACACAAAACACTCGAGTCAGCACATACATACTTATATAATGTAAATCAACTCAAGTGAACTGTAGCAACACAATAACTTAAGGAATGTTTGGGATCGCCCATCCTCTAAGGATCAGTTAAACCATAAATTTAAATACATCCCGTGGTTAAAATTCCAAGATCGTATTTTATACTTCGCAATCAAATATCATTTTACAATTCAATGTCATTTCAAATCCATTTCAAAATATCAAAATATCATATTTTCCCAAACCATATTTATTTTTGTTTAATTTAAATACCATTTCAAATCACATTTCAAAATGGTTTATATATCAAAGTAAATATTCCAATTAAACTAATAAAATATTCCTATTAAACAATATAAATATTCCATTTAAATCATTTAAAAATGAAGTTATTATATTTCATAATCAAATATTCAATTCCCAAAATTTTACCATTTTCAGAATTCATTTAGTCACTTCAATTTATTAAAACAGTAAAATCTCAACTTTCGCAGCACTTAGAAAATGCTACGGAAAGTTACATTTGAAAATCATTCATTTTAATAAAGATAGCATTTTAAACTGCTGTAATAGGTTTTAGTTCAATTTTAAGTTTCTACAACTACAGCACTTACAAAGTGTTGTAATAGCCCTAAGTTCATTTTTAGTTATAGTTCATTAGTATCAACTACAACATTTACAAATGCTGTAATATTCTTTATTTAAGAAATGATAGCATTTTAGAAATGCTGTTAATTAAAATTCAAGGTTTTCAATACAGTTTCACAAACAATTTTATTTTAATTTAAATCATTTTTAACTTATAAAAATCATAATTTCTCACTTTAAAACAATTATTAAAATACCCTTTAATTTATGATTATATAATTTTTATAAAAAAACAATTTTTAATAATCTACTTATTAAATTTATGCAAAATTTTATAACATTTCATTTACTTTACATTTTAATTAAATTTACCATTTCATAAATTAAATTTAAATTCCATTTTATTTTTCTTAACTTAACTTTTAAATTTAAAACCTATTTCACATTTTCCAAGTTAAGTTATATTTCAAATTTCAATTTTAAATATTTGTTTATTTAACTATTTTTAATTTATAGAAAAAATCAATAACATTTTATAAATTCAAATTAAAATCAAATTATCATATTTTCTTACTTAATTCAAACTACATTTATAAACAAAATCATAAATTCCAAAATTAACATATATTTCAAATTCTACTCTACCATTTATATTTCACTTATTTAACTTATAGAAAATCTCTAATATTTTATAAAAATCATTTTTAAATTAAATTTAAATAAAAAATATCATCTTATTTGCATTTTTAAAATATTTTAAATTTTTATAAAAATATATATTAACCACGGGTCTGTATATAAATTTCTAGCCTAGGTCAAGTATACGGATAATATATTATTACAATCCGTAATTTACAAAGGAAAAATCTGGATTCTATCATTTCAAACCCGCAATCCCAAGCAAAATAAAATAAATAAAAATCGTTTAGGCCTATCATTTCAGCCCATAATAATTTTTCCCTATTCTAAAGTCCGTTCGAGTATGTATCATTTCAACCCACAGTGATTCTAATCTACAGGGAACTTACAGTGTGATAAACTGATATAAATAAACAGAATAGCATTATATAACAGTAACAGATGATGTGACAGGTATATAAACAGGGGCGTGCATCATATGATCATAACATATGCAGTTATAACATGATAATATAATTCTACAGATTCACAGGGTGTCAATTTACTAATTATATAAGTACAGAATGTCTGGTGAGAAATACTCACCTCTACAAGCTGGAGATAACAACCAAACACACAAACTAAGATCCATAAAGGCACAAAAGCACGACTACAATTCAAGTGAAGGGAGAGCCAAAGCTATTTGTCTTGTGAATATAAAATAAAACAATATATATAACATGAATTTTAACCCAAAAATATGATTGTAAACAACTAGAAATAATACACAACATCAAATCAAATGACTTGCACTTGCTTCCACCATCACTATGCTCGGCCATAGGATAATAAAGCATGGCCATGGTGTGTATTTTGTCAATTATGGGTCAAGTATGTTCGGCCTAACTAAGGTAATGAAGGTATGGAAGTTGTTATGTATGGAAATACAAGTCAAGGCAGCCAAAAATGAATTTCTATGCAATATAAGTCTCGGCCATGTCTTTATATGGCACGGCCAGACCTGGTGGATGCTAGGGAATCGTGTGGCAGTGACTTTGGGTCAAGTAGGAGCTGGAGAAGGTGGTGCAAAGGGCGGCCAAGGGGGTGTATGAGGTATTGGAGTCATGTGTAGGTCGGCTTGGATGTTTAAGGTGATGTTTTGCTAATTTTTGTGGAGCTTCTCATCAAGGATGGCCACGGCCATGTAGGTCAGAGGAGATTGAGGCATTTTGTAGCTGGAAAAAGTGGTGTTGAAGGTGGTGGTGATGGTGGAGGCTAGAGGCCGAACATCTAAAGTGAAAGCAAGTGCAAGATGAATGCATAAAACAAGGAAAGAAAGAGTAAAAATATAAAAATCATTACCCAAGTTTTGCTTCAGAATGAAGGCCAAAGTTTTTTTAGGGTAGAGAAACTATTTTTGTGAGTGAGAATGAAGTGAAATGCGGCTAAAAGAATGAGGATAAGGTCAGCCAATAGTTAATGCAAATGTTGATTGGAATTGAAAAGGCAAAAGGAAGGTGGAAAGACAAAGGAAAGTAAAAGGTTAAAACTCTTCAAATTTCTTAATTTCTTTTAACATTTTTAAACAAATGAAAAATTGAATACAAAAATAAAATAAAAACAAAATAATGTATAAATAAAAATAAATAAATAAATTTTAGATAAATAAAAATAAATTAAGAAAATAGCTTAAAAATAGAAACTAGTTTATAAAATTTTGAAAATAAATACAATAATTTTGGAAAAATTATAACATCACTTTAAAAATGTTTTAAAATAAAAATATATACCTAACATGCCATATTACACACATATATACAAATTAGAACAAGATTTGACAAATAAAAATATTATTTATATAAATTAAAATAGACAATTTTATTAAATTTAACAATTTACATACAATATTGTAAAAAGCATAACTTTCACAATATAAATCGGATGTCAACAAAACAAAAGGCAGTACTCTTGAAATTAAATTTATTTGCATTATAAAAGATAAAATTAAAAAATTCAAATATTTAAATTTTAAATTTGAAAGTCAAAGTTTGATCAGATTGACCAAAAATCCATTTTTTTGGAAAATATTCTATTTATTCAGGTTTGAAATTATAATTCACACAGAAAAATCAAAAGTTATATTTAAAATAATTTTTTTTATCCATTTTAATAAATTAAATTAAAATTTTAAATCAGTAGTTTCAATTTAAATAATTAAAATAAACAAATAGAAATAATCATAAAATACTGGGTTGTTACACTCTCCCCCACTCAAATGTTTTCATCCTCGAAAAGAACGAACAAGGAAAAAATGGAAACAAGATAGAAAAACAAAATAGTAACTGAAACGAACAATTCTAGATTTAAAACATGAATGCTCTCCTCCGTCTTCCAGGTAATCTCGGTCAACAGTACTCCATTGTACTTTGATCAGACTAACAGATTTCCTTCTTAGCTGCTTCGTATCTCTACTGACAATATGAAGTGGCTTACTCTCGACAGTCAGATTAAGCTCAATATCCAAACCATCAAGAGCAGATGGATGAAAAAAAGAGATGGGTCAAGAAGATACCAGAGAAGATGTGAGACATGGAATACATCATGCACTCAAGAAAGCTTCTCGGGCAAATCCAAACGATAAGCCAAAGAACCAATTCTTTCCACAATACGGAAAGACCCTCGAAGAGGAAGAAGGTAGGAATAGCTAGAAGGAAAAATAGGTTGGAAGAAAAGGATGAACCATTATTTTAAAACCAAAACTTTCAATTTAAAATTTTATATTTATAACATTTTAAACATTTTATAATATGATGAATAGTCATTTTATTCAAATCTAGTTCGAAGTAAACAATGTATAACATTATAAATTATTTAGACAAGTAAAATAAATGATCAAAATATCTTTTATATAATACTTTATCAAAATACTTTTATAACTCGATGTCTTAACAAGTTTCCTTTCGTTCCTGCAGGCTCTGGCTATGCGTTGATCAGCCGCAAACTAGAATTCTCCAGGTACTTAGCAGACTTGTTTCAACACCCAATGAAAATACTGGAAAACCTTTTAAAAATAGATATGGAATGTACAATCCAAATAAATCAACCAAACCAAAACATTTGTCCAACCATGGATCGCAGATACATAATGGTTACGCCTGGATCCCCAAGGAAACATCCATACCTGTAAGCTATCTCAGCCTGCGAATTACGCCATGATGACTAGTAGACCGCAGATACACAATGGTTGCACCTGGATCCCCTAGGAAACGTCCGTACCCTTAAGCTATCTCAGCCAGGGGATTTTGCTACTAATACGACCTACATAGATCGCAGGATACACAATGGTTACGCCTGGATCCCCCACGAAACATCCGCACCCCCAGGCCATCTCAGCCAGGCGAATTACGCTATGCAGTCGCGCTCATAAGACCATGGAGATCGCTATGGAATTCGATGGACACTCGAGTATCATATCCGAAAAACCCAAATCAGAGAGAATATTATCAATAGAATGAATCCACAGTGTGGCCACAAAGCGGATATCAAGCAGAAGGCACTTTCCATATCTTTACTTCAAAAATATGTATCATATAGTACCTTTCAAAATCACTTTCAGATATCATACTTATATAAATCCCTTTATGTATAACATTCCATTTTCAAATCAAATACTTTCCAAATCAATAGTATATCAAATCATACTTTATAGACTTTGATTATATAAGATTTCTCTTTCCAAATTGAGTACCCTTTTCAAATCAACAGTTTTCAAACCAATTTCATACTTATACAAATCCATTTTATACAAGTTCTATAACCCCCAAATCAAGTATTTAACAAAAATAAGGTTCTCAATTTCAATTCCTTTCAATAAAATTTCAGTTTCAAAATCATATATGCTTTTGCCAAATCATTTCTTCCAAATTACATATATTAAATTTCAAAGTTTCTCAAAATAATAGATTTAGAAAATAATCCAAATTTCCAAATATACAAAATTTAGGTCAAACAAATTCATTTCAAAACCATCATATAAATACTGGGTTTTCTATCCAATTTATTTTTAAAACCAAATATTTTTCTCAAAATTAATTATACCCAAAATGATTTCCAAGTTATAACTATCCCTTTAAAACCTTTAAACTATTTATTTCTATTCAAAAGATCAATTTACCTTTTCAAACTATTTAAAACTAAATTTTATTCAAAACATTTCAAAACTAAATCCTATATTAGTATAATTCAAAATAGTCTTATTCATTCACTTAACAAAATAGTTTCAACTCATTTACCTAACCGAATGATTTATATTTTTCCAGAATTACTTAGATTTGAAAATTAAACCTTGATTTGGAAGTGCTCAAACTTTAAAAATAGTCGAAGAAATCATATTAAAAATCCAAAAGTTGGAAATCACATAAAAATCAGTAAATCAATTCCAATAGATAAGGTTATGCTAAAACAAATCTGAATCTCGAGGACTGAACACCAGCTTACTTTGTATCATTTCAAATATACATGCATATATCTTTCGAACATCAAACCATACTTCGAAATCTGAAATCAAATTTTTTTTCACAAAATCACTCGCATAGCAAAGCTACTAGAGTGGCCTCCCCCCACTCAGAAACTCGAAAATCAATGTCAATGATGCATGCATTTATCACCGAATTATTTTCCAGCAAATAAGTGGGTTCTGGACGTTTATTTTCTTGAAAAAAACTTCTTTGAAATCTCTTTTGAAATCAGTGGAATTCATTCGAACACATTTGAAACATTTCTTATTCGGAAAAATATCTTTAAGTCATTTATTATTAAATATTTTCCAAAATCTTAAAACTGACACCGGAGTTCGATTCCTCGAAATTCAAATTCTAAACCATTCAATTATTGTAACAACCCTGTATTTTGTAATTATTTTATTGTATATTTTAATTATTTTTAATGTAAGCTTTTGATTTAAAAACTTATTTTACTTATTTGAAATGATTAAATTTATTATTTAAATATAATCTTGATTTTTTATGAGTTATAATTCCAAACTTGTGTAAGTTGAATATTTGCCTGAAATGCTGATTTTGGTCAAAATAGTCAAACTGTGACTTTCAACTTAAAATTTTAAAAGTTTAATTTTTTTTCTTCTTTATTATGAAAGTACATAAAATTCTAAGAACACCACTTTTCGTTTCGTTGAATTTGGATGTAAATTGTGAAAGTTATACCCTTTACAATATTGTGCATATATAGGGTTATTTAACAATGACTATTTTAAATTGTATAAATTACTTCTTCTTGGTTATATTTTATTTTAATATGTGATAATATGTTATATTATGTATATTTTTACTTTTAAGTATTTTTAAAATGATAATATAATTTTTCTAAAGTTTATTTGAATTTATTTCAATTTATAAAGCCTAGTTGGTATTTACTGCATTTTTCTTTATTTAACTTTCTATTTAATAAAAATTAAATTATTATTTTACCTTGAAAATGTTTTAAAACCATTTTTAATTCAAATTTTGTGTTAAAATATTTTTTTTATGAAGTAATAAATTTTCCAAAGTCATTGGAGATCTTCTTGTAATTTTTATGTTAGGGTTGCTATTTTTAAGAAATTTCTTATTTCCTTTTTCTATTTTACTTAAAATATTTTTTTTAATTTTATTCTTACTTAGTTTCGGTTTTAAATAATATTTCTGAGTTTATTTTGTTTTTATAAAATTAAAAAGAAAAGGAAATGCAAAATGTTTAGAAAGTTAAGAAATTTTAAAAGCCTGAAACGGAAAGGCGTTTTATCCGTTTCCTTTTGCAATTAATACATCAATTTATCTTAGCAATTCCTTTCCTCATCCTTTGCATCCGACTCCCTCATATTATTCCGAATTTTCAAGCTCCAAAACCCTAAAAATCATGGCCTCCATCTTGCGAAAAAAATCTGGTAATGGCTACATCCTTTTTCTACATTTTTCTTCTCATTTTCTATGTATTTTGTCTAGTTTTCTATGCTTTCTGGATTGGCCTCTACCGCCCACCATCACCACCATACTCTCCACCATCCCCTACCACTCTTCCTTGGCATCATCTCTAGCCATCATTTCAGATCCATCCATGGTCACACCTCCCTTGGTGACAAAACTCCACAAAATTGCAAATAATGTCCAAAACAATGCACTAGCCACCACTATTACTTCACCCCTTTCATCCACCACCTTGGCCACCACCATAGGCCGCCGCCACCACCTTTTTCAGACCTCCCCACACCCCTCCATCTACTGTCCAAACTTGTACAAGTATGGCCAAGCCCCACTTGACCCAAGGCCGAGCCTTGTTGTGCTCAAAAACTTTATATATGTTGCCTTGATCAATTGTATGCTTCATGTTATAACCCTACCACTCCATACTCCTTCTAGCCGTGAGTTATGGTGCCAAACCTGAGCTATATCATCATCATGGGTGAACCCAAGAACCTCCTGGGCCAAGTATTTGAATGGTTAAAGCAAGGTCAAGTAATCTATTTCTTTGTTGTTTCGTATTTTCATTGTTTCAACATTGTTTTGCATTGAATATTTATGTGTGTATTGTCTTGTTTTGGTTATTGTTTACAAGACAAATATCAAGGCTCTCCATTCATTCAAATCAAAAGTCATGCTATATCGTGCTTGTCGTGCTTTTGGAATCGCACTTGTGTTTGTTGTTTTGGTCTTCAGCTTGAAAAAGTGAGTCATTCTCACTCTGACATTTATACTTATGAAAAGTGAATTGATGACAAGTGTTTAGTAATAAAAAATGTTTATGCAAGTTAATGATGATCATATGATATGCTATGCCATGTTACTACCATATTATTACCATGTTAAAACTGTTAATTTTCACCTGACATCTGATATATGACTGCATATTGTGATATTGACCTTGTTTATATTATTTCTACATATGATCACACTGCAAGTTTCCTGTTAGAAAAAAAATGTTATGGGCTGAAATGATAGGCCTAAATGGTTTTAAATTTTTCATTTTGACTTGGGATTGCGGGTTTGAAATGATAAAACCCAGATTTTTCTTTGTAAATTACGGGTTGAAATGATATATTGCCCGTATCACTTTACCTAGCGTAGAAAATTTTATACAGGCCCGTAGTTAAAATATGTTTTTCTAAAATTTTTAAAATATTTTAGAAATTTAATTAATATAATATTTTGATTTGAGATTTAATAAAAAATGATATTTGTAAAATATTATTGATTTTCTGAACAATTGTAAGTGAAATGAATTAATGAAAATTTTGAACATAAGTTATTTTGGAAAATTTGATTTAATTATAATTGGAAATTAAATTGAATATGAAATTATGATAAATTTATGATAATTTGAATTTAAATGAATTAAAAGTGATTTTATATCATATTAATGATTTTTAACAAATTTGAAATGTGAAATGAAAGAATATTTTAAGTTGAAATTTTGAAATATAACTAAAATTGGGAATTTATGAAATTGACTTAAAAGTGAACTTTTAGTTAAGTAAATAAAAATAAAATTAAGTTATATTTGAGAATTTGAACTTAAGTGTTAAGTTGAAATTTAATGTAATGGATTTTAAAAATTCAACATTGCAATTTAATAAGTGAATTATTATTAAATCTTGATTTTTGAATGGAAATTTAACTTTATAAAATCATGAATTTGAGGAAAATTAAATGATGTTTATAAATGTGATAAATGTATGATTTTATAAGTTAAAATATTTTAAATAAAAATATAATCGGTTGAGAAATTATATTGAATATTTGAAGTTAATTGACTGCATTTTTGAAATGCTATTAATTACAATGTAAATGATATTACGGCATTTGTAAATGCTGAAGTTGATGATAATGAACTAAAAAGCTAAATTGAATTAAAAGCTATTATAGCAATTTTTGTAAGTGCTATAAATTGTTGAATTTAACTAAGTTTATTCTAAATTTAAGTAAACCCTATTACAACATTTTAAAATGTCGTCTTTTGATAAATTGAACTATTTTGAATGTAACTTTCCATAGCGTTTTCTAAATACTGCGAAAAATGAATTTTCACTGTTTTAATAAACTTAAGTGAATAAATGAACTTTGGAAGTTGAAATTTGGCAATTTAATAATTTAGTTATTAAACATAATAACTTCATTTAATGATTAAAAATGATTTTGGAATATAAACTGTTTTGAAATATGAATTGAAATGGTATTTTAAATTGAATAAAATGAATAATGATTGAAATGTGGTAATGAAAGATATGATATTTTGATATTAAAATGATTTGAAACGAAGTTTTGAAAGATATGATATTTTGATATTAAATGATTTGAAAAATGGAGTTTTGAAATATATGACATTTTGATATATTAAAATGATTTGAAACGAATTTTTGAAAGATATGATATTTTGATATTAAATGATTTGAAAAATGAAGCTTTGAAAGGTTATGATATTTTGATGTATTAAAATGATTTGAAAGGAAGTTTTTAAAAGGATATGATAATTTAATATATTGAAATGGTTAGAAATGACTTGATATTTATTTTGATAAATATTTGAATTGAAAGATATGGTATGATGATATATTGAAATGGTTTGGAAATGATTTACTCTTTATTTTGATAAAGATTTGGGTTGAAATGATATTTTATTTTGAAGTATAAAATATTGTTTTAAAAGTTATAACTACGGGTTATAATAACGATTGGTTGTTAAAGCGACCAGGATCGGATATTGTCTTATAGCCGGCCAATACCGAAAACCACTTTAACAACTGTGTACGCGGTGGAGATTTCAAAATGAAGTAGGATGGTGGCGACGTTCTCTAGGTATATATTACGTGGACCCAACTCCCGTGAGTTGGCATATATGACTAAAACAGGAGCTATACCGGGCTACACAAAGGGTCGCACCCTTTCATCGAGCATGCCCCATCGGAAACCATTCTATTACTGTTGTGATTCGATTCGGTGGCGCCACTTTGATTCGGGGGTATTGTTCGAGGTGGGCGGAAGCTGCTGGCTTGCCGTCACCACCGGTCCGGGAGTGCAAACGGTGTATCCACCCTGGCATTGCCTCGCGTGCCGTGTCATATCCTTATATCGAGCCCACTATGATTTTGGTGTTAAAGATCCGACCGCATTAAGGTTCACCATCCCCTTAATGCTATTTTCTATATGATTATACTTTACTGAGTAGACACTACCGTATATAGCGTATATTAATACATAGTAAATAGTTTAACGGATCCTTAGAGGATGGGCGGTCCCAAGCATCCTTTAAGGTACTGATGCATTTTGTTACTGTTCACTTGAGTTGATTTACAGTTTATAAGTATTTATGTCCTGACTCGAGGGTTTTGTGTTTTGCTTTACGCTCGGGTCAGATTGATTGAGTTAGCATTCAAGATTCATCTTCGGCGTTGGAGCATTCCTTGAAGATCCAGCCATCTATTTTGTTTCAGTATCCAGTGGTTCAGTGATGTATCTGATTTGTACCTGATGTATCATGTTACTCTTCTGTTGTATCTTATTTAACTCTGACGTATCTCATATTTATATAGTAGCTTCATGAACTACTATCTCTTTTTCTTCCGCTGCATTTTTATATACTCTGTGTCTGTGATATGTGATTTCTATTTACTGTATATTTTGAGGTTTGCCAAAATTTTATTTACAACACGGTATTTTAAGCAATTCAATTCCGGCATGAATGTCTGCCTATGCACTTATAATGGATGCGAATGGTTGAAAATACCGAGTCGTTACAATTATAAATCATTTTATATAAGTCAAATTATTATAAAATTTTCAAAACTTCAAATCCTTTCGAAACTTCAAATCTTCATTTTTAAAAGATATAAAGTCCTTATCGAAAACATTTTGCTTTATATACGAAATAGGGTCATCCTTATCAAAATAATAATTTCGATGTATGCACAATTTCAAAGTACAACCAAACACAAATTTTCAAGGGATTTTTCAAGGATGGAGTTCAAACAAACAGAGATTCAATTTAGAGGAACTCTAATCAAATAGAATTCTGGTTCTAAAATAAGCTCGAACGAAGATGAGATAATTTTAATTACCAAATAGAAGATGGATAAGCCTATATAATTCATGACGGCCTTAACCGATCAACCGTGACTTCAAGAGTATAATCGATATGGAAATCTAAGGCAAACCGACATTCGATCACCAGAGATAGAATCCAGATATAGCAGAAGTTAGATAGCATCGTAAACCGAGGGTACAGAAATCTCTGGTGAATCAATGCCAATTGTAAAGGAGTTTCACCCCTTTACAAACCATTCAAAGATTTTTGGAATCACTGATCTTTATAGAGATCATTCAAAGTGGAGTTATGGAATGCTCCAAAATCAAAAGGATAAAATAGGGGACAAGACTGGATTTCAAAACAAGTGGCAACATTCCAAAGTTCAAGGAATCATAATCGATAAGAATCCTAACCAAGAGATTTCTAACAAGATGGATAGCGAAGAGATGAAGTTTAGAAAATCTTGATTTCAAAATAAGGAAAATTTTATACCAATATAATCTTTGAAAATCCATTAAAACATTTGGAAATCATTTTATACTTCGAAAATACGTTCTCTCACAAGGAAATGATTCTGAGATTGATTTTGCTCATTCTAGGGTATTTCTACCCTATCTCAAATGACTTTTTGCTCCGCGGGCTAAGGTTTGCCTAAAACCAAAGCTCTGATACCAACTATAACAACCCGATATTTTCAGTCATTTGCATCCACACATGCCAGACTTGAATTGCTCAAAATACCGCATTGTAAATAAATTTGGAGCAAATGAAATACAATCACAGAATCATAGAAACAGAAATATCAGAATAACTCACAGTGGAAATTAAAATAGCATAGTAGTTCATGAAGCTATTATAAAAAACTCTCAAAACATAATACATAATATCAGTCTGAAACATATACAATAGAAATCCCAAATACATAGAAGTTTATAAATACCAGAGCTGAAATAGAACAACTGAAACTGAAAGGAAATATATAGCTAGACAAGCAGAATCTCCAGCGATTCCTAGCTGCAGAAAAGAAATCTAAAGCTAAGCTATAAACACTCAGGCTGACCTGAGCATAAAGTAAAACACAAAACACTCGAGTCAGGACATACGTACTTATATAATGTAAATCAACTCAAGTGAACTGTAGCAACACAATTACTTAAAGGATGCTTGGGATCGCCCATCCTCTAAGGATTAGTTAAACCATAAATTTAAATACATCCCGTGGTTAAAATTCCAAGATGGTATTTTATACTTCAAAATCAAATATCAATGTACAATTCAATGTCATTTCAAATCCATTTCAAAATATCACAATATCATATTTTTCCCAAACCATATTCATTTTTATTTAATTTAAATTCCATTTCAAATCACATTTCAAAATGGTTTATATATCAAAGTAAATATTCCAATTAAACAATTAAATATTCCAATTAAACAAATTAAATATTCCATTTAAATTATTTAAAAATGAAGTTATTATATTTCATAAGCAAATATTCAATTATCAAAATTTTACGATTTTCAGAATTCATTTATTCAATTCAATTTATTAAAATAGCAAAATGTCAACTTTCGTGCCACTTAGAAAATGCTTCGAAAAGTTACATTTAGAAACCATTCATTTTAACAAATATAGCATTTTAAACTATTGTAATAAGTTTTAGTTCAAGTTTAAGTTTCTATGCTACAACACCTACAAAGTGCTGTAATAGCCCTTAGTTCATTTTTAGTTATAGTTCATTAGTATCAACTACAACATTTACAAATGCTGTAATATCCTTTATTTAAGAAATGATAGCATTTTAGAAATGCTGTTAATTAAAACTCAAGGTTTTCAATACAGTTTCATAAACAATTATATTTTAATTCAAATCATTTTTAACTTATAAAAATCATAATTTCTCACTTTAAAACAATTATTAAAATACCCTTTAATTTATGATTAGATAAAGTGAGATTTTCATAATTTTTTTTTTAATAATCTACTTATTGAATTTATGCAAAATTTTATAACATTTCATTTACTTTACATTTTAATTAAATTTACCATTTTATAAATTAAATTTAAATTCCATTTTATTTTTCTTAACTTAACTTTTAAATTTAAAACCTACTTTACATTTTCCAAGTTAAGTTATATTTCAAATTTCAATTTTAAACATTTATTTATTTAACTATTGTTAATTTATAGAAAAAATCAATAACACTTTATAAAATCTTTTTAAATTCAAATTAAAATCAAATTATCATATTTTCTTACTTAATTCAAACTATATTTATAAACAAAATCATAAATTCGAAAATTAACTTATATTTCAAATTCTACTCTACCATTTATTTATTTCACTAATTTAACTTATAGAAAATCACTAATATTTTATAAAAATCATTTTTAAATTAAATTTAAATAAAAAATATCATCATATTTGCATTTTTAAAATATTTAGAAATTTTAGAAAAATATATAATAACCACGGGTCCGTATATAAATTCTAGCTTAGGTCAAGTGATACGGATAATATATCATTTCATTCCGTAATTTAAGAAGGAAAAATCCGGGTTCTATCATTTCAAACCCGCAATCCCAAGTAAAATTAAATAAATAAAAATCGTTCAGGCCTATCATTTCAGCCCAAAATGATTTTCCCTATTCTAAAGTCCATTCGGGTATGTATCATTTCAACCTATAGTGATTCTAATCTACAAGGAACTTACAGTGTGATAAACTGATATAAATAAATAGAATAGCATTATATAAAAGGTCATGGGGTGTATTTGGTCAAGTACGGGTCAAGTATGCTCGGTGTAACGACCCGGAATTTTCGATCCCGAAAATTCCAGATAGTTAGGAAAAAGAAGAAAGAGATAGAAGAATAAGAAGAACAGAAACACCGACATCTCACATTTGCAGCGGATAAAATATAATAACAAATAATAATAGTTATACAAAGGAAAACTGTACTTGTCAAATTTCACTTTAATACATCAGAGTTACAACATATATACTTATACAATCAACATGACTCAAATATATACAACAATATAATACGAAAGGAACTCTCCATACGATCCTGTCATCTAGCCTGTCTTCTGAGCTCAAGAACGTCCTTACCTGGAAATCTGTAATACCCGGTCAGACCCGAGCATTACATCAAAGTAACACCCGGGTAAGGCTGGAAACCAGCCTGAGTAAACCCATCTAACATGGAATACAAAGCATACAACTTATATAAAACTCGGGGTAACTCATATCAATTTACAGATTCACAATTTGTTATAGACATCACCTATTTCACCCATCAATTTTCTAAGTACCAAAATTTAGATTAAATAGCCCAATTCACTTAAATCATTTCATTCCAGCCTATTAATTTCACATATTAATCTATAAAAATTCAAAGTGGTTTCGGGTATTTTCTAATACCCGACCCCGGTCTCTTCGAGTCTCATGTCATCCTAACCCAATTTATCCAAATGAAATACACAACCTTTCATACCAGAGATATCAACTAAATCAAAGCATCCGAAATCCTTCAATCATCCATAAGCAAAGCTTGATCACTTCCAAAATTAATTTAATTAATTCTAATTGAATTTCTAACCTCAATCACTTAGATTCCTTAACTTAACATTAATTAATTTCAAATCAATTAATTAATCAACCCTTAATTATCCATCTTAATTAATCACCCTGGATTAATTGTCCTTCAATTACATTCAAGTAATTATCTTTAATTAATTACACAAATTAATTATCCTTAACCAAAAACAGTAATTAATCTTTAATTACTTCACAAATTAATTAACTATAATTAATTACATTAATCGTTAATTACTTATATTAATTAATTTCTCATAAATCACTTATTATTGATTACTTAATCTTAATTTATCAACCTTTATTTACATCATTAATTATATAAATTATTGATTTCTAATTACATTTTAATTTATCCTAATCTAAATTAATTACATTATGTAATTAATCATTAATTAAACCACAAATATTAACGACTCTTGATTAATCTCAACCAGTAATTAACTACTTTTTTTATTTACTTCATTAAAGAAATTAATTACTCATTTTATAAAAGACGTTTAGGGGAATTTAGAACCAAATTCATTTTTAAATTCAAATCAATTTAAAATGCACTTTAACATTCAAGTTGTTAAAAAAAATTAAATTTAAAAACTTTATTTGTTTAAAATCCGAGATTCACTAACTTGAATTCCAGATTTAATTTTTGATTTAAAACTTGTTTTAAATCTCTACTTTACCATTTAACTTTAGTTTTTTTTAAAAAAATCATTTTTATTTCTTTCCAATTCATTCTTATTTTTATTTTATAATTATTTCACTTCCAAATTTTACTCTTATATTTCTTTTC
Organism: Allium cepa; assembly: GCA_030765085.1. Lineage (NCBI taxonomy): Eukaryota > Viridiplantae > Streptophyta > Magnoliopsida > Asparagales > Amaryllidaceae > Allium > Allium cepa. Next base: position 391,778,146 of record CM060935.1, read on the forward strand.
AAACATCCAATTCTAAATATTTTGATAACCCAGTGAACCGAAAAATATTCTAGCAAACCATAATATTCAATAATCCAATTATCAATATAATTCGTCACAGAATATCAAATATTCATAACATTAAATATTAAACAATCTAAATAATTTTGAGGAATCCAGTTGGATCCCTCCTATCTGTTTTCCTGCATCCACAGATGTTAGCACAATACCAATTCCACTTCGAGGTGGAATATCGCAGTATAAGGGATTTATATAATATCAATCGTTATTATGCGGCACATATGGTCTCATCCGCTATATAATGAGTGAAATCAATTACTCCAATATACTACATACTACTATATAACATATACCACATCCAAACTATTCGATTATTCAATAAATTATCTAAATTTAACCATTTAAATTTAAATAGCAATACAGAAGAGTGAGATTAACTCACCTTTGATTTTTTTGCAATCCGCCTCAATCTCGACTCGATCTCTTCACGATTCTGACCTTGTATAAACATTTATATGATTTATTAATATTCGAAATAATTAAATTATCTATTATCATTTAATAAAATTTGATTTACCAATTATTTTATTCGAACCAATTTTCCAAAAATAAACAATTATTTCTTTTCCCTTGAAACCCATAAACTAAAAATTACTTTATAGTTCTCAAAATCTATTTTTATATAAATATTCAATATTTTTAAATTTCCTTTCTAGTTTATATATACATATTGAATTTCAAAACAGAATTGTTTTGTATCTTACTGCAAATTTATTAAATCTTATTAGCTCCCCAATTTGTTTCATTTTTTTTTTGAAATTTCTAATTTTAAAGGACTGAATGTATTTTTAAATTCATCTTACAATAATGCCTTAATTGTACCCAACACACAGTTGTTCGATTTTTTTTCAAGGGTTTTGTGAACGTACAGTTATAGAAATACTGAGTAAGTTTGAAATCAAACGATGACGTACCTAACTCCTTCCTTTCCAGAGTAACAAATCGACGACGGCGGCCTTGCCTTCGAAATTGCGAAAACCATAGCTTTTTCATGCTGCTTGACATCACCATCGCCCTCCCATCGGACATTGAACATGCGACCACTAGCATATACATCTCAGAACCATCAATCGACTCCAGCAATCAATTAGTTGAACTCGAGAATCGCATTGCTTACTGCACACTCAACGCGAGTGCGCGACACCAGCCATGCCTCAATCGGGTGTCGCGACCCTCCACGACATCGCCAGCAAATCTTGATAAAGCTGCCTCCATCGCACACATCTACACTCAATCGCGAGCTTCCACAATCGCGAGTCGATCGTGACAATCCATCACGCCTGCGCGATTCGAAAATCGTCTTCACAAATTTCCAAGAGTCAAATTGAAGTTGATGACTTCCACGAATTTGACTGAGATTTAATTCATTTTATTGATTGCGAGCCGTTCCTTGATATCCCAATTCGAAAACAAAATTGAATTGAAAATGAGGAGAGGAAGGAGATGATTTCGATCGGCCATTATTATAATTTTTGTTTCGAGCTTTGATTGGAAGAAGTATGAAAAGAAAAGAGCTGAGGTTTTGATATAAAGTCGGCATTGAAATGAAATAAAGGGAAAAGGATGTCTGCATGGAGAATATTTTTACGTGTAGCAGATGAGCTACAGTGAATATGAGATGAAAGGAAAAAGTTTGATATCTGCATGGAGAATATTTTTGCGTGTAGCAGATGAGCTACAGTGAATATGAGATGAAAGGAAAAAGTTTTGACATGAAATTAATTTGACTGGTTAAACAATATATTCATTTGATTTAAATTTAAATTTAAATCGGCTCGAATTACACAATCTAAAATCTCCACCTCCTATCGCAACGTGCCGCTAGGCGTTTATAATGTTATACTCCTATTCCGAACACAATGGAAAATGTTTCGAGTCCTAATTCGATCGTATGGAGAAGATAGCTTTTTGGACTCAGTTATTACATTGAATCTCGATTTAATTTTCAACGCGTTTATATATCGTATGCTCACACAACAACTCCAAACATTACGAAATTTGAAATTCGATAATAATAAAATATTATGGGTCCAATGGAACTGGTTTCATCGAAATCCAAGACTATGCCTCAGAAGGCTATTTTTAAATATCGATTTTAACGATAAAATTTCAAAACTGAACAAATTAGTGTTAAATTCAATTTTAAAACTTTTATTATCCTCAGCACTATTAATATAAATTTTAAAAGCCTTCAAATTATTTTTAACCGGCTTAAAATTTCATTTTCGACATTTTACCCAACTTCAGATTATTTAATTTAATAATTAAATTACCCAATAAATGGTGATGTTTGAATTCAAGTTAAAAACTAACATTTAAATATTTAAATCAATTAAATATTCTGATTTCAAACATCCAAAAATTCTGGGTCGTCGCATTCCTCCTCCTTAAAATAATTTTGTCCCCGAAATTACTAATTAAGAAGAATGGTCCAATACCTGTCCTCTAGTTTCCCTACAACCAACAATTCAACATCCTACCAACTATCTTTTTGTAAAAGACCCATTACCATTCTTACTAACTTCCTAAACTCTCCCTTAGTTTTCAAACAATACTATTTGCTCAAACATTCAAATTTCAATTTAAAACTAAATTTTGAGTTGTCAAAATTTTCTCAAAATTTTTCTAACTCCATAAATTTTAGAATTTTTTTGCCAGCGTCTTCTTTGCGCGGCTAGCTCGGTACAACTACAAAATGCCTCTACGGGCTCCCAAATTCTAAAAGAAAACAAAAAGCCAAGTGGCTAGATCAAAAACCTAATCAAATTTCACATAGAAATTTAAACACATACCTTTTGGTCGAGCAATTCAAATTTATCTTCTGAAATCGAAACTAATTTTCCTTTCTCTTTATAATACCTGCATATCCTACTTAGCAATAATATTCAATCATAGCTTTTAAAATCATTTTATACATTTCCTTACAGAAGTTTTCATATCTACTTCTATTCAAATTAGTTTTCCCCATTTCCATATGAATTCAATTTATCTTCAATTCTGAATATTGAATTTTATCTTCCATTTATAACTGATTCATATCATTATTTTAAATTAGTTTCATCCACTAATTTCAATTTCCAATTTGAAATCGTTTTGTTGCTAACAAAAATTTTCCCAAAAATTTCAAAATTTTCTAACTCCCAAAATTTCCAGAAAATTTTAGCAGAGTCTCCTTTGAATGAAGGAGCTTTTGCAATTTGACACGAGATATAAATATATATACATCGACCCACACTGTCGGAAAAACAAAAACATATCATATTTTCTATTTTTATTGCGTAGGCGTACCTTTATTTAGCATTTTAAGCAATCGGCTTATAATTTTAGAAATTAGCGCAACCAAATCCAGCGAAACGGCTTCCTGGTACCTGTACTTACTCAATTCAAACATATAAGTACTAAATATATGAAATTCATTAACATTTCACTTCCTTTCAAAAGCTAAACACATGCATTTCATAAGCAACAAGTATTAAACACTTTCCATAAGCGATTTATATGATTTTAAAGCTAATTTAATTGCTTTCAACCAATTCATATGGCATTACATCCAATTTTAATGGTTTACACTTCAATTTCTTACTTTCAATTTATTTTTAACGAAACAACTCACATTTATTCTAATTGATTACAAAAAATCAATTTTATTTACCTCTACCAATTCATAGAATTTTTATTTACTTCCGTTTAAGTCGAACGACTAATTTATTCTATGGAATTCGACGATATTCACTTAATAGAATATCTGTTTTGGTTTTAGCCACATCTAATTGATTCCAACTCATTTTATATTTAATTCCATCCTATTTCTAGTTTATTCACCAACCATACATTTTTAAAATCATTTTATTGAGCTTAACAACATTCGATTCTTATATTAATAATTACTTTCCAAATTACTTTAACCCAAACTTTTATTTAATGAATTTTCATTCTTACTCGAAGTTGAGCTTCTAATTATTTTTAACTTAAGTTAATTTACTTCAATTTATTCCAACCTCAAAACTTAAGCTCACTTCATTTGCAAAATAAATTTTCCTTTTCAATTTAACTTGGTCCTATTTCAATCAAATCTCATTTCAATCTACAAATTTATTTGATTAGTTATTATAAATTTAATTTCCAAATTCAATTCATTCACGACTCATTTAACAAATTACAAGGCCATTTTCAATTTATTTCTACTTCTTAAACTTAATTTGCAATTCAAACCATTTCTGTTTCAATCCAACTTCCTTTTTATTCGACAATATTCCAATTGTATTCAATTTACTAACAATTCAAGTCAAATTTAATTTATAACTCAAGTTTTCATTTCCAAACTCCATTAATAACTCCCAATTCAACATCTATTTAACCAATTTAAATCTTATTAACATACTCACCTAACTAATTTATTTAGCTAACTAGCTTACCCCTTTATTTTAAAATTTTAGAAATACTTTTAAATTCACATAATACGATTAAAATAGCTTTTTATAAAAATATTTCTTATAACTCGATGTCTCAACCAGTCCATCCTTGTTCTCATAGAAATTCGGTCATACGTTGATCAGGCGTAGGACTAAAAATCTATAAGTATTTGGTAAACCAGTTTTCAACACCCAGTGACAATATTTGGGAAAATAATTTTATTAAAAATATAGAAAACAATTTTTGAAAATAGAGGAAATATCTTTGGTGAGAATGCTCTGGAAATCATCACCCACATCCATGGTCGCGGTTACATCCTAGTTTACGTTGCCATCGCAGCAAAAGTCCATGTAACTGTAGGCACTCCGCGCCCCTCGATTAGGCCATGGAACCCACAACAGATCGCAGTAACATTCCAGAGTTACGTTGCCATCACAGCAAAAGTCCATGTAACTGTAGGCACCAGCGTCCTCGATTTTCGCTGTCAAAAATGAAACTTCTCCACTCCCACATAGGTCGCAGTCTACCGATGTAAAATCAAACGCAGACTATTGGCTCTCAGCGGTACACACGACTTTCGCTTTGTTATCATTGGTCAGTCTACCGATATAAAATCAAACGCAGATTGTTGGCTCTCAGCAGCACACACGACTTTCACTATGATCTGTAGTAGATCACAGCGACAACGAGTTACACTGTCGTCATATCATAACCCAAATCCCTCTGTAGGCATCAGCGTCCTCGACTTTCGCTACACACTACTCATAATCCTCAGAAACTAGTTTCTTCCGGACTCCTCAGAGAATCAATTTTAGAATCCCCCCTAAGGATTCAAGGCAGTACCAACCTATGGCGCTCCTGAGAAGTTCATTTCAAGGGAGCGCCTTTTTCCCCAGAGCCATTTTCGAAATACAATATACTATACACATATAGTATCTTCCAAATCATACACCTAGTTTGAATCTCAAATAAATCTCCTTTCCCAAATCGATTATCCCAAAATCGATAATTCTCAAACTAGGCTTTCCAAATCTAATATTGATTTTACCAAAAAATCAAAAGCCTTTCCAAATCCAAAGGTTCCCAAAACCTTTTTCCAAAATCCTCATAAGATCCTTTATATATATAGATATATATAATTTTTAAAAACTTTGGATCATTTCAAACTTGTATAAAATTTCTTTTATACTTCAAGCGCCTTCAAAATCCTTTTCTTCCGACAATAGATTCAACAAGGGGAGATTTATCTTATATAACAAAGATATATAACTTTGTTTGTTCAAAATTAAATATTCAAATTTGATTACTCTTTTTTTTAAGTTGTTTCTGTAATGATCATGACTAGACCTTCGAAAATCGGCACCGAATACGACACTCGTATTCAAATGTCGCAGATCCAAACGTCGAATCTGGTTCGCCGGAGCTTATAACACATTAAGTATAACAACACAGCGGAAGAAAATGAATAATACATTTGATATACAACATTTGATACAATATTCAGATACAATGAGGTTACAATAGAATGATACAATAGATATCAATACTATCAGAGATAAAATAAATAGCAGCGGAAAGATAACGTCTTCAATGCCAAACTCCAAGAACTCCATCTCCAATCCAAAGCTAGCGAGAACTCCCATCACGTTTCATAAAGATAAGCAAGGTCAGTCCTGGGACTGGTGTGAGTAAACAAAGACAGTTTTATCTTTTAAAACAAACAACAAAAGCTTTTTAAAGTTCAAATCCGCAATGCTTTTTGGAAAATGAAACTACCATAAGGCCGCCCGCCACACACACCATGCAAACGCAGAATTGGAGGCGATTTCTCCTTATGATAGTCAAAAATGCTTGATATGCGAAAACCATTTTGATATTATTATTAGTGCATAGTGGAAAACATTTCGAAAGTATAATATTAATCTTAGCTAGCATACAACCATTATTGTATGCATACTATAGCTACCATGTTCAATAGCAGGTTACAGCCACATTCCATGGCAGGTTATACAACTAAAACCGTACAGGGCACGTATTGTTTCTTTGGATTTTCCAACAAATGGTCAGGCCAAGGAACTTCCCATTGCCGCATGGGTACGCCTCTAGAGGGACGCCCTTAGAACCTACCCGGCTCTCTGCCAACACAAGACTGGTCTACCCCCTTCCCGGGGGTAAAACCTAAGATATGCCACCCCCCGGTCATTTGCGACCTTTATCCGAGGGCCCTCTACACCAACAACATCACACAGTAATAAATATACAATGTCCACAAGAGTAAGTATCTGGGCTCCATACCATGATACCACCCTTTTCCAGAAGGAATGGACATACCCTAGGGGAGCTACCCCTGAAACCTTGCCGCATCTTTCCTGTTTCGACCATTACCGGGTTGTGAGGCTCGATGAGGTCTCGTCCACAAAGCTATGCTTTATCACAAAGCCATGCTTTATCAACAAATGATCAGCAGCACTTCGTATGCCACATTACCAAATTGGGAACGTATCACTGGTAACCATCAACTACATAACCTTTGAGCTCGTACGTCTCAGAGAAGGGTGTTAAGCTAAGAGAATGAATCTCCGCCACCAAACAGAAATGTATTTGATAGAAACCGGTTTTACATCTCAAAGTGTAATGTCAGACACATATCCATACAAGTCTGTTCCGGGTTCGAACAGAACCGAAGGCACTTTCGAAGAAGCCCTTGCAATCCGGCTATTCACAATCCCGATCGGACTTCCCATCACTTAGGGAAACTCTATATCGGCGTGACTCGGTGCCGAGACAATCGATGCATTATCCTTTCGTTCTCGAAAATACCCGGTCTTCACCATCGGTCTTCAAATGCTATCCATAACGACGTATCATTATTCAGAATGGGTTGTATGACACAAGGTCCTCCCCCGGCTAAACCGAATAATGAGCGCAATATTTAAAAACATATGGATATAGGATTTCAGTTAAGTCACAATTTATTATCCAAAACCTTTCTTTCAAATGGTTTAAGACAAATTACCATTTCAAATCTTTTAAACAAAAAGGTTCATTTCACAAAGTTTGCCAATTTTTCCACAAAGGTTCATTCACGGCTTTTCAAAACAATTTCACTTCAAATTGGATTAACTTATCCAATCTTTAAACTAAAGATTTAATTCATGACTTTCAAACCATTTCTAATTCAAATCTTTTATATGAAAGATATACCATTTAAAACTCTCTTCGATTTCAAAACCAGGTTTAATAATCTTTCACATAAGTTAAAGATGATTACATTTACATAAGTTAAAGCCATTCAAGTATAAAACTTAGGTTTGAATTTAAATTTCCAAAACAATACCTTTTAAATGGTTAAAAACCCATATAAACACCTTTATAACTTGTATAACCTTTTTAAACCATAGTTTCCAAATTATTGAATTCAATCTCAAATATTGAATTCAAACTTAGATCAAATTATTTAAATTTCAAAACTCAACCAAGTTATTCTACATTCATCACAGCTTGAATTAAACAATTCAAATTACAAAGCATCACACAGCAGAGATGACAAAACAATTAACAGCATTCAATACAATCCTCCATAAATAAGGTTAATTGATCATCTGATTAATTGAAATCAGATTAACCACAAATTCTGATGGATTAACATCTATTAATTACAGTTTATGTTAATTAATTATCCTTAAATTATTTATTAATTAATCTTAATTAATGAATTAATTAACCTTTAATTAATAATAAATCCTTTGATTAATTATCCTTAATTAATTACAATAATTAATTAATTAATCCTTAATTAATAATCATTTCTTAATCACTTCTATTAATTAATTAACCTTTAATTAATTATTCTCAAATTAATTACCTTACTTAATTAATCACATTAATTAATTATTCTTTTAAATTAATTATCCTTTAGATACTTGATTAATCAATCTTTAATCAATAATTATCCATCCCTGATTACTTTCATTTAATTAATTATTTTTAAGAAATTAATTATCATTTAAATCAATTATTCATTAATTACTTGATTAATTAAACTTAAATTATTAACAAATTTAGCTTAATTACTTTTATTAAGTAATTCACTTCAGTAATTAATTTCCTTTAACATGTAAATTAGCTTTAAGCTTTAAAAGTTAATTAACCATTAAAACATTCTTTTTATAAAAAAAAATTAGATAACCTTTAATATTATAAAGTTCGTTTAAAATAAACCTTTCAAAAAAAAGTTAAGTATATCTTTAAACCATTATAAATTTATTTATAATAAACTTACGAACTCTTTTTAAAATAAGGAATTAAAATGCCTAGACTTAATTATTTTTATGACTTTATCTAACTAACAAAACTGGCATAAAACATTTAATTAGGACAGTTTTTTAAAAACTTGATTAAATTTTTTAGCTCAAAAACTTTTCTGATCACCACCCGGAGCTATTTCGAGATTCACCCGAGCTTGACTTCGAGTAATTCCGCACACTCCTTTCTTCGAGCAACCGGTTCTTTTCCTCGGGTTCGACCGCTAGAACTTCTCATCTTCCCCAAATATTCCAGAAGCATAGATGCACACCCCTATTTGTTCACATGCACAAATGCTCCGACCCCCTTCAAAGATCGCCGCGACCATCCTCCAGTCCACGACCACCTCCCTTGACTACCCTATCGCCCAAATTGCCTCAACAACATTGAACTCAAGTTCGAGCTACTTAACACTACCAGGATCCAAACCTGACCATCGAAACCACCCTGCTCCTCCTCTCTCCGATCACTGGAGATCATCTCGACCAACTCAAAACCTCGCCACTGTCCAACGCTGCAGTTCCCTTTCACTCTAGCCAAGCTCGATGCGACCAAGTTACCGCGATTGATTCTTAAACTTCATCGATCAGAATGGGTCCTTGAACCCTAAAACATCTTCGCCTGAACACCACGATTGATGAGAAAATTTGCGATTATTTTTCGTATAATCTGCATCACATTATCCCCCTCCAGATTCGAACTCGAAGCTTAATTGTCCTTAGATCGATGGATTTTGATGAAAAATTGGTTTTCGTTCATCTCAAGAATACGCAACATTCTCTAAATTAAAAATCATGAAATCTTTACATAAATTCATCATTTCTAAATACTAATCAAGTTATGAAATCAAATCGTGAAATTAGATCGATTAATTTTCTGACTTATATTGATTTTTACTGTAAATTTCTTATTTTGAAATAATTATCTAATATAAAAAACCCATTTTTAAAAACATATTATCCATATACATACGTTATTCATTTAAAGTTTCTAACCTAAAAAGGTTCAAGGAAAGAGATTTTTAAATTTTATTTATAAAGGTTTGAAACCTGTCGCATATGAACAGAGGCAAATTATGCCTATTTTCCAAACATGCACAAGTATATGTATACGTATTTGTAGACATGAAAACAGATTAACAACTTTTCATCAAGCATTAATCACACATCAGGTCATAAATCAAATCAAAGAGGTAAGTTTGCTCACTTGGAATGGTCATACATAGGGCAAGCTTCAGTTTGAAAATCTTGAACATGCAATTTTTTAAACTGCTCTGCCTTTTTATCTTTGTTTTTGGAGAAACTCAAATAAATTTTACCAATTAACCTCACAATTTAAATTCAAACTTTTATATTAATTACCAAATGTTTCAAAGTTTAATTCCAAAGATCAAATTAATTACTAAATTAATTTGGCTTTAAAATTAGGAATGTTACAGTTTCCATCTTACTTATCATCATAAAGATATTGACGCAGCGGATTAATCAAAATAAACTTCAATCGGTGAAAGTAGCAATCGGTGGATTGATGAATACCAAAATGCCCAAATTCGTTGATCCTAAGATACCGAATTCTAGCTATCTCAAACACGTTGATAGCGCACTATACCGTGTTCCAAGATCTACGATTCTTCGTACGTTGATCTAGCGCACTAGATACCGTGAATCGGCTTCTACGATCGTTGAATCGAGCGCACTCGATTAACCGAAAGAGGAGATAGGAGATTACACTCAACTACCAATTTAAGAAGAAAGCATACAACAATCAACAAGAAATTTTATTCAAAAATCAACTACCAAAAAGTTACAACTCACTCCCTATTTATAGTATTTCACCACTGTCCCTTAAGTCGTACACGACTTACGACTTACCCATAGGTCGGCGTCGACTCATCAGCAAACGCGACTCAACAAACACTCGACTTAAGCAAGCCACGACTCAACGGCTCAGCTACATCACAACACACCGACTCAATAGCATACTGACTTTCCAACGGTTCAAAGCTCTACCGACTCAACATTTGAACGACTCATCCCAACATAACTGGCCGACGCAATGACTTAATGACTCAACAAATTACAACACTTTACTCACTTAGGTCGTATACGACCTAATTACATACGACATAAGAAAACCCACGACATACGACTTAACAGTTACAACGACTTAACAAAATACAGATTTATCACAATACTTAACCCGTATACGACTTATCTTCCAAGCGACTCAACTCCCAGCGCCTTAACTCCTCCGAGTGACTTGAGACTTCATTAGGTCGTGGCGTATTTTCACTTGACTCCTTAGGTCGCGGCCGACCTAAAACATGCTCCGATTTATTTAACTCGTTGTTAACTCGTGGCCGACTCAAGTTAGGTCGTGAACGACTCATAGCTGCTGTGTCGTTAGGTCGTATGCAACTCATCAAATCCGAACGATCTATGCTTCCATTAAGTCGTACCTTTCTTCCATCTGGTCTGCTAGGTCGAAGACGACTTAAAGCTTTTTCATTAACCCGCAGCTCCCCCTTATGCGACTCCCTAGGTCGTAGACGACCTATAGTTTCCTCCTTAAGTCGTGAACGACTTAACCTTTCCATGAGTCGTGTACGACTCATCTCTGGTAGAGTTTTAAGTTGCGTTTCTTCTCTGTTCTGAGCTGCATCATCCTCCCCTGGTTGAGAAAAATTCATCCTCGAATTTGTAAGTTCTTCCACATCAGATTGTCCATCTCCATAATATGGCACAAGATGCTTAACATTGAATACATCATAAGTGTATACATCCTCCGGCAGGTTCAACTTATAAGCATTCTCATTGATCCGTTTCACAACTTCTACAGGTCCAATTTTTCTGGCTTTCAACTTATTTTAAGCGCCTACTGGAAAACGATCCTTGGTTAACACAGCGTAAACCAAATCACCTTCGTTAAATTCAACATTTCGTCGCTTCAAATCTGCAGCTCGCTTATACTTCTCATTTGCTTTCACCAATCGTTCCTGAACGATCTTATGACATTTAGTTAATTCATCAACAAAATCAACAGCTCGTTTAACTGTCCCCTTTGGTTGTGGTACTACCGTCAAGTCCAACGGTCCCTTTGGTAAATTTGAATATACAATCTGAAATGGACTGAATCCTGTACTATGATTCATTGCATGATTATGAGCAAACTCTGCCTGGCATAACCTCATATCCCAACTCTTCAGATTGTCCTTCACAAGACATCGCAACAAATTTTCCAACGATCTATTAACAACTTCGGTCAGTCCATCCGTTTGCGGATGATAAGCACTACTAAATTTCAGCTTTGTTCCCACCATCTTCCACAAACTAAGCCAAAAATGACTCAAAAATCTGGTATCCCTGTCTGAAACAATAGACTCCGGCAACCCATGTAAACGATAGATTTCTTTAAAGAATAATTGTGCCACTCGAACTGCATCCGCTGTCTTCTTGCAGGCAATAAAATGTGCCATCTTCGAAAATCTATCCACCACAACAAATAAAGAATCATTTCCCCTTTGAGTTCTCGGCAAACCCAAAACGAAATCCATGCTGGTATCAACCTACGGTTTAGATGGTACAGGTAACGGCATATACAATCCTGCATTTGTCGCTGTTCCCTTCGAAACCTGACATATATGAAATCTTTCCACAAACCTTTCAACCTCTTTCCTCATTGACGGCCAAAAGTAAGATTGAGAAATCAAATGTAATGTACGATCACGGCCCACATGTCCTTCCTCGTGCAACTCTTTGATAATCTTCAATCTCAAACTGCTATCTGGTATACATAATCGATTTCCTTTAAACAAGAATCCATCCACTAACACAAATTCATCAGAATTCCCATCCTTAACTTTTTCAACAAACTTTGCAAAGTAAGAATCTTCTTCACACAATTCTGGCAATAATTCAAACCCTGTCACCTCAACTTTCATTGTAGTCAACAAATAGTTCCTTCTACTCAAAGCATCAGCTACACGATTCGTTGCCCCAGATTTATGTTTCACGACAAAAGTAAACTGTTGCAAATAAGCAATCCATGATGCATGTCTCGCAGAAATCTTATCCTGTCCTTGCAAATGCTTCAAAGCTTCATGATCAGTGTAAAGAACAAACTCCTTCTGAAATAGATAATGCCTCCAATGTTTAACAGCTTGCACAACAGCATAAAACTCAACATCGTATGTACTATATCTCATCTTTGCCCCTGATAGCTTCTCACTGAAATAAGCAACTGGCCTCCCACTCTGACTCAACACTCCTCCAATCCCAACCTTTGATGCATCAGTGTGTAACTCAAACAACAACTGAAAATCTGGTAATACAAGAATTGGTGCTGTCGTCAAAAGTTCTTTGATTCGTTCGAAAGCAACCCCCGCTTCCTTCGACCAAGAAAACTGCTTCCCTTTCATACAATCAGTAACCGGTGCCATCACGCTACTGAAGTGTGGAATGAATCTTCGGTAGAATGATGCCAATCCATGAAAACTTCTAATTTCAGTGATAGTTCTCGGCTGTGGCCAATGTCTAATAGCTTCAACTTTACTCTGGTCCACCTGGATTCCCTTCTAAGATACAACATATCCCAAAAATAAAACACTTCGCGTCATGAATACACATTTCTTCGTAGCTGCATAAAATTGTTCCTCACGAAGTATAATTAACACCTTTCTCAAATGCTCTACATGCTCCTCTGTGCTCGCACTATAAACCAGAATATCATCAAAGTAAACTACTACAAACTTCCCAATGTACGGTCTGAAAATTTGATTCATCACCCGCATGAATGTACTAGGTGCATTTGATAAACCAAATGGCATAACCAACCATTCGTATAACCCCTCTCTCGTCTTGAATGCGGTCTTCCATTCATCTCCAGGTCTAATTCGAATTTGATGATAACCACTCTTCAAATCAATCTTCGAAAAGATAGTAGCCCCACTCAACTGATCTAGCAAGTCATCCAACCTCGGCATAGGAAATCTGTAGCGAACAGTAATCTTGTTCAAAGCTCTACTATCGGTACACATTCTCCATGTTCCATCCTTCTTCGGCACCAACAAGGCTGGTACGGCACAAGGACTCAAGCTTTCCTGAACACGTCCCTGTTCTAACAACTCCTCTACTTGCCTTCGTAACTCCTCATGTTCCTTCGGACTCATTCGATAATGTGGTCGATGCGGTAATACTGCTCCTGGAACAAGATCGATTTGATGTTGAATGTCTCTCAGTGGCGGTAACTCCTTAGGCAACTCCTCTGGAAATACGTCTTCAAATTCTTTCAAAACTGGCTTTGCTTCTTCTGGAATCTCAACCTCTTCATGACTCTCTCATCCAATCAACAAATACACTTCAGGCTCCTCTTCAACTTCTTTAACAAACTCCTTCAAAGATAGCAAAGTTTTCAACTCTTCAATCTCCTCTAGATTGCTCTTCTTCTGTTGTTGCTTCTTAGGAACTAAAGTGATTTTAGTACCCTCGAACATGAAACTATAGCTATTAGCACGACCATCATGTTGTACTGCTCTATCAAACTGCCATGGTCTGCCCAACAACAGATGACACACATCCATGTCTACAACGTCACACCAAATTTCGTCTTTGTACTTCTTCCCAATAGAAAAATTAACACAAGCCCTTCGACACACCTTCACTTCACCACCCTTCCTCAAGCATGCTAGCTTGTATGGTTTAGGATGCTTCTCAGTTTTCAAGTTCAACTTCCTTACTGCTTCTGTAGAAATAATATTGTCACAACTTCCGGCATCAATAACGAACTTGCAAACTTTTCCCAAAATAGTGCATGTCGACTGAAAAATATTGCTTCTCAACCAACTAGAATCCTCTTCTTGCTTTGGTGTAAGACAAGATGTCCTCATCATAAGATTACAACCTTCATCTCCAGATAATTCTTCTTCCTCCTCGTCATAAGGTGTATATGAACATTCTGCCTCTTCACCATCATCCTCCTCAACTTCTGCAACCATGGTTCTCTTCTTTGGCTTCGGACATTCATTGCTTTTATGACCCAACTCCTGACAATTGTAACATTTGAAACCACTGCTAACCTTTGCCTTCTCAGCCTCCTTCACCACTGGCTTACTGACTGGTTTAGGAACATTAGAACTCCCACTAACACCCTTCACTTGACTATTGGAATTAGTAAACACACCACCTCCATGCCTTCCCTGCTTCTCCCAAGCCAACGCTTTCTGATGTGCCTCTGCAGCTGATCTAGGATCAAACATATTAACCATATCCTGGATCTGCATTCTCAATCCCCCAATGAATCTAGCAGTTAGTTGTTCTTCCGTTTCCATAATATCATTCCTGGCAATGAGTTGGTAAAATTCATCAGCATAATCACTAACAGACTTCGTCCCTTGCCTCAGATTCTGCAACCTCTGGTACATAAGTGATTGGTAATTGTAAGGCAAAAATGTAGCTCTCATCAACTTCTTCATCTTCTTCCATGATTCAATCTTTGACTTTCCCATTCTCTCCCTTGTAAGTTTAGTTTGCTGCCACCATGCCAAAGCTCTCCCCCTCAACCTAGTAGCAACCAACTTCACTCTTCTATGCTCAGGAACTTCCTTGAAATCAAAGATCTCTTCAACATTTGACAACCAATCTAAGAATTCTTCAGCTACCATTCCACCCTTAAACTCTGGAATTTCCATCTTCATACCCGACTCCCATCGACGATCATCTTCAACATCCCGATAAGAATTTCGAACTTGGTCTCGATCTCGATAATGAATGCTAGTTCTATTACCCTCTTCATCAAAATCAAAAGTACGCCTACATCGATCTCGACCATTATCATCCCTTCGTTCATGCATGCTTCTTCGACTATGTCTCTCTTCATCTCTATATGGCTCATTGTCAAATTCACGTTGACTTCTTCTCTCTTCATGTCCATAGTCATGATGATCTCTCCGTGATGAAATTGATGTTTCTCTTCTATCTCTAAAAGAATGCGGTGATACCCTCCTAGCTTCCGTAACCGATGGCGAAACTCGGTTTCCTCCATGGTTCGAGTTTGGTGATCTCCTCTTTTGAGTTTGATTCAAATCATTCATCAACTTCTCTAACTTTCCAATGCCTTCATCAAATTTCTCATTAATACGTTGTTCCATAAGCTCGGCTTCTTCTCTTCTATACAACGCTTTCACGTTTTGATGACGATTAGCTCTCCTTGGTGGCATGGTTCAAATCTTCACAAACACTTCAAATTTCTTTAACAAAGCTTCAATATAAGTCAAACAAGTCACGGCCTAACACTTAGTTCGGCCACTACTTAGCTCTACACGGCTTAACTTGGCTCGGCTCAAGGTCTCCAAGCAACTTCAAGTTCAAACACTTCTCCAACTCTAGATCCAAAATGAAATGGATCAAAATCTTCAAACTCGTTGCAACTTCAAGATGAACACGATGAACTCCAACTTCAAACTTCAAATACTTGGCTCCAAGAATCAACTTAGCTATGATTGGCTAAGTATGGCTCCGATACCAAAACTGACGCAGCGGATTAATCAAAATAAACTTCAATCGGTGAAAGTAGCAATCGGTGGATTGATGAATACCAAAATGCCCAAATTCGTTGATCCGAAGATACCATCTAGCTATCTCAAACACGTTGATAGCGCACTATATCATGTTCCAAGATCTACGATTCTTCGTACGTTGATCTAGCGCACTAGATACCGTGAATCGGCTTCTACGATCGTTGAATCGAGCGCACTCGATTAACCGAAAGAGGAGATAGGAGATTACACTCAACTACCAATTTAAGAAGAAAGCACACAGCAATCAACAAGAAATTTTGTTCAAAAATCAACTACCAAAAAGTTACAACTCACTCCCTATTTATAGTATTTCACCACTGTCCCTTAAGTCGTACACGACTTACGACTTACCCATAGGTCGGCGTCGACTCATCAGCAAACGCGACTCAACAAACACTCGACTTAAGCAAGCCACGACTCAACGACTCAGCTACATCATAACACACCGACTCAATAACATACTGACTTTCCAACGGTTCAAAGCTCTATCGACTCAACATTTGAACGACTCATCCCAACATAACTGGCCGACGCAATGACTTAATGACTCAACAAATTACAACACTTTACTCACTTAGGTCATATACGACCTAATTACATACGACATAAGAAAACCGATGACATACGACTTAACAGTTACAACGACTTAACAAAATACAGATTTATCACAATACTTAACCCGTATATGACTTATCTTCCAAGCGACTCAACGCCCAACGCCTTAACTCCTCCGAGTGACTTGAGGCTTCATTAGGTCGTGGCGTATTTTCACTTGACTCCTTAGGTCGCGGCCGACCTAAAACATGCTCCGGTTTATTTAACTCGTTGTTAACTCGTGGCCGACACAAGTTAGGTCGTGAACGACTCATAGCTACTGTGTCGTTAGGTCGTATGCAACTCATCAAATCCGAACGATCTATGCTTCCATTAAGTCGTACCTTTCTTCCATCTGGTCTGCTAGGTCGAAGACGACTTGAAGCTTTTTCATTAACCCGCAGCTCCCCCTCATGTGGCTCCCTAGGTCGTAGACGACCTATAGTTTCCTCCTTAAGTCGTGAACGACTTAACCTTTCCATGAGTCGTGTACGACTCATCTCTGGTAGAGTTTTAAGTTGAGTTTCTTCTCTGTTCTGAGATGCATCAGATATCCAACTTTCACTTTTAGCCATTGTATATTTCATAAAATATACTTTCATTTCAAAAGAACTCATTTCACATTTCTTATTAACAAATTTTCAATATAAATTTCATTCAAATCCGTACGATGTACACTTATCATCCGTACGTTATATCAATTTGATCACTCACTCGATCACACAATTTCACTTCCGAACTAGTATCGTCCACTCGACTTTCTAGTGTGGACACAGATCTGGTTTCTTGATCAGAAACCGTCATTCCCCTTGCATGGCCTAGCTATGATAGAGAATATCCAGAACCAATCAACAATCCATATCCAGGTTCGCCGTCGAAAATCAAGTGAAAAATCTCAACTCGGATCGATATAACTATCTCGAAATTCTATGCTTGAATCTGGATCAAATCACTATGCGAATAGAATAATATACGTACATCCTACGTATTTAACTTCATTGATTATTAGCCACATCAATTTCCTTTCTATTCATCCTCACTTTGATTTTATTCAGTTATTCACATTTGCCTTAATCGCCATTTGGATTATCACTTCAATTCTTATCTCAGTTGGGTATTTAATCAATAACAGTTTGAACTCCAACCAGTTTATATTTAGAAAATATCTTGAAAATTTTAAAAATAGATAAGTAGTTGAAAAATAATTATTAGTTTGCAAAATAGCTGTAAAATAGTTAACTAATTGTAAAATCGTTGGAAAATAGTTAAATAGTTTAGATAATTGCAAAATAGTTGTAAAATAATAATTAATTTGTAAAATAGTTGAAAAATAGTAATTAATTTATAAAACAATTGAAAAATTGTTAAATAGTTCCAAAAATAATTGTAAAATAAATATAAAATTATTTGGCTTTAAAAAGAAAGGTTGTATATATTAAATAGCTTGGAAAAATAAGTTTATATTAAACTATTTATATTGAAAATAGTCCAGAGTCAAAACTGTTCACTTCTCCATTAATCCAATTTAAATTTCCATTTCCATTTAAATTGACTCAATTCCAATTTGAATAACTTCAATTTCCATTGAAATTGATTTAACCCCAATTCAAGTTGAATCAATCTTGATTTCTTTCCAAATTCAAATCAAATTCCATTTGTTTTCAAACCTACTCAACTTTAATTACATTTCCAAATTATTCCAATCAATTTGGACTAATATCAATTGAACCCACTTCAATTTCAAATCATTTCAATTCAATCCAATTCAAATTTTCCATTTAAAATTTTAAACTTATACATCTTCAATCACAAATCCAATTAATTCAAATCAGATTTAATTTGAACGAAGTCAATTCAAATTTCAAATTTAAACCATCCCGAATTATATAAATTCAAGTTAAATTTTTAAATGTTGATTTAATCCTTTAAATCAAATCGACTTATCTCTTTAAACTATTTAATTCTGAATCCATTTCAAACTTGTCTTTATTAGATTTTAATTTGGTTGTATTTCTATTACCACTTAATTCTCATTATTAAAATTTTCAAATAATATAACAACCAATTACCTTAATATTTATTAGAAAGAAATATTGCTTTATATATCAAAATATATTCTTATATAAAATCATTTAAGACCTTTATATAAGAAAATAACAAGTACGCGCTCATATATATATATATATATATATATATATATATATGTACACATACACTCAACTTATTTTAGGGTACCATTGACCCTATCCTTAATGAGTAATCTCAACAGAGCTAAGGTTCTTGCTTAACCTGGCTCTGATACTAACTGTAACGACCCGGAATTTTCGATCCTGAAAATTCCTGATAGTTAGGAAAAGGAAGAAAGAGATAGAAGAATAAGAAGAATAGAAACACCAACATCTCACATTCGCAGCGGATTTAATATAATAACAAATAATAACAGTTATGCAAAGGAAAACTGTACTTGTCAAATTTCACTTTAATACATCAGAGTTACAACATATATACTTATACAATCAACATGACTCAGATATATACAACAATATAATACAGAGGGAACTCTCCATACGATCCTGTCATCCAGCCCGTCTTCTGAGCTCTAGAACGTCCTTACCTGGAAATCTGTAATACTCGGTTTGACCCGAGCATTACATCAAAGTAACACCCGGGTCAGGCTGGAAACCAGCGTTAGTAAACCTATCTAACATGGAATACAAAGCATACAACTTATATAAAACTCGGGGTACCTCGTATCAATTTACAAATTCACAATTTGTTATAGACATCACTTATTTCACCCATCAATTTTCTAAATACCAAAATTTAGATTAAATAGTCCAACTCACTTAAATCATTTCATTCCAACCTATTGATTTCACATATTAATCTATAATAATTCGAAGTGGTTTCGGGTATTTTCTAATACCCGACCCCGATCTCTTCGAGTCTCATGTCATCCTAACTCAAGTTATCCAAATGAAATACACAACATTTCATATCAGAGATGTCAACTCATTCAAAGCATCCAATACCATTCAATCATCCATAAGCAAAGCTTGATCACTTCCAAAATTAATTTAATTAATTCTAATTGAATCTCTAGCCTCAATCAGTTAGATTCCCTCATTTAACATTAATTAATTTCAAATCAATTAATTAATCAACCCTTAATTATCCATCTTAATTAATCACCCTGGATTAATTATCCTTCAATTACATTCGAGTAATTATCTTTAATTAATTACACATATTAATTATCCTTAACCAAAAACAGTAATTGATCTTTACTTCACAAATTAATTAGCTATAATTAATTACGTTAATCCTTAATTACTTATATTAATTAATTTCTCATAAATCACTTATTATTGATTAATTAATCTTAATTAATCAACCTTTAATTACATCATTAATTATATAAATTATTGATTTCTAATTACATTTTAATTTATCCTAATCTAAATTAATTACATTAAGTAATTAATGATTAATTAAACCATAAATATTAATGACCATTGATTAATCTCAACCAGTAATTAACTACTTTTTTTATTTACTTCAATAAATAAATTAATTACTCATTTTATAAAAGAAGTTTAAAGGAATTTAGAACCAAATTCATTTTTAAATTCAAATTAATTTAAAATGCACTTTAACATTCAAGTTGCTAAAAAAAAATTTAATTTAAAAACTTTATTTGTTTAAAAACTGAGATTCGCCAACTAGAATTCCAGATTTAATTTTTGATTTAAAACTTGTTTTAAATCTCTACTTTACCATTTAACTTTAGTTTTTTTTTAAAATCATTTTTATTTCTTTCTAATTCATTCTTATTTTTATTCTATAATTATTTCACTTCCAAATTTTACGCTTATATTTCTTTTCAAACATCCAATTCTAAATATTTTGATGACTAAGTGAACCGAAAAATATTCAAGCAAACCACAGTATTCAATATTGCAATTATCAATATAATTTGTCACAGAATATCAAATATTCATAACACTGAATATTGAACAATCTAAATAATTTTGAGGAATCCAGTTAGATCCCTCCAACCTGTTTCCCTGCATCCATAGATGTTAGAACAATATCAATTCCACTTCGAGGAGGAATATCGCGGCATATGGGATTTATATAATATCATCCGCTATTATGCGGCGCATATGGTCTCATCCACTATATAATGCGGGAAATCAATCACTCCAATATACTAATACTACTATATAATATATACCACATCCAAACAATTCAATTATTCAACCAATTATTTAAATTTAACCATTTAAATTTAAATAGCAATCCAGAAGAGTAAGATTAACTCACCTTTGATTTTTTTGCAATCCAACTAAATCTCAACTCGGTCTTCAAGATTCAGACCTTGTATAAAAATTTACATGGTTTATTAATATTTGAAATAATTAAATTATCCATTACCATTTAATAAAATTTGATTTACCATTATTTTATTCGAGCCAATTTTCCAAAAATAAATAATTATTTCTTGTTCCTTGAAACCCATATACTAAAAATTAATTTATAGTTCTCAAAATCCATTTTTATATAAATATTCGATATTTTAAAATCTCCTTTCTAGTCTATATATACATATTGAATTTCAAAATAGAATTGTTTTGTATCTTACTGCAAATTTATTAAATCTTGTTAGCTTCCCAATTTGTTTCATTTTTTTAAATTTCTAATTTTAAAGGACTGAATGTATTTTTAAGTTCAGCTTACAATAATACCTTAATTATACCCAACACACAACTGTTCGATTTTTTTTCAAGGGTTTTGTGAAAAAACAGTTATAGAAATACCGAGTAAGTTTGAAATCAAACGATTACGTACCTAACTCTTTCCTTTCCAGAGTAACAAATCTACGACGGCGGCCTTGCCTTCAAAACTGCGAAAACCCTAGCTTTTGCGTGCTGCTTGACATCACCATCGCCCCCCCATCAGACATTGAACACGCGACCACCGACATACATCTCAGAACCATTAATCGACTCCAGCTTTCAATTAGTTGAACTCGAGAATCGCATTGCCTACTGCAAACTCAACGCGAGTGCACGACACCAGCTACGCCTCCATCTGGCGCCGTGACCTCCATGACATCACCAGCAAATCTCGATAAAGCTGCTCCATCGCATGAATCTACACTCAGTCGCGAGCTTCCACAGTCACGAGTCGATCGTGACAATCCATCATGCCTGGGCGATTCGAAAATCGGCTTCACAAATTTCCACAGAGTCGAATTGAAGTTGATGTCTTCCATGAATTTGACCGAGATTTAATTCATTTTATTGATAGTGAGCTGTTCCTTGATATCCCAATTTGAAAGCAAAATTGAATTGAAAATGAGGAGAGGAAGGAGATGATTTTGATCGGCTATTATTAAAAAATTTTGTTTCGAGCTTTGACTGGAAGAAGTATGAAAAAAATGAGCTGAGGTTTTGATATAAAGTCGGCATTGAAATGAAATAAAGGGAAAATGATGTCTGCGTGGAGAATATTTTCGCATGTAGTAGATGAGCTACAGTGAATATGAGATGAAAGGAAAAAGTTTTGACATGAAATTAATTTGACTGGTTAAATAATATATTAATTTGATCTAAATTTAAATTTAAATCGACTCGAATTACACAACCTAAAATCTCCACCTCCTATCGCAACATGCCGTTGGGCGTTTATAATGTTATACCCCTATTCCGAACGCAATGGAAAAAGTTTCGAGTCCTAATTCGGTCGTATGGAGAAGATTGCGTTTTGGACTCGGTTAGTACATTGAATCTCGATTTAATTTTCAATGAGTTCATATATCTGTGCTCACACAACAACTCCAAACATTATAAAATTTGAAATCGAATAATAATACAATATTACAGATCCAATGGAATTGATTTCGTCGAAATCCAAGACTACGCCTCGGAAGGCTATTTTTAAATATCGATTTAAACGATAAAATTTCAAAACTGAACAAATCAGTGTTAAATTCAATTTTAAAACTTTTATTATCCTCAGCGCTATTAATATAAATTTTACAAGCCTTCACATTTTTTTAACAGACTTAAAATTCCATATTCGACATTTTACCTAACTTTAGATTAATTAATTTAATAATTAAATTACCCAATAAATGGTGATATTTGAATTCAAGTTAAAAGCTAACATTTAAATATTTAAAATCAATTAAATATTCTGATTTCAAACATCCAAAAATTCTGGGTCGTCACAGTAACGACCCGCTATTTTTGGGCTATTCGCATCCGCACATGTCGGACTTGAATAATTCAAAATACCAAATGGTTAATTTAAATTTGGCAAAACTAAGATATATAGTAAATAAATAGTCACAGATCACAGACACAGAGTAATAATATGCAGCGGAAGTAAAAGAGATTGTAGTTCATGAAGTTACTATATAAATATATAAGATACATCATAAGAGTAACACGATACATCAGGTACAAATCAGAATACATCACTGGAATCATCGAATACTGAAAGCATAATAGATGGCTGGATCTTCAAGCAAAGCTCCAACTCCAAAGGTGAGTCTCAAAGCTGAATCACTCAGTCTGACCCGAGCGTAAAGCAAAACACAAGACACTCGAGTTAGGATTAATATTCTTGTATCAATAAATCCAACTCAAGTGAAAAAGCAATCGAAATACAAGTAACTCAAAGGATGTTGGAATAACCATCCTTTAAGGATCCGTTAAACTATCTTCTAGGTAGTAACGTACGCTAAGTAGATAATGTCTATCAGTAATATAAAGTATTAAAATAGCGTTAAGGCATTACCATAATCCTCCTTAACACGTTTTTATAATGCCATAATCTATACAGCACCGTAAACCCCACCGTAAACTGGTGGTTATCAGAGGGTACCCCATAGGTATAACACAAAACAAAACGTAGTGGTCGCGAATAGGATAATCAGTATGACAAGGTACATGAGGCGATACCAACTAGGATACTAGTAGTTGCGTGATCCGGACTGATGTTGAGCATAGCCAGCAGCTACCTCAACACCGCGAAACAACACTCCCAAATCGAGGGGTGCACCCAAATCGAATCACAAAAGTAATAGATATGGTATCGAAGAAGTGTGTCCGGTAGAGATGGCGAACCTCAATGGCCCGGCGCGGCTCCTGTTTTAGTCATGTCAGGGGTCATCCAATATCATTCTCTTTCTTCAGTCAACGCGTTCACCAAACCATCCACTTCATTCTGGATCAACTCTCCTCGTATAATTGTTATTAAAGTGGTTTTCGGTATCGACAGAGAGTATGTCCATATCCGATCCCGGTCTCTTTAATAACTACGTATTATTACACCGATTTGGTCGTTTAATATATTTCAAACAATCAATTTCAATTTCAATTAGAATTCGTAATAACATTCCATTTGTCTTTCTATATCTATTTCCATAATTTACATTTCAAAACTTCCAAATTATCATTTCAAAATCTTACAATTCAAATTCAATTTTTATTTAAACAATTCAAATATTGATTCAAGTTCGTACAAAAGTTTCATTCCGAAATTATTCAAATTAATTTAAATTTAACATTTAAATCAATTTAAATTTATTTATCGATTTTATTCAATATTCGTTAAGTTATTTTAACATCCAAAACAATTCTTTTTAATTTCAAAGTCATTAAGTCAATCACTTAAGTTAACTTCATTATATCAAAACTTACAAATTTAATTTAATTAAATTTGTCAAATCAAATTCCTTAAATTACAATTCTTACGTTAATTTCAATAAAACACATTTATTTCTTGTTAAGAAATTCAATTAAACTTATTCTTTACATAGTTACAAATTTCAAAACTCAATTAATAAAGAAACTAAATTTCACATATTCGAGAAATCAAATTTCACTTTAACTTACTTAAATAATTTTTCCAAACTTAATAAATAAAGAAACAGAATTTCATTTATTAACGAAGTTCAAATTCACTTATTCAAAAGTTCAATTTCTCTTATCAAAGAATTAAATTTTCATTCAATTATCAAATATTCAATCTTTTTCAATTATTAAATAATTTCAATCTTAATTATTAATAATTTCAAAGCTTAATAATTTCAAACTTGATTATAAATTCAAACTTAATTATTAAATCATTTCAAACTTAATTCAATGAATAATTCGAAGTTTTTATTGTCAATAATTAATTTTGAACAACGCTCTTTCAACAACTACAATGTTAATATTCGTTTCAGATTTTTAAATATTAACATTTTCCTCTCATTAAATTCAAATTCCAATTTCATTACAAAACCTTATTCTTTACTCAAGTAAAATCATTATTTTATTTTAAATCAATTTATTGACCAGTCGGGTTTTATTAAATTTTCTATCCTAAGTCGAGTTCATTTGGGTATATATCATTTCAACCCGATTCCAATTCAATTCACAAATCAAAGCATAGCAAAGGGAACTTGCAGCGTGATAACAGGGATGGTGTCAAAGTAAATAAATAAGCAATAACAACAAGCAATAACAATTCAATAGTCAATTCAAATAATCCCGAAATAATTGTATTAATTCACATTGTTATTTGTGCAAATTAATATAATTATTTCTAGAATCTACACTATCATTTCATGTAGATTAAAGATTATTACACTATTATTTTATACGGTTTTCACTTGTCATTTAATTTCAATTTCATACTACAACAATCAATCAAATATACGTTCAATGGTTCAAAGTGTATTTATCATTATTCTACATGTCAATTAATTTAACAATTAAAATGGTCAAATTTAACTAATCAAATTCCACATATATGTCGGTTCAAATTTTAATTATCCTACGTCGAATTCAATTGCATAATATTTATCACTTTATACATTACAATTTAACATCCATCATAAACAACAATCAATCAATCAATTTCAACCAACTGTATTATCATCGCATAAATAATTAACAGATAATGGTGTCAGATGTCATAGGTGAACAGATACAGGTAATAGCATATAACAGAGTAAATAACCGACAGTCGCATATTTCAATTGTCGTTTCAATTGAAATTAAATTTAATAAATAAAAGAATATTAATCGTGGGTGATTACTCACCTTTTGAGGCTAGAGGGGACCGAAGATGACACAGATGCGCACATTGTTACGGGCACTGAAATTTGAGTTATGAATCAAAGCGAAGCGAATTCGGCACGAATTCGACGAACAAAGCTGAGACATAGAAATTGACGAGAACAAATCAGAGTTAACTCGATATACAGAAAATACGCATCTTTGTTTCAAAATCAAATGTTAATATGCGTATAAATAAAATTTCTATATACATATATTCAAAACCAACGTATTTACAAATCATTATGTAATATATGAATCAAAACACATACAAATTTTTTTTTATATAAAAATATTATTACAACCTATATACACATGTTTTAGTAATACGTCTGTGACCAATTATATGCATAAGTTTATATAACCTATATACAAATGACAGTAAACATAAATAAACATTTTTACCCACATATATGTGTAGCTCAACTCATATACTTATCTAAAAAAATATATAGTCCTATATGCTTATGTATGTAATAAATTTTTTTATTTTTTTATTTTTTATAAACCCCTTTAATTACAAACTCACCCAGATTGTATATAAACTAATATGTCTAAAGACTGACATAACAATATGAAACCATATATATACATATAAAACAATGTATTTTATGCTAAGATCGATATATATAAAATGTGTAGATTTTATATGTACAGCTCTACAGACTTATATATTAACACACAACTTGTGCAAACTAATATAGACAAAGTTTTTTTTTTTGACAATATATATGTATGAGTATCAACTTCATATATTATAAACCTATATGCATTAAATCACAGTAAAGGCAAGATAACTTGTATGTAAACAACAGTATAATAATAATGTATATAAACCAATATAACTCAACAGCCCATACTTGTGCACACCAAAACATGCTACTGCAATCCTTATTAAACTACACATACGGCCTTCATCAACCCTCAAACTCGCATATATATATATATATATATATATAACATAATGTATACATTAATATTTTAAAACATACCCCACAAGAATATGAGGCGAGCTCGGTTTGAAATGGAGACGAGAGGAAGGGAACGCTCGGTCCTTGTGCTCGCGTGGAGGTGGGTGGTGGTCGGTAGTTTGGGTCGAGCTCGGTGGTAGGCCAATGGCGGCAGCGGCGAGAGGTTCGGGTTCGTTGGCTCAATATGGCGCAGGCGAGGCCCTGAACTGCTGTTGGAGGGAAGGAGGAAATGGTGGCGGTAGCTGCAGCATAGGGTGGCGAGGTCAGTAGAGGGGAGGCTAGTGGTTCAAAGCATGGCAAGGTGGAGGGGCGGAGATGGCCGAGCATGGTGGTTTTTGGGCCGTGGGTGGTCTCGGCAGCGACTTCGGCTGTTGAGGTGGTGAGGTGGAACAGCTGGAGGAGGGTACGGTGGTGGAGATGGCCTCTAAGTCCAAGGTGGATCGACCGGCTATGCTGGAAACAAGGGGAGGTGCAGGCTTGGTCGGTGCGCACGGTGATGGCGGAGGTTGAGGAGGAGATAGGTGGCTTCGACTCGGTGTAGATGGGCTTCACGGCATGGGTTTTAAATTTTTATTTTCTGTCGTTAAATTTGGAGAAGAGAAAAAGAAAGGAAAAGAAGAGAGAGAGGCATGATGAAAGGTCTCAGGAAGAAGATGTACAAAGAGGGAGATGTGTATAAAGTTTCCATTTCCCATACGCATGAACAAATAAACAAAATGAAGAGAGAGAGATGAATAATTGGCTACCGGAGAAAATGAAGCAAGTTAGATAAGAAATGTACGTGACAGTGGGAATAGTAATTGTCCATATTAAATTTATCGAGAACAGTGAAAAGCTGAAGGCATAGCAGTTAATGCAGGCAGAGGTAGCAGGTATATACAGAGGGGTTTATAGAGAGGTTTAGAGTTCCCATGCCAATGCAATGATTCTTCTGTAAATGTGACGGCTATTGGCTTTCTGAATGGTCAAAGGCTCCTAAAATTCTGAGCGTTGGAAAGTTGGGTGCCGGTTTGTGCTGCGTAACGGATCAGTTTGCGCTCCGTTAACAATTATAATTTGCAACGCCGAACTCCGATTGACACAAATAAATATACCGTTTTGATCAGCGCGACGAGGCGGTCACAACGGTATGAAGATATTGGTGATACAATCGAATTATAAAAATTCAAAATTTTCTACTACGGAAAATGCATAAAATTTGCAGAAAAATAAGAACGACGGAGCCAAAGATGTCCGAATTTGGAAAAACGACAAACTGACAACTTGCTCAAAAGATGGTTTAGAATTTTTCTATGTAAAATATTTTGGTTTCGAAAACGGTTTATTTCCATCGATTACTAACTGATTTAAATTTGAAGTAAATTTACGCGCGAAATAAACTTTCATATTTCCGGACGAAAATTTACCAGTTGCTATGCTTAATTAGACGCATTTCAAATATGAAGTTTGAATAGCATCAGAATTTGTTTGTGAAAATACGAAATTCTACACTAAATAATCAATTTTAAAAATTTTAAACTGGGTCTGAATTTCAGGGTCGTTACATTCTCCCCCACTCAAAACTTTTCGTCCCCGAAAAGGAAGGAGGTAGGAGAACAGAAACACCCAGAAGAAATAGACTTGAATTACATCATAAACAATTAATTTAAACCATAGAAATTTCAATTTAAATTAATTTATATTTAACAATTTGACTTTAAACTCAAGACTTTCATAAAATTGGTTTGATTTCACATATATTAATGTTAGGTACAAAAGATTCCTTTCAAATGAAATTCAATTTAAATTCGATTAATTCAAGATATTTTCTGAAGTTAATTTAATTCAATTTATTAACTTTCAGAACAAAATTTTCTTCTATCATTCATACCTATTATTTATTTAACTTATTATTCTATTTATCTCATAAACATTTATAATTAAAATTTAAATGAATAACATTTATTATACGCACTTACATTTTATTTATAAAGACTATTTATATCATATATTATCCAATTTTCTTAAATTAGCAACTTCAAATATCATAAATTTTGAAGTCATTTATTATAATCAAACCTTCTTTGACAAAATTTAATTCTTCCTTATTCCAAATTATTATTAAATTTATTCTACTTAATATATCCTATCACATATATATTAAGCATATTTACATTTATTATAACTACTCAATTTATTAAAAATTCCATTGATATCATTTTCTACTGTATAATATTCAATTACATAATTAACCTTCTTTTTTTTTATTTAGGTAAGTTATATATATAATGCAATTTGAGTATTATCCAAACAAAATTTAGTTATTTCAAGCTAAGTATTTATATGAAATAATTTGGCTTCATTTAAAATTGTAAAATCATCTTTTAAAAAATTTTAAGAATTAATTTCCGATTAGCTTCAAACAACTTGAGATAAAATAAATATATATATTCATAATATATTAAATCAAACTTAAATCTTCAATATATATTATAAATCAAGTAATGTTTAGAAATTCAAATCAATTTATTTTTCAAAACAAACCGTAGCAAAGCTACCGAATAGTCTCTCCACTTCGAAACTCGAAAATGAATGTCGATGATGCGGCCGTCATCACCGAAATTATTTTCCAGCGACAAAAGAGAAGAGCTCAAATTTAATCATTTAAAATTCTTTGCAAACCATTATATTCGAAAATATTTTAAATAATATACAATTTGAACTTTCAAAACCATAGTTCGAAATCACCGGAAATTAACTTCTTAAATTCTCGATTTAAATTCATTATAAACTTCAAATCAAATTATAACCAAATTTTATAAATTCATTTATTTATGTTATGAAATAGTCAATGATTTATAAAATAATAAATGAAAATTAAATTTTAACATTTCGGACAACAGATTCATTAACATTTTAATTTTAGAAAAATTTATACTTATGTATAATAAAATCATTCAAAATTTATTTTATTTACCAGATTCGAAAATACTATTGTGTCAGTTTGTTATGTTCAAGTGTTTTGTAAATCCTATCGATAGCGTTGATCAGACGAATCGATCGAAAACCCAAATCAATCATCAACAACTCAAACACACAATATATATAACATTTTTAAATATTAATTTACAAATACAATTCCTCGCTTGACGATACAAGAATAGATTTCAAAACAAGTATAGAGATTCAAATTTGATGGAAATCAAATCAAAGAGAATTTTGATTCGATAATCAGTTTGAAATAGAAGATAAGGTAATTCAATTAACAGAATCGGGAGATGGACAAACTTATTTAATTCACGGGCAACATTAACCGGGTCGACCGTAACTTCAAGAATAAGATCGATGCTGAATTCCGAGGTGAATCAACATTCGATCTCAAGAAATTGAATTCAGGTATAGAAGGGAATATATAGCATCGCAAACCGAGGATACAGAAATCTCTGATAAATCAATGCCTATGATAAAAGAGTTTCACCCATTTACAAATCATTCGGCGTTTGGGGAGACCGCCGTTTCATTATAAGGGTCATTCGAAGTGAAGTTATGGGATGCTCCAGAATTGAAAGAAGACGAATAGTGAGGGACACGAATGAATTTTGGAACCGCAGGGAACGTTCCAAAATTCTAGGGAATTGAGTCAAAAAGAAGAGATTGAAACTCGAATGAGAGTGATTCTGTAAATACATTTACCCTATATGCTAAGTTCTGCCTAGAGCTACCAAAAGCTCTGATACCAACTGTAACGGCCCGCTATTTTTGGGCTATTCGCATCCGCACATGTCGGACTTGAATAATTCAAAATATCAAATGGTTAATTTAAATTTGGCAAAACTAAGATATACAGTAAATAAATAGTCACAGATCACAGACACAGAGTAATAATATGCAGCGGAAGTAAAAGAGATAGTAGTTCATGAAGCTACTATATAAATATATAAGATACATCAGAGTTAAACCAGATACATCATAAGAGTAACACGATACATCAGGTACAAATCAGAATACATCACTAGAATCATCGAATACTGAAAGCAGAATAGATGGCTGGATCTTCAAGCAAAGCTCCAACTCCAAAGGTGAGTCTCAAAGCTGAATCACTCAGGCTGACCCGAGCGTAAAGCAAAACACAAGACACTCGAGTCAGGATTAATATTCTTGTATCAATAAATCCAACTCAAGTGAAAAAGCAATCGAAATACAAGTAACTCAAAGGATGTTGGAATAACCATCCTTTAAGGATCCGTTAAACTATCTTCTAGGTAGTAACGTATGCTAAGTAGATAATGTCTATCAGTAATATAAAGTATTAAAATAGCGTTAAGGCGTTACCATAATCCCCCTTAACACGTTTTTATAATGCCATAGTCTATACAGCACCGTAAACCCCACCGTAAACTGGTGGTTATCAGAGGGTAACCCATAGGTATAACACAAAACAAAACGTAGTGGTCGCGAATAGGATAATCAGTATGACAAGGTACATGAGGCGATACCAACTAGGATACTAGTAGTTGCGTGATCCGGACTGATGTTGAGCATAGCCAGCAGCTACCTCAACACCGCGAAACAACACTCCCAAATCGAGGGGTGCACCCAAATCGAATCACAAAAGTAATAGATATGGTATCGAAGAAGTGTGTCCGCTAGAGATGGCGAACCTCAATGGCCTGGCGCGGCTCCTGTTTTAGTCATGTCAGGGGTCATCCAATATCGTTCTCTTTCTTCAGTCAACGCGTTCACCAAACCATCCACTTCATTCTGGATCAACTCTCCTCGTATAATAGTTATTAAAGTGGTTTTCGGTATCGACAGAGAGTATGTCCATATCTGATCCCGGTCTCTTTAATAACTACGTATTATTACACCGATTTGGTCGTTTAATATATTTCAAACAATCAATTTCAATTTCAATTAGAATTCGTAATAACATTCCATTTGTCTTTCTATATCTATTTCCATAATTTACATTTCAAAACTTCCAAATTATCATTTCAAAATCTTACAATTCAAATTCAATTTTTATTTAAACAATTCAAATATTGATTCAAGTTCATACAAAAGTTTCATTCCGAAATTATTCAAATTAATTTAAATTTAACATTTAAATCAATTTAAATTTATTTATCGATTTTATTCAATATTCGTTAAGTTATTTTAACATCCAAAACAATTCTTTTTAATTTCAAAGTCATTAAGTCAATCACTTAAGTTAACTTCATTATATCAAAACTTACAAATTTAATTTAATTAAATTTGTCAAATCAAATTCCTTAAATTACAATTCTTACGTTAATTTCAATAAAACACATTTATTTCTTGTTAAGAAATTCAATTTAACTTATTCTTTACATAGTTACAAATTTCAAAACTCAATTAATAAAGAAACTAAATTTCATATATTCGAGAAATCAAATTTCACTTTAACTTACTTAAATAATTTTTCCAAACTTAATAAATAAAGAAACCCAATTTCCACTACAACAAAAATACTCTATTACAACGCCCTTTTTACAATGGGCATTGGCTACCCGTTGTAATAGAAGCTATTACAACGGTCCATTCGAGCCCGTTGTAAAAGATGCCCTACACGACGCTCTTTCTACAACGGGCAATAATTGCCCATTGTAATAGAATGCAATTACAACGGTAATTTCATGCCCGTTGTAATATGTGCTGGTTTTACAACGGTATGTTCTGCCCGTTGTAAAATCAAACCCTTTTATCTCCAACAAGTCGCCCCCGAAATCATTCATATCGACCCCTGCCCCCTTTTTATTTCTTCCATCTTAGATTTGCATCAATGTATAAAGAAACTAAATAAATGAAGAAAAAAGAATCGACGTGCGATTTGAGCACATCATGATGCTAGACGCAAGCGAGAGAGAGGAGAGACGGTGGAGGATTTGCAGGCGTTCGAGGCTAAGGTTTTCACGTTCTTTCCACACGCGCGCGACCACTGGAGGCAGTCGAAGGGCGGGCTGGAGCATGGAGATGGTGGAGGGCTGTGGCGAAGGGCGTTTATCGATCGAAAAAAAAGAAAATCACGAATAGGAAGTCGCGCTTTGGGAAGTGGTAAACTTCTCCTTCCTTGTGATTTCGCAACAAAAGTGCATTTTAATCGTACAGATCTAATTGAAAAAACAAAACTAGCTCTCTGAGCAGTGGATCGAAACCAAGTTTCAAGCTTTTGGGGTTTTTAAATAGATCTGAGAACTATTAGTTTTTTAGCTTCTATGCTAACCAGCTCTTTAGATTGACGAAACTATCTTCTAATCTAATTGATATAGTACTTTTACATTGCTGATCGATGAATTTATCTGTTTCTAGTTGAGTTTTGTGATACAGATTGATGTAGATATGCAGCAGATTCAAATTGAACATTAGGGGAATTTACTAATGATTTAAGGATGCATTCTCCTCATGTATTTCCAATCTATAAAATAAAGTTGTGTAGTATAAATTGTAGTTAAGAAAAAGAATAGGGACAAACCAGTGGGAAACATGGATTCAGTCAGAGCACAAAAGTTCAAACGATTAAGTCCCATGACCACCAGACCAATGGTTGTTGGTAAGCATACCTTTATCCCATTCATTATAAATTGCCTAAGTTGTGTTGTTGGTATCATAAATATGTTTGGATTTTACTATTTTAATTGAGACTAAGTTTTGAATCTGCAAGCAGGTAGACTATTCGTTGTTGGTATCATAAATATGTTTGCATGCTATTCCATCTACTACCACGAAGTTAACTTAAATTCCTACGCCTGAGATCATCACATCGTCGATAGTGATGCAACCTGGAGCCTCGTTGGGCTCCAGGAATTAGCAACACTGGTGTACTGCTGGTGATACGCCTGTACATTAGTTCCAGGAATTAGCAACACTGGTGTACTGCTGGTGATACACCTGTACATTAGTTCCAGGAATTAGCAACACTGGTGTACTGCTGGTGATACACCTGTACATTAGTTCCAAGAATTAGCAACACTGGTGTACTGCTGGTGATACACCTGTATATTAGTTAGTAAGTTTGGAACCAAAACTCAGTTATAGGATTTGCTACCATTGTTAGATCTTCGCATTTTGGGTTAATGGGTTGTTTTGTTTGCTCCTCATCTCCTTGCCAGTTTTATGTTGAACCATTGATGGATTTTGTTATAGTCTTTTGCATTTTCACTTATACAAATCGTTAAATAGTATATGTAAATATATATACACACATACAACACATATGAGTTTGAAATTATTCATGTTTATAACCTGACGTCAAAACATATTACATATTGATAAAACTACAGTTCGCCTAAATTTAAAAACACATATATTTATGTTTACAGGTTTAAATTTAAAGTATATATAAGGACGTAGTTTATAAGTGTCAGGTTAGTTTTCAACTAAGTATATATATATATATATATATATATATATATATATATATATATATATATATTCATGCATCAGCTAACTAAAGTGTATTCTGATCCTTAATTGTTTTAAGAATTGAAAAGTTTTCACTTAACTTGTCTACTACTTCAGTGTTTTAGCTTTGTCAATCTGTGCCTATTGCCTAACTTAGCTTTGCTTTGTGTAATTCACTTGCATGTGTCTTATTTTATGAAATGAAAGTGGACACACATCTTGTTGCTATATTTATTGCTTGCGTCCAGTATGGGAAGTGTTTTGTAATTTTTTTTTAATTTTATTTTGCTTTGTCCCTGCTTTGAAAAGAATGATCACATAACAAAGCATATTGCTTATGCATTTCCGTCCTTGCCTGCTGCTAAACTTTTTTTAGTTGCCTTGACTTTTCAACATGCCTTTTTACTTCTCCTCAAACTTTACAAGTTATAAAAAAAATTCACTTGCATGTGTCTTATTTTATGAAATGAAAGTGGACACACATCTTGTTGCTATATTTATTGCTTGCGTCCAGTATGGGAAGTGTTTTGTAATTTTTTTTTTTTATTTTTTTTTTGCTTTGTCCTTGCTTTGAAAAGAATGATCACATAACAAAGCATATTGCTTATGCATTTCCGTCCTTGCCTGCTGCTAAACTTTTTTTTAGTTGCCTTGACTTTTCAACATATCTTATTACTTCTCCTCAAACTTTACAAGTTATGTTACCTTGAAAATATGGACTTGCTCTTTTGTTTTTGTTTGTTTTTCTTCTTCTTTCGTATATACCTGGTACTAAAAGTCTGTAGTCTGATAATATTGACTTGTTGAACTTCCTTTGTTTTAATTTACATGTCCTTATATGTACTTTTCTTGAAAAAGGGTCATCCACTCAAAGCATTTTTGCTTGAATTAATTTCCTTGATGTTAAAAGTTAATTGGCCTTGGACTATGTTATTTATTTTTCAAGATTCCTAGGTGAGTCACGCAACCCAGGTGCCTAGCTTGCCTTTTTTTTTTTAAGTGAAAGCCTGTAGCTTTATTAGTTATCATATGGTTTAGTTTTTTTCTATTGTTTAGTAAGGTCTGTTGCTTTGTTTACCTGTCTTACTATTTACTTGTTCTATTGTTTTCTTGTACCATTATTTTGTTTATGCCGGTAAACTAATGTCTTCACTGTGAATAGTAGCAACAAAGTATTTGTTGGTTTTGTACATTGGCATATTGCCTGTTGCATGTTGCATTTACAGTTTGTTCACATATGCATTGCCTTGTTTGATTTGCACATCCTCTGTTATTTTGAAATGTGAACTACTCTTGCATTATTTGACATTTCCTTTTTGTTAATTATTAAGAAGTGTGGCTTCATTTCAATAATTTCATGTGATTTGGACAAAGGCTTTTTGCCTGCAGTTTGTTCAATTACAGCGCCTGGCTAGATGGTAGAGTAAAACTTTTACTTCTACATACAATGACGTGAATGTTGAATTCATTGTTTCAGGTTATTTCTGTACATGGTTCAGTTTGGAAAAGCAATAATATGCTCGGACGCAGCAGTAGAGGCAGCTAGGTATGGTTTTACTGTAGTAGACAGGCCAGAAGGGTTCCTTGTGCTAGCTGTGGTCTCTCTAGGTGAACAAACTTGTGAAGTCTCAACTGTGCCTGAGGTAAAAATCATTTTTTAATGTAATTTCAGACATCTATCTGATGAACTGAGTTTGACCACTGCTTTATTCCTTTTTTTAGGATACAAAGGAGCTGCTGGGTTGGTGGAGTTTCTTGCTCTCTCACCTGCTTCAGGTTATATTACTGGCCAGGTAATTTTTTCACTATCTTGATTCAGTTTTATGAAAAGTAGTACATGTATTCCACGGATAAAGCAGATTTAAAATAAATCAAATATTTGCTTGGACAGTGGCAGGTTGAGTTGTAGATGAAGGGAGGACTGAGGTGGTATTTTGTAGTTAGGTGAGAATGGTTGAAGGAAATGGAAGCAGTGAAGCAAGTCAGTGGTTAGATGGGTTTAAAAGGAGGAGAATAGTTGGACAGTGTTGCTGTATGCACTGAGATATGCACAGATGTGCACAATATGGAATATGAAGGCATTGTTGCTGCTGTGTGGTGAGGAGTACATTACGTTTGGGGTATTTGATAGTTGCTGTGGTAAGATGACTGGATAATTGTGGTATGGTGATGGTGGCAGAGAGATGTATGTAATGAAGGTGATTGGTGGAAGTATCGTTTCAGGGAAGTTTGGTAGTTGATGAAATATGAGGAAATGATATGCAGTTGATATGAATGCAGTGTGGTATTTAGGTTGCTGAAACTTGTAGGAATCTGATGGATTGCAGTGGTTGGAGGAGGAGTAAGGCAGTTGTAGGTGCTCTGATGCGTAGGTTATGAAATAGAAGGGAGATGGTCGGGAAGAGTTGTGATAGAGGAGAGTAGTGTTGTGTTGATGAAGTAATGCAAATGTACACAGAGAATGGCAGATTGAATAGTAGGATTGTAAGGGAGGAATATGTGAACAGAGTGGGTTTGAACAGAGTGGGATTGTAAGATTGGACAGGTACACAACATTTTGGCATTGTATTTTATAACAACATTAATCAACATTAGCTTCTCTTAAGACTTTCCTCTAAT
Organism: Allium cepa; assembly: GCA_030765085.1. Classification (NCBI taxonomy): domain Eukaryota; kingdom Viridiplantae; phylum Streptophyta; class Magnoliopsida; order Asparagales; family Amaryllidaceae; genus Allium; species Allium cepa. Next base: position 391,815,198 of record CM060935.1, read on the forward strand.
TCGTATATATATAAAATTTCTCACTGTGTGTGTGTTGTTTTTTGTTCTGTAAAGCCAACCAATTTTTTTGATATGTTGATTTTTAGCAACAAACCAATTCTTTTAGCTTTGTTTTTTTATCAACTTTCCACTATTAATGGAAATTACTTGCATCTGGTATTTTCCATTCGAAGTTCCATAAGATATCAAAATTGTGCGTTTTTGTTTACTTTATGTCTTGAAAATTTTTGTGTGGATATCATCTTAATTAATGTCATGTTTACATGTGTCTCATTTTGGCTTGGTGGTAGTAGTTATGTGACAATTTTAGTTCCAGTATCATTTTAAGCAATGATGTGGTTCTGATTTAAGTTTATGTTGTAAATTAACATAGTTTGTGAATAGTATAGATATTTGTTATAGGCGGTTTTGCTCTAAATCAATAATTTATATAAACAAAAAATATTGTAAACCCAATTATGTTGATAGTTAATGTATATGACCCATGTGATCATATTTATTTAGTTCACAACTTCAGACAAAGTACCATTACACCATATTTGTAAACTGATTGAACAACTGCACAAGCATTTTGCAGGCAGCAAAGGTTATGGTTAAGACAATAAATGGCTACCTGCAATTTGAACACACCCTTCAAGTTTAGCTTCTTCCTCCAGATCAGTTCATCCTAAGTTGTAACGTTCAATATCCCACCGAATTAATTATGAATTTTTAAAAATTCATCCAAATGTTATTTTCTCGTGTAATTTTTTATGAATGGGTAATTGCAATAGGACTTAACTTATTTTGTACAGTTTCAAACTCTATTCCATCACAACATTATTTTGCCACAATGCTATCACTGATGTTGTAGTTGAAGCCAATTCATTCTTAAATTTAAATACCCTCATGTATCAAATATAATGAAGAGGAAAATTTCCAGTTGAGCTCTATACTATGCTTTTGAGTGGATGTCTGATGGTTCAACCTATAAACACCATTAGGAATTAGGATGGTTAAATACTGATATTTGCTAAATACCCATAACGTACCCGACAAACTCCTATGCAAAAAATGAAAATAAAATAGAAATTCTACATCGATTATACTGCAATAGCCTACAGGTCTGTGTGCACAATATCATATTCGGGCTAAACCCTAGGTATGTTTCCTTCGCTTAATTTTTGTATTCTAATTCAATTAAAAAAAATTCCTATTCAATTCCTCATGCTTCTATTTGACTGATTTTCATAGTTTATTCGTACAAACATGAAATTATATCGTCAGCGAAATCATCGTCTTCTTCATATTTTATCCCAAAATCAACGAAATTAGATAAATTCGAATTTCATTTCTTATTTATCTCGTTTAGTCCAATATAAGAATAGCTAGGGTTAAAAATTCATATGGTTTGATGATCTGGTTTGATTTATTTATTGTGAATTAGAGGAAAGCTTGGTCTACACTTTAGTCTTTTATGATCACCTTTTACTTGCATCCAGTTTATTTTATTTTTTCAGTTCTGACCTAATTTGCTAAGTTATATATATGAAAATTAAAATGCTGAAATATTTATATATGAACACACATACACAAAAACAGAAGTCAAAACACCAAATAGTTATATGAAAATTAAAATGCTAAAATAGTACATAAATTTAATAACGTACATTTATTATGGGAGGAAATTTCAGTATCTGTAGAAGGAAATACTGAAAATTGATAAATTTTTTCCAAGTGAAAAATTTTGGCTAAACCTGGGTTTACAGGAGTATATCCTAACAAATGAAAAATCAATTTTGTACATGGTTTAGCTGGCTGATATTGGTAAAATATCGATAGCGGATCAGTATGCAATATTGGGACAATGGAAGACGTAAATGTTTTTTGTTATCACGTTAACTGATTCTTTGGTTTAGTAATGTGTATCAATATGAAAGATTTGTGTATGTACTATAAATGTTAGATATTTATATGCTTTTTCTATAAATGGTTACATTTTGACTATTCTAACCAATATTTGCATCAAGTACCAATTGTATATCGGCAAAAATAAATTTGATAGTTTATCAATAATACTAATCTTAGTAGCAGTAGTAGTTCATAATCATATTGTACTATAGGTAGATATAGCAATTGGTTTAATGTTGTGCTGTGAAGTATGTGAATTGCAGGCAAGTTGGGGATGTATGGCTTAGGGTGTTAATGATTTATGTATTTGGCATGTAAACTTATCTAACTTTTTGGAGTGTTAGAATTCTATGACTCTACCTTTTAGTCTTTTCGTACGTGATTTTAATTATTTTACGACAATATTTAGTATTAGTATGGATGTATTGTATGAATGCTACTGTATTTTTTTTAAAAAATTGCATTTATTTTGCAACGGGCAATGTGAGTTGTTATATGAGCTTTTTACAACGGTCAATGCATGTTGTGAAACAGGCTATGCAACTAGTATGGTTAGTCTATTGCAACGGGTTATGGCCGTTGTAATATAGTCTATTACAACGGTTATAACCCGTTGTAAAAAGGTATACTGCAACGTGCTTTGGCCGTTGTAAAATGTGGTGGATCTATTACAACGAGGCCTATTACAACGGGCACATGGCCGTTGCGAAAACCCTATTACAACGGGCATTGCCCGTTGTAAAAAGATTGTTTTGTTGTAGTGTTCATTTATTAACGAAGTTCAAATTCACTTATTCAAAAGTTCAATTTCTCTTATCAAAGAAATAAATTTTCATTCAATTATCAAATATTCAATCTTTTTCAATTATTAACTAATTTAAATCTTAATTATTAATAATTTCAAAGCTTAATAATTTCAAACTTGATTATAAATTCAAACTTAATTATTAAATCATTTCAAACTTAATTCAATGAATAATTCCAAGTTTTTATTGTCAATAATTAATTTTAAACAACGCTCTTTCAACAACTACTATGTTAATATTCGTTTCAGATTTTTAAATATTAACATTTTCCTTTCATTAAATTCAAATTCCAATTTCATTTCAAAACCTTATTCTTTACTCAAGTAAAATCATTATTTTATTTTAAATCAATTTATTGACCAGTCGGGTTTTATTAAATTTTCTATCCTAAGTCGAGTTCATTTGGGTATATATCATTTCAACCCGATTCCAATTCAATTCACAAATCAAAGCGTAGCAAAGGGAACTTGCAGCGTGATAACAGGGATGGTGTCAAAGTAAATAAACAAGCAATAACAACAAGCAATAACAATTCAATAGTCAATTCAAATAATCCCGAAATAATCGTATTAATTCACATTGTTATTTGTGCAAATTAATATAATTATTTCTAGAATCTACACTATCATTTCATGTAGATTAAAGATTATTACACTATTATTTTATACGGTTTTCACTTGTCATTTAATTTCAATTTCATACTACAACAATCAATCAAATATACATTCAAAGGTTCAAAGTGTATTTATCACTATTCTACATGTCAATTAATTTAACAATTAAAATGGTCAAATTTAACTAATCAAATTCCACATATATGTCGGTTCAAATTTTAATTATCCTACGTCGAATTCAATTGCATAATATTTATCACTTTATACATTACAATTTAACATCCATCATAAACAACAATCAATCAATCAATTTCAACCAACTGTATTATCATCGCATAAATAATTAACAGATAATGGTGTCAGATGTCATAGGTGAACAGATACAGGTAATAACATATAACAGTGTAAATAACTGACAGTCGCATATTTCAATTGTCGTTTCAATTGAAATTAAATTTAATAAATAAAAGAATATTAATCATGGGTGATTACTCACCTTTTGAGGCTAGAGGGGACCGAAGATGACACACATTTGCACATTGTTACGGGCACTGAAATTTGAGTTATGAATCAAAGCGAAGCGAAATCGGCACGAATTCGACGAACAAAGCTGAGACATAGAAATTGACGAGAACAAATCAGAGTTAACTCGATATACAGAAAATACGCATCTTTGTTTCAAAATCAAATGTTAATACGCGTATAAATAAAATTTCTATATACACATATTCAAAACCAACGTATTTACAAATCATTATGTAATATATGAATCAAAACACATACAAAAATTTTTTTTATATAAAAATATTATTACAACCTATATACACATGTTTTAGTAATACGTCTGTGACCAATTATATGCATAAGTTTATATAACCTATATACAAATGACAGTAAACATAAATAAACATTTTTACCCACATATATGTGTAGCTCAACTCATATACTTATCTAAAAAAATATATAGTCCTATATGCTTATGTATGTAATAAATTTTTTTATTTTTTTATTTTTTATAAACCCCTTTAATTACAAACTCACCCAGATTGTATATAAACTAATATGTCTAAAGACTGACATAACAATATGAAACCATATATATACATATAAAACAATGTATTTTATGCTAAGATCGATATATATAAAATGTGTAGATTTTATATGTACAGCTCTACAGACTTATATATTAACACACAACTTGTGCAAACTAATATAGACAGTTTTTTTTACAATATATATGTGTGAGTATCAACTTCATATATTATAAACCTATATGTATTAAATCACAGTAAAGGCAAGATAACTTGTATGTAAACAACAGTATAATAATAATGTATATAAACCAATATAACTCAACAGCCCATACTTGTGCACACCAAAACATGCTACTGCAATCCATATTAAACTACACATACGGCCTTCATCAACCCTCAAACTCGCATATATATATATAACATAATGTATACATTAATATTTTAAAACATACCCCACAAGAATATGAGGCGAGCTCGGTTTGAAATGGAGACGAGAGGAAGGGAACGCTCGGTCCTTTTGCTCGCATGAAGGTGGGTGGTGGTCGGTAGTTTGGGTCAAGCTCGGTGGTAGGCCAATGGCGGCAGCGGTGAGAGGTTCGGGTTGGTTGGCTCAATATGGAGAAGGCGAGGCCCTGAACTGCTGTTGGAGGGAAGGAGGAAACGGTGGCGGTAGCTGCAGCATAGGGTGGCGAGGTAAGTAGAGGGGCGGCTGGTGGTTCAAAGCGTGGCAAGGTAGAGGGGCGGAGATGGCCGAGCATGGTGGTTTTTGGGCCGTGGGTGGTCTCGGCAGCGACTTCGGCTGTTGAGGTGGTGAGGTGGAACAGCTGGAGGAGGGTACGGTGGTGGAGATGGCCTCTCAGTCCAAGGTGGATCGACCAGCTATGCTGGAAACAAGGGGAGGTGCAAGCTTGGTCGGTGCGCACGGTGATGGCGGAGGTTGAGGAGGAGATAGGTGGCTTCGGCTCGGTGTAGATGGGCTTCACGGCATGGGTTTTAAATTTTTATTTTCTGTCGTCAAATTTGGAGAAGAGAAAAAGAAAGGAAAAGAAGAGAGAGAGGCATGATGAAAGGTCTCAGGAAGAAGATGTACAGAGAGGGAGATGTGTATAAAGTTTCCATTTCCCATATGCATGAACAAATAAACAAAATGAAGAGAGAGAGAGAGATGAATAATTGGCTACAGGAGAAAATAAAGCAAGTTAGATGAGAAATGTACGTGACAGTGGGAATAGTAATGGTCCATATTAAATTTATCGAGAACAGTGAAAAACTGAAGGCATAGCAGTTAATGCAGGCAGAGGTAGTAGGTATATACAGAGGGGTTTACAGAGAGGTTTAGAGTTCCCATGCCAATGCAATGATTCTTCTGTAAATGTGACGGCTATTGGCTTTCTGAATGGTCAAAGGCTCCTCGAATTCTGAGCATTGAAAGTTGGGTGCCGGTTTGTGCTGCGTAACGGATCAGTTTGCGCTCCGTTATCAATTATAATTTGCAACGCCGAACTCCGATTAACACAAATAAATATACCGTTTTGATCAGCGCGATGAGGCGGTCACAACGGTATGAAGATATTGGTGATACAATCGAATTATAAAAATACGAAATTTTCTACTACGGAAAATGCATAAAATTTGCAGAAAAATAAGAACGACGGAGCCAAAGATGTCCGAATTTTGAAAAACGACGAACTGACAACATGCTCAAAAGATGCTTTAGAATTTTTCTATGTAAAAATATTTTGGTTTCGAAAACGGTTTTTCCATCGATTACTAACTGATTTAAATTTGAAGTAAATTTACACGCGAAATACACTTTCATATTTCCGGACGAAAATTTACCAGTTGCTATGCTTAATTAGACGCATTTCAAATATGAAGTTTGAATAGCATCGGAATTTGTTTGTGAAAATACGAAATTCTACACTAAATAATCAATTTTAAAAATTTTAAACTGAGTCTGAATTTCAAGGTCGTTACAGTCGCACTCGGCCTAACTAAGGTTATGAAGGTATGGAAGTTGTTATGTATGGAAATACAAGTTAAGGCAAACAAAAATGAATTTCTATGCAACATAAGTCTCGGCCATGTCTTTATGTGGCATGGCCAGACCTGGTGGATGCTAGGCAAAGGTGTGGCAGTGACTTTGGGTCAAGTAGGAGCTGGAGAAGGTGGTGCAAAGGGTGGCCAAGGGGGTGTATGAGGTGGTGGAGTCATGTGGAGGTCGGCTTGGATGTTTAAGGTGATGTTTTGCTAATTTTTGGGGAGCTTCTCATCAAGGATGGCCACGGCCTTGTAAGTCAGAGGAGATGGAGGTGTTTTACATCTGGACAAATTGGTGCTGGAGGTAGTGGTGATGGTGGAGGCTAGAGGCCGAACATCCAAAGTGAAATCAAGTGCAAGATGAATGCATAAAACAAGGAAAGAAAGAGTAAAAATATAAAAATCATTACCAAAGTTTTGCTTCAGAATGAATGCTGAAGTTTTTTTAGGGCTAAGAAGCTATTTTTATGCGTGAGAATGAAGCAAAATGCGGCTGAAGGAATGAGGATAAGGTCATCCAATAGTTAATGCAAATGTTGATTGGAATTGAAAAGGCAAAAGGAAGATGGAAAGACAAAGGCAAGTGAAAGGTTAAAACTCTTCAAATTTCTCAATTTCGTGTGACATTTTTAAACAAATGAAAATTGAATATAAATAAAAAATGTATAAATAAAAATAAATAAAAAAAATTTACATAAATATTAATAAATTAAGAAAATAGCTTAAAAATAGAAACTAGGTTATAAAATTTTAAAAATAAATACAATAAGTTTTGAAAAAATTATAACATCACTTTAAAAATGTTTTAAAATAAAGTACATACCTAACATTCCATATTACATACATATATACAAAATTGAACAAGATTTGACAAATCAAAATATTATTTATATAAATTATAATAGACAATTTTATTAAATAAATCAATTTACATACAATATTGTAAAAAGCATAACTTTCGCAATATAAATCGGATTTCAATGAAATGAAAAACAGTAATCTTGAAATAAATTTATATGCATGATAAAAGATAAATTTCAAAATTTCAAATATTTAAAATTTAAATTTGAAAGACAAAGTTTGACCAGATTGACCAAAAATCCACTTTTGTGGAAAATGTTCTATTTATTCAGGTTTGAAATTATAATTCACACAAAAAAATCAAAATTTATATTTAAAATAACAAAATTTATCCATTTTAATAAATAAAATAAAAATTTTAGATCACAAGTTTCAATTTAAATAATTTAAATAAACAAATAGAAATAATCATAAAATACTAGGTTGTTACATTATATAACTTAATAAGAAAATGATTTGAAATCCAAATTATACATTACTAATAAATATTCATATACATTAGTTACTTGGAAATATAAAGTAAATAAATAAAATTTTATTTCTAAAATATTTATTATTGAATTTCAAAAACCAGAATTCTATTTATAATATATTTTATTCTTAAATTTCCAGTCCAAATCTATTAAAATATACTTTCATATGTATAACAAATACACATCTTATTTGTTCCTAGAAAATTTCAAATTAATTTACAAATTAATTCAAAAATAAATCCAAAATTTAATATTGATTACCAAATTAAATTTAGCTTAAAAAAGAGGATTGTTACATATTCCACCTTTAAGAAAATTTTGTCCTCGAAATTTGCTAGACAGGGAGACAACAAAAGAACAGGTAAACATACAAAGATATAACTTTCCAGATCAAGCTGAATATTTATTCTGCATTTGGCTTACCAAATCCGAATATCATCGATAATTATGAGAATGAACACATTCAATATTTTACGAAATACTCGGGTTATCCGGTCTACAAAATATGCAAGGGCATTGGTTAGTCCGAAGGGATAACTAACCATTCGTAGAATATATCTAGACCCAAAAGAATAGTTGAATGGATACAATCTGATTTTAGCTTCATATTTCATTAACCAATTTATTTCAATTAAAATTTTATTCATTTTCATTAAAGTTAAAACAAAAAGATTGATAAGAAACTGATGATTAGAATATGAAATGGGAACTTATCGTAGGGCCATCACCACAGCAAAGCTCCTTCTTGTAGGTGCCAGTAAGCCATCAAAGAATTGATATCAAATGTTGATCAAAGAAGATCGATGGAAAAGTTTTTTCTGTTGTTGTTATAGGGTATTGAACATTTGTAGTGGTACTCTCATGTCCCCTATCTCGTCCTCTTCTTACACTCATACTCACTGTCAATGAATAGCAAGAGAATTTACCGAGGCATACAGACAGTTATCTTAGGGATACTCATTCTAGGGCATTTATATCCCTATCTATAATGAGTCACCTAATCTGTTATACTCCTAAGCTAAAGTTCTTACTCAACCTTAAGCTCTGATACCTCTATATTGACCTTGACTCAACCTTTGAAAATCAGCATCCAAATACATCACCTGTATCCAAATGCCGCAGATTCAAAGGTCAAATCTGGTTTGCCGAAGCTTATAACACAATAAGTACAACAATGCAGCGGAAGAAAAACAATATATTTCATTGATATAAAAATGGATACAATATCTGATACAATATGATGCAAAAATGCCCAACACTATCAGAGCCAAAAATGCACAACAGCGGAATATAGCACCAACATAGACTCTAAAAGAATCCAACATCCATATAGTAACTCCATCACCAATGCTTCAAAACCAAATAGCTCAACCCAAAAGCTTCGAAGACTCTAATCCAATAAGCTCGAACCACCATCAACGCTAAACTTGAAAAAACTTGGTGCATAATGCGATCGCCAAACCACCGATTCCAAAGATTGCCAAAAACTATATCTACTAGCTGATTATCTGAAAATATGACTCTAGGCTGCCAAAAATGCACAACAGCGGAATATAGCACCAACATAGACTCTAAAAGAATCCAACATCCATATAGTAACTCCATCACCAATGCTTCAAAACCAAATAGCTCAACCCAAAAGCTTCGAAGACTCTAATCCAATAAGCTCGAACCACCATCAACGCTAAACTTGAAAAAACTTGGTGCATAATGCGATCGCCAAACCACCGATTCCAAAGATTGCCAGAAACTATATCTACTAGCTGATTATCTGAAAATATGACTCTAGGCTGCCCGTGTGGAAAATTATGGACACCCAAAGTTTAGAAAAGGGAACAATAAACTCTAGGTCAGTCATGGGACTGGTGTGAGCAAAAAAAAGTTTATCTTGAATAAAAGAAAACAAAGAGGAAATAAAAGAAATCCGTAATGCTTTTCGGAAAATGAAACTACCATAAGAACCCGCACACACAAAATGCATACGCATAATTGGAGAGGATTTTTCTTTATGATAGTCGAACATGCTTGATACATGAAAATCCTTTTAATATTATTATTAGTGCGTAGTGCAAAAAACATTTACAAGTATAATATAAATATTAGCCAGCATATGTACCATTATAGTACGTCTACTATAGCTACCATGTTAAATGGTAGGTTCTACAACTAAAACCGTACAAGACGCGTATTGGATGATTGGATTTCCAACAAATGGTCAGGCTAAGGAACTTCCTACATCACATGGGTAAGCCTCTGGAGGGACTCCCCTAGAACCTAGCTGGATCTCTGCTAACACATAGCCGGGTTACATCTATAACTAGGTTACTAACTTTCACAAGTATGCCACCCCCTGATCGTTACCGACCTTTATCCCGAGATTCACCGACAAATAGCAATAACCACATAGGTTAAATATCTGGGCTCCATACCATGATACCACCATTTTCCAGAAGGAAACGGACATACCCTAAAGGATACGACCCTCATAACCTTGCTGTATCATTCCTGTATCGACCATTTCCGAGGTGTGAGGTCCTGATGAGGTCTCATCCACAAAGCTATGCTTTTCAGAAAAGCCATTCTTTGATCAACAAATGATCAACGACACTCAACATGCCACATTACCAAATTGGGAATGTATCACTAGTAACTATCAACTACATAACCTCTGAGCTCGTACGTCTCAGAGAAGGGTGTTAAGCTAAGAGAATAAATTCTCCACCACCAAGCAGAAATGTATTTGATAGAGACCAGCTTTACATCTCAAAGTGTAATGTCATACATACATCCATACAAGTATGTTCCGGGTTCGAACAGAAACGAAGCCACTTCAAAAGAAGCCCTTGCAAATTCGGGTATTCACAATCCCAGTTGGACTCCCCATCACATATGGAGATCTCTATACCGTAATTACTCATTGCAGAGTCATTCCACAGGTAATCCTTTTGTTTTCGAAAATACCTGGTCTTCACCACCGGTCTTCAAATGCTATCCATTTTGTCGTATCACTATTCGGAATGGGTTATATGACATAAAGTCCTTCCCCGTCTAAACAGAATAATGAGCGCTAAATTTTAAAATCATATGGATATAGTGGGATCTTAGTTAAGTCACAATTTTAGCCTAAACCTTTTCTTCAAATGGTTTAAACAAATTTTCAATTATATCTTTTTAAATAAAAGATTTGCCTTTTTTTAAAATCCACTTCAATTTGAAACCAAGGATCACCTATTTTTCACAGAGATTCATTCATAACTTTCAAAACAATTTCCATTTCAAATCTTTTATACAACAGATACACCTTTACTATCTTCTTTGATTTGAAAACAAAGTTCACCAATCTTTAACAAAGATTCATTCATAACTTTCAAAATAATTTCCATTTCAAAACTTGAAATCCTTTTAACAAAAATTTGAAGTTCTTCCTTTATATGAAAGCAATTATCATTTGAAAACAAATACTTTCCGTTTTGGAAAAATCCGATCAAATATGCACAAGTTATAGCCTTTAAATTATAAACTTGGGTTTAATTTAAATTCCCAAAATAATATTTATAAAATGGTTTAAAATCCATGTATATTATTGTATAACTTGTATATCCTTTCAAACCATAGTTTCTAATATAATTTCAAAACAAGACATAATATATTCAACTAAATTTAAATTTTAAAACTTCCCTTTTCAGAAGCCTTTCATATTCAGTGCAATTCCATTTCCAAAATCATTTGGATTCAAAATTCCAATTTTAAATTTAAAATATCCGTGACTTAACCGATTCCTCATGAAATCCATATTTTTTTGTGTGTGGTGTAGTCTAGGGGTTTTACACACAATGATATAATATCATCAATCATCACAATCCAGGCACAACAATATTGATAAGCGGTATAATCCTATAACGCTTATCTTCAATCACAGATTCATAGATTAGTATGTAAATTCATTAAAGATAAATAAATCACAGTTCACATCTCAATCATATCACAGAACAACACACATCAGGTATATCAAACAATTCAAAGAATTCAATATGATCCAAACATCCATAAGTAAGATCCATTAATCATTTGATTACTTTAAATCAAATTAATTACTTATGAATAAATTACTAATCCTGGTTAATTAACATTAATTACAAACCTTTAATTAATTATCATTTAATCATTTATTAATTAACCTTTAATAATTAATTAATCAACCTTTAATTAATGATTAATAAATTTTTAATTAGTAATTAATCCATCTCAATTAATAAATCAATCAACCTTTAATCATTAAACAATTAACCTTTAATTATTTAATTATTATTTAATTAATTATTCTCAATTAATTACATTAATTAATTAACCCTTAATTAATTCTCATTTAGTTAATTATCCTTAATTAATCACAAAAAATAATTACCCCCAATCACTTATATTAATAAATCACATATTAATTACATTTAGTAATTATCCTTTAATCACTTGTTTAATCAACTTTAATCATTAATTAATTACTTTTATTTAAGTAATTATCTTTAAGTAATTAATTACCTTTAATTAATTTATCACATTAAATATCCTTTAATTAATTATCCTTTAATTATACTTTTATTTACCTTTAATTAATCAATTAATTAACCTTAAATCATTAGAATAATTAACCTTCAGTTATTTAATTATCCTTTAATTACTTTCATTAAGAAGTTAATCTTTAAGTAATTAATTACAATTAATTACCTTCATTAAGTAATTATCCTTTAATCACTTTAATTAAATTAAACCCTCAATTAACTTAAGATAAACCATTTATCTTAATTATTTAATTATATTCAAGTTTGTTTAACAAACCTTTTAAATTAATTATCATTAATACATAGATTAACTAAAGACATTTAAGTTAATCAAAAATTGAAATCATTTCATTTCCCTAATTAATTATATAATTACAATATTAAATTTACTTAAAATAAACTTAAAATAAAGGATATATATCTTTAAAACACTTTAACCTTAATAAATCTAAAGTAAATTTGTTTAAAACCTTTACTAATCCCAAAAACTTAATTAGGACATTTATTATTTTAAAAAAAATAGGTTAAGAAAACTGTTTAAATTAAAATTTTGATTTTTTTTAAAACCGCCATTTCAAATACTTGGGACCATCTCGAAACAAACCCGACCCCAGACCTGAGTTATTTCTTTTGCGCCGTTACTTCGAGGCAACACGAGGTCATCGCCGAAACCAACCCGAGCAACTTCCTTTCTTCCCAAAGTTCATAAACAAACCAGATATCCCTGATACTTGTGCATGTGCACGAGGATTCTGGCCACCTTCGGTCAACCTCCCCACCATCTACAAGTCGACGACGACCATGCCAAACCAACTGACCTTCCAGAACCCCCGATATCGTCGGCGATTGAAATCGAGCTATTGACCACATCCTGGAACCCAACCTGGTCACCAAAATCTGCCTCATGGAACCAGCTCCGACCACCAAAATTGTCGCCACCTCGACCATAGCCTCGTCGAAGTCCCACGCTCCATTTCCTCCATGACTGATCGCCTCCGATCTATCTACGACGATGCAGTAGCCACCCAAACTCAGTCGACAAAAACCGCTAGTCGAACCCTAGTTCGACGCCGTTGTGCCACCTCCGCCACCTCAAAATTCTCCTAGTATTTTTCCTATGATCTACGGCCATCACCCTACCTTCAGCCACAAACATGACTTCTCATACTACACCGATCATCAGAATTCGACAAATAAGAAAATACAGATCATCTCGAGATATCTCAATAACTATGTAACAGCCCGCAAATCCGTACCCCTTGAGTTAACACTATTCTACAACAATCAACTCATGTTGCACAAAATTACGAACCATTTGGGTTTAAGAAGAAGAGGTAGAAGAAGAGAAAACAAAATCAACATCAGAATCTAACCATCACAGCGGAATAAAATATAATAGAGAATAAGTAATCTTTACTCAAAATCAAATATATCAGTTTACATATATTACATCATCAGAGTACATCAATCACAGCTCACATCAATAACATACAATGGGTACATAACAACTCAACTTAGCGGAAATACATATATATAAGTACGAGAGTACGTATCGTCATCCAGCTCGTCTCCTGAGCCCACAGCATCATATCCTGTATCCTATAATACTCGGTCTGACCCGAGCATTACAGTTAAATAATACCCGAGTCAGTCTGGAATACCAGAGTGAGAAAATCACACCCAATTGATTATTAAAGTTTCAAAAATCTTTTGAAAACAAAAGCATCTCGTAAGACCACGCCACAAATAAACATGTCGGGTTTTTACCTTACGATAGCTAAAACATTTTTTATAGAAATCCTCTGATATTATAATAGGGTCTATATACAAATACTTATAAAATAGCCGAAATTGTTACATGATTAAATTCTGGCTACTAGCCATAGAGTGGGTAATACAAACAAAACTTGTACAAGGCTCGTAGGGAGAATGGATTTCCAACAATGACTAGGCACTGGGGTACCACCTGTCACAGTATGGGGCCTAGATCACCGTACCGAGGATTACTCCCTTCATCCCCTGCAACACAAGGCCGGAACCATTCCTTACTGAACAGTCCCGAACAAGATAAACCCCGTGGTTGGCGCGACCAACCACCCACTAAGCCGAAATATATATAAGGGACATCTAGACAGGGGAATTATCTTGTCCTGCTTGGGCATGACCCACCTAACCTTGCTGCATATCCCCTGATTTTCAGTCATTCCCATTTGATGAGGCTTGAGGCTAAGCGTTACCTTTAGAACGTTTCACTTAGAATGACCATCGCCCACCTGACGATGTTTCGCAAGCATTCATCCATACAAGTCCGTCCCGGGTTCGAACGGAACCGAAGGCACTATTCCTACTACATCCATTTTGGAAATATCCTCAGGATTAGTAGCGACTAGCCCTTGCACTTCACTGCTCCATCTTCGACTCCGAACAAGTTTTCCGCACGAAACGTACAAACCGGATCGAAGTGGTTTTCGAGAAATAAATCTCGATCCCGGTCTCTTCGAAACGATCAACGCAGTTGGCCAATATTGATAGTCGGTTATTTAACTATCAATTAACATTCACAAACATCCATCAACCAATAAATAATTTCCCAAATTATTTATTACCTTCAAAATATCTTTATAAGATATATTTCTATTTTCCATCCCTTTGAAAACAGTTTCAAAACCATTCTTCTTTCGAGTATAAACTTTCCCCAAATATTTTCTATCTCCCCTGAAATCACCAAATACAAAACTAGATTTAAAAATAATTTAAAACACTTTACTTAAAAATATATACTTTTAAGACATTTAAATTAAACTACTTTAATAATTTGTAAAAATACATCTTATATGAATATTTGAAATTAAAGTTACTTTATAAAATATAAAACTAGATTTTCACTTGTGAAACAAAATACTAAGTCACTTTTTAAATAATTACTACTATAACAGGTTTGAGAAAATACTTACTTTAGAATTTAAATATTAGAAATAATAAATTTTTCGACACATACCTTTTAAAACTATTTTTAAACTATTAATTTATATTTAAAAATTTACTTGAAAACGTACTTAGTTATCCAGGGAGAATTCCAACTTCAATTACTTAAATCAATTTTCCAAATTGATTCCCAACTTATTCCATTTGAAATAAGTTTCCCTACTTATCAATTTATCTCAGAATTCATTAATTATAGGCTTTATATTTATTATTATTATCATTCCGTTTGGTTTTATACCATTTAACTGTCATATACCAATTTCGGCTTCTTCCAAATTTCTTCTTGATTCTATTTAATAAATTGAATCTTTAAATTTTAAATAAATGTTTTATTCTTTTAAACCAGTACCCTAAAATTTAAAATTTTCATTAATCTTCTAATTATTCAAATATTCCTTACTAAACTTAAGATGTATTTATTAACCTTTTAAGGGCACTTTATTTCTTTTCCAATTGATTCTTAAATTTATTCAAATTTTCTATAATTATTTTTCCTACAAATTCTTTTCTTTTATTTTCTTTTCAAAATCCAATCTATATAATTTTTTTTTATTTTTCATTCACTCAAATATATCCAATCAACCATAACATTCAATATTCCAATACAACATCATAGAATATCAATATTCACAGTAGTGAATATTAAATAAATTTAAATAATGTTGAGGGATCCAGTTGGATCCCTCCAACCTGTTTTCCTTGCATCCACAGATATTAGCACAATATAAAATGCCAATTCTAAATATATATCACAATATGGCACATCAAACAATCCAATCATTCAACAATTATTTAAATTTACTCATTTAAATCTAACTTTAAATTCAACTGAGTGAGATTAACTCACCTTTGATTGTAATTTAGCCATCCATCCCATCCTGACTTGTTTTCCCACAATATTAACCTTGTATAAACATTGTATGGTTTATCAATATTCGAAATAACTCGAACGATAAATTCCCAATTTAAAATTTGATTATCCAGTTAAACAAATTATTTTCTTTATATTGATAATTCAATAAGTTAATTTAATGATTTATACCCAAATCTACATATATATATATATATTATAATCTAGTATGCTAAGATATATAAATGTATAATTTTCCCTCAGGACTATATATATCTACTTACGAATATGTCTATATGGATTTTTTTAAAAAAAATAATCTAAATAACATCTACAATATTAAAAGTTCTAGTTTCGAGATCATGTATACCTATATATATATTATAAGTAATATAACAGTGAATCCTCTTCTTTTTTTTTTTTAAACTCATTTATATATATGTATATAAACCTTTATAAAAAAAATTCAAAATCCAAACTCCCATTTCTATTTTACTGTTAACAAACTTTTTTTTATACAGACAATAATAATGTACCTTAAAGATACCTCAAACCCACCAACCCCTACCTTACGAGCTTCGTACTTCACCACTCGAACGAACGTCTCCACCGGCCCATACTCCAGGCGAGCCATCGCTTCACAACGCCGCTGCTTCGATAGGCACTCGTGGCAAGAAACTCCATCACGAGCAAGTCCAGGCAGTTGCCCACGCGACTTCGAAATCTCGCCGCCGATGCCGAATGAACTCGAGTTCCTCTCGACTCAATCACCTCGTCCCCAAATCCCAACACCAAGTCGCGAATACCCTCTGATAAAATTGAAGAGGTTCGAAGTGGAAAACGTGGCCGAATCCAAGGCGCGACGGCCATTAAAAAAATTTCGAGATGCTGATACTGATTTCGATTCGAAAGGTTTAGGCTTCGGCCATTGTTAATTAATTTTTTTTTTTTTTTTAGGAACGGGATTAGGTATTTGGATTTGAAACTGAAGAGAAGAAAAGAGGTGTCGGCCCTATTGAGTTGCCCTTTTTTTTTTTATTTGAACATGACTTAAAGCTTCTCCTTGAAGCTTCTCCTTTTATTTCCTTATTATTTTTATTATTATTTTTATTATTATTATTTTCTAGCATTTTGATTGTTGATTTAACGGCTTAAAATTGGAAAAGTAAAGTACGTGACTCAATGACAGGAAGATGGCGTATACCAGAAGCTTGATGAACTAAATTAAATTTCATTAAATTATTACCAATTAAATTTTCAGCGTGTTTATATAACGTGCGCTCACATAACAACTCTGAGTACTATGAAATTTGAAATCCGATAACAGTTCTATATTACGGACTCATTGGAACTTGTTTCGTCTAATTCCGAGACTGTGCCTCGGAAGGCTATTTTTAATTTATTTTTTTAAATTCAATTTAAATGATCAAATTTCGAAACTAAACAAACCACTGCTAATTTCAATTTTACAACTTCTATTATCTTTAGTACTATCAATATAAATTTTATAAGCCTTCAAATTATATTCAACAGGTTTTTTTAAAACTCCAGATTCAACAATTTACCCAACTTCAATTATTTAATTTAATAATTCAATTATCGAATAAATTGTGATATTCGCAATTTAGGTTGTAATTGCTCTTTTGGATATTTAAACTCAATTAATATTCTGATTTTTAATTGCTCGAAAATTCCGGGTCATCACAAACTACAGGCTTAAAAATCATGAGACCTTCATCAAAAATCATCATTTCGTAATTCTAATGTGATTATGTAATTAGATCCTAAAATTGAAATGTTCAATTTTTCTGATTTATAATGATTTGACTGTAAGTTATCTTTTTCACAATAATTTCTTAATATTTTTACCTGAAAATATTTTTACAATTGATATTTCAGTGTTTCAATACTTTTTCATTTAGAAATTATAACCTAAAGCAGATCATATAAAAAAATGTGAATTTTCCTTTTTAGGTGTTCTTAAGCCTGTATAATATAAAAAAGGAGCATATATATACATATACATTCACATGCACTGATACACACACACATGCATTTGTATTTATAACCAAAACATTTTCAAATTATCACACACATCCATTATCACAGGAAAACCAAGATTTACAAGTTCAAAAGTTTGCTTCACCTAGATTTTGAAAGCAGAAAAGAAAAACCTGGAATAACTTTGAAAATCTGGAAATGATTGAACTTATAAAACTGGAAATTTGCTCTACAATCTTAATGTTTGGTTTGAACCTTTTCTTGATCTTGAATTGCTCAGGTTGAAGTTGTTTTGATTGTTTGATCTTCGATATTCTTATTCTTGGTTTTCAGTTTGCTTGAGACAGTTAATGATTTTGCTTGCATTGTTTTATCTGAGTTTGTAGTTGTTTGATTCTTTGATTTTTTTGCTTTATGTTTTTCTTTATCTAGTTTCAATTTCCTTTGTCTCAGGTTTTTCTTTGTTTTAAACTTTGAATTTTTGAAACATAAGAGAGAAAATAAGAAAGAAGGAGATAGTAAGGTATTTATATTCTTGTTTTCCTTTTTTATTACCAATTAAAATTTAAAGAAAATAGGTGACACTTGTTATTATATGATAAATTTACTTAACACTTGTTATTTTCTTTATTGAAATGCTTACACTTGTGAATGTAAAATATTAGTTTTCCTACACTTGTTAAATACAAGCAATTTTATACTTAAGTCCTAAAGTACTTATGTTTTATAACTTTACATATGTATTATATTTTAAATTTATAAATATACAAACTATATTTATTCATTTTAAAAGAAAATATATTTTAAATCTTTTTATTAAATCTCATTTAAATTTTTAAACTTAAATTAAAATATCCTTATTCATAAACAAACCATTTTTATTCCAAAAGATATATATGTATGTTAAAGCTTTTATTTATTCTTGCTTTATATTTGTATTCGTACATTTTCAATTATTTATATTTATACAACTTAATAAGAAAATGATTTGAAATCCAAATTATACATTACTAATAAATATTCATATACATTAGTTCCTTGGAAATATGAAGTTAATAAATCCAATTTTATTTCTAAAATATTTATTCTTGAATTTCAAAATCCAAAATTCTATTTATAATATATTTTATTCTTAAATTTTCAATCCAAATCTATTAAAATCTACTTACATATGTATAACAAATACGCGTCTTATTTGTTCCTGGAAAATTTCAAGTTAATTTACCAATTAATTCACAGATAAACCCAAAATTTAATATTAACTACCAAATTAAATTTAGCTTAGAAAACGGGATCGTTACATTTATCATTAACACCATGACCATATTTTTGTCGCTACAATTTTTTCCTTTAAATAATAGGATTATATTAATAGGAAAGGAGATATATATTAATAAAAAATAATTTTACTACATACAATTTATTGCATAGTTTATCATATAGGCTTTATCATGAACTTTAAATTCAAAAATGTCAATGATTCTTTATCATTAAAGGTACCATAGTTGATTTCAATATATAAATAAAGGAAAATGAAACTAAAGTTCAATTTGAGTGATAATAAAACATTTTTAAATAAATATTATATCATATATACAACTGTGCTTTCACAAATTTATTATTTTGTTGTTAATAAGAAGATATATACATTAAGTGCGAATTTTGAATAGAAATAAAGAAAAAAATTAATGTGACCCTAAGTCAAGCATTTACGGGTGTCAAGGATCATAAAATATGGATACATTCTTTTCTTTATGCAATGAATCTAATTCATCTTCAATGCAGTTGTGTATTACCTTTCGTGATTTATGTGACGCCCCACCTCTATACCCACGCTAGCCAAGAACACTACGGTGTAGTGCTGTCAACTAGCACGGAGAATAAGGCTGTTGAGGAGCGGCCATCAATAGTTGGCCTTACACTAGTATTGGTTATCTCGATGGAAGTGATATAAATATATATATTCTTTCATTTTTCATCTCTGATTTATTTTCTCCCATCGACATACCCCAATTCCAGTATAAAACGAACTACGATGGTTCGTAATAGTTTAGAACAGTAAATATAAAATAACAACACAGATAATATAAATGCGAAACACAGATGAAACAGAAAGTCTCATTTATATATAATAACTGATGTCAGTTACAATACATTCACACGGTACATATGATACAACTACAACAGTCGACTCAGGAAGTTACATATACAAGTACATTAACGTATTTAATATACATGAACACATATCTTCCAATACAATTTTACAGACTACTACAAATAACGACGACTACTCCAAAAGATATGAAAGAACTTCATAGCTCTAGCAGCAACCCAAAGCAGAATATCTACAACCTGAAATACTCGGTCTGACCCGAGTATTAAATTCAAAAGAAAATAATACTCGGGTCAGTCTAATTCAAACTCAGTTATTAATGCACAGAAGCAATAATAATTAAATAATGAATAGACGATAGTAATTAAACCAAATCAGAATGCAATTCAGAACATTGAATTGAAATAAACAAAACAGTTCAAACCATTGAAACATCAATAAAATATTATTTCGAGTAGGGCTGCAGTACACGCACGCGTGCATTGCCTTACCACTACAGCATATGGAATATGCAAAAGATCAATACATCAAAATAAGATAGAATATCATAAAAGCCATACCGTGTGGCTGCAGTTCACGCTTGCGTGCACTGCCTTGCCACTACAGTGATGATGTACCCAAAAGCTCAATACCGCGTGGCTGCAGTTCACGCTTGCGTGCACTGCCTTGCCACTACAGTACAAGACGTCATCATAACTCCAACTATTGACAGCAAATCAATACTGCAGAGGTCAAGTCATGTCTATCATGACTCAACACAACTGTAAATTGACTCAACTCGAATGACCAAGTACACAAAGGCAGTGGTCCAACATGAAGATACTGCAGAATGGAGGCAAAACAAACAATATGGCAACAATAATTGAATCAAAGGAAGTCCAGATTTAATGCAACAACAAACTCAACCTCAATGTTCCCAAATTCAACATGACCGTAAAAGACACAAAACAGCTTTAATTAAGAATAATGTCACCACTGAAATATAGTGATCAAATGCAAATGAATACAATGCATCAATGCAATGAATCAGTTTGAAAGGGTATAGGTTGGAGACTGCAGCAGCTCTGACTAAAGGGTAAAGTTCACTATCCAATCAAATTCATGCATGGATACAAATACAATGTAGGTGGCGACATGCAAGAAATAGTTGTGGAGACAAGTGCATCACTAAAACACAAGAGCAAGACATGAAAATCAGACTTCAGAGTAGCATACTCTCAGCAGTGACATGCACAGCAAATAAGGCCACTGCCTAACGCAGCAGAACCGAAGCGAACAACCAGTGGAAAAAGTATATGCATCAATAAGGACACCTGTTCACAATGCTACAACATTGACTGATGCAAGTGTTATCAGATTAGTGGTGCTCAAACCCACATCAAAATACAATGAACCAACATGGTACACTACAAGTGTAACAGGTATGTGGAGATGCAGTGAAACTAATTTTGCAAACAATGAATGCAATAGTGGACAGAACTCGAAGACAACATGAAAATGCATCAAAGTGACTGCAGTGCACATGTGAAAATATAACAAGCTCCAATTAGTTGATAAATGCCCAAGCACTAATTGAATTAGAGGTGGCAGTACAAAGCTACAGACCAACAAAACACCAACAAGTATACACAAGAATACATATATGTGTACTACTCGAATGAATCAGTGTGCAAGAAGGGATAGAGCTCGAGCACATGATATAACAACTGATGAACTCAGCAGTCACATGGTCGAAAGAATGAACCAATGTACTCCAGACCAAAAGCCAGAAGAAAACCAACAAGAGAAAACTGAAACAAAGAAACAACTCCAGATCACCATTGCACCAACACTACATAGGTCGAAACAATACGCACAAAGAGCAACACAATGAACTCAGTGACACGGTCAAGGCAGCAAGTAAATCAAGTGCATCGTGTATATATACAGTGTAGCTGAATTGGGCCGAGCATGTACCCGAATAGAATATATTGATTTCCCAGTATAAAATTGCAACTCGATATCTAAGCAATGACGATGGCCGAAAATAATGTAAAGTCAGGGAATCACATACACAAACGAAGTGGCCGAAGTCGAATGTATATCAAGCCCCGGTATTTACGAAACCAAGCAGTGCCAAGATAACCCAGAAAACACTAAAACAAATCCAGTCAAAAACATCGATCACCGAAACAAAAATCACATATTCGCAGCAAAGACGAACGGTGCCGTGCTAACCAGGAAGCAAGAAATCAATACGGTGATGGTCGCGAGATATTAAACAGCTCGAAACCAAAATCGAGTTAACCAAGTAACATGAAAATGTATTAATTTGAGCAAAGTACAAATCAGGAAAATCACAACCAAGAAAACACGAAATCGAACCAAGACAGATAACAAAATCATCAACATCGAAATAAACACGAACGACCTAAGAATGAAGTAGATGTGAGTGATAGTTCACTCACCTTGTCGACGAATCGAGGCAGTCGAGCATCACAGAGACGCGCGACGCTAGAGCAACGGAGGGAAGACGAGCGAACAACGAGATGATGCTGCCATTAATCTTCTCTCGATCGATTAGGGCACGCGAATCAAAAATGAAAGGGGGGATCGGGTTGCAAACGAATAAAAGAAGAATGGGAGATTGGGTAGTTAAAATTTTTCACGGCCCAAAATAAAAAGTAAGGCCAAATAAGTAAATAAAAAAAAAACTAAAAAATAAAAAGAAAACTTTTATTTAAAGTCCTAAATTTCTTTTATCAATTTATAAATCAATTTTAATTCAAAATTTAAAAACTTCAAATAGAAGTTTGTGTCAATATTAATCGTTTAAATTGTTGATTATAATTGACGCAAAATACCGGGTTGTTACAGACTCCCCTCCTTAAAGAAATTGCGTCCACGCAATCCTAAGGAATAAATGGACAAAAGGTAACAACCATAAGAGCATGAGAAGGTAAGCTTTTAATTTCATAAAAGAAATTCTCAAATTCTCAACAAAATCTAATTATCAATAGATAATTCAGAAATCTCAAATCACAAATATTCGATTATCAAAAACGATAATCAAATCAACAAGTATTCGATTATCAAAAATCGAAAATCAATCTTAAATCACAAATATTTAATTATCACAAACGATAATTAAATCTCAAATATCTAATTATCACAAGCGATAATTAAATCTCAAATATCAAATGTTTAATTATCACAAACGATAATCAAACCTCAAATATCTAATTATCAATAGATAATTATAAACAATAAATATCTGATTATCAAAAACGATAAATCAGAAATCATAATCATCCAATTATCAAAACGATAATCAGAAATTACCACAACGGTAATCAAATTTCAAATTACAAATTTTTCAATTAACGAGTCCGAAATTAACCGAAATAGCAAACGCACATGACTCATAACCACGAGTTTTACTAAATCGTTTAATTCACTTCATCGTTTCCTTGAAAGTGTTAAATTGTGTATTTTAAATAAATAACATTTTACGTTCTCAAACGGACAAGTCCGGAATTAAGCGAATCAGTAAAAGAAAGGGGTCATAGTCCTCGATTTTACTGAAACGTTTAATTCGCTTCCTCATTCTTTTGAAAGCGCAAATCGTAAAAAATTTTGAAAACAATTTTGATTTATATTTTGAAACAAATTTTAAAATATGTGATTAAAACAACGACATCAGAAGCAACTTCGATAAGTGGATTTTCATTCATCCAAAGAGTCACAAGAATCTTTTCAAAGATAGAAAGGGGTATCATACCCTAAACTTGTATTCATAACAAGTCAATAACACACGAATTCACCAATGCACAAGAATTGATAAAACTTATCAATAGAAATCACGAAAACTGGTGAAGCACAAATTCTAGAAATCCTCACAAGAAATCCAGAAAACACAAGCTAAGAGTATGAGAACTCGAACGCGAGTATGAAAACTCGAACCGGAGTATGAAAACTCGAACGCGAGTATGAAAACTCGAACGCGAGTATGAAAACTCGAACAGAGTATGAAAACTCAATCGGAGTATGAAAACTCAAACGGAGTATGAAAACTCGAACAGAGTATGAAAACTCCAACGGAGTATGAAAACTCGAACGGAGTATGAAAACTCGAACGGAGTAGAACGGAGTATGAAAACTCGAACGGAGTATGAAAACTCGAACGGAGTATGAAAACTCGAACGGAGTATGAAAACTCGAACGGAGTATGAAAACTCGAACGGAGTATGAAAACTCGAACGGAGTATGAAAACTCGAACGGAGTATGAAAACTCGAACGGAGTATGAAAACTCAAACGGAGTACGAAAACTCAAACGGAGTACGAAAACTCGAACGGAGTATGAAAACTCAAACGGAGTATGAAAATTCGAACGGAGTATGAAAACTCAAACGGAGTACGAAAACTCAAACGGAGTATGAAAACTCGAACAGAGTATGAAAACTCAAAGGAGAGTATGGAAACTCACCAACACGCGAGCATGAAAATTCATCAACACATGTAACGCATAACGAGAACGGGAGCACGAAAACTCACCTACATGCGAGCATGAAAACTCACCAACACGTGCAATGCAAAGCGAGAACGGGAGCACAGAATCTCACCTACACGTGAGCATGAAAATCACCAACACGGGCAACGCAAAGCGAGAACGGGAGCACGGAATCTCACCTACACGCGAGCATGAAAAATCATCAACACGTGCAACGCAAAGCGAGAACGGGAGCACGGAATCTCACCTACCCGCGAGCATGAAAAATCATCAACACGTGCAACGCAAAGCGAGAACGGGAGCACGGAATCTCACCTACACGTGAGCATGAAAATCACCAACACGGGCAACGCAAAGCGAGAACGGGAGCACGGAATCTCACCTACACGCGAGCATGAAAAATCATCAACACGTGCAACGCAAAGCGAGAACGGGAGCACGGAATCTCACCTACCCGCGAGCATGAAAAATCATCAACACGTGCAACGCATAACGAGACGCTATCTCATGGTTGCAAGCCATTAATTTTGACACACGAATGGCCCGAAGACCGTGGGGCGCTACCCCACATGTGTGAGTCGAAATCACACAGATTGAGGTCCAGACTAACCAAAAAAAAATCAAAAGAGGTATGTGTGAGTGGAATCACACAAGTGGTGTCTAGTCTAACCTCACAATCAAAAGAAAAGTATGTGTGAATGAAATCACACAAGTGGTGTCCAGACAATCCTCAAAGCCCAAGAGATATGTGTAAGACGAAATCACACCGATGAGGCCTAGTCTAACCGTAAAAATGATCGTCATGATCAACGAGAAGTGTCAATTACACTAAGTCAGTAAATGTAAAAGTTTAGCATCATGTCCCATAACCACTTACTTAACTTAAATATTTACGAACAAACTGTAAATCTTCACTAATAAAATTTGTCACTAGAGGTTCAATCGAACAAGTCCAACAATTAACCGACGAAGTAAATGCAAGCGTTTCATACCACTTGTTTTACTAAGCCGTTTAATTAGATTTCTCATACGAGTGAAATAAAGATTTGTATATACTAATAGATTGGAAAACAGTTTCAAAAACGAGTTTGGTATTGAAAATAGAGTTGAAAACATTTTGATAAAAGAGTTTTTGATATTTACTACTAGTATTGAAATTTTTATATTTTTAAAGTGACAAATCACAAAAATGATTGTAGAAACAATCAATCACAAGAATCCACATACGAAGACGTGAATAGAATCCAAAGAAATCGATACCGAATTCATCGAAAGGTATGTTCACAAAAATCCCGAAGAAAAGGTCATCAAAGTTGCTAATAAATGATAGCAACAAATCGGGAAATAATCAAGAATCGATTAAATTCGAAAACCAAATCAATTCACTAAGATTCACATTCGAAGACGTGAATAAAATACAAAGAATTTCGATTCCAAATCCATCAAAGTAGGAATACCCAAAATTCCTGAAATAGAAGTTATCAAAGTCGACAAAGGTGATAACAACTAACCGGAAAAGAAGAACCGATCAACAATTGGAAAAACAAAGCAGAACGAGTATAAATGCTTGAATGACTTTTAGCAAAAGTAAAAGTCAAGTCAACGTCGATATCGACAAGGCAAAGACCAAGACAATTTCTTTTATACCAAAGAAATTTTAAAACTATCAGAGAGAGGCACATGAAAACCAACAAACCTTGGATAAACAGACAGAGTCGACAATTGGAATGCAATTTGTCTCAAAGATTGATACCCAAAACCCAATTGTATGGAAACTGCATTAAGTACACGAATCAGAGATAAGAATGCATATATATAGCAGTTCGAATAAACAATGCGAGTTCAAATCGAAGTGGGTACTAGTTGCAGCAATATGCAACTTGGTAGAACATATATACACTGATACTTAGAAGTGTAAACTCAAGTGAGCAAGTGCGATAGAGAATAGCAGCAATGCTCACGAATAAGCGTTAGGAATTCATTCCTAACAATCAAAGATGATTTTAAGACAAAGATGTGAAATAAAACATCGACAAATAGTTGTAACACATGTACTATCTAAGTTTTGTTTTATATTTGTTCTAAACCCCAGGCTCTGATACCAAGCTGTGACGCCCCACCTCTATACCCACGCTAGCCAAGAACACTACGGTGTAGTGCTGTCAACTAGCACGGAGAATAAGGCTGTTGAGGAGCGGCCATCAATAGTTGGCCTTACACTAGTATTGGTTATCTCGATGGAAGTGATATAAATATATATATTCTTTCATTTTTCATCTCTGATTTATTTTCTCCCATCGACATACCCCAATTCCAGTATAAAACGAACTACGATGGTTCGTAATAGTTTAGAACAGTAAATATAAAATAACAACACAGATAATATAAATGCGGAACACAGATGAAACAGAAAGTCTCATATATATATATAATAACTGATGTCAGTTACAATACATTCACACGGTACATATGATACAACTACAACAGTCGACTCAGGAAGTTACATATACAAGTACATTAACGTATTTAATATACATGAACACATATCTTCCAATACAATTTTACAGACTACTACAAATAACGACGACTACTCCAAAAGATATGAAAGAACTTCATAGCTCTAGCAGCAACCCAAAGCAGAATATCTACAACCTGAAATACTCGGTCTGACCCGAGTATTAAATTCAAAAGAAAATAATACTCGGGTCAGTCTAATTCAAACTCAGTTATTAATGCACAGAAGCAATAATAATTAAATAATGAATAGACGATAGTAATTAAACCAAATCAGAATGCAATTCAGAACATTGAATTGAAATAAACAAAACAGTTCAAACCATTGAAACATCAATAAAATATTATTTCGAGTAGGGCTGCAGTACACGCACGCGTGCATTGCCTTGCCACTACAGCATATGGAATATGCAAAAGATCAATACATCAAAATAAGATAGAATATCATAAAAGCCATACCGTGTGGCTGCAGTTCACGCTTGCGTGCACTGCCTTGCCACTACAGTGATGATGTACCCAAAAGCTCAATACCGCGTGGCTGCAGTTCACGCTTGCGTGCACTGCCTTGCCACTACAGTACAAGACGTCATCATAACTCCAACTATTGACAGCAAATCAATACTGCAGAGGTCAAGTCATGTCTATCATGACTCAACACAACTGTAAATTGACTCAACTCGAATGACCAAGTACACAAAGGCAGTGGTCCAACATGAAGATACTGCAGAATGGAGGCAAAACAAACAATATGGCAACAATAATTGAATCAAAGGAAGTCCAGATTTAATGCAACAACAAACTCAACCTCAATGTTCCCAAATTCAACATGACCGTAAAAGACACAAAACAGCTTTAATTAAGAATAATGTCACCACTGAAATATAGTGATCAAATGCAAATGAATACAATGCATCAATGCAATGAATCAGTTTGAAAGGGTATAGGTTGGAGACTGCAGCAGCTCTGACTAAAGGGTAAAGTTCACTATCCAATCAAATTCATGCATGGATACAAATACAATGTAGGTGGCGACATGTAAGAAATAGTTGTGGAGACAAGTGCATCACTAAAACACAAGAGCAAGACATGAAAATCAGACTTCAGAGTAGCATACTCTCAGCAGTGACATGCACAGCAAATAAGGCCACTGCCTAACGCAGCAGAACCGAAGCGAACAACCAGTGGAAAAAGTATATGCATCAATAAGGACACCTGTTCACAATGCTACAACATTGACTGATGCAAGTGTTATCAGATCAGTGGTGCTCAAACCCACATCAAAATACAATGAACCAACATGGTACACTACAAGTGTAACAGGTATGTGGAGATGCAGTGAAACTAATTTTGCAAACAATGAATGCAATAGTGGACAGAACTCGAAGACAACATGAAAATGCATCAAAGTGACTGCAGTGCACATGTGAAAATATAACAAGCTCCAATTAGTTGATAAATGCCCAAGCACTAATTGAATTAGAGGTGGCAGTACAAAGCTACAGACCAACAAAACACCAACAAGTATACACAAGAATACATATATGTGTACTACTCGAATGAATCAGTGTGCAAGAAGGGATAGAGCTCGAGCACATGATATAACAACTGATGAACTCAGCAGTCACATGGTCGAAAGAATGAACCAATGTACTCCAGACCAAAAGCCAGAAGAAAACCAACAAGAGAAAACTGAAACAAAGAAACAACTCCAGATCACCATTGCACCAACACTACATAGGTCGAAACAATACGCACAAAGAGCAACACAATGAACTCAGTGACACGGTCAAGGCAGCAAGTAAATCAAGTGCATCGTGTATATATACAGTGTAGCTGAATTGGGCCGAGCATGTACCCGAATAGAATATATTGATTTCCCAGTATAAAATTGCAACTCGATATCTAAGCAATGACGATGGCCGAAAATAATGTAAAGTCAGGGAATCACATACACAAACGAAGTGGCCGAAGTCGAATGTATATCAAGCCCCGGTATCTACGAAACCAAGCAGTGCCAAGATAACCCAGAAAACACTAAAACAAATCCAGTCAAAAACATCGATCACCGAAACAAAAATCACATATTCGCAGCAAAGACAAACGGTGCCATGCTAACCAGGAAGCAAGAAATCAATACGGTGATGGTCACGAGATATTAAACAGCTCGAAACCAAAATCGAGTTAACCAAGTAACATGAAAATGTATTAATTTGAGCAAAGTACAAATCAGGAAAATCACAACCAAGAAAACACGAAATCGAACCAAGACAGATAACAAAATCATCAACATCGAAATAAACACGAACGACCTAAGAATGAAGTAGATGTGAGTGATAGTTCACTCACCTTGTCGACGAATCGAGGCAGTCGAGCATCACAGAGACGCGCGACGCTAGAGCAACGGAGGGAAGACGAGCGAACAACGAGATGATGCCGCCATTAATCTTCTCTCGATCGATTAGGGCACGCGAATCAAAAATGAAAGGGGGGATCGGGTTGCAAACGAATAAAAGAAGAATGGGAGATTGGGTAGTTAAAATTTTTCACGGCCCAAAATAAAAAGTAAGGCCAAATAAGTAAATAAAAAAAAAACTAAAAAATAAAAAGAAAACTTTTATTTAAAGTCCTAAATTTCTTTTATCAATTTATAAATCAATTTTAATTCAAAATTTAAAAACTTCAAATAGAAGTTTGTGTCAATATTAATCGTTTAAATTGTTGATTATAATTGACGCAAAATACCGGGTTGTTACAATTTAGAATTGAGGAATTTTGGATTCTTGACTATGTTGGATGCTTTAAACCAAGCAACTACAAAAATTATTATATCAAAGACATAATAAAGTGCAATTAGTTAGCAATAAATGTGCTCAGCATTTAATTATTGTTTATATAAAAAGTGGCACAAATACCCAAGTTGTTTAAGAAGAGAATAAAATGAGGAAATGAAAAGGAAAATGAGTAAAATAATATACAATAGTTTGTATTACTTTAGTTAAACTCCAGTCTACGTCCATGTAAGCTTTATTGATAATATCCGTAAAGTTGTATAGATTTTATTGATTGGCAATCTTCGTTCGGTGATGATCCAAAATTTGTTATAATGGTAAAAAAAAAAACGTAGAAAAAGGATCTTAAAATGGTGCCGCTCATCTCTAATTTATAGGCGAGAACCTAAAACCTATCTCCACCATATTCTTCCCACATATCCTATGTCTTGAAAAAGGTTTTCAGAAGAGATTGTGGCAAAATCAGCAAGTGACTTCTTGGTTCGATATCGACCCGAGAGCCTCAGATCGGTAGTGATCAAAGTTTTAGCTCATTATGAATTAGCTCCTTGCTTCTTGAAATTATGGGTATGGATAGGTTACAAACCCACGTCATTGGGTCATCTAGCTTGGAAAATTTTCAATCTTTGTATGGTTTGGAATATATTACCATTTGGAGAAGGCGTCATGGAATGGAACTAACCCGAGAGGCTTGGATCAATGTTGAAGCAAGACTTAGCTTCGGTTTTGGGCATCATGACTTTAACCGCTTGGAACATCTTGGCATGTAAGTAATTTTCATAGGTATTTGACAAGTTCATGGCTACGTATTTTGAGCTTCACTAGGAAGTTGACATCTAGAGATATCGTAGGATTTCTGATTTACTAACCATACAAATGTTTTGACTTGTGCTAACATGGCATGGTCACAAACGTGGATAACACTTAGCCCCTAAATTATAACTTGTGTAAATGTGGTATGTTCTAGACCAAGATAAACTACTGAATTCACACTTTTTCCTAAATAGATGCTTTCCGTTTTCAGAATTGATTTAACAAAGCAATATGTATTCTTTGGATTGTTACGTTACTTCAAACAGTTTTGGATATAGACCTCTTAGACAATATAGTTACTAGAGTGTGTTGTTTGCATTTGTTGTTTTAGTTATGGAATATTTTTGACAACCATTTCCTTTAATTGGTCAGGTAGGATTCCTTCATTCGAAACAAGTTTGCATCACACTTCGTATTATCTTTTATCATTTCAAATTTTCTATCCTTTCTATCTATCCTTTTTTAAACCTTAGTTTGATACCGTTTTGTGTGTCTTGGATCAATATCCTATTATCTGCCTATTTTCTTGGATCGGTCCATATTTGACCAATATGAGATCCTTTATTCCTTTCACATATTCACTTTTACCAATTTAGGCATTTTCAAATTACAGTTGCTTATGAAGTTGAACCATCACCATTGACTATCTACATTGCTGCTTATCACCATAAGCACAATCAAGATCACCGCCTTCAAAGCTAACACACAGAGGGATTTGGAATCAGTATGGATTTGAAATTTGATTTTGAACCAACCTCCCATTGAAACCTTGTCAATTTGCACAAGGTTGGTGGCCGTTGTAGCCTATTGTTGTTTGCTGACAACTAAGCATCAACCACATCTAATTATCGCTTGAATTTCGTCTTCCTTACCTTGTGTAACGACTTGATATTTTCAACCATTCGCATCCACACACATCGGACTTGAATTGCTCAAAATATCAGGTCGTTAATTTAAATTTGGCAAAGCTCAGCATATATAGTAAATAAATCAATCATAGAATCACAAACACAGAGTAATATAATAATAATGTAGCTAAATAGATAAATAGTAGTTAATGAAGCTAATATATAAACATCAGAGTTAGAAATAAAACACAGCAAAATATCTCAAATATGCTGAAGTCTCGAATACAAACAGTCGACATCTCTGAACAAATCAATTGGAAAAGCTGAAGCTGAATCGATAGTTGGATCTCCAAGCGAGGCTCCAAACTTCAAAGGTGAGTCTCGAATGCTGTATCACTCAGTCTGACCCTAGCGTAAAGCAAAACATAAAACACCCGAGTCAGGATTAACATTCTTATATCAATAAATCCAATTCAAGTGAAATATCAACTGAAATACAAGTAACTTAAAGGATGTTTGGGATAACAATACTCTAAGGATCCGTGGAACTATCAACGATGTAGAAATATACACTATTAATAACCAAATGTCATTATAACACCGTGGTCATTCCAAAATAATTTATACTTCAAAACCAAAATATAATTTCCATTTCAAATATATAAATTTCCAAATTATAACAATTTCAAAGTTACAACACTTTCCAAACCAAAACGCTTTGAAATCAAAATTCTTTGGAAAACCACAACTTTGAAATCATAACTTCCACCACTTAAACAGTATATAAAATTAAATATTTTAGAAAATAAAATAGTTTACATTAAAATAGTTTTATATTAAAATAGTAGATATATATATAATAATTCATAAAGTAAAATATTTATAATTTCCTCAAATTTCACAAATCGATTCGAATCAACTCAAATTTCAAATTCAAATTTTATTCAATCTCAATTCAACAATTTCAGTTCAATTCAGTTTCTAAGTAAACAATTTCAATTATATCGGTTTCAAATACAGATTTGAAACACAAAATAAATCATTTCAATTTCAATATATTTCGAAGCTTTAAATATTCAACATTTTCAAAACTAAATTTATGGTTTCATATAGATCTTGATTTAACTTCATTATTATTTAGTCTTGAAATATTCACTTAATAAATTAAATATTATTTATATAACTTTAAATTACATTTTACTATATTTTTCCTTTAATTTACTTAAACTTGAAATATCCAATTATTCATTTTAAGTCAAAAATCAAGTTATAAAATCATATCTTAAAACCCTCAAATTCAATAAGTTTCAAATTGATTTAATTAAACAAAAATCTTAATTAAATACAATTTCAAATTTATCTTCCAAACCTTGGTTTATAAAAATTATTACAAAATATCTATTTTTTGAAATATCTATTTTTTGAAATATAAATTTTAATGAATATTTAACACATTATATATTAATTAATCAATCTTAATCAAATTAAATATTATTATCAAATTTATGTATAAAACAATATTTATATGCCAAGTCAAATTGCTCTAAAGCATATGTCAAATCTCAAATAAAATACACACACACACACACACATATATATATGATTTGAAACCCAGACTCAAGTATACTTTAAAATAAAATATGATATAGCTCATTCTCAAATCATATATATATATATATATACCTACATACTTCACAGCAATTTCTTTGTAAACATAGCTTGATGTGAAATACGTAAAACTTTAAATACATTTACACATATATCTACATACATATAAGGCACGACAACCTTATGCACTTTAGAACATATGTATATTATATATATCCAAATAAACATACTTTAAAGCACTGTAATTATAAATATATACATAAAAGCAAGATAGTTCCGGGAGGAAAAAACGTACACATGAAATAAAAGTAGAGAAGAGAAGCCTCTTCTCAGCAAAAATGTATACCAACCAAACACAAAGCAGCAAACAAATATATTTTATATTAAAATACATTCTTTAAATTTGAAAATCAACGCGTGATTTTAAACACACCCAGTAACCTTGAAACTTCTGTATATATATACACACTAGAAAAACAATGTTTAAAGTCCATATCTTTTTAAATATAATATAAAATATTATATAGAACTAATATATAACTTTACATGCAAAACCTTTTATAATTGATAGAACATAATTTATATAATATTATAACTCAAATATCAATATATAGCTTAAAGCTGAAACCACTTTATGTGAATTTGCATGTACGGCTAATAATAATACTTGAAGTCAATTACCTAGTTTACAAATCATACATAATTAAACTGATATATAACAAACAAACTGTTATCTACATATAATAAAAATATTAAAAAAATAGCTAAAGTAAAACTATATAAAACAATAGCAAAAGAAATATGTATACATCTGTACTCACACGAAAGAGAGAGAGGAAGGAGAAAAGATGGATCTCGGCTAGACTTGTCAAGGCGCAAGGAGGTTCGACTATGGTGTAGAGGGCTGCATGGATCTGGGGTAGGCTTACGTGGAGGAGGTGGCAGGGTAGAACGGTTTCTGGTGGCCGAAGAGATGGAGTTGGAGCAGGTGGCCATGCCACCTGTCAGGGAAGGAGAGGATGAGATGCTACCAGACGAAAGTGGGTAGGCGATTGCTTGGTTTCGGCCTAGACGAGACTAGCATGGGAGAAGAACGAGCACTGAGGTTGCGGCACGATTTGGCTAGAGAGGAGTGGTCGACGTGTTTTGCGGTTGCGTCCATCAAGCGAAAATGATGAGGAGGCGAGCACGACTATATGAAGAAGGCAGGAACAAGTTCGCATATAGATAAATATTTTATTTTATTTTGGTACAGGAAGGTGATCGATTCTAAGGAGAAGAAGATAATGGATCCAGAGTGATTGGAGAAGGGAAGGAGGGTAAATCTATGGGGAAGAAAGGAAGTAAATCAAAATAGGATCTGCTTTATACATTTCAAATGAACAAACTGGAAAAAGTCGGAGTAACCGACCATATAATAAATTAAAATGATGGATTGGTAACAGTTGGAATAATTTAAAGCAATTAATATTTGTGTGTGCAGCACGTAAACCAAAGGAATGTATGAGGTCAAAATTTTACAGTACCGTTACAACGAACAGTTTATTATTTCCGTCGCGTACCGGACCTCAAAATAAAGAAATGAATATACCCTGGTATCAGCGCGATGAGACAGACAAGAGGAAACATAAACATCTATGTCAGGACCTTCCTATCAAAAGTCCATACGGACACCGATATACGTTGCTACTCCGTACGGAAAAATCCAAACGGAGTTAGAAACGTCCGAATTTCACGAAACGAATTTCGCAGTCAGATTCAGAGTGTTCTAAATAAATTTTATCATGTTGACATATTTTTGTTTCGGAATACTTTTAAATTTTGTTATTAACTGATTTAAATTAAAATAGAATCACGCAATAAAATAAGCTTCCATATTATATGATGAAAGTTTACTATTTTCTATGTCTAAATAGACGTATTACAAATATTAAATTTTCAATTCAAAATTTTATTATTTAAAATTTCACAAAAATTCAGTAAATTACGTTATTAAAACAATTAAAAACTTTGGGTTGTTACACTCTCCCCTACTCAAAACTTTTCATCCCCGAAAAGGAAGAAGGTAGGAGAATAGAAACAACCAGAAAGAAAAATAGATTGAAGGACAAGGATAAACAGTTAATTCAAAACTTCATAAATTTGCTTGAAATATTCATTTGAAAACTTCATTTGCAATTCAATTATCTTTAATACTTTAAAACTATTCAAAAAACCCATTTTTAAAATTTCTTGCTTCCTTTATAAGTACCATATATGTTTAAATAACACCTTTATAAATATATGAAAATTATTTAAAAACAATTATTTACATCATTAGTTTTATTTACAAAGAAGCTATTGAAAACATTAAATCCATAATTCATAAATTTATTAATTTATCTCAAGATACTTTCAACACTATTAATAAATCGATAATCATTTTCTTTACTAATAACTACTTAAATATTTACGACACTAATAATTTACTATTAAACCATGTAGTATATAAATAAACAATATTTTAAACATTTTAAATTATTTAGAAAGAGAAATGATCAAAATATCCTTTATATAATACTTTATCAAAATAATATTAGAACTCGATGCCTTAACAGGTTTATCCTCGTTCTTGCACACTCTGGCCATGCGTTGATCAAGCGCAAAACTAGAATTCTTCAAGTGCTTAGTAGACCTGTTTCAATACCCAGTGAAAATACTCAAAAATCCTTCAAAACTGATATGGAAAGTACAATCCAAACAAATCAACCGAATCGAATCATGGATCGCAGATACACAATAGTTACGCGTGGGTTCCCCAGGAGACATTTGTACCTTTTAAGCAATCTCTGCCTTGCGAATTTCGCCATGATAACAAAAAACTGTAGACCACGGATACATAATTGTTACGCCTGGATCCCGAAGGAAACATCCGCACCCTTTAAGCAATCTCTGCCTTGCGGATTATGCTACGACAGCAAAACTTGTAGACCGCTGATACATAAATGGTTACGCCTGGATCCTCCAGGAAACATCCATACCCTTTAAGCAATCTCTGCCTTGCGAATTACGCTATGTAGTCGAGTTCGTAAGACCATGGGTAAAGCCACAGAATTCGAAGGACACTCAAGTTTCATATCCAGAAAACCCAAATCAGAGAGAATAATATCGATAGAATAAATCCACAATGTGGCCATAAAGAGGATATCAAGCAGAAGGCACTTTCCATATCTTTACTTTGAAAATGTGTATCATATAGTACCCTCTCAAATCAATTTCAAATATCATACTTATATAAAGTCAATTGTATATAAGATTTCATTTTCAAATCGAACACTTTCCAAAATCAATAGCATATCAAATCACACTTATATAGACTTTGATTTTATAAGACTTCATCTTTCAAATTGAGTACCTTTCCAAATCAATAGTTCTCGAATCAACTTCATACTTATGCAAATCAATTTTATATAAGTTCGATAACTCCCAAATCAAGTATTTAGAAAAATAAGGTTCTCAATTTCAATTCGTTTCAATATCAGTTCAGTTTTAAAATCATATACGATTTCACCAAATTATTTCTTCCAAATTAAATATCTTCAATTTCAAAGCTTCCAAATAATAGGTTTAGAAAATAATCCTAATTTCCAAATCAACATAATTTAGGTCAAACAAATTCATTTCCAAAATTATCATATAAATACTGGGTTTTAAATTCCAATCTATTTTCATAACCAAATATTTTTCTTAAAATCAATTATACTCAAATGATTACCAAGTTTATAACCATCCTTTTAAAACTTTTAAACTATTTATTTCTATTTGAAAGATCCAATTTACCTTTTGAAAATTATTACTCTATATATATAAAGTTTTATGAAAGATGTTTCTAAATTAAAACATTTAAAACTAAATTTTATTCAAAACATTTCAAAACTAAATTTTATATTATTATAATTCAAAATAGTCTTATTCGTTTATTTAACAAAATACTTTCAAACTTATTTAAATCATATTACTTCATACTTTAAACGTACAAAACTAAACTTATATACTTTATCAAATAATTTACGCTTTTCGAAATTTCTTAGCTTTCAAAATTAAACCTCAATTTTGAAGTGTTCGAACATTCAAAACATTCTGTGAAATCAAATTTCTAATCCAAAAATTGGAAATCAACAACCAATCAGTAAATCAATTTCAATAGATAGGTTTATATCAAAACAAATCCGAAACTCGAGGACTGAACACCGGCTCACTTCAAATAATTTCAAATATATATACATATATCTTTCGAATATCAAATCATACTTCGAAATTTGAAATCAAAATTTGTTTCACAAAATCATTAGCATAGAAAAGCTACTAAAGTGGCCTCTCCCCCACTTTGAAACTCGAAAATCAATGTCGACGATGTGTGCACTCATCACCGAAATTATTCTCCAGCGACATAAGTGAGTTCTGGACTTCTATTTTCTTGAAAACTTCTTTGAAATTTCTTTGAAATCATTGGAACTCATTTGAAAGATTTCTTATTCAAAAAATACTTTCATATCGTACTATTATATATTTTCAAAATTTTAAAACCAATTTCAAAATACCGCAATTTAATTCCTCAAATTTTCAATTTGAAACCCTTCAGTTATAAATCATTTTTATATAAATCAAATTTCTTATATAATTTTCAAAATTTCAAATCCTTTCGAAACTTCAAATTCTTTTTTTTTAAAAGGTATATAATTCTTATTGAAAACATTTTCACTTTATATATAGAATATAATCACACTTATCAAAATATCATTTCGATATATAAACAATTTCAAAAATACAAACAATAACGATTTTTCAAAGGATGATTCAAGAATGGATTTCAAAACAAAGGTAGAGATTCAAATTAGAGGGACTCTAATCAAATAGAATTCCGATTCGAAGGTAGACTCGAACGAAGATGAGATAATTAAATTACAATATAGAAGATGTATATACTTATATAAATCGCGAGCGACCTTAACCGGGTCAACCGTGACTTTAAGGATATGATCGACATGGGAAAATCGACATTCATTCTCCAGAGATAGAATTCGTCATAGCAAGAGATAGCAGCATTTAACAGAAGGTATAAAAATCTCCGATTAATCAATGCCAATTGTATAGGAGTTTCACCCCTTTACAAATCATTCAAAGATTGGCAGGATCGTCGATTTTTATAGAGATCATTCGAAGTGCATTTATAGGATGCTCCAGAATCCAAAGAATATAAATAGAGTGAGACAAGAAGGGATTTCAGAACAAGTGGGAGTGTTCCAACATTCAAAGGAAACCGAATCAAAGAGGAAGATATTCAAGCGTGAACGAAAGTAATTCTATAATTAAATCTACTACATATGCTAAGTTGTTCCTAAAACCTTGCTCTGATACCAACTGTAAAAACCTGATATTTTCAACCATTCACATCCATACATATCAGACTTGAATTGCTCAAAATATCATATTGTTAATTTAAATTTGGCAAAGCTCAGCATATACAGTAAATAAATCAATCACAGAATCACAGACACGGAGTAATATAATAATAATGCAGTGGAACTGATAAATAGTAGTTCATGAAGCTACTATATAAACATCAGAGTTAGAAATAAAATACAGTATCTTAAACACACTGAAGTCTCGAATACAAACAGACGCCATCTCTGAGCAAATCAACTGGAAAAGCTGAAGCTGAATCGATAATTGGATCTCCAAGCAAAGCTCCAAACTCCAAAGGTGAGTTTCAAATGTTGTATCACTCAGTCTGGCCCGAGCGTAAAGCAAAACACAAAACACTCGAGTCAGGATTAACATTCTTATATCAACAAATCCAACTCAAGTAAAATATCAACTGAAATACAAGTAACATAAAATATGTTTGGGATAACCATCCTCTAAGGATCCGTGGAACTATCAACGACGTAGAAATATACGCTATTAACAACCAAACGTCATTATAACACCGTTGTCATTTCAAAATAATTTATACTTCAAAACCAAAACATCATTTCCATTTCAAATATATAAATTTCCAAATTATAGCACTTTCAATGTTACAACACTTTCGAAACCAGAACGCTTTGAAATGAAAATTCTTTAGAAAACCATAATTTTGAAATCATAACTTCCACCACTTAAACAGTATATAAAATAAAATAGTTTATCTTAAAATAGTTTTATATTAAACTAGTATATATATAATAATTCATAAAGTAAAATATTTATAATTTTCTCAAATTTCAAATTAAAATTTTATTCAATCTCAATTCAACAATTTCAATTCAATTCAGTTTCTAAATAAACAATTTCAAATTATATCGATTTCAAATACAGATTTGAACCACAAAATTAACCATTTCAATTTCAATATATTTCAAAGCTTTAAATATTCAACATTTTCAAAACTAAATTTACGGTTTCATACAGATCTTGATTCAACTTCATTATTATTTAGTCTTGAAATATTCACTTAATAAATTCAATATTATTTATATAACTTTAAATTACATTTTGCTATATTTTTCCTCTAATTTACTTAAACTTGAAATGTCCATTTAATCACTTTAAGTCAAAAATCAAGTTATAAAATCATGTCTTAAAACCGTCAAAATCAATAAGTTTCAAATTAATTTAATTAAACCTTAACTTGTAAATTTCAAATAAATTTCAAATTTATCTTCCAAACCTTAGCTTATAAAAATTAATATAAAAAATCTATTTTTTGAAATATAAATTTTATTAAATACTTAACACATTATATATTAATTAAATCAATCTTAATTAAATTAAATATTATTATTAAACTATATATAAAATAACATTTATGTATAAAATATTAAGAATCAATATTTATTAAAACCATATATTTCTTTCCAAAACCATAGAAATTATTTTCAAAATATTTATATATAGACCAACAGTGTCTGTATAAAATTTCCTATCGTATGGTTAAGTGATACGGATGTTTATCATTTCGATCCGTAATTTAAATATCTATGGGTATATATCACTTCAACCCGCAATCCCAAATTCAGTTTAAATGAAAATCGCTTGGGTTTATCATTTCAACCTATAACAATTTTCTCCTATTCTATAGACCGTTCGGGTATGTATCATTTCAACCCATAGTGAATTCTATACTAACAGGGAACTTCGAGAGTGGTGACAGATATAGTAATAATAATATAACAATAGGCATACGTCATCATTATAAATACAGATAATGGTGTCAGATGTTATAGGTGAACAGATAAAAATAATAGTATATATCAATGTAAATAACTAGCAGCAACATATTTTAATTTTCGTTTCAATTTAAATCAAATTTAATAAATATAAGAATGTTAATCATGGGTGAGTGCTCACCTTTCGAGGCTAGAGAGAATATACAATATAATGAGTGACGGATTCAAGCATGAATTTCGAAGCAAAGCATGATGCACTTGAGTTCGACGGACAAGCTGATAAATAGGGATAGACGAAATCAAATTAGAAATTGATCGATGAAGATAATGGTACAAGTGAAGATGTATATATATAAATATATATAAATATTTATATAGAATCATATTCTAAATGCTCAAACACATACTAAATTAAATATATATATTTATTTCAAAATCGCTGTTTTAAAATAAAATATATATATTAAAATCGACGTATATACATCATATAATTTAAAATAACTATTTGTATGTATATATATACTAAAAAATGAAAAATACTTAAGTTATATTCGATATCTACCTATATGCATATACTCAAATAATTTATATAAAAATCTACACAACAGATCAAGTATAATTCATCCAACTCATACAAACTTCTTCATTATAACATATACTTTCATCTATACACTTTAAAATGATCATTTAATAACAATTATATATTACTTACAGCCCATATTACATATATACAGTAAATATTTGTATCTCTACATATCCAAGCAAAAATGTAGACCATATACTTAAAAATAAATATTATTATAGCCTATATACATTATATACAAAATTTCTCTAAAGCATATGTCAAATCTCATATAAAATACACCTCTCTCTCTCTCTCTCTATATATATATATATATATATATATATGATTTGAAACCCAAACTCAAGTACACTTTAAAATAAAATATAATATAGTTCATTCTAAAATCTAATATATATATACCTACATACTTCACAGCAATTCCTTTATAAACATAGCTTGAAGTGAAATATGTAAAACTTTAAATACATTTACACATATATCTACATATATATAAGGCACGACAGCCTTATGCACTTTAGAACATACGTATATTATATATATCCAAACAAACATACTTTAAAGCACTGTAATTATAAATATATACACATAAAAGCAAGATAGTTCCAGGGGAAAAAACATACACACGAAATAAAAGTAGAGAAGAGCAACCTCTTCTCAGCCAAAATGTATACCAACCAAACACAAAGCAGCAAGAAAATATATTTTACATTAAAATGCATTCATTTAATCTGAAAATCAATGCTTGATTTTAAACACACCCAGTAACCTTGAAACTTCTGTATGTATATATATACATACTATAAAAACAATGTTCAAAGTCCATATCTTTCTAAATATAATATAAATTATTATATAGAACTAATATATAACTTTACATACAAAACCTTTTATAATTGCAGAATATAACTTATATAATACTATGACTCAAATATCAATATATAGCTTAAAGCCGAAACCACTTTATGTGTATTTGCATATACGGCCAATAACAATACTTGAAGTCAATTACCTAGTTTACAAAACATAAATACTTAAACTGATATATAATAAACAAACTGTTATCTACATATAATAAAAATATTAACAAAACAGCTAAAATAAAACTATATAAAACAATAGCATAAGAAATATGTATATATCTATACTCACACAAAAGAGAGGGAGGAAGGAGAAAAGATGGATCTCGGCTAGACTTGTCAAGGCACAAAGAGGTTCGGCTATGGTGTAGAGGGCTGCATGGATCTGGGGTCGGCTTACGTGGAGGAGGTGGCCGGGAGGATCGGTTTCTAGTGGCCGAGGAGATGGAGTTGGTGCAACTGGCCATGCCGCCTGTTAGGGATGGAGAGGACGAGATGCTACCAGATGAAGTTAGGTAGGCGATTGCTTGGTTTGGGCTTGAGTGAGACTAGCATGGGAGAAGAACGAGCACTGAGATTGTGGCATGGTTTGGCTAGAAAGGAGTGGTCGATGGGTTAAGGGGTTGCGTGCGTCGAGCGGAAATGATGGAGGAGGCGAGCACGGCTATATGAAGAAGGCAGGCACAAGTTCGCATATAGATATATATATATATATATATATATATATATATATATATATATATTTGTACAGGAACGGGATCGGTTTTGAGGAGAAGAAGATAATGGATCCAAAGTGATTAGAGAAGGGAAGAAGGAGGGTAAGTCTATAGGGAAGAATGGTAGTAAATCAAAATAGGATCTGATTTATAAATTTCAAATGAATAGACCGGAAAAAGGCAGAGTAACCGACCATATAATAAATTGAAGTGATGGATTGGTAACAGCTGAAATAATTTAAAGCAATTAATATTTGTATGTGTAGCACGTTTTAGTATTTGAAACTGAAGGAATGTGTATGGTCAAAATTTACGGTACCGTTATAACGAATAGTTTATTATTTCTATCGCATACCGGACCTCAAAATACAGAAATGAATATATCACGGTGAACAACGCGATGAGACGAACAAGAGGAAACATAAACATCTGTGCCAGGACCTTCGTATCAAAAGTCCATACAGACACCGATATACGTTGCTATTCCGTATGGAAAAATCCAAACGGAGCTAGACACGTCCGAATTTCGCAAAATGGATTTCGTAGTCAGAATCAAAGTCTTTTAAATAAATTTTCTCATGTTGACATATTTAGGTTTCGGAACACTTTTAAATTCAATTGTTATTAACTGACTTAAATTGAAATAGAATTACATAATAAAATAAACTTCCATATTATTTGATGAAAATTTACCATTTGCTATGTCTAAATAGATGTATTACAAATATTAAATTTTCAATTCAAAATTTTATTATTAAACATTTCATAAAATTCAGCTAATTATGTTATTAAAACCATTAAAAATTTTGGGTCGTTGCACCTAGGTTCGATAACTAATCTAGAAATTAATGGAAATTTTAGAAATATTTTCAATATCATAATGGTTTTAAAAAGATTAGGGAGAACTCAAGCAAGTGAAAGAATTTCCTAGGAATGACTCGAATTATTTACCTGTACAATCTATTTG
This sequence comes from Allium cepa, assembly GCA_030765085.1. Classification (NCBI taxonomy): domain Eukaryota; kingdom Viridiplantae; phylum Streptophyta; class Magnoliopsida; order Asparagales; family Amaryllidaceae; genus Allium; species Allium cepa. Next base: position 391,858,800 of record CM060935.1, read on the forward strand.
GGTCATTTCTAAGCAACAATTGGGTTGAACCCAAGTTTTTGAGTGATCAAGAACTTTTCAAAAGATTTTTGAAGAATTTTATATATTTTTCAAAAACTTCATTAAAATCTCCATACGTTTCATCAGGAGTGGGATGTGTAATATTCTTATGAATTGTAGTTAAGTTGAGATCGATGATCGTGCTTAAAAGGACAGCTTCAGATAAGGTCACACTGAACCTACTTTGGCATTTGAATGGACTGGTTATTAATCTTTTTTAAATTAGGCACTTCACAATGGTGTTTGTAACGACCTAGAATTTTAGTCATTTGAAATTCAGATATTTAGTTAATTTTAAATATTCAAAAGTAAATTTTACAAGCTGAATAACTTATATTTCAAATGTAGTGATTTAATTGGATAATTAAATTGTTATTTAGTATTTGAAATTGTGTAAATAATTGATATTTTCATTTTATGTGAATGAAAATGATTTATAAAGTTGAATTAAATTCTGGTTGAATTAGAATGATGTTAGAGAACTTTTAAAATTGAATTAAAAGTTAATTTGTAGAAATTGTATATTGTAATATTTAATTAACATGTAAAAATAGCCCATTTTCATACAGTCTCGAATTTTGACGAAACTAGTTTCATTGGATCCGTAATGCTATATTATTATAGGATTTAAGATTTCATGTCAATCGGATTTACGGTTTAGTCTTGGCAAGCTAAAATGCTTAGAAATTTGTTTAAGTAAATTTTTAATTTAAATAAGTTGATTCGAAAGCCTATCTTCAAAAAACGATCGAATTGGCTCCCGATATATGCTTGCAATTAATGTGAAGGATGAAGCGAATCAGGTTTTTTTGTAAGAGAGTGTGCATATGTTTTTGAGCCAATTATAGGGCTTCCACCGATACGTGCTATTGAGTTTCGAATAGATCTTGTACTTAAAGCCAAACCTATAAGTAGACCACCTAGCAATATGACACCTACTGAGAAGAAAGAGTTAAAGTTGGAGCTTATGAAGTTAGAAGGAAAGAATTTTATTACACCAAGCAGTTCGTCTTGGGGAACGGCCACGGTATTCGTGAAAAAATCAGATGGATCGTTTAGTATGTGTACTGAATATCATAATCTAATTGAGAAGACAATAAAGAATCAATATCCTTTGCGAAGAATATATGATTCGTTCGATCAGTTTAGTGGACCTAAGGTATTTTTCCAATTTGATTTACAACAAGGTTCCATCAATTTAGAGTGGCGGAGGATAGCATTACATTAACGGTATTTGGAACAAGATACGGTCCGTATGAATGGTTAGTCACGACCTTTAGACGGACCAATTCACCTTCTTACTTTGTGGATTTAATGAACCAGATCTTTCGAAAGGATTTGGACAGATTCATGTTAGTGTTTATTGATGAGATTCTGATATATTACAAGACTGGATAAGCTCGTGAGATTCATCTTAGAATAGTGCTAGAAATGTTGAGGCAACATCAATTGAAGGTGTTAGTTTTCAAATTTTCATTTTTGGAAGAAAGTAGTGAAGTTTCTTGGTATGTATTTTTAGAAAATGGGTTACCCATAGAACTAGCCAAGAATGATGCTGTTAATAATTGGAAAAGACATGTGACGCAAATGAGAAGTTTTCTAGGGTTAGCTGGCTATTACTAGAGATTCATAAAAAACTTCTCTTGTATAGCAACACCTATTGGTAACTAACAAGGAAAAATGTAAAGTATGTTTGGACCGATAAATATGAAAGAAGCATTCTTAAAGCTAAAGCATATATTAATCAATATGTCCATGTTAGTTGTTCCAGATGGGAATCAAGATTATTAGTGCATACTGATGCATGTGGGGTAGGGTTACGAGCTATGTTAATGCAAAGAGGTAAAGTGATTACCTATGCTTCTCAGAAGCTTCTGCCATATGAAGCTAGATATCCATCTCATGATTTAGAGTTGGCAGTGATGATCTTTGGTTTGAAAGTGTTGAGGCATTATCTTTTAAGAGAGCGATTCCATTTGAAGTATTTATTCTCTCAGAAGGACTTGAATATGAGAAAGCAAAGATAACCAGGGTTTTCGATGGCTTATGATTTTTGTACTGAGTATACGCGAGGGAAAGGAAACAAAATTGCAGACGCACCTAGTAGAAAACATCAAAGTGTGGTGTTAGCTATGTTGGCTAGGCTAGCAGAATGGAGAGATTGGAATGCCTAAAGAGGGAATTCAGATTAATGATTAAAAGGTTTTATTCTTGATCAAAACAAAGCGGTTGTGTGTTCCAGATATTTGTACCTAAGGAAGGAAGTTCTTGGGGAGCATTGTCGATCGAAGCTTACAATTTATCTTGGAAGAACTGAAATATATCAGGATATGAAGAGGAGTTTCTTCTTTGAAGAAATGAAAAGAGATGCAGGCTTTTGGGTGAAACAATATCTGAATTGCTAGCAAGTAAAAGCTTAGCATTGGAAACCAAGTGGATCGCTTCAATCTTCAGAAGTGTCACTTTGGAAATGGGATTCCATATCCATGGATTTTATCAACGGGTTTCCATGATTGAATTGGGGAAATGAAAGCATATGGTTTATTGTTGATAGACTGAAAAAGAATGCAAACTTTATTCCCGTTAAGTCAACATGGACGACACCAACCTTAGTGAAGTTATTTATAAAAAATATTCTAAGACTACATGAGCTTCCAAATAGACAGGAAAATGGAAAGAGTTAAAAAAGTTCTCGAAGATTTGTTAAGGGCTTATGTACTAGACTTTGGAGGGTCATGGGAAGACCGTTTGCGTATTGTCGAATTTTCCTATAATAATAGTTATCAAAATAGTATAGAAATGGCACCTTTCGAAGCTTTGTATGGAAGGCTATGAAAATTACTGGCATGTTAGCTGGAGATTGGAGACAGATTAATTCCTGGTCCAGATATGGTAAAAGAAGACACGGAGAAGATTGAATTGATCTGGCAAGGGCGAAGGATATGCAGAGAAGTTACATGGATAAGAGGCAAAAGGATTTAGAGTTCTCGGGTGGAGACCATGTTTTTGTTAAAGTTCCATTGATGAAGGATGTGGCATGGTTTGGTAAATTAGGGAGAATGGATCAAGATATGTTAGTCCATTACTTATCATAGAAAGGATCAAGGAACTCGCTTATCTTATAGAGTTACCAAATAGTTTGGCATAATTCCGTAATGTTTTTCATGTTTCCTGTCTTAGAAAGTGTGTGCATGATCCAGATAATATAATTGCATCGACTACATCGAAAAATTTAGAAGTGGAACCGAATGGGATTTTTGTGAAACAACATTTCATGTTGTAGCAAGAGGTGATAGGAGGTTAAAGAATGGGATAGTCAAGTTGGTGAAAGTCTAGTAGAGTGACAATGAGAAAGATTTTACTTAAGAGGCAGAGGAAAAGATTGTAGATACTTATCTTGAGTTGTTTTGATGGTATGACTTAAATTTGTTATATAACATTTTGATGGTAGGATATTCTAGCATCGCGGTTATATGTTTGTTACATATGTTTGCATGAGTGGTATGCTTATTGAGTCCTTTATCGTTATTTCTAGAATGAAATTCTTTAAGGAAGAGAGCATCTAATACCCCAGATTTTTGTAACTATTAACCAGGATATTTAATTAGATAAATTAAATAGAATAATCTGTATGGTGTAATAAGGAGAACGAGATTTATAATTAATTTGAGTTGTGCCTTAAGCAATCAATTAATAAGGTTGATTTGAACATAAAATAGAAGGAAATTAATGAGGTGGGCATATTGGGGATATTTCCTTTATTCATTCCTCAAACCCTTTTCTCTCATTCATTCTCATCCCATTTTCAAAAATATCAAAAGTAAACTTAAGAAAGGACGTCCATTATTTAGAGGAAACAAAAGATGAAAGCTAAGGAAATCAAGGGAAAAAGCTTAGGGAAACTAATCTACACCAAATCTCAATCTCTTTTATCAAGTCTAAGGTGAATAATAATATCCATCTCATTTCTTTTTGTTTACTTTCGGATCTATGCTTGATTTCTAAATTATTGTGATGATATGTCATGTTCAGTTAGTTTAAATCAATATTTGATTGAATGACAATTTATTGGAATTGTTATGGAATTATTCTTACGGGTTTTAAACGTAAAAACCTAGTTTTTGATATCCAATTGACTTGAAATTCGGATATGTTATGTAAAATAATATTCTAGACATTTTTTAATTTCATAATTTTCCCTGTTCATATGAATATTTTAGGAATTTCTTAAGATGGAAAATTTGTTTACTTTAGGTTTTAATTATTAAAATAATAAAATTAGTATTTTGGTCCTGAAATTTTATTATATGAAAGAAGATGGAAAGTCATATTTTTTGATGATTTTTAAGGAATTTTCCTTAAGTGGTTATTAATTTTTATGAATTTTTTACGATAGAATAGCTCTCAATTAATACTAATTAATGATATTGATTTTAAAGGATTGTAGATTATTTTGAAAAAGTAAAATGTGTTCTTCCAACAAATCTGAAAATAATGCCAAAAAAAAAAATTATTCAATAAAAATTTGACAAGAGGCAAGAGTTGCAGGAAAAGATTATCTTTAAAAAAAATTCAAGCTATTTTCAAAAATGCCATAAACCTTTGGCAGATGAAACAATATCCTTTGGCTGATGACATACGATATCCTTTGGCTGATGACTTACAATATTAGTTTGGGTGATGGATTTCTATATCCTTTAGCCGATGACTTACAATGTCATTTGCCTGATGACTTACGACAACCTTTTTGTTATCATCAGTTTAGGCATACGATAATTTATTTATGCTGTTTGCTTAGACTTATGACAATCTGTTTGATGCCAATATGTTGGGGATACAAACTTGGATGTCTGCTGTTTAGACTTACGATGACCTGTTTGATGCCATCTATTTAGACTTACGATGACCTGTTTGATGCCATCTATTCTGACTTACGACAACCTGTTTGATGCCATCTGTTTATACTTACAACAACCTATTTGATGCCATCGGTTTAGGCATATGACAACTTGTTTAATGCCATCTATTTAAGACTTATGACAACCTATTTGACATCATTAGTTTAGGCATACGACAATTTGTTTGATGCTATATGTTTCGACTTACGACAACCTATTTAATGCCATTTTTTAAAACTTGCCTATTTGATGCCATCTGTTAGGCATACGACAACACGTTTGATGCTATCTATTTAAACTTACAATAAGATAACCTGTTTGATGCCATCTATTTAACTTTCGACTAACTGTTTGATGCCATTTATTTTAGGCATATGACAACCTATGCTATTAAAATTCTTCATCCAATTTTAGAGTTATGAAACCTTTGTAAGAAATCAATATCCCATGTTTTCAACAGTGGCACCTTATGTCTTAAATGATATGCAAAGTTGTTATTGCTCTGGCCCAAGATTTTGGCTAAATAATGGGCAATATTTTCCTTTTTTTAAAGAATGATTTTAAGTTGTTTATCAATGTTAAAGATAAATGGTTTCAAGAAAATAAATGGTGTTTTAGTGCAATTGTAACGACCCGTAATATCGCTACTTCGAAAATGAGAGACTTCGTTTGTTTTAAATTTAAAAAGGTTTAAAAATTAAATAAATAAGTTATGTTTAATTGATAATAGTATAGAAATTATTTATTCTTATAGCTAATAATTTAAAAAGTATAAATTGGCATTTTAGAACAAATCAACAAAAGTTAAGTTTTATTAAAAATAAGTAAATGCTTAAATAAATAGGTTTAAATATGTATTTAAAATGATAAATTTTATTGAAAATGTTTAATAAAGAAAATAAAAGTATATTAAAATATTTAAAAGTATGTTAATAATCGTTTTACAAATACAACCAAATTTTATCGCATCTTGTCAGTTTTACCTACACTGTAAAGTAGAGATTTTTATATTATTTTAATATAATTTTAAAATATAAAGAGGCATGTTTTAATTTATTTAAAGAAGTAAAAATTTCATTTTAAAATGTGGTTTACATAAATAAATAGTTTGACTAAAACGTCAAAATATGACCGTAAAATGTTTTGTCGAAAATCAACATTTTGTTCAAAATAAGTCATCGCAACGTCGTCGCACCTTTATTTTCTTATATAGGAATATATTCAAATAGTATAAGTATTAATTAATTCATAAATCAAGTTTAATTTTACTAAACATACTTAGAAAATTCTGAAATGTAATCAACTAAAAGTCAGCACAAAAAGACAAACATGTCATTTCAAAGCAAAACGTAAACATCAAATCAAACCAAACATAATTATTATATTTCTTACTTACTTCTTAAGTGAAATGACATAAGTAATGATTTGAAATGTGATGTTAAGTGTTGAAAAAATAAGATTGCTTAAAATGTAAGTAAAGGGTATTTCGATCTTTTTATAAAATATTATTTTAATCCAAAACTTTTTCTATAAATAAGCATCAATTTTCTCACTTTTGTTACTGCTTCTTCATTCTTTTTCATGCTTTTCTCCACTTCTTTAATTGCTTCAATTAAATCCATAATATGAAATGAAAGATGAGTTTGAAATGATGAAAATATTATTTTAATAAGTTAAAATAGTTTAAATATAGTTTGAAACAAATTTGAAGTATTTCATACAAGTTTCAAAGCAATTCACAAAATTAGTCAAAATCGAGCTCGTACGTAGTGGTAGTTCGTAAATTTCGACCCGTAACTTCAAATTAACATGAGAATGTTCTACAAGTCGGATTTCTTCGAAATAAAAATTCTTTAGCCCATAATGATAATAGTGTTCAAACGAAGAAAGAAAATTAAACTTTCATCAAGTAAAGTTTGAAATATGTCCAAAGTTTTTTTTTCCAAAAACATCGCAGTTTTGTAGTTAGGAATCCAAAAAGGTTCAAAAAGGGATTTCTTTATAAATGATATTTTTAAATGATTAAAAATATGAAATAAATTTTATAAATCCTTTATAATTTATAAAATAGATTTAAGTTGAAAATATGGATTTCCAAATAATATAAAAGTCGTTTTGTAGAATATAGCTTTTAAAACACTATGCACAACACTTTTCGCAAAGATTTTCGCAGTGGTTTTAAATTACTTTTGAAATGTTGTTTTAAATTTAATAATTCTTTCCTAATATTTTGCAAATGATTTTAAAAGAATAATTAAGTAATTTAAAGATGATTTGAAAGTTTTAATGAGAATTTGAATAAATTGTTAAGAGAAATTATTTGTAGCACTTAAACAAAAAATGAAGAATATTAAATGTAATAATAACTAAGTATGAAAAAATGACAAGTACATTTGTCCCTCCTGTGAGATCTGAGAAGATAAAACAAGGTGTTTAACTAAGGTTAGGGATAGAGCAACTTGTGCCCTGAACTTACCTGGCCAATGTTATCTCTTTTTTGGCGACGGGTGGAATAGATCGAAAGGAAAGCCCGGATGCTCTAAAAGGTCATATTTAAGTTTTTCCAAAATAAAAGAAAAGAAGCAAATTCTTTGAATGTTAATTAGCCACTTAACATCTTTTATTCGATGATTGGTACAAACGAACCAGGATCGAATTTGGGTGATTCCTATCCGAAGAACCGAGATCAGATTTTGGTGATTCCTATTCGAAAATCACTTCAAACTAATTTTCGAAATAAAACATGTTGAAGATAAAGATCGTTGAAGACAAAGATTTTCATGATGTAGGATTACTCGCCATTAGTTCCTAAAGGTGAAATTTACCATATCTAAGGTGGCGGCAGTGCTTTGTTATGAAAATCTTTGATTTGCAAGAATATGATTTGAAGTTAAGAAAGAAATCTTTGATTAAGATTTAATAAATGATTTAGGAATATTTTCCCTAAGTTAAAAGTTATAGCTTGAATATAAGATATCTTTGATTAAGATTTAATGAATGATTTGGAAAGGTTTTCCTAAGTAAAAGAGAAGAAAAAATGATTTAAAATTATTCCACGATTTAAGAAAGGTTTATATAAATCAAATGATTTAATACATTAGGCTTAATGATTCCATATACTCTTGAAAAGAATATATCTAAGAAAGATATTTTATAAAAGATGAAGCAATTGATTGATGATTGATATCCACTTATGAACTTAACATCCTCTTATCGATAATTGGCTTCGAAGGAACCAGCGTCGGATTTGGGTGATCACTATCCGAAAACATCCGAAAACCACTTCGAACCAATTTATACGTTCGAAAGTGAAGTCGTGTTGAAGATAATGATTATTGAAGATGCAACGACCCGCGTAAATTCGATGTTTGAAATGAATTAAATTAATAGGATTTTATTTTAAAATTTAGAAAGAAATAAAAATCTTATTAATTTATATGAAAGAAAATATTGAAATTTGATGTATCAATGGTAATTAAATTTTGCAAATTAAATTATATATTGCAATTAATAGTAATAGTGGAAATTGTTGCAAGCATTGAATTTGTCAATGAAATAAAATATTGATTTACGGAAATTGAATATAAACGGAGGTAATAAAGTAATGCAAGAAAATAAATAATGTAATTAGTACAATCCCTTTTATTTGTAAACTATTGTAAGGTGTTAATTAATTGAAATATGAAAATTTGGAAATAGATTCAAAATTTATGTTAGATAAATGAATTGCAATAATTAAAGTTAGTAATTAATAGGTTAAAGGGAATACCAATTTATTCATAAATGAATATAAGTGAATGTAACAAAATAAATAGGAAACGCTAATTATTCATAAGTGATGGTTGATGATATAAACGTTACTAACTATTAATGTAGTAACGTAAGATGTAAATGTATTTTCAACGGAAATGTAACCTTATTTCTAGGTAGAAATTGCAGGTAGATTTATGAAATGGAGTTTATGAGATAAATAGAATTGAATGTTTCGTTAGTATGAGTTTAAGGGAATATGCGGTAAATTGATTAAATCAATAAAAGACAATAAATGCAATGATGATGGGTTAGTAATAAAAGTGAATAGGGAAATGATTGTATAGTAAAAATGGAATTCCAACTTGTTGGAATGGAGTAAATACACTTAGTAATAAATTTAGGATAGGAAAACGAAATGGAAATATTGAATTAGTTAATTCGTATATATATATATATATATATATATATATATATATATATATATATATATATATAGAATGACGATTATTGGATTGTAAATAATAAACTTATTAATGGTGATCAAGAGTTGTGACCACAAGTTATTATGAGTGATACATATATATTTAATTCAATTCAATTGATTTGGAAATCATTGCATTAAATATAAATTAAATGTTACGTTGAATAAGTTAAGGTAATAAATGGATAATAACGTAAATGTTGTTCATAGATATGATAATTTGAATCTATTGAAATTTATGGAATTTGAATATAACATTTTACGTTAATTGGAGATAAAGATGGAAATAGGTAATAATTGCATTAATTTGTAAGTAGAAATAAATCGTTAATGAGAACAAGTATTTAAGATTTACCACCTATTTAGTATATTAAGTTATAACGGAAAATCAGTTGCAATAATTAACAATATATTTATTTCAATAATGATAATGACGTAATATTTGAAATATTAAATAGGATGGAATTCAAATGTATATAACGATAGAAATGTGAAATTTGGGGAATAGATTCAAAGTTATAAATGAGTTGTTAAAATAATACATAATAAGTGAAAATTGAATGAATCAATGGGAGCATAGATTTAAATTTAGAAAACGATATTTTGGTTTAATTAAGTATTGCAAAATAAATGAAATTAACGTTTAAATATTTCGTTTATAGAGATTAAACTAAAATTCAAGGATATTAAAATAATAGATTTTGAACCCAACATGGAACCCTTCTACTTAAAATTTTTAGATGGAATAAACATTTGATTATTTAATTGAATAGAGAAAAAGATTTATTTAGTATGTAATTTAACGCTTGTTGAAAACTGTAATTTTATAAACATGTTTGCTTGACTATAAATAAAGATTACAATGTTCACGTATTTATTTAATTGATTTCATCAATTAGGGTCTGTTTTGAAGTGGAAGATTAAAATTAATTGGAAATAAATTTATTAAAATCTTTCAATTGAAAAAGGAAAAGAAAAAAGTGCAACTAATAAAATTTATGTAAGAATGTTTTCATTATGAATGTACATTATTTGGAAATATAAGAATTGATTTAATATTGTATAAGTTGATCATTTTAGAATATAAGAATGTTTACATTATGAATTGCAAGTAACAAATAAGCATTTTAAGGAAAATAAAAGAATGTTGAGGAAATAAAGTGAACGTTTCCATTCTAAATATAAGGAAGTGGAGAAATTTACACTGCAATGGATAGACTTATCAGCTTTTAATTTACATCTAAATTTGTTTAGATCAATTTGGAAATTAATTAAATTGTGGATATATTTTGAAACGTAAACGAAACGTCTAGATTTACATTTGTAAATACGTTTAAAATAAAATGTAAATGATAAGGAATTTATTTATTTCCTAAATCCATAACGTGTGTAATTAATATTATTTATCTTTTGGGACCACCTCCGTTTGCACGTTAAAATTCGTGCACACCTATTCTTTTGCGATCTATCTATAAATAGGCGGTGAAACCCTAGCCTCCATATTCATTCCTCTGTATAGTCTCTTCTTCAACTTCTTCTCTTCTTCAATGGAAACAGACAATTTCTAGATCCAGTTTCAATCCAAATAAAAGTCAAAATTCAAACTCCTCTAAAAATTCCAGAAAAATTATATGTTGGAGTTCTCAGAATACGCAATCTACTGGTGGTGTTCGTTTTCCGTTTTGGGTGCGGTCTGGAAACATATTCGCGTGCTCCTGTAGCCAAAGCGCGTGGAAGACGATAGTGACGTGGCGAGTATTTAATTAAGGTTTGTTTTGTTTTATAATTTATTTTGATTTTCAAATCGTTTAAATCGCATAACTTTTTCATACGACCTCGGATTCACGCTAAACATTTTTTGTTAGGATCGTAATTAAATTCCGGATAGTTTGGAACTAGTTTGGACCAATTCGGAGACCGTCGAATTTTTGGGTTTAAATCGGATTTAAATTCGATTTAAATTCAAAAGGTGAGTGTTTTAACCCACTCACAACTTCTAAAAGTTTTTATGTTTGTTGAATTTATTTTAGATATGAGTAGAAATTTATTTATAACTGTTTGGCATGTTTTGTTCATCATATTTGCTAAATCGTGTTATTTAATTTAACTGTTAATTTATTTTATTTATTGCATATTAATTGACAGTTAGAATTTATTTATTTGCATAGGAACTGCTAGTAAATAGTTATAAAATTTATTACTAAATATAAACTGTTAGTTTAATAGTTGATTAAATTTATTTTTGAATATAACCGCCAGTTATTACCAGATATATATTATCAGATATATATTAATATTGAATTATTATTGGATGATGATTGTGATTTGGATGATGGATGATGTTGATGAATGGATGTTTTATTTTATACCATTAAACTGCAAGTTATCATGCATTTTTCGTTTCATTCGGGATTGTGGTTTGAGATGATATACAACCGCAAAATTTTATTTTTAAATTGCGGATTGTAATGATAAATATCCGTATCACTTGACCATAGGATAGAAAATCATATACAGGCATCGTGGTCTATATATAAATTATTTCAAAGTGATTTCTATGGTTTGGATGGGATACGGTTTATAAAAATTCGATTTTGATATTTTATAAAATATTATTCTTCGATATATATACATATGAAGTTAAAAATTTGAAAATTAAGTTGTGTATAAACCTGTTGAATAAAAATGAAAAATTGAGAAAATGGAATTTGGAAATTTATCTTATATGTTTAAGTTTGGAAATTTTAAGGTATGATATTTATAACTGGATTTTCTAAGATGAATTAAAAATGAAAATTCTAGTATAAAGTAAATTTGAGAAAATATTTAATTGCTAGAAATTGGAGTTTTATTTATGGAATTTATGTGAATATTCAAGACTAAATAATAGAATATTAATTGTTGAAAGAAGAAAATCCAACTTTAGTTTTGAAATATTAATACTCCAAATGGATATATATATATATATATATATATATATATATATATATATAGAAATTGAAGGGATTTTTGGAACTTGAAGTGATATTTAAATTATGGTTTAAACTTTAAAAAAAAGAAATATATTTGAAAAGCCATGGAAATTATTTTTCTTTACAAAGTAACTTTAAAGTTAAACCATTTATTTTACATTCGTTGAATATCCAAACCATTCAAGTTTAGAAGTTATGGTTTTAAAATTTTGAATTTCGAAATATTATGCTTTGAAAGTATATTTCAAATATTTGGTTTTCAGATATTTTAAATTTTAAACCAGCATGATTTTGGAAAAGAATTATATTTGAGATAAAATGATATCATATTGTTTTGGGTTTATATTGATATCGTATTCATAGTTTTGAAATGGAAAATTTTATTCTGGTTTTAAAGTATAAACTATTTTTAAATGACCGCGGTGTTATAATAACGATGGGTTGGCAAAGAGACCGGGATCGGATATGGACATACTCTCTGTCGATACCGAAAACCACTTTGACTAATCGTGTACGCGGTGGGGATTCCAGAATGAAGTAGGTGGTGACGACGTTTCCTGTAAGGTAAATACGTGGACCCGACTCCCGTGAGTTGGCATAAGGTGGCTAAAACAGGAGTGATTCTCGGGCCAATGAGGTCATACCTCTGATCGGACGCTCCTCTTCGATATTATACTTTGACTTTGGATTGATTCAGTGGCCACTTCTATTTTTGATTTTGGGGGAGTTTGTTCGAGGTGGGCGGTAACTGCGGCTACGCGTTTCCACCAGCCCGGATAGCAATTGGTATATCTACCCTGGCATTGCCTAGTTGTGCCGTGTCACCTACCATACTGAGCATTTACTACGAGTTTTGTTTTGCACCATACCTATGGAGTGCCCTCTGACGACGCCCATTACGGGGGAGATTACGGTACTGTATAGACTATGGGAATATATTCTGTGTTAAGGGCTATATGGGTAACCCCTTAACGCTATTAAAAAGTAAGTTTATTTTATAAATAGACATTATTATAATAGCGCAATATACTACATAGTAAATAGTTTAACGGACCCTTAGGAGATGTAAATCCCGAGCATCTCTTGAGTTACTGTACTCATATTTATTTCTGTTAATTTTACTCACATAAGATCTTTTAGTTCTGACTCGAGTGTTTTTGTCTTTTCAAATTCGCTCGGGTCAGTCCGAGCGTTTCAGGATTTGAGGATTTAGCTCTGGAGGACGAAGACAAAGATTTGTATTACTAGTATCTACTATATTGTAACAACCCGCATATTTATCGATTTTATATTTAAATATTTTATTTAAATATTTTATCGTTAGTCGGATTTTAGTCCGAAAAGCTACTTTTTGCATACGGTCGAATTAGGACTCGGGACCACTCCCATAGAGTTTAAAATGCCGTTTGCGACCTTTTTGAGTATAAGCTTCGATATGTTTGGGGGAAGTTGATTTTTGCTACTTTTCACTTTGGGTTTGGATTTGGGCTCAGCCCTATGTTAACTTATGCTCAAATCTGAGCCACTCTTCCCCGCTCACCCTCATTCTCTTCTCTTTTCAGTTTTTATAACATTAATGGTGGGAGAGATTGGAAATTAAAACTCCAAAACCCTAGTTCCTCTTGCAACTTCAAATTCCTAGCTCCAAAGTCAAGAAGAACCCATTGGTTAGCTTCTCTTCTTCTTCTCCAACTTGTTCTCTTACCAATTTCAGAAATTCCTAAACCTAATTTTGGGAATGTTCTTGTTTTTGAGCTTAGATTCAAGCTCAATTGGGTTGTGTTGAAGAGAGGTTGATTCTCCATTTGCTTTCAAGCTTCTTCTTGTTTGATTTTGTGAAAAGGTGAGATTTTTATCTCACATCTATGTCTATATCCATCTTTGTGGTTAGGTATGAATTCGTAACATTTGTGCATATTCATTTGCTTTTGATTTGGATCGAATGGGTGAATATTCCAATTTTTGTGAAAATCCTTTTATGGATGTTTGATTACGATATTTGGGGTGTATCGAAGAGCCTATAAGGCCGGGCTGTCATTTGACGTAAATCCTTAGTCGTCGTTGCTCGCTCGATCGCTCCCGACATCGTTTGGGCCATATGGCCTAGGCAAATTGTTGCCCTTACCAGGTTTTCAGACGTCTGGAGACCAATGCCAAACGTCTGGTTTTGCAACCTGGAGAAAAATAAAATACGGCATAAGAATAAATAAGGCAGTGGCTAATTTCAGACGTCTGAATTATTGTTTCAGACGTCTGGAATAAGGTTAGACGTCTGATTTGTGTTTTCAGACGTCTGGTTGGTTTTCTGGAATATTTCCAGAAACCAAAACCAGACGTCTGGACTTTCCTCCAGATGTCTGAATGTTTTTCAGACATCTGATTTTAGGTCTTAGACGTCTGGATGGTTTTCTGGGAAATTTCCAGAAACCAAATCCAGACGTCTGGACAACCCCTCAGACGTCTGGAAATCCCTAGTTTCGCCTATTTGCCAATTTTTGAATATATTTCCAACTTTAACCGATTCGTGTTGATTCCCTTTTTGTTGTTATCATTTGTTATTGACTTTGATGACATTTTCTTCGTGATTTTTAGGAATATCCATTTCTATGGATTTGGTATCGATTTCTTTGGATTTTATTCACGTCATTGAATGTGAATTTTGGTGATTGATTGTCCTATAATCATTTTTGTGATTTGTCACTTTAAAAATATAAAGGTTTCAATACTAGTATTAAATATCAAAACTCTTTCATCAAAACGATTCCAACACTATTTTATTTACAAAGCTCGTTTTTCTCAAACCGTTTTCCAATCTACTAGTATATACAAACCTTTACCTCACTCGTATGAGAAATCTAATTAAACGGCTTAGTAAAACAAGTGGTATGAAACGCTTGCGTTTACTTGTTCGGTTAATTCTTGGACTTGTTCGATTGAATCTCTTGTGACAATTTTCTAGTGGAAACTTATAATTTGTTCGTAAATATTTAAGTTAAGCTAGTGGTTATGGGACATGATGCTAAACTCATATATTTACTAGCTTAGTGTAATTGACACTTCTTGATGATTATGACGATCGTCTTTGTGATTTAGACTAGCAATGTGCGATGTCTCTTTGTCTGCGAGGGAGACTAAACCCATATTTGTGGAGTTTCGACTCAATTTGGTGGGGTAGCAACCCATGGTCTTCGAGCCGTTTGTGGAGCTCCGACTCAATTTGTGATGGTTAGCAACCATGGAATTAGCATTCCGTTTGTGATACACGTGTTGGTGGGCTTTATGCTCCCGTTTGTGATAGGCCTCCCCCCTTTGTGATTTCTGGATTTCTTGAGATGATTTCTAGAATTTGTGTTTCACCAATTTTCGTGATTTCCATTGATAAGTTTTATCAATATTTGTGCATTGGTGAATTTGTGTGTCATTGACTTTTGTGATTGACATTGATATTATTGTCAATATTTGTGCATTGGTGAATTTGTGTGTCATTGACTTTTGTGATTGACGTTGATATATTCGTCAATATTTGTGGTTTGGTGAACGAAATAAGGAGTATGACATTTCTTTGATTCTTGTGTAGATTTGGTGATATTGATTAATCTCTTGTTGATTTTCAATTACTTATATATATCACAGCTTGGCATAGTGATTATTATGTGTTTAGTCATATCTCTTATTTTATATCGTTCACCTGATATTTATAGCTAGACTGATCCGTTTATTATTTTCTTATTAAATAATACTCGGGTCAGACCGAGATGTTACAGGTGCTTCTGCTTGACTTCTCTCTTGGGATTGATTCCTCTGACTTTTGGTTAACTACTTAGATTGGTAGTTTTTGTTGTATACGTTTGAGATATAGACTCCATAATGTATACTTATTCTTTTGTGTAGTTCATGTAACTATTCTTTTGTGATATTGTGGATCTTTTTAGTCCACTACACTGATATACACTTTCATGTGTAATATTCATATCTATTTCCGCCTTTGTGATATGAATTGTCTGTGACTGATTTGTGTTATGTTTATTTCTATATTTGTTTCCGAAGACCTTTATAGCCACTGTGTAGTAGCTTTGAGTTTGTGTCGGTATGTCGGATTTCCTCTTGAGATGAAAAGTTATATTTTTATCCGGTATATCGGTACTCGCACAAAGCAATTATACAGATGGTCGCTCCTCAACAGCCTTATTCTCCGTGCTAGTTGACAGCATTCACAGTAATGTTCTTGGCTAGCGTGGGTATAGAGTTGGGGCGTCACATATATTATTTCACTACACCATTTAATTCCGCTGCATTGATAGTATTGGTATGGGTAACTCTGATATTCATTGTACAAGTAAAATAAAATATTTTGTAAAACAGTTTCATGAACTGTATATTTGATTATTATATTTTATCCTTCCGCTGTGAGATTCTGTTTTTTTTTATTTCTTCTCTGTTTTTCTTATTTACCCCATAACAATCTGCCCTTCCGTATGGTTTGAATCGTCATGTGTGTCGGTTTAAAGTGTGCGAAAAGGCGGGATGTTACAGTTGGTATCAGAGCTTTGGTTTAGCTATAAACCTTGGATATGTGGGGTTTGACTCTTTATTAATAGGGTAGTAATACCCTATGGGAGTCGCTGAGTGTATATATATGAGAGAGCGTACTTGTTAGTGTTATAAAAAGGTTTTAAAATTGTGTTAATCTGTTCCGTTTTGTATTTATAAATTCTGATTGATGCATGGGACGCTGTGACATCAATAGGGGTTTCTAAACACCAAATAGGACAGATCGACATAACATCTGTTTTAATATAGGTGAATGAAATAATTTTTCCTATTATATTTTCTATATATAAAATAAAATTTTCAATCTATATCTATATTTGGCTGCAATAGATTGGTTGTTAGGTTATAAAGTGTATAATTAATAATATAAGTTAGATTGGAAAATAAGATTGATGAAATTTGGAAATCTTGAACTTAAGTTCCGGGGTTTTGAAATTTCTTTCGAATAAATTTTGGAATATAATAATATTATTTATAAGTATTTTCTGATATAAATATTTCAATATAATTCGGAAAAATTGTTTTAAAGAAGATTTCGGAAAAAATAAGTTTTGTACTTTCCTCCCTGTTGCTGGAAAATAATTTGGGTGATGAGTGCACGCATCGTCGACTTTCATTTTCGAGTTTCGAAGTAGGAAGGCCACTGTAGAAATTTACTGCAGAATTGTTTAAGAAATTTTTATCGTTTTAATTACAACTGGATATATATATATATATATATATATATATGTTAAGAATAGATATCTATCTATTATTTTAAATGATTTAAAAATTAAACCCGGTATTTGGTTCTTAAGTTCCAGTTAATTAATAGTTCAATTAAGTGTAGAAATTGGAACCTTTAATTAAAGTAAAAATTTAATACAATAGGAAGATAAGTAATGTAAATAAACGATTGTAAACATTATTAAATGAATTAATGAACTTCTTTATTTATAAGAATTGATGTATAAAGTTGCAAATTTAGTGTAGTTAAATTGTTACCATTATTAAATATAATAGAAATGTAAGCATTAAATAAATGAATGAAATTAAAAGTAAGTTGAAATTGTAATTTATAAAACGAATATATATAATTATTGAACCATTAAATGATAAAAGGAATTGAGAAGAAACTTGTATAATTTTCACTTACATTCTTAAAGCATATATATAACTTACCATATAATAAAAGTTGCAATGTTAGTAAGAAAATGTAAGGGGAAATCTTATAAGTGAAGCTTGAGGTAATAAAGGTATTCAATGAATTTGCTGTTACAAAATGAGAATTAAATGTATAAACTTAAGTTAAAATGAAAATTTAAAGTATTATAAATAGATGATTATAAACTTAAGTAAATAAAACGGAATGTAAATATAATGAATATTGTAATAAATGAAAAATGAAAATTGTAAGTAATGAAGGAATCACTCAATAAATGAAAGAAAAGAAATTAAACAACTAAAGCATGAAATAAATGTATAATAAGTTAATTTGGTTGTTGGTTTGAATTGTTATTGTTTGACTTATGGTTGGTTGGGCAAGAGAATTTGAAGTTGTTGGATGAATAAATAATCTATCGTTGTTCCATCTAAGACTGTTGAGTAAAGGATGCACTTGATAGTTATTTTCATTCCATACAATTTCAAGTTTTGAACCCGAACAACTATTTGTTTGTTGGATTAAATGCTTGCTTTGTCTTGAGTATGTATGCTGTTTGTAAAATTGATGGTTGTTGTATTGATTGGTTGACTAATGGTTGAAACCGCTTAAATATTTCACTTTATATAAATTGTAACCCTTTGGATTATATAAGAAAATGCAGTATCTTGGAAATATTTTGGAAATGTTTTTCCAAACTTTAATAATTTAAATATAAAGGATTAAATAGTTATAAATAGGATATCTTATTTAAAGTGATTAATTTTGTAAATTTAATTGTTTATAAGTTAAATATTTTGGATAAGATGTATTGTATTTGATTTTTCCCTTCTTTTCCTTTTCGAGGACGAAAAGTTTTGAGCGGGGGAGAGTGTAACGACCCACGTAAATTCGATGTTTGAAATGAATTAAATTAATAGGATTTTATTTTAAAATTTAGAAAGAAATAAAAATCTTATTAATTTATATGAAAGAAAATATTGAAATTTGATGTATCAAAGGTAATTAAAATTTGCAAATTAAATTATATATTGCAATTAATAGTAATAGTGGAAATTGTTGCAAGTATTGAATTTGTCAATGGAATAAAATATTGATTTACGGAAATTGAATATAAACGGAGGTAATAAAGTAATGCAAGAAAATAAATAATGTAATTAGTACAATCCCTTTTATTTGTAAACTATTGTAAGGTGTTAATTAATTGAAATATGAAAATTTGGAAATAGATTCAAAATTTATGTTAGATAAATGAATTGCAATAATTAATGTTAGTAATTAATATGTTAAAGGGAATACCAATTTATTCATAAATGAATATAAGTGAATGTAACAAAATAAATAGGAAACGCTAATTATTCATAAGTGATGGTTGATGATATAAACGTTACTAACCATTAATGTAGTAACGTAAGATGTAAATGTATTTTCAACGGAAATGTAACCTTATTTCTAGGTAGAAATTGCAGGTAGATTTATGAAATGGAGTTTATGAGATAAATAGAATTGAATGTTTCGTTAGTATGAGTTTAAGGGAATATGGGGTAAATTGATTAAATCAATAAAAGACAATAAATGCAATGATGATGGGTTAGTAATAAAAGTGAATAGGGAAATGATTGTATAGTAAAAATGGAATTCCAACTTGTTGGAATGGAGTAAATACACTTAGTAATAAATTTAGGATAGGAAAACGAAATGGAAATATTGAATTAGTTAATTCGTATATATATAGAATGGCGATTATTGGATTGTAAATAATAAACTTATTAATGGTGATCAAGAGTTGTGACCACAAGTTATTATGAGTGATACATATATATTTAATTCAATTCAATTGATTTGGAAATCATTGCATTAAATATAAATTAAATGTTACGTTGAATAAGTTAAGGTAATAAATGGATAATAACGTAAATGTTCTTCATAGATATGATAATTTGAATCTATTGAAATTTATGGAATTTGAATATAACATTTTACATTAATTGGAGATAAAGATGAAAATAGGTAATAATTGCATTAATTTGTAAGTAGAAATAAATCGTTAATGAGAACAAGTATCTAAGATTTACCACCTATTTAGTATATTAAGTTACAACGGAAAATCAATTGCAATAATTAACAATATATTTATTTCATTAATGATAATGATGTAATATTTGAAATATTAAATAGGATGGAATTCAAATGTATATAACGATAGAAATGTGAAATTTGGGGAATAGATCCAAAGTTATAAATGAGTTGTTAAAATAATACATAATAAGTGCAAATTGAATGAATCAATGGGAGCATAGATTTAAGTTTAGAAAACGATATTTTGGTTTAATTAAGTATTGCAAAATAAATGAAATTAACGTTTAAATATTTCCTTTATAGAGATTAAACTAAAATTCAAGGATATTAAAATAATAGATTTTGAACCCAACATGGAATCCTTCTACTTAAAATTTTTAGATGGAATAAACATTTGATTATTTAATTGAATAGAGAAAAAGATTTATTTAGTATGTAATTTAATCTTGTTGAAAACTGTAATTTTATAAACATGTTTGCTTGACTATAAATAAGGATTATAATGTTCACGTATTCATTTAATTGATTTCATCAATTAGGGTCTGTTTTGAAGTGGAAGATTAAAATTAATTGGAAATAAATTTATTAAAATCTTTCAATTGAAAAAGGAAAAGAAACAAAGTGCAATTAATAAAATTTATGTAAAATGTTTTCATTATGAATGTACATTATTTGGAAATATAAGAATTGATTTAATATTGTATAAGTTGATCATTTTAGAATATAAGAATGTTTACATTATGAATTGCAAGTAACAAATAAGCATTTTAAGGAAAATAAAAGCATGTTGAGGAAATAAAGTGAACGTTTCCATTCTAAATATAAGGAAGTGGAGAAATTAACACTGCAATGGATAGACTTATCAGCTTTTAATTTACATCTCAATTTGTTTAGATCAATTTGGAATTAATAAAATTGTGGACATATTTTGAAACGTAAACGAAACGTCTATATTTACATTTGTAAATACGTTTAAAATAAAATGTAAATGATAAGGAATTTATTTATTTCCTAAATCCATAACGTGTGTAATTAATATTATTTATCTTTTGGGACCACCTCCGTTTGCACGTTAAAATTCGTGCACACCTATTCTTTTGCGATCTATCTATAAATTGGCGGTGAAACCCTAGCCTCCATCTTCATTCCTCTGTATACTCTCTTCTTCAACTTCTTCTCCTCTTCAATGGCAACAGACAATTTCTAGATTCAGTTTCAATCCAAATAAAAGTCAAAATTCAAACTCCTCTAAAAATTCCAGAAAAATTATATGTTGGAGTTCTCAGAATACGCAATCTACTGGTGGTGTTCGTTTTCCGTTTTGGGTTCGGTCTGGAAACATATTCGCGTGCTCCTGTAGCTAAAGCGCGTGGAAGATGATAGTGACGTGGTGAGTATTTAATTAAGGTTTGTTTTGTTTTATAATTTATTTTGATTTTCAAATCGTTTAAATCGCATAACTTTTTCATACGACCTCGAATTCACGCGAAACTTTTTTTCTTAGGATCGTAATTAAATTCCGGACAGTTTTGATCTAGTTTGGACCAATTCGGAGACCGTCGAATTTTTGGGTTTAAATCGGATTTAAATTCGATTTAAATTCAAAAGGTGAGTGTTTTAACCCACTCACAACTTCTAAAAGTTTTTATGTTTGTTAAATTTATTTTAGATATGAGTAGAAATTTATTTATAACTGTTTGGCATGTTTTGTTCATCATATTTACTAAATCGCGTTATTTAATTTAACTGTCAATTTATTTTATTTATTGCATATTAATTGACAGTTAGAATTTATTTATTTGCATAGGAACTGCTAGTAAACAGTTATAAAATTTATTACTAAATATAAACTGTTAGTTTAATAGTTGATTAAATTTATTTTTGAATATAACCGCCAGTTATTACCTGATATATATTATCAGATATATATTAATATTGAATTATTATTGGATGATGATTGTGATTTGGATGATGGATGATGTTGATGAATGGATGTTTTATTTTATATCATTAAACTGCAAGTTATCATGCATTTTTCGTTTCATTCGGGATTGTGGTTTGAAATGATATACAACCGCAAAATTTTATTTTTAAATTGCGGATTGAAATGATAAATATCCGTATCACTTGACCATAGGATAGAAAATTATATACAGGCACCGTGGTCTATATATAAATTATTTTAAAGTGATTTCTATGGTTTGGATGGGATACGGTTTATAAAAATTTGATTTTGATATTTTATAAAATATTATTCTTCGATATATATACATATGAAGTTAAAAATTTGAAAATTAAGTTGTGTATAAACCTGTTGAATAAAAATGAAAAATTGAGAAAATGGAATTTGAAAATTTATCTTATATGTTTATGTTTGGAAATTTTAAGGTATGATATTTATAACTGGATTTTCCAAGATGAATTAAAAATGAAAATTCTAGTATAAAGTAAATTTGAGAAAATATTTAATTGCTAGAAATTGGAGTTTTATTTATGGAATTTATATGAATATTCAAGACTAAATAATAGAATATTAATTGTTGAAAGAAGAAAATCCAACTTTAGTTTTGAAATATTAATACTCTAAATGGATATATATATATATATATATATATAGAAATTGAAGGCATTTTTGGAACTTGAAGTGATATTTAAATTATGGTTTGAACTTTAAAAAAAAGAAATATATTTGAAAAGCCATGGAAATTATTTTTCTTTACAAAGTAACTTTAAAGTTAAACCATTTATTTTACATTCGTTGAATATCCAAACCATTCAAGTTTTAGAAGTTATGGTTTTAAAATTTTGAATTTCGAAATATTATGCTTTGAAAGTATATTTCAAATATTTGGTTTCCAGATATTTTAAATTTTAAACCAGCATGATTTTGGAAAAGAATTATATTTGAGATAAAATGATATCATATTGTTTTGGGTTTAAATTGATATCGTATTCATAGTTTTGAAATGGAAAATTTTATTCTGGTTTTAAAGTATAAACTGTTTTTAAATGACCGCGGTGTTATAATAACGATGGGTTGGCAAAGAGACCGGGATTGGATATGGACATACTCTCTGTCGATACCGAAAACCACTTTGACTAACCGTGTACGCGGTGGAGATTCCAGAATGAAGTAGGTGGTGGCGATGTTTCCTGTAAGGTAAATACGTGGACCCGACTCCCGTGAGTTGGCATAAGGTGGCTAAAACAGGAGTGATTCTCGGGCCAATGAGGTCATACCTCTGATCGGACGCTCCTCTTCGATATTATACTTTGACTTTGGATTGATTCAGTGGCCACTTCTATTTTTGATTTTGGGGGAGTTTGTTCGAGGTGGGCGGTAACTGTGGCTACGCGTTTCCACCAGCCCGGATAGCAATTGGTATATCTACCCTGGCATTGCCTAGTTGTGCCGTGTCACCTACCATACCGAGCCTTTACTACGAGTTTTGTTTTGTACCATACCTATGGAGTGCCCTCTGACGACGCCCATTACGGGGGAGATTACGGTACTGTATAGACTATGGGAATATATTCTGTGTTAAGGGCTATATGGGTAACCCCTTAACGCTATTAAAAAGTAAGTTTATTTTATAAATAGACATTATTATAATAGCGCAATATACTACATAGTAAATAATTTAACGGACCCTTAGGAGATGTAAATCCCGAGCATCTCTTGATTTACTGTACTCATATTTATTTTTGTAAATTTTACTCACATAAGATCTTTTAGTTCTGACTCGAGTGTTTTTGTCTTTTCAAATTCGCTCGGGTCAGTCCGAGCGTTTCAGTATTTGAGGATTTAGCTTTGGAGGACGAAGACAAAGATTTGTATTACTAGTATCTACTATATTATTTCACTACACCATTTAATTCCGCTGCATTGATAGTATTGGTATGGGTAACTCAGATATTCATTGTACAAGTAAAATAAAATATTTTGTAAAACAGTTTCATGAACTATTTATTTGATTATTATATTTTATCCTTCCGCTGTAAGATTCTGTTTTGTTTTATTTCTTCTCTGTTTTTTTTATTTACCCCTTAACAATCCGCCCTTCCGTATGGTTTGAATCGTCATGTGTGTCGGTTTAAAGTGTGCGAAAAGGCGGGATGTTACAGAAGACCGAGGATCTCCATAGCATGATGACTGCTTGTTGACATGCTCTGGGTCGCTACCATTATAGAGTTATTTATAGCAGTGATCTCCTCGTTGTGGAGATTTTTTTCTGATTGCAAGGGCTTCTCGCCTAGTAATGGCCAAGGAAAGTGCCAACGGTTTCGTTCAGCTCCAGAACGAACTTGTATGGAAGAATGTCTGACATTGCATTTCTGAGACACGATGTTTGACTTTTACAAATGTACATCTTTTTAGTGGCGGAGAAGGCAACTTCTCTTAGCTCAACACCCTTCTCTAAGAGATACGAGCTCAGAGGTTGTATGCTTATGGGAGTCAAATAGTGACCAAAGGAATGGCAGTGTGGCTTTCAAAGTGGAACCTGTTATGATCAAAGGGTGGTTTTGTATGAAAAGCATGGCTTTGAAGAAATTAAGCGTAGCCGAGCCTCACGCCCCGATTATGATGGGATTCTTGTGGTCAGATGTATGCTCGAATTTCAGATAGTAGTGATTTGGGTTATCATATGTTCTGAGCCCTAGGTACCTGATACGTTTGGGCCTTATGGAAAGGATGCGTGAAGTCCGAGTCCTTTGATGTTATTCGCAGATTGTATCCCTTTTAGCCATTTGTGTTGTTGTATAATGGCGTCTGAGTCTCAAACATAAGCCATGTATATAGATTGATCTTTCCACTAGTTTCTTATCATGTTGGAAATCCAATCCAAATACAAGATTTATAAATTTGATTGTATTCCCAAAATAGGTGTAATGACTTGCAAACATTTCAGCACCCTTTTTGTGTGATATATTTCGTTCGGTATATTCTATTGACCCAGTTCGGATATTTTACCTTAGACTTAGTTCGGGTATTGATACCTTATTACCCTTCTTTTCAAAGGTTTTGATAATATAGTTAATTTAAATTTCAAGTATCTCACGCTGGTTTATCAAGCCTGATCCCTGTATTTTTAATACTCGGGTCAGATCCGAGTAGTTTTAGGTTTAGTTGAAGACGGTTAGAGTTTCCAAAGGAGAGATGGAGATCATTATCATTGTATGGATGTATTCTGTTATCCGCTGCATCTATCGCATTTGTTTTGTTATTTGTCAGCATTTGTAAGGGCAGGTGTTATAACTGTCCAAGCTGAATTTAAGTTAGACTCTAATATATGTATTTAAAAGTTTACCTTTAAAGATATTTGTTTGATATTATATATTATTCCATTCGTATGACATTCTGTTCTATCTTATTTTCTTTATTACCCTTCGTGTTCCGTCTTTTCATGCAATTTGAGTTAGACATGTGTGGTTTATTGCCGATTCGAGGATGCGGAGAAACGTGCCATGACATTTGGTATCAGAGCTGTAGGTAAAGCGAGAACCTTGGCTTCGTTGGGGTAAAGACTTATCAAAGATAGGGTTAGTAATACCGTAGGATTAGTGACTCATTAGAGATAGGGTTAGTAACACCGTAGATTGAAGTTGAGTACATTATGTGTGAGTGCATATTTGTTAATGACTAATAAATTGATTTGTGTTGATTTATCTATTGAGTGATTTATAGATTCTGATCGATGCGCCTGATCACCATTATCAGTGAGGTTTTCTAGACATTTAAACAAGATAAGCCGACATACTGATTTTGAAATAAATTGGTAAATGAAATAATTTTACCTAGGATTATATTTTGAATATAAAGTATATATTTTGAAAACTTCTATAGTTAGAAATCAGGATTAGTGAAATTTAAATATGAACTTCTTATGAATAGAATTTCACAGTTTGACTATAAGATGTTTCATAAAAATAATCAATTTGTAAGAAATCTGATAAGGTAACTAAAATCTTTAATACTTGTTCCAAAATAATAAATTAATAAATGATAATGTTAAGTTACTATCATAAATTGATCAATTGTTTTATTTAAAAGTTAAAGTACAAATATCTTGTGAATTAAGTTTCACGATTTGACTATATGGTGTTTGATAATAAGATTTGTTTAATGAATGAACATATAAGATAAAAACATATTTAAATGATTGTTAAAAATATATAAAAGAAATGAGAATTTAAATTCGAGTAAGAGAATTGTGGTTGTTTAAATGAAGTTAATTAGAATAAGATAAAATGAATTTATAAAATAGGTTTTATAAAGTAATCTCTAAAGGATATTGAAAATGGTATTATTTCAAATAAAAAGAGGTATTTTATGATAAATCATTTGACTGGCTCAAAAATAAACTAAAAATGGGCAAGAGATGTATTCGGATGGTAAGCACTTCTCTTAAGTATTACTCTTCTTGTTAAGAGGCTATAGGATACAATTAGTAGTACCAAGTTCCTTGGATTGTTTTGCAATTGCTCGATCTATATAATTTTCTTAAGCTATAAAGATAATGTGAATCATTAATTGATAAATTGATAGTAATATTTATAATAGTGTTTAAACTAAAGATAAATTTAGATCACTAATTGATAAGATAAAACAAAATTCTCCATGATTTTGGATGGTCGAAAATTTCTGAATCATACCTAACTCAGAGCTAAGAAATTTGTGAAAACTTTTGGTAAAGGATTATGAAATACTTTGATGAAGGAAATTAGATAAGTATAATTTATAAATATGATTATGAACAAAAATGAAATTATAATCTGGAAAAATGTTTTGTAAATGAATTCTAGCATTAATTAAGAATTTGGACTTAAGTCTTTAAAGTGATTGATTTGGATAAGTTATAAGATGTAATATACTTAAGTAATAGTTTTACGAAATAATTCGTAAATAATATTATTATTAAAGAAAATATACAAACAAAAATATGAATGTGAAAAATAAAGGATGTGAATAAAGAGAATTTGGTATAAATGAGAAAAACCAATAGGAATAAATACGTAATTTATACGTAAATCATTACGTCACATAAATGTTGATCTAAGATTCGAGTACGAAACTTTGAGGTATTTACACTGGTTCGAAAAAGAATTTATCATTTGATTCTTGACGATGAACATTAATGAGGATTTTTGGTTTGGTACTTGAGTTTTCTATCATAGTTGAGGACTATGCAAGGAGAGCAAAGGTTTTGATCTAGAAGTCTGATCATAGTCCACACTAGAGGATCGGGGTATCGATACTAGTTCAGAAATAAAGTGTGTATTTGAATATGAAATCGAATAAGATATTTCATACGGATGATCTGTATATATAGTATGGAATTTAGTTTGGAGATAAATGTTTTAGGAAAACTTTTATTTTGGGTAATTTCGTGGACGAAATTCTTTTAAGTAGGGGAGAATGTAAAGACCCATAATTTCCCTACTTCAAAAATGAGTGATTTCGTTTGTTTTAAATTTAAAAAAGATTTAAAACTTAAAGAAATAAGTTATATATAATAGATAATAATAGGGAAATCATTTATTCTTATAGTTAATAATTTAAAAGGTATAAATTTGGATTTTAGAACAAATCAACAAAAGTTAAGTTTTTTTAAAAATAAATAAATACTTAAATAAATAGGGCTAAATATTTATTTAAAAATATAAATCCTATTTAAAAAATTTAATAAAGATAATAAAAGTATATTAAAATATTTAAAAGTATGTTAATAATCGTTTTACAAAAATAATTAAATTTTGTCGCATTTTTTCAGTTTTACATACACTATAAAATTAGAGATTTTGATAATATTTAAATACGATTTTAAAATATAAAGAGATATGTTTTAATTTATTTAAAGAAATAAAAAAATCATTTTTAAATTTTGTTTACATAAATAAATAGATTAACTAAAACGTCAAAATATGACCACAACGTTTTGTTCAGAATAAGTTGTCGCCACGTCGTCGCACTTTTATTTTCTTATATAGGAATACATATTCAAATATTATAAGTATTAATTAACTCACTAATCAAGTTTACTTTTACTAAACATACTTAGAAAGTTCTAGAATTTAAGTAACAAAAAGTAAGCATAAAAAACAAACATGTCATTTCAAAGCAAAAGGCAAACATCAGACCAAACCAAACATAATTATTATATTCCTTACTTACATCTTAAGTGAAAATAACATAAAGTAATGATTTGAAATGTGATGTTAAGTGTTGAAAAAATAAGGTTGCTTAAAAAGTAACTAAAGAGTATTTTGGTCTTTTTATAAAATATTATTTTAATCTAAAACTTTTTCTATAAATAAGCATCAACTTTCTTACTTTTTTTCACTTCTTCTTCTTTCCTTTTCAAGCTTTTCTCCACTTCTTTAATGGCTTCTTCTTCCCTTCCATTTCTTACTAACTTTTTCAAAACCATATCAGACAAAGTCAAAACTCCACTAAATTTTGCCAAAGACCTTAGAATATCACCAAAACATGGTTTGGTATCTATGAAGTGAAGAAATGATGGAGGAAGGGGAGGATCAAGGGGAGGCCGAACCGTTTGGAAGGGAGGAGCAAGTTCAAGGAGCTCCAGAGCGAGAAAAAGAGAAGGAAGAGCTGCCGGAATCAAAAGGAAAGTCTATAAGAAAGATTATGTGAAGATAAGAGGATTTAATGAAGTGTTGGATTAAATAAATTTTGGTAGGAAGTTAAATAATTTGGTTAAAGGTGAGTACTCAATGTTTATTTAAAGTTAAATCGTCCTTATAACTATTTTAATATGTCCATTAAAACCCTTGAATAAATTATTTGAATGTTTGATAACTTGGATGCAAATTTGGTTGATTATATGATTGTTTATGTGGTTGATAACTTGTTTGGTAAATGATAAGAGAAATGATTAGTAATTAACCATAGTTAATTAAATGAGAATTAATACAAATATGTGTATGGAAATTATTTAGCCTCTTAATGATTTCAAAATATCTAAAAAGAATGGAAATAATATTATAGTAACATAATATTATAATATGAAAAGAAATGAAAGATTTTTTTGAAATAATGAAAATATTGTTTTAAATAAGTTAATATAGTGTAAATATGATTTAAAACAAATGTGAAGTGTTTCGGACAAGTTCCGAAGCAATTCACGAAATTGGTCAAAATCGAGCTCGTCGTGTAGTGCTAGTTCGTAAATTTCGATCGGTAACTTCAAATTAACACAGAGAATGATTTATAAGTCGGATTTCTCCGAATTAAAAATTCTTTTGGTCCACATTGATAATAGTTTTCAAACGAAGAAAGAAAATCGAACTTTCATCAAGTAGAGTTTGAAATATGTCCAAAATAATTTTCCAAAAACATCGCGGTTTTGCAGTTCGGAATCCAAAAACGGTTTTCTTTATAAATGATATTTTTAAATGGTTAAAAACATGAAATAAATCCTAAAAATACTTTAAAATGTATTAAAAGAGATTTAAGTTGAAAATATGGATTTCTAAATAATATAGAAGTCGTTTTGTAGAATATAGCTGTTAAAACACTATTTGCAACAATTTTCCGCAACGCTTTTAGCAATAATTTTAAATAACTTTTGAAATGTAGTTTAAACTTAAAAATTCGTTCCTAAATCTATTGTGAACGATTTTAAAAGAATAACTAAGTAATTTAAAGATGATTTGGAAGTTGTAATAAGAGTTTGAATAAATGGCTAAGAGAAATTGTTTATAGCACTTAAACAAACTAAGTATGCGGAAACGACTAGTACATTTGTCCCACCTATGGGCTCTGAGAAGATAAAACAAGGTGTTTAACTAAGGTTAGGGATGAAGCAACCAATGCATTTAACTTAGCTGGCCTATGTTTTCTCTTTTTAGGCGAGGGTGGAATAGATCGAAAGGAAAGCCCAGATGTTCTGAAAGATCATATTTAAGTTTTTCCAAAATTAAAGAAAAGAAACAAATTCTTTGAATGTTAATTAACCACTTAACTTCTTTTATTCGATGATTGGTATAAAGGAACCGGGATTGGATTTGGATGATTTCAATCCAAAGAACCAGGATCGAATTTGGGTGATTCCTATTTGAAAATCACTTCAAACTAATTTTCGAAATAAAATATATTGAAGACAAAGGTCTTTGAACAAAAAGATATTCATGATGTAGGATTACTTGCCATTAGTCCTTGGAGGTGAAATTTAGCATATATAAGGTGGCAGTAATGCTCCGTTATGAAAATCTTCGATTTACAAAAATATGATTTAAAGTTAAGAAAGCAATCTTTGATTAAGATTTAATAAATGATTTGGGTATATTTTCCCTAAGTTAAAAGTTATAGATTGAAAATAAGATATCTTTGATTAAGATTTAATAAATGATTTGGAAAGGTTTTCCTAAGTAAAAGAGAAAACGATTTAGAATTATTCCAAGATTTAAGAAAGGTTTTTATAAATCAAATGGTTTAATAAATGAGGCTTAATGATTCCATATACTCTTGAAAAGAAAAAGGAATAAATTGAAAAGAATATATCCGAGAATGATATTTTATAAAAGATGAAGCAATTGATTGATGAATGATATCCACTTATGAAATTAATATCTTTATATCGATAAGTGGCTTCAAATGAATCAGCGTCGGATTTGGGTGATCCTTGTTTGAAAACCACTTCGAACCAATGTATAGGTTCGAAAGTGAAGACACGTTGAAGATGATGATTATTAAAGACCGAGGATCTTCATAACATGAGGAATGCTTGTTGACATGCTCTAAGTTGCTCCTATTTTATTTATAGCAGTGATCTCCTCGTTGTGGAGATTTTTTTCCGATTGCAAGGGCTTCTCGGCTAGTAATGGCCGAGGAAAGTGCCTTCGGTTTCGTTCAATTCCAGAACGAACTTGTATGGACGAATGTCTAACATTGCATTTTTGAGACACATTGTTTGATTTTACAAATGTACATCTCCTTAGTGGCAGAGAAGGCAACTTCTCTTAGCTTAACACCATTCTCTTAGAGATACGAGCTCAGAGGTTGTATGCTTGTGGGAGTCAAATGGTGATCAAAGGAATCATAGTGTGGCATTGAAAGTGGAACCTGCTATGATCAAAGCGTGGTTTTGTATGAAAAGCATGGCTTTGAAGAAATTGAGCGTAGCCTCGCAAGCCTCACACTCCAATTATGGTGGGATTCTTGTGGTCGGATGTATGCTCGCATTTCGGATAGTAGTGATTTGGGTTATCAGATGTTTTGAGCCCTAGGTACCAGATATGTTTGGGCCTCATGGTAGGGAAGCACGAAGTCCGAGTGCTTGGATGTTATTCGTAGATTGTATCCCATTTTAGCTATTTGTGTTGTTGTATAACGGCGTCTGAGTCTTGGACTTAAGCCGTGGATTCAGATTGATCTTTCCACTAATTTCCTAACGTGTTGGAAATCCAATCCCAATACAAGATTTACGGTTCTGAATGTATTCCCAAAATAGCTGTAATGACCTGCAAACATTTCAGCTACCCCTTTTGGTATCTTATATTTCGTTCGGTAGATTCCATTGACCCAGTTCGGGTATATTACTTTAGACTTAGTCCAGGTATTGATACCTTATTTGAATAAGTTTATTTGAAAAGTGTTTTCAAAAGAATGTCATTAAAAATAGTATCAAGTGTATTTTGGTAATAATTTTTTTTTGGTTATTATAAGGTAAAAAGTCATCCGTGTTTATGTGTTGGCGTGGTCTTATGAGATACCCTTCTTTTCAAAGGTTTTGATAATATAGTCATTTTAAATTTCAAGTATCTCATGCTGGTTTATCAAGCCTGATCTGAGTAATTTTAAGACTCGGGTCAGATCCGAGTGGTTTTAGGTTATTTGAAGACGGTTGGAGTTTCTAGAGGAGAGCTGGAGATCTTCATCATCGTATGGATGTATTCTATTATCCGCTGCATCTATTGCATTTGTTTTTTGTTTATCAGCATTTGTAAAGGCATGTGTTATAACTGTCCAAGCTGAATTTAGTTTAGACTCCGATATATGTATTTAAAAGTTTCTGCTGTAAAGATATTTGTTCAATATTATATATTATTCCATTCGCATGAGATTCTGTTCTGTCTTATTTTCTTTATTACCCTTCATGTTCCGTCTTGTCGTGCAATTTAAGTTAGACACGTGTGGTTTATTGTCGATTCAAAGGGTACGGAGAAATAGGCCATGACACCAATTTTGTATGAAGTTTGCCAATTGAAAATATTAATTAATTTTAAATAATTTTACTATATATGTGACTATTGGTTGAACATATTTTATTGAATGATGTTTTATGTTCTTATTATTAATTGATCGATTAGATTTACATATTTTATTATTGTCATACTCACATTCCATTACTTTTCAATGCACCTTGGGATTTAGGAACAAAATTATCAGTTAGGCTGTTCTAGTAGTGAGTATGGTTGGACTAACTCTTGTGTGATTAGAATTGCATTCAGGAGATCAGATACATCAATTGTTTTAGGATGCCTAGAACCGATCAAAAAGATATGACCATTGGATATAAAACTAGATAAGAATTATGTGGTAATGGTATGGGATTGTGCCCTATTCTTCAGCCATTAGCCCCTAGTTGGTAAAGGTCTGCGATTTCAATGCATAAGGCTTTGTTGGCAGTGAGACTAAAAGATGTATATCATATAAAGGAATTTGTAGCTCTATATCTGACTATATTGTTTATTTGGATTTTCCTCCTTACTTTATCTAGAGATTTTGGGATATTTGGTAATGTTTCTACCTTAGTCGACCTGATAAGTTGTTAATTGGCCTTTGAAAATTAATAGGTTCATAGTTACCCAAGGAAACTATGATTTGAGAGAGACAATTAATTTTATGAGATTGAGTAAATCTTGGGAGTGCAATACCCATGAAGATGGATTAGTCAGACTTACCCACATTGCATGCCTATATATTATCACATTATGTTTTGTTTTACATTTTTGGTTGCAAGCACAAGATTTAAGATTGACATATTTGGATAAGCTACTAGTGAGTGGAAAAACGCATTCTGCTCAAAAGCATGGTCTCACTAGATATCTATTTTGGTTCAAGATGGTATATCATTATTCACATCTGACTTTTTATCTGATCCAAAGTTCTTGTTTTTCCCCAAAACTCTCGCTCACTTATGAGTAGGTCGGGAGTAGGGATTTCCAAGTTGGATGAATAAGCTTCCATAGATGTTTAGGAAGGAAGCTAGCTAATATTAGGAGTTTTTATATCCACTATGTTGTTTTGAGCTTAAGCTATATTTGAGTGGATGTAATGACAAAATTCATAACTATTAAGCAGTTGGACTCTGATCACCTAAGGAGACATCTTCTTATGTCACTCTTGAAATGTATTTGTAGTAATTATATTTTCTCTAAACGTGGGATCAAATGAGATTATGTGATGAACGTGAAAGCTATATTTCTGAAATGTATTGTGAAAGTTCATTTAATGAAACGTGTCTTGAAAATTTTCATGTTCATATGCTCTTGGTGTTATTGATATGATTAACATGACCATGTTTTGTCATAAGATATTATCACTATGAATGACTATATTATCTGTAATGCTTAGTTCCGAGTCTCATAATGGGGGAAGTTACAAGAATGCATAATGAAACATCCCTCTAATAAGAATACAATAGGTGAATAAATCAAGGAACCTCTATATTGCTTGTTCCAAAAGGATAAAGTCCCGCATGGGATATTGTTACACCTATAATTTTCAAACTGTAACTAAGATAAATTGATGCCAGTTCCTAGCCAAAAGAAGCTAGACAAAGAAAAGAAAGCAAGAAGAAAGCCAAGGAAGGACTGCTCCAAAAATCTCAAGCCATTAACAAAGTTTGGAAAACTCACCCTTCAACTAAGCATTGTTTTGACACTCTAATACTACGTCAATTACCTAAGATAGTCCTAACAGTGCAGGGACTAGTTCGTAACCCTAACACTTAATGGATGGAACTATAGCATTATCTTCGAACTGCAAAATCCCCCAATACCCAATACAAAGGTTGTACTATGGTTCTAAAAGTAAGTCTCCTTGGGTCATACCTGCAGCATGATCTCTAAATAACAATGAACGACGTAGATTATGTTACAGCCTTAGAAATAGCAACCTCGATGACATAGAACCACGACACATCCTTAAAGCAGTTACATGGAACAGGGATGCGTTACAATCTTAAACTAACATTTAAGGTGACATTGTTGCGCCATAATTTAGTATTAACGTTGAAATAATAAGGATGCGCTGCCATCTTAATGTGACAAAATAGTCCCGCAATTCTAAACAATACTGACCACAAAACACAAGAACCCAAGGGATGAGGCGATAGGGTAAAACTGCTCCACAACCAAAAGAAAAATCTTACCCCTCAAAGGCTAGCCAAGAGGACCCAACTTCATTCTCAATTTCATTATACCCACTTAAAGAAATAGACGGTAGCACAGTCCTTCTTTGATGGATCAAAGCAGATTCAGGCGAAAGCTATCGTCCTTCAAAAATAGTAGTGCAGCTTCTCTTACTAAGCTATCCAACTCATCTCTGATTATATTAAGTATTATATTTCATGATATTTTCAATTACACTGCGTACAACTTTGAAAGTGTTAAAGTGATTCAAATACCACATAATGTAGACACCGCAAACATTATAAAGGTGTAGATCACAATAGATTATTCAAGATGGTTTAATTCTTGAGTGCCAATAATGATAATGTTGCTCTTTGTGAAAAGAGGATAGATTCCCATTAGAGCTTTATCAACGCATGAGTGCAGTTCATTGGTTTGTTGCCTTAAACAATCATAAAGTCGTGAACTATTTGAAATCAGATTTTTCCTACTTCATTTTCAAACTCCCTACCTAAATTCCAAATTCATAAACTTAAATCATAATTAAATACTGAAGACCATATTAGCAATCATTGCTCAGTGAATCAATAGGATGGATGATCGACATGTAGCATAATCTAAAGGTAAAATCGAAATAGCTGAAAGCCCCCTTAATAATTCGTGCATAGTGAACAAGTAAGAGGGACGATTGACATATGATATAACTGTAAAAGTGGTATTTTACATATTGGAGGATAATAAAATATAGTTTTTAAATTCATTTGAATTTGTATAACTATAAATTTGGAAAATGCCTATTAGTGACATTTCCTATCTTTAGAATTTTTCGGACGGTTTCACCTTTGAAAATTTGTATAAGATATAAATTTTGATAGAATTTGAATTAGCTTTCGACACTACTTCTATTGTAAATATATGTTGGTTTCCTTTTTCATTGGCCGATCATAATAGCGATTTGGACTTTCTAGTAAGGAGATATGGCTGTTTGAAGTATAGTAATGTTTAGAGCAGCTTAGTAGGTAATTAATGAGATTAGGGATAGTTCCATTAACCTAATTTGGGTTTTATGACTATGTTGGCTGAAAAGAACCCCTAACTCATTTCTACCATCTCTCCAATAGACCTGATCCTCCATTAACCCATTCTACACTCCAAACTTTCTCTATTCTCATAGAAATCAAGTCTAAATCATAGATTAAGGATAGACTAGCAAGGGGTTTCTCTAGAGATCTTCAAACCTATATTTTTAGGGAAGGAATATTAGGTATTTGCTATTCATTTTAGGATCTATCTCGATTTGCATGTAAAACTTGGATTTTAGATGGTTTGATGAGTGATTTATCATCTCTTACCTTATTATACATGCGATTATAGATTTTGGCATGTTTTAAATTAATTTTTAAAGCCAAAATCATTTCTTGTGACAATTCTAAAGTGAGAACTAAAGTAAAGAATGAATTTAAACTGTTTTAAAATATTCTAATCATATTCATATTAATTTGACGTATGGTTGCCTTGATGTGTTAGGGTATGTTAGAGGATTATTGGTTGATTTGCCATGAACTGTTATATGTATGCATGTTTGAATGTTGGTTGGTTCATATGTTGTAATAGCTTGTATGCTTGTATGGTTAAATACACTCATCAAAACCACTTAGAGTTAAGAATAATAAAACCAGGCTTCAACGGACTGACTTAAGGTTGTCGAGAGTTGTATCGTTGCATATAGAATGCATGAGGGTCGAAGAATGAAGCATAGCGGTGAAGTTCTTATGAAACTAGGAATTGAAAATACTACAATATTTTGGTTTGGTGAAGTTTAGTTCAAAATTGGGATGGTATGGTGGTTGGCCTCTTTCGACAATGGAAAACAAGAGAAGAAAACACGTTCGGTTGCCTAAGTAGTTAATATTGGTATCAGATATGTATCAATCAAGTATCGATATGAGATAATTTAAAGTACCACGATATTATTGGTAAAATATAGGACATGTGTAGAATATGGTATAAATGACGTTGTACTACCTTATAATGTTATATTGATTTTAAGTACTTAAATATTTAGATAAATAATTCCAAATTACTATCCAAGACTAGTTGCATATAGTATATTGATTATAATACATTTACTAGGATATTCTATTTAATACAAATCATAACATAAGCTCATAAAAACCGAGAAATTCTTGTAATGTGCATCTTTATTATTTTCTTCATTTTATACTATGTTAAATGTTTCTTTAGTCATTTAACCATCCATATTACTTTCCTAAGATTTTCATATTTGTAGTTTCATTTATTTTTTCGAATAAGCAATGTTGATTTGGTACCATCTACTATTTTAATTTGTTCCTTATCAATATGTCAAATATATAACTTTTCTGTTCTTTAAAATTTAGTTTTG
Source organism: Allium cepa (assembly GCA_030765085.1). Taxonomy (NCBI): domain Eukaryota; kingdom Viridiplantae; phylum Streptophyta; class Magnoliopsida; order Asparagales; family Amaryllidaceae; genus Allium; species Allium cepa. Next base: position 391,895,494 of record CM060935.1, read on the forward strand.
GTTGCATTATAATAGATAATAAAATGTTTTTCATAAGATAACTTACCATTTACAAATGATGAATAAACAATAACTAAAAAGAGAAGTAGTTCTTTCATAATCTTGTCTATATTGGAAACGTCTTCAAGGATAATAAAACATATAAAAAAAATGGAGTAAGTAGAGTTTTCTTTATTGAAAGACTAATGAAGAAATCTAAAACTTATGGCTATAATTATAAAATTTGTGCATTAGGATTTCTAATATGGTTTAGAATTGTCGTTCACCATATACAAGTAATTAATGTTAAGAATGTGAAGACGTTTATTTATAAAGACATTTTCTCCAACACACATAATAATGAATGATATTCTTAAAAATATTGGTTATTTTACGCTAAATATTGGATCCATATATCGACAAATATCAAGTGATCTATCGAAAATGATATTGTAAATGATGTTTTGAAAACATATCGATGTAGTGGCGATATGAGGTATATTTATGATGTATCAACTATATAATCTGATATTAACTGCATAACTGGTAGCTAGTTGGTTCGGCAAGGAAAATGGATAGGAAATCCTACCTGCTAACTGTTTGGTTTGGAAGTAAAGGATCGGACATGAAATCTTGTTCGATAGTTACTTGATCCAGTGTAGGTTTGGCCTTGGCTTCGGTTCGGTTTAGGTATGAAAATGGAGCGGGTTAGGGTGGGTTTTTAATGCCCCATATCCAATCCGAGTTTTTTAAACTCTGCCCCAGACCTAGTGAGGGTCTAGTTTTTGCCCTAGCCCAAGACCCACATGGTCTGGGTAAGACCTGACTTGCTCCAATACCTAATGCATCTTTGTTTGTTCTCTCAAAGGCTGATTTTGATTTGCATATATTAAAAAAATGTATTGACTATAGGTAATAATGACTATAAAATGAATAGGAAAAAAATTGTTCAATTAGAATTTAAACAATATTAAATTTGGTTTATATAATTAGCAATAATGCAATAAGTATTTGATGGTAATAAAACCTATTAAATACATTATGATACCTTCATTACATAAAATTTTGTTAAATAGATCAAAAAATTATATTTAGTTGACATAGTATGGGTTGGGTTGGGGTGGGTACAGCAAGCACCAACCCGACCCGAGACCCGGTGCTTTCATGGGTGGGTCATGGGCGCGCTTGTCTTCGCGATCCAATGGGGAAGGTCTTGATGGGTCAAAATTAGGGCAGGTCTATTGGTTTGGACCCTAAAGCCACCCCATTGCCATCCTAGCTCGACTGTGAGGAATGTTGAACAAGGTTTTCCATTTGGTGATAGTAGTTATGGAATGATGTGTTTCAGATAAGATGAATAGTAGGGGTGCTATTTTGGGATTTGCCAGCATGGTTTTGGCTCGGATGTGGAGGAGGCTGGGTAATACTTAGGGTTTCACAAGTGCTTCGAGCATGGTGGAGAAGTACACCAGGTTAGGTTTACTTCAGTGTGAGGTGAATGATCAAGCAGATAGCATCATGCTTTAATGCAATGAATTTAGAACCATAGGAAGATAGCTCTATGACATATGATGGATATCCGGAGGAGACGATGACTTAACGATGGGAGTCATGATGGCGATCCACAAGAGTAAGTTCAAAAATGGGGCATACAAATAGGATTTGCGATTGTGTTCAGTTGTGGAGATAACCGTAATGGAATAATGATTGAATCTCATATGGAGACGGATATAAAAGGATCGTTGACAGCTCGGTGCTTTCTAGTCTGTTCGTAAAGAATTGGTATGTGGGATGCCCATATGGATTTGCGATCGTGTATAGATCTTACGATAGTAGTTACCCATCGCTTTTACGATTGTGTACCTTGTTCCTAGCCTTTCGGAGTGGCATGGATATGAGTATCAATGAATTTAAGATTTCCACTGAGTCCCTGGTTTGCTATTATGCCACATGAATTATTAGAAATCTAACGCGCACAAGTGATTGGGAGGATCGTTTGATGGGTGCTATCACTACGCCATAGATGGCCTATTGCAACGAAAATACAAGATGTTGCTAGCTACAATGTGACGATAGCTATGTTGATTTTTGTCTATTACAACATTAGCTTCAGGATCTTAGCATAGGTATCAACACTATGTTGCAGTAGCTATAGACTTATAAAAATATTATAAAAAATGAGTGCGGGTTGGAAAAAAAGCGGGCTGAAATAATTTGTAACGCGGGAAGCAAAAACAAAGCGGCAAAAATTAGGGTTTCACTCAAACACTTAACAAAATACGTACTCCACCGCTCAACACTCAAACACTCAAACACTCTGCGATTTCAATTAGACCAGAATAAGAACGTTTTCTACCACCAATCTTCACCAATAATCCCAAAAACTTATAATCAACAGTCGATACTCAAGCCCAGAAATCAATTCGAATTGCGTTCGCAAATAATTCCAAAATTTACAATCGAATGTTCAATCAAATATGGGCGTAGTTCGCAGAAGACGGTGAGGTGATTGTAAAGAAATTTTGTTGCCTGTTCGATTCGTCCGTATTTGGGGGGTAGGTTGTTCGAACAGATTGAGGGAGGCGAAGGTAGGAAGAGGCAGTTGCTTGGGTTGAAGTGGTTGAAAGAGGGATTCGCTGCTGTTGATGGTTCAAACTGCGAAGAGACAGAGGATTGAAGTGTTTTCTCTGGTGATACTTGATGTCAGCAGCCGGTTGGCCAGAAAGGTGAATTCTGTGTTGATATATTTTTCTCTTTTTCTCTTTCTTTTTTTTGATTTTTTGTTTTGGTGAACTTGAGCTGTAGATGGTTCGAATGCGGGGGGAGCAACAGTTTCGTATGTAGAATGTTGGAAGTAGACTTGCTGCACAGAGTTTTGAAATGCAATTATGTAGTTGTGCACTTGTGAAGTTGTTATGAAGGGTATGCACAGTGTATTTATAGTTGGTCGTGAAGGGTAAGGGGTTGTTGGTCAGGGCTTATTTACGGGGTGAAGTCAGTGGGATGTTGCAGTTTGTCTGTGTATAAGTGATAGGGCAGTGTTATGGTATGGTGAAGTATGTTGAGTGGTGTGTTACTGGAGGTGGTTGCGATTTGACAGGAAGTACGTTGAGTTTTGTGACAGATTGCCGGAGGGGGTTTGTGTACAGGGTAGTGATGGTACACGGTAGTGATGGTGCTGAAGTGGTTGGAGCTGTAGTGTATCGGTTGCTTATACGGGGGTAACAGAGGGATGGTTTTGTTCGTGAGTGGATTTGTGTCTGGAGGAGGTAGTATAGAAGTTATTGAGAAGTATGTTTAAGTTGTGGAGAAATTGTTTGGTGATTATTGCAATTTGGTCGATGGAAGTAGTAAGTTGTTCAGGGTGGTTCAAAGGTGATTTGTTCAGAGATGTACACAAAATGTTTGACAGAGATGTAAATAGAGATGCACCGAAAGTTGATTGAAGAAGGGGCAGTAGAGAAGTTCATAAGAAGATGTATGAAATTGTGATGAGAATTTTGTATTGCTGTGGTTTTGTAGAAATGAAGTAGGTGTAATGGAAATGTTTGATATGTAGGAAAAAGATGGAAATACGTAGTGCACTGTTGATGTTTGTACATAGGAAGTGGCTGTTTTTTTTGAAGTGAAAACTTATAGGAGGCAAAAACCATATCCACTTGTCCATTACCGCTGCATGTTCTCTCCTCCAGGTTCAGTTTGTTTTCTTTTCCATGGACTTTTCACTCTTATCCTACCATTACTTCTATAGTTTTGTTCCAAAGTTATATTTTCCAAAATAAAATGAATAATTCTTTCTAATTGCCAATAATTTATTCACCTTACAATCCATTAATGAAAATCCACTAGTTCTTCACTTCTGCAATTAGTTAGAAGGATCGTTCTTCATATGTTCGAATAAAAAACATTGATGAAATTGATCACATACCCTTTTTTTATTAATTGAAAGAATTAGTTCGAGCTAGAAAGTGCTAGGAGTCCTAACTCAATCATCAAAGGTATTGTTTGTTGTTATTAATCATTTTCTTTTTTTGTTCATTTAGTGAATTGTTATTTGATTAATTTATTGCCAGCTTTTTAACTGGAAGAAGATAAAAATATCTTCTCATTTGTACTATTTTGATGAATTTGGTTCTCGCATGGCTGAATTTGTTTTTCATTTTGCTTCTTGTAGTGTACATAAATTTTTTGTGCATTTTTGTTTGAATATTAGGACTTGTGTGATTTTTAGCGCACTTAGTAGAATAATAAAGGAACTGGAATAAAGTTCACAAGCCAGTGTCCGTCATGCTAATTCATATTTACCTTAGTTTTGTTTTGACTTTGAATATAATTTCTGAATTGATTAGTGATATATGTTCTGGAAAAATTGGTTCGATATCCTTTTGCTGTCTAACTTTTTTCATTTAATTTGTATCAGTCCAACGAATCAGATGGAGAACTTTTTGTTAAAACTCGCAAGCGGAAAGAAGGAAAGGTGTACAAGACTGACACTTCAGTAATGAAGTACAGAATTGTAAGAATTTTATTTTCTCTTCAATCAGATGTCAAAAAATGCTTCATTTTGCGCATCGACATTTTTGTAGAATTAGATCCTGTTTTGTTGAAACCTATAGCAGGATATTTTCTAAATCCATTTTAAAACTGTTAATAGATATTGCAAAACAATTCTTGTTTAAGAAACTTGTTTCAGAATTGTTAATTTTATTTAATGTCACATTTTGAAACTGCTTTATTTTGCAGGAACTCGAGGCACTAGAGGCACTGATGGCACTGGATTCTCGGAAATATGAATGTATTGTTAATAAGTAAAATTTAGTATGTACTGGTTGTAACTATGAATACACTGGCTACGTTTTTAAGTATGTTTGTTATATTGTACTTGACTAAGTAAAACTTGTGTTGCTGGTTATTCTGAAATGAAAAGTTCTTTGTTTCAGTGTAATGTTGCCATTAGATATGATATAATATTGTAGTATAATGTTGCCATAGATATGATATAATGTTATAGTGCATTTCCAATTTAAATTGCAAAAGGTGTTGCCATAGGTATGATATAATGTTGCAGTATGTGATGTTAAATGTGGTAAAAAACTGGCAAAGTGTTGCCAATGGATGGTAAAAGTTTTACCATTGATTAATGAATATGGGCCCCACAACAAGGTTCCGTAAAGGTGGGCCACAAAATTAGTGGGCCCCATAATGTGGGCCCACATGTTGGGGCCCAGATTGTGGTGCCACTTTTTAGTAAATTTGGTACCTATGGCAACAACAGAGCCGATGTTGCCCTAGGGCCGCAAAGATGTTGCCTTTGACTCTACGGCAACGCGGCAACATGCATCACCGAGAAAGTGTTGCATTTTCCCTTTTTTAGCCTATAACAACATTTTTTGGCACTTCCTGCATCACTTTTGAGTGTTGTAGAATGCAATCTATGGCGTAGTGTATGTTTTTGTCATGATTATTTACTAATTGATGGTGTCACACTATGTCGATATTTGGATCGTGTACCAAGACACTAGACATTGTACTTCGATCATAGTATACTTAGCATATACCAATTATTATATGCTAAGTCTTTGGATGCAAGAACATGTCAGGTATGGTTCTTCATACCCTATGTCCATATTTACTATATACCATTATGGTATTTTTTTGAGGTCATGTACCACTCACACTATACTATTATCCGACCCAAGGTTTTTTGCTTTGCTTCTTATTATCTTGGGTACTCTTAAATAAGTAGATTAGGTATAACAAATCTACGTAGTGCATGGAGTTGATAGAGTATGGGCAGGAGACTACGCATTCATATATTTATAGTTAGAGCATACTATCACTTATATTCCACTATGCAGTACTGTGAAGCTATGCCAGCACTTTTATTACCTTAGATATAGATTGGAGTCTTTTTTTAGGATATGGGATGTATTAACTATATTATTTTCATTTTTAACCAAATTCACTTTGACATTCTTATGTTTGGTTCATTTGGTTATATTGGTGTCGTGCTGTTTACCTCTATGTTATTATATTTTACTTTGTTTTGCACTTTGAGATGCCTTACGGGTTCTATATTGGATTCTTTATTTCTTTACATGTTTGGCGACCATTCTGCATCATTCAGGTACCTCTACGGTGCACTATACAAGTATATTGGGTACTGGAGGTGTAGGGAGGTCGCCACATTTGGTATCAGAGATTAGGTTGAATAGATGACCTATGTTAATACTTGGATCCATTAGAGATAAGGAAGAAGTTATTGCCTCAAAATGGATCAAGCGATATATGAGAGAACGTACTTATTATATTTTGATTTTCAAAGCTATATAATATAAGATATAAGTCGCATCGCATTTACAAATACCACTTATTCCTTTTTTAAAGATTGACCATTCTAATTACAACTTATAAGAATGAGCCGGCCAATAAGGAATGCTGCTAGAAACTCCATCTCCGGAGTTGATGATGGGGCGGGACTGGGGGCTGCTAACCCCGACTTACAAAACACGGTCATTGAAAATGGTGTGAATAATGTTCAAAATTACCAATTTGTTTCTAATGAAGCTATTGGTGGTGGTTCTCCAGTGCAAGCACAGAGGGCTGACTTTCCATATTGAGCAAAGACTACTCCATTTTGGGAGGCAAACTATTTCATAGAACAAAATCAACTATCAAAGTGCAAGATTGGTTAGACACCTGCAAATGCATCTTCGATGATATAGAGTTAAAGGACACGACGAAGAGGAAACTGGTCTCTAGATAGCTTAACAAATAAGCTATGGGTTCTGGAACACCATTAAAATTACTACTCTTGAGGATCAAATTACTTGAGATAAGTTTAAGGTTAGTTTGAATAGAATTATATATCGACCGCTCAAAAGTTGATGCTCTTTCGAAAGTTTTGCTGACCTGAGACAGAGGGACATATGCGTGTCTGAGTATATGGCAAAGTTTGACATGCCGTCGATGTACAGAGTATCTTTCATTGATACTTCACACAAGAAGAATGATTAGTTTATTATTAGGCTCGGATGATTATCTTGGAGAAAAGCTCATTAGTCATATTGATGAGACCTTTGAGAAGCTGGTCGAGAAGAATCTTTGACATGAGAGTCTGCTACCTAAGCCAAAGCTGGTTGTTGCTCCTAAGGGTGAGCCAAAGACACAAGCTGGTGGGAGAGACAAGAAGAAATGAAACAATAGCAAGAATTAGTTTCAGAGGAGTGGTCAAAAGAAGGGAATATGGGAGCCTACTTGCCATAATTATAGAGAGAGGGGCCATTTGTCAATGACTCTAAGGCGGAAGGCAAGAAGTGCTAGAATTTCAACAAGTTGGGGCATATCTAGAAGGAATGTCTGAAGCCATCAAGAAATATTCAAGTTATGTCTGCATACACTTTAAACACTGATCAACTACACCAAGTGCTCCATGACGAAGGAGTTGGGGAAGGATATCATTATAATTGGTGTGTTTTCTATTTTTGATACACCTCTACATGTTCATTCGATATTGGGGCTTCACATTCCTCCTACCTAATGATTTTATAGATAGATTGATATTGAAACCCGAGATAGTTGACTGACCTTTGATTGTAACAAACCCAATTAGAGGGCTGACTATCCTTTGCATGGTTTGGTGAGAGTTAGCCTTACAGATTTTTGGATGGTTACTTGAATATGATTGCTTCTTTTAGGTTTTGTGGGGTTTGCTATTATTCTAAGGATGGACTGGCTGTAGAAGTACAGTGTAGTGGTGGATTTTGAGAGGCTGTTTGTGACGGTCCGGCCTCGATTCCCGACAATCGACATCGAAATCCGTATCGCCAGAGCTTATAACAACATTAGATGATAACAACACAGTGGAAACAAAGGATGGTTACATTGATATACAATATAGATACAATGTCAGTTACATCCTTTGATAACAACAACCCAACACCATCAGAGAATATATACAATACAACACCACAGTAGAAATATATCAACATTAGCAAAGTCTTCAAGAGAATCCAATACTACAACTTTGCTAAGGTCTTCCAAAAACTTCCAAAGACCTTCAAATCCAAAAAGCTTCAAAAGATCTCCAAACCAAAAGCTCCTAAAACTTCGAAGACTTCCAAAAGCTTCCAAAACCATTAACTTCTAGATCCAGATTCTACTAAGCTTCAAAATTTACGGCTAACCTGACTCTAGGCTGCCCGTGTGGAAAATTGTGGGCATGCAGATTTTAGGAAGGGAACAATAAACTCCAGGTCAGCCAGGGAACGGGTGTGAGCAAACAAAAACACTTTATCTTTGACAAAAGCAAAACAAAAGAATTTAAAAAGGAAATCCGCAACGCTTTTCGAAAAATGAAACTATCATAAGGCCTCCCCGCACACACACAATGCAAGCGCACAGTTGGAGGAGATTTCTCCTTATGATAGTCAAACATGCTTGATACGCAAAATCCATTTGATATTATTATCAGTGCATAATGGAAAACATTTGCAAGTATAATATTAATCTTAGCCAGCATACTTGCCATTATAGTATGCCTACTATAGCTACTATGTTAAATGACAGGTTCTACAACTAAAACCGTACAAGGCGCGTAATGGAGATTGGATTTCCAACAAATGGTCAGGCTAAGGAACTTACTATTGCCACATGGGTACACATCAGGATGGACGCCCCGAGAACCTACCCCGATCTCTGCAAACATTAGGCCGGATTACCCCAGCCCAGAAGTAAAACCTACAAGTACGCCATCCCCGGTCGTTAGCGACCATTATTGGAGGATGCTCAACCATAAAGCAACAACCACAAAGTAATAAATTTACAGTAACCACATATGTTAAATATCTGGGCTCCATACCATGATACCACCTTTTTCTAGAGGAAATGGACATACTCTAGGGGCACGACCCCTAATAACCTTGTTGCATCTTTCTTGTTTTGACCATTTTTGGGTTGTGAGGTCCTGATGCAGTCTCGTCCAAAAAGCAACGCTTTACACAAAAGCCATGCTTCGATCAAAAAATGATCAACAGCACTTCGTATGCCACATTACCAAATTGGGAATGTATCACTGTAACCATCAACTACGTAACCTCTGAGCTCTACGTCTTAGAGAAGGGTGTTAAGCTAAAAGAATAAATTCTCTGCCACCAAACAGAAATGTATTTGATAGAAACCAGCTTTACATCTTAAAGTGTAATGACAGACACACATCCATACAAGCCTGTGTAACGACCCGTATTTTACGTATCGATAAATCATAAAATAGTTGCATTAGGTCGTTGATTTGTTAAGTCGTTCAGAGTTTAAGTCATTTGGAGCTTGAGTCGTGTAGGAGATAAGTCGTGTTGAGGTTGAGTCGTATGGAAGCTTATTTCGTGGCCGACTTAAGGAGCATAGATGACTTAAGGTGTTGCCGAGTTAAGAGATAGGTAGTAGACGAGTTAAGGAATGAGGCGACCTATAAGTTTGGACGAGTTAGCGTGTTAGTGTTAACGAGTTAACAAGATGGTGGTGAGCGACTTAAGGTAGCCAACGAGTTAGGGAAGCCAACGACTTAGGGAATCAACCGACCTAAGGAATAGACGACTTAAGAATTTGGACGACCTAAAATATAGTTAACGACCTAAGAAAGAGTTAGGTCGCGTGTAGGTGTTAAGGCTTAAGTCGTTAGCGAGTTATGTTAGGTCGCGTAAAGGCTTAGGTCGCTGGTTAGTAGATAGGTCGGTTGAACGACTTAGGGACTGGGAAGAGCTAGTAGTTGTAGCGAGTTAGTGGAGTTTACGACCTAGTGATTAACGTGTTAAGACTTAGGTCGTTAAGTCGTAAAGTGGTTAAGTCGCAAGACGCTAAGTCGTTTTCCCTGTTGAGTCGTTAGGTCGTATGCCGCGTTCCCAGTTAGGTCGTGAGTCGTAGAGACCTTGTGTTTGTGATAGGTCGGGGTCTGTTTTAGGTCGTTAGGTGGTTGGGTCGGCTATGTTGTTGAGTCGCATGAAGCATGAGTCATTAGGCCGTGTTAGTTAGGTCGTTGGGTCGTGTGGGGCTGCTAGGTCGTAGGTCGGCCATAGTTAGGAAGCGAGCGACCTAAGGGGCGTTTCAGCCTATAAATAGAGGGGTTTGGCTCACTTTTTGGCACCGGATTTTGAAGCGACAAAGTGCTGCCATTTTGAGAGCTTGACTACAACACTTCTTCACTTCTTTTCTCCACTCTAATCTAGTGATTCCTTCCATCTATATTGAAGATCAAATCGAAGATCCAAGAGCCAAAGTTGAAGATCTCCATCCATTGAAGAGAGATTTCATCGTTTGAAGCGGAGCTTTGGAGGATCAACCTTGATTCTGTGCTGTCCAGATCTGAAGTTGGTTGTTTTTGAGGTGTTTAGGTGATTCGGTGAGTGGTAGTTATCTCTCACACGGACCCAAGGGAGTATATTGGATCGGTGGTTTGTCTATGTGTTAAAGATAGTGATTTTCTTGCATTTTCCCTAAGTCTGCATGTAGATCCATCATCTATGAAGTTTTGATATCCATTTTACTACATGTTCACTTATGCAAGTTCATTCATCAAGTTGTAGAGATATTGTTCATAATTCATGCTTGTTAGAATGCATGTTAGATTTGGACTCTTTATTTACGAAATTGCCATTATTATCGTAATTGTTTATTTAGATCTTGTTTGAATGATTGATTGCTTGGATTAATGTTGATTTGATTGATTAGTTGATTGATAACTTGATTTGGACAAGTTGGTCGAAGATGATTCAAAAGCTAAGTGGAAAGGCTCTTGAATGGTGAAAGCTATTGTGGCATATGAAGTGGATGTGGAAGCTCATATGGATAGATTTGATGATGATGGACTTTGCCATGATGCGATGAGGCAAACCATGGTGTTGAGATGGGACTTTGCTATGATGCGTTGAAGCAAAGCATGATGTGTGAAAGCCTTGGTTTAATCCAGACGGGATCATCCCAAGCATGTTGATAACTCGATGATGCGGTTCGAGTTGGTTGATAATGGTGGGCTCGAGAGGCGCTTGAGCTAGTGTGAGAATAGTCGTCGAGGAGGATGACTAGGAGGCTTGGATCTTATCGTTATTGAAGGTTCTAGCATGCTCAAAGCAAGAGTACGTTGGGACGGGTCACGATGACGTCTCAGACACGGGTCACGATGACGTGTTAGTACTCTGGGCAGATGCGATAGTCCTAGGCACGGGTCATGACGACGTGCGGAGTTATGTCTAGAACCGGGTTGCCATTAGCCCTTGATGGACGGCTGAAAGAAGGTGCCGGTCATTCAATTAACGGTGATATCGAGGCAATGATAACAGTGATAGCCAGAGTCATGGATGTTTGATTGTATCATTATTCGGCCTCAAGAGCGGTGTTTTCTGGGTGCTTATCTGATTTTGGTTTAGGCATTGGGGGTTTGTACTTGGAAAACATCGACCTTGACTCGGGTGATAATTACTTTACTTTAAATGTCTGCTTTGTTATGCTTGTTTCTGCTTAGTGGTTTTGGGGGCTATCACTGTAGAATGAGGTGGAGTGGGATGGTTGAGTTCCTATTCCTTTTATCCTTTATGCTCTTTTGGTATGTTTGATAGTTAATTTACTGCTCACTAAGACTGTTGTCTGACTCAAGGTTTTATGTTCAACTCTTATTACCTTGGGTTGTTCATCCATGTTGGGATGGGCAGACTAGGTTGCAGGTGACAGGTGCTGTTCTTGGCTACCAACACAGTTGATGACGAAGACGAGCTGGTGGCTTTTGCATATTGTTTTCTTACTATATGTACTGGATGTTCCGCTGTTTGTTTGATACTCGAGTGTTATGTAGTGAGGCTTGATGTATTGACTATTCAGATGATTGTATAAAACTATTATGAGTTCATATGATGAGACATATGTTCTATAGAGCTTCACTATGTATATTTTCTATTGTATTTTATCCATGCGCTGTGAGTAATACGATAGACTATTCTGTTTTATCTTACCCTGACTATCGTCCATGGCTGCTTGGCACACTTTTCAGCGCACCATTCCCTTGTTTCGTGCGGGAATCATGGGCGGTCGTCACATTTGGTATCAGAGCTTTGGTTAATCGATATTAGCCAACGCTCGCTGACGTAACTACGTACGAGAGACGTAATTGTATTTTGATGGATGATTACCATATATAATATAGTAGCTTAGAAGGATTTGAACTCCTTATGTAGTTGTTTCTCAAGGTGTTCTAAATCATTCATTTTTGTAGATATTAAGGATGAGTCAAAGTGAGAGACAAGCTGCTAGGGAAAGCCGTGCTGTTGGGGAGCTACTGACTATGCTGCAATGTTTGAGGCCATGATGACTTCGATCATGAGAAGGATACCAACTTCGGGGCCATCGGTAGATGTTGGAGTTCAAGTTCAAGCTCCAAGACCAGTGGATTTTGCTAAGTTGTGTAAGGACTATACTGCTCTTGGAGGAAAGGTTTTCTTGGGAACAGAATCAACCATAGAAGTCCAGAGATGGATAGATGCTTGTAGAAGGATTTTTAGTGATTTGGGAATTGAGGATGCAACTAAGAGGAAGCTTGCATCAAGACAGCTTCAGGGAAGGGCTTCTGATTGGTGGAATTCTATCACCATTGATACTCCAGAGGAAGAGATTACTTGGGAGCAATTCCAAGTCAGATTTGAAGCTAAGTTCATCTCTACGGCTCAGAAATCTGTTTTGTTTAAGAAGTTTGTGGAACTCAAGCAAGGTGGGAGACCAGTTCTTGAGTATGTTTCTGAGTTTGAAGCTTTGTCCAAGTATGCCAGATCGTATATTGAATCTCCCTACCAGAAGAACGAGAAGTTTGTGACAGGCTTGGATAGTTATCTTGGGAGACAGTTGGTGGATCATCTGGACGATCCATTTGAGAAGCTTGTGGAGAAAGCTCTCAGGCACGAGAGTTTGTTCCCTAAGGAAGGATCTGTTGTTACTGTAACCAAGGAAGGGTTTAAACCACAACAGGGTGGAAACAAGAAGAGGAAGCAGCAGCAATAGAAGGGTAAGGATGGCCAGAAGAAGCCAAAGGGTGAAGTGACCTGCTACAATTGTCGGCAGAAGGGCCATTTCTCTAGGGATTGCAAGAATCCAAAGGTGCAGTTGAAATGCCACAACTGTGATAAGCTGGGGCATATCAGGAAGGACTGTCCAAAACCGAGGAAAGATAGGCAGATTGTGCAAGCTTATGCTTTGGGGGCCGTTCCATCATCTTCGGAAGCTCCTACTACTGAAGAGAAGGGGAAGAGTGTGGTGGTTCAAGGTACTCTTTCCATTTATGGTGTTCCGGTTAGAGTGTTGTTTGATACTGGAGCGTCGCATTCTTTTGTTTGTAATGAACTTGTAGGCCGGTTGGGTTTGGAACCGGATATTGTTGATAGGCCATTGGTTGTGACTAATCCAGTTGGGGGTTCGTCTTGTTTGTGTATGATATGCCGTGGTCTTGTTTTATCGAGTCATGATTGCTCTTTTGCTTGTGATTGTTTTGTTCTGAACTTTGCGGGGTTCGGAATTATTTTGGGTATGGACTGGCTTAGGAAGTATGCGGCAAAGGTTGATTGTGAGAGGCTGGAGGTGACAGTCGGGAATGTGGAAGGGCGAAAGGTTGTGATACGATGTAAGCATGAAGAGGCGTCTTCATGAGCTTCATGTATTCGCTGGTTGTTCCGCGGGATGGACTGTTATCGATGCCGGTTGTGAATGGATTTGAGGACGTCTTTGACGAGGTCAAAGGGTTACCGCCGCATAGGGAGATCGAGTTTCGTATCGTTCTAGTTGAGGGAGCCAGACCTGTTGTGATGCCTCTTAGGCGGATGGCGCCTAGAGAACAGCAGGAGTTGAGGGTGCAAGTGGATGACCTTTTACGGAAAGGATTCATTCGGCGTAGCGTGTCCGAATGGGGTGCACCAGTTGTGTTCGCAACCAAAGCGGATGGATCGTTGAGGTTGTGTGTGTGGATTATTGTGAGCTGAATAAAGTGACTAGGAAGAACAAGTATCCATTGCCGAGAATAGATGACTTGTTTGATCAGCTTCACGAAGCTAGGGTGTTTTCTTAGATGGATTTGGCAACGGGATTTCACCAGTTGAAAGTGGCTAAGGATAGTGTGCCGAAGACTGCTTTTAGGACACCATCCGGTTTTTATGAGTGGCTGGTAATGCCGTTTGGATTGACCAATGCACCAGCATATTTTGTGGATCTTATGAATAGAGTGTTCAGAGATCAGTTGAACAAGTTCGTACTTGTGTTCGTGGATGATATTCTGATTTATTCCTGAACTGAAGAGGAACACAAGACACACTTGCGGATTGTTTTGGAAATCTTACGGAAACATCAGCTGAAGGCTAAGTTTTCGAAGTGTCACTTCTGGAAGAGTGAAGTGAGGTTCTTAGGCCATGTTATTTCGGGAAATGGAATAGCGGTTGATCCCGCTAAGGTGGCAGCAATCCAGGATTGGGTTAGGCCTAAGAATGCATCTGATGTGAGAAGTTTTCTTGGATTAGCAGGATATTATAATCGGTTTATCAAAGACTTTTCCAAGATAGCTGCACCGTTAACAGGATTGACGAAAAAGAACCAAGTGTTCAGATGGGATGCTAAGTGTGAGCAAGCTTTCGGAATCCTGAAAGAGCGACTAACAAGTGCTCCTGTTTTGACTATTCCAAGTGGGAATGATGAGATGGTGGTTTACACCGATGCATGTGGTACTGGACTTGGAGCAGTGCTAATGCAAAAGGATAAAGTTGTTGCATATCCAAGTCGACAACTGAAGCCGCATGAAAGGAATTACCCGACTCATGATTTGGAGTTAGCGGCGATTGTATTTGCTCTGAAGATGTGGAGACATTATCTATTAGGAGTTCGATTTGAGTTGTTTACAGATCATAAGTCGTTGAAGTATCTGTTCTCCCAAAAGGATTTGAATCTTCGGCAGCAACGATGGCTAGAGTTCTTAGCATCATATGATTTTGGTATAGCCTATACTCCGGGAAAAGGTAACGCAGTGGCAGATGCGTTAAGTCGAAGACATGCAGGATTAGGAGCCATGTTTTCGGAATGGAAGAGCCTTGAGTATTTAGCAGGATTTGATTTCAGGCCTAGATGTGAATTGGAACCTGAGATGTTGGCAAACTTATCGATAAGACCTACTCTTGTGGAAAGAATTGGCGAGAGCCAAAAGCGAGATGATAAGCTTTTCAAGATTATCCGCGATTTGGAATCTGGATTGAACCCAGAAAAGGATAAAGGATTCGAAGTCGATCGAGAGGGTTGGCTTCGGAAACAAGGACGACTAGTTGTTCCTGATATAGATGAATTGAGAGATGAAGTTCTAAGGGAAAGTCATCATTCGAAGTTGACAATTCATCCAGGTGGAAATAAGATGTATCGGATATGAAGAGAACCTATTACTGGGAAGGTATGAAGAAGGATGTTGGAAATTTTATTTCCAAGTGTATGAACTGCCAGTTGGTAAAAGCCGAGCAGAAGAAGCCCAGTGGATTGCTTCAGCCGTTAGAGGTTCCTACATGGAAGTGGGAGCAGATATCGATGGATTTTATCGATGGTCTACCTAGAACCAGGGCAGGAAATGAAGGGATTTGGGTCATTGTAGATCGTTTGACTAAGAGCGCAAGATTCATTCCTGTTTGATCAACTAGGACCGCATCGAAGTTGGCTAAGCTTTATGTTAAGTGGATAGTTCGATTCCATAGTATTCTGAAGAGTATAGTGAGCGATCGAGATCCATTGTTCACTAGTGGATTTTGGAAGAGCTTCCAAGAAGTTTTGGGAACTGAGTTGTGTTTGAGTACAGCTTATCACCCCCAAACAGATGGTCAGACCGAGAGAGTCAACCGAGTTTTGGAAGATCTCCTGAGAGCATGTGTTTTGAATTTCGGAGGATCATGGGAAGATCACCTTCATTTGGTGGAATTTGCATATAATAACAGTTACCAGTCAAGTATTGGTATGGCACCGTATGAAGAACTGTATGGAAGACCGTGTAACTCTCCGACATGTTGGTTGGAAACTGGGGAAAAGTTGATACTTGGGCCAGAGATGATTCGACAGACTTCGGATTGTATAGAGATCATTCGGCAACGAATGAAGGCAGCACAAGACCGTCAGAAAAGTTATGCCGATAATCGTTGTAAGGATTTGGAATTCGACGTAGGTGATATGGTTTTTGTGAAGATTTCTCCACTAAAGAATGTTATTCGATTCGTGAAGAAAGGAAAGTTAACTCCGAGATTTGTTGGACCGTTCCCGATTATCGAGCGAATTGTAAAGCTCGCTTACAGATTGGAGTTACCGGAAAAGATGGCGGGTGTGCACAATGTTTTTCATGTATCGTATCTACGAAAGTATGTGCACGACCCAAGTACGGTGGTTTCTGCTGATAGTTGTGAAGATTTAGAAGTTGATCCAGTTGTTACGAGACCTCGTAAGCCGCTTCGTGTTGTTGAAACCGACACGAAACAGCTTAGGAGGAAGACGGTTACGTTGCTCAAGGTACAATGGAGTGATGATGTTAACGATTGTACGTGGGAGGAGGAAGAGAGGATGAAGGCAGCTCATCCTGAACTCTTCGAGGTATGGCCCTAAGGTGTCGTGACATCTCATGAATTTGTAGCTTGTTCTAAGTCTTAGAATTCTGCATGCTAGGCTAGTAATTGGATGCATGGTTTGTTGATTGCTATGGATGGTAGGCATGCAGAATAATTTTGATTGCTCTTGTTTGTTTGGAATTTCGGGGGCGAAATTTCTAAGGGGGAGAGAATGTAACGACCCGTATTTTACTTATCGATAAATCGTAAAATAGTTGCATTAGGTCGTTGATGTTGTTAAGTCGTTCAGAGTTTAAGTCATTTGGAGCTTGAGTCGTGTAGGAAATAAGTCGTGTTGAGGTTGAGTCGTATGGAAGCTTATTTCATGGCCGACTTAAGGAGCATAGATGACTTAAGGTGTTGCCGAGTTAAGAGATAGGTAGTAGACGAGTTAAGGAATGAGGCGACCTATAAGTTTGGATGAGTTAGCATGTTAGTGTTAACGAGTTAACAACATGGTGGTGAGCGACTTAAGGTAGCTAACGAGTTAGGGAAGCCAGCGACTTAGGGAATCAACCGACCTAAGGAATAGACGACTTAAGAATTTGGACGACCTAAAATATAGTTAACGACCTAAGAGAGAGTTAGGTCGCGTGTAGGTGTTAATGCTTAAGTCGTTAGCGAGTTATGTTAGGTCATGTAAAGGCTTAGGTCGCTGGTTAGTAGATAGCTCGGTTGAACGACTTAGGGACTGGGAAGAGCTAATAGTTGTAGCGAGTTAGTGGAGTTTACGACCTAGTGATTAACGTGTTAAGACTTAGGTCGTTAAGTCATAAAGTGGTTAAGTCGCAGGACGCTAAGTCGTTTTCCCTGTTGAGTCGTTAGGTCATATGCCGCGTTCCCAGTTAGGTCGTGAGTCGTAGAGACCTTGTTTTTATGATAGGTCGGGGTCTGTTTTAGGTCGTTAGGTGGTTGGGTCGGCTATGTTGTTGAGTCGCATGAAGCATGAGTCGTTAGGCCGTGTTAGTTAGGTCGTTGGGTCGTGAGGGGCTTCTAGGTCGTAGGTCGGCCATAGTTAGGTCGTGAGCGACCTAAAAGCGAGCGACCTAAGGGGCGTTTCAGCCTATAAATAGAGGGGTTTGGCTCACTTTTTGGCACCGGATTTTGAAGCGACGAAGTGCTGCCATTTTGAGAGCTCGACTACAACACTTCTTCACTTCTTTTCTCCACTCTAATCTAGTGATTCCTTCCATCTATATTGAAGATCAAATCGAAGATCAAAGAGCCAAAGTTGAAGATCTCCATCAATTGAAGAGAGATTTCATTGTTTGAAGCGGAGCTTTGGAGGATCAAGCTTGATTCCTTGCTGTCCAGATCTGAAGTTGGTTGTTTTTGAGGTGTTTAGGTGATTCGGTGAGTCGTAGTTATCTCTCATACGGACCCAAGGGAGTATATTGGATCGGTGGTTTGTTTATGTGTTAAAGATAGTGATTTTCTTGCATTTTCCCTAAGTCTGCATGTAGATCCATCATCTATGAAGTTTTGATATCCATTTTACTACATGTTCACTTATACAAGTTCATTCATCAAGTTGTAGAGATATTGTTCATAATTCATGCTTGTTAGAATGCATGTTAGATTTGGACTCTTTATTTACGAAATTGCCATTATTGTCGTAATTGTTTATTTAGATCTTGTTTGAATGATTGATTGCTTGGATTAATGTTTGATTTGATTGATTAGTTGATTGATAACTTGATTTGGACAAGTTGGTCGAAGATGATTCAAAAGCTAAGTGGAAAGGCTCTTGAATGGTGAAAGCTGCTTGTGGCATATGAAGTGGATGTGGAAGCTCATATGGATAGATTTGATGATGATGGACTTTGCCATGATGCAATGAGGCAAACCATGGTGTTGAGATGGGACTTTGCTATGATGCGTTGAAGCAAAGCATGATGTGTGAAAGCCTTGGTTTAATCCAGACGGGATCATCCCAAGCATGTTGATAACTCGATGATGCGGTTCGAGTTGGTTGATAATGGTGGGCTCGAGAGGCGCTTGAGCTAGTGTGAGAATAGTCATCGAGGAGGATGACTAGGAGGCTTGGATCTTATCGTTATTGAAGGTTCTAGCATGCTCAAAGCAAGAGTACGTTGGGACGGGTCACGATGACGTCTCAGACACGGGTCACGATGACGTGTTAGTACTCTGGGCAGATGCGATAGTCCTAGGCACGGGTCATGACGACGTGCGGAGTTATGTCTAGAACCAGGGTTGCCACTAGCCCTTGACGGACGGCTGAAAGAAGGTGCCGGTCATTCAATTAACGGTGATATCGAGGCAATGATAACAGTGATAGCCAGAGTCATGGATGTTTGATTGTATCATCATTCGGCCTCAAGAGCGGTGTTTTCTGGGTGCTTATCTGATCTTGGTTTAGGCCTTGGGGGTTTGTACTTGGAAAACATTGACCTTGACTCGAGTGATAATTACTTTACTTTAAATGTCTGCTTTGTTATGCTTGTTTCTGCTTAGTGGGTCTGGGGGCTATCACTGTAGAATGAGGTGGAGTGGGATGGTTGAGTTCCTATTCCTTTTATCCTTTATGCTCTTTTGGTATGTTTGATAGTTAATTTACTGCTCACTAAGACTGTTGTATGACTCAAGGTTTTATGTTCAACTCTTATTACCTTGGGCTGTTCATCCATGTTGGGATGGGCAGACTAGGTAGCAGGTGACAGGTGCTGTTCTTGGCTACCAATGCAGTTGATGACGAAGACGAGCTGGTGGCTTTTGCACATTGTTTTCTTACTATATGTACTGGATGTTCCGCTGTTTGTTTGATACTCTGAGTGTTATGTAGTGAGGCTTGATGTATTGACTATTCAGATGATTGTATAAAACTATTATGAGTTTATATGATGAGACTTCTGTTCTATAGAGCTTCACTATGTATATTTTCTATTGTATTTTATCCATGCGCTGTGAGTAATACGATAGACTATTCTGTTTTATCTTACCCTGACTATCGTCCATGGCTGCCTGGCACACTTTTCAGCGCACCATTCCCTTGTTTCATGCGGGAGTCATGGGCGGTCGTCACAGTCTGTTTCAGGTTCGAACAGAACCGAAGGTACTTCATAAAGAAGCCCTTGCAATCCGGGTATTCACAATCCCAATTGGACTCCCCATCACATATGGAGATCTCTATACCGTAGCTGCTCGGTGCAGAGTCAATCGATGGGTAATCCTTTCGTTCTTGAAAATACTCGATCTTCACCACCGATCTTCAAATGCAATCCATAACGTCTTATCATTGTTCGAAATGGGTTATGTGACACAAGGTGCTCTCCCGGCTAAACCGAATAGTGAGCGCAACATTTAAAAACAAATAGATATTGGGATCTCAGTTAAGTCACAACTTAAAACCCAAAAACCTTTCTTCAAATGGTTTAAACAAATTACCTTTTCCAAATATTTAAACAAAAAGATTCAAACTTCACATAGTTCACCAATCTTTCACAAAGATTCATTTATAGCTTTTCAAAACAATTTCCCTTTCAAATTGGATTAACTCATCCAGTCTTTAAATCAAAGAATCATTTCATAGCTTTCAAAACCATTTCCAAATATTCATTCATAACTTGGAAAACCATTTTCATTTCAAACTTGAAATCCTTTCAACACAAAATGGAAATCCTTTCTTTATATGAAAGCTATTATTATTTGAAAACAAATAGTTTTCGTTTCGGAAAAATCCGATTGTATTTGTACAAGTTAAAGCCCTTCAAGTACAAAACTTGGGTTAAATTCAAATTCCCAAAACAATAATTTTAAAATGGTTTAAACCCTTATAAACAGATTTATAACTTGTATAACCTATTTAAACTATAATTTCCAAATATAGAATTCAATTTCAACTCTTGAATTCAAAATCAAATCAAATTATTTAAATTTCAAAACTTTGTCAAGTTATTTAAAATAACTTTTATCTTCAAAACTCCTTTTAAACGCTTTTCGCATTTAACCCAATTCAATTTCCAAAACCATTTGGATTCAAAACTCAAGTTTCAAAAATAATATTTAGATTTCAAAATATCTGTGACTCAACCGATTTCCTCGTGCAATCCATATTTGTGTGCGTATAGTGTAGCCCAGGGGTTTTACACAATAGTGCAACAACATCAATCGTCACAGATTCAATCATACCAATATCGATAAGTGGTATAATCTATAACGCTTATCTTCATTCACATATTCATATATAATATAAATTTATCACAGATAAATAAATTACAATCATCACAGATAATTACATTCATCACACCTCAAAATCAACATAGCATCACACATAAGGGATATCAAACAATTCAACATTCAATAGAATCCAAAATTCATAAGTAGGATCAATTAATTACTTATAAGTAAATTACTAATTCTGGTTAATTAATATTAATTAATTAATTACAAACCATCTTAATTAACTAGCCTTAATCATTTATTAATTAACCTTTAATAATAACTTAATCAACCTTTAGTTACTAATTAATCAACCTTAATTAATGAATAAATCCACCTTTAATTATTAAATAATTAACCATTAATTATTAAAATTTTCTCTAAATTAATTATCCTTACTTAATCTTATAAGTAAATTAAATTTGAGTTAATTACAAATTTGTTTAACCTTAAATAAATTGATTATCCTCAAATTAATTACCTTAATTAATTTATCATCCTTAATTATTGTTTAATCACTTGATTTATCTACCTTTAAGCATTAATTAATTACCTTTAATTAAGTAATTAGCTTTAAGCAATTAATTACCTTAATTAATTAATCACATAATTAATTTTTATTAACACATCGATAATGATCCTTCAATTAAATCCTTGATTAATCAAGATAAATTCTTATCTTAACCGATTACTTTATTTCAACATTTAAATCTCATTTAAATAAAATAAAGAGTTCATTTAAAATAAAGGATATATATATATACACACACATTAAAACACTTTAACTCTATTTATCTAAAAATAATTATTTTTAAACACTAACTATTCGACCAAAATGGTATAAAACATTTAATTAAGAAAGTATTTTAAAACTTGATTTGAATTCAAATTTGGAAAACTTGTTTTATCTAAATTTTAAAACTTTAATACTGTTTTATGCACAAACACTCAAACCCGGGCCATTGCAAAACTTTCCCGAGGCTTACTTCGGGCTTCACCCAATCTTCATATGCTTCGAGATACTCACGCGAATAACTCGAGTACGAACCCGAGCATTTCTTTTCTTACCCAATCCTTAAACTTCGCCAGATATCAAGCTATCATGTGCACGCGCACGTGCACAACCAGACAGATCGTCTCTGACCAACCTTGCCCCTTTCAACAAGTCGTTGACGTCACCGCCGACCAGCCTGACCCACCTGAACTTTCAAATTTGCCATGGATCAAGATCGAGCCACCCATTATCAACCTGGAACCAACCCATATACCAAAATCTGCCTTGTCATGACAACTCCGCCCATCTGAGCTCGCGCTACCCCGTCCATAGCTTTGCCACACGATGATGCACTAATCCACCCATGACGACGAATTTTCCTCTCAAACCTCGATGAACAAAAACTATCCCTAAACCCTATTTCAACGATGGTCGGCCACCATAGCTTATTATAAAGTCAATCACTGTTTTTCCATAAACCAGCATCCTCAAAACTACCCTAGCCATTGATCACGACGATTGTTACTGTATGGATGGTCGGAAATCGACGATCATAGCTATTCCGTTCAACTCGAGATCCCAAACAATTTTCAAATCAAAATAAATCTTGATCTTATTCTTAAAATTCATCATTTCCTATCATGAATCTAATTATGAAATCCAAATTTTAATATGTGATCATCGATTTTCTGTATTGAACATATTTACTGTAATTTCCAAATTTCAAATGAAATACTTTATAATTCTACTTGTTTTAATTTTTAAAATTTGTATTACATTGCTATGATAAATTTTCATTTAAAGATCAGTACCTAAATCTTTTTATAATTTGAGATATGATTTTTTTTTTCCTCTTGATCTTTGTCAACCTGTTACTAAAACAGAGACATGTCTTTTTCCTTTTCATATACAGGCATGCTTAGATTTTTTATGTATATATATACATCAGCACACAAATTTATACACGCAAACCAGAATAACATATGGTTTTAAGGGTTTTGCTCACCTGATTTTTCTTGGAAACAGAAAATAGTTTTGCTTTGTTGATTTGGAGTTTTGAATTTTTTTTGCTTGATCTTTACTTGATTACAGGCTTAATTTCCAGGCTTGATCTTTGCTTTGCTTGATCCCTGGCTATAAGATTTTGAAACTGATCCACTTTGCTTTTGACTTTGTTCTGGGTTGATTCGAATTTACATGCTTTCAGTTTGAAATTATTGAACCATTACTTTATCTTGAAGATTTAATCTTCAGGTTGAAGATGTTTTTATTTTCCAGGTCGATTTTATTCTTGCTTTTGTATTTGAAAAGAGGCTTGTTGTTTTAATTTCTTGATCTGTTTTATATATTTTTCTTTGTTCCTTTAGTTTTGAAATGTATGGGAAAAAATTGGGAAAAGCGGAAGTAGGTATATTTATAAATCTTGTTTTCATTTTTATTTAAATTAAAAACAAGTGACAGTTGTAATTATAATCTATATTAAAGCAACACATGTAATATGCATGTTTGGATTTAGCTACAAATGTTAATACATGGTCTTATTATTTTACAAATGTCCTAGATAATGTATTTTATATTTTAAACCCTTACTTAAGAATTTATTAATTACTTATAATTTCAAATTATATTCATATATGTATTATGTATTTATTATTTCCTATTTTACACTTATACTTTTCCTTTAAATTATATTTATACAAATTAAAGAAAAATGTTTTTTAAAACTAATTATACATTGATAAGAACTTTAAATAACCTTTTGAAAATTTATTATATTAAATTCAAAATATAAATTTCAAATTGTAATGTATATATAACATATGTATATTAAATATAGTTTTATATCCAGTTTATATTTTAGTACATTTATATTTGAATTTTAAATTAAAATTCTATTTACAATCTATATAAAGCAAACACATATTTTGGAAAATTAAATTTAATTCACAATTTTAACCCAAATTTATATTAATTATCAATTCAAATTTGACACCAAAACCGGGAATGTTACATATTCCCCCCCTAAGAAAATGTCATCCTCGAAATTTGCCAGACAGGGAGACAACCAAAAAATGGATACACAAAGATAGAGAAATATATTTTCAGATCAAACTGAATATCTATTCTGCATTTGGCTTAGCGGATCAAAATATTGTCAATAAATATGAGAACAAGCTCATTCAACACTTTACGAAATATTCGGGTCATCAGATCTACGAAATATGCAGGGACACTGGTTAGTTTGAAGGATAACTAACCATCCGTAGAATATATCGAAACCCAATGAAACAGACAAAAATAAGTTCGTTTATGATCTTAGATTCAAGATTTAACTCATTTTCGATTTGCTGAGAAATAAAATTATGTGTAGCTCCCGTGTCGAACAAAACTCGAACAATTTTTATCGTAAATGAGAAGGTTATCTTCTAAAATTTCTTTTCCTTTACCAACCTTTGAGATTGAAGGATCATCTTGGATTGCATACACCTTCGCCACTTGAGCTTGCTTCTTTGCTTGGCAATCCTTGATTCTATGTCCTGGCTTGTGGCAGTAATAGCATTCCCTACTTTCCTATCCTGGCTTCATAAATTGCTTCCTCTTTCCTTGCTTTCTAGGATTCTTGCAATCGTTCGAGTAATGGCCTTTCCCCAAGCAATTGAAACAAGTAACATCTTTCACCTTGTTATCCTGTGTATTCTTCTTTTCTTTGCCTTGCCACGTTTCTTTCCGCTGAGCTTCCTTTTCTTCCAATTCGGATTGCTTGCATTTCCCTTCTCCTCTAAAACTTCTGGTTTATCTAGAGTGGCATATCGCTAGCCAATATCTATCAGGTCAGTAAAAGATTCCTTCACGTGGGCTGTCAATCTCTCATGGAACTTCTTATTCGTCCCTCTAATGAATCTTTCATTCTTCTTTAAAGGTGTATTGGCCAACTCGGGACCAAATCGAGATAATTCGTTGAATTTGTTCAAGTATTTCTCAAATGATAAACTTCCCTGCTTCAAATCCGTGAACTCGTGGTACATTTTGGAAATACCAGCAGATGGCATATATCGTTGCTCGAACACTTCCTTGAATCGATTCCAAGTGAACTCATCCGCCGGCTCATCCAACGTAACAGTTTCCCACCATGCTAAAGCCTCTTCCTGGAGTTGCCAGAGAGCTATCAATCGCATCTGATCATCTTCCAATTTTAGTCCTTTGAAAATCCTTTCGCATGATCGAATCTAGGCCTATGCTTCGATAATAGTTTCCTTGCCTTTGAATGGCTTTCCACCAAGTCTAGAAAAACTTCGATATAAATCAGCCAGATTAGGCTTAGGTTGAGTGAGAATAGCTGTTTCCATTATTGTAGGGCCTTGACCAGTATGCCTACTATAGCTACCATGTTAAATGGCAGATTCTACAACTAAAATCGTACAAGGCGCATATTGGAGATTGGATTTCCAACAAATGGTCAGGCTAAGGAGCTTCCTATTGCCACATAGGTATGCCTCTAAAGGGACGCCCTGAGAACCTATCCAAGTCTCTGCCAACACAAGGTCGGTTTACCCTTGCCCGGAAGTAACACCTACAAGTATGCCATCCCCGATTGTTAGCGACCTTTATTCAAGGATCCTATACCACAAAGCAACAACCATATAGTAATAAGTTTGCTGTAACCACATAGGTTAAATACCTGGGCTCCATACCATGATACTGCCTTTTTCAGAAGAAATGGACATACTCTAGGGGCGTGACCCCTAATAACCTTGCTGCATCTTTCCTGTTTCGACCATTTCTGGGTTGTGAGGTCATGATGCAGTCTCGTCCACAAAGCTACGCTTTACACAAAAGCCATCCTTCGATCAACAAATGATCAGCAGCACTTCGTATGCCACATTACCAAATTGGAAATGTATAACTAGTAACCATCAACTACATAACCTTTGAGCTCGTACGTCTTAGAGAAGGGTGTTAAGCTAAAAGAATAAATTATCCACCACCGAACAGAAATGTATTTGATAAAAACCATTTTCATTCTAAACTTGAAATCCTTTCAAAACAAATTGGAAATCCTTTCTTTACATGAAAGCTATTATTATTTGAAAACAAATAGTTTTCGTTTCGGAAAAATCCGATTGTATTTGTACAAGTTAAAGCCCTTCAAGTGCAAAACTTGGGTTAAATTCAAATTCCCAAAACAATACTTTTAAAATGGTTTAAACCCATATAAACACATTTATAACTTGTATAACCTTTTTAAACAATAATTTCCAAATATAGAATTCAATTTCAAATCATGAATTCAAATTCAAATCAAATTATTTAAATTTCAAAACTCCTTTTCAAAAGCTTTTCCCATTTAACCCAATTCCATTTCCAAAACAATTTGGATTCAAAATTAAATTTTGAAAAATAATATTTAGATTTCAAAATATCTGTGACTTAACCGATTTCCGCGTGCAATCCATATTTGTGTGTGTATGGTGTAGTCCAGGGGTTTTACACAATAGTGCAACAACATCAATCATCATAGATTCAATCATTTTAATTAATTATCTGATTAATTTAAATCAGATTAATCACTTATGAATAAATTACTAATTATGGTTAATTAATATTAATTAATTAATTACAAACCATTTTAATTAATTAACCTTAATCATTTTTTAAGTAACCTTTAATAATAATTTAATCAACCTTTCGTTACTAATTAATCAACCTTAATTAATGAATAAATCCACCATTAATTATTAAATAATTAACCATTTATTTTTAAATTTTTCTCTAAATTAATTATCCTAAATTAATCTTATAAGTAAATTAAATTTGAGTTAATTACAAAATTAATTAACCCTTAATTACAAATTTATTTAACCTTAAATAAATTGATTATCCTCAAATTAATTACCTTAATTAATTTATTATCCTTAATTATTGTTTAATCACTTGATTTATCTACCTTTAATCATTAATTAATTACCTTTAATTAAGTAATTATCTTTAAGTGATTAATTACCTTAACTAACTAATCACCTAATTAATTATTATTAACACATCAATAATGATCCTTCAACTAATCCTTGATTAATCAAGATAAATTCTTATCTTAACTGATCACTTTATTTCAACATTTAAATCTCATTTAAATAAAATAAAGAGTTCATTTAAAATAAGGGATATATATACACTAAAACACTTTAACTCTATTTATTTAAAAATAATTATTTTCACACTTTAACTATTCAACCAAACTAGTATAAAATCTTTAATTAAGAAAGTGTTTTAAAACTTGATTTAAATTCAAATTTGGAAAACTTGTTTTATCTAAATTTTAATACTTTAAAACTATTTTATGCACAAGCACTCAAACTCGGGCCATTGCCAAACTTTCCCGAGGCTTGCTTCGGGCTTTACCAAATCTTCTTCTGCTTTGAGATACTCACGCGAATAACTCAAGCACAAACCCGAGCATTTCTTTTCTTCCCCAATCCTTAAACTTTGCCAGATATCAAGCTATCACGTGTATGTGCACAACTGGACAGATCGTCTCTGACCAACCTCGCCCCTCTTCGACAAGTCGTTGACGTCACCGCCGACCAGCCTGACCCACCTGAACTTTCAAATTTGCTGCGGATCGAGATCGAGCTACCCATTATCAACCTGGAACAACCCAGATGCCAATATCTACCTCATCATGATAACTCCGCCAATCTGAGCTCACGCCATCCCGTCTTTAGCTTTGCCACATGATGATGCACTAATCCCCTTGGGTCCAATCGCCGGATGTCCACCCATGATGACGAATTTTCCTCCGAAACCTCAACGAACAAAAACTATCCCTAAACCCTATTTCAACAATGATCGGCCACCATAGCTTATTATAAAATCAATCACTATTTTTCCATGAACCAGCATCCTCCAAACTACCCTCGCTATTGATCATGACGATTATTACTGTGTGGATGGTCGAAAATCGACGATCATAGCTATTTCGTTTAACTCGAGACCCCATACGATTTTAAAATCAAAAAGATCTTGATATTATTCTTAAAATTCATCAATTCCTATCATGAATCTAATTATGAAATCCAAATTTTAATACGTGATCATTGATTTTTCCGTATTGAACATATTTACTGTAATTTCAAAATTTCAAATGAATTACTCTATAATTCTACTTGTTTTTATTTTTAAAATTTGTATTACATTGCTATGATAAATTTTCATTTAAAGATCAGTACCTAAATGTTTTTATATTTGAGATTTGATTTTTTTCTCTCTTGATCTTTGTCAACATGCAATTATACAGAGACATGTCTTTTTCCTTTTCATATACAGGCATGCTCAGATTTTCTATGTAAATATATATATATATATACATACAGCATGCAAATTTATACATGCAAACCAGAGTAACATATGGTTTTAAGGGTTTTTCTCACTTGATTTCTCCTAGAAAAAGAGAATAGTTTTGCTTTTTTGATCTGGATTTTTGAATTTGTTTTGCTTGATCTTTACTTGATTACAGGGTTAATTTCCAGGCTTGGTCTTTGCTTTGATTGATCCCTGGCTATTAGATTTTGAAACTGATCCTCTTTGCTTTTGATTTTGTTCTGGGTTGATTTGAATTTACATGCTTTCAGTTTGAAATTGTTGAACCATTGCTTCATCTTGAAGATTTAATCTTCAGGTTGAAGATGTTTTTATTTTCCAGGTTGATTTTATCCTTGCTTTTGTATTTGAAAAGAGGCTTGTTGTTTTAGTTTCTTGATCTGTTTTATATATTTTTCTTTGTTCCTTTAGTTTTGAAATGTATGGAAAAAAAATTGGGAAAAGAGGAAGTAGATATATTTATAAATCTTGTTTTCATTTTTATTTAAATTAAAAACAAGAGACACTTGTAATTATAATCTACATTAAAGCAACACATGTAATATACATGTCAGGATTTAGCTACCAATGTTAGTACATGGTCTTATTATCTTACAAATGTCCTAGATGATGTATTTTTATATTTTAAACCCTTACTTATTGATTTATTAATTACTTATAATTTCAAACTATATTTATATATGTATTGTGTATTTATTATTTTCTCTTTGACACTTACACTTTTCCTTTAAATTATATTTATACAATTTAAAGAAAAATGATTTTTAAAACTAATTATACATTGTTAAGTAATCACATATATTTTCATATATATAAGAATTTAACTTTAAATAACCTTTTGAAAATTTATTATATTAAATTCAAAATATAAATTGTAATGTATATATATGACACATGTATATTAAATATAGTTTTTTATCCAGTTTATATTTTAATACATTTATATTTGAATTTTAAATTAAAATTCTATTTACAATCTATATAAAACAAACACATATTTTAGAAAATTCAATTTAATTCACAATTTTAACCTAAAATTTGCATTAATTATCTACTCAAATTTGATTCAAAAACCGGGAATGTTACGCTGTTAACGATGATAGGGATGGATGATGGACAAAGGTTGAAGATAAACTGCCTACTTGATGCTGGGATGATAGTTGGCTTTCTGTTCTCTCTAAAGATCCCACATGATGATTTGTCACCTATGCTTATAACACAGGAGTATCCAGATATATTCACTACACTAGGAAATAGAGTTCTGTATAGATTTGGCAGAGGATGTCAGACAGACTATTATACCATTACGACGTATGGTAGTGAAAGAGAAGAAAAGAGGTGCAAGTGAATGACCTATTGTGCAAGGTTACAGTCGAAAGAGTATGTCTTAGTAGGGAGCACTTGTAATGTTCACTACTAAGATGGATGACTCTTCGATATTGTGTGTATATTACCGTGAACTAAATAAGGTGATGAAGAAAAGCAAGTATCCACTCTACCATATTGATGACTTGTTCGATCAGCTCCATGGTGCTAGGGTGTTTAGTTCGACCTTGGAATGGGGTTTCATCAATTAAGATTAGCAAAGGAAAAGGTGACGACTACAACATTTCGTGCATTGTTTGGATTCTATAAGTGGTTGGTAATGTCGCTTGGGCTAACTGGGCATACTTTGTTAATTATAAGAATTGTGTTTTTAGGAATCAACTGAATAAATTTGTAATTGTGTTCATGGAATATATCCTTGTTTACTTGAGTAATGTGGAAGAATACAAGGAGCATTTGAGGATTGTGCTTGAGGAGTTGAGGAGATACGGATTGAATGCAAAGTTTTCAAAGTGTCACTCCTAGCGGAGGGAAGTGCAATTTTTAGGTCATGTTTTTTTGGATTAGAGTATTATAAAGACTTTATAGAGGTGGCAGTCAAACAGGATTGGGAACGACCCAAGACTGCTATAAACATGATAAATTTTCTTAGATGGCGGGATATTATAGACGTTTAACCAACTTGACGAAGAAGAATCAGATTCTTATTTGGGATGCAAGGTGCAAGCATGCATTCTTGATTTGATGGAGAGGTTAATAAGCGCAACATTGTTAGTCATTCCGAGCGGGAATGAGGAGCTGACAGTATACATGAATGCCTATAGTACTGGACTAGGTGCGATATTGATGCAGAGGGGAAGGTTTGTCTTCAATGCTACTTGACAATTGAAATCCTAGGAAAAGAAGTATCTAATTCATGATTTGGAGTTGGTGGTGATAGTATTCGCTTTGAACATATGGCTGCATTATTTCCTTAGAGAGAGGTTCAAGTTGTATACGGACCACAAATCATTGAAGATATAGTCTTCCTGATGGATCTTTACATAGCGATGGTTAGAGTTCCTAGCCTCCCATGACTTTGACATTTTCGATACTCATTGATGGAAATGCCATCACTACTGTTTTGATTAGGAGGCATGCTAGCTTGAGAGCGATGTTCTTAGAGTGGAAGCAGTCGGAGATTATCGCGGACTATGATTTTATGCCTCGATGTGAGCTAAAGCTGAAAGTGTTCCTTGCCTTATGAGCAGACTTACCTTGATTGAGCAGATAAATACTAGTCAGAAAGGAGACACTATACTAGAAGAGATCATGGAAAAAATAAGCGAAGGAATAGGGTCGAAAAAGGTGAAGCGGTATGGGCTTGACCGTGATGGTTGGCCCCGTAAGGATGGGATATTGTTTCTTTCTAATGTTGATTGGTTGAGGGATAAGGCGTTATAAGAATTCCTTCATTAGGATTGGCCATACATCCTGACAGTAATAAAATGTACCATGATACAAGATGGGCATTTTATTAAGAACGGATGAAGAAGCGAATTTGAGCATTTATCTCGAAGTGCGTGAACTGGTGGTTGGTGAAGGCAGAGCAGAAGAAGCCGAGTGGTTTGCTACAACCGCTCAAGATTCTTTAGTGTAAATAGGAACAAGTTTTAATGGACTTCATCAATGGATTGTCAAGGACCAGAGTATGGTATGATAGCATTTGCGTCATAATTGATAGACTGAGGAAGAGTGCTAGATTTATGCCCGTCAAATCTAGTAGAACAACATCCAAATCGGTCGAGTTTTATGTGAAATGGGTTGTGCGATTCCATGGTATGCCAATGAGCAATATAAGTGATCGAGAACCCTTCGTTTACTAGCAGGTTTTGGAAGAGCTTACAAGAGGCACTGGGGCTCTAGGTGCATCTCAATGCAACTTATCATCCACAAACAGATGGGCAGGCCAAGAGGGTGATCATATCTTAGAGGATCTTTTGCAAGCTTGTATTATTGATTTCCATGGCTCATAGGATGATCATTTACACTTAACAAAGTTCACATAAAACACTAACTATTAGTCCAACATTAATGTGGCACCATATGAGGTGTTATATGGCCAACCATGTAACACTCCTTTTATTTGTGGGAAGTGGTTGAGAAATGATACTTGGTCCAGACATGATTAGGGAGACTTTGGAGAAAATCATGATAATTTGACAATGAACAAGCTGCTCAAGATATACAGAAGAGCTACATCGATAGGAGAAGATGCAATTTAGTGTTTCCCATTAGCGATATGGTGTTTGTTAAGATCTCTCCATTGAAAAGCATTATTCAATTCAATATTAAGCGGCAGTTGGCAGCGAGGTTCATTGGGCCTTTTCTAATACATGAGAGGATCGAGAATCCAGCATACAGAGTCAACTTACCTTAGAAGGCGGTGGGCATACACAACGTGTTCCTTGTCTCCCACTTGCGAAAGTTTGTGCTTGGCTAAGGCTTTATTATTGAACAAATCAGTTTGATGATACCAAGACTGAACCAGAAGCACTGAAACCTCATAGGCCTATACGTATCGTCGGACATGAAACGAAGCAGCTTAGAAGGAAGATAGTAGAGCCGGTGAAGCCTCAATGGAGGGAGAGTGGAGGCAATTGTACTTAGGAGACCGACAAGAGCATGATGACTCCTTATCCGAAGCTCTTTACTTGATGACACTTCTTTTTATCGCATTTACTTGCACTTTCAATACCATACATGGTAGTTTAGTATCCTGCATGCTAGGGTTGGCATAAATATCATTACCATATTCTATATGCGTGTTTGATGCTTGATATGCTTGCTCGTTGATGTTAGGCATATTGAGTAGCTATGTTTCATTTTACCTTGGTTGTGTGGGGGATTTTAGGGGTGAAATTACTTAAAGAGAGAGAGAAAGAGACTGCAACGACCTATATTTTATGTGTTGGAGGATCATAAAATATTATTTTTAAATTCAAATGAGATCATATAACTCTATAAATTTGGAAAACGCCTACTAGTAACATTTCCTATATTTATAATTTTTTGAAAGATTTTACCCTTGAAAACTTATACCAACCTTAACTTTTGTTAGAAGCCAAAGTAGATTTTGAGACCACTTCCATTGGAAAGATGATGATTTCCCTTTCCGTATAGTGGCCATAGTAGCGATTTAGAAATTATGGTTAGGGTTATGGCTATTTATGTTTAGCACTTTTTGGAGGAGGTTAGTGGGTAATTAGTGAGATTAAGGATAGGTCCATTGACTCATTATGGGTTTTACACTTATATTGGCTGAAACAAGCATCCCTAAATCATTCCCACCATCTCCCAAATAGTTCTAAGCCTCCATCAACCTATTCTACACTCAATACCATCTCTTTTCTCCTCTAAATCAAGTCTAAATTATAGATTAAAGATATATTAG
The DNA here is from genome assembly GCA_030765085.1 of Allium cepa. NCBI lineage: Eukaryota > Viridiplantae > Streptophyta > Magnoliopsida > Asparagales > Amaryllidaceae > Allium > Allium cepa. The sequence goes on from CM060935.1 coordinate 391,928,423, forward strand.
TAGGGGGATTAAATAGAGATCTTCAAATTAATATTTTTGGGGAAGGAAAACTAGACCTTTGCTCTTCATTTTTGGATCTACTTCGATATGCATTCAAAATTTGATTTTGGAAGGTTTGGTGAGTGACTTATCACCTCTCACCTTATTATATGCGTATCTACATGCTTTGTCATGTTTAAAACTAATTTTTAAAGTCAAAACCATGTTTTGGGTCGGTTTTAAAGTGAAACTTGTAGTAAAAACAAATTTAAAATGTTTGGAAGTGTTTAAATCATGTTAATTTGACGTATGGTTACCATGATGTGTGTTACGCTATGTTTAAGTCATATTATAAGTTTACTTCCCATGAAATGTTATATGTTTCATGTTTCAACGTTGTTCGTTGCATGTATGGTGTTCGCTTTTATGCTTGTATGGTTGAAAAATGCTGATCAGAATGACTTAGAGTTCAGAGTTGTGAAACAAGGATTCAAGGACTGAATCGGCATTATTGAGAGTCGTAAAGTTGCATATGGAATGCACTAGGTTTAAAAAAAGGAGATAGCTATGTAATCAATGCGAAATTAGGAATTGGAGATGCTATGATTTTTTTGTTTCGGTGGAGCTTAGTCTGACATTAGGATAGTCCACCGATTGGCTCTGTTCGGCAACGGAGGACCAGATTGAAAATCTTATCTGATGGCTTGTTGGTTCGACAAGGGAAGTCAAACAGGAAACATTGTTCAATAGCCATTTGGTTCGTGAGTAGAGGATTAAATAGGAAATCTTGTCCGATAGTTACTTGGTCCGGTAGGGTGCTAGTTCGGCCTTGCTTCGGTTCAGTTATGAGGAATGCCAAACAAGATTTTCTATCTAAGGATTGTGGTTTAGGAATTATGGGTGTCAGACAAGTGATTGCTCTGGAGTGTTCTTTAGGGTTTGGCAGCATGGTTTTGTCTTGGATGTTGAGGAGGCGAGACAAGACCTAAGGTTTCATAGGTGCTACTAGCTTGGGGAAGGAGTACACTGGGCGTTGTTTGGGTTTGCTTTGGTATGCGCCGAATGATGAAGCGATAGCATAATGCTTAAACATAATGACTTCGAAACCATAGTACAATGGCTCTATGACTTATGATAGATGTCTGGGGGCTTTTTGAAGATGTCAAATTAATGATGGGAGTCACGATGGTGATCCACAAGGGAAAGTTCAATGATGGGATTTGCGAGTAGGATTTGCATTTACGTTCTACTATGGAGATAACCATGATGAAATAACGATTGACATCCATTATGGAGAAGCGTAAAAGGGACTGTTGATACCTCATAGGTTTTTGATGTGCTCATAAAGAAGGGCTACGTGGGGATGCGTACCTGGATTTGCGATCATGTTTAGATATTGCAGTAGTAGATACACCGGGCTTTTGCAGTTGTGGGCCTGGTTCCTAGCCTTTCAAATTGGCATCAATTCGAGTACCAATGAAGCTGGGATTTTGATAGAGTCCCTAGATTGCGACTGTGCCATACAAGGTATCATATATCCAATGCACATGAGTGATTGGGGGGATTGTTTGATGGATGCTAATTTTTCCATGATTGTTTATAACTTTAGGGTTTCATATGATGTAGGCACTTTCGACCGTATACCTAGACACTGGACATTGTACTTCGACTATAGTATACTTATATGGAAATGATGGTAGATTACCATATAATGATTGTTATGTGCTAACTCTTTGGATGTAGGGACATGTCAGGTATAATTCTTCATACCATATATCCATGTTTACTATATACATTTTTATAGCATTGTCTAGTGGTGATGTATCGCTCACACTAGACTGTTGACCGACCTGATGTTTTGTACTTTGCTTCTTATTATCTCGTGTATTCTTAAATGAGCATATTAGGGATAATAGGTCTAGATAGTGCTTGGAGTTGTACGAAGTACTACCAGGAGGCTACGCTTTCATATATTTATACTGTGGCTTATACTCCATTATGCAGTACCATGGAGTTATACCGGTACTTGTATTACTTTAGCGATAGATTGGACTTTAATTTGGAGAATTGGGATATATAAATTTTATTATTTAAGTTTTGCACAATCTATGAACCCATGGCACCCCGATGTTCTTATTTTTGTTTCATTTGATTATATCATTGTCTCGTCTGTTTTACCTCTATGTTACTATATTATTCTATGCATTGTAAGATATTCTACAGATTTTGTGCTTGGATTTTTATTTCTTCACTTCTTTGGCTAACATCATGCATCGTCTAAGTACCTCTGTGGTGCACTATATGGGTATTAGGTGCCAGAGGTATAGACTAGTCATCACAATAATCTAAAGGTTATAATTGGGGACACGTGTGATAAATAAAAACACTCTTAGTAATTCCCTGTACTATAAAAATATAGAGTGTTGTAGTAAAGGGAAGTTTTGGACTTCTCTTTTTTGACACTAAATAAAAAATAGTATTGTCTACCGTTCTTTCATTTATCCAAGATTGAAAACAAAGGATAAGGACACTTGACCCATGGATGTAGAATTCATTAACATCTGAATCATGTAAATTCTCTATGCCATTCACTACTTTTAGCACTTTACTTTCTTTTCTTTTCTTGTTTTTAGTACTAAAATTAGGATATAATGTTTAAAGAATTAGATATAAATTTTACCTTATTTTTTGAATATCCTTTCTCTTATTGACGTAAAGATAATGCATAATCATTCCTCTTAAAGGCAATTTTAATATAACTTAATTTTATTGAACCTAATCATGTAAGCATTCAACATCCTGATTACATTGAATAAACAAAAAAAATATACTTGAGTGTTTTTTAGAATAATCTTAGTAACATTATTGATGCTAGAAGAATGGCAAGATTGATATTCGATTTACTTCCCTTATAGAATTCACACACATTTCATTTAGACATTAATATAATACCATGAAATCCCATAGATTCCAATGCACCTCCTAACAAGGAATAACTTCACCTAACCTTAAAAATACCAAAAAAGGAACTCCGTTCTCCCATGATTAAAAGCGAGGCAAGCATTTCTACAGAACCCCCAAATCCCATCCTTAGTGCTCTACAAGACTTAAGGAACTAACTGAATGAACGTATGGATGGGATAGAACGATCCATAGATCAATACAACACTTTAGAAGCAACTTCTCCTCACCATACATAGCAAACGACTATCATTCATCCATTGCATATTCATAACTGCATAGATCATGCAATTTATGAATGATAACAACAATCTTAGAAGCGAGAACAATGATGTTGACCTGAAAATGATAGATAACATTAACTGGGTTGTTAATTAAGCAAAAGTCAACAAAGGTTTGGATGTTGAAACCAAAACAACTTGAGACTTGGCAAGTACATTTAAAAGAAAATAAGAAAAGATTTGGGAAAGTTTCACAAATATTTGAGCTAACATCATAATTCGAGCCCGAGTTATGCCTATGAGTCAGCATCGAGTTATAATCCCCCATAACTAGGTTCTCCAATTTTGTATGAGTTATCCTCTGGTAGCTCTTATATGCAAGCTAGTAAACAAATGAAAAATCCTTCGTTATTTGAATCGAGTTTCTAGGAAAAAGAATAATATTTGATGGAAAACATGAGATCCTTTTGATCTAGACAACCAATCTCAAGAATTGAAGAGTTAACTTAAGTAAAATGTAGAACACCAAGTTATGGAGGAACAATCATCAAAACTAGTCATCAACCTAAGAAAATGCAAAGGGCACTCCAAAATGAAGTGAGAAACATGATGTAGAAGATGGGAAGAGTTTCCTATTAAGTGGATAACTTGGTACCAAATTATGGGGATAACTCGGTGGCTCTCCAAATTTTCTGCATAACTCCAGGCTAATATTTGGAGCTCTCTGGTTGTGGACAGCTAACACAATATGGCTGCTACCCCAATAAATACAAACCATAGTACAACCAAAATAGAAGCAGGGTTCTGCTATCACTACGACGGAACTTTACCTCTTCTTCAACCCTTCGCTCTACACAATAGTCACCAAGGTAGCTCCTGTTGGCAATTCAAGGACTTAGAACTTGTCTAACCCTTGTACAAGTGGCTCATTCTATCTCAAACCCTTGTAATCTCAACCAAGCTATACAAAATCAATAAGCGACAAAGCTATGCAGTGGATGTAGGCCAAATGTTGCTGAACCACTATAAATTTTTACGTCTCTCTTTCCTATTACTGTTATTTTCCTTTTATTTTACTATTGTCTGCTAGATCTAGGTCTCATGGGTCCCCTACTACCTATTCTTGGATTATGATCAATTTTTGATGTTAAACATTTTTATGCTTTTATTGAGAGAATCTGAACATATGCATTAATCTAGCTTGTTATTTTGGATTAGAGGAGCTCTAGTTGTTAGATCCATAGAACCTACTATGTAAAGTGTAAGGGATTGCTGTTGAAGATAAATGGCATTTAGATTTTTTTTTCTTTTAGAAGATCCATAGGAGCAACAATTAGTGGTGATGAAGCAAACATACATCAAATTGAAGTTAACAATACCAAGAATCAACCAATGAAGGTTAATAGTAGAAATGTATCTCTAGGATCCTCCACTCAATTGAATATTGTAATTAGTTGAGAGCTCAACTAGATGGTTAATAAAATTAACTAGAACATGGCCGATATCCAAAAAGTTATCATGTGTAAGATTGATGCTTTGCTAGCACTGTAGCCACCAAGTGCTCCAAGAGCTTGGTAAGAAATAGCAACTACTATGGAAATGACAATTTCTCTATTTCAAGGTTAAACGGAAGGAGTGCCAAACAAAAATAGAAAGAGGTAGTTGGTGGAGCTATTGGAGTTGTCAGGAGGTGGAAGGAGTGCTCATAACATCACAAGATAAGCCAGTGCTACCCCACATCTGGGGTAAATGTAGTAAACTATCCTTGGAAGAATATTGCATTATTTGCTTTTGATTTTCAGGATGATCTGCAACTTGATGGTGATGGATTGGAATTGAATATTAACTAAACAAGAAATATGCCAAAAATAAAGTTCAAATTGCTACAGTAAGACCACCTACATGCTAATGGAATTCCGTAGGAGTGGTTCTTCCAGAGAATGAAGAATTAGGCTTCAATTTGCAAGCCAAGACCATTTATGGAGTCAAACACTTGGCATGATCCCTGAAAATCGACCTAAAGACTACCATGCCATCGAAGATTACATTGCCGACATAATCAAATGATTGATGGAGGAAAGCAGAGATTGGAAAAACGAGGATGAGGCTTCACAATAAGTTGAACCTTTCATTGAAAATGCTCTAAGAGAGGAATACCCTCGAAAATTCACTATGCCTACCATGCTATCATAAAACAAAACAACGAATCCAAATTAGCACTTCTATGAGTACAAATGGAATATTGATGGAGCCAAAACTACAGATGCTTTTTTTGCTGATGTTTCCTTAGTTTTTTTGGAAGGAATCGCTTCCATGTAGTTTATTAGACTTCCTCCGAGAACCATTTCCATCTTTGACAATTTGGCAAGAAAGTTTCTAGAAAAGTTTAGGCTCCATATTGCATTACCAAAAGACATGATTTCCTTATCTAGCTTTTTCCGAGGACCTATTGAGTCACTAAAATCTTTCATGATCTGGTTAAACATCCAGGTTACTGAGAAAAGCATTGCAAAGGAAGACATGATTTTTATGGCTTTGGTCCAAAAAATTCATCCAGATATGGATTTTGTTAGATGGATCAAGAAGAAACAACCAACTACCATGGAGGAGTTCCACCAAAAGGCAAATCCGTTTCTACGACTATAAGAAGCAAGTGTTACTAAAGGTAAAACTATTGATTAGCTCCCAAAGGAATTAGTCAAGAGCAATGTCGTGGTCAAGCGGGATGGAGACAATTCTACAGGTATTGTAGTAAATGAAGGAAAGACGATAAATCAAAAAAAGTGGAATAAAAACTCTGGTGATGGGTGTACCGCGAATGTAATGCCCAAGGAATTTGGACTGGATGAGTATACATAATTAAATGACAATTTTGAGAAAATAAATCTTGCTACTCAGGGAACTGAGCGCTATAATGAACCGCTCGAGAAGGAAGCATTCAAGCAGTAGAAGAAATCAGGAAAGTATCGTCGCTTCTATGAGACATACATACATAACACTAAACAATGTAGACATTTGAAGGACGTGATTGAGGAGTTGATGAAGAACAACAGACTCCAATAATATGTGAAGAAATCGCAAAATGATGAGGGAGCCATGAGACCCTAAGGTCCAACTACCCAAAAGAAATTTCCTGGGCCCAGCATAGAGGGACCCCGGCCAATTGATGGAAGATTGGTCATTGAGTAGCGCCTTATTTAATTAGTAATCCAAGAACAGGCAGCACCTGAACACGATGCAACTTTGCTCAGTGTTATCTATGTATTTCTTATTTTCACAAATAAGTCATCCAAGGATATTGAGGGGATTATAAATAGGCCGCACTTGCTTCTCTTTCTATTTTACCAATAAACTTAGCTTCTTAAACGATGGAACCACATTCTTGCAAGAAAAACCACCGAGTTAATGGGGAAAATCGACTCAACAGTCGAATCGATCCTTTCCTTCTAAGAACTAGTGTAGCTACAACAACATTTGGAAGGCCCACAAACTCCAAAGCCTCGGTGTTGCCATGGCAACACATGAAATTACTTTTTCCTAAAAGCCTCGATGTTGCTTCCGCAACCCCAGGAAACGTACAATTTCCTAAAGCCTCAGTGTTGCTACGACAATGTCGGTAATCTTTCTATTCCCTAAAGCCTTGGTAGTGCTCCCGCAACATTGGGAAACTTTATATCCCTCAAAAGCCTAAGTGTTGCTCCGATGACATCAAGAAACTTTCCATCTTCCTAAGTATCGGTGTTGCCCGGTAATGCTGAGAAATCTTTTCTGCTTCCAAAGCCCTAATGTTGCTCTAGCAATATCAAGAAGCGTCATATTTCTCAAAGTATTGGTAGTGCCTCGATAATTCTAGTGCAGCATCAAATTGTTTAAACTTCCCTTACCTTTCATTTATAAACAAATGTAGCTTCTCGAACTAATGGACCCATGTTCTTTAAATAGACAGCCGAGCCGATGGGGAAAATTGACTCAAATCGCCTGATCATCGGGGAATATCTGTCCAAACCTTCTGAGAACCGGTATTGCTTTGGCAACATCGAGAAGGTCTAAAACCATCATGACGACAGGGAAAATCAATCCACATCTTATGAGAACTAGCATTGCTTTAGCAACGTCGGGAAGGGCTATCTCCATGTACGCCATCAATAAACTGCACATCACTTCTTGAATTGGGGGAACCGTGTGCTTGTAAGCAACCTTCCAATGCGCCACCACTAAGCCTCGTCGCTTCTTGAACTAATGGAACTGTGTTCTTGTAAAAAACCTCCCTCTTTGCCACCAATAAACTGCACGTCGCTTCTTGAACTAATTAAACCGTGTTCTTATAAGCAACCTCCCTAAGAACCACTAATAAGTTGCTCGTTGATTTTGAATCAATGGAACTGTGTTCTTGTGAACAATCTCCCTGTGCACAATAAGTAAGCCGCACGTCGCTTTTTGAATCAATAGAACAATTTTCTTGTAAGCAATAGACATACGTTCCACATGACCAAGGGATGCTTCTTAATCATCAGATGGGAAATATACATCCCTAAACCATTGGATCGATAGGGAAAATCGATTCCGATTTCCTAAGTTATAATGTTTCCTTGACAAAGATTGGAAATCTTTCCAATTTCTGGTAACCTATATTAATAGCATCGATCCAAATTTTCTATGTATCGACATTGCTCTGGCAATGTCAGGAAAGTTTTCTATCACAGGATTGGTGGAAATCAACATTGCTTTAATAATATCATGAAAATTCAAATTGCCAGATTGACAAAGAAAATCGATCCCTATCAGTATTTGCGCTGTCCCCGTGATGCTAGGAAATTGTAAATCATCGATTTGATTAGGAAATCAACTCATAACTATCAGAACTTGACATTGCCAAAAAATATGCAAAATTGAAGTAATATCCAAGTACTTAAGCTTTTTGTAAGTTTCCAAAGGTAGAGATTGATATGTAGAAAAGATCTCAATATTGAACTTGGAAGAAGCCGATCATAATCAAGGAGTAGAATACTCAGAATCGAGCATCAAAGCAATAGGTTCCTCGAGACAGGAGCCTACTATGCAACCTAGACATGGTGAAACCGAATGAATTACCATGAACAATCAGCCTCTAACCTATTGCTTAAATCCCGCATTCGAAGAAACCAAATCTATGAATTAGGGGCATACATACATGATCAAGGTGAGCTAATTTAAGATCCACCATGGTTCTGTTACATGGAATGAATTTTTTTGGCAAATCACAACAACATTAAGTAATATTATATGCTAAATAACTATAGAAGTATTATCTACAAGTATAGAGATACCGTAAATAAGCGAGTTATACTATTTACATGCACAAAGTTGTAGTAAATTCACACATCAGATCACATGAAACAATAGTGTATAATATGGAAATTGTAGAATTAACAATCATATTATATGCACATGCAGTAGTACACAAATAGGCACAGTACATAAACATAGGAAAGGTATATGAGTGATTACAACCTCTTCCATTACTTATATCATTTATCTAGAGGATAAACAACGGCGGTTGTACCCTCACAATATTGGCCTTTCTCTACTCAAAACAAACGAGAAACAAAAAAAGATTCCATCGATATGAAACAGTAAAAAAACAAAAGTACAAACTCAAAAACCATAAGTGCTCCACTCAACCACACTTGACCACATTATCACTTCTTAGTGCCTCGGCGGGGAATGATCGTCTTTACCTGTCGCTTTTATTCTTTCCTGGATGAGCTTGCCCTCCTCTGGCACTAGAATCAAGTTCTTTATATCCATACACATCCATGGGTTTTGATTTGCCAATCTTGATTGTGAATGGTTGAACATTGGACTTGGAAGTGCCTGTCCTTGTCTTCAACTTTGTCTTCTCATCCTTCTCCTTTTATAGCCACTCTGCCATCGTCTCCTTGTCCGTCAAACCCGTTCTGCCTGCAACCATCATGTCTTCTTCTTGAGATGCAAAGACAACCTCTAGGTTTTGTAGCATTGCTATTTGCTCAAAACTCAGTCCAGGACCAAAACTTAAAATGTGTATAAAACTTGAAGCAACTGTAGAGACAATGGTGGAAACAGTAAAGATGGTAGTGGATCCCAAGCTCTATGTAGATGGAGGAGGAGGTGGGAGAGATGGGTGATCTACAAGTTGGGAAATGCAGTTGTATAGTTTAGTAAAGGATATTGGAGTAAACTGAAGCTTTAGAGTATTGGAGAGATAAGAGAAACGCATGAACCAGGAGTACAATCGTAAACCCCCCTTAAAAGTTTCCATTTCAGTGGGCCACTCAATGACCAGGTGAATATATGGCTTGTCCAGGGTTTTAGAAGTCGGAAGAATGCAGGCAGTTATAAAGCTAGCCCCTATAGACGTAGCAACAGTCGTTGCTAGCTCTTGAGACTTAGGAGCAAGTGTTTTGCCCTGACTCAAAGAGCTCGGGCCGACATGAGTCTTAGTGGCGACTTCGATAGTAGCATTCTCTCTTTCTTCTTTTAGAATTTCTCTACTGGCAGTAAGGAAGCCAATATCTTTAGAACTGAGATAAGTTGTAATGAGTTCCTCTTTGGAACCTATATCCCTGGCCTACTCTGACCTGACCAGTACTTCTGCCCAAATGGTAGCAAGAGTCAAAGAATAGTTATCTCCCGACCACTTCAAATTTCCTTAGTTGATGATGGTGAAGTATAGAAGTGAAGCATGGTAGCATCCATTTGATTCATTATCTCGCTACGCTCTATCTAAAGGTCTGAAGGTTTCGACCGAGTGACTAAGTTATCAATTTCAACTAGCAGCTTATCAATTTCGACTTGTTCTTTTTCCTTGGATATTTTTGTATTCTCTTCGTGGAGTCAGGTAAGTTCAGTGGCCTATTCGGTGATTGTTTGACCTGGACCTTGATAGCATTTTCTCCCTTTGTGATTTGCTTCTTTAGTTTGAATGACTCTACATGAGCATTTTTAAGCCGATCTTTAATCACAAGGAGTGCTCTTTTTTCAGCTCATTTTGCTTCTATCAATAGCTTGTCACTTTCCGCCTTTCCCTTCAAGGTAGTGTCTCTATCAGGCTTTAATTCAGATATATCTTTGTCATGATCCTTGATCATTTTATTGTAATCCTTGATCATTTATTGTAATCATACCTTTCTACCTTACAGACTGTGCAACAACCCTGCTTTCTACATTGTATAAATAGATAAATTTAACTAAAATAAAAATGTTTTGATTCAAATTTTGATAATTAATTTTTTAAATTTAATTTCTAGTTAATTATATTAAATAATTTTTTTTGTTTAATAAGTTCTTTCAAATAATATATTGAAATTGAATAAATTGTTTAATTGAATACAAAATATTTTTATAAGAGTAAATTTATTTAAATCGAATAGAAATTTATTTACCAATATATTAGAAGGATATGTGGAAAGAAATGAAATGAAAAATAAAACTAGATTAAATTGGAATTTAAATTGAAGTTAAAAATGGTCCAGTGCAATTAAGGCCCAAGCCATGTAAACATATAATTTTCTAATCTATTGTACAACTCTCCACCTTTTCCTTATCCTTCAACTCAAACTCGACCTTACTAGTAACCAAACCCTATATTTAATTTTTTCCCTAGATCCTAAAAATAAAATAACATCTTCCACTTTAAAAAAAGCTCGACCTTGAAGTCAATACCTGGATTAGACGATGGGACAGTTGGCTCGAGTAACATGTGAGGGCATCATAACCTAAAGCGAGGCAGCTTGTACATGGGGTTGCAATTACGGGTTTGGTGTAATTTAGTGGTTGTGAATTGAAGGGAGAGCGATAGGCATGAGGCATGGTCGTGGGGAGGCTAAGGATAGCAAATGATAACTTTAGAGATGAACCTAAGTTTGTACGGGCAGCGATATGGAATTATTAGTGCTGGTTCATTTTGATGAAGGAAGACAATGCACGAGGTTTGGAGGCACTTATGACAGGTGAGGCGTGCGTGATTTAATGTGGTGTTGGCAGTGGTTGAGGCATGAAGACAAGTGGCATGGCAGTGATGATGGCCTGAAGTTGTGATTACGAAATAGCAAGCATCGATTCAATGAGTAAATACTTTTTACTCACCACTGTCATCTAATACCTTCCCTCTTGTTGTTTGATTGATGTCATTTGGATTGCGCATAGACATATGACGGTTGTTTGAGTTTACTTGCATTAGTTGAGTGAATTGTTTTAGATACCTCACCACATTTATTTAAATAATATTTTCCATGAATTTGTTGAATTTTTGGTGATATGTGTTTGTTTGTATAGATTAAATTAGATGAAGTTAAATTACTTAGTTTGGATCGACTGTATTATGATGAGATCACAGTATAAATTGATCGGAAGAGGAAGAAATTGAAACAAAAGATTTTGAAAAAAAATGTATTTTTCAAAACAAATGTGGACTTTTGCACTGGTTTTTATTTAAATTTGACAATATTATTTATAATAGAGAATTATTTATATAAATCATTTTGGGTATCTAATGAATAAAATTGTCTGGAAAATGATGATTTTTTAGGATTTGATTAAATAAGTAAATTCGAGAATATTTGAATTTTGATTCATTTATTGTTGATTTTAGTAATATTAAAAGGGTGTCTATATGAAATGATATTTGAAAGTGATAGGTTAATTTATTTTTGATCAATAGACTGGAAGTTTATAAAAATAATATTTTGAGGTTATAGGAAGTGGTGTACGATTAATTTACTGAATGTAAATTATTATCAACAAAAATCTATTTGTAATTTAGTTACGTGGAATTTTGGAAGCTTTACCTTATGCGTTTAATTATTTTAAATAAATAGTTTAAAAAGTGTTGGAAGTAAATACGTGTTTTGAAATATTGATTTTGGAATTCTGCATTATGTTTTTGGGAGATCATTTTTAATCGAAAAATCCTTGTTAGGAAAGTTGGATTATTTGAACTTATTGTTTAAAAGAGATTGGAAATTATATAAGTTCTTGGGTAATAATTTTTTATAATTAAAAAGAAAAGAAATCGAAGTTATGAGTTTTAATTTTTTAAGGGAGTTTAAGGGATTCAGGATTGAATGACATTTAGTGTCACGACCCGTCTTTCACTCCATAGAAAGACGCATCATGAGTAAGAAAGAAAGGGATAGAGATGAGAATAGATAGAGAATAAAGAACTAAACAACATCAGAATCTCACAGCGGAACGAATAAAATATATTACATCACATAAGATATTATATAATATCATATACATCAGAGGTACACAGCTTATACATCACAAATTAGACAGTTATAAACACTTGTCTATCATACAACTCAGAATCCATACAATACATCAACATAGAGATCAACAGAGCGGAACCACTATATATCTACATAAGCTGAAGCCTCATGCTCCAATTCTCCTCCAGAATTCGTCAAATGCTAACCTGAATCCCTTGGCTACTCGTAAAAATTTGAGTACCCAAGAGTTTAACAAAACAAAAAATAAACTCCGGGTCATACATGGGTCTGGTGTGAGTAAACGGGTTAAAGTTGCTTAGCTTTGAAAAACCTTTAAAAAAACAAAAGGTATCTTGTAAGACTTCCCGCACATAAACACAGAAAAGTTTTTACCTTACGATAACCAAAACATTTGATAGGAAATCCAGTGATATTATAATAGGGTCTAGGGTTTTCAAGTAAAATACAGAAATAGCTGGAATGCTTACATCTCACGTTTCAACATAGTTGGGCACAATCAAAACGTATGACACTTAATGGAGATTGGATTCAATACAATGGCAAGGCTACTGGGGTACCGCCCGTCAAAGTACGGTGCCTAGATCACCGTACCGAGGATCCACCCTAAATCCCCTGCAACGCAAGGACGGAACCATCCATTACTGGATAGTCCCGAACAAGACAACTCCACAGTTGACTGCAGACCAACTGCCCACTAAGCTGAAACAAAACGGGACCACTAGGCAGGGGTAAATCTCGTCCTACTTGAGCGCGACTCACTTAGCCTTGCTGCACCTCCCCTGTTTTAGCCATTCCCGGTTGATGGGGCTTGAGGCTACGATTACCTTATCAGAACACATCACTTAAAATGCTCATCGTCCTCCAATGACAATGTTCTGAAAGCATTCAATCCATACAAGTTCGTTCTGGGTTCGAACGAAACCGAAGGCACTATCTCGATACACTCATTTTGGAATAACCCTCAGAGTTAACGACAATAGCCCTTGCACTCTGAATCTTCATCTCGAACTTCACTTGAGATTCACGACCTATCGCTCAATTTGGATCAATGCGATTTTTGGATATCCAAATTTAGAAATCCGATCCCGGTCTCACCGAAATCCAAAACGCCGTCTTTAAAAGCCAAGTTGTTTTAAGTTAAAACAATTTAATTCATTATCTATATTCACACAGATAAATAATTCACATTATCATAAATAGATAATCTATATCACCACAATTCACCGAAAGCATCCAATATCACAGATCAGCGCATATCCCATATCAGAGATATCAAACAATCCAAGGCATTCAATATCATTCAGCCATCCTTAAGCAAAGATTAATTAATCACACCATCTTTAATTAATTCAAAATAAATTAAATTAATTATTTCCATCGTTATAAATCCTTCTTACTTAACCATTAATTAATTACAAACCAATTAATTAATCATCCTTTAATTATCCATCTTTAATTAATCATCCTTGATTAATTATTCTTCAATTATATTAAGTAATTAGCCTTTAATTAATTACACAAACTAATTAACCCTTAATTATTCTCATTAATTAATTACTTAATTAATGGTCCAAAATTAATTATTTTCATTTATTAATTAACTATAATTAATTACATTGGTCCTTAATTAATTACGTTAATTAATTATTGTATAATAACTTATATTGATTAATTATCCTTTAATTAATCACATTAATCAATCCTTAATTAGTTTCATTAATTATATTAATTAATGATCCTCTAATTACTTTATAAATTAATTATTCTTCTAATTAATTTAATAATTAATCTTTTATTAATCACATTCATTAATCAACCTTAATTAGTCATAAACAGTAATTAACCATCCTGTAATTACTTACCTTAATTAATTAACTCCTTAATTAATTATATTAATCCTTTGATTAATTACACTAAGTAATTAATCCTTAATTACTTTCATTAAGTAATTATCCTTCTTAATAATTACACAAAGTAATTAAACCCAAATTACTTCCATTAATTACATCCAGTAATTATTCATTAATTACTTAACTAAGTAATTACTCTTTATAAATTACATTAAGTAATTATACTTAACAAATCATCAAATGATTATCTTTAATTAATTAAACTAGTTAATTAACTAAAATTAATCACATTAACTTAATTAATTGCATTGAGTAATTAATTCCTTTAATTACATCCATTACTTAATTTACTTTTTAACTAATTACCTTTAATTACTTAAATTAATTACCCCTTAATTAATTAAGAAATTATCTATCTTTAATTAATTAAACCAACTAATTATCTTCATTTCATTTATTAATTATTTGGATAATTAAGTATTGAGCTTTAATTACTTCTAGTATTAAGACTCTAATTAATTAAGATAAACCTTTTACCTTAATTTAACTCTTACTTATCATTTAAAGCAATCTAAATACTTGAAATTAATTTATACTAACATTACTTATAAAATTCTTTGATTAAATAAAGTTTAAATTCTCTTCCTCAAAATCACATCTTAATTTCAAAACATTATCTTATACTTTTAAAAACACTTAGGAATTTAATTACAAAATTCATATAACAAAACAAATCTCAAAACTGTTTAAATCTTTAAAGACTTGTTTAATTTGTCCTAATTCCTTTGGAACTTGGTTTGTAATGCTTTGGAACATATTCATTTTAAATATTCTTAAAACTATGCTAACATTATTTTGGAATCAAAATCATTTTAAATAACTTAAAAATAAACTTTAAAACTCATTTTAAACATTTTTCCTTGGAATTTGAAAACATGAATCCCCTTTAAAAAAATTAAAACCTATACACTTTTCTTTTAAAAAATTTGAACCGATAGCTTAACAAAAACAAAACTGACTCAATACCAAAACCCCGATCCAACTACACAACAGCTCCGAGCCAAAACCACAAATGCCCGAGATCACACATGAGAAACTCGCTTCCACAAAACTTCGAGTCAAACCCACTAACATTTCGAGTTTAACTCGAGATCACAGCATCTTCCCAAACCAACGATCAACTTCAGATACACATACGTGCACGGTGCACATACACCAACGAACTGCGACGCTCCAACCATCAAGCTGGCCTCAACACATCGCCGAAGATCCCTATCAACCTCCTGACTGCCTAGATATCAAAATTCGATAGCAAATCGAAATTTCGATAATTGATCGAAAGTTGAAAAAAGGCACGATCATCAAATTCCCTGCCATCATCGATCACATCGACCAAAACCCATGGCCCTCCTTCCAGAGCAGCTTCACATCACCACGTCGCGATCATGACCCTCGCGATCGAGTCTGATGAACCATTTTCATCGAGATCACCTCGACAGAAACCATACTTAAAACCCTATCTCGCCGTCGAATGGCCACCACGATCATCGTAAACTTCTCCCTCCATTTTTCCTGAGATCACACCTTTACAAGCTTCCTTCGACAACAAAATCAAACCATAACATGTCACCGATCGTCGGCAATTCACCGATGACCCCAATTCAACCAATACTAGATTTCCCAACCAATACAATTTTAAAAATCATGAAACTAATTTTAAAATCCTTGATTTACAACTAAAAATCTGATTATGGATTCCAAACATGAAATCATGATCTTCGATTTTTCTCTAGATTTCAAAGTTTAATTGTAAATTTTGTTTTAGAGATAAATACCCACCATTTAAACTCGAAATCATTTTTATAAATGATGTTACGTTATTTTAAACATTTACCCTTCAGAAATCGAAGTCTAAAATGATTTCTAATGGCAGATTGGAAATTTTGTTCCAAGTTTTGAGGCTGTGATTATAACAGAGACAAGATATGTACACACAGTCATATACATATATATAGGCATTTTCAATCATATTTTCAGAAAGAATTATTCATGCATACATATTACATCATATCCATATAAATTTATCATATGCCCCAGATTTAAACTGTTTTTAAAGTATAAGTTTACTCACCTAAATAAAGAACAGAGAACTGATTTTTGTTCCAGGCTTTTGATTTGAATTTTTTTACATTTGGTTTGAATTCCTTTACTGTTGAATCTGAAACTGATGTTGATTCCCATTGCATGCTTAGACCCAGGTTGAAACAGGGATTGATTTGGCTTGATCTCATGTTGTTGAAGATTTTTAAGCTGTTGTTGAATTTGCCTTCATTTCTTTTAATTTTTTTTAAGTCCAGGTTTTGTTTCTTCAGTTTGTTTTTAAGAAGAAAGAAAAGAGATGAGAGTAGAAGTGAGTAAACCTGGTTCTTACTCAATTTTCTTTATGTATATTTTCATATATTCCAAAATTAAAAGAAAGAATTAATTTGACACTTGTTAATTTATGTGATACTTGGCTTACAAATGTTAAAACAATGCCTTCTTATGCTTACAAGTGTTTTAAATTCTTTATTATTATTTTACAAGTGCTTTAAAAATATTATTAAATAATTTTTTTATATTTTAATGTTAATATATATATATATGTATTAGAGTTTAAACTATAAATTTATACAACTTAGACTTATACATGTATGTTTTTATTTTTTAGATTCAAACCAAATATTTTCTATTTACAATATATACAAATATATGTATACATTATAAATAGATAACATATTTTAATATTAGACTTGAAAATTATTACGTTGAATTTTAAAACATAATTTTCAAATTGCAATATATACATTCATATATATTTCAATTGAAAACATATCCTTTAAATAAATTAAAACCAAAGACTTCCTATTTATAATATATATATGTACATATATATATACACACACACATTATAAATATAATACATTTTTAATAAGCTTTGAAAGATAAAACTCTACCAATTAAATATTTGTAAAAGAAGATTATTAAACCAATTTATTAGCTTTTAAAAGAATAGACTTGCCAATTTATATTAAAATTATAAAAGAAAATTATCAAATCAATATAATTATTAATACAGATTATTAAATTGATGTTGCCCAAAATCCTGGGTCATCACATTCCTTCCCCCTTAAAAGAATTTCGTCCCCGAAATTTAAAAGCAAAGATAATTTAATAATCCAACAAAGGGTTTAATTTTAAACAACAAGCATATATATCAATCATACACTAACAATCAGAGCAACCAATATAATAAAATATTCAAATCTAACTAATTATCCTGACATAGTTTAGGAAAGGCCTTCCTAATACTATCTAGAGTTTCCTAGATACAAATACTGGGCTACTCGCTCTACAGAACTTAACTAGCTACACTATACAGATCCTGAGCTCCCTCTAACCTCGATCTACAAATCTGAACAAGATAATAGACAATAGACAAGTCTGACTTAACTTCCAAATCCTCCCAAACAGCTAGTTCCAAAACCAATGATGGATCAAGCACGTACACCCTCAGAGATACGTGAATAACATTGAATCCCAGCCACCTAAACTGCTAATTCAATCATGTAGACCAAAGCACTTATCCATAGAAGAACACAGAAAGATCCAATATACCTCGGAGCTAGCTTCCAGTCTTACCCAATCTTATAGCTCTTCTTTACCGGAGAAAACCTCAACCAAAAACAAAATCTCCAACTTCAAATTCCAAATTCCTCCATCTTATCCACATAACTCCTTCTGATGATACTGGGCTACCTACCCTCTTCCTGATCAGCTCAACCTTTGCTGATGCTTCTTGAAACAAAACTAGACCAATAACCAATTTCTGGATCCTACTCAATAAGATGATCCTCTTACGGTTTACCGAATAATCCAAAACACGAGCTCTACTTCACAAACATCCGTAGACTTCAAACTTACTTCTTCTATCCGGAAAAGACAAAACAAGTGCACTCGCCAATCTGGCCTTCAAATTTCCGAAAAACTTCCTGTAGAAGCCCTCTAATCCAAAACACTGCAACTTTCGGTTGCTTCCACTCTAGAATAGTTGCTACCTTACTTCCGCTACACAACTCTGATTCTAGAATATATGAGAATGTTGTCGATGAACATGAACTAAATCTTGATCAACACATCCCAAAAAATGGTTCTTCGGATTCACAAGGAGAAAACACAGAATTCCACGAAACCCTGAGCTGTTACACTAAATCCTCTAGAGATGCCTTAGTCCGAAACAAAAGACTACTCAGATGATCTCTTTGAACTAATCGTAAGTCACTTCTGCGATCCTACCCAGTTTAGTTCCAAAGAAACTATTCTCTCTTCACACATCAGGACAACTTATTCTTGTCCTACAGAAGAAGCCGGTGTTCCATCTTCGATAACAAACATTCTGCTTTGCTGAGCTTCCAAAAGCCTGGGCTATTGACATAAGAAACAAAAAGATTTTTGAACCATCAGGGAAAAGGATCCACTTTGCTGCTATGCCAGAAGACCTTCTACTAGCACACAAAACATCTCTGAGCCACACTAATGCCACAAATTCCAGAACTTCTAATCCATAAGCTCCTTGAACTTCAAAGCCATCAACCAACTTAATAAAGAGCCTTCAAGCTGGGAAGACATATTCTAAAGAAACTCAACCTTAAACCAAGCACAAATATCTCATTCTCCTTAAGGGGTGGCAATGAGACCATGTCTGAAGCGAGGCAACTCATTAACCTTAGTCTCGTACTCCAATACAAACAACTCCCTTAATAGAGATCCAGAAAAATTCCCATACAGCCGAGTCTTCCCTACGGTAGGTACCAACTTGTAACGATCCAGAATTTCTGTCATTTGAAATTCAGATATTTAATTAATTTTAAATATCAACAAGTAAAATTTGTAAGTCAAATAATTTATATTTCGAATATCTGGATTTAATTGGATAATTAAATCAATAATTTAATATTTAAAATTGCGTAAATAATTGGAAATTGGGTTTAATATAATTAAAAATGATCTATAAAGTTATATTAAATCATATTGGAGTTAGAGTGATGTTATAGGACTTTTAAAATTGAATTAAAAGTTAATTTGTGAAAATTGAATATTTTAATATTTAATTGACGAGTTAAAATAGCCATTTTTCATATAGTCTCTGTTTTCGACGAAACAAGTTTCATCGCATCCGTAATGTCAAATTATTGTAAGGTTTCAAATTTCGTGTCAATCGGATTTATCGTTTGTCCGGGGCAAGCTAAAACGCATAGAAATTGGTTTAATCGATTTAATTTAAATTTGATTGTTTATTTCTGTAACTCGCACAGATGATCGAATTAGCTCCTGAAACCTATTCCGTTGTGTCCGGAACGCAGGGTAAACCCTAGAAACGCCAGTCACCGCGCGAGATTTGGAGTTCGGAAAATTCAGGATGAATAGTGTTTGTGAAATTTTCTATATAAGCACCTCAGTAATTCACTTTAGACAAAATAAAACGAACCTAGTGTTTCTCAAACTTCTGGCCGCCGCTTCTATTGATATCAATGGCCTAGAATTTCCATCTTTCTCCCTTCAATTTCTTCAAATCTGTGAATCAATATGAGAAACCTTCAACATGAAAGTTTTAGAGCTACGTGAGATCTTCGATCTCAACGGTTAAGATCGTAAATGGAGCTGTAGATTATCGGCAAATCGACGTAGAACGGACGAAAGTTGTGCACGTCGTTCGATAGTAGGTGTTGACCAAGCTTGGAGATATCTTGGCCGAAGATGGATTTTGTGATGGCGAGTTGTTTGGTAGTCGCTGATCATTGTGAAGGTGCTCGAGATGGGTGCGAAAATTCATAGAAGAATGACAGCTAATGGGTTTAACTGGTCGTGTTTTCACTGGAAGGAGAAGATGGAAGCAAGGGCCAAGATTCTAGGGTTCAAGATCCAACGGCTGAGATTCGTTAGGTTTATAAAAATTAAAATAGAAATTGTAATTTATATATGTAATAATTCGTGTAAACATTAAAAATGTGCAACTTTTTCATACGAGGCCGAAAACGCATGAAACGAATTGCGTCGGGTTCGTATTGACGAATACTACGCTATGGACCTAGTTTGGAGTCGTTTGGAGCTAGTGAAATTTTTGGGTAAAATTAAACGCACGTTTAATTTTATTCGAAACAAAACGCTACAACTGTTATCAGAAATTCAAAGTGAGAACTTCTTTCTCAATCAAATTGTTTCGATTTAAACTTTAAATAATTAGATTTAAAATTGCTTGATTGTGTGATTGGATGATAATTGTTATCTGTTGTATTGAAATAGACCCTACATGCCGTATATTAAGCGGATGTTATTTATTAAAAACATATACCGCGATAATTCCAACTTGATTGGAATTGGTATTATATATGTACTTGGAGTTGATTTCCCGCATTAAGCGGATGAGACCCTATTGCGCCGCATAATAGCGGAAAATATTTTCTAAATCCCATATACCGCGATATTCCATCTTAAAGCGGAATTGGTATTGTGCTAATATCTTTGGATGCAGGGAAACAGGTTGGAGGGATCCAACTGGATTCCTCAAATAATTGAATTGGTTTCAATGTTGTGTGTTGATCTATTTATTGATCTATTTATAATCTGCGTGATTGTATTTGTGATTGAAATCGTTAAAGGATAAATTTTAGCTGAATATATTTTTGGTATCGTTAGATGCCGAGAATAAATAAAATTTGATTTTTGAAAATTTAAGTTGAGAATTCATAATAAAATTTAATTTTGGGATTGATTCATTTTAAATAAATAAACATCGAAATGTTTATGTTATAAAATTATGATTTTTGTGAAATATAACCGAAATGTGATTTTTGAAATAAGTAGTTGATTAACTCATAAAATGGTTTAAATTGGGATTTTTGAACTATTATAAATGATTTATATAAAATATTTATAAAATTGATATTTATAAACTAAAATATTGGGATTATAAACGAGTTTTTATAAGTATTAAAATGGAGTATAAATGAATTTCATAAGTGAATGAAATCCATAGATTTATAAATTGTGAAGTTATAAAATGAATAGATTTCGTAAAATAAAAGATTTATAAGTAATTAACTTATAAACTGGATTTTGGCGTGTAAATGGAATATGGATAGAATTTGTTAATAAAGTGATTTTATAAGTTGAAGTTGTTATAAAGTATAAATGGAATTTATAAACGTTGTTTATAAATCCAAAATCGACTTATTTTGATAAGTTTAATTATTATTATAGCTTATTAAAGGAAATATATTCACGATTTTGGACGGTGAATAATATGTTTAAGAATGTTTTGGGAAAGTGATATTTTAAATAGAATTTAAAACAATTTAAAGATGTTTTAAAATGTGTTAAGTATCGAAACCATAGATTTCAACATTCATTGTTGAAATAGACGTTTTCGAGAAATAGAAGGAATTGGTGGACTATAACACTGTTGTTATAGTAAATGATTTCCGAAAGGAAAAGTTTTGTGTAGTATTGGGATTTATGTATCTATCTTAATTTCGAATCCCTATACTAGTGATTTTGGGTTGTTGTAACAATGTTTTACGCAACATTCGTTTTGACTCAAATAAATGTGTTTAAGAGAATGGTTTCCTTAAAGAATAAAATTTATACTTAATTGTGATTTAAGTATATTGAATGTTTTCAAAATGTTGAAAATAAATAGATTGGTGAATTACTTATTATTAAATAAGTATGGAAATGTTTTCCAATATGAAGTGAATGTTTTGAGATTATATCTTTTAAAGATAAATTGAAAGTGAATAATTGAAATCGATTTGTAAAATCGTATAAAAAGTGAATATTTGGAAATGTAAATTCACAATGGAAATTTATAGGGGAAATTTGTTTTAAAAATAAACATTGATTTATTTTTAAAAGTGTGGAATAAATTTACGGATTTGGAATGTAAATTTAATAAATCGGTAAGGATTTATTTTATTGGTTTAAATGAACCATTTTGAAATGAAAGTTGTAATGGTGAAAATTGGTTTGAAATTGGTTTTCAAATGGTTGAAGTGTGGAATATATATCTTGTAAAGATATTTTTGGAAAGTAAATAATTTAGGAAATTATTTGAAATCGGGTTATGTTGTGAATATTGATTGATAGTTAAATAACTGACTATCAGTATTAACCCTTGAATGGCTATTTGTTGTGAATTGGTTGAAATTGAATGCTACACTTAATTTTAAGTTATTGCGCTCGTTATTCGGACTACCCATTCCGAATAGTGATACGACGTAATGGATAGCATTGAAGACCGATGGTGAAGACCGGGTATTTGTGAAAACGATAGGATGATCTATCAATTATCTCTGCACCCTTAGCTACGGTATGGAGATTTCCTTTGTGATGGGAAATTCGATCGGGATTGTGAATACCGGGATTGCAAGGGATTCTTTTGAAGTGCCTTCGGTTCCGTTCAAGCCCGGACCAGACTTGTATGGTTACGTGTCTAACATTACATTTTGAGATATAAAGCAGATTTCTTAAAAATACATCTCTGTGGTGGCGGAGAATTTATTCTCTTAGCTTAACACCCTTCTCTGAGACGTACGAGCTAAGAGGTTTTGTAGTTGAAGGTTATCAGCGATATATTCCCAATTTGGCAATGTGGCATGCTGAGTGTTGCTGTGTGATGATTATTTATTGATCATTTGTTGATCAAAGCGTGGCTTTGTGAAAAAGCGTAGCTTTGTGGACGAGACTTCGTTAGACCTCACACCCCGGAAATGGTCAAAACAGGAATATGCAGCAAGGTTATGAGGGAGGTACCCTTTAGGGTATGTCATTCCCTTCTGGAAAAGGGTGGTGTCAGGTATGGAGCCCTGATGTTTAAGCTATGTGGTTGCTCCAATCTCATTTTTCTGTGTGGTTGTTGCTTGGTGATAGATGGCCCTCGGATAAAGGTCCCAAAGGACCGGGGGGTGGCATATTCGTGTAGTAGTTTCCTAGTTACAAAGGTAACCCGGCCTTGTGTTGGCAGAGAGCTGGTTAAGTTCTCGGGACGTCCCGCCAGAGGCGATCCCATTGACAGTAGGAAGTTCCTAAGCCTGACCATTTGTTGGAAAATCCAAAGAAACAATACGAGCCTTGTACGGTTTTAGTTGTTTACCTTCCATGGAATGTGGCGATTACCTGCTATTGAACATGGTAGTTATAGTAGGCATACGATAATGGTCATATGTTGGCTAAGATTTACATTCTATTTTCGAAATGCTTTCATCAATATACACTAATAATAATATAAAAAATGATTTGTTTTGCGTAGTAAGCTCTTTGACTATCATTAGGAGAAATCTCCTTCAATTCTGCATTTGCATTGTGTGTGTGCGGGGAGGCCTTATGGTAGTTTCATTTTCCAAAAGCATTGCAGATATTTTTCCACTTATATTGTTGTTGTTGTTTTAAAAGATAAATAACTGTTTTAAGTTCTCACACCAGTCCCATGACTGACCTGGATTTTATTGTTCTCTTCCTAAACACCGGGTGCCCATAATTTTCCACACGGGCAGTCTAGAGTCAGGTTATCAGGTCATTCTGGATTCAGAAGTGCTTTGGAGCTCGGTGGCGAGCTGGATGGCGAGGCATATTACTTGTATATGATATTATCTTTCCCGCTGTAAGTTCACTTGTAAGGACACGTTTATATAACTGTCTATTGTTTTGTTGTGTTGTATATTGTCGTTGTTAACTCTGATGATAATGTAATGTAATAACTGATATAGTTCTTTGTTTTAAAGATTATTCATTTATCTATTATATGTTGTTCCGCTGTGACTGTAAGATTCTGACATTGTTTCTGTTCTATCTTTTTCTTATTTCTTCTATCTTTTTCTTCTACCTCTTCTTTTTAACTCTAACAATTCGGTTTTCCAGCATTCGATTATGCGGCATTTGATACAGTGGACATAAGAATGCCGACCTTCAGATCCCGACAAAACCGCGTATGTTACAACGTGGTATCAGAGCATTTGGTTAAGTGACAACCTTGGCTCTGTTGGGGATTACTCATTAGAGATAGAGTCAGCAGTACTCTAGAATGAGTTGAGTGTAATAATAGATATGAGCGCGTATTTGTTAGTGAATATGAAATTGTTTTGTATTGTGTTGACTTATCGTTTGATTGTTTATAGATTCTGGTCGGTGCAGTCTGGCCAATTGTTTCGATAGGGATTTATAAACTCTTAAAACAAGATAAACTGACACAGTATTGTTTTGAAATAGGGTAAATGAAAAGAATTTTTTACCCAAAGCTATTTTTGTATATAAAGGAAATGATTTTCTGTAAATATTTATAATATATGTTTGCTTGGTTGTTTGGAAGTGATGATATTGAATTATTATCATTGTTATATAGGAATTGAAATAATAACCAAAGGAATGAATTTATATACAAATGGAATTTGAGTATGAAAAAAATGTGATTTATAATTCAGAATAAAATTCGTTAATGGAATGAAATTGGTAATGTGAATGTATAAATGAGTTTTATAAATTGAAATGAGATTTGATTGGGGATTAAGTTGAATAAAAATCCAAACTTGGGAAAAATAAAAATAGAATGGATTGAATCCAAGTAAATTAATATGATAAATAATTAATTCATGATATAGAAAAAGTTGAATTAGTTAAATTAAAACTTGAGTTGCGAGTTATATAAAAATGATTTAAATTTGCAGGAAAATTCAAGTAAGTAGAAATAAATTGAAAAATTGAATTTTGTTGTGATAAACAAATTTGAAATTAAAATCCAAGTTGAAATTGATGAATATAAGATTATCAAGTTTTGAATTTATAATATGAGATAATAAAGATTTAGCTTTGGTAAAGATTGAAATGAAATTTGAACTAGTATGATAAAATATATGATGTGAAATTTAACTAAAGGAAGTTAAATAGATTAAATCAGATTTGGAAGTTGAATAATAAGTTGTATAACTTATTAAATGTGAAGATGTAAGTAAAACCAATTATCAAAATGGTTAAACAACTTTGTTAAGCAAAACAAGGTTTGAATTTGAATAAGTGATAAAATTGACTTTGGTAAAAGTTAAATAAAAATTTACTTTGGAGTTGGAATATAAATTGGATCAGATATGTTGTTGAAATGGAATATAGCTTAAGTAATGCTGAATAAAGTTGATTTTGGTATCAAAATGAATTAATGAAATGGAGTCATTAAATGAATATGAACTTGAGTTATATAAATGAAATTCAACCTTATTTGTTAAATGAATTAGCAATTGAAGTAATGAATGAATTGAATATTAATCAATAAAATGTAATGAATTGATATGGAAATAATGAATATAAGTGTTAATTCATTAAAAGATAATGTAATTGAAAATGAATAATTGAATAGAAGTCAATTTAATATTAAACCAAATTGAATACAAATGTAGTGAATAAATTTGGTTGTATTAGATATACATTGGTTGTTAAATTATTGTTGATTGATTAAATAGAAGTTCATATGCAATTGAATGAATAAAATTGAAGCTAAAGCAATTAAATTCAAATTGGAAGTTAAGTAAATTTTAATTGAATGAAAAATTGATTTGAATTGGAATTGAACCAATGTGAATGTAAATTAGTGGATGTAAACTAATTGAAAATGAATGAATGAATGTCGTTGTATATGAATTGGTTGTCTACAATTACAAGTAATGTTGGAATCATATAAGTTGTTTATAAACCTTGTTTAGTATGCATTTATTTTAATATGCATGTGTTGTAGTCGTTTAAAAGAGTAAAATGTTAATAACTTCTTGTATATGTCACTTACATATTTATATCGAGTAAGTACAGGTACCGGGGCTACCGTTAGCGGGATTTGGGTTGCGCAAAATGCTAAATTAAAAACCGCTTTGCTTAAAAATGCTAAAAAGGTACGCCTACGCAATAAAAATAGGAAATATGAACTGCTTTTCTGTTTTTCCGACCGGGTGGGTCGATGTATATATATTTATATCTATTGTAATATTGTAAAAGCTCCTCCGTACAAAGGAGGTTATAGCGAAATTTTTTAAAATTTAAGGCGTTAGAAAATTTTCGGGAAATTTTGGAAATTTTTTGTGAAAACTAAGTGTTGATTTGAAGTTAAAGGTTAAACGATATAGTTGATTTTGAAAAGATAACTATATATGAATTTGGAAACATAGTAAATATTTTGTAAGAGGTTTGACTATGGATTTGGAAAAGTTAAACACTTAAGAGATTTGTAAATCTATTTCGAACAGATTGTTTTGAAAAGTTAATGGATTTCAAAACTCTTTCTTACTTGGCAATTTCGAGGACGAAATTCTTTTAAGGGAGGAAGTTTGTAACGACCCAGAATTTCTGTAATTTGAAATTCAGATATTTAATTGATTTTAAATATCAACAAGTAAAATTTGTAAGTCGAATAATTTATATTTTGAATATCTGGATTTAATTGGATAAATAAATCGATAATTTAATAGTTAAAATTGCGTAAATAATTGGAAATTGGGTTTAAATGTAATTAAAAATGAGTTATGAAGTTATATTAAATCATATTGGAGTTACAGTGATGTTATAGGACTTTTAAAACTGAATTAAAAGTTAATTTGTGAAAATTGAACATTTTAATATTTAATTGATGAGTTAAAATAGCCATTTTTCAAATAGTCTTGGATTTCGACGAAAGTAGTTTCATCGGATCCGTAATGTCAAATTATTGTATGGTTTCAAATTTCGTGTCAATCGGATTTACCGTTTGTCCGGGGCAAGCTAAAACGCATAGAAATTGGTTTAATCGATTTAATTTAAATTTGATCGTTTATTTCCGTAACTCGCACAGATGATCGAATTAGCTTCCGAAACCTATTCCATTGTGTACGGAATGCGGGGTAAACCCTAGAAATGCCAGTCACCGTGCGAGATTTGGAGTTTGAAAAATTCAGGATGATCAGTGTTTGTGAAATTTTCTATATAAGCACCTCAATAATTCACTTTTGCAAAAATAAAACGAGCCCAGGGTTTCTCGAACATCAGGCCGCCACTTCTATTGATATCAATGGTCGAGAATTTCCATCTTTCTCCCATCAATTTCTTCAAATCCGTGAATCAATATGAGAAACCTTCAACATGGAAGTTGTAGAGCTACGTGAGATCTTCGATCTCAACGGTTAAAATCGTAAATGGAGTGGTAAATTGCCGGAAAATCAAGGTAGAAGGGCCGAAAGTCACGCACGTCGTTCGAGACCAGGTGTTGACCGAGCTTGGAGATATCTTGGCCGAAGATGGAGTTTGTGATGGCGAGTTGTTTGGTAGTGGCTGATCGTTGTGAAGGTGCTCGAGATGGGTGCGAAAATTCATGGAAGAATGGCGGCTAATGGGTTTAACTGGTCCTGTTTTCACTGGAAGGAGAAGATGGAAGCAAGGGCCAAGATTCTAGGGTTCAAGATCCAACGGCTGAGATTCGTTAGGTTTATAAAAATTAAAATAGAAATTGTAATTTATATATATTATAATTCGTGTAAACTTTAAAAATGTGTAACTTTTTCATATGAGGTCAAAAACGCACGAAACGAATAGCGTCAGGTTCGTATTGACGAATACTACGCTAGGAAGCTAGTTTGGAGTCGTTTGGAGCTAGTGAAAATTTTGGGTAAAATTATATGCACGTTTAATTTTATTCGAAACAAAATGCTACAACTGTTATCAGAAACTCAAAGTGAGAACTTCTCTCTCAATCGAATTGTTTCGATTTAAATTTTGAATAGTTAGATTTAAAATTGCTTGATTGTGTGATTGGATGATAATTGTTATCTGTGGTATTGAAATAGACCCTATACGCCATATATTAAGCGGATGCTATTTATTAAAAACATATACCGCGGTAATTCCAACTTGATTGGAATTGGTATTACATGTGTACTTGGAGTTGATTTCCCGCATTATATAGCGGATCAAACCCTTTTGCACCACATAATAGCGGATAATATTTTATAAGTCCCATATACTGCGATATTCCATCTTGAAGCGGAATTGGTATTGTGCTAATATCTTTGGATGCAGGGAAACAGGTTGGAGGTATCCAACTGGATTCCTCAAATAATTGAATTGGTTTCAATGATGTGCGTTGATCTATTTATAATCTGCGTGATTATCTTTGTGATTGAAATCGTTAAAGGCTAAATTTTAGCTGAATATATTTTTGGGATCGTTGGATGCCGAGAATAAATAAAATTTGATTTTTGAAATTTTAAGTTGAGAATTCATAATAAAATTTAATTTTGGGATTGATTCATTTTAAATAAATAAACGTTGAAATGTTTATGTTATAAAATTATGATTTTTGTGAAATATAACCGAAATGTGATTTTTGAAATAAGTAGTTGATTAATTTATAAAATGGTTTAAATTGGGATTTTTGAATTATTATAAATGATTTATATAAAATATTTATAAAATTGATATTAACAAACTAAAATATTAGGATTATAAACGAGTTTTTATAAGTATTAAAACGGAGTATAAATGGATTTCATAAGTGAATGAAATCTATAGATTTATAAATTGTGAAGTTATAAAATGAATAGATTTCGTAAAATAAAAGATTTATAAGTAATTAACTTATAAACTGGATTTTGGCGTGTAAATGGAATATGGATAGAATTTGTTGATAAAGTGATTTTATAAGTTGAAGTTGTTATAAAGTATAAGTGGAATTTATAAACGTTGTTTATAAATCTGAAATCATCTTATTTTGATAAGTTTAATTATTATAGCTTATTAAAGGAAATATATTCACGATTTTGGATGGTGAATAATATGTTTAAGAAATTTTTTGGGAAAGTGATATTTTAAATAGAATTTAAAACAACTTAAAGATGTTTTAAAATTTGTTAAGTATCGAAAGCATAGATTTCAACATTCATTGTTGAAATAGACGTTTTCGAGAAATAGAAGGAAATGGTGGACTATAACACTGTTGTTATAGTAAATGATTTTCGAAAGGAAAAGTTTTGTGTAGTATTGGGATTTATATATCTATTTTAATTTCGAATCCCTATACTAGTGATTTTGGGTTGTTGTAACAATGTTTTACGCAACATTCGTTTTGACTCAAATAAATGTGTTTAAGAGAATGGTTTCCTTAAAGAATAAAATTTATACTTAATTGTGATTTAAGTATATTGAATGTTTTCAAAATGTTGAAAATAAATAGATTGGTGAATTACTTATTATTAAATAAGTATGGAAATGTTTTCCAATATGAAGTGAATGTTTTGAGATTATATCTTTTAAAGATAAATTGAAAGTGAATAATTGAAATCGATTTGTAAAATCGTATAAAAAGTGAATATTTGGAAATGTAAATTCACAATGGAAATTTGTAGGGGAAATTTGTTTTAAAAATAAACATTGATTTATTTTTAAAAGTGTGGAATAAATTTACGGATTTGGAAAGTAAATTTAATAAATCGGTAAGGATTTATTTAATTGGTTTAAATGAACCATTTTGAAATGAAAGTTGTAAAGGTGAAAATTGATTTGAAATTGGTTTTCAAATGGTTGAAGTGTGGAGTATATATCTTATAAAGATATTTTTGGAAAGTAAATAATTTGGGAAATTATTTGAAATCGGGTTATGTTGTGAATATTGATTGATAGTTAAATAACCGACTATCAATATTGACTCTTGAACGTCTATTTGTTGTGAATTGGTTGAAATTGAATGCTACACTTATTTTTAAATTATTGCGCTCGTTATTCGGATTACCCATTCCGAATAGTGATACGACATAATGGATAGCATTGAAGACCGGTGGTGAAGACCGGGTATTTGTGAAAACGATAGGATGACCTATCGATTGTCTCTGCACCGTTAGCTACGGTATGGAGATTTCCTTTGTGATCGGGAATTCGATCGGAATTGTGAATACCCGGATTGCAAGGGCTTCTTTTGTAGTGCCTTCGGTTCTGTTCGAGTCCGGAACAGACTTGTATGGGTACGTGTCTGACATTACATTTTGAGATATAAAGTAGATTTCTTTCAAATACATCTCTATTGGTGGAGGAGAATTTATTCTCTTTGCTTAATACCCTTCTCTGAGATGTACGAGCTTAGAGGTTTTGTAGTTGAAGGTTATCAGCCATATATTCCCAATTTGGTAATGTGGCATGCTGAGTGTTGTTGTGTGATGATTATTTATTGATCAAAGCGTGGCTTAGTGAAAAAGCGTAGCTTTGTGGACGAGGCTTTGTCAGACCTCATACCCCGGAAATGGTCAAAACAGGAATATGCGGCAAGGTTATGAGGGTCGTGCCCTTTAGGGTATGTCATTCCCTTCTGGAACAGGGTGGTGTCAGGTATGGAGCCCTGATGCTTAACCTATGTGGTTGCTCCAATCTCATTTTTCTGTGTGGTTGTTGCTTGGTGATAGAGGGCCCTTGGATAAAGGTCCCAAAGGACCGGGGGTGGTATAGTCGTGTAGTAGTTACCTAGTTACAAAGGTAACCCGGCCTTGTGTTGGCTGGGAGCTGGTTAAGTTCTCGGGACGTCCCGCTAGAGGCGATCCCATTGACAGTAGGAAGTTCCTTAGCCTGATCATTTGTTGGAAAATCCAAAGAAACAATACGAGCCTTGTACGGTTTTAGTTGTATAACCTGCCATGAAATGTGGCGGTAACCTTCTATTGAACATGGTAGCTATAGTAGGCATACGATAATGGTCGTATGTTGGCTAAGATTTATATTCTATTCGAAATGCTTTCATCACTATGCACTAATAATAATATCAAAAAAATGATTTGTTTTGCATAGTAAGCATTTTTGACTATCATAAGGAGAAACCTCCTCCAATTCTGTGTTTGCATTGTGTGTGTGCGGGGAGGCCTTGCGGTAGTTTCATTTTCCAAAAGCATTGTGGATATTTTTCCACTTCTATTGTTGTTGTTGTTTTAAAAGATAAATAACTGTTTTAAGTTCTCACACCAGTCCCATGACTGACCTAGAGTTTATTGTTCTCTTCCTAAACTCTGGGTGTCGATAATTTTCCACACGGGCAGTCTAGAGTTAGGTTATCGAGTCATTCTGGATTCAGAAGTGCTTTGGAGCTCAAGTGGCGAGCTGGATGGCGAGGCGTATTACTTGTATATGATATTATCTTTTCCGATGTAAGTTCACTTGTAAGGATACGTTTATATAACTGTCTATTGTTTTGTTGTGTTGTATATTGTCGTTGTTAACTCTGATGATAATGTAATGTAATAACTGATATAGTTCTTTGTTTTAAAGATTATTCATTTATCTATTATATGTTGTTCGCTGCGACTGTGAGATTCTGATATTGTTTCTGTTCTATCCTTTTCTTATTTCTTCTATCTTTTTCTTCTACCTCTTCTTTTTAACTCTAACAATTCGGTTTTCCGGCATTTGAAACAGTGGACGTAAGATTGCCGACGTTCGGATCCCGACAAAACCGCGTATGTTACATAACTGCTCCTCAAATACCTCCTTAAATTGGCTCTAAAGAAAAGAAATTATTCTTGAGAGCATCCATGGTTATCGGGTCCCACCACACAGCTGCACCTTCCTAAAGTTGCCAAGATCCTATCACACGTTTCTCCTCATCCGATGGACCAAACTCTAGAAAATCCGCTTACACAAGCACTACCAAACTTACACTTCAATAATGGACTCCAATCCTTTGAATAGATTTTCCTTCGAGATGGGTGAATTCCTTCCACGAAGCTGATAAGCTTACTCGAGGCAGTATTAGGTCTACATCCTCGGTAGATACACTTCCAACCTCAACACTCAGACCTCTTCCATTAGTGGTAGCCATGCTACACACACCACTACTGCATCTACATTTAGAACTTATATTCGAAAACCCAAACGGGTAACCCAACAGATTAGGTTGATATATATAAATATATATATATATATATATGTATGTATGTATGTATATATATATAAATTACAAGTACGCTCTCTTAAGATAGATATCACTCCAAAGCCTAGGTATTCACTTAACCACGCTTTGATACCAACGGTCACGACCCGTCTTTTACTCCACAGAAAGACACATCATGAGTAAGAAAGAAAGGGATAGAGAAGAGAAAAGATAGAGAAGAAAGAACTAAACAACATCAGAATATCACAGCGGAATGAATGAAATATATTACATCACATAAGATATTAGATAGTATCATATACATCAGAGATACACAACTTATACATCACAAATTAGACAGTTATAAACACCTATTTATCATACAACTCAGAATCCATTACAATACATCAATGTAGAGATCAACACAGCGGAACCACTATATATCTACATATGCTGAAGCCTCCTGCTCCAATTCTCCTCCATAATTTGTCAAATGCTAACCTGAATCCCTTGACTACTCGTAAGAATTTTAATATTAGACTTGAAAATTATTGTATTGAATTTTAAAACATAATTTTCAAATTGCAATATATACATTCATATATATTTAAATTGAAAACATATCCTTTAAATAAATTAAAACCAAAGACTTCCTATTTATAATATATATACATATATATATATATATACATTATAACTAAAATACAGTTTTAATAAGCTTTGAAAGATAAAATTCTACCAATTAAATATTTATAAAAGAAGATTATTAAACCAATTTATTATTTTTTAAAATAATAGACTTGCAATTTATATTAAAATTATAAAAGAAAATTATCAAATCAATAAAATTATTAATACAGATTATTAAATTGATATTGCCTAAAATCCCGAGTCATCATATTTAGAATATAAATTTCCTTATGATAGTGTAAGAGGTTCTACATAAAGATTATAGAAAAGAATAAGATTTTATTATTTAAACCCCTTTGGAAATTAATATTATACTTTTTGAAATTAAAGTGAAGGTTGCAAGGATGGAGATTTTATTGTAAAGCCCATTTCGAATTAATAAATAACAAAATTGTTTGTTTGACTGATTTGTATTTCTGTGTAACGAGGAATTAGAATAAATGGAGTTATAATACCATTTGATAAGGGACTTTTGGTAATATTTCCTTAGTTACTCTTTGGACTAGTTATATAGAATGATTGTGCAATGATGAGTGTAATTTACGAGCATTGAGTGAACGGACGAGTAACACCAAGTAGTATGGTAAAACTAAGCTTATATTTGTTTAATTACTTTTTGGAAGTAGATGTCAGTTTAATTCTGGAGATGGTTAGAAAATTGTGATATTGTTTAGAGGTTACTCTTTAGAACTTAGTAGTCAAGAGGTATATCACTCTCCAAATGCAACAAGTTGGACATATGCTTGAATTTATAGATTTTTTTCCTCTTAGGACTAACTAGCTGAGTGGCATTGTTATTTGCTCTTAGGGCTGGTAGTCGAGTAATTATTATATTATGTACTCTCATTAGGACTCATATCGTCGAGAGTATTTAATGTAACTCTCATTAGGAATAGTTGAGTCGAGATTATCAGTATTTATCACTCTCAATAGGACTATCGACTTGAGAGTAGTTATTATCACTCTCGTCGGGACTCATAAAGTCAAGAGTGCTACTTATTACTCTCATTTGGACACATACAATCAAGAGATTTTGTTTGGAATCTACGTCATATGGTTCACGACACTATAGAGAGTGCATGAAGTAGATCCACTATATAGGCTAGTTTTCCATCCTAGAGGTCCAGAATGCGGGATGGGGCCCTGGAACTGTGATGTCACCTTGTTGAGTTTATAGGCTGGGAGTAATTTCTCTCATTAGAGTTGTCGCCCAGACTTCACTCAAGGACCAATAGTCTGTTACCAATGGCAATTAGGGATCATAACCAATGCTCGTCATAGTACTGCAGTGTGTTTATGACATGTGATGGATACGAGTGTGACAATTCTAGGAGTAACTAAGGGACTATAGGAAACAGGCTGCGGTCATTAGCGCTTCTTGGAGCTATGCTATGTTCCGTTAGTCTCTCATGTCGATGACTTAGGTGGATTCTTTATACATGATCTATTTGATATTATCACCTCGTCAGAAATGATAATTGTTTGACATTAATAAACTAACTGCATGTTCATTTGTCATTTGAGATAGCCTAACCCAAGACAGCTTCATATTGTCTATCCATGACATTAGAGACTTACTGCAGGCTTATATGTAATTCCCTTATTAGAGACTATGGTTGAGAGATCTCCTTTTCATATAAATTGTTGTTTCTATCTTGTAGGGACATTCAGTTGAAAGTGTTCTCTCTCATAAGAACTGTTGGTGCGATTAATCACTTAATTGTGAGTGTGATAGTATATTTGCGTTATATAATTAAATATGTATGTTATGTTGTACCTCATCTCTTAGGACTACGACTGAGAGTTTTGTCTCTCATTTGGGTTAGCGGTCAAGATATACATTATTGTGTAAAGTGTTTATATATAGTAGTTTGGTTTTTATGGATGATATTTCACTCATATGCTCTTGTGACATTTGATGAGTGATTGGACTGTTATTTGTTATGGGTAATGCTTTGGGTGCATGGTTTTGACCAACATTGATTTACTTAGAAATTTGCATTCCACTTGTGATACTCTATTGCCCGACCCTTGTGTTATTCGTATAATACTCTGGTTAGTCCGAGAGTTTCAAATTCAGGGACAAATATCCAGTTTGTTGAGACAATGGCTAGGCTAATAGTTGATTAGTGTATCATTGTCTATTATTGTAGCCTCATATATATTCATGATGTTGGGATGTATGTATTAGATTTATACATTGTATATTCTTAAGATAATGCTGTAATGATGAATCTATGTTTTCTATAGTTTATTTTATATTAAGTATTGTTCTATCCTAGAAACACACATGTTTGTTGCTTTGTGCCGATATTGTGTACGTATATGTGAATTGTTTATGATTTTTGAAATATGTACCAGTGTTAACTCAATTGACTATTCATGTGTGTAAGCCCAATACTGCCTCATTCTTCGTATTATTAGATAGTATAACACTATAATGCTCTTAAGTAGTATGGGCATAGAGGTGGGGTGTTACAAAATGCACTGAGATTTCAAAGAGAAGCATCCCTATTTGTAGGCTTTACAGTTTGATAAAATTTTACCCTATGTAAGGCAGATATGGGAAAGCAGCCCGAAGCTGAGGCAGACGCGGTGAAACAAACTTCTCACCACATCTAGAAGAAGTAGGAACAAAAACAGTAATTATGTCATGAGGGGATGGGATTTTCGGTGCCACAGCAGTCTGAACTTCGGTGTAGGGAGGAGTAATCGGTGATGTAGTCCCATGGCGATCGTGGAAGTCTTTGTGGTGTTTGTATGTTTCACCAAAGGCATCACCTTCACCATTCCTCCTTCTCTTCCCCCTCTCACAATCTCTCCCCAAACAGTAGGCATCATCTTTTCTTCTCTTCCTTCTTTCCTCATTAGTCTCATGATAAGAACGCTGAGTTGAATCTAGAGTCTGATCCCTATAAGAACTAGAGTGTTGACGTAATTGACAGCATAGTCTACAACCTATAGAACCTGAAATGAAAAGAAGAATAGAGATAACGTTTGAACTTTGAAATTTTATTCAATGAAAAAATGTGCATTCGTGATCCTAAAGTAGAGTATGTAGTTGCAATGACACCCTACATAATCTACCAACCGTATTGCCATAATTTCAGAGCCGGAGTCTCTCTACCTTCGCTGATGAAAGAGCTCAAAGATAGGTTGATATCCAAGCCAACCTTGCCTATCATCTCACTAAGTGTTATGCCTCAAAATTCACTCAAGTTAATAGAGACGTTTTTCTCAGTGGACGTGAGTGTGTCTATTGGGGTTTCCGTAACTGAACTTCGGGTTGATTATGAAGTTTCAATAAATAGCTTTTTTGAAGGAGGAGAGGAAACTTGGGAGTTAATTCTTCGGTAAGCAGTAGCTCCGAAAAAGGTACCAAAAAATAATTTTGGTGGCGCATGAAAAAGGCCATCATATCTTACGGTGGCGTTTAGGGAACATCGTTAAAAAACATGCAGCTAAAAATCCAAGGTATTCGGGCATTTAGTAAACGCCACTATTAATGCTATAAAAATCTTTATTGTAACATTTGAAAACGCTATTAAAAATTTCTATCCAATAGAAAAATACTTCACTAGCATTTTTTATTTGCTACCATATATATTTTGATAGCGTTTAATAGACGCTACTAAAAATTATTGATCTTTTGTGCAGGTTTCCCTCGCTGTGGTGGCTCGTTCAGCTTCCAATTCATTTTTTTCACAATATGTATATCTCTACTATTAATAAAGAGAATTCAATGAATAAATTTTCTCGGTTGTTTTTGAAATTCCAAAAATGCCCTCATACATTAAATGAATCTCACTATAGTTTTGCAACCTTAACCACCATCCTTCAACGGAATTTAGCTATCAGTTTGCCATCAACACCATCAACAAATTTGCTTAAAATAAAAGTGTTGTGACCATCGAAGCTTTTGCAATTATAGCACATATCCATCCATTAAATTATTTTTTTAAATAAAAATTAAATAACTCCAACTATTAGATGCACATATGTGTGTATTGTACGAGTTATGTATAGTAATAATTAACATATTTTAGTATAAAACTAGTAGTCACTCATATAATTATAACATTCAAATTGAAAAACATGTTAATCACATAATGAAATACGAACACATATACCTTGGAACACATATTTTA
This sequence comes from Allium cepa, assembly GCA_030765085.1. Classification (NCBI taxonomy): domain Eukaryota; kingdom Viridiplantae; phylum Streptophyta; class Magnoliopsida; order Asparagales; family Amaryllidaceae; genus Allium; species Allium cepa. The sequence continues at coordinate 391,965,467 of CM060935.1, forward strand.
AACGAAATAACCATGTTTACATAAAATCCATAGTCAAATTACGAATCATCGTGTGCTTAAAGAGAGAGACCAGACTCTTCATCCTCTTACAAAATAACCACGTTTACATAAAAGAAGAATGAAAGTCATGTACTTCAGTTGTTAGCTTGTAACTAACCTGTGGCTGAAATAACTGGTAATTAAAAAGCCTGCATAGATAAAATATTGATATGAATTCCAGGTACAAAATAAGGCATCACAATTAATACATATTTATCATGGAACTTTTAAAAAGACTGTCAAACTCGTAATCAAGATTACTCATTCCCTGCAATTGATTTGGAATCTACCCAGCAAAATGGTTCTCCGCATCATTCCCAGAAATAAATTAGAACATTATTACAAATAATAAATGATATTATTTAACATATTATATGAAATGAGAAGCAAAATTAAAATGTTACACTTATAAATTTGAAAGAGAGTGGTCTGCAAGGACATCTATCGTGCTAGTAAACTGATTATTTTGCATGTATCTGAATCAAATTGAAACAACTCTCGCTTATAATTTGATTTTAAAACATTCAAAGAAGAAACCAACAGTTTGCCCAAACCACCATATCAATCATATATAATTACATTTAATTCACTTGTCACTAACATATCATTCTCATATGAACCATCATCCAACCCGTCTAAATTAACATCTTCTTCAACAATAGGAACATAAATTTAATATAAATGTCACATTTGGAATTACATTACAACCCAAATCTGATATTGCCTCAGCCTCGACATAAATTCTCATATGCCTCAGCCTTGACATTACTGCCCAAATTTGATACTACTCAAATGTAATACAAATGCCACTAATTTAACTAAAGTAAACATAAATTTAGTTAATTTTATAAAACTTGGTTAATTTTAACAATACTTAGCCAATTTTTATCAACTTCGTTAACGTAGTTAATTTATTATTATTATTATTATTATCAAAATTCAATTAACTTATATATCATTATTATTATAAACTTGATTAATTTTTAAAACTTAATTAATTCATCGTTATCGTTTATAAAACTTTGTTAAATTAATTATGTTATATTGTTTATAAAATTAAGTTAACTTAAACTTAGTTAATTTATAAAACTTTTTTAATTTTAATAAAGTTTAGTTTATTTTTATTAACTTAGTCAATTTATTATTATTGTTATTATTTATAAAATTTAGTAAACTTTATTAATTTATTATTGTTGTAATTATTACTAAAACTCAGTTAACTTAAGTTTATTATCATTATTATAAATTAGATAATTTTTACAAACTTAATTAATTCATAATCATCATTATTTATAAAATTTTATTAAATTAGTTATATTTTATTTATTAAATTTAGTTAATTTAAACTTAGTTAATTTTATAAAACTTGTTTAATTTTAACAAAACTGAGTTGATTTTTATTAACTAAATTAACTTAGTTAATTTGTTATTGTTGTTATATTTTTTTTTTTTATATCATAGGGAACCTTAAGATCATGGTATTCATTGATACTCTCTTAAGTAAACCACACGCCGTGTGTCTACCCCGCTTTTATTTATTCGTCGCACACGGATGCGTAACGTTGAAACTCCCACTGATGGTTAGGCGCTGGGATTCGAACCTGTCCGGACGCAGTCCTTTGGTTCCCATCTCCCAACCTCCTAACCAACCGAGCTACGATTCTATTATTAGTATTTATAGAACCCAGTTAACTTAGTTAATTTATTATTATTATTATTAAAACTCAGTTAACTTATAATTATTTTTTCTGAGAAATATGCGATCCTCTAGAATTGAGAGTACACATGTAAATATGTATATATCATTGAAGACAAGGTGCTGCCAACATGCTTGATAGGTAGCTAATCATAATACAAATAGCAAAGTAATGAACTCAAGTACCCCTAAAATGAGCTTCGGTAAGGCCACCTCCCATTACACCCCAATATCGATCCCCAGCAATGCCACCGCTCGGTGGTGAGGTGTTAGAAGTACCTAAAAAACTATGAAGTAACTCAGCGCCAATGATATTAGAAGATAGCTCCATCTGAAAAGGAAACGCCACGCTCTAGACTCGGAAGAACTAGAGATGCGAATGATCTAAAATGAAAAAATCCACTCTGTAGACTTGAAAGAACTGTAGAGAGCGCCTCGCTGTAAAGGATAATCATCTAGAAAGCAAAATGCCACACTGAAGATGTAGAAGAACTGAGAAGAACTCCTCCCTGCAAACAGCAATCCTACCATTAGCAATCCCATGAACCTGCAAAAAAAATCTAACACCATATCTGGCCAAAACTTGTATCCGTAAAAGGAACTAAAGAAAATTATAAGAATAATTCACCTATATGTATATAAAAGAAATTTTATACCCATATCTGTAAAAATTAATTTATAATTATTATTATAAACTTAGTTAATCTTTATAAACTTAATTATTTCATCATCATCATCATCATTATTAATAAAACTTTGTTAAATTTGTTATATTATTATTATTTATAAAATTTAAAATTAACTTAAGCTTAGTTAATTTTATAAAACTTGTTTAACTTTAAGAAAACTTAGTTAATTTTTATTAACTTGGTTAACTTAGTTAATTATTATTTTATTATTATTCATAAAAACTTAGTTAACTTAGTTATATTACTATTACCATTACCATTATTATTATTTATTAAACTCAGTTAACTTAGTTATAATAGTATCATAAATGTTTGAACAATTACGGATAAAACAATATAAATGATGAGTGTTGCTAATAGATATTATCGATGCTTTAATCCATAGTGAGGAAGCAGTAAAATCAATCTCAAACCCAACAAGTAATGATTAAAACATATTTTCACCTTTATTATATTTTTTAAAAACACAGACTTCAAGGTACCTCTTATCAAAATTAATATTACGACGATCGATAATATTATATGTCCCATGTAATGTGCATATAAATGTTTGAATATCTGGACTACAATACAAGAAAATATTTTTAACTTCAAATTTTTGATATATACTTATAGGTTTGAATCGACTATATACTAAGATATCAAGAAATACTAACCAAATGGCATAAAAAGCTGATAATACATATAAAGCACAATAGATAAAATTGGTGTGGTGGTGGATGGCATACCAAAGGTGGTGGCAGATTTGGTAGAGATGGTTGTCCTTGTGGGATTGAACTACCATTGCTACTTTCATGAACTGTTTACCGTTTTTGTAACAAGACACAAAAGTGATTAATGTATAAGAAAAACATATAAAAATTTATTAAATATACATGAAATATGAGTTTTTAAAAATGTTTTTGAGACACATAAGCTTGCAAAACTGTCAAAACACCAAGGTAACCAATCTGAATATACAAACTCCCACTAAACAATAAAAAGGCATACCTGAAATCATCAAAACAATAAGATTACTTAATCTGGTAAAAAATGGAAAGACGTTCTTTTAAATTTATGAAACTAGTAATAAAATGTGTGAATAGTATAGAAAACTGAGAAATAAATTGACCCAATAAATATATGATCAGAACATTTCTCACCCAGTAAATATTTTGCACATCTTCCATTGCTGTAATACTATAATATACATTATCATCAAAGTTTAGTATACTCTGTACATATTTATACAACAATAGTATGGTTTATGCAACATGAACAATTTGATGAAAGTAGAATACAAATGAATATAAACAAACCTACTCTACTCATCTGCAAAAAAAATTCTAAACGAATATAAACAAAAACAAAATCAAACCCAAGCATGCTCGATAAGCTTAGCAGCTTTAACTAGTTCTCCCTCAGTTGCTAATGAACCCATTTTGTTTTTGAGATTGATTATAGCATCATTATGGTAACCTGCAATTGAGCTAGGCTTGAAATAGCATCAACTAGTCATTTAATTATTTTAAGTTAGAAACACAAATAAATATATTTGATTTTATGATAATAAACCACAAAGAATCTATGCTATCATAACTTTGACTTTATAGCAATATCATAATGCATTAACTTGGAAATTATTTTAAATTACAAATTTATATCTTACTTTTTAATGAATTGATAACTGAAAGAGCTTCAAGAAATATTTGTAAATAAATCATAGGAACTGATTTACTCTCACCGTTTTTTATATATTCTAGACTAATAAGTTGATCTTTTCCAAATTTTAAGGAATATATACTATGCTATATCCTCATATTACCTATAAATATCATCTAACCCATGCTCCATGCACATAGGCTTCATGTAGTGCTTCTTGTCCCACAATTATCAACATTAGTGGTTTTCTTCATGTCTTACTACACATCATCCATCCCACACTGAAGCACAATAGTTATGCAATGTTAATCTAATCCAAACTTGCAGCATATTAGTTTAACACTGAAGCACATTAACCCCACACTTCAATCAGAACAAGCGCTATTGTTGACCGAACTAAAAATCTTCAAATAGACCAACCTAGGCTTCACGCGGTAAAGACAGAGCACATAACCAAGCTCGAACACTTCTACACTAGAGGAACACTTAAAACTATATGTCATTACTTATGACTCATACATTTTCAATATTTGGATGATCTATTCTATAAAAAATGGTCCACGAATTCAAACTATAGATCATCACATCAATTTCACTCATCAATCCTTGTCTATTTTTTCATAATATAATAATTTTGAATATAACTATTAAGCGATTTTTTTTTAGACAAACATCCAATATAACTCCAAATACTAACAAAAAAGATCATATACCACCCTTTACATTATGAATCTCAAGAAGAACAAAATTAATTATTAAAAATATTTAAGGAATAATTATATTTAAGGTTGATATGGTAATAGTTAATTAACTCTTCAATAATGTGAATAATTCAATAAGCATGAAATACAGATAACTGGACAATGTAGTCATACTCTATTTAGATCAGGGTTTTAATAGCATCATTAACTTCCATGAACTTCTGTAAATATACATGAAAAGCATTTGGAGAAAGAATTAATAATGGAAAAAAAATCACATACTAAAGTATTCTGCAAGATTTTGTATCAACTTCACTAGTTTTGAGCTTGGGATATCACGAGACAAGCTCTGATCGATTAATATTTTCACTTGCCTAAAAGTTTCATTCTTGCGTAGATACCATTGCTTGTAATCAAAATGGTAAACTATCATGATAAACAAAAAATACGTCGATGATACATTTTGGTCAACTTCATTATGAATAATCAGTGGCTTGTTTTTATCTAGATTATTAGGAAAAAATAAATAGATGATATGTTTTGGTTGTGACAACTTGGTTTTGGCTGTGACAACTTGGTTTTGGTTGTGACTAAAATCCTTACTCTAAGTCAAATCCCTTTTTGAGTCAAATCTTTGTAGCGCTACACTGTAGAAACCATGTTTGCAAAAAATCTACGTAACCCAAATAATCGAATCATAAAATAGTCGAATAATATAATTTACAATAAGAGAAAGAGAAGATGACAAGAGAAAACAAATAAACTCATGTTGTCTACCTTGAATTTCACTTATACCTCGTCAAGTCATTCATAAGTACACTTACCATCTCTACTTCCAAAATATAAGCCAAATTTTAAAAGTTCAAACAAGTGAAGGTAATAAATAACTCGATAAGGGAAGTGTAAACCAAAAGAAAAAAGGGGCACACATATGCAGTTATCGAATAAGGTATAAGTGCTCACCTTCCGCTTCATAAGCTTCTGCTCTCCGTTTTGCTTTGTTTGATGATATTACTTCTCCATAATACTCAACAATCAATTGTCTAGCCTAACTCATAAAACTGAGTTTAAAAAAGTTATAATAATACTTCTAAGAGTTTTAATAATACTTCTATATGTTTAATAAATGATATCAGCACCATCATTTAGGTTCAAGTGCAAGCATCTCTTCCGAGCAACAATGTGGAATCTCATGCGACATTTTAGCTATGGCACATACTCCAATTATTCAATAACACAGCCCAGTAAATGGCGATGCGAGACCATGCACTTTGACAAGATGTGAGTAACATCATTAAGATCTCAATTGCAATCTTCTGACCATAACTACATCTCCGTCATAGCAGCTTCTAATCTATAACAGCCTCAAGGTTCATGCAACTTTAGATCCAATGATTGAAGACGAAGTGTAATGACATGGCAACTTCCTCGAAAATCCATATTGGAAGCAATGGCAGCATGGAGAAGCAGGGCATGAGTTTTTCAAGGTGGGAGGGGTGCGTTTTTGATATTTGTGGAGATTGCAAATTTTTATGGTTAGGGGAAAACAAGATTAAAATGGAAGAATGCATGAAAAAGGATATAGGGAGATTGCGAATTTCTTTTGGTTTTATTTATTAAGTAAATAGAATAACACAAAGAGGATAAAGAAAAAAAGTAACAAAGTGCTTGTGTAATGCAAATTTTTTGACCCAAAATATTGGTGGGACGGGCGTAAACATTTTTGCAGCTTTAGAGGATTTTTTTTATTAACTAAAGCAATATTAGTTACACTTAGGAAACCCTATTGATATTTTCTACTGAAACCAGATTTTTTTATAGTGTACACGAGGATCATGACTAATCTTTGGCGATTCACTACATGACTCATCTCCGTCTTTAGTGGAATGAAAATCACTGTCATCATCCTCGGTAGCCTTTTTCTCCACCGCGACTATCAGTAGTTTCCCTTCTCTCCATTGGATCGGCTCATCGTCCATTGGGATCGGGGACATCCTATATGTTTCATCCCTATCCCTTAGAATATCTTCTCTAGAAGGAAAATCTACATCGACTTTGGAAGCTTCTTTTGATTGAACTCCAACCGGCTACATCTCCATGAGCATTCTCATCGGAGCTATGTGTTAGGGAAATAGAACAGGTGTTTTTTCTGGAGCTAATTTATGCTGAAGAATCTGTATCGGTAGATCTACCTAAGTAAAGTAGCCCATGTTCCCGCAAGTTGCCCTCTGTCAGAAGGAATTTGATAGTTTACCGGTTCTTTTCCATGGCCTTCAAATCCTCAAGCATCTTCTTATGCTCTTCCCTACGGATACTTGTCGACAAAACTGCAAAGGGACACATAATAAGATAGAAACTTGGAAACTCTAGCACGATATAGAAAAAAGAGGAAAGGTCTTATTCCTGGTAAGCCACGGGCGATTGAATCCTTTTGGGCAATGCATGAATAAATACTTGTTTCATGAAGGAAGAACACTTATCATGCAATCACTTGATGACCTTGTAATCTCTCCAGGCCTCTATAATCACATAAAACGGGCAATTCTACGTTCTTTTGAATAGTAGAAGGTATTTCAGCTTGCTAAACGTTGGAGGCTATGTGAATCCATCCGTAAAAAGGACATATAATGAACTCTATAATGCATATCCATTTGGCTAGACCTAGAATGGAGTATGCCTGATATCGTGCAAGAAATGACTCAAGAATGGGTTAAATGGTGTGATGACACTACCAATACACATGTAGTGATTGCAATATGTATATAACAACCCCCACTTGGATGCCCAAAACTAATGGCTATGGATGCTGTAATCATCCATAATTATTAATCCTCGACGATCAAATATGTTAACGTTAGATATATTGATATAACAGAAACATATGGATATAGAAATATTTCAAAATTATTAAACAACTTTCTCATTCCATTTCAAATTATTTCAAATTCATTACATAATCCCACATTCAAGAACCACATTCAGAGAAAATACAATTATTGCAACATATGCCAAAAGCGACATATGAAGATCCCCCTTGGATAATCAGAGTATATATAAGGAATTAAACAACTTTGCCTTTATAGAACAAACACAATGGAATCAACATAGAAAAGAACTCTTATTATCTAGCTTGCCTCCTACATGTCTCCAAAAGCTTATTTATCTAAAGAGGTACCGGAAAACCTCAACTTTCAAACAACTCAAAATCAATTGAGCACCCAAGAGTTTAAGGGTAAAACATAAACTTCGAGTCAGATATAAAGCCTAATATGAATAATAATCTACCATCTCAAACCATTTAGGTATCTAGTGAGACCATGCCGCTTAGCGATGTGGGTTTTCCCTTCATTAGTATCCTCCAAAAATATATAATAACATATGTTGTGCTCCTGCATCCACAAGGGTTAAAAACATAACAAATCAAAATATTATGATGATATGCAAACAAGTAAATCAATTTTGTATTTTACATCGCCATTCATTTTGACTATCCGTCTCAGTTATAGTTTCTAGGGTCACTATTAACCTAATAGTTTTCATGGGCCGAGTAATAACTTGTTTAAAGCTTATGGACTCCCTGTCTGGTCTCATAGTCACGGGATCACTTGGAAGCTATTTGTGACGACCCGAACTCGATGCCCAACAAACGACATTGAATCCGGATCGCCGACGCTTGCAACAACATTAGATGAAAATCAACACGGCGGAAACAAATAGATGATTGCATTGATATACAATAAAAATACAAATGTGAGATACATTATGATATAACATATCTAACACCATCAAAGAACGTACAACACAACACCACCGTGGAAAAACATCTCAATCATGAGCAAAGTCTTCAAGAGAATCCTACACTACAACTCCAAACCAAAACTCCAAAGCCAAAGCTCTTAAATTCAAGCTCGATCCACCATTATCAAGTTGAACTTGTAGCAAATGCGATCCCGAATGCGATTGCCAAACCAAAACTTCAAAGATGCAAAAATTGAAGAAGATTTCCAAATGCTACCAAACCAAAGACTTCGAATGCTATCGAATCTACACCTATTTATGGATTATCTGAAAAACCAAACTCTAGACTACCCATGTGGAAAATTATGGGCACCCAGAGTTTAGGAAGGGAACAATAAACTCCGGGTCAGTCATGGGACTGGTATGATCAAAAAAAAACATTTATGTTTAAAACAAACAACAAAAGAATTTAAAACATTTAAATCCTCAATGCTTTTTGGAAAATGAAACTACCACAAGGCCTCCTGCCATACACACCATGCAAATGCAGAATTGGAGGAGATTTCTCCTTAAGATAGCCAAAAATGCTTTATACGCGAAAACCCTTTTGGTATTATTATTAGTTCATAGTACAGAAAACATTTCAAAAGTATAATATTAATCTTAACCAGCATAGACATTTCTAACTATGCCTACTATAGCTACAATCTAAACAGTGGTGACCACTATAAGTAAATGGTAGGTTATACAACTAAAACCGTACAAGGCGCATATTGGAAGTTGGATTTACAAAAAATGGTCAGGCCAAGGAACTTCCCATTGCCACATGGGTACGCCTCTAGACGGACACCCCGAGAACCTACCCGGCTCTGTGCCCACACAAGGCCGGTTTCCTCCCTGCCCGGGAGTAATACCTAAAGATATGCCACCCTCGATCGTTTGCGACCTTTATCCAAGGATCCAAACCGCAAAGAAACATCACACAGTAATAAAATATAGTGTCCACATGAGTTAAGTATCTGGGCTTCATACCATGATACCACCCTTTTCCAGAAGGAATGGACATACCATAGAGGCGCGACCCCTGTAACCTTGCCACATCTTTCCTGTTTCGACCATTTCCGGGGGTGTGAGGTCCTGATGCAGTCTCGTCCACAAAGCCACGCTTTTTCACAAAGCCATGCTTCGATCAACAAATGATCAGCGGCACTTCGTATGCCACATTACCAAATTGGAAATGCATCACTAGTAACCATCAACTACATAACCTCTGACTCGTACGTCTCGGTGAAGGGTGTCAAGCTAAGAGAATAAATCTCCGCCGCCAAACAGAAATGTATTTGATAGAAACCGATTTTACAACTCAAAGTGTAATGTCATACACACATCCATACAAGTCTTTTCCGGGTTCGAACAGAACCGAAGCGACTTCCAAAGAAGCCCTTGCAATCCGGGTATTCACAATCTCGATCGGACTCCCCGTCGCATATGGAGATCTATATACCGTAGCTACTCAATGCAGAGCCATTCGACGGGTTATCCTCTCGTTCTCGAAAGCACCCGGTCTTCACCACTAGTCTTCAAATGCTATCCATAATGTAACAACCCGCATATTTATCGATTGTATATTTAAATATTTTATTTAAATATTTTATCGTTCGTCGGATTTTAGTTCGAAAACCTACTTTTTGCATACGGTCGAATTAGGACTCGGGACCTCATCCATTGAGTTCAAAATGTCGTTTGCGACCTTTTTTAAGTATAAGCTTCGATATGTTTGGAGAAAGTTGATTTTTGCCACTTTTTTACTTAGGGCTTTGGTTTGGGCTGAACCCATTAACCACTTACTAACTCAGTCCCAACCCCCTCTCCTCTTCATTAACTTCTCATTTCCTAACTCTCTCAAGTTCAAGAGAATAATGGGGGAAAAGATTGGAAATTAGAATTCCTAAGCCCTAGTTCATTTGCAAAATCCAAGCTTTAGCTCCAAATTCAGGAGAACCCATTGGTAAGCCTTCTCTTCGTCTTCCCCAACTCATTCTCTCTTTGATTTCAGAAATTTCCTAAACCTAACTTAGGGAATGTTCTTCTTTTAAGCTTAGGTTCAAGCTTCTAGTGTTGAGATTGAAGTGTGGTTGATCTTCCCTTGTCTTCAAGCTTCTCGTTCATTGATTTGGGTTTAAAGGTGAGATTTTTATCTCACATCTTAGCCTATATTTATCATCGATTGTAAGGTATGAATTCCTAACACTTATTCGTGTGCATTTGCTTTTGGTTTGGATTGATTTGGTGAATATTCCAATTTTTGTTGTTTTAGGTTCAAATCTTTAAAAATCCTAACTTTGATGTTTGAATGTGTTTTGGTTATGCATCGAAGAGCTTATAGGGCCGGGTAGTCGATTGGCATAAACCCTTAGCGCCGTTGCTCGAGCGAATGCAATTTTGTCGAGGTTGGACCTCATTTGGATGGGCTGGGAAGAGACTGGCAATCGGTCCGGTCAACCCAGCTCTGCTGCCAGCCGACCGACCTGCTTCCAAGTGCATAAGTACTTCTCTGTTTATGGTCCGGTCGACCAACTACAGGGTACGGCCGACCAACCTGCTTCCCGAGGAATTTTGAGAACAGGGTCCGGTCGACCGAGCTCTGTAGCCGGCCGACCGACGTGATGCAATTTTTCCTATTTCGCCTAATTGTTTGAATTTCCAACTTTAATCGATTCGTATCATTATCTATTTGTTGTTATCATTTATTATGACCATGATGACTCCTTTTTAGGGATTTTTGAATATCCATTTCGATGGATCCTTTATCGATTTCTTTGGATTTTCTTCACGTCTTTGTATGTGAATTTTGTGATTGATTGTTTCTACAATCATGTTTGTGATTTGTCACTTTAAAAATATAAAGGTTTTCTATACTAGTAGTAAATATCAAAACTCTTTCTTCAAATGATTTCAAGACTACTTTATTACAAAGCTCATTTTCTTAAATCGTTTTCCAATCTATTAGTATATACAAGCCTTTACCTCACTCGTATGAGAAATCTAATTAAACGGCTTGGTAAAACAAGTGGTATGAAACGCTTGCGTTTATTTCGTTGGTTAATTCTTGGGCTTGTTCGATTGAATCTCTTGTGACAATTTTCTAGTAGAGATTTACAATTTGTTCGTAAATATTTAAGTTAAGCCAGTGGTTATGGGACATGAAGCTATGCTCATATATTTACTATCTTACTGTAATTGACACTTCTCGGTGATCATGGCGATCATTTTATGGTTTAGACTAGCATTGTGCGATGTCTCTTTGTCCACGTGGAGGACTGTACGTCGTTTTTATTGAGGTTCGGCTCACTAGGACGAGCTTCGGCTCAATGTCCGCAATGGGGGACTATACCCTGTCATGAGGAACTTCGGTTCACCAGGAGGAGCTTCGGCTCAATGTCCGCAATGGGGGACTATACCCTATCAGGAGGAGTTTTGACTCACCAAGTGGAGCTTCGGCTCAATGTCCGCAATGGGGGACTATACCCTGTCAGGAGGAGTTTTGACTCACCAGGAGGAGCTTCGGCTCAATGTCCGCAATGGGGGACTATACCCTGTTAGGAGGAGTTTTGACTCACCAGGAGGAGCTTCGTCTCAATGTCCGCAATGAGGGACTATACCCTGTCAGGAGGAGCTCTGGCTCATTTTTATGGATTGGCCATCCTTTCCTTGTGATTTCTTGGTTTCTAATTATTGATTTCTGGAATTTATGCTTCACCTATTTCTTGTAATTTCTATTGATAAGCTTTATCAATTTTTGTGCCTTGGTGAATTCGTGTGTCATTGACATATTGTGAATACAAGTTTTGGGTATGATACCCTTTTTGGATCTTTGAGAAGATTCTTGTGATATTGATTAATCTCGTGTTGATTTTCAATTACATACTTATTGTAGTATGCCATCATGGTTATCATATGTTTATGCCATATTTCTTATTATATATCATGTCATCTGATATTTATAGTTAGACTGATCCGTTTATTATTTTCTTATTAAATAATACTCGGGTCAGACTGAGATTTTACAGGTGCTTCTGCTTGCCACCTTATCGGACCATCATATGATCTTTTGGCTATCTACTTTAGTTTGGTAGTTTTTGTTGTATACATCTAAGTTATTGACTCCTTGATATATACGTATTCTTTTGTCTAGCACTTGTATCTATTCTTTTGTGACATTGTGGATCTTGTTAGACCACTACTCTGATATACACTTTAATGTGTAATATTCATATCTATTTCCGCCTTTGTGATATGAATTGCCTGTGACTGATTTATGTTATGTTTATTTCTATATTTGTTTCCGAAGATATTATAGCCACTTTGTAGTAGCCTTGAGTTTGCATCTGTGTGTCGGATTTCCTCTTGAGGTAAAATGCATGCTATATTTTATCTGACATATCGGTGCTCGCGCAAAGCAATTACACGGATGGTCGCTCCTTAATAGCCTTATTCTCCGTGCTAGTTGACAGCATTACACCGTAGTGTTCTTGGCTAGCGTGGGTATAGAGGTTGGGCGTCACAGCTTGGTATCAGAGCCAAACTTTAGAACAATACGAAATATTGTAACAAGGATCATCGTCCTAAGTCCATCTTGGGAGTCGTGCTTTAGGATTTAATTCGAGTCTTCGTACCGATTCATCCTATTTTCCTTATGATTCCTTGTTTTATCTATCAAGATTGCTTGACATTTATTTTGAGAATAACTTTTCTCCTTCTTTCTTTTCTAAAGGAAGGGAAATGGTTAGTTCTAGTAGTCCTAGCGCTGGTCAATCCAGTAGACCTTCTCTGGATGACGCATTCATGACTGCCCAACAACTTTTGGATCTTGTAAAGAATCAAGAGTTTATCTGTGCTTTAAGTAAGAACCCCGAAATGGTTCTACCTTTGAAACTTGAAGTTTCTTTCAATCAGCCTGTGGATGTTACTCTTCTTCATGGAGAGGTTGATAAAGGAAGTGTTTGTGATATTGGGACTTCCAAGAAGAGGCATATTAAGTTCAAGAGCGTTAATCCCAATAAGAGAGTGAAGCAAACTACTTTTGTAGCAGAGACTCCAATCCCTTATCGTGGAGGATGCTACAATTGTAATTCTAAGGACCACTATGCAAAGGAGTGTCCGGAGCCACTCTTTTGTCGCTATTGCAGAATTACAGGTCATCATATTTCTGTCTGCCCCATACTTCAAAGCAAGAAGAATGTGGAACAAGAAACTTCGGTAGCCAAGAATCCTACCCCAAGTCGTAAACAATGCTACAATTGTGGTTCCACGGACCATTATGTAATTAAGTGCCCGAAACCCCTCTATTGCCGCTATTGCAAAGGCTCGAGTCATTACTTATCTACATGTCCCAAACTCCCTAGCAAGAGGGAGGGAAAGTTGAAAGTCGTGCAAGCCCCTTGTGACACTTCTCTTGGTCAAGGTATTTCTCATTCAATCCTTGATGACATTTGCTTTGTGATTATCTTTTTCGTGTTCTTTTTGATATGGGTTCCACCTCACTATTTTATATCAAAAGAACTTGTTGATTCTTTCCCACTAAACAATTTTGGGCTTGATGTCTTCCTTGAGAATTGCGAATCTGGATGGTAGATCCGCAACACTCAATTTGCTTTCTATGGATGTCGAAATTATTTTATGTGATTTTTCTTTCCGAGCCGATAATTTTTTTACTTAGGCTTCAGAATTGATTTTTGTAAGGATTGGCTTAATCGTTGTGAAGCCCATATCCTATTTTTCCGTGTGGACTATTCATCTTCGACATTTTCTATCTGTTAAGCAGATTTCTATTTTTTCTTGTGATACCGATTTCAAATTTTTGAAGACATCATTTTATTCTTTAAGCCCTCAAGATGAGAAAAGTGTTATTTCTCTTATCTAAATAATTTGTGAAAGTTTTTCGGTATTTTTGAGTTTGTCTTAGGATTATCACCTAAGAAATCTTTTGTGTGGTGTTAAGGTCTTTCAGCTCGACCTTGCCACCGATTTTCATTTTGGCTACGAGTTGTGTGAGTTAGCATTCCGCTTACGCACTCGTTATGATTCCTAGGAATGACTTATTATGTCATTCAGTTTGTCCATCTTGTTTCCTCCACTTTATGAATCGAGTATTCTATGAATATCTCGATGACTTCATTTTCATATTTATTGATTTTGGATGAAAATAGAAATTTAAAATCTTTGCAAATCTTTTTCATAAAATTTATTTATAAGTATAGTTGGATTTTGTTCTTACACGAGCAAAGAATATTCCTAAAGGTTTTTAAGAAACATGTTTATCACATAGAAGATGATTTTGCGATTGTGTTGCCCGTTGAGTGCTTTAAGAATTCTGGTCGATGCGCTTGATCAACGTTATCGATAAGAATCTCCTAAACGCTTTGATGAGACAATCTGTGACGACCCGAAATTTTCGAAGCCGAAAATTCCAGATAGTTACGAAAAAGAAGAATGATGTAGAAGAAGAAGAAGAAGAACAAAAACATCAACATCTCACATTCGCAGCGGATAAAATATAATAATAAATAACAGTTTACAAAAGAACTCTATATCTGTCGATTACATTTTAATTTACATCAGAGTTTTTCACATACATTTCAGACACTGAATATATACAATTATCATGTCTCAGATTAATAATAATATAAAACAGCGGAAATACTCTATACGTTGTAGCCATCCAGCTCGCCTCCTGAGCTCCAGAACGTACCTACCTGAAAATCTGTAATACTCGGTCTAACCCGAGCATTACATCAAAGTAACACCCGAGTCAGGCTGGAAACCAGTGTGAGAAAACCCAACTAACAAAGAATACCAAGCAATCAACTTATATAAACCCGGGTAACTTATATCATTTTAACCAATTCACAGTTTGCTATAGACAACACTTATTTCACATATCAATTTCTAAGTACCAAGCCTATATAAAATAATCTAGTCCATTTATAACTTTTCAATCCATCCTATTGATTTCATAAATCAATTTATAAAAATTCGAAGTTGTTTCGGGTATTTCCCAAATACCCGACCCCGATCTCTTCGAATCTCTTGTTATCCTAACCTAAATTATTCAAATGAAATACCCAACATTTCATATCAGAGATAACAACTCATTCAAGCATCCATCACCATATATCACCCATAAGCAAGCTTAATCGCATACAAGCCAATTCAATTGATTCTAATTGAATTCCAAACCCCAATTATTTAGATTTCTTCATTGATTTATTTCCAAACCAATTAATAAATCAATCCTTCCATATTCATCCATCATAACTAATCACCCAGGATTAATTATCTTCAATTTTGTTCAAGTAATTATCTTTAATTCATTTCACGAAAATAATTAGTCTTAACCCAAAATCAACAAGTAATCTTAATTACCTCAGGAATTAATAAACTATTTTAATTATATTAGTCCATAATTATTTATATTAATTTAACTTCTTATAAGTCACTTATGATGGATTAATTAATCTTAAGTAATCAAATCTTTAATTACATCATTAAGCCTATAAATTATTGATTTTCAATTATATTTTAATTTGTTCTAATCTAAATTAATTACTATGATTCAACCACAATATTTATCACTCTCGATTAATCTCAACCTGTAATTAATTACCCCCTCTATTTACTTCCTTAAATAAATTAATTACACCTTTATTTAACTATCTTAATTACTTCCTTGATTAATTCCACAAAGTATTTATATTTTATTAATTACATTAAATAATTTCCTATCAACCATCAATTTATTTCTCTAAATTAATTAAGCTTAATAAATTAACTTAACCTTCAATTAATTGGTTCAAACACTAAATTTCTAAATTAATCACTCAAATCATCAATTAATTGAATTAATTTGTTATCCACTTAAATTACACTACTAATTTACTTAATCACAAATCATAAGCCCTTAATAAGTTATCTTATTTAATTCTTACTTTAATTAATTACAAGAAATAAATTCTCAAGTACTTCCATTAAGTACTTTATCATTTAAGTAATTGATTAATCTCTAATTACAAATGATTGATCTGTACTAAACTAAATTACCTTATTAATGTAATTAATCAATCTATCCTAATTATCTTGACGGTGAACATTAACCTTTAAAATTTAAAATGACTCAATTACCGTTAGCAAAACCCTTTGAACCTTTAAATTTATTTAAAATAAAACTTAAATATAAATTACAAGTTTAACTTTAACTCGAAACTCAGTCTCAACTTTTTCTTTTAAATGAAAAGACAGAACAAATAGGATTCCATTACAATCCTGAGTAACCATTTATCTGAGGCATCACTACTGTTCTTCGAGTCAAAATCCTACTGCCTCGAGTAAAACTACCCATACTTCAAGTCAATTAGATGCACCCAGTAAATTATCCAAGTTTAAAGCTTTTAAAGTAAAATAGAATAACATAAACTAAAAAACTAATTGGATTTCTCACCATGAATTTTGAAATATCAGAACGTCATCAAAACTGTCAAACCCTATCACCCAATCGCACTCAGACACCATCATCCAAATCGCGAGCCCCTGCATCTCCTCGTCGCCTCCATCGCGCGCGCGTGGCTCGAGATCCAGTCGCGACCCACCTGGAACCGCCGCAACCCCCACCTTCCTTGGCCCTCACGATTTACCTCGGCCTCGATTCAAGACATAGGGGCAGGAGCTTCAATCGCCAAGTTGAATTCGAAAAGAGGGAGGAGAGAAGGCGCGACGACCCCTCTCGGCCTCCTGATTTTTTTTTTCTTTTTTTTTTGCGATCAGCCGTTCACAAATGAAGAGGGGAACGGAAATGAGGGTTATAAGTGGGAACGATGTCGTATAGAGCAAGCTGAGATGTTGATTTAACAGGATAAAATATTTAATTACAAATATCTCACTTTACCCCGCTCGAAACTTCGAACCACCATCGCGACGTGCCGCTAGGCTATTATAAGGTTTTACCTGCGTTCTGGTCACAATGGAATGTGTTTCAGAGGGTAATTTGAAAGTATGCGCGAGTTACGGAATTAAACGATCAATTTAAAATTAAATTAATTAAAATAGTTTGAAGCGTTTTGATCTGCCACGGTCAAACGACAACTCCGATTGTTTTGAAAATTGAAATCCGATAATAATTAACTATTACGGATCCAATGAAACTAGTTTCGTCAAATTCCGAGACTGTGCCTCGGAAGGCTATTTTTAAATTCAATTTAAACGATATATTATTAAAATTGAACAAATTACCTTTAAATTAAATTTCAACCATTCTATTATCTTCAGTATCCTCATTATAGATTTTATAAGCCTTCAAGTTATTTGAAACAGGCTTAGAATCTCAGATTCAACAATTTACCCAATTTCAACTATAAAATTCAATATTTAAGTTATACAATTAAATGATTTCATTATCAAGTAAATATTGATATCTTAAATTCAAATTAAAATTAACTTTTAAATATTTAAAACCAATTAACTATTCAAATTTACACTGCTAGAAATTCCGGGTCATCACAAAATCAGACACGATATATTGACTTGTAAATTGTAAATTTTTATAGAAATATTTTTACATTGAGATAATTGTGATTTTGAAAGTTTTAGCTTTTCGGGAAAGAAAATTATTTAAAAGAAGTTCTTTCTTTTCGATACTCTTATTCTTGTGATTCCCGTGGTGAACCAAGACTTTTTCTTTTGTACCAATGCTAATCGTATTGGTTTGGATGCCGCTCTCTTGCAAATGAGAACGTGCTATCACTTGTGCTTCTAAATCGTTATAGCTTATCGAAACTAGATATGCCGCTCATGATCTAGTGCTCGCGGCTATTGTTTTTACTTTTAGAGTTTGGCATCATCATTTTTGGAGAAGAAATTTGTTCTCCACCTCGATCATAAATCTTTGGAATATTTATTTTCTCATAAGGAACTTCATGTCAACTCGAGTTCCTGGCATCTTATGATCTTGATATTCTTTTTATTCCCGGAGGGGAAATCGTGTTGCCAATGCGCTTTGTTGTAAGCAACAAGGGGTTGATTCTTTGATGTTGTCTGAATGTTATTATCTTTTTATCAAGTTCATCGGACGTTTTGATATACTTCGTTTTATTGAGCTTTATCTCATTTTTTCCTATGGACTAGCGTCCGATGTTCTTTTATGTTGTTCGGTTCATCGAATGTACTGTTATTATACTACATTGATGTTCCGTCTTATCTGGATCAATGGATGTACCATTATTATACTACATCGTTGTTCCGGTTTATCGGTTCATTGGACGTACCGTTTTTGTACTACGTCGGTGTTCTAAATTATTCGAGTTTCTAGTTTCTCGGGCGTACCGTTTCTGTACTACGTCGTTGCACTGGCTCAATCTTCTGCTATTCTTGATGTTTTCTGCGTCTTTTAACTATGAAAATGCTTTTAGGTTTCCTATTTTTATTCTCGAGCCGGTGTTATTGATGAAATTGAAGTCTCACCAGTTTTGACTTATGAGAAACATTCCATTCGCATCATTACTTCGGAGGTTGAGCGCCTTCGGAATAAAGATGTTCTTCTTGTGAGAGTTCAATGGTTCTCAAATCCTAAGGATTTCTCTTGGGAATCCAGAGAATTCATCGAGCAATCCAGTTCAGGCTTACTCTTTCATGCTCCTTATGGTGAACTTCCTATTTCAAATTTTCTTTTGTGTGATATGCTTCTATGGTTGTTACTTCTTATTTTCTTCTTAAGTATTGCGAGGACGCAATTTCTTTAAGGAGGGGAGTCTGTAACAACCCGCATATTTATCGATTGTATATTAAAATATTTTATTTAAATATTTTATCGTTCCTCGGATTTTAGTCCGAAAACCTACTTTTTGCATACGGTCGAATTAGGACTCGGGACCCCTTCCATTGAGTTCAAAATGCCGTTTGCGACCTTTTCAAGTATAAGCTTCGATATGTTTGGAGAAAGTTGATTTTTGCCACTTTTTCACTTAGGGCTTTGGTTTGGGCTGAACCCATTAACCACTTACTAACTCAGTCCCAACCCCCTCTCCTCTTCATTCACTCCTCATTTCCTAACTCTCTCAAGTTCAAGAGAATAATAGGGTAAAAGATTGGAAATTAAAATTCCTAAGCCCTAGTTCATTTGCAAAATCCAAGCTTTAGCTCCAAATTCAAGGAAACCCATTGGTAAGCCTTCTCTTCATCTTCCCCAACTCATTCTCTCTTTGATTTCAGAAATTTCCTAAACCTAACTTGGGGAATGTTCTTCTTTTAAGCTTAGGTTCAAGCTTCTAGTGTTGAGATTGAAGTGTGGTTGATCTTCCTTTGTCTTCAAGCTTCTCATTCATTGATTTGGGTTTAAAGGTGATATTTTTATCTCACATCTTAGCCTATATTTATCTTCGATTGTTAGGTATGAATTCCTAACACTTATTCGTGTGCATTTGCTTTTGGTTTGGATTGATTTAGTGAATATTCCAATTTTTGGTGTTTTGGGTTCAAATCTTTAAAAATCCTAACTTTGATGTTTGAATGTGTTTTGGTTATGCATCGAAGAGCTTATAGGGCCGGGTAGTCGATTGGCATAAACTCTTAGCGCCATTGCTCGAGCGAATGCAATTTGGTCGAGGTTGGACCTCATTTAGATGGGCTGGGAAGAGATTGGCAACAGGTCCGGTCGACCGAGCTCTGCTGCCGGCCGACCGACCTGCTTCCAAGTGCATAAGCACTTCTCTGTTTATGGTGTGGTCGACCAACTACAGGGTTCGGCCGACCGACCTGCTTCCCGAGGAATTTTGAGAACAGGGTCCGGTCGACCGAGCTCTATAGCCGGCCGACCGACCTGATGCAATTTTGCCTATTTCGCCTAATTGTTTGAATTTCCAACTTTAATCGATTCGTGTTGTTTCCTATTTGTTGTTATCATTTATTATGACCATGATGACTCCTTTTTAGGGATTTTTGAATATCCATTTCGATGGATCCTTTATCGATTTCTTTGGATTTTATTCACGTCTTCGTATGTGAATTTTTGTGATTGATTGTTTCTACAATCATGTTTGTGATTTGTCACTTTAAAAATATAAAGGTTTTCTATACTAGTAGTAAATATCAAAACTCTTTCTTCAAATGATTTCAAGACTACTTTGTTCTTGGAAGTGGTATGAAACGCTTGCGTTTATTTCGTCGGTTAATTCTTGGACTTGTTCGATTGAATCTCTTGTAACAATTTTCTAGTGGAGATTTACAATTTGTTCGTAAATATTTAAGTAAAGCTAGTGGTTATGGGACATGAAGCTAAGCTCATATATTTACTAGCTTACTGTAATTGACACTTCTCGGTGATCATGACGATCATTTTATGGTTTAGACTAGCATTGTGCGATGTCTCTTTGTCCACGTGGAGGACTGTACTTCGTTTTTATTGAGGTTCGGCTCACCAGGAGGAGCTTCGGCTCAATGTCCGCAATGGGGGACTATACCCTGTCATGAGGAACTTCGGTTCACCAGGAGGAGCTTCGGCTCAATGTCCGCAATGGGAAACTATACCCTGTCAGGAGGAGTTTTGACTCACCAGGAGGAGCTTCGGCTCAATGTCCGCAATGGGGGACTATACCCTGTCAGGAGGAGTTTTGACTCACCAGGAGGAGCTTCGGCTCAATGTCCGCAATGGGGGACTATACCCTATTAGGAGGAGTTTTGACTCACCAGGAGGAGCTTCGGCTCAATGTCCGCAATGGGGGACTATACCCTGTCAGGAGGAGCTCTGGCTCATTTTTATGGATTGGCCATCCTTTCCTTGTTATTTATGGTTTTCTAATTATTGATTTCTGGAATTTATACTTCACCTATTTCTTGTGATTTCTATTGATAAGCTTTATCAATTTTTATGCCTTGGTGAATTCGTGTGTCATTTACTTGTTGTGAATACAAGTTTTGGGTATGATACCCTTTTTGGATCTTTGAGAAGATTCTTGTGATATTGATTAATCTCGTATTGATTTTCAATTACATACTTATTGTAGTATGCCATCATGGTTATCATATGTTTATGCCATATTTCTTATTATATATCATGTCATCTGATATTTATAGTTAGACTGATCCGTTTATTATTTTCTTATTAAATAATACTCGGGTCAGACTGAGATTTTACAGGTGCTTCTGCTTGCCACCTTATCGGACCATCATATGATCCTTTGGCTAACTACTTTAGTTTGGTAGTTTTTGTTGTATACATCTAAGTTGTTGACTCCTTGATATATATGTATTCTTTTGTCTAGCACTTGTATCTATTCTTTTGTGACATTGTGGATCTTGTTAGACCACTACTCTGATATACACTTTAATGTGAAATATTCATATCTATTTCCGCCTTTGTGATATGAATTGCCTGTGACTGACTTATGTTATGTTTATTTCTATATTTGTTTCCGAAGATATTATAGCCACTTTGTAGTAGCCTTGAGTTAGCGTCGGTGTGTCGGATTTCCTCTTGAGATAAAATGCATATTATATTTTATCTGACATATCGGTGCTCGCGCAAAGCAATTACACGGATGATCGCTCCTCAACATCCTTATTCTCCGTGCTTGTTGACAGCATTACACCGTAGTGTTCTTGGCTAGCGTGGGTATAGAGGTGGGGCGTCACACATAACGTCGTATCATCATTCGGAATGGGTTACATGACACATGGTCCTCTCCCGGCTAAACCGAATAATGAGCGTAATATTTAAAAACATATGGATATGGGATTTTAGTTAAGTCACAACTTTGAAGCCCAAAAATCTTTCTTTAAATGGTTTAAACAAATTACCATTTTCAAATCTTTAAATGAAAAGATTTACTTCACAAAGTTTGCCTATCTTTCACGAACATTCATTCACAGAATTCAAAACAATTTTCCTCCCGAATTGGATTAACTCATCCAATCTTTAAAACAAAGATTTAATTCATAGCTTTCAAAATCATTTCCAAAGATTCATTTATAACTTGGAAAACCATTTCCATTTCAAACTTGAAATCCTTTTAACACCAAATGGAAATTCTTTCCTTATATGAAAGCTTTTATTATTTGAAAACAAATAGTTTCCATTTCGGAAATATCTGATTTCATTTATATAAGATAAAGCCCTTGGGTTAAATTCAATTTCTCAAAATAATATTTTTAAAATAGTTTAAAACCCATAGAAACACATTTATGACCTGTATAGAATTCAATTACAAATCTTGAATTCAAATTTGAGTCATGCCATTTAAATTTTAAAACTTTATCAAGTTATTCAAAATAACTTATTTTCAAAACAACTTTTCAAAAGCTTTTCACATTTAACCCAATTCCATTTCCAAAATCTTTTGGATTCAAAATTCAAATTTAAAACCATTTCAAATATCTATGAATTAACTAATTTCCTCGTGCAATCCATATTTGTGTGTGTACGGTGTGGTCCAAGGGTTTAACACAATAGTGCAACATCATCCGTCATCACAGATTCAAGCATATCAATAACGATAAGCGGTATAATCCTATAACGCTTATATATATACATAACATCACACATAAATAATATACATTTACCATAGATAAAATAAATTACATTCATCACAACTTGAATTAAAACAATTCATATCACAAGGCATCACACAGTAGAGATATCAAATAATTCACAGCATTCAATAGAATACAGTCATCCATAAGTAAGGTTAATTGATCATCTGATTAATTGAAATCACATTAATCACTAATCCAGGTTAATTATTCGTTCCTTAATTAATTATCTTAATTAATTAAATCTTAATTACTTTTATTAATCCTTAATTAATTAAATATTAATTGTAAATTAATTAACCTTAGTTATTTATTAAATCAATCTTTAATATTAAGTAATTAATTAAGTAATTACTTTTTAAATAATTATATTAACAAATCATTAATTACTTAATAAATTAAAAGATAAATCTTTATTAATCACTTTGATCATCCTTTAAACCTTGTTTATCACCATCCTTATACATTAGTTGCTTTAAAAGGTTAAGATAGCTTGAATAACATTTTATCTTGGTCATCCTTTAAATTAGATTATTTTTTTAATAAAATAATGCATCAAAATCAAATAAATAAAATTTAATTCCTTTTTAAATGACAACTTACATAATTAGTTCAAACTTTAATCAAAATCATCATTTTGAAAAATGCTTTAAAAAGGTTTAAAAGTTTGAATTTGTTTTAAAGCAAAACTATTTTACAGGGCAGACTCAAGACTGCTTCGAGCCTTACCCGAGGATGCTTCCTTCTTACTTCGATTTTTCCCGAAAATCTACTCTTGTGCTTAAGTTTTTTTTCAATTTAAAATTTTCCTAAGTGCTACTCGGCATCCACGTGAATCCACCCAAGATGACTTTGGTATCCAACCCGTGTCAAACGTACAAAATCTCGAGCTCGAACCCGAGACCTATCTTCTTCCTCAAATAAACAAAGTTCCAGATACAATGTCATGGCCGTGCACATGCACAGTTTGCCTGAGCAACAACGATCATTGTCGTAACCTCCCATACATCGCTGGTGATCGCCTCGACAACCCACGTCACTTACCATCATCATCTCAACCATCATTCGAAATCGAACACACCAACACCCCTGAACCCAAAAACCGATCATCAGTTTTCTTCCCTACGCCATCACTTCCGATCACCTGAACCCGAGCCACCAAGCAGAAAACTTTGCCACAAGACCACGAACCCAACCCCCCAGGTCCGATCGTCTGAAACTCTATGGCGACGACGAAAATGACTCACGAGTACAATTTACAAAATACAGGGTTAAAACCCTAAATCGATTCCAATATTCAATCAAGATGAATTATAAAATCATCTAGCATTTTTCTCAAATTCAACCATCAATCCAGCACCTCTAGAAACGATCTCGATACCCAAACATGCGTCGATCACCAGAAATTCATAAAAAACCATATTCTGTTCATCTAGCTAAAACGATCACAATTCGAAACTAAAAACTTTGATTTTTACTTTAAAAATCATTATTCTTGAAATCGTTTTGAATGATATAAACGAATCTCGGATCCATGCAGATTGAAAATTTGATAAAATTTGAATTTATACCGTTTTCTCTTCTTCCAGGCAGCAACCTTCCTTGTTATCTTGAAAACAAATTTTTAAAATTAAGTTTTTATGAATTTGAACATATTTCATTTTGACATTCTTATCTAATAACAACTAGAAGCAGTTTTTAGATTTTTTTTTTCCTTTTGGACAGGTTTTTGGAAACGTGAACTTGCAAACAGGGATAAAATCCCTGTTTATCAACATACATAGTGGACATACATACATTCATACACATAACTGCACTCATTCAAACAAATCTTAAGCACACATTCAAACCACAGATCAAACACTAGAGGTTTCCAAAGGTTTGCTCACATGATTCACTTGAAAGCAGAAATTGGAATTTGAAAACAGAGGTTTGCTTTTGAATTTTTGATTCTGGTCTTTTTACTGTTTGATCTTGCTTTTGAATTTTTGATGCTTTGATCCTTAAGTTTGATTTCATAATTTGATTGATTCCAAGTTGCCATCTGCATGCTTGATTACATCAACCAGTTTTTGACCCAAAACTTGTATGCCCTTTGCTTTCTAATTTTTTTCTTCTTCTTTTTAATCTGGTGATCTTCAGGTTTTGATGGCTGGAATGCTTAATTATAGGCTTTATTTCTTGCCGATTTGCCTTAATAATTTCTAGGCTTTGAAGAATTAAAACTGCTGTTTTGATTTTGGTTTTGTGGAGAGTTTACAGGTTTGTTTTTGTTCTTGTTACAGGCTTGTGAAATTTTGGTTACAGGTTCTTGAATTGTATTGATAACCTGATTTGTTTCTGGTTGAGATGATTTTGTTTTGCTATTGATTTTGATCTTGTTTTCTTTTCTTTTATTTAGTAATTTCATATTTCAAGATTATGAGAAAAGAAATGTAATTAGTTTTTATTTTTCAATATAAAGTTTAATTCATTTTAAACAAAAATTAATGCCACTTGTCCATTTAATTACACTTGTACAATTACTCCTTTTCATGATTTACACTTGTTAAAAATTATAAAAATTATGTTCACTCCTTTTTTTAAATTAATTTAAAATTTATGTTTTAACCCCTTGCGTATATATAATTTCATATCTTAACATATGTTTTTATTCTGTTTACACTTGTTATAACAAATGTTTTCATACACACACACACACACACACACACACATATATATAAGTTCTATTATTTAATAAATGCATTTTCTTTTATAAAATCTTTAGAAAATTGAATTTTAAAATAAATCATACTTTAATATATTACTTACATATGTATAATATAAAATTTAGCCTTTAAACAACATTCAAACTTTTACTATGTGTTAAACACTACAAATAATATTTTAAATATAACTTTATATCATATTTCTTATCTAAATAAATACATTTATTTTATCAATCATTTATAAAATCTTTTAAAGATAAATAGTTTTAAAATTTAACTACACATAAATAAATATTTTAGAGTTTCATAATTAATTATCCTTTGGAAAAATTTATTATATTAAATTCAAAACATCGTTTTTAATTTATAATGCATATTTTGAACAATTAGAAACAAATTCTTTTTAACTTAAAAATAAAATTTCAAATCAAATTTATTTCCAATATATTTATTTTAAATCCAATTTTTATTTATAAAATATTTATCCTTAAATTTTAAACCAAAATTCTATTTAAAATCTAAAATATTTATTTATTCTGGAAATTTTCTAATTAATTCACAAATAATTTCACAATTTAATTCCAGAATTAAATTAATTGTCAAATTAAGCTTGGTTAATTTTCAGGAATGTTACAAATTCCCCCATTAGGAAAATTTCGTCCTCGAAATTTGTTAGGGAGACAACCAAGGACAGATAAAAGATAGAGAAATATCTTTTCAGATCAAACCGAATATCTATTCTGCATTTGGCTTACCAAATCAGAATATCAACAACAGATATGAGAATAAACTCATTCAATATTTCACGAAATACTCGGGTTATCCAGATTTACAAAATATACAAGGGTATTGGTTAGTTCGAAGGAATAACCAACCGCTCGTAGATTTTATCGAAACCCCATGAAACAGACAAAAATAGGTTCGACTGCGATTTCAAATTCAAGATTTAACTCATTTACGATTTGCTAAGGAATAAAACTATGTGTAGTTCCCATGTCGAACAAACTCGAATTTTTTTATTATAAACGAGAAGGTTACCTTCTAAAATTCCTTTTCCTTCATCAGCCTTTGAGGTTGAAGAATCGTCTTTGATTTCATATACACTCGCGTTTTGAGCTTGCTTCAGTGCTAGGCAATCCATGGTCCTATGTCTTGACTTGTGGCAATAATAGCATTCCCTTAATTCATGTTCTGGCTTCATAAATTGCTCCCTCTTTCCTTGCATCTTAGGATTCTTACAATTGTTCAAGTAATGGCCTTTCTCCAAGCAATTGAAACAAGTAACATCTTTCACCTTGTTATTTTGGGTATTCTTCTTTCCTTTACCTTTCCATGGTTTCTTTCTGCCGAACTTCCTTTTTCTCCAATTCAGATTGCTTGTATTTCCATTCTCCACTGGAACTTCCTACTTATCCAGAGTATCGTATCTATAACCCATATCGATCAATTCAGAAAAAGATTCCTTTATGTGAATAGTCATCCTCTCCTGAAACTTCTTGTTCATTCCCCGAATAAAATTTCCATTCTTTTTCAAAAATGTATTCACCAACTCCGGACCAAACCGAGATAATTCGTTGAATTTGTTCAAGTAGTCCTCAAATGATAAACTTCCCCGCTTCAAATCCGTGAACTCCTGGAACATTCTAGAGATACCAACAGATGGCATATATCGCTGTTCGAACACTTCCTTGAAACGACTCCAAGTAAACCTATCCGCCAGCTCATCCACGGTAACTATTTCCCACCAAGCTAAACCCTCTTCCTGGAGTTGCAAGGAAGCTATCAATCACAACTGATCATCTTCCAATTTTAGTCCTTTGAAAATCTTTTCGCACGATCGGATCCAAGCTTGTGCTTCGATAATAGTTTCCTTGCCTGTGAATTGCTGTCCACCAAGTTTAGAAAAGCTTCGTATAAATCAGCCAGATTTGGTTGAGATTGAGTGGAAATATCTGTTGTTGCAGGGCTTTGACCAGTTGAAGTTGTAATCCCCTGTCCCCTACCTCGTCCTCTTCTTCCACACATTCTTACTATATGTAAATAGTAAGAAAACCGATTTAAGCATTCATACGAGATATCTTAGGAAATAACAACAGTTAAAGAAAATAGACTGAGTAATTTGGGTTTCTGGTTTCATAGGTTGTACTCATTCTAGGGTATACTTCACTCTATCTCTAATGAGTCATCTAATGTGTTACACTCCGTAGCTAAAGTTCTTACTCAACCTTTAGCTCTGATACTAAATGTGACGACCCGAACTCGATGCCCGACAAACGACATCGAATCCGTATCGCCGGAGCTCGCAACAACATTAGATGAAAAATAACACAGCGGAAACAAATAGATGATTGCATTGATATATAATATAGATACAAATGTGATATACATCATGACACAACATATCTAACACCATTAGAGAATGTACAACACAACACCACAGTGGAAAAACATCTCAATCATGGGCAAAGTCTTCAAGAGAATCCAACACTACAACTCCAAACCAAGACTACAAAGCAAAAGCTCTTAACTTCAAGCTCGATCCACCATTATCAAGTTGAACTTGTAGCAAATGCAATCCCGAATGTGATTGCCAACCCAAAACTTCAAAGATGCAAAAACTAGAGATGATTTCCAAATGCTACCAAAACAAAGACTTCGAAAGCTATCGAATCTACACATATTTATGGATTATCTGAAAAAACCAAACTCTAGATTGTCCGTGTGGAAAATTGTGGGCACCTAGAGTTTAGGAAGGGAACAATAAACTCTGGGTCAGTCACGGGACTGGTATTAGCAAACAAAAATAGTTTATATTTAAAACAAACAATAAAGGAATTTAAAACATTGAAATCCACAATGCTTTTTGGAAAATGAAACTACCATAAGGCCTCCTGCCACACACACCATGCAAATGCAGAATTGGAGGATATTTCGCCTTACGATAGTAAAAAATGCTTGATACACGAAAACCATTTTGATATTATTATTAGTTCATAGTGCAGAAAACATTTCAAAAGTATAATATTAATCTTAGCCAGCATAGACATTTCTAACTATGCCTACTATAGCTACCATCTAAACAGTAGTGACCACCATAAGTAAATCGCAGGTTATACAACTAAAACCGTACAAGGAGCGTATTGGAAGATGGATTTCCAATAAAATTTAGGCTAAGGAACTTCCCATTGCCACATGGGTATGCCTCTGGAGGGACGCCCCGAGAACCTACCTGGCTCTCTACCAACACAAGGCCGGTTTCCTCCCTGCCCGGGAGTAATACCTAAAGATATGCCGCCCTGGTCGTTTGCGACCTTTATCCGAGGATCCTCAACCACAAAGCAATATCACACAGTAATAAATATACAGTGTCCACATGAGTTAAGTATTTGGGCTCCATACCATGATTCCACCCTTTTCCCGAAGGAATGCACATACCCTAGGGGCGCGACCCCTGCAACCTTTTCGCATCTTTCCTGTTTCGACCATTTCTGGGGTGTGAGGTCCTGATGCAGTCTCGTCCATAAAGTTACGCTTTTTCACAAAGCCCTGCTTCGATCAACAAACGATCAGCGGCACTTCGTATGCCACATTACCAAATTGGGAATGTATCACTAGTAACCATCAACTACATAACCTCTGAGCTCGTACGTCTTAGAGAAGGGTGTTAAGCTAAGAGAATAAATCTTTGCCACTAAACAAAAATGTATTTGATAGAAACATGTTTTACATCTCCAAGTGTAATGTCAGACACACATCCATATAAGTCTGTTCCGGGATTGAACAGAACCGAAGGCACTTCCAAAGAAGCCCTTGCAATCCTGGTTTTCACAATCCCGATCGGACTCCACATCAAAGATGGAGATCTCTATACCGTAGCTACTCAGTGCAGAGTCACTCGACGGTTATCCTTTCGTTCTCGAAAGCACCTGGTCTTCACCATCGGTCTTCAAATGCTATCCATAACATCTTATCATCATTCGGAATGGGTTATATGACACAAGGTCCTCTCCCGGCTAAACCGAATAATGAGCGCAATATTTAAAATATATGTATATGGGATTTCAGTTAAGTCACAACTTTAAAACTCAAAAATCTTTCTTCAAATGGTTTAAACAAATTACCATTTTCAAATCTTTAAATAAAAAGATTTACTTCATAAAGTTTACCCATCTTTTACGAAGATTCATTCACATAATTCAAAACAATTTTCCTTTAGAATTGGATTAACTCGTCCAATCTTTAAATCAAAGATTTAATTCATAGCTTTCAAAATCGTTTCCAAAGTTTCATTCATAACTTGGAAAACCATTTCCATTTCAAATTTGAAATCATTTTAACAAAAATCGAAAATTCTTTCCTTATATGAAAGCTTTTATTATTTGAAAACAAATAGTTTCCATTTCGAAAAAATCCGATTTCATTTGTACAAGATAAAGCCCTTGGCTTAAATTCAAATTCTCAAAACAATATATCTAAAATGGTTTAAAACCCATATAAACACATTTATAACTTGTATAGAATTCAATTACAAATCTTGAATTCAAAATTAAATCAAACCATTTAAATTTTAAAACATTATCAAGTTATTCAAAATAACTTTTATTTTCAAACCAACTTTTTAAAAGCTTTTCACATTTAACGCAATTCCATTTCCAAAATCTTTTGGATTTAAAATTCAAATTTAAAACCATTTCAAATATCTGTGACTTAACCAATTTCCTTGTGCAATCCATATTTGTGTGTGTATGTGAGACAACCCCCTTCTGCTTGTCATCATTTTTTTTTTACACAATTTAGTTTGGGCTAATTAGGGTTGCCTTCTTTTCTGACCAACTATTTTCTTACTGTTTTTTTTTTCTTTCTTCCCTTTTTTTTTTACTTCCCAAGATCCACTCCAATCAATATAAAAATATTGATACACCTCATTGTAAAAACTATTTGATTAGTCACATAGTTTTTACACCAGAGTATGTTTTTTTTTTATATACTTATGTTCTGACTAACTCAGCCCATTTTTTTTTTTAGCAAAATCAAACTGAATCATTCACAACAAAACAACCAAGAAGATCCCTTCCATTTAAACCTCTGTGCCATTCATTCAACTAATTCCTACTTGTTTCCTTGTGTTTCTCATTGGTGTATTAGGTGAAATATGGGAACTAACTCATAGCATTTTAACTTACCAAAATTTTCCCTTGCAATGACCAATTTGAGACTGTGCATGTTTCTGTGCAACTGTGTGCACATAGTCATGCACAATTGCAGTTTACTGCCTCTTTGGTCCTTAAGGGGACTAATTTCATTTAGGTATGATTCTGAAATGAATTAACTGAATCTACAAATTTCACTTATACCAATAATTACCCAAATGCAGTTTTACTTCTGAGTTACCCCTTCTATGTTATTCTTTTCTTTTTCTGTCCATGGTATTTCTTATCTCATGATGCTAATGGTGACTAGATGAACAGGTTCTAGGTGTTCCTAAACAAATTAATACATAAGCATACTAGTTCACTTATGCTTCAGACCCACTACCAATTTCCTTATCTAATTCTCAAGAAATAAGTATGTTCGCAGTTTCTAACATAAAGCAAAAGGCCTTATCACCTTTTACTGAAAATAATGTTCATTACAACATGCTTTTCCCCAATCATTCTTTACATAATAATAAAGTTTTTCCTTGCATAATTTGAAACATCACTACATAAAGCTTTTACTGAAAACAAAACAGAAGAACTACTCTCCTACAAAATCCTAGCTTTGTTAGTTTGCAATTCCTTCAAGCATCATATGACTCCATCTTACTATTTAGCATCCTTTCTTCCTGCAACCATCTCAGGGTCTGCTTCACCATGCAAGTGAAACACCCATTTGATGCAAGCAACAAATAGGTCAGATTGAAATCTGGTATGAGTAAGTTCAATTGACAAGTACATAAGATTTATGAAACTAATTCCATATCAACTTAAGTTCAGACACTAACTGTTTTACCCAAATTGTTAACCCCTTTCATCAGGTACTCATTTTTGTTGTGTATTTACAGTGAAATGAATGAATTGTTAAATGCATGTATGAGTGCTTAAAACCAATTCTTTAGCAAAGATTCTTATTTCAAGAATTCATAGCAGCCATCATACAAATCATACAGGCATTTCATAACTATTGAACAAGCAAAACTCCTATCATTTAGCTAAAGCATCAAAACTGGTCTGCATACCAGTACTCACCATACTCTTAGCATATACATCTTTGCTTATCAATCCATAACACATTTTTCTTTTAAGAGTCCAGTATCACATTTTGTAGTTGCACTGGTGCACACTGCCTGGAAGCTACCGTTTGATCTTCCAGTGCACTACTAGCTTTTGGACATAAACATGTCATGTGCAAACTTACACCACAACCTTGATGCAAGCCAACTACCATGTCATACCCCCTTTCCTCATATCCAACCTGATAGAGGTGACTCATGCCTTGAGTTTAATTACTAAATTCTTTCCCATGACCCCTTATTGCCTATGCAGTGTCATGTCCCACCCTGTTGTGCCCCTAATCTATGCATACAAGCAGTTTTTACACATCCATCAACCATTCAGTAACCCATGTATTCAACCATCACTCATATTTGAAAGTCATTTCAAGTTAATTTCCTGCAGAAACATATTTTTGGTTGAAGCATAACTCAGAGCATTTCCAAATGGAATGCTACTAGGGTTCTCCAGTAATAAGGTCCTTGTAGCCATCCCATGCATTATAATGTATTTTCTCAATAACCTTATTTCCAGAGGGTACCCTATGATGCATCAAGATTTAACATGTGGAACTTCCAATGTATCTCAATCATCTTTTCAAATGCAAGACATAAGCCAGAGGATTCCCTTCCCCTTACTGCCTTGCACCCTACTTTTCTTGCTAGTATATACTTAAACCAAAAATATTTTCTCAAACTTAGAATTCCACCAGTAAGTCAGTTATTATCATGCTATCATTAAATTAACATGTACAATCAAGTCATAATTTAAATAGTAACAAAGCACTGCAAAACACAAAGCCCAGAAACTACAGGAAATTGTCAACTAAAATGCATATAAACATCACAGAGAAATCAAGATAAGCTAAAGGTTTTTATGGCTGCCTTCCAAAGGTCTTAATGCCTTGCCAAGTGAGGATTTACTCACCATGTTTCTTCTTCCTAGGTCTTGATTCAAGTTTGTCATTTTTTTCTCCTTAACCTGTTGCTTACTTCCCTTTTCTGTTTTTTGATTTCTGGCCTTCCAATGTGCACCCGTAGGAGATAGTATGGTATATAGTGGAGTTGTTAGGGTTTTAAGGTTAGTTAGGTAATTTATTTTCATCAAAAATTCCATCATTACTTCCTAATTTCACCCAACAGTTTACCCTCTCCCTGCAGTTCTCCTTTTTCCCTGTCTTAACCCTTTTTGGCAAAGTTCTTTCACACATTTCATGCATGATTTCTTTGGCTCAGTCATTCCTTGTCTTTTCTGGGTGATAGTTATGCATATAATTTTTATTTGAACGGCCAGCTAGGTGTGTGTTTCTGCTAACTACTGGGTATATGCATGTGTATCCCTATGTGTGTATATTTTCTCTACCCACACAAACTACTATGTTTTCACTCATGCTATGAAAGTTAGAGCTAAAATTTTCTCAGGATATTCATGCATTTCATTCAGCTATGATGCATACATACTTGATGGTCATGCACTGATTTATTTATGTACTTATATTGTTGTATATATTTTTTTCCTTGCAAGATTCTTACTGAATTGCTTTCTCTAATTTGTACACTGCAACAATGTGCACATGCACCACCACATACATCTTCATAGTATAAACATATATTTCAGAAAACTTTTTTTA
The DNA here is from genome assembly GCA_030765085.1 of Allium cepa. NCBI lineage: Eukaryota > Viridiplantae > Streptophyta > Magnoliopsida > Asparagales > Amaryllidaceae > Allium > Allium cepa. The sequence goes on from CM060935.1 coordinate 391,999,134, forward strand.
TATATTAGTTTATTTAATTATTTATTTATATATCTTTTTTTTTTAAATAAAAATTCAAATGACCTAAATTTCTACATACTTGATTAACCAGGGCTGTCACATACACCCCTTCTTTAAGAAATTGTGTCCCACAATTTAACACTTCTTGCCATGTAAATTAAGGGTAAAACATAAATACATATTCTTAATTCAACCAAAACAAACCAGCACACATAATATTGGATGTCATGTTCAACTAAGAAAATTTAAGCATGAATATTAAAAATACCTCTGCCTTAACTAGCTGCTGCAAATAATTGAGGGTATTGAGCCTTTATCTTGTCTTCAACCTCCCATGTGCAGTCATTAGGGTCCAAACTCCACTGCACTTTTACCAGTTTAATTATCTTGTTTCTCAATCTCTTATCTTCCTTAGCTGTAATGCCCACTGGCTTCTTCTCATACACCAGGTCAGGTCTAACTTCCACCTTACTTGGTGGCTGAACTACTGAAGCTTCATCATGCACATATTTTCTCAATTGTGATACATGAAATACATTGTGTATTCCACTCATCTCTTCTGGCAATTTCAACTTGTAGGCCATCTTTCCTATTCTTGCAATAATCTCATATGGTCCTATATACCTTGGGGTTAGTTTCCCTGCCTTGCCAAATCTCAACACTTTCCTCATTGGTGAAACCTTTAAGTACACACATTCTCCTACCTCAAATTCAAGTGGCTTCCTTCTCCTATCTGCATATGATTTCATTCTGTCTTGTGCTGCCTTCATCCTCTGTCCGATCAGTGAAACTTTATCATTTGTCTCTTTTACATGATCTGGTCCAAACATTACTCGATCACCCACCTCTAACCAGCAAGCAGGTGACAAACAAGGCCTTCCATACAAAGCCTCATAGGGTGCCATTCCTAACTTTGGTAGCTGTTGTTGTAGGCAAATTCTGCCAAATGTAGGTAGTCTTCCCAATTCCCACCATGATCCAACACACAAGCTCTAAGCAGATCCTCCAAGAATTTATTAACTACCTCTGTTTGACCATCAGTTTGGGGATGGTAGGCTGTGCTCAAGCACAACTCAACCCCCATTGCCTGTTGAAAGCTACTCCAGAACTTAGATGTAAATATAGTATCTCTGTCACTAATAATGGTGGTAGGTACCCCATGTAACCTTACTATCTCTTTCATGAAAACTTGTTCTAGTTTTGGTGCATTTCTATCACTCTTTACTGGTATGAAGTGTGATGCTTTGGTTAGTCTGTCCACCACCACCCAAATACTGTCATTTCCTTTCTTTGATTTTGGCAAGCCATCAATGAAATCCATTGATATGCTTTCCCATTTCCATCTTGGAACTTCCAAGGGTTGCAGCAGTCCACTGGGTCTTTGATACTCAGCCTTGACTTGTTGACAAGTCATACATTTTGCCACATATTCACCCACACTTCTCTTCATTCCTTTCCACCAATAGCTTCTTTTTAGGTCATGATACATTTTTGTGCCACCTGGATGTATGGTGTTCTTTGATTTGTGATGAACATCCATGATTTTCCTTTTAAGTGCCTCTGTATCAGGTACAAATAACCTTCCTTTATGTCTCACACATCCTTTTTCATCCAATTCAAACTTGTCAAGCTTTACACCCCCTTTTAACAATTCCTTCTTTTCTCTCAAGAACACATCAGTGTCTTGTGACTGGTTCACTTCTTCCACTAAATCTGACCTTATTGTAATAAGGCTGAGCTTACCATAATACTCCACATCCTTACCCACCTCCATTTCTTGTTCTCCCATGTATTCTATCTCTACATCTGTCAGTGTTAACAACCCTTTAAACTCCTGTATCAACAGTGTAGCCAACTTGGCATGTTGTCTACTTAATGCATCTGCCACTTTATTTGCTTTTCCTGGAGTGTACATAATGTCCAAATCATAGGCAGCAAGAAATTCCACCCACCTATGTTGTCTCATATTTAAATCTTTTTGAGAAAATAAATACTTTAAAGCCTTGTGATCAGTATAGAGTCCAAACTTTGCTCCTAACAGGTAGTGTCTCCAAAGCTTTAGTGCATATACCACTGCTGCCAATTCCAAGTCATGTGTTGCATACTTGGTTTCACTGGGTTTCAATTGTCTTGATGCATAAGCTATTACTCTACCATCTTGCATAAGGACAGCTCCTATACCTGATCCACATGCATCAGTATATACCACTAAATTATCATTGCCCTCTGGGATTTTCAGCACTGGTGCTTCCATCAATGCCTCCTTTAATTGGTTAAATGCCTCTTCACACTTCTCAGTCCACATAAAAGGCTGGTCCTTCCTTGTTAACATGGTTAGTGGAATTGCCTTTTTAGCAAAATCCTTTATGAATCTCCTGTAGTATCCAGCCATACCCATGAATGATCTGATTTCAGTGACACTGCTGGGTCTTTTCCATGCTTGCACTGCCATGACTTTACTTGGATCTACTGAAATTCCTTCTTGAGAAATTATGTGGCCCAAAAATTTTATTTCATTCTTCCAAAAAGAACATTTTGCAAACTTGGCTTTAAGATTTTGTTGCCTTAGTCTACTCGGTACCATATGCAAATGCTCTTCATGTTCATTATCTGTCTTGGAATACACTAATATATCATCAATGAAAATCAGCACAAATTTATCCAAATAATCTCTGAAAATTCTATTCATCAAATCTACAAAATAAGATGGTGCATTTGTCAAACCAAATGGCATTACTAAGTATTCATACAAGCCATACCTAGTGTTGAAAGCTGTATATTTGATGCTTTCCTCTTCTACTTTCATTTGGTGGAAATCAGTTGCTAAATCAAGTCTAGAAAATACTTCAGCACCGTTTAGTTGATCAAAGAGATCATCAATCCTAGGTAGAGGGTATTTGTTTTTGATAGTGACTGAATTCAGTCCCCTATAGTCTATACACATTCTTAAGGAACCATCATGTTTCTTAACAAACACTACTGGTGATCCCCAATTTGAACTGCTAGGCCTAATAAAACCTTTTTGTTCTAATTCCTCTAGTTGTTTCTTCAACTCACTCAGTTCTTTAGGACTCATCCTATTTGGTCTCTTAATGACAGGGCTTGTTCCTGGTTTAAGTCTTATTTGAAATTCTACTGGTCTGTTGTGAGGAATGCCATTTACTTCACCAAACACATCAGGGTATTCATTAACTATGGGTATCTTATTTAAACTTAATTCAACTTCCCCACTGTTCAAGTTGAATACCTTTCCCATACCCCTATCCTTGGCTGCCTCATACATAACCACAATCCTCTTTCCATCAGGAAGTTGTAGTGAAAGAGTAGAATTTCCTAAATTAATAATAGCACAAAAGCTTTTTAACCAATCCATTCCCAGTATGACACCCAGCTTGGGGTAATTCAACACATATAATTCTGAGATAAAGGTGTGACCACCTATGCTTATTTCTACTTGCATGCATTTCATGTGAGTAATGCAGGAGCTACCTAAGGGACTATCAATATGCAGTGGTTTATCAACAAGAATACATATTAACCGTAATTTCTGAACTATATCATATGAAATAAAAGAATGTGTGGCTCCTGTGTCAAAAACAACTGATATGGGTATGCCTTTTATAAATAACATACCTTCCACTTGGCTTGGTGCATCCATTGCCTTGCCTTTTCCCTCATGTACAGCTACTCTTGCCATCTCTGGACACTGCTTCTTCATGTGCCCCTCTTTTCCACAGTTGTAGCATCTAAGAACAGTTGACTTGGGTGCTTGGCATTTGGTTTTAATATGGCCTTCCCTTCCACAATTGTAACAAATTACTTTGGATTTCTTATTGTCAGAGGTTGCCACTTTACTTCCTTCCTTGTTCATTGCTTCTCCCTTCTTCCTCTCATATGGATGTGCTCTATTCTTCCCTTTCTTGTTATTCCTGAAGTTCTTGAACTTTTCTCTGGCATTGTCATGTTGCTCAAATGACAGTGTCAAATCCATAACTTGGTCAAATGTTCTATCTTTATATGGCAACATGGCTCTACTCAATCCAGCATTCAACCCTTGAATGTACCTAGCATTCCTTGATGTTTCATCTGGAATTAACACTGTCCCATATTTAGACAACCCTTCAAACTTCTGGGTGTATTCAGTAACACTCATAGATCCTTGTCTCAACTTGATAAATTCCTCAAGCAATGAAGCTTTTGTTGATGCTGGGACAAATCTGGCTTCTAACATCTCTTTGAACGGATTCCATGTGACTTCTTGTTCTTGTCTGCCTGCAATAATCACTTCCCACCAGTCCAAAGCTATGCCTTTCAGCTGTCTTGAAGCTATTTGCCTTCTCCTCTGATCATTGACTTGCATATCTCCAAAAATCCTTTCCACTGTTCTTAACCATGCCTGGACCCCTATGGCATTTTCTGTGCCATCAAGGCTGCTGCCTCCCAGATTCGTATATGTTTTAAGCAATTTGGACAGCTCCTCATATGGGTTATCTACCCTAGGTGCCATTCCATCCCTCAATATTTGAACAAAATCTTGCATGTTAATCATTGGGGGACCAGCAGCCATTCTAGTTCCTTGCTCAGTGGTATTAGAAGATTGACCATTTTCTCTTTCTCCTGTGGCTTGGGGATTGATTCTAACTCCTCTGGGCCTCAATTGAACATTTCTAATGTAGTTAGTTCTGATTCTTATTCACTACTTTTGCTTTTTGAAACTAACAATGAACTTATTTGTTTATAACAGGCAAACTAACTCAAACATGCAGCAAACCATGCAAACAAGGCATACAGATTCAAACAAATATTTATTTCAGCTATGTATTTATTAACATAGCTCTGATACCAACTGAGACAACCCCCTTCTGCTTGTCATCATTTTTTTTTTACACAATTTAGTTCGGGCTAATTAGGGTTGCCTTCTTTTCTGACCAACTATTTTCTTACTGTTTTTTTTTCTTTCTTCCCTTTTTTTTTTACTTCCCAAGATCCACTCCAATCAATATAAAAATATTGATACACCTCATTGTAAAAACTATTTGATTAGTCACATAGTTTTTACACCAGAGTATGTTTTTTTTATATACTTATGTTCTGACTAACTCAGCCCATTTATTTTTTTTTAGCAAAATCAAACTGAATCATTCACAACAAAACAACCAAGAAGATCCCTTCCATTTGAACCTTTGTGCCATTCATTCAACTAATTCCTACTTGTTTCCTTGTGTTTCTCATTGGTGTATTAAGTGAAATATGGGAACTAACTCATAGCATTTTAACTTACCAAAATTTTCCCTTGCAATAACCAATTTGAGACTGTGCATGTTTCTGTGCAACTGTGTGCACATAGTCATGCACAACTGCAGTTTACTGCCTCTTTGGTCCTTAAGGGGACTAATTTCATTTAGGTATGATTCTGAAATGAATTAACTGAATCTACAAATTTCACTTATACCAATAATTACCCAAATGCAGTTTTACTTCTGAGTTACCCCTTCTATGTTATTCTTTTCTTTTTCTGTCCATGGTATTTCTTATCTCATGATGCTAATGGTGACTAGACGAACAGGTTCTAAGTGTTCCTAAACAAATTAATACATAAGCATACTAGTTTACTTATGCTTCAGACCCACTACCAATTTCCTTATCTAATTCTCAAGAAATAAGTATGTTCACAGTTTCTAACATAAAGCAAAAGGCCTTATCACCTTTTACTGAAAATAATGTTCATTACAACATGCTTTTCCCCAATCATTCTTTACATAATAATAAAGTTTTTCCTTGCATAATTTGAAACATCACTACATAAAGCTTTTACTGAAAACAAAACAGAAGAACTACTCTCCTACAAAATCCTAGCTTAGTTAGTTTGCAATTCCTTCAAGCATCATATGACTGCATCTTACTATTTAGCATCCTTTCTTCCTGCAACCATCTCAGGGTCTGCTTCACCATGCAAGTGAAACACCCATTTGATGCAAGCAACAAACAGGTCAGATTGAAATCTGGTATGAGTAAGTTCAATTGACAAGTACATAAGATTTATGAAACTAATTCCATATCAACTTAAGTTCAGACACTAACTGTTTTACCCAAATTGTTAACCCCTTTCATCAGGTACGCATTTTTGTTGTGTATTTACAGTGAAATGAATGAATTGTTAAATGCATGTATGAGTGCTTAAAACCAATTCTTTAGCAAAGATTCTTATTTCAAGAATTCATAGCAGCCATCATACAAATCATACAGGCATTTCATAACTATTGAACAAGCAAAACTCCTATCATTTAGCTAAAGCATCAAAACTGGTCTGCATACCAGTACTCACCATACTCTTAGCATATACATCTTTGCTTATCAATCCATAACACATTTTTCTTTTAAGAGTCCAGTATCACATTTTGTAGTTGCACTGGTGCACACTGCCTGGAAGCTACCGTTTGATCTTCCAGTGCACTACTAGCTTTTGGACATAAACATGTCATGTGCAAACTTACACCCCAACCTTGATGCAAGCCAACAACCATGTCATACCCCCTTTCCTCATATCCAACCTGATAGAGGTGACTCATGCCTTGAGTTTAATTACTAAATTCTTTCCCATGACCCCTTATTGCCTATGCAGTGTCATGTCCCACCCTGTTGTGCCCCTAATCTATGCATACAAGCAGTTTTTACACATCCATCAACCATTCAGTAACCCATGTATTCAACCATCACTCATATTTGAAAGTCATTTCAAGTTAATTTCCTGCAGAAACATATTTTTGGTTGAAGCATAACTCAGAGCATTTCCAAATGGAATGCTGCTAGGGTTCTCTAGTAACAAGGTCCTTGTAGCCATCCCATGCATTATAATGTATTTTCTCAATAACCTTATTTCCAGAGGGTACCCTATGATGCATCAAGATTTAACATGTGGAACTTCCAATGTATCTCAATCATCTTTTCAAATGCAAGACATAAGCCAGAGGATTCCCTTCCCCTTACTGCCTTGCATCCTACTTTTCTTGCTAGTATATACTTAAACCAAAAATATTTTCTCAAACTTAGAATTCCACCAGTAAGTCAGTTATTATCATGCTATCATTAAATTAACATGTACAATCAAGTCATAATTTAAATAGTAACAAAGCACTGCAAAACACAAAGCCCAGAAACTACAGGAAATTGTCAACTAAATGCATATAAACATCACAGAGAAATCAAGATAAGCTAAAGGTTTTTATGGCTGCCTTCCAAAGGTCTTAATGCCTTGCCAAGTGAGGATTTACTCACCATGTTTCTTCTTCCTAGGTCTTGATTCAAGTTTGTCATTTTTTTCTCCTTAACCTGTTGCTTACTTCCCTTTTCTGTTTTTTGATTTCTGGCCTTCCAATGTGCACCCGTAGGAGATAGTATGGTATATAGTGGAGTTGTTAGGGTTTTAAGGTTAGTTAGGTAATTTATTTTCATCAAAAATTCCATCATTACTTCCTAATTTCACCCAACAGTTTACCCTCTCCCTGCAGTTCTCCTTTTTCCCTGTCTTAACCCTTTTTGGCAAAGTTCTTTCACACATTTCATGCATGATTTCTTTGGCTCAGGCATTCCTTGTCTTTTCTGGGTGATAGTTATGCATATAATTTTTATTTGAACGGCCAGCTAGGTGTGTGTTTCTGCTAACTACTGGGTATATGCATGTGTATCCCTATGTGTGTATATTTTCTCTACCCACACAAACTACTATGTTTTCACTCATGCTATGAAAGTTAGAGCTAAAATTTTCTCAGGATATTCATGCATTTCATTCAGCTATGATGCATACATACTTGATGGTCATGCACTGATTTATTTATGTACTTATTTATATTGTTGTATATATTTTTTTCCTTGCAAGATTCTTACTGAATTGCTTGCTCTAATTTGTACACTGCAACAATGTGCACATGCACCACCACATACATCTTCACAGTATAAACATATATTTCAGAAAACTGTTTTTATATATTAGTTTATTTAATTATTTATTTATATATCTTTTTTTTAAATAAAAATTCAAATGACCTAAATTTCTACATACTTGATTAACCAGGGCTGTCACAGTATGGTGTATTCCAGGGGTTTAACACAATAGTGCAACATCGTCAGTCATCACAGATTCAAGCATATCAATAACGATAAGCGGTATCATCCTATAACGCTTATCTATATACACAACATCACAGATAAATAATATACATTTACCATAGATAAAATAAATTACATTCATCACAGCTTGAATTAAAACAATTCATATCACAAGGCATCACACAGTAGAGATATCAAACAACTCACAACATTCAATAGAATACAGTCATCCATAAGTAAGGTTAATTGATCATCTGATTAATTGAAATCACATTAATCACTAATCTAGGTTAATCATTAGTTCCTTCATTAATTAATTAACCCCTGATTGTTAATTAATTAAATCTTGGTTACTTTTATTAATCCTTAATTAATTAATTATTAATTACAAATTAATTAACCTTAATTATTTATTAAATTAATCTTTAATATTAAGTAATTAATAAAGTAATTACTTTTTAAATAATTATATTAACAAATCATTAATTACTTAATAAATTATAAGATAAATCTTTATTAATCACTTTGATTATCCTTTAAACCTTGTTTAATCATCATCCTTATGCATTAGTTGCTTTAAAAGGTTAAGATAGTTTGAATAACATTTTCTCTTGATCATCCTTTAAATTACATTATTTGTTTAATAAAATAATGTATCAAAATCAAATAAATTAAATTTAATTCCTTTTTAAAAAACATCTTACATAATTAATTCAAACTTTAATTAAAATCGTCATCCATGTGAATCCACCTAAGATGACTTCGGGATCCAACCTGAGTCAAGCGTACAAAATCTCGAGCTTGAACCCGAGACCTATCTTCTTCCCCAAATAAACAAAGTTCCAGATACAATGTCATGGTCGTGCACGTGCACAGTTCGCTTGAGTAATGGAGATCGTTGTCTTAACCTCCCACACGTCACTGGTGATCGCCTCGACAACCCACATCACCCAGCATCATCATCACAGCCATCATTCGAAATCAAACACACCAACACCCCTGAACCCAAAAACCGATCATCAGTTTTCTTCCTCACGCCATCACTTCCGACCACCTGAACCCGAGCCACCAAGCAGAAAACTTCGCCACACGACTACGAACTTAACCCCCCAGGTCTGATCGTCTGAAACTCTATGGCAACGACGAAAATGACTCGTAAGTACAATTTACGAAATAAGGGTTAGAACCCTAAATTGATTCCATTCTTCAATCACGATGAATTATAAAATCATCTAGCATTTTTTACGAATTCAACTATCGATCCATCACCTCTGGAAACGTTCTCGATACCCAAACACGCGTCGATCAACAGAAATTCATGAAAAACCATATTTTGTTCATCTAGCTAAATCGACCACAATTCAAAACTAAAATCTCTAATTTTTACTTTAAAAATTATTATTCTAAAAATCATTTTGGATGATATAAATGAATCTCGAATCCATGCAGATAGAAAATTTGATAAAATTTGAATTTATACTATTTTCTCTTCTTCTAGAAAACAACCTTCCATGTTATCTTGAAAACGTATTTTTAAAATTAAGTTTGTATGAATTAGAACATATTTTATTTTGACATTCTAATCTAATAACAACTAGAAGCAGTGTTTTAGATTTTTTTTCTTTCTTTTAGGAAGGTTTCTAGAAACCTGAACATGCAAACAGGGATAAATATCCATATTTATCAACATGCACAGTGGATATATGTACATTCATACACATATCTGCACTCGTTCTAACAAATCTTAAGCACACATTCAAACCACAAATCAAACACTAGAGGTTTCAAAAGGTTTGCTCACCTGATTCATTTGAAAGCAGAAACTGGAATTTGAAAACAGAGGTTTGCTTTTGAATTTTTGATCCCGGTCATTTTACTGTTTGATCTTGCTTTTTTTATGCTTTGATCCTTAAGTTTGATTTTAGAACTTGATTGATGTCAAGTTGCCATCTGCATGCTTGATTACAGCAACCAGTTTTTGACCCAATACTTGAATGCCCTTTGCTTTCGATTTTTTCTTCTTCTTCTTTTTAATTTGGTGATCTTCAGGCTTTGATTGCTGGAATGCTTGATTACAGGCTTATTTGCTTGATAATTTGCCTTAATAATTTCCAGGCTTTGAAGATTTAAAATTGTTGTTTTGATTCTAGTTTTGAGGAGAGTTTACAGGTTTGTTTTTGTTCTTGTTACAGGCTTAAGAAATTTTGGTTATAGGTTCTTGAATTGGATTGATAACATGATTTGTTTCAGGTTGAGATGATTTTGTTTTGCCATTGATTTTGATCTTGTTTTCTTTTCTTTTATTTACTGATTTCAGATTTCAAGATTATGAGAAAAGAAATGTAATTTGGTTTTTATTTTTCAATATAAATTTTAATTCATTTTAAACAAAAAATAATGCCATTGTCCATTTAATTACACTTGTACAATTACTCCTTTTCATGTTTTACACTTGTTAAAAATTATAAAAATTATGTTTACTTCTTTGTTTAAATTAATTTAAAATTTATGATTTAACCCCTTGCGCATATATAATTAATTTCATATCTTAACATATGTTTTTATATTGTTTACACTTGTTATAACAAATGTTTTCATATATATATACATATATATATATATATATACATATATATATATATATATATAATTAATTACTATTATTCAATAAATGCATTCTCTTTTATGAAATCTTAAGAAAATTGAATTTTAAAACAAATCATACTTTAATAAATAACACACATATGTATAATATAAAATTTAGCTTTTAAACAACATTCAAACTTTTACTATTTGTTAAACACTACAAATAAGATATAACTTTATATCATATTTCTTATCTAAATAAATACATTTATTTTATTAATCATTTATAAACTCTTTTAAAGATAAATAGTTTTAAAATTTAACTACACATAAATAAATATTTTAGAGTTTCATAATTAATTAGCCTTTGGAAAAATTTATTATATAAATTCAAAACATCATTTTCAAATTATTATGCATATTTTAAACAATTAGAAACTAATTTTTATTAACTTAAAAATAAAATTTCAAATCAAATTTATTTCCAATATATTTATTTGTAAATCCACTTTTTATTTATAAAATATTCAACCTTAAATTTCTATTTAAAATCAAAAATATTTATTTATTCTGGAAATTTTCTAATTAATTCACAAATAATTTCACAATTTAATTCCAAAATTAAATTAATTATCAAATTAAATGTGGTTAATTTTCAGGAATGTTATACTATTGGACCCTACCAATAACTTCATTATTTCATGGGTTCTCCCTGAACCTATTGGTATCTCCAATAACTTCCCTCTTATCATAGTTTTCATGGATTGGCAATGAACCTATTAACTTCTGTCAATAACTTTATCCGGATATAATTTTCATTGTTTTACTATAAACGTATTTGCCCTGGCAATAAATTTTTTCTAAACACAATTTTCATGGGTTTACTATGAACCTATTGGCCTCTATCGGTAACACTTTATAAACATACTTTTCATAGGTTTACTATGAAACTATCTATCTGATAAATTTTTTAATTAGTATTTAACCATCCTATATTCTGGTCTACCTGACCTCCTAGATGCAATTCTACTCGTACATGATTAGCTCAATTTATACTAACTATTGGGTCTACGTAGCTGGTTAGTTATTCTGTCTTTTTCACCCCAAAGTACAGTTACGGGTCCATTATATTGTGAATATATATATATATGTATGTATGTATGTATGTTTGTATATATGTATATATATGAGATGGAAACATAATAACATAATAATACCAACTCCTGTGGTTTAATATCTTTGAAATCATTTTCGTATGAAACATTGTTAATCCTTTTAACCTATTATTTTATCAAGGAAAGCTTCTTCAAAGGTTTCATACACAAAAGTCTTTTTAAATCTCCATTAATTTTTCCATTGTTTTTCCTTTAAAATGAGAATGGGTTCTTTGTTTTGAAAACTGGAGCTTTAGAAACCTTAAACTTTTACTTTCGAAACCATTGGATAACCTCCATCGAGAGCAACCAAATTTTCTTTTCAAATGACTGAGCATATGCCTTTCAAAGCCATTAAAACATACCTTTCAAAAGTATTAAAGCATTACTTATTAATACTTAGAAGCATAGCTTCAAATTTTATTGAAAGCACCCCTTTCGAAACCATTTAAAACAACCCTTTAGAAACCTTTGGGTTTATCACTAAAATATCTTTTGGATCAAAGTGAATACAAAAGAAAGAACCCCTTTCGAAACCATAACCTTTAAGTAAAAATGTTTGGGGAATATTTGATGACTTCGGAACCATCCTTTCAAAAGCATTAATCATGTTAGCAAAACTGTCGAAAGGACAACTTTGAAACTCCTTTCGAAGCCGTTGCCTTCGAAACCATTAAAGCCTTTCGAAAGCAGTGGGAAGCGCCTTATTACATTTATAAAACAAAAGTTGCCTTTCAAAAGCATTAATGACTTCAATCCATTCGAAAGGCATAAGGTCGGAAGCATGGTTTCGACTAGATTCAAACTACCTTTTTGAAAGCATTTATTTATAAACAAGGCAACTCATTCGAAAACTATTATTAACAAAAAAGCACAACCTCTTCAAAATCTATTTTAAACTCTTTTGAGAGCATTCTTTTGAAAACAGGACAAGCGGTATTTCTTTGGGAAAAGGCCTTCGAAAGCTAACTGGTTTCGACCCCTTCAAAAGCACGGTTTCAATACCATACCTTTCGCCTTTCTACAATCCACTATGTACCGATGTATTGATAACTTGTATATTTGTTTCAACTTAGATGGTTTCGACTTAGTTGAGGCGGAAATATAGGGTTGAAAGGTACTACTGAAAGAGGCAAAACATTATTTCTATACAAAAACTAATTTATTGCCTTTTTAAGCACTTGCTTTTTAACTAAACTGCCTATTTGCAAAAATTTAACTGGTTGTCATAAACTTTCGAAATTATTTCCAAAATAAAACTACCATAATTAATTCAAATTTAATTAGAATAAGTCAGCAAATAAGCCCTTCTTTAAGCAAAAAAAAATAAAAAATTTAAGTACTTCAACCAAACTAATTTAATTTCCATAATGAATTACTTAGGAATAATCCTTAAAAATTATAGAAATCCACTTTTAATATATTATCTAACATGTATAAATTTTATACCCAAATTCTTCCATGTCATAAATAAAATAATTTTAAACCTGATATATTTATTTATTCCTTCAAAAATTCGTAACAAATTTTTCATAGCTTGGAAAATTATAAAAATTAAAACCCATCTCCAAAATAATGTTTTACATAACATATAAATTCCTCATGGCATTCGAAACACAATAAAAATGATTTAGCCTTGAAACCATATAAAAGATTTATTAAACTAACTTGTTTGAATATAACATATCTTGAAATCCAAGCATATCATCCTCAAAAATCATCATAATGGATTTAAACTTATACCTGCAATCAAATGATCATTAAAAACAAAAATAGAGATGGTTTTGATTATTCACCTTGATTAAGATAAGGAACTTGAGATTTGATCTTTGATTAATTCCCCATGCATGGATGCTTAGCTTTAATTTGATTTTTCACCTTTTATTCCTAAGTAATGGCCAACTTGAGCTTTGTATCTTATGTTTTGAATTTCGCAAAAGTGAACGTGAAGAGAATTGGAGACATGAGTTTAGGGATAATGGGGTTATGGTAGTGGCAAATCCCTATAAAGACCCTACATTATGTTCACACTAATTAACATATGTACCCATTCTTAGGCCCATTCTTTTAAAATAAAATTTAATTAAGCACAACCTCTAGTAAATTTTCAAACCTTGATCTCCTTATAAAACTTAATATTTACGTAATTCTATTTAGTTTATCTAATTAAATCTCCTGATAATGTTATTAAAAATTTGAGGTGTTACAAGCCCCTCCTTAAAGAATTTTTCCTTGAAATTTAGTAAGGACTAAACACTAAACATGGCAATCATTTGTAACATCTCCTAACTACCATACTGGCCTACCGGACAAGCAGTTGTCTATATAGAACTAATATAGAACATACCTTTACAACAGATTAGGATAAGTATCTCTACTCCTGTCTTCTGTCTTTTAAGTACAGTCCTTCTCGTTATCGTTCCACTGAGCTTTCACTAACTTGACTGCCTTGTTCCTTAACCTTTTCTCATCTCTTGCTATGACCCGAACCGGTTGCCTAACAAAAGTCAAATACGATTCTACTATCAAATCTTCCAACCCTGTCAGAGGAATATTAGTCTCTGGATCATGCACAAACTTGCGAAGATGAGACACATGAAACACATTATGGACATGTGCCATACTGCTTGGCAACTCTACTCCATACGCGTGCTTTCCAATCCTCTCTATAACTTGGAATGGACCAACATATCTTGGTGCCAGCTTCCCTGACTATCCAAATCGCACCACATCCTTCATCGATGATACCTTAATGAAACCCTATCTTCAATTGAGAATTCTAGGTCTTTACGCCTCTTATCTGCTAAAATCTTCCATCTAGACTGAGCTCTGCTCATCCTTTCTTGGATCAACTCAATCTTCTATATCCCCTCTCTAACCAAATATGGACCTAAGACTAATCTATCTCCACTCTCCAACCAACATGCATGTGTTTTGCATTGCCTTCCATATAAAGCTTCAAAAGGCACAATTTCTATACTAGTCTGATAACTATTATTATAGGAAAACTCCTTAAATTCAGGTGATCTTCCCTAGATCCACCAAAGTCCAATACACAAGCTCTTAATAAATCTTCGAGTACGATATTGACTCTCTCTGTCTACCCATCCGACTAAGGGTGATACACAACACTCATCTTAAGCTTGGCACCTAAAACATCTTGTAAACTCTCTTAGAATTCATTAGTAAACAAGGCATCTCTATCACTAACTATACTACTAGGAATTCCATCCAGTCTAACTATGTTCTTCATGAACAACTTAGCTAAAACAGGTGCCATCTTGGTTGACTTAATTGGAATGAAATAGGCACTTTGGTCAACCTATCCACTATGACCCATATACTTTCATTTCCTCTAGTTGACCTAGAAAACTCGTCTATAAAATCCATGACGATTGAATCCCATTTCCAAACTGGTACCTCCAATAGTCGAAGTAATTCATTCGGCTTCTGATGTTCGTCCTTCACTTGTTGACAGTTTTCACACTATCTAACCACTAGCCAACATCCTTCTTCGTACCTTTCCAGTGGAAGCACCTCTTCATATCGTGATACATTTTCGTCCCTCCAGGATGAATCATAAATTTAGACAAATGACGTTCCCCAAGAACTTGTTTCCTTAAGTCCTCAGCATTCGTGACACATAACCGTCCCTACTTTCTCAACCATCCCATCTGGTCAAGACTAAAATCCTTTAGGTCAACGATCTCAGTTCCAACCTTAATCCTTCTAATCCACCTTGGTGATAATGGATCCGCTTTCCACTTAGAAGAAATCCTTTCAATCAACACTAGTCGAACTTCCAAGAAGGATAATATGGCAGTGCTCTGATTAGAAATAGTGGTCGATCTTAACTACACACTACTACTAATCAAAACCTCTAAATCTTTCTATTCTGCCAACATACCTAACGCCACATTCTGATATTTTCTGCTAAGAGAATCTTCTACCTTATTCCTTTCCTAAGTGTAAACTCTATACCCAAATCATAAGCTGCTAAAAACTCCAGTCGCTTCTGATGTCTCATATTCAACCCCTTTTAAGAGAATAAATATCTTAAGGACTAATGATCTATGTATAGATCAAATCTCTCCCCTAAGAGATAATATCTCCATATATTCAATGTGCTGATCACCGCAACTAACTTCAAATCATGAGCAGGATATCTCACCTCATGCGGTCTAAGTTGTCATGAAGCATAGGGAATAATTTTACACTTCTACATCAATACAACTCCCAATCCAGTTGCACATGCTTTAGTATACACCACCAACCCTTGGATTCTGTCTGGAACTACTAACACAAGTGTGGTGGTCAATAAATGAATGCGTCCTCACATTTGTTGAACTAGACCAACTACACATCCTTCCTAGTTAAGTCATTCAAAAGTGTTGCTATCCACTAGAAATCCTTGATGAATATCCGGTAACAGCCGGCTAGTCCAAGAAAACATCTAATCCCAGTCACTGTCTCTGGTCTCGTCCAATTATTAACGACTTCTGTCTTATTTGGATCAACTGATAAACCTTTCTCTGAAACCACGTGACCAAGAAACTTAACTCTTTCTTCCAAAAATAACACTTGAAAAACTTCGCTTTTAGCCGATGTTGCCTCAGCCTCTCAAGCACTACTCTAAGGTGATCCTCGTGATCTCCTTCATCCTTAGAGTACACTAAAATATCTATAAACACCAGCATGAACCTATTCAAGTACTCTCGATAAACTCGATTCATCAAGTCCGCGAAGAAAGCATGTCAATTCGTTAACCCGAATGGGGTTACTAACCACTCTTACGAATTATAGCTAGTCCCAAATGCTGTCAGTGGAATATTGTCCTCCGCCGCTCTTAAATGATGGAAACCTATCGCCAAATCCAACTTGGAAAATACTCTAGCTTCGTGCAACTAATCAAATAGATCGCTAATTCTGGGTAAAGGATACTTATTCTTAATTGCCCTCTTGTTCAACTTACGATGATTGATACACATCCATAACGACCCATCTGGTTTCTTCACGAACACCGTGATCGCACCCCATGTCGATGCTTGGTCTAATAAAATTCCTTCTTTCTAGATCGACTAGCCAAACCTTCATTTCCTTCATCTTGGTCAGTGTCATTCTGCTAGGTGGTCTACTTAAAGGTTTGGCTCTTGACATAGAATCTATTAGAAACTCAACAGCTTGTATCGGTGGTAGTCTTGTAACCGGCTCAAAAACATCTACAAACTCTCTTGCTATCCAAACCTAACTTGACTCTTCTCCCACTTCTATAGCACTTAACGAAGCACAGATAGTCCATTCAGAAGCCTCATTAAGAATATGATTTAGTTATAACTATCAGGCTGTCTATACTAGCAAAATATCATAGCCTCATATTTACCCAACCAATCCATACATAAAACGATCCCAAAATCTATGAAATCAAAAAACATACAGATTGCATGCGAGCTTATGACCTAACAAATCAGGTTCTAGCTAGTCACATCTCATCCCTAAATTTGCATCCTCTTTTATCAGATTCACACCCCTTAAAAAAGTAACAAGGTATGTGGGTTCTAAGCATAACCTATCAACCAAACACTGAGACATAAATGAATGTGACAAACCGGTATCAAATAGTGCCTTAACTGTTATACTCTAAATCAAAAGCACGCTTTCCATCATGATCTTTCCTTTCTCAGATGCACTTGGACTAGCAAATGATGGTCTAATAATAAAGAACTTTCCAATGTCCACCTTAACTGGTTCTGAACACTGATTCGTATAATGCCCAACTTGATCAGAGTTAAAGCATTTTATGCCCCTTTTTTTCTACAGCCTTCTTCCCTTTGCCTGACTAACCCTCATGAGCATAATGACCTTTTCTTGTCACACTTGAAACATACTACATCAGTATTTTCCTTCTTGGCAGCCTCTCCCTTCTGGGCTCCCTTCTTCTTAAAGAAGTTCCTCTTCTTTCCCTGAGAACCCTGGGGTTCAACTGGCTTTTATTTCCCATATGTAGCAAGCATTTACTCATGCCGGATTGCAATCTCTAGAACTATATTACAAGGATCCCGGAAAATGTGGCAAGGTCGCCTTAGCAATCTCGGGTACCAATCCTCGAATGAACTTCTCATTCCTTCTGATGACGGTGTCTATGGTAGCATACGCATATCGGGACAACTCATCAAACTTAGTAGCATAATCAATTATCGACATCTATCCCTGCACCAAATCCATTAACTTTCTCAACAAGGCTGACTTAGCAACTTTTGATAAAAACCTCTACTCGAATATCCTTCTAAACTCTCACCAAGTTAACTCTTCCTCAGGAACTCCTGTAATAACACTATTCTACAATGAAGTGACGCTCCCTGCAACCGCCTAGAGGTTATTCTCGTCTTTTGTTCTTCAATCAAATCTAAATCAGCGAAGATTCTCTCGCAATGCAACAACCATTTCTCAACTTCTATAGTATCCTCTGTTCCTACAAACAGCTTCCACCAAAGGCTGGTGTAATCTCTACTCAACTTAGCATAGTTATTCCTAATTGGAGCCACGAGATTGGCTCTTATTCCCAGCAACTCCAGCAGCTGCTCTTGCTTGCATCAGATTGACGAAGAACTGATACATCGTCTTCATATCCACTGGTTGATTTCCAACACCCACATTAGCATCTGAATTTTGATTAGCAATAGCATGTCGACCAGGGTTCTTCTTAGTGGGTCGTGCATTTCTGTTTATTGCGGTGTTTCCTCTACCGAGATTTCCTCTTCAGTTTCCTGCCTTCATAACTTCTTTCTCATAAGTTTGCATACGAGCCTTAGTAAGATACAAAAGAACAGTCTAAGAGAGTGGAGAATACATACTTATATATACATGTATATATTAAATACAAGTATGTTATTATAGCGTTATCTCAAACCTCAATCTTCTTTAACGATTCATTGGATTATGTGTTGGATAACCATTTAGGTTCAAATTTATTTTAAATTTTCATAAACCTGTGCTCTGATACCAACTTGTAACATCCCTCACTTGGAGGCCTAAAACTAACGGCTACGGATGCTGCGGTCATATATAGTTATTAATCCTCAATGACCAAACACGGTAATGTCAGGTACATTGGTATAATAGAAACATATTGATATGGAAATTTTTTGAAATTATTGAACAATTTCTCATTCCACTTCAAACCATTTCTAATTCATTGCATAATCCTACATTTGAGAACCACGTTCAAAAGAAAATATAATTATTACAACATATGCCAAGAGCGACATATGATGAAGCCCCTTTGGATGATCAGAGTATATATAGACAATTAAACAACTTTTCCTTTACAACTTAAACATAGCCGAACAAAAAATAGAAAAGAACTCTTATTTTTTAGCTTACCTACTACATGTCTTCGGAAGCTTGTTGTCTAAAGTGGTACTTGAAAACCTCAACTCTCAAACTACTCAAAATCAATTGAGCACCCAAGAATTTAATGGGTAAACATAAACTTAGAGTTAGACATAAAGCCTGGTATGAATAATAATCTACCATCTCAAACCATTTAGTTATCTAGTGAGACCACGCCGCTTAGCGAAACGAGTTTTCCCCTCACTATTATCCTCCAAAAATTTGTAATAACCACATATTGTGCTCCTACATCCACAATGGTTAAAAACATAACAATTCAAAATATTATGATGATATGTAAACAAGTAAATCAATTCGGGATTTCCCATCCCCATTCGTTCTAATTACCCATCTTGGTTATAATTTCTAAAGTCGCTATTAACCTGATGGTCTTCATGGGCTGACTAATAACATGTTTAAAGCTTATCGACTCCCTATCCAGTCATATAGTTTTCATGGGATCACTAGGAACGTATTGGCCCACGCCAATGACTTCATTATTTCATGGGTACTCCCAGAACCTATTGGTATCTCCAATAACTTCCCTTTATCATAGTTTTTATGGATTGACTATGAACCCATTGACTTCTGTCAATAGCTTTATCTGAATATAGTTTTCATAGGTTCACCATAAACCTAATAGCCCCTACCAATTACTTCTTTACAAATATAGTATTCATGGTTTTACTATGAACATGTTGGCCCCTGTCAATAACTCTTTCTAAACATAGTTTTCATGTGTTTACTATGAACTTGTCTATTTGTCAACTTCTTTAATTAGTATTTAAGCATCCTATGTTATATTCTATCAGACCTCACGGATGCAATTTTACTCATATGGGAGTTAACTCAATTTATATTCACTACTGGGCCAACCTAGCTGGATATTCTGCATTTTCTCCCTAAAATACAGTTATGGGTCCATTATAATGTAAACATATATATATATATGAAGAAGCAAACATAATGACATAATATTACCAACACCTATGGTTTAATATCCTTGAAATCATTTTCTGGTTAATCCCTCTGACCTATTATTTTATCAAGGAAAGCTTCTAAAAAAACTTCATATTTAAAAGTCAAAGCTCCTTTATTTTTGCTATGGTTATTCCTTTAAAAATGAGATTGGTTTCTTTATGTTGAAAACTAAGACTTTCCAAACCTTGAACCTTTATTTTCAAAACCATTGGATAACCTCCTTCGAAAGCATTCGAATCTTC
The DNA here is from genome assembly GCA_030765085.1 of Allium cepa. Taxonomy (NCBI): domain Eukaryota; kingdom Viridiplantae; phylum Streptophyta; class Magnoliopsida; order Asparagales; family Amaryllidaceae; genus Allium; species Allium cepa. Next base: position 392,019,592 of record CM060935.1, read on the forward strand.
TTTTCAAATTAAACTATAAGCATATGCCTTTCGAAACCATCAAAATATACATTTCGAAAGTATTAAAAATTACTTATTAATTCTTAGAAGCTTAGCTTCGAAACCCTTTGAAAGTACCCATTTCGAAAGCTTTGGGTTTATCCTTAAAATATCTTTTGGGTCAAAGAAAATATAAACGAAAGTACCATTTTCGAAATCATTAACCTTTGAGTAAAAATATTTAGGGAAAAACTGATGATTTCGAAACCATCCTTTCAAAAGCATTAATCATGTAACTAAAACCTTTGGTAGGACAGCTTTGAAATCCCTTTTGAAGCCATTGCCTTCGAAACCATTAAAGCCTTTGAAAGCTTTTGGATGCGGCTTATTACATTATAAAACAAAAGCTACCTTTTGAAATCATTGATGACTTCAATCCATTCAAAAGGCATAAGGTCGGCAGCATGGTTTCGACTAGATTCAAAATACCCTTTTGAAAGCATTGATTTAAAAACAAGGCAAATCATTTGAAAGCTATCTTTTCAAAACAAAACGGTGGAAAACTCTTGAAAGCTATTTTAAACCCTTTCACAAGCATTTTTTTGAAACCAAGGAAATTGTTATTTCTTTTGAAAAAGGCCTTTGAAAGCTAGCTGGTTTCGACCCCTTCGAAAGCATGGTTTCGGCACCATACCTTTCGGCTTTCTCCAATCCACTACATACCAACGTATTAATACCTTGTGTAATAGTTTTGACTTGGTTAAGGCGAACTATAGGGTCGAAAGGTGCTACCAAAAGAGGCGAAACATTAATTATGTGCAAAAACTGATTTATTGCCTTGTCAAGTACTTGATTTTTAATCAACATGCCTATTTGTAAAAATTTAATTATTTTCCATAAAATTTTCAGATTATTTTCAAAATAAAAATGCCTCGATTATTTAAGATTTAATTAAAATAATTTAGCAAATAAGCCCTTCTTCAAGGAAAAAATAAACATTTAAGTCCTATAACAAAATTACTTTAATTTCCATTGTAAATTACTTAGGAAAAATCCCTAAAAATCGTAGAAATTCACTTTTAATACGTGATCCAACATACAGAAATTTCAAACCCAAATTCTTCCATATAATAACCGGAATAATTCGAAATCTAATATATTCATTTATTTCTTCAAAAATTCATTCTAAATTTTCCGTAGCTTGGGAAATTATAAAAATTAAAATCATTCTAAAAAATATTGTTTTATGTAGCATATAAATTCCTCATAGCATTCAAAACACAATATAGACGATTTTCGTATTAAAACTGTATATAACAAATAAACTTGTTTGAATATGACATATCATGAAATCTAAGCATATCCTAATCAGAAATCATCGTAATGGATTTAAACTTAAAACCCACAAACAACTTATCATTAAAAACAAAAATAGAGATGGTTTTGATTATTATTCAACTTGATTAGGACAAGGAACTTCAGATTTGATTTTTTATTAATTCCCCTTGCTTGATTGGTGGTGTTAACGCTAAAATTTGAACGCTAACACCCCGGTGTATGAAGTGTAGTAGTGAAAGCACCACCCGATGATTCGAGAGCAGAGTATAAGCAGAAAATCACAGAAAAAAGCAGTGAATAACAACGATTTTATAGTGGTTCGGCTCAAGGTAAGCCTACGTCCACTTTAATTCTCTTTATTGCTAAACCGATTACAACTTTACAATAATCCTCAATTACAATTATGACGAGACAAACAACTAGAACTTTGGTAGAGAAGAATTCTTCGAATCCATGTAGATTGCGTTAGATTTTCCCTTGAAGTTAGTTGAAATGTCTTTTGAACTTGAAGTGTCGGGTGAGTTGAGAATTTAGCAGAGTATTGGCACTTGAAATGATTGGCCAAAAGTCCCCTTGTATGTTGGAGCACATGCCATATTTATAGAGTTTCCTGGACTAAGCCGTGTGCGACTTATAGAACTTCACGGGTTAGCATAACTCGGTTGCGACTTAAGGTAAGTCTTCACGAGGTAGAGGATCTCACGGGTTAGCTTGACTCGTTTGCAACGTTAACTTGACTCGTTTGCAACTTAGGGTAAGCCTTCGCGAGTTAACGTGTTATAGGGACACGGGTTACGACTTAACAGGTCGTGAACGACTTAAAAACAGTAAGTCATTTGGTTATTGTTTCGGATTGATTTAAGTCGCTCGGACCTCTCATTGGTTAAGTCGTTCATTTCCTAACACGTGAGCCTGTTAACTCGCTAACCCGCCCACTTGCTTACTAACTCGCTAACTCGCTAACTCGTTAGATTGCTTACTAACTCGTTAACTCGTTAGCTAGCTGGCTTACTAACTCGCTAACTCGCTAACTCGCTAACTCGTTAGCCTGCTTACTAACTCACTAACCCGTTAGCTAGCTGGCTTTCTAACTCGCTAAGTGCCTTAACCCGTTAAGTCGTTGATCCACCAAGTTGTTACAAACCCTGAGTTGTTGAGTCGTTCCATTCCTCTAAGTCGCCTCTAACCTTAACTCGCGAGCTAATTGAGTCGTAACCATGAAAGTCGGTCCATTCCTTAAGTCGCGAGGTTTCTTGAGTCGTTAGGAACTTTAAGTTGATGAGTCGCTTGGTCTCTTGGCCCACTAAGTCGCATAGCTCTTAAGTCGTGAATCACAACAGGGTTAACATTTGCCCCTCGAAGTACGCGCCTACGTCGTAGGTCGTGTGCTTCGACTCATCTTAACTCATGCTACCCTGAGTCGTTGTGTCGATTCGAGTACCCCTGTTCGTGTATATAAGCTGGTGAGATGCCTTCTCCTTCCCTTTTACTCACATTCATATCTTAACTCACTTAGCAGATCCCCAAGCTCCCTGAAGAAGAATTCGAATCAACCAGCTCTGATCCACCAATTATTATCACAACGTAAGTGATTTCAATCATTATCGAACCACGATCTCGGTTTAATTGTGAATCTTCTAATTTCTGTTCCTACCTCAATTCCACTGAACCATGACCTCCGCGACTTCTATTTACCTCGCCGCTTCCTTTCGCTGTGTATTATAGCTTTCATTTGTTGGTACACGCGTTGCTACTGTGATTCGTAGGATCGTACTAGGCTTATGATAAATTAGTGGTGACTTGACTTCTAGATGATTCGGTGGCGTGCAGGAGTGATGAATTTCATGGAGAGGATGGTGAATTTCCTTATGCGGCTGTTAACGGGTTATTGGGTTATGGTTTGAGATAGCGAAATGTTATGTGGAGGAGAAACTCGTGAGTGAGCAGATCTGAACGACTCAGGGACTTTGAACGACTTAGCAAATCTGAGCAGTTTTGGAGTCTTGAGCGACTTAGCATGTTATGCCGTGCTCAACTTAGGAGTTAGGATCTTTGAATAGTTTGGATCCTTCCAACGACTTAGCAGCTTAGAACCTCCTAACGACTTAGTGAGCTAAGTCGCGTTCGACTTAGGACTTCACCAGATTTTTTGCTGCTGCACGGCCCTGTTTCTTACATCCTAAAACTTAGACAATCTTGCTTTGCTTTGGTTTGAAGCATTGAACTTTGACCCCCTAACTCATAATGCGACTTTAGGACTTGCACTAGGCTTGGCAACTTCAAGATTTTGACGAAACTTGAACGAGTTTCCAAACTGAACAGCTTGAATTCGTTTATAAATTGCACCAACTAACAACTTGCTAAACACAATTTCTGCAGAAAACAAAGGCGAATATACTGCCATTGACTGCCTACATCAAATGACAGATTAGCCGATAAAGAATAATTATTTCAAATGAATTATGTGAATGGAGTGTTATTAATCATTCAAACTTTAAATGGCGTATTAGGGCAAAATTAAAACAATCAACTAAAGCTGATTGGTTTGCATCAATACTACATTCAAACTTTGAAACAACAAGCTCTGAAATTTAATAATCGATAAGTATCGACTAATTTGATTTCAATTATCTTTACTTGTCATTCTTATCAATTTTGCACAACACTTCACACACACTTTTAGGAAACGTGCACCTTCATACTTAAACATCCAGTTGCTTATGTAGAATGTCTTCTCAACAAGAAGAGTCGATGGGCCAGGCTGAAGATGTCTTCCCAATGGCTAACCCATTGGTTGACCCTCCGGAGAGAACTCCTACTACCCTGAATCAGCGGGTGTTCAACCAACTGCGCATCCAGTTTGGTATTGCTGAAGCTGACGCCTTACTCCCGGGACCAAATGACACTGCAGATAGGCCCCCTCTCGGCTTTATCGCTGTTAATCGCCAAATGTGCTTGAGTGGAGCCATTCGTCCTTTCAATGACTTCTTACGACAGCTTCTTCTTCGCTTAACTATCTCTCCATTTCAGTTACACCCAAATGGTTATGCCATTTTAATAGGGCTATGCGCACTGTTCATGAGGACATTTAATCGCTTTCCCAGCTTTGAGGAGATTTGCTATTTATGCTCATTCATAAAATCTAAGGACCATCCCTCTATTACACTCGTGAGAAGCGTGAGAGGCCGTAAATTGATTATGGGTCTCTCCGAAAGTGCTCATGGGTTTCTGAATCAGTACTTCTTTGTTCGTTGCCCCCCTGGGTTTCATAGCATCTGGAGAGTTGGAAGTAAGTTTTGTTCTTTCCATTTGGGCTTTTCCAAAATTCCAGTTGTCGAGTGCTAACTTTTGCCCTTTACCTTTGCAGCATTTCTTCCTCTTTCAAGAGATTCAAGACATAAGGCGACTTTTGAAAGATTGAGTGCTGTGCCAGTGGAAGAGAGGAGCGTTAGGTTCTTACTGAGGGATGAGTATTCGCACCAACTCGGGCTTCTACACCCTTCTCGATCTATCCATCCTTGCGAAGTCCATGGTTCTCCGGCTGAAGCATTAGATGCCCCAGCTCCCATTGAAGAGTCTGTGCGGAGTGAAACCGCTATCGAGGCTTCACTAGTGAAGTGTTCAACTCCGAAGGATGCTGCGGGGCCGTCTGACAAGTCTGTACTGGCCCCAGTCATTGAAGAAGGAGAGCTTCCACATCGGGCAGAAAAGACCATCGGAGAAGGAGCTGATGGAAGGAGCCTTGCTGGGCGTGATGGTGAAGACATCTTTGAGAATTTAAGTGACGTAATAATCACCTCTCAAGAACTCTTTAAGGATAACTCTACCACTGCTAAAATTATATCTTCGGCGGCTGAAACGACCTCTGCTCTTAAGCAAACTCCTTTAGCACAAGAACTGCCATTAGTTACAAAGCCTGTCACTACCCCCCGACTGTCGAGCGGTTCGTCGTTCGGCGCGTATAGTTTGCACGTCACGCACACCTTAGGATTTTTCAGCACTTCTATGCACTTATCTTCTTATACTTTAAAGATTTCTAAAGCTTATCTTTTTATTTCAGATTCTTCGATGGGACGCAGCGGATCCTATTATAAAGACTTTCAGCGCTATGGAGGGCATGGCAACTATGATTATAGACGCTACCTTAATGGTCCCAGAGAAACCGATGAGCAGAGAGCTGCTCGAAAAGCTAGAGAGAGGAGAGAATATGAAGAACGTCATGAGAGGATAGATGTGCGACATGAGTCTCCTTCAAGAGGCGATGACTCTCACAAACGTAAAACACATGATGGTCGTGGGAAGAGCCACATTGTTGAGGACCCGAGCAAGCGGGCCAAACCTAGTGAGAGGCACGCATCTGCAATATCTGAAAAGCTTGACGCTCCCATCTCTATTGATATTCCTTCCAAATCCCCTGCTCTTGAAGGAAGCGCTATTCAAACACTTCTTAATAGGCCTTCATATCGTGTTGAAAGGGGCCCACCGACCCTACAGAGCCGATTCCCGAATTGGTGCTTGAAGGGGGTGCGCTTCGATCTTGATTTAGTCCCCATTGATAAAGAAGCCATGTACCAAAATGTTGATGCCGTCAGACTTGTTATTGAAAGAATGTATGGATGGAAAAAGCTTGTTGATGAACTCCAAAGGGTCAATCGGGCCAATATCGAGGCGATGCTAACTATGGAGAACGATAAGTCGGAATGGCAGAAGATTCTTGACCGGCACAGCATCGAGATGAAAAACATAACCGAGTATAACGAGAAACTTGAAGTTGAAGTCAAGCAGCTCAAAGACGATCTTACCTCCTCTTCTAACACTTACACTCAAAGAGAAGAGGTGCTACAAAAACAAGTGCGGGATGCACATGCTAGCCAAAGAGATGCCGAAGCTAAAGTTGAGAGGCTAGAAGAGGTCGTAGAGAATTACCGCACTGATGTCGCTCAGTTGCGGAGTAAAATGAGCGCCCAAGACATGGAGATTGAAGTGTTAAAAGCTCAACTTGCTAAAACTGAAAAAGAACGAGATGAGGCCATGGCTGGTAAAATCGCAGCTGAAGAATCTATTCAAGCCATGGAAGCCAACGTCAGTTCGAATCTATTCGACTTTTACTTGCACAGCGTCTTGGGGCACGGCAGTCTCTCTTTTCTCGGTCCTAAATACGAAATCACCTTGGCTGAAGTGTGGGAAGCCGCTCTCGACATGTTCAGAGGCGCCGGGTATACCGAGGAAGAGCTTGAGGCGCGCTATCTAGATGAGGAAACTCGTGCTGCTCTTGCGAAGGGAAAAGAGCAACTTGCCAGAGTGCGGACTGGGATGGCGGAAGAGGAACGTTCTGGAAAATAATTACCACCTACTACCTCTGTCCATCCTTTAGTTTCTCCTGGGGTTGACATCACAAGTTCCAGTGCTCATTCCCCGCCTCCTACAAGAACCGGGGTAATTCCCCTACTGATGATGAGGCTTTGGAGGATATTGGAGCTCAAAATTATGAGATTGAACTAGCGAAGCAAATATCTTCAGGTAACTTTGACATTGGTCCGATTTAGGTGGATTGCCTGCTTGCTCCTCAAAAGTTTGATGAGCTTCTCGATTATTTTCTGAATCTTGACGAGCCTTTATCTCCTCTTTTTACTGACTTTACCCTTTTTTCTCCTGTAGAGAAAGTATCGAGCATCTTTCAGACTTCGCCTCCTCCGGTTATCCCTCCTCCGTCTCTTCAGGTGGCTACTCCTTCTGCTTCACAGCCCGGGTCACAAGAGGAGCAAATAGAGGCTCTTCATGGCTTAGATGATCCTATCGCTTCGCAAGAGCAGAAAGACGAGGGACTTGAGGGAGGTGAGATATCTCCGGAGCGGACTCCTTCTGATGACATAATTTTGTCTGCTCTTGTTACTCCAGGGAGTGAGTCTTCTTCGAAGAGGAGAAAGAAGCACGGAACATCAAAGAGGAGGGGGAAGAAAATCATTGCTACTGAAGAGGAACGGGAAGTTGGACCAGTTGCACCTCCCTCTCCTTCTTCCCTTATACCTACAGACCGACCTGATAAGCTAACCATTCGGCCGAGTAAAGGGTCCAAAGGTGGTAAGAAGAAATGAAGATTCCAGCTTTTAGCTTCTTGTCTTTTGCATGTACTGGTCGAGAATTGTGCGGGTACCGGCCCCTGCTTTTTTATTTTGAAACTTGTATCTGCAATACAATTGAATAAAATGATCCTTTATTTGTACAGACTCCTGTTTGAATTTGAGAATGCATTTATTATTCATTTTTGCACAATTTTATTTATATGATATTGCAGCGGGCTTATGGCATGTTGCTTGAGCATTACTTTCGCCGATGTGGCTAAACCATATTATATGTAACTATACCATGTTGCCCCCATACCATAAGCTTGCTGCAATATTTTATACTTCGAGGGGACTTGCACTCTTATTTTCTGAAGAATAATTATTTCATTCTTGAAGAAATTTTTAGTAGAGTACATAAGTTTTTACGCTTTGTCCTTCGAAGAAATCACTTTTTTCTTTTGCTTATGTACACATTTTACCAAGTGAATTCTTCTATGAGGTAAAGCGGGCCTCTGAAGGGTACTTTAACTTTTTTTTTTTGAGGAAGATTATTTTCCAGAATAGGTAAATCACTCTTCCTTTGAAAGTTAAAGTGTGCTTCTAATGAGGATTTTTTTTAAAAAAAACATAGAAAGTTGTACCTCTGAGGAGGGATTTTTCACGTTTCCACAGTTGGAAGTTATATTTCAATCTTGGTGAAACGTGTACCTCCAAAGAGTTGTTCCTTTGAAGAAAGCCTTTTCACGTTTCAACACTTGAAAGTTTTATTTCAATCTCGATGAAACGTGGGCTTCCGAAGAGGTCTTTCTTCTTGATTGTGTCTCCGGGAGGAGGTCTTTATTTTCTTTTGCATTTCAACTCTGGTGAAGTGAAATTCCGAAGAGCGGCTGTTACACTTCAACTCCTGGTGAAATGTGCCTCCGAAGAGGTCTTTATTTTGTTTGCATTTCAACTCTGGTGAAGTGAAATTCCGAAGAGCGGCTGTTACACTTCAACTCCTGGTGAAATGTGCCTTCGAAGAGGTCTTTATTTTGTTTGCATTTCAACTCTGGTGAAGTGAAATTCCGAAGAGCGGCTGTTACATTTCAACTCCTGGTGAAATGTGCCTTCGAAGAGGTCTTTATTTTGTTTGCATTTCAACTCTGGTGAAGTGAAATTCCGAAGAGCGGTTGTAACACTTCAACTCCTGGTGAAATGGGCCTCCGAAGAGGGCTTTTATTTTGTTTTACATTTCAACTCTGGTGAAGTGAAATTCCGAAGAGCGGTTGTAACACTTCAACTCCTGGTGAAATGGGCCTCCGAAGATTGCCTGGAAGTTACTCTCTCATGGTTGGAGGGTCATGACTCCTCCAATCTTTTTTGGTTGAGTAGAGAACTTTCTTTTTTACGGCATATGCTTCGTTAGAGGTCTTTATCCTCCGAAGAGTTGTGGCTCCGAAGAGGACTTTAGTTGTTCCTTGTCCACTTGCTTATGCCTTTTCAGTGATCCTCTATATATATTTTTTTAATCTTGCACTCCCTTCTCTTACAAGTAGCTTGTTTAATCCAAAGAAGTGTACTTCATTGCTAGGCCAGTTCACGAGAACGGACATAAGCTTCTCAATTGGATGTTCGTTTGTTCAAACTTCTCAATTTATTAGCTAAAGCCCGTTTTCGGCGAAATCATTGACCGTTCAATTGAAGCACTTCTTATCTTGGATTTAAGCTCGGGAATTTTGCGACTTGGAATTTGTTTGTTGAATGAAAACAAGAATCACTTGGTCTTGTAATGTGCAAGTTTTGTTTTCGTTGCCTGCAAAAATTTAAATCGACATTTCAGTAATACATTTAATGTACTTTTCATATCGAAAATAAATCAAACATGTAATAATAATAAGGAACACAAGATTTATAGTGGTTCGGCCAAGAATTTGGGCCTACATCCGCTTTATAGTCTTTCATTATTCACTTGCATCGGTTTTACAATCGCTTTCAATTACAGGAATCATACATTCATAATTCTTTTTACAATATTTCAACAAAGCTATCAAGTAAAGTATGGACGCAAGTGATTGTTGTTCCAAGCTCTTGGAATTTGATCTCCTTCGACAGTAGTGAGTTTGAATGTGCCGTCCAGAAGCTTTTGACCTATGACATATGGTCCTTCCCAATTTGGCCCAAACACACCTGTCGCTGTCATAATTCTCTTTAGGACTAGATCTCCAATTTCAAAGTTGCGTTGGCGAACTTTGGAATTGAAATGTCTGGCTATCCTTTGCTGATGAGATGCGATTCTGAGCTCAGCCTCTTCTCTTTTTTCATCAAGGAGATCTAGTGCCTCAAGCTGTAGTTTCTCATTCTCCGCTTGATTGAAATGGATTCCTCTATGTGAAGGGACCTCTGTTTCTACCGGAATCATTGCCTCTGATTCGTATGCCAATGAAAACGGAGTATGCCCAGTCGCAGTTTTGTGGGTAGTTCTGTATGCCCATAGTGCTAGCGGTAGCTTATCGACCCAACCACCTTTTGCTCTTTCAAGTTGCTTCTTGATGGTTGACTTGATAATTTTATTTACTGCTTCCACTTGCCCGTTTGCCTGCGGATGGGCTACTGCTGAGAAGCTTTTTCGGATTTTGAATCGTTTGCAAAAATCTTGAAATTCTTCACTTTCGAACTGAGTACCATTGTCTGTAATTATTTTTTGAGGCACACCGTATCTGCAGATGATACTTTTAGTCACAAAACTTATCATCTTTTTTGAGGTGATAGTAGCCAGTGGTTCAGCTTCTGCCCACTTAGTAAAATAATCTACAGCAACAATGGCATATTTAATTCCAGATTTGGCAGTTGGTAACGGTCCTACAAGGTCTATCAACCATATTGCAAACGGCCATGGACTGACCATCTGCGTGAGTTCAGTGGAAGGAGCTCTAGGAATTTTGGCGAATCTTTGGCATCTGTCACATTTTCGGGAATAGTCTGCTGCATCTCGATTAATTTCTGGCCAAAAATATCCGTATCGGAGAATCTTTTTCGCTAAAGTTTGACCACTTAAATGATCACCACATTCTCCCCCATGCACCTCAGCTAGGATTGTTTTGGACTCTTCCCTGGATACACATCGAAGTAACGGCATTGATAATCCCCGTCTGTATAACTGGCCATCCTGGACTATATAGCGAGAGGCTTTCCTCAGTAGCTTCTTTCGTTCTTTTGAGTTTTTCGGTAAAGAGCCATTGAGCAGATATTCTGTTATTGGAGTCATCCATGATTCTTGCTCTTGAGACACGCTCATGATCCAATCAATATCCATCTCATCAATGCTCGGAGTCGACAGGACCTCCACTGGAGTTAATCCCAGAAATTGAGCTTCGCCTGTGCTAGAATACTTTGCGAGAGAATCTGCTTTCATGTTTTCTTCTCGAGGAATGTGACTTATCATGTAATGATCGAAATCACCCAGGAGTTCCCAAGCCTTTGACAAGTAGGCGGGCAGATTCCCCCCTTTTGCTTGGAATTCCTTTTTGACTTGGCATACAATAAGCTGAGAATCACTGAAGATCTGTAACACTCGGATGTTTAGTTCTTTAGCAATCCTTAAGCCAGCGATAAGGGCTTCGTATTCTGCTTCATTGTTTGTTGAAGGAAATTCCAATCTTAGTGCGTAGCATAATGATCGACCTTCAGGGGTCTCAAGTACAATTCCGGCTCTAGAACAGTAGTCGTTTCTCGCGCCATCGACATATAACTTCCATTGGATTGGGGAATCGTCGATCGTTTCCTCCTCACTGTTACCCTTATCTGTGAATTCTGCAATGAAGTCCGCTAAAGCTTGTCCGTTGATTGCTTTTCGGGGATGATAAGTGATGTCATATTGACTGAGTTCAATATTCCACTTTAGAAGACGGCCCGAAGTCTCAGGGCGAAGCAGGACTCGCTTTAAAGGTTGATCAGTGAGGACTCTGATAGGATGAGCTTGGAAATATTGCCTCAACTTCCTAGATGCAATTAGTAGGCAATAGGCGAGTTTTTCCAACTTAGAGTAATTCATCTCTGCCCCAGTGAGTCTTTTGCTGATATAGTAAACTGGATGTTGAATCCTCTTGTCTTCTCGTATCAGCGCTGCACTTAAAGCATGAGATGATACTGCCAAGTATATAAGAAGATCCTCGCCATCGCCAGGCCTAGAAAGTAATGGAGGCGTTTCCATATGGCGAATCAATTCATCAAAGGCTTTTTGGCATTCGGGAGTCCAATCGAAGTTTTCCTTTCCTTCCTTTAGGGCGTCAAAGAATGGGATGCATTTATCTGTGGCTTTGGAAATGAACCGACTCAAGGCGGCGACTTTTCCATTGAGACTTTGCAATTCCTTCTTCGTTCTAGGAGCTTTGACTTCCTTTAAGGCGGTAATTTGAGCTGGACTAGCCTCAATGCCCCTAGCGCTCACGATGAAACCTAAAAACTTTCCGGATTCCACTCCAAATGAACATTTTAAAGGATTGAGCTTCATTCCGTATTTTCGGAGGACTGCGAACATGTCTGCTAAGTGTTCTATGTGATCCACTGCTTTCTTAGACTTTACTAACATGTCATCGACGTAGACTTCCATAGTCTTGCCCAATTGCGGTTTGAACATAGCATTAACAAGTCTTTGGTATGTTGCCCCTGTATTCTTCAGCCCGAAGGGCATAACTCTGTAGCAGTAAAGACCAACATCAGTGATAAAGCTCGTGTCCTCCTGATCTGGCTCATGCATCATGATCTGGTTACATCCGGAGTAGGCATCCATAAAAGATAACAATTCGTGTCCCGCTGTTCCGTCTACCAGTTGATCGATCCTGGGTAATGGGAAGAAGTCTTTGGGGCAGGCCTTGTTTAGATCTGAAAAATCGATGCATACTCTCCATTTTCCATTGGCTTTCTTAACCAGCACTGGATTTGAAACCCAATTCGGATAGGTAGATTCTTTGATAAAATTATTCTCCATGAGCCGATCAACTTCTTCTTTTAACGCTGCCGACCTTTCTGGACCTTGAGTTCTCCTTTTCTGCTTCACAGTTGTAAATTTTGGATCAATATTTAGAGCGTGTACTGCAACTTCTGGGGATATTCCGCACATATCGGCATGAGTCCAAGCAAAAACATCCAAATTTGCCTTTAAAAAAGATATTAAGATATTCTGAATTGACACATTAAGTTGTGAACCCACATTCAACAACTTGTTTGGGTCCTTTGGGTCAAAAGGTACTGGTATTGTCGTTTCCACTGGTACCACTCTATTCTCCCATGCACTGACTTTTCTAGGATCCATCTCTTTCCTTGCTCCGCTGTGCTCGCCAGTGCAGGGTCCGCCCTGTAATTGCTACAAGGCTGGTTCTTTGATGCGGACTGGGGCTGCCGCATCCTTTCCCATTTCTCTTTTCCTTGTTTCTCGTAGCTCTGTTAGATAACATTCCCGCCCCGCATTTTGATCCCCTTTTATAACTCCCACTCCATTATCTGTGGGAAATTTAATGGTGAGGCACCATGGGGCCAGAACAACTTTGAATGCTGCGAGAGTTGGACGGCCAAGGAAAGCATTATAAGCAGAAAATTCGTCGACAATCACAAAAGTTTGCTTGCGGACCACTTTTCTCTCTCCTTCTCCAAGTTCCACAAACAAATCAACGGTTCCTATCGGCTGCTTTGGCTCCGCAGTGAAGCCAGCGATTTTCTGCGATGAGGCTTGCACATCAGCCATAGGGTGAAGAGGATATTGCAGGATGCGCCACAATCAATAAGAACTCTTCTGACAATAGCTGGCCCGATACCAGCCGAGATGACTAAGGGATCCAAGGTAGGAGCTTCAATACCTGCGGAATCCCTGGCTCTGAACACAATATCATCATTGAAAGTTCTTTGTTGCTTCAGGGGCATAGCACCTTCCAAAACGAATACATCTTCCTCAGTCGGTACATACTTCAAAGCTCGGGTATACCTTTCCATCTCACCCCAGCTCCTGCCTGCTGGGTGAGGTCCTCCCGTAATGACATTGATAACAGGTCTTCCGGATTCATGCCCTGCAGTCTTTTCACCTGTCCTGGGTTGATGAGCAGGAGCTCGTTGCCCCTGACTAGTCGAAGCGGGATTGCTGCTATTCTTTTCCACAAATTGCTGCAGCTTGTTTTCCCTTATCAATTCTTCAATCAAATTTTTCAATTGGCGGCATTCATCGGTATCATGACCAGGTTGATTATGAAAGCGACAGAACTTCCCACTTTGCACAGCTTTTTTCCCGGTTCTCAGAACAGGAGGTTTAGGATATTCAACAGAATCTTTAGTGGCAAGGTATATACGCTCCGGCGTATCTCATAAAGGAGTATATTCCGATGGTTTGAAGGAACGAGGCTTCTTCAGATTTTTCTGTTTCTTTCCATCGTTATTTTCCCTTTTCTGTCCTACAGATTCACTCTTGCGTGGAGCAGCAATGTTATCTTCAGCTTTTTCTAACACTACCTTTACCGGTACAGGACGGGTTTCCAGGCGTATGAACTCATCTGCTTTCTTGTAGAATTTTTCAAGGGAATTTGGTTCCTTCATGTTTAGCCATTTTCCAAATTCGCTTGACTTGTCGATGGCCCTCATCAGATAAGTCAAGATCATCCGTGGCTCTACATTGTCTACCTCAGCCAGTGCTATGTTAAAGCGATTCAAGAAAGATCTGATAGTCTCCCCTGGATTCTGCTCTAAACTTGACAACGACATAATATCTTTGGTTTTGAAGCGTATAGTCTGAACTGCTCCTTGAATTTCCGGGTTAAGTCAGAAAACTGATCTATAGACCGGACTGGCAGCTTGGTGAACCAAAGCAGAGCTACACCTTCCAGATATACAGGAAAATATCGGCACTTTATTTCATCAGAAGCTCTGGCACCTGTCATGTGCCAATCATACTTATACAAGAATTCGTTCGGATCACTTGTTCCTTTGTAAGTTGGGATAGTTGGAGGGACGAACTTCCTTGGGAACTCGGCCTTTAAGATTCTTTCGGTAAACGGGGTTTTACTTGGAGCGAAACCCCATTCCTTCTCATCTTCATTCCTTTGCATGCTTTCCTTCATGATTTGTCGAACCATTTCAGAAAGATATCCCTCATCATTTCGAGCTTTAGATCCACCAATTTCAGGAAATGTCCGCTCAAAGGGGCTGGCAGCCCTCTCAGGAATGTTTCTTTCTTCATCCTCATGAATGTTGCCAGCAAAGTTCCTTTCATTACCAGTTGGTTGACGGTTTACCCCAAGCAAGTCATTCAACTTATTCAAAATTAAGGCATTCTGGGCGTTCTGAGCTTCCAATTGTGCACTTTGGGCATTTATCTGCTGGTTCAGCCCCAAGATTACAGCATCCAACTCCGCTTTTGTAACCCCGACAGGTGGAGTGGCTTGATTAGGTACTGGGGAAGCGGAGGTTCCCTGTTGAACATTTCCAAATCAACAGATCTACTCTTTCTCCCCGGAGCCATGATTTCAGATAAACTTCTAGTCTTCAGAGAGGTTACTTCAACAAACTTTCGTGGAGCAATGATGACGATGTGCCCGAGTTCAATTCTCAGTGAAAGCACCAAAAATGTTAACGCTAAAATTTGAACGCTAACACCCCCGTGTATGAAGTGTAGTTGTGAAAGCACCACCCGATGATTCGGGAGCAGAGTATAAGCAGAAAATCACAGAAAAAAGCAGTGAATAACAACGATTTTATAGTGGTTCGGCTCAAGGTAAGCCTACGTCCACTTTAATTCTCTTTATTGCTAAACCGATTACAACTTTAGAATAATCCTCAATTACAATTATGATGAGACAAACAACTAGAACTTTGGTAGAGAAGAATTCTTCGAATCCATGTAGATTGCGTTAGATTTTCCCTTGAAGTTAGTTGAAATGTCTTTTGAACTTGAAGTGTCGGGTGAGTTGAGAATTCAGCAGAGTATTGGCGCTTGAAATGATTGGCCAAAAGTCCCCTTGTATGTTGGAGCACATGCCATATTTATAGAGTTTCCTGGACTAAGCCGTGTGCGACTTATAGAACTTCACGGGTTAGCATAACTTGGCTGCGACTTAAGGTAAGTCTTCACGAGGTAGAGGATCTCACGGGTTAGCTTGACTCGTTTGCAACGTTAACTTGACTCGTTTGCAACTTAGGGTAAGCCTTCGCGAGTTAACGTGTTATAGGGACACGGGTTACGACTTAACAGGTCGTGAACGACTTAAAAACAGTAAGTCATTTGGTGATTGTTTCGGATTGATTTAAGTCACTCGGACCACTCATTAGTTAAGTCGTTCATTTCCTAACACGTGAGCCTGTTAACTCGCTAACCCGCCCACTTGCTTACTAACTCGCTAACTCGTTAGCTTGCTTACTAACTCGTTAACTCGTTAGCTAGCTGGCTTACTAACTCGCTAACTCGTTAGCCTGCTTACTAACTCACTAACCCGTTAGCTAGCTGGCTTTCTAACTCGCTAAGTGCCTTAACCCGTTAAGTTGTTGATCCACCAAGTTGTTACAAACCCTGAGTCGTTGAGTCGTTCCATTCCTCTAAGTCGCCTCTAACCTTAACTCGCGAGCTAATTGAGTCGTAACCATGAAAGTCGGTCCATTCCTTAAGTCGCGAGGTTTCTTGAGTCGTTAGGAACTTTAAGTTGATGAGTCGCTTGGTCTCTTGGCCCACTAAGTCGCATAGCTCTTAAGTCGTGAATCACAACAGGGTTAACAGGTGGCTTTAATTTGATTTTCTCTTTTTCTTCCCTAGGTAATAGCCAGCCTAAGCTTTGTATTTTAAGTTTAGAAATTTGCAAAAATGAATGTGAAGAGAATTGAAGATGTAAGTTTAGGGATAATAGGATTATGGTAGTGGCAAATCCCTATAATGCCCTTGCATTATGTTCGCACTCAGTAACATATGAACTCGTCCTTAGGCCTATTCTTTTAAAATAAAATTTATTTAAGCACGACCTCGAGTAAATTTTCAAATCTCAATCCCCTTATCACACTTAAATTTATGTTATTCTATTTAATTTATCTAATTAAATCTCTTGAATAATATTATTAAAAATTAAGGGTGTTACAATGTGTGATCTTAAAGAGGATTGTAAGAAAGCGGATCTCTCATCAGCAAGTGAACGTCACCTTCAGGGTTGTCGCAATGAATGCTAATGTTTCGAAGCAACCTGGCCGAAAAGCTCGAAGGTACCGGCTCTATTGGGTTAGTTATGATTCTCAACCCTAGAGGCAGTCAATGTAATGCTGAACCAATTAAGACCAACTTTACTTGAGATTCAGATGTCACCGGCTGGCTTGGTCTGGTTGGAATGAACAATGAAGTCAGAATTGTAGATGACCCAGCTTTGGAAGGAGTGGAAGTTACCTCGACGGGCTTAAAATGAGGAGATAGGTCGAGTCATTCTAAACTGAAAATATGGCATACTACAAGGTCAAGTACATTTCATTCGAAATAAAATTCCTGTGTGCCTAATGCTCAGAATATAAAGGACGTAAATGTGTGTTGACCAATTAGATTCTAAGCTAACTGTAGTAAGTGTAGTGTGTTATCTTTGTAATGTGGATCTAGTGTTCTATACATGACAAGACCATCCTATGTAGATAACTCGTTCATGTTTGAAAAATGATCCATATCGTACTTCGATAATGGTTTTTGGTACTTACCCATTATCGATTGAACAGACGATAATGGATCCATTATTCGAAGGGACGCCCAAAGCTTTTCTTTTTAGGATCACTAGAAGTTCGAAAATGAAAAGGTAGTGCTATGGAATCATCCAATATGTTCAAATTCAAATCAAATCATTGTATTAGAGTTCATTTAAATGGCTAATATTTGGTTAAATTTATGAAAGAAGGCGATGATGCCCGAGAGCACAAATTTTCTTTGGAGGTATATGCATTAAACCGTGGCAAACTATAGTTTCACAACTGATCAAACATGCTAGAAACCAAACATATCTTTCTAAACTGTAGTTAACTAAGTCCCAATCATTGCCATTCCCATCACCTTATCAACACCCATCTAGTCCGACCTTCAAATCACCTCAATGTTTGAGGCAAAAGCTAGGGTTTCACTTAAGTCCGGACCGAATATTTGGGTTTTGGACTTGATGGCGGCGAGTTCCTCAATACTACGGTGATTGGTTCAGCAGGTGATAAAGGTAAGTGGCAGCGGTGGTGGATAAACAGAGATAACTGGAGTAATGTCTGTGGGGTGAAGACTCGGGTGCAACAAGCAAAAGACTTGGGTAGGAGGAGGCTAAAAGGCCTAGTGTTGAAGAAGTGAAAGTGAGATAGAAAGTATGGGAAAGTTTGTTTAAATAAAGAAAGTTGGAAATTTTCTCTAAGTCTAATAACTCGATACCGAGTTATAATTATAACTTGGTAACGAGTTATCAATATTCGCTCGAATCGACTCTGGAACATTGCAGAGAATATCCTCATCAAGTTAAAGCACTATGAAACCTATAGAGTGTAGATTGCAATGGTAGTGCGGTTGTAACGCCCCATACCGAGACCCACATTAACAAAGAGAAATACTGGGTTATTCTATGTGCTAATGCGGAGAATAGGGCCGTTTAAGGGCAACCATCATAGTCTTGCATTAGGTAAGAGCTAAGTATGTCGATTTGGTACTCATTTTTTTTCATCTCAAGTATTCGACATACTTAATTCTTATCTAATACACTAATAAGGTGGCTATAGGATCAATTTAGAAACAAAACATAATAACATCAACAATCCCATGTCCCCGAATAGCAACACAGATAATATATATGTACACATACATCAAATGTAATATAATGTGTCAAAAGTGGTATTCGACCATAATGTATACATGCATCCCCACTAAGGAATAGATACAACACAAAGTTCCCAACAAAATGACTACTATAGACAGACTATGCCATATTTCCAAAGTCAGAGGAGAAGTCCAAAAGACATAGCTAGCAAAGGTTCAAAAGTCTAACCTGCAACTCGGTCTAACCCGAGTAATAAATACACGGGTCAGGCTAACTAGAACATGATATTATCTATAGATAAGAGGGATATAAGTGCATAAGGGAAACCTTCCTTTAATTAGAAAGGAATGATATAGGTAAAGTTCTATTTACAATGTCAAGAGTAAAGGTCTAATAATATCTTATGGTTACTCACGAATAAGCTTAACTCAACATAAAGGATTCACATTCAAGAGTAACCAACATAAGCACAAGTAAGCAACACAAAATCTATAAGAGAAAACACCAAAATCTCACAAAAATCGAATTCTATGCAACTCTAAAAAGAGTTTGAATCTCATAAAAATGAAATCACCATATATACATAACATCTCATTTAGCTCTAGGCTATCGATGTAACAAAGCTATCTCAAAATGGTGAAATCATAATAAAACTAAAAAAACTCAAAAAAAACCCGGATAGACCAGATCCCCGATTACATGCCGAAGCAATGTTGCACGTCCCAAACTCTTGTCCAGTGCTATTTATAAATTAGGTACCTATCTCATGGACCCAAAGGTCATACTCATGATGACCGAAGTCACATAACTCAAATGGCCCAAAGGTCTATAGCACTAGCATACTCATGGATGTGTCACAAACTCTAGATAGGAACCTTGAAAGTTTTAACGTGCATCCCATACCATATGCTCGCACTAAACGGTTTACTAACCGCTAGTTAATTCCACATCATAGAAATAAATTACAAATCTCAAAAATCTCATATATTGCCTCGTATCATTGGCAAGTGCAATAAAATCTCATAATGGTCTCTCATAAACCATAATTCTCGAAATAGGGAAATCTCAACCCAAGACTCGCCTCATCTTATCAGGAAGTGAAACAATATATATATATGGTTCTCAACGATTATAATTCCTAAAATAGGAAATCATGAACCACAAAAGTCGTCGAATAATGGTTAACTCTGATAATTCTTATAAATAGGAATTATGAATCTCAAAACAAGCCATAAAATGGCAAATATCAATTATTAACTCAAATCAATATACTCAAATGGTTTCGATCGTACAAGTCCATAATTAACCGAAAAAGTAAAATCACATGTCCCAAACCAGGTGTTTTACTAAATCATTCAATTCTCTTTCTCATACGTCCGAAAGATGTAAAAATAGTATATATTATTTATAAAATAATTTACTTGAGAAAACGGGGTTTTAAATCAATTTTCGGAATAATTTTGAAGACAATTTATTAAAATTCTCCTTATTGACGGAAATAAATATATTTTAAATACTTTAAAATAATTTAAAAATAATTTAAAAATATTGGAAAATATTTATTTCAAAGTCATTTGATTTGTAAAATTATATCAGAAATTTATTTCAGAAAACTATTGAAATTCAACATTCGAAAACAACACAAATACAATCAATCCGGGACTCGGATTGACCCTAACTTTTGCCATTCTATTGAAAGATTAGAGATCTTGAAAATCATCTCAAATTTGCATCAAAACAAGTGACAAAACCATACCAATTCAAAGGAAAGAGCTACAAAGTAGAGTCACAAAAAAGAAGGCACAAAAAAGGCTAATATCAGGCCGACCTTAAGGTCGACCACACTCTTCCTTAGGTCGACCATGAGAAGCCCCAGGTCGACCTTACGGTCGACCTGGGGAAGGCTATGGTCGACCATGCATACGAGAAATTGGTACCTTTTGACTCCAGGTCTTTTCCCAAGCGCGATTCAACCTTTAAGCAAAAATTTGACATAGCTGCAGGTTGGTCCAGGAAATGAAAATTGACATGCACATAGAGTGACATTCAAACTGCAACCCAAAAAAGATCCGGCAGCAATTTGAGTGAAAATCAAGGAGTTATAGGTGCTCAATGTAGCAACCGGAAATAAGGAATTCACAGAAACAAAGAACATAACTATTCACGTATAGAAAGCAATTTTGTAAACGATTTACACAACAATTATCATCTTTACTAGAATTTTTCAGTGCTTATACTCGAATCAGCGATTTAGCAAGTGTTTGAGCAATTTTGGAGTCAAGTTGCAAGCTTTTGTGACGAAGAGGAGCTTCCAAGACCTACAAAAGCTAGAAGAAGGACATGCACAACAAACAAAAAGTATTAGAGACAAACTCACATCAAGTTCTAAGATTTGGATGCAATTTTTGTAGTTTTGGTAGAGGTTACCTTGTATAATCTTTAGTTTAAAGAATTTTCTCTATTTTTAACGGCATGGGTGGATATTGGATTTAATTTGAGGAAGCCATTGATATATTTTTTTCTTGTTACTATAAACTCTAATTTGAGAAGAAGATAAGGAAAAGAGTTTGTAATGTAATTTTCTCTCATACTAGAAGCTTCTAGGTTGGGGCCAATAGATCCAAATCTTACCCAAATAAGCCCAAGAACAAAATACTTAGAGAAAATGTAAGGCTATGTTCATATTTTAACTTATTTTAACACTAAATGCACATAATTCTTCATTTTAAAGCCAAATAAAATGCATACATCTACTTGTAACGAAATAAAATTATTAGTGTAACAAAATAAAATTTATTTTAATTATAAAAAGTCATTTTTAACAATAAAACCTTATTTTTGACAATATTACACAATTTGCACTATTTAGTGTAAAACACCATTTTTAATGCAATAACCTGTACAAAAGTTCTTTTCTTATCAAATAAATTACAATAAATCATTCCAATTTTATTTACTGTCAAAATACAAATTTTAAACCATATTTCATTTTTTATATTAATAAAATAAATGTTTAGTTCATTTCTTCCCCTTTTTAAAATCAATAAATGGTTAATATTGGCATTAATTTCCAATATTATTGCATTTACCCAAATAAAATTACAAATTGATTATTTTCACACCAAATTCTCAAAATAAAGTTTTTAAAACTTTATTTCCATCAATTTATATTTATTTCAGCAATTAAATTTTAAAATACATCTCTTGATTAATTTATTAGCTCAAATTAACAAAATTCAAATATTTTCATCTTATTTAACCAAATCTCCCAACAATCAAATTTCAAGCCCAATATTTATTATCAAACACATTGTTATTTAAAATAAACAAATTTTTACCCTGCTTATCTACTCTGTTTTATTTTATTTAAATAAACACCCTTTATTAATCACATATTTCTTTTAAAAATTATTAAAAGAAGTAATTGGCAATAATTAATTCAATTATTGCATTTTCTCCCAATAAAAACTATTTACCAATCATTATTATCCCAGATAAGTAAATAAATCTCCAAACTTTATTTTTATCATTTTATCTTCAAAATTCATTGTTTGTTTCAAATAAAAAATAAAAAATTTAAAATTTTATTTTTAATTATAACTTCCGTTATAATTTAATGTTAATAGGTAATCTCCAAACCTGGTTGTTACAGACTCCCCTCTTAACAAAATTGCGCCCTCGCAATTTCTAGAGAAGAGTTTGTATTCAACATGATTATTTCATTAATCAAAGGAAGGATAGACAAGCACGAGATCAAACTTCTTCACTTTCTCTATTCAAAATGAAAGAAGACTAAGATAAAAATTGATTGGTAAATTTAATGATTTTTCTTAGTATAAATACTAGGATTTGCTGACCATTGAATTTATTTTAGCAATACATCATGATTTTGAAAGTATCTCACTTTCGAAACAAAAACACAATGGGGTGTCACTCAAAAGTCTATCGAAGGAGATTGATTTCGCAAAAGTTTCACAAATAGAGTTGGGATATAGCATCGCTTTATCCTAACTCTAACCATAAGCTGATGACTTTCCATATGTCACTATGGAAGGAGCCACACTGATACTAAGATAACAACAATTGAGGCAAGAAAACTCGATGAGAGGTGGTTACTTCAAAGACCACACAACTCAAACGGCCGTAAAATACTAGTCGTTGGATCATTACACTAAGGCAAGACAATCATGAGGAACACAATAGATATAAATTTTAATTTTCAATCAAAATTTATTAGAGTTCAAAATTCATTATCTTTAAAACTATAATTTAAATTTTGTTTGTACTTAAACTTATTAAAGTTCCAAAACTCATTACCTTTAAATTTAATATCTCAATTTTCAGTACTTGGAAAATTTCAAAATTCCTTCCTATAGTTCTTATAAAATGACAAATAATTTCAAACTCATATTCCCGTTTATTCCAAAATTAAATTTTTGAAAAATTTTATATTTTCTTTTCAATAATGCTTAAGATAAAATTTTAAAATTTACTACTCTTTATTTTTAAATACCCAAATTCCCAAAACAAACTCCATCTTTAATATGTATAACTCATTTTTTAAATATTCAATAAACATTTATTTTCAATCAAAGTATTATCTCACTAAAACTCAAGTTATCGTGTCTGATTGTCTCATCAAAGCGTTTAGGAAAATTCCTGACGATAACATTGATTAGGCATACTGACCAGAATTCTTAAAGCACTTGATGGACAATCCAACACAAAAATCATCTTCTATAAAGGAAGTACCTCATATTTAGTTCTCAAATTTTTCTTCATTTATCCAAAAACAAAATCCAATTTCACTTTAAAATATATCTTCAGTTTTTGAAAAAATTGAAAACCCAATTCATTACATATATCCAAAATCAAAAATACACAAAAAGAGACTCATCGAGATATTCGTCGAATACTCGTTTCATAAGATTAAAGGAACAGACTGGAGTACTCGTCATTCCTAATGGTATAGCCAACTACTCAAAAACTCATAACGAGTGTGGAATGCTGTAAAAGAACACTATCCTCCACAACTCGTTGCTAATGAGAATCGGTGTTGGGTTAAGCTGAAGAAAGACCCTAGCACCACCAATAGAATGAATAAGAAATCAGCGAGATATAAGGTTAAGAGTGAGGTATTCTTCTCAAACGAGAAGAAGCACACTGTCAACATATCATTACTGCGAGTGAAGTATTGCCATAAAGTATGACACCAAATAAGAATCTTAAAAGGATATATCAAAAGAAACAAGAATGATAATATCAATTGAACTCAATCAATTGCCTCATTCCGTAGTGGATATCCTCGTGAAAGGATAATCAAATGGCTAAGGACCAGGAATGAGGTCAACCCAATACTCGTTTGCCCGATTGGGTGCCAAATCCAAAACAGACTCACAGGAATCAACAAAAGCCACAATAACTAGGATTCGAGATACATCGTCATCATCTCAAAACTCAAGAACATATAATGATACTTCAGAATTAACGTCAACATTCAAAAGGACAGGAAAAAAAATCAACCAAGTTAGGATAACTAATTTATATAGAATCCTTCGAGAACAGAGAATTGGACTTGATACCAAGCAAGCCAATCCATCCCGAAACATACAAATCTCAAGATAGAGAATTATTTGAAATTACTCAAGAAAAGGAAAATACACAAAATAGAATCAACACCGTATACTCAAAATACTAAGGTTACGGGTCCCTCGATAGGATTCATAATCCTAAGAAGCGAATAAGCACGAAACAATCAAAAGCTAAACACCTTCAAGCTTCTTCGATATGAGTGACTGTGAAGCACTTGGATTGAAGAGGATACAAATAGAATGATCATAACATAGATTAGAATTATAAACATTACAACAAAAAGTGTCTTTTATAGAGGCATATAGCCGCTATTAATCACAACCATAGCGGTTTGATAAGCGCTGTATATCGACATGTTATAAAAAACTGTTGAATATTTATAACACAAAATATGCCGCTATGGTTGAGCTTACTTTTATAACGCAAATTCACCGCTATGGTACGTTAATTCAATAGCTCATTATAGCCGCTATAATACAGCTAAATCTCAACGGAAATGGAAATCTTTATAACACCATTTTGCCGCTATAAAATATTTATTCAATAGCTCATTGTAACCGCTATAATACAGCTAAATCTCAATGAAATGTGATATATTTTTCATTAGTGTGCAAACATTAAAGCAAGTGCATAACCATTGAATAAAACATAAGCCTGCAGCCAAATTAACATAGAGAAACAGAAAATAATGTCAATTTAATAAGTGTACGAACATTACAGAGTACAAACATTAAAGCAATCCTTCCAAATATTAAAGAGTACAAACATTTTACTAATATGTCCATGTCTAAGAACTTGAACTGCACCTTGGCAAATTTCGGTGATATCAGCACCACTGAAGCCTTAAGTATACTTGGTCGGAGTCACTGAGTCAACCTCCTTTGCAATGGAAGATTTTCTAAGGCAGGCCGTAAATATATGCAGACATGAAGCCTCATAAGGTACACTCATTGGTCCTAAAATTACCTAAACATACCAATAAAATAGTCAACAAGGCATCATACTGTGGTAAATTAACAAAGTAGTAATAGAAATAAAAATACACTTGATTTATGCCAGGAGTAGTGTATGACCAATTCGTTGATATATAGCATAGCGCTATCAAGAGGCAACATTGAGCATGCATTAACTCAACCTAGGATACCAATTCCATTAGGGTTGATTCATTAGCTAACAATTTTTTATTATTTCTGCATATGTAGAACCCCACTAGAACATAAAATAAGTCGCTGGTGCAAAAGATATAACACACACACAAAAAGGATGAAAAAAAGATTTATTTTAGTATAAGTAACTTGAATGTGCAAATATTTTCTGTATGTGTATGCAATCCAAAATCTGTATGGTAAGTAACTAACAAGAAGATGCTAAGCCCTCTCACCATGGATCCTCCTTGCAAGATGAATATCTTTGGGCATTATGGTAACGTGCTTGGCATAGATGGCATATAGTTTGCTGGCTTCAAATAGTCCTAAATGATATGCCATTGCTGTTTCTTAGAGACCAAGCACAACATGGATTCGGAAACACAGATCGGTCTGCATCATAATAACAATATACACAAATAAATCATCATCAACTAACTAGCACCTAATATACTGTAATCGTATACGAAAAGCGAGGATGCTGATGATAACCTTGAAGTCCTGAGCAATTTCCCTTACAAATGTTTACAAGGGAATCTTCCTGATCAAAAGGTTTGTGCTCTTCTAACTCTTAATGAATTTCCCTGCATTACAAAAATGATAGTATCAGAAATTTATACTCAAACATGGCATCAAATAATACTCATATTTAACGATAGGGATTCTTCACTCCTCCATTGTTTGCATATAGGCGCTTTCTTGCAAGGTCAGAATAATTTGTTCCAGGTTCCTTTGATCTATTAATCTACAAACATGTAAATGTGTAAACAATTAAACATGTCATTTGACACTAAAACATTCAGTAACAATTAAACATATGTAAGAGATAAATTGTAAGAGTAATATAACCATGTGTTATATAACTAACTTACAAACACTCTCACATCCTAATAGAATTCAGTAAGGTTATGGAATATTTGGATATTCTATGATAACAAAGGGACTTTTCTACTATATAACAATGACTATTTTCTAGAAACTATAACACAATTAGTCAAAAATGGTACCTTGCTAATTTTTTCATCTTTCCAAGTGTATCTGACACCAGACCAGTTGATAGTTTGTGTAAAATGAGACCATACTGCAGAAATCAGGTATAGAAAGTTATCAACCAAGATTGCAACAATGACCTGTCAAAATTTACGTTTAGAATTAGCAAATGTACTACCCTCGAATCGTGATTGGAAACAAAATGTAACACTGTAATTTATGTAATATTGGAAAGGAATTGCTTACTAGTACCTAATTATATGAATCAAGAGAGAGAGAGAGGTGGTCATTCAGGAGATAAGAGGCTGCATAAACGAATCTCAACTTTGGTCAATTTCCACATAGAAAGAAGTTCTAAAGGATACATATTTTCAACGAGCTTGCTAGTCTCAACTCTACAAGGATAGAGTATGGAATTATATAGAAAAGTTCAAGTTCTTAGCCCTTTGAAGTAGGTACTGCCTGGAAAAAGATAAAATGCCCTGACCTTTGATAGCAAGGTAATGATCACAAAACAGTTCATCTTGTCATGAGAATGAACACAGAAGTGGAATCCACACTGCAGCTGCTACATACCTACTCCATACCGCGTGAATCATTCATTAACACACAATTACCTTTACGTTAACTATACAGTTGAAATACTTTCTAATTAAATGATATATTCGGTGCATGCCTGAGTGCACTATGAAATGATAAAAATAACCAAACTGAAGAGTAAATTAAAGATAATTGAGTTTGAAAAAATTCCTCTCACACTGTAATGTGTTCGAAGATAACAAGTCAACGTCACATCTATCCATTATCCTTTCCAAAACACCTTGCTATAAAATAACAACAACAATTAAGATTAAAGCTCTTGAAAAAAAAAATACGGAAAATCAATGATCTGTAGAATAGAAAAAGGAAACGTAAAAAATATACCCTCATGCTTTCATCTATAACGGCCTTGTTTCCAACCAAAATCTTGTTAACATTATCAGAGGCATGTTGTTCAATGTTCCCAGTCCGATCCCTTATGTCTACATATTTTTAAGAATAAATTAAATATATTTGTTAGAAGTACAAAGAAAATTGTATACATTGTGCTAAAATCCCACTAATTCACCACTACGAACACAAGCTGAATAACAACACATAAGAACTATAAAAACATGTACTGGTTTTATTTTCCCAAGCAATTCATGCAAAGTGCAATTTCGGTAGCATTGGGAAAAACCTTGAACAAATTGAAATGTATTTTTTATATAATAGATTTTTCAATTTTTGTATTACATTTCTCTCATATTGCATTAAAGATATGAAACCTCAATCAATTAATAACATAGTGATAATTTTCTTAAATGCAAAAAAGATAAATATATTACAGTGATAACATTTTCTATTTAACAGAAGATATACCTTAAATGAAAAAGAAAAATTACATGGAAATCAACCAACATTTCCTTTCAGATGGTAATTTACGAAAGAATCAATAAAAATGGAATCATATAACAAAATTCCTATTATAATGATTCTAGATAAATATAGTGTTTGCTAATATGCTAAATACAGTGTTCATAGTACCAATAGAGTGATTATGTTTGTAACATCCCGCCTTTTCGCACGAATTAAACCGACACACGTGCCCATTCAAACCATACGGAAGGGCGGATTGTTATGGGGTAAATAAAAAAAACACAGAGAAGAAAAAAAGCTAAACAGAATCTCACAGCGGAAGGATAAAATATAATAATCAAATATACAGTTTATAAATCTGTTTACAAAACCATTTATATAATACATATCAGAGTTACACATAACAATAACAATGCAGCGGAACAGTGTGTAGTGCACTAGTATAAATAATAATACTATAAATCTTCGTCTTCGTCCTCCAGAGCTAAATCTTGCAATCCGGAAACGCTTGGACACCGGAACCCTAGACCAAAACAACGCGCCGCCTCGGTCTGAGCACCGACCACCACGCCAGTGCGCCCTCACCCGAAGGACTCCCCCTCGTGCCCATGCATAACCCAGGTCAGGCGAATTTGCCACGCTCAGAACAAGCAGCCGCCTCCAATACTTTAAAACCCTAGGTGAATTTTAGGGCCAAATCCGACCGTTGAATCGCAGAACGAACCCCACCGATGCACTCCCCATCGTCCACTCTACAATACCCAGAAACCGTGTGACGATCAGACGAAGTTTGTTACGGCGATGGTGAATGGCCACGAACTATTTGAATTTATTCTGAGCAAACGATGAATCCATTCGAAAAATGAATTACATCATGAGATTACGTGTTTCGAGAACATTAACATATATTTTTGTGGAATTTTTCTTGAGAGTTTGAATTTTCATTGAAATTTGGATTGAAGTAGATCTAGGGTTTGCAACCATTTGAGGAGGAGAAGGAGATGAAGAAATTAATATACAGCAAATGACAATAGGATGGAGCTAGGGTTTATAACTGTATATATATAGGTAGGGTTGGGTAGAGTAGATAGGCTAGATAGATGAACGTACGGAACAAACTAAGGCCCAAAAAGCCCGCTATGCCTCCGGAACCGAATTTATTAAATCTATATATCCAAATAGGTATTTTAAGATATTCTGAACGCGATGGAAAAAGTTTCACGTCCAAATTTGATCGTATGAAGAAGTTATGCTGAAAACAAAATTTCCAAATTGATTTCAAATTGATTTTATAAAAATTGATTTCAAGGCGTTTCACGCCCGTACGATCAAACGACAAGTCCGATCGATACGAAACTTGAAACCCTATAATAATTCACCGATACGGATCTGATGAAACTGGTTTCGTCGAAATCCGAGTCTGTGGCCAAAATGGCTATTTTTATATTCATTAATTAAACTAAATTAAATTACAAAAATCCAAATTTTATATTATATTCTAAAATTGTCCAAATTTTATTACTTATATAATTTAATCAATTTCAAATGATTTAACAAGCTTGGATGTGAATTAAAATTATAAGTATATCAATTTGCAGTGTAAATTTCTGCACTTTCCTATATTTAAGAATTATAAAATTAAATGCTCAAAACCCCATATATTAGATTTTAACTTTTATATACTCATTCTTTATCCAAATAGGGATGCCACATACTTTGGTTCATGATTCAAAATATTATTCTTAAAGTCCATTTTAAATTTCAGTAACGTAGTATTCAACGTTAAATTTAATAAATCCTGTTATTTAATAATTATTGCTTAGAACCTGATTTTAATCTTCCCATTATCTATTTAATTCCTTCTAGAATCATAGCTAATATTTGTCATCCCTTCGTTACCCAAATGTTCTTATCCCATCAAATTTTAAGTTATCGAAATATTAAATGTCAATTTCTTTAATTGCACTAAATTTATCTATTAAAGGTTGCACTTAAACCCAATTACATAAAACTTGCCCAATTTCTCCTTAAATCAATAACCTTCATATACAAATATGTTTATCATAAATTTTATCTACTCTTCCTTTTAGGTAATGTCCTATATATTAGATTTCCATGTAATTTGCAATAAATCATACTCGTAGTTATATCACATTAAATGAATAAATAAGTGTTGACTCTATTCTTTTGATTCAACATTGGTTTACGTTATATTTCATTAATATTTCTACATACATCAGGATTTTTAAAAATGGTTGTAACGTGAAATCTCGTCTACTTCCCATTTTATATTTAAGGCTTCTAAAACCGATTCATATCATTTCTCTAGTCCAAATTTTATTAATATAACCTTAAATTTAATTTATTCCTATCGATGTAATGGTTAAACACAAATTTCACTTATTTGCAATAAATCCACAAATTGGATTTCAAATTTTCAAATAAATAAATAAATTTTAGTTTATCACTTCTTAAATACCCAAATGTCAATGCCTTAATTTAAACTGCATTTATTACATTTTATAAAAATCCTCCATCTTAAGTGACAAATCAAAACTACCCTGACTACACAATTTATGGTAATTAATTCCAATTGCTTTTCCATTAAACTACATAAATTATCCAATTGCAACCTACGTAGAATTTTTATTTATTTACAATCCTACTGTTTAAATGAATTGATCCTTTACGGTATAATTCACATTTTACTTGATTTCTCATTTATTTTGCAAAACAGAAAATTTCAATTTCTACCAACATTATATTTAATATTAGATTTCCAATTAATTCTATTGGAATCAATATATCTTTATATATATATACTTTACATATAAATATCTAAATTACCAAATCAAGTACATTTATTAGAGACAACATTCAATAAAATTACTTATCACACTTATTGCATTGATTTATTCCAACGGACACTTTTATTTAGTCACTAATTATTATTACAACCAAATGTACAATCTCCATTATTTATTTTATATTAAATGAATTCCATTCTAGTAAATATTTTTATTAATATTCACTGATTCACATTTATATTGGTTTCTTATATTTAACTTATAACAAGGTGTGCAAATTTACATAGTTCAAATCTATTTCCATGTAGCTATTAAATTGTTACATTAAATTCCAATTACTATACAAATTACTACATTTTCTCAAATAAAATCTTAAGACCTTTATTTTATTCTAAATTAGATTAGAAACATATTAATTTAATTCATTTAACATTGTCAAATTCAACGGGTCGTTACAATCTCCCCCACTCAAAACTTTTCGTCCCCGAAAAGGAAAAAGAAGGGAGAAGGAAGAATAAAACAGTAATCTTATTTTCAAATATTAACTTAAACAATAATTTACTAACTTTATTTTCTTAAATAAAATATACCTGTTTATAATCATTATATTCTTTTATACTTAAATTATTAAAGTTGGGAAAATATTTTCAACAAAATTCTAAGTCTAAAATTTACGGAAAATTTTGGCAGAGTCTCCTTTGTACGGAGAGACTCCGGAGAAAATATAATATCAAAATATACAAATATATACATATATTATCAAAATATTATAGTCCAACACGGGCAATTATATAAAATAACGCTATAAAACGTAATCCGGAAACGTACCTATTTGTCGGGCAATATACGCTTATTATTTTGGAACCAAAAGCAGTAGCAATTGCTTCCATCACCTGTATTCACTTATATAATCTAAAAGGTTAAATATTTATTTTAAAGTGAACTATTCAAGTGGATTCAATCATTAATCAACCAAACAATTCAACAACCATCAACCTTACAAACAACATACATACACAAACAAAGCAACCATTTAATCCATCAAACAAATAGTTGTTTGGGTTCAAACTTGAAATTTGTATGAAATGAAATTAACTATCAAGTGCATCCTTTACTCAACACTCTTAGATGGAACAAAGATAGATACTTATTCATTTAACCACTTCAAATTTCTTACCCAACAACATAAATCAAACAACACAATTTAAACCAACACCCCAAATTTATTTATTATACATTTACCTCATGCTTCAATGGTTTGATTTTCTTTCTTTCATTTATGAAGTGATTTCTTTATTTCTTACAAATTTTCATTTTCCATTTATCACAAAATTCATTATATTTGTATTCCAATTTATTTACTAAAGTTTCTATCATCTATTTATACTACTTAGCTCTACTTATAGTAAAATTTCCAATTTAACTTAAGTCTATACAATTAATTCTCATTAATAATAGCAAATTAATAGAACCTTTATTACCTTACTCTTCACTTGTAAGATTTCCCCTTATATTTTCCTACTAACATTGCAACTTTTTATTATATGGTAAGTTATGTATGTTTTAAGAATGTAAGTGAAAATTTACAAGTTTCTTCTCCATTCCTTTAATTAATATATATTTGTTTTATAAATTACAATTTCAACTTACCTTTAATCTCATTCATTTATTTAATGTTGAAGTTTCCATTTTATTTAATTAGAGTAACCCTCTACTTACACTTAATTTATTAACCTTATAACTTGCATTCCTATAAGTGAAAGATTTTACTCATTCATTAACTATGGATTGCAGTCATTTATATTTTTCCTACTTTCCATTATATTAGAATAGGGGGAATTAAAGCATACTTAAGTTAATAACCCTACAATCAAACTTTATAAATTAAGGAATTTCATTTTTTTACTTTCTTAAGGTTAAAATCACCTATTAATAATACAACCTTTAATTTTAGTAAAATTCCAATCATCACTTAAGTTAATACCATTAAATTCTTATTTATAACAGTAATTTATTGAATACTTCATTATTTCCAAAAATTCTACTTGCATAATATTCTATTCCACTCTTAATTTACATTTCAACTTTTTATACTTGGTAAGTTATTTATGTTAAAGAAAAAGCAAAAGAACTTATACAAGTTTAATCTCAACCCTTTTAATTCATTGATTACTTAACCTTTATTTTACTAACCTTTTTTTTTACAACTAATTAATGGAAATTCAAGAATTAATACCGGGTCAAATTCCAAAATTACTTTAAAATAATAGATAGTTAATTTCTTACAACTTTTATATCTATAATTACCTTTAAACAATTAAAATTTTAAATAATTTCAAAACAAATCTGCAGTAGAATTTACTACAGTGGCCTTTCCCTTCGAAACTCGAAAATGAAAGTCGATGATGCGGCCGTCATCACCGAAATTATTTTCCAGCGATAGAGAGGAAAGTACAAACTTATTTTCTTCAAAATCCTCTTTAAACCAATTCTTTCGAATTATACTAAATATTTATATAAGAAAATATTTATAAACCAAATCATTATATTTCATAAATCCTTTGAAAGAAGATTTCAAAAATCCCAGACTTAAGTTCTAAAATCTCCAATTTGATTTATTAAAATTCAACTTAGCTTTAATTCATTACAAATATTTTTATTACCTAACACCCAATTATAGCAACCAAAATATATCTTTATAAAAATATTTTTATATATAGAAAATATAATAGGCAAAATTATTTCATTCACCTATATTAAAAACATATATTATGTCGGTCTGTCCTATTAAGTGTTTAGAAATCCCTATTGATGACATAGCGTCCCATGCACCAATCAGAATTTATAAATACAAAACGGAACAGATTAACACAATATCAAAATCTTTTTATAACACTGACAAATACGCTCTCTCATATATATACACTCAGCGACTCCCATAGGGTATTACTACCCTATTAACAAAGAGTCAAACCCCACAAAGCTAAGGTTTATCGCTAAACCAAAGCTCTGATACCAACTGTAACATCCCGCCTTTTCGCACGATTTAAACCGACACACGTGCCCATTCAAACCATACGGAAGGGCGGATTGTTATGGGGTAAATAAGAAAAACACAGAGAAGAAAAAAAACTAAACAGAATCTCACAGCGGAAGGATAAAATATAATAATCAAATATACATTTTATAAATCTGTTTACAAAACCATTTATATAATACATATCAGAGTTACACATACCAATAACAATGCAGCGGAACAGTGTGTAGTGCACTAGTATAAATAATAATACTATAAATCTTCGTCTTCGTCCTCCAAAGCTAAATCTTGCAATCCTGAAACGCTTGGACACCGGAACCCTAGACCAAAACAACGCGCCGCCTCGGTCTGAGCACCGACCACCACGCCAGTGCGCCCTCACCCGAAGGACTCCCCCTCGTGCCCATGCATCACCCAGGTCAGGCGAATTTGCCACGCTCAGAACAAGCAGCCGCCTCCAATACTTTAAAACCCTAGGTGAATTTTAGGGCCAAATCCGACCGTTGAATCGCAGAACGAACCCCACCGATGCACTCCCCATCGTCCACTCTACAATACCCAGAAACCGTTTGACGATCAGACGAAGTTTGTTACGGCGATGATGAATGGCCATGAACTGTTTGAATTTATTCTGAGCAAACAATGACTCCATTCGAAAAACGAATTACACCATGAGATTACGTGTTTTGAGAACATTAACATATATTTTTGTGGAATTTTTCTTAAGAGTTTGAATTTTCATTCAAATTTGGATTGAAGTAGATCTAGGTTTTGCAACCATTTGAGGAGGAGAAGGAGATGAAGAAATGAATATACAGCAAATGACAATAGGATGGAGCTAGGGTTTATAACTGTATATATAGGTAGGGTTGGGTTAGAGTAGATAGGCTAGATAGATGAACGTACGGAACAAACTAAGGCCCAAAAAGCCCGCTATGCCTCCGGAACCGAATTTATTAAATCTATATATCCAAATAGGTATTTTAAGATATTCTGAACGCGATGGAAAAAGTTTCACGTCCAAATTTGATCGTATGAAGAAGTTATGCTGAAAACAAAATTTCCAAATTGATTTCAAATTGATTTTATAAAAATTGGTTTCAAGGCGTTTCACGCCCGTATGATCAAACGACAAGTCCGATCGATACGAAACTTGAAACCCTATAATAATTCACCGATACGGATCCGATGAAACTGGTTTCGTCGAAATCCGAGTCCGTGACCAAAATGGCTATTTTTATATTCATTAATTAAAGTAAAATAAATTACAAAAATCCAAATTTTATATTATATTCTAAAATTGTCCAAATTTTATTACTTATATAATTTAATCAATTTCAAATGATTTAACAAGCTTGGATGTGAATTAAAATTATAAGTATATCAATTTGCAGTGTAAATTTCTGCACTTTCCTATATTTAAGAATTATAAAATTAAATGCTCAAAACCCCATATATTAGATTTTAACTTTTATATACTCATTCTTTATCCAAATAGGGATGCCACATACTTTGGTTCATGATTCAAAATATTATTCTTAAAGTCCATTTTAAATTTCAGTAACGTAGTATTCAACGTTAAATTTAATAAATCCTGTTATTTAATAATTATTGCTTAGAACCTGATTTTAATCTTCCCATTATCTATTTAATTCCTTCTAGAATCTTAGCTAATATTTGTCATCCCTTCGTTACCCAAATGTTCTTATCCCATCAAATTTTAAGTTATCGAAATATTAAATGTCAATTTCTTTAATTGCACTAAATTTATCTATTAAAGGTTGCACTTAACCCAATTACATAAAACTTGCCCAATTTCTCCTTAAATCAATAACCTTCATATACAAATATGTTTATCATAAATTTTATCTACTCTTCCTTTTTAGGTAATGTCCTATATATTAGATTTTCATGTAATTTGCAATAAATCATACTCGTAGTTATATCACATTAAATGAATAAATAAGTGTTGACTCTATTCTTTTGATTCAACATTGGTTTACGTTATATTTCATTAATATTTGTACATACATCAGGATTTTTAAAAATGGTTGTAACGTGAAATCTCGTCTACTTCCCATTTTATATTTAAGGCTTCTAAAACCGATTCATATCATTTCTCTAGTCCAAATTTTATTAATATAACCTTAAATTTAATTTATTCCTATCGATGTAATGGTTAAACACAAATTTCACTTATTTGCAATAAATCCACAAATTGGATTTCAAATTTTCAAATAAATAAATAAATTTTAGTTTATCACTTCTTAAATACCCAAACGTCAATGCCTTAATTTAAACTGCATTTATTACATTTTATAAAAATCCTCCATCTTAAGTGACAAATCAAAACTACCCTAACTA
This sequence comes from Allium cepa, assembly GCA_030765085.1. Taxonomy (NCBI): domain Eukaryota; kingdom Viridiplantae; phylum Streptophyta; class Magnoliopsida; order Asparagales; family Amaryllidaceae; genus Allium; species Allium cepa. The sequence goes on from CM060935.1 coordinate 392,055,067, forward strand.
CACAATTTATGGTAATTAATTCCAATTGCTTTTACATTAAACTACATAAATTGTCCAATTGCAACCTACGTAGAATGTTTATTTATTTACAATCCTTCTGTTTAAATGAATTGATCCTTTACGGTATAATTCACATTTGACTTGATTTCTCATTTATTTTGCAAAACAGAAAATTTCAATTTCTACCAACATTATATTTAATATTAGATTTCCAATTAATTCTATTGGAATCAATATATCTTTATATATATATACTTTACGTATAAATATCTAAATTACCAAATCAAGTACATTTATTAGAGACAACATTCAATAAAATTACTTATCACACTTATTGCATTGATTTATTCCAACGGACACTTTTATTTAGTCACTAATTATTATTACAACCAAATGTACAATCTCCATTATTTATTTTATATTAAATGAATTCCATTCTAGTAAATATTTTTATTAATATTCACTGATTCACATTTATATTGGTTTCTTATATTTAACTTATAACAAGGTGTGCAAATTTACATAGTTCAAATCTATTTCCATGTAACTATTAAATTGTTACATTAAATTCCAATTACTATACAAATTACTACATTTTCTCAAATAAAATCTTAAGACCTTTATTTTATTCTAAATTAGATTAGAAACATATTAATTTAATTCATTTAACATTATCAAATTCAACGGGTCGTTACAATGTTGGAGGATAATCAAGTGATTATATGCAAAGACAATTTAAAAGCATGTATATAAGCAAATCATACAATATAGAATATTACCTTTGTGTCCATTTGAAAAGCAGCGATAATATTCTCATCACCAACAACCTACAATTATTTGTTCATATTTTTTCTAAATTATTATCAAGTTTTCCAAATAATGTATCTTTTTATTGTTAACTTTAACCAGAGAAGGAAGAGAACCTGATCAACATATGATAAACAATCTTTGAATGCTACATATGATCAAAAGTTAAATGGGTGCTGGTGTTGTCTTATCAGAGGCTAAAGAAATCTCATATGAAAGAACTGTAATTTAAAAAAGTGAAAATATAAAAATGTATGCATGACTGAAAACATATTAATATGCGACTGATACAACCACAGTAATCCTAAGTCCTTGTATTTGAGAAATTTCAATAGCTATACAAGTAAAGAGAAATAAGTTATTGATTTTGCAGGCAAGAAACAAAGTTGCATCAAAGATATAGGCAGTCTTGTATAGTAGACTTCAAACAATCCTGAATCTTTATTCTGTCTATACAGTCAATTTAAGGTTGGTATAACGAATCAAGCATTCGCAAATCTTAGCTAACCTAGGTGAACATAAATAACTAAACAAAAAGTAACTTGAAGCCAGAAACATATTGTAAATAAATATTATAGTATACATTATAGTTCTTTTATATTATAAAGCCTATTACTGACAGATGTAATATTAACAAAATTAGTTTCTATTAAACAAACTTGCTTTGGAAAGTATGGACAATGAATTAATTATATTTTATGTGAAAACCAAAAATATGAATGACTAGTTTTATTCTTGAGACGGAGGGTCGTCTAAGAATTAGATTTTAAATGCAAAAGCATTAACATAATAGATTAAAATGATTGTTGTTTAGATCACTTCTGTCTTACCTCTTTTATTGCACTCATCAAGCGCCTACACATTCCTTGACAATGATACTTGTTACTAGTTGCAATTAGTTGTATTTCAGCATAGATACTCTGTTCATTTTTCAAAAACAAATCATACAATGCCATCTTAGGTTATAACTAAGACAAAAATTTAAACAATTCTGTATGTTCTTAAGAAGCCAATCGTGAAGTGAATTGGCATAATTCATAAATGCATTTTTTTCCTACTAAGGTGAATGTTTTTAGTTTCCATCAATCCATTTAATTTTACATTTTTATGTGCATTATGAAATTAAAAATTACCTAATTGATGCCACACAAATAATCTCATCTTCTCTCTTTAAAACTATGGTGTGAGAACCTTTATAATTCAGCCGTGCAAAATTAGATCTGACATAAAAGTTTCGACAATGTTAACTTTTAATAGATTTATGGAATTTAGAATATATAGTGTGCATAAATTTTGAAGAAATCAGAGAAAAATACAAGATTGGGTCAAATCTGACCTTTGGTTATATAGTATATGTTGTATCATTTGAATGTTTGTTCTAGAATCGATCACAAGAAAAAAGTATTCCTTCACACAGTCAGTCAATGCCACCGCTAATTTTGCATGACATTCGCAGCAACTGCAATTTCCTTGGGTTACTGAATTTTTGTTCCCCGGGATGGCATCTTAAGATTGTGTAGTAAAATCCATCTCCAATAGAAGTCTTCTTCCTAATGCTAGAATGTAGAGCTACAAACAACCGTACACAAAAAACAATATAGATGACAAAGTGTTGTAGCAATGGAAAAATTAAATAAAATATCATTAATGATTAAGATATCACGTAAACAATTGTTGTCAATATGTTTTGTATTGGCAAGCTGAAAGAAACTTACCCCATGGCATCTTTCTACATAAAACCATTAAGTTGACCATGTTTCCTTCCCATATATGATTATCCCCCTATGCATTTTTTGTGATCTATAACTACAAAGAATATTAGCAGGAATATCAAGCATAAACAGATAATATATGAGGTCCCAGTCATATATTATTAGACTAGTATATTCAATTTTCAAAAATAAAAATGTTGTACTTGATATAATTTAGATTATATTGTTAATCATACTTGTTTTATAGCGTGATGTCATTTGCGCAACTAAAAGAACAGACCCTATCTCTATTATATCATAATTTCACGAGGACTCCAAATTTCACCAATCAAAGAAGAACACCGTTATATCAGAATAAATTATTATCCAAAGCCCACCATTGCTTAAAAGTAAACACAAGTTTCTTAAAAATGGTTGATAAAGATAACCTATAAATTTCTAACCTAGAAATTTGAGTGGGAGATTTAGGGTTCTGGATGCGTCGACTTCGGAACTGCTGAAGAGCGATGAGTGGAGATCGAAGATGGTGAGCTGGATCGAAGATCGGAGATGGTGAGGTAGATCGGAGATCGAAGATGGCAGCGATAAGCAATTAGGAGGGTTATTTTGGAAGCGGTGAGTGATGAGCGATTAGGAGGAATACAAACTAAATAAGTGCTTTGAGAGGGAGAAGAAAATTTTCGGAGGGATATCTTTGGTTTTGGGCCAAGTGTTACGTGTGCACCGAACGAAACAAAACAAAGTCAAAAAAGTAAACAGTCAATGATGAATAATAACGCTTTAGAGTAATGCATTATCGAATGGTGCTATTTATAACATACTTTCTTGTAGTGAAAGAAAAGCAAAAGGAGTACCTCTAGGTTGAGAGGAAGCACTAGAAGCATCCATCACGATGAGCTTTCCCGAATAAGGAACCTCAGAAGAATTGGGGTATTTGGAAGACCAATGTCCCTCTTGTTTGCAAGTGCGGAAAACGATAGGCTTAGTAGACAGTCGAATAAAGTGATCATAAGAACCACAGTTGAAACAAGACTTGTGAGAATGATGGATTGCACCAGAATGAGGACTAGAGGCAAGATGCCCCTTCTTCTTCTTAGGAAAAGATTGGGATGCTTGGAAGGAAAGTTTTCTCTTGTTTGTGTTCTTGCAAACCACAGCCTTATCACTACTATCCTCTTTATTCTCGACGGCATCAAGGTGAAGCGCCGAATCAACTAGCTCTTTGAAGGATAACTTAAGCTGGAGCATAAGCGACTTCTTCAAATATTTCTTAAGTCCAGATATGAATTTAAGATTCTTTTTGTATGGTGTACTAATAAACTTAAGCCCATACTTGGATAGGGATTCAAAGGAGGATACATAATCAAAACAAAAGAATTGCCCTACTTCAACTTGAGGAAGCGATGGACAAGAAAGGCCTTGTAGGATTCGGGCTTGAACTTGAGCTCAAAACGGTCTCGAAAATGCGGCCAACTAAGAGCAGACTCGTCTATCTCAGCAATAAGGGGCTCGTGCCAATCTATTGCTCATTTTTGTAGCATACTCAATGCCATAATAACACGATGATGATCGGAGATCTCCATGCGAGTATAGGTACACTCGCATGTTCGGAGCCAAGTCTGAATCGATAAGAAGGACTCGGAGCCTTTGAATGGCTTACCACCAGGATGAGTGAAGTTGCTGCATATTCACGCAAATGCATATTTGCACGAGGAGAGGTATAAGTAGCAGCGGGAGATTGAGTGTTCGTAATAAGGTTAAGGTTCTAGTCAATCGACCTATAAACTCCTTCGGGATGAGAACCACTGGACGATCCCAGCCTCTGAAGTGCGACCTCTTCATCTTTCAGCCATTTGCTGAAAGTTAAGATAAGCTAAGATTATTCACATGGGTAGATATTAACAATTGGAATCCACTAAATAAGGAATACTATAGAATTTAAAATTAACATTCCTAGACATTTTCCTTTTTATCTACTCCTAAAGGACTCAAAAGATTAAGGACAAGTTTGGGTTCACTACGATTTGGGGATGATGTTTACACTTTGCATTATACTTGATGTATAGTAATTGTATACTGTTCTATGTTTATTACATTTCACTCTGTATCCTTCTCTATGCCAAGCTGTGACACTCCATCTCGAGACCCATATTAGTAGACAGAGTTACCCAGTAATTCTCTTTGTTCATGTGGGTCTTGGGGTGGGGCGTTACAGCAGTGAATTGGAATTCATATAGAAATAAAAATTAATAGCTAATCAGGAATCAACTAAGTAATAGCAACATATTGAGATGATATCCGTAATGACTCCACCGTGATCCCAGTTTAGCGAAGAACATTACGAGTAATGTCGTCTGCTAAACTAGAGAATACGGCTTGTTAGGGGCGATCGAATGTGAATATATTTTTCTACTACCACCGACACGTTATTTACCTTTTTTCACTTAATATCTAAACTGAATTTAATGTGTACAGTATTAATACAAAGTAATAGACACACCAATTTCTCAAAATCAGAACAATATATCATATAAATAATAGTCACAGATCACAGTGGAATAAATCTCAACTTATACATATACAAATTATTTAGTTTACAAAATGAAATACTAAACTTGATTGTTATACAAGTATAATAATTCTCTAATCTCAATTATACTTTTATATACAAGGTCCAAATTCCTAAATGAGATAGACTAAAGATCCAAAAATTTATTCCTTACAAGCATAACCATTCAAAGGTCAACCTGTCTTGTAACGTGAAAGTCTCGGCCTGACCCGAGCAAAATAACACCTGGGTCAGACTGTATCTAAATATCCAATAGGGTGAGAACAAGACATAACATAAGAAAAAACAACATATAAGTACATACAGATGTCCAGGATTTAACGAGTCACGGAAATTAATTTAGAGTTCATCACAAGGCACATGGTTATACATTTAAGTCTCGAATACATATTAGTCACTAAACACTGAATTCACTAAACAAAACACAATATCTCTAAGCATGCAAATATCAATGATTAACTCAGAACATTGTTATAAGTTCAAGTCACAAAAACAAACTAGTCACTAAAACAAAATAACAGAATTAACTTAACATCCATCACAAGACACAAGAATATATGTTTATTTCATGAACACAGAAAAGTCATAGAATCCAAATATCCAGAATCTAAGAGATTTTAATCCAAACCGATCATAATGATGGTCCAAAACAATCATAATGGTTGCACTCAAAACCCATGGCAAACAAACAAACAAATGGGTATCACTTGAACCGATCTGATACCAAGGATCATACTCGGATCGGGAACACAGAATAATAGAATGATCTCATGGATAGTCCATACCGATCAAGGTGATTGTAAAAAACATGACTCGATAAACTCACATTTATTTAATATTATTATCTTATTAAGTTCGAAAAGAATTGCAGGAATAAACTTCTTAAGGATATAATAGCGACCTGTCGCACATCAAAAGAGAGTAAAACATAAAGTACTAAATACTATCACTTTCAATTATCACTACAATTTAACTAATACATCCCATACCATATAGTGAAATCCAAGTATTTGCTAAAAGCTAGTAAACATCACTTATTACGGATACTAAAGGAAAACCTAAACTACATTCTCTTAAGGATCTAGCAACTACTTGTCGCACACGAGAAGAGAGTATAACTCTAAAATGTAAAATACTTCCTAATAGCAATCACATGAATTCAACCTAGGCATCCCATACTACTCGGTAAAATTTGAATATTTGTTAACGGGCTAGTAAGTTCCACTCAAACATTCTATTCAATGAGTTATACCATATTCGACGAATTCTTATTCGAAAGCATTTAAACCAATTGATGACACTAAGTCGATTATTAGTACTCTCCAAATTATAGAATTAAGGTCCTCAAAACATTAATTTAATTTTTCACTTATCAAAATATTGCGTTAATCCAAATTTTTCCAAGAGTATTTGTTTTATGAAACAAGATTTTTTTCCATGTTCTAAAATCACATTAATTCTTTTAATTCCATAAGGGTATAATGTTTACACATCAATTTAAAAATCCACTTATAAAAGAATTCATTTATTTATGAATCCGTAAATCTATTTTCAAAACCAATTTAATATTCTGATAATTAGTTAAAACCTCGTACACTTATGTTTTCAAAATTTAAATTTCAAACCCACAAATCATTGATAAAAGTAATTAGACTACTTAATAAACCATGTTTGATATTTAGAACTTTAATAAATTTTCTTTGTGAAATTATTTGTATACAAAACAATGGACATATATACATTTGCAAAATAGGTAGATTTTAAATTTGTAAATTTCCAAATCTTTGAATCAAAAATGATTCAAAATCCTTAAAACACAAGAAACTCACTATAACATATCACAAGATTGTAACGACCACAGTTCCATAAGGTTTGATTTTCATATCATCTCTAAACACGATTTATAATTTAACAAACCAAAAGACACACACACACACACACACACACACACACACACACACACACATATATATATATATATATATCAAAACGATCACGACCGAACATTCTAAGTACATTTAATAACATCACAAACATAGCAACAAATCATAGATCACAATAGATTTTTAATTTTGGAACAACGTTTCGACCCATTTTTCCTCAAAATTTACAAAAACTTAGAGCATGAAAATTATTTCTTAAACTCTCAGATTTCCCTCAGAAAAGTTTTGTACAATTTGGGTTTCATGTTACAAAGTTATGGAGAATTTAGTTTTAGGTTTTAATTCTGAAAATCGACAAGCGGAGCATGTATCTCAGTTTCAAACCCAATTTCAACCCTTTAAATCAGAAAATTTTCTAATACTTGCAGCACAAAAGTCGTTCCTTAATGTCTCATCTTTCTAAAAAATAAAGTTTGCATAATTTGGATTTACGGTTAAAAAGGTATGGCCATTTTATTTTCAGGTATTAACTCAGGAAAATTGGATATGGCTGTGCTATAATATCAGTTTCAAACTTAATGTACACACTTTAAGCATAGTATTTTCGAAAATAGTCAAAAGAGAACTTATAGCTTATTTAAACATCTTTCAACCACAAAAATATTGAACCAATTCAGATCATTATACACTAAGATATCGTTGTTTTACAGCAGATATTTTCACAATCTATTTTCAGCAAACAATCTAAAATTGTCAAATACAACCAACCAATTTACAGTCAATTTGAAATAAATTAAATCAACAAACAATCAATTCAATTCAAATAGTAACTAATAATTATTCTCATGCATTAGAGGTACCAGTGTGAGTGATTAACTAACCTCTTATTGCACAAGATGAAGAGAAGTTTGAAGGTGATCTCTACTTCTCTTCTCATTCACTACAAAATCTTCTTCAATTTAATTTCACCTCTCAACAGCCCTAAACCCAACAATTTCAGAAATCAAATATCAAATTAATCCTTAAATTGATGATAGCATCAAATAGAGAAGAAGACAAGGACCTCGTACCTTCTTTCCATATGATTTATTGATTTTTCTTCAAATTTCTATGATTTTATTTAGGGTTGAATTAGTTTCACTTCGTCACCATTTTCTTAGTTTATTAAGAAACAACGTGAATTTTTGGTGTCCTAGAGGTTTTGATTTGGGTTAGGCTAAAGGATTTAGGGTATTAAGTTAAGTAATGGCTAATTGACTTGAAACCAAGGCCCAATGTTCACTAAGCAATATAATCAAATTGTTTTCTTTAGCCTAATTATTCTTAACAAAATATTTGGACAAAATCCAAACCCATATTATTATCTAAACCAAACAAAGCTCAAGTTGAAATCCCACCTCCAAATAAATACATAAATACCATATTACTTATTCACCATTTATTGATATCTCTAAGGAAACCAATTTTTTTATGTCTCATTTCTACTAATATTGAGTTATTATACCACTTTAAACCAACTTTTGAAAAAAAAGTTATCGTCATTATATTTTTACAAACATAAACTATAATTTATAAAACCTCATTTTAAACAATAATTCTCAACATTAACACTGCATAAAAAAAAGTCAAATTCATTAGTTGATTTAATAGTATCTCGAATTTTAAATATTAAATTCTCTTTAAGAAATGAAACTCATTTCTTAATCAAATTAATTCAACTATTCTCAAGAACTTGATTTAATTCATAATTAAATTTCAAAAATCAGAATTTAGCATTAATTTGCCCTAATTAAATTATAATTAATGAAGTAGTTAAAAACAGGGTTGTTATAGACATCCCCCTTAAGAAAATTTCAGTACCCGCAATTTCCTAAATGAAATAAATCTATATTATAGATTTTCTCTTAAACAATTATTTGTTAACTAGTTTATAATTTTATTTACAAACATTCAATTAATAACACTCCAATTATTACATTAAACCCAACAAAATTTCTCAAAATTCTTAAAATATTCTAACACCTAAAATTTGCAGAAAATTTCGCCAGCGTCTCCTTTGCGCGTCTAGTGTTTCAAAAATTTACAATCTGAATATAATTACATAATATAAATTTCATATCAAGGATGAGGCATCAAATAGGGAAAAACACAAAAATGCGATATGTAATCCGAGATACGTACCTTATATTTGAATTATTAGCGAGTCAGCTAATATTCCTTAAGCAAACAATTTATAATCTTTTAATCGATATTTATTTAACTTCAGATACCTACACTTATTTCAAAATTCATATTAGAATTTAGTATCAAATTCATATCATATAGGAGATATTAATAATTCATAATTACACCTTAATTAGATTAATAGCATTGCATCCTATAATGAACTAAATTCGTACTTATGTTTCCACGTTCTAATTATTATTTATGTCAAAATGTCACGTTCGATTTTTAGGAACCCCTATTAATAACATGGCATCCCACATATCGACCAGAATCCTTAAACAACGCCATGATAAGTTAACACAATAAATAATCACAAGTTTAGATGCATTTATTTTATTACCACTATCATCCATGCATCTAATTTTACATAAATGCAACCAACCAATCAATTCCTGCCGACTAATCAACCGATCAATCAAAACATTCATAATCAATTAAGGCGGAACAATTCGATGTCTAAAATTTCACTGCACAACTCTGATTATTCATATATCATTTAATATTAATCTTATTCACTCAAATTTTCTAAATTTCCTATTGAAAGAAAATAGTTCACTTTAATTTAATTCATTCTAATTTAATTCTAAAATTTTCTCAACTCGAAAAGATTTTACTCATTATTCTCTAAAGGTTTTAATGTCACAAATTCCAATTTACAAATAAATTATTTTTTCTAAAAAAATCAATTTACGCCCCCAAATGGTTATCCCAATAATCATTTTCTATTCATATTCCTAGTTAGATAATTAATACAACTATCTACCACATACTCTAGGGGACAGGACTCTAAGTCATCTAGGTCATGGATCCGTAATATTATATGTTATAATGTTCGGACACAGCTCTGAAACCAAACTGCAATGACTCCACCACGTTGTCCAGTTTAGCAAAGAACATTACAAGTAATGTTGTCTGCTAATCTTGAGAGCACGGCTTGTTAGGGACGATCGAATGTAAATATATCTTTGTACTAACACTGACACGTCATTTACTTTTTTCACAATATCTTAACTGAATTTGATGTGTACTGTATTAACACAAAGTAATAGACACACCGATTTCCCGAAATCAGAAAAATATATCATATAAATAACAGTCACAGATCACACTAGAATAAATCTCAACGTATACTTATATAAATTATTTAGTTTACAAAATGAAATACTAAACTCGATTGTTATACAAGTTTAATAATTCTCCAATCTCAATTATACATTTATATACAAAGTCCAAATTCTCAAATGTGATAGACTAAAAGTCCAAATGTTTATCTCCTTGCTAGCATAACCATTCAAAGGTCAACCTATCCTGTAACCTGAAAAGTCTCGGCCTGACCCAAGCAAAATAACACCCGGGTCAGACTATCTCTAAATATCCAATAGGGTGAGAACAAGATACAATGCAAAAACAAACAACATATAAGTAAATACAGATGTCCAAGATATAACGAGTCACGAAAATTAATTTAACTTAGAGTTCATCACAAGGCACATGGTTATACATTTAAGTCCCGAATACATATTAGCCACTAAACACTGAATTCACAGAACAAAACACAATATCTCTAAGCACGCAAATGTCGATGATTAACTTAGAACATGGTTATAAGTTTAAGTCACAAACACAAACTAGTCACTAAAACAAAATGACAAAACAAACATAGCATCCATCACAATATACAAGTATATGAGTTTATTTCACGAACACAGTATAGTAAGAGAATCCAAATATCTAGAATGAAAGAGATTTTAATCCAAACCAATCGTAATGATCGTCCCAAATAATCGCAATGACTGTACAAAATATCCATGGCAAATAAACAAACAAATCAGTATCACTTGAACCGATCCGATACCAAGGATCGTACTCAGATGGGAATACAGAATCATAGAATGATCTTAAGGATAGTCCATACCGATCAAGGTGATTACAGAAACCATGACTTAACAATTTTACATTCATTTAATATTACTATCTTATTACGTTCGAAAAGAAATCCAGGAATAAACTTCTTAAGGATCTAGCTTCCACCTGCCGCACACCAAAAGAGAGTAAACTAAAAAGTGTCAAATACTATTACCTTCAGTAATCATTAGAATTTAACTAATACGCCCCATGCTATATGGTGAAATCCAATTATTTACTAAAAGCTAGTAAATATCGCTTATTACGGATACCACAGGAAAACCTGAACTACATTCTCTTAAGATTCAAGCAACCACTTGTCGCACAAGAGAAGATAATACAACTCTAAAGTGTAAAATACTTCCCCTATGCTACCTGGTGAAATTCAAATATTCGCTAATGGGATAGTAAGTTCCACTTAAACATTCTGTTTAATGAGTTATACCATATTCAACTAAGTCTTATTCGAAAGCATTTAAACCAATCACCGACACTAAGTCGATTATTAGTACTCCCCACATTACGGTTCTTATAACATTTATTTAATTTTCCACTTATCAAAATATTGCATTAATACAAATTGTTCCAAGAGTATTTGTTTTACAAAACAACATATTTACCATGTTTCTAAATGACATTAATTCTTTAAATTCCATAAGGGTATATTGTTTACACATCTATTTCAAACGCCACTTATAAAAGAATTCATTTATTTATGAATCCTTAAATCCATTTTCAGAACCAATTTGATATTCTGATAAAAATTTAAATTTCAAACCCACAAATCATTTATAAAAGTAATCAGACTACTTAAGAAAACATGTTTGATATTTATAACTTTAATAAACTTTCTTTGCAAAATAACTTGTACACAAAACAAAGAAATTATATACATTTGCAAAATAGGTAGGTTTAAATTTATAAATTTCCAAATCTTGAATCAAAAATGATTCAAAGTCCATAAAACACAAGAAATTCACTATAACGTATCACAAGATTGTAACGACCACAGTTCCGTAAGGTTTGATTTTCATATCATCTCCAAACATGGTTTATAATTTAACAAAACAATGGAGATATATATGTCAAAATGATCACGAACGAACATTCAAAGTACATTTAATAACATCACAATCATAGATCACACTAGATTTTCAGTTTTGAAACGCCATTTCGACCCATTTTTCCTCAGAATTTACAAAAACTTACAACATGAAAGTTATTCATTAAAGTCTCAGATTTCCACCAGAAAAAGTTTTGTCTAATTTGGATTTACAGTTACAATGTAATGATGATTTTAGTTTTAGGTTTTAATTCTGAAAATCGACATAGCAAAGAATGTATATCAGTTTCAAACCCAATTCGACCCTATAAACTATAGAATTTTCTATAATTTACAACATAAAGTTGTTCCTTGATGTCTTAGCTTTCTATCAAAATAAAGTTTGCATATTTCGAATTTACGGCTAAAAAGATATGGCCATTTTACTGTCAGGTATTAGCTTAGAAAATTGGATATGGCTGTGCAATAATATCAGTTTCAAACTTAATTTAGACACTTTTAAGCACAATATTTCGAAAAATCATCAAAAGAGATCTTATAGCTTCTTTAAATATTTTTCTAGCACAAAAGGATTGAACTAGTTTGGATCATTTTACAGTAAGATATCACTTTTTTACAGCAGAGATTTTCACAATCTATTTTCAACAAACAATCTAAAATCATCAAATTCAAGCAACCAATTCACAATCAATTTGAAAGAAATTAAATCAACAAACAATCTTATTTAATTCAAATAGCGACTAATAACTATTCTCATGTATGAGATGTAGCAGTCTGAGTGATTAACTCACCTCTTATTTGGACGACCTGTAAATTTTGACATTTGAAATTGAAATAATTGAATGAATTTTAATATTTAGAGGTTGATTTAACTTCAATTTCAGATATCAGGATTTATTTGGAAATTTAATTATTAAATTTATTTACTAAACTGGGTAAAATATTTAATCTTCAGTTTTAAACTTGTTAAAAATATTTTAAAGGCTTAGAAAATTTATATTGATGATACTGGAGATAGTAGAATTTTTAAAACTGAGCGATTTGTTCAGTTTTGAATTTATGTAGTTTAGATCGATGTTTTAAAAAAATAGCCATCCGAGGCACAATCTCGGATTTCAACGAAACTAGTTCCGTTGGATCCATAACATTGTATTATTATTGGATTACAATTTTCGTAGCATTCGGAGTTGTCGTGTGGCCGTACGATAAGCAAACACGCTGAAAATTTTGATCGATAATTTAATTTAAAAACTGCTTCAAAAAGCTATCCTCTCCATACGATCGAATTTGGACTAAAAACCTTTTCCAGTGCATTTGGAATAGGGGTATAACCTTATAAACGCCTGGTGGCACGCCTCGATTGGAGATCGAGATTTTGTGTTGTGGAACCGAGAAAATTTAAATTTGAATTTAAATTTAAATTTAAAAATAATATATATATATATATATGTATATATTAGATATAATATTTTCGCAAGGCAAAATGACACATTTCTTCCCTCTTACAGCACTTGGCAGAAATTTTAACACGCATTCGCTTGAGAAAAAAATATGTATTCAAATGAAACAAAGCGAACGAAAGTTTATCTCGTTCAAAATCGAGTTTGTTCCCCTGAAAATGGCCGATCTATTAAGTAGTTAAATTTCAAATCAAGAAGAAGAGGGGTGTCAACATCGGAGCTGAATCCACGAATTCGAATATAAAAAAAATTAATGGCATAGCCTCAAAAATTCACGAAAGCAACTTCGCAAGCAAGTTGTCTAGGCGAGGCCCAGTATTTGAGGGAAACGAAGTTGAAATCGACCACATTTGATTTCGAGAAAAAGAATGGGCGAGGCGCACAGTGTAGCCAAATCGCAAGGGTGCAGGCGACGATGTTGTACTAGAACACGACCGATTGGGGGGGCGAAGATGATGGGTGGAAGGCAATTCGTGGAGGCTGGTGGTGCGACGATCGATTTATAGTCATCTCGAGGGCGTGGTGACAGGCAGAAATATGTAAGAAGTGGCGACTCATCGCTACAGTGCGGCAAAGCTCGGCGTAGAGTGGTTGCGATGTATTTTGGCAGGAGGGTCGCAAAGCCGAGGCAATCGGAGGACTAGGGTTTCCAAACGCTTGGCGGATCAATCAAATCAAGCGAGGTATTTTTCTTTTTTTGTATATATATGTATTATAAAAAATTTACAGTAAGAGGTAAATATGTTTTAAATGTATATATGTATGTATATATATAAACGGTGAAGTAAATCATTGTTATTATTTTTAGAAAAACAGAGAAGTTTATAAATAGGATAAGCTTTTGGAAAAAAATTAATAATGATTGGAATTTTAAATTTTTTAGAGTTTATGTGAAAATAGATTTTGAAATCAATAATTTATTTTGTAAGTATAAGTGTGTGTGTGTGAGTCTATATATATAGTTCCAAAAGAAAAATATATACATATGTACTTGTCATAACAGTTCGTTTAAAATTCAAAGGAGTAAGATATAGAATGATCTTGTTTTTATTTAGTAAATATATTTATATCCACATGCGTATATTTTGATTTATTAAGTTATGTTAAAAATAATTTATTAAAGGAAATTTAGTTTTAAATTCAAAGTTTTAGTTAAATCAAATTTTTTTTTTGAATTACCTAGAGAACCAAGCTTCGCTTGTAAACTCTAGGGAAGTATGTGCCTGCCAAACACGTACTTCGGGTACTTGTTACAGAGTTGTCAGTTTCGGGGCTCGAACGCGTGACCTTCGATCACGCGGTCCGGACCATCAACCAACTGCGCCAACCCTGTTGGCAGTTAAATCAATTTATTAAAAAGGAATTGGCTTAAAATTAAACTTATTTGTTTAAAATAAAATCACCGGTTGATTAAATTTGTTAAAAGGTTATTTGTTTGAAATAAATTTTTTTAGATAAAATAAAATTTATCAAATGGAAATTGATTATTCGATTTATTTTGAATATTAATAAATTGTATAATTGTTTATACAAAGTCTAATACAGTGAAGAAATAGTCGAGATGGAAATGGATTGCAAATAAAAAGGCAAAGGTGAGATCTTCTCACTTAATTAGATTTTTCTGAATAAATTTAAAATAGTTAAATTTAAAATTGATTAATTGCGTGCTTGGATGGTAAATTATTATTAGTTGAGTTGAATTAGACCCTATGCGCCGCATAATAGCGGTTGATATTATATTAAACCCATATGCCGCGATATTCCACCTCGATGTGGAATTGGTATTATATATGTGATTGATTTCCCGCATTATATAGCGGATAAGACCCTATGCGCCACATAATAGCGATTGATATTATTTTAATCTCATATACCGCGATATTCCACCTCGAAGTGGAATTGGTATTTAATTATCGTGCTAACATCTGTGGATGTAGGGAAACAGTTTGGAGGGATCCAACTGGATTCCTCAAATATTGAATTTGTTTCATATGTTGTGTGTTGATTATTTATAATCTCTGTGTGATTATATTTGTGATTAAAATCGTTGAAGGCTGTAGTTTAGCCGAATATATTTTTGGTATCGTTAGATACCGAAAATAAAAAAAATTGGATTTTTAAAATTCAAGTTGAAATTTTATAGTAAAATTTATTTTTTAGAATTGGATAAATTTAAAAGAAGGAAATTAAAAAATAAAGTTTTATTTTGAATCCTATTGAATTAATTCTAAAATAAGGGAGGTGATTTTAATAAATGGATTTCAAGTTATATTATTCAAAAATTGAAGAATTTATTTTAAAATAGGGATTTTAAATAGTTTCGAAGAGATAAAGGAATTTATTTAAAAATAAACTCGAAAAATGATTTAGTGTTAAGAAAATAAATCTTTGGGAAATTAATATGAAAATTGATTTGATGTTTGAATGAAAATTGATTTGGTGTTTGAAATAAATTTAGAAATCAAATTTGGAATTTGATTTGGTGTTGAAATAAATTTGGAAATCATTTTGAAAATTGACTTGGTGTTTAAATTAAATCTTTGGGGAATCAATTTTGGAAATTTATTTGGTGTTTGAAAATAAATTTGGAAATCAATTTGGTATTCAATTTGGTGCTGAAAATGAATATTTGAAAATTGGTTTGAAAATCGTATATCAGTGGATATTTGGAAATTTAAATTAATTATGGGAATTTATAAAGGAAAGGGAAATTTGTTTTAAAAATAAACATTTGGTTATTTTTAAAAGTGTGAAAGGAATTTACGGATTCAGAAAGTAAATTTAAAATGAATCACGAAAGATTTATTAATTGATTTAAATGAACCATTTTGAAATGGAAAATGTATTTTCCCGGAAAGCCGAGTATGATTTCAAAGTAGCCCATAAATATATACTGAAATTTTTTAAGGATGGTTTCAGAAAGGATACTTTGGATAAATTATTTTCTTAAGCTGGTTTAAAATCTTTAAAGTATAGATTAATTTAAATACTTATAGAAGGGATTATTTTAAAGATTAAGACTGATATTTGTTTTAGGAAATGGTTATTTAAATAGTTATACCCTATCTACTAATTTTATTTTAAAATTAGTTTGGACTTGAAGTCTTATATGTGATAATTAGTATAATGTTTTCATAACCAATATTTAAGTAAGTATTTAAGATGGTTTTATTTTAAATGTTCCAAGAATATTTTGGATAACTGATTTGAATTATTTTAACTCGGCAGATTTTCAATGGAAATGAATAAATATTTGAAAATATATTCCGTGTAAGGAAAATGATTTGGAATTTGTTTTCAAAGGATTGAAATGTGAATAGTGATTTGAAATTTGTGTTCAAAATGTTAAAGTGTTAAAAGTATATCTTGCAAAGATATTTTGAAAATAAATAATTTGGGAAAATTATTTAAAATCTAGTGATTGTTGTGAATCTTGATTGATAGTTAAATAACCGACTATCAATATTGGTCTTTAAATGGCATTTGAATTTCGATGCGACCGGGGGTCCGATTCCAAATGGATATTCGAAAAACACATCAAACCTTTGTGATTGTGATGGATCTTTTGTTTAAAAGATCAAAGTGGAAATTTGTTGTAATTTGTTTGAATCTGAATGGAACATTTATTTTAAAATAAGCGCTTATTATTCGGATTAGCCGGGAGAGGATCTTGTGTTATAAAACCCATTCGGAATAATGATACGACGAAATGGGATTGCATTTGAAGATGGCATTGAAGACCGGGTATTTTCGAAAGTGAAAGGATTACATGTCGAATGTCTCTGCACTGAGTTGCTTCGGTATAGAGATTTTATCACCCTTTGTGATGGGGATTCCGAATGTTATTAGTGAATATTTTATTCTCTTAGTTTAACACCCTTCTCTGAGACGTATGAGCTCAGAGGTTTTGTAGTTGATGGTTACTAGTGATATATTCCCAAATTGATAATGTGGCATACGAAGTGCTGCTGATCATTTGTTGATCGAAGCATGGTTTTGTGAAAAGCATAGCTTTGTGGACGAGACTTCATCGGACCTCACAACCCGGAATGGTCCACACGAAGGATGCAGCAAGGTTATTTGGGGATAGCACCCCCTGAGGGTATGTCATTTTCTTTTGGAAAAAGGTAGTATCATTGTATGGAGCCCAGATATTTTACCTATGTTGTTGATGCAAATTTATTATACTCTATGGTTGGTGCTTTGTGGTTGAGGATCCTCGGATAAAGGTCGCAAACGATCGAGGGATGGCATACTCGTGTAGTAGTTACCTAGTGACAGAGGTAACCCAGCCTTGTGTTTTCAGAGATCCGGTTAGGTTCTCGGGGCGTCCCTCCAGAGGCGTACCCATGTGCCCCAGGAAGTTCTTTAGCCTGACCATTTATTGGAAATCCAATCACCAATACGCGCCCTTTACGATTGCAATTGTAAACTACCATTCTTAAATGGTAGCTATAGCAGGCATAATATAATGGTACATATGCTGGCTAAGATTTATATTATACATTCGAAAGTTTTTCTGCACTATGCACTAATAATAATATTATCAAAAAGGATTTTGCATATCAAGCATGTTTGACTACATAAGGAGAAATCTCCTCCAAGTCTGCGATTGCATTGTGTGTGTGCCGGGAGGCCTTATGGTAGTTTCATTTTCCAAAAGCATAGCGGATTTCTTTTCCTTTTCTTTGTGAAAATAACTGTTTTAAGATCTCACACCAGTCCCATGACTGACCTGGAGTTTATTGTTCCCCTTCTAAACTCTGGGTGCCCATAATTTTCCACACCGATAGCCTAGAGTCAGGTTATCATTACTCTGGAGCGAAGTCAATCAAGAAGTTGTTGTGGAGATCTGGAGTTCAAGCTGGATGGCGAGACGTATCACTTATATTCTGTAGTGACCAATGCGTGTGGGTTGGTGCAAGCCAAGTTTTCATGTAAGCAAGTTCTAATGATTTCCATTGTTGTGTTTTGTGTTGTTGTAAACTCCGATAATGTGATGTATGTAAAACTGATATAGTTCTTTGTTTTAAACATATTCATTTATCCATTATATGTTGTTCCGCTGCGAAATATGAGATTCTGTTATTGTTCTATTTCTTCTTCTATCTTCTTCTTCTTTAACTCCAACGGTTCAGTTTTTCGGCATTCGATTGAGCGGTATTTGATATATTGGTCGTACTAATGTCTACTTCTCTTCTTAACCACCACAAAATCTTCTTTAATTTGATTTCGCCTCTAGACAGTCCTAAACCCAATAATTTCAAAAATCAAACATCAAATAAAACCATAAATTGATGATAGCATCAAATAAAGAAGAAGACTAGGACCTCATGCCTTCTTTCCTTATGATTTATTGATTTTTTTCAAATTGCTATGATTTTATTCAGGGCTGAATTAGTTTCCCTTTGTCACCATTTTCTTAGTTTATGAAGAGACAACATGAATTTTTGATGTCCAGGAAGTTTTGATTTGGGTTAGGCCAAATGATTTTGGGTATTAATTTAAGTAATGGCTACTGGACTGAAACCAAGGCCTAATGTTCACTAAGCAATATAATCAAATTATTTGCTTTAGCCTAATTATTCTTAACAAAATATTTAGACAAAATACAAACCAAAATTACTATGTAAACCAAACAAAGCTCAAATTGAAATTTCACCTCTAAATAAATACATAAATTCCATATTACTAATTCACCATTTATTGATATCTCTAACTAAACCAATTTTTTTGATATCTCCTTTCTAAGAAAATTGATATATTATACCACTTTATACATATTTTTGAAAACAAAAGTTATTCTCCTAATATTTTTATAAACATAAACTATAATTTATAAAACCTCATTTTAAACAATAATTCACAGCATTAAAACTGCATAAAAAAATCAAATTCATTAGTTGATTTAATAATATCTTGAATTTTAAATATTAAATTCTCTTTAAGAAATGAAACTCATTTCTTAATGAAATTAATTCAACTATTCTCAAAAACTTGATTTAATTTCATAATTAAACTTCACTATTTAAAATTTAGCATTAATTTTCCGTAATTCAATTTAATTAATTAAGTAGTTAACAAAAGGGTTGTTACAGAATTCCCCCTTAAGAAAATTGCATCCCCACAATTTCCTTAATGAAAGATATCTATATTATATATTTTCTCTTAAACGATTATTTGTTAAATAATTTCTAATTTTATTTCCAAACACTCAATTAATAACACTCCAATTATAACACTAAACCCAAATTTTTAGTTATCAAAATTTCTCAAAATTCTTAAAATATTCTAACTCCTAAAATTTGCAGAAAATTTCACCAGCGTCTCCTTTGCATGGCTAGCATTTCGAAAATTTATGATATGAATATAATTACATAATATACGTCTTATCTTAAGGATGAGGCATCCCGTAGGGAAAAACACAAAAATGCGATATGTAATCCGAGATACGTACCTTATATTTGAAATATTAGCGAGTCCGCTAATATTCCTTAAGAAAGCAATTTATAATCTTTTAAACGATATCTATTTAACTTCAGATACCTGCACCTGTCTACAAAATTCAAATTAGAATTTAGTATCAAATTCATATCATATAGGAAATATGAACAATTCAAAATTACACTTTAATTTGATTGATAGCATAACATTCCAAAACAAACGAAATTCTTACTTAAATTTCCATGTTCTAATTATTATTTATGTCAAAATGTCACGTTCGATATTTAGGAACCCCTATCGAACATGACATTACACATATCATCCAAAATCCTTAAACAACGTCCGGGTAAGTTAACACAATAGATAATTATAAGTTTGGATGCATTTATTTTATTACCACTAACATCCATGTATCCAATTTTGAATAAATGCAACCAAGAAATCAATTCCTACCAATCAATCAACTAATCAATCAAGACATACATAATCAATTACGTTGGAACAATTCAATTTCTGAAATTCCACTACACTACTCTTATTATTCCTACATCATATAATATTAGTCTTATTCGCTCAAATTTTCCAAATTTCCTATTAAAAGAAAGTAGTTCACTTTAGTTTAATTCATTCTAATTTAATTCTAAAATTTTCCCAATTCTAAAAGATTTTACTCATTATTCTATAAGGTTTTAATGTCACGGATTCCAATTAACCAATAAGTTTTTTAAAAAAGAAAAATCAATTTACCCTCAAAAAGATTATCCCGATAATCATTTTATATTCTTATTCCTAATTAGATAATTAATACAACTATCTACCACACACTCCATGGGACATGACTCTTAGTCATCTAGGTCTCGGATTTGTAACATTACATGTTATAATTTTTTGACATAGCTCTAATACTAAACTGTAATGACTCTATCGCAATGCCCAGTTTAGCAAAGGACATTACAAGTAATGTCGTCTGCTAATATGAAGAATATGGCTTGATAGGGACGATAGAATGTGAATATATCTTTCTACTAACACTGACATGTCATTTATCATTTTCACTTAATACCTGAACTGAATTTGACGTGTACAGTATTAATACAAAGTAATAAGCTCACCAATTTCTCAGAATCAATAACAATATCATATAAATAATAGTTGTAGATCATAGTGGAATAAATCTCAAATTATACATATACAAATTACTTATTTTACAAAATGATATACTAAAATCGATAGTTATACAAGTTTAACAATTCTCTAACCTCAATTATACTTTTATATACAAGGTCCAAATTCATAAATGTGATAGACTAAAAGTCCAAATGTTTATCTCCTTGCTAGCATAACCATTCAAAGTTCAACTTGTCCTGTAACCTGAAAAGTCTCGGCCTGACCTGAGCAAAATAACACTCGGGTCAGATTATCTCTAAATATCCAATTGGGTGAGAACAAAATATAACACAAGACAAACAACATATAAGTAAATACAGATGTATAGGATATAACGAGTCATGGAAACTAATTTAACTTAGAATTCATCACAAGGCACATGGCTATACATTTAATTCCCAAATACACAATAGTCACTAAACATCGAATTCACAGAAAAAAAACAATATCTCTAAGCATGCAAATATCCATTATTAACTCAAAAGATGGTTATAAGTTTAAGTCACAAACACGAACTAGTCACTAAAATAAAGTAACATAATTAACTAAACATCCATTAAAAGACACAAGAATATATATTTATTTCACGAACACAGAATAGTCACAGAATCCAAATATCCAGAATGCAAGAGATCTTAATCCCAATCGATTGTAACGAATGTCCAAAACAATCGCAATGATAGTACCCAAAACCCATGGCAAACAAACAAACAAATTGGTATCGCTCGAACTGATCTGATACCAAGGATCATACTCAAACCGAGAACGCAGAATCATAGAATGATCTCACGGATAGTCCATACTGATCAAGGTGATTGTAGAAACCATGACTCGATAAATTTTCATTTATTTAACATAGTTATCTTATTACATTTAAAAAGAAATCCAAGAATAAACTTCTTAAGGATCTAGCGGCCACCTACCGCACACCAAAAGAGAGTAAACTCTAAAGTGCCAAATACTATCACCTTAAGTAATCACTATAATTTAACCAATGCCATACCATATGGTGAAATCCATGTATTTACTAAAAGCTAGTAAATATCACTTATTACGAATATCACTGGAAAACCCGAACTACATTCTCATAAGGATCTAGCGACCACTTATCGTACACCATAAGAGAATACAACTTTAAAGTGTAAAGTACTTTCTAATAGCAATCACACGAATTTAACCTAGGCATCCCATACTACCTGTGAAATTAGAATATTCACTAATGTGCTAGTAAGTTCCACAAAAACATTCTATTCAATGAGTTATACCATATTCGACAAAGTCTTATTCGAAAGCATTTAAACCAATCGATGACACTATGTTGATTATTAGTACTCCTGAAATTATAGAATTAAGGTTCTCAAAATATTTATTTAATTTGTCACTTATCAAAATATTGCATTAATCCAAATTGTTCCAAGAGTATTTATTTTATGAAACAAGATTTTTTTTCCATGTTCTAAAATCACATTAATTCTTTAAATTCCATAAAGGTATAATGTTTACATATCAATTTCAAAAGCCACTTATAAAAGAATTCATTTATTTCTGAATCCGTAAACCCATTTTCAAAACCAATTTAATATTATGATAATTAGTTAAAACCTCGTATACTTATATTTCAAATTTTAAATTTCAAACCCATAAATCATTTATAAAAGTAATTAGACTACTTAAGGAAACATGTTTGATATTTAGAACATTAATAAACTTTCTTTGCGAATTTACCTGTATACAAAACAAAGCATTTATATACATTTTCAAAATAGATAGATTTGAATTTATAAATTTCCAAATCTTTGAAGTAAAAACGATTCAAAGTCCATAAAGAACAAAAAATTCACCATAACATATCACAGATTGTAACGACCATAGTTCAATAAGGTTTGATTTACATATCATCTCTAAACACAATTTATAATTTAACGAACAATGGATATATATATATATATATATATATATATATATCAAACTGATCACGACCGAACATTCAAAGTACATTTAACAACATCACAGACATAGCAACAAATCATAGATCACAATAGATTTTCAGTTTTGAAACACCATTTCGACCCATTTTTCTTTGGAACATTCAAAAACTTAAAGCACAAAAGTTGTCTTTAGATTCTCAGATTACAACCGAAAAAAGTTTTGTACAATTTGGATTTACGATTACAAAGTTATGGCGATTTTATTTTTAGGTTTTAATTCCGAAAATCGACAGAGCAGAGCATGTATCTTAGTTTCAAACCCAATTTCGACCCTTCAAATAAGAGAATTTTCTAAAACTTACAGCATAAAAGTTGTTACTTAATATCTTAAGCTTTCTATCAAAATAAATTTTGCATAATTTGGATTACCGGTTAAAAAGATATGGCCATTTTACTGTCAGGTATTAACTCGGAAAATTGGGTATGGATGTGCTACATTATCAGTTTCAAACTTAATTTAGACACTTTAAGCACAATATTTCCATAAATGATCAAAAAAGAACGTATAGATTATTTAAATATCTTTCTACCACAAAAGGATTGAATCAATTTGGATTATTTTACAATATGATATTGCTATTTTACAGTGGAGATTTTCACAATCTATTTTTAGCAAACTGTCTAAAATCATCAAACTCAAGCAACCAATTCACAATCAATTTGAAAGAAATTAAACCGAACACAATCCAATTCAATTCAAATAGCAACTAATAATTATTCTCATGTATTAGAGGTAGTAGTGTGAGTGATTAACTCACCTCTTATTGCACAAGATGAAGAAAAGTTTGAAGATGATCTCTACTTCTCTTCTTAAACGCTACAAAATCTTCTTCAATTTGATTTCACCTCTAAAAAGCCCTAAACCAAATAATTTAAGAAATCAAACATCAATTAAAACGTTAAATTGACGATAGCATCAAATAGAGAAGAAGACTAGGACCTCATACCTTCTTTCATTATGATTTATTGATTTTTCTTCAAATTGCTATGGTTTTATTTAGGGCTGAATTTGTTTCCCTTTGTCACCATTTGCTTAATTTATGAAGAAAAAACGTGAATTTTTGATGTCCAAGAGGTTTTGATTTGGGTTAGGCTAAAGGATTTATCATATTAAGTTAAGTAATGGCCGATGGACTTGAAACCAAGGCCCAATGTTCACTAAGCAATATAATCAAATTATTTGCTTTAGCCTAATTATTCTTACAAAATATGTAAACAATATCCTAGCCCAAATTATTGTCTAAACAAAAACAAAGCTCAAATTGAAATCTCACCTCCGAATAAAAACATAAACACCATATTACTAATTCATCATTTATTTACAAGCACTATTGTCTAAGTGCTTAAGTGATTCAACTTTGGTGTGAGAGGTCACAAGTTCGAAACTTGCATAGCGTGATTCGAACGTTTAGTGACATGTGTTGTGTTAGTCCCAATGACATGTTGTATATAAAGTACCATTTAAAAAAAAATTAACCATTTATTGATATCTCTAACTAAACCAATTTTTTTATATATCGCATTTCTAATAATATTGAGTTATTATACATCTTTAAACATAATTTTGATAACAAAAGTTATCCTCGTTATATTTTTATAAACATAAACTATCATTTATAAAACCTCATTTTTAACAATAATTCACAACATTAACACCGCATAAAAATATCTAATTCATTAGTTGATTTAATAATATCTCGAATTTTAAATATTATATTATCTTTAAGAAATGAAACTCATTTCTTAATTAAATTAATTCAACTATGCTCAAAAACTTGATTTCATTTCATAATTAAATTTCACAAATCAAAATTTAGCATTATTTTTCCCTAAATAAATCTAATTAATTAAGTAGTTAACAACAGGGTTGTTACAACATCAAAACGATCAATCAGAATTCGCAGGCTAGCAATCCAGGATTTGTCCTATTTTGAAGCGCATTTTGTCTTCCTTGAAAGCATACTTTGGTGGGCAAA
The DNA here is from genome assembly GCA_030765085.1 of Allium cepa. NCBI lineage: Eukaryota > Viridiplantae > Streptophyta > Magnoliopsida > Asparagales > Amaryllidaceae > Allium > Allium cepa. The sequence goes on from CM060935.1 coordinate 392,080,267, forward strand.
TGTTAGCTGGGTTTTTAACCCATCAGAATAGCAGAAGCTTGGATGTCAAAATGAAGATGGAACGACTTGAGACTTGGCAATTTTGCTTAGAAGAAGCAAAGAAGAGATTTGGGAAAGTTTCACAAGGATTGAAGCTAACACCATGACTCAGGCCCGAATCACGCCTATGACTTGACATTGAGTTATAATCCTCCACGGCTAGGCTCTCTAATTTTTTTATAAGTTATATCCTAGCTCTTTTATGCAAGCTCAAATGATTTTGTAAAGTTCTGTTGTACCTATTTCAAGAATTAAGGAGTAAGCTTCAATAAACTACAGAACAAACCAAGTTATGGAGGAACGATTATTAAACAAGTTATCAGCCTATGAAAACATAAGGGCACTCCAAAATGAAATATGAAACACGATGCAGAAGACAGAAAAGAGTTTCCTATTAAGTGGATAACTCGGTACCAAATTATGAGGAGAACTTGGCACCGAGTTATTACCTTAACTTGGTAGCTCCCTAAACTTTCGTACTACTCCTGGTCGATATCCGGACTTCTTTAGTAGCAAGCTTCTGACCCAATATGGTTTCTAACCCTTTAAATACAAACCATAATCAACCAAAATAGGAGCGGGAGCGAGTATTTGCTATCACTACGCTGGAACTCTATCTCTTCTTCAACTTTTTTCTCTACCCAACAGTCACCAAAGCAGCTCCTGTGTTCTAGAACTTAGAAATTTTCTAATCACTATACTAATGACTATTCTCTGTCAAACCCCTTGTACTCTCAAGCAAGCTATACCAAATCAATAGGCAACAAAGCTATCAAGTGGATACAGGCCCAAGATTGCTAAACCACCATAAAATCTAATCTCCCCCTTTCCCATTACTGCTATTCTTCTTTAATTTTACTATTGTCTGCAAGATCTCAGTCTCACAGGTCCTCTACAACCTACTCTTAGGTGTTCATCCATTTTTTGCATTAACAGATATCAAAATCAAAGGCAAAATTCAATTAATCCCTCAAATCAAATCAAAACCTACAAATATCAACCATTACTCCTTAAGAAGCACCTGAACTATTCCTGATTATGATGATCCACCCTTATTCTAATGGCTCAACCCATATAGATCCAAAACAGGACGAGATACATTGGTAAAGAAAATATGAGGAGGGAAAAGGATTCCATCCGTTGGTAAACCAGTAAAGAGAATTCGACTTTACACCAAAGACTTCCACATCCATACATTTTGTCAGATATATGAGATAACTAGAACTGAGCTAGTTCATATTATCCCAGACAAAGGAATGAAATTAGTATAAAATAGAAGGAGTCTACTACTGCTATTATATGGCGAATGGACACAACACAGATAGCTATCGACACCTTAGAAATGAGTTTAGAGATTGATTCAGAAAGGATACTTAGGAACTATCAGAAGAAAAACAAAGAGAAAGGACTGAGAACCTCACTCTAAATCCAAATGAAAACCTAGATAGAAATCCTTATAACCTCATAGCCTTATCTATGGAAGGCCACACTTTATAGGAAAAAGAAAGAAAGCACAAGAGCAGTACAACATAGTCTTCATTGCAGAGAGCTGCTTACAATGTAAGATAGAAATCTGCACATAACATAGTCTTCACAACATTTGATGTCGTTGGGATTGTCTTTTCACATTAAGATCCACTCGTAATTATGGTATTAATCTCAAACTACACCATAAAGAAAGTCTTCGTGGATTCTGATCATTTTCATATTTGTATTCGAAAAGATCAAACTGCCATAAGAAGTATTGAAGCCAAGCCTAGAACTAATCTACGACTTCAATAATGCCACGACCACTCCTATCGGAGCAGTACACCAACTTGTTACAGTTGGAACTAAGCACCATCATAAATCATGCCATGCGAGCTTCTGTATGATTGATCAATCATTACTATACAATGCATTTTTGTGAACACTTGCACTAATTGACTTAGGTGCAGTTGTTCCTCAAAAGGTCTCTTAAATTTCTACACCCTTATAGGGCTATGATCGATAAGTGGAGAACAATTGTTAGGTAGAAAATTAAATAATGTAAACCTTAATTCTAATAAGAAATCATTTTAAAACTATTCTGCAATATTCTCTGATAATTATAATAATAATAATGGAAAGGAATTTAAGTCGGTTAAAATTTACAACGATATGAATTACCTAGACTAATGCTGAAACAGTCATTCTATGACCATGTCATCAGTGAGAAAGAAAAAGAGGGAGTGTAACATCCCATAAAATTCAATAAAAAAATGATTAATTAAAATAAGGTTAAAAATGGAAATTTTAGAAATGTTAGAATTGGTCAAGAAAGTTGCAGCATTACATCCACGATGATTTTCTGATCAATTTCCAAAAATAATATATTGAAATCGGAGTTAAAATGAAAAATTTATAGGCATATGAAGTTATCAAAATGAAATTAATCCAAACAAGTTTAAATTTAAAATTTATAATATGGAGGAAGTCAAGAAGTTTGAACTTTGAATTTAACGTTATGGGGTCCCAAACGTTTAAGTAAAGTTAATTATAACTTAGGTAACGTATAAATTAATTAAGGAATTTAATAAATATATTAACAAAAATAAAAATGAAGGAAACCAACATGGTCAATAGGGGACCGATCGACCCCTAGCAGTGACCGGTGGAAGGCAAAAAGGTGGGTGGTGGCTAGGGATTTTATGTTTTGAACCTTCCAGATTTGTTTATTTTTAATCCAACGATTGTCACTCCTCTGTGGCAACCCAAATTTTTTTTAGATATTTGAAATTGAAATATTTAATTGATTTTGAATATTTGAAAGTTAGTTTAACTTGGATTTCAAATATCACTATTTACTTGGCATTTAAAATTCTTGAATTTAATCATCGGAGTTGGGTAAATTATTTGAATTTTCAGTTTATGATTGTTAAAATATTTTAAAAGCTTAGGAAATTCTTATTGATCATACTGAAGGTAATAGAACTTTTAGAATTGAATTTGAAAATGATTTGTTCAGTTTTGAATTTATATTGTTTAAATTGAATTTAAAAATAGACTTACGAGACACAGTCTTGAATTTCGATGAAACCAGTTCCACTGGATCCGTAATATTGAATTATTATCGGATTTCAATTTTCGTAGTGTTTGGAGTGATCATTTGGCCCTACGGAAGATAAATACGCTGAAGTATATCGAAAATTTAATATTATAACTGGGTCCATAAAGCTATCTTCTTCATACGATCGAGTTAGGGCTCGAAACCTTTTCCATTGCGTTCGGGATAGGGGTTTAATATTATAAACGCCTCGCGGCACGCCTCGATAAGAGATCGAGATTGTGAGTTGCGAATCGACAATTTAAATTTGAATTTAAATTCCAATACATATAATAAAATCGAGACACTATAGCAGGCATAGGCACGTAGAAGAATTTTTCCAAGCACGTGTTCATCTGTAGAACACGCGTCCCCCCTAAAAATAATCAACCCACACGTTTATAGATCGAGGAATTTGAAATGCCAAGCTATATTTCTTCTTCCCAAAAAAAAAGAAATCAAGCTGATCATTTTTTTCCAATAAAATTTAGATTTCAAAACCCAATTTCACAAAATCAAAATTCTCAAAAATAAAAATTTAATGGGGACAACGAAGATGAGGGCGATGTCCTTCCTCATTCGAATTCGAGGGGTCGATTTCATATACCCGCGAGTCGATTCGCGAGTATGACGTTGTCGCAGGGGTAGGCTTGGTGCTCGAATGATGGCGTTGAGGAGGATAGCGCTTGGATAAGGAGGTTGGTGGTGGGCGAGGCAGCGTTGGCATTGAAATCGACAGAGTTTCGCACACTAGTCAGTCAAGGGTCGACGACGTTAAAGGCGTAGGCTGTGTCGTAGGATACCGCGATTTAGATTTAGTCAAGCTATTTGTTGCGTCGCGATTATCTGGGTCTTCGTTCAGGCTCTGGTGATGTTGCGGTGGCGCTAGATGATCGATGCAGCGGATATGTGTGGCATCGAGTTTGTCACGATTTTGGATTTGTTCTGTATGGCAGTGAAGGTATTTTTTTATATATAAATTTATTTAAGTAAGAATAGGGTAATTCAGAAGTTTAAAAATATTATTACAATAAGGCCTTTGTTTTTAAATACATATAAAGATTGGAAATTTAGAAGATATGTGTAGTAAAGGAACTAGACTTTCATATGTATGTATGTTAAGAATGTATACAACAGTAAGATTTAAAAAGAAATTCTGTTTTTAATATATATATATATATATATATATATATATATATATAAGGTCTTGGAAAATATAAGGATTTTAAAAAAATGTTGTAGGATTTATAAAGATTGGATTTCTAAATCATATATAAGCCATTTTGGTATAAGTAGTTTTAAAGAAGAAAATAGAATGAAATAAATATACATATATAGATATGTTAATCTACTAGTTTATTTTAAAATATATATATATGCTTTTGGAGATTAAATTGTTTTAATAAACTTATTTAATTATTTTGGTACTAAAATAATTTATTAAATGAAGTTATTAGTTTAAAATTCAAAACAATAGTTAATTAAATTATCAAATGGTAATGAATTGTCTGATTATCTCAGATATTATTAAATCATGTAATGTTGTACAAGGACTAATACTGTGAAGAGAACAAGTCAGGATTGGATTGGATTGGATTGCGAACAAAAATCAAAGGTGGGTTAATCTTACTCATCTAGATTGCTATTTAAATTTAAATACTTAAATTTAAATATTTGGTTGAATGATTGAATTGATTGGATGTGGTATATTATATAGTAGTGTGTGTGTGTGTGTGTGTGTGTGTGTATTGGAGTGATTGATTTCTCGCATTATATAGCGATGAGACCTTATGCGCCGCATAATAGCGGATGGGATGATATAACCCCATATACCACTATATTTCACCTCGAAGTGGAATTGATATTTTATTTTGTGCTAACATCAGTGGATGCAGGAAAACTGGTTGGAGGGATGCAACTGGATACCTTAAACTTATTTAGATTGTTTAATACTTTGTGATATGGTTTATTAGATAATATATGATAAATTCTATTGGTAATTGAAGTATTGGATGCTATGGTTTAATCGAATATATTTGGGTATGCTGAGTTATCAAAAAATATATAGATTGGATTTTTAAAAGGAAATTAAAAGGAGAATTTTTAAGTAAATAATTATAGAGGTTTGGGTAAATGAATTGGAAGAGGATAAAAGTTGATTTTTTTAATTCTAATAAATAAAATTCCAAGTGTGGGAAAGGAGATTTTTGAATAATGGGAATAAATGAATTCTTAAACTTAAGGGATGATATTTAAAGGAATAAATGATTTATTTTTCAAATTTAGAATTTAAATGGTTAGGAAGGAATAAAAGAAGAATTTTGAAATAAATACGAAATGGGTATTTTCACTCTAAATAAGATTTTAAATCATAGTAAAGAGGTTAAATCTGAAATTAATGGGTTTTGAAATAAATTTAGATAAGTAAAAGAATTTATTTTAAATGAAGTAAATTTTGAAAATTAATTTGAAAATTGATTTATCATTTGAAATTGTGTTTGAAAAAAAGGTGAGACTATGGAATTTATAAACTGGGTTTACAAAGTGAAATGGATATCAGTGGATATTCGGAAGTATAAATCCACGGTGGGAACTTATAAAGGAATGGAAATTTGTTTTAAAATAAATAGTGGTTTATTTTTAAAGGTGTGGAAGAGAAGTGTATTTCCTGGAAAAGCCAAGTACGTTTCCAAAACAGATTTCTAAGTATAATTTAAAAGTTTTAAAGTTGTTTAAATGGTTATTTTTAATAAATAATTATTAAGTTGTTAAAATTTTAAAGGTAAAGATTTATTAAATTAGTTATAGTGGTAATTATTTTTAAGGTTAATTGGTATTATGTTTTAAAAGATAATTATTAATATATATATTATAAAATAGTTTTATTTGAAGATAGATTGGTTAAAGTTTTATTTGAAAGCTTGTATAAAATTTCGCAACTCTTATTTTAAATTTAGTTGACTTTTCTTTTATTTTAAAATTAGTTTTATATATTATAAAGTAGTTTTATTTTAAATATTTTTAAAGTATATATTTTTGAATAAAGATTTTAAGTAATTTAATTTAAATGTTTTAAAAGTAAATTTTAGAATAAATTAATTTGCATTATTTTAAAGTATTTGGACTTGGTGATTTTCTATGGAAATAAACAATATTTGGGAAAGTTATTCTGAAAAGAAAAGAGATTTGAAAACTATTTTCAAAAGTTCAAGTGTAGCAAAAATATATCTTGCAAAGATGTTTTGAAATTAATAAATGGTTTGGGAAATTATTATGGCTTGATGATTGTTTGTGAATGTCATATGATAGTTAAATAACCGACTATCAATATTGGCCAATGCATTGATTGTTTCGAAGAGACCGGGATCGAGATTTATTTTCCGAAAACCACTTTGACCCAGTTTAAACGTTTCGTGAGGAAGACAAGAACTTAGATTTATTTTCCCTTTAGGTTTAATAAACATTATGATAAACAATTCTAGTTTCTAATCTCTAATTTAAATTAATCCTTCTTCTCCTTATCTTCTGACTTCTGAATTTTAATTTATATATGCAATCATTTGTTCTATATTCAAAAAGGAGAAGATCTAACAGAGAATTAGGGGCGATAGAAATCATATCTTCTTTTCCTTTTCTTTGGGTTTCAGAATCAATTAGGAATTCGGGTAAGAGGATTATATGTTTAATTTTTTTTATTTCTAATTCTATTCCTCCAGTTTTTGATTCTAAATCTAATTCCTATATACTGTTCACTTTGTTGTGTATTCCAAAAGAAGGAGATCAGAAAGGGAATTTAGCATGGTGAAATCAAATACAGTTAGGAAGCAAATAATTCCTTGTGAGTGGAAATATCAAATTATAATTTTGTAATTGAATAGTACTTATTTAGATTTGATGTATGCCTAGGAGATTTTGATGACTGAAAAAATAATACTTAAAACCTTCAAAATTTCCCTAAGTAAATATCAATCATTGTATGTGTTGGAATTTTAGTCGTTTTGGTATAGATTTATTAGAACCTACTTAATTGTTAAAATAAGATAATTAACCTACTTGCCCGCTTTTGAATTTAAGTGTTAAAGGGTTCAAAAGAAAATAAAGTAGAAATGGTATTTAAATTATAAATTAAATCGTTTGTAGTTTGCACCACCTATTTATACCATTTAAATAAATAAGGAATTCCATTCTTACTTCAAAATGTTATTTGTGCAAATTGATTTAATATGGGCAATTTAATTTGTAATAATCTGTTCTTTAAAACTAAGAAGGGACTTTAGTGTATTAAAATGGGATAACCGCAAATATCCTATGTTTGTACAAATCTATTTTATTTGGCTATGATATAGCAGTTCTTGTTCGAATTGTATATCTGTATGAGATAGATATTTAAAAAAATCATGTAAGCAAATTATTAGCGAATTGTTAGAACATTCCATAGGTAAATATATATATATATATATATATATATGTATGTATGTATGTATGTATGTATGTATGTATAACATAACATATTGGTTATGTAACAATCCGCATATTTTACGATTGAATATTTAAATATTTTATTTAAAATAATTCATCGTTAGTCGGATTAGTGTCCGAAAAGCTACTTTTTGCAAACAGTCGAATTAGGACTCAAGACCACCCCATTGAGTTCAAAATGACATTTGCGGTCTTTTTGAGTATAAACTTTGATATGTTTGGATTTAGTGGAATTTTGCTACTTTTTCACTTAGGGCTTTGGTTTTGTTTCAGCCCATTAGACCCAAGCTTCACCCCTCTTCTCTTCATTACTTCATTTCTATTTCCTAATACTCAAGCTTTAGCATCAATGGAGAGAGGAACGGGAAATTAAAACTCCAAGCCCTAATTATCTTTGCAAAATCCAAGCTTTAACTCCAAAATCATAGAAGAAGCTTTGGTAAGCCTTCTCTTCTTCTTCTCTAACTCATTCCCCTTTCTATTTCAGAAATTCCTAAACCTAACTTAGGAAAAGTTTCTCTTTTAAGCTTTGATTCAAGCTCTTCGGGTTGGAATTGAAGAGTGATTGCCTTTGCCATTTCTCTATAGCTTCTTCTTCATTGTTTTGAGTTTAAAGGTGAAATTTTTATCTCACATCTATGTCTATAACTATCTTTGAATGTTAGGTATGAATACCTAACACTTATTCATGTGCATTTGCTTTTGGTTTGGATTGATTTGGTATATATTCCAACTTTTGGTGTTTTGAAAGCAAAATCTATGAAAATCCTTCTACGGATATTTGAACAAGTTTTTGGTGATGCATCGAAGAGCCTATAGGGCTGGTTTACCAATTGGCATAAATCCCTAGCGCCGTTGCTCGTTAGGTCGCGAATTGGATGAGTTTGCACATCAATTATATAGGCTGAAAAACTGCCTTAGCATCAGTCAGTCGACTGACTTTTGCAGTCAGTCGACTTGCTGTAGCTAATAAGCATTCCGTAGGCTGTCTGTAGGGCCTTGGGGGCTCTGTTTCCTACAGTCAGTCGACTATTCTCAGAGAACCAGTCGACTAACCAGCATCCCATGGATTTTTAGGGACTGAGTTCAGTGGACTGACCAGCTCCCATTTGCCCATTATGCCTACTTTTGCTTGGTTTCCAAATTTAATCGATTCATGTTGATTCCCCAATTTGTTGTTATCATTTATTATCCACTTTGATGACATTTTCTTCAGGATTTTTGTGAACATACATTTTGATGGATTCGGTATCGATTTCTTTGGATTCTATTCACGTCTTCGAACGTGAAATTTTGGTGATTGATTATTTCTACAATCATTTTTGTGCTTTGTCACTTTAAAAATATAAAGGTTTCAATAATAGTAGTAAATATCAAAACTCTTCTATCAAAACAATTTCAACCCTATTTTCAATATCAAGCTTGTTTATAAAACCGTTTTCCAATCTACTAGCATATACAAACCTTTACCTCACTCGTATGACAAATCTAATTAAACGACTTAGTAAAACAAGTGGTATGAAATGCTTGCATTTACTACGTTGGTTAATTCTTGGACTTGTTCGATTGAATTTCTTGTGACAATTTTTGTGTGGTGACTTACAGCTTGTTCGTAAATATTTAAGTTAAGCTAGTGGTTACGGGACATGAAGCTAAGCTCATATATTTACTAGCTTAGTGTAATTAACACTTCTTGATGATCGATGATGATCATTTTGTGATTTAGACTAGCAATATGCCATGTCTCTTTGTCTGCGAGGGAGACTAAATCCCGTTTCTGTGGAGCTTCGGCTCAATTTGGTGGGGTAGCGACCCATGGTCTTCGGACCGTTTTGTGGAGCTTCGGCTCAAAATTAATGGTTAGCAACCATGGAATAGCGTTCCGTTTTCTGATACACGTGTTGGTGATTTTTCATACTCCCATTTTGTGATAGGCCTCCCCCTTTTTGTGATTTCTGGATTTCTATTGATGATTTCTAGAATTTGTGTTTCACCAATTTTCGTGATTTACATTGATAAGTTTTATCAATATTTGTGCATTGGTGAATTTGTGTGTCATTAACTTATGTGATTGGCATTGATATAATTGTCAATATTTATGGTTTTGTGAACAAAAATAAAGAGTATGACATTCTTTGATCTTTGAGAAGATTCTTGTGATATTGATTAATCTCTGATTGATTTTTAATTACATACTTATTACAGTATGGCTTTGTGGTTATCATACGTTTTTGTCATATCTCTTGTTCGATATCATTTTATCTAATATTTATTGTTAGACTGACCCGTTTATTATTTTCTTATTAAATAATACTCGGGGCAGACCGAGATGTTGCAGGTGCTTCTGCTTGACTCCTCATCTGGGAGTATTATCTGACTTTTGGCTAACTACATTAGATTGGTAGTTTTGTTGATATACATTCGAGATAGAGAGTCCTTGATGTATACATATTCTTTTGTCTAGCACTTGTAACTATTCTTTTGTGATATTGTGGATCTTGTTAGACCACTACTCTGATATACACTTTTAGTTTTATATATTCATATCTTTGTCCGCCTTTGTGATATGGATATCTGTGACTGATTTGTGTTATATTTATTCTATATTTTTTTTCCGAAGATTATATAGCCATTGTGTAGTAACTTTGAGTTTGTATCGGTATGTCGGATTTCCTCTTAAGTTGAAATGCATGTTACACTATCTGACATATCCGTGCACACACGAAGTAATTACACGGATGGTCGCTCCTCAAAAGCCTTATTCACCGTGCTAATTGGAGGTATTACCCCGTAGTGTCCTTGGTTTGCATGGGTATAGAGGCGGGGCGTCACAGCTTGGTATCAGATCCAAACTTCAGAACATTGCAGAATAATTTAACAAGGATCATCGTCCTAAGTCCATCTTAGGAGTCGTGCCTTAGGATTTAATTCGAGTCTTCGTACCGTCTTATCCTATCTTCTTTTGTGATGCCTTGTTTTTATCAATCATTATTGTTTGATATCCATTTTTTGAATAACCATTTTATTCTTCTTTCTTTCTTTCTTTCTTAAAGAAGAAAAATGGTTAGACATGGCCGTCCCAGCGCCGGTCAATCTAGTGTTACTCCCCAGGATGGAGTATTTATGTCTACACAACAACTTCTTGATCTTGTAAAGAATGCTCAGGCTTCCGGACCCATTCCAGAACCTACTACCCCTAAATCCGAGTTTGCACGCTTGTGCAGTTACTATACCAACTTGGGTGGGAGGCCATTCATGGGTTCCGAAAGCATTATTCAAGTCCAAGCTTGGCTTAGAACATGCGATCGAATCTTTTCTCGCATGAATCTTATTGACCTTCATTGAGTTCAAGTGGCCTCTAGTATGCTCCAAGAAAGAGCATTAGACTGGTACGAGCTTCTGATTTCTGAAATAAATGAAGCGGATCTTACTTGGGAGAAATTTCGGGAACGATTCGAATTAAAGTTTGTACCAGAAGCTGAGAAGGTGACATTGGCTCGTCGTTTCATAGATCTTGTTCAAGGAGAATCGTCCGTGGAAGACTATGTCGCATCATTCGAGTTACTTTCTAAATACGGGTTCGAATACGTAAACACCATATTGAAGAAGGACCAAAGATTTGTCTATGGCTTGAACAAAAATATCAAGAACCATTACTTCTAAAATTATAAGTATCTTTTGATCAACTCATTGATATACCTCTTCGTCTTGAAGAGGCGGATATGGGGAGTGATGTTGAGGTTGTGGGTGCCATACCAAACTTCAAAAACAAGAAAAGTCCTAGTAAGTTCAGAGGTCCTTATCCCAATAAGAAAGGGAAGCAAGCAACTCCGGTGGCAAAGACTCCAGTCTTTAGCGGTGGGCAATGCTACAATTGTGGTTCTAAAGACCATTATGCTAATAAGTGTTCAAAGCCCCTTGCTTGTCGCTATTGCAAAAGTTCGGGCCATTATATATCTGCATGTCCGAAACTTCAAGGCAGGAAGGAGGGAAAGCATAATGTGGTGCAAACTCCTAATAACACTTCTCGTGGTCAAGGTATTTCTCATTCTATCCTTGATGGATTATTGTGTTTTGTGATCATCCTATTCGAGTTCTTTTTGATATGGGTGTGTCCCATTCTTTTATATCAAAAGAACTTGTTGATACCTTTTCTTTGAGTGTTGTTTCTTTAATGGCTTCTTTGAGAATCGCGAATCCAGTTGGTGGATCCGCAATAATTAGTTTGCTTTGTAAGATGTCGAGATTATTTTGTGTGATTTTTCTTTCCGAGCCGATTTGCATGTTATGCGCTACTTAGGCTTTGGAATGATTTTGGGAATGGATTGGCTTAACCGCTATGAAGCTCGAATCCTATGTCCTTAGCGGACTATTCATCTTCGACATCCTCAATCTGTTAAGCAGATTTCTATTGATCTTAAAGATTCGGATTCCAATGTGGCTGCATCTTTATATTTTTTAAATCCTCATGATGACGATAATGATGACGAGGAAGATGTCATTTCTCTTATTTACGTTGTTCGTGAATTTTCCAACATATTTGAGCCCGTTTTAGGATTACCACCTAAGCGAGCAATTGAGTTCAAAATTAATCTAGTTCCTGGAGCTCTACCTATCACTCGTCCTCCTTATCGTATGTCCAATAGGGAAAATGAGGAGATGCGTAAACAATTATCCGAATTGTAGACAAAGCAATTTATTCACTCTAGTTGCTCTCCTTGGGGAGCTTCAGCTATTTTTGTGAAGAAATCCGTTGGTACACTTAGGCTTTGCGTTGACTACCGCAAGCTTAATGATCTTGCTATCAAGAATAAATATCCTTTACCTCGGATTGATGATTTATTTGACCAACTTAGTGGTGCTAGATTCTTTTCACAATTGGACTTGGCTATCGGTTTTCATCAGCTTCGTATTGCAGAGGATAGCATTCCTTTGACATCGTTCCGTAACCGTTATGGATCTTATAAATGGCTTGTTATGCCATTTGGTTTAACGAATGCTCCGGCTTATTTCGTTAACCTTATGAATAGAGTTTTCAAAGACTTCCTCGATCGATTTGTTCTCATCTTTATTGATGATAGCCTTTTGTATTCTAAAACCGAGGAGGAGCATGAAAAGCATCTTCGGATTGTGTTGGAAACTCTTAGGAGAAATCTATTGAAAGCAAAAAATTTAAATGCCACTTTTGGCAATCTCGTGTGAAGTTTCTTGGTCATTTATTTCCGAATCCGGAATTTCCGTGGATTCTTCAAAGATTAAAGCGATTAAAAATTGGAAGAGACCGGAGAGTGTGACAGAGATCCATTGTTTTCTTGGATTGGTAGGTTATTACCGCCGTTTCATAAAAGACTTTTCCAAAATTTCCATGCCTCTTACTAGTTTGACAAAGAAGGGAGTTAAATACATTTGGTCGGACAAATGTGAAACTTCATTCCAAAAATTAAAAGAACTCCTTTTTGTTGCTCCTATTCTTATTGTTCCCGAGGGGAATAGAGATTTTATTGTTTATACCGATGCTAGTCATGTTGGTTTGGGAGCCGTTCTCATGCAAAGAGAACGTGTTATTGCTTTTGCTTCTAGGAAATTGAAGCCAGCCGAGACTAGATATGCCACTCATGATTTAGAGCTCGCGGCTATTGTTTTCGCTCTTAAAATTTGGCGTTATTATCTTTTTGGAGAGAAATTTGTTCTCTATACCGATCATAAATCTTTGAAGTATTTATTTTCTCAAAAGGAACTTATTTGCGTCAACAACGTTGGCTCGAGTTTCTTGCATTATGTGTTCTTGATTTTGGTGGAAGTTGGGAAGATCATATTTTTCTTGTTGAGTTTTCCTATAATAATAGCTTCCAATCTACTATTGGGATGGCACCTTTTGAGGCACTCTATGGAAGGCCGTGCCGATCTCCTTCTTGTTGGCTTAAGGCCGTTGAGAAGCTTGTTTTTGGTCCAGATTTTATTCGTGATTCCACAGAAAAGATGGACCTTATTTGTCATAAGATGAAAGAAGCTCAAAGTAGGAAAAAATCCTATGCCAATAACCGAAGAAGGAAATTAGAATTTTCTGTGGGAGATTTTGTGTTTGTTCGTGTTTCTCCTATGAAGGGTGTTGTGCATTTCAGTCGATCGAGAAAGTTAGCATCTCGATATATTGGTTCATTTTCCGTCACCGAACGTATTGGTTCCGTGGCTTATCGCCTTTCATTACTTGCTCAGTTTTCTGCTATTCATGACGTGTTTCACATTTCTCAATTACGGAAATGCCTTCGAGATTCCGATTCTATTCTTGAGCCCGGTGTTGTGGAAGAAATTGAAGTCTTGCCTAATTTGACTTATGAGCAACATCCTATTCGTATCATTACATCGGAGATTAAACGCCTTAAAAATAAAGATGTTCCTCTTGTGAATGTTCAATGGTCCTCAAATCCTAAGGATTGTTCTTGGGAATCTAGAGAATTCATCGAGCGAACAAATCCGGACTTACTTTCTCGTGCTCTTAGAGGTGAACTTTTTATTTCAAATTTCATTTGTGTTGAATATGCTTTCATGGTTGTTACTTTATATTTTCTTCTTACATATTGCGAGGACGCAATTTATTTAAGGAGGGGAGTCTTTAACAACCCGTAAATTTTACGATTGAATATTTAAATATTATATTTAAAATAATTCATCGTTAATCGGATTAGTGTTCGAAAAGCTACTTGTTACAAACAGTCGAATTATGACTCGACACCACCCCATTGAGTTCAAAATGACATTTGCGATCTTTTGGAGTATAAACTTTGACATGTTTGGAGTCAGCGGAATTTTGATACTTTTTCACTTAGGTCTTTGGTTTTGTTTCAGCCCATTAGACCCAAGCATCACCCCTCTTCTCTTCATTACTTCATTTCTATTTCCTAATACTCAAGCTTTAGCATCAATAGAGAGAGGAATGGTAAATTAAAACTCCAAGCCCTAATTATCTTTTCAAAATCCAAGCTTTAACTCCAAATTCATAGAAGAAGCTTTGGTAAGCCTTCTCTTCTTCTTCTCCAACTCATTCTCCTTTCTATTCAGAAATTCCTAAACCTAACTTAGGAAAAGTTTCTCTTTTAAGCTTAGATTCAAGCTCTTTGGGTTGGAATTGAAGAGTGATTGTCCTTTCCATTGCTCTATAGCTTCTTCTTCATTGTTTTGGGTTTAAAGTTGAGATTTTTATCTCACATCTATGTCTACAACTATCTTTGAAAGTTGGGTATGAATTCCTAACAATTATTCATGTGCATTTGCTTTTGGTTTGGATTGATTTGGTATATATTCCAATTTTTGGTGTTTTGAAAGCAAAATCTATAAAATCCTTCTATGGATATTTGAACAAGTTTTTGGTGATGCATCGAAGAGCCTATAGGGCCGGGTAACCCATTGGCATAAATCCCTAGCGCCATTGCTCGTTCGGTCCCGAATTGGATGAGTTTGCACATCAATTATATAGGCTGAAAAACTGCCTTAGCATCAGTCAGTCGGTTGACTTTTGCATTGAGTCGACTTGCTGCAACTAATTAGCATTCCGTAGGCTGTCTACAGAGCCTTGGGGGCTCTGTTTCCTGCAGTCAGTCGACTGTTCTCAGAGAACCAGTTGACTGACCAGCATCCCATGGATTTGTAGGATTGGGTTCAGTCGACTGTTCTTAGAGAACCAGTCGACTGACCTGCTCCCATTTGCCTATTATGCCTATTTTTTCCTACTTTTGCTTGCTTTCCAAATTTAATCGATTCATATTGATTCCCCGATTTGTTGTTATCATTTATTATCCACTTTGATGACATTTTCTTTGGGATTTTTGTGAACATACAGTTTGATGTACACGGTATCGATTTCTTTGGATTCTATTCACGTCTTCGAACGTGAAATTTTGGTGATTGATTATTTCTACAATCATTTTTGTGCTTTGTCACTTTAAAAACATAAAGGTTTCAATACTAGTAGTAAATATCAAAACTCTTTTATCAAAACAATTTCAACCCTATTTTCAATATCAAGCTTGTTTATAAAACCGTTTTCTAATCTACTAGCATATACAAACCTTTACCTCACTCATATGAGAAATCTAATTAAATGACTTAGTAAAACAAGTGGTATGAAATGCTTGCATTTACTTTGTCGGTTAATTCTTCGACTTGTTCGATTGAATTTCTTGTGACAATTTTTGAGTGGAGACTTACAGTTTGTTCGTAAATATTTAAGTTAAGCTAGTGGTTATGGGACATGAAGCTAAGCTCATATATTTACTAGCTTAGTGTAATTGACATTTCTTGATGATCGATGATGATCATTTTGTGATTTAGACTAGCAATGTGCGATGTCTCTTTGTCTGCGAAGGAGACTAAACCCCGTTTCTGTAGAGCTTCGGCTCAATTTGGTGGGGTAGCGAACCATGGTCTTCGGACCATTTGGTGGAGCTTCGGTTCAAAATTAATGGTTAGCAACCATGAATAGCGTTCCATTTTGTGATACACCTGTTGGTGAGTTTTCATACTCCCGTTTTGTGATAGGCCTTCCCCTTTTTGTGATTTCTGGATTTCTATTGATGATTTCTAGAATTTGTGTTTCACCAATTTTCATGATTTACATTGATAAGTTTTATCAATATTTGTGCATTGGTGAATTTGTGTGTCATTAACTTATGTGATTGGGATTGATATAATTGTCAATATTTATGGTTTTGTGAACAAAAATAAAGAGTATGACATTCTTTGATCTTTGAGAAGATTCTTGTGATATTGATTAATCTCTGGTTGATTTTTAATTACATACTTATTACAGTATGGCTTTGTGGTTTTCATATGTTTTTGTCATATCTCTTGTTCTATATCATTTTATCTGATATTTATAGTTAGACTGCTCCGTTTATTATTTTCTTATTAAATAATACTCGGGTCAGACCGAGATGTTGCAGGTGCTTCTGCTCGACTCCTCATCTGGGAGTATTATCTGACTTTTGGCTAACTACCTTAGATTTATAGTTTTTGTTGATATACATTCGAGATAGAGAATCCTTGATGTATACATATTATTTTGTCTAGCACTTGTAACTATTCTTTTGTGATGTTGTGGATCTTATTTGACCACTATTCTGATATACACTTTTAGTTTTATATATTCATATCTATTTCCACCTTTGTGATATGGATATCTGTGACTGATTTGTGTTATGTTTATTTCTATATTTGTTTCCGAAGATTATATAGCCACTGTGTGGTAGCTTTGAGTTTGTATCGGTATGTCGGATTTCCTCTTAAGTTGAAATACATGTTATACTATATGACATATCAGTGCTCGCACAAAGCAATTACACGGATGGTCGCTCCTCAACAACCTTATTCACCACGATAGTTGACGGCATTACCCTGTAGTGTCCTTGGTTAGCATGGGTATAGAGGTGGGGCGTCACAGCTTGGTATCAGAGCCAAAATTCGGAACAATGTAGAATAATTTAACAAGGATCATCGTCCTAAGTCCATCTTAGGAATCATGCCTTAGGATTTAATTCGAGTCTTCGTACTGTCTTATCCTATCTTCTTTTGTGATGCCTTGTTTTAGCAATCATTATTGTTTGATATCCATTTTGTGAATAACCTTTTTATTCTTCTTTCTTTCTTAAAGAAGAAAAATGGTTAGACCTGGTCGTCCCAGCGCCGGTCAATCTAGTGCTACTCCCCAAGATGGAGTATTTATGTCTGCACAATAGCTTCTTGATCTTGTAAAGAATGCTCGGGCTACCAGACCCATTCCATAACCTACTCAACCTAAATCCGGATTTGCACACTTGTGTAGTGACTATACCAACTTGGGTGGGAGGCCATTCATGGGTTCCAAAAGCGTTATTCAAGTCCAAGCTTGGCTAAGAACATGTGATCGAATCTTTTCTCGCATGAATCTTATTGATCTTCACCGAGTTCAGGTGGCCTCTAGTATGCTCCAAGAAAGAGCATTAGACGGGTACGAGCTTTTGATTTCAAAAATAAACGAAGCGGATCTTACTTGGGAGAAATTCCGAGAACGATTCGAATTAATGTGTGTACCAAAAGCTGAGAAGGTGACATTGGCTTGTCGTTTCATAGATCTTGTTCAAGGAGAATCGTCCGTGGCAGACCATGTCGCATCATTCGAGTCACTTTCTAAATACGGGGTCGAATACATAAACACCCCATTGAAGAAGAACCAAAGATTTGTCTATGGCTTGAATAAAAATTTCAAGAAGCTATTATTTCAAAAATTAGAAGTTTCTTTTGATCAACTCATTGATATCGCTCTTCGTCTTGAAGAGGCGGATAGGAAGAGTGTTGTTGAGGTTGTGGGTGCCAAACCAAACTTCAACAACAAGAAAAGGCCTAGTAAGTTCAGAGGTCCTTATCCCAATAAGAAAGGGAAGCTAGCAACTCCGGTGGCAAAGACCCCTGCCTTTAGTGGTGGGCAATGCTACAATTGTGGTTCTAAAGACCATTATGCTAATAAGTGTTCAAAGCCGCTTGCTTGTCGCTATTGCAAAAGTTCGGGCCATTATATATCCGCATGTCCCGAACTTCAAGGCAGGAAGGAGGGAAAGATTAATGCGGTGCAAACTCCTAATAACACTTCTCGTGGTCAAGGTATTTCTCATTCTATCCTTGATGGAATTATTGTGTTTTGTGATCATCCTATTCGAGTTCTTTTTGATACGGGTGTGTCCCATTCTTTTATATCAAAAGAACTTGTTGATACATTTTCTTTGAGTGTTGTTGCTTTAATGACTTCTTTGAGAATCACGAATCTGGTTGGTGGATCCGCAATAGTTTGCTTTGTAAAGATGTCGAGATTATTTCGTGTGATTTTTCTTTCCGAGCCGATTTGCATGTTATGCGCTACTTAGGCTTTGGAATGATTTTGGTAATGGATTGACTTAACCGCTATGAAGCTCAAATCCTATGTCCTGAGCGGACTATTCATCTTCGACATCCTCAATCTGTTAAGAAGATTTCTATTTATCTTAAAGATTCGGATTCCAACGTGGCTGCATCTTTATATTCTTTAAATCCTCATGATGATGATAAGGATGATGAGGAAGATGTCATTTCTCTTATTCACGTTGTTTGTGAATTTTCCAACATATTTGAGCTTGTTTTAGGATTACCACCTAAGCGAGCAACTGAGTTCAGAATTAATCTAGTTCCTGGAGCTCTACCTATCACTCGTCCTCCTTATTGTATGTCCAATAGAGAAAATGAGGAGATGCGTAAACAATTATCCAAATTGGAGACGAAGTAATAAATTCGCTCTAGTTCCTCTCCTTGGGGAGCTTCGACTATTTTTGTGAAGAAATCCGATGGTACACTTAGGTTTTGCGTTGACTACCGCAAGCTTAATGATCTTACAATCAAGAATAAATATCTTTTACCTCGGATTGATGATTTGTTTGACCAACTTAGTAGTGCTAGAGTCTTCTCACAATTTGACTTGGCTACCGGTTTTCATCGGCTTCATATTGCGGAGGATAGCATTCCTTTGACATCGTTCAGTACTCGTTATGGATCTTACGAATGGCTTGTTATGCCATTTGGTTTAACGAGTGCTCTGGTTTATTTCGTTAACCTTATGAATAGAGTTTTCAAAGACTTCCTCGATCGATTTGTTCTCATCTTTATTGATGATATTCATGTGTATTGTAAAACCGAGGAGGAGCATGAAAAGCATCTTCGGATTGTGTTGGAAACTCTTAGGAGCAATCTATTGAAAGCAAAATTTTCTAAATGCCACTTTTGGCAATCTCGTGTGAAGTTTCTTGGTCATATTATTTCCAAATCCGGAATTTCCGTGGATCCTTCAAAGATTGAAGCGATTCAAAATTGGAAGAGACCGGAGAGTGTGACGGAGATCCGTAGTTTTCTTGGATTGGCAGGTTATTACCGCCGTTTCATAAAAGACTTTTCCAAATTTCAGTGCCTCTTACTAGTTTGACAAAGAAGGGAGTTAAATAAATTTGGTCGGACAAATGTGAAACTTCTTTCCAAAAATTAAAAGAACTCCTTTCTAAAGCTCCTATTCTTATTATTCCCAAGGGGAATAGAGATTTTACTTTTTATACCGATGCTAGTAATGTTGGTTTGGGAGCCGTTCTCATGCAAAGAGAACGTGTTATTGCTTTTGCTTCTAGGCAATTGAAGCCAGCCGAGACTAGATATGCCACTCATGATTTAGAGCTCGTGGCTATTGTTTTCGCTCTTAAAATTTGGCGTTATTATCTTTTTGGAGAGAAATTTGTTCTCTATACCGATCATAAATCTTTGAAGTATTTATTTTCTCAAAAGGAACTTATTTGCGTCAAGAACGTTGGCTCGAGTTCCTTGCATCATGTGTTCTTGATTTTGGTGGAAGTTGGGAAGATCATATTTCTCTCATTGAGTTTCCCTATAATAATAGCTTCCAATCTACTATTGGGATGGCACCTTTTGAGGCACTCTATGGAAGGCCGTTGTGACGCCCCACCTCTATTCCCACGCTAGCCAAGAACACTCCGGAGAAGTGCTGTCAACTAGCACGGAGAATAAGGCTGTTGAGGAGCGACCATCCATGTAATAGCTTATCACACCGTGGCTATAAATAATCTTCGGAAACAAACATAGAAATAATCATATCACAAATCAGTCACAGATATCCATATCACAAAGGCGGAAGAAGATATGAATATATAACTAACACATGAAAGTGTACATCAGAGTAGTGGTCAATAAGATCCACGATAATACAAAAGAATAGCAACACGTGCTATACAAAAGAATACAACTATGAGTCTATATCTCAAGTGTATACAGCAAAAACTGCTAATCTAAACAGTTAGCCAAAAGTCAGAGTGATGAATCCCTGGGAAGAAGTCAAGCAGAAGCACCTGTAACATCTCGGTCTGATCCGAGTATTATTTAAGAAAATAATAAACGGATCAGTCTAGCTATAAATATCAGATGACATGATATAACATAAAAGATATGGCATAAACATAAACATCCATAACGACATACCGCTATAAGTATGTAAATAATGATCAACAGAAGATCAATCAATAAGAGATAATCAATATCACAAGAATCTTCTCAAAGATTCGAAGGGGGCATCATACCCTAAACTTGTACTCATAACAAGTCAATGACACAAATTCCAGAAATCAACACGAGAAATCCAGAAATCATAAAAAGGGAAAGAGGCCTATCACATGACGGTCCGAAGACCATGGGGAGCTACCCCACATGTGTGAGTGGAATCACACAGAATGAGGTCAAGACTAACCAAAAAGCAGAAAGGTATGTGTGAATGGAATCACACAAGTGGTGTCTAGTCTAACCTTGCAATGAAAGAGACATCGCGCAATTGCTAGTCTAATTCATAAAGCGATCATCAAGATCAACGAGAAGTGTCAATTACACTAAGCTAGTAAGTATAGAAGTTTAGCTTCATGTCCCATAACCTCTTGCTTAACTTAAATATTTACGAACAAACTGTAAATCTTCACTAATAAAATTGTCACAAGGGGTTCAATCGAACAAGTCCAAGAATTAACCGACGAAGTGAACGCAAGCGTTTCATACCACTTGTTTTACTAAGTCGTTTAATTAGATTTCTCATCCGAGTGAGGTAAAGGCTTGTATATACTAATAGATTGGAAAACGGTTTAAGAAAATATTTACTACTAGTATTGAAACCTTCATATTTTAAAGTGACAAATCACAGAAGCGATTGTAGAAACAATCAATCACAAAGATCACATTCGAAGATGTGATAAAAATCCAAGGAAATCAGCTCAGGAAGTTCGGTTGAATGTTCTTCAGATAAGATCGCCTACGCAGAGTTATACGGGGTTCGACCTGCCCGGTCAGGTCGTGGGGGTCCAGGGGGCAGCGCCCCCGGCGGGGTGCGGGGCAGCGCCCCGTCACGGTACGACCTAAGTGAAGACAAGCGGCTTACGACCTAAAGCAAAATGAGGTCTAACGACCTAAAGAGTTCGCGGCCTAAGGGATACGACCTAAGTGGCGCGACCTAGTGGATGACAGGTCATACGACCTAAGGGTAAGGTCGGAGGCGACCTACGACTTAGTGGGGTCGAACGACTTAAGGACAGCCGACTTAACAAACAGGTCATACGACCTAAGGGTAAGGTCGGAGGCGACCTACGACTTAGTGGGGTCGAACGACTTAAGGACAGCCGACTTAACAAACAGGTCATACGACCTAAGGGTAAGGTCGGAGGCGACCTACGACTTAGTGGGGTCGAACGACTTAAGGACAGCCGACTTAACAATTCGCGACTTAGAGAGGCTTAGGTCGGATACGACCTACGACCTAGTGGAGCATAGGTCGGAGACGACTTACGAGATAACACGCGAACGACTTACTGGAGCTTAGGTCGGAGACGACTTACGAGATAACACACGAACGACTTACTGGAGCTTAGGTTGGAGACGACTTACGAGATAACACACGAACGACTTACTGGAGCTTAGGTCGGAGACGACTTACGAGATAACACACGAACGACTAAACTCTTAACTCGCAGCCGACTTAGCACTCTAACTCGTGAACGACTCAACACAGGCGAACAGAAATACAAAGGCGGTGACTTTTCAACGCGCGCGACTTACGACTTAGGCTTAACTCGTGGACGACTTAGCGATGGCCAGAAACGACTTAAGGCCAGAACGACCTAACTCCGAGGCAGTGCGACCTAACTGCAGTTTTTTGTCAAAAACGCTAAAAATTGGAGTTTTTCGCCAATCCAATCCAAACCAAATGCAAATGCACATGCTAAAGTGATGGGGAATCATTCCCAACAGTCCAATATAGTTATAGGCTAGAATTTTGAGATAAAAATCTCACCTTTGCACTAAAATTTATGAAGATGAAGCTTGAAAGCAAGGAGAAGCAATCCAAAGCTTGAATCCAATATCTTCTACTTGAATTTGGAGTTGAATGATGGAGTTGCAATTGAATTTGAGCTTGGAGTTTTAATTTCCCATTCTCTTCACCATTAATGCTAAAGCTTGAGTTAGTTAGGAAATTTATGAAGAGTGAGGAGAAGAGGGTTGGAACTTGGGCTTAATAGGCTAAACTAACCCAAAGTCCAAAGCGGGAAAAGTTAGTGAAATTTCACTAACTCCAAACCTATCGATGTTTATACTTAAAAAGTTGTAAACGATATTTCGAACTCAATGGAAGTGGTCTCGAGTCCTAATTTGACCGTTTGCAAAAAGTAGTTTTTCGGACAAAAATCCGATTAACGATTTAATATTTAAATAAAAATATTTAAATGTAAACTCGATAAATATGCGGGTTGTTACAGCCGTGTCGATCTCCTTCTTGTTGGCTTGAGGCCAGTGAAAAGCTGGTTTTTAGTCTAGTTTATTCGTGATTCCACAGAAAAGATTGACCTTATTCGTCATAGGATGAAAGAAGCTCAAAGTAGGAAAAAATCCTATGCCTATAACCGAAGAAGGAAATTAGAATTTTCTGTGGGAGATTTTGTGTTTGCTCGTGTTTCACCTATGAAGGGTGTTGTGCGTTTCAGTCGATCGAGAAAGTTAGAACCTCGATATATTGGTCAATTTTCCTTCACCGAACGTATTGGTTCCGTGGCTTATCGCCTTTCATTACCGGCTCAGTTTTCTGCTATTCATGACGTGTTTTACGTTTATCAATTACGAAAATGCCTTCGAGATTCGGATTTTATTCTTGAGCCCGGTGTTGTGGATGAAATTGAAGTTTCACCTAATTTGACTTATGAGCAACAACATATTCGTATCATTGCTTCGGAGATTAAACGCCTTCGAAATAAAGATGTTCCTCTTGTGAAAGTTCAATAGTCCTCAAATCCTAAGGATTGTTCTTAGGAATCTAGAGAATTCATCGAGCGAACACATCCAGACTTACTTTCTCGTGCTCTTAGAGGTGAACTTTTTATTTCAAATTTCTTTTATGTTGAATATGCTTTCATGGTTGTTACTTTATATTTTCTTCTTACATATTGCGAGGACGCAATTTCTTTAAATAAGGGAGTCTGTAACAACCCATATATTTTACGATTGAATATTTAAATATTTTATTTAAAATAATTCATCGTTAGTCGGAGTAGTGTCCGAAAAGCTACTTTTTGCAAACAGTCGAATTAGGACTCGAGATCACCCCCATTGAGTTCAAAATGACATTTACGATCTTTTTGAATATAAACTTTGATATGTTTGGAGTTAGTGGAATTTTGCTACTTTTTCACTTAGGGCTTTGGTTTTGTTTCAGCCCATTAGACCCAAGCTTCACCCATCTTCTCTTCATTACTTCATTTTTATTTCCTAATACTCAAGCTTTAGCAACAATGAAGAGAGGAATGAGAAATTAAAACTCCAAGCCATAATTATCTTTGCAAAATCCAAGCTTTAACTCCAAATTCATAGAAGAAGCTTTGGTAAGCCTTCTCTTCTTCTTTTCCAACTCATTCTCCTTTCTATTTCAGAAATTCCTAAACCTAACTTAGGAAAAGTTTCTCTTTTAAGCATAGATTCAAGCTCTTTGGGTTGGAATTGAAGAGTGATTGTCCTTGCCATTGCTCTATAGCTTCTTCTTCATTGTTTTGGGTTTAAAGGTGAGATTTTTATCTCACATATATGTCTATAACTATCTTTGAATGTTGGGTATGAATTCCTAACACTGATTCATGTGCATTTGCTTTTGGTTTGGATTGATTTGGTATATATTCCAACTTTTGTTGTTTTGAAAGCAAAATCTATGAAAATCCTTCAATGGATATTTGAACAAGTTTTTGGTGATGCATCGAAGAGCCTATAGGGCCGGGTTACCGATTGGCATAAATCCCTAGCACCATTGCTCGTTCGATCGCGAATTGGATGAGCATGTGCATCAATTATATCGGCTGAAAAACTGCTTTAGCATCAGTCAGTCGACTGACTTTTGCAGTCAGTCGACTGACTTTTGCAGTCAGTCGACTTGCTGCAGCTAATAAGCAATCCGTAGGTTGTCTACAGAGCCTTGGGGGCTCTATTTCCTGCAGTCAGTCGACTGTTCTCAGAGAACCATTCAATTGACCAGCATCCTGTAGATTTTTAGGGACTGAGTTCAGTCGAATGTTCTTAGAGAACCAGTCGACTGACCTGCTGCTATTTGCTTATTATGCCTATTTTTGCCTACTTTTGCTTGGTTTCCAAATTTAATCGATTCATGTTGATTACCTGATTTGTTGTTATCATTTATTATCCACTTTGATGACATTTTCTTCGGGATTTTTGTGAACATACATTTTGATGGATTCAGTATCGATTTCTTTGGATTCTATTCACGTCTTCGAACGTGAAATTTTGGTGATTGATTGTTTCTACAATCATTTTTGTGCTTTGTCACTTTAAAACTATAAAGGTTTCAATACTAGTAGTAAATATCAAAACTCTTTTATCAAAACAATTTCAACCCTATTTTCAATGTCAAGCTTGTTTATAAAACTGTTTTCCAATCTACTAGCATATACAAACCTTTACCTCACTCGTATGAGAAATCTAGTTAAACGACTTAGTAAAACAAGTGGTATGAAATGCTTGCATTTACTTCGTCGGTTAATTCTTGGAATTGTTCGATTGAATTTCTTATGACAATTTTTGAGTGGAGACTTACAGTTTGTTCGTAAATATTTAATTTAAGCTAGTGGTTATGGGACATGAAGCTAAGCTCATATATTTACTAGCTTAATGTAATTGACACTTCTTGATGATCGATGATGATCATTTTGTGATTTAGACTAGCAATATGCGATGTCTCTTTGTTTGCGAGGGAGACTAAACCCTGTTTCTGTGGAGCTTCAGCTCAATTTGGTGGGGTAGCGACCCATGGTCTTCAGACCGTTTTGTGGCGCTTCGGCTCAAAATTAATGGTTAGCAACCATGGAATAGCGTTCCGTTTTATGATACACGTGTTGGTGAGTTTTCATACTTCAGTTTTGTGATAGGCCTCCCCCTTTTTGTGATTTCTGGATTTCTATTGATGATTTATAGAATTTGTGTTTCACCAATTTTCGTGATTTACATTGATAAGTTTTATCAATATTTGTGCATTGGTGAATTTGTGTGTCATTAACTTATGTGATTGGCATTGATATAATTGTCAATATTTATGGTTTTGTGAACAAAAATAAAGAGTATGACATTCTTTGATCTTTGAGAAGATTCTTGTGATATTGATTAATCTCTGGTTGATTTTTAATTACATACTTATTACAGTATGGCTTTGTGGTTATCATATGTTTTTGTCATATCTTTTGTTCTATATCATTTTATTTGATATTTATAGTTAGACTGATCCGTTTATTATTTTCTTATTAAATAATAGTCGGGTCAGACCGAGATGTTGCAGGTGCTTCTGCTTGACTCCTCATCTGGGAGTATTATCTGACTTTTGGCTAACTACACTAGATTTATAGTTTTTTTGATATACATTCGAGATAGAGAGTCCTTGATGTATACATATTCTTTTGTCTAGCACTTGTAACTATTCTTTTGTGATATTGTGGATCTTGTTTGACCACTACTCTGATATGCACTTTTAGTGTTATATATTTATATCTTTTTCCGCCTTTGTGATATGGATATCTGTGACTGATTTGTGTTATATTTACTTCTATATTTGTTTCTGAAGATTATATAGCTACTGTGTAGTAGCTTTGAGTTTTTATCGGTATGTCAGATTTCCTCTTAAGTTGAAATGCATGTCATACTATCTGACATATCGGTGCTCGCACAAAGCAATTACATGGATGGTCGCTCCTCAACAGCCTTATTCACCGTGCTAGTTGACGACATTACCCCATTGTATCCTTGGTTAGCATGGGTATAGAGGTGGGGCGTCATAGGTTATAGCTTATTGAACGTAAATAGTTAGTGTTATTAGGATAGTTAAGTTGATTTAACTTTTAAAATGGTATAGTAGATTAGGGAATTAATCATTAATTAGGGACGTAATATAGGGATACCATATATGGCTCAATTAGTGTTCGTGTAAGATGGATATACATATTGGTTATAATTAAGTTATATGTATGCAATGTTATTCCAAAGCTACATGGAAGTTTACTTAGTTGAATCTGGTTACCAACAGTAAGGCGCAGACTAATGTATGATATTGCCTATAACAAATAACTCCAGTAGACGCGAGGTTAGTCCCAATTCTGTAGGCTAAACCTACTTAGTTAATCCGGCTTTAATACTTACAAATAGTCGGATTAATGTGACACATCACAAGTGGGTTATGGGTCATAAATTATGTTTTGAATAAGGTAAGGTCTGCCTCTTTCTTAAGTGAACTATTAAGTGACCTAGTATGATTTCTTACGATATTAGCGAGTAAGAACCATGTAGGATCCTCCTTGGAATTAGGTCTTAAATGATAGGGATCAGGCTATATTATATTCTTAAATGTTCAAAGTCTACATGATTCCCATTAAAAAGTAGTAAGTGGTTTGGTAATTTCATCTTACATCGTATACGCTAGTTATGGAGAGTTGTATAGTTAGACTGGAAGTGCCTTTTGGCTTATAGTTGACTTGGTATAGTCATACTGGAAGAGCTTTCTAGCTTATAGTTGACCTTTGTGTAAATGGACTAGACAGGCCTTTAGGCCTACAGTTGACTTGACATATATGTTATATAGTTGGACTGGAAGACCTTGGCCTTCAGTTGACTTTATACATATATTATTATTTTATACATGAGACATTTTTCTTTTTTAAATAAACTGCCTGTGTACAGTTATGCAAAAGCTTGAGGTTTTCATTTCACCGGAAATTTGTTGTTCTGATCCACTCCTCATTAAAACACAATTTAGAGAGAGAGAGAGAGAGTAATTCTAATTTAGGAGACGAAGGTGAGGTGAAAACATATAACAACCCAGAATTTTTGATATTTGAAATTGGAATATTTAATTAATTTTAAATACTTAAAAATTAGTTTTTAACTTGAATTTAAAATATAACCCTTATTGGGTAATTTAATTTTGAATTTAATAATTGAAAATGGGTAAAATATCGAATCTTGAGTTTTAAGCTTATTAAAAATAATTTCAAGGCTTATAAAATTTATATTGATAATACGGAAGAAAATAAATGTTTAAAAATTTAAATTGGAAGTGATTTGTTTAGTTTTAAAAATGTATCATTTAAATTGACATTTAAAAATAGCCTTCTGAGGCATAGTCTCGGATTTCGACGAAACTAGTTCCATTGGATCCGTACTAGTGTATTATTATTGGATTCCAAATTTTGTAGCATTTGGTGTTATCATTTGATCGTATGAAATATAAATGCACTGAAATTTATATCGAAAATTCAATATAATAACTAGGTCCAAAAAGCTATTTTCTCCATACGATCAAATTAGGACTTTAAATCTTTCCATTACATTCAAAATTGGGGTATAATATTATGAATGCCTAGTGGCATGTCTCGATAGGAGGTCAAATTCTTAAGTTGCGGAATCAAGATGATTTGAAAATAAAAATTAAATTATATATATATATAATATTGATTTGATAAAGAACTCTTAATCAAGGAGAAAGAAACAGCAAAAATTTTCGGCCATGGCTTCCAGATCCAGATCTGGAGATTAGGGTTTTTCCCCCTTCTCATTTTTCTGATCGTTTCTCATCTTGATTATTCCTATTTCTGTCTTCAATTCTTTCTCCTCTAACCTGGACGTCATCAATCATGGGAACCTTACGGGATGAAGAAGGCTGGGAGGAGGTGAGAAGGAAAAGGGGCAAGTTTCCAGCTCCTATTGGACCCGAAACTAGACTCAATCTGGGAGGTCTTAGACCGAATAAAAATAGGTCTTCATCAGAACAGAAATCGAGGAGTAAGGTGCAGGCGGCTGCAGGTCAGACAACAACAAAATTTCTAAAACAAGAAAGCAGATCGCCTCTCAACCAGGAAGCTATCGGAAAATTAAATTCACTGTCTCAGAGAACGCTAAAAAAGTTTCTTACAGTGAGGCAGTGTAAATAGGTGCGGTTGGAGATATAGGTAACCTAGATCTTGAATTTATTGAACCTACCATAGTAGATGGCAAAAGGACAGGTACACTTTCGTCTGAGGCTATCAAAGAAGCAGAGGGTGGATGGGATTTATGTATTCTATTGTATGTTGTTGGATATAAACCATGGCTTAAAACTTTTGAAGGTTATGCCAACAGAGTATGGTCTACACAAAAGCCGTTTTCTATTCATTCTAGGAATAACGGATTCTTTGTGGTGAGATTTGGTTCGGAGGAGGACTGCAACAAGATTTTGAAATCAGGTCCATGGTTTATGGACAGGAACCTGATAATCATGAAGCGATTGTCACCAGACATGAAAACAGATAGAGATCTTCTTACATCTTTTCCAATGTGGGTTAGACTTCCTGGTCTAAGTTTTAAACTGTGGGGTAATAAAGCTATCAGTGCGCTAACAAGTACTATAGGAATCCCTATAAAGATGGACGAGGCAATGAAAAACAAAACCAGATTAGCTTATGCCAAAGTATTGATCGAGGTTAACGCAACATATGGTATGCCTAACAGCATCGTAGGTATGGATAATGAAGGGAGGAGCTTCATACAGGAAGTGGATATGAGAACCCTTCTCCCATTTGTGACAAGTGTGTGTGTTTTGGTCATGTATCTGAGGAATGCCCAATGACCAAGTCATGGGTTCCTAAACAGAATCAAGTAACTGATTCTGTTAAAGAAAACACTGTAGAATCAGGTTCTGTAGGAAATTTAGAGGAAGTAAGGGAGGTAGGTGGAAATGAAAATTCAAACGAACAGAATAATCAGGTGCATGATGAAGGTCCCAATGAATCACCAAATACGGAGCAAATGAATAGTATTCGTTTACCTGATGGAATCACTAGGAACAACGAGGAGGAGGTTTCAATCGGAGAGGATGGAATTCAAATAGCCTCTATTACGAAGGAGAAAGAGAAAATGAGCAATATAGATCAAAACTCTGTGGCCAGGAAAGATTGTGATTTAAGAAACAACCCTTCGGGAGACAGTGAATTGAACACATCTCCTCCGCAGTCACCCTTGACTCAAATTACTATTCTTAAACGACCTTCGCCTTTACCGGATAATACTACATTTTCTAATACTTTACTTTCTATTGATATTTGTATTGAAGATTGTTTTATTAATAATGTTAATTATAGGAGAGGCACTGAACAATGCAGTAATATGCAGGTACAGGAAAATCTGGATCAGGATACAGGGTCGAAAGAAGTGGAAAAGGAACAATATACATATGATAATGCATAGTCACCACAGGAGGAGCAGTTTATCCCTAAGCCTCAGGACAAAGAATGTGAGAACGTGCTCAAGGACAAGTTTGTTCGCAAAAACCCCAAGTGGGTTCAGATGTTAGGCATTCCTGATGAAGACATAGAGGAGTCCTCTAGTAGAAGGTCACAGAGGACTCAAAATAACAAAGTTTCATAATGACGTTTGCTTGTTGGAATGTTAGGGGGTTCCATAATCCCAACAGAATGAAAGAAGTGAGAAATATAATTGATAAGTATAAAATAAGCTGTTTTGGTATTTTAGAAAACAAGATGTTGTTTTCGGACATCTTGAAACTAGAAAGAGTTATAGATAACGGGTGGAAAATTATAAGCAATGTTTCTTGTTATTATAAATGCAGAATAATCATCCTCATCGACGGAAATTCCTAGGACATTAACTTCATTAGTATGAGCGATCAACATATCACTATTGAGCTGATCAACAATTTGAAATTCAAATGTAATTTATCCTTTATATACGCTCAGAATCTTGCTAATCTGAGGATTAAGCTATGGGAGAATTTACGAGAGGATGCTATTAATATTTTCAGGCCATGGTTGGTTCTTGGAGACTTTAATTGTATTCACAGTCCTTCTGAAAGAAAGGGAGGTAATCCAGTGTCATTTGAAAATCTGTTTAAATTAGACGATATGTCTAATTATATAGGACTTAAAGAAATTGATATTAATGGTTATGAATTTTCTTGGTGGTCAGGTCCTAGTCACAACATATTTTCTAAAATTGACAGGGTCTTTGCTAACTTAGAATGGATCAACTTATTTCTAGATTTAACGGCTATATTTTTACCTCCCTTGGTGAGCGACCATAATGCAGTCATCGTCTCTCTTTTTTCTAAACCTAGAGACAAGAATATACCTTTTAGGTTTATGAATCATTGGCCGCTATGTGATCAATACTTTCCTCTCATTGAGGAAAAATAGATTTCTAATCATGAAGACCGACCGTTATTTCAACTCTTAAATATTCTCAAGAATATTAAGAGAGAGCTTAAGATTTGGAGCGCTAAAATAAGGAATACCAAACAAGAGGTTCAAGTTCAGAGAGAGAACTGTTCTAGGCTCCAAAAAATTCTGGAAACATCAAATGAACAAAATTTAGTCCTGGAATTCCAAAATGCCAAAATTAAACTTGAAATGGCACTCAAAAAAGAGTATCTGGATACCAAACAAAAGGCTAAATGTGATTGGTTGAGGATGGGTGATGAGGCTTCTTCTTTCTTTTATGCTAAAATGTCTAGTAGAAGAAGTAGAAAATGTTTGACTAACATTGTAGTAGATGGCAAAGAGGAGTCAGAGGATAAATTTGTTGATTCGGCTATTAATTTCTACAAACAAATTTTTAACCGTCCCTTAGGTGATAAGTTCCCAGAAGTCGTATGTAAATCGATTATCTCTGAATATGGTACTAATTTCTTGAACGATGGTATATCTATGGAAGAAATTAAAATTGCATTATGGGACATTAAAGATATGTCGTCCCTAGGTCCGGATGGTTTTAACGCTAAGTTTTTCAAAACACATTGGAATCTTTCGAAAGACCTAATCTTCAAAGCATTGAATGATATTTTTCAGAAGGGTTTAATAATCAAAGAATGGAACCATACTTTCTTGCACTTGATTCCTAAAAAAGTCTATTCCACTTGTATTCAAGATTTTAGACCCATCACATGTTGTAATACTGTATATAAGGTTTTCACAAAAAATCTTTGCAACAGACTGGTCCCTTTTATGAATAAGTTGATATCCCCAAACCAGACAGCATTCATAAAAGGAAGATCAATAGGGGACGGAATTATGTTCGCCCATGAAATTATTAGAGGCCTTGGCAGAAAGGATAATAAATATATGTGTATCAAAGTTGATTTAAAGAAAGCATATGATTCGATTAATCGAGCATTTGTTACACACATGTTAAATAGCCTGGGTTTCCCAGGAAAATGGGTGAATATTATCAACAACATCATATCGACTCCTATGTTTTCAATCATTGTAAACAGGGAATCGCACGGTTATTTCAAAAGTTCAAACGGCCTTAGACAAGGCGACCCAATTTCTCCCATTCTATTTACTTTGGTCATGGAATATTTTACGTTATTAATGGATGAGAAAGTTAGGGAAGGTCAAATCTCTCCAATTACAGACTATGATAATAAGTTGACACACCTTATTTACGCAGATGATATTATTATTTTTACTAAAGCCAATGCACAAACTGCAATTGCTATCAGTGATGTTTTTCAAACAATGGGCAGAGTTACAGGCCTGGAACTTAGTTGTGAAAAATCCAATGTTTTCTTTGGGAAAGGGGTAGATCATTGCACTGAGATTAGCAATATCCTCAATATACAGCAATCGGATCTTCCAATAAGATATTTGGGAATGCCCTTGTGTAGTGTCAATTTTAGGGATAAGGATTGTTCGTAGCTGTTAGAAAAGATCAAGTTAAGAATTGGAGGATGGGAAAAAAATGCTTAGCTTAGCTGGGAGACTTGAACTTATTAAATCTACCATTTACCCAATAATACAATTCTGGATGCAATGCTTTTGTCTCCCAGTCTCTATTGTTCAACAAATTAAACATTTGATTCTTATCTTTCTTTGGAAAAGTCGTAGCAGTAAAATTCCATGGGATATCTTGTGCAAACAAAAAGAAGAAGGCGGAATGGGGCTGAGAAACTTAGAAGAGATGAATCAAGCGTTATTTACTAAATTGATTTGGAAAATAATAAACGTAGAAGGAATTTGGGCGGATCTTATGCATCGTAAATACATCGGTCATAAAAGTTTTTGGGAAATTAATCAGCGTTCGGACGACTCGGGAGTTTGGAAATTTATCTTAAAAAAATAGACTTGTAGCCTTAAAATACCTATCACTCAATATAGCCAACGGTAAAACTACTTCTTTATGGTACGATCCATGGTTGAATGATAGCTCTATCATGGAACGAATAGGTAGAGACACTGCTTTTAGAACTGGTACGGAAGATCTACTTCTTAGTAGGATTATAAAGAAAGGAGAATGGAAGTGGGACTCTTGTAGTTTTTTATTCCAAATACATGCAGAAATAGAAGGTGTCAAAATTCACAAGGATAGGGAAAGGGACTTTTGGTCTTGGAAGTGTACGAAGAATGGTTCATACCAGTTTAAAAATGTTTGGAACACGATACGAACCAGTTTTGAAAACAAATATTGGTCGACCTTGGTTTGGAATAAGATACACATTCCAAAAATGGCGGTGTGCCTTTATAAAACCATAAATGATTATTTATTGACAAAAGATAGATTACTTCAGAAGCAGATAGTTGTGGATCCTTTATGTGTATTTTGTAATAATTACATTGAAACTATAGACCACCTATTTTTTCAATGTAATTATACAGAAAAAGTTTGGCTCTGGAGTTGTGATTTTTTTTTTAAATCACCGAAAAGCTTGCTTTCCTTCTCCTTGAAAGAATATTTACAGAAAATCGTTTCTTACTCAAATGCAAAAAGTCTCAGCTCAGACGTGTTTCAACTATCTCTCTCTGTTTGTGTGTGGCATATATGGAAAGAAAGAAACGATAGAATTTTTCAAAATAGATTTTCAGACAGTATGCAGATATGTACAAGAATATATCACACAATGAGCATCAGAATGACTAAATCCAAACATTTCAAAAACATCACTGACATGGATGATATAATAGTAAGGAAATGGGGATATACCTCCCAACGCTGAATTGGGGTACTTCCATTCTTCTATCCCTGTATCCTGGTTTATTTCATCATCTACCTGTATTATTTACATTGCCCTCACCTCCACTCTTTTAATTTACATTTTAATTAACAATTAACAATACATATTGATCTAGTTTGTTAAGTTGCAGAATGTCGTTCCTTGGGTAGCTTTGAAGACTGATGTCCTCCTCTGCGTGCTTTTCGTTTTTCGGAATAACCTAAATACAAATAATATGATTAGTTTCACATAACCCAATATATTGTTCTCAGTTCAGGATAACAGAGACTTATCTTGTGGAGGTTAATTCTTTTGGAGAAGACTCAGTTCTCTGGTTTCATCAGTACTGGTTGTAGCAGACAATGCTTCGAGTTTCATATGTACTTGTCTCCGCTCCTATGAAGTAATTCAGAGCATAATCTTAGTGGTGATGTATACAAAGATGAAAGACAGATTCTTTCTGGGTGTCAAAAACTTATCTGGTTGAGATACATTTCGTTTTAGAAGAAAAGACAGCAGCTTTTTTCTGGATCTAAGTCCTTTACATGACTACCGACATCAATGTTTGAAAATTAGGTCAGATCTGGAAGAAAACGTTGTAAGCTTCTAGATCTATACACTTCAAGAAGAGAAAGAGATTATTCTATATCTACACAGTCCTCCAAAGCTTAGAGACTAAAACTTTTAGTTAACAAACAACTTACCATGTGCGGATTCAAGCTTTTCTTCTGAAAGTGAAGTATGTCCTCTAGATCTGGCCCCTACTGTCTTCCTCTCGTTTCATTTTAGCAGTAGAAGTAGAAATGGTGAGTAAGAGCTAAATACGAAGAGCAACGCGAGAAGTTTTGTCAAAACCGCCATTAAAGATCTTTTATTATTTTTCTTCGAAACTGAATAAATGAAACTGATGGAAGTGGCGATATATCATAAATGCTCTAAGTCTCTCGAATATTCAGATATTTATCTTTTTATCATTAGCGTTTTATGTATGTCGGCAGCGTATTAGAGAGCATGATTTTTTTTGAACTATCGTGTTTTTGGAATAGTGTTGTTGTGAACTTGCCTTTGGGCAATTGTAAATATTGATAGTATTTAACATAAAAATTTGAACGCTCTTTCAAAAAAAAATATTGATTTGACAAAATCTTTACATCAGTTGTTCCTTTTTCTTCCCTTCAAAACACTATAGATAACGTTGTACACGACAACTTCTTTTCAAAGTCGCGCCCACTTCCTTTTTAAAAATGGTAGCCGAGCTTTTCAAAAAAAAATCTACTGCCTTTTCTTCTTTTCTACAGATTCAAAAAGAATAAGGGGCGATTAACTGATATCGGCCTCCATTTGAATTCAAAATCGAATTGATGCTTTCCATATAAAAAATACCATAGCTCAGAATTCGTTCGACATTCATAAATTCACAAACCCATCAAATGGAATGGCATCTCGTTCATATTGCAGTGGATATAGGGGCGGTTGAAGGGTGGGTAGATCGACTTTTACAGCGTGCTAAGGTTTTGGTTATCGAGGCATAGATTTGAGTGGGCTGGGTCGCTACATTTGGGATTCGTGACCAGGTGGTGGCGTAGAGAGTCACGCGGGGACGAAGCCGCAACTGTAGCTGATTATGGGAGGATCTTGGTGGAAGGGAGGGGCTTAAACTAGAGCTCGAGGTCATGATTGAAGATCCTGGGGCGTTCGCCGGTAGCAGACGGAGAGGAGTGACAACTCGGTGGTCGGCGTAGTGGAGATTAGCGACGAGGATGAATCTCGTACAGAGCATTAGAGCAGAGCTCGTTGATTTTGGTTTCCTGTTTGTATTAACGTAATTTAATTTTAAAACATTTTAATTCAATGTGACGTAAGGTTAAACTTTTAATTTAATTTGTTGGTTATTATTTCAATTATCAAAAATTTAGCAATAAAGTAAAATTTGGAATTTTATTTAGCCAATAAATTTAAATATAAAGTGAGAATGTTAATGGTAGTTTAAATCATGTAAAATGCTAATAAATTCAGAAATTTCATTTCTACGAGGTCTAAAATTGTGGAAAAAAAGTCGAGTTGGAGGGAGTGCAAAGTTAAAATCAAAGTTGAGATAAATCTCACTTAATTGGATTACTGGAATAATATAAAAATGTTGAATTTGAATTATTGGTTGTTTGGTTGATTTTATAAAATTACTATCTGTTGGACGTTAAATATATAGTGTTGTGTGTGTGTGCGTGCGCGTGTGTGTGTGTATATATAATAGAGCGATTAACATTCACGCATTATATAGCGGATGTGACCCTATGCGCCCCATATAATAGCGGATAAGCCTATATACCGCGATATCCCTCTCGAAGTTGGAATGATATATCTATGCTTTTAACATCTATGGATGCAGGATAACAGGTTGGAGGGATCCAACGGGATTCCTCAAAATGTTGAAATTTTTTTACATTCATTTATATGAATTATTTGATTAATCTACGATAGATGATATCTAAAATTTAAATTATTGAATGCTACGGAATTACTGGATATATTTTTGGTATTTTAAAATATTAACAATATAAAAATTGGATTTTTAAAGGAAAATAAAAAGGAAGTTTTTAAGTAAAATATTTATTGTGAAAGAATTTAGGAAAAAGCAAATAGTTCGATTCTAAAATTTTATTTAATAATTTCGTATATGGAAAAATAGGAATTTTTGAGTAAATTTGAAAAAAGGGGTTTTTTGAAAGAATGTATTTTAAATTTAAGATTTAAATAGTTTGGGAAAAAATAAAAGAGGAAATTTTGAAATAAAGTATGAAATTGATGTACCAGGCTTAAGTAAGATTTTAAATAAGAAAAAGGGAGTCAATCTGAAATTATGGGGTTTTGAAATAAAATTGGGTAAATCAAGAAATAAGTTTGAAAATGGAATTAAT
Source organism: Allium cepa (assembly GCA_030765085.1). NCBI lineage: Eukaryota > Viridiplantae > Streptophyta > Magnoliopsida > Asparagales > Amaryllidaceae > Allium > Allium cepa. The sequence goes on from CM060935.1 coordinate 392,116,871, forward strand.
TCACTAAAATAATTTGGAAATCAATTAATTATGTGAAACAGTGGTTAAATGGGAAATGAGACTATATGATTTATAAATGAGGTTTATAAATAAAGTTAAGTAAATTATCAGTGGATAATTTGAAATAATGAATTCACATTAGGAATTTATAAGATTATTTTTTATAAAATGTGAAAAGGGAATTTACGGAATTGGACGTAAATTAAGTTGGAAATAAATCGAGGAGGATTTATAAATGATTAGACCGACCATATTGAAGTCGAAAAATGTATTTTTCTGGTAAGTTAAGTTATTTTAAAAAAAGGAAAGGTTTTAAAGTATTGTTTAGAAAATGTTAAATTGTTTAAAGAATTTTTTAGAAAAATTATTATTTAGTTATTTTAAAATTGTTAAAGCATTTATTAATTAAGTTAGTTATAGTAATTAATTATTATTAAAGGTTTAAAAAGCATTTTTTTTAAAAGATGATTATTAAATATCTATATTTTATAAAATAGCTTTGTTTAAAGAGGTAGTTTTTTGCTGTAGTTTTACTTGGAGAATTATTATAAAAGTTTCATAAGTATTTTTTGGAAATTATTAGATAAAGTTTGGGAGAGTATGGGTATACTTGCATGGCGAAATTGGAGGCAGTGAGTGCGTGCAGTTAAGACTTAGATTTCTCTAGGATAGAGAACTAACCCTTGAACTGTGATCCATGGTTGGATACCGCAGTGGCACTTTCCATATTATTTAAAAGGGTTTTTAAATATTTTTAAACGAAAAAGATAATTTGTTAATATGTTGAATTCGATAAGATAAGCATACATTTTTGGATAAAGAGATTTAATTCATTTAAAAAACTAAATTAAATGAAATTAAATGTTTTAGTGGAAATGGAATATTTGGTTGAATTGATTGTTTATTTGATGGTTAAATAACCAACTATCAAATCTGGATCCAAATATGACTTTGAAAATATCTAGAAGAAGTACGGAAATTATATGGTATAGAAACCATTTGAGGTGCTATACTGTACGTATAAGCTCGTTATGTACTTCTAGGATGTTTATAAGGAAATCCGTCCACTAATGGTTAGGAGGTGATCTCCGATCTTATTCTCATCTGTTTATTTCCTAAAACACGGGGTTGACTTTACCGAGAAATGTCGAACGTTGTTTCGAAGAGACCGGGATCAGATTTGTGATCCAAAAACCACTTTGATCCAACGAGTACGTTTTCGAAATGAAGACAAGAGCTTGGAGTCGAAGATGGAGCAGTGAAGTGCAAGGGCTAATCGCTACTAATTCTAAGGGTGATTCTAAAATGGATGTAGTAGGAGGAGTTCCTTTGATTCCGTTTGGATCGGGAACAGACTTTTACGGATGAATGCTATCAATACATTGTCAATGAAGGATAATGTGCATTCTAAGTGAATATTTCTATAAAGGTAAAGCTTAGCCTCGAGACTCATAAACCGGGAATGATTGAAAATCAAGGGAGATGCAGCAAGGCTAAGTTGGTCGCACCCAAGTAGAGTAAGGTTACCCCTATCTAGGGTCCCTTTTGTTTGATTGTGTGGTGGTTTCTGATCCCAACCGTGGGATAATCTTATTCATGCTATCTAGGTTGGGGGTAGTCCGGGCTTGTGTAGCAGGGGATCGCGGAGTTGTCCTCGGTATAGTGTTTCTAGACTTGTACCGTGACAGGTGGTCCATTCTCTAATACGTGCATTTACGGTTTTGATTGTAGAGCCTAGTATTGCTGAAACTTAATTAATGTAACAATTTAAGCTATTTGAGTAAGTATTTGTACTTATACACTATTATAATATCAGAGGATTTCGATATGAAATGTTTTGGTTATCGTAAGGTGAAAACCCGTCATGTTTATTTGTGGCGTGGTCTTACGAGACACCTTTGACTTTCAAAGGATTTTGAACTTTAATAATTAAATTGATGTATTTTCACACGTTGGTTTTCCAGACTGACTCTTGTTTTATTTTATTATAATGCGCGGGTTAGAGTGAGTATTACAGATTCATGATAGGATGCTATGGAGCACAAGAGATGAGTTGGATGACGAGACGTATCACACATACTTGCTATATATTCCGTTGTGCATTGTATGCTGTATAGTCAGCTTTTGTAAGGATAAGTTATTATAACTGTCCAGTGGTGTGTAATGGATGTATTGTACTCTGATGATGCAATGTATAAAAACAGTATAGCTCTTTTTGTATAAGTCCAGTTGTTATCTATTATATATTGTTCCGCTGTGAATGTGACATTATGTGTTGTTATTTCTATTGTCTTATTCTACCTTTTTCTTCTTTCCCTAATGATCTGGTATTTTCGGCATTCCATTTTTCCACATGTAATACAGTGGGCATATTGATGTGATTTTCGAAAGTCGAAAAAACCAGGCCATGACAAGACATGTGGTAGTTTTCTATTTGTTTATGCTTTTTAGGCATTTTATCGTACCTAGATTAGATAGCTATGTTATTTTTGGACATTTACTATGGAGGGTTTATGTAAACAAGTTGTAATATTTAACATGCTATATTTCTAAAATGGTTATCTTTAGGAGTAGGTACTTATTTCTGATATTATATTTTGTCCACTCCCCGATGAAATTCTTATAGTACAGATAAATAGCTCTTGGTACCATGCAATGTTTTAATTTTATCACCTTAATAACTCGCCTTGAGATGGCCCTAAGGTCCGATGGAATTTTGTTGTGATGAAATTAGGTCTATTTTGGGGTGGGTTGTTACACTTGGTATCAGGATTTAGGTTACCCAATAAATGAGGATAGATATACATATGAGTGGTGTAGTTGTTATTGTTGAAAGTTTTTTTTTCAAAAATATATATATATAAATATTTATATACTAAATTTGAATTTACTTTATAGTTTCCTACTATACAAATATTTGCGACCATATTCCAAAAGGATGGATGAGGCAGTTATGGGTTGGTAAAGTAGGGAATAGGCGACGAAGGTCGTATTGTAAGGAATGTAAATGAAATATTGTAACTTTAAAAGTAATAGGGTAATAATTGTACCATAAATAAGGAGTTATAGTAATTTAACTAGGTTAAGGTAATTATGGGATTATAGAATTGGAATGGTTGTAACTCTAAAAGTTTAATAAACAACGAAGGTGTAATAGCGAGGAGTTACAAGGAGTTAAATCGATTAATGAGACCATTAAGATAAAAGTTAGATAAGTAAATAAACATACTTATGGAAAATCCATTAAGTTAATAATTTAGTCCCGACCAAATGACATTTATGGGAATGATAAATAAAAATGCTAGGTATTGATTAAATAATATAAGGAAGGATAGTTGTAAACATCCAAAAGCAAGGGATGAAAGAAGAGGAAAATGCAAAGGAGAAGACAATTATCAAGAAATTGTTGTTTTGAAAAAGATTTTCTAAAGTCCTACCCCACGTAAAAGAATCCGATCAAAATGATTTTTGGAAACTTCCTTGAAATTTTTCGGAAAAAAATGAAAATTTGAAAATCCATAAACTAGAAATTTTGTTTAGGCGAAGGTTTGTGAATAAAAAGTTGGGGCATCTAAAGTTTTGGTTAAAAGGTTTTTGAAGGGTTCTTTATTTTTGAAGGTTTCCAGTTTAGACATTTTTTGATAAAGCGATTTTTTTCTTTTCGAAGTAAATGTAAAGCAGAGCATAGGTTGGACTTGATGTTTTTTTATTTCATAAATTTAGAAGTTCTTTAATTTCTTCTTTTTAAATGAAATAAAACTTTATTAAAAATAGTGAAGAAGCCATTTAAGTATAATAAAACAAAGGCAATATATGGGTTTTTGGATAGGATTAACGTTAGGATCTTATAAAATAAGATTACTAACATAGTTAGAGATAATATAGGAGAGAAATAATGAGAATGGGACAGGAAAATATTGAGATAGAAGTTTACCGTGTCTATGGCACTTTTAATTGTTTAAAGTTACTCAAGAAGTTTTTGAATATTTTAAAATAAAAGACCAACTTTCAAAGAAATAAATCTTTGATGTAGAAAGTGTTTGAAAAAAGGAAATTACTTTGCTTCTTTTTTGGAGAAGCAACCATTTTTGAAATTTTGATAGTTTGGTTTAATAATTGAGTTTTTGAATATTTTGCGTTAAATACTCTACTTTTAAGAAGTAAATATCGAAGCAAAGGTATCAAAGAAGGGAAATAATTTTATTAAATAATTTTATAACCTTTAAATTTGCAATTAAGAATAAAGCAGTATATGTTTGAAAATTGTAAAAAGTTGGGTTCAAATATTTTTGGAAGGATTTATCCAAATTTTTTATAAAAAAATGTAATAGGTATATGGAATAAATAAAACATGTTTTCTAGAGATTTATAAGAATTCAAATCTCCCAATTTTTTTGGAAAGTTGTATTTTTTTAAAAAAAGTATGCTGAAGATTTTTCTTTTGAAATGTGAAAATCTTTTATAAATTTGAATTTCAAATGTCACATATTAAAGTAATATGAATTTCTAAGTTTATATTTTATGGAGTACATGGGGATCACTACCTAAGTAAGAAGGGCTAAAGATTTTAGGATATGAATAAAATAATAATAGTATGTAAAAACATGAAATTTGGAAATTTAAAATCTGGCCCAAACAATTATTTATAGAATGTTGGTAAGCTTTTAAAGGTATTCCAAATCTATAATTGGATTATAAGTAAAATTACCCTTCGAATATGAATTTCCATATTTTGATTTATTGGGAGTAAACTCTGTGTAATTAACATAAATTCTATAATTCCTTAAATATATAAAAGCGGGACATTTGAATTTACAATGGGTATTCCAAAAGGGAAAAGACATTTAAGATATTGATATTCTTTTACATTGTTTACGCTGTCTATTTAAAAAAAAAAAAAAGAAATAATCTTTTGTAATTTCAAACAAAGCAAAAATATAACTTCTGGTTGATTCATAGAAATTTTTAGCGATAATCTTTTTAGAAAGGATAGCTATAATAAAATAAAATATGGAAAGGAATGTTATAGTTTAGAAATTAATAATTAGAAATAAGAAATACATATATAGCATAATTTATAACGGTGTTCGTACTAATTATAAATAATGTGGTAATTATAGGACTAGGATTTATCGAAATTAATAACATATTTAGTATGCAATAAATTTGCAATTAATAGAGAACAAAAAGGAAATTAGACAAGGGACCGATTATGGAAATCTGATATGGTATGTATGGAGGAATTAACTACTCTTAATAAGTAAAATTTGAAATTGGTAATAGATTGAAATGGATTAAATAGGGACTGGACAAGAGATTTTCAATTTTGACATTAACGACTAGTTATTATGGGTGATGGATATTTATTAGAACTAAGAGGGAAAAAATTAAGAAAGGAGAGAAATAGTGGAATGGCATTCTAGAATGTCCATCTTAAATTAGTATGAAGCATTATGACCCCAAAATTAATACTAGTTAATCACCAAGGATAGCTTTCAATAAGAAATTTCTTTTAGAGTTTTTGGATGGAAATCGCTAGTGTCTCGTTTGAGAAAAGTTTTTGATATGGTATCAGGCATGTTCTTGTTTTATGACTGTGTTGATTTTAGGTATGGATTTAGATCACTAATTAAAAATATATTAAGGAACATCATAAATTAGGAAATTTCATAAGGATGCTTAACTAGCGATGTGCTAAAGATAAGACATGAAGTCAGTAAGGAAATTATGTTAGAATGCTTCAAACCCAAAGCTTGTGCAGTGACACCATTCACCCTAAATGTGATAAAGTGTATAGCGATATGAAAAGAATTTTATAATTGGTTAATGATGACGAAAGGGCCACTGAATTTGTTCTCGATATTTGACATGCCAAAGGATTAAAGCTAAGAAAGGCAATCCCAGAGAGTAATCATTACCATTGGAGGTACTAGCTTAGAAATGGGATCATATATCGATGGACTTTCTAGATTGGTTGCCTAGAAGCAATGAAGCTATATAGGTTATAATAGATTGGGTCATTTTACTCCATTAAAAGTAATAGGATTGAAGCATCTCTAGCACATACTTGTGTAAAGGGAGTGGTTCCACTACATGGAGTTTCATTTATAATTATTAGTGATAGAGACCCTTGTTCATTAGCGAATTGTAGAGGAGCCATGCAATTTGCTTTAGGAATGACTTTGAACCTTAGCACAGCTTACCGTCCACAGACTGATGGTTAGACAGAAAGGATGAAAAAGAATTTTGAGGATTTGTGGGAATTTTGCATCATGGATTATGGAAGACCTTAGAGAAGGTACAAGTGTTTAGGCAGCACCTGAAGGCCGCACAGGACTATCAGGAGCCTTAAGCTGATTGGCAAAGATAGAATTTGGAATTTTTTTAGTTTGGGACATGGTATTTGTTAAGGTTTCCTCTCCTAGAAATGTATTGAGGTTTGGTACATCTGGGAAGTTGGCACCTAGGTTCAATGGGCCTTTTTGATTTTTAGAGAGGGTGGGAAAACTTGCATATTGGGTGAGCTTCCAAGCTAGTTAGTGGGAGTCCTTGACATATTTCATGTTCCATACTTGAGGAAATGTCTGCATGACATTGCCTCTATAGTAGATCCTATGACTCCCCATCTCTATACTCACACTAGCCAAGGACACTATGGGGTAATGCCGCCGACTAACACGAAGAATAAGGCTGTTGAGAAGCGACCATCGATGTAATTTTTTGTGTGAGTACCGATATTTCAGATAATATTACATGCATTTCGTTTCAAGAGGAAATCTGACATATCAAATACAAACTCAAAGCTACTATACATTGTCTATGTGGTCTTCGGAAACAAATATAAAATCATTATAACAAAAATCAGTCACAGATATTCATATCACTATGGCGGAAATAGATATAAATAAATCACATAAAAGTGTACATCAAAGTAATGCTCATATAAGATCCACTACACCACGAAAGAATAGATACAAGTGATAGACAAAAGAATATGTATACATCAAGTAGTCTCTATCTCGAATGGATAAACGCAAAAACTACTACGCTAAGTAGTAAGCCAAAAGTCAAAAGCTCGCCCCAGTTAGGAAGTCAAGAGGAAGCACCTGCACCACCTCGGTCTGACCCAAGTATTATTTAAGAGGAAAAATAATAAACGGATCTGTCTAGCTATAAATATCATATAAGATGAGATAGGATATGTATCGACCCCACCGCGATGCCCAGATTAGCAAAGAATATTACAATTAATGTCGTCTGCTAATCCGGAGATACCTTGTTAAGGACGATCGAATGTGAATATATTTTTATACTAATACTGACACATCATTTATATCTTTTCACTTAATATATGAACTAAATTTGACATGTATAGTATTAATACAAAGTAATAGGCACACCGATTTCTCAGAATCAGAACAATATATCATATAAATAACAACCATAGATAACAGTGGAATAAATCTCAACTTATACATATAAAAATTATTTAGTTTACAAAATGAAATACTAAACTCGAATGTTATACAAATTTAACAATTCTCTAATCTTAATTATACATTTTATATACAAGGTCCAAATTCCTAAATGGGATAAACTAAAAGTCCAAACTTTTATCTCCTTGCTAGCACAACCATTCAGAGGCCAGAATATCCTGTAACTTGAAAAGTCTCGGCCTGACCTGAGCAAAATAACACCCAGGTCAGACTATCTCTAAATATACAAAACAGTGAGAACAAGATAAAGCATATGAACAAATAGCATATAAGTAAATACAGATGCCCACGATTGAATTCACAGAACAAAACACAATATCTCTAGGCACGCAAATATCAATGATTAACTCATTACAAGGCGTCACAAATACGAACTAGTCACTAAACACAAAATCGCAGAATTAACTCAACATCCATCAAAAGTCACAAGAGCATATATTTATTTCATGAACACATGACAAAAGAATATATGTTTATTTCACAAACACAAGACATAAGAATATGTACTTATTTCACGAATACAAAGCAGTCACATAATCCAAATATCTAGAATCCAAGAGATCTTAATCCAAACGGATCGTAATGATAGTCCAAAACAATCGCAATGGTTGTACTCAAAACCCGTGGCAAACAAACAAACAAATTGGTATCGCTCGAACCGATCTGATGCCAAGGATCATACTCAGACCGGGAACACAAAATCACAGAATCACAGAATGATCTCAAGGATAGTCCATACCGATCAAGGTGATCGTAGAAACCATGACTCGATAATTCCACATTTATTTAATATTATTAAATTATTGTTTTTGAAAAGAAATCTAGGAATAAACTTCTTAAGGATCTAGCAGCCACTTGCCGCACACCAAAAGAGAGTAAACTCTAAAGTGCCAGATACTATCACCTTTAGTAATCACTAGACTTTAACCAATACGTCCCATACCGGATGGTGAAATTCAAGTATTTACTAAATGCTAGTAAATATCACTTATTACGGATACCACTAGAAAACCTGAAACATATTCTCTTAAGGATCTTGCAACCACTTGTTGCACACCGGAAGAGAATACAACTCTAAAGTGTTAAGTACTTTCCCAAATACTATCACAACAATTTTACCAAGGCATCCCATACTACCCGGTGAAATTCAAATATTCGTTAATAGGCTAGTAAATTCCACACAAACATTCTATTCAATGATGTGATGACTCGGAATTTTAAGCAGTAACAATTTGATAATCTTTATTTGTAAGTATTTAATTGGTTTAATAATCTTCTTTTATAAATATTTAATTGTTAAATTTATCTTTTAAAGCGAATAAAATTATTTTCTATTTATAATGTTTGTATATTGGGATGTGTGTGTGTGTACATATCTATATTGTAAATAGGAAGTCTTTGGTTTTAATTTAATAAAAGATATGTTTTCAAATTGTAATATATATGTGTATATTGTGATTTGAAGTTATATTTTAAAAATTCATATAACAATTTTCAAAGCTAATATTAAAATATTTTTTATTTACAATGTATATATACATATATGTATATATTGTAAATAGAAAAGCTTTAGTTTGAAATTAACAAATAAAAACATGTTTTCAAATTTAATATCTATTGTAATTTGGGAGTTTAATATAATGCTTTTCAAAGGCTATTTTAAATTTAACTTTATATTTCTTAACAACAAAGATAAAATTTATATTTATTTAAAAATATTTAACTTAATTTTAAGGTTTAAATAAGATTTATGAAAGACTTGTTTTACTTTTTTTTTAAAATTTGCTTGATTTAAATATAATTTGTAAATGTATATAAAAGTTCAAAACATAATTTATTTCAAATATTTTAAAACATGTAGAGCATAAGAAAATATTTAAATTAAAGGGTCATTTGTTTTGTTTTTGTATGTTTTTTATGAGATAAAAGGGTTTGTAAAAATTAATATGTGAAAAAAAATATAAATTAATATAAATATAAACATGTACAAATGTAAAAGCATAAGGACAATATTAAAAATATCATTTGACACTTGTAAAATGATTTAAACTTATATCAACATTTAAACTTGTAAGAAGAACAGAAACATCAACATCTCACATTCGCAGTGGATAAAAAACAATAATAAATAATAGCAGTTTACAAAAGAATTATGTATTTGTCGATTACATTTTAATACATCAGAGTTACACACATATACAGATACTGGATATACACAATCATCATGTCTCAGATATACAACAATATAATATAGCGGAAACACTCCATACGTTCTTGCCATCCAGCTCGCCTCCTGAGCTCCAGAACGTCCTTACCTGAAAATCTATAATACTCGTTCTGACCCGAGCATTACATCAAAGTAACACCCGGGTCAGGCTGGAAACCAACGTGAGTAAACTCATCCAACATGGAATACAAAGCATACAACTTATAGAGAATCCGAGGTAACTCGAATCAATTTACAAATTCACAATGTGTTATAGACATCACTTATTCCACACATCAATTTTCTATGTACCGAATTTTAGATAAAATAATCCAATTTACTTAAATCATTTCATTCTAGCCTATTGATTTCACATATCAATCTATAAAAATTCGAAGTGGTTTCAGATATTTTCCAATACCCGACCCCGGTCTCTTCGAGTCTCATGTCATCGTAACTCAAGTTATCCAAATGAAATACACAACATTTCATATCAGAGGTATCAACTCATTCAAAGCATCCAATATCATTCAATCATCCATAAGCAAAGCTTGATCACTTCCTAATTTATTTAATTAATTCTAATGGAATTACTAACCTCAATCACTTAGATTCCCTCATTTAACATTAATTAATTTCAGATCAATTTATTAATCATCCTGTAACAGTCTGAGATTTTCGAACTCCGAAAATTCAACATCGACACTCACTTTATCGACTGCCGAGAAATCAAAGGCCGAAAACCGAGATGTTATGGGTTTTAAAAGAATTTAAGAAAAGAAGAAGAGAGAAAAAGAAGAAATAGAGAAAGAAAAATGGAGGGAAAAGAAGATAGACAATTTTTAGAAAACAGAGAATTAGAAAAACAGAAGATAGAAAATTTTAAAATAGAACGGATAGAACAGAGAAAGATAGGGAAAAGGAAAATAGAGAAAAGAACATAGAACAGAACAGAAACAACAGAACCTCACAATTCGCAGCGGAACAACATATAATAATAAATGAATAATCTTTAAACAAAAAAACTATATCAGTTATTACATTACATTTCATTTCATTACATCATATCATCAGAGTGTACAACAACATACAACATCAACAACCAGAGCAGCGGAAAAAGAAATACTATATACTAGTAATACGCCATGCCATCCAGCTTGCCTCCAGCAACTCCAGAATTATCCAGAATATCCTGATAAACCTAACTCTTAACTGCCCGTGTGGAAATTGGTGGGCACCCAGAGTTTAGGAAGGAAAACAATAAACTCCGAGTCAGTCATGTGACTGGTGTGAGAACTCAAAACAGTTTATTTATCTTTAAAATCAAAAAGAGGAATATTTTTAAATTCAATTCGCAATGCTTTTAAAAATGAGACTACCATAAGACCTCCCACCACACACACAATGCAAACGCAGACTTGGAGGAGATTTCTTCTTATGTTAGTCAAAGATGCTTGATACGCATTAAAAGTAACATTTGATATTATTATTAGTGCATAGTGTAGGAAAAATTCATTTCGAAAGTAGAATATAAATCTTAGCCAGCATAGGTACCATTATATTATGCCTACTAATAGCTACCATATTAAATGGCAGGTTCTACAACTAAAACCGTACAAGTTTCGTATTGTTTCTTTGAATTTCCAACAAATGGTCAGGCCAAGGAACTTCCCATTGCCACATGAGAATGCCTCTGGATGGACATCCCCGAGAACCAAACCGGATCTCTACCAACACAAGGCCGGGTTACCCCTAACTGGGTAACAACTGACACGAGTATGCCATCCCCCGGTCCTTTGGGACCTTTATCAACCGAGCGCTCGATATCCAACATCACACCATAATAAATATAGTGTTTTCAACATAAGTATCTGGGCTCCATACCATGATACCACCCTTTTCCAGAAGGAAATGCACATACCCTAAGGGGAGCTACAGCAACCCCTAATAACCTTGCTGCATCTTTCCTGTTTTGACCATTACCGGGATGTGAGGCTCGACGAAGTTTCGTCCACAAAAACATACTTTATACAAAAGCCATGCTTTGGGTCAACAAATGATCAACACAATGATCACTAAGATAGACGATCAAATAAATGATCCTATCACAAATAATCAACACAATGATCATTTCAGCAACACTCAGCATGTCACATTACCAAATTTGGGAATATATCGCTGATAACTTCAACTATATAACCTTTGAGCACATATGTCTCAAAGAAGGGTGTTAAGCTAAAAGAATAAATTCTCCGCCACCAACAGAAATATATTTGAAAGAAATCGGCTTTATATCTCAAATTGTAATGTCAGACATACAATCCATACAAGTCTGTTCCGGGCTCGAACAGAACCGAAGGCACTTACAAAGAAGTCCTTGCAATCCGGATATTCACAAATCACGTTCGGACTTCCCATCACATATGGAGTCTCTATACCGGGGACCAGTCGATGCAAAGACATTCGACAAGAAACCCTTTCGTTTTCGAAAATATCCGGTCTTCAACACCGGTCTTCGAATGCAATTCATAACGACGTATCACATATTCGGAATGGGTTATACGACCCCATGGTCCTTTCCCGGTTAACCCGAATAGTGAGCGCTTATTTTTAAAAAAAATAAGTGTGGCATTCAATTTCAAACAAATTCACAACAAATACCTATTCAAAGGTATATATCGATAGTCGGTTATTGAACTATCAATGGATATGCCAACATCACCAGAACCCAAATAATTTTCCAAATTATTTAATTCCAAAAATATCTTTAGAAGATATAACTTTCCATATTTCAAAAATAAATCAATATTTATTTTTAAACCCATTTTCCCAATTTCATTTATAAATTCCATATTGAATTTATATTCCCAAATATTTATGAATATACGATTTCAAATATTCATTTTCAATTTTATCTTCAAAAAGATAAATTCTCAACATATTCACTTTATATTGGAAAACATTTCCATACTTATTAAATAAGTACTTCATAATCTCTTATTCTCAACACTTGGAAAATATTCTATATACTTTAATCGAAATTAAGTATATATTTCATTCTCTAAGGAAATCATTCTCTTAAACATATTTATTTGGGCCAAAACGAATGTTGCGTAAAACATCGTTACGACAACCCAAAATCACTAGTATAGGGGTTCGAAATTAAAATAGATATATAAATCCCAATACTATACAAAACATTCCCTTTCGGAAATCATCTATTATAACAACAGTGTTATAATCTACCATTTCCTTTTATTTCTCGAAAACATCTATTTCAACAATAAATGTTGAAATTTATAATTTCAAATCTCAACATATTTAAAACATCATTAAATCGTTTTAATTCTATTTAAAACATCACATTCTAAATAATTTCTTTAACATAATATTCACTATTCAAAAACGTGAATATACCTTGTTAATAAATTTCATCACTTCTATTTATTTTAGTTTAAGGAATTATTCACTGTCTAAATCATGAATATAACTCCATAAATAAATTGCAACAATTTACTTATCAAAATAAGTAGTTTGCGAATTTATAAAACAATGTTTATAAATTCTATTTCTATTTCTTTTATAACAACTTCCTTTTATAAATTTCCTTTATTAACTTATCTCAATTCATATCACAATGATATATTAAAAATTTCATATTATAAGTTAAATACTTATAATTTATTTGTTTATAAAATCATTCCTTTAAACTTCACAAATTTTATAAGTCTTATAACTTATAAGATTCATTTATTTATCCAAAATCTTATTCTTTTAAATAACTTCACAAATTTTATAAACCTACTGTTTATAAAATTCCAATTATAACTTCACCGTTCATAATCCTATAAATTCATTCATTTGTGAAATTCATTCACAATTCATCCTAACTCTTATAAAAACTTCGTTTTATAATTCTTATATTTTTAATTTATAAATATCAATTTATAAATCTTTTTAATATAAAACAATTTATATTATTCTTTTGAAACATCTTCACAGTTCTTTATAATTTCATCACTTATATTCATTTTATAATAGATTCAAAAATCCCAGTTTAAATTATTTTGTCAAATCATAAATCCTATATTCTAAAAAATCAACTTTTAACTACATTTCTCAAAAATCATAATTTTTATAACATAAAAATTATAACGTTTATTTATTTATAATAAATCAATTCAAAAAAATATTATATAAACGTATATTTTCAAAAATCACTTTAGAAATTAAAATCGTTGTTGTTTTTTTTTTTTAATTTCAAAAATTGGATTCGATGATGCAACACATCAATAGTCAATCACGATTTTTCCGATATCATATATCGATATGATAAACAATCAAACATCACAATATTTAAAATCAATAAATATTTGTGAGGAATCCAGTTGGATCCCTCCAACCTGTTTCCCTGCATCCACAGACATTAGCACAATACCATTCCGTTTCAAGACGGAATATCGCGGTACATGGGATTTTATAAATATATATCCGCTTACTAACGGCGCATAGGGTCTCATCCGCTAAAAAGAAATGCGGGAAATCAATCAACTGCAATATATACATATGCCAATATATATATTGCTATATATATAATATAATACCAATTCCACTTCGAGGTGGAATATCGCGGTATATGTGTGTACTAAATAACCTCCGCTTACTAACGGCGTATAGGGTCTATTCACATCCAATATATATAAACAATCATCATTCAATCATCCAATCATTCAGTCAATAAATTTTAAATTTAACTATTTAAAATTTAAATAAACAACAGAAATTCCTTTTGAGTGAGAAGTTCTCACCTTGGTTTTAATTTCCGTTTTAGCTTTTATTTCGAATAAAATTAAACGCGCGTTTAATTTTACCCGAAATTCTCACTAACTCCAAACGACTCCAAACCAACTGCATCGCGTAGTGCTCGTCCATACGATTCCAACGCAACTAGATTTGCATTTTTTCGACCTCGTATGAAAAAGATATTGATTTTACAAGGTTTACACACGTTTTATATACACAAATTTATAACTAACATAAATAATTTATACCCAAAGCAATCCTAGCCACTAGATCCAGATCCTACGGCCCCTCCCTTTTCTTCCCCACTCACGTACATCTCCAGGTTCCAATCTTTGAGGCCGAACCCACTCCATCAAATTAGGGTTTAATTATGCCTCGCCTACACTCGACTAAAACACGATCAGGTTGCTCTAGTACGAAGCTCTCACCTCCAGCTACACTCGACCCAAACCCCAAGGCACTCGGCCTCCTAGATCTGCGTGCGCACGCACGATAACAGCCACGAACGGCCATGCTTTGCTCCCTCATCGTTGCTCCATTCCCGATCATATCCGTATGGATTTCAAGATCTCTTCGTGCTCTATAACTTTCGTGTTGAGAGTTTCTTCTAATCCTTTGTAGATTGGAAGAGATTGAGAGTTTAAATTGGGCAATTTCTGGCCTTAGAATGATAAAGTGGCGGCTGCAGTATATGAACTAGGGTTTTGGAATATATTTTATCAAATTTTGTGAAGGGGTAGGGCTATTTATAAGGAACGAGCGACACTATTCATCCCGGATTTTCCGAACTCCGATTTAGACGCCGTAACCAGCGTACCTAGGGTTTATCCCACGTTCCGGACACAATGGAATAGGTTTCGGAAGCTAATTCGGAAGTATGTGTGAGTTATGGCTACAAACGCTCAATTTAAATTAAACCGATTTAAGTCGATTTCTAGGCGTTTTAATTCGTACCGGACAAACGGTAAATCCAATTGACTTGAAATTTGAAACCTTACAATAATATCACATTACGGATCCGATGAAACTGGTTTCGTCGAATTCCGAGACTTTTTGAAAAATGGCTATTTTGACTCGCCAAATTTAAATTAAAAATAATTCGATGCGTTTCGAGCTGCCACGATCAAACGATAGCTCCGATTGACACGAAAATTGAAATCCGGTAATAACTAACTATTACGGATCCAATGAAACTGGTTTCGTTCAATTCTGAGACTGTTCAAAAATTGACTATTTTACAGTCGATTATAAAATATTAAAATATTCAATTTTCACAAATTAACTTTTAATTCGATTTTAAAAGTTCTAAAAATATCGTTCTAACTCCAACATGATAAAATAAAATTTTCCAAATTATTTTCAATCATATTTAACTCAATTTTTAATTATTTCCATAATTTAACATATTAAATTATCGATTTAATAATCCAATTAAATCCAAAAATTCAAATAAAAATTTATTTGACTTATAAATTCACTTATAAATATTTAAAATTAATTAAATATTCAAATTTAAATTATTAAAAATTCTGGGTCGTTACAATTTTCCCCCCTTAAAAGAATTTCGTCCTCGAAATTACAAGTAAGAAAAGTTACAAAATCTATTAACTTTCCCAAAATTCATAGTTAAACTCCTTATAATACTTTACTAAGTTTTCCAAATCATACTTAGTTATCTTTTCAAAAACAATTACTATTGTTTAACTTTCAATTCCAAATCAAAGTTAAAGTTTTCAAAATTTTCCAATTTTCTCAAATTTTTTTCTAACGCCTTAAATTTCCGGAAAAATTCGCCATAGTCTCCTTTGCGCGGCTCGATCCGAAAAAAAAAAATGACAGTATATATATCACAAATATACATCTCATCAAGTAATGAGGCATCCCGAAGGGAAAAAGTGTAAAAGTACTGTATTTAATCCGAGATATGTACCTTATATTTTATTAGCGAGCATATACGGCTAATTTAGCGCAAAAGCGAGCTCCAAATGCGAAGCAACGCGATCCGCACCTACTAAACTCAACAAACAACATGAGAACCATGCATATAAACCATAGTATCAATATACAACATATAGCAACATAATAACTATATATGTCACATATCAAATGCAACTAAACAACAAATGCAAACATCAACCAACTACCATCCATAATCAAATGAATTTTCATTCATATTCTCATTAATATTCAATGAATTGGTTTTCACTTTAATCACATTTGATTCATTTACATTGGATGTTCTTACTAACATTCATTCTAAATTTTAATTAGTTTCAATTTACTAATTAAATCTAATTCAATTCTATTCAAATTTATTTGCTTCAAATTTGAATTCAATTTCATAGCTTCCAATTTCATTAACACTTAATGAATTATATACAATCAACCTACAATCATATAGCAACCAAAGTATATTAATTATAACCAAATTCCTTTGCTTATATTCAACTTCTAATAACATTAGATTTAATGAATTTACACTTACATTCATTATCTCATATCAATTATTTACATTCAATTGATTAACATTCAATCCGTTCATTTATTCAATTCAATTCAATTACAACAGTTGAATTTTATTTATTAATCTAATTGCTAATTCATTTCAGCATTACAATTTTAAGTAAATTTTCATTTAACTTTAAATTCACTTATTATTTACAACTCATATTTTATATAGTTTCACTTCTTATATATATAAGTTTATTTCACAATTTTAAATCACTTTAATTATAATTCAATTCTTATAATTCTTTTACTTATACAATTCTTCTTTTATTTAGATTATTCAAACAACTTAACAATCAACTTATATACACTTTAATAATTCTGAAAAATTATTCCTTTATATATAAAAATATACTCAAGGTAAAATCATTCCATTTACCCAATTTAAAATCAATATTGTGCCGAATTGTTCTATTCAAGTGTTTAGAAACCCCTTCGGCATAGTCTTGCGGACCACGCTGACGAAAGTTCATATGCCATTCAATAAACCAATCATCACAATATAAAACAATTTCATATTCACTAACAAATACGCACTCGTATCTATTATTACACTCAAACTCATTCTAGAGTACTACTGACTCTATCTCTAATGAGTAATACCCTACAGAACCATGGTTGTCGCTTAACCATCAGAGCACTGATACCAAATGTAACAGTCTGAGATTTTCGAACTCCGAAAATTCAACATCGACACTCACTTTATCGACTGCCGAGAAATCAAAGGCCGAAAACCGAGATGTTATGGGTTTTAAAAGAATTTAAGAAAAGAAGAAGAGAGAAAAAGAAGAAATAGAGAAAGAAAAATAGAGGGAAAAGAAGATAGACAATTTTTAGAAAACAGAGAATTAGAAAAACAGAAGATAGAAAATTTTAAAATAGAACGGATAGAACAGAGAAAGATAGGGAAAAGGAAAATAGAGAAAAGAACATAGAACAGAACAGAAACAACAGAACCTCACAATTCGCAGCGGAACAACATATAATAATAAATGAATAATCTTTAAACAAAAAAACTATATCAGTTATTACATTACATTTCATTTCATTACATCATATCATCAGAGTGTACAACAACATACAACATCAACAACCAGAGCAGCGGAAAAAGAAATACTATATACTAGTAATACGCCATGCCATCCAGCTTGCCTCCAGCAACTCCAGAATTATCCAGAATATCCTGATAAACCTAACTCTTAACTGCCCGTGTGGAAATTGGTGGGCACCCAGAGTTTAGGAAGGAAAACAATAAACTCCGAGTCAGTCATGTGACTGGTGTGAGAACTCAAAACAGTTTATTTATCTTTAAAATCAAAAAGAGGAATATTTTTAAATTCAATTCGCAATGCTTTTAAAAATGAGACTACCATAAGACCTCCCACCACACACACAATGCAAACGCAGACTTGGAGGAGATTTCTTCTTATGTTAGTCAAAGATGCTTGATACGCATTAAAAGTAACATTTGATATTATTATTAGTGCATAGTGTAGGAAAAATTCATTTCGAAAGTAGAATATAAATCTTAGCCAGCATAGGTACCATTATATTATGCCTACTAATAGCTACCATATTAAATGGCAGGTTCTACAACTAAAACCGTACAAGTTTCGTATTGTTTCTTTGGATTTCCAACAAATGGTCAGGCCAAGGAACTTCCCATTGCCACATGAGAATGCCTCTGGATGGACATCCCCGAGAACCAAACCGGATCTCTACCAACACAAGGCCGGGTTACCCCTAACTGGGTAACAACTGACACGAGTATGCCATCCCCCGGTCCTTTGGGACCTTTATCAACCGAGCGCTCGATATCCAACATCACACCATAATAAATAGAGTGTTTTCAACATGAGTAAGTATCTGGGCTCCATACCATGATACCACCCTTTTCCAGAAGGAAATGCACATACCCTAAGGGGAGCTACAGCAACCCCTAATAACCTTGCTGCATCTTTCCTGTTTTGACCATTACCGGGATGTGAGGCTCGACGAAGTTTCGTCCACAAAAACATACTTTATACAAAAGCCATGCTTTGGGTCAACAAATGATCAACACAATGATCACTAAGATAGACGATCAAATAAATGATCCTATCACAAATAATCAACACAATGATCATTTCAGCAACACTCAGCATGTCACATTACCAAATTTGGGAATATATCGCTGATAACTTCAACTATATAACCTTTGAGCACATATGTCTCAAAGAAGGGTGTTAAGCTAAAAGAATAAATTCTCCGCCACCAACAGAAATATATTTGAAAGAAATCGGCTTTATATCTCAAATTGTAATGTCAGACATACAATCCATACAAGTCTGTTCCGGGCTCGAACAGAACCGAAGGCACTTACAAAGAAGTCCTTGCAATCCGGATATTCACAAATCACGTTCGGACTTCCCATCACATATGGAGTCTCTATACCGGGGACCAGTCGATGCAAAGACATTCGACAAGAAACCCTTTCGTTTTCGAAAATATCCGGTCTTCAACACCGGTCTTCGAATGCAATTCATAACGACGTATCACATATTCGGAATAGGTTATACGACCCCATGGTCCTTTCCCGGTTAACCCGAATAGTGAGCGCTTATTTTTAAAAAAAATAAGTGTGGCATTCAATTTCAAACAAATTCACAACAAATACCTATTCAAAGGTATATATCGATAGTCGGTTATTGAACTATCAATGGATATGCCAACATCACCAGAACCCAAATAATTTTCCAAATTATTTAATTCCAAAAATATCTTTAGAAGATATAACTTTCCATATTTCAAAAATAAATCAATATTTATTTTTAAACCCATTTTCCCAATTTCATTTATAAATTCCATATTGAATTTATATTCCCAAATATTTATGAATATACGATTTCAAATATTCATTTTCAATTTTATCTTCAAAAAGATAAATTCTCAACATATTCACTTTATATTGGAAAACATTTCCATACTTATTAAATAAGTACTTCATAATCTCTTATTCTCAACACTTGGAAAATATTCTATATACTTTAATCGAAATTAAGTATATATTTCATTCTCTAAGGAAATCATTCTCTTAAACATATTTATTTGGGCCAAAACGAATGTTGCGTAAAACATCGTTACGACAACCCAAAATCACTAGTATAGGGGTTCGAAATTAAAATAGATATATAAATCCCAATACTATACAAAACATTCCCTTTCGGAAATCATCTATTATAACAACAGTGTTATAATCTACCATTTCCTTTTATTTCTCGAAAACATCTATTTCAACAATAAATGTTGAAATTTATGATTTCAAATCTCAACATATTTAAAACATCATTAAATCGTTTTAATTCTATTTAAAACATCACATTCTAAATAATTTCTTTAACATAATATTCACTATTCAAAAACGTGAATATACCTTGTTAATAAATTTCATCACTTCTATTTATTTTAGTTTAAGGAATTATTCACTGTCTAAATCATGAATATAACTCCATAAATAAATTGCAACAATTTACTTATCAAAATAAGTAGTTTGCGAATTTATAAAACAATGTTTATAAATTCTATTTCTATTTCTTTTATAACAACTTCCTTTTATAAATTTCCTTTATTAACTTATCTCAATTCATATCACAATGATATATTAAAAATTTCATATTATAAGTTAAATACTTATAATTTATTTGTTTATAAAATCATTCCTTTAAACTTCACAAATTTTATAAGTCTTATAACTTATAAGATTCATTTATTTATCCAAAATCTTATTCTTTTAAATAACTTCACAAATTTTATAAACCTACTGTTTATAAAATTCCAATTATAACTTCACCGTTCATAATCCTATAAATTCATTCATTTGTGAAATTCATTCACAATTCATCCTAACTCTTATAAAAACTTCGTTTTATAATTCTTATATTTTTAATTTATAAATATCAATTTATAAATCTTTTTAATATAAAACAATTTATATTATTCTTTTGAAACATCTTCACAGTTCTTTATAATTTCATCACTTATATTCATTTTATAATAGATTCAAAAATCCCAGTTTAAATTATTTTGTCAAATCATAAATCCTATATTCTAAAAAATCAACTTTTAACTACATTTCTCAAAAATCATAATTTTTATAACATAAAAATTATAACGTTTATTTATTTATAATAAATCAATTCAAAAAAATATTATATAAACGTATATTTTCAAAAATCACTTAAGAAATTAAAATCGTTGTTGTTTTTTTTTTTAATTTCAAAAATTGGATTCGATGATGCAACACATCAATAGTCAATCACGATTTTTCCGATATCATATATCGATATGATAAACAATCAAACATCACAATATTTAAAATCAATAAATATTTGTGAGGAATCCAGTTGGATCCCTCCAACCTGTTTCCCTGCATCCACAGACATTAGCACAATACCATTCCGTTTCAAGACGGAATATCGCGGTACATGGGATTTTATAAATATATATCCGCTTACTAACGGCGCATAGGGTCTCATCCGCTAAAAAGAAATGCGGGAAATCAATCAACTGCAATATATACATATGCCAATATATATATATATTGCTATATATATAATATAATACCAATTCCACTTCGAGGTGGAATATCGCGGTATATGTGTGTACTAAATAACCTCCGCTTACTAACGGCGTATAGGGTCTATTCACATCCAATATATATAAAAAATCATCATTCAATCATCCAATCATTCAGTCAATAAATTTTAAATTTAACTATTTAAAATTTAAATAAACAACAGAAATTCCTTTTGAGTGAGAAGTTCTCACCTTGGTTTTAATTTCCGTTTTAGCTTTTATTTCGAATAAAATTAAACGCGCGTTTAATTTTACCCGAAATTCTCACTAACTCCAAACGACTCCAAACCAACTGCATCGCGTAGTGCTCGTCCATACGATTCCAATGCAACTGGATTTGCATTTTTTCGACCTCGTATGAAAAAGATATTGATTTTACAAGGTTTACACACGTTTTATATACACAAATTTATAACTAACATAAATAATTTATACCCAAAGCAATCCTAGCCACTAGATCCAGATCCTACGGCCCCTCCCTTTTCTTCCCCACTCACGTACATCTCCAGGTTCCAATCTTTGAGGCCGAACCCACTCCATCAAATTAGGGTTTAATTATGTCTCGCCTACACTCGACTAAAACACGATCAGGTTGCTCCAGTACGAAGCTCTCACCTCCAGCTACACTCGACCCAAACCCCAAGGCACTCGGCCTCCTAGATCTGCGTGCGCACGCACGAGAACAGCCACGAACGGCCATGCTTTGCTCCCTCATCGTTGCTCCATTCCCGATCATATCCGTATGGATTTCAAGATCTCTTCGTGCTCTATAACTTTCGTATTGAGAGTTTCTTCTAATCCTTTGTAGATTGGAAGAGATTGAGAGTTTAAATTGGGCAATTTCTGGCCTTAGAATGATAAAGTGGCGGCTGCAGTATATGAACTAGGGTTTTGGAATATATTTTATCAAATTTTGTGAAGGGGTAGGGCTATTTATAAGGAACGAGCGACACTATTCATCCCGGATTTTCCGAACTCCGATTTAGACGACGTAACCAGCGTACCTAGGGTTTATCCCACGTTCCGGACACAATGGAACAGGTTTCGGAAGCTAATTCGGAAGTATGTGCGAGTTATGGCTACAAACGCTCAATTTAAATTAAACCGATTTAAGTCGATTTCTAGGCGTTTTAATTCGTACCGGACAAACGGTAAATCCAATTGACTTGAAATTTGAAACCTTACAATAATATCACATTACGGATCCGATGAAACTAGTTTCGTCGAATTCCGAGACTTTTTGAAAAATGGCTATTTTGACTCGCCAAATTTAAATTAAAAATAATTCGATGCGTTTCGAGCTGCCACGATCAAA
The DNA here is from genome assembly GCA_030765085.1 of Allium cepa. NCBI lineage: Eukaryota > Viridiplantae > Streptophyta > Magnoliopsida > Asparagales > Amaryllidaceae > Allium > Allium cepa. The sequence continues at coordinate 392,139,813 of CM060935.1, forward strand.
CGATAGCTCCGATTGACACGAAAATTGAAATCCGGTAATAACTAACTATTACGGATCCAATGAAACTGGTTTCGTTCAATTCTGAGACTGTTCAAAAATTGACTATTTTACAGTCGATTATAAAATATTAAAATATTCAATTTTCACAAATTAACTTTTAATTCGATTTTAAAAGTTCTAAAAATATCGTTCTAACTCCAACATGATAAAATAAAATTTTCCAAATTATTTTCAATCATATTTAACTCAATTTTTAATTATTTCCATAATTTAACATATTAAATTATCGATTTAATAATCCAATTAAATCCAAAAATTCAAATAAAAATTTATTTGACTTATAAATTCACTTATAAATATTTAAAATTAATTAAATATTCAAATTTAAATTATTAAAAATTCTGGGTCGTTACACATCCCTTAACTATCCATCTTAATTAATCACCCTGGATTAATTATCGTTCAATTACATTCAAGTAATTATCTTTAATTAGTTACACAAATTAATTATTCCTAACCAAAAGTGGTAATTAATCTTTGATTATTTCACAAATTGATTAACTATAATTAATTACATTAATCCTTAATTACTTATATTAATCAATTTCTCATAAATCACTTAGTATTGATTAATTAATCTTAATTAATCAATCTTTAATTACATCATTAATTATATAAATTAGTATTTTTTAATTACATTTTAATTTATCCTAATCTAAATTAATTACATTAAGAAATTAATCATTGATTAAACCACAAATATTAATCACTCTTGATTAATTTCAACCAGTAATTAGTTACCTTTTTGTTTACTTCATTAAATAAATTAATTACTCATTTTATAAAGGAAGTTTAAAGGAATTTAAAACCAAATTCAATTTTAAATTCAAATCAATTTAAAAATACACTTTAGCATTCAAGTTGTTAAAACAATTTAAATTTTAAAAACTTTATTTGTTTAAAAAAACGAGATTCACCAACTTGAATTCTAGATTTAACTTTGATTTAAAACTTGATTTAAATCCCTACTTTACAATTTAACTTCAGTTTTTAAATATCACTTTTATTTCTTTCCAATTCATTCTTATTTTTATTCTATAATTATTTCACTTCCAAAATTCACCCTTATAGTTCTTTCAAAAATCGAATTTTAAATATTATGATAACTCAGGGTACCGAAATATTCAAGCAAACCACAACATTCAATATTCAAATTCCCAATAATATTCATCATAGAATATCAATCACTCCAATATATTCTATATACTACTATATAATATAGCACATCAAAACAAGTCAATCATTCGACCAATTATTTAAATTTAACCATTTAAATTTAAATAAAAATCCAGAAGAGTGAGATTAACTCACCTTTGCCCCTTAAATTTTCAATCCACTTCATTCTCGATTTGATTCCATGATTATTGACCTTGCATAAATATTAGATGATCTTATTAATATTCGAACCATTTGAAAAATTAATTTTCTATTGATAAATTTAATTGACGAATAATCTATTTTAAACTAATCATCCTATAATAAGTAATTTTTAGTAACTAAAACAATTTAAATTAGTTATTTGAACAAATTAATCATCCAATCCATTATTTTTAAAGCAAACTTGGTAAATATGTATATTTATTTATTTATTTCCATTTCCAACTACATATACTAAATAATCTGCATAGGTTTTTTTTAAAATAAAATTCTAATTTTACAAGAACTTTAAATATTTTCCCAAACTTTATATATGTATTAAATTTAAAACAGAATGTTCATACCTTACTGCTTGGTCGAAACCGTGATGCCTCAAAAAAAAGAGCCCAAACCCTAGCCTATCACCGTTGAAGTCACCTCCTACCAACATCCCGTTTCCTCCGTGAATGGAATCGCCACCTCCCCAATCCATGCGTATGCGAGCCTCCCAGAACGTCACGCGATTGCCGCCAACCCCTATTCCACGAGAATCGAAGGCCACCTCTAGAATCGCGATCTAATTCCCATTGAAAGGCTTCGTTCGCGATGTTCGATCGGTTGAAGACGAGGACGAGGACGAGGACGAGGACGATTATATTAAATTTCGATTTGTAAATCGATTTGTTTTCGATCGGTTAAAGATGCGACTCCCCTATTTCCGAGTTTTTTTTATAAATTCGATTTTGAAAAAATGAATTAGAGCGGAGGAGAATGAAATTTTAATTTTGATTGGGATAAGGGAGGAGATACGACTTTTAGCAGAGGGAGTGGCGTGTTTGGGAAGGAAGGAAAGGCATATTGAAGGAGGTTACTGTTTATTTTATTAATATTCTCAAATTTTACAAGCTTTTCGAACGGGCTTCTAATCAAACATGCCGCTAGGCGTTTATAAGGTTTTACCCGCGTTCCGAACACAATGGAACATATTTCGGAGGCTAATTTGATCGCATGAGGAAGTTAGCTTATTAAATCGATTTAAAATATAAAATTATCGATTTTAATTTCAACGCGTTTCTTATCCGTACGAGAAAACGGTATATCCAAACGCTGCGAAAACTAAAATCTGATAATAACTAACTATTACGGATCTAATGGATCTGGTTTCGTCGAATTCCGAGACTGTGCCTCGGAAGGCTATTTTTAAACATCAATTCAAACGATATATTATTAAAACTGAACAAATCACCTTTTAAATTAAGTTTCAACCATTCTATTATCTTCAGTATCATCATTTTAAATTTTATAAGCCCTAAAATTATTTTTAACATGCTTAAAACTCCAGATTCAACATTTTATCCAACTTCAAATTATTAAATTCAACGATTTAATTATCAAACAAATGGTGATATTTGAATTCAAGTTAAAAATTAACTTTTAAATATTTAAAATAAATTAAATATTTCGATTTCAAACATCCAAAAATTTCGGGTCGTCGCATTCCTCTCCCCTTAAAAGAATTTCATCCCCGAAATTACTAATTAAGAAGAATGGTCCAATACCCATTATTATTTTCCAAACCCAACAGTTTTATCAACTTGCCACAACATATCTTTTATTAAAGACTCACTATTACTTCAAGCAACTTCCAAAACCTTCCATAGTTTCCCACAGCAATATTTACGTCAGTTATTCAAATCTAAATTTAAATCCAGAATTAAATTATCAAAACTTTCTCAAAAATTTTCTAACTCCCTAAAATTCCAAAAAATTTCGCCAGCGTCTCCTTTGCGCGGCTAGCTCGGTAAAGCTACAAAATGCCTCTACGGGTTCCCAAATTCCAAAAGAAAAGAAAACGCCAAGTGGCTAAATCAAAAACCCAATCAAATTTCATACAGTAATTTAAGCACGTACCTTTTTGTCGAGCAATTCAAATTCATCTTCTGAAATCGAAACTAATTTTCCTTTCCCTTTGTAATACATGCATATCCTATTTAACAATAATATCCAATCATAGCTTTTAAAATCATTTTATACATTTCCTCGTAGAAGTTTTCATATCTACTTCTATTCAAATTAGTTTTCCCATTTCTATATGAATTCAATTTATCTTCATAATATTGAATTTTATCTTCCATTTATAACTGACTCGTATCATTATTTTAATTTAGTTTCATCCACTAATTTATTTCAATTTCCAATTTGAAATCATTTTGTCGCTAACAGAAAATTTTCAAAAATTTTCTAACTCCCAAAATTTTCATAAAATTTTGGCAGAGTCTTCTTTGTATGGAGGAGCTTTTGCAATTTGACAAGAGATATAAATATATGTACATCGACCCACACGGTCGGAAAAACAAAAACAGTTCATATTTCCTATTTTTATTGCGCAAGCGTACCTTTATTTAGCATTTTTTAGCAAGCGGCTTATTATTTTAGCAATTACGCAACCAAATCCAGTCAAACGGCTTCCCAGTACCTGTACTTACTCAATTTAAACGCGTAAGCACTATATATATAAAATTTATTAACATTTCATGTGACGCCCCACCTCTATACCCACGCTAGCCAAGAACACTCCGGAGTAGTGCTGTCAACTAGCACGGAGAATAAGGCTGTTGAGGAGCGACCATCCATGTAATTGCTTATCACACGGTGGCTATAAATAATCTTCGGAAACAAACATAGAAATAATCATATCACAAATCAGTCACAGATATCCATATCACAAAGGCGGAAGAAGATATGAATATATAGCTAACACATGAAAGTGTACATCAGAGTAGTGGTCAATAAGATCCACGATAATACAAAAGAATAGCAACACGTGCTATACAAAAGAATACAACTTTGAGTCTATATCTCAAGTGTATACAACAAAAACTGCTAATCTAAACAGTTAGCCAAAAGTCAGAGTGATGAATCCCTGGGAAGAAGTCAAGCAGAAGCACCTGTAACATCTCGGTCTGACCAGAGTATTATTTAAGAAAATAATAAACGGATCAGTCTAGCTATAAATATCAGATGACATGATATAACATAAAAGATATGGCATAAACATAAACATCCATAACGACATACCACTATAAGTATGTAAATAATGATCAACAGAAGATCAAACAATAAGAGATAATCAATATCACAAGAATCTTCTCAAAGATTCGAAGAGGGCATCATACCCTAAACTTGTACTCATAACAAGTCAATGACATAAATTCCAGAAATCAACACGAGAAATCCAGAAATCATAAAAAGGGCAAGAGGCCTATCACATGACGGTCCGAAGACCAAGGGGAGCTACCCCGCATGTGTGAATGGAATCACACAGATTGAGGTCAAGACTAACCAAAAAGCAGAAAGGTATGTGTGAATGGAATCACACAAGTGGTGTCTAGTCTAACCTTGCAATGAAAGAGACATCGCGCAATTGCTAGTCTAATTCATAAAGCGATCATCAAGATCAACGAGAAGTGTCAATTACACTAAGCTAGTAAATATAGAAGTTTAGCTTCATGTCCCATAACCACTTGCTTAACTTAAATATTTACGAACAAACTGTAAATCTTCACTAATAAAATTGTCACAAGAGGTTCAATCGAACAAGTCCAAGAATTAACCGATGAAGTGAACGCAAGCGTTTCATACCACTTGTTTTACTAAGTCGTTTAATTAGATTTCTCATTCGAATGAGGTAAAGGCTTGTATATACTAATAGATTGGAAAACGGTTTAAGAAAAGAGCTTTGTTATTAAAAATAGAGTTGAAATTGTTTGTTAAAAGAGTTTTGATATTTACTACTAGTATTGAAACCTCTGTATTATAAAGTGACAAAACACATAAGCAATTGTAGAAACAATCAGTCACAAAGATCGCATACGGAGATGCGAATAAAATCCAAGGAAATCAGCTCAATGTTTTTCAGATAAGATCCCCTACGGAGGGGGGGTCCAGGGGGGGTGGCAACCCCCTAAGGCGGGGTGCGGGGCAGCGCCCCGTCCAAAACGGTACGACTTAGTGAAGACAAAATGAGGTCTAACGACCTAAGAGGATAGGGTCGAGCGACCTAAAGGTGTTCGCGACCTAACGAAGAGGGGGTGAGCGACCTATGGTCATAAACGAGACCGAGCGACCTAAGGGAATAAGGGCCGAGCGACCTAGCATTCGAACGACCTAAAAGAGGCGTGGGCTAAAGGAGACGCGACCTAAAAGAGGCGCGACCTAAAGGAGACGCGACCTAAAAGAACATAAGGTCAAACGACCTAACTGTATTAGGTCACGCGACCTAAAGAGAGGCGGCCTAGCGACCTAGAGTGCACACGTCCAAAGGTGGGAACGACCTATCGAGGTAAGGTCCAACGACCTACGACCAAAACAAATAGGCCAAGCGACCTATAGGGTTAACGGTCTAACGACCTAACAGTTATGGGGTCACGCGACCTAACTAAGTACGCGACCTAGTGGGTAAGGGAGTCGAGCGACCTAACTGCATCCAGTGACGAGCGACCTAATGGAGTCAAGTAGCGAGCGACTTAACTAGTTAACGACTCAAGGGGGTCAACGACCTAAAGGTCCAACGACCTAAAGGTCCAACGACCTAAACCCGAACACACGAAAAGTGGCCAGAACGACCTAGGGGTTAACTCACATGCGACCTACGACCTAAGGCCCATGCGACCTACGACCTAACTCCGATACGAGCTAATAAGGCCAGAACGACCTAGGAGCAGAAAATCCACCAAAACGCTAAAAATCGGAGTTTTTCGCCAACCCAATCCAAACCAAATGCAAATATACATGCAAACATGATAGGGATTCATTCCCAACAGTCCAATATTGATATAGACTAGATTTGTGAGATAAAAATCTCACCTTTGCACTAAAGTTTATGAAGATGAAGCTTGAAAGCAAGGAGAAGCAATCCAAAGCTTGAATCCAATATCTTCTACTTGAATTTGGGGTTGAATGTTGGATTTGCAATTGAATTTATGCTTGGCGTTTTAATTTCCCATTCCCTCCACCATTAATGCCAAAGCTTGATTAGTTAGGAAATTTATGAAGAGTGAGGAGAAGAGGGTAGGAACTTGGGCTTAATAGGCTAAACTAACCCAAAGTCCAAAGCGAGAAAAGTTAGTGAAATTTCACTAACTCCAAACCTATCGATGTTTATACTTAAAAAGTTGTAAACGACATTTCAAACTCAATGGAAGTGGTCTCGAGTTCTAATTTGACCGTTTGCAAAAAGTAGCTTTTCGGACCAAAATCCGATTAACGAGTTAATATTTAAATAAAATATTTAAATACAAACTCGATAAATATGCGGGTTGTTACATTTCACTTACTTAAACAACTATAACACATCAACTCTAAAAGAAATGCATTCTAAATAACTTCCACGAGCAATTTATTTGATTTCAAAACTAATTCAATTGCTTTCAGCCAATTCATATACCATTTCGTTCAATTTTATTGGTTTACAACTCAATTGTTCACATTCAATTTATTTTAACCTAACAGCTCACATTCACTTCAAATGATTAAAAAATCAATTTTATTTGCTTCTATTAATTCATGGAATTTCTTTACCTTCGTTTACGTCAAACAACAACAATTTTATGCAAATTCGGCGATATTCGCTTAATAGAGTATCCATTTTAGTTTATAACTACTTCAAATTAATTTCAACTCGTTCTGTATTTTATTCCTTTCCAATTCTAATTTATTCGCCAACCATACATTGCATTTCATTTCATCTCCGCATTGGTTTCATTTTAAAACTATGTCATTGAGCTTGACAACATTCGATGTTTATATTAATATCCATTTTCCAAATCAATTTAACCCAAACTTTTATTTAATGGTCTTCCATTCTTAATCGAAACCAAGCTTCTATTGACTTAGGTAATTTTACTTCAAATTAATATGCCACATAACTTAAGTTCATTCTGATAACCCAATTCCAATTAAAACTTTGATTTAATTTCTATTCAATCATACTTTATCCATTTATTATTTAATTCAATTAACCCATTTAAATTCACCTACTTAATTCATTTTCGAATTTATTTATTTATACAAAACCATTCTCAATTTATTTCTACTTACCTGGATTTTATTTGCAACTCAAACCATTTCTATTATAATTTAATTCCATTATATTTTTACAATATCTCCACTTATTTTAATTCATTAACAATTCCAAGTCGAATTCTATTTATAATTCGAGTTTATTTCCAAACTCCATTATTAACTTACAATCCATTTTATTTAACCGAGTTAAATTTTATTAATATACTCTATCAAATAATTTATGTAGCTAATTAGTTTACTTCCAATTTTTATTACACAAATCACTTCATTAAATTTTCCTGAGTTCAATTTTATTTTATACTTCCAGTTTGGATTTTCTTTCATCTTCCAAAATTCCAACACTTTTATTTTAAAATTTTAGAAAAACTTTTAAATTCACATAATACTGTTAAAATAGCTTTTTATAAAAATACTTCTTATAACTCGATGTCTCAACCAGTCCATCCTTGTTCTCATAGAAATTCGGTCATACGTTACCCAGGCATAGGGCTAAAAATTTATAAGTACTTGGTAAACCCGTTTTTAACACCCAGTGAAAATACTTGGGAAAATAATTTTAGTGAAAATATAGAAAACAGTTTTTGAAAATCGAGGAAATATCTTTAGTGAGAATGCTCTGGAAATCATGACCCCCATCCATGATCGTAGTTACATCCTGGGTTACATTGCCATCGCAACAAAAGTCCATGTAACTGTAGGCACTCCGCGCCCCTCGATTATGCCATGGAACCCACAACAGATCGCAGTTACATTCCAGGGTTACGTTGCCACCACAGCAAAAGTCCATGTAACTGTAGGCATCAGCGCCCTCGATTTTCGCTGCCAAAAATGAAACTTCTCAACTCCCACATAGGTCGCAGTCTACCGATATAAAATCAAACGCAGACTGTTGGCTCTCAGCGGCACACACGACTTTCGCTATGTTACCATAGGTCGCAGTCTACCAATATAAAATCAAACGCAGACTGTTGGCTCTCAGTGGCACACACGACCTTCGCTATGGTCTGCAGTAGATCGCAGTGACATCAAGTTACACTGTCGTCACAGCATAACCCAAATGCCTCTATAGGCATCAGCGCCCTCGACTTCCGCTACACACTACATGTAATCCTCAGGAACTAGTTTTGTCCGGACTCCTCATAGGATCAACTTTAGAACCCCCCCTTAGGGTTTAAGGCAGTACCACCCTGTGGCACTCCTGAGAATTTAATTTCAAGGGAGCGCCTTTTTCCCCAGAGCCATTTTCAAAACACTTTATACTATACAAATATAGTATCTTCCAAATCATACACCTAGTATGAATCTCATAAAAATCTCCTTTTCTCAAAATCGATTATTCCAAAATCGATAATTCTCAAACTAGGCTTTCCAAATCCAATATTGATTTTACCCAAAAATCAAAAGCCTTTCCAAATCCAAAGGTTCCCAAAACCTTTTTCCAAAATCCTCATAAGATCCTTTATATATATATATATACCTATGTGTGTGTGTATATATATATATAATTTTTTAAAAACTTTAGATCATTTCAAACTTGTATAAGCTCCTTCTATATTTCAAACACTTTCAAATTCCTTTTCTTTCGGCAATAGATTCAACAAGGGGAGATTTATCTTATATAACAAAGATATATAACTTTGTTTATTCAAAATCAAATATTCAAATTTGATTACTTTTTTTTAAGTCGTTTCCATCTTACTTATCATCATAAAAATATTAAATTTTCACTTTTATCCGTTGTATATTTCACAAAATATACTTTCATTTCAAAAGAAATCATTTCACATTTCTTATTCACAAGTTTCCAATATCAATTTCATTTAAACCCTACGATGTGCACATATCATCCGTACGCTGTACCAATTTGATCGCTCACTCGATCACAAAATTTCACTTTCGAACTAGTATCATCCACCCGACTTCCTAGTGCGGACACATATCTGGTTTCTTGATCAGAAACTGTCATTCTCCTTGCATAGCCTAGATATGATAGTGAATATTTAGAATCAATCAATAATCCATATCCAGGTTCGCCGTCGAAAATCGAGTGAAAAATCCCAATCCGGATAGATAAACTATCTCGAAATTCTGTGCTCGAATCTGGATCAAATCACTATGCGAATAGAATAATATACGTACATCCTACGTATTTATCTTCGTTGATTATTAGCCAAATCAATTTCCTTTTCTATTCACATTCACTTATGGTTTCTATACACTTATTTACAATTGGCTTAATCCCCATTTGGGATTATCACTTCAATTCTTACCTCAGTTGGGTATTTAATCAATAACAGTTTGAACTCCGACCAGCTTATCTTTGGAAAATAGCTTGAAAATTTTAAAAATAGTTAAGTAGTTGAAAAATAATTATTAGTTTTCAAAATAGCTGCAAAATAGTTAACTAATTGTAAAATAGTGGGAAAATAGTCAAATAGTTATAGAAATTTTGAATAATTGCAAAATAGTTATGAATTAGTAATTAAGTTGTAAAATAGTTGAAAACGGTAATTAGTTTAAAAAACAGTTACAAAATAGTTAAATAATTCCAAAAGTAGTTATAAAATATGTATACGATAGTTTTGGGTTTAATAAGAAAGGTTGTATATATAATAAATAACTTGGAAAAATAGAGTTGTACTAAAACAATTTACTTTAAAAAAAAAGCCTAGAGTCAACTGTTCAATTCCCAACCTCCATTTTTATCAACTCAATTTAAATTTCCACATCCATTCAAATTGACTCAATTCCAATTTAAATAACTTCAATTTCAATTGAAATTGATTTAACCCCAATTCAAGTTGAATTAATCCTCAATTTCTTTTCTAAATTCAAATCAAATCCCATTCAAATTTACTTATTCAACTTAAATCATAATTTCAAATTATTCAAATCAATTTGGACTAATTTCTAATTGAATCTGCTTCACTTTCAAATCATTTCAATTTTTGCTTGAGTTAATCCCAATTACCATTTGAATTTGAACTTTTTCGCCTTCAATCACAATACCAATTAATTTAAATCATATTTAATTTCAACTAATTCAATTCAAATTTCCAAATTTAAACCATCTCGAATTATATAAATTCGAGTTAAAGCTTCAAATGTTGATTAAATCCTTTAAATCAAATCAACTTATATCTTTAAACCGGAATCCAAATTCCATTTTAAACTTATTTCAAAGTTCAAACAATATTTCAAATCCTTTTTAAACCACTAAATCTTTGAAATTCAGTTTATCACCAAACTTAAATTTTAAAGCCCAACCTTTGAAGTTTTATCTTAAACGTTTAAGTCTTAAGTCCAAAATGATTCCCTTTTATCTTAATAATGGATATATTACCACACCCCATTTCTTAAACAAATCCAATTCACAGTTTAAAGATTATAAATAATAAGGTAATATTATCCAATTATTTTAAAACATCTTTCCATTTCCAATTTTTGGATCTCAAACCTATTTTGAGATCACCCAAACTCCCAATTCAAATTAACCATTTAACTTTTCAAGTTAAATCCCAATTTCATCTTGAAATTTCCAATTTAGGTTGTTTGTTAAATTACTTAACTTTCCCAAAGTTAAATCCAATTTGCTAAATCCAGCCAACCTTACCCAATTTGAATTCCCATTTCAATTTTAAACTTCACATTAATAATCTTATAACTTCAAAAACTTATCACCTTGGACATCACATCTCATTTCAAATTTAAAACCAACATTTAGAATTTATTTCAAACCATTTTTGATATTATGTATATTCCTCATATATACATATTATTTCATTTACACACTAAGTTATCCTTAAATTTTAAACCACCTTTGGTTTTTAATTCCAAATAAAGCTTCAAACAACTTCTTATTTCAAAATAAGATTACTTTTAGAAACATTCTGAATAATATTATTTATCATTCCCTTTAACAGTTTGGAAACAAATTTCAAATGTTTTTAAATATTAGGATTCTAACTTCACAATTCAAAATCATACTTCAATTTATAAGTCATACTTATGTAAAAGTTTACTACCTTAACACATTTCATTTTTCTTTATCATTATTTATTGGAAAACAATCATCCTATTTAAACACAATAACCATTTATGATGACACTCAAGATTATCATATCTGGGAACCAATTCATTATTACTTATTTTGAACTCTTTCCAAATTTAAGATTTAATTTCGGTTTGAATCCATTTCAAACTTATCTTTATTTAATTTCAAATTGGTTGTATTTCTATTACCTCTTAATTTAATTTCAATAATTTAACCACCTATTACCTTAACATTTATTGGTTAAGAAATATTGCTTTATATATATGTATATATATATATATCAAAATATATACTTATATATAATCATTTAAAATATTTATGTCCGAAAATAAAAAGTATGCTCTCATATATACACACACACTCACCTCATTCTAGGGTACCATTGACCTATCCTTAATGAGTAATCCCAACAAAGCTAAGGTTCTCGCTTAACCTTCAGCTCTGATACCAACTGTAACGACCTAAAATTTTCGATCCCGAAAATTTCAGATAGTTAGGAAAAAGAAGAGAGAGATAGAAGAAGAAGAACAGAAACACCAACATCTCACATTCGCAGCGGATAAAATATAATAATAAATAATAACAGCTTACAAAAGAATTTTGTATCTGTCGATTACATTTTAATGCATCAGAGTTACACACATATACAGATACTGGATATACACAATCATCATGTCTCAAATATACAACAATATAATATAGCAGAAACACTCCATACGTTCTTGCCATCCAGCTCGCCTCCTGAGCTCCAGAACATCCTTACCTGAAAATCTGTAATACCCGGTCTGACCCGAGCATTACATCAAAGTAACACCCGGGTCAGGCTGGAAACCAGTGTGAGTAAACTCATCCAACATGGTGTGACGACCCGGAATTTCTAACAATTTAAATTTGAATAGGTAATTGATTTTAAAATATTTAAAAGTTAATTTTAACTTGAATTCTAGATATCAATATTTACTTGATAATTAAATCATTGAATTATATAGTTTAAATATTGAATTTAATAATTGAAATTGGTAAATTGTTGAATCTGAAATTTCTAAGCCTGTTTAAAATAATTTGAAGGCTTATAAAATTTATAATGATGATACTGAAGATAATAGAATGATGGAATTTTATTTAAAGGAGATATGTTCGGTTTTGAAAATATATCGTTTAAACTGAATTTAAAAATAGCCTTACGACGCACAATCTCGGAATTCGACGAAACCAATTCCATTGGATCTGTAATAGTTAGTTATTATCAGATTTCAATTTTCGGAGCGTTTGAATTTAACATTTTCTCGTACGGGTGAGAAACGCGTCGAAATTAAAACCGATAATTTAATATTTTAAATCGATTTAATAAGCTAACTTCCACATACGATCAAATTAGCCTCCGAAACTCATTCCATTGTGTTCGGAACGCGGGTAAAACCTTATAATCGCCTAGGGGCATTCCTTAAGAGGAGTTTGAAATTTTAGTAGCAATTATCGGGGCATTTTGGAAGCTTTATAATATAATTAAAAAAAATAAAACAAACACTCATACGCAAGTAGCTCTCTCCATTCTTTTTTATTAAAGCCGTGCACTTTGGAAAACGCAGAGAGAAAAAATCTTCTGAACGAATAACAAAAATGGCATCCTCCTTTTTCAAATCGCGTACCTTATGTTCGTTACCCTTTCATTCTTCACGAATTCGAATTCATAAAAAAAGGGATTTTGGAGCTCAGGCCGATTTGGGAAATGGGGGAAAGAATCGACATCACGAGCTCGGCTCGAATTGAGGCCGAGGCAGTGACGCTCGCAATTTCGAAGTCGCTCTTGCCGTAGCGCACTCGATCGGCATTAGGGAGGGTCGCGACCCTTGTGATGGCAGCGGCAGTTCGCGTGGATTCTCGTGGAGGCGGTCAAGTGGAAACTAGGGTTTCTGAAGCGCCGGCTCGCCTGAGCTTGATGATGGGATGTCTCGTTCATCCGTGGTGCTTGGAGCATCTCGCGACTGAGTCGAAGGGTCGAGGTCTTCGATCGATAAAGGTGACGACTCTTTAAGGTATTTTTGAGTTATTTATTTAAGTTTGTTTGTGAATGCATATATTCACAGATTTTAGTAAGCAGAAAGAAGAAAACTTTACAAAAAAAAGTAATATTCTTTTTACAGTAAGTTATTAGGAATTTTGTTTATTTGAATTTAAAATGTAAGTTAAAAACTAGAAATTTATTTTTATTTACTGGAAACTATATAAGGTTGAAACAGGAATTTTAATACATTTTGATTTGAACATTTATATTAAAATAGGATTTTTGGTTTATATAGATTATCTTATAAAAAAATATATAATGTATTTAAGTGATTTATCTTATTAATTAGTTATTAGATTTATTTTAGTCAAATTAAATTGTTAGTTAACCAAGTGGTAATTAATTATTTGATCGATTCAAATATTGATAAACTACCTAATTATTTATACGAGGTCAAAAATCGGGGAAACCAAGGCAATTTTGAGGTAGATTGCAAATGAAAGCAAAGGTGAGTAAATATCACTCTGTTTGATTTTTATTTAGATTTAAATGGTTAAATTTAAATAATTGGTTGAATGATTGAATTGATTGAATGTGTACCGATGATCTGGTGACTTTGGTTTTGGTTGGTTCTCGAGTTAATTATGGTTTGACTCGAAGTATTCGGGTTTTAAATTGTTTTAAACTTAAATCACAAGTAAGAAAATGTTTTCATTTTAAAGTTAATAAGGGCTTAATGATTTGTGATTCATCAAATTAGTAGGGTAACTAAAATGAATGATTAATTAATTCAATTAATTAATGATTTGGGTTAATTAATTTAGTAATTAAGGGTCAGAATTAATTAATTAAAGTTTAAGTTTATTTATTAAGTTTAATTAATTTAGAAAAAATAAATGGGTGGATTGATAGGTAATTACTTAATGTAATTAATAAAATATAATTACCTTGTGAAATTGATCAAGAGATTAACTAAGATAGTTAAATAAAGGAGTAATTAATTTATCTAGTGAAGAAAATAAAAGATAGTTAATTACAGGTTGAGATCAATCGAGAATGATTAATATTATGGTTGAATTAAAGTAATTAATTTAGATTAGAACAAATTAAAAGATAATTGGAAATCATTAATTTATATAATTAACGATGTAGTTAAAGATTGATTAATTAAGATGAATTAATCAATAATAAGTGACTTATGAGAAGTTAATTAATATAAGTAATCAAGGATTAATGTAATTAATTATAGTTAATTAATTTATGAAGTAATTAAGGTTGCTTATTGATTTTGTTCAAAAACAATTAATATTGTGAAATTAATTAAAGTTAATTACTTGAATGTAATTGAAGGGTAATTAATCCAGGGTGATTAATTAAGATGAATAATGAAGGGATGGTTGATTAATTGATTTGAAATTAATTAATGTTAAATGAAAAAATACAAGTGTTTGAGGTTAGTAAAGTCAATCAGGATTAATTAAATTAAATTTGTATGTGATTAAGCTTTGCTTACGGATGATTGAATGGTATTGAATGCTTTGAATGAGTTGATATCTCTAATATGAAATGTTGTGTATTTCATGTGGATAGCTTAGGTTAGATGACATTGGACTCGAAGAAACCGGGGTCGGGTATTAGGAAATACCCGAAACCACTTCGAATTTTTTATAAATTGATATGTGAAATCTATAGGCTGGAATGAAGTGATTTAAAGGAATTCGACTATTTAAATCTAAACTCTGGTACATATAAAATGGATGTGTGGAATAAGTGATGTTTGTAATAAATTGTGACTTTGTAAATTGGTACGAGTTACCCCGGGTTTTATATAAGTTGTATGCTTTGTATTCCATGTTGGATGCATTTACTCATGCTAGTTTCCAGTCTGACCCGGGTGTTACTTTGGTGTAATGCTCTGGTCAGACCGAGTATTACAAATTTTCAGGTAGGGATGTTCAGGAGCTCAGGAGGCGAGCTGGATGGCAGGAACGTATAGAGTATTTCCGCTGTATTATAATATTGTATATCTGAGACATGTTGATTTGTATATGTCCAGTGTTTGAGTATGTGTGTAACTCTGATGTATTAAAATGTAATCGACAGAATATTATTCCTTTGTAGACTGTTATTATTTATTTTTATATTTTATCCACTGCGAATGTGAGATGTTGGTGTTTCTGTTCTTCATCTTCTTCTTCTTCTTCTATCTCTTTCTTCTTTTTCGTAACTATCTGAAATTTTCGGGTACGGAAATTTCGGGTCGTTACGGTTGGTATCAGAGCTGAAAGGTTAAGCGAGAACCTTGGCTCTGGTGGGGATTACTCATTAAATAGAGTCTGTAGTACTCTAGGATGAGTTGAGTATATACATATATGAGCGCGTACAAGTTATTTTCTTATATAAAGGTTTTAAATGATTTTATATAAAAATATATTTTGATATATAAAGCAATATCTCCTTCTAATAAATATTAAGGTGATTGGTTGTTAAATTATTGAAATTAAATTAAGAAGAGTATAATACAACAAAATTGTAATCTTGAGTTAGAATAAAATTAAGAGATAAGAGAAATACAACCAAACTGAAATTAAATAAAGGTAAATTTGAAATGGATTCAAACTGAAATTTAATCTTGAATTTATAGAAGTAAGAATAATATAAAAAGGAATTGGTATCTAGATATGATTACCTTGGGTATTACCATAAATAGTTATTATGTTTAATAATGATATATTTGCTATTAAGTAAGCCATATGAAGTAAATTTATAAGATGAGTATAACTTCTAAATTAAAGTAAGTTTTAAAATTGTGAAGTTTTAAAACCTAAGTCTAGAAACAATCAGTTGTTTCAAAGAGTTAAAGAAAATAACAAATAATATAATTCAGACTATTTTGAATATAGTCTTATTTTAAAACAAGAAGTGTTTGGAAGATTTTTAAGGGATTTGTTTTGAAATTAAAACCAATGGTGGTTTAAAATTTAAAGGTAGCCTGGTGTGTAAATGAAATAAATATGAAATAAACTCTAAGGTTGAGTTTTGAATTTTCCTTGGAATGTGATGTGAAACCCAAAGTGAAGCAAGTTTTAAACTTAAGTGGAAAGGTTATCAATTTGAAGGTTTAAAATTTTGCATGGGAATTGCGATTAATTCAAGCAGAAATTGAAATGATTTGAAATTGAGGCGGATTCAATTTGAAATTAGTCCAAAGTTATTTGAATAATTTGGAACTGTAAATAAAGTTGAATAAGTAAGAATCAAATTGAATTTGATTTGAAGTTGGAAAGAAATTGAGAATTAATTCAACTTGAATTAGGGATAAATCAAGTCCAATGGAAATTGTAGTTATTCAAACTGGAATTGAGTCAATTTTAAATGGAAGTGGAAATTTAAATTGAATTGATGGGGAAGTGAATAGTTTTGACTCTGGACTATTTTCAATTAAACTTATTTTTCCAAGCTATTTAATATATACAACCTATCTTTTTAAAGCCAAATTATTTTATAATTGTTTTACGATTATTTTTGGAAATATTTAATAATTTTTCAACTGTTTTATAAATTAATTACTATTTTTCAACAATTTTACAGATTTATTACTATTTTACAACTATTTTGCAATTATCTAAATTTCTGAAACTATTTAACTATTTTCCGACTATTTTACAATTAGTTAACTATTATACAGCTGTTTTGCAAACTAATAATTATTTTTCAACTATTTATCTATTTTTAAAATTTTCAAGCTATTTTCTAAATATAAACTGGTCGGAGTTCAAACTGTTATTGATTAAATACCCAATTGGGATAAGAATTGAGGTGATAATCCAAAAGGGGAAGTAAGGCAAATGTGAATAAGTAAGGATGAATAGAAAGGAAATTGATTTGGCTAATAATTAATGAAGTTAAAATACGTAGGATGTACGTATAATATTCTATTTGCATAGTGATTTGATCCAGATTCAAGCACAGAATTTCGAGATAGTTTATCGATCCGAATCGGGATTTTTCACTCGATTTTCGACGGCGAACCTGGATATGGATTGTTGATTGGTTTTGGATGTTCTCTATCATAGTTATGGCTATGCAGGGTGTGACGACCCGCCTTTCTCAACCCCAGAAAGACGTTTCATCATTAAGAAAGAAAGGGATAGAAATAGAAAAGAATAGAAAGAAAGAACAACAACATCAGAATCTCACAGCGGAATGGAACAAAATATAATACATCACATAACTATTACATAGTTATACATACATCAGAGTCATACAATATCATAAAACAAGACTGTCATATACATACATGTCCATACATACATCCAAAATACAGCATAGACTAACTACACAGCGGAACCATATATATATATATATATATATATATATATATATATATACACACACACACACACACACATACGTCTAGTCTTCTCCCCAAAATAGCTTCTCCAGAAATCAACACTTCCAAATACCTATCACTTGGCTACTCGTAAAAATTTGAGTACCCAAGAGTTTAGGAAAACACAAAATATAAACTCCGGGTCAGACATGGGTCTAGTATGAGTAAACATGTTAAAATTGCTTAACTTTGAAAATCATTTGAAAATAAAGGTATCACGTAAGACTCCCCACAAATAAATACGGGTAAGTTTTTACCTTACGCTAACCAAAACATTTTATAGGAAATTCTGTGATATTATAATAGTGTCTAGGGTTTTCAAGCAAATAGAAAATAGCCGAAATTGTTACATTCATTAAATTCCAGCTACTAGCCACGAAAGTGGGTAATACAAATCAAAACCGTAGGGTCTCGTAGGGAAAATGGATTTCCAACAATGGCAGGGCTACTGGGGTACCGCCCGTCACGGTACGGGGCCTAGATCACCGTACCGAGGATCACTCCCGACCCCCTACAACACAAGGCCGGAACCATTCCTTACTGAACAGTCCCGAACAAGATAACCCCGCAGTTGTGGCCAACAACTGCCCAAAAAGCCGAAATAAAAAGGGACATATAGACAGGGGAATATCTTGTCCTGCTTGGGCATGACCCACCTAACCTTGCTGCATCTCCCCTGTTTTAGCCATTCCCGGTTGATGAGGCTTGAGGTTACGATTACCTTTATAGAACATTATTCCTAGAATGCTCATCGTCCACCTGACGATGTGTTGAAAGCATTCAATCCATACAAGTTCGTTCCGGGTTCGACGAAGGCATTATCTCGTTACACTCATTTTGGAATTACCCTCAGAGTTAACGACGATAACCCTTGCATTCTGAAACTCCATCTCGATTCACCATCTGATAAGTTACGACCTATCGTTAAATTTGGATCGATGTGGTTTTCGGAGAATCAAGATTGATTCTTCCGATCCTGGTCTCATCGGATCCAAACGCCATTTTAAGGGCCAAGTTGTCTATTTAACTTAACAGTTCAATTAAATATTAAGAATTCACATATCAGATATAACAGATAAATCATATACAGTTATCATAGATATCCATAATATATAACAACATATCACAGAAAAATCATCATCAGATACAAAGTCAATCAACATAATTATCAATTTATACCAAACAATTGGGTTTTACTTAACTAAATTATTTGCTTAAGAATAAACTATTTAATTTGTTTAATTACTGATTTATTAGCTTATTAATGATCAATTAATTAATTAGTTAATCATTAATTATTAATTTATTAGTTATCTAACCTTTAATTAATTATTTAATTAATTAACTTCTATTCATTAACTATTACTCAATTACTCAACTATTTAGTTGATTCTTAATTATTAATTATTAATAACTTACTTATTAAAATGAATTAATTATTTAATTATCACAAATTACTTTAATTATCAATTTAATTAAAGTTTAATATCTTTAATTAATCTCGTATGTTAACTTTCATTCACTAATTAACTTTTTAATGATAAGCTTACAATCTTAAGATTTGAATTGGTTTAACTTATGATTAAATTTTTATTTCAAAATCAACTTAAAGTTATCAATTTAAAATTCAAGTATAAATTTTAATCAACATTCTAACTACTTACTGATAATCTCCTACCTTTATATATTTACTTAAATCAATCTTTAATTAAAACACTAGCTTAACTAATTAACAAATATTTATTGAACTTAGTTACTCACCTGCACAAAATCAGTACATGTCCATTTGAAAGCACCGAGACCAACATCGTTCCTTACTCGAGAAAACTCGAGTTTTCCCGCGTCTCTCTCCCGTATCACTCTCGCATCCCCTTTCTTCTTCTCCCCAGTTTATTCTCATTTTTTTTATAAAGTTGAAAAACAAACTGCTGTAGCTACTTCGTATACGACTCGATAGCAACCAAAAGGACACTCGAAGCAACCTCAAAAATGCCTCGAGCACGCACACCACTCACAGACCCTCGTACTCCACTTCGCCACCGTGCACGTGCACGGTGGCTCACCTTGCCTGCGGTGACTCTCTATAGTCCCCACACACCACAAATGATCCACTCGAGTGAAATCGAAGCCCAAAATTCAATTACAAGCTGAAACGAAAAATTCGACATGTAGCTCAAGCATACGACAACATCAGCGATGGACTAATCACTTGTGCGGCCACTATACATCACCAGAGGCGATGAAAATTCACCAGGACGTCGCTTACACCTCCACCTAACTCCTCCAAAAGTCGCGGCCAACTCGATTAATGTATGATGCCGAAACTCATTTTTTTATAGAGCATCAAATTTAAACACACAAACCCTATTCTTGATTCAAACTCAAAACATATGCTTTTGAAAAATAAATTGACATTTTTCTAGATCAAATAGTTTACAAACCTGCTTCCTGCTGATTTACAGAAGTTATAATTAACTCAATCTCCTTAAATTGACAAAAACCCATTTTTGATTCTTTTTAAAACTGCTATGTTGCTCTTTGCTTAAAAATCAAGATTATTGTGTTAAAAATCATAATTGTGTTTATAAAAACTAAATATGTTATTGGATTTACAAATTTCAACATTTGAATTTTAAACTTTGATTTTCTTTTTAACCTGTAGTTTGAAAATACAGAATTAATAACATGCTGTTAAACTCTAAACATGTTTGCAGGCTTTGTTTCATATAAACAAACTCAAATTAGCTCACTACCAAGTTCAAATGGTTATATAAGTTTTTTAAATTTATTTGCTTTATTTTGTACAAAACTTGAAATACTGATCAACAACAACTATGAAAGCTTCCAGTGCAAACAACATATACAGAACAGTATGTTTAAACTACATGAACACATATCATTAATAAGCAAATATACAAGCTAAAGTTGAAATTAGTTTGTTTACTCACAGATCAATTTGAACAGAAGATGTTGAAGAAAACACTGCAGATGAAGCTTTCCTAAAACCCTTCTTTGTTTCTTTTTCTCTGTTTCTTTTTTTCTTTGTTTGTTTTCAGTTTTTCTTCTTTTTAGTTTAAGTTTTGTTCAGTGTTAATAAATAAACTGAAAGTTATAGGTAGATATATATAGATGCTTGAACACAAACAGGTGATAACTGGCCAGCCACAATGTTTGACCAAACAAGAAATTGGTATTAAATTTTACTGCAAATATGAAATGATATTGATCTCGGCTGCATGTACTTGTTTAAACCAGATGTTAGGCTAGTTAATGCTTATGTTTTTAATTATGATAGCAAGTAATAAATTGTTTACTGACAGTTGCTACTTGTACAAAGATATTTTTTTTATTTACTTTGTGTTGTACAAGATGTTTATCATTATTTCGGCTAGCAAGTTTTACAAGATACAGAATTTAATTTTATTATCTTTGAGTTGAAAACTTGTTTTATTTTGAAGTGGACTTTGTTTTTCTGAGGCAATAAAACTGTACACAACACCTATTCAAAGTTATTGTTAACATAAATGTTTATTTATATTGATAGTTATATTTTATATGAAATTTGTATACTTGTTCATATGATTTTTTTTTAACATTTTTATTAAGGATGTTGTGTTGTACAATTTGAATTTTGAAGTTTGTTGTCTGGCTAAAATACTTGTATTTATATATTTCAAATGATAATTTATATTTGTATATTTATATTTTTAGCTACATCTTAGTTTTATAATTGTGTTTTATACTAGTTTTATATTTTTATACCTATATTGTTTTGCAGTTCCATATTTATGTTAAATATTTCCATGTTTATTTATTTTAAAACTTATCATTTTAAAAACCAAAATTATATTCATATGTATTTTAGCAAATAACAAAAATATAAAGTCTTTGATTTGATTCTATTGAATAAGACAAATTTTGTTTTAAATGGTTTTGAAGTATTCTATTTAAATTTTCAAACCAAAATTTTCTTTTGCAAACATACAACTATTAAATATTCAAGATCTCATCAATTTAAACATTGACAAGCTTATATTTAATTTAAATTAGATTAAATATTTATTAAAATATGCTGTCAAAATTTCCGGGTCGTTACACAGGGAGAATGATAGTTTTTGATCAAGAAACCAGATCTGTGTCCGCACTAGGAAGTCGGGTGGGCGATACTAGTTCGGAAGTGAAATTATGTGATCGAGTGAGCGATCAGATTGGTATGGCGTACGGATGATAAGTGTACATCGTACGGTTTTGAATGAAATTGATATTGAAAAGAGGAATCAAATTTGAATATTTGATTTTGAATAAACAAGGTTATATATCTTTGTTATATAAGATAAATCTCCCCTTGTTGTATCTCTTGACGGAAGAAAAGGGTTTTTGAAAGTGTTTGAAACATAAAAAAGGTTTTATACAAGTTTGAAATGATCCAAAGTTTTTAAAAATTATATACATACATATATATATATATATATATATAAAGGATCTTATGAGGATTTTGGAAAAAGGTTTTAGGAACCTTTGGATTTGGAAAGGCTTTTGATTTTTGGAAAAAATCAATATTGAATTTGGAAAGCCTAGTTTGAGAATTATCAATTTTGGGATAATCGATTTTGTGTAACGGGGCTTTGTATGGGATCATACTAGGCGTATGACTTGAAAGATACAATATGTGTATAGTATAAAGTGTTTTGATGATGGCTTTGGGGGAAAAGGCGCTCCCTTGAAATGAACTTTTCAGGAGTGCCACCGGGTGGTGCTGCCTTGCGCCCCAAGATAGGGTTCTAAAGTTGATCCTTTGAAGAGTCCGGACAAAACTAGTTCCTGAGGATTATGAGTAGTGTGTACCATAGTGAAAGTCGTGTGTGTCGCTGAGATCCAACGGTCTACGTTTGATTTTTATCGGTAGACTACGACCTATTGTAACATAGCGAAAGTTGTGCATGCTGCTGAGAGCCAACGGTCTGCGTTTGATTTTATATATGTAGGTTGCGACCTATTAGGAAGTCGGGTGGACGATACTAGTTCGGAAGTGAAATTGTGTGATCGAGTGAGCGATCAGATTAGTATGGCATACGGATGATGTGTACATCATACGAGCTTAAATGAAATTGATATTGAAAGGTTGTGAATAAGATATGTGAAATGATTTCTTTTGATATAAAAATATATGTTGTGAAATTTACAACTGGATAAAGGTGAAAATTGAATATTCTTCATGATAATAAGTAAGATGGAAACAACTTTATAAAAAAAGGCTAATCAAATTTGAATATTTGATTTTGAATAACAAAGTTATATATCTTTGTTATACAAGATAAATCTTCCCTTGTTGAATCTATTGCCAGAAGAAAAGGATTTTGAATGTGTTTGAAGTATAAAGGAGTTTTATACAAGTTTGAAATGATCCAAAGTTTTAAAAAAAATTATATATCTGAATATATATATATATATATATAAATATATAAAAGGATCTTATGAGGATTTTGGAAAGGTTTTGGGAACCTTTGGATTTGGAAAGGCTTTTGATTTGTGGGTAAAATCAATATTGAAATTTGGAAAGCCTAGTTTGAGAATTATTGATTTTGGGATAGTCGATTTTGTGTAAAGGAGCTTTGTATGAGATCATACTAGGTGTATGATTTGAAAGATATTATATGTGTATAGTATAAAATGTTTTGATGATGGCTCTGGGGAAAAAGGCACTCTCTTGAAATGAACTTCTCAGGAGTGCCACCGGGTGGTGCTGCCTTGAGCCCCAAAGGGGGTTCTAAAGTAGATCCTATGAGGAGTCCGGACAAAACTAGTTCCTGAGGATTATGAGTAGTGTGTACCATAGAGAAAGTCGTGTGTGCCGCAGAGAGCCAACAGTCTATGTTTGATTTTATATCGGTAGACTGCGACCTATGGTAACATAGCGAAAGTCATGTGTGCTGCAGAGAGCCCGTTTGATTTTATATTGGTAGACTACGACCTATGGTAACATAGCAAAAGTCGTGTGTGCTGCTGAGAGCCAACAATCTATGTTTGATTTTATATCGGTAGACTACGACCTATGTAGGAGTGGAGAAGTTTCATTTTGATAGCGAAAATCGAGGGGCGCTGATGCCTACAGTTACATGGACTTTTGCTGCGATGGCAACGTAACCCTGGAATGTAACTGTGATCGGTTGTGGGTTCCATGGCATAATCGAGGTGTGCGGGGTGCCTACGGTTACATGGACTTTTGTTGCGAAGGCAACGTAACCCAGGATGTAACTGCGACCATGGATGAGAGTGATGATTTTCAGAGCATTCTCACCAATGATATTTCCTCTATTTTCAAAAACTGTTTTCTATATTTTCAATAAAATTATTTTCCAAGTATTTTCACTGATGTCGAAAACGGGTTTACCAAGTACTTATAGGTTTTCAGTCCTACGCCTGATCAACGTATGATTGAATTTTTGTGAGAACAAGGATGGACTGGTTGAGACATCGAGTTATAAGAAGTATTTTTATAAAGAGCTATTTTAATCGTATTATGTGAATTTAAAAGCATTTCTAAAATTTTAAAATATAAGTGTTAGAATTTTGGAAAATCAAGGGAAATCCAAACTGGAATTATAAATAATATTTGACTCGGGGAAATTTAATGAAGTGATTTTTTGTAATTAAAATCGAATATTGTTTAAATAAATTTGGAAGTAAGCTAATTAGCTAAATAAATTATTTGATAGAGTATACTAATAAAATTTAACTCGGGTAAATATATGGATTGTAAGTTAATAATGGAGTTGGAAATGAATTCAAATTGTAAATAAAATTCGACTTGGATTTGATAATGAATTAAATAAGTGGAGATGTTGTAAACATAAAAATAAAACAGAGTTGAATCGAAATAGTGGTGATTTGAATTATGAATAAAATTCGAGTGTAATATGATTAATATCTAATGAAATTTGCAAGTAAATTAGATATAATGGAAGTGTTGTCGAATGAAATGAAAATGAATTATAATAGAAATGGTTTGAGTTGCAAACAAAACCCAGGTAAGCAAAAAAAATTGAGAATGGCTTTGTATTAATAAAATAAATTCAAAAATGAATTAAGTAGATGAATTAAAAATTTAAAATGGCATGAATAAATTGGTTAATTGAATTAAATAAGAAATGGATGAAGTCTGATTGAATAAAAACTAAATCAAAGTTTTAACTGGAATTGGGTTATCAGAATGAACTTAAGTTATAAGGCGTATTAAATTGAAGTAAAATTACTTAAGTCAATAAAAGCTTGGTTTCGAAAAGAATGGAAGACCATTAAATAAAGTTTGGGTTAAACTTATATGGGAAATGGATATTAAAAAGCATCGAATGTGACAAGCTCAATGAAATAGTTTTAAAATGAATCCAATGCAGAAATAAAATGAAACGCAAATGTATGGTTGGTGAATAAAATAGAAATGAAAGTAAATTAAATATAAAATGAGTTGAATTGAAGTAGTTGTAAACTAAGTGGATACTCTATTAAGCGAATATCATTGAATTTACATAAAAATAGTTGTCGTTTGGCGTAAAACAAAAGTAATTAAAATTCTATAAATTTATAGAAGCAAATAAAAATTGATTTTTGAATCATTTGAAGCGAATATGAGCTTGTTTGGATTAAAAATAAATTGAATGTAAGAAATTGAGTTGAAAACCATTAAAATTGAAGGAAATGGTATATAAATTGGTTGAAAGCAATTGAATTAGTTTTGAAAACATGTAAATTGCTCGTGGAAGTTATTTTGAATGCATTTCTTTTAGAATTGAAGTGTCATAGTTGTTTAAGTAAGATAAATGTTCTAAATTTCATATATATAGTACTTATATATTTAAATTGAGTAAGTACTGGTACCTGAAGGCCGTTTGGCTGGATTTGGATGCGATAAATGCTAAAATAATAAGCCGCATGCTTAAAATGCTAAATAAAGGTACGCCTACGCAATAAAAATAGGAAATATGAACTGTTTTTACTTTTTCCGACCATGTGGGCCGATGTATATATATTTATATCTCTTGTCAAATTGCAAAAACTTCCCCATACAAAGGGGACTCTGCCAAAAAAATTCAGAAATTTTGGGAGAGAAATTTTTTGTAAAATTTTGGAAAATTTTCTGTTAGCAACAAAACGATCTCAAAGTTGAAACCGAAATAAATTAATGAATGAAACTAATTTAAAATAATGATATGAATCAGTTATAAATGGAAGATAAAATTCAATATTCAGAATTGAAGATAAATTGAATTCATATGGGAATGGGAAAACTGAGTTGAATAGAAGTAGATGTGAAAACTTCTGTAAGGAAATATATAAATGATTTTAAAAGTTACGATTGGATACTATTGCTAAGTAGGATATGCAGGTATTATAAAGGGAAAAGAAAATTGGATTTGATTTCGAGAGATAATTTGAATTGCCTGACAAAAAGGTATGTATTTAAATTTCTGTATGAAATTGGATTGGGTTTTGATCTAGCCACTTGGCTTTTGTTTTCTTTTGGAATTTGGGAGCCCGTAGAGGCATTTTGTAGTTGTACCGAGCTAGCCGTGCAAAGGAGACGCTGGCAAAAAATTTCGGAAATTTAGGGAGTTAGAAAAATTTTGAGAAAATTTTGATAATTTAAAATTTGGTTTTAAATTGAAATTTGAATGTTTGAGAAAAGTGGTATTGTTTGGAAACTGTGGGAGAGTATGGGAAGTTAGTAAGAATAATAAGGGGTCTTTTATAAAAAGATAGTTGGTAGGATGTTGAATTGTGGGTTTTGGGGAAAGGTAAACGGGTATTGGCCATTCTTTCTAACTAGTAATTTCGGGGACGAAATTCTTTTAAGGGGGAGGAATGTGACGACCCGGAATTTCTAACAATTTAAATTTGAATAGGTAATTGATTTTAAAATATTTAAAACTTAATTTTAACTTGAATTCCAAATACCAATATTTACTTGATAATTAAATCATTGACTTATATAGCTTAAATATTGAATTTAATAATTGAAATTGGGTAGATTGTTGAATCTGAAATTTCTAAGCCTGTTTAAAATAATTTGAAGGCTTATAAAATTTATAATGATGATACCGAAGATAATAGAATGGTTGGAATTTAATTTAAAGGCGATATGTTCAGTTTTGAAAATATATCGTTTAGATTGAATTTAAAAATAGCCTTCCAAGGCACAGTTTCAGAATTCGACGAAACCAGTTCCATTGGATCCGTAATAGTTAGTTATTATCGGATTTCAATTTTCGTAGCGTTTGGATTTACCATTTGCTCGTACGGGTGAGAAACGCGTCGAAATTAAAACTGATAATTTAATATTTTAAATCGATTTAATAAGCTAACTTCCACAAACGATCAAATTAGCCTCCGAAACTCGTTCCATTGTGTTCGGAACGCGGGTAAAACCTTATAATCGCCTAGCGGCATTCCTTAAGAGGAGTTCGAAATTTTAGTAGCAATTATCGAGGCATTTTGGAAGCTTTATAATATAATAAAAAAATTAAAACAAACACTCGTACGCAAGAAGCTATCTCCTTTCTTTTTTATTAAAGTCGAGCGCTTTGGATAACGCAGAGAAAAAAATCTTCTGAACGAATAACGAAAATGGCTTCCTCCTTTTTCAAATCGCGTACCTTATCTTCGTTACCCTGTTATTCTTCACGAATTCGAATTCATAAAAAAAAGAGGGATTTTGGAGCTCGGGCCGATTTGGGAAATGGGAGAAAGGATCGACATCGCGAGGTCGGCTCGAACTCGAGCTCAAGGCAGTGACGCTCGCAATTTCGTAGTCGCTCTTGCCGAAGCTTACTCGATCGGCATTTGGGAGGGTCGCGAACCTTGCGATGGCAGCGGCAGTTCGCATGCAGTCTCGAATAATTTTGCTTTTCGATAGCTTGAGATGATTAAATGGTGACTTCACATAACTAATGTAACGACCCAGAATTTCTGTCAATTATAATTTGTATATTTAATTGATTTTAAATATTAATGAGTGAAATTTATAAGTCGAATAATTTTATTACGAATAATTGGATTTAATTGGATAATTAAATCGATAATTTAATAGTTGAAATTATAGAAAGAATTGAAAATTGGGTTAAATATGATTGAAAATGATTTGTAAAATTTTATTATATCATATTGGAGTTAGAATGATGTTATAGAACTTTTAAAATCAAAGTAAAAGTTAATTTGTGAAAATTGAATATTTTAATATTTAATTGACAAGTTAAAATAGTCATTTTTCAAACAGTCTCGGATTTTGACGAAACCAGTTTCATCGGATCTGTAATGTCATATTATTGTAAGGTTTCAAATTTCGTGTCAATCGGATTTACCGTTTGTCCGGGGCAAGCTAAAATTTGGTTAACCGATTTAATTTAAAATCGATCGTTTATTGTCATAATTCGCACAGATGATTGAATTAGCCTCCGAAACCTATTCTATTGTGTCTGGAACACGGGTTAAACCCTAGAAACGCCGGTCACCGCGCGAGATTCGGAGTTCGGAAAATTGAGTGAATAGTGATTTTCGGTAGATTTTCTATAAAACGACTTCACTCTCTTCATTTGCAAACCCTCCCCATTCTAAAGCTTCAGCCGACCCTAGTATCAATGGCCACAAAAATTCGAAACTTCTTCCGTTAATCTCTTCCAATCCGTGAATAATTAGAGAAAACTTCCAACACGAAAGTCGAAGAGCTCGATGAGAGCTTCAAATCCATACGGAGAAGATGAGTTTTGGAGCAATGAAGTGGAAGAAAATGCCCCGTGTTTGTGCTTGTTTTTGCACAGTTTTCGAGGCCATAGGGGAGGCCGAGCTCGACATGGTGGCGGCCGAAGGTAGCTCTCGAGTGGGGCTTCGAAACCCATGTCTTTGATCGTCTTCCAAACGTCGTATGGTGGAGCAATGGTCGGTCAAAGATTGGAAGGAATAGGTTCATCTTTACGTAAATGACCTGGAGATGGAACAAACACGTGAAGGGAGGGGGGAGATAGCGTGGTGCGGCCCAGATCTGGGGGCTTTGAAATCAATGGCTGTGATTGAAATTAGGTTATAAAATATAAAAGGAATTGTAAATTGATTTATCATTTAAATTGTACGATGTTTAAAATGTGATAACTTTTTCATACGAGGTCAAAAACGCACGAAAAGAATTGCGTTGGCTTCGTTTTGACGAGCAATACACAATGGAGCTTGTTTGGAGTCGTTTGGAGCCAGTGAAAATTTGGGTAAAATTAAACGTCCGTTTAATTTTATTCGAAATAAAAAGCTGAAACTGGGTTGAAATCAAGGTGAGAACTTCTCACTCAATCGAATTGTTTCGGTTTAAATTTTAAATAGTTATATTTAAAATTGTTGATTGTATGCCTGGATGATAAATTGTTATCTATTGATTGTTAAAATAGACATTATACGCCATTAGTAAGCGGAGGTTATTTATTAAAAACATATACCGCGAATATTTCACCGTATAGTGAAATTGGTATTATTTATGTACTTGGAGTTGACTTCCCGCATTATATAGCGGATGAGTCCCTATTGCGCCGTATAATAGCCGCTAATAATTTATAAATCCCATATACCGCGATAATTCCGTACTGGAACGGAATTGGTATTGTGCTAATGTTTGTGAATGTAGGGAAACAGGTTGGAGGGATCCAACTGGATTCCTCACAAGTATTTATTTAATTACAGATATTTTGATATATATTTATTATCATATCGATATATGATGTTTGGATGTCGTGTTTGACTATTTCGTGTGTTGCATCATCAGACCCATTTTTGGAGTTTTAAAAATGTTAAAATAATGATTTTGATTTTTAAGGGATTTTTAAAGTGATTTTTGAAATTATACGTTTATTAAATTTTCGAATTGATTCATTTTAAATAATTAAAACGTTATAAATTTTTATGTTATAAAAATTAGGATTTTTATGAAATATAACCAAAGCATGATTTTTGAAATAAGTAGTTGATAAATTTATAAAATGGTTTAAATTGGGATTTTTTGAATTATTATAAACGATTTATATAAAAGATTCATAAAATTTGATATTTTATAAGTTAAAGATGTTTGAATTATAAAACGAGCTTTTATAAATGTTAAAATAAAGTTGTACCTAGTTTTATAAGTAAATAAGAATTTTACATTTATAAATTAATGATGATATAAAAGAATGGATTTGTGAATAAATGGATTATAAGTAATTTACTTATAAATTAGATTTTGGGTATAAAATTGAGTTATAAATAGAATTGGTGAATCAAGGAGATTTATAAATCGAAGCCTTTATAAATAGAAATGAAATTTATAAACATTGTTTATAATTCAGAAATCAATTGAATTTGATAAATTAAACGTAGAAGTTTATTAAAGGTGATATATTCACGATTTTGGATAGCAAATTATCCTTTATATAATATGGGTAAAAAAAAGAGGTTGGTTGGGGAGTATATCCACGATTTTGAACAGTGGATAATCCTTTGAATAAGATGTGTAGAAACGTTAAATTTGGTTAACGTAGTATATTCACGATTTTGGACAGTGAATAGTATATTAAAGAAATGTTTTAGGGAAGTGATGTTTTAAATAGAATTTAAAAGGATTTAAAGATGTTTTAAAATGTATTATGAATTGAAACCATAGATTTCAATATTCATTGTTGAAATAAACGTTTTCGAGAAATAGAAGGAAATGGTGGACTATAACACTGTTGTTATAGTAAATGATTTCCGAAAGGAAATGTTTTATATAGTATTGGGATTTATATATCTATCTTAATTTCGAATCCCTATATTTGTGATTTTGGGTCGTCGTAACGATGTTTTACGCAACATTCGTTTTGGCCCAAATAAATATGTTTAAGAGAATGATTTCTTAAAGAATGAAATATATACTTAACGTAGATTTAAGTATATTGAGTAT
Organism: Allium cepa; assembly: GCA_030765085.1. Classification (NCBI taxonomy): domain Eukaryota; kingdom Viridiplantae; phylum Streptophyta; class Magnoliopsida; order Asparagales; family Amaryllidaceae; genus Allium; species Allium cepa. The sequence continues at coordinate 392,170,714 of CM060935.1, forward strand.
TTTCCAAGTGTTGAAAATAAATGGATTTGTGAATTACTTAGTATTAAATAAGTATGGAAATGTTTTCCAATATGAAGTGAATGTTTTGAGATTTTATCTTTTAAAGATAAATTAAAAATGAATATTAGAAATCGATTTGAAAATCGTATATTCATAGATATTTTGGGATTGTAAATTACTATGGAATTTACAAAAGAAAGGGGAATTTGTTTAAAAATAAACGTTAATTTATTTTTGAAGTGTGAGAATAAATTTACGGATTTGGAACGTAAATATGAAGTAAATCGGTAACAATTTATTTAATTGGTTTAAAATGACCCATTTTGAAATTAAAGTGTTTCCGTTTAAGGAAATTAATTTGAATTTTTTTTTCAAATGGTTGAAGTGTGGAAATTGTATATCTAGTAAAGATATTTAGGAAAAATAAATAATTTGGAAAATTATTTGGAATCTGGTGATGTTGTGCATGCCTATTGATAGTTAAATAACCGACTATCAATATTTAGCTTTAAATAGGTATTTGTTGTGGTTTGCTTGAATTTGAATGCCACACTTATTTTTAAAATAAGCGCTCACTATTCGGGTTAGCCGGAAAAGGACCTTGGGGTCGTATAACCCATTTCGAATATGTGATACGTCGTTATGGATTGCATTTGATGACCGGTGTTGAAGACTGGATATTTGTGAAAACGGAAGGATTACCGTCGAATATTTCTGCATCGGCTGATCCCCGATATAGAAATTTATTACCCTTTGTGATGGGAAGTCCGGTCATGATTAGTGAATATCCGGATTGCAAGGACTTCTTTGTAAGTGCCTTCGGTTCCGTTCGATCCCAAAACGGACTTGTATGGATGTGTGTCTGACGTTACAGTTTGAGATGTAAAGCTGGTTTCTATCAAATATATTTCCGTTGGTGGCGGAGAATTTATTCTCTTATATTAACACCCTTAGAGGTTATGTAGTTGATGGTTACTAGTGATACATTCCCAAATTGGTAATGTGGCATACGAAGTGTTGTTGAGCATTTGATGATCAAAGCACAGCTTTTGTATAAAGTGTGGCTTTGTGAACGAGACTTCGTCGGACCTCACACCCCGGAAATGGTCAAAACAGGAAGGATGCGGCAAGGTTTTTAGGGCGTAGCACCCCTTTAGTGTATGTCATTCCTTCTGGATAGAGGGGGTATCATGGTATGGAGCCCAGATACTTAACCTATGTTGTTGCTGCAAATTTATTGCTTTGTGGTTGTTGGAAATCGAGGATCCTCGGATATATATCGGTTACGATCGGGGAATGACATATTCGTGTCAGTAGTTACCCAGTTAGGGGTAACCCGGCCTTGTGTTGGAAGAGATCAGGTTAGGTTCTCGGGGCGTCTTTCCAGAGGCGTTTTCATGTGGCAATGGGAAGTTCCTTGGCCTGACCATTTGTTGGAAATCCAAAGAAGCAATACGAACCTTGTACGGTTTTAGTTGTAGAACCTGCCATCTAATATGGTAGCTATAGTAGGCATAACATAATGGTACTTATGCTGGCTAAGATTTATATCTTTACTTCCGAAATGATTTTTCCTACACTATGCACTAATAATAATATCAAAAATGATTTGATTTTACGTAGTAAGCATCTTTGACTATCATAAGGAGAAATCTCCCCCAATTCTGCGTTTGCATTGTGTGTGTGCCGGGAGGCCTTATGGTAGTTACATTTTCTAAAAAGCATTGCGAATCTATTTTAAAATTATCCTGTACTTTGTTTTAAAAATAAACTGTTTTAGTTCTCACACCAGTCTCATGACTGACTCGGAGTTTATTGTTTTCCTTCCTAAACTCTGGGTGCCCACCAATTTCTACACGGGCAGTCTAGAGTTAGGTTATCAGGATATTCTGGAATTCAGGAGTTGCAGGAGGCAAGCTGGATGGCATGGCGTATTCACTAGGATATAGTATTTCTTTTCCGTTGTTTGTTGTTGGTTGTTGTTGTACACTCTGATGATGTAATGTAATATGATGTAATGTAATAACTGATATAGTTCTTTGTTTAAAGATTATTCATTTATCTATTATATGTTGTTCTGCTACGATTGTGAGATTCTGATATTGTTCTGTTGTTTCTTTCTGTTCTGCTCTACCCTTCTCACTTTCCTTCTACCTCTTTCTTTTTCTTAAACCCTAAAGGTTCGGTTTTCCGGCCTTCGATTGCTCGACAGCTGACACAGTGGACGTATTGATGTCGGTTTTCGTAAGTTGAAGAACCGGTTCCTCACATTTGGTATCAGAGCATATGGTTAAGCGACAACCCTGCTCTGCTGGGTGTTAATAATTAGAGATAGAGTCGGTAGTACTCTAGAATGAGTTGAGTGTAATAATAGATATGAGAGTGTATTTGTTAGTGAATATAAAATTGGTTTTATATTGTGATGAATGGTTTATTGAGTGGTATATGGATTCTGGTCGGTATCGTCGGAACAACTTTATCGATAGGGATCTCTAAACACTTGTGCAGAACAATTTGACCCGATATTGTTTTAAAATAGGGTAAATGAAATAATTTTACCTTGATTATATTTTATATACAAAGGAATAATTTTTCAGAATTATTAAAGTGTATATGAATTAATTGTTTGGTTGTTGAATAAGTGAAATAAAAACAATAGCCGTAAAAGAATGAATTGTATAAGCAAATGAATTATAAGTATGAAGTTATAATTAAAATGATTTACACTTGTGAAATAATCTTATATACAAGAAGTGAAATTACATAAGTAAAAGATTTATAAATGTGATTTATAATCTGAAAATAAAATTCCAGAGAAGTGTTTTGAAAGGATTTGATATTTTGGAAAATTATTTTGGAGAAATTAAAGCTCTAAACTCTTTTCGGTCGCTGGAAAATAATTCCGATGATGATCGCGACATCATTGGTGTTTATTTTCGGGTTTCCAAAAGGGGAATTGCTGCTAGATTATTTTGAATAAAAGTTGATTGGAAAATTTGGATTTGGTTTTAGAAATTCAAAAGATAATTTGAATTGATTTCAAAAATGGTTTTGAAAGGTTGAAAAGACTCTGGAATCCTATTTAAAATATTTAGGGGAATGATAAATGAGTTAATAACTTATACAATTTGAATTTTGATAGAATAAATTTAACTTAAAGGATGGAGTTAAATTAAAGGAAGTATAAATGAATCAATAAAAATCCAAGTGGTAATTGTTGAATATAAGTTGTATAACTTATGAAATGAGAAAATGAAAGTGAAACAAATTGTTAAAAATGGTTAAACAATTTTGTTAAGCAAAATAAATTTGAATTTGAATAAGTAATGAAATTTGACTTTGGTAAAAGTTAAATAGAATTTACTTCAGAATTGGAATCTTAATTGAATTTATAGGTAGAAATTTAAGTTAAATTAAACAAATGATGTTTAATGGAATATAACTTAAGTGATGTTGAATGGAGTTGATTTTGGTATGAAAGTAAGATGATAAAGTGAATTAATGAAATGAAGTCATTAATGGATATGAACTTAGAGTTATATAAATGAAATTCAACTTTATTTGTTAAATGAATTAGCAATTGAATTAATGAATGGATTGAATGTTAATCAATAGAATGTAAATGAATTGATATGGAATAATAAATATAAGTGTTAATTCATTAAAAGATAATGTTATTGGAAGTTGAATAATTGAATGGAAGTCAATTTAATGTTAAACCAATTGGAATTAAATGTGTTAAACCAAATTGAATGTAAATTAAATAATTTGGTTATGTTGAATATACATTAGTTGTTACTTGATTGTTCATTGATTGTGTGTAAATTCATTAACTATTAATGAAGTTGAATTGATAAAATTGGAAGCTAAGTAATTGAATTCAAATTGGAAGTGAACTAATGTAAATGTAAATTAGTGAATGTTAACTAATTGAATTGAGAATGAATGTTAGTAAAATTCAACATTAATGAATCAAATGTGATTTAAATTGAAACAAACCAATTCAATGAATATAAATGAGGGGTGAATTTATATTGATTTGGTGGTTGCATTTGTTGTTTTGTTGCATTTGCTATGTTGGCATATATAGTTGATGGTATATGTTGTATATTGATACTATTTTCATATGTGCATGATTCTCATTGTTTGTTGAGTGTTTAGTAAGTGCGGATTGCGCTTGCTTCGCATATGGAGCTCGCTTTCGCGCTATATTAGCCGTATATGCTCGCTAATAATATATAAGGTACATATCTCGGATTAAATATCATACTTTTACACTTTTTTCCCTGCGGGATGCCTCATCACTTGATGAGATGTATATTTGTGATATATATACTGTCATTTTTTTCGGATCGAGCCGCGCAAAGGAGACTCTGGCAAATTTTTCCGAAAATTTAAGGCGTTAGAATATTTTTGAGAAAATTGGTAATTTTTGAAAACTATAACTTTGATTTTTAGTTGAAAGTTAAATGATATTGGTTGGTTTTGAAAAGATAACTAAATATGATTTGAAAACTTAGTGAAGATATTGTAAGAAGTTTAACTATGGTTTTGGAAAGTTAATGGATTCTGTAACTTTTCTTACTTGGTAATTTCGAGGACGAAATTCTTTTAAAGGGGGAAGTTTGTAACGACCCAGATTTTCTGTCAACTAAAATTTGTATATTCAATTGATTTTAAATATTAATGAGTGAAATTTATAAGTCGAATAATTTTATTTCGAATCATTGGATTTAATTGGATAATTAAATCAATAATTTAATAGTTGAAATTACAGAAAGAATTGAAAATTGGGTTAAATATGATTGAAAATGATTTGTAGAATTTTATTATATCATATTGGAGTTAGAATGATGTTATAGAACTTTTAAAATCAAATTAAAAGTTAATTTATGAAAATTGAATATTTTAATATTTAATTGACAAGCTAAAATAGTCATTTTTCAAATAGTCTCGAATTTCGATGAAACCAGTTTGGATCCGTAATGTCATATTATTGTAAGATTTCGAATTCCGTGTCAATCGGATTTACAGTTTGTCCGGGGCAAGCTAAAACACACAGAAATTTGGTTAACCGATTTAATTTAAAATCGATCGTTTATTGTCGTAACTCACACAGATGATCGAATTAGCCTCCGAAAACTATTCCATTGTGTCCAAAACGCGGGTTAAAGCCTAGAAACGCCGGTTACCGTGCGAGATTCGGAGTTCGGAAAATTGAGTGAATAGTGATTTTCGGTAGATTTTCTATAAAAGGACTTCACTCTTTTCATTTGCAAACCCTCCCCCTTTTAAAGCTTCAGCCGGCCCTAATTTCAATGGCCACAAAAATTCGAAACTTCTTCTCTTAATCTCTTCCAATCCGTGAATAATTAGAGAAAACTTCCAACATGAAAGTCGAAGAGCTCGATGAGAGATTCAAATACATACGGAGATGATGAGTTTTGGAGCAACGAAGTGGAAGAAAATGCCCCGTGTTTGTGCTCGTTTTTGCACAGTTTTCGAGGCCATAGGGGAGGCCGAGCTCGACATGGTGGCGGCCGAAGGTAGCTCTCGAGTGGGGCTTCGAAACCTATGTCTTTGATCGTCTTCGAAACGTCGTATGGTGGAGCAATGGTCGGTCAAAGATTGGAAGGAACGGGTTCATCTTCACGTAAATGACCTGGAGATGGAACAATCACGTGAAGGGAGGGGGGAGATAGCGTGGTGCGTCCCAGATCTGGGGGCTTTGAAATCAATGGCTGCGATTGAAATTAGGTTATAAAATATAAAAGGAATTGTAAATTGATTTATAATTTAAATAGTACGATGTTTAAAATGTGATAACTTTTTCATACGAGGTCGAAAACACATGAAACGAATTGCGTTGGTTTCGTTTTGATGAGCACTACGCAATGGAGCTTATTTGGAGTCGTTTGGAGCTAGTGAAAATTTGGGTAAAATTAAACGTCCGTTTAATTTTATTCGAAATAAAACGCTGAAACTGGATTGAAATCAAGGTGAGAACTTCTCACTCAATCGAATTGTTTCGATTTAAATTTTAAATAGTTATATTTAAAATTGTTGATTGTATGCCTGGATGATAAATTATTATCTATTGATTGTTAAAATAGACATTATACGCCGTTAGTAAGCGGAGGTTATTTATTAAAAACATATACTGCGAATATTTCACCGTATAGTGAAATTGGTATTATTTATGTACTTGGAGTTGATTTCCTGCATTATATAGCGGATAAGACCCTACTGCGCCGTATAATAGCGGATAATAATTTATAAATCCCATATACCGCGATAATTCCGTAATGGAACGGAATTGGTATTGTGCTAATGTTTGTGGATGCAGGGAAACAGGTTGGAGGGATCCAACGGGATTCCTCACAAGTATTTATTTAATTACAGATATTGTGATACTTGTTGATTATCATATCGTTATATGATGTTTGGATGTTGTGTTTGACTATTTGGTGTGTTGCATCATCAGACCCATTTTTGGAGTTTTAAAAATGTTAAAATAACGATTTTGATTTTTAAGGGATTTTTAAAGTGATTTTTGAAATTATACGTTTATTAAATTTTCGAATTGATTCATTTTAAATAATTAAAACGTTATAAATTTTTATGTTATAAAAATTAGGATTTTTGTGAAATATAACCAAAGCATGATTTTTGAAATAAATAGTTGATAAATTTATAAAATGGTTTAAATTGGGATTTTTGAATTATTATAAACGGTTTATATAAAAGATTTATACAATTTGATATTTTATAAGTTAAAGATGTTTGAATTATAAAACGAGCTTTTATAAGTGTTAAAATAAAGTTGTACCTAGTTTTATAAGTAAATAAGAATTTTAGATTTATAAATTAATGATGATATAAAAGAATGGATTTGTGAATAAATGGATTATAAGTAATTTACTTATAAATTAGATTTTGGGTATAAAATTGTGTTATAAATAAAATTGGTGAATAAAGGAGATTTATAAATCGAAGCCTTTACAAATAGAAATGAAATTTATAAACATTGTTTATAATTCAGAAATCAATTGAATTTGATAAATTAAACGTAGAAGTTTATTAAAGGTGATATATTCACGATTTTGGATAGCGAATTATCCTTTATATAATATGGGTAAAAATAAAGAGGTTGGTTGGGGAGTATATATATCCACGATTTTGGACAGTGGATAATCCTTTGAATAAGATGTGTAGAAACGTTAAATTTGGTTAACGTAGTATATTCACGATTTTGGACAGTGAATAGTATATTAAAGAAATGTTTTGGGGAAGTGATGTTTTAAATAGAATTTAAAAGGATTTAAAGATGTTTTAAAATGTATTATGAATCGAAACCATAGATTTCAATATTCATTGTTGAAATAAACGTTATCGAGAAATAGAAGGAAATGGTGGACTATAACACTGTTGTTATAGTAAATGATTTCCGAAAGGAAATGTTTTATATAGTATTGGGATTTATATATCTATCTTAATTTCGAATACCTATATTAGTGATTTTGGGTCGTCGTAACGATGTTTTACGCAACATTCGTTTTGGCCCAAATAAATGTGTTTAAGAGAATGATTTCTTAAAGAATGAAATATATACTTAACATCGATTTAAGTATATTGAGTATTTTCCAAGTGTTGAAAATAAATGGATTTGTGAATTACCTAGTATTAAATAAGTATGGAAATGTTTTCCAATATGAAGTGAATGTTTTGAGATTTTATCTTTTAAAGATAAATTAAAAATGAATATTAGAAATCGAGTTGAAAATCGTATATTCATAGATATTTTGGGATTGTAAATTCACTATGGAATTTACAAAAGAAAGGGGAATTTGTTTAAAAATAAACGTTGATTTATTTTTGAAGTGTGAGAATAAATTTACGGATTTGGAACGTAAATACAAAGTAAATCGGTAAGGATTTATTTAATTGGTTTAAAATGACCCATTTTGAAATGAAACTGTTTCCGTTTAATGAAATTGATTTGAAATTTGTTTTCAATTGGTTGAAGTGTGGAAATTGTATATCTAGTAAAGATATTTTGGGAAAAATAAATAATTTGGAAAATTATTTGGAATCTGGTGATGTTGTGCATGCCTATTGATAGTTAAACAACCGGCTATCAATATTTACCTTTAAATAGGAATTTGTTGTGATTTGCTTGAATTTGAATGCCACGCTTATTTTAAAATAAGCGCTCACTATTCGGGTTAGCCGAGAAAGGACCTTGGGGTCGTATAACCCATTCCGAATATGTGATACGTCGTTATGGATTGCATTTGATGACCGGTGTTGAAGACCGGATATTTGTGAAAACGGAAGGATTACCGTCGAATATTTCTGCATCGGCTGATCCCCGATATAGAAATTTATTACCCTTTGTGATGGGAAGTCCGGTCGTGATTAGTGAATATCCGGATTGCAAGGACTTCTTTGTAAGTGTCTTCGGTTCCGTTCGATCCCGGAACGGACTTGTATGGATGTGTGTCTGACGTTACAGTTTGAGATGTAAAGCTGGTTTCTATCAAATATATTTCCGTTGGTGGCGGATAATTTATTCTCTTAGCTTAACACCCTTAGAGGTTATGTAGTTGATGGTTACTAATGATACTTTCCCAAATTGGTAATGTGGCATACGAAGTGCTGTTGAGCATTTGATGATCAAAGCACAGCTTTTGTATAAAGCGTGGCTTTGTGGACGAGACTTCGTCGGACCTCACACCCCGGAAATCGAGGATTTGCTGCAAATTTATTGCTTTGTGGTTGTTGGAAATCGAGGATCCTCGGATATAGATCGGTTACGATCGGGGAATGACATATTCGTGTTAGTAGTTACCCAATTAGGGGTAACCCGGCCTTGTGTTGGCAGAGATCCGGTTAGGTTCTCGGGACGTCTTTCCAGAGGCGTTTCCATGTGGCAATGGGAAGTTCCTTGGCCTGACCATTTGTTGGAAATCCAAAGAAACAATACGAACCTTGTACGGTTTTAGTTGTAGAACCTGCCATCTAATATGGTAGCTATAGTAGGCATAATAAAATGGTACCTATGGTGGCTAAGATTTATATCTTTACTTTCGAAATTATTTTTCCTACACTATGCACTAATAATAATATCAAAAATGATTTGATTTTACGTAGTAAGCATCTTTGACTATCATAAGGAGAAATCTCCCCCAAGTCTGCGTTTGCATTGTGTGTGTGTGCCGGAAGGCCTTATGGTAGTTACATTTTCTAAAAAGCATTGCGAATCTATTTTAGAATTATCCTGTACTTTGTTTTAAAAGTAAACTGTTTTAGTTCTCACACCAGTCTCATGACTGACTCGGAGTTTATTGTTTTCCTTCCTAAACTCTGGGTGCCCACCAATTTCTACATGGGCAGTCTAGAGTTAGGTTATCAGGATATTCTGGAATTCAGGAGTTGCAGGAGGCAAGCTGGATGGCATGGCGTATTCACTAGTATATAGTATTTCTTTTTCGCTGTTTGTTGTTGTTTGTTGTTGTACACTCTGATGATGTAACGTAATATGATGTAATGTAATAACTGATATAGTTCTTTGTTTAAAGATTATTCATTTATCTATTATATGTTGTTCCGCTGCGATTGTGAGATTCTGATATTGTTCTGTTGTTTCTTTCTCTTCTGCTCTACCCTTCTCTCTCTCCTTCTACCTCTTTCTTTTTCTTAAACCTTAAAGGTTCGGTTTTTCGGCCTTCGATTGCTCGGCAGTTGATACAGTGGACGTATTGATGTCGGTTTTCGTAAGTCGAAGAATCGGTTCCTCACAACTGATGCTTGACTCAACCATGCAGCTCAGCATTTGATACATCGCTTCCTGGTTTGATGACATAATTTGGCTAAGTTTACTCAATTTCATTTACAATTACAATGATCAGTAATACGATAAGCATATAAGTTGTTATATTCAAGCTTAAGGTAGATGCACAGCTTAACTGTTGGGTCAAAACATGTGCTATAGTGAGAATAATTTTGATAACCACCTAAATGAGTTTATTTTTTATAGTAAATTCTAAAATCACTTGCACCACCACTGTAAAAAATCTTCTATAAAACAATTGATGAATATATCTTTGTATAGATGATCATGAAGTCTATAGTTTGACTATTAGATAGAGATAACTAGGTCAGACGAGCAGTGAGAGAATTTAGTAATAATACTGCATCAATGACACTTTTCCCTTTTTTGGCTGCAGGTACAAATACCTTCAATGGTCAAAATAAATGACTGATGTAATGCATCTATTAGGGCCGAGAAAACATCACATATTTGTGCTCAAGCCCAATATCATACATTCGTTGCTAGCAGTTATTTCTAAGGCTGAAAAATGAATAGACTTCTCACAATTGTTCTCTTCTGTATGTTTTGCATATTTTAAAATATTGGTTAGTACGACCAGTTGTATGCCATGTTTTGTTCCCTGCATCAACATAGATTAGATTCAGTGAAAAATAGTAATTTATATTGGAACCCATGTTATTTTCTTATTGCATCATCATTTCTATTTCAATTGAACCTTCTATTTTACTTCATTTCTCTTGTACTACATCCATTGTTTTTTCCTTTTTCCCCCCTCTTTTTTCAGCTGTTGACAAATACTTTTCCTGACTGTTTACAAATTTCGTCCTATTACTATATTTCTCCCCAATGCAAAAACTTTTGTTACTCTTATTTAATTGAATCGAACTGCACTGTGTCTTTGTGTCTGTAGTTCACAGCGAATACTTTAACTATATCTATGCACATTGAAGCAGCTTTGTAATTGCAAAAGCAACAAATTGGCGTTATATGCCATTGTGAATATATATATATGCATTAACGGATAAATTTTAAGCACATTATCCTCTAAATAGTCTGTGAACTTTAATATATTCACTGTAACTGTTTTGTTCGATTTTAATTGTGATTACCATAACCAAATATATCTATGTATTATTTACCCTACCAAATTATTATTCATGATGTAACACCATCGTTCAACAATGTTTTTTCATTACCGCCATATTAAATTTCTTATACATTGGATATGACCTATGCAACAACAATATTTTTCAACATCCATGCGCAAAGCACGGGTTCGCACTAGTATACGTATATACATATATATGTTTCTCTCTCTTTTTTATATTATTTTATATTATATATCTATATATACAATACGTGTGCAACATTAGATATATACTATAGTTTACTGTAAATGAAATTTTTGCACATGTATATTGAAAGGCGCAGCCGACCTCCTTTTGCAATATTATATGTACTGTATTATATTTTATTATATTGTATTATATTACATTGTATTACAGTGAATTATGTTATAAGTTTAGCTGCTATTATGTTCGTATACAAGTAATACGCTAGTTTTAACTATTGATTTCATTAACACTCATATAGTATATATTTCGTGTTGTATACTTAACGATTTGTTATTTACTTAGATATACAAAAATTATTTTCTTACGAATAGATAATTGCCTGAATGTAAAATAATGGGAGCCTGCACCTTTCTTGGTTTTGTTGACTTTTGTTATTAAAAGATAGTTTAAAGAGTTTGTATATGAAATATATATATAGTTATAGTTATATATTAGTACGTGAGTTGATTCTTCCTTATCCATATGTATAAAATAAAATTATAATCGATAATGGCTTGTAGAGCCTATATTATATACGTTAGTTATATCTCATTCACGACTTCATATATATATTGTTATGTTAGTATATAGTATAAGTGTACATTTTATAGATGTAATATGTTTATATAAGTTATATCTATGAATTTTATATTATATATATAAAGAAGGAAAAGTTAGATAAGCACAGACCTTTCTGTGCATGCTTGTTTGATGAGTAACTATACAAATACATATCTGTTTAAAGTTATATATACGACGTGTCCAAAAAATTTATTTAAAAATCTATGATTTTATTGTAAGGTTTTGAGGTAATTTATATTTACATACTGTTGTAAGTTTGCCATAAGGCATTGATTTTTAAATATGTGTACTTTAAGTAACTTGTTTGTATGAGTTTACATTAGTATTATATATATAAATAAATTGGTTGTATGTCAGATTTTGCTATTTATAAAATATAAGTATTGTGACGACCCGGATTTTCACGCTCTAAAATCGACATCCGTACTTCACCCGTATTCGATGCCACAGATTCAAACGTCGAAATCCGAATTGCCGGAGCTTATAACACATTAAGTAAAACAACACAGCAGAAGAAAATTGTAACATCCCGCCTTTTTGTACGCTTTGAATCGACGATAAACCACACACGTCGGACTCAAACCACATAGAAGGGCGGATTGTTATTGGGGTGAATAAGAAAAAGTAGAGAAAGAAAAAAACAAAACAGGATCTTGCAACGGAATGACAAAATATAATAATCAAATAAACAGTTCATGAAGCTGTTTTACAAAACATTTGATTATACTTATACAACACAGAATTAGAGTTACACATACCAGAGAATAATAAATAACAATGCAGCGGAACAATGTGATGCAGTGGAACACTATAGTAAATAACAGTAATAAAATGTAACGTACGCGATTTTTCGTTGCCGAAAAACCGAATAGTTATGGGTTTAAGAAAGAAGAAAGAAAGAAAAGAAAAAGAAAAAGATAGAAAATTTAGATAGGGAAAAGAAAATAGAAATTAGAGAGAATAGAAAACAGAAAAGAAAACAGAAAATTTTAAAATAGAAGAAAAAGAGAATAGAGGAAAAAGAAAAACAGAAGAAAATAGGACGGAACAGAAAACAAACAGAACAACATCAGAATCTCACAATTCGCAGCGGAACAACATATATAATAATAAATGAATAATCTTTAAACAAAGGCCTATATCAGTTATTACATTACATTTCATTACATCATATCATCAGAGTGTACAACAACAACAAACAGTGCAGCGGAAAAAGAAATACTATATAAGTAATATGCCATGCCATCCATCTTGCCTCCAGCAACTCCAGAATATCCAGAATATCCTGATAAACCTTAACTCTTGACTGCCCGTGTGAAAATTGGTGGGCACCCAGAGTTTAGGAAGGAAAACAATAAACTCCAAGTCAGTCATGTGACTGGTGTGAGAACTCAAAACAGTTTATTTATCTTTAAAATCAAAATAGAGGAATATTTTTATTTCAATTCGCAATGCTTTTAAAAATGAGACTACCATAAGGCCTCCCGCACACACACACAATGCAAACGCAGAATCGGAGGAGATTTCTCCTTATGATAGTCAAAGATGCTTGATACGCATTTAAAAGAACATTTCATATTATTGTTAGTGCATAGTGTAGGAAAAATTTATTTCGAAAGTAGAATATAAATCTTATCCAGCATAGACATTCCGAACTATGCCTACTATAGCTAACTATGTTCAATAGCAGGTTACCGCCACATTCCATAGCAGGTTATACAACTAAAACCGTACAAGTCTCGTATTGTTTCTTTGGATTTCCAACAAATGGTCAGGCCAAGGAACTTCCCATTGCCACATGAGAATGCCTCTGGAAAGACATCCCCGAGAACCAAACCGGAACTCTGCCAACACAAGGCCGGGTTACCCCTAACTGGGTAACTACTGACACGAGCACGCCATTCCCCGATCGTAAACGACCTTTCTCACGGGATCCCGAAAACCAACAACCACAAAGTAATAAATTCGTAGTAACCACATAGGTTAAATATCTGGGCTCCATACCATGATACCACCTCTATCCAGAAGGAAATGTACATACCCTAAAGGGAGCTACCCCTCATAACCTTGCCGCATCTTTCCTGTTTTGACCATTTCCGGGGTGTGAGGCTCGACGAAGTCACGTCCACAAAAACATACTTTATACAAAAGCCATGCTTCGGGTCAAAAAATGATCAACACAATGATCACCAGGATAGACGATCAAATAAACGATCCTATCACAATAATCAACACAATGATCATTTACAGCATCACTCAGCATATCACATTACCAAATTGGGAATATATCGCTGATAACTTCAATTATATAACCTCTGAGCTCGTACGTCTCAGAGAAGGGTGTTAAGCTAAAGAATAAATTCTCCGCCACCAACAGAAATATATTTAAAAGAAATCGGCTTTATATCTCAACTTGTAATGTCAGACACACAATCCATACAAGTCTGTTACGGGATCGAACAAAACCGAAGGCACTTACAAAGAAGTCCTTGCAATCCGGATATTCACAATCCTGATCGGATTTCCCATCACTTAGGGAGTCTCTATACCGCTGCAACTCAGTGCAGAGACAATCGACAGGTCATCCTATCGCTCTCGCAGATACCGGGTCTTCAACACCGATCTTCAATGCAATTCACAACGACGTATCACATATTCGGAATGGGTTATACGACCCCATGGTCCTTTCCCGGTTAACCCGAATAGTGAGCGCTTATTCAAAAATAAGTGTAGCATTCACATTCAAACAAATCATATCAATTACCCATTCAAAGGGAAATATTGATAGTCGATTATTGAACTATCAATGGATATGCACACATCACCAGTTTCCAAATAATTTTCCAAATTATTTATTTTCCAAAAATATCTTTACTAGATATAAAATTTTCACACTTTAAAAATAAATCAATATTTATTTTTAAACCAATTCCACTTTCTTTTATAAATTCAATAGTGAATTTACATTCCAAAGTATTTATGAATATACGACTTCAATTCGATTTATAATATTCATTTTTCAATTTATCTTCAAAAAGATAAATTCTCTAATATTCACTTTATATTGGAAAAACATTTCCATGCTTATTTATTCATAAGTAATTCACAAATTTTATTTATTTTCAACACTTAGAAAATATTCAATATACTTAAATCGAGATTAAGTATATATTTCATTCTTTAAGGAAATCATTCTCTTAAACATATTTATTTGGGCCAAAACGAATGTTGCGTAAAACATCGTTACGACAACCCAAAATCACCAGTATAGGGATTCGAAATTAAAATAGATATATAAATCCCAATACTATACAAAACATTTCCTTTCGGAAATCATTTACTATAACAACAGTGTTATAGTCCACTATTTCCTTCTATTTCTCGAAAACGTCTATTTCAACAATTAATGTTGAAATCTATGGTTTCGAATCTCAACACTATTAAAACTTCGTTAGATCGTTTTAATTCAATTTCAAATATCACATTCAAAACAATTTCTTTAACATATTATTCACTATTCAAAAACGTGAATATACTACGTTAACAATTTCATCCTTTTATTCATTTTAATTCAAAGGATTATTCACTATTCAAAAATGTGAATATAACTTCATAAATAGGTTTTCAACAATTTTGCTTATCAAAATAAGTCGTTTGTGAATTTATAAACAACGTTTATAAATTCCATTTCTATTTATTTATAACAACTTCCTTTTATAAATTCCTTTATTAACCTATTCGATTTATAACTCAATTATAAAACAATGGTTCATATTATAAGTTAAATACTTATAAATTTATTTGTTTGCAAAATCGTTCCTTTGAACTTCATAATTATAAATCTTATAACTTATAAGACTCAATTATTCATCTTAATATATTCCTTAATAACTTCACAAAATTTATAAATCTTACTATTTATAAATTTCACTTATAACTTCATCATTTATAATTTTATAAATTCCATTCACTTATGCAATCCATTTGCACTTCATTCAAACACTTATAAAAACTCGTTTTATAATGTCAATACTTCAATTTATAAATATCCATTTATAAATCTCTTAATATAAATTAATTTATATTATTCTTTTAAAACGTCTTTAAACTCCTTTATAATTTCATCATTTTGATTTATAAAATAATCAAATTTTATAAATCCTATATTTAAACTTTTCACAACTATTTCAGAAATCCCAATTTAACTATTTTATAAAGTCATTAATTCCTTATTTTCAAAAATCAGCTTTTAACTATATTTCTTAAAATCATAATTTTTTATAACATTAAAAATTATAGCGTTTATTTATTTAAAATGGATCAATTCCAAAATTATTTTATAAAACGTATACTTTCTAAAATCACTTTAAAATCATTTTAAAATCCCAAAATTTGGTCCAATGATGCTACACACCAAATAGTCAATCACGACTACAACGATATCATATCTCAATATGAAAATCCATCAAATATCAAAATATCTGAAATCAAATAAAAACTGTTGAGGAATCCAGTTGGATCCCTCCAACCTGTTTTCCTGCATCCACAAACATTAGCACAATACCAATTTCGCTCCAGTACGAAATTATCGCGGTATATGTTCTTATTAAATATTATCCGCTTAATAACGGCGTAATAGGGTCTCATCCGCTAAACAAAAAATGCGGGAAATCAATAACTCCAATATATACATATGCCAATATATATATATTGCTATTATATATAATACCAATTTCACTGTTTATGAAATATTCGCGGTATATGTTTTTATTAAATAACATCCACTTACTAACGGCGCATAATGTCTATTTTAACAATCAATAGATATCAATCAACATTCAAACATGCATTCAAATATTTTAAATCTAACTATTTAAAATAAAATCGAAACTGATTCGATTGAGTGAGAAGTTCTCACCTTGATTTTAATTTCCGTTTTAGCGATTTATTTCGAATAAAATTAAACGCGCGTTTAATTTTACCCAAAATTCTCACTAACTCCAAACGACTCCAAACCTACTCCATCGCGTAGTGCTCGTCCATACGATTCCAACGCAACTGAGTTTGCATTTTTTCGACCTCGTATGAAAAAGTTATGAATTATTGAAGTTTGTACAC
Source organism: Allium cepa (assembly GCA_030765085.1). Classification (NCBI taxonomy): domain Eukaryota; kingdom Viridiplantae; phylum Streptophyta; class Magnoliopsida; order Asparagales; family Amaryllidaceae; genus Allium; species Allium cepa. Next base: position 392,187,583 of record CM060935.1, read on the forward strand.
GATTTTAATAACATTTTATAACATAAATTAAAAAAATAAAACCCACATCCATCATCGACTGTCCATTCCTTCTCAAGCAAATCTGGGCCGTCCCCCCTATCATCTTCCCTACGTAAATTTGCTCCCAGGCAACACGCATATGGCCGAACCCATCATGCTTGAGTTAGGGTTTTATATTGCATCCTCATCTCTCGACTATACTTCATCATACAACCACCATCGCGAAGCCCCCAACCTAAGCTACCCACGGCCAGAAGCAAGTTGAACTCGGCCCCCCCATTTGCCTCGAAAACCGTGCGCAAGCGTGGCCGAACGCAGGCCTTTATCTCCCTCCTCGGTGCATCGTTTTAGATCATAGCCGTTCAACTTGAAGCTCTCACTACACTCTACAATTTCTTAGTTGGAAGTTTCATGAATGGGTTTGTGGATTGAAAGATAATTGAAGATGAAATCAAGACAATTTCGGCCATTCAATCCTTCACTGGCGGCTAGGGTTTTGGATTAGAGATATTTTTTTTTTTTAATTATGAAGGGGGTGTGGGTGTGTATTTATAGGAAAATCGATCGACACTATTCATCCGGGAATTCTGAACTCCGATTTAGGCGCCGAAACCAGCGTTTCTAGGGTTTACCCCACATTCCGGACACAATGGAACAGGTTTCGAAAGCTAATTCGGAAGTATGTGCGAGATATGGCTGTAAACGCTCAATTTAAATTAAACCGATTTAAGCGATTTTCTAGGCGTTTTAATTCGTACAGGACAAACGGTAAATCCAATTGACTTGAAATTTGAAACCTTACAATAATATCACATTACGGATCCGATGAAACTAGTTTCGTCGAAATCCGAGACTTTTTGAAAAATGGCTATTTTCACTCGCCAAATTAAAATTAAAAATAAATCGATGCGTTTCGAGCTGCCACGATCAAACGATAACTCCGATTGACACGAAAATTGAAATCCGGTAATAACTAACTATTACGGATCCAATGAAACTAGTTTCGTTCAATTCTGAGACTGTTCAAAAATTGACTATTTTCACTAGTCGATTTTAATATTAAAATATTCAATTTTCACAAATTAACTTTTAATTCGATTTTAAAAGTTCTAAAATATCGTTCTAACTTCCATATGATAAAATAAAATTTTACAAATCATTTTCAATCATATTTAGCCCTATTTTCAATTATTTCCATAATTTAACGTATTAAATTATCGATTTAATAATCCAATTAAATCCAATAATTCAAATAAAAATTTATTTGACTTATAAATTCACTTATTAATATTTAAAATTAATTAAATATTTAAATTTTAATTTCTAAAAATTCTGGGTCGTTACAATCTTCCCCCCTTAAAAGAATTTCGTCCTCGAAATTACAAGTAAGAAAAATTATAGAATCTATTAATTTTCCCAAATTCATAGTTAAACTTCTTATAATAACTTTACTAAGTTTTCAAATCATACTTAGTTATCTTTTCAAAAACAACTACTATAGTTTAACTTTCAATTCCAAAATCAAAGTTATAGTTTTCAAAAAATTTCCCAAATTTCTCAAAATTTTTCTAACGCCTTAAATTTTCGGAAAAATTCGCCATAGTCTCCTTTGCGCGGCTCGATCCAAAAAAAAATGACAGTATATATATCACAAATATACATCTCATCAAGTAATGAGGCATCCCGAAGGGAAAAAAGTGTAAAAGTACGATATTTAATCCGAGATATGTACCTTATATTTTATTAGCAAGCATATACGGCTAATATAGCGCAAAAGCGAGCTCCAAATGCAAAGCAAACGCGATCCGCACCTACTAATCACTCAACAAACAACATGAGAACATGCATGTAGAAAATAGTATCGATATACAACATATAGCAACATAATAACTATACATGTCAACATAGCAAATGAAGTAAAAGCAACAAATGCAAACATCAACCAACTATCATTCAACTAATTCATATTCATTCATATTCTCATTAATATTTAATGAATTGGTTTTTAATTTAATCACATTTGATTCATTTACATTGGGTTTACTAACGTTTATTTTCAATTAGTTTATATTCACTAATTCATATTCAAGTTGGTCCACTTCCAAATCAAATTCAATTCCATTCAAGATTCATTTAACTTCCAATTGAATTTCAATTTCTTTAGCTTTCAATTTTATTAAATCAATTTCATTAACACTTAATGAATTATATACAATCAACTAACAATCATCTTATATACTCTTTAATAATTCTGAAAAATTATTTCTTTATATATAAAATATACTCAAGGTAAAATTATTTCATTTACCCAATTTTAAAACAATACTATGTCGAATTGTTCTATTCAAGTGTTTAGAAACCCCTTCGATTCAGTTTCGAAGCTGCGCCGACGAAGGTTCATATACCACTCAACAAACCAATCATCACAATATAAAACAATTTTATATTCACTAACAAATACGCTCTCATAGCTATTATTACACTCAAACTCAATCTAGAGTACTGCTGACTCTATCTCTAATGAGTAATACCCAACAGAACCATGGTTGTCGCTTAACCATAAGCTCTGATACCAAATGTAACGTACGCGATTTTTCGTTGCCGAAAAACCGAATAGTTATGGGTTTAAGAAAGAAGAAAGAAAGAAAAGAAAAAGAAAAAGATAGAAAATTTAGATAGGGAAAAGAAAATAGAAATTAGAGAGAATAGAAAACAGAAAAGAAAACAGAAAATTTTAAAATAGAAGAAAAAGAGAATAGAGGAAAAAGAAAAACAGAAGAAAATAGGACGGAACAGAAAACAAACAGAACAACATCAGAATCTCACAATTCGCAGCGGAACAACATATATAATAATAAATGAATAATCTTTAAACAAAGGCCTATATCAGTTATTACATTACATTTCATTACATCATATCATCAGAGTGTACAACAACAACAAACAGTGCAGCGGAAAAAGAAATACTATATAAGTAATATGCCATGCCATCCATCTTGCCTCCAGCAACTCCAGAATATCCAGAATATCCTGATAAACCTTAACTCTTGACTGCCCGTGTGAAAATTGGTGGGCACCCAGAGTTTAGGAAGGAAAACAATAAACTCCAAGTCAGTCATGTGACTGGTGTGAGAACTCAAAACAGTTTATTTATCTTTAAAATCAAAATAGAGGAATATTTTTATTTCAATTCGCAATGCTTTTAAAAATGAGACTACCATAAGGCCTCCCGCACACACACACAATGCAAACGCAGAATCGGAGGAGATTTCTCCTTATGATAGTCAAAGATGCTTGATACGCATTTAAAAGAACATTTCATATTATTATTAGTGCATAGTGTAGGAAAAATTTATTTCGAAAGTAGAATATAAATCTTATCCAGCATAGACATTCCGAACTATGCCTACTATAGCTAACTATGTTCAATAGCAGGTTACCGCCACATTCCATAGCAGGTTATACAACTAAAACCGTACAAGTCTCGTATTGTTTCTTTGGATTTCCAACAAATGGTCAGGCCAAGGAACTTCCCATTGCCACATGAGAATGCCTCTGGAAAGACATCCCCGAGAACCAAACCGGAACTCTGCCAACACAAGGCCGGGTTATCCCTAACTGGGTAACTACTGACACGAGCACGCCATTCCCCGATCGTAAACGACCTTTCTCACGGGATCCCGAAAACCAACAACCACAAAGTAATAAATTCGTAGTAACCACATAGGTTAAATATCTGGGCTCCATACCATGATACCACCTCTATCCAGAAGGAAATGTACATATCCTAAAGGGAGCTACCCCTCATAACCTTGCCGCATCTTTCCTGTTTTGACCATTTCCGGGGTGTGAGGCTCGACGAAGTCACGTCCACAAAAACATACTTTATACAAAAGCCATGCTTCGGGTCAAAAAATGATCAACACAATGATCACCAAGATAGACGATCAAATAAACGATCCTATCACAATAATCAACACAATGATCATTTACAGCATCACTCAGCATATCACATTACCAAATTGGGAATATATCGCTGATAACTTCAATTATATAACCTCTGAGCTCGTACGTCTCAGTGAAGGGTGTTAAGCTAAAGAATAAATTCTCCGCCACCAACAGAAATATATTTGAAAGAAATCGGCTTTATATCTCAACTTGTAATGTCAGACACACAATCCATACAAGTCTGTTACGGGATCGAACAAAACCGAAGGCACTTACAAAGAAGTCCTTGCAATCCGGATATTCACAATCCTGATCGGATTTCCCATCACTTAGGGAGTCTCTATACCGCTGCAACTCAGCGCAGAGACAATCGACAGGTCATCCTATCGCTCTCGCAGATACCGGGTCTTCAACACCGATCTTCAATGCAATTCACAACGACGTATCACATATTCGGAATGGGTTATACGACCCCATGGTCCTTTCCCGGTTAACCCGAATAGTGAGCGCTTATTCAAAAATAAGTGTAGCTTTCACATTCAAACAAATCATATCAATTACCCATTCAAAGGGAAATATTGATAGTCGATTATTGAACTATCAATGGATATGCACACATCACCAGTTTCCAAATAATTTTCCAAATTATTTATTTTCCAAAAATATCTTTACTAGATATAAAATTTTCACACTTTAAAAATAAATCAATATTTATTTTTAAACCAATTCCACTTTCTTTTATAAATTCAATAGTGAATTTACATTCCAAAGTATTTATGAATATACGACTTCAATTCGATTTATAATATTCATTTTTCAATTTATCTTCAAAAAGATAAATTCTCTAATATTCACTTTATATTGGAAAAACATTTCCATGCTTATTTATTCATAAGTAATTCACAAATTTTATTTATTTTCAACACTTAGAAAATATTCAATATACTTAAATCGAGATTAAGTATATATTTCATTCTTTAAGGAAATCATTCTCTTAAACATATTTATTTGGGCCAAAACGAATGTTGCGTAAAACATCGTTACGACAACCCAAAATCACCAGTATAGGGATTCGAAATTAAAATAGATATATAAATCCCAATACTATACAAAACATTTCCTTTCGGAAATCATTTACTATAACAACAGTGTTATAGTCCACTATTTCCTTCTATTTCTCGAAAACGTCTATTTCAACAATTAATGTTGAAATCTATGGTTTCGAATCTCAACACAATTAAAACTTCGTTAGATCGTTTTAATTCAATTTCAAATATCACATTCAAAACAATTTCTTTAACATATTATTCACTATTCAAAAACGTGAATATACTACGTTAACAATTTCATCCTTTTATTCATTTTAATTCAAAGGATTATTCACTATTCAAAAATGTGAATATAACTTCATAAATAGGTTTTCAACAATTTTGCTTATCAAAATAAGTCGTTTGTGAATTTATAAACAACGTTTATAAATTCCATTTCTATTTATTTATAACAACTTCCTTTTACAAATTCCTTTATTAACCTATTCGATTTATAACTCAATTATAAAACAATGGTTCATATTATAAGTTAAATACTTATAAATTTATTTGTTTGCAAAATCGTTCCTTTGAACTTCATAATTATAAATCTTATAACTTATAAGACTCAATTATTCATCTTAATATATTCCTTAATAACTTCACAAAATTTATAAATCTTACTATTTATAAATTTCACTTATAACTTCATCATTTATAATTTTATAAATTCCATTCACTTATGCAATCCATTTGCACTTCATTCAAACACTTATAAAAACTCGTTTTATAATGTCAATATTTCAATTTATAAATATCCATTTATAAATCTCTTAATATAAATTAATTTATATTATTCTTTTAAAACGTCTTTAAACTCCTTTATAATTTCATCTTTTTGATTTATAAAATAATCAAATTTTATAAATCCTATATTTAAACTTTTCACAACTATTTCAGAAATCCCAATTTAACTATTTTATAAAGTCATTAATTCCTTATTTTCAAAAATCAGCTTTTAACTATATTTCTTAAAATCATAATTTTTTATAACATTAAAAATTATAACGTTTATTTATTTAAAATGGATCAATTCCAAAATTATTTTATAAAACGTATCCTTTCTAAAATATCTTTAAAATCATTTTAAAATCCCAAAATTTGGTCCAATGATGCTACACACCAAATAGTCAATCACGACTACAACGATATCATATCTCAATATGAAAATCCATCAAATATCAAAATATCTGAAATCAAATAAAAATTGTTGAGGAATCCAGTTGGATCCCTCCAACCTGTTTTCCTGCATCCACAAACATTAGCACAATACCAATTTCGCTCCAGTACGAAATTATCGCGGTATATGTTCTTATTAAATATTATCCGCTTAATAACGGCGTAATAGGGTCTCATCCGCTAAACAAAAAATGCGGGAAATCAATAACTCCAATATATACATATGCCAATATATATATATTGCTATTATATATAATACCAATTTCACTGTTTATGAAATATTCGCGGTATATGTTTTTATTAAATAACATCCACTTACTAACGGCGCATAATGTCTATTTTAACAATCAATAGATATCAATCAACATTCAAACATGCATTCAAATATTTTAAATCTAACTATTTAAAATAAAATCGAAACTGATTCGATTGAGTGAGAAGTTCCCACCTTGATTTTAATTTCCGTTTTAGCGATTTATTTCGAATAAAATTAAACGCGCGTTTAATTTTACCCAAAATTCTCACTAACTCCAAACGACTCCAAAAAACTCCATCGCGTAGTGCTCATCCATACGATTCCAACGCAACTGAGTTTGCATTTTTTCGACCTCGTATGAAAAAGTTATGAATTATTGAAGTTTGTACACGATTTTAATAACATTTTATAACATAAATTAAAAAAATAAAACCCACATCCATCATCGACCGTCCATTCCTTCTCAAGCAAATCTGGGCCGTCCCCTCCATCATCTTCCCCACGTAAATTTGCTCCCAGGCAACACGCATATGGCCGAACCCATCATGCTTGAGTTAGGGTTTTATATTGCATCCTCATCTCTCGACTATACTTCATCATACAACCACCATCGCGAAGCCCCCATCCTAAGCTACCCACGGCCAGAAGCAAGTTGAACTCGGCCCCCCATTTGCCTCGAAAACCGTGCGCAAGCGTGGCCGAACGCAGGCCATTATCTCCCTCCTCGGTGCATCGTTTTAGATCATAGCCGTTCAACTTGAAGCTCTCACTACACTCTACAATTTCTTAGTTGGAAGTTTCATGAATGGGTTTGTGGATTGAAAGATAATTGAAGATGAAATCAAGACAATTTCGGCCATTCAATCCTTCACTGGCGGCTAGGGTTTTGGATTAGAGATATTTTTTTTTTTAATTATGAAGGGGGTGTGCGTGTGTATTTATAGGAAAATCGATCGACACTATTCATCCGTGAATTCCGAACTCCGATTTAGGCGCCGAAACCAGCGTTTCTAGGGTTTACCCCACGTTCCGGACATAATGGAATAGGTTTCGGAAGCTAATTCGGAAGTATGTGCGAGTTATGGCTGTAAACGCTCAATTTAAATTAAACCGATTTAAGCGATTTTCTAGGCGTTTTAATTCGTACAGGACAAACGGTAAATCCAATTGACTTGAAATTTGAAACCTTATAATAATATCACATTACGGATCCGATGAAACTGGTTTCGTCGAAATCCGAGACTTTTTGAAAAATGGCTATTTTCACTCGCCAAATTAAAATTAAAAATAAATCGATGCGTTTCGAGCTGCCACGATCAAACGATAACTCCGATTGACACGAAAATTGAAATCCGGTAATAACTAACTATTACGGATGCAATGAAACTGGTTTCGTTCAATTCTGAGACTGTTCAAAAATTGACTATTTTCACTAGTCGATTTTAATATTAAAATATTCAATTTTCACAAATTAACTTTTAATTCGATTTTAAAAGTTCTAAAATATCGTTCTAACTTCCATATGATAAAATAAAATTTTACAAATCATTTTCAATCATATTTAACCCTATTTTCGATTATTTCCATAATTTAACGTATTAAATTATCGATTTAATAATCCAATTAAATCCAATAATTCAAATAAAAATTTATTTGACTTATAAATTCACTTATTAATATTTAAAATTAATTAAATATTCAAATTTTAATTTCTAAAAATTCTGGGTCGTTACATAAAATATTCGTCTTCATCCTCCAGGAGTAAGGTCTTCAACCCTGAAATGCTCAGGCTGACCCGAGCGAATTGAAAAGACAAAACACTCGAGTCCGAACTAAAAGATCTTATGCAAGTTAAATCAATGGTAAGCAGTATGAGCGGAATGGCGTCAGAGATGTTAGTGGGATTTGACATCTCCTATCCAGTGTCTAACGTGAGTGTATTAACTTAAGAGATGCTCGGGATTCACATCTCCTAAGGATCTGTTAAACTATTTACTATGTAGTAATATACGCTATTATAATTCCTTAACACGTAATAGCCCCGGCAGTCCATCCAGTATCAGCGCATCTCAAGATTGGGAGACTACCCTAAATAATCCATGGGCTACAGGAGAAAACCAAACTCGTACAAGGCACGCTAAGGTAGGTGATATGGCACAACTAGGCAATGCAAGGGCAGATATACCAATTATGCTTCTGGACCGGTGGTAGCGCATAGTAGCTACTACCGTCCACCTCAAGCCACACCCCAAGAATCCAAAGGGCCCAAATCAATCACAAAGTAATAGAATGGTATCAAAGAGGTGTGTCCGATAAAAGGTGCTGCCTTCTAAGCCCGTCAATCGCTTCTGTTTTAGCCACCTTATGCCAACTCACGAGAGTCGGATCCACGTATTTACCTCAAAGGAAACGCCGCCACCATCCTGCTTCATTCTGGAATCTCCACTGCGTACACAGTTGTTAAAGTTATTTTCGAAGTTGGAAGAGAGTATGAAAACTTTCGATCTCGGTCTCTTTAACAACCAAACGTTAACAGTGCGGTCTTTTCAAAATAGTTTATACTTCAAAACCAAAATATAATATCCATTTCAAAACCATATAAATACGATATCATTTCCATTTTAAAACCCAAATCAGTGTGATATTATTTTTATAAAGACCCAAATCAATATAATATCATTTTTATTTCAAATATATCCTTTTTTCTAAATCATAGCACTTTCAAAGTTGTAACACTTCGAAATCAAAACACTTAAAGTATAACACTTCCAAATCATAATACTTTGAAACTCATAACCTTAAAACATAACTACACCACTTAAATGGCTTAAATATTAAATTACTTTATAAATAAAATAGCTTCTTCAATTTCACAAATCAATTCCAAAAACAGATTTGAACCCCTAAATAAACCATTTCAATGTCCATATATTTCAAGCTTTAAATATTCCACCATTTCAAAATTAATTCTTTGATAATTCCATATATATCAAATTCAATTGCTATTATTTAGATTTGAAATGTTTACTCAATAAATTTAATATCATTTAAGTAAAACTTTTAAACTTCAAATAACTGGGTATTCTTCAATTTATTTAACTTGATATATTCATTTAAATCAACTTGATGTTCATTTAAATCACTCTAAACCAAAATCAAGTTATAAAAATCATACCCTTTAAAGCCTCAATCTTATTTAAATTTCAAATCAAATTTATTCTAATATAATTCTTAAATAATTTAATTCAAATCAATTTCATAGTTATCTTCCAACCTTAATTTTATTTAAGTCATTATAAACTCTATGTACAATATAACTTAAATAGATACTTAACCATGTTATATAAAAACAATCAAACTTTATTATTTGGCTTATTTTATGTCTCCAAACGAATTTACACATGGCTTAAAATCAATAATAAAATAACATTTATGTAACATCTGAAATCAATGTTTATATAACCCATATATTTCTTTACAAAACCATAGAAATCATTTCAAAATATTTTTATATACGGACCGCAATGTCTGTATATAATTTTCTATCCTATGGTCAAGTGATACATATATTTATCATTTCAATCCATCATTTAAAAAAAATACGGTTATATATCATTTCAAATCGCAATCCCGAATGAAATAAAATCCATAACAACTTGCAGTTGATGACAATATAAAATACAACATCCATTCATCCAATATCAATCATCAAACATTTATCACAATCATCATCCAATTCAATCAGTAACATCAATATAGAACATATAATAAATAACAGGCATTTACTGGCAGTTTATATTCAATAATAAATTAAATAACTATTTAACTGGTAGTTTATATGCAATAATCAATTAAATAACAATTTGATTCAAATAAATTCAATTTAACTGGGATGATGATTAAAAATATGTCAAACAGTCATAAATAAATTTCTAATCACATCATAAATCAATTTAACAAACATAAGAAATTTTAGAAGTTGTGAGTGGGTTAAAACACTCACCTTTTGAATTTAAATCCAATTTAAACCCAAAATTCAAACTGTCTTAAAATTCATCCAAACCAGCGTCAAAATGTCCAGAATTTTGCTAGGATCGCAGCGGAGAAAACCACGCTTGGAGCGGACCTCGTATGCGAATGTTATGCTAGTTAGAAATTTTGAATTCAAATTAAAACAAAATAAAATAAAATAAAAGAGATACCCCGGGATGCAACCACATGTGCCATCAGCATCATGCATCTCTCGTTCGAAAATGCGAACCCTACCCTGAACATCGTGCGTGACCTGATGAAGTCGCCGCCACCTCGTCTCGTACGCGCGCTCGAACGCCGCCGTCAGGAGCATAACCCCCATCACTTACGAAGCCCCACGACCTACCCCAGGTCGCCTCGGCCTCGAATGCACCCGAAACCCCCATCCGCCACCGTTTAATTCAAAACCTAATTGAATTTTTGTAGCAAATCCGACTGTCAAACCCTCGAACAACCTACTCCGATGGATGGCGCTCGGTCTCCTCTTCACGACCCTACCCTCGATTGAACGATCAGATGAAGTTCATCAACGCGTGATGAACGACCGTGAAAAATCCTCTGAATTCCAAGCACCTAAAAACACAAATCGAAAAACAAATCATATATTTGACTTGCGCTTGTCGAGAGCTTCAAATACATATATAATTTGATATAGTTTGGAGAAGTTTAATTTTTGATTTGATTTTGAATTGTAATTGAATTTGGACTTGAGAATTTGTCTACCATTGAGAAAGAGGAGCAACAGAAAGAATTGTACGTACAGAAATGAGGAATAGAAAGGCTGCTAGGGTTTATAACTAGATATTTATAGATAGGTTAGAGAATAGAAATAACGGATCAGATTTGGTTTGGGTCGGAACGATAATTGACCCGAAAAGCCCGTTTTGTCTCCGGAACGAAAATGGGTTAATCCATATACCAAAATAGACATCTTTAAATATTTTAAAATCAACGGAACAACTTTCAAGTTCAAATTCCATCGTATGAAGAATTTATGCTATAATCAAGTTATTTCAAATTGATTCCAATTGATTGATTACTAGGCGTTTCGAGCCCGTACGATCAAACGACAAGCCCGATCATTACGAAACTTGAAACTCTGCGAATTACGGATCTGATAAAACTGGTTTGGTCGAAATCCGAGTCAGTGGCCAAAATGGCTATTTTTCAGTTAATTAAATAATTTAATATAAAATTAATTAATCACTTCTTCAATCCAAATTTAATTATTTACCATTTCTATCATTTCTGATTAAAATTAAACTTTTAATTTATTAACCAACATTTCAATGTTAATCCAATAAGGATTTATAGCAAAATTTATAGTGTTTACCATCAATTTATGTAAATTCAAATAAATTATATAATTTTATTTCAATTAAATTAATACCATTCGTATTCAATCACTTTATTCAATCAATCATCATCTTATGTATAGATTTAACATTAGTATATATATCCAATTACCCTAATATTTTTACATTCATCAACTAAATTCATATTAACGTAGTTTTTAATTACGTTTATTTCATCAATTAATAGAACTTTGAATTTATTTCCCAAATTACTAATTACAATCAATTATAACCTTACATTTGGTGTCAATTAATTGGGATTGCATTAATTTAATCATTTATTAACTTGCATTAATATTATCACCATAATTTACATTCAATTACTGTTAATAATGTGTTATTTCATTAATTAATTAAATACTTACTGTTATTTTCTCATATTCAATTTATAACAAGGTATAACACTTTCACTACTTCATTTATTAGAATTTTATTCAGGTTGTTAATAATTAGTTTTAATTACTACTGCAATATTTCATTTCGATATTAAATTATAAGGTTTTTATTCCTTTCCAAATTAAATTGCAAAATCTTGTTAAAATACCAAATTTTATTATCGGAAATTTACGGGTCGTTACAAAAATGAATATATATCATTGATATAAAACAAACGATACAACAATGATACAATGAATATCACACTATCAGAGACAATATACACAGCGGAAACGATAATACCAACAACAAAGGCTTCAAAGAGATCCAACGCCCATACTGCAACTCCATCTCTAATGCTCTAAAACCAAATAGCTCATCCCAAAAGCTTCGAACCACCATCAAGTAGAAATGAAGCAGACTAGGTAACATGAATGTGATTGCCAAAATCCAAAGACTCCAAAGAATTCCAAACAGAAAGCTGAAGGCTACCGAATCTACATCTATTATCTGACTATCTGAAAATCTAACTCTAGGCTACCCATGTGGAAAATTGTGGGCACCCATAGTTTAGATAGGGAACAATAAACTCCAGGTCAGTCATGGGACTAGTATGAGCAAACGAAAATAGTTTTTCAAAAGCAAAACAAAATACTTTAAAAGAAATCCGCAATGCTTTTTGGAAAATGAAACTACCATAAGGCCTCCCGCCACACACGCAATGCAAATGCAGAATTAGAGGAGATTTCTCCTTATGATAGTCAAACATGCCTGATACGCAAAATCCTTTTGATATTATTATTAGTGCATAGTGTAGAAAACCTTTCGAAGGTATAATATTAATCTTAGCCAGCGTACCACATTTCGTCGTATGCCTACTATTGCTACCATGTTCAATAGCAGGTTACCGTCACATTCCATGGTAGGTTATACAACAAAACCGTACAGGGCGCGTATTGTTTCTTTGGATTTCCATCAAATGGTCAGGCTAAGGAACTTCCTTACTGAAAGGAACGCCTTCGGAGGGACGCCCTCAAGACCAAACCGGATCTCTGCCAACACAAGGCCTGGTTACCTCTGTAACTAGGTAACAACTACAAGTAAGCCATCCCCGGTCGTTACCTACCTTTATCCTGGGATTCACCAATAAATAGAAACAACCACAAAGTTAAATATCTGGGCTCCATACTATGATACCACCTTTCATCCAGAAGGAAATGGACATACCCTAGGGGCACGACCCCTAAAAACCTTGCCGCAACATTCCTGTTTTGACCATTTCGGAATTGTGAGGCTTGACAAAGTCCCGTCTACAAAGCTACGTTTTCACAAAACCCATGCTTCGATCAACACATGATCAGCAGCACTTCGTATGCCACATTACCAAATTGGGAATGTATCACTAGTAACAATCAACTACATAATCTCTTAGCTCGTACATCTCATGGAAGGGTGTTAAGCTAAGAGAATAAATACTCCGCCACCAAACAGAAATGTATTTGATAGAAACCAGCTTTACACCTCAAAGTGTAACGTCAGACATACATCCATATAAGTCTGTTCCGGGTTCGAACCGAACTGAAGGCACTACAAAAGAAGCCCTTGCAATCCGGATAATCCATAAACACGTCCGGACTATCAATCACAAAGGTTGATAAAATCTCTATACCGAGGACCAATCGGTGCAGAGACATTCGACAGGTAATCCTTTCGCTTTCGAAAATATTCGGTCTTCACCGTCGGTCTTCAAATGCTATCCATAACGTCGTATCATTATTCAGAATGGGTTTTATGACACAACGTCTTCTCCCGACCGAATAATGAGCTCTTAATTTAAAAAGCATATGGATATTGGGATCTTAGTTAAATCACAACTTATTACCCAAAACCTTTCTTTCAAATGTTTTAAACAAATTACCATTTTAATCTTTAAACAAAAGATTCATCTTTAAAAATCCACTTCCATTTGAAACAAAGTTCCAACAATCTTTCACCAAGATTCATTCATAGTTTTCAAAAACTATTTCCATTTCAAATCTTTTATACCAAAGATACACCTTTAGGATCCTCTTCAATTTGAAAATAAAATTCACCAATCTTTTAACAAAGATTCATTCATAGCTTTCAAAACAATTTTTATTTCAAACTTGAAATTCTTTCAACACAAATTGGAAATCCTTTCTTTATATGAAAGCTATTATTATTTGAAAACAAGGGTTTTCGTTTTGGAAAAATCCGATTACATTTGCATCAGTTAAAGCCCTTAAAGTGTAAACTTGGCTTAAATTCAAATCCCCAAAATATTACTTTTAAAATGGTTTAAAGTCTATATAAATACATTATATAACTTGTATAGCCTTTTTAAATCATAATTTTCAAACATATATTCACAGAACTTAATTTCAAATCTTGAATTCAAATTCAAAACAAACTGTTTAAATTTCAAAACTTTAATGAGTTATTCAAAATAACTTTTATCTTTAAAACTCCTTTTCAAAAGCTTTTCATATATAGCCCAATTCCATTTCAAAACCATTTGGATTCAAAATTCATCTTTTAAAATCATTACATCATTTGAATTAAATTCAAATATTTGTGACTTAACTGATTTCCTGTGAAATCCATATTTGTGTGTGTATGGCGTTGTCTAGGGGTTTTACATAATAGCGCAACATCATCAATCATTACAAATTCAAGCACAGCATTATCGATAAGAGGTATAATCTTATAACGCTTATCTTCATTCACAGATTCACAGATAAATAATATAAATTTATCACAGATATATAAATTACATTCATCATAAATAAATAAATTATATTTATCACAGCTCAAATCAAAACAATTCATATCACAAAGAATCACACATCAAGGAATTAAACAATTCAACATTCAATAGAATCCAAACATCCATAAGTAAGATCTATTAATTATCTAATTAATTTAAATCAGATTTATTGCTCATAAATAAATTACTAATCCTGGTTAATTAACATTAATTAATTACAAATCACTTTGATTAATTATTCCTTAATCATTTATTAATTAACCATTAATAATAAATTAATTAACCTTTAATTATAAATTAATCAACCTTTAATCATTAAATGATTATCCTTTAATTAATTTATTATCCTTTAATCAATTATCTCTAATTAATTACATTAATTAATTACTCCTCAATTTATTATCATTCCTTAATCACCTTCGTAAATTTAGTTAACATTTAATTAATTAATTATCCTCAATCATGAAATCAATTAACCTTCATTCATTCCTTAATCATTAATTAATTAACCTTAATTCATTCCTTAATCATTAATTAATTTACCTTAACATTTTTTTACTTAATTATCCTTTAATTAATCACATAAATTAATTTATTACCTTGATTAATTATCCTTAATTAATCACATAAATTAACTTAACCTCATGTAATTATCCACTAATTAATCGTCTGGATTAATGACCTTAAGTAATTAAACCACTAAAAGTAATAATTAATTATTCTTTAACAAATAATTAATTAATCCTAAATTAATCCTTAATTAAGTAACTATTCTTTAAGTAATTAGCCTTTTAAACTTATTATCCTTCTTAATTAACCACTTGATTACATTACTAAGTTTATATAAAATAAATTTTAAAACAAAGGTTGTATGTTATCTTAAACACTTTTAGACTTAGTTAATTTAAAATAATTTTATTTAAAAACCTTTTAACCAATTTTAAACTTGGATAGCATCTAATATTTACAAAAAAAAAATTTAACAAAATTGCTTCAATAAAACTTGGTTTTCTTTAAGGTTTAAACCTGTTTTAGTATCAAATCAATAACACCCGAGCCAATTTTTGTTTTACTCGAGCCTGACCTCGGGTTAACCCACGACTTCACTTATTTCGAGTAAAACGACTGTTTTCTCGTGCTTGAACCTGAGTAGCCATCATTTTCTTCACCTACTACAATTTTCGGATGCACAGAACTTCACGCGTGCACGGCCAGGTGATCAACTTTTGACCATCGTCGATCCCTCTCGCACGTCGATGATCACCAACATCCTTGATCCGGACCACCCAAACTCCAATGCGAACCAAAAATTGAAATCGAACTTCCAGGCATCGCTGGCACAAAAACTAATCGACCCTAATCCTCCTTGCCATGACAACCCCGACCACCAGAGATCACGAGATCTCGCCTGAACCACCGCCTCAGTCCCCTCCATCTTTCCCCTAGGTCCGATGATCTGAATCGCCTTGACAATGACGAATCTTCCCCATATATAATCGGCAAAACTAGGTTATTAAACCCTAAATCCACGTCGATCGATTACCATGACGCATTATAAATTCCCTTACTATTTTTCCATTAATCAACATCCACCAGGCTACCATCGATTTTGAGCACGATCCATTGTTCGACGTTGATCATTAGAGTTTTACAAAATGCAATTTCTGTTCAACAAACAATTTCTTCCGATTTACAAAAGTAAAAATCGTGAAACAATTCTCCAAAATCATCATTTTATAAATCGAAATTGGTTATGTAATCGAATTATGAAATTAAAATATTTAATTTTCCTATTTTTTTCTTTTTTAAAGCTTTGTTGTAAATATTGTTTTTGGAATAATTACTGAGTATAAACACCTGAAATAATTTTTAAAAATAATGTTGTAGCCTTATAATCATTTTCTATTTGTAAATCAAAATCTAAAATTGATTAGATAAGGTGCAGTTTGAATTTTTCTTTAGTGGCCTTAAGCCTGAGAATCAATAGAGTATAACATATGTATAAATATACATACATACATACATGCAAACACACAAAACATTAAAGCATTTTGCACAGCAACTCGAAGTATTCATCACAACATCAAATACAAAAACAGATTCAACTTAAAAGTGGCTAGTTTGCTCACCTGTTTGATGAAGAATAGAGCGTGGAAATCTTTAAACTATGAAATGATGTTGAAACTGAAAATGCTTTGATCTGGAACTTGTTTAAGTGATCTGATCTTCAGGTTGAAATTGTTTGAATCAATTTGCATGCTTTGATTTAGGTTTGAAATCTGATTCCAGATCAAAGCTGGAAGCTGATTTGTTTCTTTCCTTTGGGTTTTGATTTGAGTTGTTTACACGCTTGAAACTTTTTATTTTTGTTTCCAGATTTTGGGTTTTGAATTGCCAGTTGAACCTTTGCTTTGATTTATTCTTGAATCAGGTTGAAGATTGAAAATTGTTTCATTTAGTTTTTATTATTTTCTGGTTTGTTTTCTTCGTTACCAGTTTTTTTAGTTTCGATATTATCAAAGAAATGAGATAGAAAGGATTAGAGTAGTTTATATAAGCTTGTTTTAGACAAATGACCCTAGTTTACTATATGTTGTACAAAATTTACAAATGTATTAAGGTACTTTAAAATCTTCACACTTGTAAGTTTGTATTTTTCTTTAATTTACACTTGTTAAATTCAAATAAATTTATGTAAAGGCCTTTTCTTTAATTTATTTACAAATTATGTTTAAACCCTTATCATCTTAAAATTTGTGAATTAACTTTGTTTCTTATGTTTTAAAGGTATATATATATATATTCATATATATTTGATTTTAACTCCTTAAATAGCTTTTAGAAAAAATTTATCTATATCAAATTCAAAATATCATTTTCAAATCACAATGGATGTATATATACATATTAAAATTACAAAACAATTTTTTTATTATTCCTAAGACATAGAGTATTTTATTTAAATTTATGTTCAATATTTATTTTGAATCTCAAATCCAAATTCTATTTAAAAAATCAATTTATATACATATATAATAAATAAATAAAATCTTATTTTATTTGGGAAAAATCAAATAAATTCACAATTTAATCCAAAAATTATATTAATTACTATTTTAAATTTAGCTTAAAAATCTGGATCGTTACTGATTCCCCTCTTAAGAAAATTTCGTTCTCGAAATTTGCTAGACAGGGAGACAACCTAGAATACAAAAAATAGCTTTCCAAATCAAGCTGAATATCTATTCTGCATTTGGCTTATCAAATCAAAATAACATCAATAAATATGAAAACGAACTTATTCGATACTTCATGAAATACTCGAGTCTTCCGTTCTACGAGATATGCAGGGACCGTTTAGTTCGAAGGATAATTAACCATTCGTAGAACATATCTGGATCCCAAAGAATAGACAAATAGATTCAATCTTCCACAATTCTCAAACACTAGGCATGAAATCCAAACTCAAGTTGAAATACCCCAAAGTTTACACCAACTTGTCCCTCTTTGGACTTTGATCCTCACAAGAAATCACAAAAAAACTTTCCAACGTTTGGTTTTGACCGAAATCGTTTTATCAATACAAATCTTCATATTTTTTCAACAATTTATTATAAATAAAATTTCAAATTCATTAAAGTTAAAATCGAAAAGCTCATGGGGAACCGATGAAAAGAATACGAAATAGAAACTTATCTATAACGATTCGCAGGGCCCAAGCTTCTTCTTGGAGCTGCCACGAAGCCATCAAAGAATTGAAATCGGATTATGAATAAGAGAAAAGATTTTTTCCGCTGTTGCAGGGTATTGACCATAGTGGTATTTCCTCGTCCCTTACCTCGTCCTCTTCTTGCACCCATACTCACTATCAGCGGATAGTAAGATAATTTACTAAGGCGTATGGATGGATATCTTGGGGATTATACTCACTCTAGGGTATGCTTCACCCTATCTCTAATGAGTTACCCAATGTGTTACACCCTAATAGCTAAAGTTCAACCTTTAGCTCTGATACCACTTGTGACGACCCGGATTTCCACGCTCGGACATCCATACTTCACTCGTATTCAAATGCCGCAGATTCAAACGTCCAAATTCGAACTGCCGGAGCTTATAACACAGTAAGTAAAACAACACAGCGTAATAAAATGAATATATATATCATTGATATACAACATTCGATACAACAATGATACAATGAATATCACATTGTCAGAGACAATACACACAGTGGAAAAGATAACACCAACGACAAAGGCTTCAAAGAGATCCAATGCCCATACTACAACTCCATCTCTAATGCTCCAAAACCAAATAGTTCATCCCAAAAGCTTCGAACCATCATCAAGTTGAAATGAAGCAGACTAGGTAACATGAATGCGATTACTAAAATTCAAAGGCTCTAAAGAATTCCAAATAGAAAGCTGAAGGCTACCGAGTCTACATATATTATCTGGCTATCTGAAAATCTGTGACGCCCCACCTCTATACCCACGCTAGCCAAGAACATTACTGTGAATGCTGTCAACTAGCACGGAGAATAAGGCTGTTGAGGAGCGACCATCTGTATAATTGCTTTGTGCGAGTACCGATATACCGGATAAAAATATATCTTTTCCTCTCAAGAGGAAATCCGACATACCGACACAAACTCAAAGCTACTACACAGTGGCTATAAAGGTCTTCGGAAACAAATATAGAAATAAACATAACACAAATCAGTCACAGACAATTCATATCACAAAGGCGGAAATAGATATGAATATTACACATGAAAGTGTATATCAGAGTAGTGGTCTAAAAAGATCCACAATATCACAAAAGAATAGTTACATGAACTACACAAAAGAATAAGTATACATTATGGAGTCTATATCTCAAATTTATACAACAAAAACTACTAATATAAGTAGTTAACCAAAAGTCAGAGGAATCAATCCCAAGAGAGAAGTCAAGCAGAAGCACCTGTAACATCTCGGTCTGACCCGAGTATTATTTAATAAGAAAATAATAAACGGATCAGTCTAGCTATAAATATCAGGTGAAAAGATATAGAATAAGAGATATGACTAAACACATAATAATCACTATGCCAAGCTGTGATATATATATATAAGTAATTGAAAATCAACAAGAGATTAATCAATATCACCAAATCTACACAAGAATCAAAGAAATGTCATACTCCTTATTTCGTTCACCAAACCACAAATATTGACGATAATATCAACGTCAATCACAAAAGTCAATGACACACAAATTCACCAATGTACAAATATTGACAATAATATCAATGTCAATCACAAAAGTCAATGACACACAAATTCACCAATGCACAAATACTGATAAAACTTATCAATGGAAATCACGAAAATTGGTGAAACACAAATTCTAGAAATCATCTCAAGAAATCCAGAAATCACAAAGGGGGGGAGGCCTATCACAAATGGGAGCATAAAGCCCACCAACACGTGTATCACAAACGGAATGCTAATTCCATGGTTGCTAACCATCACAAATTGAGCCGAAGCTCCACAAACGGCCCGAAGACCATGGGTTGCTACCCCACCAAATTGAGTCGAAACTCCACAAAACGGGGTTTAGTCTCCCTCGCAGACAAAGAGACATTGCACGTTGCTAGTCTAAATCACAAAGATGATCGTCATGATCATCAAGAAGTGTCAATTACACTAAGCTAGTAAATATATGAGTTTAGCATCATGTCCCATAACCACTAGCTTAACTTAAATATTTACGAACAAATTGTAAGTTTCCACTAGAAAATTGTCACAAGAGATTCAATCGAACAAGTCCAAGAATTAACCGAACAAGTAAACGCAAGCGTTTCATACCACTTGTTTTACTAAGCCGTTTAATTAGATTTCTCATACGAGTGAGGTAAAGGTTTGTATATACTAATAGATTGGAAAATGGTTTAAGAAACGAGCTTTGTTATTGAAAATAGAGTTGAAATCATTTTGTTGAAAGAGTTTTGATATTTACTACTAGTATTGAAACCTTTATATTTTTAAAGTGACAAATCACAAAAATGATTGTAGAACAATCAATCACCGAAATTTACATTCGAAGACGTGAATAAAATCCAAAGAAATCGATACTGAATCCATCAAAATGGATATTCCCAAAAATCACGATGAAAATGTCATCAAAGTCCATAATAAATGATAACAACAAAAAGGGAATCAACACAAATCGATTAAAGTTGGACATATACTCAAAAACAGCGAAAATAGGCAAAATTGCACATTTCAGACGTCTGAAATTACCTTCCAGACGTCTGAACCACTAACCAGACGTTTGAATGGATTTCAGACATCTGAAATTCTTCTCTGCCTTTTTGCGTTTTCCAGGGACCAATTCCTTACGTCTGAATTTCCAAACCAGATGTCTGAATTTGAAACCAGACGTCTGAAATTGGGTTCAGACGTCTGAAATTCCCCTGTAGGCAAAAATCAACCTTGCCCAAAAATGGGCGAAAATCCAAACGGAAGCGATCGGACAAGCGACGAAGACAAGGGATTAATGCCAAGCGACAACCCTGCCTTATAGGCTCTCCGAAGCACCTCTTAAAGCATGATCAAACATCAAAGTTATGATTCTTAAAGATTTGGCTTCAAACACGAAAAATTGGAATATTTACAAATCTAATCCAAATCAAATGCAATTGCACATGAATAATTGTTAGGAATTCATACCTAACAACCAAAGATACTTATAGTCATAGATGTGAGATAAAAATATCACCTTTAAACAAAATCAACCAAGAAGAAGCTTGAAAGCAAATGGAGAATCAACCTCTCTTCAACACAACCCAAATGAGCTTGAATCTATGCTCAACAACAAGAACATTCCCAAAATTAGGTTTAGGAATTTCTGAAATTGGTAAGAGAATAAGTTGGAGAAGAAGAAGAAGAAGAAGCTTACCAATGGGTTCTCTTGAATTTGGAGCTAGGAATTTGAAGTTGCAAGAGGAACTAGGGTTTTGGAGTTTTAATTTCCAATCTCTCCCACCATTAATGCTAAGAAAACTGAAAAGAGAAGAGAATGAGGGTGAATGGGGAAGAGTGGCTCAGATTTGAGCATAAGTTAAAACATAGGGCTGAGCCCAAAACCAAACCCAAAGTGAAAAGTAGCAAAAATCAACTTTCTCCAAACATATCGAAGCTTATACTCAAAAAGGTCGCAAACGGCATTTTAAACTCAATGGGAGTGGTCCCAAGTCCTAATTCGACCATATGAAAAAAGTAGCTTTTCGGACCAAAATCCGACTAACGATAAAATATTTAAATAAAATATTTAAATATATAATCGATAAATATGTGGGTTGTTACAAAATCTAACTCCAAGCAGTCCATGTGGAAAATTATGGGCACCCAGAGTTTAGATAGGGAACAATAAACTCCAGGTCAGACATTGGACTGGTATGAGCAAATGAAAACAGTTTATCTTTATCAAAAGAAAAACAAAAGAATTTAAAAGAAATCCGCAATGCTTTTTGGAAAATGAAACTACCATAAGGCCTCCCGCCACACACACAATGCAAACACAGAATTGGAGGAGATTTCTCCTTATGATAGTCAAAAATGCTTGATATGCAAAATCCTTTTGATATTATTATTAGTGCATAGTGCAGAAAACCTTTCAAAAGTATAATATTAATCTTAGCCAGCATACCACATTTCTTTGTATGCCTTTCAATAGAAGTTTACCACCACATTCCATGGCAGGTTATACAACTAAAACCGTACAAGGTGCGTATTCTTTCTTTGGATTTCCAACAAATGGTCAGGCTAAGAAACTTCCTTACCGAATGGAATGCCTCTGGAGGGACACACCCAAGAACCAAACCGGATTTCTGCCAACACAAGGCCGGGTTACCTCTGTAACTAGGTAACACCTACAAGTGAGCCATCCCCGATTGTTACCGATCTTTATCCCGGGATTCACCAACAAATAGCAACAATCACAAAGTTAAATATCTAGGCTCCATACCATGATACCACCTTTTATCCAGAAGGAAATGGATATACCCTAGGGCCGCGACCCCGAAAAACCTTGCCGCAACATTCTTGTTTCGACCATTTCCGGGTTATGAGGCTTGACGAAGTCTCATCCACAAAGCTACGCTTTTCACAAAAGTCATGCTTCGATCAACACATGATCAGCAGCATTTCGTATGCCACATTGCCAAATTGGGAATGTATCACTAGTAACCATCAAATACATAAACTCTGAGCTCATACGTCTCAGAGAAGGGTGTTTAGCTAAGAGAATAGATTCTCCGCCACTAAACGGAAATGTATTTGATAGAGACCAGCTTTAATCTCAAATTGTAACGTCAGATATACATCCATACAAGTCTGTTCCGGGTTTGAACAAAATAGAAGGCACTTCAAAAGAGGCACTTGCAATCCGGATAATCCCTAATCACGTCCGGACTCCCCATCACAAAGGGTGATCAAACCTCTATACCGGGGACCAATCAGTGTAGAGACATTCGACGGGTAATCCTTTCTCTTTCGAAAATATCCGGTCTTCACCACCGGTCTTTAAATGCTATCCATAACGTCGTATCATTATTCGAAATGGGTTTAATGATACAAAGTCCTCTCCCGACTAAACCGAATAATAAAAGCTTAATTTAAAAAGCATATGGATATTGGGATCTTAGTTAAGTCACAAATTATTACCCAAAACCTTTCTTTCAAATGGTTTATACAAATTAACGTTTTAATCTTTAAACAAAAGATTCATCTTTAAAAATCCACTTCCATATGAAACAAAGTTCCACCAATCTTTCGCAAAGATTCATTTATAGTTTTCAAAAACAATTTCCATTTCCAATCTTTTATACCAAAGATACACCTTTAAGATCCTCTTCAATTTGAAAATAAAATTCACCAATCTTTTAAAAAAGATTCATTCATAGCTTTCAAAACAATTTTCATTTCAAACTTGAAATTCTTTCAACACAAATTGGAAATCCTTTCTTTATATGAAAGCTATTATTATTTGAAAACAAGGGTTTTCGTTTTGGAAAAATCTGACTACATTTTCTTCAGTTATTTCCCTTAAAGTACAAACTTGGGTTAAATTCAAATCCCCAAAATAATACTTTTAAAATGGTTTAAAATCCGTATAACTACATTATATAACTTGTATAGCCTTTTTAAACCATAATTTCCAAACTTATATTCAATGAGCTTAATTTCAAATCTTGAATTCAAATTCAAAACAAACTATTTAAATTTCAAAACTTTAACGAGTTATTCAAAATAACTTTTATCTTTAAAACTCCTTTTCAAAAGCTTTTCATATTTAACACAATTCCATTTCAAAACCATTTGGATTCAAAATTCATCTTTTAAAATCATTATATCATTTGAATTAAATTCAAATATCTGTGACTTAAACGATTTCCCGTGAAATCATATTTGTGTGTGTATGGTGTAGTCCAAGGGTTTTGCACAATAGTGCAACATCATCAATCATTACAGATTCCAGCACAACAATATCGATAAGCGGTATAATCTTATAATGCTTATCTTCATTCACATATTCATAGATAAATAATATAAATTTATCACAGATAAAAAAATTACATTCATCACAGATAAATAAATTACATTCATCACAGGTGAAATCAAAACAATTCATATCACAAAGCATCACACATTAGGGATATCAAACAATTCAACATTCAATAGAATTCAAACACCCATAAGTAAGATCAATTAATTATCTGATTAATTTAAATCAGATTTATTACTTATAAATAAATTACTAATCCTGGTTAATTAACATTAATTAATTACAAATCACTTTGATTAATTATTCTTTAATCATTTATTAATTAACCATTAATAATAAATTAATTAACCTTTAATTATAAATTAATCAACCTTTAATTATTAAATGATTATTCTTTAATTAATTTATTATCCTTTAATCAATTATCCCTAATTAATTACATTAATTAATTATTCCTCAATCAATTATCATTCCTTAATCACCTACATAAATTAATTAACCTTTAATTAATTAATTATTCTTAATCAAGAAATTAACTAGCCTTAATTCATTCCTTAATCATTAATTAATTAACCTTAATTCATTTCTTATTCATTAATTAATTAACCTTAATTTTTTTACTTAATTATCCTTTAATTAATCGCCTTGATTAATTATCCTTAATTAATCACATTAATTAACTTAACCTCAACTAATTATCCACTAATTAATCATCTTGATTAATGACCTTAAGGAATTAAATTACTAAAAGTAATAATTAATTATTCTTTAACTAATAATTAATTAATCTTAAACTAAACCTTAATTAAGTAATTATTTTTTAAGTAATTAACCATTTAAACATTCTATCCTTCTTAATTAGCCACTCAATTACATTACTAAGTTTATTTAAAATAAATTTTAAAACAATGTTTATGTGTATCTTAAACACTTTTAAACTTAGCTAACTTAAAATATTTTTATTTAAAAACCATTTAATCAATTTTAAACTTGGATAATATCTAATATTTACAAAAGAATTGGATTTTTTTTAACAAAATTCCTTCAATAAAACTTGGTTTTTTTAAGGTTTAAAACTGTTATAGTAACAAATCAATAATAGCTGAGCCAATTTTTGTTTTACCCAAGCCTGACCCTGGGTTAACCCACGACTTTACTTGCTTCGAGTAAAATGATTGTTTTCTCGCGCTTGAACCCGAGTAGCCATCATCTTCTTCCCCTACTACAAATTTTATATGCATAGAACTTCGCGTGTGCACGTGCATGGCCAGGCGATCAACTTCCGACAATCGCCGATCCCTCTCGCACGCCGATGATCACCAACATCCTTGATCCCAACCACCCAAACTCCGATACAAACCAAAAATAGAAATCGAACTTCCAGGCATCACTGGCACAAAAACCGATCGACCCAAATCCTCCTCGCCATGACAACCCCGACCACCAGAGATTATGCGATCTCGCCTGAACCACCGCCTCAGTCCACTTAATCTTTCCCTCCAGGTCCGATGACCTGAATTGCCTTGACAATGACGAATCTTCCCCATATACATCGTAGGAAAAACTGGGTTATTAAACCTTAAATCCTAAATCCACGTTGATCGATCGCCACGACGCATTATAAATTCCCTTACTGTTTTTCCATTGATCAACATCCGACAAGCTACCATCGATGTTGAGCACGATTCATATTTCGGCGTTGATCATCAGAGTTTTACGAAAATGCAATTTTCGTTCAACAAATAATTTATTTCGATTTACAAAACTAAAAATCGTGAAACAATTCTCTAAAATCATCATTTTATAAATCGAAACTGGTTATGTAATCAAATTATGAAATTAAAATATTTAATTTTCCTTTTTTTCTTTTTCAAAGCTTCACTGCAAATATTGTTTTTGGAATAATTACTGAGTATAAAC
Organism: Allium cepa; assembly: GCA_030765085.1. Classification (NCBI taxonomy): domain Eukaryota; kingdom Viridiplantae; phylum Streptophyta; class Magnoliopsida; order Asparagales; family Amaryllidaceae; genus Allium; species Allium cepa. The sequence goes on from CM060935.1 coordinate 392,214,076, forward strand.
ACCTGAAATAATTTTTAAAAATAATGTTGTAGTCTTATAATCATTTTCTATTCGTAAATCAAAATCTAAAATTGATTAGATAAGGTGCAGTTTGAATTTTTCTTTAGTGGCCTTAAGCCTGAGATTCAATAGAGTATAACATATGTATGAATATACATACATACAGACATGCAAACACACATAATAGGAAAGCATTTTGCACAGCAACTCGAAGTATTCATCACAACATCAAATACATAAATAGGTTCAACTTAAAACTGGCTAGTTTGCTCACCTGTTTGATGAAGAATAGAACCTGGAAATCTTTAGACCTTTGCTTTGATTTATTCTTGAATCAGGTTGAAGATTGAAAATTGTTTGATTTAGTTTTGATTATTTTCTGGTTTGTTTCTTTGTTACCAGTTTTTTTAGTTTTGATATTATCAAAGAAATGAGAAATAAAGGAGTAGAGTAGTTTATATAAGCTTGTTTTAGACAAATGACCCTTGTTTACTTTATGTTGTATAAAATTTACAAATGTCTTAAGGTATTCTAAAATTTTACACTTGTTAAATTCAAATAAATTTATGTAAAGACCTTCTCTTTAATTTATTTATAAATTATGCTTAAACCCTTATCATTACAAAATTTGTGAACTAACTTTATTGCTTATGTTTTAAAGGTTTACGTGTGTATATATATATATATATATATATTTGATTTTAACTCCTTCAATAGCTTTTAGAAAAATTTTATCTATATCAAATTCAAAATATCACTTTCAAATCACAATGGATATATACACACACACACATTTTCAAATTACAAAATAATATTTTTATTAATCATAAGACATAGAGTATTTAATTTTAATTTATTTTCAATATTTATTTTGAATCTTAAATCCAAATTCTATTTAGAAAATCAATTTATATTCATATACAATAAATAAACAAATATCTTATTTTATTTGGAAAAAATCAAATAAATTCACAATTTAATCCAAAAATTATATTAATTAATAATTTAAATTTAGTTTAAAAATCAGGATCATTTCAAGTATTATAGCAATTTGTATAAAAAGGAAATTTTTATGAAGTCTGCATATTTATTTTAGTCTGCATATGTTTATTTGCATGTACATATAATTTGCAAATGATCTTGGTAACATGTATATATATACATTTTTGTTGATAGTCTACCTGTATATATATGATGGTAATAGCTTAATATATATGTAAGTCATCTCGGGTGTATATTGATAAAATAGCATAGATTTTGAGAAATATGGATACTAACAATATAAAATATAGATATTCGATTTTACGAAAATTGGTGATTTTGAAAATGAATATATATATATATATATATATATATATATATATATATATATATATATATATATACACATATATATATAGATTTTAAGTTGTATATGTGTTAAATTTAATACAGATCTTTAATATAAGTGTTTTAAGAATAATGATCTTTATCATATAAATATATGTATAATATTTTAATATGTCTTAAATTAAATTATTGATTTAAAGGAAAAACTAATAATATATATATATATATATATATATATATTGTTTATATCAAATTATTGATTTCATTCTCATCGATTTCCTATCTATCAGCTTATCTGTCGAAATCGTGCCTTGCTTCAAAATTTCGTGCTTAGATTCGTAACCCATTTCATTGTCAAATCTCTCTAGCCTTGAAAGGTGAGCAATCACTCACGATTAATGTTCTTATATTTATTAAATTTGATTTCAATGGAAACGACAATTGAAATATGCTATTTTTAGTTATTTACATAATATATGTTGTTATCTGTATCTGTTCACCTGTGACATCTGACACCATTATCTGTTATTTATATTGATGATATATGCATGTTATATTACTATATCTGTTATTACTCTGCAAGTTCCCTATTAGTATATAATTCACTATGGTTGAAATGATACATACCCGAACGGACTTTAGGATAGGAGAAAATCGTTATGGGTTGAAATGATAAACCTAAGAGATTTTCAATGAATTGAATTTGGGATTGCGAGTTGAAATTATATATACCCGTATATATTTTAAATTGCGGATTGAAATGATAAATATCTGTATCACTTGACCATATGATAGAAAATTATATACAGACACCGTTGGTCTATATATAAATATTTTGAAATGATTTCTATGGTTTTCGAAAAGAAATATATGGTTTTATATAATATTGATTTTAGATATTATGTAAATGTTATTTTCTACACAGTTAAATTCTTGATTTTAAGCTATGTATAAATTTGTTTTAAAAATATAGAACAAGTTTAATAATAAAGTTTTATTTTATTAAAATATAATATAGTTAAGTATTTATATAAATTATATTTTAATATAGAGATAATTTTAATAAATAAAGTTTGAGAAGATGGATTTGAAATTGTATTTAATTAAGAATTTTATTTAATCCAAATCGATTTGGAACTTATTGAATTTGAGATTTTTTAAAGGATATGATTTTATAACTTGATGTTGGTTTAAAGTGATTATTGAATATTTTAGGTTTGAGTTTTATTTAAATGATACTGAATTTATTAAATATATATTTCAAAACTAAATAATAGTAAATTGAATTAAGATATATATAAAATTATCACATTTAATTTTGAAAATATAGAATATTTGAAGCTTTGAAATATATATATATTTTGAAACAGTTTATTTGTGGTTCAAATCTGTATTTGAAATCGATATAATTCTAAATGGTTTATTTAGAAGCTAAATTGGAATTAATGATTTGAGATCTGATCAAATTGAAGTTGGTTTGGAATTAATTTGTGAAATTTGAGGAAAACAATTTTTTTATATATACTATTTTAATATTTAAATCGGTTAAGGGGAAGTATTATGATTTCAAAATATTATGTTTCGAAAGTGTTTTAATTTCAAGTGTTTAGTTTCGAAAAGTGTCATATCTTGAAAAATGCTATGATTTTGGAAAAAGATATATTTGAAATGGAAAGGATGTCGCATCTACATGGTTTTTGAAAATGGCAACGACATTTTGGTTTTGAAGTATAATCTATTTTGATATGACCGCGGTGTTATAATAACGTTTGGTTGTAACGACCCGTAAATTTTAATAAATAAATGGGTTAATTAAAATAAGAAATTACATGCTAAGTTATGAATGAAATTAAAGGAAATTTGAAATGTGTAACCTATAAGACAAAAGATATTATTATTGAGAATTAAATTAATTAAAGGAAATAGAATAGACTTGTGTAATTTTCAATTCCATTCTTAAAAGCATATATATAACTTACCAAAAGATATTAAAAGTTGAAATGTTTAAAAAGAAAATGTAATGGGAAACTTTACAAGTAAAATTTGAAATAATAAAAGTATTCAACGAATTTGCTTTTATAAATAAGAATTTAATGTTATAATTATTATATGCTTAAGTTATCACTGAAAGGCCACAAATTAAATATAATAGTAAGGTTATAAAGAAATGATAATAAATTAAGAAGGTGTTGAAGTCATTTATTTTGAAAATAAGCAGAAAGATGAATACTGTAAATAAATGAAGTTAAGCAGTGAATAAAGAATGTAATACAATAAAAAGGAAAATTTCATGATATGAATAAGTGAAAATGAGATTTTGGTAGAAATAAATACAAGTAAATGAAACCGTAAGAAATAAAATGTAAATTAAAAAGATAAATTATTATATGAATGAAATTAATAAGAGTGAACTTGATCTATTAGTTGATTTGTTGTTTGTTTTGGTTTATGGTTGTTTGGGTAATGTAACGACCCATAAAATTCGATGTTTAAAATGAATTAAAATAATAAGATTTTTAATTTAAATTTAAAAAAAAGAAATAAAAATCTTAAATTTATATGGAAGCGAATGTAGAAATTAGATGTATCAATTGTAATTAAAATCAACAATTTAAAATTTATATTGCAATTAATTGAAATAATGTAAATTGTCATACTTGGTTATAAGTTTAATATAAGAAACAAACGGGAATGTTGAATTTGTGAATTACCAATAAAAATATTAACTAGAATGGAATTCAAATTTATATAATAATGGAAAGTGTAAATTTGTTGCATTTGGGTATAAAATTTAAAATATAAGTATGTAAAAGTAGGCATTTAATTTACCGATGGAATAATACGTCGATTAATAGCAACTGTATGTAAATTAAGGTAGTAATGTTAATGGCAGTTGATGAATAACCAATTTAGTGCAATTCAAATTGAATAGAAACGTAAGTTTATTTATAGGGCAGTAATTGATGAATAAAAAGGTTTGAAACCAAGTAAATAAATTTATGAAGAACATTTGATAGTAATTAATGTATATATTAGGAATTTGATAATTTATGGATTTGTTAAGATTGCAAAGTTATAATTGTGCGTATATAGGGATATTTGGTAACAAATTAAAATAAGAAAAATAAATGTAAATGTTATAACTTGGTTACAAAATTTATATACGGAAGTGGATGTTAATATGAATTAATTAATGTGCGCATTTATTTATAATGGGATAAAATGTAAATTAATGTAATAAGGATGATGCAGGTTGATAAGTATTCATAATATTTGTGTTGATGAAAAAACGTTACTACAATGATTGTGATATAAAATAACGGAAGTGTGAATGGAAATTTATAGAAACGTAAACTTATTTTAAGGTAGTAATTGGATGTAGATTTATGGAATGGAGTTAATGTAAATCACTTGGATTTAAAATGAAATTTGGTATTACATTGATGGGTTTAAATGTTATTTTATTTTGTAAAGTAATAAATGGTGTAATAAAAGAATGAAATCAATACAAGATAATAAATGCAATGATTGAAGGTTAATAATTAAGTGTGAATAGGGAAATGATTGTTTATAGTAATTGAATGGAATTCCAATTTGTTGGAATAGAGTAAATGTATACTTGTTAATAAATTTAAGATAGGAAAACGAACTTAAATATTGAATTAATTAATTTATATATATATATATATATATAATAAATGATGATTATTAGAGTGGAAATAGTAAACTTATAAAAGGTGATTAAGAGTTGTGACCACAAATTATTATGAGTTATACATATATATTTAATTCTTTCAATTGAATTGGAAATCATTGCAATAAATCTAAAGGTAATGTTACGTAAATATAAATGTGGGAATCGGGGAATCAATTCAAAATTTATTAACTAAGGAAGTAATACGTAATAATTTGAATAAAATCAATACCATACAATAATTGTAACATTTGTTTGTGAATAGTGAATTCCTATGTGTAATTTATGGTTTTGATAACAATTATTTGAATATTACCTAATTAGTTTGGTCAACGAATTTATTACAAGTTAACCGTTTATTTGGGTAAATAATTAAAAGGGAAATCTATCGGAATTAATTGAACTTAAATGTATATTAATGTGATTAATTACTACGTTAGTTGAAATTAGATGAATTTGGAAATTTTAACGCACTAAGATGTAAATCATGATAATTTTACCATAAGATTTGATGGAATAATAAGAGGGAGTAAATCAAATTTAATTTTTAAAAATTAAACGTATAATTGTTGAATTTAATGAAATTGAAGAAATTATAAATTTTAAATCGACAGAAATTTGTTTAAATTAGTGTAAATGTTTAAGGAATTAGAAATGATGAGAATTGTGGATTTATAAGATTGAATTTGAAAGTTTGATTTAATGAATTAATTAAATTTTTTATTTATTTAATTAATATAAAAATAGCTATTTTGGCCACTGACTCGGATTTCGACGAAACAAGTTTCATCAGATCCGTAACGATGAATTATTGTAGGATTTCAAGTTTCGTAGCGATCGGGATTTTCTTTTGATCGTACGGACTCGAAACGCCTTGAAACAAACGAAATTGAAATCAATTTGAAAAATATTGATTTTTGCATAACTTTTTCATACGATGCAATTTGAACCTGGATCCTTTTCCATTGCGTTTAGAATATTTTAAAATACCTATTTTGATATATGGGTTGACCCAATTTCGTTCTGGAGTCAGAACGGGCTTTTTGGGCCACTTTGGCGTTAGCGCGTATATCTGTTTTATCCATCTATTCTATCTTCAGTTATGCCTATAAATATCCTGCTATAAACCCTAGCCTCCCTAATTCTCCTTTGTCTGTACGTACATCTCTACTCTCTCCTCCTCAATGGCAGACAAACAAACCCTAGATCCGATTGCAAATTCAAAAATCGAATGAAAATTTAAGCTATTCAGAAAAATTTGAAATAAATATATGTTGAATCTCTCGAAGTGCGTAATCTTCTGGTGAAATTCATTTTTTCGTTTTGGTTCATCCTCCGATCAGTAAAAATCAAGGAAGTTTCGTCCATCCATTTGCGTCGAAATCATCATCGTTTGATCGACAAATTAAAGATACAGTATTGTGGAGAGTCGCGAGGGGATCACATCAGCGTAGGTTGGGCGTTGAGCTAACAATCAGATCGTCGTCAATAATTAGATTAGGTTAAAAATAGTGGCGGTGGCTGGTATATTTTTGGGCTTCGGTCGAAGCCGTGGGCCAAGGGGGGTTCGCGAGGCCAAGGAATGGTCGCGGCAAGGCGGAGCTTCGCGTGGCGGTGGCAGTTGGATGCCGCGATGTACTATTGACTCGCGTGATTCTAGGGTTTGCAGTTTCGTTCGTGCGTTGACTTCTGTATGCTGAGAGGAAGAGATGTGTGGCGACATGGCATATATACTATAATTAGGTAAGTTCGTTTTGTTTGTTTAATAAAATTTTGTTTCAAACGATTTAAATCGAATAACTTTCACATACGAACTCCGTTTCACGCACGGTTTTTTTGTTAGCATCGTAATAAAATTCCGGATATTTTGGCGCTACTTTGGACGGATTTGGAGACGGTTCAATTTTTGGGTTTAAATCGGATTTAAATTCAGTTTAAATTCAAAAGGTTAGTGTTTTAACCCACTCACGTCTTCTAAGATTTCTTATGTTTGTTAAATATATTTATGATGTGGTTTGAAATTTATTTATAGCTGTTTGGCATATATTTCATCATTATCTCGGTTAATTTGCATTTATTCAATTAACATGTTATTTAATTCATTATTGTGTATAAACTGCCAGTTAAATTTTTAGTTAAATTTATTTGTGCATATAAACTGATAGTTAAATTATCAGTTAATTTATTTTGCAAAATAAACTGCCAGTAGATGTATTGTTTGAATTGGATGATGATTGTGATAAATGGATGTATGATTTTATGATGGATGAATGTATGTTTAATTATATCATCATAAATTACAAGTGTTGTGCATTTTATTGCATTTGGGATTGCAGTTTGAAATGATATAAAACCGTAAATTTTATTTTTAAATTACGGATTGAAATGATAAATATCCATGTCACTTGACATAGGATAGACAATTTTATACAGGCACCGCGGTCTATTTATAAAATATTTGAAATGGTTTTTCGATGGTTTTGTAATGATATGGTTTTACGAGATATTGATTTGGATATTTATAAATATCATTTATATATAATTTATTTCTTGGGTTAAGCTATGTATAAAAATTTGGTTAAAGTATAAAGAAGTGAAATAATAAATGTTGATTTATGTAAGAGATAATACAGTTGAGTATTTATTTAAATTTTATTTATAGAGTTCATAATGTCTTAAATTAAATTAACGTTGGAAGATAAATACGCATGTGATTTGGATTTAAGTATTTGAGAATTATCCTTGAATAAAAATTATTTGAAATTTACATAAAATTGAGTTTTAAAATGGTGATTTTTATAGCTTGATTTTGGTTTAGAGGACTTAAATGAATATTAAGTCGATTTGAACGGATATTATCAAGTTAATTAATTGGAAGAATATACTGTTATTTGAAGTTTAGAGGTTTTACTAAAATGATATTTGATTTATTTATTAAACATTTCAAATCTAAATAATTGTAGTTGAAATTGATATATATGAATTTATCAAAGATTTAGTTTTGAAATGGTGGAGTATTTGAGCTTTGAAATTTATGGAAAATTTATTTGTTTATTTGGGGATTTTAATCTATATTTGGAATTGAATTTGTAAATGTAAATAAGCTATTTTATTATATGAAGTAATTTAATATTTAAACTATTGAAGTATATTAAGTTTTGTTCAAAGCTATAGATTTCGAGGTATATAGATTTGGAAGTGCTATGATTTCTTGAAAAGGATATATTTGAAATAAAATGACATCGTATTGATTTCAGTTTGAAAATAGAAATAATATCGTATTTATATGTTTTTGAAATAGATATTTTATTCTGGTTTTAAAGCATAAATTATTTTGAAAAGACCGCGGTGTTATAATAACGTATGGTTGTTGAAGCGACCGGGATCGGAAGTTGTTATACTCTCTGCCAACTCCGAAAACCACTTTAACAACCGTGTACGCGGTGGAGATTCCAGAATGAAGTAGGATGGTGGCTGCGTTTCCTTTAAGGTAAATACATGGACCCAACTCTCGTGAGTTGGCATGTAACGACCCAGAATTTTTAGAAATTAAAATTTGAATATTTAATTAATTTTAAATATTAAGAAGTGAATTTATAAGTCAAATAAATTTTTATTTGAATTTTTGAATTTAATTGGATAATTAAATCGATAATTTAATATGTTAAATTATGGAAATAATTGAAAATATAGTTAAATATGATTGAAAATGATTTGTAAAATTTTATTTTATCATATGGGAGTTAGAACGATATTTTAGAACTTTTAAAATCGAATTAAGAGTTGATTTGTGAAAATTGAATATTTTAATATTAAAATCGACTAGTAAAAATAGTCAATTTTTGAACAGTCTCAGAATTGAACGAAACCAGTTCCATTGGATCCGTAATAGTAAGTTATTACCGATTTCAAATTTCGTGTCAATCGGAGTTATCGTTTGATCGTGGCAGCTCGAAACGCATCGATTTATTTTTAATTTAAATTTAGCGAGCTAAAATAGCCATTTTTCAAAAAGTCTTGGATTTTGACGAAACCAGTTTCATCGGATCCGTAATGTGATATTATTGTAAGGTTTCAAATTTCAAGTCAATTGGATTTACCATTTGTCCGTTACGAATTAAAACGCCTAGAAATCGACTTAAATCGGTTTAATTCAAATTGAGCGTTTACAGCCATAACTCGCACAGATGTCCGAATTAGCTTTCGAAACCTGTTCCATTGTGTCCGGAACGCGGGGTAAACCCTAGAAACGCTGGTTACGGCGCGTAAATCGGAGTTCGGATTTCCGGAATGAATAGTGTTTCGATTTTCTCTATAAATAGCCTCACTCTAAAATAAAAAAATAAAAAAAAATAGCTAGGGTTTTATAACAGAGCCGCCTCCCTCATTATCAACGGCCGAAATCATCTCGTCTTCCTCCCTCATTTTCTTCGAATCCACAAAGCAATCGCAAAAACTTCCAACACGAGAAAAATGGAGCTTGGCGAGATCTCTACATCTATACGGAGATGATCATGTTTAGCGAAGCAAGGAGGCCGCTAGGAGGGCGCGACTGTCGGCCGTTCTTCACGTTTTTCGAGGGCCCACAGGGCACCGGGTTGGACCGCACTTGGTGTGGGGGTGTGGTGGTGGTAGGCGCACGTCGTGATGGGTTTTGATCAACCTATAGTCGATCGTATGGGTTGCGATGATTCGATGATGAGGGCGGCAAATGGGTTCGTGGTCGCGTTTTTAACTGGAGAGGAAGATATGCGTGCGTGCGGCCCAGATCTCATCACGAAAATGCACGGTCAGATTTGCGTAGGGTTTGTAATTAAAAGAAAAATTGAAAATTAATTATAATTTAACTCGTGTGATATTTAAAACGCTGTATCTTTTTCATACGAGGTCGAAAACGCGCGAAACCAGTTGCGTTGGAATCGTATGGGCGAGCACTACGCGATGGAGTTGGGTTGGAGTCATTTGGAGTTAGTGAGAATTTTGGATAAAATTAAACGTCCGTTTAATTTTATTCGAAATGAATTGCTAAAACGAAATAAAATCAAGGTGAGAACTTCTCACTCAATCGAATCAGTTTCGATTTTATTTTAAATAGTTAGATTTAAAATATTTGAATGCATGTATGAATGATGATTGATATATATTGATTGTTAAAATAGACATTATACGCCGTTAGTAAGCGGATGTTATTTATTAAAAACATATACCGCGAATATTTCATAAACAGTGAAATTGGTATTATATATAATAGCAATATATATATATTGGCATATGTATATATTGGAGTTGTTGATTTCCCGTATTTTTTAGCGGATGAGACCCTATTACGCCGTTATTAAGCGGATAATATTTAATAAGAACATATACCGCGATAATTTCGTACTGGTGCGAAATTGGTATTGTGCTAATGTTTGTGGATGCAGGAAAACAGGTTGGAGGGATCCAACTGGATTCCTCAACAGTATTTATTTGATTATGGATATTTTGATATTCATTGATTTTCATATCGATATATGATATCGTTGTAGTCGTGATTGACTATTTGGTGTGTAGCATCATTGGACCTAGATTTTGGGATTTTAAAATGATTTTTTAAGTGATCCTTGAAAATGAAAATATAAAATATGTTTGGAATTGATCCATATTAAATAAATAAACGTTATAATTTTTAATGTTATAAAAATTATGATTTTTGAGAAATATAGTTAAAAACTGATTTTTGAGAATATGATGCTATTGATTTCATAAAATAGTTAAATCGGAATTTTAGGATTTATTGTGAAAAGTTTAAATATAGGATTTATAAAATTTAATTATTTTATGAATCGAAATGGTGAAATAATAAAGGAGATTAAAGAAGTTTTAAAAAGAATAATATAAATTGATTTATATTAAGAGATTTATAAATGGATATTTATAAATTGAGATATTGAAATTATAAAACGAGTTTTTTATAAGTGTTTGAATGAAGTGAAAATGAATTTCATTAAAGAATGAAATTTATAGAATTATAAACGGTGAAGTTATAAATAAAATTTATAAATAGTAAGATTTATAAATTTGTGAAGTTATTGAAAGAATAGATTTGGTTGAATAATTGAATCTTATAAGTTATAAGATTTATAATTATGAAGTTAAAAGAACGATTTTTGTAAAATAATCGTTTTATAAGTATTTAACCTATAATATGAACTTTTAGTTATAATTGAGTTATAAACTGGAATAGTTTAATAAAAGAATTTATAAAAAGGAAGTTTTTATAAATAAATAGAAATGGAATTTATAAACGTTGTTTTATAAATTCGCAAATGACTTATTTTGATAAGTAAATTGTTGAAACTTATTAATGGAGTTATATTCACATTTTTGACTGTGAATAATCCTTTGAAATAAAATGAATAGAAGTGATGAAAGTTGTTAACGTAGTATATTCACGTTTTTGAATAGTGAATAATATGTTAAAGAAATTGTTTTGAATGTGATATTTGAAATTGAATTAAAACGATCTAACGATGTTTTAAAATGTGTTGAGATTCGAAACCATAGATTTCAACGTTAATTGTTGAAATAGACGTTTTCGAGAAATAGAAGGAAATAGTGGACTATAACACTGTTGTTATAGTAAATGATTTCCGAAAGGAAATGTTTTGTATAGTATTGGGATTTATATATCTATTTTAATTTCGAATCCCTATACTAGTGATTTTTGAGTCATCGTAACGATGTTTTACGTAACATTCGTTTTGGCCCAAATAAGAGAAGGATTTCCTTAAAGAATGAAATATGTACTTATTTTTAACTGAAGTGTATTGAATATTTTCCAAGTGTTGAAAATAAATAAAATTTGTGAATTACTTATTAAATAAGTATGGAATTGTTTCCAATATGAAGTGATATTTAGGATTTATCTTTTTGAAGATAAATTGAAAAGAAAATTGAAATGAATAATTGAAATCGAATATTCATTGATATCTTGGAATTATAAATTCGCTAAGGAATTTATAAAAGAAAGTGAAATTGGTTTAAAAATAAATATTGATTTATTTTTGAAGTATTGAAATTTAATATCTAGTGAAGATATTTTGGAAAATAAATAATTTGGAAAATTATTTGGAAACTGGTGATGTGTGCATATCCAGTGATAGTTCAATATCCGACTATCAATATTTCCCTTTGAATGGGTAATTGATATGATTTGTTGAATGTGAATGCCACACTTATTTTTAAATAAGCGCTCACTATTCGGGTTAACCGGGAAAGGACCATGGGGTCGTATAACCCATTCCGAATATGTGATACGTCGTTATAATTGCATTGAAGATCGGTGTTGAAGACCCGGTATTTGCGAGAGCGATAGGATGACCTGTCGATTTACTCTGCACCGAGTTGCTCCGGTATAGAGTTCTCCATATGTGATGGTGAATCCGATCAGGATTGTGAATATCCGAATTGCAAGGACTTCTTTGTAAGTGCCTTCGGCTTTGTTCGATCCCGGAACAGACTTGTATGGATTGTATGTCTGACATTACAAGTTGAGATATAAAGCCGATTTCTTTCAAATATATTTCTGTTGGTGGCGAAGAATTTATTCTTTTAGCTTAACACCCTTCTCTGAGACGTACGAGCTCAGAGGTTATATAGTTGAAGTTATCAGCGATATATTCCCAATTTGGTAATGTGATATGCTGAGTGATGCTGAAATGATCATTGTGTTGATTATTGTGATAGGATCGTTTATTTGATTGTCTATCTTAGTGATCATTGTGTTGATCATTTGTTGACCCAAAGCATGGCTTTTGTATAAAGTATGTTTTTGTGGACGTGATTTCGTCGAACCTCACACCCCGGAAATGGTCAAAACAGGAAAGATGCGGCAAGGTTATGAGGGGTAGCACCCTTTAGGGTATGTACATTTCCTTCTGGATAGAGGTGGTATCATGGTATGGAGCCCAGATATTTAACCTATGTGGTTACTACGAATTTATTACTTTGTGGTTGTTGGTTTTCGGGATCCCGTGAGAAAGGTCGTTTACGATCGGGGGATGGCATATTCGGTCAGTTGTTACTCAGTTAGGAGTAACCCGGCCTTGTGTTGGTAGAGATCCGGTTTGGTTCTCGGGGATGTCCATCCAGAGGCATTCTCATGTGGCAATGGGAAGTTCCTTGGCCTGACCATTTGTTGGAAATCCAATTCCCAATACGAAACTTGTACGGTATTAGTTGTAGAACCTGCTATTCACTTATGGTGGTCACCACTGTTTGGATGGTAGCTATAGTAGGCATAGTTCGAAATGTCTATGTTGGCTAAGATTTATATTCTACTTTCGAAATGAATTTTTCCTACACTATGCACTAATAATAATATCAAATGTTATTTTAAATGCGTATCAAGCATCTTTGGCTATCATAAGGAGAAATCTCCTCCGATTCTGCGTTTGCATTGTGTGTGTGTGCGGGAGGCCTTATGGTAGTCTCATTTTTAAAAGCATTGCGAATTGATTAAAAATATTCCTTTATTTTGATTTTAAAGTAAATAAACTGTTTTGAGTTCTCACACCAGTCACATGACTGACTTGGAGTTTATTGTTTTCCTTCCTAAACTCTGGGTGCCCACCAATTTCCACACGGGCAGTCAAGAGTAAGGTTTATCAGGATATTCTGGATATTCTGGAGTTGCTGGAGGCAAGCTGGATAGCATGGCGTATTACTTATATAGTATTTCTTTTTCCGCTGCACTGTTGTTGTTTGATGTTGTATACTCTGATGATATGATGTAATGAAATGTGATGTAATGTAATAACTGATATGGTTCTTTGTTTAAAGATTATTCATTTATTATTATATGTTGTTCCGCTGCGAATTGTGAGATTCTGATGTTGTTCTGTTGTTTTCAGTTCCGTCCTATTTTGTTCTTTCTATTTTAAAACTTTCTACCTTCTTTTCTCTCTTCTTCTTTTCCTAAATTCTTTTTTAAAAACCCATAACTATTCGGTTTTTCGGCAACGAAAAACCGCGTACGTTACATTTGGTATCAAAGCTTATGGTTAAGCGACAACCATGGTTCTGTTGGGTATTTCTCATTAGAGATAGAGTCAGCAGTACTCTAGAATGAATTTGAGTGTAATAATAGCTATGAGAGCGTATTTGTTAGTGAATAAAAATTGTTTTATATTGTGTTGACTTATCGGTTGATTGTTTATAGATTCCCGTCGATCTATTCTAGCTAACTATCGTAGATAGGGGTTTCTAAACTCTTAAACAAGATAAGTCGACATAATATTGGTTTTAAATTGGGTAAATGAAATAATTTTTCCTTGATTATATTTTTTATATATAAAGAAATAATTTTTCAAAATTATTAAAGTGAAAATAAGTTGATTGTTTAGTTGTTTGAATAATCTAAATAAAAGAATAATTGTATAAGCAAAAGAATTATAAGAATTAAATTATAATTAAATGTGATTTACAATTGTGAAATAAAACTTATATATATAAGAAGTGAAACTATATGAATATGAGTTGTAAATAAAAATGAATTTAAGTTATGTGAAAACAAGTGATGTTTGTAAATGGAAATATAACTTAAATTATGTTGAATGAAGTTGATATTAGTATCAAAGTAAATCAATAAAGTCAGAGTTAAGTGATAAATGTGAACTTGAGTTATATAAATGAAATCCAACTTTTATAATTAAATTGATATGGAATAATGGATATAAGTGTTAATTCATTAAAATCTAATGTTATTGGAAAGTTGAATAGTTGAATGAAAATCAATTAAATTAAACCAATTGTAAGCAAAGGAATTTGGTTGTAAAGAATATACATTGATTGTTATATGATTATTAGTTGATTGATTGTATATAATTCATTAAGTATTAATAAAATTGGAAGCTAAAGAAATTGGAATTCAATTGGAAGTTAAGTGAAATTTGAATAGAATTGAATTTGAATTGGAAGTGAACCAACTTGAATATGAATTAGTGAATATAAACTAATTGAAAATGAATGTTAGTAAAAACATCCACTGTATATGAATCAAATGTGATTAAATTGAAAACCCAATTCATTGAATATTAATAAGAATATAAATGAATATATATTGGTTATGAACTTGTTGAATGTTAGTTGGTTGATGTTTGCATTTGTTGTTTGTTGCATTTGCTATGTGACATATATAGTTATTATGTTGCTATATGATGTATATCGATATTATTATCTACATGCATGATTCTCATGTTGTTTGTTGAGTGATTAGTAGGTGCGGATCGCGTTTGCTTCGCATTTGGAGCTCGCTTTTGCGCTATATTAACCGTATATGCTCGCTAATAAAATATAAGGTACATATCTCGGATTAAATATCGTACTTCTACACTTTTTTCCCTTCGGGATGCCTCATTACTTGATGAGATGTATATTTGTGATATATATACTGTCATTTTTTTTCGGATCGAGCCGCGCAAAGGAGACTATGGCGAATTTTTCCGAAAATTTAAGGCGTTAGAAAATTTTTGAGAAAATTGGAAATTTTGAAAACTTTAACTTTGATTTTGGAATTGAAAGTTAAACAATAGTAGTTGTTTTTGAAAAGATGACTAAGTATGATTTCAAAACTTAGTAAGGTTATTGTAAGAAGTTTAACTATGAATTTTGGGAAAGTTAATAAATTCTGTACTTTTCTTACTTGTAATTTCGAGGACGAAATTCTTTTAAGTGGGGAAGATTGTAACGACCCAGAATTTTTAGAAATTAAAATTTGAATATTTAATTAATTTTACATATTAAGAAGTGAATTTATAAGTCAAATAAATTTTTATTTGAATTTTTGAATTTAATTGGATAATTAAATCGATAATTTAATATGTTAAATTATGGAAATAATTGAAAATATAGTTAAATATGATTGAAAATGATTTGTAAAATTTTATTTTATCATATGGGAGTTAGAACAATATTTTAGAACTTTTAAAATCGAATTAAGAGTTGATTTGTGAAAATTGAATATTTTAATATTAAAATCGACTAGTAAAAATAGTCAATTTTTGAACAGTCTCAGAATTGAACGAAACTAGTTCCATTGGATCCGTAATAGTAAGTTATTACCGGATTTCAAATTTCGTGTCAATCGGAGTTATCGTTTGATCGTGGCAGCTCGAAACGCATCGATTTATTTTTAATTTAAATTTGGCGAGCTAAAATAGCCATTTTTCAAAAAGTCTCGGATTTCGACGAAACTAGTTTCATCGGATCCGTAATGTGATATTATTGTAAGGTTTCAAATTTCAAGTCAATTGGATTTACCGTTTGTCCGTTACGAATTAAAACGCCTAGAAATCGACTTAAATCTGTTTAATTCAAATTGAGCGTTTACAGCCATAACTCGCACAGATGTCCGAATTAGCTTTCGAAACCTGTTCCATTGTGTCCGGAACGTGGGGTAAACCCTAGAAACGCTGGTTACGGCGCGTAAATCGGAGTTCGGAATTTCCGGAATGAATAGTGTTTCGATTTTCTCTATAAATAGCCTCACTCTAAAATAAAAAAAATAAAAAAAATAAAAAAAAATAGCTAGGGTTTTATAACAGAGCCGCCTCCCTCATTATCAACGGCCGAAATCATCTTGTCTTCCTCCCTCATTTTCTTCGAATCCACAAAGCAATCGCAAAAACTTCCAACACGAGAAAAATGGAGCTTGGCGAGATCTCTACATCTATACGGAGATGATCATGTTTAGCGAAGCAAGGAGGCCGCTAGGAGGGCGCGACTGTCGGCCGTTCTTCACGTTTTTCGAGGGCCCACAGGGCACCGGGTTAGACCGCACTTGGTGTGGGGGTGTGGTGGTGGTAGGCGCACGTCGTGATGGGTTCTGATCAACCTATAGTCGATCGTATGGGTTGCGATGATTCGATGATGAGGGCGGCAAATGGGTTCGTGGTCGCGTTTTTAACTGGAGAGGAAGATATGCGTGCGTGTGGCCCAGATCTCATCACGAAAATGCACGGTCAGATTTGCGTAGGGTTTGTAATTAAAAGAAAAATTGAAAATTAATTATAATTTAACTCGTGTGATATTTAAAACGCTGTATCTTTTTCATATGAGGTCGAAAACGCACGAAACCAGTTGCGTTGGAATCGTATGGACGAGCACTACGCGATGGAGTTGGTTTGGAGTCGTTTGGAGTTAGTGAGAATTTTGGATAAAATTAAACGTCCGTTTAATTTTATTCGAAATGAATCGCTAAAACGAAATAAAATCAAGGTGAGAACTTCTCACTCAATCGAATCAGTTTCGATTTTATTTTAAATAGTTAGATTTAAAATATTTGAATGCATGTATGAATGATGATTGATATATATTGATTGTTAAAATAGACATTATACGCCGTTAGTAAGCGGATGTTATTTATTAAAAACATATACCGCGAATATTTCATAAACAGTGAAATTGGTATTATATATAATAGCAATATATATATATTGGCATATGTATATATTGGAGTTGTTGATTTCCCGTATTTTTTAGCGGATGAGACCCTATTACGCCGTTATTAAGCGGATAATATTTAATAAGAACATATACCGCGATAATTTCGTACTGGAGCGAAATTGGTATTGTGCTAATGTTTGTGGATGCAGGAAAACAGGTTGGAGGGATCCAACTGGATTCCTCAACAGTATTTATTTGATTATGGATATTTTGATATTCATTGATTTTCATATCGATATATGATATCGTTGTAGTCGTGATTGACTATTTGGTGTGTAGCATCATTGGACCTAGATTTTGGGATTTTAAAATGATTTTTTAAGTGATCCTTGAAAATGAAAATATAAAATATGTTTGGAATTGATCCATATTAAATAAATAAACGTTATAATTTTTAATGTTATAAAAATTATGATTTTTGAGAAATATAGTTAAAAACTGATTTTTGAGAATATGATGCTATTGATTTCATAAAATAGTTAAATCGGAATTTTAGGATTTATTGTGAAAAGTTTAAATATAGGATTTATAAAATTTAATTATTTTATGAATCGAAATGGTGAAATAATAAAGGAGATTAAAGAAGTTTTAAAAAGAATAATATAAATTGATTTATATTAAGAGATTTATAAATGGATATTTATAAATTGAGATATTGAAATTATAAAACGAGTTTTTTATAAGTGTTTGAATGAAGTGAAAATGAATTTCATTAAAGAATGAAATTTATAGAATTATAAACGGTGAAGTTATAAATAAAATTTATAAATAGTAAGATTTATAAATTTGTGAAGTTATTGAAAGAATAGATTTGGTTGAATAATTGAATCTTATAAGTTATAAGATTTATAATTATGAAGTTAAAAGAACGATTTTTGTAAAATAATCGTTTTATAAGTATTTAACCTATAATATGAACTTTTAGTTATAATTGAGTTATAAACTGGAATAGTTTAATAAAAGAATTTATAAAAAGGAAGTTTTTATAAATAAATAGAAATGGAATTTATAAACGTTGTTTTATAAATTCGCAAATGACTTATTTTGATAAGTAAATTGTTGAAACTTATTAATGGAGTTATATTCACATTTTTGACTGTGAATAATCCTTTGAAATAAAATGAATAGAAGTGATGAAAGTTGTTAACGTAGTATATTCACGTTTTTGAATAGTGAATAATATGTTAAAGAAATTGTTTTGAATGTGATATTTGAAATTGAATTAAAACGATCTAACGATGTTTTAAAATGTGTTGAGATTCAAAACCATAGATTTCAACGTTAATTGTTGAAATAGACGTTTTCGAGAAATAGAAGGAAATAGTGGACTATAACACTATTGTTATAGTAAATGATTTCCGAAAGGAAATGTTTTGTATAGTATTGGGATTTATATATCTATTTTAATTTCGAATCCCTATACTAGTGATTTTTGAGTCGTCGTAACGATGTTTTATGTAACATTCGTTTTGGCCCAAATAAATATGTTTAAGAGAAGGATTTCCTTAAAGAATGAAATATATACTTATTTTTAACTGAAGTATATTGAATATTTTCCAAGTGTTGAAAATAAATAAAATTTGTGAATTACTTATTAAATAAGTATGGAATTGTTTCCAATATGAAGTGATATTTAGGATTTATCTTTTTGAAGATAAATTGAAAAGAAAATTGAAATGAATAATTGAAATCGAATATTCATTGATATCTTGGAATTATAAATTCGCTAAGGAATTTATAAAAGAAAGTGAAATTGGTTTAAAAATAAATATTGATTTATTTTTGAAGTATTGAAATTTAATATCTAGTGAAGATATTTTGGAAAATAAATAATTTGGAAAATTATTTGGAAACTGGTGATGTGTGCATATCCAGTGATAGTTCAATATCCGACTATCAATATTTCCCTTTGAATGGGTAATTGATATGATTTGTTGAATGTGAATGCCACACTTATTTTTAAATAAGCGCTCACTATTCGGGTTAACCGGGAAAGGACCATGGGGTCGTATAACCCATTCCGAATATGTGATACGTCGTTATAATTGCATTGAAGATCGGTGTTGAAGACCCGGTATTTGCAAGAGCGATAGGATGACCTGTCGATTTACTCTGCACCGAGTTGCTCCGGTATAGAGTTCTCCATATGTGATGGTGAATCCGATCAGGATTGTGAATATCCGAATTGCAAGGACTTCTTTGTAAGTGCCTTCGGCTTTGTTCGATCCCGGAACAGACTTGTATGGATTGTATGCCTGACATTACAAGTTGAGATATAAAGCCGATTTCTTTCAAATATATTTCTGTTGGTGGCGAAGAATTTATTCTTTTAGCTTAATACCCTTCTCTGAGACGTACGAGCTCAGAGGTTATATAGTTGAAGTTATCAGCGATATATTCCCAATTTGGTTATGTGATATGCTGAGTGATGCTGAAATGATCATTGTGTTGATTATTGTGATAGGATCGTTTATTTGATTGTCTATCTTAGTGATCATTGTGTTGATCATTTGTTGACCCAAAGCATGGCTTTTGTATAAAGTATGTTTTTGTGGACGTGACTTCGTCGAACCTCACACCCCGGAAATGGTCAAAACAGGAAAGATGCGGCAAGGTTATGAGGGGTAGCACCCTTTAGGGTATGTACATTTCCTTCTGGATAGAGGTGGTATCATGGTATGGAGCCCAGATATTTAACCTATGTGGTTACTACGAATTTATTACTTTTTGGTTGTTGGTTTTCGGGATCCCATGAGAAAGGTCGTTTACGATCGGGGAATGGCGTGCTCGTGTCAGTAGTTACCCAGTTAGGGGTAACCCGGCCTTGTGTTGGCAGAGTTCCGGTTTGGTTCTCGGGGATGTCTTTCCAGAGGCATTCTCATGTGGCAATGGGAAGTTCCTTGGCCTGACCATTTGTTGGAAATCCAATTCCCAATACGAAACTTGTACGGTATTATTTGTAGAACCTGCTATTCACTTATGGCGGTCACCACTGTTTGGATGGTAGCTATAGTAGGCATAGTTCGAAATGTCTATGTTGGCTAAGATTTATATTCTACTTTCGAAATGAATTTTTCCTATACTATGCACTAATAATAATATCAAATGTTATTTTAAATGCGTATCAAGCATCTTTGGCTATCATAAGGAGAAATCTCCTCCGATTCTGCGTTTGCATTGTGTGTGTGTGCGGGAGGCCTTATGGTAGTCTCATTTTTAAAAGCATTGCGAATTGATTAAAAATATTCCTTTATTTTGATTTTAAAGTAAATAAACTGTTTTGAGTTCTCACACCAGTCACATGACTGACTTGGAGTTTATTGTTTTCCTTCCTAAACTCTGGGTGCCCACCAATTTTCACACGGGCAGTCAAGAGTAAGGTTTATCAGGATATTCTGGATATTCTGGAGTTGCTGGAGGCAAGCTGGATAGCATGGCGTATTACTTATATAGTATTTCTTTTTCCGCTGCACTGTTGTTGTTTGATGTTGTATACTCTGATGATATGATGTAATGAAATGTGATGTAATGTAATAACTGATATGGTTCTTTGTTTAAAGATTATTCATTTATTATTATATGTTGTTCCGCTGCGAATTGTGAGATTCTGATGTTGTTCTGTTGTTTTCAGTTCCGTCCTATTTTGTTCTTTCTATTTTAAAACTTTCTACCTTCTTTTCTCTCTTCTTCTTTTCCTAAATTCTTTTTTAAAAACCCATAACTATTCGGTTTTTCGGCAACGAAAAACCGCGTACGTTACATGGCATAAGGTGGCTAAAACAGGAGCGATCGACGGGTTAATGAGGTAGCACCATTGATCGGAAACATCCCTTCGATATTCTACTCTGACTTTGGTTTTATTCGGCGGCCACTTTTGATTTCTTTGATTTGGGGGTGTGGCTCGAGGTGGGCGGTAGCTGCGGCAACGCGTTACCACCGACCCGGAAGCGTAGTTGGTATATCTACCCTGGCATTGCCTAGTTGTGTTGTGTCACCTACACCTATCGTGCCCCATACGAGTTTCTATTTGTGTCCTACCTATGGAGTATCCTTTAATACCCTCCCGATCAAGAGGTATTACGGTACTGTACAGATATTGGCATTATTACCCGTTAAGGTGGAAAATGTAAAGCCTTAACGCTATTTTAAAGTAAGTTTATTTTACTATAGACACTATTATAATAGCGAAATATTACTACATAGTAAATAGTTTAACGGATCCTTAGGAGATGTGAATCCCGAGCATCTCTTGAGTTACTACACTCATAATTATTTCTGTTGATTTAACTTACATAAGATCTTTTAGTTCTGACTCGAGTGTTTTATCTTTTCAATTCGCTCGGGTCAGTCCGAGCATTTCAGGATTTGAAGACTTTATTTCTGAAGGACGAAGACGAAGATTTCATTATTATTATTATATTATATATATGGTTCCACTACACACTATATTCCACTGCATCGATTTTTATTCATTGGTATGTGCAACTCTGATATATATTGTATAAGTAAAATTAAATATTTTGTAAACAGCTTCATGAACTGTATACTTGATTATTATATTTTATCGTTCCGCTGCAAGATTCTATTTTGTTTTTTTCTTTCTCTGTTTTTCTTATTTACCCCATAACAATCCGCCCTTCTGTATTGTTTAAGTCTGACGTGTGTGGTTTATCGTCGATTTAAACCGTACGAAAATGGCGGGATGTTACATCTGGTATCAGAGCTTTGGTTTAGCGATAAACCTTAGCTTTGTGGGGTCTGACTCTTTATTAATAGGGTAGTAACACCCTTTGATGAGTCGTTGAGCGTATATATGAGAGAGCATATTTGTTAGTGTTATAAAAAGGTTTTAATATTGTGTTAATCTGTACCGTTTTGTATTTATAAATACTGGTTGATGCAAGGGACGATATGACATCAATAGGGATTTTTAAACACTTAATAGGACAGACCGACATAATATTTGTTTTTAATATATGTGAATGAAATAATTTTGCCTATTATATTTTCTATATTTATAAAGGAATTTTTTTATAAAGATTATATTTGGTTGTATTATATTGGTTGTTAGGTAATGAAATTTATAAATAACAGTAAAATAAGATGGAAAATAAAATAAATCAAATTGGAAATTTTAGAACTTATGTTCTGGGGTTTTGAAAATTTTCTTTCAAATAATTTAGGAATATAATAATATTATTTTAGAAGTTTTTTCTGATATAAATATTTCAATATAATTTGAAAGAAATGTTTTAAAAGAAATTTGGAAAAGAAATAAGTTATGTACTCCCCTCTCTGTCTCTGAAAAATAATTTCGGTGATGAGTGCACGCATCATCGACATTCATTTTCGAGTTTCGAAGTGGAAAGGCCACTGTAATAGTTTTACTATAGATTTATTGTGATAAACAAAAGTGAATTTTTAATTTGTTTTAAATCTACATGGATATATAAATTGTGAGTTTATATTTATCTATTTTTTAAAATGAATTGAAATTTAACCCGGTATTTAATTCTTAAGTTTCAGATTTATTAATAGTTTTCGTTATTGGAGTGAAATAGAATGTAACCAATTAATAATTTGAGTCTTTAATTAAAATAAGAAAATTAATGCTAGGTTATGAATCAAATTAAAGGTAATATGAAACTGTAACCTATGAAACAAAGAACAATATTATTGAACATTTAATTAATAAAAAGAAATAGAAATAAACATGGGAAACTTTTTATTGCATCCTTAAAAGCATATATATAACTTACCAAAAGATATAAAAAGTTGAGATGTTAATAAGAAAATGTAATAGATATTATACAAGAAATAAATTTGAGGTTATGAAGGTAATTAATGAAATTTTTATTTATAAGAATTGATGTTATAAAGTTATAAATTTAAGTTGTAATTAAAATTTTACTATAATTAAATATAATAGAAATGTAAGCATTAAATAAATGAAAGAAATTGAGAAATGCATAAATGTAATGCAATAAGAAGAAACTTACATGACATTAGAATGAAAAAAAAAATTGTAAGTAATAAATGAAATTTATAAGAATGAGCTTGATTTATTATTTGAAATTATTGTTTGTTTTGGTTTACAGTTGTTTAGGTAAGGATACTTTAAATTGGTTGGATGAATAAATAATCTATTTAGTCTCATCTAAGATTGTTGAGTAAATGGTGCATTAAGTAGTTTATTTTGCATTCTGTACAATTTAAAGTTTTAAACCCAAACAACTGTTTGTTTTGTTTGAATGAATGTTTGAATTGTGTTGATTCTGTATAAAGATTGTATGTTGTTTGTTGCAATTGGTTATTGAATTGATTGTTTGTTTATGGTTGAACAACTTAAATATTTCATTCCATATAATTGCTAACTCTTATCAGATTATATAAGTGAAATACAGGTTATGGAAGCAATTGCTACTGCTTTAGGTTTCATAATTAAGCGAAAATTGCCCGACAAATAGGTACGTTTTCGGATTACGGTTTTATAGCACTATTTTACATAATTTCATGTGTTGGGATATTATATTTTGGATATTATATGAGATATTTTGTTATATTTGATATTATATTTTCTCCCGAGCCTCTCCGTACAGAGAAGACTCTACCGAAATTTTTCCGTAAATTTTGGACGTAGAAAATATTTTGAAAATGTTTTCCAAACTTTATTATTTTAAGTATAAAAGATCTATTGGTTATAAATTGGTATATTTTATTTAAATTAATTAATTTTGAAAATATGTATTTGTCCATAAATTAAATGTTTTAAGTAAGATATTTGGATTTCCTAATTCATCTTTTTTTTCCTTTTCGGGGACGAAAAGTTTTGAGTCAGGGAGAGTGTAACGACCCGTAAAATTCGATGTTTAAAATGAATTAAATTAATAAGATTTTTAATTTAAATTTAGAGAGAATTAAAAATCTTATAATTTATATGGGAGCGAATGTAGAAATTAGATGTATCAGTTGTAATTAAAATCAACAATTTAAAATTTATATTGCAATTAATTGAAATAGTGTAAATTGTCATACTTGGTTATAAGTTTAATATAAGAAACAAACGGGAATGTTGAATTTGTGAATTACCAATAAAAATATTAACTAGAATGGAATTCAAATTTACATAATAGTGGAAAGTGTAAATTTGTTGCATTTGGGTATAAAATTTAAAATATAAGTAAATAAAAGTAGGCATTTAATTTACCGATGGTATGATACGTTGATTAATAGTAACTGATGTAAATTAAGGTAGTAATGTTAATGGCAGTTGATGAATAACCAATTTAGTTCAATTCAAATTGAATAGAAACGTAAGTTTATTTATAGGGCAGTAATTGATGAATAAAAAGGTTTGAAACCAAGTAAATAAATTTATGAAGAACATTTAATAGTAATTAATGTATATATTAGGAAATTGACAATTTCTGGATATGTTAAGATTGCAAAGTTATATTTGTGCGTAAATAGGGATATTTGGTAAGTAATTAAAATAAGAAAAATAAATGTAAATGCTATAACTTAGTTACAAAATTTATATACGGAAGTGGATGTAAATATGAATTAATTAATGTGCACATTAATTTATAATGGGATAAAGTAAATTAATGTAATTAGGATGATGCAAGTTGATAAGTATTCAAAATGTTTGTGTTGATGAAAAAACGTTACTATAATGATTGTAATATAAAATAACGGAAGTGTGAATGGAAATTTATAGAAACGTAAACTTATTTTAAGGTAGTAATTGGATGTAGATTTATGGAATGGAGTTAATGTAAATCACTTGGATTTAAAATGAAATTTGGTATTACATTGATGAGTTTAAATGTTATTTTATTTTGTAAAGTAATAAATGGTGTAATAAAAGAATGAAATCAATACAAGATAATAAATGCGATGATTGAGGGTTAATAACTAAGTGTGAATAGGAAAATGATTGTTTATAGTAATTGAATGGAATTCCAATTTGTTGGAATAGAGTAAATGTATACTTGGTAATAAATTTAAGATAGGAAAAAGAACTTAAATATTGAATTAGTTAATTTATATATATATATATATATATAATAAATGATGATTACTGGAGTGGAAATAATAAACTTATAAAAGGTGATTAAGAGTTGTGACCACAAATTATTATGAGTTATACATATATATTTAATTCTTTCAATTGAATTGGAAATCATTATAATAAATCTAAAGGAAATGTTACGTTAATATAAATTTGGGAATCGGGGAATCAATTGAAAAGTTATTAACTAAGGAAGTAATACGTAATAATTTGAATAAAATCAATACCATACAAGAATTGTAACATTTGTTTGTGAATAGTGAATTCCTATGTGTAATTTAAGGTTTTGATAACAATTATTTGAATATTACCTAATTAGTTTCATCAATGAATTTATTATAAGTTACCCGTTTATTCGGGTAAATAATTAAAAGGGAAATCAATTGGAATTAATTGAACTTTAATATATATTAATGAGATTAATTACTACGTTAGTTGAAATTAGATGAATTTGGAAATTTTAACGCACTAAGATGTAAATCATGATAATTTTACCATAAGATTTGATGGAATAATAAGAGGGAGTAAATCAAATTTAATTTTTAGAAATTAAACGTATAATTGTTGAATTTAATGAAATTGAGGAAATTATAAATTTTAAATCGACAGAAATTTGTTTAAATTAGTGTAAATGTTTAAGGAATTAGAAATGATGAGAATTGTCGATTTATAAGATTGAATTTGAAAGTTGGATTTAATGAATTAATTAAATTTTTTATTTATTTAATTAATATAAAAATAGCCATTTTGGCCACTAACTCGGATTTCGACGAAACAAGTTTCATCGGATCCGTAAGGATGAATTATTGTAGGATTTCAAGTTTCGTAGCGATCGGGCTTGTCTTTTGAACGTACAGACTCGAAACGCCTTGAAATAAATGAAATTGAAATCAATTTAAATCAATTTGAAAAATATTTATTTTTGCATAACTTCTTCGTATGATGCAATTTGAACCTGAAAACTTTTCCATTGCGTTTAGAATATTTTAAAATGCCTATTTTGATATATGGGTTGACCCAATTTCGTTCATGAGTCAGAACGGGCTTTTTGGGCCACTTTGGCGTTAGCGCGTATATCTCTTTTATCCATCTATTCTACCTTCAATTCTTCCTATAAATATCCTGCTATAAACCCTAGCCTCCCTAATTCTCATTTGTCTATACGTACATCTCCACTCTCTCCTCCTCAATGGCAGACAAACAAACCTAGATCCAATTGCAAATTCAAAAATCGAATGAAAATTTAAATTATTCGAAAAAATTCGAAATGTATATATGTTGAAGCTCTCGAAGTGCGTAATCTTCTGGTGAAATTCATTTTTTCGTTTTGGTTCATCCTTTGATCAGTAAAAATCAAGGAAGTTTCGGCCGTCCATTTGCGTCGAAATCATCATCATCTGATCGACAAATTGAAGATACAGTATTGTGGAGAGTCACGAGGGGATCGTATCAACGTAGGTTAGGCATGGAGTTAACGGTCAGATCGTCGTCAATAATTCGATTAGGTTAAAAATAGTGGCGGCGGCTGGTATATTTTTGGGCTTCGGTCGAAGTCATGGGCCAAGGGGGGTTCGCGAGGCCAAGTGATAGTCGCGGCAAGGCGGAGCTTCGCATGGCGGCGGCAGTTGGATGACGCAATGAACTATTGACTCGCGTGATTCTAGGGTTTGCAGTTTCATTCGTGCGTTGACTTTTGTATGCTGAGAGGAAGAAACGTGTGGTGATGTGGCATATATATTATAATTAGGTAAGTTTGTTTTGTTTGTTTAATAAAATTTTGTTTCAAATGATTTAAATCGAATAACTTTCACATACGAACTCCGTTTCACACACGGTTTTTTTGTTAGGATCGTAATAAAATTCTTGACATTTTGGCGCTGGTTTGGACGGATTTGGAGACTGTTCAATTTTTGGGTTTAAATCGGATTTAAATTCGATTTAAATTCTAAAGGTGAGTGTTTTAACGCACTCACAACTTCTAAGATTTCTTATGTTTGTTAAATTTATTTATGATGTGATTTGAAATTTATTTATAGCTGTTTGGCATATATTTCATCATTATCTCGGTTAATTTGCATTTATTCAATTAACTTGTTATTTAATTCATTATTGCGTATAAACTTCCAGGTAAATTTATTATATGAAGTAATTTAATATTTAAACTATTGATGTATATTAAGTTATGTTCAAAGCTATAGATTTCGGGGTATATAGATTTTGGAAGTGCTATGATTTCTTGAAAAGGATATATTTGAAATAAAATGATATCATATTGATTTGGTTTTGAAAATAGAAATGATATCGTATTTATATGTTTTTGAAATAGATATTTTATTCTGGTTTTAAAGCATAAATTATTTTGAAAAGATCGCGATGTTATAATAACGTTTTGTTATTGAAGAGACTGGGATCGGAAGTTGTCATACTCTCCGCCAACTCCGAAAACCACTTTAACAACTGTGTACGCGGTGGAGATTTCAGAATGAAGTAGGATGGTGGCGGCGTTTCCTTTATGGTAAATATGTGGACCCAACTCCCGTGAGTTGGCATATGGTGGCTAAAACAGGAGAGATCGACGGGTTAATGAGGTAGCACCTTTAATCGGACACATCCCTTCGATATTCTACTCTGACTTTGGTTTTATTCGGTGGCCACTTTTGATTTCTTTGATTTTGATGTGTGGCTCGAGGTGGGCGGTAGCTGCGGCTACGCGTTACTACCGATCCGGAAGCGTAATTGGTATATCTACCATGGCATTGCCTCGTTGTGCCGTGTCACCTACCCTATCGCGCCCTGTACGAGTTTCTATTTGTGTCGTACCTATGGAGTATCCTCCGGTAGCCTCCCGATCAGGAGGTATTACGATACTGTGTAGACTATTGGCATTATTACGTGTTAAGGTGGAAAATGTAAAGCCTTAACACTATTTTAAAGTAAGTTTATTTTACTAATAGACACTATTATAATAGAAAAATAATACTACATAGTAAATAGTTTAACGGATCCTTAGGAGATGTGAATCCCGAGCATCTCTTGAGTTACTGCACTCATAATTATTTCTGTTGATTTAACTTACATAAGATCTTTTAGTTCTGACTCGAGTGTTTTGTCTTTTCAATTCGCTCAGGTCAGTCCGAGCGTTTCAAGATTTGAAGACTTATTTCTGGAGGACGAAGACGAAGATTTCATTATTATTATTATATTATATATATGGTTCCACTACACACTGTATTCCGCTGCATCGATTTTTATTCGTTGGTATGTGCAACTCTGATATATATTGTATAAGTAAAATTAAATATTTTGTAAACAGCTTCATGAACTGTATACTTGATTATTATATTTTATCGTTCCACTGCAAGATTCTATTTTGTTTTTTCTTTCTCTGTTTTTCTTATTTACCCCATAACAATCTGCCCTTCTGTATTGTTTATGTAACAACCCGCATATTTTACGATTGAATATTTAAATATTTTATTTAAATATTCTATCGTTAGTCGGATTTTAGTCCGAAAAGTTACTTTTTTTCATATGGTCGAATTAGGACTCGGAACCACTTCCTTTGGGTCCAAAACACCGTTTGCGATCTTTTTGAGTATAAATTTTGATGTGTTTGGGGTTAGTGGAATATTGCTACTTTTTCACTTTGGGCTTTAGGTTTGGTTTAGCCCATTAGTCTAAACTTATAACTCTAACTCAACCTCCTTCCCTTCAGAACTTTGCTTTCAGTTCCTAACACTCAAGCTTTATCGAAAATGGTGGAAGGAATGGGAAATTAAAACTCCAAGCTCAAGATCATTTGCAAATCCAACATCCAACTCCAAATTCAAAGAGAAGACAATGATTCAAGCTCCAATTTTTAGTGTTTTGGGTTCAATTATTTAAAAATCCAATCTTTGATGTTTAAACACGTTTTTGGTGATGCACCGAGGAGCCTATACGACAGGGTAGCCTATGGGCATAATACCCTTGCGTCTGTGCTCGATCGGTTGCAAATTGGGCGAGTTTTGAGCTCCAAAACCCTTAGGTCGCTCAGCCTGCATATGAAGGACTTTCGGCCTGCATTTAGGTCGTTTTCCCCCCTTGGTCGTTAGGTCGCTCGGCCCTAGGTCGTAGGTCGCGTACCCCTTAGGACGTAGCTCCTTAGGTCGTTCGGCCTGCACACGAACCTCTCGGCCTTCTTCTATTTCTTAGATCGCGACATGCGTTAGGCCGCGTGCATGCTAGGTCGTCCCCCTTTAGGTCACTCGCCCCCCTTAGGTCGCATTATGCCGCTTGCACCATTCTTAGGCCGCTGCCTCCTTAGCTCGCGACATGCCTTAGGTCGCTGCTCGACCTTGTTTAAGCCGTTAGGTCGCTCGGCCTTGTTTTTATTAGGTCGTTCGCACCATTAGGTCGCGAGTTCTTTTACGTCGCGCCCATTTGACCACTTAGGTCGCTCAGCCCTCTTATTCCTATAGGTCGCTTACCTCCCTAGGTTGCTCCGTTTTAGCTCGCAACTGTTAGGTCGCGCCTTGTTTAGGTCATGCCATTTTAGGTCGCGCTCCTTAGGTCACGCCATGCTTTTGTCCCCCTCTTGCTGTTAGGTCGCTCAGCCATGTTAGGTCGCACCATTCCTTAGGTCGCTCGGCCTGCACTTATGCCGCTACTCTTTAGGTCGTTCCACTGTTAGGTCGTGCCGTGTTGAGTCGCTAGGCTATTTCCACTTTAATGAATTTGGAATCGTATTCTTTGGATTTTATTCACGTCTTCGTATGTGTATTTCTATAATTGATCGTTTCTACGATCGTTTTTGTGATTTGTCATTTTAAAAATATATAAACCTTTACTTCACTCGCACGAGAAATCTAATTAAACGACTTCGTAAAACAAGTGGTGTGAAACGCTTGCGTTTACTTCGTCGGTTAATTCTTGGACTTGTTCGATTGAATCTCTTATGATAGTTTTCTAGTGGAGATCTACAATTTGTTCGTAATTTCCTAAGTTAAGCTAGTGGTTATGGGGCATGAATCTAAGCTCATATATTTACTAGCTTATTGTAATTGACACTTCTTGATGATCGATGATGATCATTTTTGTGATTATGACTAGCGATATGCTATGTTTCTTTGTCCACGTAAGGGATGGTACCTCGTTTTATTGTGTTTCGTCTCATTTTTATTATAGGCTAACGACCTATTTATTCTTGGGGTTTCGACCCAATTTTTATGGGCTAGCGACCCACGTTTTTTATGGTGTTCGGATCTTCGGGCGTACCGTTGTACTACGTTGTTGTTCCGAACTATTCGAGTTTCTGGTTCCTCGGGCGTACCGTTGTACTACGTCGTCGCACCGGCTCTATGGTTAGCGACCATGGGATAGCGTCCTGTTTGTGATACACGTGTTGGTGAGCTTTCATGCTCCCGTTTTGTGATAGGCCTCCCCCTTTTTGTGATTTCTGGATTTCCATTGATGATTTCTAGAATTTGTGTTTCACCAATTTTTGTGATTTCCATTGATATGTGTTATTAATATTTGTGCATTGGTGCATTTGTGTGTCATTAACTTTTTGTGAATGAACATATTGAGTATGATATTCCTTTTGATCTTTGAGAAGATTCTGGTGATATTGATTAATCGCTTGTTGATTTTCAATTTTTATACTTATCACAGCATGGCTTCATGGTTATCATATGTTATGTTATATCTCTTATTCTATATCATTTTATCTGATATTTATAGCTAGACTGATCCGTTTATTATTTTCTTATAAATAATACTCGGGTCAGACCGAGATGTTACAGGTGCTTCTGCTTGACTTCACTTTTGGGATTATCATCCTGACTTTTGGCTAACTACTTAGATTAGTAGTTTTTGTTGTATACCATCGAGATATAGACTCCTAGATGTATACATATTCTTTTGTCTAGCACTTGCAACCATTCTTTTTTGATATTGTGGATCTTGTTTGACCACTACTCTGATGTACACTTTCACAGCTTTATTCATATCTTTTTCCGCCTTTGTGATATGGATGTCTGTGACTGATTTGCGTTATGCTTATTCCTATATTTGTTTCCGAAGATATTAGAGCCATTGTGTAGTATCTTTGGCTTTGTATCGGAATGTCGGACTTAGTTGTACTATCTGACATGTCGGTGCTCGCTCAAAGCAATTACACGGATGGTCGCTCCTCAACAGCCTTATTCTCCATGCTAGTTGACGGCATTACCCCGTAGTGTCCTTGGCTAGCGTGGGTATAGAGGCGGGGCGTCACAGCATGGTATCAAAGCGAATCTTCGGAACAATGTAGAATAATCTAACATGGATCATCGTCCTAAATCCATCTTAGGAATCGTGCATTAGGATTTAATTCGAGTCTTCGAACCGATTCATCCTATTTTCTTTATGATTCCTTGTTTATCTATCAAGATTGCTTGATATTAGTTTGGTAAATAACCTTATCCTTCTTCTTTCTTTCTTTCAAAAGGAAGAGAAACGGTTAGACCTGGCCGTCCCAACGTCGGTCAATCTCGTGCTACTCCCTAGGATGGAGTATTTATGTCTCCCCAGCAGCTTCTTGATCTAGTGAGGAATGCTCAAGCAGCCGAATATAGTCCGGAGTCTACTCACCCTAGGTCAGGATTTGCACGTTTGTGCAGCGATTATACCAATTTGGGTGGGAAGTCATTCAAAGGTTCTGAGACTATTATCGAAGTCCAGGCTTAGCTGAGATCGTGCGATCGAATTTTTTCTCGCATGAATCTTATTGATCTTCACCGTGTTCAGGTGGCCTCTAGTATGCTCCAAGAAAGAGCATTAGATTGGTATAAGCTTCTTATTTCTGAAATAGTTGAAGCAGATCTTACTTGGAAGAAATTCCGGGTACGCATCGAATTAAAATTTGTGCCAGAAGTTGAGAAGGTGACTTTGGTTCGCCATTTCATTGACCTTGTTCAAGGTGAATCCTCTGTGACAGACTATGTCGCGTCTTTTGAATCTCTTTCTAAATACGGGCTTGAATACATTAATACCCCATTGAAGAAAATCAGAGATTCGTCTATGGCTTAAATAAAAATCTTAAGAAGCCATTACTTCTAAAGCTAGAAGTTTCTTTTGATCAACTTGTTGATATCGCTCTTCGACTTGAAGAGGCAGATAAAGAGAGTGATGCTGATGTTGTGGGTGCTAAACCAAAATTCAACAACAACAAGAAAAGGCCTATTAAGTTCAAAGGGTCTTATCCCAATAAGAAAGGGAAGCAAGCATTTCCGGTAGCAAAGGCTTTTGCCCCTAGTAGTGGGCAATGCTACAATTGTGGTTCTAAAGACCATTATGCCAATAGATGTCTGAAACCTCTCTTTTGTCGCTATTGCAAAAGCCAGATCATTATTTATCTTCTTGTCCCAAAATTCAAGGCAAGAAGGAGGGAAAGCTTAATGTTGCTTAAGCCCCTGGCAGCACATCTCGTGGTAAAGGTATTTCTCATTCTATCATTGATGGCATTATTTTATTTCGTGATCAACCTATTCATGTTCTTTTTGATACGGGTGCATCCCATTCTTTTATATCAAAAGAATTTGTTGATAATTTTTCTTTGGATGTTTTGTGTTTAGTGACTTCTTTGAGAATTGCGAATCCGGTTGGTGGATCCGCAACAATCAGTTTATTGTGTAAAGATGTCGAGATTATTTTGTGTAATTTTTCTTTCCGAGCCGATTTGCACGTTATGCGCTACTTAGGCTTTGGAATGATTTTGGGAATGGATTGGCTTAACCATTATAAAGCCCAAATCCTATGTCCTGAGCGGACTATTCATCTTCGACACCCTTAATCTGTTAAGCAGATTTCTATTGATCTTAAAGATTCGGATTCCAGCTTGGTTGCATCTTTGTATTACTTAAATCCTCATGATGACGATAATGATGATGAGGAAGATATTATTTCTCTTATTCACGTTGTTCGTGAATTTTCCGACGTATTTGAGCCCATTTTAGGATTACCACCTAAACGAGCAATTGGGTTTAAAATTAATCTCATCCCTAGAGCTCAACCTATCACTCGTCGTCCTTATCGTATGTCCAATAAAGAAAATGAGGAGATGCGCAAACAATTATCCGAATTGGAGACGAAGCAATTTATTCGCTCTAGTTCCTCTCCTTGGAGAGCTTCGGCTATTTTTGTGAAGAAATCCAATGGTACATGTAACAGCCCTAGTTTTTAGCTATTTATTTCTTTTAATTTTTTGTTTTTAGGAATATAATTTATATAAATTGTGTTTACCAATATTGTTTAAATATTTAATTTAGAGAATTAAACTCGTTAATTTAATATGATTTTTGTAACTAAATTTAAGAAGAAGAAAAAAAAAAGGAAATTTTTATAATGTATAATGAAGTGTGTAGTAACTAAATGTTTTGGATATTATCATAATATCTGTTGTTATACCCATTCCCTAAAAATAATGAAAAGGAGAAAATTTGTAACATATTAAAGTAGTTGATTAATTATGTTAATTTGGTAGGTTATGACATGCAAATCATGTTGGTGGAATATTCTCAATTTTGACATATTAATTATGTTAGCAGTGAACATTGTTAAGCGATTTAAAACAATGAAACTTACAATCAATTTATTTGATAAATCTACCTTATTCCTAGTTAGCAATTCAAAACTTGAATAAAGGCACATACGGATATTTTAAAATGGATTTAATGACAATTAATAGATATTTCAAAAAGAAATTTATGACAATTAATAGAGAAATTAATTGTAAAATTTCAGTAGTTGACCAGAATTAATTTATTGAATAATTAATGCAAATTAATAAAATTGATGAAAGATAAATAAGTTAATTCTTTTGGTTAATGGCATGAGGACACGAGGTTAATCCCCATTTTGTAGGAGAAATCTGCCCGTGTAACCAGTCCGGCTACCAGTGCCTACAAAGCGGACGGATTAATGTGAGACGTCGCAGGATTGATAATTAACAAAAAGGGTTAATTAACTAATTAAGTTAGTAACCAAATTTGAGTATGTAATTAAAGGAGGATAATTAATTGGTAATATGGTAATTAATTGAAATCAATTAAGGAGGGTAATTAAAAGGGATAAGGTAATCAATTGAAATCAATTAAAGGCAATTAAAGGGGAATTAATTGATTAGAAGAATATGGAAATCAAATTTGCCTTCCTTTGCGCGTGACACAAAATTTTATTCTTTTAACATTTTGACATTTGCCTCTTACCATTTGTTTCTTGAGCATGTCACTGTATTCATTTATTCAGGCAGCCTTATCCACAAAAATATCAACTCTTCCAATTGCCATTTTTCCTCTCACCTAAATTAAATGCATTCAAAATTTAATCTTGCCTATCTTTGCAAATTTTCGCATACCCATTATATCTCTCTGTTTCCACTGCGTTTGTTTTGCAATAAATAAATTTTTCGAACCATTGATCAAGTAAATATTTATGTAAGCATTTATTACTTTTGCCTTTTCAGTTAAAAGCTTTTTCATTGCTTACCATAAATCACGCAAGAGCTCAAGTTTTGCTTCCTCAATCAAATCTGTTCAAATTTGCAGTAACGCATGCTTTAAATTTAGATTATAACTGGTATAAATCACGCAAGCTATCTAAAAAAAAAAAAAAAAAAAAATCCAAAAGAGTGATATCGTTCAAACATAAAACTGGAAAGAGAAATCAACGCATGCATTTATCACAATTTTCGTGTAGCGTTCAAACAAGAAGAACTGGAAATAAATCTCTTGCCTAAACGCATGCACTCAAAAATCAACGCTTGCATTTATTTCTTACGTTTTCAAACCTGCCTATTTATCTCCCCTTTTTATTTCGCAAGTTTATCTATAAATACTTTGCCTCATTCACATAAGTTTTCATATCTCCTTGTTTGTCCCTCTCTGGTACAAGCTTCTATCAGGTAAATAATTTGCATTGTTTATTTCTTTGCTTCTTCCAATTTTCCTTCCTCCTTCTTGTGTTCTCTGATTTCCTTGCTCGGCTACTTCCCCATCATGCCGTGCCATTTATAAATACATATAGAACTTTGTTAGTAGTAGGCTGGAAGAAATGATATAAATTGATTGTAGGAAGCTAGACTATGGAATTAGTGTAGTTATGATGTAGTTAGTGGTATTGTGGATTTGGATAAGTGCAGTTTGAAGAGGAAGGCATAGAAAAAAAAAAGAATTACAATTTAATAATGGAGAAGATAAATTGATAAGGAGAAAATGATATGAAATGTTGTTTAATTCAAATAAACAATATTGTATGAATAAATCTTGGGTGAATATAATAAAATGACATTTATTTCAATTTTTAATGGTTGAAATAAATTTAAGATGGTTAAAAATAAATTTAACTACTTATTTGAGAATTTGGGTGGATAAATATCAATGGATTGTATTTATTATGGTTAATAAAAGGATATTGGTGATGTATACCAATAATCACCTTTTAATGTTTAATAATAAAAGTAAAAGAAGAAATAATTTGCCTAAACATGATGAACATGTATGTGAAATAAAGTATTATTTAATGAATTCGAATGTAGTTAGTGGCTACATTTGATTAAATCGAATAATTTGAACAGTATTGTGTTTGTTGCCAATATTGTCATTTTATTTAAATAAATATATATGAGAATGAAAATAATTGATCATGATAAATATGATTAAAAATGTGAGAAATAATTTAATAATGTCTAAACATGTATTTGTTTTGTTTGGGTGCATAACATCTTTTTATTCAATCAATTGTATTAAATTGCAATTTATTTTGCAATTTATTCAATTTATTTTATGCATGCGTACGGTTGAAGTATGGGCCTAGGATATGTTGAGACGGTTAGCGGGTTGTAGTAGTCGAGCAAGTTGAACTAAATTTCTTTTATTCTATTCGTTCCAGTTGTTCTGAAATTTTGCTTTGACCGTAATTTTTAAATTCGCATACTTGGTATTTGGATCTTATAGATTTAAGTCAAGGCTTTGCATCCGCCGAAGTTTGATCGTGCTTTCCGTTTTTTTTTCCGAAGTAGATACCGTGTTTGATTTAGATCCACTGCAGCGTTTAAGGTGAGTATTTCTCACCAGACATATGTACATATATTTTGTGAATTATCGCAAGTGTATGTGTAAAAAATTTTATTTAAATATTATCTGTCTGTAGTATAACGTAGAATGATGAATCCCATTTAAATTGACACCTCATCGGTTATTATCTGTTGTATTATTTCTACAGTTATATTATATTATTGTTTATTTACTGCTTAAATCACCACTGCAAGTTCCCTGTTAAATTTAGATTGTTGTGGGCTGAAATGATAGGCCTAAATGATGATTACTGTGCTATTATTATGTTAACTGTTTAACTGTTAACTTGGGATTGCGGGTTTGAAATGATAGAACCCGGGGTTTGTAAATTACGGATTGAAATGATATAAATCCGTATCACTTGACCTAGGCTAGAAAACTATATACAGGCCCGTGGTCCTTATAATATTTTCTGAAATATTTAAAATTATTTTGGAAGTTAAATATTTGATTTAATATCTTTAAAGGATTTTATATTGATTTTGAATGAGTTATAAATGTTAATAAATAAATAAATAAATATTTGAATAAAATTTTGGAATATAACTTATTTTGGAAATTCTGGATTTTTGAAAGGATAAGATTTCAGTTAAGAAATATATATATATAAGTTATATTTGGAAATATTTATTAAGTTAAACAATCTACTAAAGCATTTAAATGCTGTCTTTTGAAATTGGACTAGTTTTACCCGTAACTTTAGGTAGCATTTCCTAAGTGCTATAGAATCTGGAATTTGATTGTTTTGAAATTTAAGGAATTTGATAAATTATATTTATGTTTAAGTTTTGGAGACCTTTAAGATATGAGATTTATAACTGGATTTTTCTTAATAAATTTAAGATGAACATTCTAGTGTTAAGTAAATTTTGAAATTATTTAATGGCATAATTTTGGAGTTTTATCTATGGAATTTATGGGAATATTCAAGACAAAATAATAAACACTAATTTGTTGAAAGAAAAAAATATCCAACCTTAGTTTTGAATATTAATACTCCAATTGGATATATATATAGGAATTGAAATGGTCTTGGGAACATGAAGTGATATCTAAATTATGGTTTAAAATAAAGAAATATATTTGTAAAGCTATGTAAATTATCTTCTTTACAAAGTAACCATAAAGTTAAACCATTTATATCCAAACCATTTGTGTTTTGGGAGTTATGTTTTTTTTTAAAGGAAAATTTCCAATATATTATGGTTTAAAGGTATAATTCAAATATTTGGTTTCCAGATATTATAAATTTTAAGCAGTATGGTTTTGGAAAAGAATTATATTTGAATATAACGATATCATGTTGTTTTGGGTTTTAAATGATATCGTATTTATAGTTTTGAAATGGAAATGTTTATACTGGTTTTAAAGTATAAATTGTTTTTAAATGACCACGGGTTATAATAACGATGGGTTGGCAAAGAGACCGGGATCGGATATGGACATACTCTCTGTCGATACCGAAAACCACTTTGACCAACCGTGTATGCGGTGGAGATTCCAGAATGAAGTAGGTCGGTGGTGGCGTTTCCTGTAAGGTAAATACGTGGACCCGACTCCCGTGAGTTGGCATAAGGTGGCTAAAACAGGAGCAATTCCAGGCCAATGACATCATTCCTCTGATCGGACGCTCCTCTTCGATATTATACTATGATCTTGGATTGATTCAGTGGCCACTTCTATATTTTGATTTTGGGGGAGTTAGTTCGAGGT
This sequence comes from Allium cepa, assembly GCA_030765085.1. Lineage (NCBI taxonomy): Eukaryota > Viridiplantae > Streptophyta > Magnoliopsida > Asparagales > Amaryllidaceae > Allium > Allium cepa. Next base: position 392,252,465 of record CM060935.1, read on the forward strand.
GGGCGGCAGCTGCGCGCTGCGCGTTACCATCAGCCTGGATAGCAATTGGTATATCTACCCTGGCATTGCCTAGTTGTGCCGTGTCACCTACCCTATCGCGCCTTGTACGAGTTTGGTTTTCTCCCGTAGCCCGTGTGGTATCCTCTAGTGGCTTCCCGATCAGGAGGGACTATGATATTGGATGGACTACTGGGACTATTACGTGTTAAGGGCTATATGGGTAACCCCTTAACGCTATTAAAAAGTAAGTTTATTTTATAAATAGACACTAGTATAATAGCGCAATATACTACATAGTAAATAGTTTGACGGATCCTTAGAGGATGGGCGGTCCCAAGCATCCTTTAAGTTACTTGCTCTATATTACAGTACACTTGAATTAGCTTACATTATATAAGTATGTATGTCCTGACTCGAGTGTTATGTTTTATTTTTACGCTCGGGTCAGCCTGAGTTGCAGCTTCAATTTCTTCTCCGTAGCTAGGACACTCAGTAGATCATTCGCGCTGCTGGAAGTTGTTTCAGCCTTTATCTTTTCTGGAATTCAAGACTTTGAAGACTCTATCTCTATTTATGTCTTAAAATTTGTATTGAGGATTATAGACAATGTAAGTTCTGTTTTGTTGAAGTTATATCAGTGGCTTCATGAACCACTAAATTTTTAATTTCCGCTGCGAGATTCTGATATCTGTGTATGTGATTCTGTGATCTATTTATTGTATATTCTGAGTTTTGCCAAATTTATTTTACAACGCAGTATTTTGAACAATTCAAGTCCGACATGTGCGGATGCGAAGGGTTGAAAATACTGGGTCGTTACATTTGGTATCGGAGCTTTGGTTCTAGGCAAAACTTAGAATGTATGGTAAATTTGATTTACAGAATCACGTTCATTCGAGATTGAACCACTCTCTTTTCGAATTTTGGAACATTCCCTACGGTTCCAAAGCTCATTCGTATCCCTCACTTTTTCATCTGCTTTAGATTCTGGAGTATCTCATAACTCCACTTCGGATGATCTTTATTGTAAATTGGCGGTCTCGCCATTATTCTAATAAAGGGGTGAAACTCCTTTACCATTAGCATTGATTCACCGGAGATTTATATTTATCCTCGGTTTATATGCTAGTATCTTTGGTTATTCCAAATTCTATCTCTTCGGATCAAATGTAGATTTACCCCAACCACATCGATATGGCTCTTTAAGTCACAGATGACTAGGTCAAGGTTGTCCACGACTTATATAGACTTACCCAGTTTCCTTATTCTGATCTTCTGATTTCAATTTATCTTGAATTCTATTTGATTTGAGTTCATCAAATTTGAGTCTCTATCCTGGTTTGAGAAGTTTATTCCTATATTTGAAATTAAAATCTAATATTATATATATGAGTATAATTTTCAAAATTTTATAATTAATTTAACTAGTTGTCAAGAGATAATAGTTTTGATTTTATTTATGGTGTTGTAAGCCATGTGTTTGTCTAATAAATAAGTGAATATAAAACAATGGTTATAAATTAATTTGGAAACAGAAATGAATTTAAAACTAAAACTTGAGAATTAAATTTCTGATGATTTCAAACCTTGTGTTTAAATTTTAAAAGGATGTAATAAGTATTTTTGTATAGAAATTTGTTTCCAAAGAAATTTTAAAATTAGTGCTTTTCTCTTTGTCGCTGGAAAATAATTTCGGTGATGACTGCAGCATCATCGACATTCATTTTCGAGTTTCGAAGTGAAAAGACCATTCTGTAGTCTGGCTACAGTGTTTCCTTGAGATTTTAATTGATTTGAATTTCTAAAGTATGACTTAATATATATAGATATATAATTTAAATTTGATTTGACATATTAGGTATATATATTTAGTTATCTCTAAATGGTTTGAAGGGAATCAGGAATTTAATTCTTAAAGTTATCTTGAGGAAGGAAAATAAATATAATAACAAAAATTTGAATAAAAAGGTTCCAATTGGAGATAATTAAATTGAAAGTTTTATTTGTATAACACCCAATTTCATTTAATATAACTTACCTTGATTTTCAAAAGTTAACATGTAATTGGATAATATACAATATAAAAGGATTTTATGAGTGGTTATAATAAATACTATACACTTAAATTTTAGTTATAAAAGATTAATGGGGATAAATAAGGAAAAGGAATTTAAGGAATTTTATTCAAATGTCTTAATAATCAAATTAATTTAATATGGAGCCGTAAATCTAACCAAGAGATTTTAATAAAAGGTTATTTCCTGAAATGAATATGTTTGTGTAATAAACAAGGTATCTTTGAATAAGGAAAATATATTTGAAAGGGATATTTTTGGAGTAAGGATTATATATCTTCAAATCATAGTTTAATTGATGTCTAAATAAATAGTTAAGACGTATTCTAATATCACTAAATTTTGATAATTGAGAATTGGTTTTCAAATGGAAATTCAAGGGTAACTTATTGAAGGAATATCTTATTTATAAGATAAGTATTTTTAATAAAGTGTTAGGTTATTTGTTAAAATTCAGAGTTAAGTACATAATAAACTGATTAGGAATACTATTATATCTACTATAGCATATTATGAGTGCTGCTGTTTCTAAAAATAAAATGTTTTGGAAATTTTTTTTTATAAATGAACTTAGGAATATTTCAACCTTGAAATGAATATTGTTTGGCATTGAATTTAAAAGGTATAAATGAAGATTATTTTAAAGGTATTATGATTTTAGTAGCATGATTTCCAAATTTATAAATTTAATGATTTCAAAGCATTATGATTGCAAATTTATTATCTTATTTGTTTTCAAACTATCTTTAAGTGTCCTTGGTTTCCCTATCTGCTACAGAATGAGGAGGCTATTGCTTATACCAGTCTATTTAGAAATCTTTTCTATAATCTTTAAAAATCTTTGTTACTCATCGGGGCCTGAGCACCGCTTACCACCCATAGACCGACGGTCGAACTGAAAAGAGTAAAACCAATTCTAGAAGATCTTCTTCGTGCTTCAAATCCGGAACTATTCGTTTAAAGTTCTTGTTTATCTAGCTTATCTTCCTTTGTTTCTTTTCTTTTGTTCCTTTTCGAGGACGAAAAGTTCTTAAGTGGGGGAGAGTGTAACAGCCCTAGTTTTTAGCTATTTATTTCTTTTAATTTTTTGTTTTTAGGAATATAATTTATATAAATTGTGTTTACCAATATTGTTTAAATATTTAATTTAGAGAATTAAACTCGTTAATTTAATATGATTTTTGTAACTAAATTTAAGAAGAAGAAAAAAAAAGGAAATTTTTATAATGTATAATGAAGTGTGTGGTAACTAAATGTTTTGGATATTATCATAATATCTGTTGTTATACCCATTCCCTAAAAATAATGAAAAGGAGAAAATTTGTAACATATTAAAGTAGTTAATTAATTATGTTAATTTGGTAGGTTATGACATGCAAATCATGTTGGTGGAATATTCTCAATTTTGACATATTAATTATGTTAGCAGTGAACATTGTTAAGCGATTTAAAACAATGAAACTTACAATCAATTTATTTGATAAATCTACCTTATTCCTAGTTAGCAATTCAAAACTTGAATAAAGGCACATACGGATATTTTAAAATGGAGTTAATGACAATTAATAGATATTTCAAAAAGAAATTTATGACAATTAATAGAGAAATTAATTGTAAAATTTCAGTAGTTGACCAGAATTAATTTATTGAATAATTAATGCAAATTAATAAAATTGATGAAAGATAAATAAGTTAATTCTTTTGGTTAATGGCATGAGGACACGAGGTTAATCCCCATTTTGTAGGAGAAATCTGCCCGTGTAACCAGTCCGGCTACCAGTGCCTACAAAGCGGACGGATTAATGTGAGACGTCGCAGGATTGATAATTAACAAAAAGGGTTAATTAACTAATTAAGTTAGTAACCAAATTTGAGTATGTAATTAAAGGAGGATAATTAATTGGTAATATGGTAATTAATTGAAATCAATTAAGGAGGGTAATTAAAAGGGATAAGGTAATCAATTGAAATCAATTAAAGGCAATTAAAGGGGAATTAATTGATTAGAAGAATATGGAAATCAAATTTGCCTTCCTTTGCGCGTGACACAAAATTTTATTCTTTTAACATTTTGACATTTGCCTCTTACCATTTGTTTCTTGAGCATGTCACTGTATTCATTTATTCACGCAGCCTTATCCACAAAAATATCAACTCTTCCAATTGCCATTTTTCCTCTCACCTAAATTAAATGCATTCAAAATTTAATCTTGCCTATCTTTGCAAATTTTCGCATACCCATTATATCTCTCTGTTTCCACTGCGTTTGTTTTGCAATAAATAAATTTTTCGAACCATTGATCAAGTAAATATTTATGTAAGCATTTATTACTTTTGCCTTTTCAGTTAAAAGCTTTTTCATTGCTTACCATAAATCACGCAAGAGCTCAAGTTTTGCTTCCTCAATCAAATCTGTTCAAATTTGCAGTAACGCATGCTTTAAATTTAGATTATAACTGGTATAAATCACGCAAGCTATCTAAAAAAAAAAAAAAAATCCAAAAGAGTGATATCGTTCAAACATAAAACTGGAAAGAGAAATCAACGCATGCATTTATCACAATTTTCGTGTAGCGTTCAAACAAGAAGAACTGGAAATAAATCTCTTGCCTAAACGCATGCACTCAAAAATCAACGCTTGCATTTATTTCTTACGTTTTCAAACCTGCCTATTTATCTCCCCTTTTTATTTCGCAAGTTTATCTATAAATACTTTGCCTCATTCACATAAGTTTTCATATCTCCTTGTTTGTCCCTCTCTGGTACAAGCTTCTATCAGGTAAATAATTTGCATTGTTTATTTCTTTGCTTCTTCCAATTTTCCTTCCTCCTTCTTGTGTTCTCTGATTTCCTTGCTCGGCTACTTCCCCATCATGCCGTGCCATTTATAAATACATATAGAACTTTGTTAGTAGTAGGCTGGAAGAAATGATATAAATTGATTGTAGGAAGCTAGACTATGGAATTAGTGTAGTTATGATGTAGTTAGTGGTATTGTGGATTTGGATAAGTGCAGTTTGAAGAGGAAGGCATAGAAAAAAAAACAGAATTACAATTTAATAATGGAGAAGATAAATTGATAAGGAGAAAATGATATGAAATGTTGTTTAATTCAAATAAACAATATTGTATGAATAAATCTTGGGTGAATATAATAAAATGACATTTATTTCAATTTTTAATGGTTGAAATAAATTTAAGATGGTTAAAAATAAATTTAACTACTTATTTGAGAATTTGGGTGGATAAATATCAATGGATTGTATTTATTATGGTTAATAAAAGGATATTGGTGATGTATACCAATAATCACCTTTTAATGTTTAATAATAAAAGTAAAAGAAGAAATAATTTGCCTAAACATGATGAACATGTATGTGAAATAAAGTATTATTTAATGAATTCGAATGTAGTTAGTGGCTACATTTGATTAAATCGAATAATTTGAACAGTATTGTGTTTGTTGCCAATATTGTCATTTTATTTAAATAAATATATATGAGAATGAAAATAATTGATCATGATAAATATGATTAAAAATGTGAGAAATAATTTAATAATGTCTAAACATGTATTTGTTTTGTTTGGGTGCATAACATCTTTTTATTCAATCAATTGTATTAAATCGCAATTTATTTTGCAATTTATTCAATTTATTTTATGCATGCGTACGGTTGAAGTATGGGCCTAGGATATGTTGAGACGGTTAGCGGGTTGTAGTAGTCGAGCAAGTTGAACTAAATTTCTTTTATTCTATTCGTTCCAGTTGTTCTGAAATTTTGCTTTGACCGTAATTTTTAAATTCGCATACTTGGTATTTGGATCTTATAGATTTAAGTCAAGGCTTTGCATCCGCCGAAGTTTGATCGTGCTTTCCGTTTTTTTTTCCGAAGTAGATACCGTGTTTGATTTAGATCCACTGCAGCGTTTAAGGTGAGTATTTCTCACCAGACATATGTACATATATTTTGTGAATTATCGCAAGTGTATGTGTAAAAAATTTTATTTAAATATTATCTGTCTGTAGTATAACGTAGAATGATGAATCCCATTTAAATTGACACCTCATCGGTTATTATCTGTTGTATTATTTCTACAGTTATATTATATTATTGTTTATTTACTGCTTAAATCACCACTGCAAGTTCCCTGTTAAATTTAGATTGTTGTGGGCTGAAATGATAGGCCTAAATGATGATTACTGTGCTATTATTATGTTAACTGTTTAACTGTTAACTTGGGATTGCGGGTTTGAAATGATAGAACCCGGGGTTTGTAAATTACGGATTGAAATGATATAAATCCGTATCACTTGACCTAGGCTAGAAAACTATATACAGGCCCGTGGTCCTTATAATATTTTCTGAAATATTTAAAATTATTTTGGAAGTTAAATATTTGATTTAATATCTTTAAAGGATTTTATATTGATTTTGAATGAGTTATAAATGTTAATAAATAAATAAATAAATATTTGAATAAAATTTTGGAATATAACTTATTTTGGAAATTCTGGATTTTTGAAAGGATAAGATTTCAGTTAAGAAATATATATAAGTTATATTTGGAAATATTTATTAAGTTAAACAATCTACTAAAGCATTTAAATGCTGTCTTTTGAAATTGGACTAGTTTTACCCGTAACTTTAGGTAGCATTTCCTAAGTGCTATAGAATCTGGAATTTGATCGTTTTGAAATTTAAGGAATTTGATAAATTATATTTATGTTTAAGTTTTGGAGACCTTTAAGATATGAGATTTATAACTGGATTTTTCTTAATAAATTTAAGATGAACATTCTAGTGTTAAGTAAATTTTGAAATTATTTAATGGCATAATTTTGGAGTTTTATCTATGGAATTTATGGGAATATTCAAGACAAAATAATAAACACTAATTTGTTGAAAGAAAAAAATATCCAACCTTAGTTTTGAATATTAATACTCCAATTGGATATATATATAGGAATTGAAATGGTCTTGGGAACATGAAGTGATATCTAAATTATGGTTTAAAATAAAGAAATATATTTGTAAAGCTATGTAAATTATCTTCTTTACAAAGTAACCATAAAGTTAAACCATTTATATCCAAACCATTTGTGTTTTGGGAGTTATGTTTTTTTTTAAAGGAAAATTTCCAATATATTATGGTTTAAAGGTATAATTCAAATATTTGGTTTCCAGATATTATAAATTTTAAGCAGTATGGTTTTGGAAAAGAATTATATTTGAATATAACGATATCATGTTGTTTTGGGTTTTAAATGATATCGTATTTATAGTTTTGAAATGGAAATGTTTATACTGGTTTTAAAGTATAAATTGTTTTTAAATGACCACGGGTTATAATAACGATGGGTTGGCAAAGAGACCGGGATCGGATATGGACATACTCTCTGTCGATACCGAAAACCACTTTGACCAACCGTGTACGCGGTGGAGATTCCAGAATGAAGTAGGTCGGTGGTGGCGTTTCCTGTAAGGTAAATACGTGGACCCGACTCCCGTGAGTTGGCATAAGGTGGCTAAAACAGGAGCAATTCCAGGCCAATGAGGTCATTCCTCTGATCGGACGCTCCTCTTCGATATTATACTATGATCTTGGATTGATTCAGTGGCCACTTCTATATTTTGATTTTGGGGGAGTTAGTTCGAGGTGGGCGGCAGCTGCGCGCTGCGCGTTACCATCAGCCTGGATAGCAATTGGTATATCTACCCTGGCATTGCCTAGTTGTGCCGTGTCACCTACCCTATCGCGCCTTGTACGAGTTTGGTTTTCTCCCGTAGCCCGTGTGGTATCCTCTAGTGGCTTCCCGATCAGGAGGGACTATGATATTGGATGGACTACTGGGACTATTACGTGTTAAGGGCTATATGGGTAACCCCTTAACGCTATTAAAAAGTAAGTTTATTTTATAAATAGACACTAGTATAATAGCGCAATATACTACATAGTAAATAGTTTGACGGATCCTTAGAGGATGGGCGGTCCCAAGCATCCTTTAAGTTACTTGCTCTATATTACAGTACACTTGAATTAGCTTACATTATATAAGTATGTATGTCCTGACTCGAGTGTTATGTTTTATTTTTACGCTCGGGTCAGCCTGAGTTGCAGCTTCAATTTCTTCTCCGTGGCTAGGACACTCAGTAGATCATTCGCGCTGCTGGAAGTTGTTTCAGCCTTTATCTTTTCTGGAATTCAAGACTTTGAAGACTCTATCTCTATTTATGTCTTAAAATTTGTATTGAGGATTATAGACAATGTAAGTTCTGTTTTGTTGAAGTTATATCAGTGGCTTCATGAACCACTAAATTTTTAATTTCCGCTGCGAGATTCTGATATCTGTGTATGTGATTCTGTGATCTATTTATTGTATATTCTGAGTTTTGCCAAATTTATTTTACAACGCAGTATTTTGAACAATTCAAGTCCGACATATGCGGATGCGAAGGGTTGAAAATATTGGGTCGTTACAGTACACTTAGGCTTTGCGTTGACTACCGCAAGCTTAATGATCTTACTATCAAGAATAAGTATCCTTTACCTCGGATTGATGATCTATTTGATCAACTTAGTGGTGCTAGAGTCTTTTCACAATTAGACTTAGCTACCGGTTTCCATCAGCTTCATATCACAGAGGATAGCATTCCTTTGACATCGTTCCTTACTTGTTATGGATCTTATGAGTGGCTTGTTATTCCATTTGGTTTAACAAATGCTCCGGCTTATTTCGTTGACCTTATGAATCGAGTTTTCAAAGACTTCCTCGATCAGTTTGTTCTCATCTTTATTGATGATATTCTAGTGTATTCTAAAACCAAGGAGGGGCATGGAAAACATCTTCGGATTGTGTTGGAAACCCTTAGGAGCAATCAATTAAGAGCAAAATTTTCTAAATGCCACTTTTGGCAATCTAGTGTGAAGTTTCTCGGTCATATTATTTCCAAATCCGGAATTTCTGTGGATCCTTCAAAGATTGAAGCAATTCAAAATTGGAAGAGACCGGAGAGTGTGATGGAAATTCGTAGTTTCCTTGGATTGGCCGGTTATTACCGCCGTTTCATAAAAGATTTTTCCAAAATTTCCGTCCCTTTTACTAGCTTAACAAAGAAAGGTGTTAAGTACATTTGGTCGGACAAATGTGAAGCTTCTTTTCAGAAATTAAAAGAACTCCTTTCTGATGCTCATATTCTTGTTATTCCTGAGGGAAACCAAGATTTTATTGTTTATACCGATACTAGTCGCGTTGGTTTAGGTGCCATCCTTATGCAAAGGGAACGTGTTATTGCTTATACTTCTAGGAAATTGAAGCCAACCGAGACTAGATATGCCACTCATGATTAGAGCTCACAGCTATTGTTTTCGCCCTTCGTATTTGGCGTCATTATCTTTTGGGAGAAAAATTTATTCTTTACACCGATCATAAGTCTTTGAAGTATCTATTTTCTCAAAAGGAACTTAATTTGCATGGCTCGAATTTCTTGCAGCTTACGATCTTGATATTCTTTATACCCCTGGAAAGGGAATTCGGGTTGCCGATGCACTTAGTCGTAAGCAACAAGCGGTTGTTTCTATGATGATATCCGAATGGAATGATCTCGAGATTTTATCTACTTATGAGATTCGAGATCGCATTTTCGATTTGTGTTCATCTCTTGCTTTATGTAGTCTTGAGGCTCACCCTTCTCTTTTAGACCGCATTCTTGAAGCTCAAAAGCTAGATCCCGAATTGGCTCTTCTTGGCCAAAAATTTAGGGATAAAATTAATACTGAAAGTTTGAAAGACATTGATATTGATTCTCGTGGAGTATTCGAAAATTTGGTAGACTTATCATGCCAAATATTAGTGATTTTCGTAAAGATATTTTAGAAGATTCACATCGTTCTAAATTTACCATTCATCCCGGTAGTAGTAAAATGTACGCGGATATGAAGCAACTTTATTATTGGGAGGGAATGAAATCTGATATTGCTAACTTCGTTAAGTGTTGCATGACTTGCCAACTCATTAAGGCCGAACATCAAAGGCCCGGTGGGTTATTACAACCTTTAGAAATTCGAATTTGGAAGTGCGATCAAATTTCCATGGATTTTGTAGATGGCCTTCCCCGTTCTCATTCGGGTCATGATAGTTTATGGGTGATAGTCGATAGACTTACTAAATCCGCCTATTTTATTCCCGTTCGGTCCAATCGAACCGTTCCTCTCTTGGCCAAACTCTTTATTAAAGAAATCGTTAAATTGCATGGAGTCCCTACTTCTATTGTTAGTGATCGTGATCCATTGTTTACTAGTGGATTTTGGAAGAGTCTTCAAAAGGATTTGGGAACGAAGCTTAATTTTAGCACAGCTTATCATCCTCAGCCTGATGGACAAACTGAGCGTGTGAATCAAACTATTGAAGATCTTCTTCGTGCATGTGTTCTTGATTTTGGTGAAAGTTGGGAAGATCATATTTCTCTTGTTGAGTTTTCCTATAATAATAGCTTCCAATCTAGTATTGGTATGGCTCCTTTCGAGGCACTCTATGGAAGGTCATGCCGATCTCCTTCTTGTTGGCTTGAGGCCGGTGAGAAGCTGGTTTTAGGTCTGGATTTTATTCATGATTCCACAGAGAAGATTGACCTTATTCGACATAGGATGAAAGAAGCCCAGAGTAGACAAAAATCGTATGCCAATAACCGGAGAAGGAAATCAGAAATTTCGGTGGGAGATCCTGTGTTTATTCGTGTTTCACTTATGAAGGGTGTTGTACGTTTCAGTCGATCGAGAAAGTTAGCACCTCGAAATATTGGTCCATTTCCTATCACCGAACGTATTGATTCCGTGGCTTATCACCTTTTATTACCGGCTCAGTTTTTTGCTATTCATGACATGTTTCACATTTCTCAATTACGAAAATGTCTCCGAAATTCTGATTCTATTCTTGAGCCCGGTGTTGTGGAAGAAATTGAAGTTTCGCCTAATTTAACTTATGAGCAACATCCTATTCGTATTATTGCCTCGGAGGTCAAGCGCCTTCGAAATAAAGATGTTTCGCTTGTTAAAGTTCAATGGTCCTCAAATCCTAAGGATTGCTCTTGGGAATCTAGAGATTCATCGAGCGAACACATCCGGACTTACTTTCTCGTGCTCTTTGAGGTGAACTTCTTATTTCAAACTTCTTTTGTGTTGAATATGCTTTTATGGTTGTTACTATATATTTTCTTCTTAATTATTGCGAGGACGCAATTTCTTTAAGGAGGGGAGTCTATAACAACCCGTATATTTTACGATTGAATATTTAAATATTTTATTTAAATATTCTATCATTAGTCGGATTTTAGTCCGAAAAATTACTATTTTCATACGGTCGAATTAGGACTCGGAACCACTTCCGTTGGGTCCAAAACACCGTTTGCGATCTTTTTGAGTATAAACTTTGATGCGTTTGGAGTTAGTGGAATATTGCTACTTTTTCACTTTGGGATTTAGGTTTGGTTTAGCCCATTATTCTAAACTTATAACTCTAACTCAACCCCCTTCCCTTCATAACTTTGCTTTCATTTCCTAACACTCAAGCTTCATCAAAAATGGGGGAAGGAATGGGAAATTAAAACTCTAAGCTCAAGATCATTTGCAAATCCAACATCCAACTCTAAATTCAAAGAGAAGACTTTGATTCAAGCTTCATGGGTTGATTCTCCTTTGCTTTCAAGCTTCTTCTTCATAAATTTTGTGTAAAGGTGAGATCTTTATCTCACATTTTTGTCTATAACTATCAATGATTGTTGGGTATGAATTCCTAACACATTTACATATGCATTTGACATTGATTTGGATTGAATTGGTGAAAATCACAATTTTTAGTGTTTTGGGTTCAAATCTTTAAAATTCCAATCTTTGATGTTTAAACACGTTTTTGGTGATGCACCGAGGAGCCTATACGACAGCGTAGTCCATGGGCATAATCCCCTTGCATCTGTACTCGATCGGTTGCAAATTGGGTGAGTTTTGAGCTCCAAACCCCTTAGGTCGCTCCGCCTGCATATGAAGGACTTTCAGCCTGCATTTAGGTCGTTTTCCCCCCTTGGTCGTTAGGTCGCTCGGCCCTAGGTTGTAGGTCGCGTACCCCATAGGCCGTAGCTCCCTAGGTCGTTCGGCCTGCACACGAACCTCTCGGCCTTCTTCTATTGCTTAGATCGCGACATGCGTTAGGTCGCGTGCATGCTAGGTCGTCCCCCTTTAGGTCGCTCACCCCCCTTAGGCCACGTTATGCCGCTTGCACCATTCTTAGGCCGCTGCCTCCTTAGCTCGTGACATGAGTTTGGTCGCTGCTGGACCTTGTTTAAGCCGTTAGGTCGCTCGGCCTTGTTTTTGTTAGGTCGTTCGCACCATTAGGTCGCGCCCATTTGACAACTTAGGTCGCTCGGCCTTCTTATGCCTATAGGTCGCTTACCTCCCAAGGTTGCTCCGTTTTAGCTCGCAACTGTTAGGTCGCGCCTTGTTTAGGTCGTGCCATTTTAGGTTGCGCTCCTTAGGTCACGCCATGCTTTTGTCCCCCCTTGTTGTTAGGTCGCTCGGCCATGTTAGGTCGCACCATTCCTTGGGTCGTTCGGCCTGCACTTATGCCGCTACTCTTTAGGTCGTTCCACTGTTAGGTCGTGTCGTGTTGAGTCGCTAGGCTATTTCCACTTTAATGAATTTGGAATCGTATTCTTTGGATTTTATTCACGTCTTCGTATGTGTATTTCTGTGATTGATCATTTCTACGATCATTTTTGTGATTTGTCATTTTAAAAATATATAAACCTTTACTTCACTCGTACGAGAAATCTAATTAAACGGCTTCGTAAAACAAGTGGTATGAAACGCTTGCGTTTACTTCGTCGGTTAATTCTTGGACTTGTTCGATTGAATCTCTTATGATAGTTTTCTAGTGGTGATCTACAATTTGTTCGTAAATATCTAAGTTAAGCTAGTGGTTATGGGACATGAAGCTAAGCTCATATATTTACTAGCTTATTGTAATTGACACTTCTTGATGATCGATGATGATCATTTTTGTGATTATGACTAGCGATATGCTATGTTTCTTTGTCCACGTAGGGGACAGTACCTCGTTTTATTGAGTTTTGTCTCATTTTTATTATAGGCTAATGACCTATTTATTTCTTGGGGTTTCGACCTAATTTTTATGGGCTAGCGACCCACGTTTTTTATGGTGTTCGGATCTTCGGGCGTACCGTTGTACTACATTGTTGTTCCGAACTATTCGAGTTTCTGGTTCCTCGGGAGTACCGTTGTACTACGTCGTTGCACCGGCTCTATGGTTAGCGACCATGGGATAGCGTCCCGTTTGTGACACGTGTTGGTGAGCTTTCATGCTCCCGCTTTGTGATAGGCCTCCCCCTTTTTTGATTTTTGGATTTCCATTGATGATTTCTAGAATTTGTGTTTCACCAATTTTTGTGATTTCCATTGATATGTGTTATCAATATTTGTGCATTGGTGAATTTGTGTGTCATTAACTTTTTGTGAATGAACATATTGAGTATGACATTCCTTTTGATCTTTGAGAAGATTCTGGTGATATTGATTAATCGCTTGTTGATTTTCAATTTTTATACTTATCACAGAATGGCTTCATGGTTATCATATGTTATGTCATATCTCTTATTCTATATCATTTTATCTGATATTTATAGCTAGACGGATCCGTTTATTATTTTCTTATAAATAATACTCGGGTCAGACCGAGATGTTACAGGTGCTTCTGCTTGACTTCACTTCTGTGATTATCATCCTGACTTTTGGCTAACTACTTAGATTAGTAGTTTTTGTTGTATACCATCGATATATAGACTCCTAGATGTATACATATTCTTTTTTCTAGCACTTGTAACCATTCTTTTTTGATATTGTGGATCTTGTTTGACCACTACTCTGATGTACACTTTCACAGCTTTATTCATATCTTTTTCCGCCTTTGTGATATGGATGTCTGTGACTGATTTACGTTATGGTTATTCCTATATTTGTTTCCAAAGATATTAGAGCCATTGTGTAGCTGGACTTAGTTGTACTATCTGGCATATCGGTGCTCGCTCAAACCAATTACACGGATGGTCGCTCCTCAACAGCCTTATTCTCCGTGCTAGTTGATGGCATTGCCCCGTGGTGTCCTTGGCTAGCATGGGTATAGAGGTGGGGCGTCACAGTTTAAGTCTGACGTGTGTGGTTTATTGTCGATTTAAACTGTATGAAAATGGCAGGATAATACATCCGGTATCAGAGCTTTGGTTTAGCAATAAACCTTAGCTTTGTGGGGGTGACTCTTTATTAATAGGGTTGTAACACCCTATGATGAGTCGTTGAGCGTATATATGAGAGAGCGTATTTGTTAGTGTTACAAAAAGGTTTTAATATTGTGTTAATTTGTTCCATTTTGTATTTATAAATTTTGGTTGATGCATGGGACGCTATGACATCAATAGGGATTTCTAAACACTTAATAGGACAGACTGACATAATATTTGTTTTTAATATAGGTGAATGAAATAATTTTACCTATTATATTTTATATATATATATATATAAAGGAAATTTTTTATAAAAATTATATTTGGTTGTATTATATTGGTTGTTAGGTTAAGAAATTTATAAATAACAGTAAAATAAGATTGAAAATAAAATAAATCAAATTGGAAATTTTAGAACTTATGTTCCGGGGTTTTGAAAAATATCTTTCAAATAATTTTGGAATATAATGATAATGTTTTAGAAGTATTTTCTGATATAAATATTTCAATATAATTTGAAAGAAATATTTTAAAATAAATTTGGAAAAGAAATAATTTCGTACTCCCCTCTCTGTCGCTGGAAAATAATTTCGGTGTTGAGTGCACGCATCATCGACATTCATTTTCGAATTTTGAATGGGAAGGCCACTGTAATAGTTTTACTACCGATTTATTGTGATAAACAAAAGTGAATTTTTAATTTGTTTTAAATCTACTTGGATATATAAATTATGAGTTTATATTTATCTATTTTTTTAAAATGAATTGAAATTTAACCCGCTATTTAATTCTTAAGTTTCCGATTTATTAATAGTTTTCGTTATTGAAGTGAAATGGAATGTAACCGATTAATAATTGAAGTCTTTAATTAAAATAAGAAATTTAATGCTAGGTTATGAATGAAATTAAAGGTAATATGAAACTGTAACCTATGAAACAAAGAACAATATTATTGAACATTTAATTAATAAAAAGAAATATAAATAAACTTGGGTAACTTTCTATTGCATCCCTAAAAGCATATATATAACTTACCAAAAGATATAAAAAGTTGAGATGTTCATAAGAAAATGTAATAGATATTATACAAGAAATAAATTTGAGGTAATGAACGTAATTAATGAAATTCTTTATTTATAAGAATTGATGTTATAAAGTTATAAATTTAAGTTGTAATTAAAATTTTACTAAAATTAAATATAATAGAAATGTAAGCATTAAATAGATGAATGAAATTGAGAAATGCATAAATGTAATGCAATAAGAAGAAACTTACATGATATTAGAATTAAAAAAAAAATTGTAAGTAATAAATGAAATTTATAAGAATGTGTAACGACCCGTATATTTCGTGGATTTAATTTGGTTAAATTAATGAATTTTGTAATTAAATTTAGTAGAAATAAAAACTTTATAAACTAATATTGAAATGAACGCTAAAATAAATATATATAAATGGTGGCTTAAAACCTATTTACTAGCAATTTGAATCAACTTCAATACATGGAATAAGGTAAGTACTATACCTGGATATAAAATTCATTTAAGTGAATTAATTAATATGTTAATGTAAAATTAAGAAAATATTGGAATAAATGATAATTCCATTCATACTTGTAAGCAGTTATTATAAGTTGCATGTTGAAATGGTTGATTGAATTTGGAATTTAGAATTAGATTTAAATGAAAATTTTAAGGTTTACAATAACTGAAATTTAAGCAATAAGGTTAGAACAAGTTGATAAATAATAACCAAAATAAGGGAATAGTATTTATGTAAATAAAGTTGAAACAAATTGGATATAGAGAAATAAACATAAGCATCTAATAAATTAATTAATGTGGATTTCCATAAATGATAATTTAATAAAAGTCAACGTCCTCTAAGTAATTATATTATTTGTTGGAAGGTAATAATTGATTGAATGTGATTACGAAATTTAGAAATTGTGTATATTCGGAATTTTAAAAGGTGATTCTTAAGAAATAAACCTAAAAGCTAGTAAAGGAAATAGGTAACAATCTATATGTTGTTTAGTTCATTTGGTATGTTAATATTTTGGGAATCAGATTTCAATTAAGGGAAATTAGTTGTACGTTAATTTGAAATGAAATCTAATAAATATTACATTAATATGGAATGTGGTACAAATGGTTAGGGATTGGACTTAGGAAATTTTATTAATTTAGTTTAAAACCTAAATTAATACGCGTACTTGGCAAGATTCACATTTTAATATAACCATTGATACAAATCTAAGATGTATCAAAATTCAATGTTATTTATACACATAAAATATCTATTTACTGAATAGCAAGATTTTAAATCAATAAACGAATTTATTGAAGTTCCAATTTATAATTAATAACATTTAATGTAGAGTCAATTACAATTAATTGATTTAAATTGTGCAGTTAGCGTAGATTTTGTTTGTAATTGAAGGTGGTAAATTTTATAAGATGAAATTAGTGCTAATTCTATTATAATAGGACAACTGGTTGATTTAAAGTATAGAAAGCAAGATTTATAAATTTAATTAAAGTATCAAATTCAACAATTGTATGTATTGCAAAATAAAATGGAATTAAACGGTTAAATATTACGTTATTGAAATTAAAAAGGGATTTGAGGATAATAATGTGAAATCGTGAACCAATGTTAGTGACATCCTTATCTTTGGATAAAAGGTGAGAATATAAAAGTTTGGAATCTTATAAATGGGTTTTTGCGAATTTAATTTGTAATTTCTTAATATAAGGAAATGGAGAAATTAACACTGCAATTGATAGACTTATCAACTTTTAATTTACGTCCAAACTTGTTAAATCATTGAAATTGATTAAGAAATATAAAAGCGATAAAAAATGGTCAATTTTAGAATTTAAATATAAAATTGGATTTTATTAATTTAATTTAATTTATTTAATTAATATAAAAATAGCCATTTTGGCCACTGACTCGGATTTTGATGAAACCAATTGCATCAGATCCGTAACGGTGAATTATAATAATGTTTCAAGTTTCATAGCGACCGGACTTGTCGTTTGATCGTACGGACTCGAAACGCCTTGAAATTTATGCAATTGGAATAAATTGAAATTAATTTGAAAATATTGATTTCAGCATAACTTCTTCATACGACACAATTTGAACCTGAAACCTTTTCCATTGCATTTAATATATTTTAAAACTTCTATTTTGATATATGAATTTACCCAATTTTGTTCCGGGGTCAGAACGGGCTTTTTGGGCCACGTTAGCGTTAGCACGTATATCTATCAACCCGATTCATCTATTTTTCAATTTGTCTATAAATACCCTGCTAAACCCTAGCCTCCGTCTATTCTCATTTATCTGCACGTAAAATTTCATCAGTTCCTCTTCTTCTTTAACGGATGCAAATCCTAACTCCAAGTACAATCCAAAATCAAAGTCAAAAATTCAAAGTTCTCAGAAAAATCTCAAAATAATATATGTTGAAGCTCTCGACGAGCGTAATTCAATGGTGTAATTCGTTTTTCAATTCGGCGCATTGTTTGACCAGAAATCGCGGTCAAAATTGAATTGGGTGTTTTTGACTGGTGCGTCTGATCGGAAAATTCCTTCTGGGTTTTGTAAAGGGGCTAGCGCGTTGTTCATCGGCGAAGTTTGAAGGCGAATTGATGGTCAGATTTGCGGCAAAACGCGGTCAAAGGGCCGTTCAAAGGGGAGATTGCATGCGTTCATTTGCAGTGAAGAGGAAAGGCTCGTTTTTGTTTGCAAGAGGAAGGACGCGCACATTTGTTGATGACGTGGCTATAATGTAAATGTGTTCCATTTTCATTTTCATTTTTTATGATTTCAATCGCATTTGTCGTCATAACTCTTACATACAATATCCATTTTATGCGCGGTTTCTTTTGTTAGGATCGTATTAAAATTCCGAACTTGATGACGCTGGTTTAGACAAATTCTGAGACGGTCAAATTTTTGAGCTCAAATTGGATTTAAATTCAATTTAAATTCAAACGGTGAGTGTTTTAACCCACTCACAACTTCTAAAATTTCTTATGTCTGTTAAATTGATTTTAGATATGAGTAGAAATTTATTTATAACTGTTTGGAATGTTTTATTCATTATCTCAGTTAAATCGCATTTATTTAAATTAACTGTGAATTAATTTTATTATTGCATAAAAATTTGACAGTTAAAATTTATTTATTTGCATATAAACTGCTAGTTAAACAGTAATTAAATTTATTATTGAATATAAACTATTAGTTAATACCTGTATTTATTACCTGTTATATTTTATATGCTCTATATTGATGTTTGTTTAAATTGGATGATGATTTGTAATAAATGGTTGATGATTGATATTTGGATGAATGAACGTTTATTTATATTAACTGCAAGTTGTTATGCATTTCATTTCATTCGGGATTGCGGTTTGAAATGATATACAACCGCATTTTTATTATTAAATTGCGGATTGAAATGATAAACATCCGTATCACTTGACCATAGGGTAGAAAATTATATACAGGCACCGCGGTATATATATATAAAATTATTTTTTTGAAAGGATTTTATGGTTTTGGATAGGATACGGTTTAATAAGTATTAATTTTTGACCTTATATAAAATCTTATTTTATGTACATATATGGTTAAATTATTGAATTTAAGCTGTGTATAAATTTGTTAAATAAAATAAACAAGATGAATAATGGAGTTTGATTATTTATATTATATGGTTAAGTACATGATAAGATATTGAGAATATATAGAGTTTTTAATGTTTTAAATCAATTTATATTGGGAGTTAAGTTGAAAATTCATTTGGAATCGAGCTTAATTAAGAATTTAACTTCATAAGTTGATGTAGAATTTATTAACTTGAAATTTTAAAAGGTATGATATTTATAACTAAAATTTTATTCAAGATGGATTAAATGAATATTTCTAGTTTAAATAAATTGGAGGAAATGTTGATAGTTAAAAGTAATTTGAGTTTTATTTAAAATGATTTCGGATTTATTATGCCAATATTTCAAAATAAATAATAGGACTTCAAATTGTTGAATAGAAATTTCCAACCTTAGTTTCAATTGTTTAATATTCAAAGTTTGAAATATATTGAAACTGAAGTGGTTTATTGAAACTGAAAGCGATTTTAAATTTATGGATTTTTGACTTAATCTTAAATGAAATAAATGGTAAGTCGCGGAAATTATTTTATTTTATAAAGTAATATAAAATCAACTATTTTATTCTATATACTGTTGAATATCCAAAACCATTCAAGTTTTAGAAGTTATGCTTTTAAAGCTATGAATTTCGAAGTATTATGTTTTGAAAGTTATAATCCAAATGTTTAGTTTCCAAATATTATAAATTTTAAGCAGTATGATTTTGAAAAAGAAATATATTTGAAATAAAAATGATATTATTGATTTGGGTTTCATAAAATTAATATCGAAATGAGTTGTTTTTGAAATGGGAATGATATCGTATTTATGGGTTTTGAAATGCATAATTATTTTCTAGTTTTAAAGTATAAACTATTTTAAAACCACGGTGTTATAATAACGTTTGGTTGTTGAAGGGACCGGGATCAGAAGTTGTCATACTCTCTACCAACCCCGGAAACCACTTTAACAACCATGTACGCGGTGGAGATTCCAGAATGAAGTAGGATGGTGGTGGCGTTTCCTTGAAGGTAAATACGTGGACCCGACTCCCGTGAGTTGGCATAAGGTGGCTAAAACAGGAGCGATCGACGGGATAATAAGGTAGCACCTTTGAACGGACACATCCCTTCGATATTATACTTTGACTTTGGATTGATTCGGTGGCCACTTTTGATTTTGTTTGGGGGTGTGGCTCGAGGTGGGCGGTAGCTGCGCGCTAAGCATTACCACCGACCCGGAAGCGTAATTGGTATATCTACCCTGGCATTGCCTAGTTGGGCCGTGTCACTTACCCTATAAATGCCAGTTGGGCCGTGTCACTTGCCCTATCGCGCCTTGTATGAGTTTCTATTTGTGTCGTACCTATGGAGTATCCTCTGGTAGCCTCCCGATCAGGAGGTATTACGGTACTGTATAGACTATTGGCATTATTTGTGTTAAGGGCTATATGGGTAACCCCTTAACGCTATTAAAAAGAAAGTTTATTTTACAATTAGACACTATTGTAATAGCGTAATATACTATATAGTAAATAGTTTAATGGATCCTTAGGAGATGTAAATCCCGAGCATCTCTTGAGTTATTGCACTCATATTCATTTTTGTTAATTTAACTCACATAAGATCTTTTAGTTCTGAATCGAGTGTTTTGTCTTTTCAAATTCGCTCGGGTCAGTCCGAGCATTTCAGGATCAAAGACTTTAGATCTGGAGGAAGAAGACGGAGATTTCTACTATTATTATTAATTATATTCCACTACACTATTTAATTCTGCTGCATTGATTATGATTGGTATGTGAACTCCAATATTTATTGTATAAAGAATAATCAAATGTTTGTAAACAGTTTATGAACAGTACATTTATTATTATATTTTATCCTTCCTCTGTGAGATTCTATTTTGTTTTTCTTTCCCTTTTTTTCCTTATTTACTCCATAACAATCCGCCCTTCCGTATGGTTTGAATTGGCACGTGTGTCGATTTAAAGTGTGCGAAAAGGCGGGACGTTACAGAATGAGCTTGATTTATTATTTGAAATTGTTGTTTGTTTTAGTTTACAGTTGTTTAGGTAAGGATACTTTAAATTGGTTGGATGAATAAATAATCTATCTAGTTTCATCTAAGACTGTTTAGTAAATGGTGCACTAAGTAGTTTATTTTGCATTCTGTACAATTTAAAGTTTTAAACCCAAACAACTGTTTGTTTTGTTTGAATGAATGTTTGAATTGTGTTGATTCTGTATGAAGATTGTATGCTATTTGTTGCAATTGGTTGTTAAATTGATTGTTTGTTTGTGGTTGAACAACATAAATATTTCATTCTATATATTTGCTAACTCTTATCAGATTATATAAGTGAAATACAGGTTATGGAAGCAATTACTACTGCTTTTGGTTTCATAATTAAGCGTAAATTGCCCGACAAATAGGTACGTTTTCGGATTACGGTTTTATAGCGCTATTTTACATATTTTCCCATGTTGGGATATTATATTTTGGATATTATATGAGATATTTTGTTATATTTGATATTATATTTGCTTCCGAGCCTCTCCATATAGAGGAGACTCTGCCGAAATTTTTCCGTAAATTTTAGACTTAGAAATATTTTGAAAATGTTTTCCAAACTTTATTATTTTAAGTATAAAAGATCTATTGGTTATAAATTGGTATATTTTACTTAAATTAATTAATTTTGGAAAAAAAGTATTTGTCTATAAATTAAATGTTTTAAGTAAGATATTTGGATTTCCTAATTCATCTTTTCTTTTTTTTCCTTTTCGGGGACGAAAAGTTTTGAGTCAGGGAGAGTGTAACGACCCGTAAAATTCGATGTTTAAAATGAACTAAATTAATAAGATTTTTAATTTAAATTTAGAAAGAAATTAATTAATATGGGAGCGAATGTAGAAATTAGATGTATCATTTGTAATTAAAATCAACAATTTAAAATTTATATTGCAATTAATTGAAATAGTGTAAATTGTCATACTTAGTTATAAGTTTAATATAAGAAACAAATGGGAATGTTGAATTTGTGAATTACCGATAAAAATATTAACTAGAATGGAATTCAAATTTATATAATAATGAAAAGTGTAAATTTGTTGCATTTGGGTATAAAATTTAAAATATAAGTAAATAAAAGTAGGCACGTACCTAATCCTGAGGATGCCCCAGAATCTTTTCGATTTAATTTACCGATGGAATAATACGTTGATTAATAGTAACTGTACGTAAATTAAGGTAGTAATGTAAATGGCAGTTGATGAATAACCAATTTAGTACAATTCAAATTGAATAGAAACGTAAGTTTATTTATAGGGCAGTAATTGATGAATAAAAAGGTTTGAAACCAAATAAATAAATTTATGAAGAACATTTAATAGTAATTAATGTATATATTAGGAAATTGACAATTTCTGGATTTGTTAAGATTGCAAAGTTATAATTGTGCGTAAATAGGGATATTTGGTAATTAAATAAAATAAGAAAAATAAATGTAAATGTTATAAATTGGTTACAAAATTTATATACGGAAGTGGATGTAAATATGAAGTAATTAATGTGCGCATTAATTTATAATGGGATGAAATGTAAATTAATGTAATAAGGATGATGCAGGTTGATAAGTATTCATAATGTTTGTATTGATGAAAAAACGTTACTATAATGATTGTAATATAAAATAATGGAAGTGTGAATGGAAATTTATAGAAACGTAAACTTATTTTAAGGTAGTAATGGATGTAGATTTATGGAATGGAGTTAATGTAAATCACTTGGATTTAAAATGAAATTTGGTATTAGATTGATGAGTTTAAATGTTATTTTATTTTGTAAAGTAATAAGCGGTGTAATAAAAGAATGAAATCAATACAAGATAATAAATGCAATGATTGAGGGTTAATAATTAAGTGTGAATATGGAAATGATTGTTTATAGTAATTAAATGGAATTCCAATTTGTTGGAATAGAGTAAATGTATACTTGGTAATAAATTTAAGATAGGAAAACGAACTTAAATATTGAATTAATTAATTTATATATATAATAAATGATGATTATTGGAGTGGAAATAATAAACTTATAAAAGGTGATTAAGAGTTATGACCGCAAATTATTATGAGTTATACATATACATTTAATTCTTTCAATTGAATTGGAAATCATTGAAAAAAATCTAAAGGAAATGTTACGTTGATATAAATTTGGGAATCGGGGAATTAATTCAAAAGTTATTAACTAAGGAAGTAATACACAATAATTTGAATAAAATCAATACCATACAAGAATTGTAACATTTGTTTGTGAATTGTGAATTCCTATGTGTAATTTAAGGTTTTGATAACAATTATTTGAATATTACCTGATTAGTTTGGTCAATGAATTTATTACAAGTTACCCGTTTATTTGGGTAAATAATTAAAAGGGAAATTGTAACGACCCGTATTTTACGTGTCGATAAATCGTATAATAGTTGCATTAAGTCGTTTGGAGCTTGAGTCGTTCTAGAGATAAGTCGTGTTAAAGTTAAGTCGTGTGGAACTTAAGTCGTGACCGACTTAGAGGATGGAGCGACTTAGGGTAGGTGGCCGACTCATGGGGTCAACGGTTTATAGGTTGGCCGACTTATAGGAGTGAGTGGTAGTTGCCGACTTATGGTTGTTAGTGAGTTAAGAGAGGCAGCAGCTTAAGGTTTGGACCGAGTCAAGGTAGTGAGCGACTCATAGGATAACCGACTCATAGAGGTGACCGACTCATGTATTGGACCGACTCATAGGATGGAACGACTTAAGGAAAATGAGTTAGGTCATTGAGTCGTATAGTGTTGTTGAGTCGCCGAGTCGCTGAGTCGTGTGTTGTATAGTGTTGTTGAGTCGATGAGTCGTTAGGTCGGCCTGTGTTTTAGGACGTGTATGCTATGAGTCGTACACGAGTTAAGTTGTTGGGTCGGCTAGGTGATGAGTCGTAGGGGTTGTTGAGTCGTTAGGCCGCGTTCGTTAGGTCGTGAGTCGGCATGTGTTCTGAGTGGTTAGGTCGGAGGCTTTTGAGTCGTATGCAGTTGGGTCGGTTTAGTGTGATCCCGTGTCTCCGATGAGTCGTAAGTCGTAGCCCGCGTGCATGTTAGGTCGTTGGAGTTTTGGGTCGTGGGTCTTAGGTCGGGGGCGACTCAAGGATGGGTCGGCGACGACTTATGGATGGACGACTCAGGGGGGGATTCAGCCTATAAATAGAGGGGTTTGGCTCACTTTTTGGCACCGGTTTTTGAAGCGACGAAGTGCTGCCATTTTGAGAGCTCGACTACAACATTTCTTCATCTTCTTTTCTCCACTCTAATCTAGTTCTAACATCCATCCAAGATCGAAGATCAAGATCGAAGATCCAAGAGCCAAAGTTGAAGATCTTCATCCAACGAAGCTAGATTCCATCGTTTCAAGCGAGATTTCGACGAATCAAGCTTGAATCCTTGCTGTCCAGATCTGAAGTGATTAGTTTTTGAAGTGTTTGGGTGATTCGGTGAGTGGTGGTTATCTCTCACGCGGACCCAAAGGAGTATATTGGTTTGGTGATTTGTTGGAGTGTTGTAGATAGTGATTTTATGCATTTTTTCCTTAGATCCAAGTGTAGATCCACTACTCATGAAGATGTTTACTTATACAAGTTCATTTATCAAGTTGAAGAGACAAAACCCATGATTTATATTTGTTAGATCTATGCTAAAAACCCATGATTCATGTATGTTAGATCTATGCTCATTTATTTACGAAATTGCCATTATCATTGTAATTGTTTATTTAGATCTTGTTTGAATGATTGATTGCTTGGATTAATGTTTGATTTGATTGATTAGTTGATATATAGCTTGATTTGATCAAGTTGGTTGATGATGATTCAAAAGCTAAGTGGAAAGGCTCTGGAATAAGGAAAGCTGCTTGTTGCATATGAAGCGGATGTTGAAGCTCATATGTATGGATTAGATGATGTTGAGATGGGACTTTGCCATGATGCGATGAGGCAAGCCATGATGTTGAGATGAGACTTTGCTATGATGCGATAAAGCGAAGCATGATGTGAGATAGCCTTGGTTTAATCCAGACGGGATCATCCCAAGCATGTTGATAACTCGATGATGCGATGCGAGTTGGTTGATAATGGTTAGCTTGAGAGGCGCTTGAGCTTGTATGGAAATAGTCGTCGAGGAGGATGACTAGGAGGCTGAGATCTCATCGTTGTTGAAGGTTCTAGCATGCTCAAAGCAAGAGTACGTTGGAACGGGCTGCGACGACGTTCCAAGCACGGGCTGCGACGACGTGCTAGTACTCTAGGTAGTTGCGAAAATTCCTAGGCACGGGCTGCGACGACGTGCGGAGTTATGTCTAGAACCGGGGTTACCATTAGCCCTTGACAGGTGGTCATTCAACTAACGGTGAAATCAAGGCAATGATAACAGTGATAGCCAGAGTCATGGATGTTTGGACGTTTGGTTGTATCATCATTCGGTCTCAAGAGCGGTGTTTTTCGGGTGCTTATCTGATCTTGGTTTAGGCCTTGGGGGTTTGTATTTGGAAAACATCGACCTTGACTCGAATGATTATTGCTTTACTTTAATTGTCTGCCATGTTATGCTTGCTTCTCCTTAGTGTGTGTCTGGGGGCTATCACCGTAGAAAGAGGCGGAGTGGGATGGTTTGGTTCCTATTCCTTTTATCCCTTATGCTCTTTTGGTATGTTTGATAGTTGATTTACTGCTCACTAAGACTTTGTTTGACTCAAGGTTTTATGTCTCCTCTTATTACCTTGGGCTGTTCATCCATGTTGGGATGGGCAGACTAGGTAGCAGGTGACAGGTGCTGTTCTTGGAGATCTACGTTGATGATGACGAAGACGAGCAGGAGGCTTTTGCATATTATTTCATATTATGTACTGGGTGTTCCGCTGTATATACTTTGAGTGCTTTGTAGTGAGGTTTTGATGTATTGACTGTTCTGATGATTGTATCAAACTTCTAAGATGCTTATTTGATGATATTCTGTTATGAAGCTTCACTATACATATATTTCTCTATTGTATTTTATCCATGCGCTGTGAGTTATGCGATAGATTCTGCGATGTTTATTCTACCCTTGACGGTCACCCATGGCTGCCTGGCACGCCTTTCAGCGCATTATTTCCTTGTTTTGGTGCGGGAGTCGTGGGCGGTTGTCACATTTGGTATCAGAGCTTTGGTTAATCGATTTTAGCCAACGCTCGCTGACGTAACTACGTATGAGAGACGTAATTGTATTTTGATGAATGATTACTATATATAATATAGTAGTTTAGAAGGATTTGAACTCCTTATGCAGTTGTTTCTCAAGGTGTTCTAAGTCATTCCTTTTTGTAGATATTAAGGATGAGTTGAAGGGGGAGACCAGCTGCTAGGGAAGGCCGTGCTGCTAGGGAAGCTGTTGATTATGCTCCTATGTTTGAGGCCATGATGACTTCGATCATGAGAAGGATACCAGCCTCGGGGCCATCAGTAGATGTTGGAGTTCAAGTTCAAGCTCCAAGACCAGTGGATTTTGCTAAGATTTGCAAGGACTATACTTCTCTTGGAGGAAAGGTTTTCTTGGGAACGGAATCAACCATTGAAGTGCAAAGATGGATTGATGCTTGTAGAAGGATCTTTGGTGACTTGGGAGTTGAGGATGCAACTAAGAGGAAGCTTGCATCAAGGCAACTTCAAGGGAGAGCTTCGGATTGGTGGAATTCTATCACCATTGATACTACGGAGGAGTAGATTACTTGGGAGCAATTCCAAGCTAGATTTGAAGCTAAGTTCATCTCTACGGCTCAGAAATCTGTCTTGTTTAAAAAGTTTGTGGAGCTCAAGCAAGGTGGAAGACCCGTTCTTGAGTATGTTTCTGAGTTTGAAGCTTTGTCCAAGTATGCCAGATCGTATATTGATTCTCCCTATCAGAAGAATGAGAAGTTTGTGACCGGTTTGGATGCTTATCTTGGAAGACAGTTGGTGGATCATCTGGACGATCCGTTTGAGAAGCTTGTGGAGAAAGCTCTCAGGCATGAGAGTTTCTTTCCTAGGGAGAGTTCTGTTGTTGCTGTAACCAAGGAAGGGTTTAAGCCACAGAAGGGTGGAAACAAGAAGAGGAAGCAACAGCAACAGAAGGGTAAGGATGGCCAGAAGAAGCCGAGGGGCAAAATGACTTGCTATAATTGCCAGCAGAAGGGCCATCTCTTCGAGTATTGTAGGAATCCAAAGGCGCCGGCGAAATGCCACAACTGTGACAAGCC
Organism: Allium cepa; assembly: GCA_030765085.1. Lineage (NCBI taxonomy): Eukaryota > Viridiplantae > Streptophyta > Magnoliopsida > Asparagales > Amaryllidaceae > Allium > Allium cepa. The sequence continues at coordinate 392,279,795 of CM060935.1, forward strand.
AGGGCATTTCAGGAAAGATTGTCCAGAACCGAGGAAGGATAGGCAGATTGTGCAAGCTTATGCTTTGGGAGCTGTGCCGTCGTTTTCAAAAGCTCTTACTGCTGAAGAGAAAGGGAAGAGTGTGGTGGTTCAAGGTACTATTTCCATTTGTGGTGTTCCAGTTAGAGTGTTGTTTGATACTGGAGCGTCGCATTCTTTTGTTTGTGATGATCTTGTAGGCCGGTTAGGTTTGGAACCGGATATTGTTGACAGGCCATTGGTTGTGACTAATCCAGTTGGGGGTTCGTCATGTTTGTGTATGATATGCCGTGGTCTAGTTGTGTCGAGTCATGATTGCTCTTTTGTTTGTGATTGTTTTATTCTGAACTTTGCGGGGTTCGGAATTATTTTGGGTATGGACTGGCTTAGGAAGTATGCGGCAAGGATTGATTGTGAGAGGCTGGAGGTGACAGTCGGGAATGTGGAAGGGCGAAAGGTTGTGATACGATGTAAGCATGAGGAAGGCGTCTTCATGAGCTTCATGTATTCGCTGGTTGTTCCACGGGATGGACTGTCATCAGTGCCTATTGTGAATGGATTTGAGGATGTCTTTGACGAAGTCAAAGGATTACCGCCGCATAGGGAGATCGAGTTTCGTATCGATCTAGTTGAGGGAGCCAGACCTGTTGTGATGCCTCTTAGGCGGATGGCGCCTAGGGAGCAACAAGAGTTGAAGGTGCAAGTTGATGACCTTTTGCAGAAAGGATTCATTTGGCGTAGTGTGTCCGAATGGGGTGCACCAGTTGTGTTCGCAACCAAAGCGGATGGATCGTTGAGGTTGTGTGTGGATTATCGTGAGCTGAATAAAGTGACTAAGAAGAACAAGTATCCATTGCCGAGAATAGATGACTTGTTTGATCAGCTTCACGATGCTAAGGTGTTTTCTCAGATGGATTTGGCAACAGGATTTCACCAGTTGAGAGTGGCAAAGGATAGTGTGCCGAAGACTGCTTTTAGGACACCATCCGGTTTTTATGAGTGGCTGGTAATGCCGTTTGGATTGACTAACGCACCAGCATATTTTGTGGATCTTATGAATAGAGTGTTCAGAGATCAGTTGAATAAGTTCGTGCTTGTGTTCGTGGATGATATTCTGATTTATTCCAGAACTGAGGAAGAGCACAAGACGCACTTGCGTATTGTTTTGGAAATCTTACGGAAACATCAGCTGAAGGCTAAGTTTTCGAAGTGTCTCTTCTGGAAGAGTGAAGTGAGATTCTTAGGCCATGTTATCTCTGGAAATGGAATAGCGGTTGATCCCGCTAAGGTGGCAGCGATCCAGGATTAGGTTAGACCTAAGAATGCATCTGATGTGAGAAGTTTTCTTGGATTAGCTGGATATTATCGACGGTTTATCAAAGACTTTTCCAAGATAGCTGCACCGTTAACAGGATTGACGAAAAAGAACCAAGTGTTCAGATGGGATGATAAGTGTGAGCAAGCTTTCGTAATCCTTAAAGAGCGACTGATGAGTACTCCTGTTTTGACTATTCCAAGTGGGAATGATGAGATGGTGGTTTACACCGATGCATGTGGTACTGGACTTGGAGCAGTACTAATGCAGAAGAATAAAGTTGTTTCATATGCAAGTCGACAACTGAAGCCGCATGAAAGGAATTACCCGACTCATGATTTGGAGTTAGCGGCAATTGTTTTTGCTTTGAAGATGTGGAGACATTATCTATTGGGCGTTAGATTCGAGTTGTTTACAGATCATAAGTCGTTGAAGTATCTGTTCTCTCAAAAGGATTTGAATCTTCGACAGCAACGGTGGCTAGAGTTCTTGGCATCGTATGATTTTGGTATAGCCTATACTCCGGGAAAAGGTAACGCAGTGGCGGATGCGTTAAGTCGAAGACATGTCGGATTGGGAGCCATGTTTTCAGAATGGAAGAGTCTCGAGTATTTGGCTGGATTTGATTTCAGGCCCAGATGTGAATTGGAACCTGAGATGTTGGTAAACTTATCAATAAGGCCTACTCTTGTGGGAAGGATTGGCGAGAGTCAAAAGCGAGACGATAAGCTTGTCAAGATTATCCGTGATTTGGAATCTGGATTGGACCCAGAGAAGGATAAGGGATTCGAAGTCGATCGAGAGGGTTGGCTTCGGAAGCAAGGACGATTGGTTGTTCCCGACATAGATGAATTGAGAGATGAAGTTCTGAAGGAAAGTCATCACTCGAAGTTGACAATTCATCCAGGTGGAAATAAGATGTATCGGGATATGAAGAGAACTTATTACTGGGAAGGTATGAAGAAGGATGTTGGAAATTTTATTTCCAAGTGTATGAATTGCCAGTTGGTTAAGGCAGAGTAGAAGTAGCCAAGTGGATTGCTTCATCCATTAGAAGTTCCTATGTGGAAGTGGGAACATATATCAATGGATTTTATCGATGGTTTACCTAGAACAAGAGCAGGAAATGAAGGGATTTGGGTCATAGTAGATCGGTTGACCAAGAGTGCAAGATTCGTTCCTGTTCGATCGACTAGGACTGCATCGAAGTTGGCTGAGTTGTATGTTAAGTGGATAGTTTGATTCCATGGTATTCCGAAGAGTATAGTGAGCGATCGAGACCCATTGTTCACTAGTGGATTTTAGAAGAGCTTCCAGGAAGTTTTGGGAACCGAGTTGTGTTTGAGTACAGCTTATCATCCCCAAACAGATGGTCAGACTGAGAGAGTCAACCGAGTTTTGGAAGATCTTCTCAGAGCTTGTGTTTTGGACTTCAGAGGATCATGGGAAGATCATCTTCATTTGGTGGAATTTGCATACAATAACAGTTATCAGTCGAGTATTGGTATGGCACCATATGAGGCATTGTATGGAAGACCGTGTAACTCTCCGACATGTTGGTTGGAAACTGGAGAAAAGCTGATACTTGGGCCAGAGATGATTCGACAGACTACGGATTGTATAGAGATCATTCGGCAACGAATGAAGGCAGCCCAAGATCGTCAGAAAAGTCATGCCGATAAGCGTCGTAAGGATTTGGAATTCGACGTGGGTGATATGGTTTTTGTGAAGATTTCTCCACTGAAGAATGTTATTAGATTCGGGAAGAAAGGAAAGTTAACTCCGAGATTTGTTGGACCATTCCCGATTATCGAGCGAATTGGAAAGCTCTCTTATAGATTGGAGTTACCGGAGAAGATGGCGGGTGTGCACAATGTCTTTCATGTATCTTATCTACGGAAGTATGTGCATGACTCGAATACGGTGGTTTCTGCTGATAGCTGTGAAGACTTGGAGGTTGATCCAGTGGTTACGAGACCTCGTAAGCCGCTTCGTGTTGTTGAAACCGACACGAAACAGCATAGGAGGAAGACGATTACGTTGCTCAAGATACAATGGAGTGATGATGTTAACGATGTACGTGGGAGGAGGAAGAGAGGATGAAGGCAGCTCATCCTGAACTCTTCGAGGCATGGCCCTAAGGTGTCGTGACATCTCATGAATTTGTAACTTGTTCTAATCTTAGAATTCTACATGCTAGGCTAGTAATTGGATGCATGGTTTGTTGATTGCTATGGATGGTAGGCATGCAGAATAGTTTTGATTGCTCTTGTTTGTTTGGAACTTCGGGGGCGAAATTCCTAAGGGGGAGAGAATGTAACGACCCGTATTTTACGTGTCGATAAATCGTATAATAGTTGCATTAAGTCGTTTGGAGCTTGAGTCGTTCTAGAGATAAGTCGTGTTAAAGTTAAGTCGTGTGGAACTTAAGTCGTGACCGACTTAGAGGATGGAGTGACTTAGGGTAGGTGGCCGACTCATGGGGTCAACGGTTTATAGGTTGGCCGACTTATAGGAGTTAGTGGTAGTTGCCAACTTATGGTTGTTAGCGAGTTAAGAGAGGCAGCGGCTTAAGGTTTGGACCGAGTCAAGGTAGTGAGCGACTCATAGGATAACCGACTCATAGAGGTGACCGACTCATGTATTGGACCGACTCATAGGATGGAACGACTTAAGGAAAATGAGTTAGGTCGTTGAGTCGTATAGTGTTGTTGAGTCGCCGAGTCGCTGAGTCGTGTGTTGTATAGTGTTGTTGAGTCGATGAGTCGTTAGGTCGGCCTGTGTTTTAGGACGTGTGTGCTATGAGTCGTACACGAGTTAAGTTGTTGGGTCGGCTAGGTGATGAGTCGTAGGGGTTGTTGAGTCGTTAGGCCGCGTTAGTTAGGTCGTGAATCGGCATGTGTTCTGAGTGGTTAGGTCGGAGGCTTTTGAGTCGTATGCAGTTGGGTCGGCTTAGTGTGATCCTGTGTCTCCGATGAGTCGTAAGTCGTAGCCCGCGTGCGTGTTAGGTCGTTGGAGTTTTGGGTCGTGGGTCTTAGGTCGGGGGCGACTCAAGGATGGGTCGGCGACGACTTATGGATGGACGACTCAGGGGGGATTCAGCCTATAAATAGAGGGGTTTGGCTCACTTTTTGGCACCGGTTTTTGAAGCGACGAAGTGCTGCCATTTTGAGAGCTCGACTACAACATTTCTTCATCTTCTTTTCTCCACTCTAATCTAGTTCTAACATCCATCCAAGATCGAAGATCCAAGAGCCAAAGTTGAAGATCTTCATCCAACGAAGCTAGATTCCATCGTTTCAAGCGAGATTTCGACGAATCGAGCTTGAATCCTTGCTGTCCAGATCTGAAGTGATTAGTTTTTGAAGTGTTTGGGTGATTCGGTGAGTGGTGGTTATCTCTTACGCGGACCCAAAGGAGTATATTGGTTTGGTGGTTTGTTGGAGTGTTGTAGATAGTGATTTTATGCATTTTTTCCTTAGATCCAAGTGTAGATCCACTACTCATGAAGATGTTTACTTATACAAGTTCATTTATCAAGTTGAAGAGACAAAACCCATGATTTATATTTGTTAGATCTATGCTAAAAACCCATGATTCATGTATGTTAGATCTATGCTCATTTATTTACGAAATTGCCATTATCATTGTAATTGTTTATTTAGATCTTGCTTGAATGATTGATTGCTTGGATTAATGTTTGATTTGATTGATTAGTTGATATATAGCTTGATTTGATCAAATTGGTTGATGATGATTCAAAAGCTAAGTGGAAAGGCTCTTAAATAAGGAAAGCTGCTTGTGGCATATGAAGTTGATGTTGAAGCTCATATGTATGGATTAGATGATGTTGAGATGGGACTTTGCCATGATGCGATGAGGCAAGCCATGATGTTGAGTTGAGACTTTGCTATGATGCGATAAAGCGAAGCATGATGTGAGATAGCCTTGGTTTAATCCAGACGGGATCATCCCAAGCATGTTGATAACTCGATGATGCGATGCGAGTTGGTTGATAATGGTTAGCTTGAGAGGCGCTTGAGCTTGTATGGAAATAGTCGTCGAGGAGGATGACTAGGAGGCTGAGATCTCATCGTTGTTGAAGGTTCTAGCATGCTCAAAGCAAGAGTACGTTGGAATGGGCTGCGACGACGTTCCAAGCACGGGCTGCGACGACGTGCTAGTACTCTGGGTAGTTGCGAAAATTCCTAGGCACGGGCTGCGACGACGTGCGGAGTTATGTCTAGAACCGGGGTTACCATTAGCCCTTGACAGGTGGTCATTCAACTAACGGTGAAATCAAGGCAATGATAACAGTGATAGCCAGAGTCATGGATGTTTGGACGTTTGGTTGTATCATCATTCGGTCTCAAGAGCGGTGTTTTCCGGGTGCTTATCTGATCTTGGTTTAGGCCTTGGGGGTTTGTATTTGGAAAACATCGACCTTGACTCGAATGATTATTGCTTTACTTTAATTGTCTGCCATGTTATGCTTGCTTCTCCTTAGTGTGTGTCTGGGGGCTATCACTGTAGAAAGAGGCGGAGTGGGATGGTTTGGTTCCTATTCCTTTTATCCCTTATGCTCTTTTGGTATGTTTAATAGTTGATTTACTGCTCACTAAGACTTTGTCTGACTCAAGGTTTTATGTCTCCTCTTATTACCTTGGGCTGTTCATCCATGTTGGGATGGGCAGACTAGGTAGCAGGTGACAGGTGCTGTTCTTGGAGATCTACGTTGATGATGACGAAGACGAGCAGGAGGCTTTTGCATATTATTTCATATTATGTACTGGGTGTTCCGCTGTATATACTTTGAGTGCTTTGTAGTGAGGTTTTGATGTATTGACTGTTCTGATGATTGTATCAAACTTCTAAGATGCTTATTTGATTATATTCTGTTATGAAGCTTCACTATACATATATTTCTCTATTGTATTTTATCCATGCGCTGTGAGTTATGCGATAGATTCTGCGATGTTTATTCTACCCTTGACGGTCACCCATGGCTGCCTGGCACGCCTTTCAGCGCATTATTTCCTTGTTTTGGTGCGGGAGTCATGGGCGGTCGTCACAGAAATCAATTGGAATTAATTGAAGTTTAATGTATATTAATGAGATTAATTACTACGTTAATTGAAATTAGATGAATTTGGAAATTTTAACGCACTATGACGTAAATCATGATAATTTTACCATAAGATTTGATGGAATAATAAGAGGGAGTAAATCAAATTTAATTTTTAGAAATTGATGAAATTATAAATTTTAAATCGACAGAAATTTGTTTAAATTAGTGTAAATGTTTAAGGAATTAGAAATGATGAGAATGATCGATTTATAAGATTGAATTTGAAAGTTTGATTTAATGAATTAACTAAATTATTTATTTATTTAATTAATATAAAAATAGCCATTTTGGCCACTGACTCGGATTTCGACGAAAAAAGTTTCATCGGATCCGTAACGATGAACTATTGTAGGATTTCTAGTTTCGTAGCGATAGGGATTTTCTTTTGATCGTACGGACTCGAAACGCCTTGAAACAAACGAAATTGAAATCAATTGAAGTCAATTTGAAAAATATTGATTTTTTCATAACTTCTTCATACTATGCAATTTGAACCTGAAACCTTTTCCATTGCGTTTAGAATATTTTAAAATACCTATTTTGATATATGGGTTGACCCAATTTCGTTCCGGAGTCAGAACGGGCTTTTTGGGCCACTTTGGCGTTAGCGCGTATATCTATTTTATCCATCTATTCTATTTGCAATTCTGCCTATAAATATCCTACTATAAACCCTAGCCTCCCTAATTCTCATTTGTCTGTATATATATCTCAACTCTCTCTTCCTCAATGGTAGACAAACAAACCCTAGATCCAATTGCAAATTCAAAAATCGAATGAAAATTTAAACACCTCAAAAAAATTCGAAATAAATATATGTTGAAGCTCTCGAAGTGCGTAATCTTCTGGTGAAATTCGTTTTTTCGTTTTGGTTCATCCTCTGATCAGTAAAAATCAAGGAAGTTTCGGCCATCCATTTGCGTCGAAATCATCATCGTCTGATCGACAAATTGAAAATACAGTATTGTGGAGAGTCGCGAAGGGATCGCATCAGCGTAGGTTAGGCGTGGAGTTAACGGTCAGATCGTCGTCAATAATTCGATTAGGTTAAAAATAGTGGCGGCGGCTGGTATATTTTTGGGCTTCGGTCGAATCTGTGGGCCAGGGGGTGTTCGCGAGGCCAAGGGATGGTTGCGGCAAGGCGGAGCTTCGTGTGGCGGTGGCAGTTGGATGACGCGATGCACTGTTGGCTCACGTTATTCTCTGGTTTGCAGTTCGTTCGTGCGTTGACATCTGTATGTTGAGAGGAAGAAACCTGTGGTGACGTGGCATATATATTATAATTAGCTAAGTTTGTTTTGTTTGTTTAATTAAATTTTGTTTCGAACGATTTAAATCGAACAACATTCACATACGAACTCCGTTTCATGCACGGTTTTTTTGTTAGGATCGTAATAAAATTCCTAACATTTTGGCGCTTGTTTGGACGGATTTGGAGACTGTTCAATTTTGGGTTTAAATCGGATTTAAATTCAAAAGGTGAGTGTTTTAACCCACTCACAACTTCTAAGATTTCTTTTGTTTGTTAAATTTATTTATGATGTGATTTGAAATTTATTTATAGCTGTTTGGCATATATTTCATCATTATCTCAGTTAATTTGCATTTATTCAATTAGCTTGTTATTTAATTCATTATTGCGTATAAACTACCTGTTAAATTTTTAGTTAAATTTATTTTTGCATATAAACTGATAGTTAAATTATTAGTTAATTTATTTTGGAAAATAAACTGCCAGTAAATGCCTCTTATTTATTACCTGTATATATACTGGTGTATTGTTTGAATTGGATGATGATTGTGATAAATGGATGTATGAGTTTATGATGGATGAATGGATGTTTAATTATATCATCATAAATTGCAAGTGTTATGCATTTTATTGCATTCAAGACTGCGGTTTGAAATGATATAAAACCGTAAATTTTATTTTTAAATTACGGATTGAAATGATAAATATCCGTATCACTTGACCACAGGATAGAAAATTTTATAAAGGCAACGTGGTATATATATAAAATATTTAAAATGATTTTTCGATGGTTTTGTAATGAAATATATGGTTTTATAAGAGACTGATTTGGATATTTATAACTTTCATTTATATATAATTTATTTCTTGGGTTAATCTATGCATAAAAATTTGGTTTGTCAGGACACGATTCTTCGTCTTCCGAAAATTCAACATCGACACTTACTTTATCGACTGCCGAGGAATCGAACGACGGAAAACCGAACACTGAGGGTTTTTAAAAGAATTTAAGAAAAGAAAAAGAGAGAAAAAGGTAGAAGATAGAGGGAAAAGAAAACAGAAAATTAGAAAATAGAAGAAAAAGAGAAAATAGAGAACAGAACAGAGAATAGAGAAAAAAGAAAAACAGAAGAAAATAGGACGGAACAGAGACAGAACACAACACAACAACATCAGAATCTCACAATTCACAGCGGAACAACATATAATAATAATTGAATAATCTTTAAACAAAGAACTATATCAGTTATTACATTACATCACATTTCATTACATCATATCATCAGAGTGTACAACAACAACAAATAGTGCAGCGGAAAAAGAAATACTATATAAGTAATACGCCATGCCATCCATCTTTCCTCCAGCAACTCCAGAATATCCAGAATATCCTGATAAACCTTAACCATGACTGCCCGTGTGGAAATTGGTGGGCACCCAGAGTTTAGGAAGGAAAACAATAAACTCCAAGTCAGTCATGTGACTGGTGTGAGAACTCAAAACAGTTTATTTATCTTTAAAATCAAAATAGAGGAATATTTTTAATCAATTCGCAATGCTTTTAAAAATGAGACTACCATAAGACCTCCTGCCACACACACAATGCAAACGCAGACTTGGAGAAGATTTCTCCTTATGATAGCCAAACATGCTTGATACGCATTTAAAAAGAACATTTGATATTATTATTAGTGCATAGTGTCGAAGAAATTCATTTCGAAAGTAGAATATAAATCTTAGCCAGCATAGGTACCATTATATTATGCCTACTATAGCTACTTCCTGAGGAAGCAGGTTCTACAACTAAAACCGTACAAGTCACGTATTGTTTCTTTGGATTTCCAACAAATGGTCAGGCCAAGGAACTTCCCATTGCCACATGAGAATGCCTCTGGAAAGACATCCCCGAGAACCAAACCGGAACTCTGCCAACACAAGGCCGGGTTACCCCTAATTGGGTAACTACTAACACGAGCACGCCATTCCCCGATCGTAAACGACCTTTCTCACGGGATCCCGAAAACCAACAACCACAAAGTAATAAATTCGTAGTAACCACATAGGTTAAATATCTGGGCTCCATACCATGATACAACCTCTATCCAGAAGGAAATGTACATACCCTAAAGGGTGCTACCCCTCATAACCTTGCTGCATCTTTCCTGTTTTGACCATTTCCGGGGTGTGAGGTTCGACGAAGTCACGTCCACAAAAACATACTTTATACAAAAGCCATGCTTTGGGTCAACAAATGATCAACACAATGATCATCAAGATAGACGATCAAATAAATGATCCTATCACAATAATCAACACAATGATCATTTCAGCATCACTCAGCATATCACATTACCAAATTGGGAATATATCGCTGATAACTTCAACTATATAACCTCTGAGCTCGTACGTCTCAGAGAAGGGTGTTAAGCTAAAAGAATAAATTCTTCGCCACCAACAGAAATATATTTGAAAGAAATCGGCTTTATATCTCAACTTGTAATGTCAGACACACAATCCATACAAGTTTGTTCCGGGATCGAACAAAACCGAAGGCACTTACAAAGAAGTCCTTGCAATCCGGATATTCACAATCCTGATCGGATTTCCCATCACTTAGGGAGTCTCTATACCGTTGCAACTCAGTGCAGAGACAATCGACAGGTCATCCTATCGCTCTCGCAAATACCAGGTCTTCAACACCGATCTTCAATGCAATTATAACGATGTATCACATATTCGGAATGGGTTATACGACCCCATGGTCCTTTCCCGGTTAACCCGAATAGTGAGCGCTTATTCAAAAATAAGTGTAGCATTCACATTCAACCAAATCACATCAATTACCCATTCAAAGGGAAATATTGATAGTCGGTTATTGAACTATCACTGGATATGCACACATCACCAGTTTCCAAATAATTTTCCAAATTATTTATTTTCCAAAATATCTTCACTAGATATTAAATTTCAATACTTCAAAAATAAATCAATATTTATTTTTAAACCAATTTCACTTTCTTTTATAAATTCCTTAGCGAATTTACATTTCACAATATCTATTGATATACGCTTTCAATTATCCATTTTCAATTTATCTTCAAAAAGATGAATTCTAAATATCACTTCATATTGGAAAACAATTCCATACTTATTTAATAAGTAATTCACAAATTTTATTTATTTTCAACACTTAGAAAATATTCAATATACTTAAATCGAAATTAAGTATATATTTCATTCTTTAAGGAAATCATTCTCTTAAACATATTTATTTGGGCCAAAACGAATGTTACGTAAAACATCGTTACGACGACTCAAAAATCACTAGTATAGGGATTCGAAATTAAAATAGATATATAAATCCCAATACTATGCAAAACATTTCCTTTCGGAAATCATTTACTATAACAACAGTGTTATAGTCTACCCTTTTATCTCTCGAAAACGTTTATTTCAACAATAAATGTTGAAATCTATGGTTTCGAATCTCAACATATTTAAAACATCGTTAGATTGTTTTAATTCAATTCAAAATATCACATTCTAAACAATTTCTTTAACATAATATTCACTATTCAAAAACGTGAATATACTTCATTAACACATTTCATCCTTTTATACATTTTAATTCAAAGGATTATTCACTATTCAAAAACGTGAATATAACTCCATTTATAGGTTTCAACAAATTTTCTTATCAAAAATAAGTCGTTTGCGAATTTATAAACAACGTTTATAAATTCCATTTCTATTTATTTATAAAAGCTTCCTTTTTATAAATTCTTTTATTAACCTATTTCAGTTTATAACTCAATTATAAACCAAAAGTTCATATTATAAGTTAAATGCTTATAAAACGATTATTTTACAAAATCGTTCTTTTAACTTCATAATTATAAATCTTATAACTTATAAGATTCAATTATTTATCCAAAATTCATTCTTTCAATAACTTTATAAATTTTATAAACCTACTGTTTATAAAATTCCATTTATAACTTCACTGTTTAAAATTCTATAAATTTCATTCATTTATGAAATTCATTTTCACTTCATTCAAACACTTATAAAAACTTGTTTTATAATTTCAATATTTCAATTTATAAATATCCATTTATAAATCTCTTAATATAATTCAATTTATATTATTCTTTTAAAACTTCTTTAATCTCCTTTATTATTTCACCATTTTCTTTTATAAAATAATTAAATTTTATAAATCCTATATTTAACTTTTCACAATAATTCTAAAATGTCTCAATTAAACTATTTTATAAAATCTTTAGCATCATATTCTCAAAAATCAGTTTTTAACTATATTTCTCAAAAAATCATAATTTTTATAACTTTAAAAATTCTAACGTTTATTTATTTAAAATGGATCAATTCCAAAAATATTTTACAAACGTATACTTTCAAAAATCACTTTGAAATCATTTTAAAATCCCAAAATCCGGGTCCAATGATGCTACACACCAAATAGTCAATCACGACAACAACGATATCATATGTCGATATGATAATCAATCAAATATCAAAATATCTGAAATTAAATAATACTGTTGAGGAATCCAGTTGGATCCCTCCAACCTGTTTTCCTACATCCAAAAACATTAGCACAATACCAATTTCGCTCCAGTACGAAATTATCGCGGTATATGTTCTTATTAAATATTATCCGCTTAATAACGGCGCAATAGGGTCTCATCCGCTAAACAAATAAATGCGGGAAATCAATAACTCCAATATATACATATGCCAATATATATATATTGCTATTATATATAATACCAATTTCACTGTTTATGAAATATTCGCGGTATATGTTTTTATTAAATAACATCCGCTTACTAACGGCGTATAATGTCTATTTTAACAATCAATAGATATTAATCAACATTCAAACATGCATTCAAATATTTTAAATCTAACTATTTAAAATAAAATCGAAACTAATTCGATTGAGTGAGAAATTCTCACCTTGGTTTTAAATTCCGTTTTAGCGATTTATTTCGAATAAAATTAAACGGACGTTTAATTTTACCCAAAATTCTCACTAACTCCAAACGACTCCAAACCAACTCCATCGCGTAGTGCTCGTCCATACGATTCCAACGCAACTGAGTTTGCATTTTTTCGACCTCGTATGAAAAAGTTATGAATTTTTAAAGATTACACGATTTTAATTAACTAATTTACAACATTTACTTTAAAATTTATAACCTAACTCATCACAGCCACTTGATTCCTTCCCTTTGCATCTTGGCCGTCCCCCACCCTTCTTCCTCTTCACGCACGGCTACAGGATAGAGGCCGTCTTCATGAAACCCATCACATATAGATTAGGGTTTGATTATACTCCTCCATCTCTCGACTATACTCCATCACACAACCACCATCGCGAAGCTCTCGAACCCCCCTATGCTCGGCCCAAACACCAGAGAGCTCGGCCCCCTATATGAGCATGGAATTGCGTGTGCACCTGCAGCAAACGGCCCCACATAGCTCCTCCATCGTCGCTCCAAAACCCATCATCACCGTATGGATCTCTAGCTCTATTCATGCTCTTCGACTTCCGTGTTGAACACTTCGCGTAATTCTTTACGGATTGAGAGAGATTGAGGGGGAAAGGAGAATGATTTCTGGCCATACATACTAAAGTGGCGGCTGCAGTTATAAATTAGGGTTAGGGTTTCTTTTTTTTATTTTTTTTAATTTAATGAAGGGGCAGGGGCCTATTTATAGAAGAAAATCGAACACTATTCATCCCGGAAATTCCGAACTCCGATTTACGCGCCGAAACTGACGTACCTAGGGTTTATCCCGCATTCCGGACACAATGGAATAGGTTTCGGAAGCTAATTCGGAAGTATGTGCGAATTATGGCTGTAAACGCTCAATTTGAATTAAACCGATTTAAGTCGATTTCTAGGCGTTTTAATTCGTACCGGACAAACGGTAAATCCAATTGACTTGAAATTTGAAACCTTACAATAATATCACATTACGGATCCGATGAAACTAGTTTCGTCAAAATCCGAGACTTTTTGAAAAATGGCTATTTTTACTCGTCAAATTAAAAATAAAAAATAAATCGATGCGTTTCGAGCTGCCACGATCAAACGATAGCTCCGATTGACACGAAATTTAAAATCCGGTAATAACTAACTATTACGGATCCAATGGAACTGGTTTCGTTCAATTCTGAGACTGTTCAAAAATTGACTATTTTCACTAGTCGATTTTAATATTAAAATATTCAATTTTCACAAATTAACTTTTAATTCGATTTTAAAAGTTCTAAAATATCGTTCTAACTTCCATATGATAAAATAAAATTTTACAAATCATTTTCAATCATATTTAACTATATTTTCAATTATTTCCATAATTTAACGTATTAAATCATCGATTTAATTATTCAATTAAATCCAAAAATTCAAATAAAAATTTATTTGACTTATAAATTCACTTATTAATATTTAAAATTAATTAAATACTCATATTTTAATTATTAAAAATTCTGGGTCGTTACATGGTTAAAGTATAAAGAAGTTAAATAATAAATGTTGATTTATTTAAGAGATAATACGGTTGAGTATTTATTTAAATTTTATTTGTAGAGTTAAAATGTTAGAAGATAAATACACATGTGATTTGGATTTAAGTATTTAAGAATTATCCTTGAATAAAAATTATTTGAAATTTACATAAAATTAAGTTTTAAAAGGGTGATTTTTATAACTTGATTTTGGTTTAGAGGACTTAAATGAATATTAAGTCGATTTGAATGAATATTACCAAGTTAATTAAATTGGAAGAATATACTGTTATTTAAAGTTTAAAGGTTTTACTAAAACGATATTTGATATATTTAGTAAAAATTTCAAATCTAAATAATAGTAGTTGAAATTGATATATATGAAATTATCAAAGATTTAGTTTTGAAATGGTGGAGTATTTGAGCTTTGAAATTTGTGGAAAATTTATTTGTTTGTTTGGGGATTTTAATCCATATTTGGGATTGAATTTGTGAAGGTAAAGAAGCTATTTTATTATATGAAGTAATTTAATATTTAAACTATTGAAGTATATTAAGTTATGTTCAAAGCTATAGATTTCGAGGTATATAGATTTGGAAGTGTTATGATTTCTTGAAAAGGATATATTTGAAATAAAATGATATCATATTGATTTGAGTTTGAAAATAGAAATGATATCTTATTTATATGTTTTTGAAATAGATATTTTATTCTAGTTTTAAAGCATAATTATTTTGAAAAGGCCGCGGTGTTATAATAACGTTTGGTTGTTGAAGAGACCGGGATCGGAAGTTGTCATACTCTCTGCCAACTTCGAAAACCACTTTAACAACCGTGTACGCGGTGGAGATTCCAGAGTGAAGTAGGATAGTGGCGGCATTTCCTTTAAGGTATATACGTGGACCCCCAACTCCCATGAGTTGGCATAAGGTGGCTAAAACAGGAGCGATCGACGGGTTAATGAGGTAGCACCTTTGATCGGACACATCCTTTCGATATTCTACTCTGACTTTGGTTTTATTCGGTGGCCACTTTTGATTTCTTTGATTTGGGGGTGTGGCTGGAGGTGGGCGATAGCTGTGGCTATGCGTTACCACCGATCTGGAAGCGTAATCGGTATATCTACCCTAGCATTGCCTTGTTGTACCGTGTCACCTATCCTATCGCGCCCTGTACGAGTTTCTATTTGTGTCGTACCTACGGAGTATCCTCTGGTAGCCTCCCGATCATGAGGTATTACGGTACTGTATAGACTATTGGCATTATTACGTGCTAAGGTGGAAAATGTAAAGCCTTAACGCTATTTTAAAGTAAGTTTATTTTACTAATAGACACTATTATAATAGCGAAATATTTCTACATAGTAAATAGTTTAACGGATCCTTAGAAGATGTGAATCCCGAGCACCTCTTGAGTTACTGCACTCATAATTATTTCTGTTGATTTAACTTACATAAGATCCTTTAGTTCTGACTCGAGTGTTTTATCTTTTCAATTCGCTCGGGTCAGTCCGAGCGTTTCAGGATTTGAAGACTTTATTTCTGAGGGACGAAGATGAAGATTTCATTATTATTATTATATTATATGTTTCCCCTACACACTGTATTCCGCTGCATCAATTTTTATTCGTTGGTATGTACAACTCTGATATATATTGTATAAGTAAAATTAAATATTTTGTAAACAGCTTCATGAACTGTATACTTGATTATTATATTTTATCGTTCCGCTACAAGATTCTATTTTGTTTTTTTTCTTTCTCTGTTATTCTTATTTACCCCATAACAATCCGCCCTTCTGTATGGTTTAAGTATGATGTGTGTGGTTTATCGTCGATTTAAACCGTACGAAAATTGCGGGATGTTACAGTTATGGATACTTTAAATTTTCTTGGATGGATGAATAATCTATTTAGCTTCATCAAAGACTGTTGAGTAAATGGTACGCTCAGTAATTTATTTTTCATTCTATACAATATGAAGTTTTGAACCCGAACAACTATTTGTTTTGTTTGATATGAATGAATAATCGATTTGTATTGATTCTGTTTGATGGTCGTATGTTGTGATTGCAAGTGATTGTTGTTTATATTATTTGGTTGTTAGAGGTTGAAACAACTTAAGCATTTCATTTTATATAATTATTAACTCTTTTGGACTATATAAGTTAAATACAGGTTATGGAAACATTTGCTACTGCTTTTGGTTCCATAATATAAGCGTAAATTGTCGACAAATAGGTACGTTTCGGATTACGGTATTATAACGCTATTATATTATTTTTCCCCTGTTGGTATATATGTTATTTTGAAGTATATGTTGGATACTGTTATTTTTGATATTTTATTTTCTCCCGAGCCTCCCCGTACAAAGGAGACTCTGCCGAAATTTTCCGTAAATTTTGGAATTAGAAACTTTTAAAAATGTTTCCCAACTTTGTAAATTTGAATATAAAAAGATTTAATTATTTATAAATCTATATATTTTATTTAAATTATCCAATTCTGTAAACTTATTATTATGAATATAATGTTTTGAATAATATATATTGATTTAAAGTTCCTCTTTTCCCTTCTTTTCCTTTTCGAGGACGAAAATTTTGAGCCGGGGAGAGTGTAACGACCCGTAAATTTTAATAAATAAATGGGTTAATTTCATTGGATCTTTGTAATTAAATCTAGAAAGAAATAAAAAAATTATAATTTATAATGAAATTAATACATAAAAAAAGGGTAAAAATGGTAATTTAAAAGTTAATTATTGAAATTGGAGTGAAATTCCAATAGTGCAGCAGTATAAATTATTGCACTTAGTTAAAATGGTAAATAAGTAAATAAAAATAAGTATTGAATTTATTTAATGAGATAATACATTGTTAACAGCAATTGAATGTAAATTAAGGAAATATATTAATGCAAGTTAATAACTTATGAACTTGAATGAACATTCCAATTAAATAAAATTAATTAAAGGTTATGACTTAGTTATAAATGGAATATAATAAAAACAAATGTAATTATTGTATTAATGTGTGAAATAATAGAATCGAGAGTAATTATTGTAGAGAATAACCATACAAATATTATAAAGAATATATTGGCGCTAAATGGTTATTATTAATTAAGGTAATTAAATATTACTTTAATGAAAATAAATGTAGTGATGGAAGTGTGAATGTAAATTTAATAGAAATGTAAATTATTTTAATGTAGTAATTGGTGAATTGGGGAAAATAGTTCAAGGTATGTTAATTGATGAATAAATATGTAATGTATGTAAATTAATAAACTAGTATAAGAATGGAATTAAGGAAAATTCATTAATTAGTTTTAAAACCTTAATTAATGTGTTAAATTGATAGAAGTACACATTTAGAAATATAACCGTTATTCAAATTAAGATGTAAATAGGCGTATATTAATGAAATGAAATAGAATTAGCTTTATATATGGAAATATAATCTGGATTGATAAGTAACGAACTTATAAATGCAATTAAAGGAAATTAGGTGGCAATTAATATAGGTTGCTTGTTTATTTAATGGGTTAAATAAACTTTGGCAATAAGTTGTAATAAATCTAAATTTAACGTTTTGTTACTGTAAATTAAAGTAATAATCGGAAAGATAGTTAATTTTATTTATAAAATGACAGTTGGTTGATTAAAAGGAATGCAAAATAAATTTTTGTTAATATATTGGAATTTAATGTATGATAATAGGATGAGAACAGTGTACATAATCAATTTCAACACTTGTCTGTTAATGATAACGTATAAGTGTGATTTAATGTTAATGGTAACAATTATTATAAGTTAACCATTTATTTAGTCTAATAAATTAAAGCAAGTAATCAATTGCAATTAATCTAATTAAATGTTATGTTAGTGTAAATTAAGGGAATTTTGGAAATAAGTGTTAATTCTATCCTATTATGACAATTTGTTGGATTAAAAGAATGGATAACAAGACTTATCAATTTATTGAATTTAATTTATAATAATTGGATTTATTGCAGATATTTGAAATTTAATATCTAAATATTACGTTATTTGAAATTAAGATGGAATGTGAGAATATATAATGTAATAGATTTTGAATCCAATATTAATTTCATATGTTGACAATAAATTAAATAACAAAATGGGAAGTAGATTAAATAGAATTTTTTGAAACTAAATTTGGTGAAATTTGTTAATTATAGAGTTGAAGTAGAAAAGTGATTTAATTTAATATTAATTTATCTAATTAATGAAAAATAGCCATTTTGACGACTGACTCGGATTTCGACGAAACCAGTTTCATCGGATCCATAACGGTGAATTATTGTAGGATTTCAAGTTTCGTAGCGATCAGACTTGTCGTTTGATCGTACGGGCTCGAAACGCCTTGAAATAAATGAAATTGAAATCAATTTGAAATAATTTGATTTTGCCATAACTTCTTCATACAATGGAATTTGGACGTGAAACATGTCCCATCGCGTTTAAAATACTTCAAAACATCTATTTTGATATATGGGTTGACACAATTTCATTACGGACTCGAAACGGGCTTTTTGGGCCACTTTAGCGTTAGCGCGTAAATATATCTTATCCATCCATTCAAATGTCAACCCTGCCTATATATATCCTGGTATAAACCATAGAAGCCTCTTTTCCTCATTTCTATATGTTATATTCACCTCCTCACTTCAATGGCAGACAAACCCTAATTCCGATTGCAATCCCAAATCAAATCCAAAGTGAAATTTCAAACTCTTCAAAAAAATTCAGAAAAAATATATATCGAAGCTCTCGACGAGCGTAATCTACGGGTGGTGTTCGTTTTTCGATTCAGATCATTGTTTGCCCAGAATTGTTGAATCAATCCATGGCTGTTCATCACGCCGCGATCAAACTGGTCTGATCGTCAAATTGAACTGTGGGTTTTGTAGAGGGGTCTGAGGGGGGTCGATTTGAGTGGTTTGTTTGGTGAATCGATGGTTGGATTTTCGTCAAAAAATGGCTAGGGTTTTGGGAAAGCTGCAGCGGCTACAACAACCCTCACTTGAAATCGATGATCGTGCGTTGTCGTTTGGGGGCGGAAGTCGCGAGGCTAGCTGGCGGTGGCTCCGATCGTAGGCAGGGAGGTGGCGGTCCGATCAAGTGTGTGTGCGCGCCCCTAGGGTTATTCGCATGCCAGGTTCGGATGCAAAAACGTGGTAGGGTTTCCTGTAGCTTGCATTGAGAAGACGCTGACGTGTGAGCTAGTGGTATTAATTATTTAGTCTTGTTTATTTAAATTTAATTATTAATCATATATCTTCTAATGCAATAACTTTGACATACGAACTCCAATTCACGTGTGGTTTTCTCCGCTAGGTTCGTATTAGAGTTTCGGACATTTTGATGCGGGTTTGGATAAATTCTGAGACTGTGCAAATTTTAGGCTTAAATTGGATTTGAATTCAATTTAAATTCAAAAGGTGAGTGTTTTAACCCACTCACAACTTCTAAAATCTCTTATGTTTGGTAAATTAATTCATGTTGTGATAATGCATTTATTTATGGTTGTTTTGTACATATTTAATCATCATCTCACTTAACTGCATTTTTTGAAAATAAATCGATACTTAATTTATTAATGAATATAACTGCCAGTTAATTACTTGTTATATATTATCAGTTATATATTTATATTGATTGATTGTGATGGATGTATGATTTATGATGGATGAATGGAAGTTTTATTTATATCATCATAATCTGCAAGTTGTTATGCGTTTATTTTGATTCGGGATTGCGGTTTGAAATGATATATAACCGCATTTTATTTTGATTCAGGATTGCGGTTTGAAATAATATACAACCGCATTTTATTTTTACGTTGCGGATTGAAATGATAAATATCCGTATCACTTGACCATAGGATAGAAAATTATATATAGGCACCGCGGTATATATATAAAATTATTTTTGAAATGATTTTTTATGGTTTTGGAAAGAAGACGGTTTAATAAATATTAAAATTTGATGTTATACAAATATTATTTTATACATGTATATAGTTAAATTCTTGAATTTAAGCTATGCATAAAATTGATTAATAAAAATGAGTTCAATAATAAAGTTTGATTTCTTTTATATAAAATGGTTAAGTATCAATTTAAATTCTATTGTATATAGAGTTTATAATTACTCAAATAAAATTAAGGCTGGAAGATAAATGTGAATTTCATTTGAATTAAAGTATTTAAGAATTATCCTCGAAAATTTAGATTTGAAATGTGAATAAATTAAGATTTAAAGGGTATGATTTTATAACTTTATTTTGTTTAGAGGATTTAAATGAATATTAAATTTGTTTAAATGAATATTATCAAGTTAATGTAATTGGAAGAATATCTAGTTATTTGAAGTCTAAAGGTTTTACTAAAATGATATTTGATTTATTAAGTAAACATTTAAAATCTAAATAATAGTAACTGAAATTGATATATATGAAATTATCAAAGAATAAGTTTTGAAATGGTGGAATAATTAAAGCTTTGAAATATACGGAAATTATATTGGTATATTTAGGAATTTAAAATCCATATTAAAATTGATTTGTGAAGGTGAAGAAGCTATTTTACTATATAAAGTAATTTAATATATTTCCATAGTATAAAGTAATCCATAATATATCCTTTTTCCAAAATCATAGCACTTTCAAGGTTGTAACACTTTGAAATCAAAACACTTAAAGTATAATACTTTCAAATCATAATACTTTGAAACTCATAGCCTTAAAACATAACTACACCACTTAAATGGCTTAAATATTAAATTACTTTATAAATAAAATAGCTTCTTCAATTTCACAAATCAATTCCAAAAACAGATTTGAACCCCCAAATAAACCATTTCAATTTCCATATATTTCAAAGCTTTAAATATTCCACCATTTCAAAATTAATTCTTTGATAATTCCATATATATCAAATTCAATTACTATTATTTAGATTTGAAATGTTTACTCAATAAATCTAATATCATTTAAGTAAAACTTTTAAACTTCAAATAACTCGGCATTCTTCAATTTATTTAACTTGATATATTCATTTAATCAACTTGATGTTCATTTAAATCACTCTAAACCAAAATCAAGTTATAAAAATCATACCCTTTAAAGCCTCAATATTATTTAAATTTCAAATCAAATTTATTCGAATATAATTCTTAAATAATTTAATTCAAATCAATTTCATAGTTATCTTCCAACATTAATTTTATTTAAGTCATTATAAACTCTATATACAATATAACTTAAATAGATACTTAACCATATTATATAAAAACAATCAAACTTTATTATTTGGCTTATTTTATATCTCCAAACGAATTTACACATAGCTAAAAATCAATAATAAAATAACATTTATATAACATTTGAAATCAATGTTTATATAACCCATATTTTTTTTTACAAAACAATAGAAATCATTTCAAAATATTTTTATATACAGACCGCGATGTATGTATATAATTTTCTATCCTATGGTCAAGTGATACATATGTTAATCATTTCAATCTATAATTTAAAATATAAATACGGTGATATATCATTTCAAATCACAATCCCGAATGAAATAAAATCCATAACAACTTGTAGTTGATAACAGTATAAAATACAACATCCATTCATCCAATATCAATCATCAGACATTTATCACAATCATCATCCAACTCAATCAATAACATCAATATAGAACATATAATAAATAACAGGCATTTACTGGCAATTTATATTCAATAATAAATTAAATAACTATTTAACTGGCAGTTTATATGCAATAATAAATTAAATAACAATTTGATTCAAATAAATTCAATTTAAGTGGGATGATGGTTAAAAATATGCCAAACAGTCATAAATAAATTTCTAATCACATCATAAATCAATTTAACAAACATAAGAAATTTTAGAAGTTGTGAGTGGGTTAAAGCACTCACCTTTTGCATTTAAATCCAATTTAAACCCAAAATTCAAACTGTCTTAGAATTCATCCAAACCAGCGTCAAAATGTCCGGAATATTGCTAGGATCGCAGCGGAAAAAACCACGCGTGGAGCGGACGTCATAAGCGAATGTTATGCTAGTTGGAAATTTTGAATTCAAATTAAAACAAGATAAAATGAAATAAAAGAGATACCCCAGGATGCAACCACATGTGCCATCAACATCATGCATCTCTCATTCGAAAATGCGAACCCTACCCTGAACATCGTGCGTGACCTGATGAAGTCGCCGCCACCTCGTCTCATACGTGCGCTCGAACGCCGCCATCAGGAGCACGGCCCCCATCACTTACGAAGCCCCACGACCTACCCCAGGCTGCCTCGGCCTCGAATGCACCCGATACCCCCAGCCGCCACCGTTTAATTTGAAACCTAAATGAATTTTTGTAGCAAATCCGACTGTCAAACCCTCGAACAACCTACTCCGATGGATGGCGCTCGGTCTCCTCTTCACGACCCTACCCTCGATTGAACGATCAGATGAAGTTCATCAACGCGTGATGAACGACCGTGAAAAATCCTTAGAATTCCAAGCACCCAAAAACACAAATCGGAAAACAAATCATATATTTGACTTGCGCTTGTCGGGAGCTTCAAATACATATATAATTTGATATAGTTTGGAGAAGTTTAATTTTTGATTTGATTTTGAATTGTAATTGAATTTGGACTTGAGAATTTGTCTACCATTGAAAAAGAGGAGCAACAGAAAGAATTGTACGTACAGAAATGAGAAATAGAAAGGCTGCTAGGGTTTATAACTAGATATTTATAGATAGGTTAGAGAATAGAAATAACGGTTCAGATTTGGTTTGGGCCAGAACGATAATTGACCCGAAAAGCCCGTTTTGTCTCCAGAACGAAAATGGGTAATCATATACCAAAATAGATGTCTTTAAATATTTTAAAATCAGTGAAACAGCTTTCAAGTTCAAATTCCATCGTATGAAGAAGTTATGCTATAATCAAGTTATTTCAAATTGATTCCAATTGATTTCAAATAATTGATTACTAGGCGTTTCGAGTCCGTACGATCAAACGACAAGCCCGATCATTACGAAACTTGAAACTCTAAAATAATTCACCATTACGGATCTGATAAAACTGGTTTGGTTGAAATCCGAGTCAGTGGCCAAAATGGCTATTTTTCAGTTAATTAAATAATTTAATATAAAATTAATTAATCACTTCTTCAATCCAAATTTAATTATTTACCATTTCTATCATTTCTGAATAAAATTAAACTTTTAAGTCATTAACCAACATTTCCATATCAATCCAATAAGGATTTATTAAAAAATTTATAGTATTTACCTTTAATTTATGTAAATTCAAATAAATTATATAATTTTATTTCAATTAAATTAATACCATTCGTATTCAATCACTTTATTCAATCAATCATCATCTTATGTATAGATTTAACATTAGTATATATCCAATTACCCTAATATTTTTACAGTCATCAACTGAATTCATATTAACGTAGTTTTCAATTACGTTTATTTCATCAATTAATAAAACTTTGAATTTATTTCCCAAATTACTAATTACAATAAATTATAACCTTACATTTGGTTTCAATTAATTGGCATTGCATTAATTTAATCATTTATTAACTTGCATTAATATTATCACCTTAATTTACATTCAATTACTGTTAACAATGTGTTATTTCATTAATTAATTAAATACTTGCTGTTATTTTCTCATATTCAATTTATAACCAGGTATAACACTTTCACTACTTCATTTATTAGAATTATATTCAGATTGTTAATAATTAGTTTTAATTACTATTGCTATATTTCATTTCAATATTAAATTATAAGGTTTTTATTACTTTCCAAATTAAATTGCAAAATCTTGTTAAAATAACAAATTTTATTATCAGAAATTTACGGGTCGTTACAAAAATGAATATATATCATTGATATAAAACAAACGATACAACAATGATACAATGAATATCACATTATCAGAGACAATATACACAGCGGAAAAGATAACACCAACAACAAAGGCTTCAAAGAGATCCAACGCCCATACTGTAACTCCATCTCTAATGGTCCAAAACCAAATAGCTCATCCCAAAAGCTTCGAACCACCATCAAGTAGAAATGAAGCAGACTAGGTAACATGAATGCGATTGCCAAAATCCAAAGACTCCAAAGAATTCCAAACAGAAAGCTGAAGGCTACCGAATCTACATCTATTATCTGACTATCCAAAAATCTAACTCTAGGTTGCCCATGTGGAAAATTGTGGGCACCCAGAGTTTAGATAGGGAACAATAAACTCCAGGTCAGTCATGAGACTGGTATGAGCAAACGAAAACAGTTTTTCAAAAGGAAAACAAAATAATTTAAAAGAAATCAGCAATGCTTTTCGGAAAATTAAACTACCATAAGGCCTTCCGCCACACACACAATGGAAATGCAAAATTAGA
This sequence comes from Allium cepa, assembly GCA_030765085.1. NCBI lineage: Eukaryota > Viridiplantae > Streptophyta > Magnoliopsida > Asparagales > Amaryllidaceae > Allium > Allium cepa. Next base: position 392,304,537 of record CM060935.1, read on the forward strand.
GGAGATTTCTCCTTATGATAGTCAAACATGCTTGATACGCAAAATCCTTTTGATATTATTATTAATGCATAGTGCAGAAAACCTTTCGAAGGTATAATATTAATCTTAGCCAGCATACCACATTTCGTCGTATGCCTACTATTGCTACCATGTTCAATAGCAGGTTACTGTCACATCCATGGTAGGTTATACAACAAAACCGTACAGGGCGCGTATTATTTCTTTGGATTCCCAGCAAATGGTCAGGCTAAGGAAATTCCTTTCCGAATGGAATGCCTCGGGAGGGACGCCCTCAAGAACCAAACCGGATCTCTGCCAACACAAGGCCGGGTTACCTCTGTAACTAGGTAACACCTACAATTAAGCCATCCCCGGTCGTTACGTACCTTTATCCCGGGATTCACCAATAAATAGCAACAACCACAAAGTTAAATATCTGGGCTCCATAACACGATACCACCTTTTATCCAGAAGGAAATGGACATACCCTAGGGGCACGACCCCTAAAAACCTTGCCGCAACATTCTTGTTTTGACAATTTCGGAATTGTGAGGCTCGACGAAGTCCCATCCATAAAGCTACTCTTTTCACAAAACCCATGCTTCGATCAACACATGATCAGCAGCACTTCGTATGCCATATTACCAAATTGGGAATGTATCACTAGTAACAATCAACTACATAACCTCTGAGCTCATACATCTCAGAGAAGGGTATTAAGCTAAGAGAATAAATACTCCGCCACCAAATAGAAATGTATTTGATAGAAATAGCTTTACACCTCAAAGTGTAACGTCAGACACACATTCATACAAGTCTAATCCGGGTTCGAACCGAACCAAAGGCACTACAAAAGAAGCCCTTGCAATCCGGATAATCCATAATCACGTCCGGACTATCCATCACAAAGGGCGATCAAATCTCTATACCGAGGACCAATCGGTGCAGAGACGTTCGACAGGTAATCCTTTCGCTTTTGAAAATATTCGGTCTTCACCGTCGGTCCTCAAATGCTATCCATAACGTCGTATCATTATTCGGAATGGGTTTTATGAAACAAAGTCTTCTCCCGGCTAAACCGAATAATGAGCTCTTAATTTAAAAAGCATATGGATATTGGGATCTTAGTTAAGTCACAACTTATTACCCAAAACCTTTCTTTCAAATGGTTTGAACAAATTACCATTTTAATCTTTAAACAAAAGATTCATCTTTAAAAATCCACTTCCATTTGAAACAAAGTTCCAACAATCTTTCACCAAGATTCATTCATAGTTTTCAAAAACTATTTCCATTTCAAATCTTTTATACCAAAGATACATCTTTAAGATCCTCTTCAATTTGAAAATAAAATTCACCAATCTTTTAACAAAGATTCATTCATAGCTTTGAAAACAACTTTCATTTCAAACTTGAAATTGTTTCAACACAAATTGGAAATCCTTTCTTTATATGAAAGCTATTATTATTTGAAAACAAGGGTTTTCATTTTGGAAAAATCTGATTACATTTGCATTAGTTAAAGCCCTTAAAGTGTAAACTTGGCTTAAATTCAAATCCCCAAAATAATACTTTTAAAATGGTTTAAAATCCATATAAATACATTATATAACTTGTATAGCCTTTTTAACTCATAATTTTCAAACATATATTCACATAACTTAGTTTCAAATCTTGAATTCAAATTCAAAATAAACTATTTAAATTTCAAAACTTTAACGAGTTATTCAAAATCACTTTTATCTTTAAAACTCCTTTTCAAAAGCTTTTCATATTTAGCCCAATTCCATTTCAAAACCATTTGGATTCAAAATTCATCTTTTAAAATCATTATATCATTTGAATTAAATTCAAATATCTGTGAGTTAACTGATTTCCCGTGAAATCCATATTTGTGTGTGTATGATGTAGTCTAGGGGTTTCACACAATAGTGCAACATCATCAATCATTATAGATTCAAGCACAGCAATATCGATAAGCGGTATAATCTTATAACGCTTATCTTCATTCACAGATTCACAGATAAATAATATAAATTTATCACAGATATATAAATTACATTAATCACAAATAAATAAATTACATTCATCATAGCTCAAATCAAAACAATTCATATCACAAAGAATCACACATCAAGGATATTAAACAATTCAAAATTCAATAGAATCCAAACATCCATAAGTAAGATCTATTAATTATCTAATTAATTTAAATCAGATTTATTACTCATAAATAAATTACTAATCCTGGTTAATTAACATTAATTAATTACAAATCACTTTGATTAATTATTTCTTAATCATTTATTAATTAACCATTAATAATAAATTAATTAACCTTTAATTATAAATTAATCAACCTTTAATCATTAAATGATTATCCTTTAATTAATTTATTATCCTTTAATCAATTATCCCTAATTAATTACATTAATTAATTACTCCTCAATTCATTATCATTCCTTAATCACCTTCGTAAATTTAGTTAACATTTAATTAATTAATTATCCTCAATCGTGAAATCAATTAACCTTCATTCATTCCTTAATCATTAATTAATTAACCTTAATTCGTTCCCTAATCATTAATTAATTTACCTTAACATTTTTTACTTAATTTTCATTTAATTAATCACATAAATTAATTTATCACCTTGATTAATTATCCTTAATTAATCACATAAATCAACTTAACCTCAAGTAATTATCCACTAATTAATCATCTGGATTAATGACCTTAAGTAATTAAACCACTAAAAGTAATAGTTAATCATTCTTTAACAAATAATTAATTAATCTTAAATTAATCCTTAATTAAGTAATTATTCTTTAAGTAATTAGCCTTTTAAACTTTTTATCCTTCTTAATTAACCACTTGATTACATTACTAAGTTTATATAAAATAAATTTTAAAACAAAGGTTGTATGTTGTCTTAAACACTTTTAGACTTAGTTAATTTAAAATAATTTTATTTAAAAACCTTTTAACCAATTTTAAACTTGGATAACATCTAATATTTACTAAAAAAATTTTTTTAACAAAATTACTTCAATAAAACTTGGTTTTCTTTAAGGTTTAAACCTGTTTTAGTATCAAATCATTAACACCCGAGCCAATTTTTGTTTTACTCGAGCCTGACCTCGGGTTAACCCACGACTTCACTTGTTTCGAGTAAAACGACTGTTTTCTCATGCTTGAACCTGAGTAGCCATCATTTTCTTCACCTACTACTATTTTCGGATACATAGAACTTCACGCGTGCACGTGCACGGCCAGGTGATCAACTTTCGACCAACGTCGATCCCTCTCGCACGTCGATGATCACCAACATCCTTGATCCGGACCACCCAAACTCCAATGCAAACCAAAAATTGAAATCGAACTTCCAGGCATCACTGGCACAAAAACTAATCGACCCAAATCCTCCTTGCCATGACAACCCCGACCACCAGAGATCACGAGATCTCGCCTGAACGACCGCCTCAGTCCCCTCCATCTTTCCCCTAGGTCCGATGACCTGAATCGCCTTGACAATGACGAATCTTCCCCATATATAATCGTCAAAACTAAGTTAATAAACCCTAAATCCACGTCGATCGATCACCACGATGCATTATAAATTCCCTTACTATTTTTCCATTAATCAACATCCACCAGGCTACCATCGATTTTGAGCACGATCCATTGTTCGACGTTGATCATTAAAGTTTTACAAAATGCAATTTCTGTTCAACAAACAATTTCTTCCGATTTACAAAACTAAAAATCGTGAAACAGTTCTCCAAAATCATCATTTTATAAATCGAAACTGGTTATGTAATCGAATTATGAAATTAAAATATTTAATTTTCCTATTTTTTTCTTTTTTAAAGCTTTGCTGTAAATATTGTTTTTGGAATAATTATTGAGTATAAACACCTGAAATAATTTTGAAAAATAATGTTATAGTCTTATAATCATTTTATATTTGTAAATCAAAATCTAAAATTGATTAGATAAGGTGCAGTTTGAATTTTTCTTTAGTGGCCTTAAGCCTGAGAATCAAAAGAGTATAACATATGTATAAATATACATACATACATACATGCAAACACACAAAACATTAAAGCATTTTGCACAGCAACTCGAAGTATTCATCACAACATCAAATACATAAACAGATTCAACTTAAAACTGGCTAGTTTGCTCACCTGTTTGATAAAGAATAGAGCGTGGAAATCTTTAAACTGGGAAATGATGTTGAAACTGAAAATGCTTTGATCTAGAACTTGTTTAAGTGATCTGATCTTCAGGTTGAGATTGTTGGAATCAATTTGCATGCTTTGATTTAGGTTTGAAATCTGATTCCACATCAAAACTGAAAGCTGATTTGTTTCTTTCCTTCGGGTTTTGATTTGAGTTGTTTACAGGCTTGAAACTTTTTACTTTTGTTTCCAGATTTTGGGTTTTGAATTGCCAGTTGAACCTTTTCTTTGATTTATTCTTGAATCAGGTTGAAGATTGAAAATTGTTTGATTTAGTTTTTATTATTTTCTAGTTTGTTTTCTTTGTTACCAGTTTTTTTAGTTTTGATATTATCAAAGAAATGAGATAGAAAGGATTAGAGTAGTTTATATAAGCTTGTTTTAGACAAATGACCTTGTTTACTATATGTTGTACAATATTTACAAATGTATTAAGGTATTTTAAAATCTTCACACTTGTAAGTTTGTATTTTTCTTTAATTTACATTTGTTAAATTCAAATAAATTTATGTAAAAGCCTTTTCTTTAATTTATTTACAAATTATGTTTAAACCCTTATCATCTTAAAATTTGTGAATTAACTTTGTTTCCTATGTTTTAAAGGTTTACATGTGTGTATATATATATGTAACAACCCTCATATTTATCGATTTTATATTTAAATATTTTATTTAAATATTTTGTCGTTAATCGGATATTGGTCCGAAAAGCTACTTTTTGCAAATGGTCAAATTAGGACTCGAGACCACTTCCATTGAGTTCAAAATGCCATTTACAATTTTTTTAAGTATAGACATTGATAGGTTTGGAGTTAGTGGAATTTCACTTACTTTTTCCGCTTTGGACTTTGGGTTAGATTAGCCATTATAACTCAAACCCACTTCTCTCCTTCTCCTCACTCTTCATAAATTTCCTAACAACCAAGCTTTAGCATTAATGGTGAGCGAAAGGGGAAATTAATATTCCAAGCTCAAATTCTCTTGCAAATCCAACATTCAATTCCAAATTCAAGAAGAAGATATTGGATTCAAGCTTGTGATTACTTCTCCATTGCTTTCAAGCTTTTCTTCATAAATTTGGTGCAAAGGTGAGATTTTTATCTCACAATTCTAGCCTATAACTATATTGGACTGTTGGGAATGATTCCCTATCACTTTTGCATGTATATTTGCATTTGGTTTGGATTGGATTGGCGAAAAACTCCAATTTTTAGCGTTTTAGTGAATTTTCTGCATTTAGGTCGCACTACCTGCAAAAGTCGCCTCGGAATTAGGTCGTAGGTCGTTCGGCCTATAGGTCGCTAGGTCGCTAACACTTAGGTCGTTTCTGGCCTTAAATCGTTCTACAGCCTTAGGTCGCTCGGCGTTAGGTCGCAAGGTCGCTGGGTCGTAGGTCGTTAGGCTTAGGTCGTTAAGTCGTTCCCTCTGTTGGAAACGTCTTCTCGGTCTTAGGTCGTTAGACCTTAGGTCGGCCCCCTAGGTCGTTAGACCCTGAGTTGTTTCGCCTTCATTTAGCTCGCGCACCTCTTTAGGTCGCATACTCCTTTAGATCACATGACCCCCATCCCTTTAGGTCGTTGGACCTTATTTTCCTTAGGTCATTGGACCCTATTTCCTTTAGGTCGTATGACCCATTAGATCGCGAACTTCGATAGGTCGCATACCCCCTTAGGTCGCTCGACCACTAGGTCGCGAACACCTCTAGGTCGCTCGACCCCTTTAACTCGTAGGTCGCTCGCCTCTTCTAACCCACGAGTTCCTTAAGTCGCTCGCCTCCCTTAGGTCGTTAGACCTTAATACCGTTAGGTCGCTTGGCCTGTGCTTTTGTCAGGTCGCGAGTCCCTTAATTCGCTCGCCTCCGTTAGGTCGCTCGTTTCTGCTAACTCGTGGACACCGCTAGGTCGCAACCAATAGGTCGCTCGATCCTATCCTCCCTTAGGTCTTCACTAGGTCGTACCGTTTTGGTCGGGGCGCTGCCCCCTGGACCCCCGCGACCTGACCGGGCAGGTCGAACCCCGTAGCAGGGGCGTTGCCCCAGCACCCCCACCTTGGGGGGTTGCCACCCCCCTCCGTAGGGTATCTTATTGGTTTCTTTGGATTTTATTCACGTCTTCGAATGTGAATTTTTATGATTGATTGTTTCTACAATCACTTCTATGATTTGTCACTTTAAAATATAAAGGTTTTCTATGCTAGTAGTAAATATCAAAACTCTTTCAACAAAATGATTTCAACTCTATTTTCAATAACAAAGCACTTTTCTTAAACAGTTTTCCAATCTACTAGTATATACAATTCTTTACCTCACTCGGATGAGAAATCTAATTAAACGGCTTAGTAAAACAAGTGGTATGAAACGCTTGCGTGCACTTCGTCGGTTAATTCTTGGACTCGTTTGATTGAACCTCTTGTGACAATTTTCTAGTGAAGATTTACAGTTTGTTCGTAAATATTTAAGTTAAGCAAGTGGTTATGGGACACGAAGATAAACTTTTATATTTACTAGCTTAGTGTAATTGACACTTCTCGTTGATCATGACGATCATTTTATGATTTTGACTAGCAATTATGCGACGTCTCTTTGTTTGCAAGGTTAGACTAGACCTCATTGGTGTGATTCCGACTCACACATATCTCTTTGTCCGCAAGGTTAGTCTAGACACCATTTGTGTGATTCCACTCACACATACCTTTTTGCTTTTTGGTTAGCCTAGACCTCATTGGGTGATTCCGACTCACCCATACGGGGTAGCTCCCCATGGACGTCTTTTTGTTGCGAGGTTAGGCTAGACACCATTTGTGTGATTCCACTCACACATACCTTTTTGCTTTTTGGTTAACCTAGACCTCATCTGGGTGATTCCGCCTCACCCATATGGGGTAACTCCCCATGGTCTTCGGACCGTCATGTGATAGGCCTCTTTCCCTTTTTCTGTGATTTCTGGATTTCTTGTGTTGATTTCTGGAATTTATGTCATTGACTTGTTATGAGCACAAGTTTAGGGTATGATGCCCTCTTTGGATCTTTGAGAAGATTCTGGTGATATTGATTTATCTCTTATTGATTGATCTTCTTTTGATCATCATTTGCATACTTATAGTAGTATGTCAGTGTGGATATTTTATGTTTATGCCATATCTTTTATTTTATATCATGTCATCTGATATTTATTGCTAGACTGATCCGTTTATTATTTTCTTAAATAATACTCGGGTCAGACCGAGATGTTACAGGTGCTTCTACTTGACTTCTTCCCGGGATTTGCTACTCTGACTTTTGGCTAACTATTTAGATTAGCGGTTTTTGTTGTATACACTTGAGATATAGACTCATAGTTGTATTCTTTTGTATAGCACGTATTGCTATTCTTTTGTATTATTGTGGATCTTTTTGACCACTACTCTGATGTACACTTTCATGTGTTAGTTATATATTCATATCTTCTTCCGCCTTTGTGATATGGATGTCTGTGACTGATTTGTGTTATGCTTATTTCTATGTTTGTTTCCGAAGATTAATTATAGCCACCGTGTGATAAGCAATTACATGGATGGTCGCTCCTCAACAGCCGTGTTCTCCGTGCTAGTTGACAGCACCACCGTAGGGTTCTTGGCTAGCGTGGGTATAGAGGTGGGGCGTCACAATATATATACACACACACACATATATATATACACACATATATATATATATACACAAATTCATATATATTTGATTTTAACTCCTTAAATAGCATTTAGAAAAATTTTATCTATATCAAATTCAAAATATCATTTTCAAATCACAATGGTTATATATATACATATTAAAATTACAAAACAATTCTTTTATTATTCTTAAGACATAGAGTATTTTATTTCAATTTATTTTCAATATTTATTTTGAATCTCAAATCCAAATTCTATTTAAAAAATATTTTATATACATATATAATAACTAAAAAAATATCTTGTTTTATTTGGAAAAAATTAAATAAATTCACAATTTAATCCAAAAATTATATTAATTACTATTTTAAATTTAGCTTAAAAATCTTGATCATTACAGATTCCCCCCTTAAGAAAATTTCGTTCTCGAAATTTGCTAGACAGGGAGACAACCTAGAATACAAAAAATAGCTTTCCAGATCAAGCTGAATATCTATTCTGCATTTGGCTTATCAAATCAAAATAACATTAATAAATATGAGAACGAACTTATTCGATACTTCACGAAATACTCGAGTGTTCCGTTCTATGAGATATGCAGGGCACCGTTTAGTTCGAAGGATAATTAACCATTCGTAGAACATATCTAGATCCTAAAGAATAGACAAATAGATTCAATCTTCCACAATTCTCAAACACTAGGCATGAATTCCAAACTCAGGTTGAAATACCCCAAAGTTTACACCAGCTTGTCCCTCTTTGGACTTTGATCCTCACAAGAAATCACAACAAAACTTTCCAACGTTTGGTTTTGACCGAAATCGTTTTATCAATACAAATCTTCATATTTTTTCAACAATTTATTTTAAATAAAATTTCGAATTCATTAAAGTAAAAATCGAAAAGCTCATGGGGAACCGATGAAAAGAATATGAAATAGAAACTTATCTATAACGATTCGCAGGGCCCAAGCTTCTTCTTGGAGCTGCCACGAAGCCATCAAAGAATTGAAATCGGATGATGAATAAGAGAAAAGATTTTTTCCGCTGTTGCAGGGTGTTGACCATAGTGGTATTTCCTCGTCCCCTACCTTATCCTCTTCTTGCACCCATACTCACTATCAACGGATAGTAAGATAATTTACTAAGGCGTATGGATGGATATCTTGGGGATTATACTCACTATAGGGTATGCTTCACCCTATCTCTAATGAGTTACCTAATTTGTTACACCCTAATAGCTAAAGTTCAACCTTTAGCTCTGATACCACTTGTGACAACCCAGATTTTCACGCTCGGACATCCATACTTCACTCGTATTCAAATGTCGCAGATTCAAACGTCCAAATTCGAACTGCCGGAGCTTATAACACAGTAAGTAAAACAACACAGCGTAATAAAATGAATATATATCATTGATATACGACATTCGATACAACAATGATACGATGAATATCACATTGTCAGAGACAATACACACAGTGGAAAAGATAACACCAACGACAAAGGCTTCAAAGAGATCCAATGCCCATACTACAACTCCATCTCTAATGCTCCAAAACCAAATAGTTCATCCCAAAAGCTTCGAACCATCATCAAGTTGAAATGAAGCAAACTAGGTAGCATGAATGCGATTGCTAAAATCCAAAGACTCCAAATAATTCCAAACAGAAAGCTGAAGGCTACCGAGTCTACATCTATTATCTGACTATCTAAAAATCTAACTCCAAGCAGCCCATGTGGAAAATTGTGGGCACCCAGAGTTTAGATAGGGAACAATAAACTTCAGGTCAGTCATTGGACTGGTATGAGCAAATGAAAACAGTTTATCTTTATCAAAAGAAAAACAAAAGAATTTAAAAGAAATCCGCAATGCTTTTTGGAAAATGAAACTACCATAAGACCTCCCGCCACACACACAATGCAAACACAGAATTGGAGGAGATTTCTCCTTATGATAGTCAAAAATGCTTGATACGCAAAATCCTTTTGATATTATTGTTAGTGCATAGTGCAGAAAACCTTTCGAAAGTATAATATTAATCTTAGCCAGCATACCACATTTCTTTGTATGCCTTTCAATAGCAGGTTACCACCACATTCCATGGCAGGTTATACAACTAAAACCGTACAGGGTGCATTTTCTTTCTTTGGATTTCCAACAAATGGTCAGGCTAAGGAACTTCCTTACCGAATGGAATGCCTCTGGAGGGACGCCCCCAAAAACCAAACCGGATCACTGCCAACACAAGGCCAGGTTACCTCTATAACTAGGTAACACCTACAAGTGAGCCATCCCCGATCGTTACCGATCTTTATCCCGGGATTCACCAACAAATAGCAACAACCACACAGTTAAATATCTAGGCTCCATACCATGATACCACCTTTTATCTAGAAGGAAATAGATATATCCTAGGGCCGCGACCCCGAAAAACCTTGCCGCAACATTCTTGTTTCAACCATTTTCGGGTTATGAGGCTTGACGAAGTCTCGTCCACAAAGCTATGCTTTTCACAAAAGCCATGCTTCGATCAACACATGATCAGCAGCACTTCGTATGCCACATTGCCAAATTGGGAATGTATCACTAGTAACCATCAACTACATAACCTCTGAGCTCGTACGTCTCAGAGAAGGGTGTTTAGCTAAGAGAATAAATTCTCCGCCACCAAACAGAAATGTATTTGATAGAGACCAGCTTTAATCTCAAAGTGAAACGTCGGATATACATCCATACAAGTCTGTTTCGGGTTTGAACAAAATAGAAGGCACTTCAAAAGAGGCCCTTGCAATCCGGATGATCCCTAATCACGTCCGGACTCCCCATCACAAAGGGTGATCAAACCTCTATACCGGGGATCTGTCGGTGCAAAGACATTCGACGGGTAATCCTGTCGCTTTCGAAAATATCCGGTCTTCACCATCGGTCTTCAAATGTTATCCATAACATCGTATCATTATTCGGAATGGGTTTAATGATACAAAGTCCTCTCCCGGCTAAACCGAATAACGAGGGCTTAATTTAAAAAGCATATGGATATTGGGATCTTAGTTAAGTCACAACTTATTACTCAAAACCTTTCTTTCAAATGGTTTATACAAATTAACGTTTTAATCTTTAAAAAAAAGATTCATCTTTAAAAATCCACTTCCATATGAAACAAAGTTCCACCAATCTTTCGCAAAGATTCATTTATAGTTTTCAAAAACAATTTCCATTTCCAATTTTTTATACCAAAGATACACCTATAAGATCTTCTTCAATTTGAAAATAAAATTCACTAATCTTTTAACAAAGATTCATTCATAGCTTTCAAAACAATTTTCGTTTCAAACTTGAAATTCTTTCAACACAAATCGGAAATCCTTTCTTTATATGAAAGCTATTATTATGTGAAAACAAGGGTTTTTGTTTTGGAAAAACCTGACTACATTTTCTTCAGTTATTGCCCTTAAAGTACAAACTTGGGTTAAATTCAAATCCCCCAAAATAATACTTTTAAAATGGTTTAAAATCCATATAAATACATTATATAACTTGTATAGCCTTTTTAAACCATAATTTCCAAACTTATATTCATAGAGCTTAATTTCAAATCTTGAATTCAAATTCAAAACAAACTATTTAAATTTCGAAACTTTAACAAGTTATTCAAAATAACTTTTATCTTTAAAACTCCTTTTCAAAAGCTTTTCATATTTAACCGAATTCCATTTCAAAACCATTTTGATTCAAAATTCATCTTTTAAAATCATTATATCATTTGAATTAAATTCAAATATCTGTTACTTAACCGATTTCCTGTGAAATCCATATTTGTGTGTGTATGGTGTAGTCCAGGGGTTTTGCACAATAGTGCAACATCATCAATCATTACAGATTCCAGCACAACAATATCGATAAGCGGTATAATCTTATAACGCTTATCTTCATTCACAGATTCACAGATAAATAATATAAATTTATCACAGATAGATAAATTACATTCATCGCAGATAAATAAATTACATTCATCATAGCTCAAATCAAAACAATTCATATCACATAACATCACACATCAGGGATATCAAACAATTCAACATTCAATAGAATTTAAACATCCATAAGTAAGATCAATTAATTATCTGATTAATTTAAATCAGATTTATTACTTATAAATAAATTACTGATCCTGGTCAATTAACATTAATTAATTACAAATCACTTTGATTAATTATTCTTTAATCATTTATTAATTAACCATTAATAATAAATTAATTAACCTTTAATTATAAATTAATCAACCTTTAATTATTAAATGATTATTCTTCAATTAATTTATTATCCTTTAATCAATTATCGCTAATTAATTACATTAATTAATTACACTTCAATTAATTATCATTCCTTAATCACCTACATTAATTAATTAACCTTTAATTAATTAATTATCCTTAATCATGAAATTAATTAGCCTTAATCCATTCCTTAATCATTAATTAATTAATCTTAATTCATTCCTTAATCATTAATTAATTAACCTTATTTTTTTTACTTAATTATCCTTTAATTAATCGCATAAATTAATTTATCACCTTGATTAATTATCCTTAAATAATCACATTAATTAACTTAACCTCAACTAATTATCCACTAATTAATCATCTTGATTAATGACCTTAAGTAATTAAATTACTAAAAGTAATAATTAATTAGCTTTAACTAATAATTAATTAATCTTAAACTAATCCTTAATTAAGTAATTATTTTTTAAGTAATGAACCTTTTACACATTCTATCCTTCTTAATTAGCCACTTGATTACATTACTAAGTTTATTTAAAATAAATTTTAAAACAATGTTTATATGTATCTTAAACACTTTTGAACTTAGTTAACTTAAAATAATTTTATTTAAAAACCATTTAATAAATTTTAAACTTGGATAATATCTAAAATTTACAAAAGAATTCGATTTTTTTTAACAAAATTCCTTCAATAAAACTTGGTTTTTTTAAGGTTTAAAACTGTTTTAGTAACAAATCAATAATAGCCAAGCCAATTTTTGTTTTAACTAGAATGGAATTCAAATTTATATAATAATGGAAAGTGTAAATTTGTTGCATTTGGGTATAAAATTTAAAATAAAAGTAAATAAAAGTAGGCATTTAATTTACCGATGGAATAATACGTTGATTAATAGCAACTGTATGTAAATTAAGGTAGTAATGTTAATGGCAGTTGATGAATAACCAATTTAGTGCAATTCAAATTGAATATAAACGTAAGTTTATTTATAGGGCAGTAATTGATGAATAAAAAGGTTTGAAACCAAGTAAATAAATTTATAAATAACATTTGATAGTAATTAATGTATATATTAGGAAATTGACAATTTATGGATTTGTTAAGATTGCAAAGTTATAATTGTGCGTAAATAGGGATATTTGGTAACTAATTAAAATAAGAAAAATAAATGTAAGTGTTATAACTTGGTTACAAAATTTATATACAGAAGTGGATGTAAATATGAATTAATTAATGTATGCATTAATTTATAATGGGATAAAATGTAAATTAATGTAATAAGGATGATGCATGTTGATAAGTATTCTTAATGTTTGTGTTGATGAAAAAACATTGCTATAATGATTGTAATATAAAATAACGGAAGCGTGAATGGAAATTTATAGAAACGTAAACTTATTTTAAGGTAGTAATTGGATGTAGATTTATGGAATGGAGTTAATGTAAATCACTTGGATTTAAAATGAAATTTGGTATTACATTGATGAGTTTAAATGTTATTTTATTTTGTAAAGTAATAAATGGTGTAATAAAAGAATGAAATCAATACAAGATAATAAATGCAATGATTGAGGGTTAATAATTAAGTGTGAATAGGGAAATGATTGTTTATAGTAATTGAATGGAATTCCAATTTGTTGGAATAGAGTAAATGTATACTTGGTAATAAATTTAAGATAGGAAAACGAACTTAAATATTGAATTAATTAATTTATATATATAATAAATGATGATTATTGGAGTGGAAATAATAAACTTATAAAAGGTGATTAAGAGTTGTGACCACAAATTATTATGAGTTATACATATATATTTAATTCTTTCAATTGAATTGGAAATCATTGCAATAAATTTAAAGGAAATGTTACGTTAATATAAATGTGGGAATCGGGGAATCAATTCAAAAGTTATTAACTAAGGAAGTAATACGTGATAATTTGAATAAAATCAATACCATACAAGAAATGTAACATTTGTTTGTGAATAGTGAATTCCTATGTGTAATTTAAGGTTTTGATAACAATTATTTGAATATTACCTAATTAGTTTGGTCAACGAATTTATTATAAGTTACCCGTTTATTTGGGTAAATAATTAAAAGGGAAACTAATTGGAATTAATTGAACATAAATGTATATGAATGTGATTAAATACGACGTTAGTTGAAATTAGATGAATTTGGAAATTTTAACGCTCTAAGATGTAAATCATGATGATTTTACCATAAGATTTGATGGAATAATAAGAGGGAGTAAATAAAATTTAATTTTTAGAAATTAAACGTACAACTGTTGAATTTAATGAAATTGAAGAAATTTTAAATCGACAGAATTTTTTTTAAATTAGTGTAAATGTTTAAGGAATTAGAAATGATGAGAATTGTCGATTTATAAGATTGAATTTGAAAGTTTGATTTAATGAATTAATTAAATTATTTATTTATTTAATTAATATAAAAATAGCCATTTTGGCCACTGACTCATATTTCGACGAAACATGTTTCATCGGATCCGTAACGATGAATTGTTGTAGGATTTCAAGTTTCGTAGCGATCGGGCTTGTCTTTTGATCGTACGGACTCGAAACGCCTTGAAACAAACGAAATTGAAATCAATTGAAATCAATTTGAAAAATATTGATTTTTGCATAACTTCTTCATATGATGCAATTTGAACCTGAAACCTTTTCCATTGCGTTCGGAATATTTTAAAATACCTATTTTGATATATGGGTTGACCCAATTTCGTTCCGGAGTCAGATCGGGCTTTTTGGGCTACTTTGGCGTTAGCGCGTATATCTGTTTTATCCATCTATTATATCTTCAATTCTGCCTATAAATATCCTGCTATAAACCCTAGCCTCCCTAATTCTCATTTGTCTGTACGTGCACTTCCACTCTCTCCTCCTCAATGGCAGACAAACAAACCCTAGTCCAATTGCAAATTCGAAAATCGAATGAAAATTTAAACTATTCAGAAAAATTCGAAATAAATATATGTTGAAGCTCTCGAAGTGCGTAATTGTCTGGTGAAATTCATTTTTTTCGTTTTGGTTCATCATCCGATCAGTAAAAGTCAAGGAAGTTTCGGCCATCCATTTGCGTCGAAATCATCATCGTCTGATCGACAAATTGAAGATACAGTATTGAGGAGAGTTGCGAGGGGATCGCATCAGTGTAGGATGGGCGTGGAGTTAACAATCAGATCGTCATCAATAATTCGATTAGGTTAAAAATAGTGGCGGCGGCTGGTATATTTTTGGGCTTCGGTCGAAGCCGTGGGCCAAGGGGGTTCGCGAGGCCAAGGGATGGTAGCGGCAAGGCGGAGCTTCGCGTGGCGGCGGCTGTTGGATGACGCGATGCACTATTGACTCGTGTGATTCTAGGGTCTGTAGTTTCGTTCGTGCGTTGACTTCTGTATGCTGAGAGGAAGAAATGTGTGGTGACGTGGCATATATATTATAATTAGGTAAGTTAGTTTTGTTTGTTTAATAAAATTTTGTTTCAAACGATTTAAATCGAATAACTTTAACATACGAACTCCATTTCACGCACGGTTTTTTTGTTAGGATCGTAATAAAATTCCGGACATTTAAGCACTGATTTGGACGGACTTGGAGACTGTTCAATTTTTGGGTTTAAATCGGATTTAAATTCGATTTAAATTCAAAAGGTGAGTGTTTTAACCCACTCACAACTTCTAAGATTTCTTATGTTTGTTAAATTTATTTATGATGTGATTTGAAATTTATTTATAGCTGTTTGGCATATATTTCATCATTATCTCGGTTAATTTGCATTTATTCAATTAACTTGTTATTTAATTCATTATTGCGTATAAACTGCCAGTTAAATTTTTAGTTAAATTTATTTTTGCATATAAACTGATAGTTAAATTATTAGTTAATTTATTTGCAAAATAAAATGCCAGTAGATGTATTGTTTGAATTGGATGATGATTGTGATAAATGGATGTATGATTTTATGATGGGTGAATGGATGTTTAATTATATCATCATAAATTGCAAGTGTTATGCATTTTATTGCATTCGGGATTGAGGTTTGAAATGATATAAACAAGTAAATTTTATTCTTAAATTACGGATTGAAATGATAAATATCCATATCACTTGACATGGGATAGAAAATTTTATACAGGCACCGCGGTCTATATATAAAATATTTGAAATGATTTTTCGATGGTTTTGAAATGAAATATATGGTTTTATGAGATATTGATTTGGATATTTATAAATATCGTTTATATATAATTTATTTCTTGGGTTAAGCTATGCATAAAAATTTGGTTAAAGTATAAAGAAGTTAAATAATAAATGTTGATTTATTTAAGCGATAATACGGTTGAGTATTTATTTAAATTTTATTTATAGAGTTAATAATGTCTTAAATTAAATTAACGTTGGAAGATAAATACGCATGTGATTTGGATTTAAGTATTTAAGAATCATCCTTGAATAAAAATTATTTGAAATTTACATAAAATTGAGTTTTAAAAGGGTGATTTTTATAGCTTGATTTTGGTTTAGAGGACTTAAATGAATATTAAGTCGATTTTAATGGATATTATCAAGTTAATTAAATTGGAAGAATATACTGTTATTTGAAGTTTAAAGGTTTTACTAAAATGATATTTGATTTATGTAGTAAACATTTCAAATCTAAATAATTGTAGTTGAAATTGATATATATGAAATTATCAAAGATTTAGTTTTGAAATGGTGGAGTATTTGAGCTTTGAAATTTATGGAAAATTTATTTGTTTATTTGGGGATTTTAATCTATATTTGGAATTGAATTTGTAAATGTAAAGAAGCTATTTTATTATATGAAGTAATTTAATATTTAAACTATTGAAGTATATTAAGTTATGTTCAAAGCTATAGATTTCGAGGTATATAGATTTGGAAGTGCTATGATTTCTTGAAAAGGATATATTTGAAATAAAATGATATCATATTGATTTGGGTTTGAAAATAGAAATGATATCGTATTTATATGTTTTTGAAATAGATATTTTATTCTAGTTTTAAAGCATAAATTATTTTGAAAAGACCGCGGTGTTATAATAACGTATGGTTGTTGAAGAGACCGGGATCGGAAGTTGTTATACTCTCTGCCAACTCCGAAAACCACTTTAACAACCGTGTACGCGGTGGAGATTCCAGAATGAAGTAGGATGGTGGCGGCGTTTCCTTTAAGGTAAATACATGGACCCAACTCCCGTGAGTTGGCATAAGGTGGCTAAAACAGGAGCGATCGACGGGTTAATGAGGTCGCAGCTTTGATCGGACACATCCCTTCGGTATTCTACTCTGACTTTGGTTTTATTCGGCGGCCACTTTTGATTTCTTTGATTTGGGGGTGTGGCTCGAGGTGGGCGATAGCTGCGGCTACGCGTTACCACCGACCCGGAAGCGTAATTGGTATATCTATCCTGGCATTGCCTAGTTGTGCCATGTCACCTACACCTATCTTGCCCTGTACGAGTTTCTATTTGTGTAGTACCTATGGAGTATCCTCTGGTAGCCTTCCGATCAGGAGGTATTACGGTACTGTATAGACTATTGGAATTATTACGCGTTAAGTTGGAAAATGTGAAGCCTTAACGCTATTTTAAAGTAAGTTTATTTTACTTATAGACACTATTATAATAGCGAAATATTACTACATAGTAAATAGTTTAACAGATCCTTAGGAGATGTGAATCCCGAGCATCTCTTGAGTTACTGCACTCATAATTATTTCTGTTGATTTAACTTACATAAGATCTTTTAGTTCTGACTCGAGTGTTTTGTCTTTTCAATTCGCTCAGGTCAGTCGGAGCGTTTCAGGATTTGAAGACTTTATTTCTGGAGGACGAAGACGAAGATTTCATTATTATTATTATTATATTATATATATGGTTCCACTACACACTATATTCCACTGTATCGATTTTTATTCGTTGGTATGTGCAATTCTGATAAATATTGTATAAGTAAAATTAAATATTTTGTAAACAGCTTCATGAACTGTATACTTGATAGATATTTGTTTTTAATAT
Organism: Allium cepa; assembly: GCA_030765085.1. Lineage (NCBI taxonomy): Eukaryota > Viridiplantae > Streptophyta > Magnoliopsida > Asparagales > Amaryllidaceae > Allium > Allium cepa. The sequence goes on from CM060935.1 coordinate 392,322,779, forward strand.
AAGTGAATGAAATAATTTTGCCTATTATATTTTCTATATATATAAAGGAAATTTTTTATAAAGATTATATTTGGTTGTATTATATTGGTTGTTAGGTAATGAACTTTATAAATAACAGTAAAATAAGATTGAAAATAAAATAAATCAAATTGGAAATTTTAGAACTTATGTTCTGGGGTTTTGAAAAATTTCTTTCAAATAATTTAGAAATATAATAATATTATTTTAGAAGTACTTTCTGATATAAATATTTCAATATAATTTGAAAGAAATGTTTTAAAAGAAATTTGGAAAAGAAATAAGTTCTGTACTCCCCTCTCTGTCGCTGAAAAATAATTTCGGTGATGAGTGCACGCCTCATCGACATTCATTTTCGAGTTTCGAAGTGGAAAGGCCACTGTAATAGTTTTACTACAAATTTATTGTGATAAACAAAAGTGAATTTTTAATTTGTTTTAAATCTACTAGGATATATAAATTGTGAGTTTATATTTATCTATTTTTTAAAATGAATTAAAATTTAACCCGGTATTTAATTCTTAAGTTTCGAATTTATTAATAGTTTTCGTTATTGGAGTGAAATGAACGTAACCGATTAATAATTGGAGTCTTTAATTAAAATAAGAAATTTAATGCTAGGTTATGAATCAAATTAAAGGTAATATGAAACTGTAACCTATAAAACAAAGAACAATATTATTGAACATTTAATTAATAAAAAGAAATAGAAATAAACTTGGGAAACTTTCTATTGCATCCTTAAAAGCATATATATAATTTACCAAAAGATATAAAAAGTTGAGTTACTGCACTCATAATTATTTTTGTTGATTTAACTTACATAAGATCTTTTAGTTCTGACTTGAGTGTTTTGTCTTTTCAATTCGTTCGGGTCAGTCCGAGCGTTTCAGGATTTGAAGACTTTATTTCTGGAGGACGAAGATGAAGATTTCATTATTATTATTATATTATATGGTTCCACTACACACTGTATTCCGCTGCATCGATTTTTATTCGTTGGTATGTGCAACTTTGATATATATTGTATAAGTAAAATTAAATATTTTGTAAACAGCTTTATGAACTGTATACTTGATTATTATATTTTATCGTTTCGCTAAAAGATTCTCTTTTGTTTTTTTTCTTTCTCTGTTTTTCTTATTTATCCCATAACAATCCGCCTTTCTGTACGGTTTAAGTATGACGTGTGTGGTTTATCGTCGATTTAAACCGTACGAAAATTGCGGGATGTTATAGGTAACGATACTTTAAATTTTCTTGGATGGATGAATAATCCATTTAGCTTCATCAAAGACTGTTGAGTAAATGGTACGCTTAGTAGTTTATTTTTCATTCTGTACAATTTGAAGTTTTGAACCCGAACAACTATTTGTTTTGTTTGATATGAATGAATAATCGATTTGTATTGATTCAGTTTGATGGTCGTATGTTGTGATTGCAAGTGATTGTTGTTTATATTGATTTGGTTGTTAGAGGTTGAAACGACTTATATAATTATTAACTCTTTTGGATTATATAAGTTAAATACAGGTTATGGAAGCAATTGCTACTGCTTTTGGCTCCATAATATAAGCGTAAATTGTCGACAAATAGGTAAGTTTCGGATTACCGTATTATAACGCTATTATATTATTTTTCCCCTGTTAGTATATATGTTATTTTGAAGTATATGTTGGATACTGTTATTTTTGGTATTTTATTTTCTCTTGAGCCTCTCCGTACAAAGGAGACTCTGCCGAAATTTTCCGTAAATTTTGGACTTAGAATTTTTTTAAAATGTTTTCCAACTTTATAAATTTGAATATAAAAAGATTTAATTATTTATATATCTATATATTTTATTTAAATTATCCAATTCTGTAAACTTATTATTATGAATATAATGTTTTGAATAATATATATTGATTTATAAGTTCCTCTTTTCCCTTCTTTTCCTTTACGAGGACGAAAAGTTTTGAGTGAGGGAGAGCGTAACGACCCGTAAATTTTAATAAATAAATGAGTTAATTTAATTGGATCTTTGTAATTAAATCTAGAAAGAAATAAAAAAATATAATTTATAATGAAATGAATACTTAAAAAAAGTGTAGCAATGGTAATTTAAAAGTTAATTATTGAAATTGGAGTCAAATTCCAATTGTGCAGCAGTATAAATTATTGCACTTAGTTAAAATGGTAAATAAGTAAATAAAAGTAAGTATTGAATTTATTTAATGACATAATACATTGTTAACAGTAATTGAATGTAAATTAAGGAAATATATTAATGCAAGTTAATAACTTATGAACTTGAATGAACATTCCAATTAAATAAAATTAATTAAAGGTTATGACTTAGTTATAAATGGAATATAATAAAAACAAATGTAATTATTGTATTAATGGGTGAAATAATAGAATCGAGAGTAATTGTTGTAGAGAATAACCATACAAGTATTATAAAGAATATATTGGCGCTAAATGGTTATTATTAATTAAGGTAATTAGATATTACTTTAACGAAAATAAATGTAGTGATGGAAGTGTGAATGTAAATTTAATAGAAATGTAAATTATTTTAAGGTAGTAATTGGTGAATTGGGGAAAATAGTTCAAGGTATGTTAATTGATGAATAAATACGTAATGTATGTAAAGTAATAAACTAGTATAAGAATGGAATTAAGAAAAATTCATTAATTAGTTTTAAAACCTTAATTAATGTGTTAAATTGATAGAAGTACACATTTAGAAATATAATCGTTATTCAAATTAAGGTGTAAATAGGCTTATATTAATGAAATGAAATAGAATTAGCTTTATATATGGAATTATAATCTGGATTGATAATTACCGAACTTGTAAATGCAACTAAAGGCAATTAGGTGGCAACTAATATAGGTTGCTTGTTTATTTAATAGGTTAAATAAACTTTGGCAATCAGTTGTAATAAATCTAAATTTAACGTTTTGTTACTTTAATTAAAGTAATAATCGGAAATAATGTTAATTTTATGTATAAAATGACAATTGGTTGAATAAAAGGAATGCAAAATAAATTTTTGTTAACATATTGGAATTTAATGTTTGATAATAGGATGAGAACAGTGTATATAATCAATTTCAACACTTGTCTGTTAATCATAACGTATAAGTGTGATTTAATGTTAATGGTAACAATTATTATAAGTTAACCATTTATTTAGTCTAATAAATTAAAGCAAGTAATCAATTGCAATTAATCTAATTAAATGTTATGTTAGTGTAAATTAAGGGAATTTTGGAAATAAGTGTTAATTCTGTCTTATTATGATAATTTGTTGGATTAAAAGAATGGATAACAAGACTTATCAATTTATTGAATTTAATTTATAATAATTGGATTTATTGCTGATAGTTGAAATTTAATATCTAAATATTACGTTATTTGAAATTAAGATGGACTATGAGAATATATAATGTAATAGATTTTGAATCCAATATTAATTTCATATGTTGACAATAATGAATTAAATAACAGAATGGGAAGTAGATTAAATAGAATTTTTGGAAACTAAATTTGGTGAAATTTGTTAATCATAGAATTGAAGTAGAAAAGTGATTTAATTTAATATTAATTTATCTTATTAATGGAAAAATAGCCATTTTGGCGACTGACTCGGATTTCGACGAAACCAGTTTCATCGGATCCGTAACGGTAAATTATTATAGGATTTCAAGTTTCGTAGCGATCGGAGTTGTCGTTTGATCGTACGGGCTCGAAACGCCTTGAAATAAACGAAATTAATATCAATTGAAATCAATTTGAAATTAATTGATTTTGTCATAACTTCTTCATACAATGGAATTTGGACGTGAAACCTGTCCCATCGCGTTTAAAATACTTCAAAACATCTATTTTGATATATGGGTCGACCCAATTTCATTACGGAGTCGAAACGGGCTTTTTGGGCCACTTTAGCATTAGCGCGTAAATATATCTTAGCCATTCATTCAAATGTCAACCCTGCCTATATATATCCTGCTATAAACCATAGCAGCCTTTGTTCCTCATTTCTATACGTTATATTCACCTCCTCACTTCAATGGCAGACAAACCCTAATTCCGATTGCAATCCCAAATCAAATCCAAAGTGAAATTTCAAACTCTTCAAAAAAATTCAGAAAAAATATATATCGAAGCTCTCGACGAGCGTAATCTACTGGTGGTGTTCGTTTTTCGATTCAGATCATTGTTTGCCCAGAATTCTTGAATCAATCCACGGTTGTTCATCACGCCGCGATCAAACTGGTCTGATCGTCAAATTGAACTGTGGGTTTTGTAGAGGGGTCTGAGGGGGGTTGATTTGAGCTAGTGGTATTAATTGTTTAGTCTTGTTTATTTAAATTTAATTATTAATCGTATATCTTCTAATGCAATAACTTTCACATACGAACTCCAATTCACACGCGGTTTTCTCCGCTAGGTTCGTATTGGACTTCCGGACATTTTGATGTGGGTTTGGATGAATTCTGAGACTGTGCAAATTTTGGGCTTAAATTGGATTTGAATTCAATTTAAATTCAAAAGGTGAGTGTTTTAACCCACTCACAACTTCTAAAACCTCTTATGTTTGGTAAATTAATATATATTGTGATTATGCATTTATTTATGGTTGTTTTGTATATTTTTAATCATCATCTCACTTGACTGCATTTATTGAAATTAAATCGTTATTTAACTTATAATTGAATATAACTGCCAGTTAATTATCTGTTATATATTATCAGTTATATATTTATATTGATTGATTGTTTTGGATGATGATTGTGATGGATGTATGATTTATGATGGATGAATGGATGTTTTATTTATATCATCATAATCTGCAAGTTGTTATGCATTTATTTTGATTCGGCATTGCGGTTTGAAATGATATACAACTGCATTTTATTTTTAAATTGCGGATTGAAATGATAAATATCCGTATCACTTGACCATAGGATAGAAAATTATATATAGGCACCGCGGTATATATATAAAATTATTTTTGAAATGATTTTTTATGGTTTTGGAAAGAATACGGTTTAATAAATATTATAATTTAATGCTATACAAATATTATTTTATACATATATATAGTTAAATTCTTGAATTTAAGCTATGTATAAAATAGATTAATAAAAATGAGTTCAATAATAAAGTTTGATTTCTTTTATATAAAATGGTTAAGTATCAATTTAAATTCTATTGTATATAGAGTTTATAATGACTCAAATAAAATTAAGGCTGGAAGACAAATGTGAATTTGATTTGAATTAAAGTATTTAAGAATTATCCTCGAAAATTTAGATTTGAAATGTGAATAAATTGAGATTTAAAGGGTATGATTTTATAACTTGATTTTGTTTAGAGGATTTAAATGAATATAAAATTTGTTTAAATGAATATTATCAAGTTAATGTAATTGGAAGAATATTTAGTTATTTGAAGTCTAAAGGTTTTACTAAAATGATATTTGATTTATTAAGTAAACATTTAAAATCTAAATAATAGTAACTGAAATTGATATATATGAAATTATCAAAGAATATGTTTTGAAATGGTGGAATAATTAAAGCTTTGAAATATATGGAAATTATATTGGTTTATTTGGGAATTTAAATTCCATATTAGAATTGATTTGTGAATGTGAAGAATCTATTTTACTGTATAAAGTAATTTAATTTATTTCCATAATATAAAGTAATCCATAATATATCATTTTTCCAAAATCATAGCACTTTCAAAGTTGTAACACTTCGAAATCTAAACACTTAAAGTATACGTTCAAATCATAATACTTTGACACTCATAACCTTGAAACATAACTACACCACTTAAATGGCTTAAATATTAAATTACTTTATAAATAAAATAGCATCTTCAATTTCACAAATCAATTCCAAAAACAGATTTGAACCCCCAAATAAACCATTTCAATTTCCATATATTTCAAAGCTTTAAATATTCCACCATTTCAAAATTAATTCTTTGATAATTCCATATATATCAAATTCAATTACTATTATTTAGATTTGAAATGTTTACTCAATAAATCTAATATCATTTAATTAAAACTTTTAAACTTCAAATAACTGGGTATTCTTCAATTTATTTAACTTGATATATTCATTTAAATCAACTTGATGTTCATTTAAATCACTCTAAACCAAAATCAAGTTATAAAAATCATACCCTTTAAAGCCTCAATATTATTTAAATTTCAAATCAAATTTATTCGAATATAATTCTTAAATAATTTAATTCAAATCAATTTCATAGTTATCTTCCAACCTTAATTTTATTTAAGTCATTATAAACTCTATATACAATATAACTTAAATAGATACTTAACCATGTTATATGAAAACAATCAGACTTTATTATTTGGCTTATTTTGTATCTCCAATCGAATTTACACGTAGCTAAAAATCAATAATAAAATAACATTTATATAACATCTGAAATCAATGTTTATATAACCCATATATTTCTTTACAAAACCATAGAAATCATTTCAAAATATTTTTATATACAGACCGCGATGTCTGTATATAATTTTCTATCCTATGGTCAAGTGATACATATATTTATCATTTCAATCCATAATTTAAAATATAAATATGGTTATATATCATTTCAAATCGCAATCCCGAATGAAATAAAATCCATAACAACTTGCAGTTGATAACAGTATAAAATACAACATCCATTCATCCAATATCAATCATCAAACATTTATCACAATCATCATCCAATTCAATCAATAACATCAATATAGAACATATAATAAATAACAGGAATTTACTGGAAGTTTATATTCAATAATAAATTAAATAACTATTTAACTGGCAGTTTATATGCAATAATAAATTAAATAACAATACGATTCAAATAAATTCAATTTAAGTGGGATGATTGTGACGCCCCACCTCTATACCCACGCTAGCCAAGGAAACTACAGGGTAATGCTGTCAACTAACACGGAGAATAAGGCTGGTTAGAAGCGACCATCTATAGCCTTTCTCTGACTATCTATTGAATATATCGACAATAGTCATACCAAACAGATCGACATATCCAATGAATACTTAAAACAAAACCATAGGTGGTTGGAGGATCTATCAGAACAGAATATAACAACTCAAATGTAATATACATCACAGAACAGTAGATCATCATGTACATATATACAGATACATAACAGAGTATACAAACTAATACACGTCAAGTGGTATAGCAAACCACAATATACAGACGAGTCAAAAGAATACATATCAGAGTTAATACAAAATAGGACTACACAAAAGCTATAACAAAAGGGAACAAGCTGAATAGTCCATGCGGAAGCAAAATAGGCTAAGTCCAAAAGCACCTAACCTGAAACAACTCGGTCTGACCCAAATATGAAATACACAGGTCAGTCTAGCTAAACAAATCAGTTAGATAAACTGAACAACAATAACCTACAGGGTTACAAGGTATAACAAATATCTCTAAATGAGATAACACAATCATCTAACAAAAGATGAATCATATGATAACAAGCCTCATATCATCGGCAACATAGAGAAACAAAGGATACAAATATCCTAAATCAAGCCCAAAGGCAAATAACAAATACCCATAAGGTATACAAGTTCCATAAGGTAAACGCTACGCATCATGCGGCTCAAAAAGACCAACACCGAAGGGCGATACCAAGGGAATATACATAAGAATGAAACATCAGAAAATTTGCTCGAGCTCAGTACTGTACAAACAAGGATCCATGAGCCCAAAGACTCCAAACCCAATATCACCCATGCGGCTCATAACGACCAACATCGGAAGCGATACTAAAGGGCAACCCAATATCACCCATGCGGCTCATAACGACCAACATTGGAAGCGATACTAAACCCAAAGGCACAAACCCGAAGGCACATACCCGAAGGCAACAAACTGTAGTGGTGAAGGTCAGAGACCCAGTACTGGACACCACTAACTGGCGGAATGTGTCATAACTCTCAAAAAGGAATCCGAAAAGTGGTAACGCGAGTCCCACAACCACTCGTTCGCACTAAGCGGTTTACTACCCGTTTGTTAATTTCACACTCAAAGCAGTACAAAGTCACCTCATATCATCCGTAAACCAAACCCGCAGGTCAAAACGATCAATTGAATAGGTCGGGGATTAATCGGAAAGATAAACGCACAGATTCATGGTCCGTGTTTAGTCCAACCATTTAATCACCCTTCCACTTCGCTCGAAGTGCGAAATTGTGCGTGTGTTTAAATAGAATTTATAAATTGGAGAAACGAGCTTTTAATATGATTAGAAAGACTATTTTATAAAAACCCGCGGATGAACTCAAAAATAAGTTATCAAAGTCAAAGAGGCAATAACAACCACTAAGAACCAACATGAGTCAATAACATTCGAAAAACCAATCAAAATAAGAATAAATAGGCAAAACAGGAAAACAGGAGCAGGTCAGTCGACTGAAATCCCTGTTCAATCGACTGAAAATTGTCCAGAAAAATTTCGGGCTTCAGCTCAGTCGACTGAACAGAGGATCCAGTCGACTGAACCCCATTTCCTGCATTTTATTACCAATGAAGTGCAATCTCTCCCAACCCTCAATCGGACGAGCACGGATGCTAAGGATTTACGCCATGCGGCTACCCGGCCCTATAAGCACTTCGATTCATCACCAAAAACATGATCAAAACATCAAAGTTAGGATTTCAAAGAATTGAACCCAAACACTAAAATTTTGGATATTCACCAATTCAATCCAAACTAAAAGCAAGTGCATATAAAAAGTGCTAGGAATTAATACCCAACATCAATGAAATCAAGAGAAGTAGATGTGAGTTCAAAACTCACCTTTTATCAAAAAACAAAGAAGAAGAAGCTCAAACACAAGGAGGAGACTAACTACTCTTCACTACAACTCTACAAGCTTCAATCTAAGAATAAAACACATATTTCCCAAAGTTAGGTTTAGGAAATTTCTGAAATTGAAGAGGAAAAGAGTTGGAGAAGATGAAGAGGAGGCTTACCAATAACTTCTCTTTGATTTTGGAGCAAGAAATCAAGTTTGCAAGAAGAACTAGGGCTTGAAATTTCTAATTCCGATTCTCTTCCCCTATTTTCAGTTTTAAGCTTAAGTTTTAAGAAATGGAATAAGTGAATGAGAGGAGAGGGTTGAGTTAGGGTTAATTAGATAGTTAGTGGGCTGAACCCAACCCAAACCTAACTAGAAAAAGTTGCAAAATTCAACTTAGTCCAAACATATCAAAGCTTATACTCAAAAAGATCGCAAACGACGTTTTGAACTCAATGGAAGTGGTTTCGAGTTCTAAATCGGTCGTTTGCAAAAAGTAACATTTCGGACCTAAAAATCCGACTAACGACGCTATATTTAAATAAAACATTTAAATATATAATCGTTAAATATGCGGGTTGTTACAGATCTCCCCTCCTTACAAAATTGCGTCCCCGCAATTCCTAGAGACGATATTTGTAACAACTACATACATAAAACATTCAAAAGAAAAGGAAATAAGCTTGAGATGAAAAGATATACTCACCCTTGCCAAGCTAAGATAGAAAACCCGGATAAGATCGCTCAATAAACTCTCTAGTTTACCAAGCACAGTCATTGGGACTAACGGACCATTGAACTTTAACGAGCGGCACGTCCTTGTTCCGAAGGTGTCGCACCTCCGTGTCAAGTACGCGAATAGGTTGTTGTACAATAGATAAGTCTGGTGAGACCTTAAGCTCTTGCAAATCAGGAGAAGTAATAATAGAATCTGACTCCCGAAGACACTTCCGAAGCTGCGAGACGTGAAACACGTCATGAATGCCAGATAGATGAGCAGGAAGTGAAACTCTATAAGCCACAGGGCCAATACGTTCAGTAATAGAAAATGGTCCTATAAAGCGAGGAGCCAATTTTCCAGTTGTACTGAAACGCATAACCCCTTTCAAAGGAGAAACACGAATAAAAACAAGATCACCAATCGAGAATTCGAGAGGCTTCCTACGGTTATCCGCGTAGGATTTCAGGCGACTCCGTGCCTCTTTCATTCTCAACCGGATAAGATCAATCTTCTCGGAAGGATCACGAACAAAATCTGGACCAAGAATAAGCTTCTCCCCAGATTCCAACCAACAAGAAGGTGATCGACATGGCCTTCCGTATAAAGCTTCGAAAGGAGCCATACCGATACTAGACTGAAAACTATTGTTGTAGGAGAACTCTACAAGAGGTAGGTGATCCTCCCAACTACCACCAAAATCAAAAATACAAATACGGAGAAGATCTTCCAAGATACGATTCACCCGTTCAGTCTGTCCGTCAGACTGCGGATGATAAGCTGTGCTAAAATTAAGCTTTGTTCCCAAAGCTTGCTGAAGACTCTTCCACAAATGACTCGTGAATAAAGGATCACGGTCACTCACAATAGAACTAGGAACACTGTGAAGTCTCACGATTTCCTTGACATACAACTTAGCCAAATGAGAAGCAGTCCTATTAGACTTAATAGGAAAAAAATGAGTAGACTTAGTGAGGCGATCAACAATAACCCAAATGCTAGAATGGCCCAATCTCGAACGAGGTAGGCCATCAATGAAATCCACAGAAATCTGATCCCATTTCCACAATGGAATCTCTAGAGGCTGAAGAAGACCCGAAGGACGCTGATGTTCGGCCTTAATACGCCGACAAGTTATGCAATTACTCACATAACTCGCCACATCGCATTTCATGCCTTCCCAATAATAAAGACGATGCATATCGGCATACATCTTACTACTACCAGGATGAATGGTATACTTAGAACAGTGACAATCATTAAGAATGTCATGCCTAAGCGCAAAATCAGAAGACGGTTCTTCTTGCGAAGACACCATAAGAATCAATGCTGAAATCCCGCAACGCCTCATCACAGGATCCAGACTCACAAAGCTGAATAAGATGCAACAAATCAGGATCACGCCGCTGAGCATCGGCAATACGATCTAACAAAATGGGTCGAGCTCCCAAACTAAGTAATAGAATAGGAGAATCAGAAGATGAACCTTGATCACGAATTTCACAGAAAGATAGAGTCTCAAGAATATCCCATTCGGCAAGCATCATAGAAATAACCGCCGAATGTTTGCGACTAAGTGCATCAGCAACACGATTACCCTTACCAGGGGTATACTGTATATCAAAGTCATAGGAGGCAAGAAACTCGAGCCAACGCTGTTGTCTCATATTGAGTTCCTTCTGGGCGAACAAATACTTCAAGGACTTATGATCGGCATAGAGAATGAAGCGCTCGCCCAATAAATAATGTCGCCAAATCTTCAAGGCAAAGACAATGGCGGCTAACTCAAGATCATGAGTGGCATAGCGAACTTCATTCGGACGCAGTTGCCTAGAAGAATAAGCAACTACCCGATCCTTCTACATAAGAACGGCACCAAGACCACTACCACACGCATCGGTGTAAACAACAAGATCATGATTCCCCTCGGGAACCACAAGAATAGGAGCATTAGTGAGAAGTTCCTTTAATGACAGAAAGGAAGCTTCACACTTGTCGGACCAAATAAAACGAATGCCTTTCCGAGTAAGGCTGCTGAGAGGAAGCACAACTCGGGAAAAATCCTTAATGAACCGATGGTAATAACCCGCCAATCCAAGGAAACGATGAATCTCATGTACATTCTCAGGCCTCTTCCAATTCTGGATGGCTTCGATATTTGAGGGATCGACAGAAATGCCATCGGAAGATACAACATGGTCTAAGAACTTAACCCAATTCTCACAAAAATGGCACTTGGAGAATTTGGCTCTAAGCTGATGATGACGGAGGGTATTCAAGACAATTCTCAAGTGATTAGCATGCTCAGCTTCAGACTTAGAATAAATAAGGATATCATCAATGAACACAAGGACGAACTTATCGATATATTCCCAGAATATTCGATTCATGAGATCAACAAAGAAAGCAGGAGCGTTCGTCAAACCGAACAGCATAACAAGCCACTCAAAAGAACCATAACGAGTGCGGAAAGCGGTAAGCAGTATGCTATCCTCCGCGACTCGTAACTGATGAAAACCTGTGGCGAGGTCGAGCTGAGAAAAGACCTTAGCACCACTCAATAGATCGAACATATCATCGATCCTAGGCAATGGATACCTATTCCTGATGGTTAACTCGTTAAGTTTGCGATAGTCAATGCAAAGCCTAAGAGTTCCATCGGACTTCTTCACGAAGACGACCGCGGATCCCCACGGAGAAAAACTAGACTGAATCAACTGCTTGGACTCAAGCTCTAAAAGTTGCTTCTTGAGTTCCTCATTTTCCTTTGTAGACATCCTCGTGGGAGGACGACTAACTGGCTGCGCGCCTGAAATGAGATCAATGTGGAACTCAATTGCCCGTTTGGGTGGCAAACCCGAAACAGGTTCGAAAACATCAGAAAAGTCACAAGCAATAGGAATACGAGATATATCATCATCATCTCGCGAGTCAAGAGAATATAAACCATTTCCGAGTTATCCACATTCCGAAGATCAAGAGATAGCTGAGTAGGCGAATCCGGATGTCGAAGATACAAAATTCTCTCTGAACAAATAATCCTGGCATCATATCTCACTAGCCAGTCCATTCCCAAAATGATATCAAATCCCAGAAAAGAAATAACGTGCAGATTCGCACGAAAAGAAAAGCCACACAAAACAATCTCAACATCATCACAAAGCATACTAAGGGTCGCGGATCCTCCAATAGGATTCGCAATCCTTAAAGAAGTAACCATACAAGAAATATCCAAAGATAAATCATCAACGAGCTTTTTCGATATGAAAGAATGTGATGCACCCGTATCGAAAAGAACTCGAATACTATGATCATGAAATAAAATAGAACCTTCCAAAATAGATGGAGATATACCTTTGGGCTGAGAAGGACCTTCAGAAGCCTTAGCGGTATAAAGCTTGCTAGACTGGGCACCAGCCGGAACAGTAGGGCAAGCTGAAACATGATGACCTTCCTTCTTGCAATAACGACAGAAGAGAGGCTTAGGACAAGCTCGAATAATATGATCCGGAGAACCACAATTGAAACACTTTCGAACGAAAGGTGTTCCGGAAGACTGAGGCTGAGAGCTAGGACCACTAGTCTTCTTCTTCTTAGAAGGAAAAGGCTTCTTCTGAATTGGAAACGGCCTCTTCTTGGGTTTCTTGGAAACCTCAACATCAACATCACTATCACACTCCTTCTCGACGGTCTCAAGGTGAAGTGCTGAATCAACCAACTCCTCAAAAGAAATTTTAAGTTGGAGCAACAAGGACTTCTTAAGATATTTCTTAAGACAAGAAACAAACTTCAAATTCTTTTTATAAGAAGTGCCGATGAATTCAAGACCATACTCAGATAAAGCCTCGAATGATGCAACATACTCAGAAACAGAAGATTTCCCTTGCTTCAACTCAAGGAAGCGACGGGTCAATAAAACTTTTTCAGATTCAGGAACGAACTTGAGCTCAAATCGCTCCCGAAACTGAGTCCAAGAAAGAGTAGACTCATCAATCTCGGCTACAAGAAGCTCATACCAATCAAGAGCACGCTCTTGTAATATGCTAGAAGTTACAAGAACTCTATCATGGTCAGAAAGATCCATGCGAGAGAAGATACGCTCGCACGTGCGAAGCCAAGCTTGGACTTCAAGAACAGACTCGGAGCCCTTAAACAGCTTCCCTCCAAGATGAGAAAAATCACTGCACTGACGTGCAAAGGCAGACTTGCGAGGTGGAGATACTCGAGGAGGAACTGGAGGCTGAGTGCTCCTAAACAATTTCAAAAACTGATCAGCAGACATATAAACGCCATCCGGATGTGAGCCACTAGATTGCCCAGCATCCGAACGTCGTCCTCTGCCTCTTCCAGCCATACGCTGAAAGTTAAGATAAGAACAAGATTATTCACAAGGTAGATGTCATTAATTCAAATGCGGAATACCACGGAACAAAATGCATTCCTAGACGTATTCCCCCATTCTATCTACCACAAAAGGAAAAGAAGGAATAGAGAGACACGATGATTCAAAGATTTGTATCACTTATACACTTTGATGTACCGTAATATGTGCATATATTCTATGTTTATCATATTTTGTTCTGAACCTGGCTCCGATACCACGCTGTGACGCCCCACCTCTATACCCACGCTAGCCAAGGACACTACAGGTAATGCCGTCAACTAACACGGAGAATAAGGCTGGTTACGAGCGACCATCTATAGCCTTGCTCTAACTATCTATTGAATATATCGACAATAGTCATACCAAACAGATCGACATATCCAATGAATACTTAAAACAAAACCATAGGTGGTTGGAGGATCTATCAGAACAGAATATAGCAACTCAAATGTAATATACATCACAGAACAGTAGATCATCATGTACATATATACAGATACATAACAGAGTATACAAACTAATACACGTCAAGTGGTATAGCAAACCATAATATACAGACGAGTCAAAAGAATACATATCAGAGTTACTACAAAATAGGACTACACAAAAGCTATAACAAAAAGGAACAAGTTGAATAGTCCATGCGGAAGCAAAATAGGCTAAGTCCAAAAGTACCTAACCTGAAACAACTCGGTTTGACCCGAGTATGAAATACATAGGTCAGTCTAGCTAAACAAATCAGTTAGATAAACTGAACAACAATAACCTGCAGGGTTACAAGGTATAATAAATATCTCTAAAAGAGATAACACAATCATCTAACAAAAGATGAATCATATGATAACAAGCCTCATATCATCGGCAACATAGAGAAACAAAGGATACAAATATCCCAAATCAAGCCAAAAGGCAAATAACAAATACCCATAAGGTATACAAGTTCCACAAGGTAAACGCTACGCATCATGCGGCTCAAAAAGACCAACACCGAAGGGCGATACCAAGGGAATATACATATGAATGAAACATCAGAAAATTTGCTCGAGCTCAGTACTGTACAAACAAGGATCCATGAGCCCGAAGACTCCAAACCCAATATCACCCATGCGACTCATAACGGCCAACATCGGAAGCGATACTAAAGGGCAACCCAATATCACCCATGCGGCTCATAACGACCAACATCGGAAGCGATACTAAAGGGCAACAAACCCGAAGGCACATACCCGAAGGCGACAAACCGTAGTGGTGGAGGTCAGAGACCCAGTACTGGACACCACTAACTGGCGGAATGTGTCATAACTCTCAAAAAGGAATCCGAAAAGTGGTAACGCGAGTCCCATAACCACTCGTTCGCACTAAACGGTTTACTATCCGTTAGTTAATTTCACACTCAAAGCAGTACAAAGTCACCTCATATCATCGGTAAACCAAACCCGAAGGTCAAAACAATCAATTGAATAGGTCGGGGATTAATCGGAAAGATAAACGCATAGATTCATGGTCCATGCTTTGCCCAACCATTTAATCACCCTTCCACTTCGCTCGAAGTGCGAAATTGTGCGTGTGTTTAAATAGAATTTATAAATTGGAGAAACGAGCTTTTAATACGATTAGAAAGATTATTTTATAAAAACCCGTGGATGAAGTCAAAAATAAGTTATCAAAGTCAAAGAGGCAATAACAACCACTAAGAACCAACATGAATCGATAACATTCGGAAAACCAATCAAAATAAGCATAAATAGGCAAAACAGGAAAACAGGAGCAGGTCAGTCGACTGAAATCCCTGTTCAGGCGACTGATAATTGTCCAAAAAAATTTCGGGCTTCAGCTCTGTCGATTAAACAGAGGATCCAGTCGACTGAACCCTATTTTCTGCATTTCCTACTTATTACCAATGAAGTGCAAACTCTCCTAACCCTCAATCGAACGAGCACGGACGCTAGGGATTTACGCCACGTGGCTACCCGGCCCTATAAGCACTTCGATTCATCACCAAAAACATGATCAAAACATCAAAGTTAGGATTTCAAAGAATTGAACCCAAACACTAAAAATTTGGATATTCACCAATTCAATCCAAACAAAAAGCAAGTGCATATGAACAAGTGCTAGGAATTCATACCCAACATCAATGAAATCAAGAGAAGTAGATGTGAGTTCAAAACTCACCTTTTATCACAAAACAAAGAAGAAGAAGCTCAAACACAAGGAGGAGACTAACTACTCTTCACTACAACTCTACAAGCTTCAATCTAAGAATAAAACACATATTTCCCAAAGTTAGGTTTAGGAAATTTCTGAAATTGAAGAGGAAAAGAGTTGGAGAAGATAAAGAGGAGGCTTACCAATAACTTCTCTTTGATTTTGGAGCAAGAAATCAAGTTTGCAAGAAGAACTAGGGCTTGGAATTTCTAATTCCCATTCTCTTCCCCCATTTTCAGTTTTAAGCTTAAGTTTTAAGAAATGGAATAAGTGAATGAGAGGAGAGGGTTGAGTTAGGGTTAATTAGATAGTTAGTGGGTTGAACCCAACCCAAACCTAACTAGAAAAAGTTGCAAAATTCAACTTACTCGAAACATATCAAAGCTTATACTCAAAAAGATCGCAAACGACGTTTTAAACTCAATGGAAGTGGTTTCGAGATCTAAATCGGCCATTTGCAAAAAGTAACATTTCGGACCCAAAAATCCGACTAACGACGCTATATTTAAATAAAACATTTAAATATATAATCGTTAAATATGCAGGTTGTTACAATGATGATTAAAAATATGCCAAAAAGTCATAAATAAATTTCTATTCACATCATAAATCAATTTAACAAACATAAGAAATTTTAGAAGTTGTGAGTGGGTTAAAACACTCGCCTTTTGAATTTAAATCCAATTTAAACCCAAAATTCAAACTGTCTTAGAATTCATCCAAACTGTCATAGAATTCATCCAAACCAGCGTCAAAATGTCCAAAATTTTGCTAGGATCGCAGCGGAGAAAACCATGCGTGGAGCGAACCTCGTATGCGAATGTTATGCTAGTTAGAAATTTTGAATTCAAATTAAAACAAGATAAAATAAAATAAAAGAGATACCCCAGGATGCAACCACATGTGCCATCAACATCATGCATCTCTCGATCGAAAATGCGAACCCTACCCTGAACATCGTGCGTGACCTGATGAAGTCGCCGCCACCTCGTCTCGTAAGCGCGCTCGAACGCCGCCGTCAGGAGCACGACCCCCATCACTTACGAAGCCCCACGACCTAACCCAGGCCGCCTCGGCCTCGAATGCACCCGAAACCCCCTGCCGCCACCATTTAATTCGAAAACTAATTGAATTTTTGTAGTAAATCCGACTGTCAAACCCTCGAACAACCTACTCCGATGGATGGCGCTCGGTCTCCTCTTCACGACCCTACCCTCGATTGAACAATCAGATGAAGTTCATCAACGCGTGATGAACGACCGTGAAAAATCCTTTGAATTCCAAGCACCCAAAAACACAAATCAAAAAACAAATCATATATTTGACTTTCGCTTCTCGAGAGCTTCAAATACATATATAATTTGATATAGTTTGGAGAAGTTTAATTTTTGATTTGATTTTGAATTGTAATTGAATTTGGACTTAAGAATTTGTCTACCATTGAGAAAGAGGAGCAACAGAAAGAATTGTACGTACAGAAATGAGGAATAGAAAGGCTGCTAGGGTTTATAACTAGATATTTATGGATAGGTTAGAGAATAGAAATAACGGATCAGATTTGGTTTGGGTCGGAACAATAATTGACCCGAAAAGCCTGTTTTGTCACCGAAACGAAAATGGGTTAATCCATATACCAAAATAGATATCTTTAAATATTTTAAAATCAATGGAACAGCTTTCAAGTTCAAATTCCATCGTATGAAGAAGTTATGCTATAATCAAGTTATTTGAAATTGATTCCAATTGATTTCAAATAACTGATTACTAGGCGTTTCGAGCCCATACGATCAAACGACAAGCTCGATCGTTACGAAACTTGAAACTCTACAATAATTCACCATTACGGATCTGATAAAACCGGTTTGGTCGAAATCGGAGTCAGTGGCCAAAATGGCTATTTTTAAGTTAACTAAATAATTTAATATAAAATTAATTAATCACTTCTTCAATCCAAATTTAATTATTTACCATTTCTATCATTTCTGATTAAAATTAAACTTTTAATTCATTAACCAACATTTCCATATCAATCCAATAAGGATTTATTGCAAAATTTATAATATTTACCTTCAATTTATGTAAATTCAAATACAATTAAATTAATACCATTCGTATTCAATCAATCATCATCTTATGTATAGATTTAACATCAGTATATATCCAATTACCCTAATATTTTTACAGTCATCAACTAAATTCATATTAACGTAGTTTTTAATTACGTTTATTTCATCAATTAATAAAACATTGAATTTATTTCCCAAATTACTAATTACAATCAATTATAACCTTCCATTTGGTTTCAATTAATTGGCATTGCATTAATTTAATCATTTATTAACTTGCATTAATATTATCACCTTAATTTACATTCAATTAATGTTAACAATGTGTTATTTCATTAATTAATTAAATACTTACTGCTATTTTCTCATATTCAATTTATAATCAGGTATAATACTTTCACTACTTCATTTATTAGAATTTTATTCAGATTGTTAATAATTAGTTTTAATTACTATTGCTATATTTCATTTCAATATTAAATTATAAGGTTTTAATTCCTTTCCAAATTAAATTGCAAAATCTTGTTAAAATAACAAATTTTATTATTGAAAATTTACGGATCGTTACAAAAATGAATATATATCATTGATATAAAACAAACGATACAACAATGATACAATGAATATCACATTATCAGAGACAATATACACAGCGGAAAAGATAACACCAACAACAAAGGCTTCAAAGAGATCCAACCCCCATACTGCAACTCCATCTCTAATGCTCCAAAACCAAATAGCTCATCCCAAAAGCTTCGAACCACCATCAAGTAGAAATGAAGCAGACTAGGTAACATGAATGCGATTGCCAAAATCCAAAGACTCCAAAGAATTCCAAACAGAAAGCTGAAGGCTACCGAATCTACATCTATTATCTGACTATCTGAAAATCTAACTCTAGGTTGCCCATGTGGAAAATTATGGGCACCCAGAGTTTAGATAGGGAATAATAAACTCCAGGTCAGTCATGGGACTGGTATGAGCAAACGAAAACAGTTTTTCAAAAGCAAAACAAAATAATTTAAAAGAAATCTGCAATGCTTTTTGGAAAATGAAACTACCATAAGGCCTCCCGCCACACACACAATGCAAATGCAGAATTAGAGGAGATTTCTCCTTATGATAGTCAAACATATTTGATACGCAAAATTCTTTTGATATTATTATTAGTGCATAGTGTAGAAAACCTTTTGAAGGTATAATATTAATCTTAGCGAGCATACCACATTTCTTCGTATGCCTACTATTGCTACCATGTTCAATAGCAGGTTACCGTCACATCCATGGTAGGTTATACAACAAAACCGTACAGGGCGCGTATTGTTTCTTTGGATTTCCAGCAAATGATCAGGCTAAGGAACTTCCTTACCGAATGGAACGCCTCCGGAAGGACGCCCTCAAGAACCAAACCGGATCTCTGCCAACACAAGGCTGGGTTACCTCTGTAACTAGGTAATACCTACAAGTAAGCCATCCCCGGTCATTACCTACCTTTATCCCGGGATTCACCAATAAATAGCAACAACCATAAAGTTAAATATCTGGGCTCCATACCATGATACCACCTTTTATCCAGAAGGAAATGGACATACCCTAGGGGCACGACCCCTAAAAACCTTGCCGCAACATTCCTGTTTCGACCGTTTCAGAATTGTGAGGCTCGACGAAGTCCCGTCCACAAAGCTACGCTTTTCACAAAACCCATGCTTCGATAAACACATGATCAGCAGCACTTCGTATGCCATATTACCAAATTGGGAATGTATCACTAGTAACAATCAACTACATAACCTCTGAGCTCGTACATCTCAGAGAAGGGTGTTAAGCTAAGAGAATAAATACTCCGCCACCAAACAGAAATGTAACCAGCTTTACACCTCAAAGTGTAACGTCAGACACTCATCCATACAAGTCTGTTCCGGGTTCGAATCAAACCGAAGGCAGTACAAAAGAAGCCCTTGCAATCCGGATAATCCATAATCACGTCCGGACTATCCATCACAAAGGGTGATCAAATCTCTATACTTAGGACCAATCGGGGCAGAGACATTCGACAGGTAATCCTTTCGCTTTCGAAAATATTCGGCCTTCACCGTCGGTCTTCAAATGCTATCCATAACATCGTATCATTATTCAGAATGGGTTTTATGACAGAAAGTCTTCTCCCGGCTAAACCGAATAATTAGCTCTTAATTTAAAAAGCATATGGATATTGGGATCTTAGTTAAGTCACAACTTATTACCCAAAACTTTTCTTTAAAATGGTTTAAACAAATTACCATTTTAATCTTTAAACAAAAGATTCGTTTTTAAAAATCCACTTCCATTTGAAACAAAGTTCCAACAATCTTTCACCAAGATTCATTCATAGTTTTCAAAAACTATTTCCATTTCAAATCTTTTACGCCAAAGATACACCTCTAAGATCTTCTTCAATTTGAAAATAAAATTCACCAATCTTTTCACAAAGATTCATTCATAGCTTTCAAAACAATTTTTATTTCAAACTTGAAATTCTTTCAACACAAATTGGAAATCCTTTCTTTATATGAAATCTATTATTATTTGAAAATAAGGGTTTTCATTTTGGAAAAATCCGATTACATTTGCATCAGTTAAAGCCCTTAAAGTGTAAACTTGGCTTAAATTCAAATCCCCAAAATAATACTTTTAAAATGGTTTAAAATCCATATAAATACATTGTATAACTTGTGTGACGCCCCACCTCTATACTCACGCTAGCCAAGAACACTACGGAGTAATGCTGTCAACTAGCACGGAGAATAAGGCTATTGAGGAGCGACCATCCGTGTAATTGCTTTGTGCGAGCACCGATATGCCAGATAAAATATAACAAGGGGAAATCCGACATACCGACGTAAACTCAAAGCTACTACATAGTGGCTATACATAATCTTCGAAAACAAATATAGAAATAAACATAACACAAATCAGTCATAGATAATTCATATCACAAAGGCGGAAATAGATATGAATATATATATAACACATAAAAGTGTTCATCAGAGTAGTAGTCAAGCAAGACCCACACTGTCACAAAAGAATAGTTACAAGAACTACAAAAAAGAATAAGTATACATCATAGAGTCTATATCTCAAATGTGTACACCAAAATAAACTACTAATCTAAGTAGTTAGCCAAAAGTCAGAGAAATCAATCCCAAGTGAGAAGTCAAGCCGAAGCACCTGTAACATCTCGGTCTGACCCGAGTATTATTTAATAAGAAAATAATAAACGGATCAGTCTAGCTATAAATATCAGATGAGACGATATAGAATAAGAGGTATGACTAAACGCATAATAATCACAATGCCAAGCTATGATATATAAGTAATTGAAGATCAACAAGAGATTAATCAGTATCACAAAAATATACTCAAGGATCAAAAGAAATGTCATACTCTTTATTTCGTTCACCAAACCATAAATATTGACGATTATATCAATATCAACCACAAAAGTCAGTGACGCACAAATTCACCAATGCACAAATATTGATAAAACTTATCAATGAAAATCACGAAAAGTGGTGAGGCACAAATTCTAGAAATCATCTCAAGAAATCCAGAAATCACAAAAAGGGGGAAGGCCTATCACAAACGGGAGCATAAAGCTCACCAACACGTGTATCAAAAACGGAACGCTAATTCCATGGTTGCTAACCATCACAAATTGAGCCGAAGCTCCATAAACGGCCCGAAGACCATGGGTTGCTACCCCAACAATTTGAGTTGAAACTCCATAAAACGGGGTTTAGTCTCCCTCGCAGACAAAGAGACATCGCACATCGCTAGTCTAAATCACAAAAATGATCGTCATGATCATCAAGAAGTGTCAATTACACTAAGCTAGTAAATATATAAATTTAGCTTCATGTCCCATAACCACTAGCTTAACTTAAATATTTACGAACAAATTGTAGATCTCCACTAGAAAATTGTCACAAGAGATTCAATCGAACAAGTCCAAGAATTAACCGACGAAGTAAACGCAAGCGTTTCATACCACTCGTTTTACTAGGTCGTTTAATTAGATTTCTGATACGAGTGAGGTAAAGGCTTGTATATACTAATAGATTAGAAAACGGTTTAAGAAACGAGCTTTGTAATAAAATAGTGTTGAAATCGTTTTGATGAAAGAATTTTGATATGTACTACTAGTATAGAAAACCTTTATATTTTTAAAGTGATAAATCACAAAGAAGATTGTAGGAACAATCAATCACTAAAATTCACATACGAAGACGTGAATAAAATCCAAAGAAATCGATACCGAATCCATTAAAATGGATATTCCCAAAATCACGAAGAAAATGTTATCAAAGTCGATAATAAGTGATAATAACAAAAGGGAATCAACACGAATCGATTAAAGTTGGAAATTCAAGCTAAATAGGCAAATAGGAAAAAATTGGCATATTCAGACGTCTGAAAGGTATGATTCAGACGTCTGAATCTGGAAAATAAATACTTTCCAGGACAGAATTCAGACGTCTGAATCAATAAATTCAGACGTCTGGAAATGCTAAATTTTAGCCTATTTCCTTTCTGGTTCAATTCGAACCAATTCAGACGTCTGAAATATAGATTCAGACGTCTGAATACCGGGGAATAAAAATTCCCAGTATAATATTCAGACGTCTGAATTGTACGTTTCAGACGTCTGAATCAAGGGTTCAGGGCATTCCCCGAACCTAGGCCAAAAATGGCCAAACGAATACCGGAAGCGATCGACCGAGCGACAACGACTAAGGTTTACGCCAAGCGACAACCCAGCCTTAACGGCTCTTCGATACGTCTCAAATATCAATGTCCAAATATCCATAAAAGGATTTTCATAGATTTTGATTTCAAAACACCAAAAATTGGAATATACACCAAACCAATCCAAAACAAAATCAATTGCACAAGAATAAGTGTTAGGAATTCATACCTAACTATCGAAGATAATTATAGTCAAAGATGTGAGATAAAAATCTCACCTTTGAACCCAAACGATTGAAGAAGAAGCTTGAAAGCAAAGGAGAATCAACCACTCTTCAAATCCAACTCAAGAAGCTTGATTCTAGGCTTTAAAAGAAGAACATTCCCAATGTTAGGTTTAGGAATTTCTGAAATTGATAAGAGAATGAGTTGGAGAAGAAGAAGAGAAGGCTTACCAATGGGTTCTTCTATTAGTTTGGATCTAGAGTTTGATTTGCAAAAGAAAACTAGGGCTTGGAGTTTTAATTTCCTCTTCCACTCTCCATTGCTATAAAAGCTCGAGTATTAGGAAATGAGGAATGAAGTAATGAAGAGGAGAAGGGGTTGGGACTGAATACATAAGTGGGGTTATTGGGCTCAGCCCAAACCAAAGCCCTAACTAAAAAGTGGTTAAATTCCTCTAACTCCAAACATATCAAAGCTTATACTCAAAAAGATCGCAAACGGCGTTTTGAACTCAATGGAAGTGGTCCCAAGTCCTAATTCGACCGTATGCAAAAGTAGCTTTTCGGACTAAATTCCGAGTATCGATAAAATATTTATATAAAAAATTTAAATATAAAATCGACAAATATTCGGGTTGTTACAGACTCCCCTCCTTAAAGAAATTGCGTCCTCGCAATATTTAAGAAGAAAATATAAAGTAACAACCATAAAAGCATATTCAACACAAAAGAAATTTGAAATAAAAGGTTCACCTTAAAGAGCACGGGAAAGTAAGTCCGGATGTGATCGCTCGATGAACTCTCTAGATTCCCAAGAACAATCCTTTGGATTTGAAGACCATTGAACTTTCACAAGCGGAACATCTTTATTTCGAAGTCGTTTGACTTCTGAAGCAATAATACGAACAGGATGCTGCTCATAAGTTAAATTAGGCGAAACTTCAATCTCTTCCACAACATCGGGCTCAAGAATAGAATCAGAATCTCGAAGACATTTCCGTAATTGAGAAACGTGAAACACGTCATGCATGGCAGAAAACTGAGCCGGCAATGATAGGCGATAAGTCATGGAACCAATAAGTTCAGTGATAGGAAATGGCCCAATGTATCGAGGCGCTAACTTTCCCGATCGACTAAAAGGTACAGCACCCTTCATAGGTGAAACACGAATGAACACAAGATTTCCCACAGAAAATTCTAACTTCCTTCTCCGGTTATCGACATAGGATTTTTGTCTACTCTGGGCTTCTTTCATCCTATGTCGAATAAGTTTAATCTTTTCTGTGGAATCACGAATAAAATCTGGACCTAAAACCAGCTTCTCACCAGCCTCAAGCCAACAAGAAGGAGATCAGCATGGCCTTCCATAGAGTGCCTCGAAAGGTGCCATACCAATACTAGATTGAAAGCTATTATTATAGGAAAACTCAACAAGAGAAATATGATCTTCCCAACTTCCGCCAAAATCAAGAACACATGCACGAAGAAGATCTTCAAGAGTTTGATTCACACGCTCGGTTTGTCCATCGGACTGGAGGTGATAAGCGGTGCTAAAATTAAGCTTCGTTCCTAAAGCTTTTTGAAGACTCTTCCAAAATCCACTAGTAAACAATGGATCTCGATTGCTAACAATAGAAGTAGAAACTCCATGCAATTTAACAATTTCTTTAATAAAGAGTTTGGCCAAAAGAGGTACGGTCCGATTGGACCGAACGGGAATAAAATGGGCGGATTTAGTAAGTCTATCAACTATCACCCATAAGTTATCATGGCCAGAACGAGAACGGGGAAGGCCGTCAATAAAATCCATGGAAATTTGATCCCACTTCCAAATTGGAATTTCTAAAGGTTTCAATAACCCACCGGGCCTTTGATGTTCGGCCTTAACGAGTTGGCAAGTCATGCAACGCTTAACGAAGTTAGCGATGTCAAGTTTCATTCCCTCCCAATAATAAAGTCGCTTCATATCCACGTACATTTTACTACCACCATGACGAATGGTAAATTTAGAACGATGGGAATCTTCTAAAATATCTTTTCGAAGATCACTAATATTTGATACGATAAGTCTACCAAATCTCTGAATGCCGCCACTAGAATCGATATCAAGGTCTTTGAAACCTTCAATATCACCTCTATTCTTAATATTTTGGCCAAGAAGAGCCAAGTTGGGATCTTGCCTTTGAGCTTCAAGAATGCGGTCTAAAAGAGAAGGATGAGCCTCAAGGCTACATAAAACAAGTGATGAGCATAAATCGGATACGCGCTCTTGAATCTCACAAGTGGATAAAATCTCGAGATCGTTCCATTCGGATATCATCATAGAAACAGCCGCTTGTTGCTTTCGACTAAGTGCATCCGCAACGCGATTTCCCTTTCCAGGAGCATAAAGGATATCAAGATCATATGGTGCAAGAAATTCGAGCCAACGCTGTTGACGCAAATTAAGTTCCTTTTGAGAGAATAAAAATACTTCAAGGACTTATGATCAGTATAAAGAACAAATTTCTCTCCTAAAAGATAATGACGCCAAATACGAAGGGTGAAAACAATAGTCGCGAGCTCTAAATCATGAGTGGCATATCTAGTCTCAGCAGGCTTTAATTGCCTAGAAGCATAAGCAATAACACGTTCTTTTTGCATAAGAACGGCACCCAAACCAATGCGACTAGCATCGGTATAAACAACGAAATCTTGATTCCCCTCGGGAATGACAAGAATAGGAGCATTAGAAAGAAGTTCCTTTAGTTTTTGAAAAGAAGTTTCACATTTGTCCGACCAAATGTATTTAACACCTTTCTTTGTTAAGCTAGTGAGAGGCACGACAATCTTAGAAAAGTCTTAGATAAAACGGCGGTAATAACCCGCCAATCCAAGAAAATTGTGAATCTCCGTCACACTCTCCGGTCTCTTCCAATCTTGAATCGCTTCAATCTTTGATGGATCCATGGAAATTTCGGATTTGGAAATAATATGACCGAGAAACTTCACACGAGATTGCCAAAAGTGGCATTTAGAAAATTTCGCCTTTAATTGATTACTCCTAACAGTTTCCAATACAATCCGAAGATGCTTTTCATGTTCCTCCTCCGTTTTTGAATACACAATAATATCATCAATAAAGATGAGAACAAATCGATCGAGAAAATCTTTGAAAACTCGATTCATAAGGTCAACAAAATAAGGCGGAGCATTTGTTAAACCAAATGGCATAACAAGCCCTTCATAAGATCCATATCGAGTATGGAACGATGTCAAAGGAATGCTATCCTCTGCAATACGAAGCTGATGAAAACCGGTTGCCAAGTCCAATTGTGAAAAGACTTTAGCACCACTAGGTTGATCGAATAGGTCATCAATCCGAGGTAAAGGATATTTATTTTTGATAGTAAGATCATTAAGCTTGCGGTAGTCAACGCAAAGCCTAAGTGTACCATCGGATTTCTTCACAAAAATAGTTGAAGCACCCCAAGGCGAGGAACTAGAGCGAATAAATTGCTTTGTCTCCAATTCGGATAATTGTTTACGCATCTCCTCATTTTCTTTATTGGACATACGATAAGGAGGACGAGTGATAGGTTAAGCTCCAGGAATGAGATTAATTCTGAACTCAATTGCTCGCTTATGTGGTAATCCTAAAACGGGCTCAAATATGTCGGAAAATTCACGAACAACGTGAATAAGAGAAATAATATCTTCCTCATTATCATTATCGTCATCATGAGGATTTAAAGAGTATAACGATGCAACCAAACTGGAATCCGAATCTTTAAGATTAATAGAAACCTGCTTAACAGATTGAGGATGTCGAAGATGAATAGTCCGCTCAGGACATAGGATTTGGGCTTCATAACGGTTAAGCCAATCCATTCCCAAAATCATTCCAAAGCTAAGTAGCGCATGACATGCAAATCGGCTCGGAAAGAAAAATCACACAAAATAATCTCGACATCATTACACAATAAACTGATTGTTGCGGATCCACCAACCGGATTCGTAATTCTCAGAGAATTCATTAAACACATAACATCCAAAGAAAATGTATCAACAAGTTCTTTTGATATAAAAGTATGGGATGCACCCGTATCAAAGAGAACTCTTATAAGTTGATCATGAAATAAAATAATACCATCAAGAATGGAATGAAAAATACCTTGGCCACGAGATGTGTTGCCAGGGGCTTGAGCAACATTTAACTTTCCCTCCTTCTTGCCCTGAAGCTTGGGGCATGAAGATATAACATGACCGGGACCTTTGCAGTAGCGACAAGAGAGAGACTTTGGGCACTTGTTCGCGTAATGGTCCTTCGAACCACAATTATAGCATTCCCCACGACCAAAGGAAGAAGTCTTTGCCATAGGGGTTGCTTGCTTCCCTTTCTTATTGGGATAAGCACCTTTGAATTTATTAGGCCTTTTCTTGTTATTGTCGAAGCTTTGTTTGGAGCCCACCACTTCAAATTCATTCTCCCTATCCGCCTCTTCAAGACGAAGAGCGATATCAATGAGTTGGTCGAAGGGAACTTCTAATTTTAGAAGTAATGGCTTCTTGAGATTTTTGTTTAAGCCATAGAAAAATCTTTGGTTCTTCTTCAATGGGGTGTTGATGTATTCAACCCCATATTTGGAAAGTGACTCGAAGGATGCAACATAATCAGTCACGGAGGCTTCACCCTGAACAAGGTCTATGAAACGTCGAGCCAATGTCACTTTCTCTGCCTCTGGCACGAATTTTAATTCGAAGCGTTCCTGGAAGTGCTCCCAGGTGAGATCCGCTTCGTTAATCTCAGAAATCAAAAGCTTGTACCAGTCTAATGCTCTTTCTTGGAGCATACTAGAAGCCACCAGAACTCGGTGAAGATCGATGAGGTTCATGCGAGAAAAGATTCGATCGTATGTCCTTAACCAAGCCTGGACTTCAATAATAGTTTCAGAACCTTTGAATGGCTTCCCACCCAAATTGGTATAATCGCTGCACAAACGTGCAAATCCCGACTTTGGGTGAGTAGGTTTCGGATTAGCTCCAACTACTTGAGCATTTGTGACAAGGCCAAGAAGTTGCTAGGTAGTCATAAAAACTCCATTTTGGGGTGGAGTACTAGATGATCCAGCTCTGGGATGACCAGGTCTAACCATTTCTCTTCCTTTAGAAAGAAATAAAGAAGAAGAAAAAAGGTTATTCACCAAATGAATATCAACCAATCTTGATAGATAAAGCAAGGAATCTAAAGAAAATAGGATGAATCGGTACGAAGACTCGAATTAAATCCTAAAGCACGACTCCTAAGAAGGACTTAGGACTATGATCCTTGTTAAATTATTCTACATTGTTTTGATGTTTGGCTCTGATACCAAGCTGTGACGCCCCACCTCTATACCCATGCTAGCAAAGAACACTACGGAGTAATGTTGTCAACTAGCACGAAGAATAAGGCTGTTGAGGAGCGACCATCCGTGTAATTGCTTTGTGCGAGCACCGATATGCCAGATAAAATATAACAAGGGGAAATCCGACATACCGACGCAAACTCAAAGCTACTACATAATGGCTATATATAATCTTCGGAAACAAATATAGAAATAAACATAACACAAATCAGTCACAGATAATTCATATCACAAAGGCGGAAATAGATATGAATATATATAACACATAAAAGTGTTCATCAGAGTAGTAGTCAAGCAAGACCCACACTGTCACAAAAGAATAGCTACAAGAACTACACAAAAGAATAAGTATACATCATAGAGTCTATATCTCAAATGTGTGCACCAAAATAAACAACTAATCTAAGTAGTTAGCCAAAAGTCAGAGAAATCAATCCCAAGTGAGAAGTCAAGCCGAAGCACCTGTAACATCTCGGTCTGACCCGGGTATTATTTAATAAGAAAATAATAAACGGATCATTCTAGCTATAAATATCAGATGAGACGATATAGAATAAGAGGTATGACTAAACGCATAATAATCACAATGCCAAGCTGTGATATATAAGTAATTGAAGATCAACAAGAGATTAATCAATATCACAAAAATATACTCAAGGATCAAAAGAAATGTCATACTCTTTATTTCGTTCACCAAACCATAAATATTGACGATTATATCAATATCAATCACAAAAGTCAGTGACGCACAAATTCACCAATGCACAAATATTGATAAAACTTATCAATGAAAATCACGAAAACTGGTGAAGAACAAATTCTAGAAATCATTTCAAGAAATCCAGAAATCACAAAAAGGGGGAAGGCCTATCACAAACGGGAGCATAAAGCTCACCAACACGTGTATCACAAACGGAACGCTAATTCCATGGTTGCTAACCATCACAAATTGAGCCGAAGCTCCTCAAACGGCCCGAAGACCATGGGTTGGTACCCCACCAATTTGAGTCGAAACTCCACAAAACGGGGTTTAGTCTCCCTCGCAGACAAAGAGACATCGCACATCGCTAGTCTAAATCACAAAAATGATCGTCATGATAATCAAGAAGTGTCAATTACACTAAGCTAGTAAATATATAAATTTAGCTTCATGTCCCATAACCACTAGCTAAACTTAAATATTTACGAACAAATTATAGATCTCCACTAGAAAATTATCACAAAAGATTCAATCGAACAAGTCCAAGAATTAACCAACGAAGTAAATGCAAGCGTTTCATACCACTCGTTTTACTAGGTCGTTTAATTAGATTTCTCATACGAGTGAGGTAAAGGCTTGTATATACTAATAGATTGGAAAACGGTTTAAGAAACGAGCTTTGTAATAAAATAGTGTTGAAATCGTTTTGATGAAAGAATTTTGATATTTACTACTAGTATAGAAAACCTTTATATTTTTAAAGTGACAAATCACAAAGAAGATTGTAGGAACAATCAATCACTAAAATTCACATACGAAGACGTGAATAAAATCCAAAGAAATCGATACCGAATCCATTAAAATGGATATTCCCAAAATCACGAAGAAAATGTCATCAAAGTCGATAATAAGTGATAATAACAAAAGGGAATCAACACGAATCGATTAAAGTTGGAAATTCAAGCTAAATAGGCAAATAGGCAAAAATTGGCATATTCAGACGTCTGAAAGGTATGATTCAGACGTCTGAATTTGGAAAATAAATACTTTCCAGGACAAAATTCAGACGTTAAATTCAGACGTCTAGAAATGCTAAATTTTAGCATATTTCCTTTCTGGTTCAATTCGAACCAATTCAGACGTCTGAAATATAGATTCAGACGTCTGAATACTGGGGAATAAAAATTCCCAGTATAATATTCAGACGTCTGAAATATACGTTTCAGACGTCTGAATCAAGGGTTCAAGACATTCCCTGAACCTAGGCAAAAAATGGCCAAACGAATAGCGAAAGCGATCGACCGAGCGACAACGACTAAGGATTTACGCCAAGCGACAACCCAGCCTTAACGGCTCTTCGATACGCCTATCAATGTCCAAATATCCATAAAAGGATGTTCATAGATTTTGATTTCAAAACACCAAAAATTGGAATATACACCAAACCAATCCAAACCAAAATCAATTGCATAAGAATAAGTGTTAGGAATTCATACCTAACAATCAAAGATAATTATAGTCAAAGATGTGAGATAAAAATCACACCTTTGAACCCAAACGATTGAAGAAGAAGCTTGAAATCAAAGGAGAATCAACTACTCTTCAAATCCAACTCAAGAAGCTTGATTCTAAGCTTTAAAAGACGAACATTCCCAAAGTTAGGTTTAGGAATTTCTGAAATTGATAAGAGAATGAGTTGGAGAAGAAGAAGAGAAGGCTTACCAATGGGTTCTTCTATTAGTTTGGAGCTAGAGTTTGATTTGCAAAAGAAAACTAGGGCTTGGAGTTTTAATTTCCTCTTCCACTCTCCATTGCTATAAAAGCTTGAGTATTAGGAAATGAGGAATGAAGTAATGAAGAGGAGAAGGGGTTGGGACTGAATACATAAGTGGGGTCATTGGGCTCAGCCCAAACCAAAGCCCTAAGTAAAAAGTGGGTAAATTACTCTAACTCCAAACATATCATAGCTTATACTCAAAAAGATCGCAAACGGCGTTTTGAACTCAATGGAAGTGGTCCCGAGTCCTAATTCGACCGTATGCAAAAAGTAGCTTTTCGGACCAAATTCCGAGTATCGATAAAATATTTAAATAAAATATTTAAATATAAAATTGACAAATATGCGGGTTGTTACAACTTGTATAGCCTTTTTAAATCATAATTTTCAAACATGTATTCACAGAATTTAATTTCAAACCTTGAGTTCAAATTCAAAACAAACTATTTAAATTTCAAAACTTTAACGAGTTATTCAAAATAACTTTTATCTTTAAAAGTCCTTTTCAAAAGCTTTTCGTATTTAGCCCAATTCCTTTTCAAAACCATTTGGATTCAAAATTCATCTTTTAAAATCATTATATCATTTGAATTAAATTCAAATATCTGTGACTTAACTGATTTCCCATGAAATCCATATTTTTGTGTGTATGGCGTAGTCTAAGGGTTTTACACAATAGTGCAACATCATCAATCGTTACAGATTCAAGCATAGCAATATCGATAAGTGGTATAATCTTATAACGTTTATCTTCATTCACAGATTCACAGATAAATAATATAAATTTATCACAGATATATAAATTACATTCATCACAAATAAATAAATTACATTCATCACTGCTCAAATCAAAACAATTCATATCACAAAGAATCACACATCAAGGATATTAAACAATTCAACATTTGGTAGAATCCAAACATCCATAAGTAAGATCTATTAATTATCTAATTAATTTAAATCAGATTTATTACTCATAAATAAATTACTAATCCTCGTTAATTAACATTAATTAATTACAAATCACTTTGATTAATTATTCCTTAATAATTTATTAATTAACCATTAATAATAAATTAATTAACCTTTAATTATAAATTAATCAACCTTTAATCATTAAATGATTATCCTTTAATTGATTTATTATCCTTTAATCAATTATCCCTAATTAATTACACTAATTAATTACTCCTCAATTCATTATCATTCCTTAATCACCTTCGCAAATTTAGTTAACATTTAATTAATTAATTATCCTCAATCATGAAATCAATTAACCTTCATTCATTCCTTAATCATTAATTAATTAACCTTAATTCATTCCTTAATCATTAATTAATTTACCTTAACATTTTTTACTTAATTATCCTTTAATTAATCACATAAATTAATTTATCACCTTGATTAATTATCCTTAATTAATCACATAAATTAACTTAACCTCAAGTAATTATCCACTAATTAATCATCTGGATTAATGACCTTAAGTAATTAAACCACTAAAAGTAATAATTAATTATTCTTTAACAAATAATTAATTAATCTTAAATTAATCCTTAATTAAGTAATTATTCTTTAAGTAATTAGCCTTTTAAACTTTTTATCCTTCTTAATTAACCACTTGATTACATTACTAAGTTTATATAAAATAAATTTTAAAACAAAGGTTGTATGTTATCTTAAACACTTTTAGACTTAGTTAATTTAAAATAATTTTATTTAAAAACCTTTTAACCAATTTTAAACTTGGATAACATCTAATATTTAGAAAAAAAATTTTTAACAAAATTACTTCAATAAAACTAGGTTTTCTTTAAGGTTTAAACCTATTTTAGTATCAAATCAATAACACCCAAGCCAATTTTTGTTTTACTCGAGCCTGACCTCGAGTTAACCCACGACTTCACTTGTTTCGAGTAAAACGACTGTTTTCTCGTGCTTGAACCTGAGTAGCCAACATTTTATTCACCTACTACAATTTTCGGATGCACATAACTTCACGCATGCACGTGCACGGCCAGGTGATCAACTTTCGACCATCGTCGATCCCTCTCGCACGTCGATGATAACCAACATCCTTGATCTGGACCGCCCAAAATCCAATGCAAACCAAAAATTGAAATCGAACTTCCAGGCATCATTGGCACAAAAACTAATCGACCCAAATCCTCCTCGCCATGACAACCCCGACCACCAGAGATCACGAGATCTCGCTTGAACCACCGCCTAAGTCCCCTCCATCTTTCCCCTAGGTCCGATGACCTGAATTGCCTTGACAATGACGAATCTTCCCCATATATAATCGGCATAACTAGGTTATTAAACCCTAAATCCACGTCGATCGATCACCACGACGCATTATAAATTCCCTTACTATTTTTCCATTAATCAACATCCACCAGGCTACCATCGATTTTGAGCACGATCCATTGTTCGACGTTGATCATTAGAGTTTTACAAAATGCTATTTCTGTTCAACAAACAATTTCTTCCGATTTACAAAACTAAAAATCGTGAAACAATTCTCCAAAATCATCATTTTATAAATCGAAACTGGTTACGTAATCGAATTATGAAATTAAAATATTTAATTTTCCTATTTTTTTCTTTTTTAAAGCTTTGCTGTAAATATTGTTTTTGGAATAATTACTGAGTATAAACACCTGAAATAATTTTTAAAAATAATGTTTTAGTCTTATAATCATTTTCTATTTGTAAATCAAAATCTAAAATTGATTAGATAAGTTGCAGTTTGAATTTTTCTTTAGTGGCCTTAAGCCTGAGAATCAAAAGGGTGTAAAATATGTATAAATATACATACATACATACATGCAAACACACAAAACATTAAAGCATTTTGCATAGCAACTCGAAGT
The DNA here is from genome assembly GCA_030765085.1 of Allium cepa. Lineage (NCBI taxonomy): Eukaryota > Viridiplantae > Streptophyta > Magnoliopsida > Asparagales > Amaryllidaceae > Allium > Allium cepa. Next base: position 392,356,736 of record CM060935.1, read on the forward strand.
ATTCATCACAACATCAAATACATAAAAAGATTCAACTTAAAACTGGCTAGTTTGCTCACCTGTTTGATGAAGAATACAGCGTGGAAATCTTTAAACTGGGAAATGATGTTGAAACTGAAAATGCTTTGATCTGGAACTTGTATAAGTGATCTGATCTTCAGGTTGAAATTGTTTGAATCAATTTGCATGCTTGGATTTAGGTTTGAAATCTAATTCCAGATCAAAGCTGATAGCTGATTTGTTTCTTTCCTTCGGGTTTTGATTTGAGCTGTTTACAGGCTTGAAACTTTTTACTTTTGTTTCCAGATTTTGGGTTTTGAATTTCCAGTTGAACCTTTGCTTTGATTTATTCTTGAATCGGGTTGAAGATTGAAAATTGTTTGATTTAGTTTTTATTATTTTCTGGTTTGTTTTCTTTGTTACCAGTTTTTTTAGTTTTGATATTATCAAAGAAATGAGATAGATAGGATTAGAGTAGTTTATATAAGCTTGTTTTAGACAAATGACCCTTGTTTACTATATGTTGTACAAAATTTACAAATGTATTAAGGTATTTTAAAATCTTCACACTTGTAAGTTTGTATTTTTCTTTAATTTACACTTGTTAAATTTAAATAAATTTATGTAAAGGCCTTTTCTTTGATTTATTTACAAATTATGTTTAAACCCTTATCATCTTAAAATTTGTGAATTAACTTTGTTTCTTATGTTTTAAAGGTTTACGTGTGTGTGTGTGTGTGTGTGTGTGTATAAATTCATATATATTTGATTTTAACTCCTTAAATAGCTTTTAGAAAATTTTTATCTATATCAAATTCAAAATATCATTTTCAAATCACAATGGATATATATATACATATTAAAATTACAAAACAATTTTTTTATTATTCTTAAGACATAGAGTATTTTATTTCAATTTATTTTCAATATTTATTTTGAATCTCAAATCCAAATTCTATTTAAAAAATCAATTTATATACATATATAATAACTAAAAAATATCTTATTTTATTTGGAAAAAACCAAATAAATTCACAATTTAATCCAAAAATTATATCAATTACTATTTTAAATTTAGCTTAAAAATCTGGATCGTTACAGATTCCCCCCATAAGAAAATTTCGTTCTCGAAATTTGCTAGACAGGGAGACAACCTAGAATTCAAAAAATAGCTTTCTAGATCAAGCTGAATATCTATTCTGCATTTGGCTTATCAAATCAAAATAACATCAATAAATATGAGAACGAACTTATTCGATACTTCACGAAATACTCGAGTCTTCCGTTCTACGGGATATGCAGGGCACCGTTTAGTTCGAAGGATAATTAACCATTTGTAGAACATATCTGGATCCCAAAGAATAGATAAATAGATTCAATCTTCCACAATTACCAAACACTAGGCATGAATTCCAAACTCAGGTTGAAATACCCCAAAGTTTACACCAGCTTGTCCCTCTTTGGACTTTGATCCTCACAAGAAATCGTAACAAAACTTTCCAACGTTTTGTTTTGACCGAAATCGTTTAATCAATACAAATCTTCATATTTTTTCATCAATTTATTTTAAATAAAATTTCAAATTCATTAATGTTAAAATCGAAAAGCTCATGGGGGACCGATGAAAAGAATACGAAATAGAAACTTATCTATAACGATTCACAGGGCCCAAGCTTCTTCTTGGAGCTGCCACGAAGCCATCAAAGAATTGAAATCGGATGATGAATAAGAGAAAAGATTTTTTCCATTGTTGTAGGGTATTTACCATAGTGGTATTTCCTCGTTCCCTACCTCGTCCTCTTCTTGCATCCATACTCACTATCAGCGGATAGTAAGATAATTTACTAAGGCGTACGGATGGATATCTTGGGGATTATACTCACTCTAGGGTATGCTTCACCCTATCGCTAATGAGTTACCTAATGTGTTACACCTTAATAGCTAAAGTTCAACCTTTAGCCCTGATACCACTTGTGACGACCCGGATTTTCACGCTCGGACACCCATACTTCACCCGTATTCAAATACCGCAGATTCAAACGTCCAAATTCGAACTGCCGGAGCTTATAACATAGTAAGTAAACTAACACAGCGTAATAAAATGAATATATATCATTGATATACAACATTCGATACAACAATGATACAATGAATATCACATTGTCAGAGACAATACACACAGTGGAAAAGATAACACCAATGACAAAGGCTTCAAAGAGATCCAATGCCCATACTACAACTCCATCTCTAATGCTCCAAAACCAAATAGTTCATCCCAAAAGCTTCGAACCATCATCAAGTTGAAATGAAGCAGACTGGGTAACATGAATGCGATTGCTAAAATCCAAAGACTCCAAAGAATTCCAAACAGAAAGCTGAAGGCTACCGAGTCTACATCTATTATTTGACTATCTGAAAATCTAACTCCAAGCAGCCCGTGTGGAAAATTGTGGGCACCCAGAGTTTAGATAGGGAACAATAAACTCCAGGTCAGTCATTGGACTGGTATGAGAAAATGAAAACAATTTATCTTTATCAAAAGAAAAACAAAAGAATTTAAAAGAAATCCCCAATGCTTTTTGGAAAATGAAACTACTATAAGGCCTCCCGCCACACACACAATGCAAACACAGTATTGGAGGAGATTTCTCCTTATGATAGTCAGAAATGCTTGATACGCAAAATCCTTTTGATATTATTATTAGTGCATAGTGCAGAAAACCTTTCGAAAGTATAATATTAATCTTAGCTAGCATACCACATTTCTTTGTATGCCTTTCAATAGCAGGTTACCACCACATTCCATGGCAGGTTATACAACTAAAACCGTACAGGGCGCGTATTCTTTCTTTGGATTTCCAACAAATGGTCGGGCTAAGGAACTTCCTTACCGAATGGAATGCCTTTGGAGGGACGCCCCCAAGAACCAAACCGGATCTCTGCCAACACAAGGTCGGGTTACCTCTGTAACTAGGTAACACCTACAAGTGAGCCATCCCCAATCGTTATCGATCTTTATCCCGGGATTCACCAATAAATAGCAACAACCACACGGTTAAATATCTAGGCTCCTTACCATGATACCACCTTTTATTTAGAAGGAAATGGATATACCTTAGGGCCGCGACCCCGAAAAACCTTGCCACAACATTCTTGTTTCGACCATTTCCGGGTTATGAGGCTCGACGAAGTCTCGTCCACAAAGCTACGCTTTTCACAAAAGCCATGCTTCGATCAACTCATGATCAGCAGCACTTCGTATGCCACATTGCCAAATTCGAAATGTATCACTAGTAACCATCAACTACATAACCTCTGAGCTCGTACGTCTCAGAGAAGGGTGTTTAGCTAAGAGAATAAATTCTCCGCCACCAAACAGAAATGTATTTGATAGAGACCAACTTTAATCTTAAAGTGCAACGACAGATATACATCCATACATGTCTGTTCGGGGTTCGAACAAAATAGCAGTCACTTCAAAAGAGGCCCTTGCAATCCGGATAATCCCTAATCATGTCCGGACTCCCCATCACAAAGGGTGATCAAACCTCTATACCGGGGACCAGTCGATGCAGAGACATTCGACGGGTAATCCTTTCGCTTTAGAAAAAATATCCGGTCTCCACCACCGTTCTTCAAATGCTATCCATAACGTCGTATCACTATTCGGAATGGGTTTAATGATACAAAGTCCTCTCCTGGCTAAACCGAATAATGAGAGCTTAATTTAAAAAGCATATGGATATTGGGATCTTAGTTGAGTCACAACTTATTACTCAAAACCTTTCTTTTAAATGGTTTATACAAATTAACATTTTAATCTTTAAACAAAAGATTCATCTTTAAAAATCCACTTCCATATGAAACAAAGTTCCACCAATCTTTCGCAAAGATTCATTTATAGTTTTCAAAAACAATTTCCATTTCGAATCTTTTATACCAAAGATACACCTTTGAGATCCTCTTCAATTTGAAAATAAAATTCACCAATCTTTTAACAAAGATTCATTCATAGCTTTCAAAACAATTTTCATTTCAAACTTGAAATTCTTTCAACACAAATCAGAAATCCTTTCTTTATATGAAAGCTATTATTATTTGAAAACAAGGGTTTTCGTTTTGGAAAAATCTAACTACATTTTCTTCAGTTATTGCCCTTAAAGTACAAACTTGGGTTAAATTCAAATCCCCAAAATAATACTTTTAAAATGGTTTAAAATGCATATAAATACATTATATAACTTGTATAGCCTTTTTAAACCATAATTTCCAAACTTATATTCATAGAGCTTAATTTCAAATCTTAAATTCAAATTTAGAACAAACTATTTAAATTTCAATACTTTAACGAGTTATTCAAATTAACTTTTATCTTTAAAACTCCTTTTCAAAAGCTTTTCGTATTTAACCCAATTCCATTTCAAAACCATTTGGATTCAAAATTCATCTTTTGAAATCATTATATCATTTGAATTAAATTCAAATATCTGTGACTTAACCGATTTCCCGTGAAATCCATATTTGTGTGTGTATGGTGTAGTCCAAGGGTTTTGCACAATAGTGCAACATCATCAATCATTACAGATTCCAGCACAACAATATCGATAAGCGGTATAATCTTATAACGCTTATCTTCATTCATAGATTCACACATAAATAATATAAATTTATCACAGATAAATAAATTACATTCATCATAGATAAATAAATTACATTCATCACAGCTCAAATCAAAATAATTCTTATCACAAAGCATCACACATAAGGGATATCAAACAATTCAACGTTCAATAGAATTCAAACATCCATAAGTAAGATCAATTAATTATCTGATTAATTTAAATCAGATTTATTACTTATAAATAAATTACTAATCCTGGTTAATTAACATTAATTAATTACAAATCAATTTGATTAATTATTCTTTAATCATTTATTAATTAACCATTAATAATAAATTAATAAACCTTTAATTATAAATTAATCAACCTTTAATTATTAAATGATTATTCTTTAATTAATTTATTATCCTTTAATCAATTACATTAATTAATTACTCTTCAATTAATTATCATTCCTTAATCACCTACATAAATTAATTAACCTTTAATTAATTAATTATCCTTAATCATGAAATTAATTAGCCTTAATTCATTCCTTAATCATTAATTAATTAACCTTAATTCATTCCTTAATCATTAATTAATTAACCTTAATTTTTTTACTTAATTATCCTTTAATTAATCGCATAAATTAATTTATCACCTCGATTAATTATCCTTAATTAATCACATTAATTAACTTAACCTCAACTAATTAATCATCTTGATTAATGACCTTAAGTAATTAAATTACTAAAAGTAATAATTAATTATTCTTTAACTAATAATTAATTAATCTTAAACTAATCCTTAATTAAGTAATTATTTTTTAAGTAATTAACCTTTTAAACATTCTATCCTTCTTAATTAGCCGCTTGATTACATTACTAAGTTTATTTAAAATAAATTTTAAAACAATGTTTATATGTATCTTAAACACTTTTAAACTTAGTTAACTTAAAATAATTTTATTTAAAAACCATTTAATCAATTTTAAACTTGGATAATATCTAATATTTACAAAAGAATTGGATATTTTTTGAACAAAATTCCTTCAATAAAACTTGGTTTTTTAAGGTATAAAGCTGTTTTCGTAATAAATCAATAATAGCCGAGCCAATTTTTGTTTTACCCGAGAGCCTGAACTTGGGTTAACCCACGACTTTACTTCTTCGAGTAAAATGACTGTTTTCTCGCGCTTGAACCCGAGTAGCCATCATCTTCTTCACCTACTACAAATTCTATATGCATAGAACTTCGCGTGTGCACGTGCATGACCAGGCGATCAACTTCCGACCATCGCCAATCCCTCTCGCACGTCGATGATCACCAACATCCTTGGTCCCAACCGCCCAAACTCCAATACAAACCAAAAATAAAAATCGAAATTCCAGGCATCACTGGCACAAAAACCGATCGACCCAAATCCTCCTCGCCATGACAACCCCGACCACTAGAGATCACGCGATCTCGCCTGAACCACCGCCTCAGTCCCCTTCATCTTTCCCTCCAGGTTCGATGACCTGAATTGCCTTGACAATGACGAATCTTCCCCACATACATCGTAGGAAAAACTAGGTTATTAAACCTTAAATCCACGTTGATCGATCGCCACGATGCATTATAAATTCCCTTACTATTTTTCCATTGATCAACATCCACCAGGCTACCATCGATGTTGAGCACGATTCATATTTCGGCGTTGATCATCAAAGTTTTACGAAAATGCAATTTTTGTTCAACAAATAATTTATTCCGATTTACAAAACTAAAAATCGTGAAACAATTCTCTAAAATCATCATTTTATAAATCGAAACTGGTTATGTAATCAAATTATGAAATTAAAATATTTAATTTTCCTATTTTTTTCTTTTTCAAAGCTTCACTGCAAATATTGTTTTTGGAATAATTACTGAGTATAAACACCTGAAATAATTTTTAAAAATAATGTTATAGTCTTATAATCATTTTCTATTCGTAAGTCAAAATCTAAAATTGATTAGATAAGGTGCAGTTTGAATTTTTCTTTAGTGGCCTTAAGCCTGAGATTCAATAGAGTATAACATATGTATGAATATATATACATACAGACATGCAAACACACAGAATAGTAAAGCATTTTGCACAGCAACTCGAAGTATTCATCACAACATCAAATACATAAATAGGTTCAACTTAAAACTGGCTAGTTTGCTCACCTGTTTGATGAAGAATAGAGCCTGGAAATCTTTAGACTTTTGCTTTGATTTATTCTTGAATCAGGTGGAAGATTGAAAATTGTTTCATTTAGTTTTGATTATTTTCTGGTTTGTTTTCTTTGTTACCAGTTTTTTTAGTTTTGATATTATCAAAGAAATGAGAAAGAAAGGAGTAGAGTAGTTTATATAAGCTTGTTTTAGACAAATGACCCTTGTTTACTATATGTTGTATAAAATTTACAAATATCTTAAGGTATTTTAAAAAATTTACACTTGTCAAATTCCAATAAATTTATGTAAAGACCTTCTCTTTAATTTATTTATAAATTATATTTAAACCCTTATCATTTCAAAATTTGTGAATTAACTTTGTTTCTTATGTTTTAAAGGTTTACGTGTACATATATATATATATATATATATATATATATATATTCATATATATTTGATTTTAACTCCTTCAATAGCTTTTAGAAAATTTTACCTATATAATATTCAAAATATCACTTTCACATCACAATGGATATATATATACACACACACATACACACACACACATTTTAAAATTACAAAACTATTTTTTTATTAATCATAAGAAATAGAGTATTTAATTTTAATTTATTTTCAATATTTATTTTGAATCTTAAATCCAAATTCTATTTAAAAAATCAATTTATATTCATATATAATAAATAAACAAATATCTTATTTTATTTGGAAAAAATCAAATAAATTCACAATTTAATCCAAAAATTATATTAATTAATAATTTAAATTTAGCTTAAAAATCAGGATCGTTTCAAGTATTATAGTAATTTATATAAAAAGGAAATTTTTATGTAGTCTGCATATTTATTTTAGTCTGCATATGTTTATCTACATGTACATATAATTTGCAAATCATCTTGGTAGCATGTATATATATACATTTTTGTTGATAGTCTACCTGTATATATATGATGGTAATAGCTTAATATATATGTAAGTCATCTCGGGTGTATATTGATAAAATAGCGTAGATTTTGAGAAATATGGATACTAACAATATAAAATATAGATATTCGATTTTACGAAAATTGGTGATTTTGAAAATGAATATACACACACGCGCGCACACACACACACACACACATATATATATTTTAAGTTGTATATGTGTTAAATTTAATACAGATCTTTAATATAAGTGTTCTAAGAATAATGAGCTTTATCATATAAATATATGTATAATATTTTAATATGTCTTAAATTAAATTATTGATTTAAAGGAAAAACTAATAATATATATATATATATATATATATTCTGTTTATATCAAACTATTGATTTCATTCTCATCGATTTCCTATCTATCAGCTTATCTGTAAAAATCGTGCCTAGCCTCAAAATTTCGTGCTTAGATTCGTAACCCATTTCATTGTCAAATCTCTCCAGCCTTGAAAGGTGAGCAATCACTCACGATTAATGTTCTTATATTTATTAAATTTGATTTAAATGGAAACGATAATTGAAATATGCTGTTTTTAGTTATTTACATAATATATATTGTTATCTGTATCTGTTCACCTGTGACATCTGACACCATTATCTGTTATTTATATTGATGATATATGCCTATTATGTTACTATATCTGTTATTACTCTACAAGTTCCCCGTTAGTATATAATTCACTATGGGTTGAAATGATACATACCCGAACGGACTTTAGGATAGGAGAAAATCATTTTGGGTTGAAATGATAAACCCAAGCGATTTTCAATGATTTGAATTTGGGATTGCGGGTTGAAATTATATATACCCGTATATATTTTAAATTGCGGATTGAAATGATAAATATTTGTATCACTTGACCATAGGATAGAAAATTATATACACACACCATTGGTCTATATATAAATATTTTGAAATGATTTCTATGGTTTTTGGAAAGAAATTTATGGTTTTATATAATATTGATTTTAGATACTATATAAATGTTATTTTCTATATAGTTAAATTCTTGATTTTAAGCTATGTATAAATTTGTTTTAAAAATATAGAACAAGTTTAATAATAAAGTATGATTTTATTAACATATAATATGGTTAAGTATTTATATAAATTATATTTTAACATAGGGTTTATAATAATTTTAATAAATTAAGTTTGAGAAGATGGATTTGAAATTGATTTGAAATTGTATTTAATTAAGAATTTTATTTAATCTAAATCGATTTGGAACTTATTGAATTTGAGATTTTTTAAAGGATATGATTTTATAACTTGATGTTGGTTTAAAGTGATTATTGAATATTTTAGGTTTGAGTTTTATTTAAATGATACTGAATTTATTAAATATATATTTCAAAACTAAATAATAGTAAATTGAATTAAGATATATATAAAATTATCACATTTAATTTTGAAATTATAGAATATTTGAAGCTTTGAAATATATATATTTTGAAATAGTTTATTTGTGGTTCAAATCTGTATTTGAAATCGATATAATTCTAAATGGTTTATTTAGAAGCTAAATTGGAATTAATGATTTGAGATCTGATCAAATTGAAGTTGGTTTGGAATTAATTTGTGAAATTTGAGGAAAACAATTTTTTTATATATACTATTTTAATATTTAAATCGGTTAAGGGGGAAGTATTATGATTTCAAAATATTATGTTTCGAAAGTGTTTCAATTTCAAGTGTTTAGTTTCGAAAAGTGTCATATCTTGAAAAATGCTATGATTTTGGAAAAAGATATATTTGAAATGGAAAGGATATCGCATCTACATGGTTTTTGAAAATGGCAACGACATTTTGGTTTTGAAGTATAATCTATTTTGATATGACCGCGGTGTTATAATAACGTTTGGTTGTAACGACCCGTAAATTTTAATAAATAAATGGGTTAATCAAAATAAGAAATTACATGCTAAGTTATGAATGAAATTAAAGGAAATTTGAAATGTGTAACCTATAAGACAAAAGATATTATTATTGAGCATTAAATTAATTAAAGGAAATAGAATAGACTTGTGTAATTTTCAATTACATTCTTAAAAGCATATATATAACTTACCAAAAGATATTAAAAGTTGAAATGTTTAAAAAGAAAATGTAATGGGAAACTTTACAAGTAAAATTTGAAATAATAAAAGTATTCAACGAATTTGCTTTTATAAATAAGAATTTAATATTGTAATTATATATGCTTAAGTTATCACTGAAAGGCCACAAATTAAATATAATAGTAAGGTTATAAAGAAATGATAATAAATTAAGTAGGTGTTGAAGTCATTTATTTTGAAAATAAGCAGAAAGATGAATACTGTAAATAAATGAAGTTAAGCAGTGAATAAAGAATGTAATATAATAAAACGGAAAATTTCATGATATGAATAAGTGAAAATGAGATTTTGGTAGAAATAAATACAAGTAAATGAAACCGTACGAAATAAAATGTAAATTAAAAAGATAAATTATTATATGAATGAAATTAATAAGAGTGAACTTGATCTATCAGTTGATTTGTTGTTTTTTTTGGTTTATGGTTGTTTGGGTAATGTAACGACCCATAAAATTTGATGTTTAAAATGAATTAAAATAATAAGATTTTTAATTTAAATTTTAAAAAAAGAAATAAAAATCTTAAATTTATATGGAAGCGAATGTAGAAATTAGATGTATCAATTTTAATTAAAATCAACAATTTAAAATTTATATTGCAATTAATTGAAATAATGTAAATTGTCATACTTGGTTATAAGTTTAATATAAGAAACAAACGGGAATGTTGAATTTGTGAATTACCAATAAAAATATTAACTAGAATGGAATTCAAATTTATATAATAATGGAAAGTGTAAATTTGTTGCATTTGGGTATAAAATTTAAAATATAAGTATGTAAAAGTAGGCATTTAATTTACCGATGGAATAATACGTTGATTAATAGCAACTGTATGTAAATTAAGGTAGTAATGTTAATGGCAGTTGATGAATAACCAATTTAGTGCAGTTCGAATTGAATAGAAACGTAAGTTTATTTATAGGGCAGTAAATGATGAATAAAAAGGTTTGAAACCAAGTAAATAAATTTATGAAGAACATTTGATAGTAATTAATGTATATATTAGGAAATTTATCATTTATGGATTTGTTAAGATTGCAAAGTTATAATTGTGCGTAAATAGGGATATTTGGTAACTAAATAAAATAAGAAAAATAAATGTAAATGACATAACTTGGTTACAAAATTTATATACGGAAGTGGATGTAAATATGAATTAATTAATGTGCGCATTAATTTATAATGGGATGAAATGTAAATTAATGTAATAAGGATGATGCAGGTTGATAAGTATTCATAATGTTTGTGTTGATGAAAAAACGTTACTATAATGTTTGTAATATAAAATAACGGAAGTGTGAATGGAAATTTATAGAAACGTAAACTTATTTTAAGGTAGTAATTGGATGTAGATTTATGGAATGGAGTTAATGTAAATCACTTGGATTTAAAATGAAATTTGGTATTACATTAATGGGTTTAAATGTTATTTTATTTTGTAAAGTAATAAATGGTGTAATAAAAGAATGAAATCAATACAAGATAATAAATGCAATGATTGAGGGTTAATAATTAAGTGTGGATAGGGAAATGATTGTTTATAGTAATTGAATGGAATTTCAATTTGTTGGAATAGAGTAAATGTATACTTGGTAATAAATTTAAGATAGGAAAACGAACTTAAATATTGAATTAATTTATTTATATATATAATAAATGATGATTATTGGAGTGGAAATAATAAACTTATAAAAGGTGATTAAGAGTTGTAACCACAAATTATTATGAGTTATACATATATATTTAAATATTTCAATTGAATTGGAAATCATTGCAATAAATCTAAAGGAAATGTTACGTTAATATAAATGTGGGAATCGGGGAATCAATTCAAAAGTTATTAACTAAGGAAGTAATACGTAATAATTTGAATAAAATCAATACCATACAAGAAATGTAACATTTGTTTTTGAATAGTGAATTCCTATGTGTAATTTAAGGTTTTGATAACAATTATTTGAATATTACCTAATTAGTTTGGTCAACGAATTTATTACAAGTTATCCGTTTATTTGGGTAAATAATTAAAAGGGAAATCAATTCGAATTAATTGAATTTAAATGTATATTAATGTGATTAATTACTACGTTAGTTGAAATTAGATGAATTTGGAAATTTTAATGCACTAAGATGTAAATCATGATAATTTTACCATAAGATTTGATGGAATAATAAGAGGGAGTAAATCAAATTTTGTTTTTAGAAATTAAACATATAATTGTTGAGTTTAATGAAATTGAAGAAATTTCAAATTTTAAATCGACAGAAATTTGTTTAAATTAGTGTAAATGTTTAAGGAATTAGAAATGATGAGAATTGTCGATTTATAAGATTGAATTTGAAAGTTTGATTTAATGAATTAATTAAAATTTTAATTTATTTAATTAATATAAAATAGCCATTTTGGCCACCGAATCAGATTTCGACGAAAAAGGTTTCATTGGATCCGTAACGATGAATTATTGTAGGATTTCAAGTTTCGTAGCGATCGGGCTTGTCTTTTGATCGTACGGACTCGAATCGCCTTGAAACAACCGAAATTGAAATCAATTGAAATCAATTTGAAAAATATTGATTTTTTCATAACTTCTTCATACGATGAAATTTGAACCTGAAACCTTTTCGATTGCATTTAGAATATTTTAAAATACCTATTTTGATATATGGGTTGACCCAATTTCGTTTCGGAGTCAGAACGGGCTTTTTGGGCCACTTTGGCGTTAGCACGTATTTCTGTTTTATCCATTTATTCTATCTTCAATTCTTCCTATAAATATCCTTCTATAAACCCTATCCTCCCTAATTTTCATTTGTTTGTACGTACATCTCCACTCTCTCCTCCTCAGTGTCAGACAAACAAACCCTAGATCCAATTGCAAATTCAAAAATCGAATGAAAATTTAAACTATTCAGAAAAATTCGAAATAAATATATGTTGAAGCTCTCGAAGTGCGTAATCCTCTGGTGAAATTCATTTTTTCGTTTTGGTTCATCCTCCGATCAGTAAAAATCAAGGAAGTTTCGGCCATACATTTGCGTCGAAATCATCATCGTTTGATCGACAAATTGAAGATACAGTATTGTGGAGAGTCGCGAGGGGATCGCATCAGCATAGGTTGGGCGTGGAGTTAACGGTTAGATCTTCGTTAATAATTCGATTAGGTTAAAAATAGTGGCGGCGGCTGGTATATTTTTGGGGTTCGGTCGAAGCCGTGGGCTAAGGGCTGTTCGCGAGGCCAAGGGATGTTCGCGGCAAGGCGGAGCTTCGCGGGGCGGCGGCAGTTGGATGACGCGATGCGCTGTTGGCTCGCGTGATTCTAGGGTTTCCAGTTTCGTTCGTGCGTTGCCTTTTGTATGCTGAGAGGAAGAAACGTGTAGTGACGTGGCATATATATTATGATTAGGTAAGTTTGTTTTGTTTGTTTAATAAAATTTTGTTTCAAACGATTTAAATTGAAAAACTCTCACATAAGAACTCCATTTCACGCACGGTTTTTTTAAGACCGTAATAAAATTCCGGACATTTTGGCCCTGGTTTGGACGGATTTGGCGACTGTTCAACTTTTGGGTTTAAATCGGATTTAAATTCGATTTAGATTCAAAAGGTGAGCGTTTTAACCCACTTACAACTTCTAAGATTTCTTATGTTTGTTAAATTTATTTATGATGTGATTTGAAATTTATTTATAGCTGTTTCGCATATATTTCATCATTATCTCGGTTAATTTACATTTATTCAATTAACTTGTTATTTAATTCATTATTGCGTATAAACTGCCAGTTAAATTTTTAGTTAAATTTATTTTTGCATATAATCTGATAGTTAAATTATTAGTTAATTTATTTTGCAAAATAAACTGCCAGTAGATGTATTGTTTTAATTGGATAATGATTATTATAAATGGATGTATGATTTTATGATGAATGAATGGATGTTTAATTATATCATCATAAATTGCAAGTGTTATGCATTTTTTTGCATTCGGGATTGCGATTTGAAATGATATAAAACCGTAAATTTTAGTTTTAAATTACGGATTGAAATATTAAATATCTGTATCACTTGACATAGGATAGAAAATTTTATACAGGCACCGCGGTCTATATATAAAATATTTGAAATGATTTTTCGATGGTTTTTAATGAAATATATGGTTTTATGAGATATTGATTCGGATATTTATAAATATCATTTATATATAATTTATTTCTTGGGTTAAGCTATGTATAAAAATTTGGTTAAAGTATAAAGAAGTTAAATAATAAATGTTGATTTATTTAAGAGATAATACGGTTGAGTATTTATTTAAATTTTATTTATAGAGTTAATAATGTCTTAAATTAAATTAACATTGGACGATAAATACGCAGGTGATTTGGATTTAAGTATTTAAGAATTATCCTTGAATAAAAATTATTTGAAATTTACATAAAATTGAGTTTTAAAAGGGTGATTTTTATAGCTTGATTTTGGTTTAGAGGACTTAAATGAATATTAAGTCGATTTGAATGGATATTATTAAGTTAATTAAATTGGAAGAATATATTGTTATTTGAAGTTTAAAGGTTATACTAAAATGTTATTTGATTTATTTAGTAAACATTTCAAATCTAAATAATTGTAGTTGAAATTGATATATATGAAATTATCAAAGATTTAGTTTTGAAATGGTGGAGTATTTGAACTTTGAAATTTATGGAAAATTTATTTGTTTATTTGGGGATTTTAATCAATATTTGGAATTGAATTTGTAAAGGTAAAGAAGCTATTTTACTATATGAAGTAATTTAATGCTTAAACTATTGAAGTATATTAAGTTATGTTCAAGCTATAGATTTCGAGGCATATAGATTTGGAAGTGCTATGATTTCTTGAAAAGGATATATTTGAAATAAAATGATATCATATTGATTTGGGTTTGAAAATAGAAATGATATCGTATTTATATGTTTTTGAAATAGATATTTTTATTCTGGTTTTAAAGCATAAATTATTTTGAAAAGACCGCGGTATTATAATAACGTATGGTTGTTGAAGAGACCGGGATCGGAAGTTGTTATACTCTCTGCCAACTCCGAAAACCACTTTAACAACCGTGTATGCGGTGGAGATTCCAGAATGAAGTAGGATGGTGGCGGCGTTTCCTTTAAGGTAAATACATGGACCCAACTCCCATGAGTTGGTATAAGGTGGCTAAAACAGGTTGATAAGTATTCATAATGTTTGTGTTGATGAAAAAACGTTACTATAATGATTGTAATATATAATAACGGAAGTGTGAATGGAAATTTATAGAAACGTAAACTTATTTTAAGGTAGTAATTGGATGTAGATTTATGGAATGGAGTTAATGTAAATCACTTGGATTTAAAATGAAATTTGATATTACATTGATGAGTTTAAATGTTATTTTATTTTTTAAAGTAATAAATGGTGTAATAAAAGAATGAAATCAATACAAGATAATAAATGCAATGATTGAGGGTTAATAATTAAGTGTGAATAGGGAAATGATTGTTTATAGTAATTGAATGGAATTCCAATTTGTTGGAATAGAGTAAATGTATACTTGGTAATAAATTTAAGATAGGAAAACGAACTTAAATATTGAATTAATTAATTAATTTATATATATATATATATATAATAAATGATGATTATTGGAGTGGAAATAATAAACTTATAAAAGGTGATTAAGATTGTGACCACAAATTATTATGAGTTATACATATATATTTAATTCTTTCAATTGAATTGGAAATCATTGTAATAAATCTAAAGGAAATGTTACGTTAATAAAAATTTGGGAATCGGGGAATCAATTCAAAAGTTATTAACTAAGGAAGTAATACGTAATAATTTGAATAAAATCAATACCATACAAGAATTGTAACATTTTTTTGTGAAGAGTGAATTCCTATGTGTAATTTAAGGTTTTGATAACAATTAATTGAATATTACCTAATTAGTTTGGTCAATGAATTTATTATAAGTTACCCGTTTATTTGGGTAAATAATTAAAAGGGAAATCAATTGGAATTAATTGAACTTTAATGTATATTAATGAGATTAATTACTACATTAGTTGAAATTAGATGAATTTGGAAATTTTAACGCACTAAGATGTAAATCATGATAATTTTACCATAAGATTTAATGGAATAATAAGTGGGAGTAAATCAAATTTAATTTTTAGAAATTAAACATATAATTGTTGAATTTAATGAAATTGAGGAAATTTTAAATTTTAAATCGACAGAAACTTGTTTAAATTAGTGTAAATGTTTAAGGAATTAGAAATGATGAGAATTGTCAATTTATAAGATTGAATTTGAAAGTTTGATTTAATGAATTAATTAAATTTTTTATTTATTTAATTAATATAAAAATAGCCATTTTGGCCACTGACTCGGATTTCGACGAAACAAATTTCATCGGATCCGTAAGGATGAATTATTGTAGGATTTCAAGTTTCGTAGCGATCGGGCTTGTCTTTTGATCGTACGGACTCGAAGCGCCTTGAAATAAACGAAATTGAAATCAATTGAAATCAATTTGAAAAATATTGATTTTTGCATAACTTCTCCATACGATGCAATTTGAACCTGAAATCTTTTCCATTGCGTTTAAAATATTTTAAAATGCCTTTTTTGATATATGGGTTGACCCAATTTCGTTCCGGAGTCAGAACGGGCTTTTGGGCCACTTCGGCGTTAGCGTGTATATCTGTTTTATCCATCTATTCTACCTTCAATTCTGCCTATAAATATCCTGCTATAAACTCTAGCCTCCCTAATTCTCATTTGTCTATACGTGCATCTCTACTCTCTCCTCCTCAATGGCAGACAAACAAACCGTAGACCCAATTGCAATTTCAAAAATCGAATGAAAATTTAAACTATTCAGATAAAATTCGAAATAAATATATGTTGAAGCTCTCGAAGTGCGTAATCTTCTGGTGAAATTCATTTTTTCGTTTTGGTTCATCCTCCGATCAGTAAAAATCAAGGAAGTTTCGGCCATCCATTCGCGTCGAAATAATCATCGTCTGATCGACAAATTGAAGATACAGTATTGTGGAAAGTCACGAGGGGATCGCATCAACGTAGGTTAGGCGTAAAGTTAACGGTCAGATCATTGTCAATAATTCGATTAGGTTAAAAATAGTGGCGGCGGCTGGTATATTTTCGGGCTTCGGTCGAAGCCGTGGGCCAAGGGGGGTTCGCAAGGCCAAGGGATGGTCGCGGCAAGGCGGAGCTTCGCGTGGAGGCGGCAGTTGGATGTCGCGATGCACTATTGACTCGCTTGATTCTAGGGTTTGCAGTTTCGTTCGTACGTTGACTTCTATATGCTGAGAAGAAGAATTGTGCGGTGACGTGGCATATATATTATAATTAGGTAAGTTTGTTTTGTTTGTTTAATAAAATTTTGTTTCAAACGATTTAAATCGAATAGCTTTCACATACGAACTCCGTTTCACGCACGGTTTTTTGTTAGGATCGTAATAAAATTCCGGACATTTTGACGCTGGTTTGGATGGATTTGGAGACTGTTCAATTTTTGTGTTTAAATCGGATTTAAATTCGATTTAAATTCAAAAGGTGAGTGTTTTAACCCACTCACAACTTCTAAGATTTCTTATGTTTGTTAAATTTATTTATGATGTGATTTGAAATTTATTTATAGCTGTTTGACATATATTTCATCATTATCTCGGTTAATTTGCATTTATTCAATTAACTTATTATTTAATTCATTATTGCGTATAAACTGCCAGTTCAATTTTTAGTTAAATTTATTTTTGCATATAAACTGATAGTTAAATTATTAATTAATTTATTTTTGCATATAAACTATTGACTCGCGTGATTCTAGGGTTTGCAGTTTCGTTCGTGCGTTGACTTCGGTATGCTGAGAGGAAGAAACGTGCGGTGACATGGCATATATATTATAATTAGGTAAGTTTGTTTTGTTTGTTTAATAAAATTTTGTTTCAAACGATTTAAATCGAATAGCTTTCACATACGAACTCCGTTTCATGCACGGTTTTTTTGTTAGGATCGTAATAAAATTCCGGACATTTTGGCGCTGGTTTGGACGGATTTGGAGACTGTTCAATTTTTGGGTTTAAATCGGATTTAAATTCGATTTAAATTCAAAAGGTGAGTGTTTTAACCCACTCACAAATTCTAAGATTTCTTATGTTTGTTAAATTTATTTATGATGTGATTTGAAATTTATTTATAGCTGTTTGGCATATATTACATCATTATCTCGGTTAATTTGCATTTATTTAATTAACTTGTTATTTAATTCATTATTGCGTATAAACTGCTAGTTTAATTTTTAGTTAAATTTATTTTTGCATATAAACTGATAGTTAAATTATTAATTAATTTATTTTGCAAAATAAACTGCCAGTAAATGCCTGTTATTTATTACCTATATATATATTAATGTATTGTTTGAATTGGATGACGATTGTGATAAATGGATGTATGATTTTATGATGGATGAATGGATGTTTAATTATATCATCATAAATTGCAAGTGTTATGCATTTTATTGCATTCGGGATTGCGGTTTGAAATGATATAAAACCGTAAATTTTATTTTTAAATTGCGGATTGAAATGATAAATATCCGTATCACTTGACATAGGATAGAAAATTTTATAAAGGCACCGCGGTCTATGTATAAAATATTTGAAATGATTTTTTGATGGTTTTGTAATGAAATATATGGTTTTATGAGATATTGATTTGGATATTTATAAATATCATTTATATATAATTTATTTCTTGGGTTAGGCTATGTATAAAAATTTGGTCAAAGTATAAAGAAATTAAATAATAAATGTTGATTTATTTAAGAGATAATACGGTTGAGTATTTATTTAAATTTTATTTATAGAGTTAATAATGTCTTAAATTAAATTAATGTTGGAAGATAAATACGCATGTGATTTGGATTTAAGTATTTAAGAATTATCCTTGAAAAAAAATTATTTGAAATTTACATAAAATTGAGTTTTAAAAGAGTGATTTTTATAACTTGATTTTGGTTTAGAGGACTTAAATGAATATTAAGTCGATTTGAATGAATATTATCAAGTTAATTAAATTGGAAGAATATACTGTTATTTGAAGTTTAAAGGTTTTACTAAAATGATATTTGATATATTTAGTAAACATTTCAAATCTAAATAATTGTAGTTGAAATTGATATATATGAAATTATCAAAGATTTAGTTTTGAAATGGTGGAATATTTGAGCTTTGAAATTTATGGAAAATTTATTTGTTTATTTGGGGATTTTAATCTATATTTGGAATTGAATTTGTGAAGGTAAAGAAGCTATTTTATTATATGAAGTAATTTAATATTTAAACTATTGAAGTATATTAAGTTATGTTCAAAGCTATAGATTTCGGGGTATATGGATTTGGAAGTGCTATGATTTCTTGTAAAGGAAGTATTTGAAATAAAATGATATCATATTGATTTGAGTTTGAAAATAGAAATGATATCGTATTTATATGTTTTTGAAATAGATATTTTATTCTGGTTTTAAAGCATAAATTATTTTGAAAAGACCACGGTGTTATAATAACGTTTGGTTGTTGAAGAGAATGGGATCGGAAGTTGTCATACTCTCTGCCAACTCCGAAAACCACTTTAACAACCGTGTACGCGGTGGAGATTCCAGAATGAAGTAGGATGGCGACGACGTTTCCTTTAAGGTAAATACGTGGACCCAACTCCCGTGAGTTGGCATAAGGTGGCTAAAACAGGAGCGATCGATGGGTTAATGAGGTAGCACCTTTGATCGGACACATCCCTTCGATATTCTACTCTGACTTTGGTTTTATTCGACGGCCACTTTTGATTTCTTTGATTTGGTTGTGTGGCTCGAGGTGGGCGGTAGCAGCGGCTACGCGTTAACACCGACCCGGAAGCGTAATTAGTATATCTGACACCTACACTATCGCGCCCTGTACGAGTTTCTATTTGTGTCGTACCTATGGAGTATCCTCTGGTAGCCTCCCGATCAGGAGGTATTACGATACTATGTAGACTATTGGCATTATTACGTGTTAAGGTGGAAAATGTAAAGCCTTAACGCTATTTTAAAGTAAGTTTATTTTACTAATAGACACTATCATAATAGCGAAATATTACTACATAGTAAATAGTTTAACGGATCCTTAGGAGATGCGAATCCCGAGCATCTCTTGAGTTACTGCACTCATGATTATTTCTGTTAATTTAACTTACATAAGATCTTTTAGTTCTGACTCGAGTGTTTTGTCTTTTCAATTCGCTCGGGTCAATCCGAGCGTTTCATGATTTGAAGACTTTATTTCTGGAGGACGAAGACGAAGATTTCATTATTATTATTATATTATATATATGGTTCCACTACACACTATATTCCGCTGCATCGATTTTTATTCGTTGGTATGTGCAACTCTGACATATACTGTATAAGTAAAATTAAATATTTTGTAAACATCTTCATGAACTGTATACTTGATTATTATATTTTATCGTTCTGCTGCAAGATTCTATTTTGTTTTTTTTCTTTCTTTGTTTTTCTTATTTACCACATAACAATCCGCCCTTCTGTATTGTTTAAGTCTGACGTGTGTGGTTTATCGTCGATTTAAACCGTACGAAAATGGCGGGATGTTACATCTGGTATCAGAGCTTTGGTTTAGCGATAAACCTTAGCTTTGTGGGGTCTGACTCTTTATTAAAAGGGTAGTAACACCCTATGATGAGTCATTGAGCATATATATGAGAGAGCGTATTTGTTAGTGTTATAAAAAGGTTTTAATATTGTGTTAATCTGTTCCATTTTGTATTTATAAATTCTGGTTGACGCATGGGATGCTATGACATCAATATGGATTTCTAAGCACTTAATAGGACAGACTGACATAATATTTGTTTTTAATATAGGTGAATGAAATAATTTTGCCTATTATATTTTCTCTATATATAAAGGAATTTTTTTATAAAGATTATATTTGGTTGTATTATATTGGTTGTTAGGTAAAGAAATTTATAAATAACAGTAAAATAAGATTGAAAATAAAATAAATCAAATTGGAAATTTTAGAACTTATGTTCCGGGGTTTTGAAAAATTTCTTTCAAATAATTTTGGAATATAATAATAATATTTTAGAAGTATTTTCTGGTATAAATATTTCAATATAATTTGAAACAAATGTTTTAAAAGAAATTTGGAAAAGAAATAAGTTTTGTACTCCCCTCTCTATCGCTGGAAAATAATTTCGGCGATGAGTGCACGCATCATCGACATTCGTTTTCGAGTTTCGAAGTGGGAGGGCCACTGTAATAGTTTTACTACAGATTTATTGTGATAAACAAAAGTGAATTTTTAATTTTTTTTAAATCTACCTGGATATATAAATTGTGAGTTTATATTTATCTATTTTTTTAAAATGAATTAAAATTTAACCCGCTATTTAATTCTTAAGTTTCCGATTTATTAATAGTTTTCGTTATTGGAGTGAAATGGAATGTAACCGATTAATAATTGGAGTCTTTAATTAAAATAAGAAATTTAATGCTAGGTTATGAATGAAATTAAAGGTAATATGAAGTTGTGACCTATGAAACAAAGAATAATATTATTGAGCATTTAATTAATAAAAAGAAAAAGAAATAAACTTGGGTAACTTTCTAT
Source organism: Allium cepa (assembly GCA_030765085.1). Taxonomy (NCBI): domain Eukaryota; kingdom Viridiplantae; phylum Streptophyta; class Magnoliopsida; order Asparagales; family Amaryllidaceae; genus Allium; species Allium cepa. The sequence continues at coordinate 392,378,365 of CM060935.1, forward strand.
TGCATCCTTAAAAGCATATATATAACTTACCAAAAGATATAAAAAGTTGAGATGTTAATTAGAAAATGTAATAGATATTATACAAGAAATAAATTTGAGGTAATGAAGGTAATTAATGAAATTCTTTATTTATAAGAATTGATGTTATAAAGTTACAAATTTAAGTTGTAATTAAAATTTTACTATAATTAAATATAATAGAAATGTAAGCATTAAATAAATGAATGAAATTGAGAAATGCATAAATGTAATGCAATAAGAAGAAACTTACATGACAGTAGAATGAAAAAAATAAGTAATTGTAAGTAATAAATGAAATTTATAAGAATGAGCTTGATTTATTGTTTGAAATTGTTGTTTGTTTTGGTTTACAATTGTTTAGGTAAGGATACTTTAAATTGGTTGGATGAATAAATAATCTATATAGTTTCATCTTAGACTGTTGAGTAAATGTTGCACTAAGTAGTTTATTTTGCATTCTGTACAATTTAAAGTTTTAAACCCAAACAACTATTTGTTTTGTTTGAATGAATGTTTGAATTGTGTTGATTCTGTATGAAGATTGTATGTTGTTTGTTGCAATTGGTTGTTGAATTGATTGTTTATTTGTGGTTGAACAACTTAAATATTTCATTCTATATAATTGCTAATCTTATCAGATTATATGAGTGAAATACAGGTTATGGAAGCAATTGCTACTCCTTTTGGTTTCATAATTAAGCGCAAATTGCCCGACAAATAGGTACGTTTTCGGATTACGGTTTTATAGCGCTATTTTACATATTTTCTCATGTTGGGATATTATATTTTGGATATTATATGAGATATTTTGTTATATTTGATATTATATTTTCTCCCGAGCCTCTCCGTACAGAGGAGACTCTGCCGAAATTTTTCCGTAAATTTTGGACTTAGAAAATATTTTGAAAATGTTTTCCAAACTTTATTATTTTAAGTATAAAAGATCTATTGGTTATAAATTGGTATATTTTATTTAAATTAATTAATTTTGAAAAAATGTATTTGTCTATAAATTAAATGTTTTAAGTAATACATTTGGATTTCCTAATTCATCTTTTCCTTTTTTTCCTTTTCGGGGACGAAAAGTTTTGAGTAGGGGAGAGTGTAACGACCCGTAAAATTCGATGTTTAAAATGAATTAAATTAATAAGATTTTTAATTTAAATTTAGAAAGAAATAAAAATCTTATAATTTTTATGGGAGCGAATATAGAAATTAGATGTATCAATTGTAATTAAAATAAACAATTTAAAATTTATATTGCAATTAATTGAAATAATGTAAATTTTCATACTTAGTTATAAGTTTAATATAAGAAACAAACGAGAATGTTGAATTTGTGAATTACCAATAAAAATATTAACTAGAATGGAATTCAAATTTATATAATAATGGAAAGTGTAAATTTGTTGCATTTGGGTATAAAATTTAAAATATAAGTAAATAAAAGTAGGCCTTTAATTTCCAAATGGAAGAATACGTTGATTAATAGTAACTGTATGTAAATTAAGGTAGTAATGTTAATGGCAGTTGATGAATAAACAATTTAGTACAATTCAAATTGAATAGAAACGTAAGTCTATTTATAGGGCAGTAATTGATGAATAAAAAGGTCTGAAACCAAGTAAATAAATTTATGAAGAACATTTAATAGTAATTAATGTATATATTAGGAAATTGACAATTTCTGGATTTGTTAAGATTGCAAAGTTATAATTGTGCGTAAATAGGGATATTTGGTAATTAGCTAAAATAAGAAAAATAAATGTAAATGTTATAACTTGGTTACAAAATTTATATACGGAATTGGATGTAAATATGAATTAATTAATGTGAGCATTAATTTATAATGGGATGAAATGTAAATTAATGTAATAAGGATGATGCAGGTTGATAAGTATTCATAATGTTTGTATTGAAGAAAAAACGTTAATATAATGATTGTTATATAAAATAATGGAAGTGTGAATGGAAATTAATAGAAACCTAAACTTATTTTAAGGTAGTAATTGGATGTAGATTTATGGAATGGAGTTAATGTAAATCACTTGGATTTAAAATGAAATTTGGTATTACATTGATGAGTTTAAATGTTATTTTATTTTGTAAAGTAATAAATGGTGTAATAAAAGAATGAAATCAATACAAGATAATAAATGCAATGATTGAGGGTTAATAATTAAGTGTGGATAGGGAAATGATTGTTTATAGTAATTGAATGGAATTCCAATTTGTTGGAATAGAGTAAATGTATAATTGGTAATAAATTTAAGATAGGAAAACGAACTTAAATATTGAATCAATTAATCTATATATATATAATAAATGATGATTATTGGAGTGGAAATAATAAACTTATAAAAGGTGATTAAGAGTTGTGACCACAAATTATTATGAGTCGTACATATATATTTAATTCTTTCAATTGAATTGGAAATCATTGCAAAAAATCTAAAGGAAATGTTACGTTAATATAAATTTGGGAATCGGGGAATCAACTCAAAAGTTATTAACTAAGGAAGTAATACCTAATGATTTGAATAAAATCAATACCATACAAGAATTGTAACATTTGTTTGTGAATAGTGAATTCCTATGTGTAATTTAAGGTTTTGATAACAATTATTTGAATATTACCTAATTAGTTTGGTCAATGAATTTATTATAAGTTACCCGTTTACTTGGGTAAATAATTAAAAGGGAAACCAATTGGAACTAATTGAACCTTAATGTATATTAATGAGATTAATTACTACGTTAGTTGAAATTAGATGAATTTGGAAATTTTAACGCACTATGATGTAAATCATGATAATTTTACCATAAGATTTGATGGAATAATAAGAGGGAGTAAATCAAATTTAATTTTTAGAAATTGAAGAAATTATAAATTTTAAATCGACAGAAATTTATTTAAATTAGTGTAAATTTTTAAGGATTTGGAAATGATGAGAATTGTCGATTTATAAGATTGAATTTGAAAGTTTGATTTAATGAATTAATTAAATTTTTTATTAATTTAATTAATATAAAATAGTCATTTTGGCCACTGACTCGGATTTCGACGAAACAAGTTTCATCGGATCCGTAACGATGAATTATTGTAGGATTTCATGTTTCGTAGCGATCGGGCTTATCTTTTGATCGTACGGACTCGAAACGCCTTGAAATAAATGAAATTGAAATCAATCAAAGTCAATTTGAAAAATATTGATTTTTGCATAACTTCTTCATACGATGCAATTTGAACCTGAAACCTTTTCCATTGCGTTTATAATATTTTAAAATACCTATTTTGATATATGGGTTGACCCAATTTCGTTCCAGAGTCAGAACGGGCTTTTTGGGCCACTTTGGCGTTAGCGCGTATATCTATTTTATCCATCTGTTCTATTTTCAATTCTGCCTATAAATATCCTGCTATAAACACTAGCCTCCCTAATTCTCAATTGTCTGTACGTACATCTCAACTCTCTCCTCCTCAATGGTAGACAAACAAACCCTAGATCCAATTGCAAATTCAAAAATCGAATGAAAATTTAAACTCCTCAGAAAAATTCGAAATAAATATATGTTGAAGCTCTCGAAGTACGTAATCTTCTGGTGAAATTCATTTTGGTTCAACCTCTGATCGGTAAAAATCAAGGAAATTTCGGCCATCCATTTGCGTCGAAATCATCATCGTTTGATCGACAAATTGAAGATACAGTATTGTGGAGAGTCGCGAAGGGATCGCATCAGCGTAGGTTAGGCGTGGAGTTAACGGTCAGATCGTCGTCAATAATTCGATTAGGTTAAAAATAGTGGCGGCGGCTGGTATATTTTTGGGCTTCGGTCGAAGCCTTGGGCCAAAGGGGGTTCGCGAGGCCAAGGGATAGTCGCGGCAAGGTGGAGCTTCGCGTGGCGGTGGCGGTTGGATGACGCGATGCACTGTTGGCTCGCGTGATTCTCTGGATTTGCAGTTCGTTCGTGCGTTGACTTCTGTATGCTGAGAGGAAGAAACGTGTGGTGACGTGGCATATATATTATAACTAGGTAAGTTTTTTTTGTTTGTTTAATAAAATTTTGTTTCAAACGATTTAAATCGAATAACTTTCACATACGAACTCCGTTTCATGCACGGTTTTTTTGTTAGGATCGTAAGAAAGTTCCGTACATTTTGGCGCTGATTTGGACGGATTTGGAGACTGTTCAATTTTTCAGTTTAAATCGGATTTAAATTCGATTTAAATTCAAAAGGAGAGTGTTTTAACCCACTCACAACTTCTAAGATTTCTTATGTTTGTTAAATTTATTTATGATGTGATTTGAAATTTATTTATAGCTGTTTGGCATATATTTCATCATTATCTCAGTTAATTTGCATTTATTCAATTAGCTTGTTATTTAATTCATTATTGCGTATAAACTGCCTGTTAAATTTTTAGTTAAATTTATTTTTGCATATAAACTGATAGTTAAATTATTAGTTAATTTATTTTGGAAAATAAACTGCCAGTAAATGCCTGTTATTTATTACCTGTATATATATTGATGTATTGTTTGATTTGGATGATGATTGTGATAAATGGATGTATGATTTTATGATGGATTAATGGGTGTTTAATTATACCATCATAAATTGCAAGTGTTATGCATTTTATTGCATTTGGGATTGCGGTTTGAAATGATATAAAACCGTAAATTTTATTTTTAAATTACGGATTGAAATGATAAATATCCGTATCACTTGACCACAGGATAGAAAATTTTATACAGGCATCGCGGTCTATATATAAAATATTTGAAATGATTTTTCGATGGTTTTGTAATGAAATATATGGTTTTATGAGATACTGATTTGGATATTTATAAATATCATTTATATATAATTTATTTCTTGGGTTAAGCTATGTGACGCCCCACCTCTATACCCATGCAAGCCGAGGACACTACAGGGTAATGCCGTCAACTAACACGGAGAATAAGGCTGGATAGGAGCGACCATCTACAGCCTTGCTTCAACTATCTATTGAATACATCGACAATTGCCCTACCTAGCAGATCGACATATCCAATGAATATTCAAAACAAAACCATAGGTGGTTGAAGGATCTATCAGAATAGAATATAAAAACACAAATGTAATATACATCACAGAACAGTAGATCATCATATACACATATATTGATACATAACAGAGTATACAAAACTCATACATGGCAAGTGGTATAGCAAACCATAATATACAAACGATACCAGATGAATACATATGTCAGAGTTACAACAAAATAGGACTACACAAAAAGCTATGACAAAAAGAAGCTAGCGGAGTAGTCCATGCGGAGGCAAAATAGGCTAAATCCAAAAGCATCTAACCTGAAACAACTCGGTCTGATCCGAGTATGAAATACATGGGTCAATTTGGCTAAACAAATCAGTTAGATAAACTGAACAACAATAACCTGCAAGGTCACAAAGTATAACAAATATCTCTAAAAGAGATAACACAATCATCTAACAAAAAAAAAGATGAAACATATCATAACAAGTCAAGCCTCGTATCACCGGCAACTCATAGAAACGAAGGATAGGAATATCCCAAAACAAGCCATAAAGGCAAATAACAAATACCAATGAACGTAACACAAGTTCCACAAGGTAATCGCTATATATCATGCGGCTCAAAAAGACTAACACCGAAGGGCGATACCTAGGGAATATACATATCAATGAAACATCATAAACTTTGCATGTGCTCAGTACTGTATAAACAAGGATCCATGAGCCCGAAGACTCCAAACCCAAATATCACTCGAGCGGCTCATAAAGACCTAACTCCGAAAGCGATACAATAGGGCAACAAACCCGAAGGCACAAACCCGAAGGCAACATACCCGAAGGCACCATACCCGAAGGCAACAAACCTGAAGGTGCAAACCCGAAGGCAGCACGCCCGAAGGCAACAAACCGTAGTGGTGAAGGTCCGAAGGCCCAGTACTGGACACCACTAACTGGCGGAATGTGTCATAACTCTCAAAAAGGAATCCAAAAAGTGGTAACGTGAGTCCCATAACCACTCGTTCGCACTAAACGGTTTACTATCCGTTAGTTAATTTCACACTCAAAGCTGTACAAAGTTTACCTCATATCCTCGGTAAACCAGACCAAAAGGTCAAAACAATCAATCGAATAGGTCGGGGATAAATCGGAGAGATAAATGCATGAATTCATGGTCCGTGTTTTACCTAACCATTTAATCTCCTTTCCACTCCGCTTGAAGTGCGGAATTGTGTGTGTGCGTTTTAAATAGAGTTTATAAATTAGAGAAACGAGCTTTTAGTGCAATTTGAAGAATATTTTATAAAACCCGTGGATGAAGTCAAAAAGAAATCATCAAGGTCAAATATGCATAAACAACTAATTGGAATCAATTTAAATCGATAAAAGTGAAAATCACAAATAAATAAGCACACTGGACAAAATGAAGCAGGTCAGTCGATTGGCCTACTGCAGTCAGTCGACTGAACCATAACCCGAGAGTTTTTAAACTCTGCAGTCAGTCGACTGACTGTAGGGGGGTCAGTCGACTGGCTGTAGCTGGAAAAGTTTTCCAGCCTAGTAAATGGAGGAGCAAACTCACCCCATTTGCAACCTGTCGAGCAATGGACTTAAGGGGCTTTTGCCAATCGATAACCCAACACCATTGACTCCAATTCACCACCAAAACATGATCAAACATCAAAGTTATGATTTTCAAGGATTTGACTCCAAAACACCAAAAAGTGAAATGTTCACCAATTCAATTCAAACCAAAGGCAAATGCACATGAATAAGTGTTAGGAACTCATACCTAACAATACAACATAGTTGTAAACATATATGTGAGGTAAAAATCTCACCCTGCATCAATAATCAAGAGAAGTAGATGTGAGTTCAAAACTCACCTTTTATCTCAAAACAAAGAAGAAGAAGCTCAAACACAAGAAGTAGACTAACTACTCTACACTTCAACTCTACAAGCTTCAATCTAAGAATAAAACACATATTTCCCAAATTAGGTTTAGGAAACTTTCTGAAATTGAAGAGGAGAAGAGTTGGAGAAGATGAAGAAGAGGCTTACCAATAGCTTCACTTTGATTTTTGGAGCAAGAATTCAAGTTGCAAGAAGAAAATAGGGTTTGGAATTTCTAATTCCCATTCCCTTCCCCCATTTTCAGTTTTTAGCTTAAGTTTTTATGAAATGAATAAGTGAATGAAGAGAGGGACTGAGTTAGGGTTAATTAGATAGTAAGTGGCTGAACCCAAACCCAAACCTAACTAGAAAAGGTTGCAAAATTCAATTTACTCCAAACATATCAAAGCTTATACTCAAAACGACCGCAAACGCCATTTTAAACTCAATGGAAGTGGTTTCGAGCCCTAAATCGGCCGTTTGCAAAAAGTAACATTTCGGACCTAAAAATCCGACTAACGACGCTATATTTAAATAAAAAATTTAAATATATAATCGTTAAATATGCGCGTTGTTACAAGCTATGTATAAAAATTTGGTTAAAGTATAAAGAAGTTAAATAATAAATGTTGATTTATTTAAGAGATAATACGGTTGAGTATTTATTTAAATTTTATCTGTAGAGTTAATAATGTCTTAAATTAAATTAATGTTGGAAGATAAATACGCATGTGATTTGGATTTAAGTATTTAAGAATTATCCTTGAATAAAAATTATTTGAAATTTACATAAAATTGAGTTTTAAAAGGGTGATTTTTATAACTTGATTTTGGTTTAGAGGACTAAATGAATATTAAGTCGATTTGAATGAATATTATCAAGTTAATTAAATTGGAAGAATATACTGTTATTTGAAGTTTAAAGGTTTTACTAAAATGATATTTGATTTATTTGGTAAACATTTCAAATCTAAATAATAATAGTTGAAATTGATATATATGAAATTATCAAAGATTTAGTTTTGAAATGGTGGAGTATTTGAGCTTTGAAATTTGTGGAAAATTTATTTGTTTATTTGGGGATTTTAATCCATATTTGGAATTAAATTTGTGAAGGTAAAGAAGCTATTTTATTATATGAAGTAATTTAATATTTAAACTATTGAAGTATATTAAGTTATGTTCAAAGCTATAGATTTCGAGGTATATAGATTTGGAAGTGCTATGATTTCTTGAAAAGGATATATTTGAAATAAAATGATATCATATTGATTTGGGTTTGAAAATAGAAATGATATCGTATTTATATATTTTTGAAATAGATATTTTATTCTGGTTTTAAAGCATAAATTATTTTGAAAAGACCGCGGTGTTATAATAACGTTTGGTTGTTGAAGAGACCGAGATCGGAAGTTGTCAAACTCTCTTCCAACTCCGAAAACCACTTTAACAACCGTGTACGCGGTAGAGATTCCAGAATGAAGTAGGATGGTGGCTGCGTTTCCTTTAAGGTAAATACGTGGGTCCAACTCCCGTGAGTTGGCATAAGGTGGCTAAAACAGGAGCGATCGACGGGTTAATGAGGCAGCACCATTGATCGGACACATCCCTTTGATATTCTACTCTGACTTTGATTTTATTCGGTGGTCACTTTTGATTTCTTTGATTTGGGGGTGTGGCTCGAGGTGGGCGATAGCTGTGGCTATGCATTACCACCGACCTGGAAGCGTAATTGGTATATCTACCCGGGCATTGCCTAGTTGTGCCGTGTCCCCTGCCCTATCGCGCCCTCTACGAGTTTCTATTTGTGTCGTACCTATGGAGCATCCTCTGGTAGCCTCCCGATCAGGAGGTATTACGGTACTGTATAGACTATTGGCATTATTACGTGTTAACGTGGAAATGTAAAGCCTTAACGCTACTTTAAAGTAAGTTTATTTTACTAATAGACACTATTATAGTAGCGAAATATTACTACATAGTAAATAGTTTAACGGATCCTTAGAAGATGTGAATCCCGAGCATCTCTTGAGTTACTGCACTCATAATTATTTCTGTTGATTTAACTTACATAAGATCTTTTAGTTCTGACTCGAGTGTTTTTTCTTTTCAATTTGCTCGGGTCAGTCCGAGCGTTTCAAGATTTGAAGACTTTATTTCTGGAGGACGAAGATGAAGATTTCATTATTATTATTATTTTATTATATGGTTCCACTATACACTGTATTCCGCTGCATCAATTTTTATTCGTTGTTATGTGCAACTCTGATATATATTGTATAAGTAAAATTAAATAATTTGTAAACGGCTTCATGAACTGTATACTTGATTATTATATTTTATCGTTTCGCTGCAAGATTCTATTTTGTTTTTTTTTCTTTCTCTGTTTTTCTTATTTACCCCATAACAATCCGCCCTTCTGTACGGTTTAAGTATGACGTATGTGGTTTATCGTCGATTTAAACCGTACGAAAATTGTGGGAAATTACAGGTAAGGATACTTTAAATTTTCTTGGATGGATGAATAATCTATTTAGCTTCATCAAAGAATGTTGAGTAAATGGTACGCTCAATAGTTTATTTTTCATTTTGTACAATTTGAAGTTTTGAACCCGAACAACTATTTTTTTTGTTTGATATGAATGAATAATCGATTTGTGTTGATTCTGTTTGATGGTCTATGTTGTGATTGCAAGTGATTGTTGTTTATATTGATTTGGTTGTTAGAGGTTGAAACAACTTAAGCATTTCATTTTATATAATTATTAACTCTTTTGGATTATATAAGTTAAATACAGGTTATGGAAGCAATTGCTACTGCTTTTGGTTCCATAATATAAGCGTAAATTGTCGACAAATAGGTACGTTTTGTATTACGGTATTATAACGCTATTATATTATTTTCCCCCTGTTGGGATATATGTTATTTTGAAGTATATGTTGGATACTATTATTTTTGATATTTTAGTTTCTCCCGAGCCTCTCCGTACAAAGGAGACTCGGCCGAAATTTTTCGTAAATTTTGGACTTAGAAATTTTTTTAAATGTTTCCTAACTTTATAAACTTGAATATAAAAAGATTTAATTATTTATAAATCTATATATTTTATTTAAATTATCCAATTCTGTAAACTTATTATTATGAATATAATATTTTGAATAATATATATTGATTTATAAGTTCCTCTTTTCCCTTCTTTTCCTTTTCGAGGACGAAAAGTTTTGAGAGGAGGAGAGTGTAACGACCCGTAAATTTTAATAAATAAATGGGTTAATTTAATTGGATCTTTGTAATTAAATTTAGAAAGAAATAAAAAAAAAATTATAATGAAATGAATACTTAAAAAAAGTGTAGCAATGGTAATTTAAAAGTTAATTATTGAAATTGGAATGAAATTCCAATAGTGCAGCAGTATAAATTATTGCACTTAGCTAAAATGGTAAATAAGTAAATAAAAGTAAGTATTGAATTTATTTAATGAGATAATACATTGCTAACAGCAATTGAATATAAATTAAGGAAATATATTAATGCAAGTTAATAACTTATGAACTTGAATGAACATTCCAATTAAATAAATTAATTAAAGGTTATGACCTAGTTATAAATGGAATATAATAAAAACAAATGTAATTATTGTATTAATGTGTTAAATAATAGAATCGAGAGTAATTGTTGTAGAGAATAACCATACAAGTATTATAAAGAGTATATTGGCGCTAAATGGTTATTATTAATTAAGTTAATTAAATATTACTTTAATGAAAATAAATGTAGTGATGGAAGTGTGAATGTAAATTTAATAGAAATGTAAATTATTTTAAGGTAGTAATTGGTGAATTGGGGAAAATAGTTCAAGGCATGTTAATTGATGAATAAATACGTAATGTATGTAAAGTAATAAACTAGTATAAGAATGGAATTAAGGAAAATTCATTAATTAGTTTTAAAACCTTAATTAATGTGTTAAATTGATAGAAGTACACATTTAGAAATATAATCGTTATTCAAATTAAGATGTAAATAGGCGTATATTAATGAAATGCAATAGAATTAGCTTTATATATGGAATTATAATCTGGATTGATAAGTAACGAACTTATAAATGCAATTAAAGGCAATTAGGTGGCAATTAATATAGGTTGCTTGTTTATTTAAGGGGTTAAATAAACTTTGGCAATCAGTTGTAATAAATCTAAATTTAACGTTTTGTTACTGTAAATTAAAGTAATAATCGGAAAGATTGTTAATTATATTTATAAAATACAGTTGGTTGAATAAAAGGAACGCAAAATAAATTTTTGTTATTATATTGGAATTTAATGTATGATAATAGGATGAGAACAGTGTATATAATCAATTTCAACACTTGTCTGTTAATGATAACGTATCAGTGTGATTTAATGTTAATGGTAACAATTATTATAAGTTAACCATTTATTTAGTCTAATAAATTAAAGCAAGTAATCAATTGCAATTAATCTAATTAAATGTTATGTTAGTGTAAATTAAGGGAATTTTTGAAATAAGTGTTAATTCTGTCCTATTATGAAAATTTGTTGGATTAAAAGAATGGATAACAAGACTTATCAATTTATTGAATTTAATTTATAATAATTGGATTTATTGCAGATAGTTGAAATTTAATATCTAAATATTACGTTATTTGAAATTAAGATGGAATGTGAGAATATATAATGTAATAGATTTTGTATCCAATATTAATTTCATATGTTGACAATAATGAATTAAATAACAGAATGGGAAGTAGATTAAATAGAATTTTTGGAAACTAAATTTGGTGAAATTTGTTAATTATAGAGTTGAAGTAGAAAAGTGATTTAATTTAATATTAATTTATCTAATTAATGGAAAAATAGCCATTTTGGCGACTGACTCGGATTTCGACGAAACCAGTTTCATCGGATCCGTAACGGTGAATTATTGTAGGATTTCAAGTTTCGTAGCGATCGGACTTGTCGTCTGATCGTACGGGCTCTAAACGCCTTGAAATAAATGAAATTGAAATCAATTTGAAATAATTTGATTTTGTCATAACTTCTTCATACAATGGAATTTGGACGTAAAACCTGTCCCATCGCGTTTAAAATACTTCAAAACATCTATTTTGACATATGGGTTGACCCAATTTCATTACGGAGTCGAAACGGGCTTTTTGGGCCACTTTAACGTTAGCGCGTAAATCTATCTTATCCATCCATTCAAACGTCAACCCTGCCTATATATATCCTGCTATAAACCATAGCAGCCTCTGTTCCTCATTTCTATACGTTATATTCACCTCCTCACTTCAATGGCAGACATACCCTAATTCCGATTGCAATCCCAAATCAAATCCAAAGTGAAATTTCAAACTCTTCAAAAAAATTCAGAAAAAATATATATCGAAGCTCTTGACGAGCGTAATCTACTGGTGGTGTTCGTTTTTCGATTCAGATCATTGTTTGCCTAGAATTCTTGAATCAATCCACAGCCGTTCATCACGCCGTGATCAAACTGGTCTGATCGTCAAATTGAATTGTGGGTTTTGTAGAGGGGTCTGAGGGGGATCGATTTGAGTGGTTTGTTTGGTGAATCGATGGTCGAATTTTCATCAAAAATTGGCTAGGGTTTGGGAAAGCTGCAGCTGCTGCAACAACCCTCACTTGAAATCGATGATCGTGCATGGTCGTTTGGGGGCGGAAGTCGCGAGGCTAGCTGGCGGTGGCGCCGATGGTAGGCCGGGAGGTGGTGGTCCGATCAAGTGTGTGTGCGCGCCCCTAGGGTTATTCGCGTGCCAGGTTTGGATGCAAAAACATGGTAGGGTTTCCTGTAGCTTGCATTGGGGAGACGCTGACGTGTGAGCTAGTGGCATTAATTATTTAGTCTTGTTTATTTAAATTTTATTATTAATCGTATACCTTCTAATGCAATAACTTTCACATACGAACTTCAATTCACGCGCGATTTTCTCCGCTAGGTTTGTATTGGAGTTCCGGACATTTTTATGCAGGTTTGGATGAATTCTGAGATTGTGCAAATTTTGGGCTTAAATTGGATTTGAATTCAGTTTAAATTCAAAAGGTGAGTGTTTTAACCCGCTCACAACTTCTAAAATCTCTTATGTTTGGTAAATTAATTTATGTTGTGATTATGCATTTATTTATGGTTGTTTCGTATATTTTTAATCATCATCTCACTTAACTGCATTTATTGAAATTAAATCGTTATTTAATTTATTATTGAATATAACTGCCAGTTAATTACCTGTTATATATTGTAACGACCTGTAGATTTAACCGGTTTTAATAACGTATTAATTGAAATTTTGTGGGAAATTTTAAATGATAAAATTTTGAAATAAAAATTTAATATTTAGAATGCGTCCAGTTAAACATAGCAACTGGTAAATTTTCGTCCAAACATATGAAAGTTTATTTCGTGTGTAAATTTACTTCAATTTAATCAGTTAAAAAGCGATGAAAATAAAACGATTCGAAACCTAAATATTTTTACATAAAAAAATTCTAAAATATCTTCTGAGCAAGATGTCAGTTTGTCATTTTTCCAAATTCAGACATCTTTAGCTCCGTCGATCTTATTTTTCTGTATTTTTCATGCATTTTCCGCTAGTATAAAATTCGAATTTTTATAACTCAATCATACCATCAATATTTGTATACCGTTTTGATCGTCTCGTCATGCTGATCTCTACGTTTTATTCACGTCTATGTTTTGATGTCTGGTAAGCTGCGCAAACTGCGTAGCGGGCCAATGCATGATATCTGTTTTACTTTTGATAATTGTTTATGTTCAAATTTCAAAGACAGCAACTAGCATTTACTATAATACTTATTATCTGCTAGAATTCAGCCGTTGCCACCCATTCATCTCAGAAGTCTAAACATATGGAATTATGAGACGTTTGAAAGGTTCCTTTTTTTTACTTCAATTTCTTTTGCATTGGATACTTGCTGTCACCTTACTCCTCTGAGCGTTCCATTTACTTCAAGTTGCTCCCCTCGAGATCTATTTCTCATCTTCCCATACTTCATTTATTCTTCTCCCATTTTACTTTACTGAGACTTATCACCTACTCTTTTGCTTTCACTTCTTACCTCTCCTATTTTGCAAGCATGCTTCAAAATAAAGTCATGCGGCCAACCACCGAGCACAGCACACATTCCCTTCGTCCCTGCCTTGGCCGAGCAAACACCGGAGCCGTTACCATTTTCCTAAGCCTTCCTAAGGAGTGGTGCATCAAATCTCGTGCCTTACTCCTTCATCTCCGATTTGCCTCCTCCTCAGCAGTTCAACCAAACCCGAAACCCATTGCCCTCCGCCACCACAAGCAGCCGACGCCCTAGCCTCTACCGGAGCCGCCGCCGACTTCACATCACCCAAGCCGTTCATCACCCGCCTTCTTCCTCTTTCACCTGCCACCGTCTCACATCGGCAACCAACTCGCAACCTCCATGGCATGCCCCTACTTGTTGCCACCTACCCTTGTGCAACCCGAGCCACGAACGTTCCCAGATCCATGAGTACACCTCCACCACTCTAATCGCCACCCTCCTTGAGTTTGTCATTCCCATTCGGCCCAGCGGTGAGTGGCTCCATGTCCTTGTCTTTGCTCGCATATTTATATATATCTGAGGCATTAGAATTTATGCTTTATTGGTGGTTGGAAATGAAATATGTGACTATAAGTTGTATACTAGCTGTTCCACTACATAAATATGCATATCAGCCTGTATATTATATATTGTAAACTATGTTGTCTGTAGTGTCTGGTTTCAAGGACAGTACATAATTAATATATATAATTTTATTTTAAAAGATATTTGTTTATAGATAGGCCGGATCTGATGTTTACTTTTAACTGTAATAAATATATAGTAATATATATATTTCTTATATATTATTCTAAACTTTGATAACTAAAGTTTACAGCATGTATATTTTGACAGATGATTTTATAAGTTTTATGAAACCTGTTATATGCATTTGATTATATAATAAATTAGTGGCGAAAGTGTATAAGTTATAGCAAGTATAGGTTGCTCTTTTATATTTTTATAAGAAATTGCAGTGTCGTTGTTCGTTTACAAGTATGGGTTATTTGATTTTGTTAGTACACACATTTTTATACGCAGTTAAGCATGCACACGTCAGCTTCAATATATTTGTACAGATAGTGTATATAAGTGGTGTCTAGCTATAGTCTTATATATTAGTTCATATACCAAGTTGTATTAGTTTTATAACACTTATAATTGATACTTATATTTGTGTATGTATAATATAATGGTTTAAGAACCAATCTCATGTTCTGTAATTTATAATATTATAAATACGTCTAAATATAAGTGTTAATCTCAGTATAAATCTTGAAATGTGTTTGGAAGTTGATTTTATATTTGCATGTGTGTTACAGCGTATAATCTTAGCTGTTCACACCTATATATATATATACAGAATAGTATTTATATATAATATGTTTAATTTCAGGAATTTCTTATAGTAAGATATATAGCTTTACTGTTTGCACAAAAAATGGGCAAAAACCTCAAAGTCGTACGATTTAGTTGATTATATGTTGTTCTTAGCGATTTGGATGATTTATGCAAATATGTAAAAAGCAGGGACTAAACTGTAAAAGACACACAGATTTATAGTGGTTCGGGCAGAACGTGCCTACATCCACTTTATATGTTATTCTCCTCTTTCTCTTCAGATTACAAGTACAAAGCTTTGGTTACAAGTATATGAAAGTTGTTTGAAAGTTCCTTCCGTGCTTGAGCTCTCAAACTTGTCCCCCATTGTTGTACCCCTGCCCCTCTATTTATAGAGTGAGGCTGGGGGAAGGGCTCCTGGATGTCTATAGCTGATGGCGGGCCTGGGCTGAAGCAATCTGGCCTGGCAGTGTTGGTCCGGTGGAAGTGGAGTTTGGACCGGTAGTGCTTGGAGAGGAGATGGTTCGGCTTGGTATTATCGATGCCAGGGTCATGTTCGGGTGAGTTCCTGGATCGTTTATGTGCCTGTTGGAGGCGAATAAGTGTGCCCGTAGGGGCTTGGTATTGTTGATACCAGGTTTACGTTCGAGTGGGTCCCTGGATCGTTTGCCAGATTTCATGTTCGGGGGAGTTTCTGAATCAAATACTTTGGCGGTTCATCGCCGAACAAGAGGTGCTTGTGGACCGTTCGCGATCCAACGGGCATACAAGTAAATTTTTCCATAGAATTGTAAATGTTAAAGCAATAATCATATGAGTCTTACAGCAGAAATGTCCAAACAAAGCAAGTCCTAATGTTCAAATCAAAACGAAACAAAAGCAAAGCAAGGGTGTCAAAGTGTAAGTTCCCACTACGAAGTAGTCAATGATCATTCAGAGCATGCCTGGAGATTGTTCGCGATCTCGTACATGTGTAAATGATTTAATTGTGTTAGTGGAAGCTTATGACTTGTTCATTGTTATTTCTATCAATCGATAACCAAATGGCGCCTCGATTCAGGGTCGCCTCTAGCTGATGTGGATGGTAATCGCTCTGTTTCCACTGCTGGAGTTCGCCTCCTTACATACTGAAGGAGCATACCGTTCCTGATATGCCCTTCCACCTCGTCCTTCAGATGCCTACAATCATTAGTGTTATGACCGTTTAATTCATGGAATACACAAAACTTATCTGATTTCCTTTCGTCAGAAGTTGGATCCCTTCGCATTGGTCTATGATACGGAACCTGCTCCCTGGTATCCTGATAAATTCGTTCCAGACTCTCATTCAGCTCAGTGTAAGTGGTGAATCGCGGCTCCCTCCGTTGTCACTTTAACCTGTCCCCGTCATTCTCAGCCTTTCTCTCTCCTTTGCTAGTCTCCGCACCCTTTCCAGGTGGGTTTCCGCTCTTGATTGCGTAAACGTCAACTTCTTCCTCTCTTTCTGCACTAGCATCTTCCAAACGCAGAAACTTTTCAGCCTCATGATAGAACTCTCCCAGATTCATAGGCGGATCCTTAGTTAACGAATTCTTGAACTCTGTACTATCAGCTATTCCAGATACAACCGCCATCATGACCATAGATGGATCTGGACGATCCACTGATGCTGCTGCCGCATTAAATCGTGTTAGAAAACTCCTCAAAGTCTCTCCAGCTTTCTGCTTCAAGGTTGCCAAAGTCATCACATTCTTGGATCTTGTGATGTGGACCCTGAATTGCCTCATAAATCTCTCGATTAAATCATTCCATGTTCCGATGGATCCACTCTCTAATTGTCTAAACCACAATGCTGCAATATCCGCCAAGTACAATGGAAAGCACCGGGCCATAACCTCCTCTGATGCCCCCAGCACTTCCATATGCCTCATATACTTCGTTAGATGAACCGTGGGGTATGTCCTCCCATCATACATCTCTACTGATGGTAGCTTGAATTCTGGTGGGTTCCTAGCCATCCTAATCGCAGGAGAAAAAGGACTCCTGTTTACGTCTTCCAAGTCTCTGTTTACCAAACCGCCACTCATAGCTCTTCTAACCAACTCTGATAATCTGTCATTGTCTCCAAGCTGTAGTCCTCGTTCACTGCCTTCGGACTGTCTTCCGAGTCCGTGGGAGCTTTCAGGTGTATTCCCCCTAGCTGAGCGTTCATTCCTCTATCACTACTAGGTGGCTCGGATGCCCCCATCTCTCTTCCCGGGGTCGGATCAACATGCTCTGCGTGAGTGCCCCCTAGCTCTGGTGCTACGCCAGATGGTCCTGCTACGTTCTGAACTCCAGTTGCTCCTTGGTTTTGTGCTCCAAGTTGCCCAATCTATTGAAGCAAGTTCTGAATTATCTCTTCTTGTCTTCTCATCATAGCCTCCATCTCATCCCTGGTGATGAAGACTGAAGCTTGGTTTGCTCCTGAGGAAGCCTCTTGACTCTCTTCATGTTGACTTTGCTCTGGCCTCTGCGTTCTACTTGATTGTCTCGCCATGACTCTTCCAATCTGAATCTCTAAACTTTCTGATTCAACTTCCAAGCGGTAGGTCCTTGAGTTCAACTCTCAATGAAAGCACCAAAAATGTTTGCACAAAAAATGGGCAAACACCTCAAAGTCGTACGATTTAGTTGATTATATGTTGTTCTTAGCGATTTGGATGATTTATGAAAATATGTAAAAAGAAGGGACTAAACTGTAAAAGACACACAGATTTATAGTGGTTCGACCAGAACGTGCCTACATCCACTTTATATGTTATTCTCCTCTTTCTCTTCAGATTACAAGTACAAAGCTTTGGTTACAAGTATGTGTAAGTTGTTTGAAAGTTCCTTCCGTGCTTGAGCTCTCAAACTTGTCCCCCATTGTTGTACCCCTCCCCCTCTATTTATAGAGTGAGGCTGGGGGCAGGGCTCCTGGATGTCTATAGCTGATGGTGGGCCTGGGCTGAAGCAATATGGCCTGGCAGTGTTGGTCCGGTGGAAGTGGAGTTTGGACCGGTAGTGCTTGGAGAGGAGATGGTTCGGCATTGTTGATTCGGTATGGCTTGGTTCGGATGGTTTATTCGGTGATGTGGTGGAATGGTTTTGATTCGGCTATGTATGGGAAGGCGATTGGTTCGGCATTGTCTTCCTTCCTCTTGGTTCGGCTTTTCTGCCGAATGTGTCTTTGTTTTGTACTACCGAATGTGCAGATGGACTTGGCTCACCGAATGAACCTCGCGTGTTCCAAGCACCGAATGTCTCTTTTATACCTGAGCCGCCGAATGGAAATGGGTGCTCGGAGCCCATTTTTTGTGCAAACATTTACTATCTATGATACTTTTATATTTTAAAATTGGGGTTATCTCTTCCTTGTTCGCATATTTATAAAGTAGTCTGCACATGTGCTTGAAAAGTTCTCCTTATAGTTATGTTGATTCAAAAATGTATTCAGATCTTTAAAATACGATATGAATAGATATCATGGTTTAAATTATTTATATAGATTTTGTTTTATTTGCATCAAAGTTAAATTAGTAACTTGGAAAATATATATATATCTTATTTTGGTTTTTGAGAATTTTTTTTAAATATATATTTTGTTTCAAATAATATCAAGATAAGTTCTGATTCGTTTTGTCAACTCCTCATGATCAGCTTTGTTCGTCGAATTCGTGCCCACACTGCTTTGCTTTGAAATTCATGCCTGAATTCGTAGCTCGTTTCTGTATCTAATCTCTAGCCTCGAAAGGTGAGCAATCACTCACGATTAATGTTCTTTTATTTATTAAATTTGATTTCAAATTGAAACGACAATTGAAATATGCTGTTGTTAGTTATTTACACTATCATATATGTTATTACCTATATCTGTTCACCTATGACATTTGACACCATTATCTGTTAATTATTTATGCGATGATAATACAGTTTGGTTGATAATTGACTGATTATTTGTTGTTTATATTCGATGTTAAGTTGTAATGTATGAAGTGATAAATATTATGCAATTGAATTTGACGTAGGATAGTAAAAATGTGAATCGACATATGTGTTGTTAAATTTTGTATAATATGACCCACTTAAATGTTTAATTATTTGACACGTAGGAATTGGTTAATTACCCTTGAACCACTTGAATTTATGTGGTATTAATTGATGAAGTATGAAATTGAATAATGGATGTCAAGTGTTGAATTGTATAGAATAATTAGTGTAATAATCTTTAATCTACATGAAATGATAGTGTAGATTCTAGAAATAATTATATTAATTCGCACAAAGAACAATGTGAATTAATACGATTATTTCGGGATTATTGAATTAATTATTGAATTGTTATTGATTGTTATATTGCTTGTTTATTTACTTTGACACAATCCCCGTTATCACACTGCAAGTTCCATTTTGCTATGCTTTGATTCTTGAGTTGAAATGGAATCGGGTTGAAATGATATATACCCAAATGAATTTGACCTAGGAAAGAAAACTAAATATAAACCCGATTGGTCAATAATTTGATTTAAAAATAAAATGAAGATTTTATTTGAATAAATAATAAAGTTTTGAAAAGAAGTTGGAATTTGAATTTAATGAAAGGAAAATGTTAATATTTAATATTTGAAAAATATATTAACATAGTAGTTATTGAAAGAACGTTGTTTTAAATAAATCATTCGATAATAAAATTTGGATTTATTCATTGAATTAAGTTTGAAATAATTTAATAATTAAGTTGAATTTAAAATTAATTTGAAATGCTTTGATAATTAAGTTGAATTTATAATTAAGTGGTAATGATTTAATAATTAAGTTTGAATTTATAATTAAGTTTTAAAATTATATAATAATTATGTTGAAATTATATAATAATGGAGTTTTGAATTTTTTTAATAATTTAATAAGATTGAATTATTTGATAATTAAATAAAAATTTGAGTTCTTTGAAAAAAGGAATTGAACTTTAGAATAAGTGAATTTGAACTACGTTAATAAATGAAATTGGGTTTCTTTATTAACTATGTTGTGAAAAATTAAGTAAATTAATAAGTGAAATTGAACTTCTTGAATATATAAATTTAGTTCTTTATTAATCGAATTTTGGAAATTTGTAACTAATTTAATGAATAAGTGAAATTGAATTTCTTTAATAAGAAATAAAATGTGATTTATTGAAATTAACATAAGACTTGTAATTTTAAAGAATTTGATTTGATGAATTTAATTTAATTCAAATTTGTAGGTTTTGAGATAATGGAATTGAACTTAAGAAATTGATTTAATGAATTGGAATTTAAATAGAAATTATTCTGAATGATAAATTAACTTAACGAATATTGAATGAAATCGATAAATGAATTTAAATTGATTTGAATGTTAAATTAAATTAATTTAAATGATTTCGGAATGAAAAATATACGAACTTGAATTAATGTTTGAACTGTTTAAATATAAATTGAAATTGAATTATAAGGTTTTGAAACAGAGATGGAAGTTTTGAAATGTAAATTTTGGGAAATCGATTTAAGAAGACAAATGAAATGTTGATTTACGAATTCTAATTGAAATTGTATTTGATTTGGTTTTGAAATTTATTAAATCGACCAATCGGTGTAATAATTACGAAAGTTATTAAAGAAACCGGAATCGGTTATGGACATACTCTCTGTCTAAACCGAAACCACTTTAATAACTATATGCGGAGTGTGATCCAGAATGAAGTGGTTGGAATGATGTATGTGATGAATGAAGAAAGAGAACGATAATTGATAGCCTTGACACTTGTGTCAAATTGGAAATGACTAAAACAGGAGCCGTGCTGGGCCAAATGGGGTTAGCCACCTCGAGCGAACACACTTCTTCATAAACTACTTATTACTTGTTATTGATTGGTGCACCCTCGGAATTTCAGGAGTGTTGTTTCACGGTGTTGCGATCGTTGCGGCGATGCGTCCTCACCAGTCTGGATCAGGCAAACGGTAGTTTCACTACCTTGGGTATTGCCTCATGTGCCTTGTCATACTTGTATCCCTATATACGCGGCCACTATGAATTTGTTTTGTGTTATACCTATGGAGTACTTCCTGATATCCCACTAGTTTACGGTGGAGTTTACAGTGCTGTATAGACTATAACGCTTATATAAAATGTGTTAAGGGGGATAATGGTAACGCCTTAACACTATTTTTGATATTTATATTACGGATAGGCATTATCTATTTAGCGTACACTACTACATAGTAGATAGTTTGACGCCCTACCTCTATACCCACGCTAGCCAAGAACACTACGGTGTAGTGCTGTCAACTAGCACGGAGAATAAGGCTGTTGAGGAGCGACCAACCATGTAATTGCTTATCACACGGTGGCTATAAATAATCTTCGGAAACAAACATAGAAATAAGCATAATATAAATCAGTCACAGACATCTATATCACAAAGGCGGAAGAAGATATGAATATATAACTAACACATGAAAGTGTACAGCAGAGTAGTGGTCAAAAAGATCCACAATAATACAAAAGAATAGCAACACGTGCTATACAAAAGAATACAACTATGAGTCTATATCTTAAGTGTATACAACAAAAACTGCTAATCTAAATAGTTAGCCAAAAGTCAGAGTTGCAAATCCCAGGAAGAAGTCAAGCAGAAGCACCTGTAACATCTCGGCCTGACCCGAGTATTATTTAAGAAAATAATAAACGGATCAGTCTAGCTATAAATATCAAATGACATGATATAAAATAAAAGATATGGCATAAACATAAAATATCCATACTGACATACTACTATAAGTATGCAAATGATGATCAACAGAAGATCAATCAATAAGAGATAAATCAATATCACAAGAATCTTCTCAAAGATCCAACGAGGGCATCATACCCTAAACTTGTACTCATAACAAGTCAATGACATAAATTCCAGAAATCAACACAAGAAATCTAAAAATCACAGAAAAGGGAAAGAGGCCTATCATATGACGGTCCGAAGACCATGGGGAGCTACCCCATATGGGTGAGTCGGAATCACCCAGATGAGGTCTAGGCTAACCAAAAAGCAAAAAGGTATGTGTGAGTGGAATCACACAAATGGTGTCTAGCCTAACCTCGCAACAAAAAGGTATGTGTGTGTGACGACCGCCCATGACTCCCGCATCAAAACAAGGAAATAATGCGCTGAAAGGCGTGCCAGGCAGCCATAGGTGACCGTCAAGGGTAGAATAAACATCGCATAACTCACAGCGCATGGATAAAATACAATAGAGAAATATATGTATAGTGAAGCTTCGTAACAGAATATCATCAAATAAGCATATTAGAAGTTTGATACAATCATCAGAACAGTCAATACATCAAAACCTCGCTACAAAGCACTCAAAGTATATACAGCGGAACACCCAGTACATAATATGAAATAATATGCAAAAGCCTCCTGCTCGTCTTCGTCATCATCAACGTGGATCTTCAGGAACAACACCTGTCACCTGCTACCTAGTCTGTCCATCCCAACATGGATGAACAACCCAAGGTAATAAGAGGAGACATAAAACCTTGAGTCAGACAAAGTCTTAGTGAGCAGTAAATCAACTATCAAACATACCAAAAGAGCATAAGGAATAAAAGGAATAGGAACCAAACCATCCCACTCCGCCTCTTTCTACAGTGATAGCCCCCAGACACACTCTAAGGAGAAGCAAGCATAACATGGCAGACAATTAAAGTAAAACAATAATAATTCGAGTCAAGGTCGGTGTTTTCCAAATACAAACCCCCAAGGCCTAAACCAAGATCAGGTAAGCACCCGGAAAACACCGCTCTTGAGACCGAATGATGATACAACCAAACGTCCAAACATCCATGACCCTGGCTATCACTGTTATCATTGCCTTGATTT
Organism: Allium cepa; assembly: GCA_030765085.1. Classification (NCBI taxonomy): domain Eukaryota; kingdom Viridiplantae; phylum Streptophyta; class Magnoliopsida; order Asparagales; family Amaryllidaceae; genus Allium; species Allium cepa. The sequence continues at coordinate 392,401,680 of CM060935.1, forward strand.
CACCGTTAGTTGAATGACCACCTGTCAAGGGTTAATGGTAACCCCGGTTCTAGACATAGCTCCGCACGTCGTCGCAGCCCGTGCCTAGGAATTTTCGCAACTACCCAGAGTACTAGCACGTCGTCGCAACCCGTGCTTGGAACGTCGTCGCAGCCCGTTCCAACGTACTCTTGCTTTGAGCATGCTAGAACCTTCGACAACGATGAGGTCTCAGCCTCCTAGTCATCCTCCTCGACGACTATTTCCATACTAGCTCAAGCGCCTCTCAAGCTAACCATTATCAACCAACTCACATCGCATCATCGAGTTATCAACATGCATGGGATGATCCCGTCTGGATTAAACCAAGGCTATCTCACATCATGCTTCGCTTTATCGCATCATAGCAAAGTCTCATCTCAACATCATTGCTTGCCTCATCGCATCATGGCAAAGTCCCATCTCAACATCATCTAATCCATACATATGAGCTTCAACATCCGCTTCATATGCCACAAGCAGCTTTCCTTATTCAAGAGCCTTTCCACTTAGCTTTTGAATCATCATCAACCAACTTGATCAAATCAAGCTATATATCAACTAATCAATCAAATCAAACATTAATCCAAGCAATCAATCATTCAAACAAGATCTAAATAAACAATTACAATGATAATGGCAATTTCGTAAATAAATGAGCATAGATCCAACATACATGAATCATGGGTTTTTAGCATAGATCTAACAAATATAAATCATGGGTTTTTATCTCTTCAACTTGATAAATGAACTTGTATAAGTAAACATCTTCATGAGTAGTGGATCTACACTTGGATCTAAGGGAAAAAAAATGCATAAAATCACTATCTACAACACTCCAACAAACCACCAAACTAATATACTCCTTTGGGTCCGCGTGAGAGATAACCACCACTCACCAAATCACCCAAACACTTCAAAAACTATCAACTTCAGATCTGGACAGCGAAGATTCAAGCTTGATTCATCGAAGTCCCGCTTAAAACGATGAAATCTAGCTTCGTTGGATGAAGATCTTCAACTTTGGCTCTTGGATCTTCAATCTCGATCTTCGATCTTGGATGGATGTTAGAACTAGATTGGAATGGAGAAAAGGAGATGAAGAAATGTTGTAGTCGAGCTCTCAAAATGGCAGCACTTCGTCGCTTCGAAATCCGGTGCTAAAAAGTGAGCCAAACCCCTCTATTTATAGGCTGGAAAACTCCTGAGTCGGCCCCTTATAAGTCGGTCACGACTTATCCCATGAGTCGTCCACGACTCATCTAACTCTGTGACCTATCATCACAAAAGCCTCCGAGTCAACTGCCTAACGACTTAGCCTATGCTACGACCTAACCCCATTACTACCTAGGACCACAGAAAGCACGCGACTTAAAAAAAAACACTGCCATGTCCCTCAACTCGAACCACCGACCTAACACAACACAGATCAACATGCCGCGACTTAACTAGGTCGTTTACGACCTAACAACCTATGCCTCAACGACTCACGACTCATCAGGTACCCGACCTAACACTCAAGCCTTCGTACGACTTAACCCAGACACGACCCAAGACACACACGACACAAGCCCAAGCCTTATCTCGCCTACGACTCATCACCGAGCCGACCCAACTGCATAAGACTCATGCCGCTCTAAGTCCTAAGTCGGCTAAGCCTATGAGTCGTTAACGACTTAAAACACGACTTAAAACCCCAGCTAAGCCGCTCACCAATAGCTCGTACACGACCTAATCAACGCACGAGTTATCCCCTAATCCCTTAATCCTTAACTCGGCCACAACTATAAGTCGCTCACACGAGCTAACCTCCACACGACTTAGGCTAAGGACGACTTAAACAACTCTAACGGCTTAGAAATTCTCCGATTTATCGACACGTAAAATACGGGTCGTTACATTCTCTCCCCCTTAGGAATTTCGCCCCTGAAATTCCAAGCAAATAAGAGCAATCAAAATTATTCCACATGCCTACCATCCATAGCAATCAACAAACCATGCATCCAATTACTATCCTAGCATGCAGAATACTAAGATTAGAACAAGTTACAAATTCATGAGATGTCACGACACCTTAGGGCCATACCTCGAAGAGTTCAGGATGAGCTGCCTTCATCCTCTCTTCCTCTTCCCACGTACAGTCGTTAACATCATCACTCCATTGTATCTTGAGCAACGTAATCGTCTTCCTCCTAAGCTATTTCGTGTCGGTTTCAACAACACAAAGCGGCTTATGAGGTCTTGTAACAACTGGATCAACCTCTAAATCTTCACAGCTATCAGCAGAAACTATCGTATTCGAGTCGTGCACATACTTCCATAGATAAGATACATGAAAAACATTGTGCACACCCGCCATCTTTTCCGGTAACTCCAATCTATAAGCAAGCTTTCCAATTCGCTCGATAATCGGGAATGGTCCAACAAATCTTAGAGTCAATTTCCCTTTCTTCCCGAATCTAATAACATTCTTCAGAGGAGAAATCTTCACAAAAACCATATCTCCTACGTCGAATTCCAAATCCATACGACGCTGATCAGCATAACTTTTCTGACGATCTTGGGCTGCCTTCATTCGTCGCCGAATGATTTCTACACAATCCGTAGTCTGTCGAATCATTTCTGGCCCAAGCATCAGCTTTTCTCCGGTTTCCAACCAACATGTCGGAGAGTTACACGGCCTTCCATACAATGCTTCATACGGTGTCATACCAATACTTGACTGGTAACTGTTATTATACGCTAATTCCACCAAATGAAGGTGATCTTCCCATGATCCTCCGAAATCTAAAACACATGCCCTCAGGAGATCTTCCAAAACTCGGTTGACTCTCTCAGTCTGACCATCTGTTTGGGGGTGATAAGCTGTACTCAAACACAACTCGGTTCCCAAAACTTCTTGGAAGCTCTTCCAAAATCCACTAGTGAACAATGGGTCTCGGTCGCTCACTATGTTCTTCGGAATACTATGGAATCGAACTATCCACTTAACATAAAGCTCAGCCAACTTCGATGCGGTCCTAGTTGATCGAACAGGAATGAATCTTGCACTCTTGGTCAAACGATCTACGATGACCCAAATACCTTCATTTCCCGCCCTGGTTCTAGGTAGGCCATCGATAAAATCCATCGATATCTGCTCCCACTTCCATGTAGGAACCTCTAATGGCTGAAGCAATCCACTTGGCTTCATCTGTTCGGCTTTTACCAACTGGCAGTTCCTACATTTGGAAATAAAATTTCCAACATCCTTCTTCATACCTTCCCAGTAGTAGGTTCTCTTCATATCCCGATACATCTTATTTCCACCTGGATGAATTGTCAGCTTCGAGTGATGACTTTCCCTAAGAACTTCATCTCTCAATCCATCTATATCGGGAACAACTAGCCGTCCTTGTTTCCGAAGCCAACCCTCTCGATCGACTTCGAATCCCTTATCCTTCTCTGGGTCCAATCCTGATTCCAAATCACGTATAATCTTGACAAGCTTATCGTCTCGCTTTTGACTCTCGCCAATCCTTTCCACAAGAGTAGGCCTTATTGATAAGTTTGCCAACATCTCAGGTTCCAATTCACATCTGGGCCTAAAATCAAATCCTGCCAAATACTCGAGACTCTTCCATTCCGAAAACATGGCTCCCAATCCGACATGTCTTCGACTTAACGCATCAGCCACTACGTTACCTTTTCCCGGAGTATAGGCTATACCAAAATCATATGATGCCAAGAACTCTAGCCACCGTTGCTGTCGAAGATTCAAATCCTTTTGAGAGAACAGATACTTCAACGACTTATGATCTGTAAACAACTCAAATCTAACTCCCAATAGATAATGTCTCCACATCTTCAAAGCAAAAACAATTGCCGCTAACTCCAAATCATGAGTCGGGTAATTCCTTTCACGCGGCTTCAGTTGTCGACTTGCATATGCAACAACTTTATTCTTTTGCATTAGTACTGCTCGAAGTCCAGTACCACATGCATCGGTGTAAACCACCATCTCATCATTCCCACTTGGAATAGTCAAGACAGGAGTACTCGTCAATCGCTCTTTCAGGATTACGAAAGCTTGCTCACACTTATCATCCCATCTGAACACTTGGTTCTTTTTCATCAATCCTGTTAACGGTGCAGCTATCTTGGAAAAGTCTTTGATAAACCGTCGATAATATCCAGCTAATCCAAGAAAACTTCTCACATCAGATGCATTCTTAGGTCTACCCCAATCCTGGATCGCGGCCACCTTAGCGGGATCAACCGCTATTCCATTTCCAGAGATAACATGGCCTAAGAATCTCACTTCACTCTTCCAGAAGTGACATTTCGAAAACTTAGCCTTCAGCTGATGTTTCCGTAAGATTTCCAAAACAATACGCAAGTGCATCTTGTGCTCTTCCTCAGTTCTGGAATAAATCAGAATATCATCCACGAACACAAGCACGAACTTATTCAACTGATCTCTGAATACTCTATTCATAAGATCCACAAAATATGATGGTGCGTTAGTCAATCCAAACGGCATTACCAGCCACTCATAAAAACCGGATGGTGTCCTAAAAGCAGTCTTCGGCACACTATCCTTTGCCACTCTCAACTGGTGAAATCCCATTGCCAAATCCATCTGAGAAAACACCTTTGCTTCGTGAAGCTGATCAAACAAGTCATCTATTCTCGGCAATGGATACTTGTTCTTCTTAGTCACTTTATTCAGCTCACGATAATCGACACACAACCTCAACGATCCATCCGCTTTGGTTGCGAACACAACTGGTGCACCCCATTCGGACACACTACGCCGAATGAATCCTTTCTGCAAAAGGTCATCAACTTGCACCTTCAACTCTTGCTGCTCCCTAGGCGCCATCCAAATGAGAGGCATCACAACAGGTCTGGCTCCCTCAACTAGATCGATACGAAACTCGATCTCCCTATGCGGCGGTAATCCTTTGACTTCGTCAAAGACATCCTCAAATCCATTCACAATAGGCACCGATGGCAGTCCATCCCGTGGAACAACCAGCGAATACATGAAGCTCATGAAGACGCCTTCCTCATGCTTACATCGTATCACAACCTTTCGCCCTTCCACATTCCCGACTGTCACCTCCAGCCTCTCACAATCAATCCTTGCCGCATACTTCCTAAGCCAGTCCATACCCAAAATAATTCCGAACCCCGCAAAGTTCAGAACAAAACAATCACAAACAAAAGAGCAATCATGACTCGACACAACTATACCACGGCATATCATACACAAACATGATGAACCCCCTACTGGATTAGTTACAACCAATGGCCTATCAACAATATCCGGTTCCAAACCTAACCGGCCTACAAGATCATCACAAACAAAAGAATGCGACGCTCCAGTATCAAACAACACTCTAACTGGAACACCACAAATGGAAAGAGTACCTTGAACCACCACACTCTTCCCTTTCCCTTCAGCAGTAAGAGCTTTTGAAAACGACGGCACAGCTCCCAAAGCATAAGCTTGCACAATCTGCCTGTCCTTCCTTGGTTATGGACAGTCTTTCCTGAAATGCCCTGGCTTGTCACAGTTGTGGCATTTCGCCGGCACCTTTGGATTCCTACAATCCTTGGAGAGATGGCCCTTCTGCTGGCAATTATAGCAAGTCATTTCGCCCCTCGGCTTCTTCTGGCCATCCTTACCCTTCTGTTGTTGTTGCTTCCTCTTCTTGTTTCCACCCTTCTGTGGCTTAAACCCTTCCTTGGTTACAGCAACAACAGAACTCTCCCTAGGAAACAAACTCTCATGCCTGAGAGCTTTCTCCACAAGCTTCTCAAACGGATCGTCCAGATGATCCACCAACTGTCTTCCAAGATAAGCATCCAAACCGGTCACAAACTTCTCATTCTTCTGATAGGGAGAATCAATATACGATCTGGCATACTTGGACAAAGCTTCAAACTCAGATACATACTCAAGAACGGGTCTTCCACCTTACTTGAGCTCCACAAACTTTTTAAACAAGACAGATTTCTGAGCCGTAGAGATGAACTTAGCTTCAAATCTAGCTTGGAATTGCTCCCAAGTAACCTCCTCCGGAGTATCAATGGTGATAGAATTCCACCAATCCGAAGCTCTCCCTTGAAGTTGCCTTGATGCAAGCTTCCTCTTAGTTGCATCCTCAACTCCCAAGTCACCAAAGATCCTTCTACAAGCATCAATCCATCTTTGCACTTCAATGGTTGATTCCGTTCCCAAGAAAACCTTTCCTCCAAGAGAAGTATAGTCCTTGCAAAGCTTAGCAAAATCCACTGGTCTTGGAGCTTGAACTTGAACTCCAACATCTACTGATGGCCCCGAGGCTGGTATCCTTCTCATGATCGAAGTCATCATGGCCTCAAACATAGGAGCATAATCAACAGCTTCCCTAGCAGCACGGCCTTCCCTAGCAGCTGGTCACCCCCTTCGACTCATCCTTAATATCTACAAAAAGGAATGACTTAGAAAACCTTGAGAAACAACTTCAAAAGGAGTTCAAATCCTTCTAAACTACTATGTTATATATAGTAATCATTCATCAAAATACAATTACGTCTCTCATACGTAGTTACGTCAGCGAGCGTTGGCTAAAATCGATTAACCAAAGCTCTGATACCAAATGTGACGACCGCCCATGACTCCCGCACCAAAACAAGGAAATAATGCGCTGAAAGGCGTGCCAGGCAGCCATGGGTGACCATCAAGGGTAGAATAAACATCGCATAACTCACAGCGCATGGATAAAATACAATAGAGAAATACATGTATAGTGAAGCTTCGTAACAGAATATCATCAAATAAGCATCTTAGAAGTTTGATACAATCATCAGAGCAGTCAATACATCAAAACCTCACTACAAAGCACTCAAAGTATATACAGCGGAACACCCAGTACATAATATGAAATAATATGCAAAAGCCTCCTGCTCGTCTTCGTCATCATCAACGTGGATCTCCAAGAACAGCACCTGTCACCTGCTACCTAGTCTGTCCATCCCAACATGGATGAACAGCCCAAGGTAATAAGAGGAGACATAAAACCTTGAGTCAGACAAAGTCTTAGTGAGCAGTAAATCAACAATCAAACATACCAAAAGAGCATAAGGAATAAAAGGAATAGGAACCAAACCATCCCACTCCGCCTCTTTCTACAGTGATAGCCCCCAGACACACTCTAAGGAGAAGCAAGCATAACATGGCAGACAATTAAAGTAAAACAATAATCATTCGAGTCAAGGTCGGTGTTTTCCAAATACAAACCCCCAAGGCCTAAACCAAGATCAGGTAAGCACCCGGAAAACACCGCTCTTGAGATCGAATGATGATACAACCAAACGTCCAAACATCCATGACCCTGGCTATCACTGTTATCATTGCCTTGATTTCACCGTTAGTTGAATGACCACCTGTCAAGGGCTAATGGTAACCCCGGTTCTAGACATAGCTCTGCACGTCGTCGCAGCCCGTGCCTAGGAATTTTCGCAACTACCCAGAGTACTAGCACGTCGTCGCAACCCGTGCTTGGAACGTCGTCGCAGCCCGTTCCAACGTACTCTTGCTTTGAGCATGCTAGAACCTTCAACAACGATGAGGTCTCAGCCTCCTAGTCATCCTCCTCGACGACTATTTCCATACTAGCTCAAGCGCCTCTCAAGCTAACCATTATCAACCAACTCACATCGCATCATCGAGTTATCAACATGCTTGGGATGATCCCGTCTGGATTAAACCAAGGCTATCTCATATCATGCTTCGCTTTATCGCATCATAGCAAAGTCTCATCTCAACATCATGGCTTGCCTCATCGCATCATGGCAAAGTCCCATCTCAACATCATCTAATCCATACATATGAGCTTCAACATCCGCTTCATATGCCACAAGCAGCTTTCCTTATTCAAGAGCCTTTCCACTTAGCTTTTGAATCATCATCAACCAACTTGATCAAATCAAGCTATATATCAACTAATCAATCAAATCAAACATTAATCCAAGCAATCAATCATTCAAACAAGATCTAAATAAACAATTACAATGATAATGGCAATTTCGTAAATAAATGAGCATAGATCCAACATACATGAATCATGGGTTTTTAGCATAGATCTAACAAATATAAATCATGGGTTTTTATCTCTTCAACTTGATAAATGAACTTGTATAAGTAAACATCTTCATGAGTAGTGGATCTACACTTGGATCTAAGGGAAAAAATGCATAAAATCACTATCTACAACACTCCAACAAACCACCAAACCAATATACTCCTTTGGGTCCGCGTGAGAGATAACCACCACTCACCAAATCACCCAAACACTTCAAAAACTATCAACTTCAGATCTGGACAGCGAAGATTCAAGCTTGATTCGTCGAAGCCCCGCTTAAAACGATGAAATCTAGCTTCGTTGGATGAAGATCTTCAACTTTGGCTCTTGGATCTTCAATCTCGATCTTCGATCTTGGATGGATGTTAGAACTAGATTGGAATGGAGAAAAGGAGATGAAGAAATGTTGTAGTCGAGCTCTCAAAATGGCAGCACTTCGTCGCTTCGAAACCGGTGCCAAAAATTGAGCCAAACCCCTCTATTTATGGGCTGGAAAACTCCTGAGTCGGCCCCTTATAAGTCGGTCACAACTTATCCCATGAGTCGTCCACGACTCATCTAACTCTACGACGTATCATCACAAAAGCCTCCGAGTCAACTGCCTAACGACTTAGCCTATGCTACGACCTAACCCCATTACTACCTAGGACCACAGAAAGCACGCGACTTAAAAAAAAACACTGCCATGTCCCTCAACTCGAACCACCGACCTAACACAACACAGATCAACATGCCGCGACTTAACTAGGTCGTTTACGACCTGATAACCTATGCCTCAACGACTCACGACTCATCAGGTACCCGACCTAACACTCAAGCCTTCGTACGACTTAACCCAGACACGACCCAAGACACACACGACACAAGCCCAAGCCTTATCTCGCCTACGACTCATCACCGAGCCGACCCAACTGCATAAGACTCATGCATGCCGCTCTAAGTCCTAAGTCGGATAAGCCTATGAGTCGTTAACGACTTAAAACACGACTTAAAACCCCAGCTAAGCCGCTCACCAATAGCTCGTACACGACCTAATCAACGCACGGGTTATCCCCTAATCCCTTTAATCCTTAACTCGGCCACAACTATAAGTCGCTCACACGAGCTAACCTCCACACGACTTAGGCTAAGGACGACTTAAACAACTCTAACGGCTTAGAAATTCTCCGATTTATCGACACGTAAAATACGGGTCGTTACATTCTCTCCCCCTTAGGAATTTCGCCCCTGAAATTCCAAGCAAATAAGAGCAATCAAAATTATTCCACATGCCTACCATCCATAGCAATCAACAAACCATGCATCCAATTACTATCCTAGCATGCAGAATACTAAGATTAGAACAAGTTACAAATTCATGAGATGTCACGACACCTTAGGGCCATACCTCGAAGAGTTCAGGATGAGCTGCCTTCATCCTCTCTTCCTCTTCCCACGTACAGTCGTTAACATCATCACTCCATTGTATCTTGAGCAACGTAATCGTCTTCCTCCTAAGCTGTTTCGTGTCGGTTTCAACAACACAAAGCGGCTTATGAGGTCTTGTAACAACTGGATCAACCTCTAAATCTTCACAGCTATCAGCAGAAACTATCGTATTCGAGTCGTGCACATACTTCCGTAGATAAGATACATGAAAAACATTGTGCACACCCGCCATCTTTTCCGGTAACTCCAATCTATAAGCAAGCTTTCCAATTCGCTCGATAATCGGGAAAGGTCCAACAAATCTTGGAGTCAATTTCCCTTTCTTCCCGAATCTAATAACATTCTTCAGAGGAGAAATCTTCACAAAAACCATATCTCCTACGTCGAATTCCAAATCCTTACGACGCTGATCAGCATAACTTTTCTGACGATCTTGGGCTGCCTTCATTCGTCGCCGAATGATTTCTACACAATCGGTAGTCTGTCGAATCATTTCTGGCCCAAGCATCAGCTTTTCTCCGGTTTCCAACCAACATGTCGGAGAGTTACACGGCCTTCCATACAATGCTTCATACGGTGCCATACCAATACTTGACTGGTAACTGTTATTATACGCAAATTCCACCAAATGAAGGTGATCTTCCCATGATCCTCCGAAATCTAAAACACATGCCCTCAGGAGATCTTCCAAAACTCGGTTGACTCTCTCAGTCTGACCATCTGTTTGGGGGTGATAAGCTGTACTCAAACACAACTCGGTTCCCAAAACTTCTTGGAAGCTCTTCCAAAATCCACTAGTGAACAATGGGTCTCGGTCGCTCACTATATTCTTCGGAATACCATGGAATCAAACTATCCACTTAACATAAAGCTCAGCCAACTTCGATGCGGTCCTAGTTGATCGAACAGGAATGAATCTTGCACTCTTGGTCAAACGATCTACGATGACCCAAATACCTTCATTTCCCGCCCTGGTTCTACGTAGGCCATCGATAAAATCCATCGATATCTGCTCCCACTTCCATGTAGGAACCTCTAATGGCTGAAGCAATCCACACGACTTTGGCTAAGGACGACTTAAACAACTCTAACGGCTTAGAAATTCTCCGATTTATCGACACGTAAAATATGGGTCGTTACAGTGTGAGTGGAATCACACAAATGGTGTCTAGCCTAACCTCACAACAAAAAGGTATGTGTGAGTGGAATCACACAAATGGTGTCTAGACTAACCTTGCGGACAAGAGATATGTGTGAGTCGGAATCACACCCATAAGGTCTAGTCTAACCTTGCAAACAAACAGACATCGCACAATTGCTAGTCTAAATCATAAAATGATCGTCATGATCAACGAGAAGTGTCAATTACACTAAGCTAGTAAATATAAAATTTTATCTTCGTGTCCTATAACCACTTGCTTAACTTAAATATTTACGAACAAATTGTAAATCTTCACTAGAAAATTATCACAAGAGGTTCAATCGAACAAGTCCAAGAATTAACCGACGAAGTGAGCGCAAGCGTTTCATACCACTTGTTGTACTAAGCCGTTTAATTAGATTTCTCATCCGAGTGAGGTAAAGGTTTGTATATACTAGTAGATTGGAAAACGGTTTAAGAAAAGAGCTTTGTTATTGAAAATAGAGTTGAAATCATTTTGTTGAAAGAGTTTTGATATTTACTACTAGTATAGAAAACCTTTATATTTTAAAGTGACAAATCACAGCAGTGATTGTAGAAACAATCAATCATAAAAATTCACATTCGAAGATGTGAATAAAATCCAAATAAACTGGTAAAGAATCTATCGAAATAGATATTCAAAAATCCATAAAATCGACCGAGAAGCCAAAGATAGTTTGTCTCGAAGAATGGTCAACTCAGCATCTCAACAAAGAAAGTTCTGTTGAATGTTTTTCAGATAAGATCCCCTACGGAGGGGGGGTCCAGGAGGGTGGCAACCCCCCAAGGTGGGGGTGCGGGGGCAACGCCCCCACTACGGGGTTCGACCTGCCCGATCAGGTCGCGGGGGTCGAGGGGGCAGCGCCCCAGGCGGAGTGCGGGGCAGCGCCCCGTCCAAAACGTTACGACCTAGTGAAGACCTAAGGGAGGATAGGATCGAGCGACTTAAGAAGCTCACGACCTATCATTAGCACGGTCGAGCGACCTAAATAGAACGGCCTAAGGTTGAAGGCCTAGCGACCTAATGTCCTACGACCTATGACCAAATGGGCTCAAGCGGGGTCAAGGTGGAATGACCCAACGGCACGCGACCTAAGGAGGCAACGCAATAAAATGGTCCAGCGACCTAGTGGTGGCGACCTAGAGGTCTTGGCGACCTAATGGGAAAGGGGGTCAAACGACCTAACGATACAATGGTCATGCGACCTAACTGGAATTAAGGTCATGCAACCTATCTATGTGAGCGACCTAAGGGTTTAAAGGCCACGCGACGTAACGCCTTAACTAGGCTGAGCGACCTAACAAATATCGCGACCTAAAAAGGGAACGACCAAAAGGGGAACGAAGGCCTACGACCTAAAGCCCTAACGAGCTAAGACCTATGACCTAAGGCCCTAACGTACTAACATTTGTCGCGACCTAAATGGTAACGACCTAACAGGGAAAGCCTGAGCGACCTAACGCTGTAGAGGGGATTTAAGGCCAGAAACGACCTACGGCCTAAGCCCCGTACGACCTAACGTGAAACGACCTAACTCCGAAGTGAAAATTCAAGGCAGTGCGACCTAGCGCGATAACACGCGAGCGACCTAAGGGTTAGGTCGCGAGCGACCTAACTCCGAACACAGAAAAATGGCCATAACGACCTAAGTGCAGAAAATTCACCAAAACGCTAAAAATTGGGGTTTTTCGCCAATCCAATCCAAACCAAATGCTAATGTACATGCTAAAGTGATGGGGAATCATTCCCAACAGTCCAATATAGTTATAGGCTAGAATTGTGAGATAAAAATCTCACCTTTGCATCAAAAATCAATGAAAATGAAGCTTTGAAGCAAAGCAAGAATCAATCCATTTCAATCTCAATATAAGAAGCTTGAATCCAATATCTTCTCTTTGAATTTGGAATTGAATGATGGATTTGAAGTTGAAACCTAGGCTTCGAATTTTAATTTCCCATTCCACTCACCATTAATGCTAAAGCTTGGCTGTTAGGAAATTTATGAAGAGTGAGAAGAAGGGGTTGGAACTTGGGTTTAATAGGCTAAGTCCAAACCAAAGTCTCAAGTGAAAAAGGTAGTGAAATTCCACTAACTCCAAACCTATCAATGTTTATACTTAAAAAAATTGTAAACGGCATTTCGATCTCAATGGAAGTGGTCTCGAGTCCCAATTTGACAGTTTGCAAAAAAAGTAGCTTTTCGGACCAATATCTGATTAACGACAAAATATTTGAATAAAATATTTAAATATAAAATCGATAAATATGCAGGTTGTTACATTTTAACGGATCCTTAGAGGATGGTTATTCCAACATCCTTTGAGTTATTTGTATTTCAATTGTTATTTCACTTGAGTTGGATTTACTGATATAAGAATGTTAGTCCTGACTCGAGTGTTTTGTGTTTGCTTTACGCTCGGGTCAGACTGAGTTGTTCAGCTTTTGAGACTCGCCTTTGGAGTTGGAGCTTTGCTTGAAGATCCAGCCATCTATTCTGCTTTCAGTATTCGATGATTTCAATGATGTATTCTGATTTGTACCTGATGTATCGTGTTACTCTTCTGTTGTATGGTTTAACTCTGATGTATCTTATATATTTATATTGTAGCTTCATGAACTACTATCTCTTTTACTTCCGCTGCATATTATTACTTTGTGTCTGTGATTCCATGATAATTTATTTACTGTATATGTTCAGTCTTGCCAAATTTAAATTAACAATTCGGTATTTTGAATTATTCAAGTCCGACATGTGCGGATACGAATATTCCAAAATAGCGGGCCGTTACAGTTGGTATTAGAGCTTTGGTAGCTCTAGGAAAAACTTAGCATATAGGATAAATGTATTTACAGAATCACTCTCATCCGAGTTTCAATCTCTTCCTTTTGACTCAATTCCTTTGAATTTTGGAACGTTCCCTCAGTTCCGAAATTCATTCTTGTCCCTCACTATTCGTATTCGTCTGAATTCTGGAATATCCCATAACTCCACTTCGAATGATCTTTATTATGAATCGGGGATCTCGCCAATCTTCGAAAGATTTGTAAATGGGTGAAACTCCTTTACAAAAGGCATGGGTTTACCGGAGATTTCTGTATCCTCGGTTTACGATGCTATCTATTCCCTGCCATACCTGAATCCTATCTCTTGAGATCGAATGTTGATTTACCTCGGAATTCTGCACTGATCTTCTTGTTGAAGTTACGGTCGACCCGGTTAAGGTTGCCCGTGAATCAAATAAGCTTATCCATCTCCGAATTCTGTTAATTGAATTATCTTATTTTTTGTTTCGAACTTATTATCGAATCAAAATTCTCTTTAATTTGAGTCCATCAAGTTTGAATCTCTATCCTTGCTTTGAAATCCATTATTGTATCGTCAAGCGAGGAAGTGTATTTGTAAATTAATATTTAAAATGTTTTATATATATTGTGTTGTTCGAGTTGTTGATGTTGATTTGGGTTTTCGATCGATTCGTCTGATCAACGCTATCGATAGGATTTGCAAAACACTTGAACAGGGCAAACTGATACAATATTGTTTTCAAATGTGGTAAATAAAATAATTTTGTATGATTATATTATATATAATTATAAATTTTTTTGAAATTAAAATGTTAATGAATCTGTTGTCCGAAATGTGAAAAAATTAATTTTCATTTGTTGTTTTATAAATCATTGACTATTTCATAAAATAAATAAATGAATTTATAAAATTTGGTTATAATTTAATTTGGAATTTGAAATATATTTAAATTAGAATTTGAGAATTTAATTTCGCTGATTTCAAACTTTGATTTGAAAGTTTTAAAATGTATAGTTTTAAAATATTTTCAAATTTAAATTATTTCAAAGAGTTAAAACGATTAAAACAGTGCTCTTCTCTTTGTCGCTGGAAAATAAATTCGGTGATGACGGCCGCATCATCGATATTCATTTTCGGGTTTCGAAGTGGAAAGACTATTCTGTAGCCCTACTTCACTTTTGTTTGAAAATTTGATTTGAATTTCTAAACATGACTTGATTATTAATATATATTGGAGATTTTAAATTGATTTGATATTATGTGTATATATATTTATTTTAGTTATAAAATGGTTGAGATTAATCGGAAATTAATTCTTAAAATTTTGATTTAAATATGATTTTCAATGAAGCCAAAAATTTTGACCAAATACTTGAGTTGAAATAAGAGAATTGTAAAATTTCATTCGGATAATATTCAATTGCATTATATATAACTTGCCTAAATTTTCAAAAGTTAATTATGTAATTGAATTTTATACAGTAGAAAATGATATCAAAGGAATTTTTAAATAAATTTGAGTAGTTATAATAAATGTAAATATACTTAATATATATGCGATAAGATATATTAAGTAGAATAAATTTAATAATTATTTGGAAAAAGAAGAATTAAATTTGTCAAATAAAGTATGATTATAATAAATGACTATTCTAATGTATAATCTTTGAAATTGTTAAAATCGGATAATATACAATATAAATTGTCTTTATAAATAAAATGTGAGTGCGTATAATAAATGTTATTCACTTAGATTTTAACTATAAAATGTTTACGGAGATAAACAGAAGGATAAGTTAAATAAATAATAGGTGTGATTAATAGAAGAAAATCTATTTTGAAAGTTAATAAATTGAATTAAATCAACTTAAAGAAGTATCTTGAATTAATTGAGTATAAATTGAATTTCATTTGAAAGAAACCTTTTGTACTTAACGTTACTAAATGTGAAATCAAATCTATTTAATGGAAACCTTGAATTTAGAAAACAAATTGTTAAATATAAATTTATTTAAATTGAAATTTATATGGTTTAAATTAATTGTTTATTATGTAATTCAAATCTATTTCTTCTGGTTGTTTCTATTCTCCTACCCCTTCCTTTTCAGGGACGAAAAGTTTTGAGTGGGAGAGAATGTAATGACCCGTAGATTTAACCGGTTTTAATAACGTATTAATTGAAATTTTGTGGGAAATTTTAAACGATAAAATTTTGAAATAAAAATTTAATATTTGGAATGCGTCCAGTTAAACATAGCAACTGGTAAATTTTCGTCCAAAAATATGAAAGTTTATTTCGTGCGTAAATTTACATCAATTTAATCAGTTAAAAAGCGATGAAAATAAAACGTTTCGAAACCTAAATATTTTTACATATAAAAGTTCTAAATCATCTTTTGAGCAAGATGTCAGTTTGTCATTTTTCCAAATTCAGACATCTTTAGCTCCGTCGATCTTATTTTTCTGCATTTTTCATGGATTTTACGCTAGTATAAAAATTCGAATTTTTATAACTCAATCATACCATCAATATTTGTAGTTCTGATCTCTACGTTATATTCACGTCTATGATTTGATGTCCGGTGGGCAGCGAAAACTGCGTAACGGGCCAATGCATGATATCTGTTTTACTTTTGATAATTGTGTACGTTCAAATTTCAAAGACAGCAACTAACATTTATTATAATACTTATTGTCTGCTAGAATTCAGCCATTGCCACCCATTCATCTCAGAAGTCTAAACGTATAGAATTAAGAGACGTTTGAACGGTTCCTTTTTTTTACTTCAATTTCTTTTGCATTGGATACTTGTTGTCACCTTACTCCTCTGAGCGTTCCATTTACTTCAAGTTACTCCCCTCCAGATCTATTTCTCCTCTTCCCATACTTCATTTATTCTTCTCCCATTTTACTTTAGTGAGACTTATCACCTACTCTTTTGCTTTCACTTCTCACCTCTCTTATTTTGCAAGCATGCTTCAAAATAAAGTCATGCGGCCAACCACCGAGCACAGCACGCATTCCCTTCGTCCCTGCCTTGGTCAAGCAAACACCGGAGCCGTTACCATTATCCCGAGCCTTCCTGACGAGTGGCGCATCAAATCTCGTGCCTTACTCCTTCATCTTCGGTTTTCCTCCTCCTCAGCAGTTCAACCAAACCCGAAACCTGTTGCCCTCCGCCACCACAAGCAGCCGACGCCCTAGCCTCTGCTGGAGCCGCCGCCGACTTCACATCACCCAAGCCGTTCATCTCCCGCCTTCTTCCTCTTTCGCCCGCCACCGTCTCACATCGGCAACTAACTCGCAACCTCCATGGCATGCCCCTACCTATTGCCACCTACCCCTGTGCAACCCGAGCCACGAACGTTCCCAGGACCACGAGTCCTCCTCCACCACTCTGATCGCCACCCTCCTTGAGTTCGCCATTCCCATTTGGCCCAGCGGTGAGTGGCTCCCTGTCCTTGTCTTTGCTCGCATATTTATATATATCTGAGGCATTAGAATTTATGCTTTATTGGTGGTTGGAAATGAAATATGTGACTATAAGTTATATATTAGCTGTTCCATTACATAAATATGCATATCAGCCTGTATATTATATGTTGTAAACTATGTTGTCTGTAGTGTCTGGTTTCAAGGACAGTACATATTTAATATATATATAATTTTATTTTAAAAGATATTTGTTTATAGATTGGCCGGATCTGATGTTTACTTTTAACTGTAATAAATATATAGTAATATATATATTTCTTATATATTATTTTAAACTTTGATAACTAATGTTTACAGCATGTATATTTTGACAGATGATTTTATAAGTTTTATGAAACCTGTTATATGCATTTGATTATATAATAAATTAGTGGCGAAAGTGTATAAGTTATAGTTAGTATAGGTTGCTATTTTATATTTTATAAGAAATTGCAGTGTCGTTTTTCATTTACAAGTATGGGTTATTTGATTTTGTTAGTACACACATTTTTATGCACAGTTAAGCATGCACACGTCAGCTTCTATATATTTGTACGGATACTGTATATAAGTGGTGGCTAGCTATAGTCTTATATATTAGTTCATATACCAAGTTGTATTAGTTTTATAACATTTATAATAGATACTTATATTTGTGTATGTATAATATAATGGTTTAAGAACCAATCTCATGTTCTGTAATTTATAATATTATAAATACGTCTAAATATAAGTGTTAATCTCAGTATAAATCTTGAATTGTGTTTGGAAGTTGATTTTATATTTGCATATGTGTTACAGCGTATAATCTTAGCTGTTCACACCTATATATATACAGAATAGTATTTATATATAATATGTTTGATTTCAGGAATTTCTTATAGTAAGATATATAGCTTTACTATCTATGATACTTTTATATTTTAAAATTGGGGTTATCTCTTCCTTGTCTGCATATTTATAAAGTAGTCTGCACATGTGCTTGAAAAGTTCTCCTTATAGTTATGTTGATTCAAAAATGTATTCAGATCTTTAAAATACGATATGAATAGATATCATGGTTTAAATTATTTATATAGATTTTGTTTTATTTGCATCAAAGTTAAATTAGTAATTTAGAAAATATATATATATATATATCTTATTTTGGTTTTTGAGAATTTTTTTTAAATATATATTTTGTTTCAAATTATATCAAGATAAGTTCTGATTCATTTTGTCAACTCCTCATGATCAGCTTTGTTCGTCGAATTCGTGCCCACACTGCTTTGCTTTGAAATTCGTGCCTTAATTCGTAGCTCGTTTCTGTATCCAATCTCTAGCCTCGAAAGGTGAGCAATCACTCACGATTAATGTTCTTTATTTATTAAATTTGATTTCAAATTGAAACGACAATTGAAATAAGCTGTTGTTAGTTATTTACACTATCATATATGTTATTACCTGTATTTGTTCACCTATGACATTTGACACCATTATATGTTAATTATTTATGCGATGATAATACAGTTTGGTTGATAATTGACTGATTATTTGTTGTTTATATTGGATGTTAAGTTGTAATGTATGAAGTGATAAATATTACGCAATTGAATTTGACGTAGGATGGTAAAAATGTGAAATGACATATGTGTTGATAAATTTTGTATAATATGACCCCCTTAAATGTTTAATTATTTGACACATAGGAAATGGTTAATTACCCTTGAACCACTTGAATTTATGTGGTATTAATTGATGAAGTATGAAATTGAATAATAGATGTCAAGTGTTGAATTGTATAGAATAATTAGTGTAATAATCATTAATCTACATGAAATGATAGTGTAGATTCTAGAAATAATTATATTAATTCGCACAAAGAACAATGTGAATTAATACGATTATTTCGGGATTATTGAATTAATTATTGAATTGTTATTGATTGTTATATTGCTTGTTTATTTACTTTGACACAATCCCCGTTATCACACTGCAAGTTCCATTTTGCTATGCTTTGATTATTGAATTGAAATGGAATCGGGTTGAAATGATATATACCCAAATGAATTTGACCTAGGATAGAAAATTAAATATAAACCCGATTGGTCAATAATTTGATTTAAAAATAAAATGAAGATTTTATTTGAATAAATAATAAAGTTTTGAAAAGAAGTTGGAATTTGAATTTAATGAAAGGAAAATGTTAATATTTAATATTTGAAAAATATATTAACATAGTAATTATTGAAAGAACGTTGTTTTAAATAAATCATTCGATAATAAAGTTTGGAATTATTCATTGAATTAAGTTTGAAATGATTTAATAATTAAGTTGAATTTAAAATTAAGTTGAAATGATTTGATAATTAAGTTGAATTTATAATTAAGTGGAAAGGATTTAATAATTAAGTTTGAATTTATAATTAAGTTTTGAAATTATTTAATAATTAAGTTGAAATTATTTAATAATGGAGTTTTGAAATTTTTTAATAATTTAATAAGATTGAATTATTTGATAATTAAATAAAATTTGAATTCTTTGATAAAAGGAATTGAACTTTAGAATAAGTGAATTTGAACTACGTTAATAAATGAAATTGGGTTTCTTTATTAATTAAGTTGTGAAAAATTAAGTAAATTAATAAGTGAAATTGAACTTCTTGAATATATAAATTTAGTTCTTTATTAATCGAATTTTGAAAATTTGTAACTAATTTAATGAATAAGTGAAATTGAATTTCTTTAACAAGAAATAAAATGTGATTTATTGAAATTAACGTAAGACTTGTAATTTTAAAGAATTTGATTTGACGAATTTAATTTAATTCAAATTTGCAGGTTTTGAGATAATGGAATTGAACTTAAGAAATTGATTTAATGAATTGGAATTTAAATATAAATTGTTCTGAATGATAAATTAACTTAACGAATATTGAATGAAATCAATAAATGAATTTAAATTGATTTGAATGTTAAATTAAATTAATTTAAATGATTTCGGAATGAAAACTTATATACGAACTTGAATCAATGTCTGAACGGTTTAAATATAAATTGAAATTGAATTATAAGGTTTTGAAATAGAGATGGAAGTATTGAAATGTAAATTTTGGGAAATCGATTTAAGAAGACAAATGAAATGTTGATTTACGAATTACAATTGAAATTGTATTTGATTTGGTTTTGAAATTTATTAAATCGACCAAACGGTGTAATAATTACGAAAGTTGTTAAAGAAACCGGAATCGGTTATGGACATACTCTCTGTCTAAACCGAAACCACTTTAATAACTATACGCGGAGTGTGATCCAGAATGAAGTGGTTGGAATGATGTACGTGGTGACTGAAGAAAGAGAACGATAATTGATAGCCTTGACGCTTGTGTCAAATTGGAAATGACTAAAACAGGTGTCGTGCCGGGCCAAATGGGGTTAGCCACCTCGAGCGAACATACTTCTTCGTAAACTACTCATTAATTGTTATTGATTGGTGCACCCTCGGAATTTTAGGAGTGTTGTTTCACGGTGTTGCGATCGTTGCGGCGATACGTTCTCACCAGTCCGGATCAGGCAAATGGTAGTTTCACTACCTTGGATATTGCCTCATGTGCCTTGTTCTACTTGTATCCCTATATACGTGACCACTACGAATTTGTTTTGTGTTATACCTATGAAGTACACCCTGATATCCCACTAGTTTACAGTGGAGTTTACAGTGCTGTATAGACTATAACGCTTATATAAAATGTGTTAAGGGGGATAATGGTAACGCCTTAACACTATTTTGATATTTATATTACTGATAGGCATTATCTATTTAGCGTACACTACTACATAGTAGATAGTTTAACGGATCCTTAAAGGATGGTTATTCCAACATCCTTTGAGTTATTTGTATTTCAATTGTGATTTCACTTGAGTTGGATTTATTGATATAAGAATGTTAATCCTGACTCGAGTGTTTTGTGTTTGCTTTACGCTCGGGTCAGACTGAGTGGTTCAGCTTTTGAGACTCAACTTTGGAGTTGGAGCTTTGCTTGAAGATCCATCCATCTATTATGCTTTCTGTATTTGATGATTTCAGTGATGTATTTTGATTTGTACCTGTTGTATCGTGTTACTCTTCTGTTGTATGGTTTAACTCTGATGTATCTTATATATTTATATAGTAGCTTCATGAACTACTATCTCTTTTACTTCCGCTGCATATTATTACTCTGTGTCTATGATTCTGTGATTATTTATTTGCTGTATATGTCCAGTCTTGCCAAATTTATGTTAATTCGGTATTTTGAATTGTTCAAGTCCGACATGTGCGGATACGAATAGTCCAAAATAGCGGGTCGTTACATACATTTATATTGATTGATTGTTTTGGATGATGATTGTGATGGGTGTATGATTTATGATGGATGAATGGATGTTTTATTTATATCATCATAATCTGCAAGTTGTTATGCATTTATTTTGATTCGGGTTTGCGGTTTGAAATGATATACAACCGTATTTTATTTTCAAATTGCGGATTGAAATGATAAATATCCATATCACTTGACCATAGGATAGAAAATTATATATAGGCACCGCGGTATATATATAAAATTATTTTTGAAATGATTTTTTATGGTTTTGGAAGGAATACGGTTTGACAAATATTAAAATTTGATGTTATACAAATATTATTTTATACATATATATAGTTAAATTCTTGAATTTAAGCTATGTATAAAATTGATTAATAAAAATGAGTTCAAAAATAAAGTTTGATTTCTTTTATATAAAATGGTTAAGTATCAATTTAAATTCTATTGTATATAGAGTTTATAATGACTCAAATAAAATGAAGGCTGGAAGATAAATGTGAATTTGATTTGAATTAAAGTATTTAAGAATTATCCTCGAAAATTTAGATTTGAAATGTGAATAAATTGAGATTTAAAGGGTATGATTTTATAACTTGATTTTGTTTAGAGGATATAAATGAATATAAAATTTGTTTAAATGAATATTATCAAGTTAATGTAATTGGAAGAATATCTAGTTATTTGAAGTCTAAAGGTTTTACTAAAATGATATTTGATTTATTAAGTAAACATTTAAAATCTACATAATAATAACTGAAATTGATATATATGAAATTATCAAAGATTAAGTTTTGAAATGGTGGAATAATTAAAGCTTTGAAATATATGGAAATTATATTGGTTTATTTAGGAATTTAAAATCCATATTAGTATTGATTTGTGAAGGTGAAGAAGCTATTTTACTATATAAAGTAATTTAATATATTTCCATAATATAAAGTAATCCATAATATATCCTTTTTCCAAAATCATAGCACTTTCAAAGTTATAACACTTCGAAATCAAAACACTTAAAGTATAACACTTTCAAATCATAATACTTTGAAACTCATAACTTTGAAACATAACTACACCACTTAAATGGATTAAATATTAAATTACTTTATAAATAAAATAGCTTCTCCAATTTCACAAATCAATTCCAAAAATAGATTTGAACCCCCAAATAAACCATTTCAATTTCCATATATTTCAAAGCTTTAAATATTCCACCATTTCAAAATTAATACTTTGATAATTCCATATATATGAAATTCAATTACTATTATTTATATTTGAAATGTTTACTCAATAAATCTAATATCATTTAAGTAAAACTTTTAAACTTCAAATAACTGGGTATTCTTCAATTTATTTAACTTGATATATTCATTTAAATCAACTTGAAGTTCATTTAAATCACTCTAAACCAAAATCAAGTTATAAAAATCATACCCTTTAAAGCCTCAATCTTATTTAAATTTCAAATCAAATTATTCGAATATAATTCTTAAATAATTTAATTCAAATCAATTTCATAGTTATCTTCCAACCTCAATTTTATTTAAGTCATTATAAACTATATATACAATATAACTTAAATAGATACTTAACCATGTTATATAAAAACAATCAAACTTTATTATTTGGCTTATTTTATATCTCCAAATGAATTTACACATAGTTAAAAATCAATAATAAAATAACATTTATATAACATTTGAAATCAATGTTTATATAACCCATATATTTCTTTACAAAACCATAGAAATCATTTCAAAATATTTATATACAGACCGCGATGTCTGTATATAATTTCTATCCTATGGTCAAGTGATATATATATTTATCATTTCAATCCATAATTTAAAATATAAATACGGTTATATATCATTTCAAATCGCAATCCCGAATGAAATAAAATCCATATCAACTTGTAGTTGATAACAGTATAAAATACAACATCCATTCATCCAATATCAATCATCAAACATTTATCACAATCATCATCCAATTCAATCAGTAACATCAATATAGAACATATAATAAATAATAGGCATTTACTGGCAGTTTATATTCAATAATAAACTAAATAACTATTTAACTGGCAGTTTATATGCAATAATAAATTAAATGACAATTTGATTCAAATAAATTCAATTTAACTGGGATGATGATTAAAAATATGCCAAACTGTAACGACCCAGAATTTTTATTAATTAAAATTTGGATATTTAATTAATTTTAAATATTAATAGGTGAAATTTATAAGTCGAATAAATTTATTTTGAATTATTGGATTTAATTGGATAATTAAATCGATAATTTAATATATTAAATTATGGAAATAATTGAAAATTGGGTTAAATATGATTGAAAATGATTTGTAAAATTTTATTTTATCATGTTGAAGTTAGAATGATATTTTAGAACTTTTAAAATCGAATTAAAAGTTTATTTGTGAAAATTGAATATTTTAATATTTAATAATCGACTGTAAAATAGCCAATTTTTGAACAGTCTCAGAATTGAACGAAACCAGTTTCATTGGATCCGTAATAGTTAGTTATTACCGGATTTCAATTTTCGTGTCAATCGGAGCTATCGTTTGATCGTGGCAGCTCGAAACGTATTGAACTGTTTTTAATTTAAATTTGGCGAGTCAAAATAGCCATTTTTCAAAAAGTCTCGGATTTCGACGAAACCAGTTTCATCGGATCCGTAATGTGATATTATTGCAAGGTTTCAAATTTCAAGTGAATTGGATTTACCGTTTGTCCGGTACGAATTAAAACGCCTAGAAATCGATTTAAATCGGTTTAATTTAAATTGAGCGTTTGCAGCCATAACTCGCACAGATGTCCGAATTAGCTTCCGAAACCTGTTCCATTGTGTCCGGAACGCGGGGTAAACCCTAGAAACGCTGGTTACGGCGCGTAAATCGGAGTTCGGAATTTCCGGATGAATAGTGTCGTTCAAAACTCTATATATAGCACCACCACCCTTCACAAATTAAAAAAAATAAAAAGCAAAACCCTAATTTTAACGTAGCCGCCACCTCCCTATTCTACGGCCAGAAATGATCTTCCTTTCCCCCTCGATTTCTTCCAATCCATCAGCAATTAGACGAAGCTTCCAACTAGAAAGTCGTAGAGCACATCGAGATCTTGAAGTTCAACGGTGGAGATGTAATTTGGAGCAATGGAACGACGGGAAATTGACCATGAAGTGGTCGGCCTGCGCACGCAAAATGAGGAGGAGGAGGGGGCCGAGCTCCACGTGCTTCAGGCCGAGTGTAGGGGGAGTGAAGGCCTTCGAATTACAAGTGATGTGATCGAGTTTCGTCGAGAAATGAGGTTGTAAAGTGAAAACCTAATTTCATGCTATGGGTTTCTATATGGTTCGGCAATTACTGGAGGGTGGAAGATGAAGGTGCGTACGTGAAGAAGGGGGATGCAAGGCACGGGCCTGATGTGTTTGGGTTTAGATCCAAGGGCCATGATTAAAGATAGGTATATAATTATAAAATTTTGTTGTAAATTAGTTAATATAAAATCGTGTAACTTCAAAAATGTATAACTTTTTCATACGAGGTCGAAAACGCGCGAAACCAGTTGCGTTGGAATCGTATGGACGAGCACTACGCGATGGAGTTGGTTTGGAGTCGTTTGGAGTTAGTGAGAATTTCGGGTAAAATTAAACGAGCGTTTAATTTTATTCGAAATAAATCGCTAAAACGGAAATTTAAATCAAGGTGAGAACTTCTCACTCAATCGAATCAGTTTCGATTTTATTTTAAATAGTTAGATTTAAAATATTTGAATGCATGTTTGAATGTTGATTGATATCTATTGATTGTTAAAATAGACATTATACGCCGTTAGTAAGCGGATGTTATTTATTAAAAACATATACCGCGAATATTTCATAAACAGTGAAATTGGTATTATAAATAATATCAATATATATATATTGGCATATGTATATATTGCAGTTGTTGATTTCCCGCATTTATTTGTTTAGCGGATGAGACCCTATTACGCCGTTATTAAGCGGATAATATTTAATAAGAACATATACCGCGATAATTTCGTACTGGAGCGAAATTGGTATTGTGCTAATGTTTGTGGATGCAGGAAAACAGGTTGGAGGGATCCAACTGGATTCCTCAACAGTTTTTATTTGATTTCAGATATTTTGATATTTGATGGATTATCATATCGATATATGATATCGTTGTAGTCGTGATTGACTATTTGGTGTAGCATCATTGGACCCAGATTTTGGGATTTTAAAATGATTTATAAAGTGATTTTTCAAAATATACTATATATTTGGAATTTGATCTATTTTAAATAAATAAACGTTATAATTTTTAATGTTATAAAAATTATGATTTTTGAGAAATATAGTAAAAAAACTGATTTTTGAGAATATGATGCTAATGATTTTATAAAATAGTTAAATCGGAATTTTTGAATTTATTATGAAAAGTTGAAATATAGGATTTATAAAATTTAATTATTTTATGAATCAAAAGGAAGAAGTTTTTAAAGGAATTTAAAGACGTTTAAAAAGAATAATATAAATTGATTTATATTAAGAGATTTATAAATGGATATTTATAAATTGCAATATGGACATTTTAAAACGAGTTTTTATAAGTGTTTGAATGAAGTGAAAATGAATTTCATAAATGAATGAAATTTATAGAATTATAAACTGTGAAGTTATAAATGGAATTTTATAAACAGTAGGTTTATAAAATTTGTAAAGTTATTAAAAGAATAGACTTGGGTAAATAATTGAACCTTATAAGTTATAAGATTTATAATTATGAAATTATAAGGAACGATTTTTGTAAAATAATCGTTTTATAAGTATTTAACTTATAATATGAACTTTTAGTTATAATTGAGTTATAAACTGGAATAGATTAATAAAGGAAATTTATAAAAAGGAAGTTTTTATAAATAAATAGAAGTGGAATTTATAAACGTTGTTTTATAAATTCACAAACGACTTATTTTGATAAGTAAAATTGTTATAACTTATTTATGGAGTTATATTCACGTTTTAGACAGTGAATAATCCTTTAAAATAAAATGAATAAAAAGGATGAAATTTGTTAATGAAGTATATTCACGTTTTTGAATAGTGAATAACACGTTAAAGAAAATGTTTAGAATGTGATGTTTTAAATAGAATTAAAACGATCTAACGATGTTTTAAAATGTGTTGAGATTCGAAACCATAGATTTCAACATTTATTGTTGAAATAGACGTTTTCGAGAAATAGAAGGAAATAGTAGACTATAACACTGTTGTTATAGTAAATGATTTCCGAAAGGAAATGTTTTGTATAGTATTGGGATTTATATATCTATTTTAAATTCGAATCCCTATACTAGTGATTTTGGGTTGTCGTAACGATGTTCTACGCAACATTCGTTTTGGCCCAAATAAATATGTTTAAGAGAATGATTTCCTTAAAGAATGAAATATGTACTTAATTTTGATTTAAGTATATTGAATATTTTCTAAGTGTTGAAAATAAATAAAAATATTTGTGAATTACTTATGAATAGATAAGTATGGAAATGTTTTCCAATATGAAGTGAATATTTAGAATTTATCTTTTTGAAGATAAATTGAAAATGGATAGTTGAAATCGTATATGCATGAATATTTTGGAATATAAATTCACTAAGGAATTTATAAAAAGAAAGTGGAATTTGTATGAAAATAAATATTGATTTATTTTGAAATGTGAAATTATATATCTTGTAAAGATATTTTGGAAAAATAAATTATTTGGAATCTGGTGATGTATGCATATCCAATTGATAGTTCAATAACTGACTATCAATATTTCCCTTTGAATGGGTATTTGATGTGATTTGATTGAATGTGAATGCACACTTATTTTTGAATAAGCGCTCACTATTCGGGTTAACCGGGAAAGGACCATGGGGTCGTATAACCTATTCCGAATATGTGATACGACGTTGTGAATTGCATTTGAAGATCGGTGTTGAAGACCGAGTATTTGTGAAAGCGATAGGATGACCTATCGATTGTCTCTGCACTGGGTAGCTCCTGGTATAGAGATCTCCTAAGTGATGGGAAATTCGATCGGGATTGTGAATACCCGGATTGCAAGGGCTTCGTAAGAAGTGCCTTCGGTTTTGTTCGAGCCCGGAACAGACTTGTATGGATTGTGTGTCTGACATTACAAGTTGAGATATAAAGCCGATTTCTTTCAAATATATTTCTGTTGGTGGCGGAGAATTTATTCTTTTAGCTTAACACCCTTCTCTGAGACGTACGAGCTCAGAGGTTATGTAGTTGAATGTTATCAGCGATATATTCCCAATTTGGTAATGTGACATGCTGAGTGATGCTGTAAATGATCATTGTGTTGATTATTTGTGATAGGATCGTTTATTTGATCGTCTATCCTTGTGATCATTGTGTTGATCATTTGTTGACCCAAAGCATGGCTTTTGTATAAAGTATGTTTTTGTGGACGTGACTTCGTCGAACCTCACACCCCGTGAATGGTCAAAACAGGAAAGATGCGGCAAGGTTATGAGGGGTAGCACCCTTTAGGATGTGTCCATTTCCTTCTGGAAAAGGGTGGTATCATGGTATGGAGCCCAGATACTTACTCATGTTGAAAACACTTTGTTATGATTGTGTGAATTGATTACGAGTGCTCGGTGAAAAGGTCCCAAAGGACCGGGGGATGGCATATTCGGTCAGTTGTTACTCAGTTAGGGGTAACCCGGCCTTGTGTTGGTAGAGATCCGGTTTGGTTCTCGGGGATGTCCATCCAGAGGCATTCTCATGTGGCAATGGGAAGTTCCTTGGCCTGATCATTCGTTGGAAATCCAAAGAAACAATACGTGACTTGTACGGTATTAGTTGTAGAACCTATCATTCACTTATGGTGTCGCAACACTGTTTGGATGATAGTTATAGTAGGCATAAGATAATGGTCGTATGTTGGCTAAGATTTATATTCTACTTTCGAAATGAATTTTTCCTACACTATACACTAGTAATAATATCAAATATTATTTTAAATGCGTATCAAGCATCTTTGACTATCATAAGGAGAAATCTCCTCCGATTCTGCGTTTGCATGTGTGTGTGTGCGGGAGGCCTTATGGTAGTCTCATTTTTAAAAGCATTGCGAATTGAATTTAAAAATATTCCTCTTTTTGATTTTTAAAGATAAATAAACTGTTTTGAGTTCTCACACCAGTCACATGACTGACTCGGAGTTTATTGTTTTCCTTCCTAAACTCTGTGTGCCCACCAATTTCCACACGGGCAGTCAAGAGTTAGGTTTATCAGGATATTCTGGATATTCAGGAGTTGCTGGAAGCAAGATGGATGGCATGGCGTATTATTACTTATATAGTATTTCTTTTTCCGCAGTTTGTTTGATATTGTATACTCTGATGATATGATGAAATGAAATGTAATGTAATGTAATAACTGATATAGTTCTTTGTTTAAATATTATTCATTTATTATTATATGTTGTTCCGCTGCGAATTGTAAGATTCTGATGTTGTTCTGTTTTCTTTCTGTGCCGTTCTATTTTAAAATTATGTTCTATTTTCTATCTCTTCTCTATTCTCTTTTTCTTCTATTTTAAAATGTTCTTTCTTCTTTCTTTTCTTCTTTTCTTTTTCTTAAACCCATAACTATTCGGTTTTTCGGCAACGAAAAATCGAAGGCGTTACATTTGGTATCAGAGCATATGGTTAAGCGACAACCATGGTTCTGTTGGGTATTACTCATTAGAGATGGAGTCAGTAGTACTCTAGAATGAGTTTGAGTGTAATAATAGATACGAGTGCGTATTTGTTAGTGAATATAAAAATTGTTTTATATTGTGATGATTGGTTTGTTGAGTGGTATATAGATTCTGGTTAATACGAGTAATTAACGTTGTTGATAGGGATCTCTAAACACTTGTACAGAACTATTCGACACGATATTGTTTTAAATTGGGTAAATGAAATAATTTTGCCTTGATTATATTTCATATACAAATGGAATAATTTTTCAGAATTATTAAAGTGAATATAAGTTGATTGTTTGGCTGTTTGAATAATCTAAATAAAAGAATAATTGTATAAGTAAAAGAATTATAAGTATGAATTATAATTAAAGTGTTTTACAATTGTGAAATAGACTTATATATATAAGAAGTAAAATTATATGAATATAATTATGAATATGAGTTGTAAATAATCAAGTGGATTAAATGAATATAAACTTGAGTTATATAAATGAAAATTCAACTGTAGTAATTGAATTGAATTAATGAATTGAATATTAATCAATTGAATGTAAATTAAGTTGATATGAAATAAAATATAAATGTTAATTCATTAAAATCTAATGTTATTGGAAATTGAATAAATTGAATGAGAATGAATATAAGCAAAGGAATTTGGTTGAAATTAATATACATTGGTTGTTATATGCTTCTTAGTTGATTGTATATAGTTCATTAAGTCTAAATGAAAGTAAATTAGTGAAATTGGAAGGTATGAAATAGAATTCAAATTGAAAGTAAATAAATTTGAATAGAATTGAATGTGAACTGGATTTAATTAGTAAATGTTAACTAATTGAAATATGAATGAAAGTTGATAAAATCCAATGTTAATGAATCACATATGATTTAAATTGAAAACCTATTTCATTGAATATAAATGAGAATATTTATGAGTATTTAGTTGGTTGATGGTTGAATATATATTGCATTTGCTATATTATGTAGTTGTTATGTTAATATATGTTGTATATTGAGATTATTATCTATATACATGATTCTCATGTTATTTGTTGAGTGTTTAGTAGGTGCGGATCGCGTTTGCTTCGCATTTGGAGCTCGCTTTCGCGCTATATTAGCCGTATATGCTTGCTAATAAAAATATAAGGTACATATCTCGGATTACATACCGTACTTTTATACTTTTTTCCCTTCGGGATGCCTCATTACTTGATGAGATGTATATTTGTGATATATACACTGTCATTTTTTTTCGGATCGAGCCGCGCAAAGGAGACTGGCGAATTTTTTCGGAAATTTAAGGCGTTAGAAAAATTTTGAGAAAATTGGAAAATTTTGAAAACTTTAACTTTGATTTTGAAATTGAAAGTTAAACAATAGTAGTTGTTTTTTTTTTTTTTGAAAAGATAACTATGTATGATTTGAAAACTTAGTAAAGATTTGTAAGAAGTTTAATTATGAATTTTGGGAAAATTAATAAATTCTATAACTTTTCTTACTTGTAATTTCGAGGACGAAATTCTTTTAAGTGGGGAAGATTGTAACGACCCAGAATTTTTATTAATTAAAATTTGGATATTTAATTAATTTTAAATATTAATAGGTGAAATTTATAAGTCGAATAAATTTATTTTGAATTATTGGATTTAATTGGATAATTAAATCGATAATTTAATATGTTAAATTATGGAAATAATTGAAAATTGGGTTAAATATGATTGAAAATGATTTGTAAAATTTTATTTTATCATGTTGAAGTTAGAATGATATTTTAGAACCTTTAAAATCGAATTAAAAGTTTATTTGTGAAAATTGAATATTTTAATATTTAATAATCGACTGTAAAATAGCCAATTTTTGAACAGTCTCAGAATTGAACGAAACCAGTTTCATTGGATCCGTAATAGTTAGTTATTACCGGATTTCAATTTTCGTGTCAATCGGAGCTATCGTTTGATCGTGGCAGCTCGAAACGTATTGAATTGTTTTTAATTTAAATTTAGCGAGTCAAAATAGCCATTTTTCAAAAAGTCTCGGATTTCGACGAAACCAGTTTCATCGGATCCGTAATGTGATATTATTGCAAGGTTTCAAATTTCAAGTGAATTGGATTTACCGTTTGTCCGGTACGAATTAAAACGCCTAGAAATCGATTTAAATCGGTTTAATTTAAATTGAGCGTTTGCAGCCATAACTCGCACAGATGTCCGAATTAGCTTCCGAAACCTGTTCCATTGTGTCCGGAACGCGGGGTAAACCCTAGAAACGCTGGTTACGGCGCGTAAATCGGAGTTCGGAATTTCCGGATGAATAGTGTCATTCAAAACTCTATAAATAGCACCACCACCCTTCACAAATTAAAAAAAATAAAAAGCAAAACCCTAATTTTAACGTAGCCGCCACCTCCCTATTCTACGGCCAGAAATGATCTTCCTTTCCCCCTCGATTTCTTCCAATCCATCAGCAATTAGACGAAGCTTCCAACTAGAAAGTCGTAGAGCACGTCGAGATCTTGAAGTTCAACGGTGGAGATGTAATTTGGAGCAATGGAACGACGGGAAATTGACCATGAAGTGGCCGGCCTGCGCACGCAAAACGAGGAGGAGGAGGGGGCCGAGCTCCACGTGCTTCAGGCCGAGTGTAGGGGGAGTGAAGGCCTTCGAATTGCAAGTGATGTGATCGAGTTTCGTCGAGAAATGAGGTTGTAAAGTGAAAACCTAATTTCATGCTATGGGTTTCTATATGGTTCGGTAATTACTGGAGGGTGGAAGATGAAGGTGCGTACGTAAAGAAGGGGGATGCAAGGCACGGGCCTGATGTGTTTGGGTTTAGATCCAAGGGCCATGATTAAAGATAGGTTTATAATTATAAAATTTTGTTGTAAATTAGTTAATATAAAATCGTGTAACTTCAAAAATGTATAACTTTTTCACACGAGGTCGAAAACGCGTGAAACCAGTTGCGTTGGAATCGTATGGACGAGCACTACGCGATGGAGTTGGTTTGGAGTCGTTTGGAGTTAGTGAGAATTTCGGGTAAAATTAAACGAGCGTTTAATTTTATTCGAAATAAATCGCTAAAACGGAAATTTAAATCAAGGTGAGAACTTCTCACTCAATCGAATCAGTTTCGATTTTATTTTAAATAGTTAGATTTAAAATATTTGAATGCATGTTTGAATGTTGATTGATATCTATTGATTGTTAAAATAGACATTATACGCCGTTAGTAAGCGGATGTTATTTATTAAAAACATATACCGCGAATATTTCATAAACAGTGAAATTGGTATTATAAATAATATCAATATATATATATTGGCATACGTATATATTGCAGTTGTTGATTTCCCGCATTTATTTGTTTAGCGGATGAGACCCTATTACGCCGTTATTAAGCGGATAATATTTAATAAGAACATATACCGTGATAATTTCGTACTGGAACGAAATTGGTATTGTGCTAATGTTTGTGGATGCTGGAAAACAGGTTGGAGGGATCCAACTGGATTCCTCAACAGTTTTTATTTGATTTCAGATATTTTGATATTTGATGGATTATCATATCGATATATGATATCGTTGTAGTCGTGATTGACTATTTGGTGTGTAGCATCATTGGACCCAGATTTTGGGATTTTAAAATGATTTATAAAGTAATTTTTGAAAATATACTATATATTTGGAATTTGATCTATTTTAAATAAATAAACGTTATAATTTTTAATGTTATAAAAATTATGATTTTTGAGAAATATAGTAAAAAAACTGATTTTTGAGAATATGATGCTAATGATTTTATAAAATAGTTAAATCGGAATTTTTGAATTTATTATGAAAAGTTGAAATATAGGATTTATAAAATTTAATTATTTTATGAATCAAAAGGAAGAAGTTTTTAAAGGAATTTAAAGACGTTTAAAAAGAATAATATAAATTGATTTATATTAAGAGATTTATAAATGGATATTTATAAATTGCAATATGGACATTTTAAAACGAGTTTTTATAAGTGTTTGAATGAGGTGAAAATGAATTTCATAAATGAATGAAATTTATAGAATTATAAACTGTGAAGTTATGAATGGAATTTTATAAACAGTAGGTTTATAAAATTTGTAAAGTTATTAAAAGAATAGACTTGGGTAAATAATTGAACCTTATAAGTTATAAGATTTATAATTATGAAATTCTAAGGAACGATTTTTGTAAAATAATCGTTTTATAAGTATTTAACTTATAATATGAACTTTTAGTTATAATTGAGTTATAAACTGGAATATATTAATAAACGAAATTTATAAAAAGGAAGTTTTTATAAATAAATAGAAGTGGAATTTATAAACGTTGTTTTATAAATTCACAAACGACTTATTTTGATAAGTAAAATTGTTATAACTTATTTATGGAGTTATATTCACGTTTTAGACAGTGAATAATCCTTTAAAATAAAATGAATAAAAAGGATGAAATTTGTTAATGAAGTATATTCACGTTTTTGAATAGTGAATAACACGTTAAAGAAAATGTTTAGAATGTGATGTTTTAAATAGAATTAAAACGATCTAACGATGCTTTAAAATGTGTTGAGATTCGAAACCATAGATTTCAACATTTATTGTTGAAATAGACGTTTTCGAGAAATAGAAGGAAATAGTAGACTATAACACTGTTGTTATAGTAAATGATTTCCGAAAGGAAATGTTTTGTATAGTATTGGGATTTATATATCTATTTTAAATTCGAATCCCTATACTAGTGATTTTGGGTTGTCGTAACGATGTTCTACGCAACATTCGTTTTGGCCCAAATAAATATGTTTAAGAGAATGATTTCCTTAAAGAATGAAATATGTACTTAATTTTAATTTAAGTATATTAAATATTTTCTAAGTGTTGAAAATAAATAAAAAGATTTGTGAATTACTTATGAATAGATAAGTATGGAAATGTTTTCCAATATGAAGTGAATATTTAGAATTTATCTTTTTGAAGATAAATTGAAAATGGATAGTTGAAATCGTATATGCATGAATATTTTGGAATATAAATTCACTAAGGAATTTATAAAAAGAAAGTGGAATTTGTATGAAAATAAATATTGATTTATTTTGAAATGTGAAATTATATATCTTGTAAAGATATTTTGGAAAAATAAATTATTTGGAATCTGGTGATGTATGCATATCCAATTGATAGTTCAATAACTGACTATCAATATTTCCCTTTGAATGGGTATTTGATGTGATTTGATTGAATGTGAATGCACATTTATTTTTGAATAAGCGCTCACTATTCGGGTTAACCGGGAAAGGACCATGGGGTCGTATAACCCATTCCGAATATGTGATACGTCGTTGTGAATTGCATTTGAAGATTGGTGTTGAAGACCGAGTATTTGTGAAAGCGATAGGATGACCTATCGATTGTCTCTGCACTGGGTAGCTCCTGGTATAGAGTTCTCCTAAGTGATGGGAAATTCGATCGGGATTGTGAATACCCGGATTGCAAGGGCTTCGTAAGAAGTGCCTTCGGTTTTGTTCGAGCCCGGAACAGACTTGTATGGATTGTGTGTCTGACATTACAAGTTGAGATATAAAGCCGATTTCTTTCAAATATATTTCTGTTGGTGGCGGAGAATTTATTCTTTTAGCTTAACACCCTTCTCTGAGACGTACGAGCTCAGAGGTTATGTAGTTGAATGTTATCAGCGATATATTCCCAATTTGGTAATGTGACATGCTGAGTGATGCTGTAAATGATCATTGTGTTGATTATTTGTGATAGGATCGTTTATTTGATCGTCTATCCTTGTGATCATTGTGTTGATCATTTGTTGACCCAAAGCATGGCTTTTGTATAAAGTATGTTTTTGTGGACGTGACTTCGTCGAACCTCACACCCCGTGAATGGTCAAAACAGGAAAGATGCGGCAAGGTTATGAGGGGTAGCACCCTTTAGGATTTGTCCATTTCCTTATGGAAAAGGGTGGTATCATGGTATGGAGCCCAGATACTTACTCATGTTGAAAACACTTTGTTATGATTGTGTGAATTGATTACGAGCGCTCGGTGAAAAGGTCCCAAAGGACCGGGGGATGGCATATTCGGTCAGTTGTTACTCAGTTAGGGGTAACCCGGCCTTGTGTTGGTAGAGATCCGGTTTGGTTCTCGGGGATGTCCATCCAGAGGCATTCTCATGTGGCAATGGGAAGTTCCTTGGCCTGATCATTCGTTGGAAATCCAAAGAAACAATAAGTGACTTGTACGGTATTAGTTGTAGAACCTATCATTCACTTATGGTGTCGCAACACTGTTTGGATGATAGCTATAGTAGGCATACGATAATGGTCGTATGTTGGCTAAGATTTATATTCTACTTTCGAAATGAATTTTTCCTACACTATACACTAGTAATAATATCAGATATTATTTTAAATGCGTATCAAGCATCTTCGACTATCATAAGGAGAAATCTTCTCCGATTCTGCGTTTGCATGTGTGTTAGTGCGGGAGGCCTTATGGTAGTCTCATTTTTAAAAGCATTGCGAATTGAATTTAAAAATATTCCTCTTTTTGATTTTTAAAGATAAATAAACTGTTTTGAGTTCTCACACCAGTCACATGACTGACTCGGAGTTTATTGTTTTCCTTCCTAAACTCTGGGTGCCCACCAATTTCCACACGGGCAGTCAAGAGTTAGGTTTATCAGGATATTCTGGATATTCAGGAGTTGCTGGAAGCAAGATGGATGGCATGGCGTATTATTACTTATATAGTATTTCTTTTTCCGCTGTTTGTTTGATATTGTATACTCTGATGATATGATGAAATGAAATGTAATGTAATGTAATAACTGATATAGTTCTTTGTTTAAAGATTATTCATTTATTATTATATGTTGTTCCGCTGCGAATTGTGAGATTCTGATGTTGTTCTGTTTTCTTTCTGTGCCGTTCTATTTTAAAATTATGTTCTATTTTCTATCTCTTCTCTATTCTCTTTTTCTTCTATTTTAAAATGTTCTTTCTTCTTTCTTTTCTTCTTTTCTTTTTCTTAAACCCATAACTATTCGGGTTTTCAGCAACGAAAAATCGAAGGCGTTACACAAACAGTCATAAATAAATTTCTAATCACATCATAAATCAATTTAACAAACATA
Organism: Allium cepa; assembly: GCA_030765085.1. Lineage (NCBI taxonomy): Eukaryota > Viridiplantae > Streptophyta > Magnoliopsida > Asparagales > Amaryllidaceae > Allium > Allium cepa. The sequence goes on from CM060935.1 coordinate 392,438,007, forward strand.
AGAAATTTTAGAAGTTGTGAGTGGGTTAAAACATTCACCTTTTGAATTTAAATCCAATTTAAACCGAAAATTCAAACTGTCTTAGAATTCATCCAAACCAGCGTTAAAATGTCCGGAATTTTGCTAGGATCGTAGCGGAGAAAACCACGCGTGGAGCGGACCTCGTATGCGAATGTTATGCTAGTTAGAAATTTTGAATTCAAATTAAAACAAGATAAAATAAAATAAAAGAGATACCCCGGGATGCAACCACATGTGCCATCAACATCATGCATCTCTCATTCGAAAATGCGAACCCTACCCTGAACATCGTGCGTGACCTGATGAAGTCGCCTCCACCTCGTCTCGTACGCGCGCTCAAACGCCGCCGTCAGGAGCACGACCCGCATCACTTACGAAGCCCTACGACCTACCCCAGGCCGCCTCGGCCTCGAATGCACCCGATACCCCCAGCCGCCACCGTTCAATTCGAAACCTAATTGAATTTTTGTAGCAAATCCGACTGTCAAACCCTCGAACAACCTACTCCGATGGATGGCGCTCGGTCTCCTCTTCACGACCCTACCCTCGATTGAACGATCGGACGAAGTTCATCAACGCGTGATGAACGACCGTGAAAAATCCTTTGAATTCCAAGCACCCAAAAACACAAATCGAAAAACAAATCATATATTTGACTTGCGCTTGTCGAGAGCTTCAAATACATATATAATTTGATATAGTTTGGAGAAGTTTAATTTTTGATCTGATTTAGAATTGTAATTGAATTTGGACTTGAGAATTTGTCTACCATTGAGAAAGAGGAGCAACGGAAAGAATTGTACGTGCAGAAATGAGGAATAGAAAGGCTGCTAGGGTTTATAACTAGATATTTATAGATAAGTTGGAGAATAGAAATAATGGATCAGATTTGGTTCGGTCGGAACGATAATTGACCCAAAAAGCCCGTTTTGTCTCCGTAACGAAAATAGGTTAATCCATAAACCAAAATAGATGTCTTTAAATATTTTAAAATCAATAGAACAGCTTTCAAGTTCAAATTCCATCGTATGAAGAATTTATGCTATAATCAAGTTATTTCAAATTGATTCCAATTGATTTCAAATAATTGATTACTAGGCGTTTCGAGCCCGTACGATCAAACGACAAGCCCGATCGTTAAGAAACTTGAAACTCTACAATAATTCACCATTACGGATCTGATAAAACTGGTTTGGTCGAAATCCGAGTCAGTAACCAAAATGGCTATTTTTCAGTTAATTAAATAATTTAATATAAAATTAATTAATCACTTCTTCAATCTAAGTTTAATTATTTACCATTTCTATCATTTCTGATTAAAATTAAACTTTTAATTCATTAACCAACATTTCCATATCAATCCAATAAGGATTTATTGCAAAATTTATAGTGTTTTCCTTCTATTTATGTAAATTCAAATAAATTATATAATTTTACTTCAATTAAATTAATACCATTCATATTCAATCACTTTATTCAATCAATCATCATCTTATGTATAGATTTAACATTAGCATATATCCAATTACCCTAATATTTTTACAGTCATCAACTAAATTCATATTACGTAGTTTTTAATTACGTTTATTTCATCAATTAATAAAATTTTGAATTTATTTCCCAAATTACTAGTAACAATCAATTATAACCTTACATTTGGTTTCAATTAATTGGGATTGCATTAATTTAATCATTTATTAACTTGCATCGATATTATCACCTTAATTTACATTCAATTACTGTTAACAATGTGTTATTTCATTTATTAATTAAATATTTACTGTTATTTTCTCATATTCAATCTATAACCAGGTATAACACTTTCACTACTTCATTTATTAGAATTTTATTCATATTGTTAATAATTAGTTTTAATTACTATTGCTATATTTCATTTCAATATTAAATTACAAGGTTTTTATTCCTTTCCAAATTAAATTGCAAAATCTTGTTAAAATAACAAATTTTATTATCGGAAATTTACGGGTCGTTACAAAAAATGAATATATATCATTTATATAAAACAAACGATACAACAATGATACAATGAATATCACATTATCAGAGACAATATACATAGCGGAAAGATAACACCAAGAACAAAGGCTTCAAAGAGATCCAACGCCCATACTACAACTCCATCTCTAATGCTCCAAAACCAAATAGCTCATCCCAAAAGCTTCGAACCACCATCAAGTAGAAATGAAGCAAACTAGGTAACATGAATGCGATTGCCAAAATCCAAAAACTCCAAAGAATTCCAAACAGAAAGCTAAAGGCTACCAAATCAACATCTATTATCTGACTATCTGAAAATCTAACTCTAGGCTGCCCATGTGGAAAATTGTGGGCACCCAGAGTTTAGATAGGGAACAATAAACTCCAGGTCAGTCATGGGACGGGTATGAGCAAACGAAAATAGTTTTTCAAAAGCAAAACAAAATGATTTAAAAGAAATCCGCAATGCTTTATGGAAAATGAAACTACCACAAGGCCTCCTGCCACACACACAATGCAAATGCAGAATTAAAGGAGATTTCTCCTTATGATAGTCAAACATGCTTGATACGCAAAATCCTTTTGACATTATTATTAGTGCATAGTGTAGAAAACCTTTCGAAGGTATAATATTAATCTTAGCCAGCATACCACATTTCGTCGTATGCCTACTATTGCTACCATGTTCAATAGCAAGTTACCGTCACATTCCATGGTAGGTTATACAACAAAACCGTACAGGGCGCCTATTGGTTCTTTGGATTTCCAGCAAATGGTTAGGCTAAGGAACTTCCTTACTGAATGGAACGCCTGCGGAGGGACGCTCTCAAGAACCAAACCGGATCTCTTCCAACACAAGGTCGGGTTACCTCTGTAACTAGGTAACACCTACAAGTAAGCCATCCCCCGTCGTTACCTACCTTTACCCCGGGATCCACCAATAAATAGCAACAACCACAAAGTTAAATATCTGGGCTCCATACCATGATACCACCTTTTATCCAGAAGAAAATGGACATACCTTCGGGGCACGACCCCTAAAAACCTTGCCGCAACATTCTTGTTTCGACCATTTTGGAATTATGAGGCTCGACGAAGTCCCGTCCACAAAGCTACGCTTTTCACAAAACCCATGTTTCGATCAACACATGATCAGCAGCACTTCGTATGTCACATTACCAAATTGGGAATGTATCACTAGTAACAATCAACTACATAACCTCTGAGCTCGTACATCTCAGAGAAGGGTGTTAAGCTAAGAGAATAAATACTCCGCCACCAAACAGAAATGTATTTGGTAGAAACCAGCTTTACACCTCAAAGTGTAACGTCAGACATACATCCATACCAGTCTGTTCCGGGTTCGAACCGAACCGAAGGCACTACAAAAGAAGCCCTTGCAATCCGGATAATCCATAATCACGTCCGGACTATCCATCACAAAAGGTGATCAAATCTCTATACCAAGGACCAATCGGTACAGAGATATTCGACAGGTAATCCTTTCGCTTTCGAAAATATTCGGTCTTCACCGTCGGTCTTCAAATGCTATCCATAACGTCGTATCATTATTCGGAATGAGTATTATGACACAAAGTCTTCTCCCGGCTAAACCGAATAATGAGCTCTTAATTTAAAAAGCATATGAATATTGGGATCTTAGTTAAGTCACAACTTATTACCCAAAACCTTTCTTTCAAATGGTTTAAACAAATTACCATTTTAATCTTTAAACAAAAGATTCATCTTTAAAAATCCACTTCATTTGAAACAAAGTTCCAACAATCTTTCACCAAGATTCATTCATAGTTTTCAATAACTATTTCCATTTCAAATCTTTTATACCAAAGATACACCTTTAAGATCCTCTTCAATTTGAAAATAAAATTCACCAATCTTTTAACAAAGATTCATTCATAGCTTTCAAAATACTTTTTATTTCAAACTTGAAATTCTTTCAACACAAATTGGAAATCCTTTCTTTATATGAAAGCTATTATTATTTGAAAACAAGGGTTTTCGTTTTGGAAAAATCCGATTACATTTGCATCAGTTAAAGCCCTTAAAGTGTAAACTTGGCTTAAATTCAAATCCCCAAAATAATAATTTTAAAATGGTTTAAAATCCATATAAATACATTATATAACTTGTATAACCTTTTTAAATCATAATTTTCAAACAGATATCCACGGAACTTAATTTCAAATCTTGATTCAAATTCAAAACAAACTATTTAAATTTCAAAACTTTAATGAGTTATTCAAAATAACCTTTGTCTTTAAAATTCCTTTTCAAAAGCTTTTCATATTTAGCCCAATTCCATTTCAAAACCATTTGGATTCAAAATTCATCTTTTAAAATCATTATATCATTTGAATTAAATTCAAATATCTATGACTTAACTGATTTCCCGTAAAATCCATATTTGTGTGTGTATGGCGTAGTCTAGGGGTTTTACACAATAGTGCAACACCATCAATCATTACAGATTCAAGCATAGCAATATCGATAAGCGGTATAATCTTATAACGCTTATCTTCATTCACAGATTCACAGATAAATAATACAAACTTATCATAGATATATAAATTACATTCATCACAAATAAATAAATTACATTCATCACAGCTCAAATCAAAACAATTATATCACAAAGAATCACACATCAAGGATATTAAACAATTCAACATTCAATAGAATCCAAACATCCATAAGTAAGATCTATTAATTATCTAATTAATTTAAATCAGATTTATTACTCATAAATAAATTACTAATCCTGGTTAATTAACATTAATTAATTACAAATCACTTTGATTAATTATTCCTTAATCATTTATTAATTAACCATTAATAATAAATTAATTAACCTTTAAATATAAATTAATCAACCTTTAATCATTAAATGATTATCCTTTAATTAATTTATTATCCTTTAATCAATTATCCCTAGTTAATTACATTAATTAATTACTCCTCAATTCATTATCATTCCTTAATCACCTTCGTAAATCTAGTTAACATTTAATTAATTAATTTTCCTCAATCAAGAAATCAATTAACCTTCATTCATTCCTTAATCATTAATTAATTAACCTTTATTCATTCCTTAATCATTAATTAATTTACCTTAACATTTTTTACTTAATTATCCTATAATTAATCACATAAATTAATTTATCACCTTGATTAATTATCCTTAATTAATCACATAAATTAACTTAACCTCAAGTAATTATCCACTAATTAATCATCTGGATTAATGACCTTAAGTAATTAAACCACTAAAAGTAATAATTAATTATTCTTTAACAAATAATTAATTAATCTTAAATTAATCCTTAATTAAGTAATTATTCTTTAATTAATTAGCCTTTTAAACTTTTTATCCTTCTTAATTAACCACTTGATTACATTACTAAGTTTATACAAAATAAATTTTAAAACAAAGGTTGTATGTTATCTTAAACACTTTTAGACTTAGTTAATTTAAAATAATTTTATTTAAAAACCTTTTAACCAATTTTAAACTTGGATAACATCTAATATTTACAAAAAAAAAATTAACAAAATTGCTTCAATAAAACTTGGTTTTCTTTAAGGTTCAAAACTTGTTTTAGTATCAAATCAATAACACCCGAGCCAATTTTTGTTTTACTCGAGCCTGACCTCAGGTTAACCCACGACTTTACTTGTTTCGAGTAAAACGACTGTTTTCTCGTGCTTGAACCTGAGTAGCCATCATTTTCTTCACCTACTACAATTTTCGGATGAACAGAAGCACGTGCACGGCCAGGTGATCAACTTTCGACCATCGTCGATCCCTTTCGCACGTCGATGATCACCAACATCCTTGATCGGGACCACCCAAACTCCAATGCAAACCAAAAATTGAAATCGAACTTCCAGGCATCACTGGCACAAAAACTAATCCCCAAATCCTCCTCGCTATGACAACCTCGACCACCAGAGATCACGAGATCTCGCCTGAACCACCGCCTCAATCCCCTCCATCTTTCCCCTAGGTTCGATGACCTGAATCGTCTTGACAATGACGAATCTTCCCCATATATAATCGGCAAAACTAGGTTATTAAACCCTAAATCCACGTCGATCAATCACCATGACGCATTACAAATTCCCTTACTATTTTTCCATTAATCAACATCCACCAGGCTACCATCGATTATAAATTCCCTTACAATTTCTTTCGATTTACAAAACTAAAAATCGTGAAACAATTCTCCAAAATCATCATTTTATAAATCGAAACTGGTTATGTAATCGAATTATGAAATTAAAATATTTAATTTTCCTATTTTTTTCTATTTTAGAGCTTTGCTGTAAATATTGTTTTTGGAATAATTACTGAGTATAAACACCTGAAATAATTTTTAAAAATAATGTTGTTGTCTTATAATCATTTTCTATTTGTAAATCAAAATCTAAAATTGATTAGATAAGGTGCAGTTTGAATTTTTCTTTAGTGGCCTTAAGCCTGAGAATCAAAAGGGTATAACATATGTATAAATATACATACATACATACATGCAAACACACAAAACATTAAAGCATTTTGCATAGCAACTCGAAGTATTCGTCACAACATCAAATACATAAACAGATTCAACTTAAAACTGGCTAGTTTGCTCACCTGTTTGATGAAGAATAGAGCGTGGAAATCTTTAAACTGGGAAATGATGTTGAAACTGAAAATGCTTTGATCTGGAACTTGTTTAAGTGATCTGATCTTCAGGTTGAGATTGTTGGAATCAATTTGCATGCTTTGATTTAGGTTTGAAATCTGATTCCACATCAAAGCTGAAAGCTGATTTGTTTCTTTCCTTCGGGTTTTGATTTGAGTTGATTACAGGCTTGAAACTTTTTACTTTTGTTTCCAGATTTTGGGTTTTGAATTGCCAGCTGAACCTTTGCTTTGATTTATTCTTGAATCAGGTTGAAGATTGAAAATTGTTTGATTTAGTTTTTATTATTTTCTGGTTTGTTTTCTTTGTTAACAGTTTTTTTAGTTTTGATATTATCAAAGAAATGAGATAGAAAGGATTAGAGTAGTTTATATAAGCTTGTTTTAGACAAATAACCCTTGTTTACTATATGTTGTACAAAATTTACAAATGTATTAAGGTATTTTAAAATCTTCACACTTGTAAGTTTGTATTTTTCTTTAATTTACACTTGTTAAATTCAAATAAATTTATGTAAAGGCCTTTTCTTTAATTTATTTACAAATTATGTTTAAACCCTTATCATCTTAAAATTTGTGAATTAACTTTGTTTCTTACGTTTTAAAGGTTTACGTATATATATATATATATATATATATATATATATAAATTCATATATATTTGATTTTAACTCCTTAAATAGATTTTAGAAAAAATTTATCTATATCAAATTCAAAATATCATTTTCAAATCACAATGGATATATATATATATACACACATATTAAAATTAAAAAACAATTTTTTTATTATTCTTAAGACATAGAGTATTTTATTTTAATTTATTTTCAATATTTATTTTGAATCTCAAATCCAAATTCTATTTAAAAAATCAATTTATATACATATATAAAAAATAAAAAATATCTTATTTTATTTGGAAAAAATCAATTAAATTCACAATTTAATCCAAAAATTATATTAATTACTATTTTAAATTTAGCTTAAAAATCTGGATCGTTACAGATTCCCCCCTTAAGAAAATTTCGTTCTCAAAATTTGCAAGACAGGGAGACAACCTAGAATACAAAAAATAGCTTTCCAGATCAAGCTGAATATCTATTCTACATTTGGCTTATCAAATCAAAATAACGCCAATAAATATGAGAACGAACTTATTCGATACTTCACGAAATACTCGAGTCTTCCGTTCTACGAGATATGCAGCGCACCATTTAGTTCGAAGGATAATTAACCATTCGTAGAACATATCTGGATCCCAAAGAATAGACAAATAGATTCAATCTTCCACAATTCTCAAACACTAGGCATGAATTCCAAACTCAGGTTGAAATACCCCAAAGTTTACACCTGCTTGTCCCTCTTTGGACTTTGATCCTCATAAGAAATCACAACAAAACTTTCCAACGTTTGGTTTTGACCGAAATCGTTTTATCAATACAAATCTTCATATTTTTTCATCAATTTATTTTAAATAAAAATTCAAATTCATTAAAGTTAAAATCGAAAAGCTCATGGGGAACTGATGAAAAGAATACAAAATAGAAACTTATCTATAACGATTCGCTGGGCCCAAGCTTCTTCTTGGAGCTGCCACGAAGCCATCAAAGAATTGAAATCGGATGATGAATAAGAGAAAAGATTTTTTCCACTGTTGCAGGGTATGGACCATAGTGGTATTTCTTCGTCCCCTACCTCATCCTCTTCTTGCACCCATACTCACTATCAGCGGATAGTAAGATAATTTACTAAGGCGTATAGATGGATATCTTAGGGATTATACTCACTCTAGGGTATGCTTCACCCTATCTCTAATGAGTTACCTAATGTGTTACACCCTAATAGCTAAAGTTCAACCTTTAGCTCTAATACCACTTGTGACGACCCGGATTTTCACGCTCGGACATCCATACTTCACTCGTATTCAAATGTCGCAGATTCAAACGTCCAAATTCGAACTGCCGGAGCTTATAACACAGTAAGTAAAACAACACAGTGTAATAAAATGAATATATATCATTGATATACAACATTCGATACAACAATGATACAATGAATATCACATAGTCAGAGACAATACACACAGTGGAAAAGATAACACCAACGACAAAGGCTTCAAAGAGATCCAATGCCCATACTACAACTCCATCTCTAATGCTCCAAAACCAAATAGTTCATCCTAAAACCTTCGAACCATCATCAAGTTGAAATGAAGCAGACTAGGTAACATGAATGCGATTGCTTAAATCCAAAGACTCCAAAGAATTCCAAACAGAAAGCTGAAGGCTACCGAGTCTACATCTATTATCTGACTATTTGAAAATCTAACTCCAAGCAGCCCGTGTGGAAAATTGTGGGCACCCAGAGTTTAGATAGGGAACAATAAACTCCAGGTCAGTCATTGGACTGGTATGACGAAATGAAAATAGTTTATCTTTATCAAAAGAAAAACAAAAGAATTTAAAAGAAATCCCCAATGCTTTTTCGAAAATGAAACTACCATAAGGCCTCCCGCCACACACACAATGCAAACACAGAATTTTAGGAGATTTCTCCTTATGATAGTCAAAAATGCTTGATACGCAAAATCCTTTTGATATTATTATTAGTGCATAGTGCAGAAAACCTTTCGAAAGTATAATATTAATCTTAGCCAGCATACCACATCTCTTTGTATGCCTTTAAATAGCAGGTTACCACCACATTCCATGGCAGGTTATACAACTAAAACCGTACAGGGCGCGTATTCTTTCTTTGGATTTCCAACAAATGGTCAGGCTAAGGAACTTCCTAAACGAATGGAATGCCTTTGGAGGGACGCCTCCAAGAACCAAACCTGATCTCTACCAACACAAGGTCGGGTTACCTCTGTAACTAGGTAACACCTACAAGTGAGCCATCCTCGATTGTTACCGATCTTTATCTCGGGATTCACCAACAAATAGCAACAACCACACAGTTAAATATTTATGCTCTATACCATGATACCACCTTTTATCCAGAAGGAAATGGACATACCTTAGGGCCGCGACCTCGAAAAACCTTGCCGCAACATTCTTGTTTCGACCATTTTCGGGTTATGAGGCTCGACGAAGTCTCGTCCACAAAGCTACGCTTTTCACAAAAGCCGTGCTTCGATCAACACATGATCAGCAGCACTTCGTATGCCACATTGCCAAATTGGGAATGTATCACTAGTAACCATCAACTACATAACCTCTGAGCTCGTACGTCTCAGAGAAGGGTGTTTAGCTAGGAGAATAAATTCTCCGCCACCAAACAGAAATGTATTTGATAGAGACCAGCTTTAATCTCAAAGTGGAACATAAGATATACATCCATACAAGTCTGTTCCGGGTTTGAACAAAACAGAAGGCACTTCAAAAGAGGCCCTTGCAATCCAGATAATCCCTAATCACATCCGGACTCCTCATCACAAAGGGTGATCAAACCTCTATACCGGGGACCAGTCGGTGCAGAGACATTCGACGGGTAATCCTTTCGCTTTCGAAAATATCCGGTCTTCACCACCGGTCTTCAAATGCTATCCATAACGTCATATCATTATTCGTAATGGGTTTAATGATACAAAGTCCTCTCCCGGCTAAACCGAATAATGAGAGCTTAATTTAAAAAGCATATGGATATTGGGATCTTAGTTAAGTCACAACTTATTACCCAAAACCTTTCTTTCAAATGGTTTATACAAATTAACGTTTTAATCTTTAACAAAAGATTCATCTTTAAAAATCCACTTCCATATGAAACAAAGTTTCACCAATCTTTCGCGAAGATTCATTTATAGTTTTCATAAACAATTTCCATTTCCAATCTTTTATACCAAAGATACACCTTTAAGATCCTCTTCAATTTGAAAATAAAATTCACCAATCTTTTAACAAAGATTCATTCATAGCTTTCAAAACAATTTTTATTTCAAACTTGAAATTCTTTCAACACAAATCGGAAATCCTTTCTTTATATGAAAGCTATTATTATTTGAAAACATGGGTTTTTGTTTTGGAAAAATCTGACTACATTTTCTTCAGTTATTGCCCTTAAAGTACAAACTTGGGTTAAATTCAAATCCCTAAAATAATACTTTTAAAATGGTTTAAAATCCATATAAATACATTACATAACTTGAATAGCCTTTTTAAACATAATTTCCAAACTTATATTCATAGAGCTTAATTTCAAATCTTGAATTCAAATTCAAAACAAACAATTTAAATATCAAAACTTTAACGAGTTATTCAAAATAACTTTTATCTTTAAAACTCCTTTTCAAAAGCTTTTCATATTTACCCCAATTCCATTTCAAAACCATTTGGATTCAAAATTCATCTTTTAAAATAATTATATCATTTGAATTAAATTCAAATATCTGTGACTTAACCAATTTACCGTGAAATCCATATTTGTGTGTGTATGGCGTAGTCCAGGGGTTTTGCACAATAGTGCAACATCATCAATCATTACAGATTCCAGCACAACAATATCGATAAGCGGAATCATCTTATAACGCTTATCTTCATTCACAGATTCACAGATAAATAATATAAATTTATCACGGATAAATAAATTACGTTCATCACATATAAATAAATTACATTCATCACAGCTCAAATCAAAGCAATTCATATCACAAAGCATCACACATCAAGGATATCAAACAATTCAACATTCAATAGAATTCAAACATCCATAAGTAAGATCAATTAATTATCTGATTAATTTAAATCAGATTTATTACTTATAAATAAATTACTAATCATGGTTAATTAACATTAATTAATTACAAATCACTTTGATTAATTATTCTTTAATCATTTATTAATTAACCATTAATAATAAATTAATTAACCTTTAATTATAAATTAATCACTTTAATTATTAAATGATCATTCTTTAATTAATTTATTATCCTTTAATCAATTATCCCAAATTAATTACTCCTCAATTAATTGGCATTCCTTAATCACCTACATAAATTAATTAACCTTTAATTAATTAATTATCCTTAATCATGAAATTAATTAGCCTTAATTCATTCCTTAATCATTAATTAATTAACCTTAATTCATTCCTTAATCATTAATTTATTAACCTTAATTTTTTTACTTAATTATCCTTTAATTAATTGCATAAATTAATTTATCACCTTGATTAATTATCCTTAATTAATCACACTAATTAACTTAACCTCAACTAATTATCCACTAATTAATCATCTTGATTAATGACCTTATGTAATTAAATTACTAAAAGTAATGATTAATTATTCTTTAACTAATAATTAATTAATCTTAAACTAATCCTTAATTAAGTAATTATTTTTTAAGTAATTAACCTTTTAAACATTCTATCCTTCTTAATTAGCCACTTGATTACATTACTAAGTTTATTTAAAATAAATTTTAGAACAATGTTTATATGTATCTTAAACACTTTTTAAACTTAGTTAACTTAAAATAATTTTATTTAAAATCCGTTTAATCAATTTTAAACTTGGATAATATCTAATATTTACAAAAGAATTGGATTTTTTTTAACAAAATTCCTTCAATAAACCTTGGGTTTTTTTAAGTTTAAAACTGTTTTAGTAACAAATCAATAATAGCCGAGCCAATTTTTGTTTTACCCGAGCCAGGCCCTGGGTTAACCCACGACTTTACTTGCTTCGAGTAAAATGATTGTTTTCTCGCGCTTGAACCCGAGTAGCCATCATCCTCTTCACCTACTACAAATTCTATATGCATAGAACTTTGCGTGTGCACGTGCATGGCCAGGCGATCAACTTTCGACCATCGCCGATCCCTCTCGCACGTCGATGATCACCAACATCCTTGATCCCAACCACCCAAACTCCAATACAAACCAAAAATAGAAATCGAACTTCCAGGCATCACTGGCACAAAAACCGATCGACCCAAATCCTCCTCGCCATGACAACCTCGACCACCAGAGATCATGCGATCTCGCCTGAACCACCGCCTCAGTCCCCTTCATCTTTCCTCAAGGTCCGATGACCTAAATTGCCTTGATAATGAAGAATCTTCCCCATATACATCGTAAGAAAAACTGGGTTATTAAACCTTAAATCCACGTTGATCGATCGCCACGACGCATTATAAGTTCCCTTACTATTTTTCCATTGATCAACATCCACCAGACTACCATCGATGTTCAGCACGATTCATATTTCGGCGTTGATCATCAGAGTTTTACGAAAATGCAATTTTCGTTCAACAAATAATTTATTCCGATTTACAAAACTAAAAATCGTGAAACAATTCTCTAAAATCGTCATTTTATAAATCGAAACTGGTTATGTAATCAAATTATGAAATTAGAATATTTAATTTTCCTATTTTTTTCTTTTTCAAAGCTTCACCGCAAATATTGTTTTTGGAATAATTACTAAGTATAAACACCTGAAATAATTTTTAAAAATAATGTTGTACTCTTATAATCATTTTCTATTCGTAAATCAAAATCTAAAATTGATTAGATAAGGTGCAGTTTGAATTTTTTTTTAGTGGCCTTAAGCCTGAGATTCAATAGAGTATAACATATGTATGAATATACATACATACAGACATGCAAACACACAGAATAGTAAAGCATTTTTCACAGCAACTCGAAGTATTCATCACAAAATCAAATACATAAATAGGTTCAACTTAAAACTGGCTAGTTTGCTCACCTGTTTGATGAAGAATAGAGCCTGGAAATCTTTAGACCTTTTCTTTGATTTATTCTTGAATTAGGTTGAAGATTGAAAAATTTTTCATTTAGTTTTGATTATTTTCTGGTTTGTTTTCTTTGTTACCAGTTTTTTAATTTTTGATATTATCAAAGAAATGAGAAAGAAAGTAGTAGAGTAGTTTATATAAGCTTGTTTTTGACAATTGACCCTTGTTTACTATATGTTGTATAAAATTTACAAATGTCTTAAGTATTTTAAAAATTTTACACTTGTTAAATTCAAATTAATTTATGTAAAGACCTTCTCATTAATTTATTTATAAATTATGTTTAAACCCTTATCATTTCAAAATTTGTGAATTAACTTCATTTCTTATGCTTTAAAGGTTTACGTGTGTATATATATATATATATTCATATATATTTGATTTTAACTCCTTCAATAGCTTTTAGAATTTTTTTATCTATATCAAATTCAAAATATCACTTTCAAATCACAATGGATACACACACACACATACACACACACACACACACATTTTAAAATTACAAAACAATTTTTTTATTAATCATAAGACATAGTGTATTTAATTTTAATTTATATTCAATATTTATTTTGAATCTTACATCCAAATTCTATTTAAAAAATCAATTTATATTCATGTATAATAAATAAACAAATATCTGATTTTATTTGGAAAAAACCAAATAAATTCACAATTTAATCCATAAATTGTATTAATTAATAATTTAAATTTAGCTTAAAAATCAGGATCGTTTCAAGTATTATAACAATTTATATAAAAAGGAAATTTTTATGGAGTCTGCATATTTTTGTTTTAGTCTGCATATGTTTATCTGCATGTACGTATAATTTGCAAATGTTCTTGGTAGCATGTATATATATACATTTTTGTTGATAGTCTACCTGTATATATATGATGGTAATAGCTTAATATATATATAAGTCATCTCGGGTGTATATTGATAAAATAGCATAGATTTTGACAAATATTGATACTAATAATATAAAATATAGATATTCGATTTTACGAAAATTGGTGATTTTGAAAATGAATATATACACACACACACATATATATAGATTTTAAGTTGTATATGTGTTAAATTTAATACAGATCTTTAATATAAGTGTTTTAAGAATAATGATCTTTATCATATAAATATATGTATAATATTTTAATATGTCTTAAATTAAATTATTGATTTAAAGGATAAACTAACAATATGTATATTTTATGTTTATATCAAACTATTGATTTCATTCTCATCGATTTCCTATCTATCAGCTTATCTGTTGAAATCGTGACTTCCTTCAAAATTTCGTGCATAGATTCGTAACCCATTTCATTGTCAAATCTCTCTAGCCTTGAAAGGTGAGCAATCACTCACGATTAATGTTCTTTTATTTATTAAATTTGACTTCAATGGAAACAACAACTGAAATATGCTGTTTTTAGTTATTTACATAATATATGCTGTTATTTGTATCTGTTGACCTATGACATTTGACACCATTATCTGTTATTTATATTGATGATATATTCATGTTATATTACTATACCTGTTATTACTCTGCAAGTTCCCTGTTAGTATATAATTCACTATGGGTTGAAATGATACATACTCGAACGGACTTTAGGATAGGAGAAAATCGTTATGAGTTGAAATGATAAACCCAAGCGATTTTTAATGAATTGAATTTGGGATTGCGGGTTGAAATTATATATACCCGTATATATTTTAAATTGCGGATTGAAATGATAAATATCTGTATCACTTGACCATAGGATAGAAAATTATATATAGACACCATTGGTCTATATATAAATATTTTAAAATGATTTCTATGGTTTCTGGAAAGAAATATATGGTTTTATATAATATTGATTTTAGATATTATATAAATGTTATTTTCTATATAGTTAAATTCTTGATTTTAAGCTATGTATAAATTTGTTTTAAAAATATAGAACAAGTTTAATAATAAAGTTTGATTTTATTAAAATATAATATGGTTAAGTATTTATATAAATTATATTTTAATATAGAGTTTATAATAATTTTAATAAATTAAGTTTGAGAAGATCGATTTGAAATTGTATTTAATTAAGAATTTTATTTAATCCAAATCGATTTGAAAATTATTAAATTTGTTATTTTTTAAAGGATATGATTTTATAACTTGATGTTGGTTTAAAGTGATTATTGAATATTTTAGGTTTGAGTTTTATTTAAATGATACTGAATTTATTAAATATATATTTCAAAACTATATAATAGTAAATTGAATTAAGATATATATAAAATTATCACATTTAATTTTGAAATTATAGAATATTTGAAGCTTTGAAATATATATATTTTGAAATAGTTTATTTGTGGTTCAAATCTGTATTTGAAATCGATATAATTCTGTATGGTTTATTTAGAAGCTAAATTGGAATTAATGATTTGAGATCTGATCAAATTGAAGTTGGTTTGGAGTCAATTTGTGAAATTTGAGGAAAACAATTTTTTATATATATACTATTTTAATATTTAAATCGGTTAAGGGGGAAGTATTATGATTTCAAAATACTATGTTTCGAAAGTGTTTTAATTTCAAGTGTTTAGTTTCGAAAAGTGTCATATCTTGGAAAAATGCTATGATTTTGGAAAAAGATATATTTGAAATGGAAAGGATATCGCATCTATATGGTTTTTGAAAATGGCAACGATATTTTGGTTTTGAAGTATAATCTAATTTGATATGACTGCGGTGTTATAATAACATTTGGTTGTAACGACCCGTAAATTTTAATAAATAAATGGGTTAATTGAAATAAGAAATTACATGCTAAGTTATGAATGAAATTAAAGGAAATTTGAAATGTGTAACCTATAAGACAAAAGATATTATTATTGAACATTAAATTAATTAAAGGAAATAGAATAGACTTGTGTAATTTTCAATTACATTCTTAAAAGCATATATATAACTTACCAAAAGATATTAAAAGTTGAAATGTTTAAAAAGAAAATGTAATGGGAAGCTTTACAAGTAAAATTTGAAATAATAAAAGTATTCAATGAATTTGCTTTTATAAATAAGAATTTAATTTTATAATTATTATGTACTTAAATTATCATCGAAAGGCCACAAATTAAATATAATAGTAAGGTTATAAAGAAATGATAATAAATTAAGTAGGTGTTGAAGTCATTTATTTTGAAAATTAGCAGAAGGATGAATAATGTAAATAAATGAAGTTAAGCAGTGAATAAAAAATGTAATATAATAAAAAGGAAAATTTCATGATATGAATAAGTGAAAATGAGATTTTGGTAGAAATAAATAAAAGTAAATGAAACTGTAAGAAATAAAATGTAAATTAAAAAGATAAATTATTATATGAATGAAATTAATAAGAGTGAACTTGATCTATTAGTTGATTTTTTGTTTGTTTTGGTTTATGGTTGTTTGGGTAATGTAACGACCCATAAAATTCGATGTTTAAAATGAATTAAAATAATAAGATTTTTAATTTAAATTTAAACAAAGAAATAAAAATCTTATAATTTATATGGAAGCGAATGTAGAAATTAGATGTATAAATTGTAATTAAAATCAACAATTTAAAATTTATATTGCAATTAATTGAAATAGTGTAAATTGTCATACTTGGTTATAAGTTTAATATAAGAAACAAACGAGAATGTTGAATTTGTGAATTACCAATAAAAATATTAACTAGAATGGAATTCAAATTTATATAATAATGGAAAGTGTAAATTTGTTGCATTTGGGTATAAAATTTAAAATATAAGTAAATAAAAGTAGGCATTTAATTTACCGATGGAATAATACGTTGATTAATAGCAACTGTATGTAAATTAAGGTAGTAATGTTAATGGCAGTTGATGAATAACCAATTTAGTGCAATTCAAATTGAATAGAAACGTAAGTTTATTTATAGGGCAGTAATTGATGAATAAAAAGGTTTGAAACCAAGTAAATAAATTTATGAATAACATTTGATAGTAATTAATGTATATATATTAGGAAATTGACAATTTATGGATTTGTTAAGATTGCAAAGTTATAATTGTGCGTAAATAGGGATATTTGGTAACTAATTAAAATAAGAAAAATAAATGTAAATGTTATAACTTGGTTACAATATTTATATACGGAAGTGGATGTAAATATGAATTAATTAATGTGCGCATTAATTTATAATGGGATAAAATGTAAATTAATGTAATAAGGATGATGCAGGTTGATAAGTATTCATAATTTTTTGTTGATGAAAAAACGTTACTATAATTATTGTAATATAAAATAACGGAAGTGTGAATGGAAATTTATAGAAACGTAAACTTATTTTAAGGTAGTAATTGGATGTAGATTTATGGAATGGAGTTAATGTAAATCACTTGGATTTAAAATGAAATTTGGTATTACATTGATGAGTTTAAATGTTATTTTATTTTGTAAAGTTATAAATGGTGTAATAAAAGAGTGAAATCAATACAAGATAATAAATGCAATGATTGAGGTTCAATAATTAAGTGTGAATAGGGAAATGATTGTTTATAGTAATTGAATGGAATTCCAATTTGTTGGAATAGAGTAAATGTATACTTGGTAAGAAATTTAAGATAGGAAAACGAACTTAAATATTGAATTAATTAATTTATATATATAATAAATGATGATTATTGGAGTGGAAATAATAAACTTATAAAAGGTGATTAAGAGTTGTGAACACAAATTATTATGAGTTATACATATATATATATTTAATTCTTTCAATTAAATTGGAAATCATTGCAATAAATCTAAAGGAAATGTTACGTTAATATAAATGTGGGAATCGGGGAATCAATTCAAAAGTTATTAACTAAGAAAGTAATACGTAATAATTTGAATAAAATTAATACCATGCAAGAATTGTAACATTTGTTTGTGAATAGTGAATTCCTGTGTGTAATTAAGGTTTTGATAACAATTATTTGAATATTACCTAATTAGTTTGGTCAACGAATTTATTATAAATTACCCGTTTATTTGGGTAAATAATTAAAAGGGAAGTCAATTGGAATTAACTGAACTTAAATGTATATTAGTGTGATTAATTACCACGTTAGTTGAAATTAGATGAATTTGGAAATTTTAACGCACTAAGATGTAAATCATGATAATTTTACCATAAGATTTGATGGAATAATAAGAGGGAGTAAATCAAATTTAATTTTAGAAATTAAATGTATAATTGTTGAATTTAATGAAATTGAAGAAATTATAAATTTTAAATTGAAGAAATTTGTTTAAATTAGTGTAAATGTTTAAAGAATTAGAAATGATGAGAATTGTCGATTTATAAGATTGAATTTTAAAGTTTGATTTAATGAATTAATTAAATTTTTTATTTATTTAATTAATATGAAAATAGCCATTTTGGCCATTGACTCGGATTTCGACGAAACAAGTTTCATCGGATCCGTAACGATGAATTATTGTAGGATTTCAAGTTTCGTAGCGATCGGGCTTGTCTTTTGATCGTACGGACTAGAAACGCCTTGAAACAAACGAAATTGAAATCAATTTGAAAAATATTGATTTTTGCATAACTTCTTCATACGATGCAATTTGAACCTGAAACCTTTTCCATTGCGTTTAGAATATTTTAAAATACCTATTTTTGATATATGGGTTGACCCAATTTCGTTCCGGAGTTAGAACGGGCTTTTTGGGCCATTTTGGCCTTACCGCGTACATCTGTTTTATCCATTCTATCTTCAATTCTGCCTATAAATATCCTGCTATAAACCCTAGCCTCCCTAATTATCATTTGTCCATACGTACATCTCCACTCTCTCCTCCTCAATGGCGGACAAACAAAACCTAGATCCAATTGCAAATTCAAAAATCGAACGAAAATTTAAACAATTCAGAAAAATTCGAAATAAATATATATTGAAGCTCTCGAAGTGCGTAATCTTCTGGTGAAATTCATTTTTTCGTTTTGGTTCATCCTCCGATCAGTAAAAATCAAGGAAGTTTCGGCCATTCATTTGCGTCGAAATCATCATCGTCTGATCGACAAAATGAAACAGTATTGTGGAGAGTCGCGAGGGGATCGCATCATCGTAGGTTGGGCGTGGAGTTAACGGTCAGATCGTCGTCAATAATTCAATTAGGTTAAAAATAGTGGCGGCGGCTGGTATATTTTTGGGCTTCGGTCGAAGCCGTGGGCCAAGGGGGGTTCGCGAGGCCAAGGGATGGTCGCGGCAAGGCGGAGCTCCGCGTGACGGCGGCAGTTGGATGACGCGATTCACTATTGACTCGCGTGATTCTAGGGTTTGCAGTTTCGTTCGTGCGTTGACTTCTGTATGCTGAGAGGAAGAAACGTGTGGTGACGCGGCATATATATTATAATTAGGTAAGTTTGTTTTGTTTGTTTAATAAAATTTTGTTTCAAACGATTTAAATCGAATAACTTTCACATACGAACTCCGTTTCATGCACGGTTTTTTTTTGTTAGGATCGTAATAAAATTTCGGACATTTTGGCACTTTTTGGATTGATTTGGATACTGTTCAATTTTTGGGTTTAAATCAGATTTAAATTCGATTTAAATTCAAAAGGTGAGTGTTTTAACGCACTCACAACTTCTAAGATTTCTTATGCTTGTTAAACTTATTTATGATGTGATTTGAAATTTATTTATAGCTGTTTGGCATATATTTCATCATTATCTCGGTTAATTTGCATTTATTCAATTAACTTGTTATTTAATTCATTATTGCGTATAAACTGCTAGTTAAATTTTTAGTTAAATTTATTTTTGCATATAAACTGATAGTTAAATTATTAGTTAATTTATTTTGCAAAATAAACTGCCATTAGATGTATTGTTTGAATTGGATGATGATTGTGATGAATGGATGTATGATTTTATGATGGATGAATGGATGTCTAATTATATCATCAAAAATTGCAAGTGTTATGCATTTTATTACATTCGGGATTGCGGTTTGAAATGATATAAAACCGTAAATTTTATTTTTAAATTATGGATTGAAATGATAAATATCTGTATCACTTGACACAGGATAGAAAATTTTATACAGGCACCGCGGTCTATATATAAAATATTTGAAATGATTTTTCGATGGTTTTGTAATGAAATATATGGTTTTATGAGATATTGATTTGGATATTTATAAATATCATTTATATATAATTTATTTCTTGGGTTAAGCTATGTATAAAAATTTGGTTAAAGTATAAAGAAGTTAAATAATAAATGTTGATTTACTTAAGAGATAATACGGTTGAGTATTTATTTAAATTTTATTTATAGAGTTAATAATGTCTTAAATTAAATTAACGTTGGAAGATAAATACGCATGTGATTTGGATTTAAGTATTTAAGAATTATCCTTGAATAAAAATTATTTGAAATTTACATAAAATTGAGTTTTAAAAGGGTGATTTTTATAGCTTGATTTTGGTTTAGAGGACTTAAATGAATATTAAGTCGATTTGAATGGATATTATCAAGTTAATTAAATTGGAAGAATATACTGTTATTTGAAGTTTAAAGGTTTTACTAAAATGATATTTGATTTATTTAGTAAACATTTCAAATCTAAATAATTGTAGTTGAAATTGATATATATGAAATTATCAAAGATTTAGTTTTGAAATGGTGGAGTATTAGAGCTTTGAAATTTATGGAAAATTTATTTGTTTATTTGGGGATTTTAATCTATATTTGGAATTGAATTTGTAAAGGTAAAGAAGCTATTTTATTATATGAAGTAATTTAATATCTAAACTATTGAAGTATATTAAGTTATGTTCAAAGCTATAGATTTCGAGGTATATAGATTTGGAAGTTCTATGATTTCTTGAAAAGGATATTTTTGAAATAAAATGATATCATATTGATTTGGGTTTGAAAATAGAAATGATATCGTATTTATATGTATTTGAAATAGATATTTTATTCTGGTTTTAAAGCATAAATTATTTTGAAAAGACCGCGGTGTTATAATAACGTATGGTTGTTGAAGAGACCGGGATCAGAAGTTGTTATACTCTCTGCCAACTCCGAAAACCACTTTAACAACCGTGTACTCGGTGGAGATTCCAGAATGAAGTAGGATGGTGGCAGCGTTTCCTTTAAGGTAAATACATGGACCCAACTCCTGTGAGTTGGCATAAGGTGGCTAAAACAGGGGCGATCGACGGGTCAATGAGGTAGCACATTTGATCGGACACATCCCTTCGATATTCTACTCTGATTTTGGTTTTATTCGACGGCCACTTTTGATTTCTTTGATTTGGGGGTGTGGCTCGAGGTGGGCGGTAGCTGCGGCTACGCGTTACCACCGACCCGGAAGCGTAACTGGTATATCTACCCTAGCATTGCCTAGTTGTGCTGTGTCACCTACACTTATCGCGCCCTGTACGAGTTTCTATTTGTGTCGTACCTATGGAGTATCCTCTGGTGGCCTTCCGATCAGGAGGTATTATGGTGCTATATAGACTATTGGCATTATTACGTGTTAAGGTGGAAAATGTAAAGCCTTAACGCTACTTTAAAGTAAGTTTATTTTACTAATAGACACTATTATAATAGCGGAATATTACTACATAGTAAATAGTTTAACGGATCCTTAGGAGATGTGAATCCCGAGCATCTCTTGAGTTACTGCACTCATAATTATTTCTGTTGATTTAACTTATATAAGATCTTTTAGTTTTGACTCGAGTGTTTTGTCTTTTCAATTCACTCGGGTCAGTCCGAGCGTTTCAGGATTTGAAGACTTTATTTCTGGAGGACGAAGATGAAGATTTCATTATTATTATTATATTATATGGTTCCACTGCACACTGTATTCCGCTGCATCGATTTTTATTCGTTGGTATGTGCAACTCTGATATATATTGTGTAAGTAAAATTAAATATTTTGTAAACAGCTTCATGAACTGTATACTTGATTACTATATTTTATCGTTCCGCTGCAAGATTCTATTTTGTTTTTTTTTCTTTCTCTGTTTTTCTTATTTACCCCATAACAATCCGCCCTTCTGTATGGTTTAAGTATGACGTGTGTGGTTTATCGTCGATTTAAACCGTACGAAAATTGCGGGATGTTACAGGTAAGGATACTTTAAATTTTCTTGGATGGATGAATAATCTATTTAGCTTCATCAAAGACTGTTGAGTAAATGGTACACTCAGTAGTTTATTTTTCATTCTGTACAATTTGAAGTTTTGAACCCGAACAACTATTTTTTTTGATTGATATGAATGAATAATCGATTTGTATTGATTCTGTTTGATGGTCGTATGTTGTGATTGCAAGTGATTGTTGTTTATATTGATTTGGTTGTTAGAGGTTGAAACAACTTAAGCACTCATTTTATATAATTATTAACTCTTTTGGATTATATAAGTTAAATACAGGTTATGGAAGCAATTGCTACTACTTTTGGTTCCATAATATAAGCGTAAATTGTCGACAAATATGTATGTTTCGGATTACCGTATTACAACGCTGTTATATTATTTTTCCCCTGTTGGAATATACGTTATTTTGAAGTATATGTTGGATACTGTTATTTTTGATATTTTATTTTCTCCTGGGCCTCTCCGTACAAAGGAGACTCTGCCGAAATTTTCCGTAAATTTTGGACTTAGAAATTTTTTAAAATGTTTCCCAACTTTATAAATTTAAATATAAAAAGATTTAATTATTTATAAATCTATATGTTTTATTTAAATTATCCAATTCTGTAAACTTATTATTATGAATATAATGTTTTGAATAATATATATCGATTTATAAGTTCCTCTTTTGTGACGCCCCACCTCTATACCCACGCTAGCAAAGAGTATTAATAGATAATACCATCTGCTAACACGGAGAATAAGGATGTTTAGGAGCGACCATGTGTAATCTTACCTTAACTATTCACTAAACACGTCGAAAAGTAGAATCACAAATAGTTCGACGTATTCAATAAATATTTAAAGCGAGACTACAATGGCTATAGGATCTATCAGAACAGAATATAACAACTCAAATGTAATATACATCACAGAACAGTAAACCATCATATACACGCATACACTGATACAAAGCAGAGTATACAAAATAATACATGTCAAGTGGTATAGCAAACCACAATATACAGACGAGTCAATAGAATACATATCAGAGTTATAACAGAAAGGACTACACAAAAAGCTAAGACAAAAAGGAGTCAGCGGAATAGTCCATGCGAAAGCAAAAGAGGCTAAGTCCAAAGCACCTAACCTGAAACATCTCGGTCTAACCCGAGTATAAAATACCCGGGTCAGTCTAGCTAAACAAATCAGTTAGATAAACTGAACAATAATAAACCTGCAAGGTCATACAGTATAACAAATATCTCTAGAGGAGATAACACAATCATCAACAAGAGATGAATCATATAGAACAAGCCTCATATCATCGGCAACATATAGAAATAAGGGATACGAATATCCCAAAACAAGCCGAATGGCAAATAACAAATACCAATTAGGTATACAAGTTCCACAACGTAATCGCTACGCATCATGCGGCTCATAATGACCAACACCGAAGGGCGATACCAAGGGAATATACATATGAATGAAACATCATAAAATTGCTCGAGCTCAGTACTGTATAAACAAGGATCCATAAGCCCGAAGGCTCCAAACCCAAGTATCACCCATGCGGCACATAAGGCCAACATCAGAGTGAAACTATATAGGGCGACAAACCCGAAGGCACAAACCCAATATCGCCCATGCGGCACATAAGGCCAACATCAGAAGTGATGCTATAGGGCGACAAGCCGTAGTGGTGAAGGTCGAAGACCCGGTACTGGACACCACTAACTGGCGGAATGTGTCACAACTCTCGAAAAGGAATCCGAAAAGTGTTAACGTATGTCCCATAACCACTCGTTCGCACTAAACGGTTTACTATCCGTCAGCCACTTTCACACTCAAAGCAGTACAAAGTTTACCTCATATCATCGATAAACGAAACCCGAAGGTCAAAACGATCAATCGAATAGGTCGGGGACTAATCGGAAAGATAAACGCACAGATTCATGGTCCGTGTTTTTCCCAACCATTTAATCATCCTTCCACTTCGCTCGACGTGCGAAAGTGTGTGTTTTAAATAGAATTTATAAATTGGAGAAACGAGCTTTTAAATGCGATTCGAGAGATTATTTTATAAAAACCCGTGGATGAAGTCAAGAGTAAGTTATCAAAGTCAAATATGCAATAACGACCACTAAAAAGCAACTTGAATCGATAAAATCCGGAAAACAAATCAAAATATGCAAAAACAGGCAAAACAGGGCAAATAGGAGCAGGTCGGTCGACCGGACTACAGGGCTCGGTCGGCCGGCCAGATGCAGGAAACAAAATATGGCTCGGGGCAGCAGGTCGGTCGACTGGCTACAGGGCTCGGTCGGCCGAACCTGATGATTTTGCACTTCCTGCCCTATTTCAATGAAATGCAAATTCTTCCAAATCGCGACCGTTCGAGCAATGGATCTAAGGAGCTTTAGCCAATAGATACCCAGCTCCATTAGCTCTCCAATACGCGCCCAAAAACATGGCTAAACATCAAAGTTAGGATCTTTAGAGAATTAAACCCAAACACTAAAATTTGGATATTCACCAATTCGACCCAAACCAAAACAATTGCATATGAACAAGGTGTTAGGAATTCATACCCAATATCTATGAAATCATAAGAAATAGATGTGAGTTCAAAACTCACCTTTTTAACTCAAGAACAAGAAGAAGAAGCTCAAATGCAAAGGAAAGGCTAACCACTCTTCACTCTTACTCAACAAGCTTCAATCTAAGAATAAAACACATATTTTCCTAAACAGGTTTAGGATATTTTCTGAAATTGAAGAGGAGAGGAGATGGAGAAGATGGAGAAGAGGCTTACATATCCTTCTCTTTGAATTTGGAGCAAGAATTTGGATTATCAAGAGCAACTAGGGCTTGGGAGTTTCTATTTCCTCTTCCTTTCCCCCATTTCAGTTGGAGCTTGAGTTTAGAAGTGAAGAGGAGTAGGAATGAATGAATGGGAGGAGATGGGCTGAGTTAGAGGGTTAAGTGGGGTTTGGGGCTGAACCCAAAACTAAAGCCCAACCAGAAAAAGTAGAAAAATTCAACTTACTCCAAACATATCAAAGATTATACTCAAAAAGATCGCAAACGACGCTTTGAACTCAATGGAAGTGGTTTCAAGCTCCAATTCGGCCGTTTGCAGAAAGTAACATTTCGGGCCCCAAAATCCGACAAACGACGCTATACTTAAATAAATCATTTAAATATAAGATCGTTAAATAGCGGGTTGTTACAGATCTCCCCTCCTTACAAAATTGCGTCCCCGCAATTTCTAGAGACGATATTTGTAACAACTACATACATACAACATTCAAAAGAAAAGGAAATAAGCTTGAGATGAAAAGACATTCTCACTGTTTCAAAGCAAAGATAGAAAACCCGGATAGGATTGCTCAATAAACTCCCGGTTTCCCAAGTACAGTCATTGGGACTAGCGGACCATTGATCTTTAATGAGCGGCACGTCCTTGTTTCGAAGGTGTCGCACCTCCGTATCAAGTGCGCGAATAGGCTGCTGTATAATAGATAAGTCCGGTGAGACCCCAAGCTCTTGCAAATCAGGAGAAGTAATAACAGAATCCGACTCCCGAAGACACTTCCGAAGTTGAGAGACGTGAAACACATCATGAATACCAGATAAATGAGCTGGAAGTGAAACTCTATAAGCAACAGGGCCAATACTTTCAGTAATAGAAAACGGTCCTATATAATGAGGAGCTAATTTCCCAGTCGTACTGAAACGCATAACCCCCTTCAAAGGAGAAACACGAATAAAAGCAAGATCACCGATCGAGAACTCGAGAGGCTTCCTACGGTTGTCCGCGTAGGACCTCTGGCGACTCTGTGCCTCTTTCATTCTCAACCAGATAAGATCAATCTTCTCGGAAGAATCACGAACAAAATCTGGACCAAGAATAATCTTCTCCCCAGATTCCAACCAACAAGAAGGTGATTGACATGGCCTTCCGTATAAAGCTTCGCAAGGAGCCATGCCAACACTAGGCTGTAAACTATTATTGTAGGAGAACCCTACAAGCGGTAGGTGATTCTCCCAAGTCCCATAAACATACTAGCACAAAAGAATAACAGAATAAGAAGTTCACCATAAAGTGCACGAAGGGATAAGTCCGAACTTGATTGCTCAGAGAATTCTATGGATTCCTAAGCTCAAAATAATTTGGAACACCGACGTGGTACAAACAATACGTCAAATGAACCAAAGCTCAACAAAATGAAGTACAACAAAACGTCCGATGAACTTGGTAAAAAAATCATTCCATTCGGACATCAACAAAGAAACAATCACTTGCTGCTTACAACTAAATGCATTGGCGACACGATCCTCTTTTCGGGAATAAAAAGAATATCAAGATCATAAGATGCAAGGAACTCGAACCAACACTAGGTTCCCTATGAGAAAATAAACATTTCAAAATTGTGATTGGTGAGGAGAGCAAAATCCCTCACCCAAAAGTAATGATGCAAAATACAAAAGATGAAAACAATAGCCGCGAGCACTAGATCATAGGTGGCATATCTAGTCTCGGTAAGCTTTAATGGTTTAGAACATAAGTGATAGCATGTTTTCTTTTGCAAGAGAACGACATTCAAACCAACACGACTAGTATTGGTAAAAAGATAAAATCTTGGTTCCCTTTGGGAATCCCAAGATAAAAGTACTGGACAAGAGTCCTTTCAAATAATCTACTTTCTTAAAGCTAAAACTTTCAAATAAAATTCTTTACCAAAAATCTAAAGCTTCAAAATTTCAATTACCTTCATGAAATCATATTTCAAGAAAAATTTTCTTATTTCAAATCAATTTATTGTGTCAAATTGTCTCATCAAAGCGTTTAGGAGATTCCTATCGATAACGTTGATCAAGCGCATCGACCAGAATTCTTAAAGCACTCAATGGGCAATACTATCACAAAACCATCTTTTATAAGATAAACATGTTTCTAAAAACTTTTAAAAATTCACTTTATTCGTTTTAAGAACAAAATCCCATTTATAGTTATAAATAAATCTTATGAAAAAGATTTACAAAAATTTTAAATTGCTAATTTCCATCCAAAACCAATAAAATACTAAAATGGAATCATCGAGATATTCGTAGAATACACGATTCATAAAATGGATGAAATGAGCTGGACAAACTGAATGACACAACAAATTATTCATAAGAATTACAACGAGTGCGGAGAGCGGTAAGTGGAATGCTAACTTCCGTAACTCGTAGTCAAATGAAAACCGGTTGTAAGGTCGAGCTAAAAACACCTTAACACTACAACAAAAGATTGCCTGGGTGATAATCCCAAGACAAGACCAGAATTACCAGAAAATTCTTAAACTACAAGAATGAGAGAAACAACACTTTCCTTATCATGAGGACTTAAAGAATAAAATGATGAGATCAAATTGGAATCGAAATCACAAAGAAAATAGGGATCTGTTTAACAGATTGAAAATGTTGAGGATGAATAGTCCACTCGGGATATAGGATACGACTTCATAATAATTAAGTCAATCCTTTCAAAAAAAAAATTCCATTCCGAAGCCTAAGTAACGAATAACATGCAAATTGGCTCGGAAAGAAAAATCACATAAAATAATCTCGACATTAATACAAGCAAATTGAGCGTTGCGGATCCACCAATTCGGATTCGCAATTCTCAAAGAAGTAATCATACAAGAAACATCCAAAGACAAATCATCGAAGAGCTTCCTCGATACGAGAGAATGTGAAGCACCCATATCTAAGAGAACTCGAATACAATAGAACCTTTTCAAAACAAATGGAGATGTACCTTTTCCCCGAGAAGAACCTCCAGAAGCATCCGTTATCTTTAGCTTGCTAGATAAAGGATTTTTCGGAACAATAGGACAAGTGAAAATACGATGGCCTTCCTTCTTGCAATAGTGGCAGAAGAGAGGCATAGGGCAAGCTCGAATCACATGATCAGGGGAACCACAATTGAAACACTTCCGAGTGGAAGGTGTTCCAACAGACTGAGACTAAGACTGAGGATCAGATTCAACGGGCTTTTTCTTCTTGGAAGGGAAAAATTTCCGCTTATCGAATGGAAACTGCCTCTTGTTGGCGTTCTTACGAACCTCAACATCATTCCCACAATCATACTCCTTCTCGAAGGCTTCGAGAAAAAGTGCCGAATCAACCAACTCCTCAAAGGAAAGTTTAAGCTGGAGCATTAAAGACTTCTTAAGACATTTCTTAAGACCAGATACAAATTTCAGATTCTTCCTATACGAGGTACTAATGAATTCAAGACCATATTTAGATAAGGCCTCGAAAGATGCAACATATTCAGAAACGGAAGAATCCCCTTGCTTCAATTCAAGAAAGCGCCGGGACAACAAAGCTTTCTCAGATTCAGGAACGAACTTGAGTTTGAATCGTTCCCGAAACTGAGTCCAAGAAAGTGCAGACTCATCAAATTCTGCTAAAAGAAGCTCGTACCAGTCAAGGGCACGCTTTTGCAATAAGCTAGAAGTTACAAGAACCCTATCATGGTCAGAAAGATCCATGCGAGAGAGAACGTGCTCGTACATGCGAACCCAAGCTTGGACCTCAAGAACAATCACAGAGCCTTTAATTGGTTTCCCTCCAAAATGAGAGAAATCACTGCACAAACGCGCGAAGGTGGACTTGCATGGAGGAGATGTTCGAGTAGGAGCTGGAGGCTGTGTGCTCCTAAACCACTCTAAAACCTGATCGGCAGACATATAGACATCGTCCGGATGTGAGCCACTGGATTGCCCAGCATCCGAGCGTCGTCCTCCGTCTCTTCCAGCCATAAGCTGAAAGTTAAGATAAGGTAAAGATTATTCCCTAGGTAGATAATTCAATATGGAATACTACGGAATTTAAATGCATTCCTAGGCATATTCCCAAATCCTATCTAACCTTTGATGGTAGAAGGAATAGAGACACACGATGATTCAAAGATTTGTATCACTTATCACACTCTGATGTATCGTAATATGTGTTATATTCTGTGTTTATCATATTTTGTTCTGAACTCAGCTCTGATACCAAGCTGTGACGCCCCACCTCTATACCCACGCTAGCAAAGAGTATTAATAGATAATACCGTCTGCTAACACGGAGAATAAGGCTGTTTAGGAGCGACCATGTGTAATCTTACCTTAACTATTCACTAAACACGTCGAAAAGTAGAATCACAAACAGTTCGACGTATTCAATAAATATTTAAAGCGAGACTACAATGGCTATAGGATCTATCAGAATAGAATATAACAACTCAAATGTAATATACATCACAGAACAGTAAACCATCATACACACACACATACTGATACAAAGCAGAGTATACAAAAAAATACATGTCAAGTGGTATAGCAAACCACAATATACAGACGAGTCAATAGAATACATATCAGAGTTATAACAGAAAGGACTACACAAAAAGCTAAGACAAAAAGGAGTCAGCGGAATAGTCCATGCGGAAGCAAAAGAGCCTAAGTCCAAAGCACCTAACCTGAAACATCTCGGTCTGACCCGAGTATAAAATACCCGGGTCAGTCTAGCTAAACAAATCAGTTAGATAAACTGAACAATAATAAACCTGCAAGGTCATACAGTATAACAAATATCTCTAGAGGAGATAACACAATCATCAACAAGAGATGAATCATATAGAACAAGCCTCATATCATCGGCAACATATAGAAACAAAGGATACGAATATCCCAAAACAAGCCGAATGGCAAATAACAAATACCAATAAGGTATACAAGTTCCACAAGGTAATCGCTACGCATCATGCGGCTCATAATGACCAACACCGAAGGGCGATACCAAGGGAATATACATATGAATGAAACATCATAAAATTGCTCGAGCTCAGTACTGTATAAACAAGGATCCATAAGCCCGAAGGCTCCAAACCCAAGTATCACCCATGCGGCACATAAGGCCAACATCAGAGCGAAACTATATAGGGCGACAAACCCGAAGGCACAAACCCAATATCACCCATGCAGCACATAAGGCCAACATCAGAAGTGATACAATAGGGCGACAAGCCGTAGTGGTGAAGGTCGAAGACCCAGTACTGGACACCACTAACTGGTGGAATGTGTCACAACTCTCGAAAAGGAATCCGAAAAGTGTTAACGTATGTCCCATAACCACTCGTTCGCACTAAACGGTTTACTATCCGTCAGCCACTTTCACACTCAAAGAAGTACAAAGTTTACCTCATATCATCGATAAACCAAACCCGAAGGTCAAAACGATCAATCGAATAGGTCGGGGACTAATCGGAAAGATAAACGCACAGATTCATGGTCCGTATTTTGCCCAACCATTTAATCATCCTTCCACTTTGCTCGACGTGCGAAAGTGTGTGTTTTAAATAGAATTTATAAATTGGAGAAACGAGCTTTTAAATGCGATTCGAGAGATTATTTTATAAAAACCCGTGGATGAAGTCAAGAGTAAGTTATCAAAGTCAAATATGCAATAACGACCACTAAAAAGCAACTTGAATCGATAAAATCCGGAAAACAAATCAAAATATGCAAAAACAGGCAAAACAGGGCAAATAGGAGCAGGTCAGTCGACCGGACTACAGGGCTTGGTCGGCCGGCCAGATGCAGGAAACAAAATATGGCTCGGGGCAGCAGGTCGGTCGACCGGCTACAGGGCTCGGTCGGCCGAACCTGATGATTTTGCACTTCCTGCCCTATTTCAATGAAATGCAAATTCTTCCAAATCGCGACCGTTCGAGCAATGGACCTAAGGAGCTTTAGCCAATAGATACCCAGCTCCATTAGCTCTCTGATACGCGCCCAAAAACATGGCTAAACATCAAAGTTAGGATCTTTAAAGAATTAAACCCAAACACTAAAATTTGGATATTCACCAATTCGACCCAAACCAAAACAATCGCATATGAACAAGGTGTTAGGAATTCATACCCAACATCTATGAAATCATAAGAAATAGATGTGAGTTCAAAACTCACCTTTTTAACTCAAGAACAAGAAGAAGAATCTCAAATGCAAAGGAAAGGCTAACCACTCTTCACTCTTACTCAACAAGCTTCAATCTAAGAATATAACACATATTTTCCTAAATTAGGTTTAGGATATTTTCTGAAATTGAAGAGGAGAAGAGATGGAGAAGATGGAGAAGAGGCTTACCTATCCTTCTCTTTGAATTTGGAGCAAGAATTTGGATTATCAAGAGCAACTAGGGCTTGGGAGTTTCTATTTCCTCTTCCTTTCCCCCATTTCAGTTGGAGCTTGAGTTTAGAAGTGAAGAGGAGTAGGAATGAATGAATGGGAGGAGATGGGCTGAGTTAGAGGGTTAAGTGGGGTTTGGGGCTGAACCCAAAGCTAAAGCCCAACCAGAAAAAGTAGCAAAATTCAACTTACTCCAAACATATCAAAGATTATACTCAAAAAGTTCGCAAACGACGCTTTGAACTCAATGGAAGTGGTTTCGAGCTCCAATTCGGTCGTTTGCAGAAAGTAACATTTCGGGCCCCAAAATCCGACTAACGACGCTATACTTAAATAAATCATTTAAATATAAGATCGTTAAATATGCGGGTTGTTATATCTTTTCTCTTCTTTTCCTTTTCGAGGACGAAAAGTTTTGAGTGGGAGAGAGTGTAACGACCCGTAAATTTTAATAAATAAATGGGTTAATTTAATTGGATCTTTGTTGTTAAATTTAGAAAGAAATAAAAAAAATTATAATTTATAATGAAATGAATACTTAAAAAAAGTGTAGCAATGGTAATTTAAAAGTTAATTATTGAAATTGGAGTGAAATTCCAACAGTGCAGCAGTATAAATTATTGCACTTGGTTAAAATGGTAAATAAGTAAATGAAATTAAGTATTGAATTTATTTAATGAGATAATACATTGTTAACAGCAATTGAATGTAAATTAAGGAAATATATTAATGCAAGTTAATAACTTATGAACTTGAATGAACATTCCAATTAAATAAAATTAATTAAAGGTTATGACTTAGTTATAAGTGGAATATAATAAAAACAAATGTAATTATTATATTAAAGTGTGAAATAATAGAATCGAGAGTAATTGTTGTAGAGAATAACCATACAAGTATTATAAAGAATATATTGGCGCTAAATGGTTATTATTAATTAAGGTAATTAAATATGACTTTAATGAAAATAAATGTAGTGATGGAAGTGTGAATGTAAATTTAATAGAAATGTAAATTATTTTAAGGTAGTAATTGGTGAATTGGGGAAAATAGTTCAAGGTATGTTAATTGATGAATAAAAACGTAATGTATGTAAAGTAATAAACTAGTATAAGAATGGAATTAAGGAAAATTCATTAATTAGTTTTACAACCTTAATTAATGTGTTAAATTGATAGAAGTACACATTTAGAAATATAATCGTTATTCAATTAAGATGTAAACAGGCGTATATTAATGAAATGAAATAGAATTAGCTTTATATATGGAATTATAATCTGGATTGGTAAGTAACGAACATATAAATGCAATTAAAGGCAATTAGGTGGCAATTAATATAGGTTGCTTGTTTATTTAATGTGTTAAATAAACTTTGGCAATCAGTTGTAATAAATCTAAATTTAACGTTTTGTTACTGTAAATTAAAGTAATAATCAGAAATAATGTTAATATTATTTATAAAATGATAGTTGGTTGAATAAAAGGAATGCAAAATAATTTTTTGTTAATATATTGGAATTTAATGTATGATAATAGGATGAGAACAGTGTATATAATCAATTTCAACACTTGTGTGTTAATGATAACGTATAAGTGTGATTTAATGTTAATGGTAACAATTATTATAAGTTAACCACTTATTTAGTCTAATAAATTAAAGCAAGTAATCAATTGCAATTAATCTAATTAAATGTTATGTTAGTGTAAATTAAGGGAATTTTGGAAATAAGTGTTAATTCTGTCCTATTATGACAATTTGTTGGATTAAAAGAATGGATAACATGACTTATCAATTTACTGAATTTAATTTATAATAATTGGATTTATTGCAGATAGTTGAAATTTAATATCTAAATATTACGTTATTTGAAATTAAGATGGAATGTGAGAATATATAATGTAATAGATTTTGAATCCAATATTAATTTCATATGTTGACAATATTGAATTAAATAACAGAACGGGAAGTAGATTAAATAGAATTTTTGGAAACTAAATTTGGTGAAATTTGTTAATTATAGAGTTGAAGTAGAAAAGTGATTTAATTTAATATTAATTTATCTAATTAATGGAAAAATAGCCATTTTGGCGTCTGACTCGGATTTCGACGAAACCAGTTTCATCGGATCCGTAACGATAAATTATTGTAGGATTTCAAGTTTCGTAGCGATCGGACTTTTCGTTTGATCGTACGGGCTTGAAACGCCTTGAAATAAATGAAATTGAAATCAATTGAAATCAATTTGAAATAATTTGATTTTGTCATAACTTCTTCATACAATGGAATTTGGAAGTGAAACCTTTCCCATCGCGTTTAAAATACTTCAAAACATCTATTTTGATATATGGGTTGACCCAATTTCATTACGGAGTCGAAATGGGCTTTTTGGGACACTTTAGCGTTAGCGCGTAAATCTATCTTATCCATCCATTCAAATGTCAACCCTACCTATATATATCCTGGTATAAACCATAGCAGCCTTTGTTCCTCATTTCTATACGTTATATTCACCTCCTCACTTCAATGGCAGACAAACCCTAATTCCGATTGCAATTCCAAATCAAATCCAAAGTGAAATTTCAAACTCTTCAAAAAAATTCAGAAAAAATATATATCGAAGCTCTCGACGAGCGTAATCTACTGGTGGTGTTCGTTTTTCGATTCAGATCATTGTTTGCCCAGAATTCTTGAATCAATCCACGGCCGTTCATCACGCCGCGATCAAACTGGTCTGATCGTCAAATTGAACTGTGGGTTTTGTAGAGGGGTCTGAGGGGGGTCGATTTGAGTGGTTTGTTTGGTGAATCGATGGTCAGATTTTCGTCAAAAATTGCTAGGGTTGGGGAAAGCTGCAGCGGCTGCAACAACCCTCACTTGAAATCGATGATCGTGCGTGGTCGTTTGGGGGCGGAAGTCGCGAGGCTAGCTGGCGGTGGCGCCGATCGTAGGCAGGGAGGTGGTGGTCCGATCAAGTGTGTGTGTGCGCCCCTAGGGTTACTCGCGTCCAGGTTTGGATGCAAAAACGTGGTAGGGTTTCCTGTAGCTTGCATTGGGGAGACGCTGCGTGTGAGCTAGTGGTATTAATTATTTAGTCTTGTTTATTTAAATTTAATTATTAATCGTATATCTTCTAATGCATTAACTTTCACATACGAACTCCAATTCACGCGCGGTTTTCTCCGCTAGGTTCGTATTGGAGTTCCTAACATTTTTATACAGGTTTGGATAAATTCTGAGACTGTGCAAATTTTGGTCTTAAATTGGATTTGAATTCAATTTAAATTCAAAAGGTGAGTGTTTTAACCCACTCACAACTTCTAAAATCTCTTATGTTTGGTAAATTAATTTATGTTGTGATTATGCATTTATTTATGGTTGTTTCGTATATTTTTAATCATCATCTCACTTAACTGCATTTATTGAAATTAAATCGTTATTTAATTTATTATTGAATATAACTGCCAGTTAATTACCTGTTATATATTATCAGTTATATATTTATATTGATTGATTGTTTTGGATGATGATTGTGATGGGTGTATGATTTATGATGGATGAATGGATGTTTTATTTATATCATCATAATCTGCAAGTTGTTATGCATTTATTTTGATTCGGAATTGCGGTTTGAAATGATATACAACCTCATTTTATTTTTAAATTGCGGATTGAAATGATAAATATCTGTATCACTTGACCATAGGATAGAAAATTATATATAGGCACCGCGGTATATATATAAAATTATTTTTGAAATTAATTTTTATGGTTTTGGAAAGAATACGGTTTAATAAATATTAAAATTTGATGTTATACAAATATTATTTTATACATATATATAGTTAAATTCTTCAATTTAAGCTATGTATAAAATTGATTAATAAAAATGAGTTCAAAAATAAAGTTTGATTTCTTTTATATAAAATGGTTAAGTATCAATTTAAATTCTATTGTATATAGAGTTTATAATGACTCAAATAAAATTAAGGCTGGAAGATAAATGTGAATTTGATTTGAATTAAAGTATTTAAGAATTATCCTCGAAAATTTAGATTTGAGATGTGAATAAATTGAGATTTAAAGGGTATGATTTTATAACTTCATTTTGTTTAGAGGATTTAAATGAACATAAAATTTGTTTAAATGAATATTATCAAGTTAATGTAATTGGAAGAATATCTAGTTATTTGAAGTCTAAAGGTTTTACTAAAATGATATTTGATTTATTAAGTAAATAATTAAAATCTAAATAATAGTAACTGAAATTGATATATATGAAATTATCAAAGAATAAGTTTTGAAATGGTGGAATAATTAAAGCTTTGAAATATATGGAAATTATATTGGTTTATTTGGGAATTTAAAATCCATATTAGTATTGATTTGTGAAGGTGAAGAAGCTATTTTACTACAAAAAGTAATTTAATATATTTCCATAATATAAAGTAATCCATAATATATCCTTTTTCCAAAATCATAGCACTTTCAAAGTTGTAACACTTCGAAATCAAAACACTTAAAGTATAACACTTTCAAATCATAATACTTTGAAACTCATAACTTTGAAACATAACTACACCACTTAAATGGATTAATATTAAATTACTTTATAAATAAAATAGCTTCTTCAATTTCACAAATCAATTCCAAAAACAGATTTGAACCCCCAAATAAACCATTTCAATTTCCATATATTTCAAAACTTTAAATATTCCACCATTTCAAAACTAATTCTTTGATAATTCCATATATATCAAATTCAATTACTATTATTTAGATTTGAAATGTTTACTCAATAAATCTAATATCATTTAAGTAAAACTTTTAAACTTCAAATAACTGGGTATTCTTTAATTTATTTAACTTGATATATTCATTTAAATCAACTTGATGTTCATTTAAATCACTCTAAACCAAAATCAAGTTATACAAATCATACCCTTTAAAGCCTCAATCTTATTTAAATTTCAAATCAAATTATTCGAATATAATTCTTAAATAATTTAATTCAAATCAATTTCATAGTTATCTTCCAACCTCAATTTTATTTAAGTCATTATAAACTCTATATACAATATAACTTAAATAGATACTTAACCATGTTATATAAAAACAATCAAACTTTATTATTTGGCTTATTTTATATCTCCAAACGAATTTACACATAGCTAAAAATCAATAATAAAATAACATTTATATAACATCTGAAATCAATGTTTATATAACCCATATATTTCTTTACAAAACCATAGAAATCATTTCAAAATATTTATATACAGACCGCGATGTCTGTATATAATTTCCTATCCTATGGTCAAGTGATACATATATTTACCATTTCAATCCATAATTTAAAATATAAATACGGTTATATATCATTTCAAATCGCAATCCCGAATGAAATAAAATCAATAAAAACTTGCAGTTGATAACAGTATAAAATACAACATCCATTCATCCAATATCAATCATCAAACATTTATCACAATCATCATCCAATTCAATCAGTAACATCAATATAGAACATATAATAAATAATAGGCATTTACTGGCAATTTATATTAAATAATAAACTAAACAACTATTTAACTGGCATATTATATGCAATAATAAATTAAATAACAATTTGATCAAATAAATTCAATTTAACTGGAATGATGATTAAAAATATGCCAAACAGTCATAAATAAATTTCTAATCACATCATAAATCAATTTAACAAACATAAGAAATTTTAGAAGTTGTGAATGGCTTAAAACACTCACCCTTTGAATTTAAATCCAATTTAAACCCAAAATTCAAACTGTCTTAGAATTCATCCAAACCAGCGTTAAAATGTCTGGAATTTTGCTAGGATCGTAGCGGAGAAAACCACGCATGGAGCGGACCTCGTATGCGAATGTTATGCTAGTTAGAAATTTTGAATTCAAATTAAAACTAGATAAAATAAAATAAAAGAGATACCCCGGGATGCAACCACATGTGTCATCAACATCATGCATCTCTCGTTCGAAAATGCGAACCCTACCCTGAACATCGTGCGTGACCTGATGAAGTCGCCTCCACCTAGTCTCGTACGCGCGCTCGAACGCCGTCGTCAGGAGCACGACCCCCGTCACTTACGAAGCCCCACGACCTACCCTAGGCCGCCTTGGCCTCGAATGCACCCGAAACCCCCAGCCGCCACTGTTCAATTCGAAACCTAATTGAATTTTTGTAGCAAATCCGATTGTCAAACCCTCGAACAACCTACTCCGATGGATGGCGCTCGGTCTCCTCTTCACGACCCTACCCCCGATTGAACGATCGGACGAAGTTCATCAACGCGTGATGAACGACCGTAAAAATCCTTTGAATTCCAAGCACCCAAATACACAAATCGAAAAACAAATCATATATTTGACTTGCGCTTGTCGAGAGCTTCAAATACATATATAAATTGATATAGTTTGGAGAAGTTTAATTTTTGATTTGATTTAGAATTGTAATTGAATATGGACTTGAGAATTTGTCTACCATTGAGAAAGAGGAGCAACAGAAAGAATTATACGTACAGAATTGAG
Organism: Allium cepa; assembly: GCA_030765085.1. NCBI lineage: Eukaryota > Viridiplantae > Streptophyta > Magnoliopsida > Asparagales > Amaryllidaceae > Allium > Allium cepa. Next base: position 392,476,433 of record CM060935.1, read on the forward strand.
GAATAGAAAGGCTGCTAGTGTCAGGACCCGATTCTTCGACTCCCGAATATCGACATCAATACGTCCACTGTATCGAATGCCGATCAGTCGGATGCCAGAAAACCGAACACTGAGGGATTATGAAAGAAGAAAGAAGAAGAAAGAGGTAGAATAAGAGAGAAAAGATAGAAAATAGAGAGAAAAGAAGATAAAACGGAACAGAAATAACAGAACAACATCAGAATCTCACAATTCGCAGCGGAACAACATATAATAGATAAATGAATAATCTTTAAACAAAGAACTATATCAGTTATTACATCACATCACATTTCATTTCATTACATCAGAGTGTACAACAACAAACAATGCAGCGGAAAAAGAAGTACTATATACTAGTAAATACGCTATGCCATCCATCTTGCCTCCAGCAACTCTTGAATTCCAGAATATCCTAACTCTTGACTGCCCGTGTGGAAATTGGTGGGCACCCAGAGTTTAGGAAGGAAAACAATAAACTCCGAGTCAGTCATGTGACTGGTGTGGGAACTAAAATAGTTTATTTATCTTTAAAATCAAAAATAGAGGAATATTTTTAAAGTCAATTCGCAGTGCTTTTAAAAATGAGACTACCATAAGACCTCCCGCCACACACGCAATGCAAACGCGGACTTGGAGGAGATTCCTTCTTATGTTAGTCAAAGATGCTTGATACATATTAAAAAGAAACATTTGATATTATTACTAGTGCATAGTGTAGGGAAAATTTCGAAAGTAGAATATAAATCTTAGCCAGCATAGGTACCATTATAGTATGCTTACTATAGCTACCATATTAAATGGCAGGTTCTACAACTAAAACCGTACAAGTCTCGTATTGTTTCTTTGGATTTCCAACGAATGATCAGGCCAAGGAACTTCCCATTTCCATATGAGAACGCCTCTGGATGGACGTCTCCGAGAACCAAACCGGATCTCTACCAACACAAGGCCGGGTTACCCCTAACTGGGTAACAACTGACACGAGTATGCCATCCCCCGGTCCTTTGGGACCTTTAACCGAGCGCTCGTCACCATCATCACACAATCATAACAAAGTGTTTCAACATGAGTAAGTATCTGGGCTCCATACCATGATACCACCCTTTTCCAGAAGGAAATGCACATACCCTAAAGGGAGCTAACCCTCATAACCTTGCCGCATCTTTCCTGTTTTGACCATTCCGCAGTATAAGGCTCGACGAAGTCACGTCCACAAAAACACGCTTTATACAAAGTCATGCTTTGGGTCAACAAATGATCATATAAATGATCACCAAGATAGACGATCAAACAAATGATCCTATCACAAATAATTAACACAATGATCATTTCACAACAACACTCAGTATGTCACATTACCAAATTGGGAGTATATTGCTGATAACCTTCAACTACATAACCTCTGAGCTCGTACGTCTCAGAGAAGGGTGTTAAGCTAAGAGAATAAATTCTCCGCCACCAACAGAAATATATTTGAAAGAAATCGGCTTTATATCTCAATTTGTAATGTCAGACATACAATCCATACAAGTCTGTTCCGGGCTCAAACAGAACCGAAGGCACTTACAAAGAAGTCCTTGCAATTCGGATAATCTCTAATCACGTCCGAATTTCCCATCACATATGGAGATCTCTATACCGGGGATCAGCCAGTGCAGAGACAATCGACAAGAAACCCTTTCGTTTTCGAAAATATCCGGTCTTCAACACCGGTCTTCAAATGCAATTCATAACGACGTATCACATATTCGGAATGGGTTATACGACCCCAAGGTCCTTTCCCGGTTAACCCGAATAGTGAGCACTTATTTTAAAAAAAATAAGTGTGGCATTCAAATTCAAGCAAATCACAACAAATACCTATTTAAAGGTAAATATTGATAGTCGGTTATTGAACTATCAATAGATATGCCAACATCACCAGATTCCAAATAATTTTCCAAATTATTTATTTTCCAAAAATATCTTTACAAGATATATATTTTCCATTCTTCAAAAATAAATCAATATTTATTTTTAAACCCAATTTCCCAATGTCATTTATAAATTCTATATTGAATTTACATTCCAAAATATTTATGAATATACGATTTCCATTCGTTTTCAAATATTCATTTTCAATTTATCTTCAAAAAGATAAATTCAAAATATTCACTTAATATTGGAAAAGCATTTCCATACTTATTTATTTATAAGTAATTCACAAGTCTTTTTATTTTCTACACTTAGAAAATATTCAATATACTCTAACCGAAATTAAGTATATATCTTTCATTCTTTAAGGAAATCATTCTCTTAAACATATTTATTTGGGCCAAAACGAATGTTGGGTAAAACATCGTTACGACAACCCAAAATCACTAGTATAGGGATTCAAAATTAAAATAGATATATAAATCCCAATACTATACAAACCATTTCCTTCTATTTCTTGAAAACGTCTATTTCAACAATGAATGTTGAAATCTATGGTTTCGAATCTTAATACATTTAAAACATCGTTAGATCGTTTTAATTCTATTTAAATCATCACATTCAAAACCATTTCTTTAACATATTATTCACTATTCAAAAACGTGAATATACTTGTTAACCAATTTTATCATTTCTATTCATTTTGTTTTATAGGATTATTCACTGTCTAAACCGTGAATATAACTCGATTAATAAATTACAACAATTTACTTATCAAAATAAGTAGTTGCGGATTTATAAAACAATATTTATAAACTCCATTTCTATTTATTTTATAACAACTTCCTTTTATAATTTCCTTTATTAATCTATTCAATTTCATATCTCAATGATATACTAAAAGTTCATATTATAAGTTAAATACTTATAATTTATTTATTTGCAAAAACGTTCTTTTAAATTTTCCAAATTTATAAATCTTATAACTTATAAGATTCATTTATTTATCCAAAATCTATTCCTTAAATAACTTTATAAATTTTATAAGCCTACTGCTTATAAAATTCCATTTATAACTTCACCGTTTATAATCCTATAAATTTCATTCATTTATGAAATTCATTCACAATTCATTCTAACACTTATAAAAGCTCGTTTTATAATTCAATTATATTCTAAATTTATAAATATCAATTTATAAATCTTTTATATGGATCAATTTATATTATTCTTTTAAAACGTCTTTCAACTCCTTTATAATTTCCTCATTTTGATTTATAAAATAATCAAATTTTATAAATCCTATTTTTAAACTTTTTATAATAAATTCGGAAAACCCAATTTAACTATTTTATAAAAATCATTCATTTATATTTTCAAAAAAAATCAACCTTTACTATATTTCTCAAAAATCATAATTTTTATAATATTAAAATTACAACGTTTATTTATTTAAGATGAATCAATTCCAAAAATATTTTATAAACGTATACTTTCAAAAATCACTTTAGAAATCCCTTAAAAATCAAAATCGTTATTTTTAAACTTCAAAATTGGATCCGATGATGCAACACATCAAATAGTCAATCACGACTTTCAAACATCATATATCGATATGATAAACAATCAAACATCACAATATCTAAAATCAATAAATATTTATGAGGAATCCAGTTGGATCCCTCCAACCTGTTTCCCTGCATCCACAGACATTAGCACAATACCCATTCCACTTCGAGGTGGAATATCGCGGTATATGGGATTTTATAAAATATTATCCGCTTACTAACGGCGAATAGGGTCTCATCCGCTATACAATGCGGGAAATCAATCAACTGCAATATATACATATGCCAATATATATATATATTGCTATATATATAGATATATCCTACTATATCTAATATCACAACCAAATAGAAATCAATCAATAACTACAAATCCAACTTTAAATTTATTTGAGTGAGAAGTTCTCACCTTTGCTTTTATTAGCAATCCCTTTTTCCATCTTGACTCGATTTTCTTGATTTATACCTTGTATAAATATTATATACAATTTGTTATTATTCGAACAAATCGAATAATTAATTTTCATTTGATAATTTTGATTCATTGGTGATTTTCTTTTAATAGTTAAATTAACTGATAGTTCCTTTTAACCCAATTTTTTTCTCCTTTAATAAATTTAAATCAACTAATTTTTTTTTCCTTAATAAAATATTTAACTAAAAATTTAACTTTCAAAACTAAATTTAATATATTAACCTTTGGTAATTAAATTATCCCATGATTTCATTTCAAATCAATTCTTTTAAATAATTTATTAAAAGTTAAATTTTTAAATCTTAATTCCTTTTAAATAATTCATTTCATCCAATAAATTAAATTCCTATTAGGTAAATTAAATTAGTCAATGATTTTATTAATATTCGAAAAATTCAAATCACCAATTATCGTTTCATAGATTTAATTAACTAATTATTTTAATTTTAACAAATCTTCCTTAACAATTTCTAAAAAATTAAATAAGTTAATTAAATGAATTAAACACCCTAACTAAATTATTTTATCAACCTAGTAAAGCAAATCTTTTTTTTTCTTTTCAACTGCATATAGGTAAAAATCAAATTTTCATATAAACTTTGCATTTTTTTATACCTTTTCTTTCTCTGTAATATACATATATATTACATTTAATATTTAAATGAATACTGCAATTTAAAATTTGAATTAACTAAATTATTAAAACAAAAATGATACCTCACCTCCACTTCCTTGTACGCGAGCACAGTACTTGCCATCACGAAACCCTAGATCGTTGATGAACTCATGCCGAAGTTGCTTCCCTCAATCGCGACTTGTAACAACCCGCATATTTGTCGATTTTATATTTAAATATTTTATTTAAATATTTTATCGTTAGTCGGGTTTTAGTCCGAAAAGCTACTTTTTGTATACGGTCGAATTAGGGCTCGGGACCACTCCCATTGAGTTTAAAATGTCGTTTGCAACCTTTTTGAGTATAAGCTTCGATATGTTTGGAGAAAGTTGATTTCTGCTACTTTTTACTTTGGGTTTGGTTTGGGCTCAGCCCTATGTTAACTTATGCTCAAATCTGAGCCACTCTTCCCCACTCTCTCTCATTCTCTTCTCATTTCAGTTTTCTTAGCTTTAATGGTGGGAGAGATTGGAAATTAAAACTCCAAAACCCTAGCTTCTCTTGCAAATCAAATTCCTAGCTCCAAACTCAAGAAGAACCCATTGATTCAAGATCAATTGGGTTGTGTTGAAGAGAGGTTGATTCTCCATTTGCTTTCAAGCTTCTTCTTGTTTGATTTTGAGAAAAGGTGAGATTTTTATCTCACATCTATGACTATTATTATCTTTGGTTGTTGGGTGTAAATTCCTAACACTTCTTCATGTGCATTTGCTCTTGATTTGGATTGGTTTTGTGAATATTCCAATTTTTGAGCTTTTAAGTCAAATTTGTGTGAAATCCTTTTATGGATGTTTGATCATGCTTTTGGTGATGCATCGAGGAGCATATAGGGCCGGGTTGCCGATTGGCATAAATCCTTAGAGCCACTGTTCGTCCGGTTGCATTTTGGAAGAGTTTGCTCTTCATTTGTATAAGGCTGAAAAACAGCCCAGGCATGATTCAGTCGACTGAAAACATCTGTTCAGTCGACTGAACCTGAAACCCGAGAGTTTCCAGGCATGATTCAGTCGACTGAAAAACTCTGCACAGTCGACTGAAACTGGAAATAGAAAGTTTCCTGAACCTGGAAAATTTCCATGTACAGGGTCAGTCGACTGAAAATCTCTGTTCAGTCGACTGAACCTGCTGTTTGAGTCCAATTTGCCTTTTTGGATTGAAATTCTAATTTAAATCGATTCGTGATAATCCTATTGGTTGTTATCAACTATTATGACTTTGATGACTCTTTTTAGGGATTTTTGAATATCCATTTCGATGGATCCTTTATCGATTTCGTTGGATTTTATTCACGTCTTCGTATGTAAATTTTTGTGATTGATTGTTCTTACAATCTTCTTCATGATTTGTCACTTTAAAAATATAAAGGTTTTCTATACTAGTAGTAAATATCAAAACTCTTTCCTCAAACGATTTCAATACTATTTTAATACCAAATACGTTTATAAAATCGTTTTCCAATCTATTAGTATATACAAACCTTTACCTCACTCGTATGAGAAATCTAATTAAACGGCTTAGTAAAACAAGTGGTATGAAACGCTTGCGTTTACTTTGTCGGTTAATTCTTGGACTTGTTCGATTGAACCTCTTGTGACAATTTTCTAGTGGAGATTTACAGTTTGTTCGTAAATATGTAAGTTAAGCAAGTGGTTATGGGACATGAAGCTAAACTCATATATTTACTAGCTTAGTGTAATCGACACTTCTCGCCGATCATGACGATCATCTTTGTGATTTAGACTAGCAATGTGCGATGTCTCTTTGTCTGCGAGGGAGACTAAACCCCGTTTTGTGGAGTTTCGACTCAATTTGTGATGGGGTAGCAACCCATGGTCTTCGGGCCGTTTGTGGAGCTTCGGCTCAATTTGTGATGGTTAGCGACCATGGAATTAGCGTTCCGTTTGTGATACACGTGTTGGTGGGCTTTATGCTCCCGTTTGTGATAGGCCTTCCCCCCTTTGTGATTTCTGGATTTCTTGTGTAGATTCCTAGAATTTGTGTTTCACCAATTTTTCGTGATTTCCATTGATAAGTCATATCGATATTTGTGCATTGGTGAATTTGTGTGTCATTGACTTTTGTGATTTCTGGATTTCTTGTGTAGTCTTCTGGAATTTGTGCGTCATTGACTTTTGCGATTGACATTGATATTATCGTCAATATTTGTGGTTTGATGAACGAAATAAAGAGTATGACACTTCTTGGATTCTTGTGTAGATTTTGTGACATTGATTAATCTCCTGATGATTATCAACTAAGTATTTATATATATCACAGCTTGGCATTGTGATTATTATGTGTTTAGTCATATCTCCTATTCTATATCATGTTATCTGATATTTATAGTTAGACTGATCCGTTTATTATTTTCTTATAAATAATACTCGGGTCAGACCGAGATGTTACAGGTGCTTCTGCTTGACTTCTCATCCGGGATTAACTCCTTGACTTTTGGGTTAACAACTTAGATTAGTAGTTATTTTGTTGTATACATTTGAGATATAGACTCCTCAATGTATACTTATTCTTTTGTGTAGTTCATGTAACTATTCTTTTGTGATATTGGGGATCTCTTTAGACCACTACTCTGATGAACACTTTCATGTGTTATATTCATATCTATTTCCGCCTTTGTGATATGAATTGTCTACGACTGATTTATGTTATGTTTATTTCTATATTTGTTTCCGAAGAAATTATAGCCACTGTGTAGTAGCCTTGAGTTTGTGTCGGTATGTCGGATTTCCTCTTGAGATGAAAAGTTATATTTTTATCTGGTATATCGGTGCTCGCACAAAGCAATTATACAGATGGTCGCTCCTCAACAGCCTTATTCTCCGTGCTAGTTGACAGCATTCACAGTAGTGTTCTTGGCTAGCGTGGGTATAGAGGTGGGGCGTCACAGCTTGGTATCAGAGCCAAACTTCGGAACAATGTAGAATAACTTAACAAGGATCATCGTCCTAAGTTCATCTTAGGAGTCGTGCTTTAGGATTTTTATTCGGGTCTACGTACCGTTCTATCCTATTTTCTTTTATGATTCCTTGTTTTGTTTATCAAGATTGCTTGATATCCAATTTGGTGAATGACCTTTTTATTCCTCTTCTTTCTTTCTAAAGGAAGAGAGATGTCTAGACCTGGCCGCCCCAGAGCCGTGCCATCTAGCACTCCGCCCCAGGATGGAGTTTTTATGACTGCTCAACAGCTTCTTGATTTGGTAACAAATGCTCAAGCAGCTGGAGCTAACCTGGAACCCACTCACCTAAAGTCGGGATTTGCACGCTTGTGTAGCTATTACACTAATTTGGGTGGGGAGCCATTCAAAGGTTCTGAAACTGTTATTGAAGTACAGGCTTGGCTAAGAACATGCGATCGCATCTTTTCGTGCATGAATCTTATTGACCTTCACCGAGTTCAGGTGGCCTCTAGTATGCTCCGAGAAAGAGCATTGGACTGGTACGAGCTTCTTATTTCTGAAACTAATGAAGCGGATCTCACTTGGGAGAAATTCCGAGAACACTTCGAGTTGAAATTCGTACCGGAAGCTGAGAAAGTGACATTGGCTCGACGATTTATAGACCTTGTTCAAGGTGAGTCCTCCGTGACTGATTACGTCGCCTCCTTCGAGTCGCTTTCCAAATATGGGGTTGAATACATCAACACCCCTCTTAAGAAGAATCAGAGATTCGTTTATGGCTTAAACAAAAGTCTCAAGAAGCCATTACTTCTAAAGTTAGAAGTTTCTTTCGACCAACTAGTTGATATCGCTCTTCGTCTTGAAGAGGCGGATAAGGAGAATGATGTTGAAGTAGTGGGTTCCAAACCAACCTTCAACAACAAGAAGAGGCCAAACAAATTTAAAGGCCCTTATCCCAATAAGAAAGGGAAGCAAGCAACCTCCGTGGCAAAGACTTCTTCCTTTGGTCGTGGGGAATGCTTTAATTGTGGTTCGAAGGACCATTATGCGAACAAGTGCCCAAAGTCTCTTTATTGTCGCTACTGCAAGGTTCCCGGTCATGTTGTATCTTCATGCCCCAAGCTTCAGGGAAAGCAAGAGGGAAAGTTAAATGTTGCTCAAGCCCCTGGCAACACATCTCGTGGCCAAGGTATTTCTCATTCTATTCTAGATGGAATTATTTTGTTTCGCGATCATCCTGTTCGAGTTCTTTTTGATACGGGTGCGTCCCATTCTTTTATATCAAAAGAACTTGTTGATACTTTTTCTTTGGATTTTTTGTGTTTAATGACTTCTTTGAGAATTGCGAATCCGGTTGGTGGATCCGCAACAATCTGTTTATTGTGTAAAGATGTCGAGATTATTTTGTGTGATTTTTCTTTCCGAGCCGATTTGCATGTCATGCGTTATTTAGGCTTTGGAATGATTTTGGGAATGGATTGGCTTAACCATTATGAAGCTCATATCCTATGTCCTGAGCGGACTATTCATCTTCGACATCCTCAATCTGTTAATCAGGTTTCTGTTATTCTTAAAGATTCAGATTCTGCTTTGGTTGCATCTTTATATTCTTTAAATCCTCGTGATGACGATGATGATGATGAGGGTGATATTATTTCTCTTATTCACGTCGTTTGTGAATTTTCCGACATATTCAAGCCCGTTTTAGGATTACCACCTAAGCGAGCAATTGAGTTCAGAATTAATCTTATTCCGGGAGCTCAACCTATCACTCGTCCTCCGTATCGTATGTCCAATAAAGAAAACGAAGAGATGCGTAAACAATTATCTGAATTGGAAACGAAGCAATTTATTCGCTCTAGTTCCTCGCCTTGGGGAGCTTCGGCTATTTTCGTGAAGAAATCCTATGGTACACTTAGGCTTTGTGTTGACTACCGCAAGCTTAATGATCTTACTATCAAAAATAAATATCCTTTACCTCGGATTGATGTTCTATTTGATCAACTTAGTGGTGCTAGAGTCTTTTCACAATTGGACTTGGCTACCGGTTTTCATCGGCTTCGTATTGCAGAGGATAGCATTCCTTTGACATCGTTCCGTACTCGGTATGGATCTTATGAATGGCTTGTGATGCCATTTGGGTTAACGAATGCCCCTGCTTATTTCGTTGACCTTATGAATCGAGTCTTCAAAGATTTTCTTGATCGATTTGTTCTCATCTTTATTGATGATATTCTTGTGTATTCTAAAACCGAGGAGGAGCATGAAAAACATCTCGGATTGTGTTGGAAACTCTTAGGAGTAATCAATTAAAGGCAAAATTTTCTAAGTGCCACTTTTGGCAATCTCGTGTGAAGTTTCTCGGTCACATTATTTCTGAATCCGGAATTTCCGTGGATCCTTCAAAGACTGAAGCGATTCAAGATTGGAAGAGACCGGAGAGTGTGACAGAGATTCGTAGTTTTCTTGGATTTGTGGGCTATTACCGTCGTTTTATTAAAGACTTTTCTAAAGTTGCCGTGCCTCTCACTAGCTTGACGAAGAAAGGTGTTAAATACATTTGGTCGGACAAATGTGAAGCTTCTTTTCAAAAATTAAAAGAACTTCTTTCTGATGCTCCTATTCTTGTTATTCCCGATGGGAATCAAGATTTCGTTGTTTATACCGATGCTAGTCGCATTGGTTTGGGTGCCGTTCTTATGCAAAAGGAACGCGTTATTGCTTATGCTTCTAGGCAATTAAAGCCTGCTGAGACTAGATATGCCACTCATGATTTAGAGCTCGCAGCTATTGTTTTTGCTCTTCGGATTTGGCGTCATTATCTCTTAGGAGAGAGATTTGTTCTTTACACAGATCATAAGTCTTTGAAATATTTATTCTCTCAAAAGGAACTTAATTTGCGTCAACAGCGTTGGCTCGAATTTCTTGCACCATATGATCTTGATATTCTTTATACTCCCGGTAAGGGTAATCGTGTCGCCGATGCTCTTAGCCGTAAACAACAAGCTGTTGTTTCTATGATGATATCCGAATGGAACGATCTCGAGATTTTATCCACTTGCGAAATTCGAGACCGTGTTTCCGATTTATGCTCATCATTTGTTTTATGTAGCCTTGAGACTCATCCATCTCTTTTAGACCGCATTCTTGAAGCTCAAAGGCTAGATATTGAATTGGTTCTTCTTGGCCAAAATATTAAGGATAAAATTGATATTGAAGGTTTGAAAGACTTTAATATCGATTCTCGTGGCGGCATTCGGAAATTTGGTAGACTTATCGTGCCAAATGTTAGGGATCTTCGTAAAGATATTTTAGAAGATTCTCATCACTCTAAATTTACCATTCATCCCGGTAGTAGTAAAATGTACGCAGACATGAAGCGACTTTATTATTGGAAGGGAATGAAACTTGACATCGCTAACTTCGTTAAACGTTGCATGACTTGCCAACTCGTTAAGGCCGAACATCAAAGGCCCGGAGGGTTATTGCAACCTTTAGAAATTCCAGTTTGGAAGTGGGATCAAATTGCCATGGATTTTATAGATGGCCTTCCCCGTTCTCGATCGGGTTATGATAGCTTATGGGTAATTGTTGATAGACTTGCTAAATCCGCCCATTTTATTCCCATTAGGTCTAACCGAACCGTTTCTCTTTTGGCCAAAATATTTATCAAAGAAATTGTTAAATTGCATGGTGTTCCTACTTCTATTGTTAGTGATCGTGATCCATTGTTTACTAGTGGATTTTGGAAGAGTCTTCAAAAAGCTTTGGGAACGAAGCTTAATTTTAGCACCGCTTATCATCCCCAGTCTGATGGACAAACCGAGCGTGTGAATCAAACTCTTGAAGATCTTCTTCGAGCTTGTGTTCTTGATTTTGGTGGAAATTGGGAAGAACATATTTCACTTGTTGAATTTTCCTATAATAATAGCTTCCAATCTAGTATTGGTATGGCACCTTTCGAGGCACTCTACGGAAGGCCATGCCGATCTCCTTCTTGTTGGCTTAAGGCCGGTGAGAAGCTGGTTTTAGGTCCAGATTTTATTCGGGATTCTACAGAAAAGATTGATCTTATTCGTCATAGGATGAAAGAAGCCCAGAGTAGACAAAAATCCTATGCCGATAACCGGAGAAGGAAGTTAGAATTTTCTGTGGGAGATCTTGTGTTTATTCGTGTTTCACCAATGAAAGGTGTTGTACGTTTCAGTCGATCGGGAAAGTTAGCGCCTCGATATATTGGGCCATTTCCTATCACTGAACGTATTGGTTCCATGGCTTATCGCCTTTTATTACCGGCTCAGTTTTCTGCTATGCATGACGTGTTTCACGTTTCTCAACTTCGGAAATGTCTTCGAGATTCTGATTCTATTCTTGAGCCCGGTGTTATGGAAGAGATTGAAGTTTCGCCTAATTTAACTTATGAGTAGCATCCTTTTCGTGTTATTGCTTCGGAAGTCAAACAACTTCGAAATAAAGATGTTTCGCTTGTTAAAGTTCAATGGTCTTCTAATCCTAAGGATTGTTCTTGGGAATCTAGAGAGTACATCAAGCGTACACATCCGGACTTACTTTCTCGTGCTCCTTGAGGTGAACTTCTTATTTCAAACTTCTTTTGTGTTGAATATGCTTTTATGGTTGTTACTATATATCTTCTTCTTGTAATATTGCGAGGACGCAATTTCTTTAAGGAGGGGAGTCTGTAACAACCCGCATATTTGTCGATTTTATATTTAAATATTTTATTTAAATATTTTATCGTTAGTCGGATTTTAGTCCGAAAAGCTACTTTTTGTATACGGTCGAATTAGGGCTCGGGACCACTCCCATTGAGTTTAAAATGTCGTTTGCGACCTTTTTGAGTATAAGCTTCGATATGTTTGGAGAAAGTTGATTTCTGCTACTTTTTACTTTGGGTTTGGTTTGGGCTCAGCCCTATGTTAACTCATGCTCAAATCTGAGCCACTCTTCCCCACTCACTCTCATTCTCTTCTCATGTCAGTTTTCTTAGCTTTAATGGTGGGAGAGATTGGAAATTAAAACTCCAAAACCCTAGCTTCTCTTGCAAATCAAATTCCTAGCTCCAAACTCAAGAAGAACCCATTGATTCAAGATCAATTGGGTTGTGTTGAAGAGAGGTTGATTCTCCATTTGCTTTCAAGCTTCTTCTTGTTTGATTTTGCGAAAAGGTGAGATTTTTATCTCACATCTATGACTATTATTATCTTTGGTTGTTGGGTGTAAATTCCTAGCACTTCTTCATGTGCATTTGCTCTTGATTTGGATTGGTTTTGTGAATATTCCAATTTTTGAGCTTTTAAGTCAAATTTGTGTGAAATCCTTTTATGGATGTTTGATCATGCTTTTGGTGATGCATCGAGGAGCATATAGGGCCGGGTTGCCGATTGGTATAAATCCTTAGAGCCAATGTTCGTCCGGTTGCATTTTGGAAGAGTTTGCTCTTCATTTGTATAAGGCTGAAAAACAGCCCAGGCATGATTCAGTCGACTGAAAACATCTGTTCAGTCGACTGAACCTGGAACCCGAGAGTTTCCAGGCATGATTCAGTCGCCTGACAAACTCTGCACAGTCGACTGAAACTGGAAACAGAAAGTTTCCTGAACCTGGAAAATTTCCATGTACAGGGTCAGTCGACTGAAAATCTCTGTTCAGTCGACTGAACCTGCTGTTTGAGTCCAATTTGCCTTTTTGGACTGAAATTCTAATTTAAATCGATTCGTGATAATCCTATTTGTTGTTATCATCTATTATGACTTTGATGACTCTTTTTAGGGATTTTTGAAAATCCATTTCGATGGATCCTTTATCGATTTCGTTGGATTTTATTCACGTCTTCGTATGTGAATTTTTGTGATTGATTGTTCTTACAATCTTCTTCGTGATTTGTCACTTTAAAAATATAAAGGTTTTCTATACTAGTAGTAAATATCAAAACTCTTTCCTCAAACGATTTCAATACTATTTTAATACCAAATTCGTTTATAAAACCGTTTTCCAATCTATTAGTATATACAAACCTTTACCTCACTCGTATGAGAAATCTAATTAAACGGCTTAGAAAAACAAGTGGTATGAAACGCTTTCGTTTACTTTGTCGGTTAATTCTTGGACTTGTTCGATTGAACCTCTTGTGACAATTTTCTAGTGGAGATTTACAGTTTGTTCGTAAATATTTAAGTTAAGCAAGTGGTTATGGGACATGAAGCTAAACTCATATATTTACTAGCTTAGTGTAATCGACACTTCTCGCCGATCATGACGATCATCTTTGTGATTTAGACTAGCAATGTGCGATGTCTCTTTGTCTGCGAGGGAGACTAAACCCCGTTTTGTGGAGTTTCGACTCAACTTGTGATGGGGTAGCAACCCATGGTCTTCGGGCCGTCTGTGGAGCTTCGGCTCAATTTGTGATGGTTAGCGACCATGGAATTAGCGTTCCGTTTGTGATACACGTGTTGGTGGGCTTTATGATCCCGTTTGTGATAGGCCTTCCCCCCTTTGTGATTTCTGGATTTCTTGTGTAGATTCCTAGAATTTGTGTTTCACCAATTTTTCGTGATTTCCATTGATAAGTCTTATCGATATTTGTGCATTGGTGAATTTGTGTGTCATTGACTTTTGTGATTTCTGGATTTCTTGTGTAGTCTTCTGGAATTTGTGCGTCATTGACTTTTGCGATTGACATTGATATTATCGTCAATATTTGTGGTTTGATGAACGAAATAAAGAGTATGACACTTCTTGGATTCTTGTGTAGATTTTGTGACATTGATTAATCTCCTGATGATTATCAACTAAGTATTTATATATATCACAGCTTGGCATTGTGATTATTATGTGTTTAGTCATATCTCCTATTCTATATCATGTTATCTGATATTTATAGTTAGACTGATCCGTTTATTATTTTCTTATAAATAATACTCGGGTCAGACCGAGATGTTACAGGTGCTTCTGCTTGACTTCTCATCCGGGATTAACTCCTTGACTTTTGGGTTAACTACTTAGATTAGTAGTTATTTTGTTGTATACATTTGAGATATAGACTCCTTAATGTATACTTATTCTTTTGTGTAGTTCATGTAACTATTCCTTTGTGATATTGGGGATCTCTTTAGACCACTACTCTGATGAACACTTTCATGTGTTATATTCATATCTATTTCCGCCTTTGTGATATGAATTGTCTATGACTGATTTATGTTATGTTTATTTCTATATTTGTTTCCGAAGAAATTATAGCCACTGTGTAGTAGCCTTGAGTTTGTGTCGGTATGTCGGATTTCCTCTTGAGATAAAAAGTTATATTTTTATCTGGTATATCGGTACTCGCACAAAGCAATTATACAGATGGTCGCTCCTCAACAGCCTTATTCTCCGTGCTAGTTGACAGCATTCGCAGTAGTGTTCTTGGCTAGCGTGGGTATAGAGGTGGGGCGTCACACGACTGCTGCCTTATCCCACGCGCGCGCCACTGTCGCCGTCGCGAGCGCCTCCCTGAATCGCGCGCCGCCGCTACACCCCATCGTGCTCGAGAACCCCTCGCCGCCACCTACTCCATGCGCGCGTGCGCCTGTGCCTCGCGATTTCGATTTTAGGGCTACGGCCATTTTTTTTCTTTAGTCTGCGGCCATTGAATGTTGATTTGGGGGGGGGGGGGGGAGAAGAAATAGGAGAGAAGGAGACGGCCGAAGGCATTAAAAATTTGAACGAAGATTTTTTTTTCCTTCGAATTGTTTTGAACGAGAAAGGGGAACATATAGGGTATTTTAAAATGGTGGCACGATCTCTACACGATCGAAGGCGTGATTTTAGGCAAAAATCTAGGCGTGCTGTTAGGGAAGAACGTGTTGTGTTTGGCCAATTTAAATTTTAAATTTTAATTGAATCTCGATAAAAATTCAATGCGTTTACACGTCGTGTGCTCGCATATCAACTCAGAAAAATACGAAATTTGAAATCCGAGAATAATTCAATATTACGGACCCAATGGAACTGGTTTCGTCGAATTCCGAGACTGTGCCTCGAACGGCTATTTTTAAATATCGATTCAAACGATATATTTCCAAAACTGAACAAATCTCTTTCAAATTCAATTCTGAAGCTTCTATAATCTTCAATATTATCAATATAAATTTTACAAGCCTTTGAAATATTTTAAATCAGCTTAAAATTGAAGATTCAAATTTTTATTCAACTTTCAATAGATTAAATTCTATAATTTAATCGCTAAATTCAAAGTTATACTGAAAATTCAATCCAAACCATTATCCAAATATTTAAAATTAATTAAATATTTTCAAATTAAATTGTTCAAAATTCTGGGTCGTTACAACTAGGGTTTATAACTAGATATTTATAGATAGGTTGGAGAATAGAAATAATGGATCAGATTTGGTTTGGGTCGGAACGATAATCGACCAGAAAAGCCCGTTTTGTCTCCGGAACGAAAATGGGTTAATCCATATACCAAAATAAATGTCTTTAAATATTTTAAAATCAATGGAACAGCTTTCAAGTTCAAATTCCATCGTATGAAGAAGTTATGCTATAATCAAGTTATTTCAAATTGATTCCAATTGATTTCAAATAATTGATTACTGGGCGTTTCGAGCCCGTACGATCAAACGACAAGCCCGATCGTTACGAAACTTGAAACTCTACAATAATTCACATTACAGATCTGATAAAACTAGTTTGGTCAAAATCCAAGTCAGTGGCCAAAATGGCTATTTTTCAGTTAATTAACTAATTTAATATAAAATTAAATAAGCACTTCTTCAATCCAAATTTAATTATTTACCATTTCTATCATTTTTGATTAAAATTAAACTTTTATTTCATTAACCAACATTTCCATATCAATCCAATAAGGATTTATTGCAAAATTTATAGTGTTTACCTTCAATTTATGTAAATTCAAATAAATTATATAATTTTATTTCAATTAAATTAATGCCATTCGTATTCAATCACTTTATTCAATCAATCATCATATTATGTATAGATTTAACATTAGCATATATCCAATTACCCTAATATTTTTACAGTCATCAACTAAATTCATATTAGCGTAGTTTTTAGTTAAGTTTATTTCATCAACTAATAAAACTTTGAATTTATTTCCCAAATTACTAGTTACAATCAATTATAACCTTACATTTGGTTTCAATTAATTGGGATTGCAATAATTTAATCATTTATTAACTTGCATTAATATTATCACCTTAATTTACATTCAATTATAGTTAACAATGTGTTATTTCATTATTTAATTAAATACTTACTGTTATTTTCTCATATTCAATTTATAACCAGGTATAACACTTTCACTACTTCATTTATTAGAATTTTATTCAGATTGCTAATAATTAGTTTTAATTACTATTGCTATATTTCATTTCAATATTAAATTATAAGGTTTTTATCCCTTTCCAAATTAAATTGCAAATTCTTGTTAAAATAACAAATTTTATTATCGGAAATTTACGGGTCGTTACAAAAATGAATATATATCATTGATATAAAACAAACGATACAACAATGATACAATGAATATCACATTATCAGAGACAATATACACAACGGAAAAGATAGCACCAACAACAAAGGCTTCAAAGAGATCCAACTCCCATACTGCAACTCCATCTCTAATGCTCCAACACCAAATAGCTCATCCCAATAGCTACGAACCACCATCAAGTAGAAATGTAGCAGACTAGGTAACATGAATGCGATTGCCAAAATCCAAAAACTCCATAGAATTCCAAACAGAAAGCTGAAGGCTTCCGAATCTTCATCTATCATCCGACTATTTGAAAATCTAACTCTAGGCTGCCCATGTGGAAAGTTGTGGGCACCCAGAGTTTAGATAGGGAACAATAAACTCTAGGTCAGTCATGGGACTGTTATGAGAAAACGAAAACAGTTTTTCAAAAGCAAAACAAAATAATTTAAAAGAAATCCACAATGCTTTTTGGAAAATGAAACTACCATAAGGCCTCCCGCCACACACACAATGCAAATGCAGAATTAAAGGAGATTTCTCCTTATGATAGTCAAACATGCTTGAGACGCAAAATCCTTTTGATATTATTATTAGTGCATAGTGTAGAAAACCTTTCGAAGGCATAATATTAATCTTAGCTAGCATACCACATTTCGTCGTATGCCTCCTACCATGTTCAATAGCAGGTTACCATCACATTCCATGGTAGGTTATACAACAAAACCGTACAGGGCGCCTATTGTTTCTTTGGATTTCCAGCAAATGGTCAGGCTAAGGAACTTCCTTACCGAATGGAACGCCTCCGGAGGGACGCCCTCAAGAACCAAACCAGATCTCTGCCAACACAAGGCCGGGTTACCTCTGTAACTAGGTAACACCTACAAGTAAGCCATCCCCCGTCGTTAACTACCTTTATCCCGGGATCCACCAATAAATAGCAAGAACCACAAAGTTAAATATCTGGGCTCCATACCATGATATAACCTTTTATCTAGAAGGAAATGGACATACCTTAGGGGCACGACCCCTAAAAACCTTGCCGCAACATTTCTATTTCGACCATTTCAGAATTGTGAGGCTCGACGAAGTCCCGTCCACAAAGCTACTCTTGTCACAAAACCTATGCTTCGATCAACACATGATCAGCAGCACTTCGTATGCCACATTACCAAATTGGGAATGTATCACTAGTAACAATCAACTACGTAACCTCTGAGCTCGTACATCTCAGAGAAGGGTGTTAAGCTAAGAGAATAAATACTCCGCCACCAAAAGAAATGTATTTGATAGAAACCAGCTTTACAGCTCAAAGTGTAACGTCAGACATACATCCATACAAGTATGTTCCGGGTTCGAACCGAACCGAAGGCACTACAAAAGAAGCCCTTGCAATCCGGATAATCCATAATCACGTCCGGAACTATCCATCACAAAAGGTGATCAAATCTCTATACCAAGGACCAATCGGTGTAGAGACATTCGACAGGTAATCCTTTCGCTTTCGAAAATATTCGGTCTTCACCGTCGGTCTTCAAATGCTATCCATAACGTCATATCATTATTCGGAATAGGTTTTATGACACAAAGTCTTCTCCCGGCTAAACTGAATAATGAGCTCTTAATTTAAAAAGCATATGAATATTGGGATCTTAGTTAAGTCACAACTTATTACCCATAACCTTTCTTTCAAATGGTTTAAACAAATTACCATTTTAATCTTTAAACAAAAGATTCATCTTTAAATACCACTTCCATTTGAAACAAAGTTCCAACAATCTTTCACCAAGATTCATTCATAGTTTTCAAAAACTATTTCCATTTCAAATCTTTTATACCAAAGATACACCTTTAAGATCCTCTTCAATTTGAAAATAAAATTCACCAATCTTTTAACAAAGATTCATTCATAGCTTTCAAAACAATTTTTATTTCAAACTTGAAATTCTTTCAACACAAATTGAAAATCCTTTCTTTATATGAAAGCTATTATTATTTGAAAACAAGGGTTTTCATTTTGGAAAAATCCGATTACATTTGCATCAGTTAAAGCCCTTAAAGTGCAAACTTAGCTTAAATTCAGATCCCCAAAATAATACTTTCAAAATGGTTTAAAATCCATATAAATACATTATATAACCTGTATAGTCTTTTTAAATCATAATTTTCAAACATATATTCACAGAACTTAATTTCAAATCTTGAATTCAAATTCAAAACAAACTATTTAAATTTCAAAACTTTAACGAGTTATTCAAAATAACTTTTATCTTTAAATCTCCTTTTCAAATGCTTTTCATATTTAGCCCAATTCAATTTCAAAACCATTTGGATTCAAAATTCATCTTTTAAAATCATTATATCATTTGAATTAAATTCAAATATCTATGACACAACTGATTTCCCATGAAATCCATATTTGTGTGTGTATGGCGTAGTCTAGGGGTTTTACACAATAGTGCAACATCATCAATCATTACAGATTCAAGCACAGCAATATCGATAAGCGGTATAATCTTATAACGCTTATCTTCATTCACAGATTCACAGATAAATAATATAAATTTATCACAGATATATAAATTACATTCATCACAAATAAATAAATTACATGAGACGACCGCCCATGACTCTGCACTTAAACACGGAAATAGTGTGCTGAAAAGTGTGCCAGGCCGCCATGGACGATCATCAGGGTAGGGTAAACACAATAGTCTATCGTATTACTCACAGCGCATGGATAAAATACAATAGAAAAATATACATAGTGAAGCTCCATAGAACAGAATCTCATCATATAAACTCATAATAGTTTTATACAAACATCTGAATAGTCAATACATCAAGCCTCACTACACAACACTCAGAGTATCAATGCAACAGCGGAACATCCAGTACATATAGTAGGAAACAATATGCAAAAGCCTCCAGCTCGTCTTCGTCATTAACAGCGTTGGTAACCAAAAACAGCACCTGTCACTTGCTACCTAGTCTGCCCATCCCAAAACGGATGAACAGCCCAAGGTAATAAGAGTTGAACATAAAACCTTGAGTCAGACAAAAGTCCTAGTGAGCAGTAAATTAACTATCAAACATACCAAAAGAGCATAAAGGGTAAAAAGGAATAGGAACTCAACCATCCCACTCCACCTCTTTCTACAGTGATAGCCCCCAGACACACTAAGCAGAAACAAACATAGCAAAGCAGACAATTAAAGTAAAGCAATTATCACTCGAGTCAAGGTCGGTGTTCTCCAAGTACAAACCCCCAAGGCCTAAACCAAGATCAGATAAGCACCCACAAAACATCGCTCTTGAGCCCGAATGACGATACGACCAAACATCCATGACTCTGGCTATCACTGTTATCATTGCTTCGATATCACCGTTAATTGAATGACCGGCTTATTCTTTCATCCGTCCGTCAAGGGCTAATGGTAACCCCGGTTCTAGACATAACTCCGCACGTCGTCGCAGCCCGTGCCTAGGACTATCGAATCTGCCCGGAGTACTTGGCACGTCGTCACAGTCCGTGCCTGGGATTATCGAATCTACCCAGCGTACTCTTGCTTTGAGCATGCTAGAACCTCCAATAACGATGAAATCTCAGCCTCCTAGTCATCCTTATTGACGACTATTCTCAAACTAGCTCAAGCGCCTCTCGAGCCATCCATTATCAACAAACTCGAACCATATCACTGAGTTATCAACATGCTTGGGATGATCCCGTCTGGATTAAACCAAGGCTATCTCACATCATGCTTTGCTTCATCGCATCCTAGCAAAGTCCCATCTCAACATTATCATCAAATCTATCCATATGAGCTTTATCATCCGTTTCATATGCCACAAGCAGCTTTCCTCATTCAAAAGCTTTTCCACTTAGCTTTAGGATCATCTTTGACCAACTTGTCCAAATTCAACCATCAATCAACTAACTCATAACAATCAATCAAATCAATCATTAATCCAAATAATCAATCATTCAAACAAGATCTAAATAAACGATTATAATTGTAATGGCAATTTAGTAAATAAAGAGTCCAAATCTAACAAGCATGGATTCTAAGTAACAACTGGATGAAGGATCTATCATAGGTCAACATGTAGTAGAATGGATATCAAAACTTTATGGACAATGGATCTACATGCAGACTAAAAGAAAATGCATGAAATCACTATCTTTAACACACAAACAAGCCACCGATCCAATATACTCCTTTGGGTCCGTGTGAGAGATAACCACCACTCACCGAATCACCTAAACACCCCAAAAGCTACCAACTTCAGATCTGGACAACAAAGGATCTAGCTTGATCCGACAAGATTCCGATTCAAACGATGAAATCTCTCTTCGATGGAAGGAGATCTTCAACTTTGGCTCTTGGATCTTCGATTTGATCTTCAATCTTGGATGGAAGTAAGCACTAGATTAGAGTAGAGAAAAGAAGTGAAGAAGTGTTGTAGTCGAGCTCTCAAAATGCTAGCACTTCGTCGCTTCAAAATCCGGATCCCAAAAAGTGAGCCAAACCCTTCTATTTATAGGCTGGAAACTCCTTAAGTCGGCCGCTCTTAGGTCGGTCACGACCTAACGACTCAACACACTCTGCCGACCCAACGACCTAACCAGACACCGACCTAACGATCTACCGACTCAAGCCTCTACACGACTCAACGATACACGACCTAACCGGGTGCCGACCCAACTACTTAACACACACAGCCAACCCACGCATAGCCGACCTAAGACCACACTCACACGAACACATACGCGACTTAACCTCAACACGGCATAGCCGACCTAACGACCTAACCATATGGCCGACCTAACACCATACGTATGGTCTCAACTACCTACGACCCAAGCTCGATGCCGACCCAGCGACTCAACTGAGATGCCGACCTAACTCAAACACATGGCTCAACAACTAAGCGGCTCAACAGTATTGCCGACCTAACCCCTGCCGACCTACCATAAGTCGTTCAACGACCTAACTCCAACACAGGTTAACCATTAGGTCGTTATCTACCTTAGGTCGGTCAATTTTCCATAGGTTGCTTACTTCTATAGGTCGGTCTATACCTTAAGTCGGTCACACGAGCTAACTCCTATGCCGTAGCTCCTTAAGCCGGTCACTCTCTTAGGTCGGCCAACTACTAAGTCGGCTACCTCCTTAACTCGGCCACACTTCTCCAAGTCGTTATCTCCCTAGGCCGTTAACTCTTGAGTCGCTATAACTACTGGTCTTAATTCCTATAGGTCGGTCGAATCTATAGGTCGCTCCAACCCACACGAGCTAACTCTGGTCGACTCAAGCAATACTAACGACCTGATGGCAACTATTCTACGACTTATCGACACGTAAAATACGGGTCATTACATTACATTCATCACAGCTCAAATCAAAACAATTCATATCACAAAGAATCACACATCAAGGATATTAAACAATTCAACATTCAATAGAATCCAAACATCCATAAGTAAGATCTATTAATTATCTAATTAATTTAAATCAGATTTATTACTCATATATAAATTACTAATCCCGGTTAATTAACATTAATTAATTACAAATCACTTTGATTAATTATTCCTTAATCATTTATTAATTAACCATTAATAATAAATTAATTAACCTTTAATTATAAATTAATCAACCTTTAATCATTAAATGATTATACTTTAATTAATTTATTATCCTTTAATCAATTATCCCTAATTAATTACATTAATTAATTACTCCTCAATTCATTATCATTCCTTAATCACCTTCGTAAATTTTGGTTAACATTTAATTAATTAATTATCCTCAATCATGAAATCAATTAACCTTCATTCATTCCTTAATCATTAATTAATTAACCTTAATTCATTCCTTAATCATTAATTAATTTACCTTAACATTTTTTACTTAATTATCCTTTAATTAATCACATAAATTAATTTATCACCTTGATTAATTATCCTTAATTAATCACATAAATTAACTTAACCTCAAGTAATTATCCACTAATTAATCATGTGGATTAATGACCTTAAGTAATTAAACCACTTAAAGTAATAATTAATTATTCTTTAACAAATAATTAATTAATCTTAAATTAATCCTTAATTAAGTAATTATTCTTTAAGTAATTAGCCTTTTAAACTTTTTATCCTTCTTAATTAACCACTTGATTACATTACAAAGTTTATGTAAAATAAATTTTAAAACAAAGGTTGTATGTTATCTTAAACACTTTTAGACTTAGTTAATTTAAAATAATTTTATTTAAAAACCTTTTAACCAATTTTAAACTTGGATAACATCTAATATTTAAAAAAAAAATTAACAAAATTGCTTCAATAAAACTTGGTTTTCTTTCAGGTTTAAACCTGTTTTAGTATCAAATCAATAACACCCGGGCCAATTTTTGTTTTACTCGAGCCTGACCTCGGGTTAACCCACGACTTCACTTGTTTCGAGAAAAACGACTGTTTTCTCGTGCTTGAACCTAAGTAGCCATCATTTTCTTCACCTACTACAATTTTCGGATGCACAGAACTTCACGCGTGCACGTGCACAGCCAGGTGATCAACTTTCGACCATCGTCGATCCCTCTCGCACGTCGATGATCACTAACATCCTTGATCCGGACCACCCAAACTCCAATGCAAACCAAAAATTGAAATCGAACTTCCAGGCATCACTGGCACAAAAACTAATCGACCCAAATCCTCCTCGCCATGACAACCCCGACCACCAGAGATCACAAGATCTCACCTGAACCACCGCCTCAGTCCCCTCCATCTTTCCCCTATGTCCGATGACCTGAATCGCCTTGACAATGACGAATCTTCCCCATATATAATCGGCAAAACTAGGTTATTAAACCCTAAATCCACGTCGATCAATCACCACGGCGCATTATAAAATCCCATACTATTTTTCCATTAATCAACATCCACCAGGCTACCATCGATTTTGAGCACGATCCATTATTCGACGTTGATCATTAGAGTTTTACAAAATGCAATTTCTGTTCAACAAACAATTTCTTCCGATTTACAAAACTAAAAATCGTGAAACAATTCTCCAAAATCATCATTTTATAAATCGAAACTAGTTATGTAATCGAATTATGAAATTAAAATATTTAATTTTCCTATTTTTTCTTTTTTGAAGCTTTGCCGTAAATATTGTTTTTGGAATAATTATTGAGTATAAACACCTGAAATAATTTTTAAAAATAATGTTGTTGTCTTATAATCATTTTCTATTTGTAAATCAAAATCTAAAATTGATTAGATAAGGTGCAGTTTGAATTTTTCTTTAGTGGCCTTAAGCCTGAGAATCAAAAGAGTATAACATATGTATAAATATACATACATGCATGCATGCAAACACACAGAAAACTAAAGCATTTTGCACAGCAACTCAAAGTATTCATCATAACATCAAATACATAAACAGATTCAACTTAAAACTGGCTAGTTTGCTCGCCTGTTTGATGAAGAATAGAGCGTGGAAATCTTTAAACTGGGAAATGATGTTGAAACTGAAAATGCTTTGATCTGGAACTTGTTTAAGTGATCTGATCTTCAGGTTGAAATTGTTTGAATCAATTTGCATGCTTTGATTTAGGTTTGAAATCTGATTCCAGATCAAAGCTGAAAGCTGATTTGTTTCTTTCCTTCGGGTTTTGATTTGAGTTGTTTACAGGCTTGAAACTTTTTACTTTTGTTTCCAGATTTTGGGTTTTGAATTGCCAGTTGAACCTTTGCTTTGATTTATTCTTGAATCGGGTTGAAGATTGAAAATTGTTTGATTTAGTTTTTGTTATTTTCTGGTTTGTTTTCTTTGTTACCAGTTTTTTTAGTTTTGATATTATCAAAGAAATGAGATAGAAAGGATTAGAGTAGTTTATATAAGCTTGTTTTAGACAAATGACCCTTGTTTACTATATGTTGTACAAAATTTACAAATGTATTAAGGTATTTTAAAATCTTCACACTTGTAAGTTTGTATTTTTCTTTAATTTACACTTGTGAAATTCAAATAAATTTATGTAAAGGCCTTTTCTTTAATTTATTTACAAATTATGTTTAAACCCTTATCATCTTAAAATTTGTGAATTAACTTTGTTTCTTATGTTTTAAAGGTTTGCGTGTGTGTGTGTATATATATATAAATTCATACATATTTGATTTTAACCCCTTAAATAGCTTCTAGAAAAAATTTATCTATATCAAATTCAAAATATCAATTTCAAATCACAATGGATATATATATATATACATATTAAAATTACAAAACAATTTTTTTATTATTCTTAAGACATAGATTATTTTATTTCAATCTATTTTCAATATTTATTTTGAATCTCAAATCCAAATTCTATTTAAAAAATCAATTCATATACATATATAATAAATTAAAAATATCTTATTTTATTTGGAAAAAATCAAATAAATTCACAATTTAATCCAAAAATTATATTAATTACTATTTTAAATTTAGCTTAAAAATCTGGACCGTTACAGATTCCCCCTTAAGAAAATTTCGTTCTCGAAATTTGCAAGACAAGGAGACAACCTAGAATACAAAAAATAGCTTTCCAGATCAAGCAGAATATCTATTCTGCATTTGGCTTATCAAATCAAAATAACATCAATAAATATGAGATCGAACTTATTCGATACTTCACGAAATACTCGAGTCTTCCGTTCTACGAGATATGCAGGGCACCGTTCAGTTCGAAGGATAATTAACCATTCGTAGAACATATCTGGATCCCAAAGAATAGACAATAGATTCAATCTTCCACAATTCTCAAACACTAGGCATGAATTCCAAACACAGGTTGAAATATCCCAAAGTTTACACCAGCTTGTCCTTCTTTGGACTTTGATCCTCACACGTCCCTTGAAATAAACGAAATTGAAATCAATTGAAGTCAATTTGAAAAATATTGATTTTTGCATAACTTCTTCATACGATGCAATTTGAACCTGAAACATTTTCCATTGCGTTTAGAATATTTTAAAATACCTATTTTGATATATGGGTTGACCGAATTTCGTTCCGAAGTCAGAACGGGCTTTTTGGGCCACTTTGGCGTTAGCGCGTATATCTATTTAATCCATCTATTCTATTTTCAATTCTGCCTATAAATATCCTGCTATAAACCCTAGCCTCCCTAATTCTCATTTGTCTGTACGTACATCTCAACTCTCTCCTCCTCAATGGTAGACAAACAAACCCTAGATCCAATTGCAAATTCAAAAATCGAATGAAAATTAAAACTCCTCAGAAAAATTCGAATTAAATATATGTTGAAGCTCTCGAAGTGCATAATCTTCTGGTGAAATTCGTTTTTTCGTTTTGGTTCATCCTCGGATCAGTAAAAATCAAGGAAGTTTCGGCCATCCATTTGCATCGAAATCATCATCGTCTGATCGACAAATTGAAGATACAGTATTGTGGAGAGTCACGAAGGGAACGCATCAGCGTAGGTTAGGCATGGAGTTAACGGTCAGATCGTCATCAATAATTCGATTAGGTTAAAAATAGTGGCGGCAGCTGGTATATTTTTGGGCTTCGGTCGAAGCCGTGGGCCAAGGGGGGTTCGCGAGGCCAAGGGATGGTCGCGGCAAGGCGGAGCTTCGCGTGACGGTGGCAGTTGGATGGCGCGATGCACTGTTGGCTCGCGTGATTCTCTGGTTTGCAGTTCGTTCGTGCATTGACTTCTGTATGCTGAGAGGAAGAAACGTGTGGTGACGTGGCATATATATTATAATAAGGTAAGTTTGTTTTGTTTGTTTAATAAAATTTTGTTTCAAACAATTTAAATCGTATAACTTTCACATACGAACTCCGTTTCATGCACGGTTTTTTTTCTTAGGATCGTAATGAAATGCCGGAACTTTTGGCGCTTGTTTGGACGGATTTGGAGACTGTTCAATTTTTGGGTTTAAATCGGATTTAAATTCGATTTAAATTCAAAAGGTGATTGTTTTAACTCACTCACAACTTCTAAGAATTCATATGTTTGCTAAATTTATTTATGATGTGATTTGAAATTTATTTATAGCTTTTTGGCATATATTTCATCATTATCTCAGTTAATTTGCATTTATTCAATTAGCTTGTTATTTAATTCACTATTGCGTATAAACAGCCTGTTAAATTTATAGTTAAATTTATTTTTGCATATAAATTGATAGTTAAATTATTAGTTAATTTATTTTAGAAAATAAACTGCCAGTAAATGCCTGTTATTTATTACCTGTATATATATTGATGTATTGTTTGAATTGGATGATGATTGTGATAAATGGATGTATGATTTTATGATGGATGAATGGATGTTTAATTATATCATCATAAATTGTAAGTGTTATGCATTTTATTGCATTCGGGATTGCGGTTTGAAATGATATAAAACCATAAATTTTATTTTTAAATTATGGATTGAAATGATAAATATCTGTATCACTTGACCACAGGATAGAAATTTTATACAGGCACCACGGTCTATATATAAACTATTTGAAATGATTTTTTGATGGTTTTGTAATGAAATATATGGTTTTATGAGATATTGATTTGGAAGATAAATACGTATGTGATTTGGATTTAATTATTTAAGAATTATCCTTGAATAAAAATTATTTGAAATTTACATAAAATTGAGTTTTAAAAGGGTGATTTTTATAACTTGATTTTGGTTTAGAGGACTTAAATGAATATTAAGTCGATTTGAATGAATATTATCAAGTTAATTAAATTGGAAGAATATACTGTTATTTGAAGTTTAAAGGTTTTACTAAAATGATATTTGATTTATTTAGTAAACATTTCAATTCTAAATAATAGTAGTTGAAATTGATATATATGAAATTATTAAAGATTTAGTTTTGAAATGGTGGAGTATTTGAGCTTTGAAATTTATGGAAAATTTATTTGTTTATTTGGGGATTTTAATCTATATTTGGAATTGAATTTGTGAAGGTAAAGAAGCTATTTTATTATATGAAGTACTTTAATATTTAAACTATTGAAGTATATTAAGTTATGTTCAAAGCTATAGATTTCGAGGTATATAGATTTGGAAGTGCTATGATTTCTTGAAAAGGATGTATTTGAAATAAAATGATATCATATTGATTTGGGTTTGAAAATAGAAATGATATCGTATTTATATGTTTTGGAAATAGATATTTTATTCTGGTTTTAAAGCATAAAATATTTTGAAAAGACCGTGGTGTTATAATAACGTTTGGTTGTTGAAGAGACCGGGATCGGAAGTTGTCATACTCTCTGCCAAGTCCGAAAACCACTTTAACAACCGTCTACGCGGTGGAGATTCCATAATGAAGTAGGATGGTGGCGTCGTTTCCTTTAAGGTAAATACGTGGACCCAACTCCCGTGAGTTAGCATAAGGTGGCTAAAAGAGGAGCGATCGACGGGTTAATGAGATAGTACCTTTGATCGGGCACATCCCATCGATATTCTACTCTGTCTTTGGTTTTATTCGGTGGCCACTTTTGATTTCTTTGATTTGGTGGTGTGGCTTGAGGTGGGCGATAGCTGTGGCTACGCGCTACCACCAACCGGAAGCGTAATTGGTATATCTAACTTGGCATTGCCTAGTTGTGCCGTGTCACCTACCATATCGCGCCCTGTACGAGTTTCTATTTGTGTCGTAACTATGGAGTATCCTCTGGTAGCCTCCCGATCAGGAGGTATTACAGTACTGTATAGACTATTGGCATTATTACGTGTTAAGGTGGAAAATGTAAAGCCTTAACGCTATTTTAAAGTAAGTTTGTTTTACTAATAGACACTATTATAATAGTGAAATATTACTACATAGTTAATAGTTTAACGGATCCTTAGGAGATGTGAATCCCGAGCATCTCTTGAGTTACTGCACTCATAATTATTTCTGTTGATTTTACTTACATAAGATCTTTTAGTTCTGACCCGAGTGTTTTTTCTTTTCAATTCGCTCGGGTCAGTCCAAGCGTTTCAGGATTTGAAGACTTTATTTCTGGAGGATGAAGATGAAGATTTCATTATTATTATTATTAATATATTATGTGGTTCCACTACACACTGTATTCCGCTGCATCGATTTTTATTCGTTGGTATATGCAACTTTGATATATATTGTGTAAGTATAATTAAATATTTTGTAAACAGCTTCATGAACTGTATACTTGATTACTATATTTTATCGTTCCGTTGCAAGATTCTATTTTGTTTTTTTTTCTTTCTCTGTTTTTCTCATTTACCCCATAACAATCCGCCCTTCTGTATGGTTTAAGTATGACGTGTGTGGTTTATCGTCGATTTAAACCGTACGAAAATTGCGGGATGTTACAGGTAAGGATACTTTAAATTTTCTTGGATGGATGAATAATCTATTTAGCTTCATCAAAGACTGTTGAGTAAATGGTATGCTCAGTAGTTTATTTTTCATTCTGTACAATTTGAAGTTTTGAACCCGAACAACTATTTTTTTTTTTATTGATATGAATGAATAATCGATTTGTATTGATTTTGTTTGATGGTCGTATGTTGTGATTGCAAGTGATTGTTGTTTATATTGATTTGGTTGTTAGAGGTTGAAACAACTTAAGCACTCATTTTATATAATTATTAACTCTTTTGGATTATATAAGTTAAATACAGGTTATGGAAGCAATTGCTTCTACTTTTGGTTCCATAATATAAGCGTAAATTGTCGACAAATAGGTACGTTTCGGATTACGGTATTATAACGCTATTATATTATTTTTCCCCTGTTGGCATATATGTTATTTTGAAGTATATGTTGGATACTGTTATTTTTGATATTTTATTTTCTCCCGAGCCTCTCCGTACAAAGGAGCCTCTGCCGAAATTTTCTGTAAATTTTGGACTTCGAAATTTTTTAAAATGTTTCCCAACTTTATAAATTTGAACATAAAAAGATTTAATTATTTATAAATCTATATATTTTATTTAAATTATCCAATTCTGTAAACTTATTATTATGAATATAATGTTTTGAATAATATATATTGATTTATAAGTTCCTCTTTTCCCTTCTTTTCCTTTTCGAGGACGAAAATTTTTAAGTGAGGGAGAGTGTAACGACCCGTAAATTTTAATAAATAAATGGGTTAATTTAATTGGATCTTTGTAATTAAATTTAGAAAGAAATTAAAAAAATTATAATTTATAATGAAATGAATATTTAAAAAAAGTGCAGCAATGGTAATTTAAAAGTTAATTATTGAAATTGGAGTGAAATTCCAATAATGCAGCAGTATAAATTATTGCACTTGGTTAAAATGGTAAATAAGTAAATAAAAGTAAGTATTGAATTTATTTAATGAGATAATACATTGTTAACAGCAATTGAATGTAAATTAAGGAAATATATTAATGCAAGTTAATAACTTATGAACTTGAATGAACATTCCAATTAAATAAAATTAATTAAAGGTTATGACTTAGTTATAAATGGAATATAATAAAACCAAATGTAATTATTGTATTAATGTGTGAAATAATAGAATCGAGAGTAATTGTTGTAGAGAATAACCATACAAGTATTATAGAGAATATATTGGCGCTAAATGGTTATTATTAATTAAGGCAATTAAATATTACTTTAATGAAAATAAATGTAGTGATGGAAGTGTGAATGTAAATTTAATAGAAATGTAAATTATTTTAAGGTAGTAATTGGTGAATTGGGGAAAATAGTTCAAGCTTTGTTAATTGATGAATAAATACGTAATGTATGTAAAGTAATAAACTAGTATAAGAATGGAATTAAGGAAAATTCATTAATTAGTTTTAAAACCTTAATTAATGTGTTAAATTTATAGAAGTACACATTTAGAAATATAATCGTTATTCAAATTAAGATGTAAATAGGCGTATATTAATGAAATGAAATAGAATTAGCTTTATATATGGAATTATAATCTGGATTGATAAATAACGAACTTATAAATGCAATTAAAGACAATTAGGTGGCAATTAATATAGGTTGCTTGTTTATTTAATGGGTTAAACAAACTTTGGCAATCAGTTGTAATAAATCTAAATTTAACGTTTTGTTACTGTAAATTAAAGTAATAATCGGAAATAATGTTAATTGTATTTATAAAATGACAGGTTGTTGAATAAAAGGAATGCAAAATAAATTTTTGTCAACATATTGGAAATTAATGTATGATAATAGGATGAGAACATTGTATATAATAATTTCAACACCTATCTGTTAATGATAACGTATAAGTGCGATTTAATGTTAATGGTAACAATTATTATAAGTTAACCATTTATTTAGTCTAATAAATTAAAGCAAGTAATCAATTGCAATTAATCTAATTAAATGTTTTGTTGGTGTAAATTAAGGGAATTTTGGAAATAAGTGTTAATTCTGTCCTATTATGACAATTTGTTGGATTAAAAGAATGGATAACAAGACTTATCAATTTACTGAATTTAATTTATAATAATTGGATTTATTGCAGATAGTCGAAATTTAATATCTAAATATTACGTTATTTGAAATTAAGATGGAATGTGAGAATATATAATGTAATAGATTTTGAATCCAATATTAATTTCACATGTTGACAATAATGAATTAAATAACAGAATGGGAAGTTGATTAAATAGAATTTTTGGAAACTAAATTTGGTGAAATTTGTTGATTACAGAGTTGAAGTAGAAAAGTGATTTAATTTAATATTAATTTATCTGATTAATGGAAAAATAGCCATTTTGGCGACTGACTCGGATTTTGATGAAACTAGTTTCATCGGATCCGTAACGGTGAATTAGTGTAGGATTTCATGTTTCGTAGCGATCGGACTTGTCGTTTGATCGTACGGGCTCGAAACGCCTTGAAATAAATGAAATTGAAATCAATTGAAATCAATTTGAAATAATTTGATTTTGTCATAACTTCTTCATACAATGGATTTTGGACGTGAAACCTGTCCCATCGCGTTTAAAATACTTCAAAACATCTATTTTGATATATGGGTTGACCCAATTT
Organism: Allium cepa; assembly: GCA_030765085.1. Classification (NCBI taxonomy): domain Eukaryota; kingdom Viridiplantae; phylum Streptophyta; class Magnoliopsida; order Asparagales; family Amaryllidaceae; genus Allium; species Allium cepa. The sequence goes on from CM060935.1 coordinate 392,508,582, forward strand.
CATTACGGAGTCGAAACGGGCTTTTTGGGCCACTTTAGCGTTAGCGCGTAAATCTATCTTATCCATCCATTCAAATGTCAACCCTGCCTATATATATCCTTCTATATACCATAGCCGCCTCTGTTCCTCATTTCTATACGTTATATTCACCTCCTCACTTCAATGGCAGACAAACCCTAATTCCGATTGCAATCCCAAATCAAATCCAAAGTGAAATTTCAAACTCTTCAAAAAAATTCAAAAACGAAGCTCTCGACCAGCGTAATCTACTGGTGGTGTTCGTTTTTCGATTCAGATCCTTATATGGAAATTATATTGGTTTATTTGGGAATTTAAAATCCATATTAGAATTGATTTGTGAAGGTGAAGAAGCTATTTTACTGTATAAAGTAATTTAATATTTAAACCATTTAAGTGGTGCAGTATGTTTCAAAGTTATGAAATTCAAAGTTTTATGTTTTGAAAGGTCATATTTCAAGTTTTTGTTTCGAAATATTGTAACTTTGAAATGTTATAGTTTTAGAAAAGGATGTATTTGAAAATGATATCAAATTTTATTTGGGTTTTAAAAAGAGAGGAAATGATAACGTATTTATATGGATTTGAAATGGACATTATATTCTAGTTTTCAAAAGTATAAACTATTTTGATAAGACCGTGGTGTTATAATAACGTTTGGTTGTTGAAGAGACAGAGATTGGAAGTTTTCATACTCTCTGCCAATTCCGAAAACCACTTTAACAACCGTGTACGCGGTGGAGATTCCAGAATGAAGTAGTATGGTGGTGATGTTTCCTTTGAGGTAAATACATGGACCCGACTCACATGAGTTGGCATAAGGTGGCTAAAACAGGAGCGATTCTCGGGCCAATGAGGTAGCACCTTTGATCGGACACATCCCTTTGCTATTATACTTTGACTTTTGGATTGATTCGGTGGCCACTTTTGATTTTTTTTTTATTTGGGGGTGTGGCTCAAGGTGGGCGGTAGCCGAGCGCTACGTGTCACCACCGGCCCGGATAGCAATTGCTATATCTACCCTGGCATTGGCTAGTTGCTCCGTTTCACCTACCCTATCGCGCCTTGTATGAGTTTGGTTTTCTCCCGTAGCCCGTGGAGTATTTAGGGTAGTCTACTGATCTGGAGATATGTTGATACTGGATGGACTACTGGGACTATTACGTGTTAATGGCTATATGCGTAACCCCTTAATGCTATGAAAAAAGTAAGTTTATTTTACTATTTAGACACTATTATAATAGCGAAATATTACTACATAGTAAATAGTTTAACGGATCCTTAGGAGATGTGAATCCCGAGCATCTTTTAAGTTACCGCACTCACGTTAGACACTTGGTAGGAGATATCAAACCCCGTAAACATCTCCGACGCTATTACACTCATATTTATTTCATTTGATTTAACTTACATAAGATCTTTTAGTTTTGACTCGAGTGTTTTGTCTTTTCAATTCACTCGGTTCAGACCGAGTATTTCTGGTTTTGAAGACCTTACTTCTGGAGGACGAAGGCGGAGATTTTATTACTATTATATATTATATATTAGTCCACTTCGCACTGTATTCCGCTGCATCGATTATTATTGGTTAGTATGTGCGACTCTGATATGTATTGTATAAATATAATTAAATGTTTATAAAATAGCTTCATGAACTGTATATTTGATTATTATATTTTATCGTTCCGCTGTAAGATTCTATTTTGTTTTTCTTTCCCTGCTTTTTCTTATTTACCCCATAACAATACGCCCTTTTGTATGGTTTAAGTCCGACATGTGTGGTTTATCGTCGATTAAAATCGTGCAAAAAGTTGGGGCGTTACATCTGGTATCAGAGCTTTGGTTTAGCGATAAACCTTAGCTTTGTAGGGTCTGACTCTTTATTAGTAGGGTTGTAATACCCTATGGGAGTCGCTGAGTGTATATATATAAGAGAGCATATTTATTAGTGTTATAAAAAGGTTTTATATTGTGTTAATTTGTTCCGTTTGTATTTATAAATTCTGGTTGATGCATGGGACGCTATGACATCAATAGGGGTTTCTAAACACTTAATAGGACAGACTGATACAATATTTGTTTTTAATGTAGGTGAATGAAATAATTTTGCCTATTATAGTTTCTGTATATATAAAATAAATCTTTATAAATGATATATTTTTTGTTGCAATATATTGGTTGTTAGGTAATGAAATTTATAAATAATAGTTGAAATAAGATTGAAAATAAAAATGAAAGTTGGGAATTTAGAACTTAAGTTCCGAGGTTTTGAAACTTTCTTTTGAATGATTTTGGAATATAATAATAATAATATTTAGAAGTATTTTCTGATATAAGTATTTCAATATAATTTGAAAGACTTGTTTTAAAGAAATTTTGGAAAATAAATAGGTATACTCCCCTCTCTGTCGCTGGAAAATAATTTCGGTGATGAGCGCACGCATCATCGACATTCGTTTTCGAATTTCGAAGTGGAAGGCCAATGTAGTAGTTTAACTGCAGATTTATTTGGATAAACGAATAAAAAAATAAATTGTTTTAAAAATAATTGGATATATATATACGTTTATCTATTAATTTAAAATATTTTGAAATTAAAACCGGTATTTAGTTCTTAAGTTTCCGTTCATTAATAATTTCAATTTTTGTAGTGAAATTGAATGTAACTAATTTATAATTAGAACCTTCAATTAAAATAAGAAATTATATGCTAAGTTATGAATGAAATTAAAGGAAATTTGAAATGTGCAACCTATAAGACAAAAGATATTATTATTGAGCATTAAATTAATTAAAGGAAATAGAATAGACTTGTGTAATTTTCAATTACATTCTTAAAAGCATATATATAACTTACCAAAAGATATTAAAAGTTGAAATGTTTAAAAAGAAAATGTAATGGGAAACTTTACAAGTAAAATTTGAAATAATAAAATTATTCAATGAATTTTCTTCTATTAATAGGAATTTAATGTTATAATTATTATATACTTAAGTTATGACTGAAAGGCCACAAATTAAATATAATAGTAAGGTTATAAAGAAATGATAATAAACTTAAGTAAGTGTTGAAGTCATTTATTTTGAAAATAAGCAGAAAGATGAATACTGTAAATAAATGAAGTTAAGCAGTGAATAAAGAATGTAATATAATGAAAAGGAAAATTTCATGATATGAATAAGTGAAAATGAGACTTTGGTAGAAATAAATAAAAGTAAATGAAACTGTAAGAAATAAAATGTAAATAAAAAAGATAAATTATTATATGAATGAAATTAATAAGAGTGAACTTGATCTATTGGTAGATTTTTTGTTTGTTTTGGTTAATGTTTGTTTGGGTAAGGATGCTTTAAATATGCTTGGATGGATGAATAGTCTATTTAGCTTCATCAGAGATTGTTGAGTAAATGGTGCGCTCTGTAGTTTATTTTTCATTCTGTACAATTTGAAGTTTTGAACCCGAACAACTATTTGTTTTGTTTGATATGAATGAATAATCAATTTGTATTGATTCTGTATGATGGTTGTATGTTGTGATTGCAAGTGATTGTTGTTTATATTGATTTGGCTGTTAGAGGTTGAAACAAGTTAAGCATTTCATTTTATATAATTATTAACTCTTTTGGATTGTATAAGTAAAATATAGGTTATGGAACCAATTGCTACTGCTTTTGGTTCCATAATATAAGTGTAAATTGCCGACAAATATGTACGTTTCGGATTACGGTATTATAACGCTATTGTATTATTTTTCCCGTGTTGGGATATATATTATTTTGAAGTATATGTTGGATACAGTTATTTTTGATATTTTAATTTCTCCCGAGCCTCTCCGTACAAAGGAGACTCTGCCGAAATTTTCCGTAAATTTTCGACGTAGAAAATTTTTAAAATGCTTTCCCAACTTTATAAATTTGCATATAAAAAGATTTAATTATTTATAAATCTATATATTTTATTTAAATTATCCAATTCTGTAAACTTATTGTTATGAATATAATGTTTTGAATAATATATATTGATTTATAAGTTCCTCTTTTCCCTTCTTTTCCTTTTCGAGGACGAAAAGTTTTGAGTGAGGGAGAGTGTAACGACTCGTAAATTTTAATAATAAATGGGTTAATTTAATTGGTTCTTTGTAATTAAATTTAGAAAGTAATAAAAAAATTATAATTTATAATGAAATGAATGCTTAAAAGAAGTGTAGCAATGGTAATTTAAAAGTTAATTATTGAAATTGGAGCGAAATTCCAATAGTGTAGCAGTATAAATTATTGCACTTGGTTAAAATGGAAAATAAGTAAATAAAAGTAAATATTGAATTTATTTAATGAGATAATACATTACTAACAGCAATTGAATGTAAATTAAGGACATATATTAATGCAAGTTAATAACTTATGAACTAGAATGAACATTCCAATTAAATAAAATTAATTAAAGGTTATGACTTAGTTATAAATGGGATATAATAAAAACAAATGTTATTATTGTATTAATGTGTGAAATAATAGAATAGAGAGTTATTGTTGTAGAGAATAACCATACAAGTATTATAAAGAATATATTGGCGATAAATGGTTATTATTAATTAAGGTAATTAAATATTACTTTAATGGAAAAAAATATGGTGACGGAAGTGTGAATGTAAATTTAATAGAAACGTAAATTATTTTAAGGTAGTAATTGGTGAATTAGGGAAAATAGTTCAAGGTACGTTAATTGATGAATAAATACGTAATGTATGTAAAGTAATAAACTGGTATAAGAATGGAATTAAGGAAAATTCATTAATTAGTTTTAAAACCTTAATTAATATGTTAAATTGATAGAAGTACACATTTAGAAATATAATAGTTATTCAAATAAAGATGTAAATAGGCGTATATTAATGAAATGAAATAGAATTAGCTTTATATATGGAATTATAATCTGGATTGATAAGTAACGAACTTATAAATGCAATTAAAGGCAATTAGGTGGCAATTAATATAGGTTGCTTGTTTATTTAATGGGTTAAATAAACTTTGGTAATCAGTTGTAATAAATCTAAATTTAACGTTTTGTTATTGTAAATTAAAGTAATAATCGAAAATAATGTTAATTTTATTTATAAAATGACAGGTTGTTGAATAAAAGGGATGCAAAATAAAGTTCTGTCAATATATTGGAATTTAATGTATGATAATAGGATGAGAACAGTGTATATAATCAATTTCAACACTTGTCTGTTAGTGATAACGTATAAGTGTGATTTAATGTTAATGGTAACAATTATTATAAGTTAACCATTTATTTAGTTTAATAAATTAAAGCAGGCAATCAATTGCAATTAATCTATTAAATGTTATGTTGGTGTAAATTAAGGGAATTTTGGAAATAAGTGTTAATTCTGTCCTATTATGACAATTTGTTGGATTAAAAGAATGGATAACAAGACTTATCTATTTACTGATTTAATTTATAATAATTGGATTTATTGCAGATGCTTGAAATTTAATATCTAAATATTACGTTATTTGAAATTAAAATGGAGTGTCGGAATATATAATGTAATAGATTTTGAATCCAATATTAATTTCATCTGTTGACAATAATGATCTAAATAATAGAATGGAAAGTAGATTAAATAGAATTTTTGGAAACTAAATTTGATGAATTTTTTTAATTATAGAGTTGAAGTTGAAAAGTGATTTAATTTTAATTTATATTAATTTATCTAATTAATGGAAAAATAGCCATTTTGGCCACTGACTCGGATTTCGACGAAATCAGTTTCATCGGATCCGTAACGGTAAATTATTGTAGGATTTCAAGTTTCGTAGCGATCGGACTTGTCGTTTGATCGTATGGGCTCGAAACGCCTTGAAATAAATGAAATTGAAATCAATTAAAATCAATTTGAAATAATTTGATTTTGTCATAACTTCTTCATACAATAGAATTTGGACATGAAACCTGTCCCATCGCGTTTATAATACTTTAAAACATCTATTTTGATATATGGGTTGACCCAACTTCATAACGGAGTCGAAACGGGCTTTTTGGGCTACTTTGGCGTTAGCTCGTAAATCTATCTTATCCATCCATTCAAATGTCAACCCTGCCTATATATATCCTGCTATAAACCCTAGCAACCTCTGTTCCTCATTTCTATACGTTCTATTCACCTCCTCACTTCAATGGCAGACAAATCCTTATTCCGATTGCAATCCCAAATCAAAGCCAAAGTGAAATTTCAAACTCCTCAAAAAAATTCAGAAAAAATATATATCGAAGCTCTCGACGAGCGTAATCTACTGGTGGTGTTCGTTTTTCGATTCCGATCATTGTTTGCCCAGAATTCGTGAATCAATCCACGGTCGTTCATCACGCCACGACCAAACTGGTCTGATCGTCAAATTGAATTGTGGGTTTTGCAGAGGGGTCTGAGGGGAGTCGATCCGAGTGGTTTGTTTGGTGAATCGATGGTCGGATTTTTGTCAAAAATTGGCAAGGTTTTGAGACGGCGACTGCAACAACCCTCACTCGAAATCGGTGATCGTTCGTGGTCGTTTGGGGGCGGAAGTCGCAAGGCTAGCTGGCGGTAGCGCCGATCGTAGGCAGGGAGGTGGCAGTCCAATCAAGTGTGTGTGCGTGCGCCTAGGGTTATTTGCGTGCCAGATTTGAATGCAGAAACGTGGTAGGGTTTCCTGTAGCATGCATTGGGGAGACGCTGACGTGTGAGCTAGTGGTATTAATTATTTAGTCTTGTTCATTTAAATTTAATTATTAATCGTATATCTTCTAATGCAATAACTTTCACATACGAACTCCAATTCACGCGCAGTTTTCCCCGCCAGGTTCGTATTGGAGTTCCGGACATTTTGACGCTGGTTTGAACGAATTCTGAGATTGTTCAAATTTTGGGTTTAAATTGGACTTGAATTCAATTTAAATTCAAAAGGTGGGTGTTTTAACCCACTCATAACTTCTAAAATTTCTTATGTTTGGTAAATTAATTTATGTTGTGATTATGCATTTATTTATGGTTGTTTCGTATATTTTTAATCATCATCTCAGTTAACTGCATTTATTGAAATTAAATCGTTATTTAATTTATTATTGGACATAACTGCCAGTTAATTACCTGTTATATATTATCAGTTATATATTTATATTGATTGATTTTTTTGGATGATGATTGTGATGGATGTATGATTTATGATGGATGAATGGATGTTTTATTTATATCATCATAATCTGCAAGTTGTTATGCATTTATTTTCATTCGTGAGTGCTGTTTGAAATGATATACAACCGCATTTTATTTTAAAATTGCGGATTGAAATGATAAATATCTGTATCACTTGACCATAGGATAGAAAATTATATACAGGCACTGCAGTATATATATAAAATTATTTTTGAAATGATTTTTTATGGTTTTGGAAAGAATATGGTTTAATAAATATTAAAATTTGATGTTATATAAATATTGTTTTATATATATATATATATAGTTAAATTCTTGAATTTAAGCTATGTATAAAATTGATTAATAAAAATGAGTTCAATAATAAAGTTTGATTTCTTTTGTATAAAATGGTTAAATATCTATTTAAATTCTATTGTATATAGATTTTATAATGACTCAAATAAAATTAAGGCTGGAAGATAAATGTGAATTTGATTTGAATTAAAGTATTTAAGAATTATCCTCGAAAATTTAGATTTGAAATGTAAATAAATTGAGATTTAAAGGGTACGATTTTATAACTTGATTTTGTTTAGAGGATTTAAATGAATATCAAATTTGTTTAAATGAATATTATCAAGTTAATGTAATCGGAAGAATATCTAGTTATTTGAAGTCTAAACGTTTTACTAAAATGATATTTCATTTATTAAGTAAACATTTAAAATCTAAATAATAGTAACTGAAATTGATATAAATGAAATTATCAAAGAATAAGTTTTGAAATGGTGGAATAATTAAAGCTTTGAAATATATGGTAATTATATTGGTTTATTTGGGAATTTAAAATCTATATTAGAATAGATTTGTGAAGGTGAAGAAGCTATTTTACTATATAAAGTAATTTAATATTTAATATTTAAACCATTTAAGTGGTGCAGTATGTTTCAAAGTTATGAAATTCAACGTTTTATGTTTTAAAATGCTATATTTTAAGTTTTGGTTTTGAAATATTATAACTTTGAAATGTTATAGTTTTAGAAAAGGATGTATTTGAAAATGATATCAAATTTTATTTGGGTTTTAAAAAAAGAGGAAATGATATCGTATTTATATGGATTTGAAATGGATATCATATTCTGGTTTTCAAAAGTATAAACCATTTTGATAAGACCGCGGTGTTATAATAACGTTTGGTTGTTGAAGAGACCGGGATCGGAAGTTGTCACACTCTCTGCCAACTCCGAAAACCACTTTAACAACGGTGTACGCGGTGGAGATTCCAGAATGATGTAGGATGGTGGCGACGTTTCCTTTGAGGTAAATACGTGGACCCGACTCCCGTGAGTTGGCATAAGGTGGCTAAAACAGGAGTGATTCTCGGACCAATGAGCTAGCACCTTTGATCGGACACATCCCTTCGCTATTATACTTTGACTTTTGGATTGATTCGGTGGCCACTTTTGATTTTTTATTTGGGGGTGTGGCTCGAGGTGGGTGGTAGCTGCGCGCTACGCGTTACCACCAGCCTGGATAGCAATTGGTATATCTACCCTGGCATTGCCTAGTTGTGCCATGTCACCGACCCTATCGCTCCTTGTACGAGTTTGGTTTTCTCCCGTAGCCCGTGGAGTATTTAGGGTAGTCTTGCGATCTGGAGATGCGCTGATACTGGATGGACTATTGGAACTATTACGTGTTAAGGGCTATATGGGTAAACCCCTTAATGCTCTGAAAAAAGTAAGTTTATTTTACTATTTAGACACTACTATATTAGTGAAATATTACTACATAGTAAATAGTTTAACGAATCCTTAGGAGATGTGAATCCCGAGCATCTTTTAAGTTACTGCACTCACGTTAGACACTGGATAGGAGATGTCAAACCCCGTAAACATCTCCGACATCGTTACACTCATATTTGTTTCAGTTGATTTAACTACATAAGATCTTTTAGTTCTGACTCGAGTGTTTTGTCTTTTCAATTCGCTCGGGTCAGCCTGACTATTTCAAGATTTGAAGACCTTACTTCTAGAGGATGAAGGCGAAGATTTTATTACTATTATATATTATATATTAGTCCACTTCACACTGTATTCTGTTGCATCGATTATCATTCGTTGGTATGTGCAACTCTTATATGTATTGTATAAATATAATCAAATGTTTATAAAACAGCTTCATGAACTGTATATTTGATTATTATATTTTATCGTTCCGCTATAAGATTCTATTTTGTTTTTCTTTCCCTGCTTTTTCTTATTTACCCCATAGCAATCCATCCTTCTGTATGGTTTAACTCTGACGTGTGTGGTTTATCGTCGATTTAAATCGTGCAAAAAGTCGGGGCGTTACATCGGTTGTTAAAGAGACTGGGATCGGATATTGTCATACTCTCTGCCAACTCGAAAACCACTTTAACAACCATGTACGTAGTGGAGATTCCAGAATGAAGTAGGATGGTGGCGGCGTTCTATTGAGGTATATACGTGGACCCAACTCCCGTGAGTTGGCATAAGGTGGCTAAAACAGGAGAAATCGACTGGTTAATGAGGTAGCTCCTCTGATCGGACACACTCCTTCGATACCATTCTATTACTTTGTAATTGAATGGGTGCACCTTTGATTTTTGGGAGTGTGGCTCGAGGTGGGCATTAGTGGCTTCTATGCATTATCACCGGTCTAGAAGTGCAATTGGTATATCTACCTTAGCATTGCTTAGTTGTGCCGTGTCACCTACTCTATACGATTTTGTTTTATACCATACCTATGGAGTGCCCTCTGACGATGCCTAGTACGGGGGAGATTATGGTACTGTATAGACTATGGGAATATATAAAATATGTTAAGGTGGAAAATGTAAAGCCTTAACGTAATTTTTAAAATATATTATACTTTACTTTAGACATTATTATAGTAGTGCATATTACTACATAGTAGATAGTTTAACGGATCCTTAGAGGATGGTTATCCCAAGCATCCTTTGAGTTACTTGTATTTCAGTTGTTATTTCACTTGAGTTGGATTTATTGATATAAGAATGTTAATTCTGACTCGAGTGTTTTGTATTTTGCTTTACGCTTGGGTCAGACTGAGTTATTCAGCTTTTGAGACTCACCTTTGGAGTTGGAACTTCGCTTGGAGATCCAGTTATCTATCCAGCTTTCAAATATTCAGTTGATTCTAGTGGTGTATTCCAATCTTGTATTTGACTATTGTATTCGAGACTTCTGTGTATCTTATTTGACTCTGATATATATAGTAACTTCATAAACTATTATTCAATTTGTTTCCGCTGCATTATTGTTATATTACTCTGTGTCTGTAATTCTATGATTATTTTATTTACTGTATATGATGAGTTTTGCCAAATATAAATTAGCAACTTGATATTTGAGCAATTCTATTCTGGCATGTTTGGATGCGAATGGTTGAAAATATCTGGTCGTTACATTCTCTAATCTCAATTATACATTTTATATACAAGGTCCAATTTCCTAAATGGGATAAACTAAAAGTCGAAACTTTTATCTCCTTGCTAGCACAACCATTCAAAGGTCAATCTATCCTGTAATCTGAAAAGTCTCGGCCTGACCCAAACAAAATAACACCCAAGTCAGACTATCTCTAAATATCCAAAAGGGTGAGAACAAGATAAAGCACATGAAAAAATAACATATAAGTAAATATAGATGTCCAGGGTTGAATTCACAGAACAAAACACAATATCTATAGGCACGCAAATGTCAATGATTATCTCTAGGCACGCAAATATCAGTAATTAACTCAGTACAAGGTGTCACAGATACGAACTAGTCACTAAACCCAAAATAACAGAATTAACTCAACATCCATCACAAGATACAAGAACATATATTTATTTCACGAACATACGACACAAGAATATATGTTTATTTCACAAACACAAGACACAATAATATATACTTATTTTACGAATATAGAGCAGTCACAAAATCCAAATATCCATAATCCAAGAGATCTTAATCCAAACCGATCGTAATGATCGTCCAAAACAATCGCAATGATTGTACTCGAAACATGTGGCAAACAAACAAACAAATTGGTATCACTCGAACCGATCCGATACCAAGAATCATACTCTGACTGTGTAACGACCCAGAATTTTTATTAATTAAAATTTGAATATTTAATTAATTTTAAATATTAATGGGTGAAATATATAAGTCGAATAAATTTTAATTTGAATTATTGGATTTAATTGGATTATTAAATCGATAATTTAATACGTTAAATTATGGAAATAATTGAAAATATAGTTAAATATGATTGAAAATGATTTGTAAAATTTTATTTTATCATGTTGAAGTTAGAATGATATTTTAGAACTTTTAAAATCGAATTATAAGTTAATTTGTGAAAATTGAATATTTTAATATTTAAATCGACTAGTAAAAATAGTCAATTTTTGAACAGTCTCAGAATTGAACGAAACCAGTTCCATTGGATCCGTAATAGTTAGTTATTACCGGATTTCAAATTTCGTGTCAATCGGAGTTACCGTTTGATCGTGGCAACTCGAAACGCATCGATTTATTTTTAATATTAATTTGACTAGTGAAAATAGACATTTTTCAAAAAGTCTCGGATTTCGACGAAACTAGTTTCATCGGATCCGTAATGTGATATTATTGCAAGGTTTCAAATTTCAAGTCAATTGGATTTACCGTTTGTCCGATACAAATTAAAACGCCTAGAAAATCGCTTAAATCTGTTTAATTCAAATTGAGCGTTTATAGCCATAACTCGCACATACTTCCGAATTAGCTTCCGAAACCTGTTCCATTATGTCCGGAACGCGGGGTAAACCCTAGAAACGCTGGTTACGGCGCGTAAATCGGAGTTCGGAATTTCCGGATGAATAGTGTTCGATTTTTTCTGTATAAATACACCCCCTACCCTTCATTAATAAAAAAAAAATAAAAAAATAAAAACCTAAATTATAACCCTAGCCGCCAGTGTTGGGTTCAATGGCCAGAATTGTCCCAAAATCATCCCTCAATCACTCTCGATCCAGCAAGAATTAGCCAAAGTGTTCAACACGAAAGTCGTAGAGCTCGACGAGAGCTTTCGATCCATACGGTTGAGATCGTGTTTGGAGCATCGTAGGACGAGCTATGTGGGGCCGACCGTGCCAGTTCACGCACGCAACTCGAGGAGCTAGTCAAGGCCGAGCTTCATGAGGGTCAGGCCGAAGTTGGAGCATGTTAAAAGCTTCGATTTGCAAGTGGTTTGATGTGATTTCGTCGAGTATAGGTGGAGTAATATTAAACCCTAGTATTGGATTCATGGGTTTGGGTATGCGGCTGTGTACGTGATGGAAACGTGAAGAGGAGATAAAGAAAGGGACGGTGGAGATGCAGGGAATGTGGATCATGTGGCTGTGATATGGCTTAGGTTATAAATTAGTTTATTTATGTTGTAATTTAGTTATAAAATCGTGTACAATCTTTAAAAATTCATAACTTTTTCATACGAGGTCGAAAACACGCGAAACCAGTTGCGTTGGAATCGTATGGAGGAGCACTACGCGATGGAGTTGGTTTGGAGTCGTTTGGAGTTAGTGAGAATTTTGGGTAAAATTAAACGCGCGTTTAATTTTATTCGAAATAAATCGCTAAAACGAAATTGGAATCAAGGTGAGAACTTCTCACTCAATCGAATCGGTTTCGATTTTATTTTAAATAATTAGATTTAAAATATTTGAATTCATGTTTGAATGATGATTGTTATCTATTGATTGTTAAAATAGACATTATGCGCCGTTAGTAAGCGGATGTTATTTATTAAAAACATATACCGCGAATATTTCATAAACAGTGAAATTGGTATTATAAATAATATCAATATATATATTGGCATATGTATATATTGCAGTTGATTGATTTCCCGTATTTTTAGCGGATGAGACCCTATTACGCCGTTATTAAGCGGATAATATTTATTAAAAACATATACCGCGATAATTTCGTACTGGAGCGAAATTGGTATTGTGCTAATGTTTTTGGATGCAGGAAAACAGGTTGGAGGGATCCAACTGGATTCCTCAACAGTTTTTATTTGATTTCAGATATTTTGATATTTGATGGATTTTCATATTGATATATGATATCGTTGTAGTCGTGATTGACTATTTGGTGTGTAGCATCATTGGACCCAGATTTTGGGATTTTAAAACGATTTTAAAGTGATTTTAGAAAGTATACGTTTTATAAAGTAATTTTGGAATTGATCCATTTTAAATAAATAAACATTATAATTTTTAATGTTATAAAAATTATGATTTTTGTGAAATACAGTTAAAAACTAATTTTTGAGAATATGATGCTATTGATTTTATAAAATAGTTTAATCGAGATATTTTAGAATTATTGTGAAAAGTTTAAATATAGGATTTATAAAATTTGATTATTTTATAAATCAAAATGATGAAATTTTAAAGGAGTTTAAAGACATTTTTAAAATATTAATATGAATTGATTTAGATTAAGAGATTTATAAATGGATATTTATAAATTGAAATATTGACATTATAAAACGAGTTTTTATAAGTGTTTGAATGAAGTGAAAATGAATTTCATTAAAGAATGAAATTTATAGAATTATAAACGGTGAAGTTATAAATGAAATTTATAAATAGTAAGAATTATAAATTTGTGAAGTTATTTGAAGAATAGATTTGGTTAAATGAATGAATCTTATAAGTTATAAGATTTATGGTTTGGAAAGTCTTTAGAGGAACGATTTTGTAAAATAATCGTTTTATAAGTATTTAACTTATAATATGAACTTTTAGTTTATAATTGAGTTATAAACTGGAATAGGTTAATAAAAGAATTTATAAAAAGGAAGTTTTTATAAATAAATAGAAATGGAATTTATAAACGTTGTTTTATAAATTCGCAAATGACTTATTTTGATAAGTAAATTGTTGAAACCTATAAATGGAGTTATATTCACATTTTTGAATAGTGAATAATCCTTTGAATTAAAATGAATAAAAGGATGAAATTTGTTAACAAAGTATATTCACGTTTTTGAATAGTGAATAATCCTTTGAATTAAAATGAATAAAAGGATGAAATTTGTTAACAAAGTATATTCACGTTTTCGAATAGTGAATAACACGTTAAAGAAATTGTTTTGGATTTGGATGTTTTAAATAGAATTAAAACGATCTAACGATGTTTTAAAATGTGTTGAGATTCGAAACCATAAATTTCAACGTTAATTGTTGAAATAGACGTTTTCGAAAAATAGAAGGAAATAGTGGACTATAACACTGTTGTTATAGTAAATGATTTCCGAAAGGAAATGTTTTGTATAGTATTGGGATTTATATATCTATTTTAATTTCGAATCCCTATACTAGTGGTTTTGGGTTGTCGTAACGATGTTTTACGTAACATTCGTTTTGGCCCAAATAAATATGTTTAAGAGAATGATTTCCTTAAAAGAATGAAATATATACTTATTTTTGATTTAAGTATATTGAATATTTTCCAAGTTTTGAAAATAAATAAAATTTGTGAATTACTTATGAATGTATAAGTATGGAAATGTTTTTCCAATGTGAAATGAAACGTTTAGAGAATTTATCTTTTTGAAGATAAATTGAAATGAATTATTGAAATCATATGCATGGATATTTTGAAATATAAATTCACTAAGGAATTTATAAAAGGAAGTGGAATTGGTTTAAAAATAAATATTGATTTATTTTTGAAGTGTTGAAATTATATATCTTGTAAAGATATTTTGGAAAATAAATAATTTAGAAAATTATTTGGAATCTGGTGATGTGTGCATATCCAGTGATAGTTCAATAACCGACTATCGATATTTCCCTTTGAATGGGTAATTGACGTGATTTGTTTGAATGTGAATGCTACACTTATTTTTGAATAAGCGCTCACTATTCGGGTTAACCGGGAAAGGACCATGGGGTCGTATAACCCATCCCGAATATGTGATACGTCGTTATGAATTGCATTTGAAGATCGGTGTTGAAGACCCGGTATTTGCGAGAGCGATAGGATGACCTGTCGATTTACTCTGCACCGAGTAGCTACGGTATAGAGTTCTCCATATGTGATGGTGAATCCGATCAGGATTGTGAATATCCGGATTACAAGGACTTCTTAGTAAGTGCCTTCGGTTTTGTTCGAGCCCGGAACAGACTTGTATGGATTGTATGTCTGACATTACAAGTTGAGATATAAAGCCGATTTCTTTCAAATATATTTCTGTTGGTGGCGGAGAATTTATTCTTTTAGCTTAACACCCTTCTCTGAGACGTACGAGCTCAGAGGTTATATAGTTGAAGTTATCAGCGATATATTCCCAATTTGGTAATGTGACATGCTGAGTGTTGCTGTAAATGATCATTGTGTTGATTATTTGTGATAGGATCGTTTATTTGATCGTCTATCTTAGTGATCATTGTGTTGATCATTTGTTGACCCAAAGCATGGATTTTGTATAAAGTATGTTTTTGTGGACGTGACTTCGTCGAGCCTCACACCCCGGAAATGGTCAAAACAGGAAAGATGTGGCAAGGTTATGAGGGGTAGCACCCTTTAGGGTATGTACATTTCCTTCTGGATAGAGGTGGTATCATGGTATGGAGCCCAGATATTTAACCTATGTGGTTACTACGAATTTATTACTTTATGGTTGTTGGTTTTCGGGATCCCGTGAGAAAGGTCGTTTACGATCGGGGAATGGCGTGCTCGTGTCAGTAGTTACCCTGTTAGGGGTAACCCGGCCTTGTGTTGGCAGAGTTCCGGTTTGGTTCTCGGGGATGTCTTTCCAGAGGCATTCTCATGTGGCAATGGGAAGTTCCTTGGCCTGACCATTTGTTGAAAATCCAAATTCCCAATACGAAACTTGTACGGTATTAGTTGTAGAACCTGCCATTCACTTATGGTGGTCACCACTGTTTGGATGGTAGCTATAGTAGGCATAGTTCGATAATGGTCGTATGTTGGCTAAGATTTATATTCTACTTTCGAAATAAATTTTCCCTACACTATACACTAATAATAATATGAAATGTTCTTCTAAGTGCGTATCAAGCATCTTTGACTATCATAAGGAGAAATCTCCTCCGATTCTGCGTTTGCATTGTGTGTGTGTGCGGGAGGCCTTATGGTAGTCTCATTTTTAAAAGCATTGCGAATTGAAATAAAAATATTCCTCTATTTTGATTTTAAAGATAAATAAACTGTTTTGAGTTCTCACACCAGTCACATGACTGACTTGGAGTTTATTGTTTTCCTTCCTAAACTCTGGGTGCCCACCAATTTCCACACGGGCAGTCAAGAGTAAGGTTTATCAGGATATTCTGGATATTCTGGAGTTGCTGGAGGCAAGATGGATGGCATGGCGTATTACTTATATAGTATTTCTTTTTCCGCTGCACTGTTTGATGTTGTATATTGTTGTTATACACTCTGATGATGATATGATGTAATGAAATGTGATGTAATGTAATAACTGATATAGTTCTTTGTTTAAAGATTATTCATTTATTATTATACGTTGTTCCGCTGCGAATTGTGAGATTCTGATGTTGTTCTGTTCTTTTCTGTTCCGTTCTATGTTTTCAAAATGTTCTCTCTTCTCCCTTCTTTCTATTTTTAAAATTTTCTATCTTCTGTTTTCCTTTCCGCTTCTATTTTCTCTCCTCCCTAATTTCTATCTTTCTTCTTCCTTGTTCTTAAATTCTTTTCTTAAACCCATAACTATTCGGTTTTTCGGCAACGAAAAATCGAAACGTTACATTTTGGTATCAGAGCTTATGGTTAAGCGACAACCATGGTTCTGTTGGGTATTACTCATTAGAGATAGAGTCAGTAGTACTCTAGAATGAATTTGTGTGTAATAATAGCTATGAGAGCGTATTTGTTAGTGAATATAAAATTGTTTTATATTGTGATAATTGGTTTGTTGAGTGATATATGAACTTTCGTCAGCGTGGTCCGCAAGACTATGCCGAAGGGGTTTCTAAACACTTGAATAGAACAATTCGACATAATATTGTTTTTAAAAATTGGGTAAATGAAATAATTTTATCTTGATTATATTTTATATATAAAGGAATAATTTTTCAGAATTATTAAAGTGTATATAAGTTGATTGTTTAGTTGTTTGAATAATCTAAATTAAAGAATAATTGTATAAGCAAAAGAATTATAAGAATTGAATTATAATTAATGTGATTTACAATTGTGAAATAAACTTATATATATATAAGAAGTGAAACTATATGAATATATTTATGAATATGAGTTGAAAGTAAAAATGAATTTAAAGTTAAATGGAATATAACTTAAGTGATATGGAATGAAGTTGATATTAGTATCAAAGTAAATTAATAAAATTAAGTGATAGATATGAACTTGAGTTATATAAATGAAATTCGACTTTTGTAACAGAATTGAATGAATGGATTGAATATTAATCAATTGAATGTGAATAAATTGGAATGAAATAATGAATATAAGTGTTAATTCATTAAAATCTAATGTTATTAGAAGGTTGAATAATTGAATAAAAATCAATTAAATTAAACCAATTGTAAGCAAAAGAATTTGGTTGTAATTAATATTTATTGGTTATGGATGATTGTTAGATGATTGTTGATTGATTGTATAAAATTCATTAAGTATTAATGAAAGTGAATTAGTGAAATTTAAAGCTATGTAAATGAATTCAAATTAGAAGTAAATAAATTTGAATAGAATTGAATTTGAATTGGAAGTGAACCAACTTGAATATAAACTAATTGAGAATGAATGTTAGTAAAAACATCCACTGTTAATGAATCAAATGTGACTAAATTGAAAACCTATTTCATTGAATATTAATGAGAATATAAAATGAATATTGATATTGGTTATGAATGTTAGTTGGTTGATGGTTGAATATATATTGCTATTGAATGCATTTCTATGTTGGCATAAATAGTTATTATGTTGCTATATGTTGTATATTGAGATTATTGTCTATATGCATGATTCTCATGTTGTTTGTTGAGTGTTTAGTAGGTGCGGATCGCGTTTGCTTCGCATTTGGAGCTCGCTTTTGCGCTATATTAGCCGTATATGCTAGCTAATAAAATATAAGGTACATATCTCGGATTAAATATCGTACTTTTACACTTTTTTCCCTTCGGGATGCCTCATTACTTGATGAGATGTATATTTGTGATATATATACTGTCATTTTTTTTTCGGATCGAGCCGCGCAAAGGAGACTATGGCGAATTTTTCCGAAAATTTAAGGCGTTAGAAAAAATTTGAGAAAAATTGGAAAATTTTGAAAACTTTAACTTTGATTTTGGAATTGAAAGTTAAACAATAGTAGTTGTTTTTGAAAAGATAACTAAGTATGATTTGAAAACTTAGTAAAGATTTGTAAGAAGTTTGACTATGAATTTTGGAAAATTAATAAATTCTATAACTTTTCTTACTGGTTAATTTCGAGGACGAAATTCTTTTAAGTGGGGAAGATTGTAACGACCCAGAATTTTTATTAATTAAAATTTGAATATTTAATTAATTTTAAATATTAATGAGTGAAATTTATAAGTCGAATAAATTTTAATTTGAATTATTGGATTTAATTGGATTATTAAATCGATAATTTAATACGTTAAATTATGGAAATAATTGAAAATATAGTTAAATATGATTGAAAATGATTTGTAAAATTTTATTTTATCATGTTGAAGTTAGAATGATATTTTAGAACTTTTAAAATCGAATTAAAAGTTAATTAGTGAAAATTGAATATTTTAATATTTAAATCGACTAGTAAAAATAGTCAATTTTTGAACAGTCTAAGAATTGAACGAAACCAATTCCATTGGATCCGTAATAGTTAGTTATTACCGGATTTCAAATTTCGTGTCAATCGGAGTTACCGTTTGATCGTGGCAACTCGAAACGCATCGATTTATTTTTAATATTAATTTGACGAGTGAAAATAGCCATTTTTCAAAAAGTCTCGGATTTCGACGAAACCAGTTTCATCGGATCTGTAATGTGATATTATTGCAAGGTTTCAAATTTCAAGTCAATTGGATTTACCGTTTGTCTGATACAAATTAAAACGCCTAGAAAATCGCTTAAATCGGTTTAATTCAAATTGAGCGTTTATAGCCATAACTCGCATATACTTCCGAATTAGCTTCCGAAACCTGTTCCATTGTGTCCGGAACGCGGGGTAAACCCTAGAAACGCTGGTTACGGTGCGTAAATCGGAGTTCGGAATTTCCGGATGAATAGTGTTCGATTTTTTCTCTATAAATACACCCCCTACCCTTCATTAATAAAAAAAAAGAAAAAAAAACCTAAATTATAACCCTAGCCGCCAGTGTTGGGTTCAATGGCCAGAATTGTCCCAAAATCATCCCTCAATCACTCTCGATCCAGCAAGAATTAGCCAAAGTGTTCAACACGAAAGTCGTAGAGCTCGACGAGAGCTTTCGATCCATACGGTTGAGATCGTGTTTGGAGCATCGTAGGACGAGCTATGTGGGGCCGACCGTGCCAGTTCACGCACGCAACTCGAGGAGCTAGTCAAGGCCGAGCTTCATGAGGGTCAGGCCGAAGTTGGAGCATGTTAAAAGCTTCGATTTGCAAGTGGTTTGATGTGATTTCGTCGAGTATAGGTGGAGTAATATTAAACCCTAGTATTGGATTCATGGGTTTGGGTATGCGGCTGTGTACGTGATGGAAACGTGAAGAGGAGAGAAAGAAAGGGACGGTGGAGATGCAGGGAATGTGGATCATGTGGCTGTGATATGGCTTAGGTTATAAATTAGTTTATTTATGTTGTAATTTAGTTATAAAATCGTGTACAATCTTTAAAAATTCATAACTTTTTCATACGAGGTCGAAAACGCGCGAAACCAGTTGCGTTGGAATCGTATGGACGATCACTAAGCGATGGAGTTTGTTTGGAGTCGTTTGGAGTTAGTGAGAATTTTGGGTAAAATTAAACGCGCGTTTAATTTTATTCGAAATAAATCGCTAAAACGAAATTGGAATCAAGGTGAGAACTTCTCACTCAATCGAATCGGTTTCGATTTTATTTTAAATAATTAGATTTAAAATATTTGAATTCATGTTTGAATGATGATTGTTATCTATTGATTGTTAAAATAGACATTATGCGCCGTTAGTAAGCGGATGTTATTTATTAAAAACATATACCGCGAATATTTCATAAACAGTGAAATTGGTATTATAAATAATATCAATATATATATATATTGGCATATGTATTGCAGTTGATTGATTTCCCGTATTTTTAGCGGATGAGACCCTATTACGCCGTTATTAAGCGGATAATATTTATTAAAAACATATACCGCGATAATTTCGTACTGGAGCGAAATTGGTATTGTGCTAATGTTTTTGGATGCAGGAAAACAGGTTGGAGGGATCCAACTGGATTCCTCAACAGTTTTTATTTGATTTCAGATATTTTGATATTTGATGGATTTTCATATTGATATATGATATCGTTGTAGTCGTGATTGACTATTTGGTGTGTAGCATCATTGGACCCAGATTTTGGGATTTTAAAATGATTTTAAAGTGATTTTAGAAAGTATACGTTTTATAAAGTAATTTTGGAATTGATCCATTTTAAATAAATAAACGTTATAATTTTTAATGTTATAAAAATTATGATTTTTGTGAAATACAGTTAAAAACTGATTTTTGAGAATATGATGCTATTGATTTTATAAAATAGTTTAATCGAGATATTTTAGAATTATTGTGAAAAGTTTAAATATAGGATTTATAAAATTTGATTATTTTATAAATCAAAATGATGAAATTTTAAAGGAGTTTAAAGACATTTTTAAAATATTAATATGAATTGATTTAGATTAAGAGATTTATAAATGGATATTTATAAATTGAAATATTGACATTATAAAACGAGTTTTTATAAGTGTTTGAATGAAGTGAAAATGAATTTCATTAAAGAATGAAATTTATAGAATTATAAACGGTGAAGTTATAAATGAAATTTATAAATAGTAAGAATTATAAATTTGTGAAGTTATTTGAAGAATAGATTTGGTTAAATGAATGAATCTTATAAGTTATAAGATTTATGGTTTGGAAAGTCTTTAGAGGAACGATTTTGTAAAATAATCGTTTTATAAGTATTTAACTTATAATATGAACTTTTAGTTTATAATTGAGTTATAAACTGGAATAGGTTAATAAAAGAATTTATAAAAAGGAAGTTTTTATAAATAAATAGAAATGGAATTTATAAACGTTGTTTTATAAATTCGCAAATGACTTATTTTGATAAGTAAATTGTTGAAACCTATAAATGGAGTTATATTCACATTTTTGAATAGTGAATAATCCTTTGAATTAAAATGAATAAAAGGATGAAATTTGTTAACAAAGTATATTCACGTTTTTGAATAGTGAATAATCCTTTGAATTAAAATGAATAAAAGGATGAAATTTGTTAACAAAGTATATTCACGTTTTCGAATAGTGAATAACACGTTAAAGAAATTGTTTTGGATTTGGATGTTTTAAATAGAATTAAAACGATCTAACGATGTTTTAAAATGTGTTGAGATTCGAAACCATAAATTTCAATGTTAATTGTTGAAATAGACGTTTTCGAAAAATAGAAGGAAATAGTGGACTATAACACTGTTGTTATAGTAAATGATTTCCGAAAGGAAATGTTTTGTATAGTATTGGGATTTATATATCTATTTTAATTTCGAATCCCTATACTAGTGGTTTTGGGTTGTCGTAACGATGTTTTACGTAACATTCGTTTTGGCCCAAATAAATATGTTTAAGAGAATGATTTCCTTAAAAGAATGAAATATATACTTATTTTTGATTTAAGTATATTGAATATTTTCCAAGTGTTGAAAATAAATAAAATTTGTGAATTACTTATGAATGTATAAGTATGGAAATGTTTTTCCAATGTGAAATGAAACGTTTAGAGAATTTATCTTTTTGAAGATAAATTGAAATGAATTATTGAAATCATATGCATGGATATTTTGAAATATAAATTCACTAAGGAATTTATAAAAGGAAGTAGAATTGGTTTAAAAATAAATATTGATTTATTTTTGAAGTGTTGAAATTATATATCTTGTAAAGATATTTTGGAAAATAAATAATTTAGAAAATTATTTGGAATCTGGTGATGTGTGCATATCCAGTGATAGTTCAATAACCGACTATCGATATTTCCCTTTGAATGGGTAATTGACGTGATTTGTTTGAATGTGAATGCTACACTTATTTTTGAATAAGCGCTCACTATTCGGGTTAACCGGGAAAGGACCATGGTGCCGTATAACCCATCCCGAATATGTGATACGTCGTTATGAATTGCATTTGAAGATCGGTGTTGAAGACCCGGTATTTGCGAGAGCGATAGGATGACCTGTCGATTTACTCTGCACCGAGTAGCTACGGTATAGAGTTCTCCATATGTGATGGTGAATCCGATCAGGATTGTGAATATCCGGATTACAAGGACTTCTTTGTAAGTGCCTTCGGTTTTGTTCGAGCCCGGAACAGACTTGTATGGATTGTATGTCTGACATTACAAGTTGAGATATAAAGCCGATTTCTTTCAAATATATTTCTGTTGGTGGCGGAGAATTTATTCTTTTAGCTTAACACCCTTCTCTGAGACGTACGAGCTCAGAGGTTATATAGTTGAAGTTATCAGCGATATATTCCCAATTTGGTAATGTGACATGCTGAGTGTTGCTGTAAATGATCATTGTGTTGATTATTTGTGATAGGATCGTTTATTTGATCGTCTATCTTAGTGATCATTGTGTTGATCATTTGTTGACCCAAAGCATGGCTTTTGTATAAAGTATGTTTTTGTGGACGTGACTTCGTCGAGCCTCACACCCCGGAAATGGTCAAAACAGGAAAGATGCGGCAAGGTTATGAGGGGTTGCACCCTTTAGGGTATGTACATTTCCTTCTGGATAGAGGTGGTATCATGGTATGGAGCCCAGATATTTAACCTATGTGGTTACTACGAATTTATTACTTTGTGGTTGTTGGTTTTCGGGATCCCGTGAGAAAGGTCGTTTACGATCGGGGAATGGCGTGCTCGTGTCAGTAGTTACCCAGTTAGGGGTAACCCGGCCTTGTGTTGGCAGAGTTCCGGTTTGGTTCTCGGGGATGTCTTTCCAGAGGAATTCTCATATGGCAATGGGAAGTTCCTTGGCCTGACCATTTGTTGGAAATCCAAATTCCCAATACGAAACTTGTACGGTATTAGTTGTAGAACCTGCCATTCACTTATGGTGGTCACCACTGTTTGGATGGTAGCTATAGTAGGCATAGTTCGATAATGGTCGTATGTTGGCTAAGATTTATATTCTACTTTCGAAATAAATTTTCCCTACACTATACACTAATAATAATATGAAATGTTCTTCTAAATGCGTATCAAGCATCTTTGACTATCATAAGGAGAAATCTCCTCCGATTCTGCGTTTGCATTGTGTGTGTGTGCGGGACGCCTTATGGTAGTCTCATTTTTAAAAGCATTGCGAATTGAAATAAAAATATTCCTCTATTTTGATTTTAAAGATAAATAAACTGTTTTGAGTTCTCACACCAGTCACATGACTGACTTGGAGTTTATTGTTTTCCTTCCTAAACTCTGGGTGCCCACCAATTTCCACACGGGCAGTCAAGAGTAAGGTTTATCAGGATATTCTGGATATTCTGGAGTTGCTGGAGGCAAGATGGATGGCATGGCGTATTACTTATATAGTATTTCTTTTTCCGCTGCACTGTTTGATGTTGTATATTGTTGTTGTACACTCTGATGATGATATGATGTAATGAAATGTGATGTAATGTAATAACTGATATAGTTCTTTGTTTAAAGATTATTCATTTATTATTATATGTTGTTCCGCTGCGAATTGTGAGATTCTGATGTTGTTCTGTTCTTTTCTGTTCCGTTCTATGTTTTCAAAATGTTCTCTCTTCTCCTTTCTTTCTATTTTTAAAATTTTCTATCTTCTGTTTTCCTTTCCCCTTCTATTTTCTCTCCTCCCTAATTTCTATCTTTTCCTCTTCTCTTTTCTTAAATTCTTTTCTTAAACCCATAACTATTCGGTTTTTCGGCAACGAAAAATCGAAACGTTACAGACTGGGAACACGGAATCACAGAATCACAAAATGATCTCAAGGATAGTCCATACCTATCAAGGTGATTGTAGAAACCATGACTCGATAATTCCACATTTATTTAATATTATTAAATTATTATTTTTGAAAAGAAATCCAGGAATAAACTTCTCAAGGATCTAGCAGCCATATGTCGCACGCCAGAAGAGAGTAAACTTTAAAGTGCCAGGTACTGTCACCTTTAGTAATCAGTAGAATTTAACTAATACATCCCATACCATATGGTGAAATTCATGTATTTACTAAAAGCTAGTGAATATCACTTATTACGAATACCACTGGAAAACCTGAACCATTTTCTCTTAAGGATCTAGCAACCACTTGTTTCACACTAGAAGAGAATACAACTCTAAACTTTCCCAAATAAGATCACAAGAATTTAACCAAGGCATCCCATACTACCCGGTGAAATTCAAGTATTCGTTAATAGGCTTGTAAATTCCACTCAAGCATTCTATTCAATGAGTTATACCATATTCGACGAAGCGTTATTCGAAAGCATTTAAACCAATCGATGATACTAAGTCGATTATTAGTACTCCTCAAATTATAGAATTAAGGTTCTCAAAACATTTATTTAATTTGTCACTTATTAAAATTTTCCGTTATTCCAAATTGTTCCAGTTGTATTTATTTTATGAACTATGATTTTTCATTTTCCAAAAATCATATTGATACTTGAATTTCCATAAAGTTGTATTGTTCATATCATATTCTAAAACAATATACATATTTAAGTAATCACTTATTCTCTAAAACCATATTTATTATGCTTAGAAATGTCCAAATTAGTATTTATACACTAGTATAAAACAAATTAAGTTTATACTTCAAGACCATGTTACTAAATCTCACAACCAGTTTATTTAATAAAATTGAATTTACATTTCACAAAACATATTTCCAAATACATAAGTTTTTATACCAATAATACTTAATATAAATATAAATATTTGATAAAACTATTTATAAAAGAGATAAGGTCAATTTATAAAACAAGTTTAATATTCATAACTTTAATAAACTCTCCTTACCAAATTATTGGTGTTTATAACTAAATATTTATCTATATAAATGTAAAGATATACCTTTATTTAAGTCCAAAATTTTGAATCAAATGATGCACAATCTATAAACATATTATAATTCATATTGACAAAATATTAGATTATCACAAGATTTTAGTCATGAACTAACTCCATAGAATTCTAACTCTTAACTATATACTAAATCAAACTTACAATATAAATCATTATTGTAAATATATATTTAACTAACTTCCAAAATAATCATTCCAACATCTGGGCACAACATTACAAACACAACAACACTCAAACAGGTTCAAGAAATAGGTCGGGAATGCACCAGCCATTTCAACCGCTTCACCAATTACAACTCAGTCATGAGTTTCAGTTTCAAAATGCAATTTCGATCCATTAAATCACTTAATTGTAGAAAACTTACAACATGAAAGTTGTGGCACAAAGTTCAAGCTTTTGAGAACTTTAAATATTATCAAAATCTGATAAGAAAGGAGAAAGTAATTAAAACAAAAGTTATTCCTTAGAAAATTATCTTTCTACTGCAAAAATATTCAATACGATTTGATTTACCAGTCAAAAGTGATGTCCATTTTTCTCTTAGGCATTAACTTACAATTTTTTTTATATGGCTGTGCTGTAACATTAGTTTCAAACTCATTTTCAACCCACCTAACAGCAAAATTTCGCAACATGCTTAAAAGATAACTTGTAGCTACTAGAAGGAACTTTATACCACAAAAAGATTGATTCAATTTGGATTATTTAGCATATATTATCGTTATTTTACTACAGCGATTCTTTTCACCAAATTTTCAGCAAACAATAACATAATAATCACACCAATTTTTAACCAAATAGCATACAATTCTATCAATAATCATTCAAACAATTATGTGCAGCAAACAAAGATTTAGAAATAGGCATGTGAGTGATTAACTCACCTTTAATGCTTCATATAACTTGCTAATCTCATCCAAAGCCATGCTACTACCTAGAATTCTCTTTGCTAATCTCAAATACACCCAAATGCTCAAAAACTTAAATCTAATCAACAGCGCTAAGTTTAAAAACGAAATAATAATCATACTTTTGTAGGTCTAAAAGGTAGAAAAGATTACCCGGCATTGATATCTACATTATCGATCAAAAGCCCTTTGATTTACACAAGAGTTGGGATGATTTAGGAGCTAGGGTTTTCTACTTTGAAGGTTTTTGTTTTCTGGTTTCTGGAACTAAATTGAGAGGAGAATGAAAGGATACGTATTTTATTTTTCTTCTCAAACTTATGCTAAATGGGCCAAGAGGGTTAGGTAGGGATCTAACAAGAACATGTGTTACTAAACTTATACCAATTAGAAGTGTTGCTAAATTATAAAACACTATTCTTATCTTATACAATATTTTATTTGCATAAACTAATCTCTCAAAATTTACCAAATCAATTCATAAAATAAAATTCTTGTTTCTACAAATATTGAATTATCTTATTCGAATATATATATATATATATCTGTGTGTGTGTGTATGTATATAGCCACACACACATATATTTTTATTACTTTTACTAATAAAAGTTATTCTCTTTATTTCAACAAAATAATTGAACCATTGATTTTAGGATTCCCAATTTAAGAACAATAAATAACAGTATCCATATTTATTTTAAACTTACGCTATTCTCCAAAATTATTCTTATATTACCAATTTTAAGAATTAAGTTCACAAAACGATATTTATTGAACCAATTCATTAAATTTTAATTGAAAAAGTTACACTAATAAAATTCTAAATTTTTATCCTAAACTACATAAGATAAATTAAATCAAATATTCACAAACTAGATTTAATTTCATAATTAAATTACACAAATCACAATTTAGAATTTATTTATCCACAGAATCAAATTTAATTAATGATGTAGTTAACAACAGGGTTGCTAAGGGATATGAGCTATGAAAAAAATGTATGATAACAATAATGCCATACTATGAAAAGTATACATTAGATAACAATAAAAATCATACAATATCTCAAATTTTCTCAAACACCAAAAAGAACGTCATATTCTTTATTTTATTCACCAAACCTCAAATATTGATATAGCTTATCAATACAAATCACGAAAATTAGTGAAACACAAATTCTAGGAATCAACAATCGGAAATCCAGAAAACACAAAGGTGGAGGCCTATAACAAAAGGGAGCATGAAAGCTCACCAACACGTGCATCACGAACGAAACGCTATTCCATGGTCGCTAACCATTAAGTTTTGAGCTGAGGCTCCACAAACGGCCCGAGGACCATGGGTCGCTACCCCACCAATTTTGAGCCGAAACTCCACAAATGGGGTTTAGTCCCTATACAAACAAAAAGACATCGCATATCGCTAGTCTAAATCACAAAATGATCATCATTGATGGATAAGTGTAAATTACACTAGGCTAGTAAATAAATGAGTTTAGCTTCATGTCCCATAACCACTAGCTTAACTTAAATATTTACGAACAAATTATAGATTTCCACTCAAAAATTGTCACAATGTTTTAATCGAACAAGTCCAAGAATTAACCAGCGAAGTAAATGCAAGCGTTTCATACCACTTGTTTTGCTAAGCCGTTTAATTAGATTTCTCATACGAATGAAGTAAAGGTTGGTATATACTAATATTAGAAAACGGTTTTAAAAACAAGCTTTGTATTAAAAATGACATTAAAATCATTTTTGTGAAAGAGTTTGGCTATTTACTACTAGTATAGAAACCTTTGTATTTAAAAGTGACAAATCACAGAAATGATTGTAAAAACAATCTATCACAAAAATTCACATTCGACAACATGAATTCAAAGCATAAAAATCGATATCAAATCCAATCAAATGGATATTCCTAAAAATCCATAAATGAAGTCATCAAAGTCGATAATAAGTGACAACAACTAACCGGATCAACAAAAATCAATAAGATTTGGAAATCCACTCAAAAACAGCCAAAATAGGCAGAACTACACAATTTCAGACGTTTGAAATTACCGACCAGATGTCTAAACCACTAACCAGACGTCTGGTTGGATTTCCAGACATTTGGATTTTGCCTCTGCCTTTTTTTCTTTTTCTAGGGACCAATTCCAGACGTCTGGATTTTTAACCAGACGACTGGATTTTCAACCAGACGACTGGATTTTCATCTAGGCGTCTGAAAATTCCTGCTAGGTAAAAATCAGCCTAGTCCAAAAAGGGCAAAAATCCAAATCGAAAGCGATCAAACGAGCGACGGAGACTAAGGATTTATGCCAAGCAACAACCCATCCTTATAGGCTCTTCGATACACCCCAAATAACATGTCAAAACATCCAAGATAGGATTTTTTAATGATTTTGACTTCAAAACATCAAAATTGAAAAATTCACCAAATCAATTCAAATCAAAAGCAAATGAACATGAACAGACGTTAGGAATTCATACCTAACAACAATGAAAGCTATAGATGTAGATTTGAGTTCAAAAACTCACCTTTAAACTCAAAAACAAATGAGAAACTTTAAAACAAATAAAAGATCAACCACTCTTCAACTTTAACTCAAGAAGCTCCAATCTATGATCATAGACAAATATTTCCGAAGTTAGGGTTTAGGAATTTCTGAAAATTGAAGGGAGATTGAGTTGGAGAAGATGAAGAGGATGCTTACCTAAGCTTCTCTTTGATTTCTAGAACTTGAATTTAAATTTCCTAGTAAACTAAGGCTTAGGAATTTTGATTTCTTTTCTCTTCTCCCGTTTTTCTTTTAGCTTGAGAGTGGGAGTTATTATGTTGAGGAGTTGGGTTCTCTTAGTGGGCTGAAACCCAAACCCAAAGCCTAATAGAAAAGTAACAAAATATTAGTCATCTCCAAACATATCGATGCTTATACTCAAAAAGGCCGCAAATGTTATTTTGGACTCAATGGAAGTGATCTCGAGTCCTAATTCGACTGTTCACAAAAAGTAGCATTTCAAGCTTTAATTCGACTATCGATGCTATATTTAAATAAAATATTTAAATATATAATCGCAAAATATGCGGGTTGTTACAGACTCCCCTCCTAAAAGAAATGGCGTCATCACAATACTTAAGCAGAAAACAAAGAGTAACAACCATAAAAGCATATCAACACAAAAGAAAATTTGAAATAAGAAGTTCATCTCAAAGAGCTCGAGAGAGTAAGTTTGGATGTGTTCGCTCGATGAATTCTATGGATTCCTAAGAGTAATCCTTAGGATTTGAGGACCATTGAACTTTCACAAGGGGAACATCTTTATTTCGAAGGCGTTTAACCTCCGTAGCAATGATATGAATAGGATGTTTCTCATAAGTCAAACTAGGTGAAACTTAAATTTCTTCAATAACAACGGGCTCAAGAATAGATTCAGAATCTCTAAGGCATTTCTATGGTTGAGAGACGTGGAAAACATCATGAACATCATAAAATTAAACTGGTAATAAAAGGCGATAAGCCACAAAACCAATGCATTCGGTGATAGGAAATGGGCCAATATATCGAGATGCTAATTTTCCCGATCGGTTGAAACGCACAACACCCTTCATAGGTGAAATACGAATGAACACCAAATCTCCCACAGAAAATTCTAATTTCCTTCTTCGGTTATCAGCATAGGATTTTTGTCTACTTTGAGCTTCTTTCAGCCTATTATGAATAAGGTCAATCTTTTCTGTGGAGTCACGAATAAAATCTAGACCTAACACCAGCTTCTCACCGGCCTCAAGCCAACACGAAGGAGATCAGCATGGCCTTCCATAAAGTGCCTCAAAAGGTGCCATGCCAATACTAGATTGGAAGCTATTCTTGTAGGAAAACTCTACAAGAGAAATATGATCTTCCCAACTTCCCCCAAAATCAAAAACACATGCATGAAGAAGATTTCCAGTGTTTGATTCACATGCCCGTTTTGTCCATCGAACTGAGGATGTTAAGCGGTGCTAAAATTAAGCTTCGTTCCCAAAGCTTTTTGAAGACTCTTCCAAAATCCACTAGTAAATAATGGATCATGATCGCAAACAATAGAAGTAGGAATCCATGCAATTTAACAATCTCTTTAACATAAAGTTTGGCCAAAAGTGGTACGGTCCGATTGGACAGAACGGTAATAAAATGGATGGATTTTGTTAGTCTATCTACAATCTCCCATGAACTTTCATGACCCGATCGAGAATGGGGAAGACCGTCAATAAAGTCCATGGAGACTTGATCCCACTTTCAAACTGGAATGTCCAAAGGTTGCAATAAGCCACCGGGCCAGTGATGCTCGGCCTTGATGAGCTGGCCAGTCATGCAACGGTTAGTAAAGTTAGCAATACCCAATTTCATTCCATCTCAATAATAAAGTCGCTTCATAACCGCGACCTTTTTACTGCTACCGAGATGAATGGTAATTTTATAATGATGAGAATCTTCTAAAATGTTTGTACGAAGATCACTAACATTTGGCACGATAAGTCTACCAAATTTTCGAATGCCGCCACGAGCATCGATTTTAGAGTCTTTCAAACCATCAATAATTTTTTCCCTACAACTTTGGCTAAGACGATCCAATTCGGGATCATGGTTTTGAGCTTCAAGAATGCGTTCTAAAAGAGAAGGATGAGCCTCAAGGCTACATAAAACAAGATATGAACATGAATCGGAATCACGATCTCAAATCTCACAATAGACAAAGTCTCGTGATCATTCCATTTGGATATCATCATTGAAACAACTGCTTGTTGCTTACGACTAAGAGCATCAGCAACACGATTTTCCTTTTCGAAAGTATAAAGAATATTAAGATCATAAGATGCAAGGAACTCGAGCCAACGTTGTTGATGCAAATTAAGTTCCTTTTGAGAAAATAAATACTTCAAAGATTTAAGATCGGTGTACAGAACAAATTTCTCTCCCAAAAGATAATGGCGCCAAATTCTAAGGGCGAAAACAATAACTGCGAGCTTTAAATCTTGAGTGGCATATCTAGTCTCGGCAGGCTTTAATTTTGTAGAAGCATAAGCAATAATACGTTCCCTTTGCATGAGAATGGCTTCCAAACCAACACGATTAGCATCGGTATAAACAATAAAGTCTTGGTTCCCTTCGGGAATCATAAGAATAGGAGCATCGGAAAGGAGCTCTTTTAATTTTTGAAAATAAACATTTGTCTGACCAAATCTACTTAACTCCCTTCTTTGTCAAACTAGTAAGAGGTACGGGAATTTTAGAAAAGTCCTTTATGAAACGACGGTAATAGCCTGCCAATCCAAGAAAGCTACGAATTTCCGTCACACTCTCCGGTCTCTTCCAGTTTTGAATCGCCTCAATCTTTGAAGGATCCACGGAAATTCCTTATTCAGAAATAATATGTCCCAAAAATTTCACACGTGATTTCCAAAAGTGGCACTTAGAAAATTTTGCTTTAAATTGATTGCTTCTAAGAGTTTCCAATACAATCTAAAGATGTTTTTCATGCTCTTCTTCGGTTTTGGAATAAGCAGGAATATCATCTATAAAGATGAGAACGAATCGATCGAGGAAGTCTTTGAAAACTCGATTCATAAGATCAGCGAAATAAGCTGGAGCATTCGTTAAATCAATTGGCATAACAAGCCATTCATAAGATCTATAACGAGTACGGAACGATGCCAAAGGAACGCTATCCTCTACAATATGAAGCTGATGAAAATTGGTTGCTAAGTCTAACTGTGAAAAGACTCTAGCACAGCTAAGTTGGTAAAATAAATCATCAATCTGAGGTAAGGGATATTTATTCTTGATGGTGAGGTCATTAAGCTTGTGGTAGTAAATGCAAAGCCTAAGTGTACCATCGGATTTCTTCACAAAAATAGCTGAAGCTTCATAAGGAGAGGAACTAGAATGAATAAATTGTTTTGTTTCCAGTTCGGATAATTGTTTACGTATCTCCTCATTTTCCTTATTGGACATACATCAAGGAGGATAAGTGATACGTAAAGCTTCAGGGATTAAATTCATTCCGAACTCAATTGCTCACTTAGGGGGTAATACTAAAACGGGCTCAAATATGTCGGAAAATTCACAAACAACGTGAATGAGGGAAATGACATCTTCCTCGTTATAATTATCGTCATCATGAGGGTTTAGAGAATATAAGGATTCCACCAAATTAGAATCTGAATCTTTAAGAACAATAAAAATCTACTTAACAGATTGAGGATGTCGAAGATATATAGTCCTCTTAGGACATTAGATGTGGGCTTCATAACGGTTAAGTCAATCCATTCCCAAAATCATTCCGTAGCCTAAGTAGCGCATAACATGCAAATCGGCTCGAAAAGAATAATCACATAAAATAATCTCGACATATTTACAAAGCAAACTGAGTGTTGTGGATCCATCAACTGGATTCGCAACTCTCAAT
The DNA here is from genome assembly GCA_030765085.1 of Allium cepa. Taxonomy (NCBI): domain Eukaryota; kingdom Viridiplantae; phylum Streptophyta; class Magnoliopsida; order Asparagales; family Amaryllidaceae; genus Allium; species Allium cepa. Next base: position 392,541,529 of record CM060935.1, read on the forward strand.
GAAGTCATCAAGCACATAACACTTAAAGACAAAGTATCAACAAGTTCTTTTGATATAAAAGAGAGAGATGCACCAGTATCAAAAAGAACTCGAATAGGATGATCACGAAACATAATAATGCCATCAAGGATAGAATGAGAAATACCTTGACCAAGAGAAGTGTTATTGGACGCTTGCACAACATTTAGTTCTACCTCTTTCTTTCTTTGAAGATTGGGACATGAAGATATATAATGACCCGAACATTTGCAATAGCGACAAGTAAGGGGCTTCAGACACTTATTTGCATAATGGTCCTTAGAACCACCATTGTAGCACTCTCCATGACTAGAAGTAGGAGTCTTTGCTATCGAAGTTGCTTGCTTCCCTTTCTTGTTAGGATTAGGGTTGAACTTAATAGGCCTCTTCTTGTTGTTGTTGAAGTTCTATTTGGCACCCACAACTTCAACATTACTTTCTTTATCGGCCGCTTCAAGTCGAAGAGCGATATCAACAAGCTGATCGAAAGAAACTTCTAATTTCAGAAGCAATGGATTTTTAAGGTTCTTATTCAACCCATAAATAAACCTCTGATTTTTCTTCAATGGGGTGTTAATATACTCGACACCATATTTATAGAGGGGTTCAAAAGATGCGACGTAATCCATCACAGAAGATTCACCTTGAACAAGGTTAATAAAACGCCAAGCTAAAGTTACTTTTTCAGCCTCCGGCACAAAATTTAACTCGAATCTTTCCCGAAATTGGTCCCAAATAAGATCTGCTTTGATAATCACAGAAATCAAAAGCTCATACCAATCTAATGCTCTCTCTCTCTCTTGGAGCATACTAGAAGCCACTTGGACTTGATGTAGATCTACAAGATTCATGCGAGAAAAGATGCGGTCGCATGTTCTAAGCCAAGCTTGGACTTCGATAACGCTTTCAGAACCCTTGAATGATCTTTCGTCCAAGTTGGTATAATCACTCCACAAGCATGCAAACTCGGATTTAGGGTGATTAGGCTCAGGAATAGGTCCAGCAGCTTGAGAATTCTTTACAAGATCCAAAAGCTGTTCGACAGACATGAATACCCCATCCTGAGGAGTAGCACTTGATTAACCGGCACTAGGACGGCCAGGTCTAACCATTTCTCTTCTTTAAGAAATAAAAAGGAAAAAGGTTATTCTCAAAACGAATATCAAATAATCATGATTGATAAAACAAGGCATCATAAAAGAAATTAGGATAGAACGGGCCCTAAGACTCGGATAAATCCTAAGGCATGATTCCTAAGAAAGACTTAGGATAATGATCATTGCTATAAAATTCTATATTTTTCCGAAGTTTGGCTCTAATACCAAGCTGTGACGCCTCACCTCTATACTCACACTAGCCAAGGACACTAGGGGGTAATGCCGTCGACAAGCACGAAGAATAGGGATGTTGAGGAGCGACCATCCGTGTAATTGCTTTGTGTGAGTACGATATGTCAAATAGTATTACATGCATTTTGTTTCAAGAGGAAAGCTGACATATCAAATACAAACACAAAACTACTACACAGTGGCTATGTGGTCTTCAAAAACAAATATAAAATCAATATAACATAAATCAGTCACAGATATTCATATCACTAAGGCGGAAACAGATATAAATAAATCACATAAAAGTGTACATCAAACAAATGGTCAGATAAGATTCACTACACCATAAAAGAATAAATACAAGTGCTAGACAAAAGAATATGTATACATCAAGGGGTCTCCATCCCGAATGTATAAAAGCAAAAACTACTAAGCTAAGTAGTTAGCCAAAAGTCAAAAGCTAGCCCCAGCAAAGAAGTCAAGAGGAAGCACCTGCACCACCTTGGTCTAACCCAAGTACTATTTAAGAGAAAAAATAATAAACGGATCAATCTAGCTATAAATATCATATAAGATGAGGTAAGATATGAGATATGACAAAAACGTATAATAACAATAATTATATACTATGAAAAGTATACATTAGATAAAAAAAATCATATAATATCTCAAATTTTCTCAAACACAAAAAAGAACGTCAAAATCTTTAATGTATTCACCAAACCATAAATATTGATACAACTTATCAATACAAATCACACAAATTGATGAAAACACAAATTCTATAAATCAACAGACAAAAATCCAGAAAACACAAAGGGGGAGGCCTATCACAAACGGATGCATGAAAACTCACCAACACGTGTATCACAAATGGAACACTATTCCATGGCTTCTAACCATCAAGTTTTGAGCCGAGGTCCTACAAACAACCCAAAGACCATGGGTCGCTACCCTACCAATTTTGAGCCGAAACTCCACAAACGGGGTTTAGTCCCCCATATAAACAAAGAGACATCGCACATCGCTATTCTAAATCACAAAATGATCATCATTGATCAATAAGTGTAAATTACACTAAGCTAGTAAATAAATGAGTTTAGCTTCATGTCCCATAACCACTAACTTAACTTAAATATTTATGAACAAATTGTAGATTTCCACTCAAAAATTGTCACAAGGTTTCAATCGAACAAGTCCAAGAATTAACCGGCGAAGTAAACACAAGTGTTTCATACCACTTGTTTTGCTAAGCTGTTAAGTTAGATTTCTCATAAGAATGAGGTAAAGGTTTGTATATACTAATTGGAAAACGGTTTTCAAAAGAGGCTTTGTATTAAAAATAACATTGAAATCATTTTTGTGAAAGAGTTTGAGTATTTACTACTAGTATAGAAATCTTTTTATTTAAAAGTGATAAATCACAGAAATGATTGTAAAAACAATCTATCACCAAAAATTCACATTCGACGACGTGAATCCAAACCATAAAAATCGATGCCAAATCCAATCAAATAGATATTCCCAAATATCCATAAATGAAGTCATTAAAGTCGAAAATAAGTGACAACAACTAACCGGATCAACAAAAATGCTAAAATTTGGAAATCCACTCAAAAATAGCCAAAATAGGTAAAACTCCATAGTTTTAGACATCTGAAATTGCCAACCAGATGTCTGAACCACTAACCAGACATCTGGTTGGATTTCCAGTCGTTTGGATTGTGCCTCTGCCTTTTTTCTTTTTCCGGGGACCAATTCTAGGCGTTTGGATTTTTCAACCAGACGTTTGAAATTTTCTGCTAGGCAAAAATCAGCCTAGCCCAAAAAGGGAAAAATTCCAAACCGGAAGCGATCGAACGAGCGACGGAGCCTTGGGATTTATGCTAAGCGACAACCCAGCCTTATAGGCTCTTCGATACACTCCAAATAACATGTCCAAACATCCAAGATGGGAATTTTAATGAATTTGACTTCAAAACATCAAAGTTAAAAAATTCACTAAGTAAATTCAAATCAAAAGAAAATATACATGAATAGACGTTAGGAATTCATACCTAACAAGAATAAAAGCTATAGACGTAGATATGAGTTCAAAAACTCGCCTTTGAACTCAACGAATGAGAAGCTTTAAAAATAAAGGAAAGATCAATCACTCTTCAACTTTAACTCAAGAAGCTCCAATCTATGATCATAGACAAAAAATTTCTAAGTTAGGGTTTAGGAGTTTCTGAAAATTGAAGAGAAGAGTTAGAGAAGATGAAGAGGATGCTTACCTAAGCCTCTCTTTGATTTCTAGAACTTGAATTTGAATTTTCTAGTAAACTAGGGCTTAGCAATTTTGATTTCTTTTCATTTCATCCATTTTTCTATTAGCTTGAGAGTGTTAGAAAATGAAAATGAATGAAGAGGGGAGGAGTGGATTGGGAGTAATTATGTAGAGGAGTTGGGTTCTCTTAGTGGGCTGAAACCCAAACCCAAAGCCCAATAGAAAAATAACAAAATTCTGGTCATCTTCAAACATATCGATGTTTATACTCAAAAAGGTTGCAAGCTCCGTTTTGGACTAAATGGAAGTGGTCTCGATTCGTAATTCGACTGTTTACAAAAAGTAGCATTTTGGACTTTAATCCGACTATCGATGCTATATTTAAATATATAATCCCAAAATATGCGGGTTGTTACAAAGCCTGATTAGTTAATTGATATTGAAATGGACCATGTCGCTCCTTCATGCTCTCGCCCACATTGTGGAGCGTGGTATTGACAGATCAAGTAACAAAGAAAATTAAATTGATTTGAGTCAAAGGAGAGATAACCTAGTAGAAATCACATTGGAAACCAAACAAAAGATGAACATTTCTTATCCAGTGACATGTTGTATACAAAGTACCATTATGAAAAAAAATCTTGAACACCTTAAAATCTTAGTATCTTAGTTGTGAAATAGATGGGTGTTATAATGGATGACAAGTATTTGCATAGAGAAATTTTAAAAGCTTTTAAGAAAATGAAAGAATAGTATTAAATTATGCTTCGAATTAAAAGAATAAGTTGGGTCGGTAACATTAATTTTAATGATGAATAATTTTGATCTGAATTTGATTAATAGGATAGCAATATATCAACAATGGGTTATTTAGCAAATTAAGGAACATTTTGGAACTTTATTGGAAAAATAAAAAATAATGGGAAATGAATCCTCAGAATAAACTAGAAATAAAGAATTTCTTATAACCTTATCAGTATATTTTCATTGAATTACTTGAACACTCAAATCATTGGTTATTAAAGGCCATTTCAATTAGGTATGATTTTATGGAATTGTAATATTGCAATAAAAGTGCTTCGTAAAGCAAGGGAAGGAGATTATGGAGGTGAGGTTCATATTTATGAAAATTTATTTTATGCATTAAGATGAAGTTATATAAAATAAAATTCTTTTAGATTACATACACAAAAAACTTTATATTAGGAACTAGTTTCCTCAATCTTCAAATTTCAAATATAGAAATATATTTCGGATGAAAAGTAAAAGTTAAGCATTTATTTAGTACTTGTGAATTCCCACATTACGAAAAAATAAGTATAATTCTTTAAAACAGGAATTCTTACAATAAAATAAATTTACCTTAGAAGATATAAAAATCCAAATCAATAAAAACCTTTACTTGATTTACTGCAAGAGTTGTCTTAGTTGAATGCTTTAAAGTAGCTTAAAATGTCTAAGTATTTTAACTTGCAAAGTGTAATTATGTTGGAATAGGAATGGGGAAGATTTGTGTAACTTTTTTTTCAAATTAAAAAACTAATATGATAAAGAAGTGAAGTGCTAATCTTGTAAATGAATATGCTGAGTTTGCAAGAATGTTTCAAATTAGTAAAGCATTTAAAATAAAGAATAATAGAAGATTTGAAAATAATTTTTTTAGGTTACACAAGCTTTGGAAAATGGGCAAAATTTTGTTAGGTTTAGCTTATAGTGTTTAAACTAAGGAGAATGTTTGGATAATGTGGAAAATCAATTGATGTGGTTTTATATTAAAATATAATTTCTTAGAATAGAAAATAGTTATACAGTTTGTCAAGTATAAAATTTTGAGGAGATATGTTAGAGAAAGCTCTATTTTAATGGATTATCATGAATTAAGAAAACACTTTAAATTATAATTTTGGAACTTGCTGACCGTGGAAAATAGGATTTTGAAATTTAATTTTTGCATCAAAGTAATTCTTTAAGCTTTTATAACTGGTTCTTGACCAAAAAAGGCTAAAAATTATAAATTTTAATTTCATAAGTTGCCTTGAGATTTAGAAGCATTTAAATGATCTAATTGACAACTATTAATACCAAATAATTAAATAGGTTTTATAAGTTCAATTACAGAAAGATGATTATTGGAAGGTTAATCCCATTGGAAAATTATTAAAGATGCCTGTTTTATGTAAGTTAAATGGAGAACTTTTGTTGTTTAATTGCAAAATATTTATAATATGACTTTTTTGAAAAATCCCATTGAAGTGCAGGGTATATTGTGAGCAATAAATGTAATACTTATAACAATATATTTATATTATAGTATTCACTCTAAAATGGAATTACGAGAACGTAATTTCTTTAAGGAGGGGAGTCTACAATCCCCCTTTTTTGTTCACTTTAATTAAACAGTGAGTAATTTCAGTTGAGTTTTTAATGAAAAATTAGAATCTTTCCAAGTAATTGAAATATGGAGAAACTCTGTTTTTTGCACTTTTATGGGAAATTATAAATTCTTTAAGGAGAATTTAAGTGAAAAGATTTTTAAGGGGAATTATTGCTTGGTAAACTTATAAGAGAAATATTAAAAAATATGGTTTGGTTCTTTTATTTAATAATAAAATAAAAATCCAAAGTAATGGAAAATAATCTAGCAGACTTGACACAAGAATCCAATGTGAATTAATCTTTTTAGCTGGAATAAAAAGTGCTACTTTTGGTAAATATGAATCTTTATAAAAAGATATTTAATGTAAGGGTGGTTATAGTTTGTGATAACCCAGATTTTTGGACACTGTTAATTGGTAATTAACAGGATTAAATTTATTAAAATACTGATTTGTATATTAAACAGATAAAATTCTGATAAATATCTGGATATACATACATGCATACATACATATATATATATATATATATATATATATATATATATATATATATATATATATATATATTGGAAACTATAATAAATGTTGAAAAATAAATCTCTGGATACTGATGGGCCTAGCCCAAATTCATTTTCATTCCTTTGTAGAAATCATAGTTCATTTCAAAAACTTATCGACTGCAAACGAAGTCGCCTTCTACTTATTTTCTCACGACGGAAAAATATGGATGTTTCAAATCCCAATTAATCCATATTTGAATAATAAAGTATAATGAGCATTCTAGTTATCAATGATTAATGTAAAATCCTTTATTTTCAATTTGTTTAAATAAAATAAATAAAGATTTAAATTGTAAATTTAAATGAGAATTTGGATTTCTCAAGTATTAATGTCGAACAAATTAGAAATTAACTGTTTTATTTGAATAATAATTGAAATTAGAGTTTAGAATGAGAATTCTAAAAATGTGTATTTTATTAGAAAAGTGGTATATGGAATTTTATGATATAAATTTGTTGTTTAAAAACTGTTAGAGAATAAGTTATAGCTTTCTATATATTGTATAAATAAATTTGAGTGTGTGCATTATTGACTCAAAATATGTATAAAAGTGTTTTGATGTTCTCTAAATAATGTGTAATGTTATTTAAAGGGAAAATGAGAATTTTTGGAGTTAAATTGATTTATCCATTATGTGGTCTTATTTTAGAAAATGTAAAATACCATGTTTTCAATAATAAAAATATGGGTTTGAAAATATTAAAAATTATGTTTCATTAAATAATCATGAAAATTTGGTATGAACTTAATTTTAGTGTATTAACATGAATTTTTCTATGTTGAAATCAATGAGATATTAGTGTTTTAAAATCGTAGAAAGTGAGATTATGGGAGAAAATATTTTGTTTCTTTTTATTAATTAGTTTGGGCTTAATGGGGATTTCGGCCCATTTTGGTAGATTTTAGAAAGAGTTTCTCATTCCTGTACTTAAAAAAATGAACTATATGTTCGTTTTCCAATTATAGTAAACAAACTCAACTCCTTTTTCTTATTCCTAAAGACTAGTTCTTCAAAAATCAAGCTTTAATATAGAAGTAAAATCAAAGAAAATATGAGAAATTCTAGGTAAGGTTTTTAAGCCCTAATCTATCACATGGTTTTAATTATTTCAGTTTTGAGTTGAAATTGAATTCTTATTCCTTTTTAAAAACCGAGTTATAGGGTTTTCTAGTGAAGAAATTGCAAGCTGCTATTGTAAACTACTGTGTAACTCAAGGATAAAGGTGAGTTGAAAACTCACATCAATCTTTATTCTAAATTTATTTACCGATTTGGTTGTTGGATGAATTTTTGTTGAAATAATCTCAATTTGATTGTGATAATTCCATATCTTGTTACCATATTCTCTGTTAAGTGAAACCTTATAGAATTAATTCCATGATGTTTGTGTGCTCCCATGCTTTGAAATTCGTCATCCTAGAAGTCAATAGAAGGCGTAATCCGAAACTTTTCGGAAATGGACCATCCAGGAGCCGCGGACACTGCCAGGAATCCATTCTAGGTAGCGCCACTAGTCCACTGGTCTGCATGGACGGGTGCATCGGTCATTGCCTAGAACATGTTCTAGGTTGCATCGGTGACCTCTCGACTGCTCTTTTCTCCTTCTTTTTGCCTGGTTGCTTCTCGATGTTATATACATGTTTTATTGCTAGTATGTAATGATATGGATGCATATACTTAAGATTGAAATGGTAGAATTGGTGAGTTCATTTTGATGGTATAATTTTTTAGAAATATTGTTATGGATACATGAAGTTACATGTGACAATGCACACAAGTTTATTTCACAATTCCAACTGGTGCTTCCAGTGGAACGATTTCTAAACAAAACCGTTTTCCAAATAATTTCAAGTATGAAAATTTGTTTTGTATAAAGGATATTTGAAATCTATTTAAATACATATAAAAGGTATTTAATTATAATATCAATGATTTTAAATTGGTTTAGAATAGTGAGCTGTGAAGTTAATGCCCCGCTATTACCCCGCTACTGTTGAATATGCGATTATATGAGTTTTGTTTGATGATAATAAACATATATATTCATTTAAATGTATTTGTTAATGTACTATATTATTTTTCATAGATTAAATAAATATTTGCTGAATAGAATAAATAACACGGAATCGGAATTCAAACAGAAATTTTATTCAAACAAATATTTATAACAATTTTTGAATAGTACAAATTTCAAGCTCTCACTATATACAATTTCAATTACAATACAAATTTGAATAAATTACAATTCACATTGCACCTCACTACATATCACTCATTCACTCAACTCGTACTGATCTTCAACTTTATTCCAATGTGAATCCAGCATCCAAGAAATCTGCAAAAATATACATTGACGTAATAAAATTGAAAATAAAATATGTTTGCAGTATAAAATAAAATGTAGATTTTGAAAATAATATTTTCCTCAGTTATTTGGGTTGTTCGTCATCATTTAATTTGTAATCCACCATACAAGATGTGACGACCCGCCCTTCTCACTACCAGAAAGACGCATCATCATTAAGAAAGAAAGGGGTAGAAATAGAAAAGAATAGAAAAGAAAGAAACAAAACATCAGAATCTCACAGCGGAACGGAACAAAATATAATATATCACATATCTATTACATAGAGTTTATATATCGGAGTTATATAATATCAATACACATGACAATCATACATACATCTGTCATTATATACATCAGAGATACAGTATACATCAAATAACACAGCGGAACTACACAGATATCTACAACGCTGAAGCCTCCTGCTCCATTGCTCCTCCTGAATTTGACAAAGCCAACCTGAATCCCTTGGCTACCCGTAAAAATTGGGTACCCGAGAGTTTATGAAAAACAAAATATAACCTCCGGGTCAGACATGGGTCTGGTATGAGTAAACGGTTTAAATTGTTTAATTTTGAAAACCTTTTAAAACAAAGGTATCACGTAAGACTCCCCACAAATAAATACGGGTAAGTTTTTACCTTACGCTAACCAAAACATTTTATAGGAAATCCAGTGATATTATAATAATGTCTAGGGTTTTCAAGTAAAATACAGAAATACCTGAAATGCTTACATCTCACATTCCAACGTAGTTGGGCACAATCAAAACGTACGGCGCTTACTGGAAATTGGATCCCATACAATGGCAGGGCTACTGGGGTACCGCCCGTCACAGTACGTGGTCTAGATCACTGTACCGAGGAGCCACCCTAACTCCCCTGCAACACAAGGCCGGAACCATTCCTTACTGAATAGTCCCGAACAAGATAACCTCGCAGTTGGTGCGCATATCCAACCGCCCACACAGCCGAAATAAAGGGACATCTAGACAGGGGTATATCTCGTCCTGCTTGGGCATGACCCACCTAACCTTGCTGCACCTCCCCTGTTTTAGCCATTCCCGGTTGATGAGGCTTGAGGCTGCGATTACCTTTATAGGACATATTTCTTAGAATGCTCATCGTCCGCCTGACGATGTGTTGAAAGCATTCAATCCATACAAGTTCGTTCCGGGTTCGAACGAAATCGAAGGCATTATCTCGTCACACTCATTTTGGAATCACCCTCAGAATCAACGACGATAACCCTTGCATTCTGAAAGCACCATCTCGATCTTCACTTGAGAATTCACGACCTATCATTTAATTTTGGATCGATGTGATTTTCGGAATATCAATTGGATACCCGATCCCGGTCTCATCGAAATCCAAACGCCATTTTAAAGGCCAAGTTGTCTAATTAATTTAATAGTTTAATTCAATGATTAAATTCATATAACATTTACCACAGATAAATCATACACAATTGCCATGGATATATTAAAGCATATCAAAGAGCATCACAGAATATCATCAATAAACAACAGAAACAAATATACAACACATACAACATCCATAAGCAATCATCTTGAATTCTCAATTTAATCAATTCAATTAAACCAATTACTTGAGGATTAACCTCTTAAACCTGCTAGATTAATCATCAGTTAATAACTCATTACTTATTCCATTTCAAATTATTTAATTAATAATCAACTCTGAATTAATAATTATATCTTAATTACTTAGTTAATTACTCCTAATTATTAATTGATAACTTTAATTATTACTTATAGAACTTAATTATCCATCAGTTACTTAATTACTTGAGCGTTAATCTCTTAACCCTGTTTAATCACTTATTTCCCTTCAAATTATTTAATCAACAAATCATTTCTTAATTAGTATATATATCTTAATTGCTTAATTACTTAATTACTTTATTCACATTATTTAACTAATTACTTTCTTAATCAAGTTATCTAATTTTAATTACTTAAGTAATTATTTCTTAATCACTATTCTTCGACCTAAATAGAACTTAATTCCCTGATTATTTATTGCTAATTACTTCATTAATTATTTCTCAATTCTTAGTTAAATCATTTGATTAATTAACTATTACTCGTTCATTTATTAATTAAGTGGTCAATTCCAATTACATTTATTTCTTATAATACATTACTAATTATAATTACAAAGTAATTACTCTTAATTACTTCTGAACCCAATCAATCAATTTTGATCATTCACATAATTAACATTCAAGTCTTCTTAAAATTTGATATTAATTATATCACTAACTGAAACATTCTTTGTTATTTAACTTAATTTGTTACTTAATATTAACAAGATTTTAAAAGCATGGTTAAGCTTAAACAAAAGTAATTAGTTAATTTTAAATAATTAATCACAAGTTAAAACTAATGTTAAGTCTTAACTAGGCTAATTAATACTTGAATGAACAGTATTCATTTCCTGTGATACTTGCTGCAAACATTTATTTACTAACACAATTTAAAAAAAATCTTATACGCAAATAAATAAAAAACCCGAGACTTCCCAGCAAAAACTCAAGCGTTGCTTCGAGTTGTTCGCTCCTTCACCCAAGTAACCCACCCAGATACGCGACTTCATCTTCTTCTTCTTCTTTTTTTAGTTCTACAGCAAGTTTCATATAAACTTAAACAAAAGATAAAACAACAGAAGATCTCGCACCCAAACTCTAAGAAAACCGAAGCGAACCACCAATTTTCTCGAGAATGACTCGAGACAGCATCCCCCCCTCTGCAGACGCTGATACGCCTAAGTGCTGTACACGTGTACATCGCCGCTCGTGGCTCCGGCGATCATTTGAGACTTCGCGCAAATCCCAAATTACTCAAACACCAGAAAACTAAAGTCTAAATATCTCCAAAAATTCGAATACGAAAATATGCAGTTCGAATGAAAGAAAGGGTTGACCACACTGAACCAAAACGACACGCCACCCACGCACGGTTCACCAGAGGCGATGCCAATTCGAGCACACCATGTCAACGTCACCAGAAACCTTCCAACCAAGACTTGATTCACTCGGTCACATGTACACGTCGATTCCCTCAATTTACTGACAGGTACAAAAACACACAGTAAACCCTATGTTGACCTCGTATTCAATTCCTATGCAATGGAAAAAAAATGAATATTTTTCCTAAGATCACTGACCTTCATACTTGCTTCGATAAGAATTCCAGCATTTTATATTGAGTAATTTTCGAAAATTTGATGAAAGTTCAATTTTTGATCAACATGGAACTGCTCTTGATATATTGAGCTAAAAATTCCCATTCAATTTTTAAAATTCATATCTTTTAGTCATGATTCAAGATATATATTTGAATTAGCTTTTCACATAATCGAATTTAACAATGTTTTCTTCATTGACTGTAAACAGAAGATTATAGGTTATTAATATATTGAAACAGGTTTTAACAATTATGATTAAAGTTCAAGCATCAAGTTTTGATGAAAAACAAATTCAAAACTTACCACAATCAGATGAAAACAATCCAAAGATTAATTATTTTCATCCTGTAACATAAAGCAGAGCACCTTCCTATTACAGCTTGTATAAAGTCACAGATTCATAACAAAACAAAGCACATATAATTCCTATATAAATCCCATGAATTTCTTACTGATTTAATTATCTTATGCTTGAAAAGTTAAGTTTACTCGCCTGCCAAATTCCTTAAACAGAGGATATCTCCTATTTTCCTAAATCTGCAGTTGACATTGCCTGAAATACTGTCTTTTTGATTTGAATATGTTTTCTCTTTTTTCTTGTTTTAGCTTCTTCTGGTTTCTCTTCTTTTTTTCTTTTTTTTTGTTACATGAACTAGCAGTAGCATGATAGATACATATAACTAGAGAACAGGATGGGGAGGCTTTAACTGGTCAGTAGCTTCTTTAATTAAGCAGATTTTATTAATATCTTGAATTAACAAAGGTTGGCTGAGAAGATGGGTCATTTAATGCCTTGTTTACCTAATAAATTTACATACTTATTATGTTTGGTTGCTCATACATATTTATGTATAATTGTTGTACTATGCAGAAATATATTGATTTGTTCTCTTTTCATTTTGCAGGCTAACAAAGCTTGCACAAGAAGCTATTCATTAGTTCATTTTTTTGTTTTGTATCTTACTTAGTTTGCATAATTATTAAAATGGGTACATAGTTATCATGTTTTTCTATGTAAAAGAATTTTCTATGTAAATATATGCTTGCAAGTAGATTATGTGACCTGTGCTTCTCTGTTTTGCAAAAAGATTGGCTTAAGAAGACATTTGATTAAAGTATTTGTTTTGACAGCTTCTAGTTTGAATATTTTGCATATATGTGTCATATTTCATTTTACTTTGCTTAATAATTTTAAAGTTATGTTGTATGCTTGTTTATCTATTTTAATTCTATTTATGTTATTTTATTTTATATTATATTATTATTTTTTTCTACTCTATACTTTGTTCTTAGTTTAGTTATATTCATGAGTTATACTTAATATTCTTATATTTATATTTTAACTATCCATATTTAAATTAGATTCATGAGTTTACTCATTCTTTATATTTATTTTATTTGTATTTAACAATAAATATTTAAATTATGAATAATATGATTTATTTACAATTATACTTATTTATATTTATCACCATTTTTATTTTGTTTAAATTATATGCATAAGTTTGACTTATATTTCACATTTATATTTTATATTGGTTAACTTTGATTCTATTTCAAACATCATCACTCATATGTGTTCTTACCAAATATAAACAAAGTAAGATATTTTAATTCAATTATTAAAGACAAATTTTATTATGAACATTATTGAGAAAATTTATTAAACTTCCAAATCAATTTCTTTTTTTAAAAATACCATTTGTATAAACAATGGCAATTATTTTCAAAATCATATCCGTTTCAAATGAATAAGTATACATTTTATTTAAATTGATTTGAATATTTATTAAAATAAATAGGGCCAAAATCTAGGGTCGTTACATTCCTCCCCCCTTAAAAGAATTTCGTCCCCGAAATTTAAAACAAAGATAATTTAAAAGTTGTCATATCAACCATTCAAACATATATATCATTCATATATTAACAAACAACCAACAATCTATCCTAACAAACATCGCTAGCCATCCGGACACAAATGCAGATAAGCTTTCTTAAACTATACAGAGTTTCCTGGGTGAAAACTCTGGAATCCTCGCTCCACTATACTATGATAAGCTACTCTACTATACTCCTGACTTGCCTCTCACCTTAACTAATAATCCAAACTGAATTTCTATCCACAGTCACATTCGGCTCATCTTCCAAGTCTTCCTGTACTATTGATTCTACAACAAATACTGAATCAAGAACAAATTTCTTAGATGGGTTACACAGAATACACTATGAATTCCAGACATCTTTTCTGACAATTCGACTCAGCACGCTACAGTTCCAATCTTTTCAATATCCGAAATGGTCCAATATAACTCGGGTCAAGTTTTCCCGCCTTCCGAATCTAATAGTTCCTTTTTAATCGGGAAACTTTGGTCAAAACAAAATTTACCAATAACAAATTCCAATTGTCTCCTTCTTATCTGCGTACTTCTTCTGAGGGTCCTGAGAAGCTCTTATCTTATCCTTTGATAAGCCTAATCTTATCAGAAACTTCACAAACAAAACTGGTCCAAACATAAGATAGTCTTTCCACAATTCACCAAAATCCAAAACTCAAGCTTGCCGCATATCCTCAAGAATACGGTTCAGTCTCTCTGTCCGTCCGTCTGAGGATGATAGACTATACTAAATTTCAAATTCAATCCCAAAGTCAATTGTAGAACCTTCCAGAATTTTTGCTGATGAAAAATTAGGGTCACGATCACTTATTATGCTAACAGGATCACCAAGCAAATTTACTATTTTCCTCAAGAAAATTTTGGCCTGAAACTGTAGTCCGAGTTAACTTAACTGGTATAGAATGATCATTTTAGTTAATCGATCCACAATGATCCATATTCCATCGCTTCTTCTTGGTTCTTGGCAAACCGTCGATGAAATCCTTCGAAATCATCGCCCACTTCCATATGAGAATTCTAAAGATTGCAATAATTCTAGACAACTTCTCATAATCACCTTAACTTGCTGATAGAAATTACAACTATAAATGAAAGCAACTACGACTCTCTTCATGCTCGGTCTCTAGAAATTCTTCTTATATCTTTATACATCTTAAAGATTCTGGGTGAATATTCAGTCTGGAGTGATGACATTCAGCTAAAACTTAATGCCTCAATTCATCTATATCAAGCACACAAACGGCCACTATCCTTTAAGCACCTTGATCATCTACCTTAAAATTTGAACACCTTCCATCTTTAGTTTAAGAATCAATTCCTTAAAAGATCTATCCTCCCATAGCTTACTTATGATTCTGCCTTGGAGATAAGGAATAACTTCTAAAAGAACAAAACTGCATTCCTACTAAGAGCATCATCCACAACATTTGCTTATCCTGGGTATACAGCATATCCATAACATATGAGGCCATAAATTCGACTCACCATGGCTGCCTCAAATTAAAATCCCCTTAGAGAGAGAAAATTCCAATGGTTTTGTGATTCGTTAATAACCCAACTTCTCTACCAACAAATAGTGCCTCCAAATTTTCAAAACTACTCAATGGCTAACAACTCAGGGTCATGCGTAGCGTATTTCCCTTCATGATGCTTTAATTGCTGACACGCATACGCAGTTACTCTTCTATCTTGCATCAACACTGCTTCCCAAATCAATTATACAAGCATCCATATAAATTCCAAATCTTCCCTTCCCTTCCGGGATAACAATCACTGGAGCACTGGTTAGCCTCGTCTTCCAATTTGGATCACAACAATAACTTAAATCTTCTTTTTGAGAAGTCTCAACTCCAAATAAAAGACCACTCAAACGAATTCCAGAATTGTTCATACGATACTCTGGGAATTCTACCCCAATAAATTTGTTTTCCCTTCATAATCCAGAACAGTCATATACTGTTCGGTAATGAATCCACTCTGCTACTTCTGAAATCACCTCAAGAAAATGTTAATCAACAAACCTTCTCGACAGTACACAGAACACTACCAGCTATAGGGCTAACCTCAATGTCCAAAGACTTCGATTTAATGCTCTTCGAGAAACTCGGGCCTTAACCAAACAAAAAAATACCCTTCTGGACTTAGTCACAATTCCGAAACAGACATACTTCCTTAACTTGTTCCAAAGAAACATCTTCGGAGACATCCAAACTCACTGAGTCTTATTACGCATCTACTACACCCTGAGATATCAAGATATCATGATTTGGTCATGTCCATCCGATAGATCCAAACTCAAACTCATCCAAAATTACATTCCAACAATGAAATCCCCACATCACCCAAAGCTCACTCGAAACGGTAATAGGTCTACATTCTCAACAGATACACTCCAATTACAAATATTGTTTCACACACCACTACCCTATTTACCTTTATAACTTATATTGGAAAACCCGAACAGGTAACCCAATAATAGGTAGAAATAAATAAATAATTATATATATATATATATCAAAATTACAAATACGCTCCCTCAAGAAATAAATCACTCAAGAGCCTAGGTATTCACTCAACCTAGCGCTCTGATACCAAGTGTGACGACCCTCCCTTCTCACTACCAGAAATACGCATCATCATTAAGAAAGAAAGGGTAGAAATAGAAAAGAATAGAAAAGAAAGAAACAAAACATCATAATCTCACAGCGGAACGGAACAAAATATAATATATCACATATCTATTACATAGAGTTTATATATCAGAGTTATATAATATCAATACACATGACAATCATACATACAACTGTCATTATATACATCAGAGATACAGTATACATCAAATAACACAGCGGAACTAGATAGATATCTACAACGCTGAAGCCTCCTGCTCCATTACTCCTCCAGAATTTGACAAAGCCAACCTGAATCCCTTGGCTACCCGTAAAAATTGGGTACCCGAGAGTTTATGAAAAACAAAATATAACCTCCGGGTCAGACATGGGTCTGGTATGAGTAAGCGGTTTAAATTGTTTAATTTTGAAAACCTTTTAAAACAAAGGTATCACGTAAGACTCCCCACAAATAAATACGGGTAAGTTTTTACCTTACGCTAACCAAAACATTTTATAGGAAATCCAGTGATATTATAATAGTGTCTAGGGTTTTCAAGTAAAATACAGAAATAGCTGAAATCTTTACATCTCACAATCCAACGTAGTTGGGCACAATAAAAACGTACGGCGCTTATTGGAAATTGGATCCCATACAATGGCAGGGCTACTGGGGTACCGCCCGTCACAGTACGTGGTCTAGATCACTGTACCGAGGAGCCACCCTAACTCCCCTGCAACACAAGGCCGGAACCATTCCTTACTGAATAGTCCCGAACAAGATAACCTCGCAGTTGGTGCGCATATCCAACCGCCCACACAGCCGAAATAAAGGGACATCTAGACAGGGGTATATCTCGTCCGGCTTGGGCATGACCCACCTAACCTTGCTGCACCTCCCCTGTTTTAGCCATTCCCGGTTGATGAGGCTTGAGGCTACGATTACCTTTATAGGACATATTTCTTAGAATGCTCATCGTCCGCCTGACGATGTGTTGAAAGCATTCAATCCATACAAGTTCGTTCCGGGTTCGAACGAAACCGAAGGCGTTATCTCGTCACACTCATTTTGGAATCACCCTCAGAGTCAACGACGATAACCCTTGCATTCTGAAAGCACCATCATCTTGAATTCTCAATTTAATCAATTCAATTAAACCAATTACTTGAGGATTAACCTCTTAAACCTGCTAGATTAATCATTAGTTAATAACTCATTACTTATTCCATTTCAAATTATTTAATTAATAATCAACTCTTAATTAATAATTATATCTTAATTACTTAGTTAATTACTCCTAATTATTAATTAATAACTTTAATTATTACTTATAGAACTTAATTATCCATCAGTTACTTAATTACTTGAGCGTTAATCTCTTAACCCTGTTTAATCACTTATTTCCCTTTAAATTATTTAATCAACAAATCATTTCTTAATTAGTATATATATCTTAATTGCTTAATTACTTAATTACTTTATTCACATTATTTAACTAATTACTTTCTTAATCAAGTTATCTAATTTTAATTACTTAAGTAATTATTTCTTAATCACTATTCTTCGACCTATATAGAACTTAATTCCCTGATTATTTATTGCTAATTACTTCATTAATCATTTCTCAATTCTTAGTTAAATCATTTGATTAATTAACTATTACTCATTCATTTATTAATTAAGTGGTCAATTCCAATTACATTTATTTCTTATAATACATTACTAATTATAATTACAAAGTAATTACTCTAAATTACTTCTAAACCCAATCAATCATTTTTGATCATTCACATAATTAACATTCAAGTCTTCGTAAAATTTGATATTAATTATATCACTAACTGAAACATTCTTTGTTATTTAACTTAATTTGTTACTTAATATTAACAAGATTTTAAAAGCATGGTTAAGCTTAAACAAAAGTAATTAGTTAATTTTAAATAATTAATCACGAGTTAAAACTAATGTTAAGTCTTAACTAGGCTAATTAATACTTGAATGAACAGTATTCATTTCCTGTGATACTTTCTGGAAACATTTATTCACTAACACAATTTAAAAAAAATCTTGCACGCAAATAAAAAAAAACCCGAGACTTCCCAGCAAAAACTCAAGCGTTGCTTCGAGTTGTTCGCTCCTTCACCCAAGTAACCCACCCAGATACGCGACTTAATCTTCTTCTTTTTCTTTATTTTTTTTTTAGTTCTACAGCAAGTTTCATATAAACTTGAACAAAAGATAAAACAACAGAAGATCTCGCACCCAAACTCTAAGAAAACCGAAGCGAACCACCAATTTTCTCGAGAATGACTCGAGACAGCATCCCCCCCTCTGCAGACGCTGATACGCCTAAGTGTTGTACACGTGTACATCGCCGCTCGTGGCTCCGGCGATCATTTGAGACTTCGCGCAAATCCCAAATTACTCAAACACCAGAAAACTAAAGTCTAAATATCTCCAAAAATTCGAATACGAAAATATGCAGTTCGAATGAAAGAAAGGGTTGACCACACTGAACCAAAACGACACGCCACCCACGCACGGTTCACCAGAGGCGATGCCAATTCGAGCACACCTTGTCAACGTCACCAGAAACCTTCCAACCAAGACTTGATTCACTCGGTCACGTGTACACGTCGATTCCCTCAATTTACTGACAGGTACAAAAACACACAGTAAACCCTATGTTGACCTCGTATTCAATTCCTATGCAATGGAAAAATAAATGAATATTTTTCCTAAGATCACTGACCTTCATACTTGCTTCGATAAGAATTCCAGCATTTTATATTGAGTAATTTTCGAAAATTTGATGAAAGTTCAATTTTTGATCAACATGGAACTGCTCTTGATATATTGAGCTAAAAATTCCCATTCAACTTTTAAAAATCATATCTTTTAGTCATAATTCAAGATATATATTTGAATTAGCTTTTCACATAATCGAATTTAACAATGTTTTCTTCATTGACTGTAAACAGAAGAGTATAGGTTATTAATATATTGAAACAGGTTTTAACAATTATGATTAAAGTTCAACCATCAAGTTTTGATGAAAAAAAATTCAAAACTTACCATAATCAGGTGGAACCAATCCAAAGATTAATTGTTTTCATCTTGTAACATAAAGCAGAGCACCTTCCTATTACAGCTTGTATAAAGTCACAGATTCATAACAAAACAAAGCACATATAATTCCTATATAAATCCCATGAATTTCTTACTGATTTAATTATCTTATGCTTGAAAAGTTAAGTTTACTCACCTGCCAAATTCCTTAAACAGAGGATATCTCCTATTTTCTTAAATCTGCAGTTGACATTGCCTGAAATACTGTCTTTTTGATTTGAATATGTTTTCTCTTTTTTCTTGTTTTAGCTTCTTCTGGTTTCTCTTTTTTTTCTTTTTTTTTTGTTACACGAACTAGCAGTAGCATGATAGATACATATAAGTAGAGAACAGGATGGGGAGGCTTTTACTGGTCAGTAGCTTCTTTAATTAAGCAGATTTTATTAATATCTGGAATTAACAAAGGTTGGCTGAGAAGATGGGTCATTTAATGCCTTGTTTACCTAATAAGTTTACATACTTATTATGTTTGGCTGCTCATACATATTCATGTATAATTGTTGTACTATGCAGAAATATATTGATTTGTTCTCTTTTCATTTTGCAGGCTAACAAAGCTTGCACAAGAAGCTATTCAGTAGTTCATTTTTTTGTTTTGTATCTTACTTAGTTTGCATAATTATTAAACTGGGTACATATTTATCATGTTTTGCTATGTAATAGAATTTTGTATGTAAATATATGCTTGCAAGTAGACTATGTGACCTGTGCTTCTCTGTTTTACAAAAAGATTGGCTTAAGAAGACATTTGATTAAAGTATTTGTTTTGACAGCTTCTAGTTTGAATATTTTGCATATATGTGTCATATTTCATTTTACTTTGCTTACTAATTTTATAGTTATGTTGTATGCTTGTTTATCTATTTTAATTCTATTTATGTTATTTTATTTTATATTATATTATTATTTTTTCTACTCTATACTTTGTTCTTAATTTAGTTATATTCATGTGTTATACTTAATATTCTTATATTTATATTTTAACTATCCATATTTAAATTAGATTCATGAGTTTACTCATTCTTTATATTTATTTTATTTGTATTTAACTATAAATATTTAAATTATGAATAATATGATTTATTTACAATTATACTTATTTATATTTATCACCATTTGTATTTTGTTTAAATTATATGCATAAGTTTGACTTATATTTCACATTTATATTTTATATTGGTTAACTTTGATTCTATTTCAAACATCATCACTCATATGTGTTCTCACCAAATATAAACAAAGTAAGATATTTTAATTCAATTATTAAAGACAAATTTTATTATGAACATTATTGAGAAAATTTATTAAACTTCCAAATCAATTTCTTTTTTAAAAAATACCATTTATATAAACAATGGCAATTATTTTCAAAATCATATCCGTTTCAAATGAATAAGTGTACATTTTATTTAAATTTATTTGAATATTTATTAAAATAAATAGGGCCAAAACCCAGGGTCGTTACACACGAACAGCTTGTGACATACACAGTGTATCACTGTATATGCCACAAGGCCGTGCACACCGAAATATACACTTGATAAATCTACAGGGACAGGTGAGCACAGGTCAAACCCAAATGAAAAGCCGGGTTCAACTCAAGTGCAATACAAATAAATTCACAACACGAGCACAAGGTCAAACCCGAGCTGCAAGCTGGATTCAGCACAGCTGCAAATTCAAGAAAATAGTCAAGACAACCTCAACAGGGTTTAGTTCAATATGGTTGCGGTGAAGACTACAAGTTCAAAGCATGCACATCAACTCACTACACAATGAAACCTTCTCAGGTCAAAATCAAAATGGACAAGACTGAAGTGATAGCAAATAGATCAGTGAAAAGCAAAAGATCAAGTGAACAACATATGTGCACATATGGTGATACAACCTCAAGTATATATGCAGTAAATTGGATGCAGTAATTATTCTCTCACAAACACATATGTATACATGCATACATGTCATGAAGAAATCAAAACCGAGACAATGCAAACTGTAACACGACAGTGGATAGAGCATGCATTTGAAGGAACTTGATGAATATGTATACATGCGTGAACATTTAAGTGGAGTGGAACCAACAGGAGTACAACAATGCAGATCACACAATCTAGGCCAAACATGGATTCAAATACAACGTAGCAATGTGAATGAACAAGACCCAAGTGTAATGCACAGTCCAACAGTAACATAAGGTCAACATGCTCACATATGTACTCAAGGCAACATGAAGTACAATAGACTCAAGTCTGCAACTCAACTTGAAGACCAGATACTATGAAATACTAGTGCACTCACATATATGACATCGATTTAGAGCTAACTCAATGCACATGTCAACAGAGTTCAATGCAACATGGAGCTACAGACCAACAAGTAACATATATGTATACAACTCGAAGCAACTCATCATAATTCAAACTGCAGTTCAAATCAAGTGAAGTCACAATGAAACTGCAGTGGACCAAATCGTGAATAAAAGTGCAGACAAATGATCACAGTGAAGAACAACATTAAGATCAAATGCCACCAGACAACAGAACGTAACATCATGAAGTCTAAGTCAAACTACAAATGCAACCGAACAGTTCAACATGATATCAACCCAATGCAAACAACATGAATGGTCATAGGCATGAACGCAGGAATACATATATGCAACAGAGACAAAATCAAAGAAAAATCGAGATACACGTTTCGAACAAGTCAAGTATGCTACAAGGATGAACCCGTTGGCCAAAGTCAATTTTTTCTCAATGCCTTACTCAAATCAAAGCAGTAATTAACAAGTGAACAAATGCAGCTCAATGTCAACGCAATGGTAATGGCCAAGGATGGCAAGTCATGGAATCGCATACACAAAACTAGATGACCGAAGTAAAATGCAAATCAAGCTGTTGTGGCCACGGAATCAAAGCAGTGCCGTGATGACCAAGGCAACAAATTGGCCAAGTCAGAAATGAAGCAAATTAAACAATTGAAATAGGAAAGTCACTACCGTAACGACCAAGGAAAGATCGAACGGTTTGAAATCAAAACCGTGTTAATGAAGTAAATGAACTTATTCGATATGAACATGTCAGAACTTATCATTAGAATTAAACCAAAATCGAATGGCCGAGAAAAATCAAGTAACGAATTCAAGTAAATGAATACAAACAAAATACAAGGGTCTCGAATCATATATAAATAGGTAACGTCATCGGCAAGTAGAGATCATCGAGTTCAAGTATTTAAATCAGAGAGCAAAAGGCAAAGATCACATACCCGAATCAAAGCAAAACTCAATCAAATAGAAGCAGCCGATCGACAGAGCAAACAAATCAATATCAATCGACAGAGCAAGGAAATTGATATCAATCAATTTAATTCGGTATCTTCAATCTCTCCAAAGCCCTAATTTTGATCGAACAAGGAAAAGGAACGAGCCGCCATTATACAGAAAAAAGAAGAAACAGGCCGAACACATAAAAATAAAAATAAAGGAGGGCGTGTTATTGTTGGGCCGGCCTTGATTAATTGAGTTAATTAGGGTGTTTGGGTTTTTGTTTTAAAATTATTTTTAAAATTTGTATTTCTCTTTTAAACGTTGTAGTTACTAGTCGTGTGAATAGGGGACAAACTACGTGGCGTAATTTAAGAATTCGCAACTCAGTGGCTGAGTTGTGGCTGAGTTTTGAGCATAGAGTTAGGTTAGTCAATAGAGGGTGTCGCGAGTTTATGTATGTAAGCGTGTGACTGCTTAATTTCAAGTAGAAACCTTGAGGGCAGCACGTAGGCAGGGTTTTGCCGAAGACTGAGAAAATTCTGTGTCGTTCTATTTTTGCACTTATTATTCTGCTATTATCTGTGCTGCTATTATTCTGCGATCTGTGTTAAAATTATTTTATAAGCTTCCGCAATTAACTTTAATAATTAATAGTATCACCCTATTCACCCCCCCCCCCCTCTAGGGTGAAATCGATCCTATAAGTGGTATCAGAGCTAGGAATAGAAGTCGGTTTTTGGTTTTAAAATTTTGATTTTTTCAAAAATCATTTTTTGTTTTAAAAAGTTGAATTTTTAAAATGGCTTCTTTTAATAATGCTTTTGCTAAGGGTCAGTCCATAGTTAGACCACCACTGTTCAATGGTGAATACGCCTACTCGAAAATAGAATGAAAATTTTTCTGAAAACCATTGACGCTTGGAACATTGTTGAGACAGGTTATAGAATGCCAACTATAATTATAGATAATCAGGAAATAGATAATCCGATGGATCAATGGACAGACCTAGAAAATAAATTACAAAATGCAAATGCAAATGCTAAAGCAATGAATTCTACTATCTGTTCATTGGATCAATTTGAATTTAATCGTGTCTCACATTGTCTAACTGCGCAGGAAATATGGCACACACTAGAAGTGACTCACGAAGGAACATCTCAAGTCAAAGAATCTCGCCTTGCCATGCTAAGCAGCGAATATGAGAATTTCACAATGGCGAAGGAAGAAAATGTCAAATAGATGTATGGACGACTTTCCAATATTGTATACAAATCAAAAGCTCTTGGAAAATCATACACGGAGTTGGAGATAGTCCGAAAAATCCTCAGAGTCCTTCCACGAAGTTTTGAAGCCAAAGTGACTGCCATTCAAGAATCAAAAGATTTGAAACAAATGAAAGTCGAAGAACTCATCGGAAATCTCACCACTTATGAGCTAGAAATGAAATTCAACGAAGAGCGTGAAGGAGGAGATACTCGAAAGAAATCAATAGCTCTTAAAGGAACAACAGAAAGTGATGGTGATGATGATGATGATGAAGTAGCAGAATTGGAGCTGATAATAAAGAAATTCAAAACGTGGAATTACAAATATGGAAATCCAGCTCTAAATCGAAAATTGAAAAGCAGAATAAATAAAATATTAGACAATCCAGTAGAACAGAAGATCATTTGTCATAATTGCAACCAACCCGGACACATCAAGCCCAATTGTCCTCAAAATCGACGCGACTTTGAAAAGAAATCAAAAAGGAGAAGTTTTGCAGCCACGTGGAATACAGGTGATGAAGATAACCAAAGTACTAATAGTGAGAGTGAGAAAGCAGACATGTGTCTTCATGGTGAAATAACTGACAGTGATGATGATGAGCCAAGTGAGGTATCAAAACTTACTCATTCAGAATTACTTATATATTTCCACGAAGTGAATGGCTATTTTGAACGACTTAGGGAGAAGTATGCCAAACTTGAATCGCAAAAAGATACTTTCATAGATTTAAATAAACAACTTGACCAATTAGTTAAAACCTATCAAAGTAGGATCCTTAAGTGTGATAAGTGTCCAACATTTGAAGAAGAAATTAAAAATCACAAATTAATATAAAATCACTTGAAAATGAAATTCTAATTTTGAAAGAGAGTGAAAATATTAGGAGAGAAAATTCTATTAAAAAGTGCACACAATTGTTAAACGAAAGTGAATCTCTCAAAACACAAGTCCAACAACTGTCGACGATTTTAGATAAATTTTCAAAAAGTGAAAAATCGTTGAATATGCTATTAGGAAAAGAAACTGTTAATATAGTTTGACAAGGACTTGGGTATAATCAAACTGAAAACGCTAGAAATGAAATTAATCAAGTCAATTCAATGTGAACAATTTGTAGAGAATTTGGACACACTCAAAATAGTTGTTGGTATAGACCCAAACACGTGAAAACTATACCAATTTGGGTTCCAAAAGGCACAAATATAGAATCTCTCAAAATTAAACAAATCTGGGTGCCGAAAGGAACTTATATAAATAGTTTGGGTCTCCACAAAATTATTTTTCAAAAAATTCTGCCACTAATAATCATGAACCTATAAAAACAAATAGATCACAAAATCTTTCATCGTGTAGGTGTGGTGGCAGGCTAAGGAACAACAACAGTGTTCTCTGGATTTTGGCTGTTCCAGAAACACAACAGGAGACAAAGAAAAGTTCCTTAGCCTAGTATAAAGGTGACATAATCACAATGGACAACAACGAAAAATATCGTAAAGGTAAAACTGGTAATGGTATAGTTATTTGAACGATATATTAAATGTGATAATCTACACCGTAATCTGAGTTAAATCAGCCAATAATGTGATGATGAAATAAATGATGATTTTGATTCTGACTTATTTAAAATTGTTAGCCAATTATATTATTATGCCAAAAACACTACAAAAATCTCTAGAGCATTTGAATTACTTCATATATTTTTTTTGGATTAATAGTAGTGTTTTGTTGGATGATAATACATTTGGTAATAATACGGCTAACTCCATATTCATGGTTTCTGATTATTTACACGGCTTCAATTCAAATTCAAGAGAATGTCATTTAAAAAGCTGTTAAAATTGATTTTGAGATATTTTGTTGCACACTTCATGGTCTGGTCTATCAATTTCAATTAAAGATAATTTTGGGTGAAAGAGGAATTCAGATGCAGATTACACTGGTAATCTAGTTGATTGAAAAATTACTAGTGGAATGTGATTTATGGTGAGACATTTAGTAACTACATCGTTTTTCAAAGAAAATATCTGCATATTTTCCATTTCAAACAATTTTCAAATAGTAGAAATTTTTCTCATAAAACCCCTTCTAGAAAATCATCCTTGACCTTGTTTTCAGATTGGTCATTTTTAGAAAAATTCATTTTCTAATTACTTATGAATTTAATTTTTAAATTATCACTTTGACTAATCTGACCCCTACTAATTATCAAAAAGATAAATAGTGATTGAAAAAGTGACGAGTGTTTATATTTATCATATATTATGACTTGAGACGATATAATTAGCGAATCTCTTTAGAAATCTAAACAAGAGTTATAAAAACTCTTGTTGGGTAAAGATTCCATGACCATTTCTTTTTCTATCATATTTGTATCGACCATCGCCCATCAAAATTCAATATAGTTTATTGATATGTGGTACTTTAAACAGGAATCATTCATTTTTTATTTTATATATAAAATAAAATAAAATAAAATCCAAAGTATTCACTCTCATTTAAAGTCCTCACATGGGTGAATTACTTGGAATTTGTTATGTGCTTCCATGCTCATTTAAAAGTCCTCACGGTTATGCATATATGGAACGCATATCAAAATTGATTTATTAAATAAAAAAGTTTATTCTAATCCCACTTAAAAGTCCTCACGGTTGTGCATGGTTAGAAGATACTTGAATTCATTTTTAAAATTAAATTGGAATACTACTAATCTCATTTAAAAGTCCTAACGGTTATGCATGATTTGTAGATATTCAAATTCCTGATATAAATGTACCACAAATAGACACAACTGTATGGTTTTATATGATAACATCATTCCTATTATTTCTAAAAGTGAAATATGCGCCTAACAAGAGTAGTTATGATTTTTGTTTGATTTTTTATTGAAATTTAATATTTATACTCAATTGAATTTTAATGTTGAATTAATATCTATCACTTCATCTCCATTTTTATAACACTATTACTCTTTTGCTGATAACAAAAGGGGGAGAGAAAAGTTAAGATTTTGTCAAATAAAATCAAGCAAAGGTCAAATATTTTCTATTTGCATCTAGATTCATTTGCATGGTATGCATATATGAAGGGGAGCTTTGTGTAGAGAGGAAGCATTTAAACAGGGGAAGCAATTAGAGTATATCAATGATCAAATACATTTAACATATTCAAAATCTTAAATATATGTTTGTTATCATCAAAAGGGGGAGATTGTTGAACATGCGATTATATGATTTTTGTTTGATGATAATAAACATATGTATATTCATTTAAATGTATTTGTTAATGTACTATTTTATTTTTCATAGATTAAATAAATATTTGCTGAATAGAATAAATAACACAGAATCTGAATTCAAATAGAAATTTTATTCAAACAAATATTTATTACAATTTTTGAATAGTACAAATTTCAAGCTCTCACTTTATACAATTTAAATTACAAAACAAATTTGAATAAATTACAATTCACATTGCACCGCACTACATATCACTCATTCACTCAACTCGTACTGATCTTCAACTTTGTTCCAATGTGAATCCAGCATTTGAGAAATTTGCAAAAATATACGTTGATAAAGTAAAATTGAAAATAAAATATGTTTGCAGTATAAAATAAAATGTAGATTTTGAAAATAATATTTGCCTCAGTTATTTAGGTTGTTCGTCATCATTTAATTTTGAATCCATCATATACGAACAGCTTGTGACATACACAGTGTATCACCGTATATGCCACAAGGCCGTGCACACCGAAATATACACTTGATAAATCTACAGGGACAGGTGAGCACAGGTCAAACCCAAATGCAAAGCCCGGTTCAACTCAAGTGCAATACAAATAAAGTCACAACACGAGCACATGGTCAAAGCCGAGCTGCAAGCTGGATTCAACACAGGTGCAAATTCAAGAAAATAGTCAAGACTGCCTCAACAGGGTTTAGTTCAATATGGTTGCGGTGAAGACTACAAGTTCAAAGCATGCACATCAACTCACTACACAATGAAACCTTCTCAGGTCGAAATCAAAATGGACAAGACTGAGCGATAACAAATAGATCAGTGAAAAGGAAAAGATCAAGTGAACAACATATGTGTACATATGGTGATACAGCCTCAAGTATATATGTAGTAAATTGGATGCAGTAAATATTCTCTCACAAACACATATGTATGCATGCATACATGTCATGAAGAAATCAAAACCGAGACAATGCAAACTGTAACACGACAGTGGATAGATCATGCATATGAAGCAACATGATGAATATACATATATGCGTGAACATTTAAGTGGAGTGGAACCAACAGGAGTACAACAATGCAGATCACACAATCAAGGCCAAGCATGGATTCAAATACAACGTAGCAATGTGAATGAACAAGACTCAAGTGTAATGCACAGTCCAACAGTGACATAAGGTAAACATGCTCACATATGTACTCAAGGCAACATGAAGTACAATAGACTCAAGTATGCAACTCAACTTGAAGACCAGACACTATGAAATACTAGTGCACTCAAATATATGACATCGATTCAGAGCTAACTCAATGCACATGTCAACAGAGTTCAATGCACATGTCAACAGAGTTCAATGCAACATGGAGCTACAAACCAACAAGTAACATATATGTATACAACTCGAAGCAACTCATAATTCAAACTGCAGTTCAAATCAAGTGAAGTCACAATGAAACTGCAGTGGACCAAATCATGAATAAAAGTGTAGACAAATGAACACAGTGAAGAACAACATGAAGATCAAATTCCACCAGACAACAGAACGTAATATCATGAAGTCTAAGTCAAACTAAAAATGCAACCGAACAGTTCAACATGATATCAACCCAATGTAAACAACATGAATGGTCACAGGCATGAATACAGGAATACATATATGCAGCAGAGACAAAATCAAAGCAAAATCAAGATACACGTTTCAAACAAGTCAAGTATACTATAAGGATGAACACGTTGGCCAAAGTCAATTTTTTCTCAATGCCTTACTCAAATCAAAGCAGTAATTAACAAGTGAACAAATGCAGCTCAATGTCAACGCAATGGTAATGGCCAAGGATGGCAAGTCATGGAATCGCATACACAAAACCAGATGACCGAAGTAAAATGCAAATCAAGCTGTTGTGGCCACGGAATCAAAGCAGTGCCGTGATGACCAAGGCAACAAATTGGCCAAGTCAGAAATGAAGCAAATTAAACAATTGAAAAAGTCAAAAATCAAAGCCAAAGTAAAATAGGAAAGTCACTACCGTAACGACCAAGGAAAGATCGAACGGTTTGAAATCAAAACCGTGTTAATGAAGTAAATGAAATTATTCGATATGAACAAGTCAGAACTTATCATTAGCATTAAACCAAAATCGAATGGCCGAGAAAAATCAAGTGACGAATTCAAGTAAATGAATATGAACAAAATTCAAGGGTCTTGAATCATTTATAAATAGGTAACATCATCGGCAATTAGAGATCATCGAGTTCAAGTATTTAAATCAGAGAGCAAAAGGCAAAGATCACATACCCGAATCAAAGCAAAACTCAATCAAATAGAAGCAACCGATCGACAGAGCAAAGAAATCGATATCAATGTACAGAGCAAGGAAATCGATTTAATTCGGCATCTTCAATCTCTCCAAAGCCCTAATTTTGATCGAACAAGGAAAAGGAATGAGCCGCCATTATAAAGAAAAAAGAAGAAACGGGCCGAACACATAAAAATAAAAATAAAGGAGGGCATGTTATTGTTGGGTCGGCCTTGATTAATTGAGTTAATTAGGGTGTTAGGGTTTTTGTTTTTAAATTGTTTTTAAAATTGTATTTCTCTTTTAAACGTTGTAGTTACTAGTCGTGTGACTAGGGGACAAACAACGTGGCGTAGTTTGAGAATTCGCAACTCAGTGGCTGAGTTGTGGCAAGGTTTTGAGCATAGAGTTAGGTTAGTCGGTAGCGGGTGACAACTTAATTTCTAGTAGAAAATTTAGGGGCAGCACGTAGGCAGGGTTTTGCCGAAGACTGGGTAAATTCTGTGTCGTTTTATTTCTGCACTTATTATTCTGCTATTATCTGTGCTGCTATTATTCTGTGATCTGTGTTGAAATTATTTTATAAGCTTCCGCAATTAACTTTTATAATAGTATCACCCTATTCAACCCCCCCCCCCTCTAGGGTGAAATCGATCCTACAGCTACAACTGCGCTATATCTCATAGCGGATTTCTGCCGCTACGATTTTTCCATATAGCCCCAAAATATAGCCTTTCCGCTTTAATCCCCTCTATTTCCATTATATCCCGTTATTTCCGCTATATTTCGCTATTTCCGCTATATCTTTTTTGATAAAATGAATTTAAAATTTGCATTTATACATTACAAAATTATGAAACTAATTTATTTGATTTAATTTTTTAATATACTTTCAGAAATGAAAATACTCTAATATTCTACCAAATTCAATTATGTTATATAACAGTTTTTCGTTTAGTTATAGTATATCCACACATGTTTTTATTTAAAATAATTTATGTATTATTTATAATTCAATTGAATGATAATTTTTCATTTGATTACCGTTTATATATTTGTAAAAACATTAAGTACGATTTTTATATGCTATTTTAGAGCCATCCGCTATATCCCGCTATATCCTCGCTGTATCCCCTCTATGACTTTTTACACCTCCACCCCTTTGAATCTACCGAGCGCATTAACTACACAGACAGTGGGTTTAAAAACTATTTTTATAAATACCAATGTATAAATTCATAAAGTCTTTCTAATGTGTATGTGTGTGTATAAATATTCTAGTTT
This sequence comes from Allium cepa, assembly GCA_030765085.1. NCBI lineage: Eukaryota > Viridiplantae > Streptophyta > Magnoliopsida > Asparagales > Amaryllidaceae > Allium > Allium cepa. Next base: position 392,572,630 of record CM060935.1, read on the forward strand.
ATAATATATTAGTTTCAAGAAGGATGTCAAAGTAAACTATTTTATAAAATTTCACGACATCGATCGAATGAGAAATCGATTTAAATAGTTTAATAAGACGAGTGGTATGAAATGCTCATGTTCGTTTTACCGGTTAATTCTCGAACTCATTCGATTAAACATTTATTTATACATTATTAGAATTTACTAACTTTTAGTAAATATTCGAGCATCGTCAAGTGGTTAGTCGACCCTCTTATGATTACTAATTGAAAGTGGATAAAGCTTATCTATTTGTCGAATTTTCAGACTTGATCTTAGGTAAATCCGTTTAAGTGGATTAAATAGGCTTTCAGGCCTGTCTTGTGATACTCATTACCAAGAGAGTTATGATTTGCAAAATGCAAACTTTAGTATTGGCACGAAGTTCATGTCTCTTGTACTGACTCATGAGGTGCATGTCTATTGCTTGTATATATGGTTGTGATTTCCTATGCTCATATTATAGTTGTTGCTTTGACTTTGATGAATGTTGTAAAAAAGCATAAACTTAACTATAAACCATGAACTATTAAATGAAGTATTGTTATATTAGTGAAGCATAATTTATGCATATTTATCCTTGACATTTGTACAAGTTTATTACTATCAGTATTTCATCTTTTATGATAATTAGAGATAGTCTGACCCGGATGTTATTTTAATGCTTGGGTCAGACAGAGACTTGACAGGTACAAGGACTCAGCGACCTTGGATATGAGCTAGCTTAATAATTCTATTTTGTTGTTGTTTACATTTTTGATGCACCATTTGTATATTTCTTATATGCTTGATCTATGTTTGTGTATGTGATAGGCTTTTGTAGTCATGTGTATTGAGATCTATGAATGTTTATTTATGTATATGAATATGTATATAAATGTGAGTCTAGTATTTCCTTTTGTAGACACATACTTTTGAGAAGATATTGATGTATATTATTTGTGTTGTGATATTCGATTTTGTGTAGTATATTACGTTATCTATTGTTCCAAATTTGATTAAATCACTATATTATCATTTTATTTCTCGATCAGATATGTTGAATTACCACTTATAAGAAAAGAAAATTATAGTCACGTTATTTGACGTATTTGATACTCGTCCAAAGTAATTTTACAAATGGTCACTCCGAACCAGCCCTATCCTCTGCACTAATAGAAAGTATTGGCTAAAAATACCCTTTGTTAGTGTGGATCTCGGGGTGGGGCATTACAATTGGTATCAGAGCAAAGGTTGAGAACAATATAAAATATAAGAAACTTGAATCTTAGCCAAGACTAGCTTAGAATCTCGTCCCTTGGGTATGCCGGGTTCAGAGTTTAGGATTTATTTTGTATTTAAAATAGAAGAATAAATGATTATTGAGAATAATCTTTGGGACGTATTTGTGAAAATTTTGAATTGCTTTGTAAATTATTTTTACAAAATGATTTTAAAAATTAAGTGTTGTGTAGTGGATTCCTGATCCATTAGTGATCAGAGTTGCGCAGCGGAAGCTGGTAGATTGTTTCCACTAAGCACCATAATTAATTATTATTTATATTTGATTGCATAGTGTATGCATGGATGAACGGATGTGTTTTTAGTTTACTATCAATAGATTTTCAATTATATGTCAATATTTAGATTGATAAAGAAATATTCAAAAATTAGTTTTGTGTTGAATTGCCTGTTGAGTGCATTAATAATACTAATCGATGTGCCTGATCAACATTATCGATGGGGATTCCTAAAAACCTCAAAGATATATTCGGATATAGTGCTTTGAATTTTATTATTTTATAAATGTGTTATAAGAGCTACAGATAATATTTAAAAAGGAAATAAAGTTTTAACTAAGTTATATATTATGTGTAATAGGATAAATGTTTTGGAAAATATATTTATGCATATGTAATGAATTTTTGGAAGTGAAAAGCTATTTTGGAAAAGGACGTTTTTGGAAAACAAATTAAGAATGCAAATTTTAATTCTATGTAAATATATATGGCTAATAAATTTTAGTGGTTTAGGAAAGTTTATTGAAAACTATAAAGTTGTTTTATATGTAGTAATTTTGATGATGGTTGCAACCATCGAGCATTAGCAACAACAAAGAACAATGGTCACGCAATGTTCAGTTTATGGTCAACCGCAGCCATCGGACAAAGAGATTTACTATAAATAAATGGCAATGCAACATCGTTATATTATTTTTCCTAAATGTGAAATTGTGGATGTTCATTTTATTTCCTAAGAAGAAATTTTGTATGATGCTTGTGCTTTGTTGTGTATGTCATTTTATGATTTAGGTGGGTGTTAATTTTGAGTTCTAATTTAAAATAAGTTAAAACAGAAGATGTAAGAAACTATGTAAATTTATTTTGGAATTTCAAAGTAAGGAATTAACTGGAAAAGAAAGTTAAAATTTATAATTGATGATTTGGAATCTAAAAGGATAAGTCTGTAGCGACCCGATTTTACGATGCCCGAAAGTCGACATTTATACGTCCACTATATCAAATGTCGCACGGTCGAATGCCGGAAAACAGAACCGTTAGGGTTAAAAAAGAAGAAGATAGAAGAAGAACAGAAACAATAACAGAATCTCATATTTCACAGCGGAACAAATATATAATAGATAAAGAATAACTTTTAAAACAAAACACAATACCAGTTTATGCATCACAATATCATAGTTTACAACGACATCATACAGACACTTGCAGTCATTAAAACTTGACCATATAAAAACTAGCTTGCACTAACCACACGCCACGGACACTATATAGTAAGAGATACGTCTTGCCATCCAGCTTCAATTCCTGATCTCCGCGGCAACTCTTTTCTAACTTTGCTCCTGAATAACTGATAACCTGACTCTAGGCTGCCCATGTGGAAAATTATGGGCACCCAGAGTTTAGAAAGGGAACAATAAATTCCAGGTCATTCATGGGACTGGTGTGAGATCTTAAAACAGTTATTCTTTTACAAAAGGAAACAAAGAAATTTAAAAGAAATCCACAATGCGTTTTGGAAAATGAAACTACCATAAGGCCTCCCGCCACGTACACAATGCAAACGCAGAATTGGAGGAGATTTCTCCTTATGATAGTCAAACATGCTTGATACGCAAAATCCTTTAATATTATTATTATTAGTGCATAGTGTGGAAAAAATTTCGAAATTATAATATTAATTTTAACCAACATACGTACCATTATAGTATGCCTACTATAGCTACCATATTAGAGGCAGGTTCTACAACTAAAACCGTACAAGTCGCGTATTGGTAATTGGATTTCCAACAAATGGTCAGGCTAAGGAACTTCCTATTGCCACATGGGTACGCCTCTGGATGGACGCACCGAGAACCTAACCGGATCTCTGCCAACACAAGGCCGGGTTACCTCTGCAAAATAGGTAACTACTACACGAGTATGCCATCCCCTGGTTGTTAACAACCTTTATCCGAGGATCCTCAACAACAAAAATCACAAAGTAATATATATTTGCGATATTCACATAAGTTAAGTATCTGGGCTCCATACCATGATACCACTTCTATCCAGAAGGAAATGTACATACCCTAAGGGGCGCTACCCCCTATAACCTTGCCACATCCTTCCTGTTTTGACCATTCCAGGGCGTGAGCTTCGATGAAGTCTCGTCCACAAAGCTGCGCTTTTCACAAAAGCCATGCTTCGATCAAAAATTGATCAGGAGCACTTCGTGTGCCACATTAACAAATTGGGAACGTATCACTAGTAATCATCAACTACATAACCTCTGAGCTCGTACCTCTCAGAGAAGGGTGTTAAGCTAAGAGAATAAATTCTCCACCACCAACAGAAATGTATTTGATAGAAACCAGCTTTACATCTCAAAGTTTAACGTCAGATTCACATCCATACAAGTCTGTTCCGGGATCGAACGGAACCGTAGGCACTTCAAAAGAAGCCCTTGCAATCCGGATATTTACTAATCACTTTCGGAATCCCCATCACAAAGGGTGATGAAATCTCTATACCGGAGCAACCCGGTGCAGAGACATTCGATAGGTATCCTTTCGTTTTCGAAAATACCCGGTCTTCAACACCTTCTTCAAATGCAATCCCATTTCGTCGTATCGTTATTCGGAAAGGGTTTTACGACACAAGGTCCTCTCCCGGCTAATCCGAATAACGAGCGCGTATTTTGAAAAAAATATAAATAAGTGTTCATTCAGATTCAAACAAATCACAATAATTTCACTTTGATCTTTTATAAAAGATCCATCATAATTACAAAGGTTCGATGTGGGTTTCGAATATTCAATTGGAATTCGACTCCCGGTCGCATCGAAATTCAAATGCCGATTAAGGCCAATATTGATAGTCGATTATTTAACTATCAATCATCATTCACAAAAGCCACTGGATTTCAAATAATTTTCCCCTAATTATTATTATCTTCGCAAGATACAATTTTAGTTTTCAACACTTTGAAAATAAATTTGAAATCAATTTTTTCACACTTTGCCGATTTCAAATATTTTAAAATAATATAAAATACTTATTCAAAATATACATGGAAACATTTAAAATAAACTATTTTAGAGTATTTGCTTAAATATTAGTTATGAAAAATATTATACTAATATCTCATGTGACGCCCCACCTCTATACACACGCTAGCCAAGAACACTACGGTGTAGTGCTGTCAACTAGCACGGTGAATAAGGCTGTTGAGGAGCGACCATCCATGTAATTTCATATCACACGGTGGCTATAAATAATCTTCAGAAACAAACATAGAAATAAGCATAACACAAATCAGTCACAGACATCCATATCACAAAGGCGGAAGAAGGTATGAATATATAACTAACACATGAAAGTGCACATCAGAGTAGTGGTCAAAAAGATCCACAATAATACAAAAGAATAGCAACACGTGCTATACAAAAGAATACAACTATGAGTCTATATCTCAAGTGTATACAACAAAAACTGCTAATCTAAATAGTTAGCCAAAAGTCAGAGTAGTAAATCCCTGGGGGAGAAGTCAAGCAGAAGCACCTGTAACATCTCGGTCTGACCCGAGTATTATTTATAAGAAAATAATAAACGGATCAGTCTAGCTATAAATATCAGATAACAAGATATAAAACAATAGATATGGCAAGAACATATAGTAACCATAAAGACATACTATGATAAGCATGTAAATGAAGATCATCAAGAGATCAAACAATATCAAAAGAATCTTCTAAAAGATCCAAATTCACCTATACATAAAAGCTGGAAAATCATAACAATGAAAGTCATGAAAATAGGTGAAGCACAAATTCCAGAAGACTACACAAGAAATCCAGAAATCACAATATAGGAGCATGAAAACTCACCTACACGTGTAACACAAAGCGAGACGCTATCTCATGGTTGCAAGCCATTAATTTTGACACACGAATGGCCCGAAGACCGTGGGGCGCTACCCCACATATGTGATGGCAAAACATCACACAAATGCGATGGCGAAACATCACAAGAGCGGGGACTAGTCTCCCTCGCAGACAAAGAGACATCGCACAGTTGCTAGTCTAAAACACAAAAATGATCGTCATGATCATCAAGAAGTGTCAATTACACTAAGTTAGTAAATATAAAAGTTTAGCTTCATGTCCCATAACCACTTGCTTCACTCAAATATTTACGAACAAACTGTAGATTTTCACTAGAAAATTGTCACAAGAGGTTCAATCGAACAACTCCAAGAAATAACCGATGAAGTGAACGCAAGCGTTTCATACCACTCGTTTTACTAAGCCGTTTAATTAGATTTCTCATCCGAGTGAGGTAAAGGTTTGTATATAGTAGTAGATTGGAAAACGGTTTAAGAAAAGAGCTTTGTTATTGAAAATAGGGTTGAAATCATTTTGTTGAAAGAGTTTTGATATTTACTACTAGTATAAAAAACCATTATATTTTAAAGTGACAAATCATAGAAGTGATTGTAGAAACAATCAATCATAAAAATTCACATTCGAAGACGTGAATAAAATCCAAAGAAACCGATAAAGAATCCATTGAAATAGATATCCAAAAATCCATAAAATCGACCGAGAAGCCGAAGATACTTTGTCTCGAATAGTGGTCAATCTCGGCATCTCAACAAAGCAAGTTCTATTGAATGTTTTTCAGATAAGATCCCCTACGGAGGGGGGTCCATGGGGGTGGCAACCCCCCAAGGTGGGGGTGTGGGGGCAACGCCCCCGCTACGGGGTTCAACCTAGTGGTTTAAAGAAGATGGGTCACGCGACCTAAGGAGATAAGGCCTAGCGACCTACGAGCTAAAGGTTCAACGACCTAACAGGATGTAGGTCCAACGACCTAACAGGTAAGAAGACCACACGACCTAAAATGCCATAGGACCTAACGACCTAAGGTCGACCTAGCGACCTAAAGCCATACGACCAAACGACCTAAGGTCATACGACATAGCGACCCAAAGCCATACGACCTAGCGACCTAAGGTTTGTACAACCTAACTCCGAAGACGTTAGAAATGGCCAGAACGACCTACGACCTAAGGTCCATACGACCTACGACCTAAGGTCCATTCGACCTAAAGCACAACGACCTAGCGACCTAAAACCAAACGACCTAATTCCGAGTGCCGAGCGACCTAACGTTGTAGGCCATTTTAAGGTCGGAAACGAGCTATTTTGAGGCCGAGACTTTTCCACGCGAACGACCTAGCATAGGCAGAACGACCTAAGTGCAGTTTTTCACCAAAAACACTAAAATTTGGGGTTTTTGGCCAATCCAATCCAAACCAAATGTAAATGTACATGCAAACATGATAGGGATTCATTCCCAACAGTCCAAGATAGTTATAGGCTAGATTTGTGAGATAAAAGTCTCACCTTTGCACCAAATTTATGAAGAAAAGCTTGAAAGCAATGGGTAGTAATCACAAGCTTGAATCCAATATCTTCTTCTTGAATTTGGAATTAAATGTTGGATTTGCAAGAGAATTTGAGCTTGGAATATTAATTTCCCCTTCCACTCACCATGAATGCTAAAGCTTGATTGTTAGGAAATTTATGAAGAGTGAGGAGAAGGAGAGAAGTGGGTTTGAGTTATAATGGCTAATCTAGCCCAAAGTCCAAAGCGGGAAAAGTAAGTGAAATTCCACTAACTCCAAATCTATCAACGTTTACACTTAAAAAAATTGTAAACGGCATTTCGAACTCAATGAAAGTGGTCTCGAGTCCTAATTTGACCATTTGCAAAAAGTAGCTTTTCGGACCAATATCCGATTAACGACAAAATACTTAAATAAAATATTTAAATATAAAATCGATAAATATGCGGGTTGTTACATCTCATATAAAAATTCAACTCCAAAACTAAATTTAAACCAAAATTTTGTAAATAGAGTATAAATATTTAAATAACTATTTTCTAAATCAAATATCAATTTAAATCTTTAAAATAATCCCTTATATAATTAACTAAATAAATTTTTACTTTAAAACAATTTCTAAGACTAATTTCTCCAACAATATTATTTTAAAACCAAATCTAAATCTTTTAATTTTATTTCAAAAGTTATTTTAAAAATATACTCGGCTTTCTAGGGAAGAATTCATTTCTCATTACAAAATGGTCCATTCAAATAAATTAATAAATCTTCTCGATTTATTTTAATTTACATTCCAATTTGTAAGTTTCTTTCCACACTTTAAAAATAAACCAATATTTATTTTTAAACAATTTCCCTCTTCTTTACAAATTCCCGTTGTAAATTTACATTTCCAAATATCAACTAATGTACGAATTTTAAATCGATTCTCAAATATCATCTTCAAACCCAATCAAATCCTAAATTTGTTTCCCGTTTATTTAAAACACAAAATCAAATTCCAATTTAATTTCCCAAAATATTTTTTCAATATCAAATCAATTTCAAATTGATTTCCCAAGTTATTTCCAAAAACACCTAACCAAATTTCCAAATCGATTCCTAAGATTTGTTCTAACTCCAAATTAATTCCCGAATTGATTTCTAAAATTAATTTAAACTCTAAATTAAATTCCAAATTTAATATCTAAATTTATTTCCTTTTGAAATAAATTTCTTTATCTCTTTCAATTATTTAAAATACGTATCTTGAATAATTTCTTCAACCATTAAACAATATTACCCAAAATTCCTTTATTAAAATATTTTCCTATATTTTTGGAATTAATTCGATCGGATTAGAAAAATCAACTTTAATACTTTAATTATAACAGCCTAGGCTTTTCTACTTTAATTTCCAAAACTCCAATTTCATATTTCTAGTATCCTACGATACCAAAAACATATTTGCCTAAATTACATCCTTCATGGTTTCAATCACAAACATTCACACGAATTAAAAATAATCCACACACAACATACGTAACAAATTAAATATTTGAGGAATCCAGTTGGAACCCTCTAACCTGTTTCCCCGCATCCACAGACGTTAGCACAACAATTAAATACCCATTCCACTTCAAGGTCGAATATCGTGGTATGTGGGATTTATAAAATATTATCCGCTATTATGCGGCGCAATAGGGTCTAAACTAATATAACTAATAATAAATTAATTATCCAAACACACAATCAAACAATTTTAAATTAACTATAACAATTCCACAACCAACCAATAACTGGAATTTTCAACTAAAATTTTGAGTGAGAAGATCTCACCTTTTATTGTGCATGCAATCCAATTTCTTTCCAGCCTGATTTCCACACAGTTTTAGACCTTGTATAAATAATTATATAAGATTTCATTAATACTGAAGCTAATCGAATAATTTATTTCCTTTTAAATAATTTTATTAAACTAACAATTTGATTTAAAGCTAACTTCCCTTTTAATTAAAATCATTGTTTAACCAAACATTAAATTTAAAACTAAATTTCCTTTAAAAGTATTTTTAAATAAGCTTATCAAACAAATTAATTTCCATATTGATTTAAAACAAGGATACTTTTATTGTCTTTAAAATAGAACATGCATGTAGATTCTATCAAGTTAAAAACAAAATTATTTTATACCTTAATAAAACCCCTTTACTGTTTACATAAGAACTATTACAGTAACTTATTTTTATACGTTAATGAGAATTTATTTAAACTAATCATTAGTTTGTAAACAAATTTTCTTTTTAATAAAAATCCAATCAACTAATAATTTAGTTTTAAACTAGTGATTAATTCTAAATTGATAGTTATATTTTAACTAATTTCTTTTAATAAATGTATTTAACTAAAACTAAATTTAAACCTAAATCAAATCCAACCTTTATTCTATAAAATATCCTTATCGATTAAAAATAATTTAATAAGTTTATTAACAGATAAATCACATATTGCATTATTTAAAATAATTAGTAATTTGAATAAATACATATTTGTGTACTTATTTTCTTATTTTATATAAACAACACAGTAAAAAAAATTACTTTACTGTAAAAAAAAATCCTGTTCATATTGTTTTCTAACCTGAATGTAAATTAAAACATTATTTTCTTTTGTTAATCTATACAGCATATGTAAATTTAAAATAAAATTAAAGTTATTACCTTTCCCACGAATTCGTCAGCGATCTTTTGAAAGTCGAGCTCTAGATCAACGTCAAACCTCACTGCCTTCGCGGCCAAATGTTCATCAACTTGAAACCCTAGCCTGCCTTCTAGTTGCCCACACTCGAACGCGATCTGCTCGCGAATGTCGCCGCCACCGAAGCCCTAGCTCACGACCACGCCGATGCTCGAACTCCTGCACCTTGTCGCCGCCATCTGCCATTGCCGCTGCCTCGAGCGCGAGCGAAGCCCAAACCTCGAGCTCCCTAGAGTCACGTCGCCGCCTTCGATCGTGAGCCCCTCGAACAAAATCGAAGTCGCCTTCGATTCTTCCTCCCCCAGGTCGCCGAGATCGATTGAAAAAAAGGGGGAATCGCATTTGATTTTGAGAATTAAACGAAAGTTTTGGTTTTGTTTTATACTTCGGCCTTGGTTTCGTTTATCTTATTTGAACGAGATATAGGGGAACGAGATTTTTAATAAAAAGCTTCGTTCGTTTATTTTATTTTATTTTTTTCTTTTATTTTGATCTGAACGAACGCGTGTTAGAAGGAATTTGCTAAGTGTTTTACAGAACAAAGAAACGTGTTTAATGCTACAGTAATATTGTAATTATTTAAATTTAAATTCAAATCGTCTTGAAAATGCAGCATAAAATTTCAAACTCCTATCTCAGCGTGCCACCAGGCGTTCATAATGTTTAACCCCTATTCCGAACGCAACGGAAAAGGTTCCGAGTCCAAATTCGATCGTACGGAGAAGATAGCTTTTCGAACCAGTTATATAATTAAATCTCGATATAAATTTCAACGTGTTTCCTTATCGTATGGCCACACGACAACTCCAATTGCTGTGAAAATTGAAATCCGATAATAATACAATATTACGGATCCAATGGAACTGGTTTCGTCGAAATCCGAGATTGTGCCTCGGGAGGCTATTTTTAAATATCGATTTAAACGATAATATTTCAATACTGAACAAAACAATTTCAAATTCAATTCTGAAGCTTCTATCATCTCCAATATTACTAATATAAATTTTCTAATCCATCAAATTATTTGTTTAACAGGCTCAAAATTGAAGATAGCAATTTTACCCAAATTTCTAAAATTAAATTTGATAATTAAATTGCCAAATTCATTCTAAAATCTGAAATTCAAGTCAGACTATTTTTCAAACATTTAAAATCATTTGAATATTTCAATTTCAAATGTTAAAATTTTTGGGTCGTCACAAAGTCCTAATTTGATTTTGTGATAATTAAATGCCGTAGGAAGTTAGTATATTGTTTTGAAGAATACAGAGTTAAAGAATTATTTTGAAAGAAAAGATTTATCTGAAATCAAATCATTTAAATTTTGAAAAGAAGTATGAATTTTTAAACTATAAACCTCTATAAGATAAATATTTTAAGAGCTTTTGTTCTATAATATAGGGAGTACTAATAATCTCTTAGTTTTACCAATTGGTTTAAATGCTCTCGAGTAACTCTTTATCGAACATTGTACAACTCATTGAATAGAAAATTTGAATGATAGTCACTAGCCCATTAGTGAATACTTGAATTTCATCGGGTACAATAAGGTACCTTGGTTAAACGCTTATGATTGTTATTAGGAAGTATTTAGCAATTTCAAGTTTTGTTCTCATTTGACGTTCAGTGGGATTGATAGATACTTAAGGGAATATAGTTCAGGTTTTTCAGTATAAGGATATAGCTTATACTAAACTAAAAAATTTATAATCATGAAAGGAATACTTCAAAGTGTAAAAAAAAAACATAACAAATTATTTTGGTTTGATTATTACATGTAACTTCTAATTAGAAGTTAGTTTTCTACTTTATAAACCTTAAATGAAGAAATTTGAGTTGATTAGATTAAAGAAAAGAGTAATGATTGATACTTATTGTAATATCCCGAAATTTTTAACAATATCAATTTAATAATCTGTATTAAAAATTAAATTGATATTGATATTCTGTTAATAATTATTCAAATAGATTTAATAATCTTCTTCAATAAATATTTAAATTGGTTATTTTATCTTTTAAAAATAATAAATTGATTTCTATTTACAATATAAATATATGGTTTATATTTTAAATAGATTGGTATTGTTTTAACTTTAATAAGTAAAGCATATTTTCTAGTTTTAATATTTGTAGTAATTTCGAAAATTTGTTTTATTTAATATTTAAGCTTTTCAAAGTTTAATAAATGATTTTGGTTTAAAATTAATAATTGAATCATGTTTTAAAATTCTAATATATACATTATAAATTGGAAATTTTGATTTTAATTAGTATTGAGTTTTTAAAACTATTTCATAAATAAATATATGATTTTAAAATTGATAAGAAAAATATTAAATGTTTAAATTAAATTAGATTGAGTTTTAAATTTAGAATAAATTCAACAAAAGGTATTATGGCTTAATAAAATAGATATTCTATTGATAAAATTATAATTTCTCGTAAAATGATTTTAATGTAATAATAAGATATTTATAAAAAAACAATATTAATATTGTATTGTCTTTATAAATAAGTTTTGAATAGGATTTGTAATTTTTATTGCAAATTGAATTTATATTCATAACTTGATTTGAAAATAATTGATTTTGAATTTAGTTTGAATTTAAATTCAAAAGTATAAAATCTTAATTGTTTTAATCTTTAATATGCATAAGTTTATTTATAAACATGGTTTGTTTTTATTCATTTATAAATTTTTACACATATTTAAAAATAAACTAACAAATTCAAAACTAAGCTAACACACACTTTAATTTGTAAATTTAATACTAATTACCTTTAAAAGAAACAAGTGTTTCATTCTTTTAACAAGTGTTCAAAACTAACATAAACAATTTGACAAGTGTATAACATTTGTACAAGTATAAAAAATTATTTTAATTTTTGTTTTATTAAATCTGAAAATTCATTTATTTAAACCTGCATTTTTCCTTCATTTATGTTTTTTTTCATTTCCTTAATCAAACACACCACCTCTAAAATTAGTAACTCCTCATTGTTAATGTGACGCCCCACCTCTATACCCACACTAGCCAAGAACACTACGGTGTAATGCTGTCAACTAGCACGGAGAATAAGGCTGTTGAGGAGCGGCCACCAATAGTTGGCCTTACACTAGTATTGGTTATCTCGATGGAAGTGATATAAATATATATATATTCTTTCATTTTTCATCTCTGATTTATTTTCTCCCATCGACATACCCCAATTCCAGTATAAAACGAACTACGATGGTTCGTAATAGTTTAGAACAGTAAATATAAAATAACAACACAGATAATATAAATGCGGAACACAGATGAAACAGAAAGTCTCATATATATATAATAACTGATGTCAGTTACAATACATTCACACGGTACATATGATACAACTACAACAGTCGACTAAGGAAGTTACATATACAAGTACATTAACGTATATAATATACATGAATACATATCTTCCTATACAATTTTACATACTACTACAAATGACGACGACTACTCCAAAAGATATGAAAGAACTTCATAGCTCTAGCAGCAACCCAAAGCAGAATATCTACAACCTGTAAATACTCGGTCTGACCCGAGTATTAAATTCAAAAGAAAATAATACTCGGGTCAGTCTAATTCAAACTCAGTTATTAGTGCACAGAAGCAATAATAATTAAATAATGAATAGACGACAGTAATTAAACCAAATCAGAATGCAATTCAGAATATTGAATTGAAATGAACAAACAGTTCAAACCATTGAAATATCAATTAAAATATTAATTCAAGTAGGGCTGCAGTACACGCACGCGTGCACTGCCTCGCCACTACTGCATAAGGAATATGCAAAAGATCGAACAATCAAAACAAAATAAAATATCATAAAAGCCATACCGTGTGGCTGCAGTTCACGCTTGCGTGCACTGCCTTGCCACTACAGTGATGACGTACCCAATGAATACCGTGTGGCTGCAGTTCACGCTTGCGTGCACTGCCTTGCCACTATAGTGATGATGTACACAAACGGGCACAAGGTCAAATCCGAAATATCGGATTCAACTCAGGTGACTTCGAAAACAATCCATTTGCATCAATGCAATGCAAAACAACAAGGGCAAGACCGCATACCCAAAGAAAAACTGCAGTCAACAATGAATGCATCATTACATACAACAGTAATGAGTCAGGTACAAGAACATGAAGGAACCAGCTGATGAACAAAGAGTCAGCACCCAAAACAGATGCAAGCGCAGTCTACACCTAGGTGAAGACCACAAGAACTTAGTGCAACACAATTATTCAAGTGCATATATAGGAATGCAACAATGAATCACGAACCAAGTGTACCAAAGAGACAACATGTTTGCAACTGTGAAACTGGCAGTGCAAATATCAGATTCGATAACGAAGGCAGTAGCACACACAATTCAACTTCAAATGCACTGCAGCTACATGTATTCAGGTACATGAAGACAGCAAATACACACTGAACTACATGCCTCGAAGAACAGAGGACAGAACTAATGCAATCCCTACATGAAGTGGAAGTGAAACAGTGTCCACTAAATGAAACTGGAAAAATGCAAATGAATACAAAGCATCAAGGCGATGTATCAGATATGAGAATAAAGGCAGTAGTACATCACAATTCAACTACACTGCAGTTCAAAGTAAAAGTGATGCGACATAAGATAAATCAGATCAGGCAGCAACTCCAGATGGATATCAATAGTACAGACTCAAATGTACAACTCGAAGCAATACTCAGAGTACGACTTACAAGTTCATACGTACAATAAACACAAAGCCTATGAAGACTACGAACCGAACCAATATATGCAGAGTCAATATGATCAAGAGCAACAGGCATACGTGTATGCAGTGACCAAGGAACTACAGAATGAGGTTGGACATTTCATATATACAAATGACCACAAAAACTTCAAAGTGATATATATATATACGTGCAACACTACAGCAGGTCGAAAATGCTCAGGAAGGAGTACAAAATGACTAGAGTCGAAACAACACACAATACGATGAGCTCGATCACAAGAAAACTCACATCCAGAGTGAACAACATAATGCACAAATCAAAACCCGAGCTTATAGAGGGCTCAGTGCCAAAGCCGATCGATTCAAACAAGAAAAATGGAACAAAGTAGAGACTGTCATCAAAATTAGTTCAACAATAAGCTACTGTGAACTGAAGTGAAGGCATGAATCCAAATCAGACACATTACAACAGATTACAGTGGACAAATGAAGCATCTGTGTAAATGTATGTAGCAAGTTCAAGCTACAAATCAATACAACGTATAGACATTCGTATCTATGTCAATTGAAACAGTAGCAGCATAAGCAAGTGGCACAGCACGTTCAAAAACAGAGGGGATTTCAAGTCATCTAGGAATCGCAACTCTTAATCTATGTCGTTTTAAATAAGAGACAGTTTTGAACTAAATTCCAAGTCATGACCAGAGGGGAAATACCAGTGAACTAGGCTCAAATGTGCAAGTAAATAAGGATGCAATACAGCCAAAACAAGCACATGGCAATACAGCAAGGCACATCAACATATTCCAGTAAAGTCAAACCGAAATCATCAACCTCAAAACACAAAATCAACTAAGCATCAGTGAATCACCCGAAGATAGCAAGTTCGAGCAAATAAAATCAAGTGGCATAGTAAATCGATGTCCAAAACCAAACGAACCAAAAAAAAACACATCGAAAATCACAGATGTCGAAAGCGAGTAGAAGAAGATGTGAGTGAGAACGTTCACTCACCTTTGCCAAGAATTGGAGCAGCCGCGCGCACACAAGAACGAACGAGGAAGAGCGAAGCCCTAATTTGGAGAAGAGGACGAACGAGACCACCGCCATTTTTATTTCTTCGTTCGTTTAGGGTTTCGAATAATTGAAAATGAGAGAGAGGGATCGGGTTGCAAACGAAGAATGGGAGATTGGGTAGTTAAAATTTTTTCACGACCCAAAATTTCTTTTAACAATTTATAAAATAATTTAAAAATGAAAATTTCAAAAACTTCAAATGGAAATTTGCAATCATATTAATCATTTAATGTCGATTAAAAATAGACGCGAAATACCGGGTTGTTACAGACTCCCCTCCTTAAAGAAATTGCGTCCTCGCAATCGTAAGGAATAAATGGGCAAAAGGTAACAACCAAAAGAGCACATCATCACAAGATGAAGAAATTCGAAATATGAAGTTCACCATAAAGAGCATGAAGGAGCAAGCCAGAACGTGTTTGCTCAAAGTCAAATCTAGTGAAACTTCAATTTCTTCAATAATACCGGGCTCAAGAATAAAGATCGGAAATCCCAAAGGCATTTCCGTAATCGGAAGACGTGGAAAACGTCATGAATAGCAGAAAATTGAGCCGGTACACTGGCGTAGTACAATATAAACGCCAAAGAAATCTTTTAATTTCATAAAGGAAATTCACAAATTATCAACAAAATCTAATTATCAATAGATAATTCAGAGATCTCAAATCACAAATATTCGATTATCAAAAACGATAATCAATTCAACAAGTATTCGATTATCAAAATCGAAAATCAATCTTAAATCACAAATATTTAATTATCACAAACGACAATTAAATCTCAAATATCTAATTATCAATAGATAATTAGAAACAATAAATATCTGATTATCAAAACGATCATCAGAAATTACCACAACGGTAATCAAATTTCAAATTACAAATTTTTCAATTAACGAGTCCGAAATTAACCGAAATAGCAAACGCACATGACTCATAACCACGAGTTTTACTAAATCGTTTAATTCACTTCATCGTTTCCTTGAAAGTGTTAAATTGTGTATTTTAAATAAATAACATTTTACGTTCTCAAACGGACAAGTCCGGAATTAAGCGAATCAGTAAAAGAAAGGGGTCATGGTCCTCGATTTTACTGAAACGTTTAATTCGCTTCCTCATTCTTTTGAAAGCGCAAATCGTAAAAATTTTGAAAACAATTTTGATTTATATTTTGAAACAATTTTGTTTTTTGTTTTTTGTTTTTTTTTTTTTTAATATGTGATTAAAACAACGACATCAGAAGCAACTTCGATAAGTGGATTTTCATTCATCCAAAGAGTCACAAGAATCTTCTCAAAGATAGAAAGGGGTATCATACCCTAAACTTGTATTCATAACAAGTCAATAACACACGAATTCACCAATGCACAAGAATTGATAAAACTTATCAATAGAAATCACGAAAATTGGTGAAGCACAAATTCTAGAAATCCTCACAAGAAATCCAGAAAACACAAGCTAAGAGTATGAGAACTCGAACGCGAGTATGAAAACTCGAACCGGAGTATGAAAACTCGAACGCGAGTATGAAAACTCGAACCGGAGTATGAAAACTCGAACGCGAGTATGAAAACTCGAACGGAGTATGAAAACTCGAAGGAGAGTATGGAAACTCAAACGGAGTATGAAAACTCAAACGGAGTATGAAAACTCAAACGGAGTATGAAAACTCAAACGGAGTATGAAAACTCGAACGGAGTATGAAAACTCGAACAGAGTATGAAAACTCAAACGGAGTATGAAAACTCGAAGGAGAGTATGGAAACTCAAACGGAGTATGAAAACTCGAACGGAGTATGAAAACTCGAACGGAGTATGAAAACTCGAACGGAGTATGAAAACTCGAACGGAGTATGAAAACTCGAACGGAGTATGAAAACTCGAACGGAGTATGAAAACTCGAACGGAGTATGAAAACTCGAACGGAGTATGAAAACTCGAACGGAGTATGAAAACTCGAACGGAGTATGAAAACTCGAACGGAGTATGAAAACTCGAACGGAGTATGAAAACTCGAACGGAGTATGAAAACTCGAACGGAGTATGAAAACTCAAACGGAGTATGAAAACTCGAACAGAGTATGAAAACTCAAACGGAGTATGAAAACTCAAAGGAGAGTATGGAAACTCACCAACACGCGAGCATGAAAATTCATCAACACATGTAACGCAAAGCGAGAACGGGAGCACAGAATCTCACCTACACGTGAGCATGAAAATCACCAACACGGGCAACGCAAAGCGAGAACGGGAGCACGGAATCTCACCTACACGCGAGCATGAAAAATCATCAACACGTGCAACGCAAAGCGAGAACGGGAGCACGGAATCTCACCTACCCGCGAGCATGAAAAATCATCAACACGTGCAACGCAAAGCGAGAACGGGAGCACGGAATCTCACCTACACATGAGCATGAAAATCACCAACACGTGCAATGCAAAGCGAGAACGGGAGCACGGAATCTCACCTACACGTGAGCATGAAAATCACCAACACGGGCAACGCAAAGCGAGAACGGGAGCACGGAATCTCACCTACACGCGAGCATGAAAAATCATCAACACGTGCAACGCAAAGCGAGAACGGGAGCACGGAATCTCACCTACCCGCGAGCATGAAAAATCATCAACACGTGCAACGCATAACGAGACGCTATCTCATGGTTGCAAGCCATTAATTTTGACACACGAATGGCCCGAAGACCGTGGGGCGCTACCCCACATGTGTGAGTCGAAATCACACAGATTGAGGTCCAGACTAACCAAAAAATCAAAAGAGGTATGTGTGAGTGGAATCACACAAGTGGTGTCTAGTCTAACCTCACAATCAAAAGAAAAGTATGTGTGAATGAAATCACACAAGTGGTGTCTAGACAATCCTCAAAGCCCAAGAGATATGTGTGAGACGAAATCACACCGATGAGGCCTAGTCTAACCGTAAAAATGATCGTCATGATCAACGAGAAGTGTCAATTACACTAAGTCAGTAAATGTAAAAGTTTATCATCATGTCCCATAACCACTTACTTAACTTAAATATTTACGGACAAACTGTAAATCTTCACTAATAAAATTTGTCACAAGAGATTCAATCGAATAAGTCCAAGAATTAACCGGCGAAGTAAACGCAAGCGTTATATACCACTCGTTTTACTAAGTCGTTTAATTAGATTTCTCATGCGAGTGAAATAAAGATTTGTATATACTAATAGATTGAAAAACAGTTTCAAAAACGAGTTTGGTATTGAAAATAGAGTTGAAAACATTTTGATAAAAGAGTTTTTGATATTTACTACTATTATTGAAACCTTTATATTTTTAAAGTGACAAATCACAAAAATGATTGTAGAAACAATCAATCACAAGAATTCACATACGAAGACGTGAATAGAATCTAAAGAAATCGATACCGGATTCATCGAAAGGTATGTTCACAAAAATCCCGAAGAAAAGGTCATCAAAGTTGCTAATAAATGATAGCAACAAATCGGGAAATAATCAAGAATCGATTAAATTTGAAAACCAAATCAATTCACTAAGATTCACATTCGAAGACGTGAATAAAATACAAAGAATTCGATTCCAAATCCATCAAAGTAGGAATACCCAAAATTCCTGAAATAGAAGTTATCAAAGTCGACAAAGGTGATAACAACTAACCGGAAAAGAAGAACCGATCAACAATTGGAAAAAACAAAGCAGAACGAGTATAAATGCTTGAATGACTTTAGCAAAAGTAAAAGTCAAATCAACGTCGATATCGACAAGGCAAAGACCAAGACAATTTCTTTTATACCAAAGAAATTTTAAAACTATCAGAGAGAGGCACATGAAAACCAACAAACCATGGATAAACAGACAGAGTCGACAATTGGAATGCAATTTGTCTCAAAGATTGATACCCAAAACCCAATTGTATGGAAACTGCATTAAGTACACGAATCAGAGATAAGAATGCATATATACACTGATACTTAGAAGTGTAAACTCAAGTGAGCAAGTGCGATAGAGAATAGCAGCAATGCTCACGAATAAGCGTTAGGAATTCATTCCTAACAAATCAAAGATGATCTTAAGATAAAGATGTGAAATAAAACATCGACAAATAGTTGTAACACATGTACTATCTAAGTTATGTTTTATATTTGTTCTAAACCCCAGGCTTTGATACCAAGCTGTGACGCCCCACCTCTATACCCACACTAGCCAAGAACACTACGGTGTAATGCTGTCAACTAGCACGGAGAATAAGGCTGTTGAGGAGCGGCCACCAATAGTTGGCCTTACACTAGTATTGGTTATCTCGATGGAAGTGATATAAATATATATATTCTTTCATTTTTCATCTCTGATTTATTTTCTCCCATCGACATACCCCAATTCCAGTATAAAACGAACTACGATGGTTCGTAATAGTTTAGAACAGTAAATATAAAATAACAACACAGATAATATAAATGCGGAACACAGATGAAACAGAAAGTCTCATATATATATAATAACTGATGTCAGTTACAATACATTCACACGGTACATATGATACAACTACAACAGTCGACTAAGGAAGTTACATATACAAGTACATTAACGTATATAATATACATGAATACATATCTTCCTATACAATTTTACATACTACTACAAATGACGACGACTACTCCAAAAGATATGAAAGAACTTCATAGCTCTAGCAGCAACCCAAAGCAGAATATCTACAACCTGTAAATACTCGGTCTGACCCGAGTATTAAATTCAAAAGAAAATAATACTCGGGTCAGTCTAATTCAAACTCAGTTATTAGTGCACAGAAGCAATAATAATTAAATAATGAATAGATGACAGTAATTAAACCAAATCAGAATGCAATTCAGAATATTGAATTGAAATGGACAAACAGTTCAAACCATTGAAATATCAATTAAAATATTAATTCAAGTAGGGCTGCAGTACACGCACGCGTGCACTGCCTCGCCACTACTGCATAAGGAATATGCAAAAGATCAAACAATCAAAACAAAATAAAATATCATAAAAGCCATACCGTGTGGCTGCAGTTCACGCTTGCGTGCACTGCCTTGCCACTACAGTGATGACGTACCCAATGAATACCGTGTGGCTGCAGTTCACGCTTGCGTGCACTGCCTTGCCACTACAGTGATGATGTACACAAACGGGCACAAGGTCAAATCCGAAATATCGGATTCAACTCAAGTGACTTCGAAAACAATCCATTTGCATCAATGCAATGCAAAACAACAAGGGCAAGACCGCATACCCAAAGAAAAACTGCAGTCAACAATGAATGCATCATTACATACAACAGTAATGAGTCAGGTACAAGAACATGAAGGAACCAGCTGATGAACAAAGAGTCAGCACCCAAAACAGATGCAAGCGCAGTCTGCACCTAGGTGAAGACCACAAGAACTTAGTGCAACACAATTATTCAAGTGCATATACAGGAATGCAACAATGAATCACGAACCAAGTGTACCAAAGAGACAACATGTTTGCAACTGTGAAACTGGCAGTGCAAATATCAGATTCGATAACGAAGGCAGTAGCACACACAATTCAACTTCAAATGCACTGCAGCTACATGTATTCAGGTACATGAAGACAGCAAATACACACTGAACTACATGCCTCGAAGAACAGAGGACAGAACTAATGCAATCCCTACATGAAGTGGAAGTGAAACAGTGTCCACTAAATGAAACTGGAAAAATGCAAATGAATACAAAGCATCAAGGCGATGTATCAGATATGAGAATAAAGGCAGTAGTACATCACAATTCAACTACACTGCAGTTCAAAGTAAAAGTGATGCGACATAAGATAAATCAGATCAGGCAGCAACTCCAGATGGATATCAATAGTACAGACTCAAATGTACAACTCGAAGCAATACTCAGAGTACGACTTACAAGTTCATACGTACAATAAACACAAAGCCTATGAAGACTACGAACCGAACCAATATATGCAGAGTCAATATGATCAAGAGCAACAGGCATACGTGTATGCAGTGACCAAGGAACTACAGAATGAGGTTGGACATTTCATATATACAAATGACCACAAAAACTTCAAAGTGATATATATATATATACGTGCAACACTACAGCAGGTCGAAAATGCTCAGGAAGGAGTACAAAATGACTAGAGTCGAAACAACACACAATACGATGAGCTCGATCACAAGAAAACTCACATCCAGAGTGAACAACATAATGCACAAATCAAAACCCGAGCTTATAGAGGGCTCAGTGCCAAAGCCGATCGATTCAAACAAGAAAAATGGAACAAAGTAGAGACTGTCATCAAAATTAGTTCAACAATAAGCTACTGTGAACTGAAGTGAAGGCATGAATCCAAATCAGACACATTACAACAGATTACAGTGGACAAATGAAGCATCTGTGTAAATGTATGTAGCAAGTTCAAGCTACAAATCAATACAACGTATAGACATTCGTATCTATGTTAATTGAAACAGTAGCAGCATAAGCAAGTGGCACAGCACGTTCAAAAACAGAGGGGATTTCAAGTCATCTAGGAATCGCAACTCTTAATCTATGTCGTTTTAAATAAGAGACAGTTTTGAACTAAATTCCAAGTCATGACCAGAGGGGAAATACCAGTGAACTAGGCTCAAATGTGCAAGTAAATAAGGATGCAATACAGCCAAAACAAGCACATGGCAATACAGCAAGGCACATCAACATATTCCAGTAAAGTCAAACCGAAATCATCAACCTCAAAACACAAAATCAACTAAGCATCAGTGAATCACCCGAAGATAGCAAGTTCGAGCAAATAAAGTCAAGTGGCATAGTAAATCGATGTCCAAAACCAAACGAACCAAAAAAAAAACACATCGAAAATCACAGATGTCGAAAGCGAGTAGAAGAAGATGTGAGTGAGAACGTTCACTCACCTTTGCCAAGAATTGGAGCAGCCGCGTGCACACAAGAACGAACGAGGAAGAGCGAAGCCCTAATTTGGAGAAGAGGACGAACGAGACCACCGCCATTTTTATTTCTTCGTTCGTTTAGGGTTTCGAATAATTGAAAATGAGAGAGAGGGATCGGGTTGCAAACGAAGAATGGGAGATTGGGTAGTTAAAAAATTTTCACGGCCCAAAATTTCTTTTAACAATTTATAAAATAATTTAAAAATTAAAATTTCAAAAACTTCAAATGGAAATTTGCAATCATATTAATCATTTAATGTCGATTAAAAATAGACGCGAAATACCGGGTTGTTACAGTTAAAATTCCTACATATTCAACGCCAAATCAAGATCACTGCTTAAAAAAAAATCTGCATGTTCAAATCTTAATCAGAAGACCCCAAAACCCTGCTCAAATCAACATACACAAATTCCTCAAAATCAAGTCTGTCTGCATTTTATCTCTGCACTTCCTAAAAATCCAGAAAATTTGCTTTCAATCTGGAATTAACAACTGCTGTTTTAAGGGATTTCAAAAGCATTTGCATGCAAGTATTTTAGGCAGGAAACATGAGCATTTCAACAAAATTACAACTCAGATTTTAAAATAGAGGAAGCATGCCTGCATTTTTTTCTGCAAAAATTCAAAAGATCAAAACAGAGCTCTGCATTCTAAGGTGAGTAACATTTAAATCTTAAACTAAAATTAGATTGCTTAAGATAAATAATGTTTGTGTGTCTGATGTAATTATGATTGTGTATACATGTTGTTTAAGCATCTGTTGTGTTCCCAGATCAATATCTAACATCTGCATTTTTAACATCAAAGCTCTACATTTAAACAAATGTAGTAATATTTGTGTTTATAAGGGCCTGATATAAATGTGATTGTGTATGCATGTTTGTTATGTTCTGCAGTATACCCAGCTCATCTTCCTATTAAAAGAATCCCCTAAAATTGATCTAATTTGAGATAGTATTTGGGTTTTAGAATAATTAAAGGAGTTTGCTTATCATAGATAGAATTAAAAGCTATGAAGTGAAGTGTTTGGCTGCATGAAGTATTAATTAAACTTAAGTAAATAAAAAAATACAGGATGTTATCTCTGTAACACAGAAAGCATCATGTGATCTCTAACAAAACTTAAACATGTTTAACTTGTAATGCAGTATCAGGTAACAAAAGTAATTACAAAAAAATGAATTTTTAAACTAATAATTTGTATTTAGGGTGTTAATTCAAGTGACAGTTTAAAATTGAACTAAAAATGGGTTTTTATCAAATCATGGTGATATATGACTTGAGAAGTTTTGGAATTCTTCTAAATTATAGAGAAAGGATCATAGATTCTTAGAAAAATCAGAAATGTGGATAAAATTGGTTAGGGTAGATGCAGTTTTGATTTCTAGTAGTTAGCCCTGGTTTTGATGGGTTTTGAGAAAGGGGTCTTTTCAATCTGGATAGATGATCGAGTGTTCTGGTATTTGGTGAATGTGTAGTAGGTGTGTGAAGAAGCTCAAGGCCGGAGTGGGTGGACCTCAAGTGGTCGGAGCGGCGTATGGTTGCCGTTGACAGGTTTTGGTCAGTAACCTGATTTATGTTTTCAGGTTTGGGAATTTCCACTCAAATTTGATTCTTTGATTATTTGTTCGACCTGGTGATGATGTTAGGGTATTGATGGGTTTCTGGTTGTAGTTTGATCGTCTCTGATGATCAGAGAGGGCGAGGATCGCCGTGCATATGCACGGCGTTGAGTTTTCTGGTGAACTGTTTTTGGGTTGGTTTGTTACAGGGGAGATGGGGGAAAGGTTTGGAATTGGCTCGAAGTAAGTAGGAAGAGAACCCGAAGCAGTCAGGCATGGAACTCGAAGTAGTTTTTAGGGGTTCTCGGGTTTTATTTCGTATTTTACAGGTTGCAGAAACCTGTAGTTAAGGTTTTGAATTTTTTTTTAAAATCTGGAATGTATGGTTAAGGAAAGTTCAAATTCAAGTTTGAATTTTTGAATTTCAGTCAAATTGAAAATCTCAGATTTCTAAATAAAAATAAAATTTATTTTTGAACTTAAGTACTACTTTATTATGGTTTGGACTTTTAAAAATGAAGCTTTTAAAATATGAGTAAGATTTGAAGATTTATTTAAAATCTGGAAATCTATGTTTAAATATGAACTTCGGTTTTAAATTTAAAAAAGAAGATTTAAATTGAAAGTTTGAACTATGAATGAATTGAAATTTCCAAAATTTTGAAATGAATCATAAGATAGATTATTAAATTACCTTTGCTTTTAAATTTGGGGACGAAATTCTTTTAAGGGGGAAGGAATGTGATATCCCGGAAATTTGGGCAATATAAATTTAATAATCAGTGTTATAAATTTAATTTAATTTGATAATTTTAATAACAAATTTGGAATTTGATTTAATAATCATGTTTTAATAAATATTTAAATTGAAAGATTTTATCTTTTTGAATAAATAAATTGTTTTCTGTTTATAATATATATATTTGTATATATTGTAAATTAATAAATTTTGATTTTGAATTTAGTGAATGAATTGATTTTCTAATTCTAAGTTTATTTTTAGAAAATTAAAAATTTTATTTAAGAATTGGCTTTTCAAAGCAATGTAATAAATAATGTTATAGTTTGTACTACGATAAATCTTAGTTGTTTTAAAATTTTATTTAGCTTAAATATATGAATTTAAAATTTGATAAATACAAAAGCTAAGTTTTATTTTATATTACTTGAGATTTATATAAGAATTTACAATATAAATTACAAATGATCTTAGTTTGTTATAATCTCTTTTAACAAATTATTTAATATTGTTTAATTTGTTATTTTTAAATAAAAAATTTATAATATTTAAGTTCTTATGAACATAAATAGATTTTTAAGAAATAGGATTTGTTCTTTTAAAATTTTATAAGAGTTATGTATGCATATATATAACTTGATTTTTTTTAATTGGAATTTTATAATTTAAATTTGATTTTGAATTGAATGTTTTGAAATTTAAAAATAAGTATTTAAAAATGTTTGAATAAGCTTGTATTTATAATTGTTTTGTTTCATTATTTTAATTAGAAAAGAAGAAGAAATAAACTCATTTACATATACACAAGAAATAAAAATAAGATTTAAAAGCTCTTATAAAAGGAATTAAAGTTGTATAAACAATTTAAAATAAAAATTTAAATACCTAAATTACATATGTAAGTTTATTAACACCCAAATTGACAAGTGTTAAACATAGAGTATACTTAGAAGACAAGTGTTAAATTTAAACCAAGTGTTCATTTTATTTTTATTTTTCAAAAATATTTCTTATATAAAACACATCTCCTCATCTTATTCTTCTTTTCTTCAAACTTAAGAAAAAAATTCAAATTCTAAAATCTGAATTCTTCTACATTCAAACAATTTCTGTTCTAATCCAAATCTGCAAATCTCCTCAAAATCCATCTGCAAACTCTTCTTCATACAAATCTGTAATCCTCCCTCAAAATTCAAATCAAAAACTATTTATATCTTCTTCAAAACATCAAACTGGATTGCATGAAAACCATCTGAAACTATCTTCCAAAATTTTAATGCATGTGAATCTAAAATGAAAAACCCTTCTCAAACTGTAGCCTTCAATTCTAATACCTGAGATTCATTTGCAATCCAATTCTACAAATGCATAAAACCTGCAGTTCCAATTCTGTTTTGAAACTTCACAAACCTGCATGCAAGAAGGTCTCTGCTTTTCTGTTTTAAATCAACCAAGCCTGCATTCTTTCTGGAATCATGCATGCAGCAGGAATTTGCAGTAAATCAAGATTTAAAGCTTTTATAAAAAAAAAGCAACTTGAAGTTGGGAATCGAATCAAGACAAGATGCGAGTTTATAAAAAGCAAACTGCAGATTTTAAAAAGTACTGTAGCAATTTGAAGTTTTTAAAAATCAAAGCCTTTGGTTCAGGCTTGTCAAACTTGTGCACTGCTAATAACATATCAGGTGACTAACATTTTTATTCAAATAATTTAAGTAAATTTTGTTGCTTGAATTTAGTTACTGATATATTCATAATTATATGAAAGCATATGATAAAAGTTTCTTTGTATGATTGCTGAGTATATATGCTGTAGAGGATATGTGACTGCCTGTCTCTGGAATTGCTAGTTTATTCCTGATCAAATTCCATAATTTCATATTCAAACCTTTGTTATGTTTATGATTTATACAAAATATGATATGAATCATAAGTTTAAGAATTAATTTTATTAAATTTTTAAAAAATAATAATAATATAAAACTAATGAAACTGTATTGTTTCTGGAAACAAACTACAACAGAGCAATCTTTGAAAATAGAATTTAATCATCTCTAATTCTTTGGTTTAAGAATATAGACATGTTACAAGATACAAGATGTGAATTCTAAAACTAAAATTTGAATTTTTTATATTAGGATTGATTGGGAAATTCTGGTTTAAGCAGAAACTTACTTTGGGTTTGAATCATCAAACTAGGAAACCGGAGTAGCTAATTTAGATTCTGGTGATAGTTTTGTGAACTAGGTAGTAGGGAAAAATACTGGAGGAAGAATTTATGCAGTGTGGTGATGGAGATTTGGATTGAAGTTGATAGCCCTAGTTTTTACTGTAATCAGTAAATTGTTTGTTACCGCTTTTATTGGCGATCGAGTTCTTCCTATTTTTGGGGAAATGATGGATGGAGTTGGGTGAATTCATGACCGGAAGCAAAAAAAAATCTGATGATCGGAATTATGTGTTTGAGGCAGGTTCCTGGATTCGACATTACTCCTATTGAAGCATGAATGCTCGAATTTGAACGAGGGTGTCTGCATTCAAAATTGGGGTTGATTTGGTGTTTGGAGAGGATTGTTGACTTGCGAAGAGGGTTGCGAGAAGCCGGAGGTGATGGCCGTGGGTGTGCAGGTGTACGGTGGTAATGGTGTATCAGTTAGCTGCTTTGGGGGAAGAAGGAGCTCGTGTTGTATCCGGTAGTTTTGTGATGAGCTCGAAGCATTTGGATGGAGGTCTCGAAGCTGAGGGGTTTTGGACTCGAAGAATTTTAGATAGGTCTCGGGTGTTTTAATTTTAGTTACAGGGTTGGGTGAACTGTCAATACAGTTTTTTTATAAACCTGATTTTTCTTATTTGGGTTTTAATTGATTTTAAGAAGAGTGTGTCCTCGAGTTATTTTAGTTTTAGCTCAAGTTAGTTTGTTGGAGTTTGAAAACTTGACTTGTTTCAAAATTTAAAACTAAATTTAAAACTAAATTTAAAAATGGAAGCAAGATTTAAATTAAGTTTTAAATCTAATTTAAATTATGGATTCAAGTTGAATTAAATCTTAAAGTTGGAAATGATTAGGTATTTGAATTCAAATTTGCTTTAAAATAACTTTAAAAGAGTTTATTGTTTAAAATGTTTTTAAAGAATTTGAATTTAAATTTGAAACTGAAATATGAAGTAATGTTTAATCAAAATGTAAAATTTGATTCAAACTTGGATTTGAATCATTGTTTCAAATTAAGTTTTAGTTTTATAAATTTAGGTGCTTAAAACAAATTTGAATAATAATGTAAAATTTAAATTGGTTTAATTTTAAAAAGAAATTTGTTTTAACTTTTGTAAAATTTCTTTTATAATAAAAGTGTTATTAGCAATTAAAGGTTTGATATTGAATTTAAACTTGTTAAGTTAATAACAATTTAATGTTTGTTTTTCATTTAATTATTAGAGTAATTAAATGAATAATTAATTTATTTAATAAATTAATGAAATAAATAATTACTTAAAGTAATTAAGGTTTAATCTTAAGGTTTAAGGTTAATTATTCTTTGAATAATTAACTTGTAATTACGAATAATTAATTAAATAAATTAGTTTTTAATTAATGATTAATAATTAATTAAACAAGTAATAATGGATTAATTAAGTTTTAATTAACATTTAATTATTTAATTAATCTGGAATTAATTAATGGGTTAGTTAATGATTGATTAAATTGTAATTAATAATGATTTAAAATAAGTTAATTATTTTAGAAAATAATTAATGAGTTGTTAATAGTTAATGAAGGACATTAACTAAGGATTATTTAATAATTAATTAACGTGATTAATTTTAAATTATTAATTAGATTAATTAATTTAAAGATAATCATTTGTGTAAGTTATTAAATATAATTACTTATGGAAGTAATTAAGGAATTAATTACTTATTGCAATTAATTGAGTTTATTTGATTAGTTTAAGTTAATTAATTCATTTTAATTAATTTAAAATTAATCATTTGATGATTTGTGAAGGATAATTACTTAATGTAATTTAATGAAGAGAAGTTACTTAGAGAAGTAATTAATGAGTAATTACTGTATGTAATTAATTGAAGGTGATTTGATGATTGAAGTAATTTGAGTATAATTACTCTATGAATTAATCAAGGGATTAATTAGAGATAATTAATTAAGGGGAAATAATTTGTTTGGAAAAGTAATTAAGGGTAGTTAATTACTGAATGGGTTAATCAAGGGTGATTAACAAATATGGTTTAAATTATGATTAATTTCTTAATGTAATTAATTTAAATAAGGTAATTAATTAAAATGTATTTAGATATCATTAATTAATATAATTAATGATGTAATTAAGATTGATTAATTAAGATTGATTAATTAAGATTAATTAATCAATAATAAGTGATTAAAGGTAATTAATTTATGTAATTAATTAAGGATTAATGTAATTAATTATAGTTAATTAATTAATGAAGTAATTAAAGGTTAATTACTGTATTTGGTTAAATATAATTAATTTGAGAAATTAATTAGTGTCTAATTACTTGAATGTAATTAAGGGTTAATTAATTAAGGATGATTAATTAAAATGAATCTTTGGATAATGGTTAATTAATTGATTGATAAATTATCAATAGTAATATGAGCAAGTTGATATTGATGAAGTAATTAATTTAATTTACTTTAAATTAATTTGAATGATATAACTAATTTAATTCATTTTAAATTAATTATTTTGGTGTGATTATAAATCATTGCTTATATGGTTGGATGGTGTTGTTTGCTTAGATGGTTTGAATCTCAGATATGAGATAGATAATGTTGAGTGGTTCGGATACATTGGTTGCATTGTGATGTTGATATAGATTATCTTTCTGGATATTGGTAATATGGTTTATCTGATATGATGATAATGTTGATTATCTGTGTGAATCTATGATCTATCTATCTGTGTGTATATAGATAATTGTATTGTTTTAAACCTTTAAAACAACTTGGCCTTAAAAGACACGCTTTGGATTTCGATGAGACCGGGATCGGGTTTCCATATTTGGATATCCGAAAACCACATCGATTCCAAATAAACGTTAGGTCGTTAATCCAAGTGGAGCGAGTGAAGACTCGAGGTGTAAGGGCTATACGTCAGTATAACTCTGTGGGTGATTCCTTAATGAGTTGACGGAATAGTGCTTATAGGTTCGAGATGGTGATTTAGAGTGCAAGGGTTATCGTCGTTAACTCTGAGGGTGATTCCAAAATGAGTGTAACGAGATAATGTCTTCGGTTTCGTTCGAACCCGAAACGAACTTGTATGGATTGAATGCTTTCGGAACATCGTCAGGTGGACGATGAGCATTCTAAGAGATGTGTCCTCTAAAGGTAATCGAAGCCTCAAGCCTCATCAACCGGGAATGGCTAAAACAGGGGAGGTGCAGCAAGGCTTCATGGGTAGCTCCCACTGGAGAGCAAGATTGATCCATGTCTAGAGGTCCTTTTATTTCGGCTGTGTGGGCAGTTGGATGTACACTAACTGCGGGGTTGTCTTGTTCGGAACTGTTTAGTAAGGAATGGGTCCGGCTTTGTGTTGCAGGGGAGTTAGGGTGGCTCCTCGGTACGTTGATCTAGGCCACGTACTGTGACGGACGGTACCCCAGTAGCCCTGCCATTGTATGGAATCCAAAATCCAATAAGTGCCAATGGTTTTGATTGTATTACCCACTTTTGTGGCTAGTAGCTGGAATTTAATAAATGTAACAATTTCGGCTATTTCTTATTTACTTGAAAACCCTAGACCCTATTATAATATCACTGGATTTCCTATCAAATGTTTTGGTTAGCGTAAGGTAAAAACTTTTCCATGTTTGTGTGTGGAAAGTCTTACGTGATACCTTTCTTTTAAAAGGATTTTCAAAATTAAGAAACTTTAACCTGTTACTCACACCAGACCCATGTCTGACCCGGAGTTTATCTTTTTTTTTCTTAAACTCTTGGGTACTCAAATTTTTACGAGTAGCCAAGGGATTCAGGTTAGCTTTGACGAATATTTGGAGGAGTAATGGAGCTGGAGACTTCTGCGTTAGATATATAAGTATTCCGCTGTGTGTCATGTGTCGTCTCTGAGTTGTATTATGCTGTAAATACTAGACAGGTGTTTATAACTGTCTAAGTATGTGTTGTATATCTGTGTACTCTGATAGTGGTTGTAAACTATGTAATATTTTATGTTATTAATATAATTTATTCGTTCCGCTGTTGAGATTCTGATGTTGTGTCCTTCTTTCTCTTCTTTCTTTTCTTCTTCTATCCCTTTCTTTTTTCATGATGAAGCGATTTTCTGGGAGTAGAAAGCCGGGTCGTCTCAGTTTTCAATAGATCGATTTATAAACATACCGTTTTCCAAATCATTTCGAGTATGAATATATATTTTTTATAAAGAATGTTTGAAATCTATTTAAATACATATAAAATATATTTAATTCTAATGTAAATGATTTTAAATTAGTTTATAACAATGGGTTTAAATGTATATTTATAAATACCGATGTATAAATTTATAAAGGCTTTTTCATATATATGTATGTGTGTGTTCTAGTTTATAAAGTCATAGTTTCAAGAAGGATGTCAAAGTAAACTATTTTACAAGATCGCACGACATCGATCGAATGAGGAATTCATTTAAACGGTTTAATAAAATGAGTGGAATGAAACGCTCACGTTTGTTTTACCAGTTAATTCTCGGACTCATCAATTGAACATTTATTTACACATTAGTGGAATTTACTAACTATTATTGAATATTCGAGTATCGTCAAGTAGTTATGGGACATTAGTTGACACTCTTATGATTACTAATTGAAAGTGGTTAACACTTATCTTTTTGTTGAGTTTTTAGACTCGATCTTGGGTAAATCCATTTAGGCGGATTAAATGGGTTTTCAAGCCCATCTTATGACTCTCATTTTCAAGCGAGTTTATTATTATCAGTATCTCACCTTTTGCGATAAGTAGAGATGGTCTGATCCAAGTGTTATTTTAATGCTTGGGTCAGATCTGGACTTGATAGGTATAGGGACACAACGACCTTGGATGTGAGCTAGCTTAAGAAGTCTTTTCTCATATTGTTTACATTTTTGGTGTACCATTTGAGTCTAGCATATATGCTTGATCTACGTTTGTATATGCACTAGACTTTTGTACTCATGTGTATTGAGATCTGTTAGTGTTTATTTATGTATATGTATATAAATATGAGTCTAGTATTTCCATTTGTAGACTCATACTTTTGAGAAGATATTGATGTACATTATTTCCTTTGCAACATTTGATTCTATGTTGTATATTTGTTATGTAATGTTCAGAAATAGATTAAGCAATTGTATTATCAATTTGCGCCTGGATCCGATATGTCGAAATACCACTTGTAAGAAAAGAAAAGAAAAATATTGTCACATTAATCGACATATTTGATACTCGTCCAAAGCAATTTTATAGATGGTTGCTCTTAACCAGTCCTATTCTCTTACTAACAGACAATATTACCCAATAATACTCTTTGTTAGTATGGGTCTTGAGGTGGGGCATTGCAGTTAAATATTTAAATTAATCATTTAAATTGTCGATCACTACAATTGTGGGGTGTTGCATTACTTCTACGCCTTTGGTTTCCTGACTACCACCTTAGGCCGTAAGTCATCTACCAAACAATACTTACCTACCTAATCAGTTGTACATTAGGCTTTTCGCTTAGCTATCCGTTAAGCTATGTTACTAAATTACTATCAATGTTCCAAGTATTAGCTTTGGATAACATAAGCATATGTTACTACATTATTATGAGTATTCTAAGTATTAGTTTTGGCCAACTTAAGACTTAGTATAATATCTCTTTCAAAAGTCAATTAGTCCCGTTTTAAACACCTTGCCAAAAGCTAAACTACCATCAATAATTCCTACCTTCGGTCTCATATGGAGAGACAAGCTATTGTTTTAATTAGTTAATGCAAGGACTCTCAACTCTAGGTTTTGGAAGTCACTTCCTCTACCTATGGTCCTCTACCTATAGTTCCTTCTTACCTTTACATGTGTCAACTCTTGATTAGTTTGACTTGGTTCTTTCTAACATTTAATATGTACTTTCTTAACACATTCAACATAAATTGTGGACCTGCTCTATTGACCAATTATTACACGCGTTGTTTAATTAAGTTCCTGACCCTAAATATTTACCCTTCGACGCCAATTGAATCCCCTTCCGACCTAATGTATTTTCTTTTGGAAACCACTTGTTTTATTTCTGACAATCTTAATAAATATGTATACATGTTTATTTTCACAAAATGTCTCAAACTCCATATTTCTACTATTTTCTACAACATATGGCTCTCAAATAATTCATATAAATTTATTTACTTATGATAAAATTCTGTAATCAAAACCATCTCTAATAATGTATTCCCAAATCATATTAGATTTTAAGAGCAAATATATTAAAAGAAGCATGAGAAACATTCACTAATAATTTGGCCATAAGCAATTTAGGAAAGAAAATGAGATTAAAGAATATTACACACATAGATCTTTTAGTTAAATTATGTTTCTAGCTCCCTTGGCTTTAATCTTCGTTTTCTCTTTTATTTTATTCTTAGGCCACAGACACCATTAAAATGCACTAAAGCTTTTTAATTTGAGTATAGAATGGAATGAAAAAAGGGAATTGGTTAACTTTATGCCCATGAATGTTTGGGGACAGTGGCTTATTACCTTCTTCTCGTTTATTTCTTTTTAGTTAAGCTTCTAATAATCATGACAGGAAAATGTAACCCAACTAGTTATCATAAAAAATCATAATTTTAATAATTCAGCCACTTAAATTTTTATTCTTGTAGTTATTTCCTTAATCATTTATTTATTAATTAATGGGGTGTTATATCTTTGTTATGCAATGGATATCATCACCATCAATTCTTTTAATTTTCGGTAATTAATACACACCCTAAGTGATCCATCCGACTTCTTCACAAATACCGCTGATGCTCCCCATAGTAAACTACTTGGTTTAATGAAACTTTTATTCTAAAGTTCTAACGGCCTCTTCTTCAACTCCTCTATCGCCATAGATAACATGCTGTCAGGTGGTCTACTAACAGATTCTGACCCCGATACCAAGTCTATTCAAAATTATACCGATTTCCTAAGTAGAAATTCGGTTACTGACTCAAAAACACCTATAAATTCTCAAATTTACCAGTGCTTTACTAATCTCATCCTCGTGATCCTTAATTGCATATGACATAGCTCTAGACATCTCGTTCATCACGTGAAATGCTAGCATAACTCTTTCACCTCCTCTTGGGTTTCAAAAAGTGACAAATCCGTTGGCACAATAACTATTAACGTCAATACGTGCAAGCCAATCCATATCCAAAATTACTCCTTACCATACAAAGTCAAACACATATGGATCACACACAAACAAATGTCCATACAGAACAAATTCTACATCGGTGCACCTTAATCTGAGAGTGGCTACCCAACGATCGGATATACCAGACATAAGGATGTAACTATATGGATAGTATCTAACTCTAACCTATCAACTAAAACTTTCGGTATGAAAGAGTATGTAGCCTTAGTATCAAGGAGAAATCTAACTAAAATACTAGAAACCAAAATCAACCACCAAGCACTATACCCTTCCCCTTCTTCTCAACATTCAGTCTAGTTGATGGTCCTTCCAAGGCATATACTTCTACTCGCCTCAACTCTAGACAGACTCTCTTCTTATGTCTAGGCTTATCATAGTTGAAGTAATTGGCATATTCTCTAGCTAGGTACACTTAGTCGAGCAATAACCCATTTTCCCACAATTTAAGAAAGTGACATCTATCATATTCGGCTTCTAGGCTCTCCGTCTTAGGATAATCTTCTATTCCGTTGCTTCGTTTTCCCCTTTTGATATGGATTGAACCCTTTCTTTTGCTCCTACCTTAGACAAACATTGACTTTTCTCTCATCTTGATATAAGTAGTCATGCCTCCTTGACATTTCCAGTACCATCTCAAAAGGAGACAAGAAGTGCATCATTATCTTGTGGTTCGCTCCTTTCCTTAAAACATCATTGAATTTCTCATTCTTCTACAAGGGAGTCCTGATAGCTCACTTTCATACTTTGACAAAGCATTAAAATATTGATATATTTTGCCAACATAATTTATCCTTGCTTCAAGTGTAAGAACTCTCGATAAAAAGCACTCTACTATGCTTCATGAATAAACTAAGCCTCAAATCGCTCCTTAAAGTATTCGTAAGTAATCTCTTCCTTCGAAACTTTAGTTGTCAATGCCTCTCAGCAATTTAAAGCATCCTGCTGAAGCTGATAAGAAGCCAATCTCCTTTTTTAGCATCCTTATATCCATATCCCTAAAGATACACCCACACATCTTCAACTAATTCAGCACCTTTAAAGAAAGTTCCTTTCTAGTAAACACTTTCCCCCTGCAGTTCTTACAATCTTGGTTCATCTTGGAAAATTCTCCTCCTCTAACTATAGGTCTTAGCTCAATAGCTTTTGCTAGCCATTGCCTCATCATTTTCATCATGTATTATCAAAAAAAAACATTCATATCCATTGCTCCAACTACCAAGGCATACATCTAAGAATCAGTCTCGACACTAACATTTGGGGCCATCTCCCCTCCTTGGCCACTGGTCCGTGTACTTGCAGTTCCCCTACTAGCATTTGCCCTAACACCTTCTAACGTCAATTGCCAACTTCTTGTCTTCATTCCTGCTTACTACATAATCAAATTCTTGTAAGAAACAGAAGAAAAGAGAGTGAAAACAATGGTAAAGGGGTAGATATATCTAAATGTATATATATCAAAAATACAAGTACGTTAAATATATATTGTATACCCTTTCCCCAAGGTGTTTGTTTTCACAATTTAGTATCTACCTTGATTTATAATTAGCACTATTTTTTACCTAAATATCCCCTAACCTAAGCTCTAATAACAAGTTATAACATCCTTCGAATACGAATGTCATTGATGTTGTATTCAACAAAAAAATTATTCTCAAGCAACAAAAAGGAACATTTCTTTAACAATGTTAAGTAAACAGAGAAGCTAAATAATTTTCATTGCATATAGTTGTATTTACATCTTTCATTTTCCATTCTTCCTCATGCATGGGTAAATATATTAGCAACATAATAGTGTTCGTGCCTAATATATGAAGATGTTGACATGAACACTTAACCGGTTATATAATATTGTTTTACAACAGCAGAATTCAAAATAAATTTATTATCTACTAAATCTCATGCTTCATCTTTGGAGCTGTATTCATCTTCCAAAATACTATCTATCTAATCCAATAAATTCAACTTAATCTAAAGAGAACATGTGGGTTTATATGGAAAATAATAATAATAACATGGGTCGATGATAAAACCTGCTATAAGCAATAATTTTCCTTGATCATAACATATGGTGAGACCATACCGTCTGCTAGAATAGGTTTTCCTTCACGGAATCAACAACAGAAACTAGATTATATCATATAACGAAACTATCACATTAGGAGCATACATATAACATCATTTCAACATAATTATCCCCTATACTCATTATTCATTTATGAACCATCTCATATGTATTCATTAATTTTAGTTTAAGCAAACGTTATACTTGTCAAACTTTTATAAACCATCTCATGCAATCATAATACACATCAACATGCATCGACTAGACTCTTATTTAGATATCAATATTAAGGTTATTTGTAATTTTATTTTGTGATTACCTCCTTAGGTCTTTCTACACTAGGTTTTCTTTCTTTTTTCCAAACAACATCACCGATGAAATTACCACTCATTTCACCATAAGAGCCACCTTGACTATGGCCACACCGGCTCTCATAGGAGTCCAATGTAGACACCTTGAATATATTCTAGCAAGCTTCTTATTAATGGATCCAAGGATATACCATAAGGGTAATTATGTAATCTATTATAAATTATTAACTTTGTAATACAATCTCTTTGAAGTAAAATGTGTTTTTCTTTCTATTATGTACTTGTCATGATATGTTATATTAATTAATTATTTAATTTAAGTATATTAATTAATTATTTAATTTAAGTATATTAATTAATTGTTTAATTTAAGTATATTAAATATAAAATCCTTAAATAGAATGTAATGTGATAGAAATGTATTGTAATCATGAGAAATTTATCACATTAAAAATAACATATTGTTTTAAATATTCCCAATTAAGAGGTTTCGAGATAGGATATCGATACAAGCATTGAAATAGAGTATGGAACAGTTTTCAAATGTTAGGTAGTGTGTTACTCATGGTGGGTGAGGCCACCAAAGGGTTACATACAAACGTTACTGAATAACTATGGAATGACTCACTTGAGATAATATACATTACTAAGGTCAGACAAAGAATCTCGAAGTGATGATATTACATAGTTCTCTCGACTTGAATAGACTAAATATTTGGCTATGTTTCAGAAATGCATGATTTGGTTGGGATTGACCATAATTTTGTTAGTACCGACATCATTTAGTTAGTGTTATCTAAGTTTTAAACCAAGCAACTTCTAAGTGAATCTAGCATCGAGACGAAGAGCAAATGGATCAAGAAATTAGAGGCATGCTTAAAGTGATGATATTAAGCCATAAAACAAATTTAAAGTCAAAAGGGAAAAGTCAATTTTGATCGATACCGATCAAAATTGTGATTGGTACTAATATGATTCTTGAAGTGTGGTTGTACTTGTGGAAATTGCAGAAAATGCATATGACGGAGGATGTTTTATCCCTAAGTGAATTTGATCGGTACTAATATGATTTGAGTGTTTCAGATTGAATCGTTCTTCTTTCCTACTTTCTCAGATCTGAACTCTTACTTGGTATTACATATCTAGCACTATGGTGAATGAGTTTGACTATAAATAGTAGACTTCAAGCAACATAGAGGGTACTATAGGATCTTTCTCTCTTCCTCTCTTAAATTATTTAGCAAATCCAAGATTTACTAGAGTGGATTTTAATTGTAAACATTGCATTCCATGTATAAAACATCAATAAAAGGAGCTAAGCAGACGTAGGCCCGAGTATTTGCCAAACCATTATAAAAATGACGTGTTTGATCTTCTTTCTTTTGATTTTATTCACTTTTATCTTTGATTAATTCAAATGTAATTGATATTGGTGTGTTGTGTCAATTTTTAGCCTAACATTTTTTGTGCTTCCACTGAAAAAGGCTTAGATCCGAGATTTGGAGAAGATAAAGAGGCATACTATAAGAGCTATTATTGTAGGAAGTCAATAAGGACAAGGGGTTAGCCAAGAGGTGTACTCAAGTCTAAACCCTTCTTCTATCTATATTATAAGAGAAGAGATTGAAGGAATGATGATGGAGGTATATAGATGATTGATGGCTCAGCAAAAGGAGAGGCTTAATCGATTTTTCATAACAATGGAACAACAAAGGACAGTTGAGCAGTTGCAATTTATAAACCGAAGGCAGAAAGGCAAAGTGAAGACATAGGAGAACAGAGAAGAACAAAATGGAGCTGGACCCCTAACACCAGAACAATTCTGTACATATCGAAATTTTGATCGATACCGACCACAATGGTCATGGGCATGGATATTTAAGACCATAAGCAAGCTGGGATGAAAATTTGATGTTGACCCAAATATGAACATAGAACCAAATGGGTTAGGACGAAAAACTCCCCATAAGAACGAATAGTGGAACGAAAATTTGATAAAAGGGTGCGTTGAGCGTTAGAGTTTCCAGTTGAACAATAACGACAGGATTAGTAACATGATAAGACAGGTTTTGAGAGGTAGACCACTAGATTGGAGTTTGGAGTTAAGGACATAAATAGAAACCGTTTTATCCTAATCATTTGATACGCTAGGAACTCATCTGATTTTAAGCTACCAACATTGGAGATGTATAATAGAAGAATAAACCCAACTGTTCATTAAATGAGAAATATCCAACATAGGGGAGTGTTGGGTGCTTTGGAAGAAGTGATAGGATGATGCTTCTCATTGTACATGATGGATTTAGCAGCGATGTGGTTTCATGAACTGAACAATGGGTCCATCAGCATATAAACTGGACAAGTGGAGAAATTCATGAACCATTCTAGAGTTCATATAGTGCGACCCTAAGAATGTAATGACATTTCGAGTGTGAGGTAGAGGGGAGGTGAGACCATGTAGAATTACTCAAGCAGATCCAATGCAGCAGCAGCTGCAGTACATAAGCAAGTTCCATCAATAGTTTATATGGTGGTGGTTTCTGGAACTGCGAATAAGACTAATTTTAAGATTACTTCAGAGAGGGATCTACCCATGGATCTTACGGATTTCTATTATCAAGCTAAAAATATGTAACATCCCTTATCTAGAGGCCCAAAGTTAAGCACTACAGATGCTGCAGTCATCCATAGTATTAACTTCCGACGACTAAATACGGCTATGTTAATGGTATTCATAATATCAGAAGCAAACAAACATGAAAAAAATCACAGATTCAAAAAACATCATTTCACTAATTACATTTCCAAAACAAGTTCCCATATTCAAATTACATGATCCCATGCATTCCTAGGTTCAGATGAAATATAGTTATAACAATATTATGCCAAGAGCGACCTATGAGGATGCCCCTTTGTTTGACCAGAGTACTATATATTAAATATAGCAGAATCAATCACAAAATATAATAGCAAGTGTAATTAGCTATCTGTCAGCCATCTGCTCGTCTTCGGAAGCTTTATTCGCCACCTACTAAAACCAGTAAACCTTAACCCTCAGCCTACTCAAATAAATTTTTGAGCACTTGAGATTTTAAGCAAAATAAACTTCGATTCAGACATAAATCCTAGTGTGAATAATATTATATATCTTGATTATCTGATATAAAGTGAGACCACGCCGCTTAGCGGAAGGGTTCCTCCCACTAATATCCTTTTTAAAACATATATTCTGCAAATCATAATCGTGCAACCAAAATTGGTTAAACCTGTAAAGCAATATGACGTATAAACACATTTCAATTATCATATGGACTATCAGTTCTGTTTGGATAACTACTAACCCTTGGCTAATCCGGGCCTACCAGATAACACAAAATTCTAACATATGTTAGATACTCCTCTTCTAGACGGTTTGTCCTTACTTACTTCTCCAGGTCTAACAGATCCTAATGGTTTTACGGGCTTACCAATAACCTGTCTTTCCTTTTTAGATTCCTTTCTTTGTGTAAAAAAATTGTAGTCTTACTTGTGACAAAGCCCTACACACCATAATTTTGGACTAAATTAGTTAGGGGCTAATAGCTAATAAGTATAGGACGCAACCCTACACAAGTCCCATTTGGCCTTCAAATTTGAGTCATTTTCTTAGGGTTAGCCACCCTTTAAATTTTTCCTTGAAAACCTTTTCAAAATGATTTAAACCCTTAAATCATACATATACAAGAAAAATACTCTCTTTGCTTTAATCTAAGCTATTTGCTATATTGTATATATATATACACTTTAACCAAAATACTGTAGATGAAATTTGTTAAGGATTTCTCATCCCTTCAAAATAATTAAAACCTTTCTAAAGTTAAAAACACTTAGTATATTGCCAAACAACTCATTTGAAACCTTTGTTTAAAACCTTTAAACAATCCTTTCAAAACTACTGAAAGTACCACTTTCGAAACCTTTAACAGTATCCCTTTCAATACAAGAAAACTTTAGGCTGAAGGCCAAAACATACCTTTCGAAATCACAACTTTCGAAACACTCAAACTTATCCTTTCAAAAGCTTTGAAAAAATCTCCATCAAAGCTTTAAAACCTTAGACATCCTCTTTAAAACACTTAAACACTGCCTTTCGAAACCATTCGAAAACCTTTCCTTTTAGACCTCTCGAAACCATGGGGGAACCACCCCTTAGAAACCTTTCTTAAAGCTTTCTAAAGCATCAAAACATCAAGCCTTTCAAAAGCATTTAGGTTCAACTTATAACATGTGGAAACATCTTTTGAAACCATTAAAACTATCTCTTTCAAACCATTTGGGTTCTACCTTTTATAAAGCAAAAGAGTAATTAGAACAATTAAGTCGAAAGCATCTCTTTCGAACGAATTCCTAAGTAAAGAAGTGATGGTGTCCAAACCATCCCTTCGAATGAATTGCAGAAGCGGCTTGATGTTTTTAAAACAAGATAACTCTTTCAAAACAAATCTGGGTCAAAAGGTAAAAAGCGGCAGTCGAGGCCTTCGACCTAGTCGAAAGTAGTTATTTAAAAATAAAAGTGCAACCTCTTAAAACCATTCTTTTAAAAGTCATTAACCCAATCAAAACAGACCAAATCGAAAGCTATTCAATCGAAAGCAAAGTAGGAATATTTTCATTTAGAAGCAAAGTAGCGCTTCAACCCCTTCAGAACCCCTTGTTTCGACCCAATGCCATCAACCTATATCCAATTCACTACGTAAAAGATATCAGATACCATATGCATTAGTTTCGATGGACTCAGAGGCAAAGGTAAGGAGTCGGAAGCCTAGTGCTGAGAACATTGAAACAGGAAAAAGCACGTAGATTTGACTTTTTAAACTATTTCTCTGTACCTAACTTGCCTTGTTTGTCAAATTATGATTGGTTGCAATGTTTTCTTTTCTAAAAGTACCACTGATTTTTAGAAATTAGAATTTGAATTATTTACAAAATACCCCTTCTCCACTTTATAAATAGATAAAACATTTAAGTCCCATACCTTAGATAACTTTATATATATCCATTAAAACACATAGGAAAATTTTACAAAACAAAAAATCATTTTTAATATGTTTTCTAACATATATAAATTTCAGACCCTACGCTAATATAATTTGGACATAATTAATTTTAAACCCAAATTAGCATTTCTTTCACTAGAAAATTCATATAAAATCCACATTAATTCAGTAAATTATGAAAATTGAAACCCATTTCTAAAATATCATTTATGATCCAAATATAAATTCGCAAGGTAATCGGATGTCTTATGTTGGGCGAATTTTCACCCAGAAGATCTCGAGACCAAGAAGCCACAGTTTCACGCGGGTTCGCCATCTCCACTTCATTCAGCACGACCAGTCACCTTCCCATTCGGCCTCCTCCTCATTCG
The DNA here is from genome assembly GCA_030765085.1 of Allium cepa. Lineage (NCBI taxonomy): Eukaryota > Viridiplantae > Streptophyta > Magnoliopsida > Asparagales > Amaryllidaceae > Allium > Allium cepa. The sequence continues at coordinate 392,614,584 of CM060935.1, forward strand.
GCCTCCTTCCCATCCGGCCTCTCCATGTCATACCGGACCAGAATCCATTCGGTCAGCCCCATTCGGCCACAGAGCCAACAATCCTCCATCTCCATTCGGCATACCGAACCAGGGGCACCACCGAACCAAACCTCTTCCCCACAACCGGTCCAAGAAGCACCGAACTACCTCACCACCGGTCCACACCTATCACCGGTCCACACTCACTGCCGGTCCACATCCACACCGCTACCACCGGACAACACCTACCACCGGTCCAAGCTCCATGCCGAATGAGACCTCCCTGAACCAAACAACTGCCAGTCCAGATTGCTTCAGCCCGGGCCCACCAGCAGCTATATACATCCAAGACCCCTGCCCCCTACCTGACTCTATAAATAGAGGGGCAGGGGTACAACAATGGTAGACAAGTTTGAGAGCTCAAGCGAGGAAGGAACTTTCAAACTACTTTCATATACTTGTATACGAAGCATTGTACTTGTAATCCGAAAGAAAGAAGATAATAACATATAAAGTGGACGTAGGCATATTCCGGCCGAACCACTATAAATCTGCGTGTCTTTTACATTTCAGCCCCTACTTCTTTTATATTCACATACTCATCTAAAATCATTGAAAATCACATATAATCAACTAAATAATACGACTTGGAGGTGTTTGTCCATTTTTTGTGCAAACATTTTTGGTGCTTTCATTGAGAGCAGAACTCAAGCTTCATCTTCTCCCACTCAACCTTCTTCCTAACAACATCGCTCGTTGCTTAGAAATCATGCCTTCCAAACAGAGAAGGGATGTTAACAAAGGAAAGAACATCGCAACTAGCAACCTTCCAGATCCAGCAATCGCAGATCAGCCCACTTCAACAGCAGTACCAGATGAAAATCAGGAAAATCCAACTGGTCCCGCAACGGAACAACCAATCACTAGGGCAGATCTGGACAGGGTTGTGACTGAAGTAACTAACCGCTTCACATCCCAACAAGAAGCTTTGGTGGACCAACTCATGTCACGCTTAAGGGATGCTGAAGAGTCCAACCACAACACTGAATCATGGGGTGAGTCCCAATCCGGAGGATCTCGGAGGCAACAAAGGTCTTCCCTCTTCGAAGAAGCTATCAACAGGAACAACAATGATAGGGGCCGCGCCCGGACTCAGCCCGAACGAGGAAGCCCTTGGAACCGAACCCAGCGGGGGAGGCACCAGGCGAGGGTCGGATGTAGCTGAGCCAGTCATGCCACCTAATCATAGAAACCCCGCTGAACGGAGCCGAGCTAGAACCCAGCCCGAAGTTGACCCCATGGATGTGCTCGAAACAGAACCCCACAGGGGAAGATCAAGGCAGGGGGCAACTGTAGCTGGTCCTAGCGTGCATCCGAGCAGCCAAAGACAACCACTGGATAATGCTAGAAGTGATAGACTGTACCATCCCTACAGGTCATCTGGACGAGATAGATCCCGCAGGGAAGAACCAAGCTCATTTTTGTCCGCTCCAAGTTCTGACGAACGAATGGCACGATTATTCAGAGAATGTGTCCAACGGGAGCAAAGGGACCGGGAAATAGGCGCTAGGGTCACCAGTCCCTTTACCCGAAATATCGAAACTGCCATCACTCCCCGGGAATGGAAAATGCCAACCATGGAACCTTACAAAGGAACTTCCGACCCCATCGTACACTTGCAGAGATACACCCAGCATATGCTCATGAGTGGAGCAACAGAAGGAGTATTATGTAAATGCTTTCCGCTATTCCTAGAAGATCTAGCTACCTCCTGGTTCTGCCATCTACCCCAAGGATCCATCAGCTCATGGGAGATGTTGAAAGAAAGGTTTATTAGCCAGTTCCGCATCCATGTGTAACAACCCAAGGATGCTTATTCTCTATCCAATGTCAAACAGAAATCCGGAGAGACGCTGCAACAATATCTAACACGGTTCAACGCCGCAGCGGCAGTAGTTCAAGATGCCGATGAAAAACTCACTCTAATGGCCCTCTGTAGTGGTGTACATCCAGACACCAAGTTTGCCAGAAGATTAACTAAGGAAAAACCAGCTACCTTGCCTGATTTCTTCCATGAAGCTGGAAAGTATATGAGACTTGAAGACGCTGCTACGGAGAGGCAGTCAGGGCAACAAGGCAAGATAGTTCAGGACAAGGTTCCCACTGCAGCTAAGGACGCTCGAAGAAATGAATCTAGAGACAATGCTGGGGGCAGAAAGGTCGAAAAGCGCCAATATCGACCAGGACCGAGATTTGACTCCTACACTCCTTTGAACGACACAATCGAAAATATCTTCCTAGCCACTCAGGGCGAACTAGGATACAAGCGCCCCCCGCACAAGAAAGAATCAGATAACGCACTCAAGTCCGGAAAGTTCTGTCGCTTCCACGAATCCCACGGACATGACACCAATGAATGCCACCATCTTCGGGACTTGATCGAAGAACACATTAGAAGAAGAAGACTGGAACGCTATGTGAAGGGTCAGAACAGGACTCCAACTCCAGCCAATGAGAACTCAAAGCAACCCCTCCCAGAGGTAGGCGGAGGGAATCGCAACAATCACAACACCAGTGGCTCTAGTCAAGAGAAGATAGTGGTCCTTACCATCTCAGGAGGACCACACATCGCCGATAGAAGTTGGGCAGAGATGGAAAGGTACGGCGAGTCGCTTAGAAATGCAGAAGGCTATGTTAACTCCATCACGGAAGAACGCCACCCGAAACGAAAAGAGAACGACGACATCATATTCAGTAGGCGTGATTTGGAAGGAAGACAATACCCACATATGGATCCTATGGTCATCTCTGCCTGGTTCGGTCCAGCTAAAGTTTTTCGGATTCTAATAGACACAGGAAGCTCCGTAAATATCCTATTCAAACATGCTTTCGACAAAATGAAGTTATCAATGAAGGATGTATCCCCCTGTGACAAACCACTGCACGGTTTCACTGGAGATGCAAAAATGCCCCTCGGGCAACTTGACCTCTTCGTCGAAATAGGAAGTCATCCCCGCTCCGTTGTGCGAAAACAAACGTTCGTACTAATAGAAAACCACTCGGCTTACAACGCCTTCTTGGGAAGACCAGCCTTGTCTGACTTCCAGATTGTATTAGCCCCCTGGTGCCTGAAAATGAAACTTCCAACAGACAACGGAGTAGGAGAAGTAGAAGGGGATCAAGATGCTGCCCGAGACTGCTACGTAACTGAACTTCGCAATAACCGCAGAAAGAATAAAGGAAAAGATGCAGAGACTACTCTCTGCATGAAAAGCTTGGAGGCATAGCAACTAAAGAAAGCCCCTCCTCTTCGATACACAAGCGATCCCTTCAATGAACTAGACCCCAGGGATAAAGAGGAGGAGGCTACCGCCGAGCCTGCAGAGGCTATGGAATTCGTATCTGTAGACAAGCACGATTCAAGTAAACTATTAAAAGTCGGATCTCAGCTAAAAACGGAGTTGAAAGATCAACTCATTGACTTTCTCCGCCACAACTTAGATGTATTTGCGTGGACCCATGCCGATATGACAGGAATCTCCCCCGACATAGCATGCCACATGCTGAACATCGATCCCACCAAGGTACCAGTAAAGCAGAAAAAGAGGAGCATGGGGGCAGAGCGATCGGCAGCCCTTGATGAGGAAGTAAAGAATCTACTTGCTAATGGCTTCATACGGGAAGCCATCTACCCAGAATGGATCGCTAACCCAGTGCTAGTAAAAAAGGCCAATGGAAAGTGGCGAACATGTATTGACTTCTCCAATCTGAATGACGCTTGCCCAAAAGATTGCTTCCCACTTCCCCGAATTGACCAACTTGTGGATGGCACAGCAGGACACGAACTCCTATCTTTTATGGATGCATACTCCGGATATAACCAGATTCCCATGCAACCAGATTCCCATGCACGCTCCTGATCAAGACCACACTAGCTTCATCACCGACCGCGGACTATATTGTTACAAAGTCATGCCTTTTGGACTCAAAAATGCTGGAGCTACCTATCAGCGCCTCGTCAACAAGATGTTCGCGGAACTAATAGGACGAACTATGGAAGTGTATGTGGATGACATGTTGGTAAAGTCCAGGAAAGCCGACGACCATGTAAGCCACCTGGGCGAGATGTTTCAAGTACTTCGCCGATATGGAATGAAGCTGAATCCTCTAAAGTGCTCCTTCGGAGTATCTTCGGGAAAATTCTTAGGATTTATCGTCCACGCCAGAGGAATCGAAGCAAACCCTGAACAAATCCGGGCTCTAAAAGAAATAAGGATACCCTCCACTCGAAAAGAAATGCAGAGCCTAAACGGAAAGGTGGCCGCCCTAAGCAGATTCATTTCCAAGGCAACTGACAAGTGTGTCCCTTTCTTCGAAGCTCTCAAGAAAGACAAAGGGAGATTCGAGTGGACCGATGAATGCTTAAAAGCCTTTCTCAACCTAATCGAACACCTTCAGAGACCACCAGTACTCTCAACTCCAAATGAAGGTGAAGTGTTATACCTATACCTCGCTGTATCATCTCATGCTCTAAGCGCCGCCTTGGTAAGAGAAGAAGACCGCACACAACGCCCGGTTTACTTTGTAAGTAAGAGATTTACAGGGGCAGAGGCCAGATATCCTAAACTAGAGAAATTAGCATATTGTTTATTGATCGCGTCACGAAAACTGCGACACTACTTCCAGTCTCACTCCATCAGGGTTCTAACCGATCAACCGCTAAGACAAGTGCTCCATCGTCCTGACACTTCTGGGCGACTCCTCAAATGGTGCATCGAACTAAGTCAGTATGATATCACCTACCATCCTCGCACCGCTATCAAAGGACAAGCTATGGCCGATTTCATTGCCGAATTCACTACCAACGAAGGCAAGGGACAATCCGAAGTAGCAAAAAACATCAAGTGGAACCTCTTTGTAGACGGAGCATCGAACGAACAAGGCTCGGGGGCAGGTATTGTGATCATCACCCCCAGGGGAAGAAAGTTGTACTACGCATTAAGGTTGGAGTTCACGGCCACCAACAACGATGCTGAATATGAGGCGGTAATAGCGGGATTGGAGCTTGCCCTAGAAATTGGAATCAATTCCTTATGTCTTCATAGTGATTCTCAGCTTATCGTAAACCAGGTACTAGGAGAATTCCAGACTCGAGGAGAACGACTCACAGCATACCTAAAGAAAACCAAACTGCTGCTCGATCAATTGGACCACTATCTAATCAAACACATTCCTCGAGAAGAGAACCAAGAGGCAGATGAACTTGCAAAGCAAGCTAGTATGAAGAATAGCACCATTTCCGGAGCATTAGCCATCTCAAGGCAGCTAGCCCCAAGTTTCGAACAAGTGAATCTGATAACTGCAATCGAAGAAGGAACCTGGATGACTCCTATCCGGAAATATTTGCAAGATGGCACACTACCCGACAGGCGTGACGAAGCCAAGAGGATCTTGAGAAAAGTTCCCCACTACACAATACAAGAAGGCATCCTCTATCGGCGTGGCTTCTCTAGCCCCTTATTGAGATGCGTCGCCGGAAGGGAAGCCAAGGAGATCTTATCAAACATCCATCAGGGAGGATGCGGAGATCACACTGGAGGGCAGACTTTGGCAAGGAAGATACTCCGATATGGATATTACTGGCCCACACTAAACAAAGATGCCCTAGACTTCGTCAAGAAATGCGACAGATGTCAGAAGTTCGCCAAGATTCCTCGACTACACACAAACGAAATTACTCAAATGACCAGCCCTTGGCCCTTTGCTGTATGGGGAATTGACTTAATTGGCGAACTGCCAACGGGCCGAGGCGGATCCAAATATGCTATAGTGGCAGTCGATTATTTCACCAAATGGGTGGAAGCAGAACCTCTAAATAAAATATCTTCAGCAAAAGTTATAAACTTCTTGATCAAAAATATTCTGTGCAGGTACGGAGTCCCACTCAAGATCATATCAGACAACGGACTCCAGTTTGACAGCGAAGAATTTGCCGACTGGTGCCAAGAGCATGGAATTCATAAAAGCTTCTCATCAGTAGCTTATCCTCAGGCAAACGGACAAGTTGAAGCTGTCAACAAAATTCTCAAAACCCTAATCAAGAAGAAACTAGAAAAGTCAAAAGGCGCCTGGGTGGACGAACTTCCTACGGCACTATGGGCATGCCGCACGTCTTTCAGAACATCAACGGGACATACTCCTTTCTCCTTGGCATATGGATCGGAGGCAATGCTCCCAGTTGAGACTATTGTGTCTTCCCACCGTAGGATCCACTACAACCCAGAGGAAAACGAAGAACTCCTCCTCATGTCTTTGGATCTGATTGAGGAAAGGAGAAACGATGCAGCGCTCAAAGCAGCAGCTCACAAACAAAAAGTGGCAGCGCTATACAATTCCAAAGTCAAGCATCGCAGCTTACAAGAAGGAGATCTTGTCCTCAGGCGAATCTTTCCGCGCCCCGGGGCACTAGACCCCATCTGGGACGGACCATATGTAATTCATAAAGATCTCCACAACGGAGCTTATATTTTGTCAACAGTGGACGGAGAGGTGTTCCAGAGGGCATGGAACATCCGACACCTCCGTCGATACTTTTCTTAACTTGTACTGCCCATATGAAGTGAATTAACAAAGAGAATCAGTGGACGTAGGCACTTTCGTGCCGAACCACTTTAAAAAACCTTGTCTCTTTTTAGCTTGTTCCTTTATGTCTTGGCTACTTGTTAAGTTTTATCCCTTTCTGTTGAACAAAATCCTATGGCATCTCCACTCAAGACGCACCGCGGCCTCATCTGGACTAGGCCTAACAGGTACGCTACGATTCTATGCACTCGCCAATGAGACACTTTTGCTCCAGCATCCCTCTGCTGCGGGTTAACTCATTGCGCGCCTGCCCTCAAAGCCAACTGTAATGAGCCGATTATAAGTCATCATAAAGGCCGACTATAGCCGATGGCAGCTCATTACGGCGTTCGGCTCGCCGGCAACTGTGAACCTACTTTAAGCCCCAACATAAGGTGTGGCCAGCCAGGGGTAGTTCACAGCCAACGGCACCCACGCTAGCCGGCCACGGTAAATCGAATAATACCCACGATTACGGACCATAATGGTTCGGGTAGTTACCGTGCGCGATCTCGGCTCCGATGTGTCTTAAGTGCGGCTGTGGTAAAAAAGAAAACTCCCCGCGGAGGCGTAAGATGGGTGACAAATGTCTCCAAGACCCACAGCTAGGGAAAGTGACTACAAAACCCGTTTGCCACGAACTTAAGCACATCGACGGCCTTCCGTGACTGGAAGTTTTACTTTTACTATATTTCCATTTCATTTAAATACTTTTCTCCTATCCTGTATAACAAACTCTAAAGTACAGGAAACCAAATAGGAAGCATTCGCTCATAAGAAACTAAGTCTGCATACTGGGTGGCAGGGTACTCAGCTATATCCGTGAACAGTTACATAAGACACTCTAAGCTACCGCCTGCGAATGAAACATAAAGGGCGGTACTCTCTTTTCTTGTACATAAATACGTGACTATAGCTTGTTCGTACAATAACATTGCAACACATGAAATTATATTTCTAGCAAAAAACTTAGCATCAAACACAACTAGAATCACAGGCATATACACAGTTATATTTCTCACGCAGCACATCAAGATGACAACAACATTTAAACATAACAACATCAGCTTATATTATAAAATCACACGAAGTTATTCTTTGCAAATAATATTATTATAGTTACATGTCAATGACTAACGTAAACAGTGATAAAAAGAAATAAAAAGGTGGCAGCCGCGTCCACACTCCATCGCCAACTTCCCCAGTCTACTTAGCCGCAGGATCAGAGCCCCCAGCATGTGGATCAGGAGTCCCACCTGTCCAGTTCAGAAGAGGAATTCATTAAACGAACAATCAAGTTATGAAAACACGGAAAGGAAAGAAAGGGAAAAGAATAACTCACCAGCATCCGCCGCTCGATCCTCATCATCCAACTGCACGCCCGCTTCCTCTGCAGCAAGCAGCCGCATCCCCTCCTTCACCGCCGCTTGCTCCTCCTTCGAGAACTGGGCAGTAACCGCATCCAAATTAAAAGCCTCTCCGCCTTCCTTACCCGCGTTCACCCTGGCCTCCTCTAAAGCCTGGAGATACACCTTGGCCATCACCCGAGGGTAATCGTCCATCCAAGACAAGCCACCCTCCTTCCAAGTGTGGAAGTACATGTCCTGCAGCATCTCATCCATCATCCCCTCATTCTCCTCAAACTCCCTCACCCGGGCCTCGGAAGCTTGCAACTTGGCGACGACAATGACCCTCTCTGATTGGTATCTCAAGCAGTCCGCCTGAAGAGACCTCCGCATTTCCTCCTCCTTTAACTTGAGGGACCTCCTCATCTCCTCCATCTCCTCCTTCAACTCGGCCTGAGCCATCTCCGCAGCCTCGAGCCTCCCAGACAACTCCTCTACCCGCTCAAGATCCGCATTTCGAACCTCGTCCACCGTCGAAATGGCCATGTTAATCCGTTCCCTGCAGGCGACCTCCATCTTCCGTAATTCCGCCCTACTGGCCTTCTCCATCGTCTCTTTCAGCCGCTTAGAGGCTTCCTCATGCTGAGAAATTTGGATGGCTTGATCGGCGAGCTGCTTGGCCTGATCGGCAACTTTTAACCTCAACCGAATATTAGCACTCCCGATCTCTTCCCCGGCCTTGGCCAATCTAGCATGATGCTCCATTAACTTCTTAGTCTCTGGGGCCACCCGATCGATGTTAGCCTTGGCTTCGTCCCCCATGGTGACTACCCGTGTAGTAAGTAAATCAAGATCTAAAGACTTGGCCTCGTCCAGCACTCTTACCATGGGGTTGCGGGGAAGGAGGTGCTCGCCCGTGGCCTCATCAAATGAGACATCCTGAAAGCTCGGATCTAAATCAGGATGACCAGCAAAAGGGTCACGAGGCACGGGGCGAGGCACATCAGGACGCCTCCAGATTCCGTGCTCTCCTCCGTAGTATCACGAGGAGGCTGAGTAGGAAGCTGCGGACCAGGGGAAGACTCAAATAAGGAACGGCTCCGCTTCTTTTTCCGAATGTCCTCTTCAATGACCCCAAGAAGAGGGCGATAACGGACTACATCCCCAGTGCGACCAGTAGAGGGTTTCGCAGAAGCTCTCCTCGACTTAAACTGCTCAAGGCGGTGTCGAACGTCCGACGTTTTAACCACCTGGCCTGCTCCTGGAATAAAGAACAAGTGTTACGAACATACAATAATCCACAGCTCGAAAAATGTGTTAAGTTAAAAGGAAAGAAAAGTGAGAAGACACATCTATTATACAAACCCGGCGGAGGAGTGGGATACTGCAATAAGTCCTGGATCTCATTCCAGGACGGAAGTGAACCGTAAAAAATTTCTAAGTCCCTATCGAAAATGGAATCGGCAGAGGACAAAATTTCACCTTGCATCGCCGGAGTCGCCTTAGCTGAGGAACCCTTAGAGGATGGGTCAGTGCCAGCCACAGCTTTGCCGGTTTCCTTTGCCTTCTCCGTTTCCGACTCTCCCTCCGACTCCCCGAAGGCCCGACGGAGAGCCTCGTCCAGTTCAAGGTCTTGCTCAGAGGTTAGGGCACCGATGCCACTGCCACCTTGACCGTCGCCATCTCCTCCACCCTCCGACCCTTCTCCAACCTCGCCTCCTTACTTCTCTTCTACACCTTCCTCCTCCGGGACAGTCGGAAAAGTACTTGGAGAAGGGCCATCAGACTTCTTCAGTTTCTTCCCCCCGACAACGGGGCGCTCTGTAAAAGGCTCCCTCTTACCGCTCTTCACCATAGCCCCCTCCTTAGCTTTGGCAGCCTTCTCCTCAGCTGTGTCTCTTTGCTTAACCACGGACTGGTGCGGTAAGATCAAATTATACTCCAAGAGGGTTGCATTCCTGATCAAGAAGGAGGCCGATCGGTCCCGTGCCGGTATAGCCTTTAGTTCAGCAGCCATTCGCACCAAGGAGTCATCCTCCACTACTGCAATACCACCTTTCGCTAGCCAGAAATAGAAGCATGTCAGAAAAAAACACTACAGTCAAAACATGGAAAATATAAATGAAATCCATCTTACAGCCGGAAGTGAAAAGGCGGAAAGAAACAGCATCGTCCCTGATAAAGAACCACTCTTTCTTGAACATGGTAAACTTGGAATATAAGTCCAGGACTGGTTTGAAGAGAACGGCCGCTTCCAGACTGATATACGGAGACCCCTTCTTATAGCCTCTCAGGTTGTACAAGTATCGAATTTCCCGGTTAGAAGGAGGACGCCCGTACCTCCTCTGGAAGATAACAAAGAGGCTCACCAGGATGGCATAAGAGTTAGGCTGAAGTTGGAAAGGAGCCACCTTCAAATATGTGGTGAAACTTACTATCCAAGCGTTGATAGGAGGGATAGCACCGCACATACAATGGTATCTGCTATAAGCAAAATAGCCTTCGGGAGGGTTATATGGCATCACTCCATCTCCCGGCAGCAGCATAAGAGCCCTGTCTATTCCGAAGGAACGGGATATGACGTCAAGTTGCTCCTCCTTTAGGGAGCTAGGAAAGCAATCAGGGGGGGAGATCAGAAGTTCCTGTGGACCATATCCATCCACTAATGACCTCGGAACAGGTCGATGTTGCCCGGATCCTGATTGGGCTGGGGGCACAGAAGAAGGCTCTCCCCCATCCTTGGATTTCCGTCTGTCTGATCGTGTTTCTGCCTTACGAGTCATTTATCTGCATGCACAAAAGTGAAAAACATGACGTTAAAACGAAAGTATAAGCAAGCAAGCATACATAAGTCCAGAATACGAGGTTCATTCGGCACTGGGGTCCTAAGTCCATTCGGTAGTACAAGTCTTAAGTTCATTCGGTGGTACATGTCCATGTTCATTCGGTCCTAAGTCTCATTCGGCATACATATCGTTCGGTCCTAAGTCTCATTCGGCTATCCAATACACACCGTATACATTCGGCAAACAGGACCATTCGGCAATAGGGTACATACCTGATTCGGTAGGAGATTGGTTCGGCAGAAGATTGATTCGGTAGAAGATTGGTTCGACAGAAGATTGGTTCGGCAGAAGACTTGGTTCGGTAAGGAAAAACCAAAGGGGGGTGTAGCCTCTATATATAGGCGAGCTCAGGACCGCCGAACCAGCTGGTTCGGCCCACCGGATAGAAACACCGGATCAACACCAAACATACCGAACCAAAAGAATACCGAATGGACCCATCCATGCCGGACCAACCAAAGGACCGAATGAAGCTATCTCCACCAGCGAAAACCAGGAACAGGGGGCACGCAGGCTCCTCACTCAGATAAGTACCGAACTCTAGAACCTACTAACAAAGTAAAGAATATGATAACGATGGATGAGTCGTAAATCTCTCACCAATGTGGGTTAATCATTTACACGTGTACACGACCACGAACGGTCCATAGGCACGCTCTGAATGGCTATTAACCCGATCGTCGTGAGAATTTGCACTTTGACATCCTTTTTAAACTCGTAGGTTAAACGGATATTTGACTCTGATAATTATGAAATGGCTAAGCTACTTACACATGTACGGGGTCGCGAACGATCCCTAGGCATGCTCTGAGATGGCGATAAACCATCTTGACAAACGATCCAAGGATCCACTCTGACATGAACCTGGCATCGATGATGCTAAGCCCCCTCGGGGCTCACTCTCTCGTCCCGAACGACACAGTTCACTTCATCTCGAATGTTTCAATCACGAACGGTCGCTATTTGAAATAACACTAAAACTGTAAATTCCTTTGCAGGACACCAACAGGATATGAGCATCCAGCCCGTGGCATTACAAAACAAACCTTCCTACCACAGGGAAACAAAGCGCGACACATGCAAGCACGTGCCCCACTTTGGGGGGCAAATGTTGGGCGAATTTTCACCCAGAAGATCTTGAGACCAAGAAGCCACAGTTTCACGCGGGTTCGCCATCTCCACTTCATTCAGCACGACCAGTCACCTTCCCATTCGGCCTCCTCCTCATTCGGCCTCCTTCCCATCCGGCCTCTCCATGTCATACCGGACCAGAATCCATTCGGTCAGCCCCATTCGGCCACAGAGCCAACATTCCTCCATCTCCATTCGGCATACCGAACCAGGGGCACCACCGAACCAAACCTCTTCCCCACAACCGGTCCAAGAAGCACCGAACTACCTCACCACCGGTCCACACCTATCACCGGTCCACACTCACTGCTGGTCCACATCCACACCGCTACCACCGGACAACACCTACCACCGGTCCAAGCTCCATGCCGAATGAGACCTCCCTGAACCAAACAATTGCCAGTCCAGATTGCTTCAGCCCGGGCCCACCAGCAGCTATATACATCCAAGACCCCTGCCCCCTACCTGACTCTATAAATAGAGGGGCAGGGGTACAACAATGGTAGACAAGTTTGAGAGCTCAAGCGAGGAAGGAACTTTCAAACTACTTTCATATACTTGTATACGAAGCATTGTACTTGTAATCCGAAAGAAAGAAGATAATAACATATAAAGTGGACGTAGGCATATTCCGGCCGAACCACTATAAATCTGCGTGTCTTTTACATTTCAGCCCCTACTTCTTTTATATTCACATACTCATCTAAAATCATTGAAAATCACATATAATCAACTAAATAATACGACTTGGAGGTGTTTGTCCATTTTTTGTGCAAACATCTTATAATAGGTTTTCTAAATCAATTCTCATCATAAAATGCATATAAAATAGCCTAAATCATCAACAAGTATATATACATACCATTTATCATTAAAACATGGCAAAACAATTGCAAATTCTTTCGAAATTTATCTAAAACCGAAATCAATCAAAAATATGAGATGTAGTTATTATTCACCTTAGCTTTTTGATTAAGTATGTGACATTTGTTTTTGATTAAGTGACTTGATTCTTCCTCTTAAATTCTTCTTCTTTGCTCTTCCTAATGGTGGCAGACCTTAGTTTGTATTTTTGAATTATGAAAAATGAAGCGAAGGTGAGAGATGAGGGGTTAAGGGTTTAGGGTATAAGGATACGCATTGTTCGTACTTTGCCCTTGCATATTTCCTAACCCTTTTTATTCTCTTTTTATTGTTTAGTTCACTTATTTAAAATGGCATGGCTACCTCCTATTTAATCACAAATCTCAATCCACTAATCAACTTGCATTATTTTATTTTATTTAACTAATTAAATTTTTCTAAATAATGTTACTAAAAATATGGGGTGTTACAGACTCCCCTCCTTAAAGAATTTCGTCCTCAAAATCGCGATAAAGTGCACATTAAATTTATCAAAGGCAAAACATACCATCAACAAATCAGGATAAGTATCTCCCATCCTGTTCTCAGTCTCCCAAGTATAGTCCCTTTAATCGTCGCTTCATTGGACTTTAACCATTCTGACTGTCTTGTTCCCGAGCCTCTTCTCATCTCTTGCAATTATGCGAAGTGGCTTTCTAACTATAGTCTAATTCAGCTTTACGACTAAGTCATCTAACACAGTCGGTAATATAGTAGTATCCAGAACTCGAATACACTTCCTTATATAAGAAACATGAAAAAAATCATTAACTCATGCCAAACTACTTAGTAAATATACTCTATACGCGAGTTTTCCGATCCTCTCAATATTAGGAAATGGTCCAACAAACCTCGGTGCCAACTTCCTTGATTTTCCAAACCGAATCACACCCTTCATCGGCGATACCTTAATATAAACATGTTCTCCAACATAAAACTTTAAGTCTTTCTGTCTTTTATCCGCATAACTCATTTGCCTAGATTGAGCTTCATTCATTCTAGCTCGAATTAACTCAACCTTTTCTGTAGCTTCTCTAACCAAATCTAGAACAAGAACTAACCAATCCCCGATCTCTAACCAACAAACTGGAGATTTTCATGGACTTTCATACAAAGCTTCAAATGGTGTCATCCCTATACTAGCCTGATAACTGTTGTTATACGGAAACTTGACTAGATGTAGATGGCCATACCATTATCCCCCAAAATCTTGCACACAAGCTCATAACAAATCCTCCAAGATTTTGTTAACTCTCTCAGTTTTCCAATCAGTCTATGGATGGTAAGCGATACTCATACTTAAGCTTCGTACCTAAGGTATCTTGTAGCCTCTTCTAGAAATTGCTAGAGAATAAAGAATCTCTATCACTCACTATACTGCTAGGAATTCTGTACAGTCTAACTACATTCTTCATTAAATACTTCGCTAACACAGGTGCGGTTCTGGTTGACATAATTGGAACAAAATGGCTACTCTTGGTCAACCTGTCCACAATGACCCGTATGCTTTCATTTCCTCTATTAGACATTGGAAACCCGTCAATGAAATCAATAAAAATAGAATCCCACTTCCATACTGGAATATCCAAAGGCTGAAGCAACTCATTTGGCTTCTGATGTTCGGATTTTACCCGTTAGTAGTTCAGACATTGCTTCACCTATAAGCCTATATCCTTTTCATACCTTCCCAGAAGAAACTTCTCTTCATTCCTGACACATCTTAGTTTCTCCTGGATGAATAGTGAACTTCATGGCTTTCCTTCAAAACTTCCTTCCTAAGGTCTCCCACTTTATGAAAATACAATCTTCCTTTCTTTTTCAACCACTCATTTTGTTCAAGACTAAAATTATTTAATTCATCACTCTCTATTCCAACTCTCAACTTTCTGATCCGTTTAGTCAACACTGGATCCTCTAGCTGTTTAGAAGCAACCTTTTCGATCATAACTAGTCAAACTTCCAAACATGATAACAAAGTGGTTTCTATACTTGAACTACTCTTAGTTCTCTATCGTACTCTACAAGTCGCTAATGCTTCCAAATCATTCCACTCGGCTATCATCTCTTACACCACATTTTGATGTTTTCTACTAGTGCATATGCAACCTTGTTGCCTTTCCCCGGTGTCTACTCAATACCTAAATCATAAGCAGCTAAGAACTCTAACCCCCTCTATCGTCTCATGTTTAGCTCCTTCTGAGAGAACAAATATTTCAATGACTTATGATCCGTATACAATTCAAATCTTTCTCCTAAAAGATAATGCCTCCATATCTTCAGCGCAAAAATCACCGCAGCTAACTTCAAGTCATGGGTTGGGTATCTAACTTCATGCAGTCTAAGCTGTCGAGAACCATAGGCAATTACTCTACCACTCTACGTTAACACAACTCTTAACCCACTCCCACATGCATCCGTGTACACCACCAAATCATAATTCCATTCTGGAACAACCAACATAGCTGCATCAATCAATAAGTGTTTTAAATTCTGGAATGTCTCCTCACACTTACCGGTCCAAACAAACTGCACATCTTTTCGAGTTAGCTTGGTCACTGGTGCCGCTATCCAAAAATATCCTTAATAAACCTTCGATATTAACCAGCCAATCCTATAAAACTTCTTATCTCAGTCGCCGTTTATGGTCTCTAACAACTATTTACAACCTTGATCTTAGTTGGATCTACTGATAATTCATTATCTAAAACAACATGGCAAAGAAACTTCACTCCTTTCTTCCAGAAATGACGTTTCGAGAACTTCGTCTTTAGCTGATGCTGCCTCACCGTTTCAAGCACTACTTTAAGATGAACTTCATGCTCTTCTTCATCCTTAAAGTACACCAAAATATCATCTATGAAAACCAATATGAACTTATCCAAGTGCTCTTGGAAAATCTGATTCATCCAATCTAAAAAGAAAGCTGGCGCATTAGTCAGTCCGAATGGCATCACTAACCATTCGTACGATCCATATCTGGTTCTAAAAACCGTCAAAGGAAAACTATTCACTACACTTTAAGCTGATGGAAACCATCGCTAAATCCAACTGCGAAAATATCTTGGCTCCACTCAATTGATTGAACAAATTGTCTATCCTAGGCCATGGATATCGATTCTTTATCGTTTTCTCATTCAACTTACGATAATCGAAGCATAACCTTAACGATCCATCCGGTTTCTTAGCAAACACTACGACAGCTACTTAAGGTGACTACTAGGCCTGATAGAACTCTAACCTTCCAAATCCACCAACTACACCTTGAGCTTCCTCATTTCGATAGGTGTCGTCCTGCTTGGCGGTTCACTGATTGGTTCTGATCCAGGCACTAAATCTATTCGAAACTCAATGGATCGTTTTGGTGGCAATCCTACTATGGGTTCAAAAAAAATGCACTAATTCTCTAACCACAAAATCTCGATTCAGCTCATCTTCTATCTCCACAACACCTAACAAAGCACTTACTTCACATCTTGGGTTTTCTACGGTATATACAATCCACTCCCTATGGTCTGGGCATCTAAGCGATATTTTCTCATCATGGCAAAATATCCTACCATCGTACTTACTTAGCCATTCCATACCCAAAATAATTTCTAATCCTACGAAATCAAACACATGCAAACTGCAAACAAAAGTATGACCAACAAGTCAAACTTTAGGTGATCACATTTCATACCAAGTGTTGCATACCCTCCTATTAGATTTGCAACCCTTAAGAAAGTAACTAGGTATGAGGGTTCTAGGTTAAGCTTATCTACCAAACAACGAGATATAAAAGAATGCGATGCACCAATATCAAACAGAACACTAACAGCCATACCAAGAATCATAAGCGTGCCTCGCAACATTGCTTTCCATTTTTCCCCTGCCATGGGTCTCGAGGTAGCTGGCTCCAATGCATATACTTTTCCCTTTCCATCCTTAGCAGGCTCCTTACATTGGTTCTGGTAATGAACGATCTGATCACAGTTTGAAGCATTTGATATTCTTCTTCCTAGTCACCTTCTTTGCCTCTCCAGAATGACACATTCGCAAAATACCCTTTCTTCTCGCACTTAAAACGGACAACATCTGACTTTCTTTTCTTCATGGCTCAACCCTTCTGGGCTCCCTTCTTAGAAAAGAACTTCCTTTTCTGACTCTGCTCTACCTGGAACTCCTTTTTCTTATTCTTCTCCACAGAAGCAATAATTTCCTCATGTCTTAGAGCCATTTCTACTACAACATCACAAGGATCCATGATATGAGGTATTGTAGCCTTGGCCAACTCAGATTTCAACCCCATAATGAACTTCTTGTTTCTCTTAATCATGGTATCTACGGTGGCATGACTATATCTTTCCAACTCCTTAAACCTTGTAGCATACTCTAACACAGTCATCTCTCCCTGCTCTAACTCAGCGAACTTTCAGAGCAAAGTACACTTTGCCATCACAGACAAGAATCTCTCCTCGAACCTCCTCTTAAACTTAGCCCATGTCATTGTTCCTTCATCCACTCCAACCATTACACTATTCCACCAGTATCAAGCTGCTCCTTGAATCTGCCTCAAAGCGAGCCTTCTTTTCTACTCATCACTGAGCCCTAAATCTATGAAAATCCTCCCGCAATGCAACAACCAGTTCCCATCTTCTATAGCATCTTTAGTCCCAATAAATAGTTTTCCTCCCAACCCTGCATAGTCCCTACTCAAAGCAGCGTAGTTGTTGACTACTGGAGCTTCCCAGGCTTCTCCCTCAATTACTCCAGTAGCAACATCCGCTTGCATCATATTCATGAAAAACTGATACATGGCTTCCATATCAACTTGCAGGGCTTTAGCACTAGTATTTCCAGCTCGTGCCTGACCTGGGTTCCTTCTAGTATTAAGTCTGGCATTTCCATCTATAGTAGTGCTTCCTCCTCAAACATTATCTCTTTGAGAATCCATATATGCATTCGAACTTTCATGAGATACATAAAAATAACATAATTGGAAAGGAGACTAGAGATAAAGTGCATACTGATATATGAAAAATACAAGTATGTTGCTATAGCGTTATCGCATTTCCCGATCTTATCTCTAATTCCTTAAGATTATGTTTTCAAATATCATCTTTTTAGTTATAGTTTTTCGTAAACATATGCTATGATACCAAGTTGTAACATATCCTATCTAGAGGCCCAAAGCTAAGTGTTACAAATGTTGCAGTCATCCATAGTATTAACTTCCGACGACTTAATACGGCTATGTTAGTGGTATTCATAATATCAGAAGCAAATGAATGCGAAAAAAAATCACGGATTCAAAAAAACATCATTTTACTGAATACATTCCCAAAACATGTTTCGTATTAAATTTACATAATCCCATCGCTTTCCCAGGCTCAGATAAAATACAGTATTACATTATTACGCTAAGAGCGACATATGATGATTCCCCTTGGTTGACTAGAGTACTATATATATAATACAGCGGAATCAATCCTAAAATATAACAGCAACTGCTAATTAGCTATCCTTCATCCACTTGCTCGTATTTGAAAGCTTAGTCACCAACCTACTAAAACCTGTAAACCACAACCCTCAGCCTGCTTAAATCAATTTTTGAGCACCCGAGAGTGTGAATTATATTATACATCTCGGTTATCTAATATAAAGTGAGACCACGCCGCTTAGCAGAACAGGTTTCCTCTCTTTAGTATCCTTTTTAAAACATATCTTATGCAAATTATAGTCATGCAACCAAAACTGGTTAAATCTGTAAAGCAATATCATGTATAAGCACATTCCAATTATCATATGGACTATATGTCCATACACTATAGTTTTAATTAGCTAACTTCTAACCCTTGGACGACTCGGTCTACCAGATAACATAAAATTCTAATATTTTTTAGATACTCCTCTTTTGGATGGTCTATCCTTACCTACTTCTCCAAGTCTAACGGATCCTAGTTTTGCAAGCTTACCAATAACCTATCTTTCCTTTTAGATTCCTTTCTGTGTGTAACGAAATTTTAGTCTTAGTTGCGACAAAGCCCTACACACTGGAATTTTGGACAAAATTAGCTAAGGGCCAATAGCGAATGAATATAGGGCGTGACCCTACATAAGTCTCATCTGATCTTCTGATCTGAGTCATTTTCTTAGGATTAACCCATTAAATTTTTCCTTGAAAACCTTTTCAAAATGATTTAAACCTTTAAATCATGCATATACAAGGAAAAAATATACTCTTTGCTTTACTCTAAGTTATTTGCCATGTTATATATACACACACACACTTTACCCTAAATAATCTTCATGAAATTAGTTAAGGATTTCCCATCCCTCCAAAATTAGTTAAAACCCTTTTTAACTTAAAAACACTTAGGCTATATTGCTAAAACAACTCATTCGTAACCTTTGTTTAAAACCTTTAAACAACCCTTTCGAAACCATTGAAAGTACTCCTTTTGAAACCTTTAAAGTATCCTTTCAATACAAGTAAAACCTTAGGCCGAAGGCCAAAACATACCTTTCGAAATCATAACTTTTGAAACCATTCAAACTTATCCTTTCAAAAGCATTGAAAAACATCTCCTTCGAATGCTTTAAAACTTTAGACATCCTCTTTGAAACACTTAAACACTGCCTTTCGAAACCATTGGAAAACCTTTCCGTTTAGACCTCTCGAAACCATTGGGGAACCACACCTTAGAAACCCTTTTTAAAGCCATTATAAAGCATCAAAACATCAAGCCTTTCGGAAGCATATGGGTTCAATTTATAACATATGGAATCACCTTTTGAAACCATTAAAACTATCTCTTTCAAAACCATTTGGGTTCTACCTTTTATAAAGCAAAAGAGCCATTAAAAAAATTAATTCGTAAGCGTTCCTAAGTAAATAAGTGATGGTACCGAAAACATCCCTTCGAAAGAATTGGAGAAGCGGCTTATTTTTTTAAAACAAGATAACCTTTCCGAAACCAATCTGGGTCGAAAGGTAGAAAGCGACAGTCGAGGTATTCGACCCAATCGAAAGCAGTTATTTAAAAACAAAAGCACAACCTCTTAAAACCATTCGTTTTAAAGTCATTAACCCAGTCGAAAGCAGACTAAGTTGAAAGCTATTCAATCGAAAGCAAAGTACGTACATTTTCATTTAAAAGCAAAGTAGCGCTTTAACCTCTTTGGAACCCCTTGTTTCGGCCCAATGCCTTCCGCCTATATCCAATTCACTATGTACCAGTATCTGATACCATGTGCATTGGTTTCGATGGAGTTGGAAGAGAAGGTAAGGAGTCGGAAGCCTTGTGCCAAGAGCATTGAAATAGGAAAAAGCATGTAGATTTGGCTTTTTAAACTATTTCTTTGTACCTAACCTGCGTTGTTTATCAATTATGATTGGTTGCAACTTTTTCTTTTCTTAAAGTAGCATCCATTTTCAGAAATAAGAATTTGAATTATTTAAAAAATACCCCTTCTCATTTTTATAAATATATAAAACATTTAAGTCTGATACCTTAAATAATTTTATATATCCATTGAAACATTTAGGAAAATTTTGCAAAAATTTCAAAATGTCATTTTTAATATATTTTCTAACATATATCAATTTCAGACCCTAAGCCAATATAATTTGGCCGCAATTAATTTTAAACCCAAATTAGCATTTCCTTCACTATAAAATTCATATAACATCCACATTAATTCAGAAAATTATGAAAATTGAAACGCATTTCTAAAATATCATTTCTTATCTAAATCCAAATTTTCAAGGTGATTGGATGTCATATAATAGGTTTTCTAAATCAATTCTCCTCAAAAATGCATTTAAAATAGCCTAAATCATCAACAAGTATATATATCCAATTATCATTCAAAAAAATCAAAACAATTGCAAATACTTTCAGAATTTATCAAAAACTGACATCAATAAAAATATATGAGATGTAGTCATTATTCACCTTAGCTTCTTGATTAAGAATGTGAGATTTGTTCTTGATTAAGTGATTTAGTTCTCCCTTTTGAATTCTTCTTCTTTGCTCTTCCTAATGGTGGCCGACCTTAGTTTGTATTTTTGTGTTGTGAAAAATGAAGTGAACGTGAGTGTTGAGGGGTAAATGGTTTAGGGTATAGGGATATGCTTTGATCTTATTTTTCCCTTGCATATTTCCTAACTCTAACGACCTTGACTCGAACTTCGAAAATCGACACCAAATACATCACCCGTATTCGAATGTCCTAGATTCAAACGTCGAATCTGGTTCGCCGAAGCTTAAATCACATTAAGTAAACAACACAGTGGAAATAGAAATGAATGATTTTGTTGATACATAACATGAATACATCAATCTGATACAATTGAAATGATTAAAAGTATCTATATCAGAGCCAAAAGTTATACAACAGCGGAAAGAATAGTAGTGGAAAGATAGCACCAAATGGTCTTCCAAAGGATAATCCAATACATGAATCTTCATTGCCAAATTCCAAAGCTCCAAACACGAAGCGAGAACCCACCCCCCTCCCCCATCACGTTGTATTAAGCAAGTCCGGTCCATAATGCAATGGCCAAACCAAAGACTTCGAAGATTGCCAAAAGCTACCCCTACTATCTGACTATCTGAAAATCTGACTCTAGGCTGCCCGGGTGGAAAATTATGGGCAGCCAGAGTTTGAAAAGGGAACAATAAACTCCAGGTCGGTCATGGGACTAGTGTGAGCAAACAAAACAATTTTATTTGAACACAAAACAAACAAAAGGAATTTAAAGAAATTCGCTATGCTTTTTGGAAAATGAAACTACCATAAGGGCTCCCGGCACACACACAATGCAATCACACACTTTGGGAGATTTCTCCTTATGATGGTCAAACATTCTTGATACGAAAAATCCTTTTGATATTATAATTAGTGCATAGTGCAGAAAACATTTGCAAGTATGATATTAATCTTAGCCAGCATACGTACCATTATAGTATGCCTACTGTAGCAACCATGTTAGATGGCAGGTTCTACACCTAAAACCGTACAGGGCGTGTGTTGGATGATTGGATTTCAAACAAATGGTCAGGCCAAGGAACTTCCCCACCACATGGGTACGCCTCTAGAGGGACATCTCGAGAACTTAACCATCTCTCTGCCAACACAAGGTCGGGTAACCACTGTAACTAGGTAACTACTAACACGAGTATGCCATCCCCAATTCGTTACCGACCTTTATCCAAGGGCCTCCAACACCAACAAAATTCCAACAACCATATAGGTTAAATATCTGGGCTCCATAACATGATACCACATTTTCCCAGAAGGAAATGGACACACCCTAAAGGGCGCAACCCTCATAACCATGCCGCATTCTTCCTGTTTCGACCATTTCCGATTTGTGAGTTTCTGATGAAGTCTCGTCCCACAAAGCTACGCTTTTCATAAAAGCCATGCTTTGATCAACAAATGATCAGCAACACTTAGCGTGCCACATTACCAAATTGGGAATGTATTACTACTAAGCATCAACTACATAACCTCTGAGCTCGTACGCCTCAGTGAAGGGTGTTAAGCTAAGAGAATAAATTCTCGGCCACCAAACAGAAATGTATTTGATAGAAACTAGCTTTACATCTCAAAGTGTAATGTCAGACATACATCCATACAAGTCCGTTCTGGGTTCGAACGGAGTCGAAGGCACTTCAAAGAAGCCCTTGCAAATCTGGATAATCCATAATCACGTCCGGACTCCCCATCACATAGGGTGATCAAATCTCTATACCGGGGCCATTCGGTGTAGAGACATTCAACAGGTAATCCTTTCGCTTTCGAAAATACCCGGTCTTCACCACCGTCTTCAAATGCTATCCATTTCGTCGTATCATTAATTTGGAATGGGTTTTATGTCACAAAGTCCTCTCCCGGCTAAACCAAATAACGAGCACGTAATTTAAAAAGCATATGGATATATTTGGATCTTAGTTAAGTCATAACCTTTAGCCCAAAACCTTTCTTCTGAATGGTTTAAACAAATTTTCACTTTTAATCTTTTAAACAAAAAGATTCACCTTTTATCTATTAATCAAAAGATCCATCTTTTAATCTTTTAAACAAAAGATTCACCCTTGAAGATCCTCTTCAATTTGAAAACAAATTTCACCAAACTTTAACAAAGATTCATTCATAGCTTTCAAAACAATTCTATTTCAACTTGAAATCCTTTGCAGAAAACTGGAAGGATTTATTCATAGCTTTCAAAACAATTCTATTACAACTTGAAATCCTTTCAACAAAACCGGAAGGATTTATTCATAGCTTCAAAAACATTTCTATTTCAAACTTTAAATCCTTTCAACAAAACTAGAAGGGTTTATTCATAGCTTTCAAAACAATTCTATTTCAAACTTGAAATCCTCTCTTTATATGAAAGTTATTATCATCTGAAAACAAAGGTTTTCCGTTCCAGGAAAATCCGAACAGATTTGTACAAGTTATAACTTTTTAAGGGAAAATCAGCGAAATGTCGTATCATTAGCAAGATCTATTTTCATTAAATTCAGATTCCCAAAACAATTTATTTAAAATAGTTTTAAATCTATATATATATATCTGTGTGTGTGTGTGTGTGTGTGTGTGTGTGTGTGTGTAACAACCCATAATTTAATCACTTTGAACATGAATAGTTAATATGTTTTTAAATGATTAAATAATGGATTTTATATCTAGAAGTATTAACCTTGCCTAATAAAACAAGAAATAATTATTTACCCTGTCTAATAAAACATAATAATATAATTACTTACCTAATAAAACAAGAAGAATTATTAACCCTGCCTAATGAAACAAAATAGTATAAGTACTTGCCTAATAAAACAAATAGTTTAATTACTTGCCTAATAAAACAAGAAAGAATTATTAACCTAGCCTAACGAAACAAAATAGTATAATTACTTGCCTAATAAAACAAAATAGCATAATGATTATTTTATTCCATGCGGATGGTTGTCATTGGACCAAAATCTGGTCGAATCAGGTTATTCCTTGCGGATGGTTGCCATTGGACCAAAATCTAGTCGAATCAGGTTATTCCATGCGGATGGTTGCCATTGGACCAAAATCTGGTCGAATCAGGTTATGCCATGCGGATGGTTGCCATTGGACCAAAATCTGGTCAAATCAGTTTAGCCCATAGTTGATAAGAAGGATTCCTATTGGACCAAAAGGTGGTCGAATCAAATTAAGCCACAAGGATGTTTTCTATTGGACCAAAATATGGTCGAATCAAATTAAGCCACAAGGATGTTTTCAATTGGACCAAAACATGGTCGAATCAAATTATGCCATATGGCTAGCTTCTATTGGACCAAAATCTGGTTGAATCAGGTTAGGCTATAGGAAATTACTAAAGTACCCTTCTCTTCACCTATAAATAACCAAGTCCATATCTCATTTTATTTCATCCACAAACTAAAGAAAATAACTAAAATTCATTTTAAAAGGTGAAGTATTCCAAGTCTCCATCAAAGCAAATAGGATGTGAGTATATTTCATGTTTTCATAGTTTAGTGGATATAACTTATTCTGTAAGTTTAATTTAATTATTTTACAGTCAGTGTAATCTTAATCTCTTTCCTTTTACTCATTCATATTTTAACAAACGTTATGTTAACTGTTGTTGTAAATTGTTAATAATAATGAGTCTATTATTATTCTTGTTATTATTCTTGTTTGGTTGTTTGATTTGTGCTCGGCCAGTTTATGAGCAATAACTTTGATGTTTAGTTAAGGGAACTTACACCACCTTTTAACTTAGGATTGACATTTAGTGACCTTTTGGTTAAAAGGAAATAACACCCCTTTTAGCTATCTCATTTTATTTAAAGGAAGCTTCATCGCCTCTTGGTTGTAATCTCCTTTAAAGATGATGGGTTTAAGTTATGATTTGAATGGAAGTTTTAAATCTTTGTTTAAAGTATTTTAAAGGAGCTTCAAAATTTATATAATAAATTAAAAGAGTTATTTTATAAGTAGTCCTATACTTGGCACTAAAAGCCGATGAGTAGATTGATTCTCTATCTGTGAGATCTGGAACCGAAGTGTCTAGGCAAGGCTAGGAGCAACCAGTGCCCTGACTTACCTGGCTTTGTTTCTGGGCGAGGGATAGAGTAAGTCGAGAATATCGGAAACGTGACAAGTGTAGGAGATTTGATTTCCATAAATGATCTTTACAATTATAATGGAAAACGTTTGCATTTCTTATAGACAATTGTTTTTGACCCATCTAAGTATGCTTTTGAAATATGAAATCCTCTTAATTGTTTTGAGAATATGCTTATACCGATGGGATAATTATATGGATATTTTCCAAGTATTTAAAGAGTATAAGATTTAATTTCCATATACGATCGTTTTGTTATCCCTGATAGTCGATATCTTGACTATCAATTTCGATACCCTTCTTCCTTTTATTTTTGTTTCGTCAATCTAAGACGATTTGTTGCTCAATTTGAGCATTGATATCCTTTATCGGAAATGACTAAATAAAGAACGAGTGGGGGCCAAGCTATGTGGGGTTGCTCCCATTAGGGTATTTTCACATCTACTCTAGATTGGTTCCGGTAGTATGCGCACGGAGATGTGAAATACTCGGATACTCGGTAAGGATGGCGGGGTCCGGCTTGGAGGTTTCCAAGAGCCATCGTAGTTCTCAAGTATATTTTCTAGAGGTATACTTTCGATAAGGGGGGCGCACCCTCCTAGTCATTGTTGGAAAAAATTCCTTTTCCTTATTTTTGATTCAAATCTTTGGATTGATTCTTTCTTAATTTCATCGGGAAGCGTCTTGCACTCTTCGCGATGTTTAATTATCTGTATCCATTCTTTTATACTTGGATGTTGTCCTTGTGAGGGAAAAACCTGTTCTGCGTTCTTCCGATGTGGTCTCACTAGTTACTTTGTGTGTTCTATTTTTGGAGTTTACTCATACCAGACTTATTGTCTGACTCGAATTGTTTTTTTTCCTCTAAACGTTTGGGTACTCATTTATATTTGAGTAGTCCAGAAATGACAGGTTTCTTTGGGCTCTTTTGAAGATGGTGGACGAGCAGGAGGCCCTTATCTATCTAGCTATTTATTTCCGCTATTATGAGATGTTGACTCTATGTATGTATATTTAAAGGCAGGTTGTTATAACTGCCTAGACTGGTAGTGGTACTTTTGTTGTAACTCTGATAACTCCATATTGAGGAGTAACATTATGTACCGTCTTATTTTTATGTTATATTTAACCGTTCCGTTGTGAGATTATTATTCTATTCTTATATTTTTACCCCATGGCAACTCGTCTTTCAGATACTTGGGCAACGGCACATGAATACCATGGATGTATTAAGTGTCGTTCTCAAGGGTCAGAAAGGTGGGTCGTCACAATATATATATTGTATCACTTATACAACCCTTTCAAATCAAAAGTTCCAAAATAATTTCAAAACTTTAACAAGATATAGTATATTCAAACTAAATTTCAAACTTCCTTTTCAAAAGCTCTCCATATTCAATTCAATTTCACTTCTAAACCAATTAGATTTAAAATTCAACTTTTAAAAAAAATTAATTTTAAAATATCTATGACTTAAATGATTTCCCGTGAAATCCATATTTGTGTGTGTGTGGTGTGGTCCAAGGGTTTTACACAAACAATAACATATCACAATCAACATCAATTCAAGCACAATGATATCGATCAGTGGTATAATCTTATAACGCTTATCTTCATTCATAGATAAACAGATAAATACGTAAATGCATCACAGATAAATAAGCCACAGTTCACAGCTCAGTCATATCACAGAACATTACACATCAGGGATATCAAACAATTCAAAGCATTCAATACAATCCAAACATCCATAGTAAGATTAATTAATTACCTGATTAATTTAAAACCAGATTACTTATGAATAAATTACTAATCCTAGTTAATTAACATTAATAAATTACAAACCATTTTAATTAATTATCCTTTAATCATTTATTAATTAACCTTTAATAATAAATAATTAACCTTTAATTATAAATTATCAACCTTAATTAATAATCAATCAACCTTTAATAGTTAAATAAATAACCTTTAATTATTTAATTATTCTTTAATTAATTATCGTTAATTAAATTAATTAATCAACCCTTAATTAATAAATCATCCCTTATCATTAATTAATTAACCTTTAAATTAATTAATTAATCATCAAAATTAATTACCTTAATTAATTAATCGCATAAATTAATTATCCTTTAATGAATTTTTCTTTAAATCACTTGATTAATCAACCTTTAATCTTTAATTAATTATCCTTAATGACTTTCATCAAGTAATTAACCTTTAATTACTTGATTTATCTTTTAATTACTTATATTAAGTAATTATCCATTAATTATTTTTATTGACCACCCTTTTTACTTACATTAAGAACTTATTCTTTATTAATCCATAAAGATCCTTTAATTACTTAAGATTTAATCAACTAAAAGGTAAATCAATTATCTTTATTAATTACTTAATTATGATTAACACATACATTTTAAAACATTTTTTCTTTTTATTTAACACTTAATTACATTCCAAAATTAAGTTGTAAAATAACTTACAAATTTAAGTTAAACAAATCACTTAACTTTTTTTAAATCAAATGTTAAATATAAAATTTATTATGTATAAAATAAATTTATTTAAGAAAAGATTTAAACTAGATTTATTTTAAAATTTAAAACTTGCCTTTATTTAGACTTAAAAATTGTTCAAATATTTACTTTGGGTCCAACCCGGCTCCTTCCCGAGTCATGCCCCGAGACATTCGCAACTCCACTTAACTTCGAGCCAGACACATGAAAACTTCGACCAAGCCTCGAGTAAACACTTTCTTCTTCAATACAATCATATACCAGACACATAAACATGCACTCGTGTACGTGCACTAGTATTCCGATCATCGCTGACCAACCACGCCGTCCCCAACACATTGTCACTGACCTTCATGATTGCTCTGACCATCCAGCTTTGACGAATTCGACAGGAATCGAATTCGAGCTAACCACGCCTATAGGAACCAAATCCTGATCAACCAAAATTGCCTCGTCGACGTCGATTCTGGCCACTAGCATCCACACCACTCCAACCAGAGCGGCACCACTCATCAACGCTTCGGTCCCCCGGTACAAGCACCTTCGATCGACCATCAACGACAAACTTCCTTTTAAAACCTCATCGACCAAACTGGGCCTAAAACCCTACAAAGCAATTGTGCCACCATCTTGATGATCGGAAATTCCTCGATCATTTTTTCCAACCTCGGCAACATCCATGGTACCTTCAACCCAAAAAACGAGTCACCGAACCTCGCTGACTATCGAAATTCGATGAAAATGCATTTCCCGTCCAACCCATACTTTCTCCACGAATTTAAGTTTAAAAATTATGATATTATCACCAAAATTTAGCATTTTCAACAACGAATCAAAGTATATAATCAAAACATAAATTTTCAGAAAATAGTTTTTTGAATTAAATTGGTTTTCACTGTAATATCCAAATTTCAAGATAATTAATCAATATTTCCACTTGAATTTATTTTTAAAAATGATATTACACACATGCGAACACATTTCATTCGGAGATTAAATCTTAAAAAGGACTAGGTGGGATAATTTTGGATTTTTAGATACCACTGTAACGACCCTGATTCGACCTTCGAAAATTGGCACTGAATACATCACCCATATTCGAATGCTGCAGAACCAACGTCGAATCTGGTTCGTTGGAGCTTATAACACATTAAGTATAACAACACAGCGGAAGAAAAAGAATATACATCATTGATATATAACATTCGATACAACAATGATACAATGAATATCACATATTCAGAGATACACAACAACAGAAAGATTTACACCACCAACAAAGGCTTCAAAGAAAACCAATGCCCATATTGCAAATCCTTCTCTAATGATCCAAACCCAAATAGATCAACTCAAATTGCTTCAAAGATGCTGATCCAATAAGCTCGAACCACCATCAAACTGAACTAAGCAAACTCGATTCCCAACGCGATTGCCAAAATCTAAAGACTCGAAAGATATTGAAACAGAAAGCTGAAGGCAAACGAATATATATCTACTATCTGAAAATCAAACTCAAGGCTGCCCACATATATGAACATAGCTTAAATACAGACATGCACATCATCATTCCCATATATACATAGACACGCAAGCACATTCACACAATCATTCAAGCACATTTTTGATCATACTTCAAAGATCATTAAGATATATCAGGTTTAATAATTTATAAAAGGGAGTTTACTCACCTTTTTCTGAAAGAACAGAGAACGGGAACCTGGAAGTTTGATTTACACTTAAACCTGATTTTGATTTTTTTTCTTGATTTTGAGATAATCTGGAACTTGATTAGCTGCTCTAATCGTTGAATTATATTTGCCCTTGAATTGTTCAGGTTGAAGTCATTGTTTGCTTTGAATTAATACTGGGTTTGATTGTTGAGATGATTTTTTGTTGCTTTTGATCACGTTTGTATTTTTTTTAGGTTTGAATTTTAACCTTCAGATTGAAGTTTGATCTGGTTTTCAGGTTGAAATCTTGTGAAGATTGTTTGATTTTTTTTTTTTTTGAATTGCTTTTCTGGTTTGTACGTTTTGATTTTATTTTCTTTGAATTTCATTTACTGGTTTTGGTTTTGAAACATATCAAAAAAATGAAAAGGAAGGAGAGGTAAAAATATAAATAAAATCTTGTTTCTTTTTTTATCTATTACTTAAAAATAAAAAATAAAATAATGCCACTCGCAAACTTACATGATAATTTATTTACACTTATTAATCTCATATTATAATTATCTTCCATTTTTCAATGCATGTGTTTTATATTTTACAAATGTTAAAAATTTATAATTTATGTCTAAACCCTTTTCAAATAAATTATAACATATATACAAACTATAATTTTGAAAGAAAGAAGATTAACTTTTTTATCAATCTCATTTTAAACTTATATCATTATACTTGTTAAAAATGTTTACAAATGTTTATTTTATTGTTAAAATGCTTACACATATATTTTGCATGTGTTTAAATGTTTGAATATATTTTTATATTATTTTCTAATTATATTTCCTTTTATAACTATTTATATGTGCATATTTTAAACTTTTATCAATTCTTGTTTTATTTTTGTATTCATGCATTTTATTTATTATTTATCCTTATATCAATTTAAAGAAAATGATTTTAAAACTAATTATAAACACACATATTTACATTAGATAATAAAAAAATTTGCTTTAAACAACTTTTAAACTTTTACTGTATTAATTCAAAATATAACTTTCGTATATATCATATACTATAATTAGAAAACAAATTTTCATTAATTCTAAAATTATAGAGTTTTCAAATTCAAATTATTTCTCAAAATATTTATTTATGAATTTCAATTCCAAAATTTAATTTAAAATAAATTTGTATACATATATATAAATAAACAACATATATTATTTAATTTGGAAATTTTCAAATTCAAATTTCAAATTATAATATATTCATATAAATAAACAAGCACATATCTTATTTAATTTGAAATTTTCAAATTAATTCACAATTTAATCCAAAATTTTATATTAATTACCAAATTAAATTTGACTCAAAACCGGGATCGTTACAGATTCCCCTCCCCCCTTTAAGAAAATTTCGTCCTCGAAATTTGCTAAATAGGGAGATAACAAAGAACAGATGGAAAGATAGAGAATTAGTTTACCAGATCGAACTGAATATCCATTCTACATTTGGCTTACCAAATCAAGATATCAACAAAAGATACGAAAATGAACTCATTTAAAATTTCACGAAGTGCTCGAGTCATCAATTCTACGAAATATGCAGGGGTACTGGTTAGTTCGAAGGGATAACTACCGTTCGTAGAATATATCTGAAACCCAAAGAATAGACAATGGATTCAATCTAATTTAACTTCATATTTAATCAATCTATTTCAATTAAAATTTCACATTCATTAGAGTTAAAATGGAAAGACTCATAAGAAACTGATTATTAGAATACGAAGTAGGAACTTATCTACAATGATTCGTAGGGCCACAATCACACCATAGCTTCTTCTTGTAGCTGCCAGTAAGTCATCAAAGAATGGAAAGTGAATGATGAACAAAAGAAATTGAGGAGAAAGGTTGTTCCCTTGTTGTTATAGGGTATCGACCATTTGTGTAGTGGTTCCCCCCTATCCCCTATCTCATCCTCTTCTTGCACTCATACTTACCATCAGTGAATAGTAAGAGAATTTACTGAGGCATACAGATGGATATCTTAGGGATATACTCATTCTAGGGTATTTGTAACCCTATCGCTAATGAGTTACCTAATGTGTGATACTCCTGAGCTAAAGTTCTTACTCAACCTTCAGCTATGATACCACTTCTAACGACCCTGACTCGACCTTCGAAAATCGGCACCAAATACATCACCCGTATTCGAATGCCGTAGATTCAAATGTCGAATCTGGTTCGCCGGAGCTTATAACACATTAAGTAATCAACACAGCGGAAACAGAAATGAATGATTTTATTGATACACAACATGAATACATCAATCTGATACAATTGAAATGATCAAAACTATCTATATCAGAGCCAAAAGTTGTACAACAGCAGAAAGAACATTAGCGGATAGGTAGCACCAAATGGTCTTCCAAAGGATAATCCAATATATGAATCTTCATTGCCAAATTCCAAAGCTCCAAATGCGAAGCGGGAACCCCCATCATGTTGTATTAAGCAAGTCCAGTCCATAATGCGATTGCCTAACCAAAGACTTCGAAAATTGCCAAAAGCAACCCCTACTATCTGACTATCTAAAAATCTGACTCTAGGCTGCCCGTGTGGAAAATTGTGGGCACCCAGAGTTTAGAAAGGAAACAATAAAATCCAGGTCAGTTATGGGATAGTGTGAGCAAACAAAATAGTTTTATTTGAACACAAAACAAACAAAAGGAATTTAAAGAAATTCGCTTTGCTTTTTGGAAAATGAAACTAGCATAAGGCCTTCTGGCACACACACAATGCAATCTCACACTTGTGGGAGATTTCTCCTTATGATAGTCAAACAAGCTTGATACGCAAAATCCTTTTGATATTATTATTACGCATAGTGTAGAAAACATTTGCAAGTATAATATTAATCTTAGCCAGCATACGTACCATTATAGTATGCCTACTATAACTACCATGTTAGATGGCAGGTTCTATAACTAAAACCGTATAGGGTGTGTGTTGGATGATTGGATTTCCAACAAATAGTCAGGCCAAGGAACTTCCCCACCACATGGTTATGCCTCTGGAGGGATGCACCAAGAACTTAACCAGCTCTCTACCAACATAAGGCCGGGTTACATCTGTGACTAGGTAACTACTGACACGATATGTCATCCCCCGGTCGCTACCGACCTTTATCAGAGGGCCCTAAGCACCAACAAAATTCCAACGACCACATAGGGTAAATATCTGGACTCCATACCATGATACCACCTTTTTCCAGAAGGAAATGGACATACCCTAAAGGGCGCGACCCTCATACGCTTGTCGCATTCTTCCTGTTTCGACCATTTTCGGTTTGTGAGGTTCTGATGAAATCTCGTCCCACAAAGCTACGCTTTTCACAAAAGTCATGCTTTGATCAACAAATGATCAGCAACACTTAGCATGCCACATTACTAAATTGGGAATGTATTACTAGTAACCATCAACTACATAACCTCTTAGCTCGTACGTCTCAGAGAAGGGTTTTAAGCTAAGAGAATAAATTCTTTGCCACCAAACAGAAATGTATTTGATAGAAACTAGCTTTACATTCAAAGTGTAATGTCAGACATACATCCATACAAGTCCGTTCCAGGTTCGAACGGAACCCAAGGCACTTCAAAGAAGCCCTTGCAAATCCGGATAATCCCTAATCATGTCCAGAATCCCCATCACATAGATTGATTAAATGTCTATAACAAGGCCATTCGGTGCAGAGACATTCGACAGGTAATCCTTTCGCTTTCGAAAATAACCTGTCTTCACCACCGTCTATCCATTTCGTCGTATGATTAATTCGGAATGGGTTTTATGACACAAAGTCCTCTCCCGGCTAAATCGAATAACGAGCATATGGATATATTGGGAGCTTAGTTAAGTCATAACCTTTAGCCCAAAACCTTTCTTTTGAATGGTTTAAACAATTTTCACTTCTAATCTTTTAAACAAAAAGATTCACCTTTTTATCTTTTAAACAAAAGATCCACCTTTTAATCTTTTAAACAAAAGATTCACCCTTGAAGATCCTCTTCAATTTGAAAACAAAGTTCACCAATCATTAATAAAGATTCATTCATAGCTTTCAAAACATTTCTATTTCAACTTGAAATCCTTTTAACAAAACTGGAAGGATTAGCTTTCAAAACAATTCTATTTCAACTTGAAATCCTTTCAACAAAATTGGAAGGATTTATTCATAGCTTTCAAAACAATTCTATTTCAAACTTGAAATCCTTCAACAAAACTGGAAGGATTTATTCATAGCTTTCAAAAAAATTCTATTTCAAACTTGAAATCATTTCTTTATATGAAAGTTATTATCATTTGAAAACAAAGGTTTTCCGTCCCGGGAAAATCAGATAAAATTTACACAAGTTATAACCTTTTAAGGGAAAATTAGCGAACTGTTGTATCATCGGCAAGTTCTAATTGCATTAAATTTAGATTCCTAAAACAATTTAATTAAAATAGTTTTAAATCCATATATATATTGTATAACTTTTATAACCCTTTCAAATCATAAGTTCCAAAATAATTTCAAAACTTTAACAAGATGTAGTATATTCAAACTAAATTTCAAAACTTCCTTTTCAAAAGCTCTCCATATTCAATTCAATTTCACTTCCAAACCAATTAGATTCAAAATTCAACTTTTAAACAAAATAATATTTAAATTTAAAATATCTGTGACTTAACTAATTTCCCATGAAACCATATTTGTGTATGTGTGGTGTAGTCTAGGGGTTTTACACGCAACAATAACATATCACAATCAACATCCATTCAAGCACAATGATATCGATAAGAGGTGTAATCTTATAACGCGTATCTTCATTCACAGATAAACAGATAAATATGTAAATGCATCACAGATAAAAAAGTCACAGTTCGCAGCTCAGTCATATCACAGAACATTGCACATCGAGGATATCAAACAATTCAAAGCATTCAATACAATCCAAACATCCATAAGCAAGATTAATTAATCACCTCATTAATTCTAAACCAGATTACTTATGAATAAATTATTAATCCTGGTTAGTTAAAATTAATAAATTACAAACCATTTTAATTAATTATCCTTTAATCATTTATTAATTAACCTTTAATAATAAATAAATTAATCTTTAATTATAAATTATCAACCTTAATTAATAATCAATCAACCTTTAATCATTAAATAATTAACCTTTAACTATTCAATTATTCTTTAATTAGTTATCCTTAATTATATTAACTAATTAACCCTTAATTAATAAATCATCCCTTAATCACTTTCATTAATTAATTAACCTTTAAATTAATTAATTAATCCTTAAATTAATTACCTTAATTAATTAATTACATAAATTAATTATCCTTTAATGAATTTTTCTTTAAATCACTTGATTAATCAACCTTTAATCATTAATAAATTATCCTTAATTAATTTCATTAAGTAATTAACCTTTAATTACTTGATTTATCTTTTAATTACTTGTATTAAGTAATTATCCATTAATTATTTTTATTAACCGCCCCTTTTAATTACATTAAGAACTTATTCTTTATTAATCCATAAAGATCCTTTAACTACTCAAGATTTAATCAATTAAAAGATAAATCATTTACCTTTATTAATTACTTAATTATGATTAACACATAAATATTAAAACATTTTCTCTTTTTATTTAACACTTAATTACATTCCAAAATTAAGTTTTAAAATTACTTACAAATTTAAGTTAAACAAATCATATAACTTATTTTTAAATCAAATGTTAAATAAAACATTTATTATGTATAAAAGAAATTTGTTTAAGAAAATATTTAAACTATATTTATTTTAAAATTTAAAACTTTCCTGTACTTAGACTTAAAAATTGTTTAAATATTTGCTTCGGGTCCAACCCGGCTCCTTCCCGAGTCATGCCCCGAGACATTCGCAACTCCACTTGACTTCGAGCGAGACACACGAAAACTTCGAGCTAGCCTCGAGTAAACACTTTCTTCTCCGATACAATCCTATAACAGACATATAAACGTGCACTCGTGCACATGCACCACTGTTTCGACCATCGCTGACCAACCATGCCACCTCCAACACATTGTCGCCACCTTCATGAGTACTCCGACCATCCAGCTTTGATGAATTCGACAGGAATCGAAATCGAGCTAACCATACCTACGGGAACCAAATCCTGATCAACCAAAATTGGCTTGCCGACATTGATTCCGGCCACTAGCATCCACACCACTCCGACCAGAGAAGTACCATTCGTCAACGCTCTGATCCCCCTGGTACAAGCACCTTCGATCAACCATCAATGACAATCTTCCTTTTTAAACCTCGTCGACCAAACGGATCCTAAAATCCTACAAAGCCAACGTGCCACCATCCTGCTGATCGAAAAATTCCCCAATCATTTTTCCCAACCTCGGCAACCTCCATGGTACCTTCAACCCAAAACATGAGCCACCGAACCTCTCCGACTATCGGAATTCGATGAAAATGCATTTCCCATTCAACCCATATTTTCTCCATGAATTTAAGTTTAAAAATTATGATATTATTACTAAAATTCAGCATTTTCAAGAATGAATCAAAGTATATAATCAAACATAAATTTTCAGAAAATAGTTTTTCTGACTTAAATTGATTTTCGTTGTAATAACCAAATTTCAAGATAATTAATCAATATTTCCACTTGAATTTATTTTTAAAAATGATATTACACACATGCGAACACTTTTCATTTAGAGATTAAATCTTAAAAAGGTCTAGGTGGGATGATTTTGGATTATTAAACAGGTTTTAAACCTGTAACCTATAAATAGAGCATAAATACAGATATGCACATCATCATTCCCATATATACACAGACATGCAAGCATATTCACACAATCATTCAAGCACATTTCAGATCATACTTCAAAGATCATTCAGATATATCAGGTTCAATAATTTATAAAATGGAGTTTGCTCACCTTTTTTGAAAGAATGGAGAACAGGAACCTGGAAATTTGATTACACTGAAATCTGATTTTGATTTTTTTTCTTGATTTTGAGATGATCTGTAAATTGATTAGTTGCTCTGATCTTTGAATTGTATTTGCCCTTGAATTGTTCAGGTTGAGGTCATTGTTTGTTTTGAATTAATACTGGGTTTGATTGATGAGATGATTTTTTTTCTTTTGATCAGGTTTGTAGTTTTGTTTTAGGTTTGAATTTTAAGCTTCAGATTGAAGTTTGATCTTGTTTTCAGATTGAAATCTTGTGAAGATTGATTGATTTTTTGGAATTGCTTTTTAGGTTTGTACATTTTGATTTTATTTGCTTTGAATTTCATTTTACTGGTTTTGGTTTTGAATCATATAAAAAAATGAAAAGGAAGGAAAGGTAGAAATATATATATAAAAAATCTTGTTTCTATTTTATCTATTACTTAAAACTAAAAAAGAAAATAATGCCATTTGTAAACTTGCATGATAATTTATTTACCCTTGTTAACCTCATATTATAATTATCTTCCATTTGTCGCATGTGTTTTATATTTTACAAATGTTAAAAACCTATAATTTATGTTTAAACCCCTGTTAAATAAATTATAACATATATACAAACTATAATTTTAAAAGAAAGAAGATTAACCATTTTTTATTAATCTCATTTTAAACTTATATCATTATACTCGTTAAAAATGTTTACAAATGTTTATTTTATTGTTAAAATGCTTACACATGTATTTTGCATGTGTTTAAATGTTTGAATATAGGTATCTCGTACTCTACTCCTGAAGCTGTTGACAAAGCTTTTCTCCTTTATTATTCTGCCCTCTTTGGAAATGAAAGCAATTTTGAACCGGAACTGGATCTTCTATCCAACTTACCTCTGCCTAGAATTAATCATGAAGAAGCTAATTTTCTAGTGGCAAAAGTGACAGATGAGGAAATAAAGAAAACCTTTTTTGCAATGAACAAGAGCTCCGCTGGTGGCCCTGATGGCTTCAACGTTGTTTTTTTTACTTCTTATTGGGACATTGTTGGTGGCCATTTTTGCAAGGCTGTTCACAATTTCTTTGATAAGTTCAAGTTGCTTAAATCTATGAATGCAACGAATCTGGTTTTAATCCCTAAGACCAAACATGCTTCTTCTGTATCCTCCTTCAGGCCAATCTCCTGCTACAATGTAATTTACAAGTGCATTTCCAAAATTATTGCTACGAGGCTTGTTTCTGTATTGCAAAGAATCATCTCCAACAATCACGTAGCTTTTTTATCCAAAAGAAATATACTTGACAACATTATGCTAGCACATGAGCTCTTAAAGGGATACCACTGTGTTAATACAACTCTAGGAACAATGTTATAGCTTGACTTAATGAAGGCTTATGATTTTATTCAATGGAAGTCTATTGTTAGGATAATGTCTCTCATGGGTTTTCCTAAAGTTTTTGTTGCCTGGATCTATGAGTGTATTTCATCTCCCTCCTTCTCTCTGATATTCAATGGTACGAGCTCTGGCTATTTTGTTTCCAAGCAAGGCATTAGGCAGGGGGACCCTATCTCCTCCTATATCTTCATCATGGTTATGGAAGTTTTCACTTGCTTGTTACGACAGTTATTTCATAACAAGCAAATACATTACCATCCCAAATGCAAAGACCTTCAGATAACTTCCCTCCTCTTTGCTGATGACATCATGATATTCTACAAGCCCAATGTGCAATCCAATGAATCTACTAAAGGAGCTCTTCCTAATTTCTACATGATGACTGGCCTAAATCTTAATCTCAATAAATCAAGTATTTTGTTCTCTGGGTTAACTAGCCTGCAGGAAATGAATCTTGCCTCCTCTGCTGGTAAGCAGTCTATGAACACTGACATGACA
The DNA here is from genome assembly GCA_030765085.1 of Allium cepa. Lineage (NCBI taxonomy): Eukaryota > Viridiplantae > Streptophyta > Magnoliopsida > Asparagales > Amaryllidaceae > Allium > Allium cepa. The sequence goes on from CM060935.1 coordinate 392,652,642, forward strand.
TATCTTGGGCTGCCTCTATGTTCCTCTAGGGTTACTCATGCCAGCTGTATATCTTTGTATGAAAAAATAACTGATGTCATGGGTTGTTGGGCTAACAGATTCTTGTCTCAAGCTGGTAGATTGGTTTTCATAAAATCTGTTAGTTTCTCCATGATGGTCTATTGTGCTAGAGCTTTCATACTCCCAGTTAAACTTTTGAAAATGGTTAGAAGAGCTATGATGAGATTTTTCTGGTTTGGTTCTATTCATTCGAAGAAAATGCTTCCATGTTCGTTCTCTAATTTTGAGAAGCCTAAAAACAAAGGTGGTTTGGGCTTGCATAACCTTGAAGTCTGGAACAAAGCTGCCTACAGTCATCATTTCAATGCTTTGTTGCAAAAGGAGGACACTTTATGGGTGAGATGAACTCTCAGGTATAACATTGGGGCAAAGAACTTTTGCTTATGGAGGTTTCTCAATCTTGTAGTTGGATATGGAGGAGTATTTTAAAGTTAAGATTCATTTTCAAACCTTTTGTTCAGATTAATCTATCTGAAGCAAGCTTGTGTAATTTTTGGAATGACCCATGGTTAAGCAAGGGAATAATTCTTGAACAGCTATTCACTTCACAGCAGAAGTTTCAATCTGGCATTGGATATAATGCTCTGGCAGTTGATCATATTGTTAATGGTAAGCTTGTGCTGCCATATTCTAGTAATCAAAGTGTAGGAGCTTTCTGGAACCTATATGAAGCATGCACATATGATTTTTATGAGCATGACACTGTACTGTGGAATGGACAGGCTCATTCCATATCCAGTGTTTATGAGGCCGTTCTGGGTATGGACTCCTTGCCAAATTGTAGGTGGAGTAAGTTGACTTGGACGGCTATTTCTTGTAGCAATGACAACCTAATGTTCTGGAAGGTGACTAATAATGCATTGATGACAAGGGACAAGTTGATTAAATATGGAATGTCTGTGCTTCCCACTTGTGAGCTATGCAGTATTCAAAGTGAGAGTATTCAACACCTATTTTTTGAATGTCCTTATGTTCATAATATCTGGAGCAAAATGATAGGTACTGTTCAGATTGCGGATGTTTACCCTATCCATATCAATCATTGGAATTTTATTGAGAGAGCTACTAGGTGGAGAATGACAAAAAACTATTTTTTTTTTCTTCATTTTGAAAAAGCTTATGACAATCATATGGAAGGAAAGAAACAAGAGGTGTTTTGATGGTATAAGGAGAAGCAAGGAAGTGGTTTGGACTATTTTAAAGCAAGAAATATTGATGGGAATGAGGGCCAACGTGCATTCGTTTCTTGATAACCAGTTTGTGCCTTGGATTCCTTACTTTCTTCTTGGCTAGTCTTTTTTCCTTTTCTTTGTTGTTTGTGTCTCTTGTGTGGTTGTTGTTTTTTATTTTCCTTGGTTCCTTTTTTATTTTTGTTTTCTCTTGTTATGTATCTTCTTCTTGCTTTAATAAAGCTGGTAGGGGCCTAGTTTAACCCCGCTTAATCTGCAAAAAAAAATTATATTATTTTCTATTTATATTTCCTTTTATAACTATTTATATATGTATATTTTAAACTTTTATCCATTCTTGTTTTATATTTGTATTCATGCATTTTATTTATTATTTATCCCTATATCAATTTAAAGAAAATGATTTTAAAACTAATTATAAACACACATATGTACATTAGATAATAAAAAAATTAGCTTTAAAGAACTTTTAAACTTTTACTGTATTATTTCAAAATATAACTTTCATATATATCATATATTATAATTAGAAAACTAATTTTCATTAATTTCTAAAATTATAGTGTTTTCAAATTCAAATTATTTCTCAAAATATTTATTTTCGAATTTCAATTCCAAAATTCAATTAAAAATCAATTTGTTTACATATGTATAAATAAACAACATATATTATTTAATTTGGAAAATTACAAATTCAAATTTCAAATTATAATTTATTTATATAAATAAACAGGCACATAACTTATTTGATTTGCAAAAATTCAAATTAATTCACAATTTAATCCAAAATTTTATTTTAGTTGCCAAATTAAATTTGACTCAAAACCGGGATCGTTACAGATTCCCCCCCCCCCACTTAAGAAAATTTCGTTCTCGAAATTTGCTAAACAGGGAGACAACAAAGAACAGATGAAAAGATAGAGAATTAGTTTACCATATCGAACTGAATATCCATTCTACATTTGGCTTATCAAATCAGAATATCAATGATAGATACGAGAATGAACTCATTTAATATTTCACGAAGTAGGAACTTATCTATAATGATTCGCAGGGCCACCATCACACCAAAGCTTCTTCTTGTAGCTGCCAGTAAGTCATCAAAGAATGCAAAGTGAATGATGAATAAAAGAGATTAAGGAGAAAAGTTGTTCCCGTATTGTCACAGGGTATCGGCCATTTGTGTAGTGGTTCTCTTATGTCTCCTATCTCGTCCTCTTCTTGCACTCATACTTACAATAAGTGAATAATAAGAGAATTTACTAAGGCATACAGATGAATATCTTAGGGATATACTAATTCTAGGGTATTTGTAACCCTAATGAGTTACCAAATGTGTTATACTCCTGAGTTAAGGTTCTTACTCAACCTTCAGCTCTGATGCCACTTCTAACGACCCTGACTCGACCTTCGAAAACAGACACCAAATACATCACCCGTATTTGAATGCCGCAGATTCAAACGTCGAATCTGATTTGCCGGAGCTTATAACACATTAAGTAAACAACACAGCGGAAACAGAAATGAATGATTTTATTAATACACAACATGAATACATCAATCTGATACAATTGAAATGATCAAAACTATCTATATCAGTGCAAAAAGATATACAACAGCGAAAAGATAGCACCAAATGGTCTCCCAAAGGATAATCCAATATATGAATCTTCATTGCCAAATTCCAAAGCTCCAAACGCGAAGCGAGAACCCTCCCCTTCCCCTTCTTCCCTTCACGTTGTATTATATATATATATATATATATATATATATATACACATTGAAAATTATTTACAAAAAACATCAAAGTACACTATATTATTTATACTCTTTTTGGCTTTACTTTAAACAATGTATTTTTTTTTAAACTTACTCATAAAAAAAAATATTTTTTTTGATTTTAATAACATAGTTTTTGTTTCTATAATTATTCAAATAAATACGAATTTTAAATCATTTTAATTAAATAATGCATTTATTTTGAAAAAATTATGCCAAATCCATGTAGATTTGACATAATAAACGGATTTGATAAAATATTTTTTGCCTAAGAATAAAAAACCAATTTTCAAAACACGCACACACATACATACATATATGTGCTTATTAAAAATCTATAAATAATATATTTTAAAATTAAAAAATTCTTTTAAATGTATTTTTTGAACTAAAAAATTATATATATATATATATATATATATAAATGTTTTGTAAGTTTGAACTTAAATTTCAAAATAGATATTTATCTAGATTTAGATCTGATTTTGATTTTAAAATTAAAGTAAGATATTTTAGATATTGATTCAAACTATTTTGAATTGTTTAAAATATTTATAATTATTATTATATATAGTAATAATAGTAATAATAATAAACAACTATATATAATAAATATATATATAAAGGGCCAATGCGTCCATTGTAGTGTAAATCCCAACACCTATATAGAGACACATTAGCCATATACATTTTTATATGTTGCACATGCTCCATACACACATAATTGTATTTGGTACACTTATAAAATATATTTATATAAATTTAATAAAACTTCTTATTAACAAATTAAATAAATTAAATATTTATTTGAAATATTTTAGATTAGATCTAAAATCAATTAGACTTCAAATGCCCAATAAAGATCTAAAAATGGATTATTATTATTTTTAAGTTCGCCCTTATAACTCGCTGCGATCCGGGCCTATCCGTACACTTATGAAGCGTCAATATCCCCTCCCAATCCTAGAAATAATTTTATTTCACATTGTTGATTCATTCATTAAAATTTATCAATTTTTAATATTGTTACTCGCCCTAGAGTTAAAATTTCTAAATTGAACCCAATAGACTTCATAATTCTTGGCACCCTGCCATATACCATTAAATATAGACTTCATTGCACCTTAGCCCTCCGACCATTCAATAACCCCATGACTTGGTATATTTTCAGATACTAGGTTCAATCCATTTCTTTCATACACTTGTTATGTACCATATGAAAGAGTTAGTTGTTACATATATCTTACTCTATAATCAATCTTGTTTGTAATAAAGGCGTTTACTTTTCTATTATATACTTTATTATGTTATGATATAATAAATTAAATAATTAATTTAAAATGCATTAATAAGAAAATATTTAAATAAAATGAGATATGATTATGGTTGCTAAAAGTTGCAATCGTGAGTAACCCAACACAAGATTAAATTACATTTTGTTTTAAATATTCCTATTTAAGATATTTCGAGAAAAGACATTGATACATCTGTTGAGATCAGAGTATGTAATGTTTTTCAAATATTGGAAAATGTGTTAATCATATCTATTAGAGGCACCAAGGGGTTACGTACTCATAGTAATTGGATAACTATGGAATGACTTGTTCAAGAATTACATGTTGGTTGATAAAAATTACGTTAAAAATGAAATCTCAGTTTGATAATGTTACGTAGTTCCCTTGACTTGAGAATACAATAGAATTTTAATGTGAATACTTCAGTTTGATTATAGTTAAATCATGGAATAACAATCCTTGCAGCAACTATAGTTGGGTCCAAGTTGAAGCATTGGAAGTGAAACACTATTCAATAGAAAATTCGTTTCCTTAGTTATATGAGGTGAGTATCATGGTCAACTAGAGTCAACTCGAAGTCAAAATATCTGACCATAGTAGAACGGCTAATGATAAATGTTATTATTGAACTAACGACTTTTTTATGGGCTAGTCAAATTGATTGTGGATAATGTTAGAGTTTTAACCAGCACCGAATTCCATGTATCATAAAGTGATATAGTTAACGTTTGTAAATTATTGTTAACAAAAAGTGCCACTTAAGAAAACATGAAATTTGGTTTTTGCCAAAAATATTTGTAAGAAATGAATTTGGCAAACTGCCACACCACTAGCTTAGATGTCGTATGAACGTTTATTTCTGAACTTTTTAGTTGTAATCACTGATTGAATTTACACCTCTGAGTCTCATAACTATTTAGGAGTTCTACGAAAAACCGAATGATTTAATTAATTTATAAAATGTTATGGATTAATTAAATTGATTAATATTTCCAAAATATTAGTTTATTTAATATGTTGGGTGTTATTGGTAGTTATTTGAAACTTTATATAAAAGTCATTTGATATACGATATTGGTATTTATTCAAACGAGCTCCAAATAAAGATAATAACTCGGCGGGTTTTTGAAAAAAAATAAGTAACGACAATCATGGCTGATCATATTTAAGAGAGAGTAGATGCTTTGCTTAACTTAAAATTGATTGGAAATTAAAAATGGAAGTTATAAAGAGTGAATAGGAAAGACATTTATCTCTCATTAAAAAATCCTCTTATTAATTTTCTTCCTTTAGTTTTGTCTTTATCTTTTCTTTTTTGATTCATAGCCACCACCATCTCACTCTATTATGAATGATTTTTTTCTTTTTACCTAAAAATTAAATCAAACAAAACAAAATAAGGTGGCTCATATTATTCTAGCAAAGTTTAGATTTTGATTCTAGGAATCTAAGGAGATTTTGCATATTAAGGTGTCACTAATTTGTTAAATCTACAAGGTACAATTCCAATTTGCATCTGTAAATTTTATTAGTAACATACTTATCATGATTTTATGTGCATATATATAGCCTCATCTTGATTTATAATTGTTATCATAGTCTAAATAATTAAATTAATGATATGATTGCATCTGTAAATTTTATTAGTAACATACTTATCATGATTTTATGTGCATATATATAGCCTCATCTTGATTTATAATTGCTATCATAGTCTAAATAATTAAATTAATGATATGATTCAGTTTAACTCAAATTTTAAAAACACACATGTGCGGGGACACACACACTATGGTTTCAAACATATATATGATTTAATATACATGTAATGATTTTCTAACGTAATACATAATTTTTAATAATTTGAATAATTTTGATCCAATTAGTCTTAAAGTATGATATACATTAATATGATATACATTAACATCTCGTTTAAAACTTAATGTGTGTAATTTAATTTTAAAATTCCTTTTGACTATTTCAAAATAATTTTTTTACGATGAAAATCATATTATACATGTATTTTTAATATATGAACATACTTATTTTATTAATCAATAAGTGAATCCTATGTTAATATTAAAACAATCTAATTTAACATGTATATATACACTGAATTAATAGAAATTAATTTTGCTTCATAGTTATATATGTGTATGCATATACTTATAATATAATTAATTAGTTAATTAAAGTATTTTACATTCATTAAATACGATCTAGATCTGAATTTGAATAAATCTTAACAAACCAAACTAAGAAATTTTAACCTTAAATATGGAGTTTAAAACTTCAACTTATTAGCTTTTGTTAGATTTTTTCAAATCATATTTTATGTTATTAATAGATTTCACAATATTTTATAACCACATATATATATATATATATATATTAAACAATTAAATCAAGGCAATTAATATATATAGCGAGTATGACCATGGTAGACTTAAATCTCTATACCTACGTATGTATATATTAACCATGTTATTGTGATCTATTATATGTCATATTAATCATGTTATTATTATGCATCATCCTTTTTCTTAGAGATTGGGTATAGTGATAATTAGACATTTGCAATAGAGAAAGGTGGAATCAATTAAATATGTCACATTTTATCTCATTCTTCTTTAGCACCTGATGCAATTATATCCAGATCCGATGTATAATTTTATTCAGATCTTCTTTTAAAACATAAAGCACTTACCCATTCTATACATTTCATAAATGTCATCTTATATATATATATATATATATATATATATATTAACTAGGTTTTAACCAAACAAAATTCAATAGGAGTTAGAACATCTACGTCAAGTCAAAAATAACTCAAGAATCAACCAAAAGGACCAAAAGAAGAAGTTAAGAAAGACCCAAGAGGAAAAGTGCAAAAATATGCTAAGGGAATGGATCGCTAACAATCCATGAGGACTACTCATGGATTATCCAAACTTCTTGCATCATGAGCCAAACTTTTCTAGGGATGTCTGTCAAATTTCATGGTATTCTAAGGAAGCTAGTTCGAGAAGTGAGCATTCATCTAATTTCAATCATAGTTCAATCCCACCTATACATGAATCACCATCAAAACAGCGCAACCAGTTACCAAATTACATGGAGGGAAACTACATAGATTATGGAAAGCAACCCAAATGAAGCAATCCAAAAATACCCTAAGTACATGGATCACTAGTGATCCATGCCCCAAGGATCGTTAGCGATCCATTAGGTTATGTCGAATCGTTATGAGATTTTTGGAGCTTCTTCATATCATCAAGTGTAGGCTTTTAGCAAAGCGGCCTAGCCCAATAGCTCTCCAATCCCTACAAATATATTCCTGCTTGCACATAAATAGGATCTTATGGACTGGCTGCTAGAACTCTACGGAGATTATTCTTCACACTTCTCCTCCCTCATAATAGTCATCTTGGTGTTCACTTGGATTCCCAATGAACTCTTGTACTTATAACTTGATTAACTTTGAAGATTCAATCATATCGTAATCTGATTCAACATATAATAGCATTCAGTTAATACAAAGTTATAAAATGGATGTAGACTTCATTAACAACCGAATCGCTATAAAAGTCTTCCTGTCTTTTTACTATTTTTGCTCTTTTTACATTTATTTTCTATAATACTGCTCTGCAAGAACAGGGCTGGTGCTTTCACACTCAATTCAGGGTGTCGATCTATTTTTGGGTTAACATTTTGGTGCTTTCATTGAAAACCCAACTCAGGCATAGATCTAGATATCTATTTTGGACCAGATAGGTCCAGAAGTTAGATCCTCAATCTCTACTTAGATTATCTGCTATTGAGAATCAATGGCACAAAAAGAAGGAGAACTACCTCGAAAGATTCATAGGAGCTACCATTGCCGGAGAAGAAACAGACCTCAGCAAATTGAAGTCAACAACACCAATAACCCACTGTTAGGAGCTAACTCTAGAGATTAGGTTCTAGGATCCTCCTCATAACCTGAGTTGTGACAAAGGGAGAATTGAGTAAGATGGTTGATGAAATTAATAGAAAATGGCAAAAAGTTAATAGGCTCTTATGGAAAAGATAGATGCTCTCTTTGCACTCCAATAGGTAACAACTCCCAGAATGGTGCCTGAAGCCGTGGTGCTACAGAGCAAGAGCGTTCTTTTGTTTCTGGTTTGAACAGAAGAAACAGAAGGCAAAAGCAAAAGAAATTACTGGGCGGAGCTCCAAGAACCATGATGGAAGAAAACTTTAACACTCGACCCGCTGCAAAAGCACCTGCTACAAACCCAAACTAAGGGTGAAAACCTCACGAGGAGATATAAGGATAGCTCTCTTAGGCTCTGAAGAAAACAAACAATTTGAGGAAGACAAATTGGATGAAAATGCTAACGTGTAAAACGCTAGAGGAAGATCTTAAACCCATGCTGCATCATAGTGCCAAGCAATGGACCATGCAGGAGAACCAAGAAGATATGACACAAACTGAGATCGATTACAAGGCCAAGCTCCCATGGTATATTGTCACCACTCCCAATTGACCAGCTCCCAATCCAATCACGGAACTCCCATTTTCAAATCACAAATGGTCGTCGTCGAAAATCATCAAAAATAATCAAAATGGTCGTTGAAAAACTCACTTTAGGGTTGACTCGAAGTCGAACTCAGGTAGTCGCCTATTTGACTCGAAGCAGATTCTGGAAGTCCTGACTCGAAGTCGAACTCGGATAATCACCCATTTGACTCGAAGCAAACCTAGGAAATTCTGGCTCGAAATTAGACTTGGGTATAACAAAGATTTTCTCCAAGCAAACATGCAAATGACTCCTTGCACCATTCGTCACCAACCCTGCACTTCAAATTCTGTGACTCCAAGCGAACAATGTGCCGACTCCAAGAAAATGACAAAAATTTTCAAGTTGGAATTCCAAGTAAAAAACCACCGATCCATCTTCTTTTGCCCATAACTCAAACATGCGAACTCCAAATGCCTTGAAATTTGGAATGCAACCTTATGGGGCGTCCTTTTCTCCCCAAGCCGATCTAACCTAGTTTGAAAGTTTTTAAGGATCATCACTGATCCATGACCCCATCCTAAGTGATTTGTCATTCAAGTAGTATTTTCAATCATTCAAGCATAGGAAAATCATGCATATATCATTCTCAAGCATTATAAACAGCCGTAACTTGAAAACGGACCAGAATGACAATGGTTAGAGCATCTTCCCCAATCAAATCCATTCTCTAAAGCTGTTTAGCATGTGGAATATCTAAAGAAGTTTATCATGCCAACTATAACTTCCTACAACTATATAACTGATTCGAAATTGCTTTTTTACAGTTATGAATAGCATATGGATGAAGCAAGGGCGAAAGATGTAGTCTATTGCAAGGTCCTCAGGAATCATTAAAGGATGAAACAACCCACTACCCTGGAAGTATTCTATGGAATGCAAACCAGTTGTAGAGACTAGAGGTGGTGTAATTGGCAGAAGGCAAACCCAACAATTTTCCAAATAATATACCAAATGATGAAGGAGTTACAGGACCTCAGCGACCTTCTACCCAAGCAAGGCCGCTAAGACCCTGTAGAAAAGCGTCCCAGCTAACTGATGAAATCAAACAAAAAGTGGATTATCAAATAACACTCTGGCTAGCTAGCTGCTAAGGAATAGGGGAGAAACCTAAAGCGATGCCTTCTCATCCATCCTTATTTGCCTTTCTTTTCCAATGAATCATAAAAGGATACTAGGGGAATTGTAGACAATACGGTGAAAGAAATGCTTCTATACCCTCAACGAGTCATGTCGATCCCCCTTTCGAGAATCGACGTTGCTTTGACAGCATCGAGAAGGCTTGTCCAAAGGATCATCAAATAAACAGATCCAACCCCTTGTCATCAAGAACCAATAAAACTTTTTTCCCACGAGCCGAGTCCTAAAAATTCCTCTTAAAGTCGATGAATCATCATTTTAATACCGTCGGTTCATCAGACACATGACCTAGAACTCTACTTGGAGTTAATGAATTATCGTTCCAAGGCCATTTAATCGTTGGACATTCAACCAAAATTTCTCTTAAGTCGATGAACCATCACTTTAAGACCACTAGGCCATTGGACATATGTCATAAAACTCTTCTTGGAGTGGATGAATTGTCATCCAAGGCCGTCTGGCTGCCGGACATCAGACCAAAATTCTTTTTGAAGTCGATGAATCATCGCTTTAAAAGCACCAAGCCATCGGACATACAACCTAAAATTCATCTTGGAGTCAATGAATAATAACTTTAGGGACGACTGGTCACTGGACATCCGACTAAAATTTCTCTCGAAATCGATAAATTATCATTCCAAGGTCGTCTTGCTGCTGGACGTCAGACCACAAAAATTCCTTTACGAACTAAAGCATTATGAAGGACATTTACAAACTAAAGTATCATGATGGCGAATTGGAAGATCAGTGGTCATCTCATCCATAACTTCCCAAAGTCAGTGAAGTCATGCTCCGGGGCTATGAATTGACAATCACATCAGTCACTCCGCAAAATAAACAAAATCACTTCCAACGACTAATGAGACCAAAAGTTTTGAATTCCAGAGCTTTAAAGTCTCTTAAAGAAACTAAGCCGAACCAACCTTGTGATCAATCAGAGGCCGACTCGAATCAAACCAAGATTCGGCACTTAGGAGAACCAAGTATCTCAAATCCCTAATATAATCTCTGAAGATAGAGTCTTTCCCTTGCTTTAATCATCTAGAAGACACAGTTGCATCCACTGGACCGCGTGCAATCAAACGTGTTATAGAGAAACCCCAGATACAATTTAAGTATGCAAACGGCCCTGTGGCATGGAGAGAACCACATATACTTGAATAGCTACAAGGTAACTCCAGAACAATCATACCACGGTTCTGTTACACCCGATCGAAAGCTCCGGCATTCTGATAAGTACAGACTCAACGGCCTATCTAGCACAACAAATGAAATAGAAGCATAATACTTGCTTACTTCTTCCCAACGCCTCCTTTACCACACTTGGTGATTGGTTCCTTTTCCACTTAGGCTGTATGATGGTTGAACACCAATTCTCTAAAGGCGGTTTGGACCAGAAATTGAGTCTGCCCTGAACTTCCATAAGCTCTTTCTTCATAACCATCTCCATGTAGTCGGTTGTAGATCTCTTCACTATGACAACCATACCTATTTGGCTATACACATCTTTCCAAAATATGGAAGGATCGTTCAAGCCACGGTTACCCAATCCAAAAGCCACTTATCTCTTAGAACTGACAAAGCACGTTCCAACGAAGTCAAATCGTCGGATTGATGGAGAAACTCGATCCTTGCCTTCTAAGAACTGGTATCGCTCCTCCAGCATGGGGAAGGATCAAACCATTATGTGCATCCCATAATCCGCATATCACTTCCTGAGCCATCGAACCATGCTTTCGAAGCACGAACTCCTGAAGTTACCTAAATATTAGCAATGTTGAGAAGTTCTAAACTGTCCCGGATCAAAGGGTCATATTGATCTCATAAGTCGTCCACTGCCATAAGCTAGCATCACTTCTTCAGCCGTAGAACATCACTCTCGAAGCAGAAACTCCTCATGTTACCCGAAGAGTGGCAATGTTGAGAAGTTCCAAACCGTTCTAGATCGACAGGTCATATCAATCCCTTAAGTCGCGCATTGCCATAAGTTGCACATCACTTCTTGAGACATAGAACCATGCTCTCGAAGCACGAACTCTTCGCGTTACCGAAAGATTGGCAACGTCGAGAAATTCTAAACAATTCTGCATCGACGGGTTGTATGATCTCATAAGTCACACACTCTCATAAGCCGCGCATCACTTCTTGAATCATGGAACCACGCTCTCAAAGCATGAACTCCTCACGTTACTCAAAGATTGGCAATGTTAAGAAGTTTCAAATCGTTCCTGATTAACGGGTCGCATCGATCTCACAAGCCACACACTCCTATAAGCCACGCACCACTTCTTAAGCATGGAATCAGGATCTCGAAGCACGAACTCCTTACAGTACCCGAAGATTGGCAACGTCAAGAAGTTCCAAACTATTCCGGGTCAACGGTTCAATCAATCCCAAAAGTCATGCACTACGATAAGCCACGCATCGCTTCTTGAGCCATGGAACCATGCTCTTGAAGCATGAACTCCTTATGTTACCCAAAGATTGGCAACATCGAGAAGTTGCAAACCATTCTGGATCAATGGGTCGTATCGATCTCATAAGTCATGCACTTCCATAAGCCACGTATTACTTCTAGAGCCGTGGAACCATGCACTCGAAGCATATACTCCTCATGTTAACTGAAGATTGGCAATGTCAAGAAGTTCTATACCATTCTGGATCGATGGGCCGTATCGATCCTACAAGCCGCACATTTGATAAGCCATGAACTCTCAAAAGCCGTGCATTTCATAAGTTATGCACTCTCAAAAGCCATGCATTTGATAAGCCATGAACTCTCAAAAGCCGTGCATTTTATAAGCCATGAACTCTCAAAATCCGTGCATTTTATAAGCCACGCACTCTTAAAAACTCTGCATTTCAGAAGCCATGCACTCTTAAAAGCTACACATTTCATAAGACGCTCACTCTTAAAAGCCGTGCAAGCACTATTTGATGTTACTTCGGCATCATCGGCAAACCGTTAAGATTTTCGTAGTACCGATATTATCTTAATTACATAGGGGAACTTATCTCTTATATGATTAGCAGGGATCAACTCCTGCTACCCGAAAGAACCGACATTTCTCTGATAGTGCCGCAAAGTTCACAAACCAAGAAGTCGACAAAGAATTTCGATCTTTGACCAAAGTTAATGTACAAAATGCCTAAATTCAAGATATCTAAGTCACGAGTTCCTAGAGATAGGAGCTACGACGCACCTTTGATTGGAGGCATCCAGGAAGCCACCCAAAACATCAAGTCTCACATCAATTGTTCAGAATAATTAGCCCTATGGACTAAGGGGCACATAACACATTAACACTTAGTCAGGATAAAAAATTGCTCCAGTTTGCAATAAAAGGAGGAACTTACCGTCGTCCAGAGATAGACGACGACGGAAGGCATTTCTAGAATCAAATCATCAATGCACCAATTTCCAAAGGTAGAAGCAGTTGCTCAACTGAGATCTCAAACCTCAACTTGTAGAAAACCAGCCGTTATCTGAAGACAAACAACGGTAAGGAGAGAACATTCGAAATCGAGCAGTTAAACCATTGGTTCCCGAAGATAGGAATCGCAAAGTGGGGGAACACACATACCGACATTAGTTGAAAGGAAAACTAGTCCACGGTCATGTTCCTCCAAACAAAGAATTTTGGCAGCCACAGCAGATTTAGTTATAGAACTAGGGAAAGGCATAAATAATGCGTGATAACATGTAAATAAAGGCATCATATACCATGAAACACGGCACAGCAATGTAAAGTATAGAAACTGTAGAACAAGCAACCATTCCATGTACACACATAAGTAGTATAAAAGTAAGCTAAATACGTGATAAATAAGGAAGAATACAGAAAAGATGATAATAAAAATATTAATCTTTTCATTCCTTGTAACATTTTCTGCACAAAGTCGAAATGTGGGGGTCGTGCCTACACAATATCGACCAACAAAAAGAAAAGACGGATGCCACAACAATAAAAATAATAAGTGCAGATTTTGCACTTATACAAAACACATGTTAAACAAATCAGAATGTTCTAATATCCGGCTACAATGTCACTCGAGCATGTCGGTGATTCTTGCCAACACAGTCCTTCCCACCTTTGGTCAGAAGTTTCTTCTTCCTCTCAGCATCCCCACCAGGAGTTGTGTCGCTGCCAGAGATATAAATTATAGGCTCCATGCCCATGTCTCCTCCTAATTATTTGACCCCCTTGGAAGACTCCCTCTTGGTCTTGCGCTTTCGGGGCTTGCGGGAGCTCCTTGAAGACTTTCTCTCCTCAATCTTTTCCCTCTTGACTACCACCAACTACTGTTCAATTTTACTTAGCTGGCTAGCTTGGTCTGTCTGCTCTCGAGTGTCAACTACTGCTAAATCGCCCTCTATTGATATGGATGGGTCTTCCAAGTTGTCTAATGCAGCGATCTTCTCAAACTCTGGTCTTGGTTGCGAGCCAAACACGGGCGTAGTAACTAAAGCAGCCACAGAAATAAGCATTGAAGCAGTTGAAATGGTAGTAGGCACTGGGAGTGGATAAATTAGCAGTTCGACAGGAAAAAAAGATGGACCTATAAGATCAAAAAGGAAAGCATTCAATTCATCTTGTTCTTACAGGGTGAGTTGAAAATCCTCAAACTCGAGAGAAACAAGGAAGTTACCTGCATCAGAAGTGTGACTGTGAATCTTAACCTCATACTCACCACCTTTTTCATCTTTGGATGGTTGCACTATCTTAGGCGAAGTTTCAAGACCACCCAAGGCTTTAGAGATACCTACTGAAGAGGCAAACAACAAAGCGGCATCAGCTGAAGCTGTATTGATTCCTGTATGATCATAGGGCTGCTTGGACGATTCACCAGGCCCAGAAATGAAAGACTCCAATAGTGCTTTAGCAGCTATAATTGCAGCAGCATCGGCGGCTTCTCGCTCTCTTTACACCTCAATAATTTCTTGGCCCTCTACTAAAGCCTTATTTGATTCTTTGTTAGGATAGGCATTGTCACTACCCTAATTTTAGCGATTACCTGAGAATATTAAATTATAACGGCGGTTATAATTTAATAGTGTAAATTAATAACTAATGAGGAATTTAAATTGTTTATTGGGAATAAACAATATATTTCAGGATAAAAATGAGAAAATATTCTGAAAACTTTATTAAGATGATTTGAGAAAATAAAATGAGGAAAATTTGTTTTATTTAGAGTTAATGCAATAATTTTGTTAATTATTGCTATTTACTTCTTTTAATGATTTTTAAAAGAAGTGATTAATTTTAATATGAGATATATTCATAATAATTATGGAATTGAGTTTAAAAATATAATTTAAGTGTAAAATTATACTTGAAAAGGGTTATAAAATTTTATTACACAAAAATATTATTTTTGTGTAATTTATAATGTTAATTACAATGGAATTTGTAATTAATGATGTAAATTTGTTATTTATAAAAAGGAAAAGAAATATGATGAGAAAAAGTTTTAAAAATATAAATAATATTTTATTTTGAGTATATAACATCTTATCATCATGAATATGAAGTTTTATAAATTTTTGATATGAAACAAAGTTGAATAGATGATTGAATTTGAAGGTGTGCATTGTTAACATGTAACTAAGTGATTAATTTATAACCTAAGCTAATTTTCTTGAAAAATTGGACTCTAGCCCATTAACATACTTCACTTGGCCTGTTAGCAAAGAAATGAGAAACATATTTATCTTCCTAAAACATCAGTACGTTCATTCTCCTTCTCAGTAAAACATTCATCTTCCTAAACCCTAGTTCCTAATTTCAAAATTCAAAGCTCAAATCAAAGGGATTTTGTCCAATAATGTAGAGTAAGTGTTTTAAACTCTATCTCTATCCTTTAGAACTCTAAAAGAATGATTTTGATCCCCTTTTTGATCAAATTGCTTGCTGTCCAAATTTTGTTCTTGAGTTTTTGGTGATTTTGAGAAGCTAAGAGGTTAGCAAGGCTTAAAAGAGGATTTAGCAAGCTATAGGAAAGTAAAAGGTGAGTTAATCACTCACATTACCACCTTTAATCTATGAGAATAATTTTCAGTTGATAATTGAATTGAATTGGATGGTTTGATTATTGAATTGCTTTCAAATTAGTTGTGAATTGGTTGCTTGAATTTGAATGATTGCATGGTTGTAGTTTGTTGAAAATTGTTTGTAAAAATATCTCTGCAGTAAAATAGCAATATCTTAGTGCCATTTTATCCAAATTAGCTCAATCTTTTTGCAGTTGAAAGATCATTCTATTATCTACAAGTTTTATTTTAATCACTTTAAGAAATTCCGTGGTTTAGAGGGTCGAAATTGGGTTTGAAACCGATGTACATAGCTCGGCTCTATGCAATATTTTTGTTGAAACCTGATATTGAAATCACCATAACTTTGAAATAGTATATCGAAATTGAGTTAGGTTTTTTTTTAGTCAGAAGATGTTTTTATAAGAAACAACATTTATGTTCATTACTTTTTGTAATTAAGTTGTTTACTAAGAGTAACTTGAGTTTGAAGAAGATGTAACCTTTCTGTTCTGTGTTTTAATCTTAGCTTTGAAACACATAAATTATTTTAGGCATATCTTCCCTGTTTCTTGTCCGATTTGGATGAATTTTGAAGTTCCGGAAAGCTTATTTTATATGTGACAACTTTACTGTTGAACACGTTTGCATATTTTGAGAATAAATTGATCAAAATGCTGTTGCAAACTCTCAGCTCTGTCACTTTAGTAATTATGTTATCCAAACTGAACATAGTTAGTAAATTGATCATATCTTCCTTGTTTCATGTCCGATTTGGATGATTTTTAAAGTTCCGGAAAGCTTATTTTATATGTGACAACTTTACTGTTGAACATATTTGCATATTTTGAGCATAAATTGATCAAAATGCTGTTGCAAACTCTCAGCTCTGTCACTTTAGTAATTATGTTATCCAAACTGAACACAGTTACTAAATTGATCATATCTTCCTTGTTTCTTGTCGGATTTGGATGATTTTTTTTAAGTTCCGAAAAGCTTATTTTATGTGTGACAACTTTCCTTTTGAACACATTTGCATATTTTGAGTATAGGTTGATCGAAGCTATTTGAGATTATTGATTCTGAGATGTTTTGCCATTTTATGGCGTATTTTGAGTTTTATAATTTCTATTTATTGGAATTATTTAAGGTGGCCAATATTTGGCAAGCATTATGGTTTGAGATCTCCTATGTAGGAGTATGATCGATGAGAACCATCACGATGTTTTATTTACTTGCCAATGACATAAGGCAAGTCTTGAGTTTATGATTTCATATTTTGAGATTTATGGTTTATGAAAAACCATCATGATGTTTTTCACTTGTCGATGAGGTGAGACAATATATGATGCCATTTAATACTTATCGATGAGATGAGATAAGTATGGTATCTCTTTCTCACTCGCCAATGAGACTAGGCGAGATATAATTTTCTGAGTTTTATGATGTTTTTAGTGTGGCATCGACTAACGGCTAGTAAACTGCTAAGTGCGAATGTGTGGTATGGGACACACATTAACACTTTTCGGGTTCCTATCCATGAGTTTGTGACACATTCACGATGTTTACCTAACAGAACTGCTTTGAGAGGTGTCAGCGACCTTGTCTTGAGGACGAACTGCTTTGGAGGTGTTAGCGACCTTGTTAGGGATGACAAAATGGCTTGGAAAGGTGTCGGCGACCTTGTCATGAGGACGAACTGCTTTGGAAAGGTGTCGGCGACCTTGTCATGAGGACGAACTGCTTTGGAAAGGTGTCAGCGACCTTGTCATGAGGATGAAATGCTTTGGAAAGGTGTCAGCGACCTTGTCATGAGGAAGAACTGCTTTGGAAAGGTGTCAGCGACCTTGTCATGAGGACGAACTGCTTTGGAAGGTGTTAGCGACCTTGTCTATGGCTTCAACCATCTGAGTTTAGCATGTGCAGCATTGCTTCGGCATTGTATTTAGGGATATGGCCAATCTGGGTTTTATGAGTTTTGAATTCGCCGTTTTTGGTGCATTAGTGTTAAGATTATCTAAGTTTTGAACATGCATCGAATTCTTTATTGAATTTGAGATTTTATGAGTTTGAATTCGTATCGAGTTCCATGAGTTTTTATGATTGAGATGTATGTGTGAGATTTAGCCGCCTTGGCCTACTTATGAGTTTGAGATCTCACATTCTTATGGAGTTGTCTTGTGTTGCTTTCATGACTTCTATTTGTGATTGAGATGAGTTTTCTCCTTTTTGGAGTAATGGTTCATCGAACCATTTGAGTTTTGCTTGAGTTATATATGAGTTGATTTGAGTTCATTATGGGTTATCCCTAATGATATGAGGCACTTGTGTTTTATTTGAGTATTGAGTTTGAGTTACCTCTTTCGAGGTATTTAGTCACTTAGGTAGCGTTTGTTACTTAAGTATTGAGCTATGAGTTATCTAATCATTCTCCTCATTCGAGAAGAAGTATCACTATATCCATTCTGCTTCAAATTATCAATATTGACTGATTTTTGTAGCCAGACTGACCCGTGTATTTATACTCGGGTCAGACCGAGTTATTTCTGGTATCATCTATTGGACTTAGCTTGAAGTTGGTGTTGGATATCATCTCTTCTTTCGCTTGAGTAGTTTATTTCTTCCGCATACTCTGATGTTTTTACATTTGATTTGATGTATATGGTGTGGTCGAGTACCACCTTTATTGTATTCATATTGTATTGTACTAAACATGTATCCGTGTATATGTATATATATATATGATGTCGATTACTGTTCTGTGATGTGCTTCACATTTAGTTATTGTATTTTGTTCTGATAGATCCGTCAACCACCTATAGTTTTGGATTAAACATTTACTATGTATGTCGATCTATTGAGATAGAAAAGAAAAAAATTATATTGCATTTATCGACGTATTCAGTAGATGTTTAAGACAAAGTTATAGATGGTCGCCCTTAACCAGCTCTATTCTCCGCTTTAGTAGACGGAATTACTCGTTAATTCTCTTTACTAAGGTGGGTCTCGGGGTGGGGCGTTATGTAGGATCTAGATTAACCCTAGAGGGGGGGGTGAATAGGGTTATAGCAAATTTTCTCAAATTAAACACAGAAATATAATTGCAAAAATAAATATGCTGAAAAGTAAATCACACACAAAATTTACCCAGCTTCGGCAACCCCTGCCTACTGCTGCATTCCCAGATTTCTATTAGAATTAAACAGTATCACGCTTACAAACACTCTACTAGACTCGCAGACCCTTTTGCTCCCGCTCACAAACACTCTACTAGACTCGCACACCCTGCTCCCGCCTATAGAGTTTCGCTTACTCGCAAACACTGCTCCCGCCTATAGAGCTTTGCAAACTCGCACACCCTGCTCACTGAACTAATTCTAAATAGACAATCTGACACTACCTAATCCCTAGGTGGTGATTTACAAATTCTTCGACTCGAAAAGAAAAACAAACTTCAAATTTAAAACCGGAGCAAAAATTAAACTACAACTTGAATGTGTAATTTTTGCTCAAAATAAAATAACTAAAAAACCCCTTTATAATTGAACCCAAAAAAAAAATTAAGCCCTTTTATAATTGAACAAGGCCGGCCCCTTGTTTTTATTAACCCGATCCACTTTGGCTTTGACCCGTTCCTTCTTTTGCTTGTAAAAATGTCGGCCTTTCTCTGTCGAATTAGGGCTTCGACTTCTTTCTCGAATTAGGGCTTCGTTCTGATGATCGATTCTCTGATTTGTTACCGATGGCTTGCGTCGCTTGTTCTCTGATAATTTGGTTGACTTTGAGATTGCGTTGCTCGGCTTGCTCGTTCTCTGACGATTGATTTGCGTCGACTTCGAGGTTGCAAATTGTTAGCAGTGGCTTCTTATGATTGATTTTACTGCTGCGGTATGTAAATTCTTTGCTTGTTTGTGCTTTTGTGATTTTAGAATTCAAACTCGATTGCCGATGATGAACTTGGGTTTGTGTTTGGATTTGATTCGATTTTCTCCACAGCTGATGATGATTTTGGGATTGTATTTATATGAATTCTGAACACTTGATTTTGCTTGTATCGATTCGATACTTTCCTAAATTATGCTTTCCTGATTTTAATTACACCTTGATACGCACGGCTTTGATTGTGTTGCATTCGATTCTTCTTTAATAACAAGACAGAAACTTTCCTCTTTTTAACATCTCTGACCATTTCAAAAAATAATGATACGAATTTTATATTCATTGAATTCTGACTTCGGCTTGTATTTTACTTCGATCATCTCTGCTATGTTGAACTTCGTCAATACTGTATTCGTACGTGAATCTTTTGTGTTACATTTGTACGTCTGCATTGTTATTCTTCGACTTTGGAACTAATCCATGATTTCGACTTGGACTTTGCATTGAGTACATATGATGACATCCACATGCTGCTTGCTTTATTCTCGGCCTGAACCTTTGCATTTCATCCATACATATATGCTCACTGTCTTTGTATACATTTTGCACAGCTGAACTTGTGTTGTCTTTGATGTTGTTGAACTTGGTATTGCTGCATCCATTGTAGCTTGCTACTGTATCATTGAGTAGCTGTTGTCTGCACTTTTAGATTCCCTGTGTCACTTGATCTATCACACTGTTGCATACATTTGCATTGTATATATTCTTGGATTTGAACTGCTTCATGTACTTGATATTGTGGCAAGTAGTCTTTGCTGTTATGTTGATGCATTGTGCCTTTGTGGTTGTAACTGGACAGTTCATATTGCTTTGCTTCATCGTTTGTGTCCACTGCATTCTATTTCACTTTGGTTTTGGAGTTGTTGCTATATTGGTTTAAGTTGCACTGTAATTTGTGCTACTTCACCATGTCACTTGAGGTCTTGCAGTTTGGTTTATTGATGCATTCATGTACACTGCATATCTCATGCTCGAGCCCTTTGCATAATTGTAGTTGCTTCTGCAGTTGCACATTGCTGCTTGTAGCACTTGTATACTTGGTCGAGTCCATTTGCATTCTGCAGGCTTGTACTGTCCACTGCCCTGTAATCTTGAGTTTGTTTACTTGGTGTCTTCATTTTTGATGCAGAACTTCAGTGCTTGTATTGACATGTTATGGCTTGTACTCGGTTGCTTTTGATGCATTCTGGTGCGGTGTTGTTCATTGTATTTGCACTGCAGTTTCATTATGACTGCTCTATGTTGTCACTTGATCTTGTATTACTGCCCTTGTGTCTGCACTTGTGAACTTTGTTGCATTCATGTCTTCGACTGTTTGATCTGAACTTGACGTTGTATTCACTGGTCAGTGGTGTTCATTGTGATGATTTTGTTGCTCTGACTTGTATCACTTATGCAGTCTTCACTGTTGCTGTTTGATGCTGTCTTGATTTTGCGCAGTCCATGTTGCATTCATTCCATTTTGCATTGATGCAGTTTGAAGCTTGCCACTGACTTTGGTTCTTCGCTTGCATCGTTGTAGTTGCATTTATGTCACGTAGTTGCATACTTTGACTTCACTGAGTCATTTGAATTGGTCTGTTGTGATTTGTCGAAGCTTTGAACTGTTTGCAACTTGACACTGTTGTACACTTGCTCTTGTTGGCTGCGCACACGAGTTGGCGAGGCAGTGCACACGTGTATGAATGTACACGTGTGTATTGCAGCCGCTTATGGCTACCTGTCCCTGTAATATCTATGTGCACTAATTTGTGATGAAATCAAGTGTGAATTATGACGAACAACCCAAATAACTGAGGCAAACCATATTTTCAAAAATCGTATTTTATTTTATATTGCAAAAATATTTCTTTTTCAATTTTACTGCGTTAGTGAATATTTTTGCAGATTTCTCAGATGCTGAATTCAAACTGGAATGCAGTTGAAGACAAAATACGAGTGTGAGTGATATGTAGTGAGGTTATCAATGTAAAAATATTTGTGATGTAATCGTAATGTAATCAGAAATGTATATGTATAGTGAGAGCATGAATTTGTACTATTCAAGATTGTAATAAATATTTGTTTGAATAAAATTTCTGTTTGAATTCAAAATCTGTGTAACTTGTTCTGTTTGAATTCAAATTCAAATTCTGTGTAATTTATTTTATTCAACAAATATTTATTTAATCTATGAAAAACAAAATAGTACATTACCAAATACATTTAAATGAATATATATGTTTATTATCATCAAACAAAAACATATAAGCGCATATTCAACAATCTCCCCCTTTTGATGATAACAAACATATATTTAAGATTTTGTACATGTGTTAAATGTATTTGATCAATGATATACTTTAATTGCTCCCCCTATTTAAATGCTTCCTCTCTACATGATGCTCCCCCTATTTAAATGCTTCCTCTCTACATGATGCTCCCCCTACATATATGCATACAAATAGAAATATATTCAAATGAGCCTAGATGCATATGGAAAAATTATTTGACCTTTGCTTGATTCTATTTGACAAAATCTTAACTTTTCTCTCCCCCTTTTGTTATCAGCAAAAGAATAATAGTGTGAGAGAAAAATAGAGATAAAGTGATTGATATTAATCCAACATTAAACTAAAATTGAATATAAATATTAAACTTCAATAAGAATCAAACAAAAACCATAATTACCCTTGTTAGGCGCATATTCCACTTTTAGAAATGATGGATATGATGTTCATATAAAATCATACAGTTGAATCTTCTTGTGGTATTTATATCAGGAATTTGAATATCTACTAATCATGCATAACCGTTAGGACTTTTAAATGAGATTAGTAGTATTCGAATTTAATTTTAAAAAATGAAATCAAGCATCTTCTAACCACGCATGACCGTGAGGACTTTTAAATGGGATTAGAATCAACTTGTCTATTTAAGCAATTTTAACTTTGATATGCGTTCCATACATGCATAACCGTAAGGACTTTTAAATGAGCATGGAAGCACATAATCAAAAATCCAAGTAATTCACCCATGCATAACCGTGAGGACTTTTAAATGAGAGTGAATACTTTGGATATTTATTTATTTTTTAAAAAAATATGACATGAAAAACAAACGATTCCTGATTATAGTACCACATATCGACAAACTATATTGAATATTTGATAAAACATGGTCGATAGAAATAATGATAGATATAGAAATGGTCATGGAATCTTTACCTAACAAAAAGTTTTATAATTCTTGTTTTAATTCCTAAAGAAATTTTCCAAATATACTCTCTTGAGTAATGTATGTTAAATATCAACACTCATCACTTTTTCAATCACTATTTATCTCTTTGATAATTAGTAGGGAGTCGGATCAGTCAAAATTTGTCATTTAAAATCAAATAAAAATGACTAATCTGAAAATATGGTCAAACAATTATTTTCTCGAAGGGGTTATATGAAAAAAAATTCTGCTAAATGGAAAAATTATTTCAAGTGAAAAATATGCAGATATTTTCTTTGAAAAACGATGCAACAAATGAATGTTTCAAAAATTAATCACGTTACACTAGTAATTTCTCTATCAACTATATTACCAGTGTAATCTGCATCTGAATTTAAATTTCACTCAATATTCACTCGTTGGATGTCAAAGACCAGATTGTGAAATTTCAACAAACTATTTCAGAATGAGATTTGAAATGAAGCCATGTTCACACTCAACCAAATATCATAGTGTTAATTTCAGAAACCATAGGATAAACAATTATATTCATGAGTAATCAACAGTCAATCAACATCATAATTATTTCAAAAACAATTTCTTGAAGTTTCAACAATTTCTTAAAATCCTTTTTCACATGAGTTTGAAATCGTGCAAATTTACAAGTAGTGACCAAAATGTCAAAATATATCTACGTGTAGCATGAGTAGACAGTAATCAATCAACATCATAATTTGACCAAACATATTAAGTTCAATGATGAAAGGATGGTTGGTCTACTTTTAAGCACAAATCAAAGTAAGAACAAGTCAAAGGAAAAATCATATCAATAAGTCAGAATTAAAGACATCACATCATTATCACAATTTTGGCTGATTTAATTCAGAATATGGTGCAGATTATCACATTTAATATACCTTCACCTGTTTTACCTTTACGATAATTTCTCGTGATTGCCTATTGTGATTCTGTCACCTTTATACTAGGCTAAGGAACTTTGCTATGATCCCCGTTGTGTTTCTGGAACAGCCAAAATCCAGAGAACACCGTTGTTGTTCCTTAGCCTGCCACCACACCTACACGATGAAAGATTTTTGTGACCTATTTCTAGGTCCATGATTGTTAGTGGCAGAAACATTATGAATAAACAAACCCTTTGGAACCCAAACTTGTTTAGACTTTTCATTCTTGTTCCAATAGACATGAAATTTGTTTGTAGAATTCTTAGGAACCCAAACTTGTATAAATTTTGTGTTCTTGTTCCTATGACTACAATTTTCAACATGATGTCCAATTATTTCACATTTATCAAAGACACTTTTCCCTTTTGCATTATCCTCAGCTTGTGTTTTCCCAAAACCAAGTCCTTTTCTGTTGTTAGCAAAAATTTGATTTCCCAATAGCATGTTGAAAGATTTTTCGCCTCTTGAAAAGTTATTCAAAGATTTCTCAAGATTTTGGACTTTGGTTTTTAGTGTTGTATTTTCAGTGACAAGTGAGGTGCATCGATTTATAAAATCCTTTTTCCTAGTGTCGATGGCTTCCTTAAGATTCAAGTTTTCTTTTTCAAGATTCTCAGAGTTATTCTTAAGTTTTGTCAATTCTGAATCTAAAACTTTACATCTTTTACATTCTAGGTTTTGAATATTTTCAAGTTCAGTTTCTAACCTAAAACTTTTACGAGCAAGTTCTTTCCTATCAGTTTTCAGTTTTTCAATTTTAGATTCAAGAGCATCAACTACTTTAGTGAGATCAGAACACTCTATAGGAATACTCACCTTCCTCACTAGATTCCTCTGAGCTTGAATCTGAATTTGATTTCGCCATAAGACACAAGTTAGCCTCCTCTGAGCTGCTATCCGAAGCTTCTTCTCCTTCTTCATCATCCCAAGTCGCTGCAAATACCTTCTTCGTCTTTTTCTTTCCTTTGTTGTTTTTGAGAAGTGGACATTTTGGTTTGATGTGGCCAGGCTTGTTGCAGTTATAACATGTCAGTTCACTATCGGAATTTTCGGAATCTTTTGACCTATTGCCCTTTGTTTTCTTCTTGCGTGGCTTGAATCTAGACCATCTTCTAAGATTATTGACAGCCATTGCAAGCTCTTCAATTGGATCTTCTTCATCGCTTTCTTCTTTGCTCTTTAAGGCAATCGTCTTTTCTTTGGTTCGGAGTTGTTGCGCTCTTCCTTTGCTTTTAGCTCAAGCTCGTATGTCATCAAGTTACCAATCAACTCCTCCATGCTTAATTTACTCAAATCTTTCGATTCTTGGATTGCTGTGACTTTTGCCTCAAAGTTCATCGGTAAGACTCGTAGTATCTTCCGCACAAGCTCTACCTCAGTGAATACCTTCCCAAGTGCTCTAGCATTGTACACCAAAGTTGAAAAGCGTCCAAACATGTCCTTTATGCTCTCGCCTTTGTCCATCACAAAGTTCTCGTATTCATTGCTGAATAGGGCTAGACGAGACTCCTTGACTTGAGAAGTTCCTTCGTGTGTCACCTTCAAAGTATGCCAAATTTCCTGTGCTGTTGTACAATGAGAAATTCTATTAAATTCATTTTTATCAAGAGCACATATCAAAGCATTCATGGCTTTAGCATTTGTCGTTTTCAATCTCTTATCGTTAGCATCCCACCTATCCTTAGGTTTAGGAATCTCAGTATCACCAACGATTATAGTGGGAGGTTTATAGCCAGTTTCAATAATATCCCAAACATCATAATCAACGGAACTAAGATAAATACTCATCCTAACTTTCCAATAAGCATAATCGTTCCCGTTAAACATGGGTGGCCTAACGATAGATTGCCCCTCAGAAAAAGCATTATTTGATGGATTCATGACTCTAGAGTTAAATAAAAATACCAGGCTCTGATACCACTTGTAGGATCTAGATTAACCCTAGAGGGGGGGTGAATAGGGTTATAGCAAATTTTCTCAAATTAAACACAGAAATATAATTGCAGAAATAAATATGCTGAAAAGTAAATCACACACAAAATTTACCCAGCTTCGGCAACCCCTGCCTACTGCTGCATTCCCAGATTTCTATTAGAATTAAACAGTATCACGCTTACAAACACTCTACTAGACTCGCAGACCCTTTTGCTCCCGCTCACAAACACTCTACTAGACTCGCACACCCTGCTCCCGCCTATAGAGTTTCGCTTACTCGCAAACACTGCTCCCTCCTATAAAGCTTTGCAAACTCACACACCCTGCTCACTGAACTAATTCTAAATAGACAATCTGACACTACCTAATCCCTAGGTGGTGATTTACAAATTCTTCGACTCGAAAAGAAAAACAAACTTCAAATTTAAAACCGGAGCAAAAATTAAACTACAACTTGAATGTGTAATTTTTGCTCAAAATAAAATAACTAAAAAACCCATTTATAATTGAACCCAAAAAAAACTTAAGCCCTTTTATAATTGAACAAGGCCGGCCCCTTGTTTTTATTAACCCGATCCACTTTGGCTTTGACCCGTTCCTTCTTTTGCTTGTAAAAATGTCGGCCTTTCTTTGTCGAATTAGGGCTTCGACTTCTTTCTCGAATTAGGGCTTCGTTCTGATGATCGATTCTCTGATTTGTGACCGATGGCTTGCGTCGCTTGTTCTCTGATAATTTGGTTGACTTTGAGATTGCGTTGCTCGGCTTGCTCGTTCTCTGACGATTGATTTGCGTCGACTTCGAGGTTGCAAATTGTTAGCAGTGGCTTCTTATGATTGATTTTACCGCTGCGGTATGTAAATTCTTTGCTTGTTTGTGCTTTTGTGATTTTAGAATTCAAACTCGATTGCCGATGATGAACTTGGGTTTGTGTTTGGATTTGATTCGATTTTCTCCACAGCTGATAATGATTTTGGGATTGTATTTATATGAATTCTGAACACTTGATTTTGCTTGTATCGATTCGATACTTTCCTAAATTATGCTTTCCTGATTTTAATTACACCTTGATACGCACGGCTTTGATTGTGTTGCGTTCGATTCTTCTTTAATAACAAGACAGAAACTTTCCTCTTTTTAACATCTCTGACCATTTCAAAAAATAATGATACGAATTTTATATTCATTGAATTCTGACTTCGGCTTGTATTTTACTTCGATCATCTCTGCTATGTTGAACTTCGTCAATACTGTATTCGTACGTGAATCTTTTGCGTTACATTTGTACGTCTGCATTGTTATTCTTCGACTTTGGAACTAATCCATGATTTCGACTTGGACTTTGCATTGAGTACATATGATGACATCCACATGCTGCTTGCTTTATTCTCGGCCTGAACCTTTGCATTTCATCCATACATATATGCTCACTGTCTTTGTATACATTTTGCACAGCTGAACTTGTGTTGTCTTTGATGTTGTTGAACTTGGTATTGCTGCATCCATTGTAGCTTGCTACTGTATCATTGAGTAGCTGTTGTCTGCACTTTTAGATTCCCTGTGTCACTTGATCTATCACACTGTTGCATACATTTGCATTGTATATATTCTTGGATTTGAACTGCTTCATGTACTTGATATTGTGGCAAGTAGTCTTTGCTGTTATGTTGATGCATTGTGCCTTTGTGGTTGTAACTGGACAGTTCATATTGCTTTGCTTCATCGTTTGTGTCCACTGCATTCTATTTCACTTTGGTTTTGGAGTTGTTGCTATATTGGTTTAAGTTGCACTGTAATTTGTGCTACTTCACCATGTCACTTGAGGTCTTGCAGTTTGGTTTATTGATGCATTCATGTACACTGCATATCTCATGCTCGAGCCCTTTGCATAATTGTAGTTGCTTCTGCAGTTGCACATTGCTGCTTGTAGCACTTGTATACTTGGTCGAGTCCATTTGCATTCTGCAGGCTTGTACTGTCCACTGCCCTGTAATCTTGAGTTTGTTTACTTGGTGTCTTCATTTTTGATGCAGAACTTCAGTGCTTGTATTGACATGTTATGGCTTGTACTCGGTTGCTTTTGATGCATTCTGGTGCGGTGTTGTTCATTGTATTTGCACTGCAGTTTCATTATGACTGCTCTATGTTGTCACTTGATCTTGTATTACTGCCCTTGTGTCTGCACTTGTGAACTTTGTTGCATTCATGTCTTCGACTGTTTGATCTGAACTTGACGTTGTATTCACTGGTCAGTGGTGTTCATTGTGATGATTTTGTTGCTCTGACTTGTATCACTTATGCAGTCTTCACTGTTGCTGTTTGATGCTGTCTTGATTTTGCGCAGTCCATGTTGCATTCATTCCATTTTGCATTGATGCAGTTTGAAGCTTGCCACTGACTTTGGTTCTTCGCTTGCATCGTTGTAGTTGCATTTATGTCACGTAGTTGCATACTTTGACTTCACTGAGTCATTTGGAATTGGTCTGTTGTGATTTGTCGAAGCTTTGAACTGTTTGCAACTTGACACTGTTGTACACTTGCTCTTGTTGGCTGCGCACACGAGTTGGCGAGGCAGTGCACACGTGTATGAATGTACACGTGTGTATTGCAGCCGCTTATGGCTACTTGTCCCTGTAATATCTATGTGCA
This sequence comes from Allium cepa, assembly GCA_030765085.1. Taxonomy (NCBI): domain Eukaryota; kingdom Viridiplantae; phylum Streptophyta; class Magnoliopsida; order Asparagales; family Amaryllidaceae; genus Allium; species Allium cepa. The sequence continues at coordinate 392,681,386 of CM060935.1, forward strand.
CTACTTTGTGATGAAATCAAGTGTGAATTATGACGAACAACCCAAATAACTGAGGCAAACCATATTTTCAAAAATCGTATTTTATTTTATATTGCAAACATATTTCTTTTTCAATTTTACTGCGTTAGTGAATATTTTTGCAGATTTCTCAGATGCTGAATTCAAACTGGAATGCAGTTGAAGACAAAATACGAGTGTGAGTGATATGTAGTGAGGTTATCAATGTAAAAATATTTGTGATGTAATCGTAATGTAATCAGAAATGTATATGTATAGTGAGAGCATGAATTTGTACTGTTCAAGATTGTAATAAATATTTGTTTGAATAAAATTTCTGTTTGAATTCAAAATCTGTGTAACTTGTTCTGTTTGAATTCAAATTCAAATTCTGTGTAATTTATTTTATTCAACAAATATTTATTTAATCTATGAAAAACAAAATAGTACATTACCAAATACATTTAAATGAATATATATGTTTATTATCATCAAACAAAAACATATAAGCGCATATTCAACAATCTCCCCCTTTTGATGATAACAAACATATATTTAAGATTTTGTACATGTGTTAAATGTATTTGATCAATGATATACTTTAATTGCTCCCCCTATTTAAATGCTTCCTCTCTACATGATGCTCCCCCTATTTAAATGCTTCCTCTCTACATGATGCTCCCCCTACATATATGCATACAAATAGAAATATATTCAAATGAGCCTAGATGCATATGGAAAAATTATTTGACCTTTGCTTGATTCTATTTGACAAAATCTTAACTTTTCTCTCCCCCTTTTGTTATCAGCAAAAGAATAATAGTGTGAGAGAAAAATAGAGATAAAGTGATTGATATTAATCCAACATTAAACTAAAATTGAATATAAATATTAAACTTCAATAAGAATCAAACAAAAACCATAATTACCCTTGTTAGGCGCATATTCCACTTTTAGAAATGATGGATATGATGTTCATATAAAATCATACAGTTGAATCTTCTTGTGGTATTTATATCAGGAATTTGAATATCTACTAATCATGCATAACCGTTAGGACTTTTAAATGAGATTAGTAGTATTCGAATTTAATTTTAAAAAATGAAATCAAGCATCTTCTAACCACGCATGACCGTGAGGACTTTTAAATGGGATTAGAATCAACTTGTCTATTTAAGCAATTTTAACTTTGATATGCGTTCCATACATGCATAACCGTAAGGACTTTTAAATGAGCATGGAAGCACATAATCAAAAATCCAAGTAATTCACCCATGCATAACCGTGAGGACTTTTAAATGAGAGTGAATACTTTGGATATTTATTTATTTTTTAAAAAATATGACATGAAAAACAAACGATTCCTGATTATAGTACCACATATCGACAAACTATATTTAATATTTGATAAAACATGGTCGATAGAAATAATGATAGATATAGAAATGGTCATGGAATCTTTACCTAACAAAAAGTTTTATAATTCATGTTTTAATTCCTAAAGAAATTTTCCAAATATACTCTCTTGAGTAATGTATGTTAAATATCAACACTCATCACTTTTTCAATCACTATTTATCTCTTTGATAATTAGTAGGGAGTCGGATCAGTCAAAATTTGTCATTTAAAATCAAATAAAAATGACTAATCTGAAAATATGGTCAAACAATTATTTTCTCGAAGGGGTTATATGAAAAAAAATTCTGCTAAATGGAAAAATTATTTCAAGTGAAAAATATGCAGATATTTTCTTTGAAAAACGATGCAACAAATGAATGTTTCAAAAATTAATCACGTTACACTAGTAATTTCTCTATCAACTATATTACCAGTGTAATCTGCATCTGAATTTAAATTTCACTCAATATTCACTCGTTGGATGTCAAAGACCAGATTGTGAAATTTCAACAAACTATTTCAGAATGAGATTTGAAATGAAGCCATGTTCACACTCAACCAAATATCATAGTGTTAATTTCAGAAACCATAGGATAAACAATTATATTCATGAGTAATCAACAGTCAATCAACATCATAATTATTTCAAAAACAATTTCTTGAAGTTTCAACAATTTCTTAAAATCCTTTTTCACATGAGTTTGAAATCGTGCAAATTTACAAGTAGTGACCAAAATGTCAAAATATATCTACGTGTAGCATGAGTAGACAGTAATCAATCAACATCATAATTTGACCAAACATATTAAGTTCAATGATGAAAGGATGGTTGGTCTACTTTTAAGCACAAATCAAAGTAAGAACAAGTCAAAGGAAAAATCATATCAATAAGTCAGAATTAAAGACATCACATCATTATCACAATTTTGGCTGATTTAATTCAGAATATGGTGCAGATTATCACATTTAATATACCTTCACCTGTTTTACCTTTACGATAATTTCTCGTGATTGCCCATTGTGATTCTGTCACCTTTATACTAGGCTAAGGAACTTTGCTATGATCCCCGTTGTGTTTCTGGAACAGCCAAAATCCAGAGAACACCGTTGTTGTTCCTTAGCCTGCCACCACACCTACACGATGAAAGATTTTTGTGACCTATTTCTAGGTCCATGATTGTTAGTGGCAGAAACATTATGAATAAACAAACCCTTTGGAACCCAAACTTGTTTAGACTTTTCATTCTTGTTCCAATAGACATGAAATTTGTTTGTAGAATTCTTAGGAACCCAAACTTGTATAAATTTTGTGTTCTTGTTCCTATGACTACAATTTTCAACATGATGTCCAATTATTTCACATTTATCAAAGACACTTTTCCCTTTTGCATTATCCTCAGCTTGTGTTTTCCCAAAACCAAGTCCTTTTCTGTTGTTAGCAAAAATTTGATTTCCCAATAGCATGTTGAAAGATTTTTCGCCTCTTGAAAAGTTATTCAAAGATTTCTCAAGATTTTGGACTTTGGTTTTTAGTGTTGTATTTTCAGTGACAAGTGAGGTGCATCGATTTATAAAATCCTTTTTCCTAGTGTCGATGGCTTCCTTAAGATTCAAGTTTTCTTTTTCAAGATTCTCAGAGTTATTCTTAAGTTTTGTCAATTCTGAATCTAAAACTTTACATCTTTTACATTCTAGGTTTTGAATATTTTCAAGTTCAGTTTCTAACCTAAAACTTTTACGAGCAAGTTCTTTCCTATCAGTTTTCAGTTTTTCAATTTTAGATTCAAGAGCATCAACTACTTTAGTGAGATCAGAACACTCTATAGGAATACTCACCTTCCTCACTAGATTCCTCTGAGCTTGAATCTGAATTTGATTTCGCCATAAGACACAAGTTAGCCTCCTCTGAGCTGCTATCCGAAGCTTCTTCTCCTTCTTCATCATCCCAAGTCGCTGCAAATACCTTCTTCGTCTTTTTCTTTCCTTTGTTGTTTTTGAGAAGTGGACATTTTGGTTTGATGTGGCCAGGCTTGTTGCAGTTATAACATGTCAGTTCACTATCGGAATTTTCGGAATCTTTTGACCTATTGCCCTTTGTTTTCTTCTTGCGTGGCTTGAATCTAGACCATCTTCTAAGATTATTGACAGCCATTGCAAGCTCTTCAATTGGATCTTCTTCATCGCTTTCTTCTTTGCTCTTTAAGGCAATCGTCTTCTTCTTTGGTTCGGAGTTGTTGCGCTCTTCCTTTGCTTTTAGCTCAAGCTCGTATGTCATCAAGTTACCAATCAACTCCTCCATGCTTAATTTACTCAAATCTTTCGATTCTTGGATTGCTGTGACTTTTGCCTCAAAGTTCATCGGTAAGACTCGTAGTATCTTCCGCACAAGCTCTACCTCAGTGAATACCTTCCCAAGTGCTCTAGCATTGTACACCAAAGTTGAAAAGCGTCCAAACATGTCCTTTATGCTCTCGCCTTTGTCCATCACAAAGTTCTTGTATTCATTGCTGGATAGGGCTAGACGAGACTCCTTGACTTGAGAAGTTCCTTCGTGTGTCACCTTCAAAGTATGCCAAATTTCCTGTGCTGTTGTACGATGAGAAATTCTATTAAATTCATTTTTATCAAGAGCACATATCAAAGCATTCATGGCTTTAGCATTTGTCGTTTTCAATCTCTTATCGTTAGCATCCCACCTATCCTTAGGTTTAGGAATCTCAGTATCACCAACGATTATAGTGGGAGGTTTATAGCCAGTTTCAATAATATCCCAAACATCATAATCAACGGAACTAAGGTAAATACTCATCCTAACTTTCCAATAAGCATAATCGTTCCCGTTAAACATGGGTGGCCTAACGATAGATTGCCCCTCAAAAAAAGCATTATTTGATGGATTCATGACTCTAGAGTTAAATAAAAATACCAGGCTCTGATACCACTTGTAGGATCTAGATTAACCCTAGAGGGGGGGTGAATAGGGTTATAGCAAATTTTCTCAAATTAAACACAGAAATATAATTGCAGAAATAAATATGCTGAAAAGTAAATCACACACAAAATTTACCCAGCTTCGGCAACCCCTGCCTACTGCTGCATTCCCAGATTTCTATTAGAATTAAACAGTATCACGCTTACAAACACTCTACTAGACTCGCAGACCCTTTTGCTCCCGCTCACAAACACTCTACTAGACTCGCACACCCTGCTCCCGCCTATAGAGTTTCGCTTACTCGCAAACACTGCTCCCTCTTATAAAGCTTTGCAAACTCACACACCCTGCTCACTGAACTAATTCTAAATAGACAATCTGACACTACCTAATCCCTAGGTGGTGATTTACAAATTCTTCGACTCGAAAAGAAAAACAAACTTCAAATTTAAAACCGGAGCAAAAATTAAACTACAACTTGAATGTGTAATTTTTGCTCAAAATAAAATAACTAAAAAACCCATTTATAATTGAACCCAAAAAAAACTTAAGCCCTTTTATAATTGAACAAGGCCGGCCCCTTGTTTTTATTAACCCGATCCACTTTGGCTTTGACCCGTTCCTTCTTTTGCTTGTAAAAATGTCGGCCTTTCTTTGTCGAATTAGGGCTTCGACTTCTTTCTCGAATTAGGGCTTCGTTCTGATGATCGATTCTCTGATTTGTGACCGATGGCTTGCGTCGCTTGTTCTCTGATAATTTGGTTGACTTTGAGATTGCGTTGCTCGGCTTGCTCGTTCTCTGACGATTGATTTGCGTCGACTTCGAGGTTGCAAATTGTTAGCAGTTGCTTCTTATTATTGATTTTACTGCTGCAGTATGTAAATTCTTTGCTTGTTTGTGCTTTTGTGATTTTAGAATTCAAACTCGATTGCCGATGATGAACTTGGGTTTGTGTTTGGATTTGATTCGATTTTCTCCACAGCTGATAATGATTTTGGGATTGTATTTATATGAATTCTGAACACTTGATTTTGCTTGTATCGATTCGATACTTTCCTAAATTATGCTTTCCTGATTTTAATTACACCTTGATACGCACGGCTTTGATTGTGTTGCGTTCGATTCTTCTTTAATAACAAGACAGAAACTTTCCTCTTTTTAACATCTCTGACCATTTCAAAAAATAATGATACGAATTTTATATTCATTGAATTCTGACTTCGGCTTGTATTTTACTTCGATCATCTCTGCTATGTTGAACTTCGTCAATACTGTATTCGTACGTGAATCTTTTGCGTTACATTTGTACGTCTGCATTGTTATTCTTCGACTTTGGAACTAATCCATGATTTCGACTTGGACTTTGCATTGAGTACATATGATGACATCCACATGCTGCTTGCTTTATTCTCGGCCTGAACCTTTGCATTTCATCCATACATATATGCTCACTGTCTTTGTATACATTTTGCACAGCTGAACTTGTGTTGTCTTTGATGTTGTTGAACTTGGTATTGTTGCATCCATTGTAGCTTGCTACTGTATCATTGAGTAGCTGTCGTCTGCACTTTTAGATTCCCTGTGTCACTTGATCTATCACACTGTTGCATACATTTGCATTGTATATATTCTTGGATTTGAACTGCTTCATGTACTTGATATTGTGGCAAGTAGTCTTTGCTGTTATGTTGATGCATTGTGCCTTTGTGGTTGTAACTGGACAGTTCATATTGCTTTGCTTCATCGTTTGTGTCCACTGCATTCTATTTCACTTTGGTTTTGGAGTTGCTGCTATATTGGTTTAAGTTGCACTGTACTTTGTGCTACTTCACCATGTCACTTGAGGTCTTGCAGTTTGGTTTATTGATGCATTCATGTACACTGCATATCTCATGCTCGAGCTCTTTGCATAATTGTAGTTGCTTCTGCAGTTGCACATTGCTGCTTGTAGCACTTGTATACTTGGTCGAGTCCATTTGCATTCTGCAGGCTTGTACTGTCCACTGCCCTGTAATCTTGAGTTTGTTTACTTGGTGTCTTCATTTTTGATGCAGAACTTCAGTGCTTGTATTGACATGTTATGGCTTGTACTCGGTTGCTTTTGATGCATTCTGGTGCAGTGTTGTTCATTGTATTTGCACTGCAATTTCATTATGACTGCTCTATGTTGTCACTTGATCTTGTATTACTGCCCTTGTGTCTGCACTTGTGAACTTTGTTGCATTCATGTCTTCGACTGTTTGATCTGAACTTGACGTTGTATTCACTGGTCAGTGGTGTTCATTGTGATGATTTTGTTGCTCTGACTTGTATTACTTATGCAGTCTTCACTGTTGCTGTTTGATGCTGTCTTGATTTTGCGCAGTCCATGTTGCATTCATTCCATTTTGCATTGATGCAGTTTGAAGCTTGCCACTGACTTTGGTTCTTCGCTTGCATCGTTGTAGTTGCATTTATGTCACGTAGTTGCATACTTTGACTTCACTGAGTCATTTGGAATTGGTCTGTTGTGATTTGTCGAAGCTTTGAACTGTTTGCAACTTGACACTGTTGTACACTTGCTCTTGTTGGCTGCGCACACGAGTTGGCGAGGCAGTGCACACGTGTATGAATGTACACGTGTGTATTGCAGCCACTTATGGCTACCTGTCCCTGTAATATCTATGTGCACTACTTTGTGATGAAATCAAGTGTGAATTATGACGAACAACCCAAATAACTGAGGCAAACCATATTTTCAAAAATCGTATTTTATTTTATATTGCAAAAATATTTCTTTTTCAATTTTACTGCGTTAGTGAATATTTTTGCAGATTTCTCAGATGCTGAATTCAAACTGGAATGCAGTTGAAGACAAAATACGAGTGTGAGTGATATGTAGTGAGGTTATCAATGTAAAAATATTTGTGATGTAATCGTAATGTAATCAGAAATGTATATGTATAGTGAGAGCATGAATTTGTACTATTCAAGATTGTAATAAATATTTGTTTGAATAAAATTTCTGTTTGAATTCAAAATCTGTGTAACTTGTTCTGTTTGAATTCAAATTCAAATTCTGTGTAATTTATTTTATTCAACAAATATTTATTTAATCTATGAAAAACAAAATAGTACATTACCAAATACATTTAAATGAATATATATGTTTATTATCATCAAACAAAAACATATAAGCGCATATTCAACACGTTATAGCTTGGTATCAGAGCTGTGGTCAGAACAAAGTAGAATAAACATAGAACAGTATTTATATCACGATACGTCGAAGTATAGTACGAGTGAATCATTGTCCTTTATTCGAGCTTGTTTTCGAATCGTGCTTTAATTCTTTTTCATGTATTAGGATATGTTGAGATGGAATATGTCTAGGAATATGTATATTGTATTCCATAGTATTCCATAATAGAGTTTGGGTGTCATATTATCTTATAAATAATCTTATTTTGGATTATTGTATTCTTATTTTTGTCGATACGAGTGAGTTCATATCGATGGAGCTAATTGATTTCTTTGAAGCATTCTTGTTGTATTTCTTTGAAAGTTGTGAACCCTATTAAGGGGTCCACAACGATTGGCTTGTTGTGAGCATTCCGAGTTTTCTATTTGTTGCTGCTTTAGTGAGTATTTGTTTATTACTCACTATATTGAGATGTATTTGATTTGAAATGGATTGACTTATTTGATGTTAAGTCTGATCCTTTTTGTTGTTATAGGATCCTACAATTATATAGGCATCCTAATTTGATTGTTTTATTATTTCTATCACTTTGGAATGTTAATAATGATTTCGAAGTTTCTGTATTCACTCTTGAGTATCGAGATGTTGATGATATATCTCGAATTCCAATCAAGGTGGCTTTGTTGATTTTTGTGAGTCCGTTTGGATTTGACATCCAATCAGGCAATCGAATGTTGAGGTAACCTTATTCCTGGCTCTTAGCTCTTCGATTATCCTTCCACGAGGATATTTACTAAGGAATGAGGTGAGTTTCTAGATTATTCGAGTTCGATTGAGTTTATCATCAGTTTCTTTAAATATCCTTTTCGAATACTCAATCGATGTTATCCTTTGCAGCATTACTTTGTTTGAAGTAATGGTTTTTGGTTTGTATGCTTCTTTTCCTTCAAGGAGAATATCTGGCTTATCTTTGGTCTTGATGATTTCCGAGAGTGGCTCATCCTCATGTAGGAGTTGACAAACACTCCATCTCCTTCTGTTGATTTTGTGAATCGCGTACTCCAGGAATATCTCGATGCATTCTCTTAATGTTCTTTGGTTTGAGTTTTTGAAGCTATATATATGAGTTTTAAAAAGATAAATTGGAGTTTTGAGGTATTTTAAAAATCAAAGAATGTTTTGAGAATATATTTATATGAGCAGTATTCTTTCATAGAAATAATTTGAGAGTGTTGGGTAATCCATCGAGTAGTTAAGAGTTCTGGTCGATACGCCTGATCAACGTTATCGATAGGAATCTCCTAAATGCTATGATGAGGCAATCAAACAACATGATTTGTGTTTTAAGGATTGAGATTTTAAAAATAATATTTTGATATTAAATATTAAATTTATTTTTGAATGGCAATTGCAGCCATTGATTTTAGAGATGAGTAATAGAGTGGCGAGGCAGTTTTGATCGTTCGGTCAACTCTGCAGCCAACAGATATATTTATTTATTTATTAGAGACTCAATGGCGAGGCATGCCATTTATTTATTTTTAAATTATAAAGATGAGAATATAAATGAGATTATTGTAGAGTTGTGCTTTATTGGAAGTATATATTTTGAGATTTTAGAATCTATATTATATACATTGAATGTTTTAAGGGAAGAGTATAATAAGAGAATTTGAAGATTGTTTTAAAAACTATTTAGGTGATTAATAGAAGAGTAAAGAAAATTTAAACCCATAATTTATTTTTAGGAATATTATTATGGATTTACAAAATTCTTTGGAAATTAATTTTGAAGTAAGAGATGAAATTTGAATTTTAACTTTGAGTTTTAAATTACTTACTAAGTAATATAGTAAAGAGTTTGAGAAATTTTCAAATGTTGAAAATTGAGATTTTAAAATTTAAAAGATGTTGAGATTTAAAATTATAAATATCTTGGATTAAAAGATAATTTGAGCTTATATCCTTGTTCTTGAGTATATTCTATCTTTGAGCTATTATTATCGACGTGCATTTTTCGCGGTCATTCGAGTTTGGTGGCCTTTTGAGAAGCCATCTTGTGATTTATCTATCTTGTCTATTGTGTCTACCCTATTTTGAGGATGTTCTTTCCGCATATTTATGCAGAAAATTTTATTGATGTTCTTCTCTATTGCTTAGAGTTCGGGTTTAAGTGAGTTTGATCGCGACTCTATTTGTAGATTTTTATGAAATCAATCAATTTCGATTCGAAATTCTTTCGAGTTACTTGGAAAATTCGATGGTTTACTAATCACGATTTTAGCATTTGATGAGCCATTGGATTAACCAAGTGAGTTTTTGATTATTTCTTTCGACCATTCTATATTGAGAGTATGAATGATTTGGAATTCAAGCATGTCTTTATCCTTCGATGATTGTATCTTTTATGTTGTTTACAGCTCTTCTTCAAGAAAATTGCGGGGACGAAATTTTTGTAAGAGGGGGGGTCTGTAACAATCCTAATTTTAGCGACTACCTGAGAATATTAAATTATAACGGCGGTTATAATTTAATAGTGTAAATTAATAACTAATGAGGAATTTAAATTGTTTATTGGGAATAAACAATATATATGAGGATAAAAATGAGAAAATATTCTGAAAACTTTGTTAAGATGCTTTGAGAAAATAAAATGAGGAAATTTTGTTTTATTTAGAGTTAATGCAATAATTTTGTTAATTATTGCTATTTACTTCTTTTAATGATTTTTAAAAGAAGTGATTAATTTTAAGATGAGATATATTCATAATAATGATGGAATTGAGTTTAAAAATATAATTTAAGTGTAAAATTATATTTGAAAAGGGTTATAAAATTTTATTACACAAAAATATTATTTTTGTGTAATTTATAATGTTAATTACAATGGAATTTGTAATTAAAGATGTAAATTTGTTATTTATAAAAAGGAAAAGAAATATGATGATAAAAAGTTTTAAAAATATAAATAATCTTTTATTTTGAGTATATAACATCTTATCATCATGAATATGAAGTTTTATAAATTTTTGATATGAAATAAAGTTGAATAGATGATTGAATTTGAAGGTGTGCATTGTTAACATGTAACTAAGTGATTAATTTATAACCTAAGCTAATTTTCTTGAAAAATTGGACTCTAGCCCATTAACATACTTCACTTGGCCTGTTAGCAAAGAAATGAGAAACATATTTCTCTTCCTAAAACATAAGTACGTTCATTCTCCTTCTCAGTAAAACATTCATCTTCCTAAACCCTAGTTCCTAATTTCAAAATTCAAAGCTCAAATCAAAGGGATTTTGTCCAATAATGTAGAGTAAGTGTTTTAAACTCTATCTCTATCCTTTAGAACTCTAAAAGAATGATTTTGATCCCCTTTTTGATCAAATTGCTTGCTGTCCAAATTTTTTTCTTGAGTTTTTGGTGATTTTGGAGAAGCTAAGAGGTTAGCAAGGCTTAAAAGAGGATTTAGCAAGCTATAGGAAAGTAAAAGGTGAGTTAATCACTCACACTACTACCTTTAATCTATGAGAATAATTTTCAGTTTATAATTGAATTGAATTGGATGGTTTGATTATTGAATTGCTTTCAAATTAGTTGTGAATTGGTTATTTGAATTTGAATGATTGCATGGTTGAAGTTTGCTGAAAATTGTTTGTAAAAATATCGCTGCAGTAAAACAGCGATATCTTAGTGCCATTTTATCCAAATTAGTTCAATATTTTTGCAATTGACAGATCATTCTATTATCTACAAGTTTTATTTTAATCACTTTAAGAAATTCCGTGGTTTAGAGGGTCGAAATTGGGTTTGAAACCGATGTACACAGCTCGGCTCTGTGCAATATTTTTGTTGAAACCTGATATTGAAATCACCATAACTTTGAAATAGTATATCGAAATTGAGTTAGGTTTTTATTCTAGTCGGAAGATGCTTTTATGAGAAACAAAATTTATGTTCATAACTTTTTGTAATTAAGCTGTTTACTAAGAGTAACTTGAGTTTGAAGAAGATGTAACCTTTCTGTTCTGTGTTTTAATCTTAGCTTTGAAACACAGAAATTATTTTAGGCATATCTTCCTTGTTTCTTGTCCGATTTGGATGAATTTTGAAGTTCCTGAAAGCTTATTTTATATGTGACAACTTTACTGTTGAACGCATTTGCATATTTTGAGAATAAATTGATCAAAATGTTGTTGCAAACTCTCAGCTCTGTCACTTTAGTAATTATGTTATCCAAAATGAACACAGTTAGTAAATTGATCATATCTTCCTTGTTTCTTGTCCGATTTCGATGGCTTTTAAAGTTCCGGAAAGCTTATTTTATATGTGACAACTTTACTGTTGAACACATTTGCATATTTTGAGAATAAATTGATCAAAATGCTGTTGCAAACTCTCAGCTCTGTCACTTTAGTAATTATGTTATCCAAACTGAACACGGTTACTAAATTAATCATATCTTCCTTGTTTCTTGTCGGATTTGGATGATTTTTTTAAGTTCCGGAAAGCTTATTTTATGTGTGACAACTTTCCTGTTGAACACATTTGCATATTTTGAGTATAGGTTGATCGAAGCTATTTGAGATTATTGATTCTGAGATGTTTTGCCATTTTATGGCGTATTTTGAGTTTTATAATTTCTATTTATTGGAATTATTTAAGATGGCCAATATTTGGCAAGCATTATGGTTTGAGACCTTCTATGTAGGAGTATGATCGATGAGAACCATCACGATGTTTTATTTACATGCCAATGACATAAGGCAAGTCTTGAGTTTATGATTTCATATTTTGAGATTTATGGTTTATGAAAAACCATCATAATGTTTTTCACTTGTCGATGAGATGAGACAAGATATGATGCCATTTAATACTTATCGATGAGATGAGATAAGTATGGTATCTCTTTCTCACTCGCCAATGAGACTAGGCGAGATATAATTTTTTAAGTTTTATGATGTTTTTAGTGTGGCATCGACTAACGGCTAGTAAACCGCTAAGTGCGAATGTGTGGTATGGGACACACGTTAACACTTTTCGGGTTCCTATCTGTGAGTTTGTGACACATTCACGATGTTTACCTAACAGAACTGCTTTGAGAGGTGTCAGCGACCTTGTCATGAGGACGAACTGCTTTGGAGGTGTTAGCGACCTTGTTAGGGATGACAAAATGGCTTGGAAAGGTGTCGCGACCTTGTCATGAGGACGAACTGCTTTGGAAAGGTGTCAGTGACCTTGTCATGAGGACGAACTGCTTTGGAAAGGTGTCAGCGACCTTGTCATGAGGAAGAACTGCTTTGGAAAGGTGTCAGCGACCTTGTCATGAGGACGAAGTGCTTTGGAAGGTGTTAGCGACCTTGTCTAAGGCTTCAACCGTTTGAGTTTAGCACGTGCTGCATTGCTTCGGCATTGTATTTAGGGATATGGCCAATCTGGGTTTTATAAGTTTTGAATTCGCCGTTTTTGGTGCATTAGTGTTAAGATTATCCGAGTTTTGAACATGCATCGAATTCTTTATTGAATTTGAGATTTTATGAGTTTGAATTCGTATCGAGTTCCATGAGTTTTTATGATTGAGATGTATGTGTGAGATTTAGCCACCTTGGCCTACTTATGAGTTTGAGATCTCACATTCTTATGGAGTTGTCTTGTGTTGCTTTCATGACTTCTATTTGTGATTGAGATGAGTTTTCTCCTTTTCGGAGTAATGGTTCATCGAACCATTTGAGTTTTGCTTGAGTTTTATATGAGTTGATTTGAGTTCATTATGGGTTATCCCTAATGATATGAGGCACTTGTGTTTTATTTGAGTATTGAGTTTGAGTTACCTCTTTCGAGGTATTTAGTCACTTAGGTAGCGTTTGTTACTTAAGTATTGAGCTATGAGTTATCTAATCATTCTCCTCATTCGAGAAGAAGTATCACTATATCCATTCTGCTTCAAATTATCAATATTGACTGATTTTTGTAGCTAGACTGACTCGTGTATTTATACTCGGGTCAGACCGAGTTATTTCTGGTATCATCTATTGGACTTAGCTTGAAGTTGGTGTTGGATATCATCTCTTCTTTCGCTTGAGTAGTTTATTTCTTCCGCATACTCTGATGTTTTTACATTTGATTTGATGTATATGGTGTGGTCGAGTACCACCTTTATTGTATTCATATTGTATTGTACTAAACATGTATCCGTGTATATTTATATATATATATGATGTCGATTACTGTTCTGTGATGTGCTTCACATTTAGTTATTGTATTTTGTTCTGATAGATCCGTCAACCACCTATAGTTTTGGATTAAACATTTACTATGTATGTCGATCTATTGAGATAGAAAAGAAAAAAAATTATATTGCATTTATCGACGTATTCAGTAGATGTTTAAGACAAAGTTATAGATGGTCGCCCTTAACCAGCCCTATTCTCCGCTTTAGTAGACGGAATTACTCGTTAATTCTCTTTACTAAGGTGGGTCTCGAGGTGGGGTGTTACAGGCATCCTCCAACTCTTGTTTAGTCTATGCATCTTCGTCTTCTAAAAATGGGCGAAGAATTCTTCCCAAACCATTGCATGGGTACACGAGAATCTAGGACCTAGATAACATAGGCTGCCTTGATGCAATTGGGAGTTGACATAGAAATTCAAGATGGGTCATCCATCTTCTCCATCTTCCTTTCGAAGGTATCCTACAACTCCAAGTAAGTCGCCGTCACGGTGGCCTTCTCAATTTCGACTTTAGCCTTTTCAGCATTGAGTTACGCAACTCTTTCCTGAAGTGAAGCAATCACTTGGGTCTGGTCAGAGATGGTCTTATCTTGGAATTCTACCATTCTTGCATAATCAGCAATTGTCTATTTATGAGCTGTAACAGTTTCATCATGATCAGCAATAGTTTTCTTCTGAGCTTCGATGATCTTGTCTTCGAGTTTCAAGCTCCTTTTTCGGCTTGACCTCATCAGCATGGGCTTTCTTAATTTCATCTCCGAACATGATCTCAATTTTTGTGTGAGCTTCTTTCAATTCCTTCGGCAACCTAGCATTGCTCTTACTCACTCGAATGACTACATCCCTCTCCCTTGTCAATTGATCAATTTTGGCATCACGTTCCATCAACATCCTCTCGTAATCATCCTTTTTCGACTAGAAAGAAAGGATATCTTGATATTTGTTACATTTTATGTCTGTCGGCTACTTACGTAATTTCTCCCATTCTTCAACTAGATCTTAGTCGCTCTCAATCACCTAAGATGGAACATATAAGAATCCTTACGGATCGGACACAAGTCATGATCGAATTTAACTCCCTTCAGAAACCATCTATGGAGCATGGTTTAGAGCTTAGGTGGACTAGATGGGAAAATAAAATATGGTCTCCTACCGGGGGTGAAGAACCAGAAGCAGGCACTACATCGGTTGAGGAGTCTGGGTTGATGGAGCAACTTGAACAGTATAAGTCGGAGCTTCAATTCCAATGGAGACTGGAGCCGGGGCCAACGCCTAGTGCTCGAAAGGATGAGAACCATGATTTACCTTCCACTTTTTGGTTGGCTCTTTTAGATCATCAAGAGTCTTCCTCTTCTTGTAGCCACCCTTATAAACTATACCTCGATCCCTGTCATCTCGACGATGAACTTCCACTTCCTAATATTTTCTCCGTCTCAATTGTTCCTTAGTTAGTAAAGGTTGATGGTGACTTGAAGTTCGTCTTGACCAGCGACATGCTTCTGTAAATTACTCAAGGTCTTCATAAAGCTCATGACCGCCTATAGTACCTAGTATAAAAAATGATGAACTTTAGCGACAGAAAATAAGCTCAAATACTGCTTATATGAGTGTACGTAAACCTAGTGAAATGTGTAATGTCTCGTAGACCGCCTAAAAGGACTTCACAAACCGAATTAGGAAGCGATTACAATGGGAGTCAGGCTAACTCTAGAAACATCATGACCGGGGTGAGAAGACAATCCCTTGAACTCGAAATCATCTCCCATGAGTTCATCGATGTCTACATAAACGTTGCTCAAGTCCCCAAAGTTGATGTCGGTTTCCTTAGGTGGAAAACCATGAGGTCATTCGGTTGCTGGGGAGCACCTTTAAGAAAACTCTTTTACAAAGGTGAATCCAGGAGAATAGGACTCATTACCGGAGTTTCATCATATAATTCGAAGTTTCCTTCACTAGAAGTTGCATCAAATTCCGCATCATTAGAAGAGGAGTCATAGCTACTCCAATTCTCAATTTTACCCTCCTCATTTTCCGTGATCATCGCGGCATTGCCTTCTCATTGCTTGAACACCACTTCCCCCTCCTTCGGGATTGAGGGCATCCTAATCGAGCAATAAGCTCCGGTTGTAATGCCCTTTCCATCATGAATTGGTTCAATTCATCCATCGGATGGATCTTCTCCTTCTGGTAGACCGCCCACTTTGGAATTGTGCAATGAAGAAGTGGAGCATGTTTGAATCCTAGAATGGGAAGAAGATGGAACTTCAATGGTGACGGCAGATCTCTTGAGATGCAGCAACCCATATCGAAGAAAATTCTCATCTGTTAGCAAAGATTTGACTGATCTCTCTCTAGCGTCTATGGCCTTTAGAGTAAGGAAGATGGGATCAAATGATGGATCTTTGTTTGGCCTCGGAATAACTACAAGGGGTATTCAGTCTATTAAAATCCTACACCATCGTATTAAATCTCAACAAGTAAAAGAGAGGACTTACCCTTTATTGTCCAAAGACGATTAAATCCCTCAGGACACATAACGAAAA
Source organism: Allium cepa (assembly GCA_030765085.1). NCBI lineage: Eukaryota > Viridiplantae > Streptophyta > Magnoliopsida > Asparagales > Amaryllidaceae > Allium > Allium cepa. Next base: position 392,697,669 of record CM060935.1, read on the forward strand.
AATATTGGGTCTCGAACTAGAGAAAGTTACATCAAAGCTGCAGCATGAATTTGCAGTTTCCTTGAGCCATGATAATCGTAAGAAATAGACATTCGTCTCTCTTCTTGAATGGAAGGAAATATCTTAGCTCATCGAAGCTTGGGGAATGATTAAATGTCTGCATAAACCAAACATGAAGATAAGTCAAAATTGCATATTCGTTAGGATGAATCTAAAATGGAGTTATTCCCAAATTCAGAAGAGTCTCCTTTAAGAAAAGATTACAGGAAGGCACTGAACCATTCAAGCACATGTACCGATGGCAGGCGATGTACCCCGAAGGTGGTATGTGTGTAAACTCATTTTTCAATGGAAGGCGTGCTTCATTATCCAGGATGCCATGCTATAAACAAATGTTGTGTAGGACTTTAGCAGAAATTGCAGTGGGAGCTCTCTCCAAAGGGTTGAGTAAAACTCTAAAGTTTGGAGGGGTTCGATCTACAACCGGACCAACTGGTACAAGTTGACCATATTCAACCGGTGGTGCCAAAGAAGTAGGCGCTGCTAGAACTATTTGCAAAGGCATAACTGATGTTGATTCAACTTCCGAGAGTGCCAGGCTTTCTCTACTGGATTTACGTTGACAAGATGGGTGCTTCATTCTATATAACAGAATTTGTAACCAACACGGTTAGGTGATTCTATTCATAACTAGAAATTCCCCTATGCTTAACACTTAAATTCCAAAAACATGTTGTCTTGTGCCAACTTGTCGAATTTCAAGCATTAACTAGGGCAAGTGCATGTGTTATCTATGTGGGACAGGCTCGGTGTCCTGAACACTACGATTGATCTATCCAGTGTAGATAGTCCACTCGCAGCGGAAAAAGGTAAAAATCTTTATGCATCGTTCACTAAAGTTATACCTCTTACACTTATCCATTATCGATCAATGATCGATAACAGATCCGCTATCTGTAGCGGCAAAGAAAGCCCTTCCTATTCTAGGTACACCGACTATGCAATAAGAGGACTAATCCAAAGTGAGCAACTATAGATCGATGGGTCCGAATTGAGTAGATAATTCTCAGCATAAGTTAATTTTAGTTCTCTGGAAAGTGATAACAGCATGAGCTGCATACAAGCTGCTACCTTAAGCTATTATCATCTCCTAGAATAACCAAAATCAATCTACAAGATGACGTGCCAGGATCGATGGTGTAACTTGGTGCAAGTTAATTTTGACTCTGTGGATGAAGATAGCTAAACATGTCAAACACCAGGGCAAAACCCTGGCTACGTTCTGTGAAGAATTCAAGACTCGATTTACCATCTTCTCCCACAAAGTCACAATTGCCTCGAATTTTCCACTACATCTGTCACCAACACAACTTCGTCACCAATTGCTGCTAATATGCCAAAATCCACATCACCAATCTCAAGTAAAAAGGCAAATGAGGTCAATTTCAAGTCACTGATGATCCAAGATGGGCAAGATCAGTGGTGATTCAGGCAGGCAACATTTCAGGCTTTATGGACTGGCTCGACGTGATGGCGAAGTTAACCGTATTGGGGGAAGAGAGCTTCGGCGATGGAGATCAACGACGGTAGAGGCAAGGACAAGCTTAGGGGTTGGTTGTGTGTTCGCAAAAAAAACAGCTCGGTTCGCAAGAAGAGTGAAATAATGAAGGATTAGCTTGGATGAAGTTAAATAAGAGATTGAGTGAAAAATCGACTAAGTCTATGGATTGCTAGTGTCCATAGGCTATGGATCGCTAGCGATCCATCGAATTACAATCGATTTTCTCCAAACGTGCCAAGCATGATCTAAGTGCTATTTTCAAGCATCTAGACAATTGTGGGATCGAAATTGATTTATTATTACGAGCAACGATAATTCACATCGAAAACTCAATAGACGTGTGACAACCTGGATTTTGAAGTATCTGTTAATTTATAATTAACGGGGTTAATTAATAGAAATTCTGATTTATGTTTGATTGAACAAATAAAACTTGGGTAGTTGGAATATATTTCGATATGTATGTAAACAAATAAATTTTGATAATACAAATTTCTATTTCAAAAGCAAAATAAGGGATGATTGCTTTATTAAATAAATTGGGTTTAAAAATTTCTCTGTTTTATAAATTATTTATAAGTGTACAAGTTTAAAACAATATCATTTTTCTTTTAAGTTATATATATTTGAAATTCTAATTTATATTTCTTAACAATAAAGGTAATTTCTTATTTGTTTAAGATATATTTTGTTTCAATTTAAAATAAGATTTAAACTAACGGATTTTTATTCTTTTAATATACTTTCTTTTTGACTTTAAAATTTATTAATGAACACATTAACTTATTAACACTGTAAGTAAGAAGATTAATATAAAAAAATGGTGTATTAGGACCTTTGTAAGCATATAAAACAAGTTGGGACATTTGTAAATAAATGAATACTTGTAAGTACAATTGTTACTTAAGTATTATAAAGTAGAACAAGTGGCATTCTTCTTTTTTTTAAAAGAAAGAGAAAAAAAAATAAGAAGAAGAAGAAAGTTTTAGAGAAAACCAGGCCACAAATTTTTCAGTTTAAAACTTTCTCAATTTATATTCTTTTCTTCTTCAAGTAAAAGAAAGCCAAGATCAAATAAATCAAATTCAAAAAACTGTTTTCAGTTTTTAGCCTGAGCATGGTTTCAAACTCAAACCTGTGAACAAAGAAGATCAAACCATTTCAACAAGATCAAAGCAAAATAAAAATCTGGAACCAAATCATAGCTTGCTAACAACTTCAAACCAGAAGAAAATAAAGAGGAGCGGTAAAATTTTCAAAATCCAGGACCGGTAGCAGATCATGCTGTCAAATTCTATATTAAAGCAAAAACTTCCAAACTCCTCTTTTCAACTGAATCTAGGTGAGTAAATTCTTAAAAAAATCTGATTTAACTGAGTGTGCATATGATTAATCCTTGAAGTGTGATGTGAGTAAATTCTTATTATATTTTGTTGCATATAAAAATCATAGTAGTTATGACTATGCAAATGTTTTATGGAGATATATAAATACGTTGTGCCTGGCTTACATATAAATCTGCATGTCTGTACATTCACATTACCTCTGTTCTTAGTTTCAGTCCATAAACTCATTAAAAATCAAATCTCTCTTACATAAATTACTTTAGGTTATGATGTTTAAGTGATATATGTTTGATATAACTAGATTTTATTTGGAAAAAAAATGGTTTTAAGTGAGAATGGTGAGTGGTTTTACTGGGAAGTGGAAATTCCAGTAAAAAAAAGTTCAATCCAGAAAATAAATCATTTAAATTTCCATTTTTCAAATTCACATCTTGATTTGCATTTGAAATCTTGATTTTTGATGTAAACTGCATAATTTTTAATTTTGGGAAGGTCGAGAATTTTGAGATGGCCAGAAAATGGAATTTCGTCGAATTCTTGACAATCGGAGAAAGATCAGGAGTCGTGATTTATGCTGGAGGAGTGTTAGGGGTTAGAGATGATAGGAAAAATAGCGTGAGATTTTTCTCTGATCTGTGGTGGTTGGGCAAGGCGAGGTTAGGGTTTAAGGAGGTGCGTGGGTGGTTTTCGGTTGAGTGTAGAGGGCGTGTTGATTTTGCCAAAGGAAGCGTGCGCACCGGGAAAATAAGGAGGAGGAGGATTCGCCGAAGCTTTGGGTGAAGTCTAGGTGAGGATGGGGGTTATTGGAGTCGAAGCGATGAGGTTTTGTGGCCACGACCTTCGTTCCAGGTAATCGGGAAATTTCGAATTTCTTAATTACGGATTCATTGGCCTTCCAGGAGTTAAGGTGGGAAGCGGCGAACGGAAGTGACTTGGTGGGATGGTCATAGTCGAGATTCAGGTCGGGAGTTACTAGTACACGTGCACGGCAGCGTGCACATTTTGGTGCAGATTTATGTGAAGACAAGAATGTATTAGGAGAAAGAAGGGGAAGAAAGGTATTGGGCCAAAAATTTATGATGGGCCGAAGACGGAGGATCTAATAGGTTTATAGAAAATAAGAATAGTATGGGAAAGATGATGGGCCAGGGATTTGTTTGGGCCGTGTTCTTTTTAAATTAATTAACCTGATTTCAGAAAGTCATTAACAAGTTTAATTAAAGTTTCCAAGTAAATTATTGAACAAGAATTTATGCTTAGTTGATAAGTAAATCCAGTTTAAAAGTTGATCAAAAAGAATAAGTTTCAAAAGTAAAATAATAACGAAGTTCTAAATAAAGTGTTGATAAGTTTAAACAAGTTTTACAAACTTACTGTTAAAGTTGTTTGTTAAAGAAATTTTATAATAGGTAAATTCTTAAATGTTTTCAAGGTAATTTTAAATAATGAAATTAAATCAAGGATTAATTATTTAAGGATGGGTAATTAACTAATGAAATCGGTTAAGGAGTAATTTATTTATTTACTAAGATAATTAATTAAAGGATAATTAATTTGAGTGATCGGTTTAAAGGATTTATTTATTATTTCATTAAGGTAATTAATTAGAAGGTGATTAATCTATTAAAGGATAATTACTTAATGTAATTAATTGAAGATAAATACTTAATAAAAGTAAATAAAGAATAATTACTTTATGTCATAAATTAGGGTGGGTAATTAATGAACAAATAACTAAATAAAATTTATTAAATGATAACATTCTGATGGAAGTAATTAAAGGAAATTACTTGATGGAAAGTAATCAAAGAATAATTATTTAATGGAAGAAATTAAGAATTTATTTCTTAGTATAATTAATAAAAGGATTGAAAATTAAGGAAATCATTTAAGGATGAGATAATTAATGAGTATAAATTAATTAAAGTAGAATTAATCAATGTAAGTAATTATCGGATAATTAATTTAGGTAATAAATCAAGATGGCAATTAAAGGTTAATAAATGTGATGGGTTTGAGAATAATCGATTTGTGTAATTAATTAAGAGAAATTACTTAATGTAATTAAAGAATGATTAATCAAGGATGATTAATCAAGAAGAATAATTAAGGGACGATCAATTAATTAAGTATTTTTTTATTTAATGCTAAATAAGCAAGATTTTTTAAGTAATTAATTTAATTCATTAGTAGTTAAATTAATTTGGAATAGTATGGGTAATTTATCTTGCTTATGAATGATTGAATGATATTTGAATGCCTTGGATTATTTGTTGTCCCTAGTGTGTGATTGTGAAACTATGGGATATGAAATGTTTTGTGATATGATTGGGTTGAACTGTGATAATGTGGTAATCCATCGAGATGTATTACTGTGTAAAGTGACATCCTATTTAAAAGATTTGAATTGTTTTCACCTGAATGCTTGAGCTAAGATGACATTAGATTCAAAGAAACCAGGGTTGGGTACCAGTACATACCCAAACCCACTTCATGTTTTGTAGCCTACAATGATTCTTATAGAATGATATGTGAAATCAATAGGATGGATTGAAATGATTTAAGTGAATTGGATCCTTTAATCTAAGTTTTGGTACTTAGAAACTAATGTGAGTAATTAGTGATGTCGTTAATGAATTGTGAATTGTAAATTGATACGAGTTACCCGGGTTTTAAATTAGTTGTATGCTTGATGTTTCATGGGTTTACTCACGCTGGTTTCCAGCCTGACCCGAGTGTTACTTTGATGTAATGCTCGGGTCAGACCGAGTATTATAGATTTTCATGTAAGGACGTTCTGGAGCTTAGGAGGCGAGCTGGATGGCAGGAACGTATGTAGTATTTCCACTGCGATATATTATAGTTTATCTAGGACGGGTTTTTTTTTTTAAACTGTCCAGTGTTGTGTATGGTTGTAACTCTGATGTATAAAAATATAAGTGTAAATATACAGATCTTCTTTGTAAACTATATTTATGTGATATTATATTTTATCCGCTGCGAATGTGAGAATCTGAGTTTGAGTTTTCTGTTTCTTCTCCTTTCTCCTTCTTCTTTTCACTAACTATCTGGAATTTTCAGGATCGAAATTTCCGGGTCGTTACATCTGGTATCAGAGCTGAAGTTTAAGCAAGAACCTTAGCTCTGGTGGGATTACTCATTAAGGATAGGATAAGTGGTACCCTAGAATGAGTTTAATATATATATTTATATATATGAGAGCGTACTTGTTATTTTCTTATATAAAGATTTTAAACGATTTTATATAAGAATATATTTTGATATATAAAGCAATATTTCTTTCTAATAAATATTAAGGGAAATGGTTGTTAAATTTTTAGGATTAAATTAAGTGGTATTAGAAATACAACCAAACTGAAATTAAATAAAGATAAGTTTGAAATGGATTCAAACTGAAATTGAAATCTTAAATTGGAGAAGTGTTTCAGAATAAGATGATAATGAATGGCTTTAGATATGATAATCTTGGTTATTATCCTAAATGATAGTTGTGTGTTTAATAATAAGATGTGTATTAATGAGTAAGCAAAATGAAATATTCTAAAGAAATAAAAATTTATGTAAAGTATGACTTATAAATTGAAATTGAAAATACCTAAATTATGGAATTTAAATCTAGGTTCATATATTTGAAAGGTTGTTTCAAAGTGCTAAAAGAATTTGTTTAAATTAAAAAAAAAACAAAGGTGGTTTAAATTTTAAAATTTGGCTTGATGGGCCAAGAAATAAATATGTATATATGTGTGGATATACATAATATCAAAAATGGTTTGAAATAAACTCTAAAATGTTGAGTTTTAAATTTGGAATGAGATGTGAGAACCCAAAGTGATAAGTTTTTGAACTTATAGATGGGAAAGTATTTTGAAATTTGAGTGGGAATTCAAATTGTGTAAATTTGACTGAATTAAGTAAATTGAATTTAACTTTGAAGAAGGTTAAATAAGTCGGAATGATCAACCTGATTTGAAGATTTCAAGATGAAATTAAGATTTAACTTGGGAAGTTGAATGGTTGATTTGAATTAGGAAATTTGAGTGATCTCAAAATGGGTTTGAGATCTGGAAAGTGGAAATGGATGTATGTTTTAAAATAATTTGAATGATACCATTTCGTTGTTATTAATAATCTTTAAGCTGAAATTGGATTTGATAAATGAAGAAATGGACTGTAGTAATATATCTATTATTGAGATAAAAAGAAAATTTAACTTTAGTTTGAAAATAGAGAAATGGTATCACTTTGGACTTGAGATTTGGGTGTTTAAAATAGAATTTCAACTGAAATTGTTGAAAATTGGTTTTTAGGTTAAATTTGGTTAATAAATTGGTTTTTGAAAGATTAAATTGATTTAAAATGAAATTCTGGAATGTGGGCTTTAAAAAAAATGAATTGAAATTAGTTCAAATTGAATTTGATTTTAATTAATTGAAATTGTGATTGAAGATGTATAAGTATAAAATTCAAATGGAAATTTTGAATTGGATTAATTTGAAACGATTTGAAATTGAAGTGGGTTCAATTTGAAATTAATCCGAATTGATTTGAATAATATGGAATTGTAATTAAAGTTGAATAGTTTTAAATTCAAATGGAATCTGAATTGAATTTGGGAGGAAATCAAGAATAATTCAACTTGATTTGGAAATGGAGTTTGAAATTGGGATTAATTCAAACTGGAGTTGAAACAAATTGAAATTGGAACTAGTTCAATTGAAATTTATTTGTATTAGTAGAATTTGAGATCAAGGTTGAATAAAGTTAAATTTGGAAAGAAACTGAGGTTAATTCAACTTGAATTGGGGTTGAATCAATTTCAATGGAAATTGGGAAGTGAGCAGTTTTGACTCTGGACTATTTTTAATATAAATTATTTTAATATAAACCTATTTTTCCAAGCTATTCATTATATATAAAACCTTTCTTTTAAAAGCCAAACTATCTTATACTTGTTCTACGATTATTTTTGAAACTGTTTAACGATTTTCCAACTGTTTTATAAACTAATTACTATATTCCAACTATTTTACAAAACTAATTATTATCTTACTATTATTTTGCAATTATCTAAAATATCTATAATTATTTTAACCATTTTCTAACTATTTTACATCTATTTTACAAACTAGTAATTATTTTCCAACTACTTATCTATTTTTAAATTTTTTCAAGCTATTTTCTAAATAAACTAGTTGGAGTTCAAACTATTATTGGTTAAATACCCAATCGAGATAAGAATAGAGGTGGTAATCCAAATGGATTGAAGCAATTGTGAGTAAATGAATGAAAATCAAAGTGAATGTGAATAGAAATGGAATTGATTTGGCTAATAACCAATAAAGATAAATACGTAGAGTGTACGTATGTTAATCTATTCGCATAATGATTTGATCCAGATTCGAGCACAGAATATCGAGATAGTATGTCGATCTGAGTTGGGATTTTTCACTCGATTTTCGACGGCGAACCTGGATATGGATTGTTGATTGGTTCTGGATATTCTCTATCATAGTTATGACTATGCAAGGAGAATGACGGTTTCTGATCAAGAAACCAGATCTGTGTCCGCACTAGGAAGTCGGGTGGACGATACTAGTTTGGAAGTGAAATTATGTGGTCGAGTGAGCGATCAGTTTGGTATAGCGTACGGATGATATGTGTACATCGTACGGATTTGAATGAAAATGATATTCAAAGAAGCAATCAAATTTGAATATTTTATTTTGAGTAAACAAAGTTAAATATCTTTGTTTTATAAAATGAAACTCCCCTTGATTGAATCTATTGCCAGAAGAAAAGAATTTTGAAAATGTTTGAAGTATAAAAGGAGTTTTATACAAGTTTGAAATGATCCAAAGTTTTAAAAATTATATATATCTGTACATATATATATATATATATATAAAGGATCTTATGAGGATTTTAGAAAAGGTTTTGGGAACCTTTGGATTTGGAAAGGCTCTTGATTTTTGGGTAAAATCAATATGAGAATTTGGAAATCCTAGTTTGAGAATTATCGATTTTGGAATAATCGATTTTGTGTAAAGGAGCTTTGTATGAGATCATACTAGGTGTATGATTTGAAGATACTATATGTGTATAGTATAAAATGTTTTGATGATGACTTTGGGGGAAAAGGCGCTCCCTCGAAATGAACTTCTCAGGAGTGTCACCGGGTGGTGCTGCCTTGAGCCTCAAGGGGCGTTCTAAATTTGATCCTGTGAGGAGTCCGGACAAAACTAGTTCCTGGGGATTATGAGTAGAGTATACCATAGAGAAAGTCGTGTGTGCCGCTGAGAGCCAACAGTCTACGTTTGGTTTTATATCGGTAGACTGCGACCAATGGTAACATAGCGAAAGTCGTGTGTGCCGCTGAGAGCCAACAGTCTGCGTTTGATTTTATATCGATAGATTGCAACCTAAGTAGGAGTGGAGAAGTTTCATTTCGACAGCGAAAATCAGAGGCCGCAGAGAGCCTGCAGTTACATTGACTTTTGCTGTGATGGCAACGTAACCCTGCAATGTAACTGCGATCTATCGTGGGTTCCATGGCGTAATCGAGAGGCCGCGGAGAGCCTGAAGTTACATGGACTTTTGTTGTGATGGCAACGTGACCCTGGAATGTAACTATGACCATGGATGGGGGTGATGATTTCCAGAGCATTCTCACCAAAGATATTTTCTCTACCTTCAAAAATGTTTTCTATATTTTCAATAAAAAAAATTCCAAGTATTTTCACTAGTTGTTGAAAATGGGTCTGCTAAGTACTTGTAGATTTTTCAGTCCTACGCCTGATCAACGTATGACCGAATTTCTGTGCGAACGAGGACGGACTAATTGAAACATCGAGTTATAAAAAAAAGTGTTTTTTTATAAAACTATTTTGGCAGTATTACAGATTTTAAAAGTGTTTTAAAATGATCAAAGAATATTTTAACTGGTTTTAAAATATTAAATAAATTCCGGCTTCGTTCCTTTTCGAGGACGAAAAGATTCTAAGGGGGGAGGAATGTGACAACCTGGATTTTGAAGTATCTATTAAATTATAATTAACGGGGTTAATTAATAGACTGATTTATGTTTGATTGAACAAATAAAACTTGGGTAGTTGGAATATATTCAGATATGTATGTAAACAAATAAATTCTGATAATACAAATTTCTATTTCAAAAGCAAAATAAGGAATGATTGCTTTATTAAATAAATTGGGTTTAAAAATTTCTATGTTTTATAAATTATTTATAAGTGTACAAGTTTAAAACAATATCATTTTTCTTTTAAGTTATATATATTTGAAATTATAATTTATATTTCTTAACAATAAAGGTAATTTCTTATTTGTTTAAGATTTTTTTTTTAATTTAAAATAAGATTTAAACTAAAGGATTTTTATTCTTTTAATATACTTTCTTTTTGACTTTAAAATTTATTAATGAAGACATTAACTTATTAACACTATAAGTAAGAAGATTAATATAAAAAAAAGTGTATTAGGACCTTTGTAAGCATATAAAACAAGTTGGCACATTTGTAAATAAATGAATACTTGTAAGTACAATTGTCACTTAAGTATTATAAAATAGAACAAGTGGCATTCTTCTTCTTTTTTTAAAAAAAGAAAGAGAAGAAAAAATAATAAGAAGAAGAAAGTTTTTGAGAAAACCAGGCCACAAATTTTTCAGTTTAAAACTTTCTCAATTTATATTCTTTTCTTCTTCAAGTAAAAGAAAGCCAAGATCAAATAAATCAAATTCAACAAACTGTTTTCAGTTTTTCGCCTGAGCATGGATTCAAACTAAAACCTGTGAACAGAGAAGATCGAACCATTTCAACAAGGTCAAAGCAAAATAAAAATTTGGAACCAAATCATAGCTTGCTAACAACTTCAAACTAGAAGAAAATAAAGAGGAGCAATAAAATTTTCAAAATCCAGGACCTGTAGCAGATCATGCAGTCTAATTCCAGATTAAAGCAAAAACTTCCAAACTCCTCTCTTCAACTGAATCTAGGTGAGTAAACTCTTAAAAAATTGTGATTTAACTGAGTGTGCATATGATTAATCCTTGAAGTATGATGTGACTATGCGGTGCATGTTGTTAAAAATGATATTTATGTATAATTATGTGAGTTAGTGGCTGTGTTTATGACTGGAACAGGAAAAGCATACCCCTGTTTAAGTCATTACAGGTTTTAGACCTGATTAAAATTTAAATCTTCCACTTAAATGATTTGTTATACACCTTGATCCCTGAATAAATGTTTTGTATGTGAGTAACCCCAATTGTAAAATTTAATTCAGGTAGAATGTTTAGTAAGTATTTCAGGAAATTAAATGTTTCAGTGAATAACAAGTCAATGAAAAAAATTAACTGTTTCCAGGAAGAAAGCTTATCTGTTTCTAAATAACATTGAGTGAACTTCACCTCAGAAGCTAAATTTTCTTATTATATTCTGTTGCGTATAAAAATCATAGTAGTAATGACTATGCAAATGTTTTATGGAGATATATAAATACATTGTGCCTGGTTTACATATAAATCTACATGTCTGTGCATTCACATTACCTCTGTTCTTAGTTTCAGTCCATAAACTCATTAAAAATCAAATCTCTCTTACATAAATTACTTTAGGTTGTGATGTTTAAGTGATATATGTTTGATATAACTAGATTTTATTTGGAAAAAAATGGTTTTAAGTGAGAATGGTGAGTGGTTTTACTGGGAAGTGGAAATTCCAGTAAAAAAAATAGTTAAATCCAGAAAATAAATCATTTAAATTTCCATTTTTCAAATTCACATCTTGATTTGCATTTGAAATCTTGATTTTTGATGTAAACTGCATAATTTTTAATTTTAGGAAGGTCGAGAATTTTGAGATGGCCAGAAAATGGAATTTCGTCGAATTCTTGACAATCGGAGAAAGATCAGGAGTCGTGATTTATGCTGGAGGAGCGTTAGGGGTTAGAGATGATAGGAAAAATAGCGTGAGAGTTTTCTCTGATCTGTGGTAGTTGGGCAAGGCGTGGTTAGGGTTTAAGGAGGTGCGTGGGTGGTTTTCGGTTGAGTGTAGAGGGCGTGTTGATTTTGCCAAAGGAAGCATGCGCACCGGGAAAATAAGGAGAAGGAGGATTCGCCGAAGCTTTGGGTGAAATCTGGGCGAGGATGGGGGTTATTGGAGTCGGTGCGATGAGGTTTTGTGGCCACGACCTTCGTTCCAGGTAATCGGGAAATTTTGAATTTCTTAATTACGGATTCATCGGCCTTCCAGGAGTTAAGGTGAGAAGCGGCGAACAGAAGTGACTTGTGGGATGGTCATAGTCGAGATTCAGGTCGGGAGTTACTAGTACATGTGCACGACAGCGTGCACCTTTAGGTGTAGATTTATGTGAAGACAAGAATGTATTAGGAGAAAGAAGGGGGAGAAAGGTATTGGGCCAAAGATTTATGATGGGCCGAAGATTTATGATCTAATAGGTTTATAGAAAATAAGAATAGTAAGGGAAAGATGATGGGCCAGGGATTTGTTTGGGCCGTGTTCTTTTTAAATTAATTAACCTGATTTCAGAAAGTCATTAACAAGTTTAATTAAAGTTTCCAAGTAAATTATTGAACAAGAATTTGTGCTTAATTGATAAGTAAATCCAGTTTAAAAGTTGATCAAAAAGAATAAGTTTCAAAAGTAAAATAATAACGAAGTTCTAAATAAAGTGTTGATAAGTTTAAACAAGTCTTACAAACTTAATGTTAAAGTTGTTTGTTAATGAAATTTTATAATAGGTAAATTCTTAAATGTTTTCAAGGTAATTTTTAATGATGAAATTAAATCAAGGATTAATTATTTAAGGATGGGTAATTAACTAATGAAATCAGTTGAGGAGTAATTTATTTATGTACTAAGATAATTAATTAAAGGGTAATTAATTTGAGTGATCAGTTTAAAGGATTTATTTATTAATTCATTAAGGTAATTAATTAAAAGGTGGTTAATCTATTAAAGGATAATTACTTAATGTAATTAATTGAAGATAAATACTTAATAAAAGTAAATAAAGAATAATTACTTTATGTCATAAATTAGGGTGGGTAATTAATGAACAAATTACTAAATAAAATTTATTAAATGATAACTTTCTGATGGAAGTAATTAAAGGAAATTACTTGATGGAAAGTAATCAAAGAATAATTATTTAATGAAAGAAATTAAGAATTTATTTCTTAGTATAATTAATAAAGGATTGAAAAATTAAGGAAATTATTTAAGGATGAGATAATTAAAGAGTGTAAATTAATTAGAGTATAATTAATCAATGTAAGTAATTATCGGATAATTAATTTAGGTAATAAATCAAGATGGCAATTAAAGGTTAATTAGTGTGATGGGTTTGAGAATAATCAATTTGTGTAATTAATTAAGAGAAATTACTTAATGTAATTAAAGAATAATTAATCAAGGATGATTAATCAAGAAGAATAATTAAGGGACGATCAATTAATTAATTATTATTTTACTTAATGCTAAATAAGCAAGATTTATAAAGTAATTAATTTAATTCATTAGTAGTTAAATTAATTTGGAATAGTATGACTAATTTATCTTGCTTATGAATGATTGAATGAAATTTGAATGCCTTGGATTATTTGTTGTCCCTAGTGTGTGATTGTGAAACAATGGGATATGAAATGTTTTGTGATATGATTGGGTTGAACTGTGATAATGTGGTAATCCATCGAGATGTATTACTGTGTAAAGTGACATCCTATTTAAAAGATTTGAATTGTTTTCACCTGAATGCTTGAGGTAAGATGACATTGGATTCGAAGAAACCAGGGTTGGGTACCAGTACATACCCGAACCCACTTCGAGTTTGTAACCTACAATGATTCTTATAGAATGATATGTGAAATCAATAGGCTGGATTGAAATGATTTAAGTGAACTGGATCCTTTAATCTAAGTTTTGGTACTTAGAAACTAATGTGAGTAATTAGTGATATCGTTAATGAATTGTGAATTTGTAAATTGATATGAGTTACCCGGGTTTTAAATTAGTTGTATGCTTGGTGTTTCATGGGTTTACTCACGCTGGTTTCTAGCCTGACCCGGGTGTTACTTTGATGTAATGCTCGAGTCAGACCGAGTATTACAGATTTTCAGGTAAGGACGTTCTGGAGCTCAGGAGGCGAGCTGGATGGCAGGAACGTATGGAGTATTTCCGCTGCGATATATTATAGTTTATCTAGGATAGGTTTTTTAAAAAAACTATCCAGTATTGTGTATGGTTGTAACTCTGATGTATAAAAATATAAGTGCAAAGATACAGGTTTTCTTTGTAAAACTATTATTTATGTGATATTACATTTTATCCGCTGCGAATGTGAGATTCTGAGTTTGAGTTTTCTGTTTCTTCTCCTTTCTCCTTCTTCTTTTCACTAACTATCTGGAATTTTCGGGATCGAAATTTCAGGGTCGTTACAAGACGGTTGAATAGCCAAAGCCAAATTTGCATGCTATCCAACACAATCAACCAAACTTCACAAAATAGGAACTCAAAAGCAGTTACTTCCAAAGCATGCCTTGCTTCCAACGAAGGCATACTCTGGGGGAAAATGTTAACCGGGTTTTTAACTCAATAAAATTTAATAGGAGTTAGAACATCTACGTCAAATTTAAAAAACTCAAGAATCAACCAAAAGGATCAAATGAAGAAGTTAAGAAAGACTCAAGAGGAAAAATGCAAAAATAGGTTAAGGTAATGGATAGCTAATGATCCATCACTCATGAATCACTGGCAATCCATAAGGACTGCTCATGGATCGTCTAAACCTCTTGCATCATGAACCAATATCTTTCCTAGGGATGCTTGCCAAGTTTAATGGTATTCCAAGCAAGATAGCTCGAGGAGTGAGTATTCATATGATTCTAATCATTGTTCAATCCACCTTATACATGAATCACCATCAAAACAAGGCAAGTAGTTATCAAATTACATGTAGGGAAACTACATAAAGCAAGGAAAGCAACCCAAATGAAACAATTCGAAAATACCATAAGTACATGGATCGCTAGCGATGCATGCCCTATGGATCGCTAACGATCCATTAGGTTAAGTCATATCGTTAGGAGACTTTTGGAGCATCTTCGTATCATCAAATGTAGGATTCTAGTAAAGCGGCCTAGCCCAATAGTTCTCCAACCTCTATAAATATAGTCCTACTTGCAACATAAAAAGGATCTTCTGGACTGGCTGCTAGAACTCTGCAGAGATTATTCTTCACTCTTCTCCTCCCACGCAATAGTCATCTAAGGGTTCACTGTGATTCTCCAGTGAACTCTTTTACTTTTTACTAGATCTAACTTAGAAGATTCAATCATATTGTAATCTGATTCAACTTGTAACAACAGTCAGTTAATAGAAAGTTATAAAGTGGACGTAGGCTTCATCAATAGCTGAACCACTATAAAAATCTTCTTGTCTTTTTACTATTTTTCTCTTTCTACATTTATTTTCTATATTATTGCTCTGTAAGAACAGGGCTAGTGCTTTCACACTCAATCTAGGTTATTAATCCATTTTTCTGTTAATAATATATACATGAATATATTAGATATATTCATACCAATTCACATATCATACTTAATTAACATAGATAAAAAGATTGAGTATGGAATAATCAGAATAAAATAATTTATTAAAATAATTAGATTGGATCTACTTTCAAATATTATATTTTTTAGGTCCAGTAAGATCCAACTAGAGTTTTTTTCTAAATTTACCCATTTCTCCTGCTGTGAAATGGATCCAACACCTTACACATTCATAGATCTCTACTTTTATATCGAAATCTTTCATTTCTTTAGATAAACATTTTATCTTTATTTTTGAATGATGCAACTTATCATTTCTTAGCTCCCTAAGATTGGCCATTTTAATCATTTTCATATAAGTTATTGCATTTAACTTATAATTTCATTACTAAGAAATCTAAATTAATATCTTGGAACCTATCTTCCAAAATGCTTCCCAAAAGTCCCATGCTTTAAATTAAGGATTTATTACCATTTTCTACCACATATATAGCTATCGTTTATTCGAACTATCGCACCGACAGTTGACTTTCGCACATCTAAGTCATTACATGCCTAAGCTATCATATCTCTAGGCCATGACATGCCTAAGCTATCAAATCTTTAGGCCATGACATTCCTAAGTTATCGCAGGTCTGACTATTCATCTCTAAGTTATCGCATGCTTAAGCTACCTCATGCCTAGCTTAGGTATCATATGTCTAAGCTATCGCATGCCTAGCTATCGCATCCCTAATCTATCACATGTATGAGCTATCACATGCCCAAGTTACCGCATGTCTAAAGTGTTATTACCCATCGAAGTATCATATGTCCAAAGTGATATCGCAAGTCTAACTTTGTAGATATCGCATGTTTAACTTATAATTATTGCATATCTAACTTTAATATCTATCACGTGTATAGTTTTAGTGCTATCTCATTCTAAGGTGCTATCATAGGTTTAAAATATTAAGCTGTCACACTTCAATCGCAATTCTCTATTGCATGTGTAACATAGTCCGTCGCTTGTTAAAAAATGGTGAATATGTAATTAAATAGAAAGATAATATTTTTCCTATTATAGTTATCACATTTTGATTAATTCTTTACATATGTCATTTGTTTAGTTGTTACTTTATTTATGCAACAGAAATCTATGCAACACGCATTAATTTACCCAAAATTAATTTCTTTCTTTAATTAATTTATTAATTAAGACAATTTCCTACCTCGCCATTTAATTCATGATAGTTAAAAAATGATGGGAAAATTCCCAAAAACTCAAAGAAATTTGAAATCACTTTCCTTTACCCTAAGTAAAAATTTCAAATCAAAATATTAAATATTGATATTTTTCGATTTTAATTTACAGCTAAAACCATCCATTTTCACTTAGAAATTCATAATAAATAATTTTTACATTCGAAAATTATGTAAGTTAAAGCCCATCTTTGTTTAATTGTTAAAAACATAGTGTAACATTAGAGATGGTTAATTCATGTTTTACCCTAAAATATATATAAAAAACTCAAGGTCTTTTAATCCCAAACATTTACAGAATCATTCTACGTTCATGAAAACATAATCATCGTAAATTTAAATGTCAAAAACATATAGAATCCAAATCCAAATAAATTAGGACGAACATAGGGTAAGTATTACTCAAATAAGTTTTAAACTTTATTAGAAATCTATTCTTCTCTTTGAAAATGTAAGTTTTGATCTTTAATTAGGTTTCCTCCTTCCTCTCCATAGTAACAGTGGGTGGCCTTGATTGTTTTAATTACATTTTTATTAAAATGATATTGAATGAGGGAATGGTATGGTTAGGGTTATAAGGGTAATAATTTGGGTTTGAGCTAAAATCACTTTCTAGCTTAATCTTATTAATTCCATAATCCATTCAATGTAAAATTCCCTCATTGTTTTTTTGTTTATGGCTGAATATAATTACACTAACTACTCTTAGTTCACTTAATTAATCTTTTTAAGTGCCCCACACATGATTAATCAAATTTCCTTTGAGTAATTCCTTTAATTATATTATCTCTTAATTTATATTTAATAAATTCTTATTATTAATTTAGTCATATATTATGGCACTTCAAAATATGGGTTGTTATAACAAGTAACACTGTAACATCAGTTCAATACATGTGTAGTCTATAAGTAAACTTAATATATAAGCATAATATGGTGGTTCAATACTTATTAAGTGTTTTGTTGCAACAATAATATTATCCATTTTCCTATCTTGACCATGGCATCAATAACAAAAGGATGAAATGTGTCAAGGTTGAAAATATTATCAAAAGACATTTTAATATAACTTACAATGTTAACCAGACTATTATAGTTAACGATTTTTGTTTAATTTAATATTTCGACGTTGTTTATTAATTATTAAACAAAAATTTGATTTAATTAAAATTATTTATGATGGACATTGAAAGCTTGTCTATATTGTAAGTAAGTTGGCATGTTCGACGCACGTTTGTGTAATAAAAGTATTTTTGTACAAATATAAATTTAATCAAGTTTTTCATGTCTTATCTTTTAATCTCAATTTTGATAAAACATTTGGTATAAATCTTATCCTTCATCAATCTTTTTGTTGAAAAATAGCTTTTAAGTGTGAAAAGAAATCAAATGTTATCCCAAATTTTGGAAAAGGTAATTTTATTTATGATTGAATGAAATTTATCTTCAAAATAATAAAGAAAAGAACTTTTTAAAAAGAAACTGAAAGTTGACAAAAATACAAAATAATAAATGTATTCAATTTGGATTCCGGATAATCAAAGTAGTAACAATGATTAGTGATAGCAAATAGAATAAAATGCAAACAATAAAAGCTAGAAAGAATTGAAAAACAAGATATTTTTTATTGTAACTGCATATAAAAAATCCTTATATAATGGTATAAAATTGTTAAATTTAACCTTTTTATATAGCTTTGATAGGTAAAAATTGAAAATTATAAAGGAAAATATTAGTAATATTATGTTAAGATTTGGGTTTGAAGTTGTCATCTTATTAGTGTGTCAAAATTTTGAAGTCCGACCAAAGTATTGCAACTCTGTTTCTGTCTATTAAATAACAGTAAAGTAAAAGAATTTAAAGCTCTCTCATTAATTATAGAAGTTCTTTGTGTTCTCCTTAATTCTCTCTAAGTGGATACTTTATTTTTAAAATCCTATAATTTACTACTTTACAATCGTTCTACTGAACTTTTTGCACTATTTTACATTTGAATATCTATTATGAAAAGAACCTAAAAATTATTTACAAATATTTCACGGTTTTTTCTCAAAATTTTACATATAGTCCACACATTTAAATTAATGACTATCGGCTAATATTTATTAATAAATCCTAAAAGACGAAATTTTCAATATGTATATTATAAACGCATAACAAATTGGTAAAAAAAATTCATTTATATGCAAATATATAAATTACATAATAAAAATCATAAACATTAATAGCAATAACAAATTTATTCTATAATTTATTTACTAAATGAATTTATCATACATTGCACCGTAAAATTTGATTAGTTTAAATACCTATAAATTTAGTTTTTTTACAATTACGTAGAAACTTTTCTCAATAATATTTTACATTTAAGTCTACATATTTAACTAATTGTATAATCTAAAATTTAAACTATTGAAATAAATATGATTAACTAATATTTGTTAATCCATCTAATAAATTCTAAAAAGAAGAGGATTTCAATATATAGAATATTCATGTAAATAAGAAAAATAATAAAACTATATCTTCTTTATTAGGATATATGAAGATATATAAATCACATAACATAAATGTATACATAAATAATAATAACTCTTTTATTATAATTCATTTATCTCAAAATATATCGTACATTACATAACATAATTTCATTTTTAACGAGCTTTAAAAGATAAATTTATATTTTACTACATTATGATGTGAACACACAAATTAAACCAATGAAAATTGGATTATACAGACATTCTCACCTTCAACATGTTATCAAACCATACCCAACTCAAAACTCAACTAAATGTTGCATAACATTATTTTGCAATTATCGAAGTTGTAAGCATGACACTTCTATGAGAACATGAAACCTATGGTTAAATACAAGGATAAAATTGTTTAAAAATGAATAAAAATTCACCATGATATAAAAAAAAGTTCATATGCAGATAACCTAACCATAAGGTCTATGCTCTTCTCAATTATAAATTTGTAAAAAGCTCTTCCCAATTTTAACATTTTTTACATTTAACTCCTTATATTGAATTATTTATGTCGACCATTAATTCAAATTAGTCAAATAAATTCAACGGGAAATTTTCCTCAAGGACAATTTTTAGGACTTTTTGGGATGTAGGACAGCTCACTAATAATTTTCTCTAAAGGACAAATTATTGTATTTTCCTTCCAGCCCACTTTCGCACGCTTCTTCTTCTTCTACCTTCCAATTAAATTTTTCTATCACAGTCTAATATCTCTCTCGCAATCAAAATATCGATCAACCTCGTTCGGTCATTTCAATATCGTTCTTTTGAAAATTGTAGTTCATCAATCGTATTTTTCTCACGCGCGTTTGTCGATCTCGTTCTTTTCATATTTCTATTGTGATCTCATTTTTCTTCAAATTGTATTAACTAGTTATGCTTATATCATTCTTTCTATTTTTTGTCCTTTTTCTATTAGAGTTAAAAAAAATCTGTGATTTCTAATTGTGTTCATTTTTACAAATGACATGCAGTGTTTTGTTTTTCTGATTGCTTGTTCGTTCTTTTATGGTAACTTTTGGAAGCAGCAGCAGTTTTTTTTATTATTCATTTTTTATGCATTGTTGTATTCTAATATGTTTTACATTTAATTTATATTACATTATCTTGCGTTAATGTTGGGATGATTGGAAAAGTATCATTACTTGGGTTGTATATAAAGTTGTGATATAGTGGAAAAGTATCATATTTCAGGTTCAATTTCTGTGTATCATTTTTATTTTTTCTTAGTGTCATTTTAATTATTATCGGTAACTAGGTATCAGTTTTGTATACGGTAGGTATCAGTTTTGTGAAACGGAAAAATTAATGTTCTAAATTGAACATATTTTTACTGATGTTTTATTTTTACTTTTTTGGCAATGGTGATAACAGTCTTCTTTGTCTGTTTGTGTTGAATAATAACGCTTTTAGCACTCGATTGTCTATCGATTTCCCTTTGTATGATTTAAGAATGGGAATGTTGATGTTGGTCTCAATTAATTCCTTCTTCTATTCAGATTTCTTATGTACTTGAGGACAAAGTTATTATGGTCGATATAGATTTTGATATTCAGATAATAATTCATTTTCAGTTATAGAAGAAAAGTTCTTTCTTTGGTTTTACTGTTAAGGTTACGGGTTCTGAATTGTAATATGTTGATGGTGCTTCTATTTCAAGTTCATAATGTTCGTGCTTCTTATTCTTCTACTGTATATGTCTGTTCAAATGTTGTTGTTAATGGTAAAAATTATTTAAAAGATATGTTGAGGAGAAGGTCGACATTATGCATTTTTGATTTTGCTGGTTTTTGTTTCGAAGGAGCTGAACATTTTAAAGAATTTTTGATGGCATATCAAGTTCAAAAGGGGTATGAATTCGTATTTTTAAAGAATTGTAGTACAAGAGTTACTGTAATTTGCTCTTCATATAAGGATGGTTGTCTTTTCAAAGTCCATGATTCTTGTGATTCTGGAGAATTGAAGAAGTTTTTTATGAGAAATATGGTTGTCGGTCATTCTTGTGGGGCTGGTCTTAGAAATATGAATAATCCACATTTATCTAGTTCGTTTGTTAAAACGTTGATTATTGACGAGATCTGTGATGGTCCTATTAAAAAGCCTAAAGATGTTATAGTTGATTTTAGAAGAGAATACAATTTTCAGTTGTCTTACGGTTATGCTTATCATGGGAAACAACTTGCATTAATGGAGTTGCATGGTAATTGTCACGACCCAAACTTGATGTCCAACAAACAACATCAAATTCATTTCGCGGGAGCTTGCAACACCATTAAATGATAAATAACACAGCGGAAATAAAAGATGATATCACTGATATAACATGAATACAATATCCGATACATCAATTTGATACAATGATAATCATCAACATCAGAGAATATACAAAACAAAATACAGCGGAACACGATACAATATGAAATAAGTCTTCTCAGAGTATAATACTGCAACTCGGATCCAAAAAGCTCCAAAGACAGAGCTCCAAAACTCCTATCTCGATCCACCATCCTGATTGCACCAAGCTAAGCAAGTCTCATCCATATCCAAAGAAACTGAACTAGCTCCAAATGATCTACTGAACCTAATTATCTGAAAAACCAAACTCTAGACTGCCTATGTAGAAAATTTTGAGCACCCAGAGTTTAGGAAAGAAACAATAAACTCTGGATCAGTCGTGGGACTGGTGTGAGCAAACAAAAACAGTTTATCTTTAAAAACAGACAACGAAATATTTTAAAATCAATTCGTAATGCTTTTTAGAAATGAGACTACCATAAGGCCTCCCGCACACACACACAATGCAAACGCATAATCGGAGGAGATTTCTCCTTATGATAGTCAAAGATGCTTGATACGCATTAAAAAGAAACATTTGATATTATTACTAGTGCATAGTGTATGAAAAATCATTTCGAAAGTAAAGATATAAATCTTAGCCAGCATAGACATTTCGAACTATGCCTACTATAGCTACCATGTTCAATAACAGGTTACCGCCACATTCCATGGCAGGTTATACAACTAAACCCGTACAAGGCTCGTATTGGATGAATGGATTTTTCCAACAAATGGTCGGGCCAAGGAACTTCCCATTGCCTCATGGAAACGCCTCTGGAAGGACGCCCCGAGAACCCAACTGGATCTCTGCCAAACAAGGCCGGCTACCCCCCTTCCCGGGGAATAAGAAACCTCAGATATGCCACTCCCTGTCCTTTGGGACATTTAAACGAGAGCTCTCTAACCAACAATATCACACAGTAAATAATATAGTGTGTCCACATGAGTAAGTATCTGGGCTCCATTCCATGATACTACCCTTTTCCAGAAGGAATGGTCATACCCTAGGGAAGCTATCCCTGAACACCTTGCCGCACAATTCCTGTTTCGACCATTACCGGTTTGTGAGGCTCGACGAAGTCTCGTCCACAAAGCCACACTTTATACAAAAGCTGTGCTTTGGGTCAACAAATGATCATAGAAATGATCACAAAGATAAAAGATCAAACAAATGATCATATCACAAATGATCAACACAAAGATCATTTCACAGCAACACTCAGCATGTCACATTACCAAATTGGGAATATATCGCTGATAACCATCAACTACATAACCTCTGAGCTCGTACGTCTCAGAGAAGGGTGTTAAGCTAAAAGAATAAATTCTCCGCCACCAACAAAAATATATTTGAAAGAAATCGGCTTTATATCTCAATTTGTAATGTCAGACATACTATCCATACAAGTCTGTTCCGGGCTCGAACAGAACCGAAGGCACTTACACAGAAGTCCTTGCAATCCGGATATCCACAATCCTGATCGGATTCCCCATCACATATGGAGAACTCTATACCGGAGCAACTCGGTGCAGAGTCAATCGACAGGTCATCCTATCGCTCTCGCAAATACCCGGTCTTCAACACCGGTCTTCAAATGCTATCCATAACGACGTATCACATACTCGGAATGGGTTATACGACCCAAAGGTCCTTTCCCGGCTAACCCGAATAGTGAGCGCAAAATTTAAAACATATTGATATGGGATTTCGATTAAGTCACAACTTAATAATTCCAAAGTTTCTTTCAAATGGTTTAAACCAATTACCATTTCAAATCTTTTAAACAAAAAGATTTATTTCACAAAGTTCACTTAGTTTCACAAAGATTCATTTACGGATTTCAAAACAATTTCCGTTTCAATTGGATTAACTCATTTAAATCTTTAAATCAAAGATTTATCTCATAGCTTTCAAAACTTATTTCCAAAGGTTCATTCATAACTTGGAAAATCATTTTCGATTCAAACTTGAAATCTCTTTAATATAAATTGGAAGTTCATTACTCATATGAAAGCTTTTTTTCACTTAGAAATAATAGTTTTATTTTGGAAAAACCCCGATTCCATTTATACAAGTTACAATCTTTGGTTTAATTCAAATTTCTAAATCAACGCTTAAAAATGGTTTAAACCCGTATAACTTGTAAAATCCTTTTTAAATCATAATACCGAACATGGAATTCAATTTCAGATTTTTGAATTTCAATTTAAATCCGATTATTCAAATTCCAAATCTTTATTAGTTATTCAAAAATAACTTTTATTCTTAAAACAGCTTTCAAAAGTTTTCCACATTAAACTTAATTTATTTCCAAAAATATTTGAATTAAAAATTCAAATTCAAACTTATTTAAAAATCTGTGACTTAACCGATTTCCACGTGAAATCCATATTTGTGTGTGTATAAGTGTGGTCCAGGGGTTTAACACAATAGTGCAACATCATTCAATCATCACAGATCAAATACGACAATATATCCAATAAGCGATATAAACTATAACGCTTGTCTTCATTCACAGATCACAGATATACATATCACAGGTAATGAATTACATCACAGATAATTAATTACATTACAGATCACAATACGAATCATGATATAACACAAAGCATCACATGTCAGGGATATCAAACAATTCATCATCCAATATAATCCAAACATCCATAAATAGGGTCAATTTAATCATCTGATTAATTTAAATCAGATTAATTTCTATGAGTAAATTCGCTAGTCACAGTAAATTAATAATCAATTAATTTCAAAACATTTAATAAATTATCTTTTAATGAAATCATTAATTAACTCTTCATTAATAATTAATCCTTAATTTATTATCTTTAAATAAATTTGAAATAACTAAGTAATTACTCCTTAGTTAAGTAATTAAATCTTTTAATTATTTATTTAATTAACCCAAACCATTAATTAATTTAAATAATAAATTATCCATTTTAATTAACTTAATTTACAAATTAATTCCTATTCCTTTTCAAATTATTAAATTGAC
Organism: Allium cepa; assembly: GCA_030765085.1. Classification (NCBI taxonomy): domain Eukaryota; kingdom Viridiplantae; phylum Streptophyta; class Magnoliopsida; order Asparagales; family Amaryllidaceae; genus Allium; species Allium cepa. Next base: position 392,722,304 of record CM060935.1, read on the forward strand.
AAATCGTTAAATCTTAATTACTTAATTATTTAATTATTTTATCTCAAACTATTTAACTAATTACTTCCTTGATCAATTTATTTAACTAAAATTACTTAATTGATTACCCTAAATCATTAATTGATAACCTTAATCATTAGGTTAACCCCCAACTTTTAACAGGCTGACAAATAAAATAAAAGCCCGTGAAAGGTTCCCAGTTTACTCGAGTATTACTCGAGATTCCTTCCCAATTCCCCGAGTCGTTCTTCCCTCCCTGTCGCGTCCTCCTTCTTCTTCTTTTCTTTCATTCTTTTTTTTTCTAAACTGAAGCTACAAGATGCTCGCTCAAACCCAAAACAAAACAAAAACTCGAGCCAAAGCACCTCGTGCTCGAGCATTCTTTCGAGTTTTTCCCCCCTCGGCTAAACTTCCTGACACCGATCAATGTCGTACACGTGCACACGAGGTTGAGTCGCCACCCACCACCAAGTCCACGACCATCTGCCCAAGCTTCCAGTGCAACCAAATTGGCGAATTCATGAGCCAAACACGATTGAGCACTCTAACCCAAACTGCAACAAAACGTGATCACCAGAAATCGCCTCGATACGCCTACTCCGACCATATGGATACGAGCCACCAAACAGGAAACTTCACCACAACACGACGCCTCGATCCATCACTTCGTGACCCATCCCGATCACCCATCGAAACTAGAAATGCTCGGAGAAACTGTTCGGAAAAAAACACAGTTCGAACCCTAAAAACGCTTCGTCCTCTCAATCCACGAATTAGAAAAATTATTTGACATTTTTCTCGAGATCAGTGATGTTTATGCTTGCTTCAATCTAAATTTCAATATTTATTAATGATTCAATCACTGGAAATTGGTAAAAATACAATCTTTGTTCAAATGCAAATTGCTCTTCAAATGCAAATCTAAAAATCTTTATTTTTGTTTTAAAAATTCATAAACTTGTATGATGAATCAGATACTAACTCTGAAACGTTGAACCGTGGCATTTGAGTATTCACTAATTTTGTGTTTGATCGTCTGTTTATAAATTTTCAGGGACACTTACATTTTTTTTCACTTAAGTACAATTTAAAGCTGAAGCTTATGACTAAACAAACAAGTTTCATTTGAAACTTGAATTCAAACAGTGTCAGGATCAAAAGGTTTGAATTCTTTAAAACAACTTGGATGTTGGAAAGTGTAAACGGAGAGCATTTTGAAGAACAGCATGCATACCATACATCAATACATATCACAGGCAGTTGTTTCCACAACAACACCAAAGTACTGATCAAAATTATCAACTTCCATCATCACTTAGGTAAGGAAGCAAGAAAGTCTGGAAAAGAAAATTTTGCTCACCAAATTTGTAGAATGAAGACAGAGCACAAAACAGGAATGTTTCAAGTTTGAAGATCTGGAAAATTTGTTTTGAACTGATCTTTGAGTTGAATCCACTGCTAACTTGCTTTCAGACTTGAGTTTTGTTTTTTCTCTTTCCTCAGTTTGGAAGATGGTCGAAATGAAATATGGGAGATATGTATATATAAAAGATGTGCAGTTTATTATGTGTACAGAAAGCATGCTGTAGAGGCTTGCATTAATTGCCTTGGTATGTTGCATTAATGACTTTGTACTTTAGGTTTTCATTTGCAAGCTATTACCATACTTTGTTTACAGCCTAGCTTACTTTTACCTTATTCTATTCTTTTATGCATACATGTATATAGATACTCAGATCTTTGTTTTGCATATGCATGTACAGTTTGCTTGTTTAAATTATGTATGTACTTTTATGTTATAGATATTATTATTATTATTTGTTTTGCTGTTTTATGTTTCATTTGTTACCTTTTATAGTTTGATTACTAAACATTGATTTATAACTTATATTTTATTTTATACTTTTTATTATTATTTTTAAAGAAACCTCATTTTGAACTTCCAAATCAAACTTTTGTTTATAATTCCATTCAATTGAAAATATTTAACTTTATACACTTATATTCAGTAGTGATACGTAGTTTTATTTTATTTTAAACACTTTATTTCAATTCCAATTCAATTACATTTAAAATAAGTTTCAAATCCCATTTATAAAATAAATAAGTATACATATCTTATCAAAATCTGAAAATTTCAAATAAATCCATAATTTAATCCAAAATTTCAATTAAATTATAAATTTAAATTCGTCATTAAATCTGGGATCGTTACAGTAATAGCTTTGCCTTATAATGATTTGAGTTGGCATTTGGAAGCGGTGAAGATGTCTAATCCAGATAGTTATGTTGATATGGATGTTGATCCTTGTAGTAATGAATTTCAAAGGGTGGTTATTGCTTTTGGCGCTTGTTTACTTGGTTTCAAGTATTTCCGTCCTATGATATTCTTAGATGCTACTCACTTGAAGGGACATCCAGGTGTGCTGATGGGTGCTACTGCAAAAAATGGTGATCAATGTATGTCTTTGTTTTCAATTTTGATTTATTTATATTGAGATCATAGTTGTTGGCATTAGCATTAATATTAATTTGTTATCATAATTTGTATTATGTTGGTATCATTTTTAAGATATTTAGTTTACTGTTAGCAAGTACCTAGAATCAGAATTTGCATTGTATTGAATTGTTAGTTTGTATTTGGTATCATAATTTCATACTACTTAGCAAGAGATTAGTATCAGTTTGCGTATAAAGTTAGTATCAATTTCAAGTATGTTAATATATGGTATCATATATAGTTGTGTAGTATTGAAATTTCATTTTTATCATAATGTGTTAATGTTTGTTACTTTGTTGTGTTAGAATGAAGATTAATGTGCATAATGTCATGGTTATCAATGTTTTTATAATGGTCATATTAGGTTTTCGGTATCAGTTTTTTACTGTTAGTTTCAGTTTCATGAATTATTTCAAATGTATGGTCATAATTAGTTTTAGTTTTTTTTTTTACTAATTTTTATTTGCATTTGTAAGTTTCTTTCCTTTAGCTATGAGTGTAGTTTCTGTAGAAAATGTGGATAATTGGACATGGTTTTTGAACCATTTAAAACAAATGCTTCAGAAGATCATACTTTGGTTTTTATGTCAGATCGCCACCAAGGTTTGCTTTCAGGTGTTCGCGAAGTTTTTCCTTCAGCTTATCACAGTTATTGCAATTTGCATCTGGAACAAAATATTCTTTCAGCGGTAAAAGCCAAAAATGAAAATGAGTCTATTGTTAATCTATTCAAATTATGTTCTAGAGCTTCTAATCTATATGAACTTGAAGAAGCACATTCTAAGTTCTGTCAAACCGATGGTATTGCTGGTGTGAATTTTTTAAAGGATAAGCCATTTGATAAGTGGGTGGATTTATTTTTTCCAGAAAAACGTTATGGTGAATATAGTTCCAATGTTGCAGAAAGTTTTAATAGTTGGATTTTAGATAAATAAGCATTGCCTACTACTTCGTGTTTAGATGGATTCGTGTTAAGATTATGGAACAAATGGCTAGAAGAAGAGAAGAGTGTCGTTTGTGGAGAACAAGTCTTTGCCCTTCTATGGAGTTACGTTTAGGTGAATTAATTGAAGAATGATTTGGATGGGATGTATATAATGTTAAATTTTGGCGACACTATATGGAGAATTGTAGAGGTCGGAAGTAGCTTCGTAACGGAGAAAACGGTTCACAAATCGGAGTTCGAAGGTGAAAGTTATGAGGGAAAAGGTGAAGTGGGCTGAATTGATAGGGTCAGACGTTTGAGGAAAAATTCAGACGTCTAGCGCTTCAACAAATTTACACCATACCTACTCTAAAGAGTTAGGTCAAACGTTTGAGTCTGTATAGAATATCATCAAGAGATTTAAGTCAGACGTCTGACCAAATGGTCAGACGTCTGAGCCTGTAGAGAACTTTTTCCAGAAACTTAAATCAAACGTCTGACCATTTTGGACAGACGTCTGAGGCGACTGCTACCTGTTTTTCACATGGGCTTGGCAAAAAGATTTATGATATCTGTAGGGACAATTTCGAAACATTGGCTAGGGTTTCTATTCTCCTATATAAGCTAGCTTCAGGTTCTAGATCTAGGATGCATGCAAGCAAAAGAAAGGGACTGCAAGAGATTAGCCTCTACAATTAGGGTTTATCAAAACCTAATTTTCTTTAATTCTCTTCTCCACAAATCAATTTCTAATCAGAATTTTGATCATTGTAATCAATCTCTTGTACTCTTCACATTAATATTAATAAAAGCACTCTCTTAAAGTGGACGTACACTAACACAACGTTAGTGGAACCACTATAAATCGCTGTGTGGTTTATTTTTCATTATTGCTTTAATTTCTGAATTTCTTGTTTGGATTGTGATTATTTTTGGATTGACTGAGATTAAAATTGAGTTATTGATTGGTTGTTTTTATACTACTTACCGCGATCCCATCTTCCGCTGTGCTTGTGGAGTTTCAATTTTATTGGTCACCAGTTGGAATATCATCCCAACATTTGGTATCAGAGCAATGGTGTTTGTAGGTGGTTGTAGAAATGCCAGAATCGGATAATACCTCAAGTGGTTCCTCAATGGGTAATCCACGTGGTGTATCTCCTTATGTACGTGGTCCATACACACCTTCAGGATCACAATTGGTAATAGACAAATGGAATGGCGATAATGATTTTGAAAAAATGGCAATGGAAGATGAAAGCGATTCTAAGGAGGAATCGGGTGCATAGGGTATTGTCTGACAAACATTTGTTGCCAGAGGACATCTCGGATGTTGAGAGAGAGATGGAAGAGTGGGAATTCACTACACTTCAACTTGCTATGGGAGAGAATGTTATCTTTGAAATTAGTAGCGAGAATACTGCTAAGGGTATTTGGGACAAGTTGGAGGAGTTGTATATGAAGAAGTCACTGACAAATCGTTTGATCTTATTGCGAACGTTCTTCACTTATAAGGTGAAGGAAGGTACTTTTCTAAAGGCGCACTTGAATACTTTTGATGATTTGCTAATGAAGATGAAGGCGGTAGATTTGACGATTGAGGAAGAGCAAAAGGCGATGATATTGGCCAGATCGCTATACAGGTTTCTCAAATAGTTTGATTTATAGCCTGGATACACTGACTCTTGATGATGTCAAGACGGGTATTCCAAGTGAGAAGTTGCGGGATCAAATGAAGGAATTAGGTGATGGAAGTAGTGGTATTAGTAATGGTCATGGTTTATTTTTGGAGAAGGAGACGTATGTGAAGAAGGAGAATCGGGGGCGTTCTAAATCAAAGAACCCCGGTTGGAGAGGAAAGTCGAAGGAAAGAAAAGGCAAGTGTTATATTTGTAAGAAACCCAGTCATTGGAAGAATGAGTGTTTGAACAAGGGGAACGAAAAGAAGGAAGTGGCATATTCATCGGTAGCGGTGGAGAGTAGAGTTGGTGAGGGAGATGTAGATGTTTTGTTGGCGGTAGCATCGGATGTTTTGGGTAGCGAATGGGTGCTCGATTCGGGAGCATCTTATCATATGACGCCAAATAGGAATTGTTTTTCTTCTTACATAGACAAAGAAGGAAATTCAATTGTTATGGGAAATGGTGCTATTTGTAAGTCGAAAGGCATTGGTTCCATGCAAATTCGGATGTTTGACGGGGTGGTTTGTACTCTCACTAATGTACGCTATGTTCCGGGACTTAGGAAGTCTCTTATCTATTTGGAGCAGCTAGATTCTTTAGGTTGTAAGATCACTATTGAGAGTGATGGCTTGCGGGTTTCGAAGGGGGCGCTTGTGGTGATGAAGGGTGCTAGGACTCATGGTATTTATTTGCTTCAAGAAGTGACTGTAGAAGGTGAAACTTGTATAGGACTTGATAGTTCCCGTGGCTTGGACGCGGCTAGGTTATGAAATTTGAGGTTAGGTCATGTCTCGGAGAGGAGTTTGGACATTCTTTGAAGAAGGAGATGATCGATGGAGAAAGTTATAATAAGTTAGAGTTTTGCGAAGAATGCATCATGGGGAAGCAAACTAAAGTTTCATTCGGTGAGGGAATGCATGATTCGAGAAGGGTTCTTGAGTATGTTTACACGGACGTTTAGGGACCGGCACATGTTGCTTCTTTAGGCGGAGCTCGCTCTTATATTTCTTTTATATTTGACTTTTCTCAAAAAAATTGCGTGTATGTAATGAAGGCCAAGTCGGAGGCATTTGCAAAGTTCAAAGCATGATAGGCTCTTGTTAAGGATGAGAGTGGAAAGTCTTTGAAGGTTCTAAGGTTTGACAATGGTGGAGAGTATTTTTCTGGAGAATTTTTGGAGTTTTGCAAGCATCATGGTATTTGGACGCATTTTACTACACCTGGAGATCCGCAGTCAAATGGTGTTGTGGAGAGGATGAATCGTACTCTACTTGAAAAAGCTCGATGCTTGAGATTGACATCAGGTTTGGCTAAGGGATTTCGGGCTGAAGCTTTGTTAATCGCAGTGCATATTATTAATCGAATTTCGTGCTCATCTATTGGTAACAAAATTCCGAAGGAAGTGCGGAAGGGAAAGAGTATTGACTTGAGTTATCTTCATGTGTTTGGTAGTCCTATTTATGTGCATGATCTGGGAAATGATAAGCTTGAACCTAGAGCTTTCAAGGGGATTTTGTTTGGCTAAGTGGATGGAGTAAAAAGCTATCGGATTTGGAATCTGGAAACAAAGAAGGTAGTGAACTCTCGTCATGTTACTTTTGATGTGTCAGCATTATTCAAGGAGAATAGAAGCTCATCAAATATTTTGGATTTGGTTCGTGGTGAATAAAAGGAGAAGGAAATTATTTCCACATTTTGTCCAAGGAGTAGAGAGAGTAGAGTAGCTGGAGATGCTTGTGAGGAAGTAGAGGTTGATGTTACATCACATAGTCCACATGATGCCTCTAGTAGTGTTGGTGATGCACATGTTTCTAGAGAAGATTTGGTTCAAGGTGGAGCCGAAGGGAGTTTGGGTGATGGTATTATTACTCGGGTTGGTCGTCGTACTATAAGGCGACCCAAAAGGTATGGTGAATTGAACTATCTTAACTTTTGTAATAATTTGGACTATGCTCTTCATGTAGTCAAATATGAGCCGATGGACCTTGATGACATCATGGAGTCGAGTGATAGCTCGAAATGGATTTGTGTCATGGAGGAAGAGATGCAATCATTGTTGAATAATCAAACTTGGGATTTGGATCAACTTCCTAAAGGAAACCGTGCTATTGGGTGCAAATGGATACACAAGGTGAAGGACGATGGGAGTTATAAAGATAGGTTGGTGGCTAAGGGGTTTGCAAAAAAGAAGGGAAATGAGTATGATGAGATATTCGCACCGGTTGTGCTCCATACTTCTATCCGAATATCACTTGTTATAGTTTCTATTCATGACTTAGAGTTGGAGCGACTTAATGTGAAGATCGCCTCCTTGCATGGGGGCTTGGTTGAAGACATCTACATTGAGCAACCAGAAGTTTTTGTTGTGGATGGTAAGTCAAATTTGGTTTGCAAGGTGAAGAAATCACTTTATGGTTTAAAGAAATCACCTAGACAATGGTACAGGAGGTTTGATCATTTTACACTTGATATGGTTTTGATAGAAGCATCAAAGATGCTTATATTTATTTCAAGAAGTTAACAAATGATTGTTGGGTATATTTACTCTTGTATGTGGACGACATGCGCATTGCATCCAAGGATAAGAATGAAATCAACAAGCTAAAATTGAGTTTGAAATCGGAGTTTGAAATGAAGGATCTTGAAGTAGCAAGAAGGATATTAGACATGGAAGTTGTAAGGGACCGAAAGAATTTTGAGTTAAAACTAACTCAAAAGGAGTACATTAAGAAAGTGCTTTGCCAGTTTAGCATGGAGAATGCAAAGGCGTCAAATACACCTTTACCTTTGCATATGAAGCTTTCGAGTAAAGGATCACCAATCTTGGAGGAAGACAAGGCTTATATGGCAAAGGTGTCATATGCTAGTGCAGTTGGAATTCTAATGTATGCTATGGTGTGTACAAGGCCCGATATTGCAAATACCGTAAGGATAGTTAGTCGATATATGGCTAATCTGGGGAAATTGCATTAGGAAGCTGTGAAGCTTATATTGAGATACCTTAGAGGCACATCATCTCACGGTCTTATTTTTTGCGATAGTAAGGCGATGGATTGCAAGTTGGTTGGTTATTATGACTCAAACTACGCCGGTGATAGGGATCGTAGAAAATCAACTTCCGGATATGTCTTTACACTTGAGGGCACGGCCATAAGTTGAAGATCTAGATTGTAGCCAGTAATTGCTTTATCCACTACGGAGGCGAAGTTGATAGCCGCAGTGGAGGTGGCAAAGAAGGCACTCTATTTGAAGCGATTGTTGTGTGACTTGGGATTCGAGATGATAGTATTGATGTTCAATGTGATAGCCAGGGTGATATACATTTGGTAGAGAATTTGGCGTTTAGCTCATGGACTAAGCATATTGAGGTGAGAGGTTCATTTCTAGTAGCCATGGATGAGGATAAGCAAGTATATCTTTGGAAAGTGCACACAAAGGATAACGTAACGGACATGTTCACTAAGGCATTGTCAGTTGGGAAGTTCGAGCATTACTCGAACTTGATTCGCTTGGAGAAGTGCCAGGTGCCACGGGGTGGCACAGTTGAGGGAGGAGCTTGGTGGTAGATGAGGAAGAGTATCGGTGAGAGATTGAGGTTCTATCTTCTTGGTAAATGTTAGTCTTTGGTGAGATAGCTTAGAATTTGGATGTTTTCAACACTTCATTAACAGGCGAGGCCTTTGCATGAGCTCGGTCGTGGAGTGCAATGAGCGTTGGCTTTGCCGGAGTTCATTGGGAAAGCATTCATGTTTGGTTGAAGGTAGAAGAAGTGATATTTGGTACTATCGGTTGTTGTTAATGGTATGGTACCACTGGAGTTGGAGATGGATATAGTGTCAAGGTGGAGTTTTAAATTTTGGCGATAATATATGAAGAATTGTAGAGGTTGGAAGTAGCTTTGTAACGAAGAAAACGGTTCGCAAATCGAAGTTCGGAGGTGGAAGTTATAAGGGAAAAAGTGAAGTGGGTTTATTAAAACCTAATTTTCTTCAATTCTCTTCTCCACAAATCAATTTCTAATCAGAATTTTGATCATTGTAATCAATCTCTTGTACTCTTCTCATCAATATTAATAAAAGCTCTCTTTTAAAGTGGATGTACACTAACACAACGTTAGTGGAACCATTATAAATCGCTATGTGATTTATTTTTCATTATTGCTTTGATTTCTGAATTTCTTGTTTGGGATTGTGATTGTTTTTAGATTGATTAAGGCTAAAATTGAGTTATTTATAGGTTGTTTTTATACTTTTTGCCACGATCTCGTCTTCCGCTGTGCTTGTGGGGTTTTGATTTGAGTGATCTCCAATTGGAATCTCATGCCAACATATAAATCTTCTGATTTTGCTTTTGAGGTGAAATCTCCGAAATCTCATCATGTTGATTTGAAGGAACTAGTTTGTAGTTGCAACCAATGGAAAATTACGGGATTTCCTTGTGCTCATGCTATAAATTGTATGAACAAGTCTAAGTTGTTTATATATGATTTTGTCGTGAATTATTTCACTGTTGATGCTTATCGATGTTCTTATGCCAATGCTATAAATCATATTCCAAACAATGATACCTATTGTTGATGGTAGCGTTCAATATATTATCAAGCCACCAAAGGAGAAACATGGCGCTTGTAGACCATTGGTCAAGCGCAAAGGAGGATTTTCATATTTTCAGAACAGGCAAAACATATGTAGCGAGTGCAAGCAGTTTGGTCATAATAAACGGAATTGTCAAGCTTTAAAGAGGATATGATTTGATTTTACATTTTGAATTTGTTTAGATTAATAAGTGGATGTGTGACTTGTTTCGGTGGTTTATTGCAATTGAACCTTTTTCTATTAATTTGTATTCAGTATAGCATATTATCAAATTGATTTTAATTTCATCTATTTAGTATAAATGATAGTATCAGTTTTAGTATCAGTTATAGTTTTTACAGTATCGGTTCTGGTGTTTTTTTTTACAAGTTTTAGTATCAGTATCAATTTTTACAGTATCGGTTTTCACAGTTCAGTTTTAACAGTACCAGTTTTTAGAAGTTTTTACATGTATCAGTTTTTACAAGTTTTGGTATCAGTTTTTACAGTATCATTATCAGTTAGCTTGGTTGGAGATAATGTTTGTTTGATTGGATATAAACGACTTTAGTATCAATTTTGTTTAGTTTTTATTATCAGTTTCGTATATTATAATACGTGCTAGAATTGATAACGGTACTAATAAATAATTAGAATGATATCTGGTATTAGCAAAAACTGACACCAGCACTAATTGTTGTTTCGTAAAGTATATTGAGCGTCATTTTTAGTAAAACTGATACTATTAATCATAAGAACTGATACCCAATTACTATTTTGATTGAAATATGATATGAAATTTGATAATATCATTATACAACTGATAATTGCATCATAAATCCGATAATATTATGTGGGATCCATAGTTGCATGATAGAACATTCACTATATAATCTTGTTATAATATAAACAACCGAAAAAGAAAAGAACATCAACCACAACATATCATTCGAGGAGAATTGTTTTTACAAGTAAGAGCAGCATTGTTTTAAGAACAGAATATCATTACTTCATAAGTACCAAATTGCAACAGAACATCATTACTTCACAAGTACAAATTTCAACAGAACTACATTACTTTACAAGTACCAAATTTGATTGTGAAACAACACAATGTGAATTCAGTTCTTTTCTTTCTTCTTCTAAGCTTGACATATATTTAGATAGACTCCAGCAGTGTTCATCATCTGCCAATATTGCATGTACAATCTTTGCTCTTGTGGATTATATTTCCTTCTTTTCAAGTTTTACTGGTATTCTGCTTTTGTTCAGTGAAATGATTGATATCATTACAAATATTCCACAGTCAAGCCTGTTGAAACCAAAATGTAATGCTAGTATCAGTTTGCATTAGTTGTATTATCAGGTATATAATTAATACAAAACATTGAATTTCAAAGATAATGGTACAAGCATATAGTATGCTTTGAATTAAAATATTTAACGGTTTTACTAGCACACTTAGTATTAATTTCTGTATGAATTTTCTTTTGTAGTTATTACTTTAAGATATTGTTGCTAAATATTTTGTTTTATTTTTGATTATGCAGGTATCAGTTTGTTTTCGTAGGTGTCAGTTTTGTTTCTGCAAGTATCAGTTTCTTTTATGTGGGTATCGGTTTTGTTTCTTTAGGTATCAGTTTTCTTCCTGTAGTAACTATTTATTTCTAAACTAAATGTTTATAGAGTTGAAATATAATATTTTTCAATATTTTTTTTATGAATCAAATTCAATTAAATATAAAAGACATACAATGATGTATAGACGTATGTATGAAATATTATAATGCAAAAACACAGATAGTTGAATAATAAGCAAGTGTCAATTGATTATGACTAGTAGTTTCAATTGTATTGTTCATTTTGTTATCGGTAGATTTCATTTTAACCAGAAAAATCTTACTTGTCTTCTGCTTGCTGTGCATGCTTTATTTGATGCATATCATCTGGTTTCGCCTCCATGTATGTTATGTTATTGTTTTTCCAGATTTCTTTGAGCATTTCTTCTATTTCTTGTCTCTAATAAAGACAAAATGTTAAATAGTTAGGTTATGTTCACTATAATAAGTAATTTTTTTAAAAGAAAGAGAAATCTAATATCAATTTTATAGCTTCTTTCATTTGATCTTCTAGGGCGGTTAGAATCAACATGACACCATTGCATTGTTGGGTATGTTAAAGTCACTAATGTCCGATGGTTTTCACAATGCAAAGGAAAATATATACTTTTAGCAAATTTGTCTTGTACGATTGATTCTAGCATAGGGAGGACCAGACTTTTTTTCCCACCCTTTATATCACACACAATTCCTTTTTGTTTAATATGAAAATTAGTTATGATTTAATAAATGAAACAATTATTTTGTACTTGGATATTAAAGTTTTATTTACCATCATTGTAGTTGTGAAAGCATAATTGTGTTCTTCTAGTCCACATCTTGAAATATACCAATTTAAAATCTGTATTAAAATCAGGAATGTATAAGTTTTTTTTTTGGTGAAGTAATATTAAATAGTAAGTAGTATCACTAATGATAATAGTGGCTGTGTATGTTGGTAAGTAGAAAAATAATAACGCATCAAGTCAATATAAGCATGCTGTGGATTTAGGTATCATTTTTGCTTTTATTTTGGTGTCAGTTTTGATGTAAAGAAGAAAAAAAATATGTACCTGACCATCTGTCTCGTTTCCTTCTAGTACACGTTTTAGTGCATTTTTTGTAATGACACAACCTCCTCTCATTGTGTCCTTAGTTTCCATGCCACTACACTATTTTAACAAAAACAATTTGTATATGTTAGATAAACTTAATTTCATATTTAATATTAATACACATATTTGTACACTTACTTCTGTGATGATGTTGTCAATGAAAAGAAAGTTTTTATAACTTTTTTTGCTCAACGTTGAGATAGATCAAACATTAGCAATGTCCAAGCCCTACCTCTGAAAGTGTTGGCTCTATCACTGCAAGTGGCTTTGGACTGTTATCTTGTGCACTTTTATTTTCAACATCTTCATTTTTTTGGGTTTTGGTTATTTGCAAATTTTTTGTTTCATCCCATATTCAAAGCTGCCACGTTGTTTTTTCACTCTTTTTCTTGCCTTCAATCTTTGAATATAAGAAGTTGTCCTTTTTTTCCCTTTGATTTTTTTGCCACTTAATTTTGTGACTGTTTCTTTCCCCTTTCTAGCAGCTGGTTGCACAGGTTTTTCTGCATCTTTTTTTTCTTCAGTTTTTTCACTTTCAAACTCTTGTGTGTCGTAAAGTTTGAAAGACGGAGGGGTAAAATCAAGCACTGAAATGTTGTACGGTACATTTTGGTTTTTTACATTTATATCCTCTTCAAGACGTTGAGTATCTTCTATTTTGTCTTTCTACACTTGACTTTCTTTTTCCAACTCTTCTTTTTGATGCACTTCAATTGGAGTCTGTTTTTTTTCATGTTCACATTGTATTTCTTCATTTTACGGTTTTTTGTCCAATTCACTTTCTATTTCGATGGGCGTATGTTCCTCTATTTCTTCAGTTTTATCTGCTGATTTCTGTACACACTCTTAAGCTTTTGTTTTTTTATTTTCTTCAGTTCTTCATATTTCCATATCTGCAAAATTATCTGTATTTAGTTCAGTTTGTAAACTGTCACTTTGTACATTGAAACTTTCATTTTTCTTTCCACTGTTTTCTTCATTGTCATTCAAATCAACTTAAAATTTCTTGGTGTTGTCTTCAGCCTGCGATTATTTCTCTTCATTTTCTTTCAACTTCAACTTAATTTCTCTCAACTCTTCTTTCAAACTCAAAACTTCTTGCTCTGCTTCAATTCTTCTTTTTTTCTACTTCTAATTCTTTTTTTGTTTTCTTTGCTTCTTCTTTCAAATCTTTTATATGTATTTGGAAGATCCTGACGCTTATTTCTTCCTCAAATGAGTGTGCATTTTCTTCGGTTTCTTCAAACTTTCTTTTTTTTCCATGCTTTTATTTTTGAATTTTGGGCAAATTTTGTTCTACAGTTACTGTTTGAGTAGACATTCTTCATATGGGCTGAGATTTGTAATTTCTTTTGCCTATAAAATAGGTATCGGAATTTTTTTAGTTTTAAGCTATGATTTCAATTTAAAATGACAATTGAATTTTTATTGTAACGAAAAGAGGAAATACTCTACGATAAAACAAATAGCTAATGTTTTAATTTCTGATACTATTAGTATCAGTTTTTGAATTCTAGTATCAGTTTCTTATGATATTAGTATCAGTTTCTTATAATATTATTATCAATTTCAAGGATGTAAAACTATGGTATCAGTTATTGCATTGTAGTATTAGTTCATTGTAATTCTAGTATCACTTTCGATCATGAAATCATATCGTATCAGTTTTTGCATTCTAGTATCAGTTTTTGATACTTCTGTAATTAGTTTCAAGCATGTAATCATATGGCATCAGTTTTTGCATTCTAGTATCAGTTTCTGATACTATTAGTATTAGTTTCAAGCAAGTAAACATGTGGTGATCAGAAGGCTAATGGGGCGGAATGAGGGAAGAGAAGTAGCACCAGGGGTTTTGGGGAGGAGTATGATGTTGGCATAGTTAAGGCGAGCCATGGATGAAGGGTCGGCATGGAATTCCGAGCACATCTCAATAATATCGGACTTCACGGTTTCCCAGTAGTGCTTGAAGAAAAGTGGGCTGAAGCCATCTAGGCCAGGAGCTTTATCGTCTGACATTTCGTTCAATGCAGCCCAAATCTCTGCCTCCGTAAATGGTTGGTCAATAGGGATGGGGGAGCGGTCAGGGTAGAGCAGATTCCAGTTTACGAGAGGAGTTGGGGCATAGTCACAACCCAAAATGTTGCGATAATAGGAGGTGAACAGGTTCAAGATGTCTGACTTATCGGTGAGAGTCGTGCCATTGTGGGATATTTCGGGAATAAAAGTGGATCTACGTCTGCAGTTAGCAAGGCGGTGAAAGAAAGCCGTATTTCTATCACCCTCATCTATCCATTTCGCTTTGGAGCGTTGTTTCCAGCCAATTTCCTCTTGAAGTGTCAGTCTGTCCAAAACCGCCTCCCGGTCACAAAGTCGGGCCCTATCCAACTCACAAAGAGGGCCAAGTTCTTCCATGATGTTAAGATCCAAAATTTCCTCCTGGATTGTAGAAATGCACGAGCGGAGGGAACCCCAAACTGACTTGGCCCAAGGTTTAATAATCTTACGGAGGGATCTAAGTTCTTGCCAATCGCCTTCAAACTGTCATCGCCCCTCTCAGTGGAATGGAACAATCAGCATTCATCCTCGGCCGAAATATTATGGACTGTGTTGCCTCCACTCAAGAGGTCATTTCTTTCTGCCACCAATCCTCAACGCTAGGCCTCCTCCTCAAATTAGACTTCTCAAAGGCATTCGATACCGTTAACTGGCGGTTCATTTTGAAGCTCTTGGAACACAGGGGCCTCCCCTCAAAATGGTGCAGCTGGATTCAAAACATCCTTTGTTCTAGCTATTCCACTATTTCGATCAATGGAGTCACCGGAGGCTTAATAAAATCAACTCGCGGTCTGCGCCAAGGTGACCCACTCTCCTCCCTGCTCTTTGTCCTTGTAACAGATGTTTTTAACCGTATGATCAAACTTGCTACTTCCCATAACCTCTTCGAAGGCATTAAGCTCCCTAACTCAAACCTAGTCATATCCAATCTCCACTTTGCGGACGACACTATCCTCTTTGCAACCCCAAACGTCAATCACATCCATTGCCTTAAAGTATCTCTTTACTCATTCGAACTCATTTCTGGCCTATCCATCAATTTCAGTAAAAGCTCCATCATCATGCTTGGGAACTCCAATCACCTTGGCTTCACTTTTTCCAACCTCCTCAACTATAGCATTGCGCAATTTCCTATCTCCTACCTGGGTATCCCCCTCCGTCCAACCAAGCTTCATAGGGCAGACTGGCTCCCCCTCATCACCGGAATTGAAAACAGACTTCTCTCCTGGAAAGCTCACTCTCTTTCAGCTGCTTGTCGTCTAGTTCTCGTTAAGTCGGTCTTGTCGGCCATCCCTTCCTATTGGATGTCGTTTTACAAACTCCCATCATGGGTTATCAATAGAATTGACTCGATCAGAAGTACTTTTCTCTAGAATGGTGGAAGAATTAAGAAGCTTGTAAATTGGAGGACCGCCTGCTTGCAAACCAGCAATGGTGGCCTTGGAATTACTAACCTATATTGCTTCAACCTTGCGCTTCTTGCTAAATGGCTCTGGCATTTTCTCTCACCCGATTCATTCCTTTGGAAATCCTGGATCTCTTCCCTTTATTATCGATCTAACCCACGCCTCGTCCTCCATTTCGATCCCAGCCTCAAACCATCCCCATTCTGGTCCGGGGTCCTTTCCACCCTTCCCAGAGTTAAATCACTCTTCCATGTAAGTATAGGCAACGGCGCTAACTGCATCTTTTGGTTTGACATCTGTCACGGTCAGCTTCCCCTTTCCTCCACCCTCCCTAACCTTTATTCACACTCTGACACCAGCCTTGTTACCATTTCCGATTTAATTGGCCTGGGCCCTAACCACATTCTCCCACCTTCCTATTTTGATCTCACCACCTTAGCTGAGCTTCACCAGGCTGTCTCCATCCTCCAATCCGTACATATCTCTCAATCACCTGACAAGATTCTTTGGGCCCCTAATCCCACAGCTGGCTTTACCGTCGCCTCATGCTATGCGCATCTGATTAACCCGGGTCGCCTCTTCAATTTCTCCAGACTCTGGAAGAGTAAGCTCCAACCCAGAATGTTATTCTTTCAATGGTGCTTTATCCATGGCCGAGTCAATACTAGAGATAGGCTATTCCATCTCAACATTGCACCGGACCCCCATTGTGTCTTTTGTGATAATGATATCGAGAGTATACATCGTCTCTTCTTTGAGAACGACTTCTCTTTTAGGGTCTGGGCTGCAACTTCTGCACATCTCCTTGGCTATGACCCATCAATCATCTCTTTTTTTGATTTCTGGCAATCCAACCCGCTGAATAAGCGCTTGGATCCTCTCGTGGTTATATTCAGTTGGTGTGTTTGGGTAAAGCGCAACGCACATGTATTCAATAATCCCAAATCACACTTCGAAGGTACATGCAGGCGCATCATTTATTACTACTCTTCTTTTACAGGATATAGCTACTCAGCTCCCTTCAAGCTTAGGCTCCCGCGCCCCAGTATTTCACCAACTGAATCGGCTGGCAGCACAACCGCTTCTCCTACCCATGGGCATCATGGACGCCGCCCGTAGCTCTCTCTATCACTACTTGTTGTTTATAAGCTTCTAGTTCTATGTTGCCAAGCGCACTGTGTTCTTATTTTCATATCTCAGTTATTACTGTCTGGTTATATGACTGCTATGATACTCCTTACCTTTTTGGCCAGCGATCAGGCTTGTTGATCGCACTATCTACATATTTTAATATTATATAACCGGCTGTGTAGTGTCGCACTACACATACGTTTCACTCAAAAAAAGTAAACATGTGGTATCATTTTTTGCATTCTATTTCTGTTTCTAATATTATTAGTATGTAATGGTATGGTATCAGTTTTTGCTCACTATAGTATCAGTTTTATGTTATAGAAGAAAGGATATACAATTAAACTTTATTCTACATAAGATTCAAAGCATATTAACAAAAATTAAATGGAATTTTAACTTACATCACCCTCTTTCACATTCAAAAACTTCTTTGATTACTTTATCTTTTAGTTTCCTTAAGTCCACTTTGCAAATCTGGTTAAAGATGCAGTATAATGTTGTCTTTGTTGAATGAGATGTAATTTCTCACAAATGCAATACTGTTAACATAAAAAAGAATTGATTAGATATGTTTGTTAAAAAAATCAAATAATAACATTTTGATTAATTTATCTTACCAATGGAAGCATGGAGCATCGCAACATATTTCTTGGCTTATGGATGAAATTCTTGACAGATTTATTGAAATTATTTTCTATCGTTAGCGGCCAAGAAACCAATTGCATTGTCTCTACATTAATTAAGTATGGTAGAATTCCCCATCTTAACTTTTGCTGGTTGTTTGGGAAGAAGAATGTTAATAGTATTTCGATTACTATTAACAGTGGCAAGTCTTTTTCACACTCCTTTTTCTTCTTTGCCACTTCTTACTTTATTCTTTTTTCCACAACATTCTTTGTTATGTAAGAGCAATTGAAAAAAAATTCTCTTTGCAAATTATCTGCACTGCATTAGAATTGTTCTGTTTGTCATTTTTTGAGTTGGCTTAATGTTAATTCCTTGTAATTGTAGGTCAAAAATCAAACTTATATCTCTTGCTGTAACTTTTATTCTTTCTTTAGCAAATAAGAACGCATCTTTCTCAACTGAGTAGCATTGGTATAAAGCATTCAAATTATGTTGATGCTTTTTACATTCTTTCATCAAAAGTTTCTCTTCATAAAAAAGTCTAAAGAAATTGTAGAAAGGGGTGCTCTTCGATATGTTTTTGGATAGAGCATTTTTTATTTTATCATTTTAACCATTTTAAATACTGCTTGCAATCCAATCTATAAGTAGTTTCATGCTTTTTATCTTCAAATTTTGATACTTTCCGCTGTTCTGCTTGTGATATGCCTTTAATGCATTTTGGATGTGAATTAACAAAATCATCATCCTATTATTTCAAAATAAAGACAATAAGTTATTTGTGAAACAAATTATGTTGAAAGCATAACAATAGGTTGGATATTAGCAGCAGTGAAATATCTTCAGTCAAATATGTAACGATTTCAAGTTACAATAACTAGGTCAGTTTGCAGTAACTAGGTATCAGTTTGTACTAAGTAGGTATTAGTTTTCTGTAAGTAGGTACCTTTTTTTCAAGTAGGTATCAGTTTTTTGTAAGTAGATATCAGTTTTTTGTAAACAGGTATCAGTTTTTTGTAAGTATCAGAATTCAACTAAATGTTACTGACTATTATTTTACCAAACGGTTTACACTAAATGATACTGACTATTATTGGTTGTAAGTAGGTATCAGTTTATTATAATTATCGGCCTTTTCTATTACCAAATGATTTACAAGTATTATTTTTGCAATATTTATCATGTTATAAGTTAATGTTTCTAATTTTACCGAATTGAGTTGTTCTTCTTCTGATTCTTCATTTGCAACTTTTTTCCCTTCTTCTTTCTGAGATATTTCCTATTTAACATTTTTATAATATTAGAATACATTTAACAGTATGAAATTGTCAGTATTCGTTTCATAATTTTGCAATTTTAGTTACCTCGATTTTTGTTTGTATTTTCTTTTGAATCGTTTTTCATTTCTTCTTTTTGTTCTTTGTTCTCTTTTTTACATATTTTCTTCAACTGTTTTCTCTGCAGCTATTTGTTGTTATATGTTCTCTTCTTTGTTCTGTGCAAAAAAAATTCAATGTTACTACAATAAAACTATACTAACTTTGTTATACTTGATTTTATAGTATCAGTTACCTTCTCTGATACACTTTCTCTTTTTTTGGTCTGCTTTCAATTGCTGTAATTTTTTTTCATGTCTTCATTTTGTTCTTTTTTTCTATTTTGTTTTTTCTCTTCTACCGATGTAGATTTTCTAAGTTTTAACTTGCTGCTTTTTCTCTTTATTGTCTTTACTATTATTTCCATTAGAGGTAGGTTTTCATCTTCTATCATTGTTTTTTCTTTTTGAATATCTGCTGTTGGAAGTGATTCGACATTTCGATTTTCATTTTGTTGCTTCACTTCCGATGAAGCTAGGTTTTCTTCAACTGTCGATTGTTGTGTTTGTTGTTCGCCGACTGTCGATTGTTGCGGTTGTGTTGGAGATGTAGTTTCTGCTTTGCGGTGCCTTTTTTGAGCAAAATTTCGTCAAATTCTAAGTGAAAACAAGAAGGAGGAAGACGAACGGAATTCTTTGTTTCGTTTTAAATTGTATCTAGGATTTGGGCTTTATCCTTATGATAAAAAATTTGTTCGCGTGTCCTTGTGAGTAATTATTCACTTTAATTTGTCCTTTAAATTTTTTCCCTAAATTCAATTTGTTTAATGTTCATTAATCCATTTATAAATCCTTCAAACAAATGATAATTTAATATATACATATATATATATAGACACACACACACACACCATAATGATATTAACAAAATAGTGAAGTTACGTATTCACTTATATATATATATATATATATATATATATATAGAGAGAGAGAGAGAGAGAGAGAGACATATAATATATAGTATGTCACATGATATAGATTTTTATATACGGTGTTAATAATTTTAGCTGTAATTTTTTTGAGTTAGGACATTAATTTTTGTAAAGATACGCAGTTAGCGAGACCTTATATCTAAGCGTTACAAATCACTTTAGTTTATGATTAATATATCACAATAAATTTATCATATATTGCATAAGAAAAATATATTTTAGCAATAATTAAAATGGGAAATAATTTTAAAGGACAAATTAAAGTAAATAATTGCTCACAAGGACACGCGTAAAAAACTTTTACCGTAAGGACAAAGCCCAAATACAAATTAAAACAAAACAAAGAATTATGTTCGTCTCCTTCTCCTCGCTTTCACTCAGAATTTGACGAACTTTCTTTTAAAAAAAGAATTAAATCAAATAAATCGATTTCTCATTCAATTGCTCAGAAGCAAAATCAATTTCCACAATCTCCCCAAAACCAAAATCACTTTTCCTAAACCAAAATTACAATTTTCAATTTCTTTGAGTCCGCGTTTGATGTCGCGGTTGTGGTTGATGTTTTACAGGAGGCGGTGAGGAGAAAATTTTGATTAGGTCGCGGTTTGGTCGAGGTTGAGGTCGTGAGTTGTTGGCGATTATTGTGTTGGTCGAGGAAGGTGGATTGGAGTCTGACCGTTGCAGATGAGTTGGGTTTTTGGGCAGTGAAGTCGGAGAAGCAATTTGTTTTATATGCAGAAAGGTGAAGCAACCTACTTGAAAAAAAATGATACATACTTACAGAAAATTGATACCTACCTAATACAAACTGATACCTAATTACTGCAAATTTGAAATCGTTACATATTTGACTGAAGATATTTCACTGCAGCTAATACACAACCTATTGTTACATTTCAACATAATTTGTTTCAAAAATTACTTATTGTCTTTATTTTGAAATAGTAGGATGATGATGATTTTGTTAATCCACATCCAGTTTAAAAGAAGCTATAAAATTGGTATGAGATTTCTCTTTTTTTTTTAAAAATTACTTATTACAGATAAAAAAGGTGAATATGAACTAACTTTTTAACACTTTGTCTTTATTAGAGACAAAAAATTTAAGAAATGCTCAAAGAAATCAGGAAAAGCAATAACATAGCAGGCATGGAGGTGAAACTAGATGACATGCATCAAATAAAGTGTGCACAACAAGCAGAAGACACGTAAGTTTTTTTTACTTAAAATGATATCTACTAACAACAAAATGAACAATACAATTGAAACTACTAGTCATAATCAATTGAAAGTTGCTCATTATTCAAACTATATGTGTTTTTGCATTATAGCATTTCATACATAATTATATACATCATTGTATGCCTTTTATATTTAATTGAATTTAATTCATAACAAAATATTGAAAAATATTATCTCTCAATTTCAAAAACAGTTAGTTTAGAAATAAACAGTTACCACAGGAAGAAAATTGATACCTACATAAAAGAAACCGATACCTACAGAAACAAAACTGATATCTACATAAGAGAAACTGATACCTACAGAAACAAAACTGATACCTACGTAAAAGAAACTGACACCTACAGAAACAAAACTGACACCTACAAAAACAAAAAAGATAACTACATAATCAAAAATAAAACAAAATATTTAGCAAATATATCTTAAAGTAATAGCTACAAACGCAAAAATTCATACATAAATCGATACTAAGTGTGCTAGTAAAACTGTTAAATATTTTAATTCAAAGCATATTATATGCTTGTACCATTATCCCTGAAATTCAATGTTTTGTATTAATTGTAAACCTGATAATACAACTTATGAAAACTGATACTAACATTACATTTTGTTTCGGTAAATAAAAAATAAACATTAGTAAAATAATGTTCAATGTAGAACATTAATTATTCAATTTTACAAACTGATACCTACCGTGTATAAAACTGATACCTAGTTACTGATAACAAATAAATGATAATAATAAAAAAAAACTCAAAAACTGAACATAAAATATGATACTTTTCCACTCTATC
This sequence comes from Allium cepa, assembly GCA_030765085.1. Taxonomy (NCBI): domain Eukaryota; kingdom Viridiplantae; phylum Streptophyta; class Magnoliopsida; order Asparagales; family Amaryllidaceae; genus Allium; species Allium cepa. Next base: position 392,744,266 of record CM060935.1, read on the forward strand.
ACAACTTTATATACAATCCAAACAACTTTATATCAAAACTTTGAAAAAAACGAGATCACAGTAGAAATATGAAAAGAACGAGATCGACAAACGCGTATGAGAAAAATATGATAGATGAATTATAATTTTAAGAGAACGAAAATTAAAATGACCGAACAAGTTGACGGATATTTTGGTTGCGAGTGTAATATTGGATCGCGACAAAAAAATTTGATCGAAGGGAAGAAGAAGAGGATGAAGCGCAGTGGAAAGAAGACTTGGGTTATGTTAAAAAGACGCAGGCTCGATTCCTATCATGTGATTCCCTATCCTATATAAATTTACCCAATGATATGGAGGCTTAGATCAGCGGATGACTTTATTATACCCTTCTCGGTAGTTTACCGGTTTGTCAGGTTCTCCTGAGTTTTTCCAACAAAAAATATAAATATTATTTTTTTAGTGACATTACCGTGTGCAACATAAGTGAAGTGACAAAAAAAACCTCTTCCCTCGTCACTTGGCACCGAGGCATAAAGCATGGTTTCCGTTTTCGGTAGATTACATCCACCGGTTCAGAGTACGGCCAGAGTCTGCTTCAGAAACTTGAAAGGCCGGGCTATTTTTCACCAATGGGAAAGTAAACATATTGTTGGGTTTGTTATATTTCTATTTCCATAGCAGATTGGAGGTACTTTTGTTGGGCTTCGTACTGGATAATTGGGGCCAGGCTTTCTTTCAATGCTTCCCTAAGGCTGTTCAAATAGGGTTTTCATATTGTTTCGTAATACGTGTGTGTACCTTGTGTGACAATAACTGATGTACGAATGATATGCTGTTACTAAGAAAGTTGTCCATTTTAAAAAATGAAAAGGATCATACGCATAAACAGAATTACATTTTCATAGGTTTATCTGAAAAATGTGGTCAAATTAGGGTCCGTTTGATTACTTAAATAAGCTATTTTTTGTTTTTTCAAATACAAAATGTCTAGTTTTGTCATTCAAGCGACGAAATGCTTTGGGTACTTCAAAATAAGTATAGATCTGAAGATTCTCGAATAGGTCAATCTTTTGATCTGTTGTTGAATCCATGGGCAAACAAGAGACAACCTGACGAACCGAAACGTCTTAGTAGCCAGAGTAAAAAAAAACAAAAGCAACTCTCGTAGGAGCGGCGAGCGAAATGGAAGCAGTCTAAACGGTGAAAATTGGGTTGTGACAGAGCAATACAGTAAAATAAGAAATTGAACGATTTCGTTGAAATTATTCATTTGGATATTTCTCAAAAAACTAATTATAGGTTCTTCTTTCCATCGGAACAATAGGATGCACTGTTGTGACTGATTTGGTTACTATAAGGTAGTTAATTCACTTTTGTGAATAACCTCAATCGAACAAGTTTAGAATTAATCGAAAAAGTAAATGCATGTGTTTCATAGTGTTTCATACCACATGTTTTACAAATCGTTTAAATCGCTTTGTTATTCGCTTGAAGAGTTCAAAAACGTATATTTTTTTTAGAAAATACCTTGTTCGAGAAAACTAGTTTTAAAAACAATTTTTGAAATCGTTTGGAAAACAAACCTTTAAAATTTTCTTTATTATAGAGAATAAAGATGAAATAGAACTAAGTTGATCTTTTTTATCAAAGGTTGAATCGATCTTCAGAAGAAGAATTAAACCAAAAATTATGATGCATTCTAGGAAAATGAAACTTACATTGAAGAGAAGCAAATGAAACACTTTCATAAAAATTCTCGTAGAATCAAGAATGAAGTTTCCATTATGTGCATGTCATAGCATAAATTAGTAACTACATCCAATTTTTGGAAATTATTAATGTCCATCCAAACAATAAAGTTGATAATACAACTAACATACATTAGTCCTAATCCTCCAACAAAGAAAACTGTGTTTTTTACATTATTTTAATAATGTTTATAAATGATTTTCTTAAAACCATTTATAATATAAACAATTTTCACAAATCCGTTCACAAAGATTTTCAGAAAATCGTTTATATCTTAAATGGTTTTTGGGTTATCGTTTATGCATTAACGTTAAAAAGAAAAAAAAAATTCCACTTGTTCTTTTATGTTTTGCTTTTGTTAGAGATGCTCTTTAGAGGGCAAAAAATCATTTTTAATCCTTATCAACAAATCAAAGTAGAATTCTTACAACGTAGGTGGTGACGAACAAGAAATAACAGCTATTGCATCTCATAGTTGCCAAACTAATAAATGGATGAAAACAATAGAACGACGGCACAGGGATTAGGTTCATTGCATTGTGACCCACAATCAAATCAAAAAAATAAAACGTTATTATCATGGACATGTATGCAATTATGAGCAATGACATGGGGGCTCATCCATAAAATATCAATTTCCAGGTTGGAACGAAGGAGATGCCATCCACTGTCCTTGCCATTTGCCAATTTGTTTGTACGTATTAACTATCGATTGTGAGAGAGGGTGCAAGTGGGACCCATTCATGCTCAACCTTTTCGCTCTTTTGCACAAATATCCAAAATGTGTTGTCGTTGGAAACCCTGATTTTCTCGTCACGTTCAATGCATGCGCATAAAAATACACTCCTATTGTTGTGTATTGTCATTTTTTTCACGGAAAATTAGGTACAGAAACAAATTTAAAATTCTGAAGGACAACAAATTTGTTTACTTAGGCTGAAGACAATACTATTTATAACTAACATTTTGTATGGTGTAAAACTGAATATAATTGTTTAGTGTAAAAGTTGAATATAATACTGATTCTAACTAACATTTGTTTTTCAGCCTAAAAACGAAATTTGGTGCCGTTCAACCTTATTTTTTTTCAAAATTAGTTTTTTTCTCTAATTTTTTTTTTTAAATGTCTTTACACTTTGTTTTGAAAGTTCATTTTTTTTATCCATTTGATTGGTTTTGAACGGCTATCTATTTCAGGTGTTGTCATAATCATTTCTTCTACGTTTTTTCACATCAGTTATTGTTATTATAAATCCGACAAAAACCAATGCAATGTAATTTTAATTGCAATTCTTCATCTTTAAATTTGAATGTTTTTAGAGGTTCTAACTTTTTTTTTCTTTCAATTATACCCCTGACAATTATACTGAAGAATTAATCTTCACAAAAGCAGAATATAAGATTATAGCTGTAATGTTATTTTAGTGGAAATTTTTTACAACCGATGTATGTTAAACTTTTTAGTTCGCATCATTGGTTATAACAGCATTTAACGTAAACCACTCAAAACTGCTACGATTACTTACAGTCAAAACCGGTATTATCAAAATATCTCATAATCAGTACTACAAAACTTCCAAACGGAGCTTTAATATCAAAGTAAAAAACTGAAAATTAAAAAAAATATCACTACTATTGCATGGAGATTATGTCATGTGTCAAAATATCCAATTGAAAAATAGATTTTATTTTTGTTCTAAGCAAGATGCAAACTATTGACCTTTTATGTTTGAGATCAAAAAATTGCAACTCTATTTCAATTTCAATTATTAAAAAGATTCAGTGGCTACAGTAAAAAAAAAATCTTTTCTTTTTCCTACTTTATTTTACTTATGCAAAGTAATATGCAATATTTTTTGATTTGCTCTTGAAGTGGGTTCTCTCATTTTTGTTTTCTACTGCAAGTCGCCACTGGAGTTTATGATATATTCGAAGGTTAGAACGCACGTTTTTTTTACATCCACATAGTTAAGGAAATAACAAAGAAGAATCAATCACATGATCCACGTATGCCCCACTACGTGTCCAATATATCGTAGCACACCATAAATTACTTAAATTTACTTCTGATATTGGATTGTGCTGTATGAATAAAGCAAATGTTCAAGTAGCGTAAATTGTGATATTGGTACCTGAGATTAACTTAAATTTACGCATATAATAAAGGATTGGAAAAAATATCATATACCCAAAAAAAATGGAAACATGGATCTGCTCTCCCTCACTTTGACTATATTCCAAACCTCTTTTATTTCAATTCTATAGTAAGATTAAACGTAAATAAAGAGAAATATATTATTTAAATGAAACAAATATAATTATTTAGATTGGAACATATGATTGAAATTAGAAGGATTAAAATGCAGCAAAAATAATACACCCAATCTTTATCCTACTTTTTTGAGTGCTGCTAAGTACATCAAATTAAGTATTGATTAATGCCAAAAGAAACACTGTCCTTTATTTATTTTTTGACAACACTTAAAAATTACCGTTGTTAGTGGACAAGCTAACATCATTAGCTCTTCCTCTTATCTAATCGACGATAACGTAAATAATTCACTCAATCAAATTCATGCAATCAAAATTGATTAATGTACTAGAAAATATCCTTAATAATGAATTTTGATTTTCTAATGAGTTTTATGGATGTTCCGTAATTTTGTTTTGTTCTTTTTCTAAATTGCATTATTATTTCAAATTGATCGCAATCTGATTTTTTACGTTTTGAAGTATTTTATGTTGTTTATTACACAAATTTTAATATACTATTAATTTTGTCAACCCACTATCCTTGCCACAAAAAATAAACAATAGCGAATCGAACGAAATAATTTGATTGTGTAGAATTTAAGTTTTTCGATACTTGAAAGTCGTGACAGGTTTAGACATACATCTATAGCATAGACCAACGATATAGATTTCTATTGTATGATATAATTATTTGTTCCGTTTTTGTTATAGAGTCGTGAGAATTGAGCATTAATAATATGATATTAAAAAGGATGTGGTAATTTCAAATATCGTAAAAACGATTGTATTTTTGGTGTATTTATAAATAATTATCTTAAGAATCAAACAGGTGATAAGGATGACATAAAAGTTATGCTAGCGTGGGGACGGAAAAGCAAAAAGCCAAAAGTTGAGCATAAACAACTTTTAAAATTTGCATCACTTCTCGTGCTTAAAAAATGTTTGGAGGTGTTAGCACGTCATACATGATAAATGCATTCATTTTATATTTGTTTATTCTGCTGGAATCTAGAATTATAATAATAACAAATGTTTAGATAAAAGATAATGACCTATATTAAAAGTGCTTTCTTATTTTGGAGCATTCAAGAAGTTTACTCCGAAAAAGATAAGCTACCAACCAAACATTAAAAGGCTGCCGTCAGATCGAACCCATGTCATTTCAATATTTGTTAAAAGGCAGATCCAGAGTGACGTTTACAGGAGAACCAAATATCTTACATAAAAAATAAATTGCACCAGGATATAATTGCAAATCGAAAATTCTTCTTCCATGCATAATTGCATATTTTATTTACAGCTGGCCGCTTCCGTTAGCTAAATGTGTAATAATGTTTATGGCCCGCAATATATAAGTAAATATCTTAGCTAATAAAAATTGAAACTTCACTGAAGATTTCCACAGTGCCTTTTCTAAAATTTTAAAATACCATATATATATATATATATATATATATATATATATATATATATATGTGTGTGTGCGCGCGCGCGCGCGCGCGTATGTATATATCATCTCTTCATGATGACTCGCTAATGAAATCTCAATATCGTAGTATGACCTCCACCGTTACCCGCTTTTCAATCATGCATCAATGAACTTTGACTATTGATTTGCATTTGACACCACCAATAAAGCCGCTTGAAATAAACGTAATGTGACCACCAATTTTTTTGCACTTATACCACATCTCGCCGATGAAAAATTATTAAATAAAATGTATATGCATTTAACTATTGAATGATTTATTCTGGTATTCAAAATAAACGTATTCCAACACTACTACGCGATTAAATTAAAATTTGTGTACAAATTTATTTCTCCTTAGCTGCCAACTTCAAAGTCTGGTGAGTGGTGGCATCAACAATATTCATGTACAAATTCCAAAAAGCAGATAACTCAATTGGGTCATACACTCGTAAGGACTTTCAACAAAATTTACATAACACCGTCATATTGATCTGTTTAATGAATATTTATCATGCATGTACAACATCATTAAGGTATTTTGGCGACGGAATCACGAGAGAGTAGCCTACATCCACTAAACCTCGGTTTACAAAGGGAAAACCTCAACCAAATAATTTGTTTCTTTTTTTCGAAAAAAATGAGTTGAGTCAAAATGCTATATGACGGTGTTAAACTTAAACTCAACTTATGAATAAAAATTGAATTTCATTTATTTGGAAAAATGATGTCCAAAGACTTGACTCTGTCAACATACTTTAGGCGAAAATGGTTTATTGTCGATCATACGTGAGCATACATTTCTATGGTTAAAAATTTGAAAAGCTTTTTTGATGTTTCGAAAGCAACAAAACGTCAAATAAGCATTCCAATATGACAATTATGACTTTAATGTTCGAGCGCCATGTCCTTCACTTCAACTATCATATCCCTTTCTCTTGACTTGAAATTTTCACCATCGCAAAGACTATCGGATTTCGAAAATGAAAACACAACTCTCATCAAACTCAAACTCATATAGATAATAAAAAAAAAAAAAAAAATTGAAGTTTGATATTGTAACATCCTCTATCTAGAGGCCCAAAACTAAACGGTACAGATGCTGCAGTCATCTATAGTATTAACTTCCGACGACTAAATACGGCTGTGTTAATGGTATCCATAATATCATAAGCATTTGAATATGAAATAAAATCACAGATTTCAAAAACAATCTTTACTGATTACGTTTCAGAACAATAATCATATCCAAGTTACATAATCACAAACGCTTCCCAAGTTCAGATCAAATATAATTATTACAAAATGCACCAAGAGCGACATATGATGATGCCCTCTTGGTTGACCAAAGTACTATATAGTCATACTGACATAATATAACACAACGGAATAAAATAAAATAAAATAGAAACTCCTAAATAACTATCCATCAGTCTCATGCTCGTCTTCGGAAGCTTTATTCGCTATCCTACTAAAAACCTGTAGACCTCAATCCATGGCCTACTCAAATCAATTTGAGCACCCGAGAGTTTAAGGGGAAAAACATAAACTTCGAGTCAGACATATTGCCTGGTGTGAATGATATTATACATCTCGGTGATTTGATATTAAGTGAGATCACGCCGCTTAGCGGAACGGGTTTCCCCTCACTAATATCATTTTAAAACATATCTTTTGCAAATCATAATCCTGCAACCAACTGGTTAAAACTGTAAAGCATTATCATGTAAACATACATATCAGGTAACAAATGGACTATCTGTCCAAACACTATAGTTTTGTTTGGCTAACAACTAACATTTGGCTGACTTGGTCCTACGAGACAATATAAACAAATAATCTAACATCTGTTATATACTTCTCTTCTAGACGGTCTGTCCCTAACTTACTTTGTCCAAGTCAACTGATCCTAATGGTTTTGCAGGCTCACTAATAACCTACCTCTATACAAATATGTATTCTCTTCCTTGTGTAACATAATTTTAGTCTTACATGTGACAAAGCCCTATACATTGAAATTTGGGACTAAATTAACCAGGGCTAATAGCTAATGTATAGGGCACGATCCTATAACAGTCCCATCTGGTATACAAATATCCGAGTCGTTTTACTCAGGGTAATCTTCCCTTAAATTTTCATTGAAATTTTTTTCTTCTCAAATTGATTTAAAACCTTTAAATCAAACTTAAATAAGGAAAATATATATTCTATGCTTTACTCAAAATTACCTTACCATATATATATATATATATATATACATATATATATATATATACATACTTTACCTAAATCTTTGTTGGTGAAAATATTTAAACCTTTGAAAGTAACTTTTTCAAATCCAATGAAAGTATTCCTTTCGAAACCATGTAAACCCTTCTTTATATTCTAGGCCGGAAAGCCAAAACATTCCTTTCGAAACCATTCATTATCTTCCATTCGAATACATTGGAAAACTATTCATTCGGAAGCTTTAAAAACTTAGACATCGTATCTTTAAAACACTTAACATTGCATTTCAAAAATATTGGAAAAACCTTTCTTTTACTTTTAAAACCATTGGGGAACTACCCCTTCGAAACCTTTCTTTAAACCTTGGAAACCTTCCTTTTAAACCATTCGAAACTATTGGGAACCACCCCTTCGAAGCCATTAAAACATCAAACCTTCGAAAGCTTTTGGGTTCAATTTATAACATGTGAAAATACCTTTCGAAACCATTGAAAACCATCTCTTTCGAAACCTTTGGTTTTTACCTTCAATAGAGCAAAAGGGTCATAAAACATTTAAGTCGAAATCATTATTTCAAAATCTATTCCTAAGTAAAGAAGTGATGGTGTCGAAACCAACCTTCTGAAGGCATTGGAGAAGTGGCTTAGTTTTAAAAGCAAAGTATACCTTCCTAAACCATTTGCTTCGAAAGGTAGAAAAGCGGCAACTAGGGGTTTCGACCCCGATGAAAACATTTACTTTAAAAACAAAGACACAACCTCTTCGAAACCATTCCTTAAATCAATTTGACTAAGCGGGAAGCCAACCAAGTCAAAAGCATATCCTTCGAAAGTAAAGCATGCGCGTTTTCAGTTAAAAACAAAGTAGTTCGGAACCCCTGGTTTCGACCCAATACCTTCTGTGTATGTCCAATTCGCTGCACACCAAGTCTTTGATGCCATGCGCATTGGTTTCGATGGTGATGGTGGCGAAACTACTAAGTCGTAACCTAGGTACCGAAAGTGGCGAAACATGCTAAAAACATGTAAAAACTGATTTTTATCCTTTTAAAGTTATCTTTTCAACCAACCTACCTTATTTGTCAAAACATAATTGGTTGCTAATTTTATTTTCTAAAAGTGCTGCCAATATTTCAGATATAAACAATTTAATTTATTTACAAAATACCTCTTCTCTTTTTATAAATATATATAACATTTAAGTCACATACCTTAAATAATTTTATATATCTATTAAAACACTTAGGAAAATTCTACAAAAATTTCAAAAAATCATTTTTAATATGTTTTCCAACATATATTAATTTTAGACCCAAAACGTATATTATTTAACCGTAAATAATTTTAACCCCGAATAATCATTTCCTTTATTAGAAAATTAATATAAAATCCACATTAATTCAAAAAATTATGAAAATTAAAACCCATCACTAAAATATCATTTCTAATCTATATCTAAAATCGCAAGGCATTTGAATGTTATTTAATAGAGTTTTTACATTAAAACATATCATAAAACCTATATGAATAATCATAAATCATCAACAAGCATATATAAACATTTTAATCCTTTAAAACATGGCATAACATTGAAAATAAATTCGGATTATCTTTAAAACCGAATTTTTTTAGAAAAATGAGATGTAATCGTATTCACCTTAGCTTTGAGATTGAGTTTGAGATTTGAATAGCTTTGATTTGATTAATCTTCTTCCTTAATTTTTCTTGTTTATCTTCCTCTTTTCTTGCTTAATGGTGACCGACCTCTTGTTGTGTAGATTATAAAATGAATGTAAGAAATGAATTCTAAGGGTTTAAGGTATTAGAATATTCTTATTCCAACTTTTCCCCTCGCCTATTTCCTTTATCTATTTTAATATGTGGTAGCTCATTTTAGTTTATTCATTAACATGGCACGGCTGCCCCTATTAGTCATAAATCTCAACCTGTAATCATCACATTATTTTATTTAATTAAATTAATTAAATATTCTAAATAGTATTACTAAAAATTAGGGCCATTACAGATATAACCTAAGGCATTTCTACAGACCTTAGATTTAGATTTGTATCCTACATGACAGATGTGAAAGAAGAATAAATCCCAACAAATGTGTGTGGAATAATTTCTATCATAGGACATTGCATACGCAAGCACTTTTCAATTCAAGTGACTGTTTCTAGTTTGAATTTCACATAATTTTTTAATTACTATAATCTATTTGTGTGTAATCACCAAAAGTTAATAGTAATATTGTTTTTTATTGAATAATTTGAATTGGTATAATAGGATTGATCATGTTTTGTTAGATAGTCATCAATTTCCTTTCTATTTTAAATTGGAACAATCCATGTCTATTATCAAAAACAACTTGCATGTCGTGAAATTAGAAAAGTTCAAAGGGATTGATTTTAACAACATAAAATGTTGTTTTTTCCCCTATCATTAATGTTGTCTCGTGTGAATACTCATGGGAAACCTGTGAATGACAAATTTCCAATCAGAAGGGAGGCTCAAAATGCAATAGATGCATAGACACATACAGAGTTCCTATGTAGAAACGATATCCTTAATGGATTAGAAAGTACTTTGTATGTGTCTCTCTCTCTACATGTGTGTGTGTGTGTGTGTGTCTGTATGACTGATAAACTACAAAAGAATTATAGGAATCGCTTGAAAAAGTATTTGACCCAAACATTAAGTGAGGGAAAATTTATTACCGGTAAAATTCTGAATTTTCGGACGGTGGATGATATTTATTCTTGTCCATTATGTAACAGTAATACCGCCTCTTGATCAGGTAGTATATCATAAAATTTGGCTAAATGGATTCTACGGTTATCATAGTAGAAAGCCCGGAGAGACAGTTATCAAGCTCGAAAATCGATTATATTTGAAACTATGGACAATAGCTAGGTAGATTCGGACCGGGTCCCAATCAAGATGCAATCAATGTAAGTGACAAGAAAGTCCCCTTGAGGCCATATTTTAAGTTTCAAGTCAATCGGAATTCGTATGCTCGAGTTATGGGCAAAGGAAGAATTTATATGGATTGATCAGGAATGATCCATAAAACAGCGTAAATCGATGAAGATCGTCAAATATCTCAAAACCTACAAAGCCAATGCACTTTAAACTTTCAAAGAATCACTATATTGAAGAGTGGAGCCCACAAATATAATCGCATGACGAAACTCCCAAATCTTGGAAAAAGAGGTCGATCATTATTGGAACGATCGAACGAATCAGCAATAACGATCTATAGTTTTACTGAAAATGCGATATCTCATAAACCGTATGTCAGAATTGCAAAAAATTTGGTAAGCAACTATCTTACATTATGGATCATACCCATAATCGATCACAACTCAAAAGAATGAAACCTTAGAAAAGGGGCTGATCGTTATTGGAACTATTTTACAAATCAGCCATAACGATCCATAGTTTTACAGAAAATGAGATATCTCACAAAAAGTATGTCGGAATTGCACAAAATTTGGAGAGAAAGTATCGTGCATCATGAAGCATCCCCATAATAGACCGTATCTCAAAAGGATGAAATCTGAAAAAATAGACCGATCGTTGTTGGAACGATCATACAAATTAGCATAACAATTCATAGTTTTACGAAAAATACGAACGGTATGTCGAAATTGGATAAAATTTAGAGAGAAAGTATCTTACATCAGGAGAAACCCCATGAGTGATCGTAGCTTAAAAGGATGAAATTTTGGAAAATAGGCCCAACCTTATTGGAACGATCATACAAATCAACATAATGATCCATAGTTTTACGGAAAAATCGATATCTTTCAAACGGTACGTCGAAATTGTATAAAATTTGGAGAACAAGTAGCTAACATCATTGTGAGCCCACATGATCGATCGCAGATCAAAATGATGAAGTATGGAATGATCTCCTATGATCCAATTTGTAGTCAAAACCGCGAAGATTGATTGATATGTCACAAACGGTAAGTCGGAATGATGCGAAACTTTGGGAGCATGGTCTAGAGGTATGTGGACCCCATAAAATAATCGCAATCGCCATTAGAGTTAGTATGAAACGATTGGCCTAAATTATTTTTGGTGTCCGATCGATCTTAAATTTTGTAGGTCGGATTGTATGAGCTTAGAGGTTCTTCTACCGAAATTCAACTCGATCCATGCACGTCTTCACCTATAAATACAATGGACTTGGCTCAGTACAAAGGACTTGTTTGGCTAGCTCTCCTTCATCCCTTCTTATATCTTCTTCCATTAAGTTTCTAAAACAAAAACAGCTGTACTTGTAATCTTACAGTATAAATAAAAGATTATTGGAGTGGACGTATGTCGGAGTTTGCCGAACCACTATAAAACTCGTGTGTTCCTTTACCTTTTCTGCTATTTATTTTGTGATCTGCATGCTTATCTTTCTATTTTGATATTATTTTTGAAAGTTGGTGCTTTTACATATAACTAGGTGTTTGTGACCATTTTTGATGCAAATAGTATCCTTATTTATCTAAAGTGCAATCATTGATAAACTTCTGTGACTACAAACTAGATTGTATAATTTTAAGTAGGTTTGTTGTAGCATACTTTAATGTGATATTAAAAACACACAAATTACACACTTGAATAGTATAATTCTATAGTAGCATATTTCAATCTAATTAAAAAGAGAACTAGACTTAAGCATCTTGTGACTAGAATTTTATATTATAGTAACATCTAATTATTAGAACTTAACATTATAGTACCATCCAATGTCTATTAATGTTATGGCATGTTAACTACAAACTTTGAATTCGTTTCTTTTTTAATTTTATCGAGGTGTTAGTTTCTTTTTTAATTTTACCTGCACATAGTGTAAGAACTTGATTTCTATAGTTATGCAGTTCTCTATATGTTGCAAAGTGTATTAAAATATGTAACTTTCCTTGAGCTTGTCTTTAAACCTAGGTTGCTTATATACGAGTTTAAAGCCTCTAATGTACCGTTTCACCAAATTTCAGGCTGTTTTATGTGTAGTAATTTGGTCCTTCTTCTTAAACAATAGAGCAGATGATCTATGTTGTGCCAAAAATTCCAAGAGCGGATTAACAAAACAAAGAGCCATCGAGTGTTGGATAAAGGCGTCACGAGTTGATTATTCAAGCCATCGTGAGTTGATTATTCAAGCTATCAAAGATTAAGGCAAAAAAGGATCGAATGTTGCGAAAAAGAGCTATCATAAGATGATGCAATAAACCATCACAGGTTGATGCTATGATCCATTGCAAGTGGGAGTTATGAGCCATTGCAAGTAATACCATCACATGTGGAAAAATTACAAGTCATCACATAATAGTGAAATTCTAGCAATAGCCCATATGAAGTAGTACATTAATATGAAGGGGATTCTATGCAATAAGATTCAAAGCATTCCTATACAACCTTATCACCTTTGTTGATACCTAAGATATAATGATCCACGTGGACTACTATAGTACGATATGATGACAAATAGCACCATCAAGGCCATTCATCTTGCTAAATCACCAATCTACATCAACTTCGATCAACCAATCAAAGCAAACCATACCACTCTCAAACTTCTATAAATATAGACCCAACCCTTCTAAAAGGGACTCCTCTCTTTTTTCTCCTTCTTAACACAAATCATTATTTGGGGCTTGACATTTCAAAGCTCCCTTAAGAGCTTGGATCTCCTTTAATGCCACCAAAGAAGAAACACAACGCTAAAATTTGAAACACACAATATGATTTTTCCTGCAATTTATTTGTTAGCATCCTTGCAGCACTGCAATCTCTAGTTGCTATTATGGTGGATGGTATTTGTGGGCCAGCACATGTAGATATTTATGTAAAAATGGAATTGACATTTGAACTTAGCAAAAGAATGCCTACTATATAAAAGACTACCATAATCATATAGATAAAACCCTCTTAGCACCAACGTGTTTGTTATATTCATGCTAACAGTAGGCTCCTAAAGGGATGGAAGAACATGAAATGCTTTTAGTTCAAACTAAGTTTCATTACCAAGTACTAATCCTATGGAAATGAATAACGAGACTTCTGGTTACATGTGTGTCATAGGAATTATATACAAGATTCTCGCCTAATAATGAGATTCGGAAGTAACGAAATAGGTGGACAACGAGGAGGTTTGGTTAAGGGAATTTAAGTCAAACATTACATTGGATTTTTGGATATTCCCTGAACAAAAGACTCTATTATAAAAGCATGTCACTCCCAATTCACGACGTAACAAGGTTTTTTATGAAGGGTGTTATCTTGGTTTTCTCCTTCAAGCAAAACCCCAAATAAATAAAGATTATGTGTTACCTTATACATTGAGTATCGCCAATAAAAATATCTCAGTTTTTGACCTCGAATCATGGATTATCAGTCTTCTTCACAATAAACTCCTATCATCATAATATCATGATGAAATAGAACTTCGATTTCCTACTTTGCGTACTCCTTTAGGAAGTTTTGGCATAAGGATATTTCGGTAAAGGAAACTTTAAATAGTTGAACAATCACAAAGTAACCAAAAGTATACTAAAAATAAGTGGATATGACCATTAATTAGGATTAACCAAAGGATTTCATAAAGAATATTATGGAAATATGGAGAATTTTGTTAGAATCGCAAGCAAAACAACTAACGACTCCCACGAAGAGCAATTTGGTCAAGAGATTGAATAGAATAACTGCCTTCAATTTTTGTGATCATGTGATACTTAAGTGAAAATAGCCTAGACATACATCTTTTCATCAATATATGAGATTAAAGCAATGTTACTAGAACAGCAAAGATTCAACCACACCAAAGAAATTTCATGTCCCTATGAATCAGACTAAGAACCGACACAGAAGTTCTTCTATTTAGCCAAATACATATTATGAACCATGGAAAATCAACAGAAACACTCCAAGCATCCCAGTTCAAGGAACCGTACAAGGAGAATTATTTAGTATTCAAAGGTAACAACAACAAAAAAAACAAGGCAATTAACCTCCGAAGTCCAAATTGAAAAGAATTGTAACACCTCATATTTTTATAACATTATTTAGGATATTTAATTAGATAAATAAAATAAAATAATGTGAAGATTAATAGGTTGAGATTTGATTTAACTAATGGGAGCCGTGCCATGTTAATGTGCAAATTAAAATAATATAACACAGGCTAATGTCTTAGGAAATGAGTAAGGGCAATATGGGAAATAGGAGAGGTTTATACCCTATAAGAATGAAATGCACGTTCACATTCATTTTATCAAACTAAAAACATCTAAGGTCGGCCACCATTATTACACTCAAGACAAGATAAAGTAGGATTCAAGAAAAAGAAGATTAACTAACATATTCAACATCAAATCTCACATCTTTTAATCTCAAAGCTAAGACGAATAACTACCACATCACATTTTCTTATGGTTTTCGGTTTCTAGATAGATTCGAAATGTTTCTTCAAGTTTATGCCATGTTTAGATGATTAAAGTTATATATATGTTTGTTGATGAATTATATATGTTCGTGTTAGTTTTTATGATATGTTTGACATGAAAACCCTATTAAATGAAATCTAAATGCCTTGAAAATTTAAATGTAGATTAGAAATGATATTCTAGAGATGGGTTTCAATTTCCATAATTTTTTGAATTAATATGGACTTTATATAAATTTTCTAGTGAAGAAAATGAATTATTGGGTTATAAATTATTTACGACTAAATAAATAATTATTTGGGTTTTGAAATTTTTATATGTTGGAAAAGATATTAAAATAGATTTTATGGGATTCTTTTAGATTTTTCCCAAGTGTTTTGATGAACATATAAAATTATTTAAGGTATGAAACTTAATGTTTTATATATTTAATTATGAAGAAGGTGCATTTTATAAAATAAAATGATTATTTAACTCTGAAATCAATGGCATCACTTTTCTAAAAGGTATTATTAACCAACAATAATTTGACAAACAGATGCAGGTTAGTTGAAAAGTTATCTTTCTAAAGTTAAAAACAAGAAAAACGTACTTTTAGCTTGTTTCAGCCTTATACGGCATCAAACCTTTCGATTCAGACCTTTCGACAAGTCGAAAGGTTATAGCTTTCGATAAGATCAAAGACCAATGTGTATGGTATCAAGTACCTTGGTATGTAACGAATTGGACAAGGTCGAAGGGTACTTAATCGAAAGGTTAGTTGCTAAAGAGATTGGAGTATGTTTGTTTTATAAGCCAAAAGGATCGCCTGCTTTGCTTTTGAAAAGAAGCTTTCGACTTGGTTGCTTTTGACCAGGTCAATTATTTAAAATAAAGGTTTAAACCTTTTGACGAAGTTGAGAGGTTAACAAGCTTTCGAAGGGGTCAAAATCCCCTAGCTTCCGCCTTTCAACCTTTCGAAATCATGCATTTGATAAGCTCGAGTGGTTTATTTGTTTTTAAAACCAGCCGCTTCTTCTATGCTTTCGAAAGGAAGTTTTCGACTTAGATGGTTTACCCTTTCAATTCAAATTGAAGTATAACCCAAGCTTTCGAAGGTGATGTTCAGAGTATTAAAAGGCTGGAGTCTATTGTTTTAAAAAGAAACATTTTAAAGCTTTTGAGGGGGAACTTCCGAAGGGGTCGGAAGCTAAGCATTCGATACAGTCAAAAGGTTTCTTTTAACGAAGTCAATAGGTTTTAAAAGTGGATTTTCCACATGTTTTTAAATTGAACCTAAAAAGCTTTTGAAAGGTTTATGTTTTAAGGGTTGAATGCTTTCAAAAGGTTTTATTTTCTGAATGGTTTCAAAGGGGTCGAAAGGTAGCTTTCGAAGGGGTTGAAAGGTAGCTTTCGAAGGGGACGAAAGGTAGCTTTTGACAAGGTCGAAACGTTCTATTTTCTGAATGGTTTCAGAAGGTTTAAAATGGAAGGTTTTCCTAAGGTTTTCTAAGGCAATGTTTTGAAAGTATTTTAAAGAAGGAATTCTAAATTTTTATTGCCATCGAAAGAAAAGATATCAATGGTTTTGAAAGGTTTGAAGTAAGGTTTCGGAAGGTAAGGTTTTGGCCTCTTGATGTAACAACGCTGAATTTTGTGATTTATTTTAATTGCTTATTTTGATTATTTTATTTGAATTTCTGATTTAAAAACTTTATTATATTTATTAAAATAAATAAGTATTGTTATTTTAAATATAAATTTTGATTTTTATGTGAATTATAATTTCAAACCTTAATAAATAGAATATTTCCAAAAAATGTGGATTTTTGGTCAATTTAGTCAAACTTTGACTTTTAAATTTAAATATAAATATTTTAATTTTTGAATTTTTGAATTTTATTATGAAAAAAAATAAAATTTCAAGAATACTACTTTTCATTTCATTGAAATCCAATTTATAATGTGAAAGTTATGCATTTTACAATATTGTATGCAAATTGATTTATTTAATAAAATTGTTTATTTTAATTTATATAAATAATATTTTAATTTGTCATGTCATGTTCTAATATGTGTTATATGACATGTTAGATATATATTTTATTTTAAAACATTTTTAAGTGATGTTATAATTTTCCAAAGCTTATTGTATCTTATTTTCAATTTTTAAGCTATTTTCTTAATTTATTTATATTTATCTAAAATTTATTTATTTATTTTCTTTCATACTTTATTTTATTTTGTTCTTATTTTATTTACTTGTATTTTTCATGTGTTTAAAATGTAAAAAAGAAAATAGGAAATATAAAGAGTTTTAAACTTTTCATATACCATTGACTTTTCATATCCTTTTTACCTTTTCATTTTCAAATCAACACTTGCATTGATGAGGCCGACCTTATCTCATTTCTTCAGCCACGCTTCTTTCATTTTCTCATGCAAAAAATTTCACTTCTCATCTCTAAAACTTCGGCCATCATTCCTGAGAAAAAAATTGGTAATGATTTTTACTTTTTTTTCTTCTTATTTTTCTTCTTATTTTAGTGATATTTGCCTTGCTTTCACTTATGTGTTCGGCTGTAGCTTCTCCCCCTTCACCACCACCTTCACCATGACCTTACTCGGCTGCAACCATCACCTGTCACCTCTGACTTGTCAGGCCATGGACACCCTTGGTTAAAAGCTCCACACAAAATTAGCAAACACCCCTTGAAACTACCATAGCCGAACTCAACATGCTCCACCACTTCACCACACCTCTCGGCCACCACTTGCACCACTTCCACCAGTCTATACCTGACCCTAAGCCACTGCCACACCATCTCCTAACCTCCACCAGTCATGGCCATGCCACCTTGGAGCCATGGCCGAGCTTGTGATGCACACAAATTGCCTTTGTTGCCTTGGCTTGTGTTGTTCATGCATAAGCAACTTCCCCTCCTTCATACCCTAGCTAGGACGACCATGTTGGACCCATACTTGACCAAATACACCACCATGTCCGTTCCTTATCACCATATGGCCGAGCATAGTATTTGTGAAAGCAAGTGCAAGTTGTTTAGATTCTTTGTTATGCATAATTTCTAGCTTGTTTAATGTTATATTTGGTGCTGAAATTCAAGTCCTATATATTATTTTGTTTGATATGTAACAAGACAACTGTTTTGGCTCTCCCCTCACTTGAATCGTAGTTGTGCTTTCTTGCTTTTCGGATCTCTTTTGTGTGTCTGAATTTGTTATCTCCAGCTTGTAGAGGTGAGTATTTCTCAACAGACATTTTGTACTTCTATAATTAGTAAACTGACACCACTTGAATCTGTAAATTATATCATCATGTTACACCTACCTATGCTATGATCATATGATGTTCACCCCTGTTTATACACCTGTCATATCATCTGTTACTGTTATATAATGCTACTTTGTTTATTTATATCAGTTTATCACACTGCAAGTTCCCTTTAGATTAGAATCACTATGGGTTGAAATGATACATACCCGAACGGACTTTAGAATAGAGAAAAATCGTTATGGGCTGAAGTGATAGGCCTGAATGATTTTTATTTATTTCATTTTACTTGGAATTGTGGGTTTGAAATGATAGAACCCGGGTTTTCTTTGTGAATTACGGATTGAAATGACATATTATCCATGTCATTTGACCTATGTTAGAAATTGTATACAGACCCGTGGTTAATATATATTTTTATAGAATCTATAAATATTATAAGAATGTAAATATTATGATATTTTGATTTAAATTTAATTTAAAATGATTTTTTTAAATATAGTGATTTTCTACAAGTTAAATAAGTGAAATAAATAAATGGTAGAGGAGAATTTGAAATATAAGTAAATTTTGGAATTTATGATTTTGTTTTTAAATGTAGTTTAAATTAAGTAAGAAAATATGATAATTTTATTATAATTTGAATTTAAAATGATTTTTATAAAGTGTTGTTGATTTTTCTATAAATTAAAAGTAGTTAAATAAGTAAATGTTTAGAATTGAAATTTGAAATATAACTTAACTTGGAAAATGTGAAATGGGTTCTAAAAATAAAAGTTAAGTTAAGGAAATAAAATGGAATTTAAATTTAATTTATGAGATGACAAATTTAATTAAAATGTAAAGTAAATGAAATGTTATAAAATTTTACATTAATTTAATAAGTAAATTATTAAAAAAAATTATGAAAATCTCACTTTATATAATCATATATTAATGGGTATTTAAATGATTGTTTTTAAAGTGAGAAAATATAATCTTTATAAGTTAAAAATGGTTTAAATTAAAGTTTACTTGTTAATGAAATTATATTGAAAATTTGAAAATTTGAAATTTAATTAAAAGCATTTCAGAAATGCTATCATTTTTTGCAATAAAGGATATTACAGCATTTCTAAGTGTTGTAATTGATTCGAATGAACTAAAAGGAAAAAATGAACTAAGGGCTATTACAACACTTTGTAAGTGCCGTAGTTGCAGAATTAAACTATAGCTTTTATTTGAAACCTGAACTATTACAGCATTTCTGTAAATGCTATATTTGCTAAATTGAATTGTTTTCAAATGTAACTTATCGTAGCATTTTCTAAATGATGTGAAAGTTGAAATTTCACTGTTGTAATAAATTTAAGTGAATAAATGAATTCTGAAAAGGCTAAATTTTTAGGAATTTGATATTTGATTATTAAATATAATAATTTCATTTTTAAATGGTTTAATTGGAATATTTGATTTGAAATATAAACTATTTTGTAATGTGATTTGGAATGGTATTTAAATTAAATAGAATGAATGAGGTTTTGGAAGGATATGATATTTTGATATTTTGAAATGAATTTGAAATGATATTGAATTTTGAAATGATATTTGATTTCGAAGTATGAAATACTATTTCAGAATTTAACCACGAGATGTATTTAATTTATGGATTTACTGATCCTTAGAGGATGGACGATCCCAGACATCCTTTAAGTAATTGTGCATTGCTACTACAGTTCATTTGAGTTGGTTTACATTATATAAGTATGTATGTCCTGACTCGAGTGTTTTTGTGTTTTACTTTATGCTCGGGTCTGCTTGAGTATTTACATCTTAGCTTGGATTTCTTTTTCTAGAGCTAGGAATCATTGGAGATTTGCTTATCTGGTTATCTATCCATTTCAGTTTTAGTTGTCTTTTTCAGCTCTTGTATTAGTGATCTTCTATGTATTTGAGATTTCTAATGTATATGTTTTCAGACTGATATTATGTAATATGTTTTGAGATATTGTTATAATAGCTTCATGAACTACTATGGTATTTTAATTTCCGCTGCGAGTTATTCTGATATTTCTGTGTCTGTGATTCTGTGTGTTTGATTTCATTTGCTCCAAATTTTATTACAATCTGTTATTTTGCATCATTCAAGTCTGACATGTATGGATTGTTGTCGATTTGAATGGTATAAAATAGTGGGTCGTTACAGTTGGTATCAGAGCTTCGATTTTAGGCAAACCATAGCCTGCGGAGTAAAAACTCATTAGAGATAGGGTATTTCTACCCTAGAATGAGTGAAATCAATCTCAAAATCATTTCCTTATGAGAGAACGTATTTTCGAAGTATAAAATGATTTCCAAATAATTTTTAAAGGATTTTCAAAGATTATATTGGTATAAAAATCTTCTTATTTCGAAATCAAGATCTTCTAAACTTCATTCCTTTGGTATCCACCTTGTTAGTAATTTTTTTGGTTAGGATTTACTAGGATTTGAAAATTCTATCTTGTTGATCTAGACTCTTTTCTTGATAGGAAGCTATTGTAGTTATGGCAAGATTGGAAGAGCAGAAAGTAGCTCGTCGGTCACGAAGAGCACTAGACCGTAAGGAATGGGAGGAAGCAATCGAGAAGTGGGAAAGGCTGTGGAAGGAAAAGGCAGGACCTGGTCCTTATGACCATGTCATTCGTTATCGGTGTCAGGAGAAGGGACACTACGCAGCTAATTGTGGAAGAGAGATAAAGCTAAGAAGAGTGAGGGCAAGCGCTTTCAATCCTAGATTTTCTGTTTTAAATGCCGAAAGAGGGGTCACTTTCCGAGTCGCTGCCAGATGGTGAAGATAGTGAAACCTGCACTTCCTACATCAATTGGCCTATCAACCATTTGCTACCATTGTAGGAAGTTTGGGCATATAGCCAGAGATTGTCCTGAGAGACAGCACGGAAAGAAAGCTGTGTACCCGATCTTCACTAAGGAAGATGTGTAGTGCATTTATGCTCGAAATGTAGAAGATGGGGGCATAATGAGGGGGAGTGTTCTGGACCCGTTGAAGTACCACCCGGTAGAATTAATACCGATGCATTGTTTATGTAGTAGTGGCATTCTATGGATCTGGTTGTTATCTGTAGTATGTTAGGTTGCATTCGGTGAACTCTATTATATCTTTTGCTTAGCTGAAGTTGTCAAACTAAAGAATGTTCCTGTTTTTGTATGATATGAAATTTGAATCTCCTTTTGTTTTGAAATCCATCCTTGAAAAAAAATCCCTTGGAAATTTGTGTTTGATTGTATTTCGAATTTGTGCATACATCGAAAGTATTATTTTGATAAGGATGACCCTATTTTGTATATAAAAGTGAAATGTTTTCGATAAGGATTATATATTTTTCTCTGAAAATTTGAAGTTTCGAAAGGATTTGAAATTTTGAAAATTTATAAGAAATTTGATTTTAAAAAAATGATTTATAACTGAAGGGTTTTAAATTTGAATTTCGAGAAATCAAACTCCGGTGTTTTGAAATTGGTTTTAAGATTTTGGAAATATATATAATAATAATAATATGATTTAAAGGTATTTCTCTGAATAAAAATGTTTCAAACGTATTCGAATGAATTCCAAAGATTTCGAAGAGATTTCAAAGAAGTTTCAAGAAAATAAAAGTCCAGAACCAACTTATGTCACTGGAAAATAATTTCGATGATGAATGCATGCATCATCGACATTGATTTTCGAGTTTTTGAGTGGGAAAGAGGCAACTCTAGTAGCTTTGCTATGTGAGTGATTTTGTGAAACCAAATATTGATTTCAGATTTCGAAGTATGGTTTGATATTCAAAAGATATATGTGTGTGTGTATATATATATATATTTAAAATGATTTAAGGTAAGCCGATGTTCAGTCCTCGAGTTCAGATTTGGTTTGGTATAACCTTATCTATTGGAATTGATTTACTGATTTGTTGCCGATTTCCAACTCTTGGATTTGAAATTTGGTTTCTTCGACTATTTTCAAAACAAAAGTTCGAGCACTTCCAAATCAAGGTTTAATTTTCACAGCTAAGTAATCCTGGAAAAATATCAATTATTCGATTAGGTAAATGAGTTAAAACTGTTTTGTTAAGTAAATGAATAAGACTATTTTGAATTATACTGATATGGAATTTAGTTTTGGAATGTATGTGTAAAATTTAGTTTTAAATAGTTTGAAAAAGGTAAATTGATTTTTTGAATAGAAATAAATAGTTTAAGGGTTTTAAAGGGATAGTTATAAACTTGGGAACTATTTTGAGTATAATTGATTTTGAGAAAAATATTTAGTTTTGAAAATAGATTGGAATTTAAAACCCAGTATTTATATGATGATTTTTGGAAATGAATTTGTTTGACAGAAATTACGTTGATTTGGAAATTTGGGTTATTTTCTAAACCTATTATTTTTGGAAACTTTGAAACTAAAGATATTTAATTTGGAAGAAACGATTTGGTGAAATCATATATGATTTTGAAACTGAATTGATATTGAAATCGATTGAAATTTAAGAACCATGTGTTACTATATACTTGATTTGGAAGTTATCGAACTTATATAAAATGGATTTGTATAAGTATGATGTTGATTTGAAAACTGTTGATTTGAAAACTGTTGATTTGAAAGGGTACTCAATTTGGAAAGATAAATCTTATATAATCGAAGTTTATATAAGTATGATTTGATATACTATTGATTTTGGAAAGTATTCGATTTGAAATGGAATCTTATATATAATGGACTTTATGATATTTGAAAGTGGTTTGAAAGGTACTATATGATACATATTTTCGAAGTAAAAATATGGAAAGTGCCTTCTGCTTGATATCCACTTTGTGGCCACACTGTGGATTCATTCTATCGATGTTATTATCTCTGGTTTGGGTTTTTCGGATATGATACTTGAGTGTCCATCGAATTCCATAGCGATCTTCATGGTCTTATGAGCGTGACAGCATAGCGTAATTCGTCTGGCTGAGATGGCCTGGAGGTACGGATGTTTCCTGGGGGATCCAGACGTAACCATTGTGTATCCTGCGATCTATGTTGGTCCTATTAGAAGCGAAATCCGCTGGTTGAGATAGCTTAAGGGTACGGATGGTTCCTGAGGGATCCAGGCGCAACCAATGTGTATCTGCGGTCTACTAGTCATCATGGCGTAATTCGCAGGCTGAGATAGCTTACAGGTACGGATGTTTCCTGGACGATCCAGGCGTAACCATTGTGTATCTGCGATCCATGGTTGGATAAATGTTTTGGTTTGGATTGTACTTTCCATATCTGTTTTTAAAAGTTTTTCCATTATTTTTGCTAGGTGTCGAAGCAAGTCTACTAAGTACCTGGAGAATTCTCGCTTTGCGCCTGATCAACGCATGGCCAGAGTCTGCAGGAACGAAAGTAAACTTGTTAAGACATCGAGTTATAAAAGTATTTTGATAAAGTATTATATAAAGGATATTTTGATCACTTATTTTACTTTTCTAAATAATTTAAAAATGTTTTAAACATTATTTACTTCGAACTATCGGATTTGAATCGAATGACTATTCATCATATTATAAAATGTTTAAAATGTTATGAAAAAATTTAATTGAAATTTGTATGTTTTTAAAATAATGGTTCATCCTTGTCTTCCAACCTATTTTTCCTTCTAGCTATTCCCAACTTCTTCTCTTTGAGGGCCCTTTCTGTATTTTGGAAAGAGTTGATTCTTTGGCTTATCGTTTGGATTTGCCCGAGAAACTTTCTGGAGTGCATAATGTATACCACGTCTCACATCTTCTCTGGTATCCTCTTGACCCATCTCTTTTTGTTCAGCCTTCTGCTCTTGATGGCTTGGATATTGAGTCTAATCTGACTGCCGAGAGTAAGCCACTTCGTATTGTCAGCAGAGGTACGAAGCAGCTAAGAAGTAAATCTGTTAGTCTGATCAAAGTACAATGAAGTACTGATGATCGAGATTGTACCTGGGAGACGGAGGAGAGCATTCGTGCTTCGAATCCGGAATTATTTTTCCAAGTACTGTTTGTTTTATCTATCTTGCTTTTTTTTATTTTCCTTGTTCGTTCTTTTCGAGGACGAAAAGATTTGAGTGGGGGAGAGTGTAACAACCCTGAATTTTGTGATTTATCTTAATGCTTATTTTGGTTATTTTATTTGAATTTCTGATTTAAAAACTTTATTATATTTATTAAAATGAATAAATTTTGTTATTTTAAATATAAATTTTGATTTTTATGTGAATTATAATTTCAAACCTGAATAAATAGAATTTTTTTCAGAAAATGTGATTTTTTTGTCAATTTAGTCAAACTTTGACTTTTAAATTTAAATTTAAATATTTGAATTTTTTAACTTTATCTTTGATTACGAAAATAAATTAAATTTCAAGAATACTGCCTTTTGTTTCATTGAAATCCAATTTATATTGTGAAAGTTATGCTTTTTACAATATTGTATGCAAATTGATTTATTTAATAAAATTGTTTGTTTTAATTTATATAAAAAATATTTTTATTTGTCATATCATGTTCTAATATGTGTTATATGACATGTTAGGTATATATTTTATTTTAATTTTTTTTTAAAGTGATGTTATAATTTTCCAAACCTTATTGTATTTTATTTTCAATTTTTTAAAACCTAGTTTCTATTTTTAAGCTATTTTCGTAATTTATTTATATTTATCTAAAATTTATTTATTTATTTTCTTTCATACTTTTTTTATTTACTTTCATTTTTCATGTGTTTAAAATGTAAAAAAGAAAATAGGAAATATAAAGAGTTTTAAACTTTCCATATACTATTGACTTTTCATATCCTTTTTACTTTTCATTTTCAAATCAACACTTGCGTTGATGAGGCTGACCTTATCTCATTTCTTCAGCCGCGCTTTTTTCATTTTCTCACGCACAAAATTTCACTTCTCATCTCTAAAACTTCGCCCATCATTCCTGAGAAAAAAATTAGTAATGATTTTTACTTTTTTTTCTTACTTTTCTTCTTGTTTTAGTGATATTTTGCCTTGCTTTCACTTATGTGTGTTCGACCATAGCTTCTCCTCCTTCACCACCGCCTCACTCGGCTGCAACCATCACCTATCACATCTGACTTGTCAAGCCGAAAAATTACCAAACACCCCTTGAAACTACCATAGCTGAACTCAACATGCTCCACCACTTCACCACACCTCTCGGCCACCACTTGCACCACTTCCACCAGCCTATACCTGACCCTAAGCCACTACCACACCATCACCTAACCTTCACCAGTCATGGTCGTGCCACCTTGGAGCCATGGCCAAGCTTGTGATGCACACAAATTGCCTTTGCTGCCTTGGCTTGTGTTGTTCATGCATAAGCAATTTGCACTCCTTCATACCCTAGCTAGGCCGACCATGTTGGCCCATACTTGACCAAATGCACCACCATGGTTGTGCCTTATCACCATATGTCCGAGCATAGTATTTGTGAAAGCAAGTGCAAGTTGTTTAGATTCTTTGTTGTGCATAATTTCTAGCTTGTCTAACGTTATATTTGGTGTTGAAATTCATGTCCTTTATATTGTTTTGTTTGATATGTAACAAGACAACTATTTTGGCTTTCCCCTTACTTGAATCGTAGTTATGCTTTCGTGCTTTCTAGATCTCTGTTGTGCGTCTGAATTTGTTATCTCCAGCTTGTAGAGGTGAGTATTTCTCACCAGACATTTTGTACTTATATAATTAGTAAACTGACACCACTTGAATCGGTAAATTATATTATCATGTTACAACTGCCTATGCTATGATCATATGATGTTCACCCCTGTTTATACACCTGTCATATCATATGTTACTATTATATAATGCTACTCTGTTTATTTATATTAGTTTATTACACTGCAAGTTCCATGTAGATTAGAATCACTATGGGTTGAAATAATACATACCCGAACGGACTTTAGAATAGGAAAAAATTGTTATGGGCTGAAATGATAGGCCTGAGCGATTTTTATTTATTTCATTTTACTTGGGATTGCAGGTTTGAAATTATAGAACCCGGGTTTTCTTTATGAATTACGGATTGAAATGATATATTATCCGTATCATTTCACCTAGGTTAGAAATTGTATACAGACCCATGGTTAATATATATTTTTCTAGAGTCTATAAAATATTATAAAAATGTAAATGTTATGACATTTTGATTTAAATTTAATTTAAAATGATTTTTTTTTAAATATTTGTGACTTTATACAAGCTAAATAAGTGAAATAAATAAGAGGTTTTTAGGCTCAAGGAAAAAGTTTGGAAAAAATTTAGTTTCAGGGACAAGAAGTTTGCTTTTTAGGCTGAAGGACACTTTTTAGTGTAAATCACAGAATGATAGTTGTAGCTATCATTTTCAGTTTACACTAAAAAGTGTCCTTCAAACTAAAAAATAAACTTGTTGTCCCTGAGACTATATTTTTTTGTAACTTCTTCTTTGTGCCTATTTACCTGAATAAATAAATGATAGAGGAGAATTTGAAATATAAGTAAATTTTTGAATTTATGGTTTTGTTTTTAAATGTAGTTTAAATTAAGTAAGAAAATATGATAATTTGATTTTAATTTGAATTTAAAATGATTTTTATAAAGTGTTATTGATTTTTTTATAAATTAAAAATAATTAAATAAATAAATGTTTATAATTGAAATTTGAAATGTAACTTAACTTGGAAAATGTGAAATGGGTTTTAAAAATAAAAGTTAAGTTAAGGAAATAAAATGGAATTTAAATTTAATTTATGAGATGGTAAATTTAATTAAAATGTAAAGTAAATGAAATGTTATAAAATTAGACATTAATTTAATAAGTAAATTATTAAAAAAAATTATGAAAATCTCACTTTATATAATCATATGTTAATGGGTATTTAAATGATTGTTTTTAAAGTAAGAAAATATAATTTTTATAAGTTAAAAATGGTTTAAATTAAAGTCTAATTGTTAATGAAAATATATTGATAATTTGAAATTTAATTAACATTTCAGAAATGCTATCATTTCTGAAGTAAAGGATATTACAGCATTTGTATATGCTGCAATTTAATTCAAATGAACCACAAGGCAAAAATGAACTAAGGGCTATTACAGCACTTTGTAAGTGCTGTAGTTGCAGAATTGAACTAAAGCTTTTATTTGAAACCTGAATTATTACAGCATTTCTGTAAATGTTGTCTTTGCTAAATTGAATTATTTTCAAATGTAACTTACCGTAGCATTTTCTAAACGCTGTGAAAGTTAAAATTTCGCTGTTTTAATAAATTTAAGTGAATAAATGAATTCTGAAAAGGCTAAATTTTTGGGAATTTAATATTTGATTATTAAATATAATAATTTCATTTTTAAATGGTTTAATTGGAATATTTGATTTGAAATATAAACTATTTTGAAATGTGATTTGGAATGGTATTTAAATTAAATAGAATGAATGAGGTTTTGGGAGGATATGATATTTTGATATTTTGAAATGAATTTGAAATGATATTGAATTTTGAAATGATATTTAATTTCGAAGTATAAAATACTATTTTAGAATTTAACCATGCGATGTATTTAATTTATGGATTAACTGATCCTTAGAGGATGGGCGATCCAGACATCCTTTAAGTAATTTTGCATTGCTACTACAGTTCACTTGAGTTGGTTTACATTATATAAGTATGTATGTCCTGACTCGAGTGTTTTTGTGTTTTGCTTTACGCTCGGGTCTGCCTGAGTATTTACAGCTTAACTTTGGATTTCTTTTTCTGGAGCTAGGAATTGCTGGAGATTTGCTTATCTAGTTATCGATCCATTTTAGTTTCAGTTGTCTATTTCAGCTCTTGTATTAGTGATCTTCTATGTATTTGAGATTTCTATTGAATATGTTTTTAGACTGATATTATGTAATATGTTTTGAGATTTTGTTATAGTAGCTTCATGAACTACTATGGTATTTTAATTTCCGCTGCGAGTTATTCTGATATTTCTGTGTCTGTGATTCTGTGTGTTTGATATCATTTGCTCCAAATTTTATTACAATCTATTATTTTGCATCATTCAAGTCTGACATGTGTGGATTATTGTCGATTTGAATGGTACAAAATAGTGGGTCGTTACACTTGACCTAGATAATTGAAGGGTCTTAATTGGTTCAAAAAGAGGTTGAATGGAAGGGTACTTTCAAATGTTTAATTGTTTTCATCAACAAAGGTTTGAGTAAACTATATATATTTAACATGGCAATGTGAATTTGAGTAAAGCATAAGAATTATGTATTTTCCTTGTGATAGTTTGATTTAAAGGTTTTAAATCATTTTGAAAAGGTTTTTAAGAAAAATTATGGAAGGGGATCCCTAAGTAAAATGACTCAGATATTAGAATACCAGATGGGACTGATATAGGGTCGTGCCCTATACATTAACTATTGGCCCCAACTAATTGTTGTCTGAAATTCTAGTGTGCAGGGATTGGTTAGATTAACTAATGTTATGATTACATACCAAAAGGAATATATGTTTGTATACATATAGGTTATTGGTGAGCCCGAAAAACCATTAGGATCAGGAAGACCTGGAAAATGATTAAGTTAGGGGCAGATCGTTCAGACGAAAAGTATTTAAAAAATAGTTAAAGAAGGATCATCCAAAAGAGGGGTATCTAACAGATGTTAGATTAATTTTGTTTATATTGTCTTGTGGGCCCGAGTCAGCCAAAGGTTAAAAGTTTACCAAATAAAACTTATATGTTTGAACAGATAGTTCATTTATTACTTGATATTTATGTATGTTTACATTATTTAACCAGTTTTGGTTGCAAGAAAAGGTTTTGCAAAGATATCTTTTAAAAGGCTGTTGGTGAGGGAAAACTCATTCCGCTAAGCGGCGTGGTCTCACTTAACAGATTAAACAGGGATGTATAGTATTGTTCACATCGGGCTTTAGGTCCGACTCAAAGTTTATGTTTTCCCCTTAATTTCTCGGGTGATCAAAATTGATTTGAGTAGGCTGAGGAGTTAAGGCCTTTTTCAGGTTCTAGCAAGATGACGGATAAGGCTACCAGAGGCATGTAGGAGGCAAACTATTAGCTATTTAGGAGTTTCAGTTTTATGTTTTGTTGTATTTCTGCTATGTTTGTATTAAGTCTATTATGAATATACGACTCTGATCATCCAATGAGGTATCTTCATATACTGCTCTTGGCGTATTTTGTAATAAGTATATTTTATCTGTGCTTGGGAACGTATTGGGATTATGTAATGAGGATATGAAACATTTGTTGAAATTTAATGAAGAAAAAGTTGTTTTAAAATCTGTTTTTGTTTGGGATTCACGTGCTTCTTATATTATAGATACCATTAACATAGCCATATTTAGTCGCCGGAAGCTAATATTATAGATGACTACAGCATTTGTAGCGCTCAGTTTTGAGCCTCTAGACAGGGGATGTTACAGCTTGGTATCAAAGCATGGTTTATGAAATACTTTAACTGAAAATGGTTTTTGAAAACATAATCCTTAGTAATTAGAGTTGAGATCGGGGCATGAGCTAACACTGTAGTAAGGTACTTGTATTTGTTATATATAAGTATACGCTATATCTCTAGACTCCTATCTAGATAGGCTATTCATCTATATATCACGAGGCTTGAATACAGATATGAAAGGAAGAAGAAGCAGAATTAATCCTGGAGGAGAGAGCACCACCACTAACAAAAATGCTCAATCAAATGCTAGCAGAGTTCCAGGTTAGGCTCAAGCTGAAAATGCTAGTGCTGGGGTTCCCCAAGTGGTTATGGGAGCTATGTATCAGTTTTTTCGTAAACATGATGCAAGCTGGAACTATAGCTGGAGTTGTCAGAGGGAATACAGCTGGAGGAGGAGTTCAGGAAGCTCCAGTGGTCAACCACTATGCTAATCTGAGCAGAGACTATATTAGGATTGGGGGAAAGCCATTCATTGGAACTGAAGATGCGATTGAGGTATAAAACTGGCTGTTGAACTATGGGAGGATTTTCACTGACTTAGGATTGAATGACGAGAAAAAAAGGAGATTAGATTCAAGACAACTTAAGGGAGCTACTCTATTCTGGTGGAATACTATTGTAGCTGGTGTTGATGAGGAAACCATGACTTGAGCGGAGTTTAGGAGAAGGTTTCAGGAAAGGTTCATGTCAGTGATGGCGCGGTTGGTGTTGGTCAGGAAGTTTACTGAACCGGAGTAAGGAGAGATGTCTGTTTTAGAGTATGCTAGAAAATTTGAAGAGTTATCCCGGTACGGGTATGCTATGGTTGATACGGTGATAAAGAGAAACAAGAAGTTTATAAGGGGTCTGAAGCCAGAGTTGGCAAAGGCTACTTTACCGCACTTAAGAGATCCAAGTGATGTAGTGGTAGAAATGGCGCCAAGGCAGGAAGAGGCATTATCTTGTCTAGAGAAGAAGAAAGAGAAGGAGGTTCAAAGTGGGAAAGGCCAGAAAAGAAAGGTTTTCCTTAAGAAGAATGCTCAGAAGGGAGGAGCATAGAAGAAGGGAAAATCTGAAGTGGTCTGTCATAAATGCGATAAGAAGGGACACTATACAAATGAGTGTCGTATCAAAAAAGGAAAAGGGAAAGAGGTAGATGGAAAGAAGAATATCCAATGCTTCAGTTGTGATCAGATGGGCCATTATAAGAACCAATGCAAAGAGTCTGCTAGAGAAGGCAAGGGGCAGATGTATGCTTTGGAGGCCTTAGCTTCAAGGCCAGTTGTGCAGGTGAAAGGGAAGGCTATTCTGAGAGGCTTGCTATAGATTCACGGTATGTCTGTTAGCGTTCTTTTTGATACCGGTGCATCACATTCTTTCATTTCTCGATTTTTAGTAGACAAGCTTAACCTTGAGTCCTCATACTCAGTTACTTTCTTAAGGGTTGTAAATTCGATAGGAGGGTATGCGACACTTGGGATGAGTGTGACCATTTAGAGTTTGATTTGCTAGGTTATACTTTTGATTTCTATTTGCATGTATTTAATTTTGTAGGGCTTGGGATCATCCTTGGGATGAATTGGTTAAGTAAATATGATGCAAGGATACTTTGCCACGATAAGAAAATATCACTTAGACACCCGGTTGTAGTGATCAGATATTTTATACTATAGTAAACCCTAGCTGTGAGGTGAATACTTTATTGGGTATCATTGAGATGAAGGATGAGTTGCATTGAGTCTTTGTGGTTATAGAGTTTGTTGATGTGTTTGAGCCGGTAGTTGGGTTGCCACCGAAGTGAGCCATTGAGTTTCAAATAGATTAAGTGCCTAGAGCAGAACCAATGAGTAGGCCACCAAGCAGGATGAAACCTACAGAAATGAAAGAGTTGAAGGTGTAGTTGGTAAAGTTGGAACGTAATAATTTTATTCGACCAAGTAGTTCAACTTGGGGTGCGGCTGTCGGGCCCATCGTTGAGGCTATGTATCAATTATCGTAAGTTGAATGAGAAGACGATAAAGAATCGATATCCATTACCGAGAACTGGCGATATGTTTGATCAGTTAAGTGGATTCGAGTTATCCTCTCGGTTGGATTTGATGACCGAATTTCATCAACTTAGAGTGGTAGAGGATAGTATTCCTTTGACGGCTTTTAGGACGAGGTATGGATCGTACGATTGGTTAGTTATGTCGTTCGGACAAACTAATGCACCGGCATTCTTTATAGATTTGATGAATCAAATTTTCCAAGAGCACTTGGATAGATTTGTGTTAGTCTTCATAGATGATATTCTGATATACTCTAAGGATGAGAAGGAGCATGAAGTTCATTTTAGAGTTGTACTTAAGACATTGATATGGAGCATCAGTTGAAGACTAAGTTTTCGAAGTGCCATTTTTGAAAGAAGAAAGTGAAATTCCTTGGTCATGTAGTCACAGAAAAAAGGTTGTATGTAGATCCGACTAAGATCAAGACGGTGAATAATTGACAGAGACCTAAGTCGGTGACCGAGATAAAGAGCTTTCATGGATTGGCTGGATATAACCGGAGGTTTATATAGGATTTTCTACGAACAGCTGCACGGATGACTAAGCTTACACGAAAAGAGATGAAGTTTGTATGGACTGATAAGCGTAAGGAAGAATTTCAGAGCTTGAAACACTTATTGACCTATGCACCGGTGTTGGTTGTTCCGGAGGGGAATCGGGATTTAGTTTTTTATACCGATGCGTGTGGAACTGGATTGGGAGTTGTGTTGATGCAAAGAGGTAAAGTGATTACTTGTGCTTCTAGACAGTTCATACCGCTAGAAGTTAAGTATCCAACCCATGATTTGGAATTATCTACCGTATATTTTCTTTGAAGGCATGGAGGCATTATCTTTTGGGAGAGCGATTCGAACTTTATATGAATCATAAGTCGTTGAAGTATTTGTTCTCTCAGAAGGAGCTAAATATGAGACGGCGGAGATGGCTGGAGTTCATTGCTGCTTATGATTTTGGAATTGAGTACACATCCAAAAAGGAAACAAGGTAGCAGATGCACTTAGCAGGAAACATCAGAATGCTATGATTGCTGAGTGGAAAGATTTGGAAGTACTGTCACCCTGTAGTGTGCCGTATAGATCCAAGACAGGTTCTAGTGCAGGAAGTGTTGTATTGTCTTGTTTAGAGTTTCACCCGGTAATAATTGAGAAAATAGCTTCTAAATAGAAGTAGGATGCAGTTTTGGCTCAATGGATCAGAAAGCTAAGTGAAGGAACAAAGAGCGATGACTTAAAGGATTTTAATCTTGACCAGAATGGGTGGTAGAGAAAGAAGGGAAGGTTGTGTGTTTCGAATGTAGGAGACATGAGGAAAGAGGTTTTGGATGAGTGTCATTGTTCGAAGTTCACTACCCATCACGGAGGAACGAAGATGTATAAGGATACGAAGAGAAGTTTCTTCTGGAAAGGTATGCAACAGGACATTGGATTATATGTTAAGCAATGCTTGAATTGCCAGCAGGCGAAGGATGAACACCAAAAGCCAAGTGGGTTGCTTCAACCGTTGGATGTTCCGTCGTGGAAGTGGGATTCTATCTCTATGGATTTTATTGATGAGTTACCAAGATCTAGTAGAGGAAATTGAAGTATACGGGTTATAGCTAATAGGCTAACCAAGAGTGCTCATTTCATTTCGGTAAAGTCAACTAGGACGACACTTGTTTTGGAAAAGTTTTTCATGAAGAATGTGGTTAGACTGCATGGAATTCCTAGTAGTATCATAAGTGATAAAGATTCTTTGTTCACTAGGGAGTTCTGGAAGAGTCTACAGGAAGTTTTAGGAACCAAGCTCAACATGGGTGTCGCTTACCATTCATAGACTGATGGGCAAACGTAAAGGGTTAACAAAGTCTTGGAGGATTTGTTAAGAGCTTGTGTATTGGATTTCGTGGGATCATGAGAAGACCATCTCCATTTAGTCGAGTTCTCATATAAGAATAGTTATCAAACTAGTATTGGGATGACACCGTTTGAAGCTTTATATGGAAGACCTTGCAAATCTCATGTATGTTGGTTAGAGACCGGGGATAGATTGGTTCTTAGTACGGATTTGGTGAAAGAAGCCACAGAGAAATTTGAGTTAATCCGAGCTAGGATGAAGGAAGCTTAGTCTAGGTAGAAAAGTTAAACAGATATAAGAAGTATAGATTTGGAATTCTCCGTTGGAGATTATGTGTTTATTAAGGTTTCAATGATGAAGGTGTGATTAGATTCGAAAACCAAGAAAGTTAGCACCTAGACTCGTTAGGCCTTTTCACATTATTGAGAGGATCGAGAAACTCACGTATAGAGTAGAGTTGCCGAATAGTTTGGCAGTAATCCATGATGTTTACCATATTCCTCATAGTGTGTTAGAGACCCGGAGACTACTATAGAACCTATAGTGTTAGAATATTTATTAGTAGAGCCGGATTTGATCATTGTTAGGAAGCGTACCCGGATTATTGAGAGAGATGAGAAGGAGTTGAGGAACAAGGCAGTTAGATTAGTAAAGTTCCAGTGGAGTGGCAATGCTAGAGACTGTACTTGGGAGACTGAGAGCAGGATTAGAGACTCTTATCTTGATTTTTTTGATGGTATGCTTTACCTTTGATTGTTTTGTTGTGAACTTTATCGCAATTTCGAGGACGAAATTCTTTAAGGAAAGGAGTCTATGACATCCCATATTTTTATAACATTATTTAGGATATTTAATTAGTTAAATAAATAAAATAATGTGAAGATTAATAGGTTGAGATTTGATTTAAGTAAGGGGAGTCGTGCCATGTTAATGTGCAAATTGAAATGAGATAATATATACTAATGTGTTAGGAAATGAGTAAGGGCAATATGGGAAAGAGGAGAGGTTTAAACCCTAAACCCTTAGGAATGAAATGCACGTTCACTTTCATTTTATCAAACTAAAAACATCTAAAGCCGATCATCATTATTGTTCTCAAGAGAAGATAAAGCTAGGATTCCAGAGAAAGGAGATTAATTAACATATTCAACATCAAATCTCACATCTTTTAATCTCAAAGCTGAGATGAATAATTACTAAATCATATTTTCTTATGGTTTTCGGTTTCAAGATAGATTCGAATTTTTTTCTTTCAATCTTATGCCATGTTTAGATGATTGAAGTTATATATATGCTTGTTGCTAACTTATAAATGTTCCTATTAGTTTTTATGATATGTTTGACATGAAAACCCTATTAAATGATATCTAAATGCCTTGAAAATTTAAATGTAGGCTTGAAATGATGTTTTAGAGATGGTTTTTCAATTTTCATAATTTTCTGAATCAATGTGGATTTTATATAAATTTTCTAGTAAAGAAAATGAATTATTGCGTTATAAATTATTTACGGCTAAATAAATAATTATTTGGACTTGAAATTTTTATTTGTTGGAAAACATATTGAAAGTTTTCATAGATTTTTCTAGATTTTTTCTAAGTGTTTTGATGAATATATAAAATTGTTTAAGGTATGAGGCTTAAATGTTTTATATATTTAATTAAAGAGAATGGGCATTTTATAAAATAAAATGATTATTTAATTTTGAAATTAAGGACAACACTTTTCTGAAAAGTATTTATTAACCAATAAGAATTTGACAAACAAATGTAGGTTAGTTGAAAAGTTATCTTTTTTAGTTAAAAACAAGAAAAACATGCTTTTAACATGTTTAATTAAGCCCTTTACGGCATCAAACCTTTCGGCAAGGTCGAAAGGTTATAGCCTTCGACAAAGTCAAAAACCAATGCGTATGGTATCAAGTACCTTGGCATGTAATGAATTTGGATAAGGTCGAAGAGTATTTTCATTGAAAGGTTAGTTGCGAAAGAGGTTGGAGTATGTTTGTTTTATAAGCCAAAAGGATCGCCTGCTTTTCTTTCGAAAAGAAGCTTTCAACTTAGTTGCTTTCAACCAGGTAAATTATTTAAAATAAAGGCTTAAACCTTTTGACGAGGTTGAAAGGTTAACAAGCTTTCGAAGCGGTCAAAATCCCTAGCTGCCGCCTTTCAACTTTTCGAAGTCATGCTTTCGACAAGGTCGAGAGGTTTATTTGTTTTTAAAACTACCGCTTCTCCCATGTTTTTGAAAGGAAGCTTTTGACTTAGATGGTTTACCCTTTTAATTCGAATTGAAGTATAAGCCAAGCTTTCGAAGGATATGTTTATAGCATTAAAACTTATTGTTTTAAAAAGAAACGTTTTAAAGCTTTTGAAGGGGTCAGAAGCTAACCGTTCGATGTAGTCGAAAGGTTGCTTTCGACAAAGTCGAAACCTTTTAAAAGAGGATTTTCCACATGTTTTTAAATTGAACCTAAAGAGATTTTGAAAGGTTTACGTTTTGAGGGTTGAATGCTTTCGAAAGGTTTTAATTTCTGAATGCTTTCAATGGGATCGAACGCCTAGCTTTCAAAGGGGTTGAAAGAAAATCTTTCGATAGAGTTGAAAGGTAGCTTTCGAAGGGGTCAAAAGATAGCTTTCGAAAAGGTCGAAAGGTTCTGTTTTCTGAATGGTTTTGGAAGGTTTAAAATGGAAGGTTTTCTTAAGATTTTCTATGGCAATGTTTTAAAAGTGTTTTAAAGATGGATGTCTAAAGTTTTATTTCCTTCGAAAGGAAAGATTTCAATGGTTTCGAAAGGTTTGAAGTAAGGTTTCGAAAGATAAGGTTTTGGCCACTTGGCCTAGAAAATTGAAGGATTTTATCTGATTTAGAAAGAAGTACTTTCAATGGAATCGAAAGGGGTACATTCAAATGTTTAATTATTTTCATCAACAAAGGTTTGAGTAAAGTATATATATTTAACATGGCAATGTGAATTTGAGTAAAGCATAGGAATTATGTATTTTTCTTGTGATAGTTTGATTTAAAGTTTTTAAATCATTTTGAAAAGATTTTTAAGGAATATTGTGGGAGGGGATCCCTAAGTAAAATGACTCGGATATTAGAATACCAGATGGAACTGGTATAGGGTCACGCCCAATACACTAGAATTGGCTCCAGTTAATTGTTGTCCAGAATTCCAGTGTGCAAGGCTTGGTCAGATAGACTAAAATTATGATTACACACAGAAAAGAATATATGTTAGTATACAAATAGGTTATTGGTGAGCTCGAAAAACCATTAGGATCAGTAAGACTTGGAAGATGATTAAGTTAGAGACAAACCGTCTAGAAGAGAAGTATTTAACATGTAGTTAAGGATAGATCATCCAGAAGAGGAGTATCTAATATATGTTAGATTAATTTTGTTTACATTGTCTGGTAGGCTCGAGTCAGCCAAAGGTTAAATTTTAGCCAAATAAAACTTATGTGTTTGAACTGATAGTTCATTTATCACCTAATATTTATACATGTTTACATAATGATGCTTTACATTATTTAACCAGTTTTGGTTGTAGGAAAATGTTTTGCAAAGATATGTTTTAAAGGATGTTAGTGAGGGGAAACCTGTTCCGCTAAGCAGCGTGGTCTTACTTAACATATTAAACATGGATGTATAGTATTGTTCACACTACGCTTTAGGTCTGACTCGAAGTTTATATTTTCTCCTTAAACTCTTGGGTGCTAAAAATTGATTTGAGTAGATTGAGAGGTTAGGTCTTTTTCAAGTTTTAGCAGGATGATGAATAAGGCTACCGGAGACATGCAGGAGGCAAACGGATAGCTATTGAGGAGTTGCAGTTTTATATTTTGTTGCATTTCCGCCGTGTTTGTATTAAGTCTATTATGACTATATGACTCTGATCATCCAATGAGCTATCTTCATATACCGCTCTTGGCGTATTTTGTAATAAGCATATTTCATTTGTGCCTGAGAACGTATTGCGATTATGTATTGAGGATTTGTTGAAATTTAATGAAGAAAAAGTTGTTTCAAAATCTATGTTTTGTTTCATATTCAAGTGCTTCTGATATTATAGATACCATTAACACAGCCGTATTTAGTCGCTGGAAGCTAACACTATAGATGACTGTAGCATCTGTAGTGCTTAGTTTTGGACCTCTAGATAAGCGATGTTACAAGAATCTTCACTACTAAACTCCTACTGGTCAAGCATACTTAATAGAAATGCAATATCGAAGATATGGAATCCCAAAAATCTGACAAAGAAGATAAAGGAATTTTATAGATTCATAACTAATAACCCCAAGTCTAAAATGTGATATGTTTAACTTAGCTCCTAACCTAACGAGATTAGCAAGATTTGTTAAGCAGAGGTAACCCTCATGTATAGAAGACGTCAATTAAGCACTTGATCCTACTGTCAGGCCTGGTCAGCGCACTCATATGTAGGAGATAGACGGGAAGCCTTCAGTTCCACTACAAGGCCTGGCCGAAGTAATTATCTAAAAAGTGATGGTCAATTAAGCCTTTGCTTCCGTCGCCCGGCCCGGTCAAAGCACTCATCCAAAGGAGACAGACGAATAAATGAACAAATAAATATATATATTTAACACTGTCTTAACCACAAACATAAATGAGAAAATAAATATATGTATTCATATATCCAAAATTATTTTACAATATATCATAAATTCTTGTTACAACAAAAAAATCGACATGTATTTAAATTTTATTTTAAATATAAAGTCTACACACACACACATATATTTACACACACGCACGCACGCAGATATATATATATATATTAATGTAACATCTAACATGTATTAATTAGTATTATATATATTAATAATTTTATTTTATAAAATTTTATTTTATATAAAAATAATTTTTGGAAAATATGATATAAATATGTTTATGATATTTTTATTTAATTTTATATATAATGTATATTTTTTAAATTTAAATCTATAGATCCAGATGTGTTTTTAAACTGTTTTGCTAATTAAAAAAAATTAGATATTTGAAAATGAATTTTGAATTTTAAAATTATTAACTTATTCAAAATAAAATATTTTATTTATATTTATGATATTTATATTATATTTTATTTTATTTATATTCATGATATTTTTATTTTATTTTATAATATATATGTATATTTAGTTTAAATATATCGATCCAAATCGACTTTTAAACTTATTTACTAATTAAAAAATCTCGATATATTAAAATGAATTTTGAATTTTAAAACTATTGACTTATTCAAAAAACTTATTTTATTACAAAATAATATTCAAAATTTAATTATTATTATTATTATTATATGTATGTATATGTTATAATTTAAGCTTTTTTGGATAGCAATGTGCATATAAAGGGTCAATGTGCCTATTGCGGTGTAAATACCAACACTATATGCAGGCATATTAAGCCATGTACACATTTATATATTGCACACACACTTACACATATGTGTGTATTTGATACACGTACACACTTTATATAATACATAGTTATACAAGATCAAATCTTTATATAAATTAATTAAATAAAATAAACGATTTATTTAAAATTAATTTAGAACATATTTAAAACTATTTAGGCTTCGTAGGCCCAACTGGATCTGAAATGGTAAAAAAAATTGAAATTCATCCATTTTACCCGCTGTTGCTAAACCAGATCCAACACAGTTTCTAGTGCACATTCCCAATATGAAAGTGGTAACTTGGCCTTACTCATCGTGTTAAGAACCATATCTAATGAGGTTTGATTACTTCTTTCCAGTACATTATTATAATGCGGAGTATATGATGGAATAATATGAGGGATAATCCTACTATCTTTTAGGTACTATTGGAGACCTTATCCAATGTGCTCAACTCCTTGATCTGATCGAAGTGTTTTAATTTTACGGTTCGTTTGATTTTCTACCTCTTTCTTGTGCTCTTTAAATTTATCAAAAATATTAGATTTATTCTCCATAAAATATACATATTCTAGTCTCGAGAAATCGTTAGGAAAAGTTATAAAGTAAGTTGAATTGTCTTTGGTAACTATAAGCATAATGCTACATACTTCAATATGTACGAGACCCAAGAGTTCATCAACTTTTTCATTGCACCCATTGAAGGGGAATTTGGTCATTTTCTCTTTGAGACATGACTCGCATGTTTCAAATGATTCATAATCAAATAACTGTAGAAAATCTTCAATTTTTAGTTTGTATAGTCTTTTGTCACTAATATGATCTAACCTATAGTGCCATAAATAACTATTATTGATGTCAATGGAAGATTTATTAACAACACAGATATGATTAAAATTAAGTACATAAATGTCATTATCTAAAATACCATTGCAAATATTATTTTCACCAAACATAATATTTTTAACTTTCTTTACAACGAAAATCAAAACCCATCTCAAATAATCTAGAAACCGAAATAACACAATAACCAAAATTCTCAACATAATAACAATTTTTCAAATTAAATCAAATCCATTAGGCAAAGTCAAATTTATAGTCTCCAACTTTAGTTGCAACCACTAGAGATCCATCAACAACTTGAAGCCTCATTTCGTTCTTCGCTACATGCAGTCTACTCCTAGGTCACTATAACAAATTACTTATGAGTCACAGATGCAGTATCTAAAATATGAGATAATTCATTGATTGCAAGACAATTTTGAATCATAAACATATATCTAGGAGGGGAAAAAACAACTTCATTCTTTTTGTCGACCATCATCAACAGTCCAAAAAACTGCATTTCCAATGCCCCTTCTTGTGACAATGGTGACATTCGCCTTTCTCGGTAGGAGCATCCTTCTTACCTTTTTTTGA
This sequence comes from Allium cepa, assembly GCA_030765085.1. Lineage (NCBI taxonomy): Eukaryota > Viridiplantae > Streptophyta > Magnoliopsida > Asparagales > Amaryllidaceae > Allium > Allium cepa. Next base: position 392,784,877 of record CM060935.1, read on the forward strand.
ACCTTACTTGCGTTTCTTTGAAATTTTCGAAGAAGTTGCTTTACCCTTTACAACTAACACCAGGTTTTGATCATTGAACAATCCTTGACTGACTTCAAGATACCGAGCAGCTCGACGTGGCTTATCCTCAACTTGTTCATGTTGTAGTTCAATATGAGAATGGTTTAAGTTGTGGAGTTAGCAAGCCTAGGATCAAATCCACTTGAATTTTTTTGCTCATAGTCATATCTAGCTTTGAAAGTCTACCAATATAGCCATTCATGGTCATGATGAAATCCTCAACACGATTGGCCATACTCAACTTCATATTGAACAATTTCTTAGTAATCTCGTAACTTGCAGAATGATATTCCTCCCAAAATAAGGCTTTGAGGCTTTCAAAGATATAGTAGACAGACATATTTTCGTGTTTCCATTGCAACGATTTTTCTAATGTAGACAACGCTAAAACTTAAGCGATTTTGCAGTCAAACTATCCAAGTGTTATAAGCTTTTACTGCCCCAATGTTAGCGCCTTCAGCGAGTTTTTATCTTAAAGGTTCATTAGTTGAGGACCATAAATATTCCTATATGAGTGCTATCTTTATCGCTCTTATTCAATCAATATAATTAGGTCCATTGAACTTATTACCATTTTTAGAAAATAGTCTTAGGTTGGTCATGTTGCTGCAATTTTTTTACTGACTTTTTTATGAAAGTTGCAAATTTAATTTAAGTAGATCGGAACATTTTAAACATAGTGGATATTCTTATATTATTAGATGGGTTAAGTGTTTTCATTTAATTTATCTAATAATCTTCCTTTAAATTTTTATGTTTCTCAAAACCCCAAGAAAAACATACAAATCTTTTGATTTCTCCAATGAGTGTATGACTCGCTTGTCTTAGGGTTCCGACCTTAAGTTGGCTCTACGAATCATAGGCCCATAAGCGATGGAAGACACATTATCGATTATATATATAACTCCTAACCTATGGTTTTTGTCCTAATCTCATATCATCATTAAGTTTGATCAATAAATCAAAAGAGATTATTCGCTTGTACCTATCATTTCGCAATGACTTAAGTATAATGCACATACTTGAGTTTTCTTAACAAATATGTGCATGTATCTTACCTCGTCTGGTCAATATATCAATAGTACTGCACATAACACCCATGCTATAGTTTTCTCAACAACTAACGAGTATGTTTGTAAGTAATATATTGATATAAATGATGTGTGGCTGTGGTTTATACAGTTGTTAGTCATGCATGTGATACTGTTCAACTTGAACCTGTTGTTTCCTATCACTTGGTTTCTTCAAGCACCGATTCTTTTAGTGCTTCACCGATTGAAAATCGAGTTACTTCACCTTGTGTTATAAATAAGTGGTATTCTCTATTTGCCTCCTTATCGAAAAATGTGGTCGTGTACGCTCCTCGGTCTTTTGTAACTATTGAAATTGATGGTATGATGGTGCCTTCGAGTAAATTGCTACAAGCGGAGTTTGATTTTTGGTTGGATTACTTGGTCGGCTTCTTTTTAGACACCAACCCGTTATACTATGTAGTTCATGAATATTGTTGTAGTGCTTGGAAACTCAAAGGGCGTCTTAGTATTCACCATGAAAATTCTATGTTTTACTTTAAATTCTCAGATAAGGAAGAAAGATTCTATGTTCTTGAAGCGGATTCATCCATCATTGCTGGTAAACCTTTTGTAATTACTCCTTAGAGTCTTACGGTTGATAGTGCTAGAGATCAGTTGCTGTCCATCCCGATATGGGCTCATTTCACCCATATTCCTTTTGTATTGCGACCTATAATAAGTCTAGACTGATTGACAAGCCTTGTTGGCAAGCTCAAATGTTTTGATGCTAATACTATAGCAAGAAAAAAGTTAGTGTATGCCAAAGCCTTGATAGAAATTATTCCAAATAAGCCACTTCCTTCCAAGCTTAAGATTCGTATTGCAGAGCGGCTGGATGTGTATGTAGATGTTGATTATAACTGGAACCTGATATTTGTTCGGTATGTCACCCTTTTGGCCACATTGTAGATGCTCGTAAGCATGGGGTGGTTAATACCCCTATGTCTATCCCAGTTAGGATCCCTCTTCCTCGACCTCCTATTCGAAGATGAATTCCTAAGTCTAGGCCCATTCCTCCCCCATGTGTGGTAGTTGTTGCTGATTCTTTGCTTTTTGATCGCATTCTCGATATTGCAACCACTATTGATGCACGTCCCTTGGTTGAACCCGTAGTTCCTAATATTACTTGGAATGCTTCTGATCAAGCATGGGTACATGAGAATTCTAAAATGTGGTATTCTCCGGAGTGTGATAATTAACATATGTTTGTTGGAGGTGATGGTGTTGATCGACGTTTATGTTATCATGTTCTTGGGGAAGGACTTGTTTTATCTATGCTTGGTAAAGATAGTGACAATAATAGAATGGTTTTGTCTTGACATGTAACATTTGCACTCCAGTGACTTAGTGAATTTTGTTCCTAATTTGGCCACTCTCTTTTTAGGGTACATTCATGTTATTGAGCCTAATTCAGAAGATGACGATGATGTTTCCTCCTCGTTAGAGGGATACTAATCTCACTTGATGTTTGTATTAGTAGTTTAGGTCATTCTACCTATCTCCTTTTTTTTAGCTGTTCTGACATTTGTGTTGAACACCTGTTATTTTATAGTTTTTTTTTATACATAAGTGGATGACCCACTATAAAGCCAACTAGCCTTACAAAAAAACTTTATACTTAAAGATTCATAATAATTAATATATACTTTTGATTGAATAACGTCGATTTGCGCAATAATGTATTTCTTCTAAAATACCCTTGTGATTCAACTATCAGACACATCTACTACACTATATACGTATAACACGAATGTACTTACTCCTTAAATCTAAGTTGGGTTTTTTTACAGATCCACTTATATTATATTTCATAGTATACGAGTTTAATTTATTTATAACTGTTAATAACTTGTTTAACTTATACAATACTCTTATGTATATTATTGAGTAAATCATATTTAATTCATTTTAATTTAATAATTTAATTAACAAATTAAATAAATTATTTTTAAAATTTAAAATTTCATTTTATGCATCTTAAACAATTTAAGATGAATAGTAATTATAGCATTTATAGTTTTATATAATATAACATTATATATATAATATAAATTAACATTAAATTTATTTAATAAATATTTTTATTTAATTAAAATAATTTTAATTAAATATTTTAAAATATTATTTATAATTATCTTAAACTATTATATATGTATATTAAACTATAACATTTATAGTTACATATACATGTTTAGTTTGATTAATTAATCCAATTAATTAAATATTTAAATAAGTTTTGAAAAATGTTAATTTATTTCAAACCATTTTGAAAATACTATTTTATAACCTTAAAAAAAAATATTGAAATTAACATTTAAAGTAATTTTCAAAATGAATTTGAAAATTAGACCAAGAAAAAAAATCAATTCGGACCTTTATAATTGAGTCAACTTGTTGAACTTACTTCACCTTTGGGCCAGACTAGTGGCTAAGGAAAATGGAATACTTGATTATCCAACTCTAAACTTACATGCTGCTACTCTAGACACCCAGATGGTATTTATGTTTTATTAATCGACCCTATAGCTGCTAACTTAGACCTTGTAGACCAAGGCTTTGATACCATTAATCGAACTAGGTCGGTCCACAATGGGTGAAATATGGAGATTTTAATTTTTTTCTTCAATATTGGACCGTATTGGGCCTATAAAATCTAGTGGGTTGTGTTATATCCAATGCAATAATTTAAATAAAATACAATTTTATTTAATTTTCTTATTTATTTAGTTAAAGAATTTTATTAAATGAATATACATACATACATACATATATGACTAAGTCTATGTTTCAAAAATTGAAATTTGTATAAATATCTAATCTAAATTGGTAAGCAAATTTAAATTCAAACTAGATCCAAACTCCAAATTTATAGGCAACTAAATATCTTAAATTTGATTTATTTATTTAAAATAATACACGTACCCATGCAGTCGCATATTAAAACCACACACATACATTACGAAAATATTTTTTAATTTATATATACATACGTTTATGCATTAAGTCATTTAAATTTTAAGAGGCCAATGTCGAGATTCTTTAGTCAAATTTTAAATGGCTTACCTAATTGGTTGATAAACGCTTGGGTAGACAAGCCGGCGAGCCCTGTCAAGACCAGCACCATGCAACAGACTTGTGAGGTTTCTGTTTGATATGCATTATAATTTTTTTTAACTTTAAACATGTTTGCCATGTGTATGCGCATGAGCGTGCGCACACTATGTGGACTTGGTGTTTGTTTAACCTTATATACCAGTGACGTTAGTTTAGTTTGTTGTATTGGATAATAATGTGAACACCGTATGTTATTTGGATGTTCCATCAATTTTGTTATTTTTTTAATTGTTTGCAATGTTGTTGATGATGTTCGTTTGTTCAATTGAGATAAGTGTATTTCATCGCCTGTTTGGAATTATCAGAATCGTTATATTTTGGATGATGGGCTTGGGGGTTAGACATGCAGAAAAAATGTTGTAAACTTGCTCCAGAAACGGCACACAAGCGCTTTGGTAAGGCGTAGGAAAAGCTGAAATTTGCGTTTTTAAAACATATCGACAAGGCGTTGGAAAATAATGGAGCCACAAAGGCGTCAGAAAGTTATGGTCTCCAACGGCATCGAAAAAAGACACTGAAAAGACATCGTTGTATTCCCTACGAAAAGCGTCAAAAAAGTGTGGGAAAATCTTTTTGCACGCTTATTTTTCAGACGCTAAAGAATGCATCATAAAATAATTTCAAACGGCGCGTCGAGTCCTTTCTGACGTCGGTGTTGGCATATAGTGTTGTAGTGGGTGTAATGTACGATTGCAAATATATTAGAACAACAACATCGCTACTACTAGCTCCATCATCACAAGAAGGTTAAAAAAACAATATGTATCCAAGGCGACTCGTATGCATAATCGAGTGAGAAAGGACTCCAACTATGTTCCCATATATTTATACCGGTCAACATAATAATTGGTAGGAGTAATGCCCAACTCGAAATCGAAAAAATAACATGTGTAGACGGTTGGTTGCTACCTCTCAACTAGTGCCTGAAAGTGTGAATAATTGAAATACTGTACATGCCTAATATTAGAAGTGACCAAAGGGACTAGCTGGAAACTAGTTACAAGCGCACAGGGGAGTGTGTTTTAAAACAATATAATGTACTACGACCAACTACAATGACAACCGATAGACTTGGTCTATATACTAAATAACAATGCATAATTAATACTCAATCAATCAATCAATCAAGCTAACATGATATAGTAGCAATTATTTAATGGTTTACATCATCAATTTACGATTTGATACGACCATTAATATTTATTAAAACCAAAAAGTTATTAAAAGGGGTGGAGCTGTGGCGGACCAATCTACATCCCGGGCCTAAAACGAGATTTTTTTTTTATTAGAAAAATGTTAAATAAATATACGAAATCTAAAGCATTATCTATCCTATTTACCTATCCATCTAGAAACTCCCGTAAAATCCGTAAATTGACAGTTGTCATTTCTCGAGTCGGTTCGTGTGAATTGCACTAGCTATTTCTGTATCCGCCTACAAATTTTTCGTCTAGCAATTTTAGTTGTATACGGACTACGAGTAAAAAGAAAAAGAAAAAGCGTTTGAAATGAAAAAGAAAAAGAGTTTACATATGTGTTTGGATTCAAATTCTTATTTAATAAGCATTTGAGTCAGTTCTTTATTAAACAAACGTCCGATTGTCAAATGTCTATTGAATAAACGACAAAGTGTAGACGTTATGCGCAAAAGTTTTAAGTCACATAACTATTAAATTAGCTTAAGACTATTGTGAATATTTAGATAATTTAACCTTTAAAATTCAACCCATAAATCAGGAATATTAGAGGTTGAATCCATGCTCTAACTTTTAGAGCTCGAAAACAAATCTCACTTGAACTACATCAATTTTAAATTTTAATCCGTCCGCATCACCCCGTTGCTAACATAATCTTATATATGATTGATCTTAAGAAAACAATAGTCACCCGCAAAATAAAAGATAATAAGAACGTTCAATAAATATAAAATTATCCCTTAATTTTATATTGTATATATATCATTGTTACACCCCAACTTCCTTATCAAACCTTGACTACTCTTCCTAATCTTCACTAAACTAATTCTTCCAATATTATATTCAAAATTCATAACGTCGCGATAAAAAGTATAATTTAAGAAAATAGTATGTAGCACTCATGTACATTGAGTAAACCTCGTGTAGTAAATAAAATCACACGAGCGAAATCCACCTCACTTTCTCTCTCTCTTCCCCAAGCCGTCCCTCTCTTATACTCACCCGCAAATTTAACCTGCGGTGACCACACCGCCTACTCCTTCTCAGCAACAACCTTCACTGTTATAAACCCCTCCAAAATTTTCTTTCAACTTGTCTCTTCCCATTTCAAATTTTTTATCGTTCAAACCAATGGCAGCTGTTAAACAACGAAGACTCAAACTCAATCTCCAACTTCCAGAACCCGACCATCTCCTCCGCTTCCCATTACCTCCACTCCATCCATCCGCCACCGTCACGTCCACCTCCGCCGCCACCGCCGACTTCAAACTCTCCGACTTCGAAAAGATCAAAGTCCTCGGCCACGGAAATGGAGGCACCGTCCACAAGCTCCGCCACCGACGAACTTCCAACATCTACGCATTAAAGGTCCTACACTCCGATTCCGTCTCCTCAAAACGCGAAATCCAGATCCACCGCGCAACTGACTCCACCTCCGTTGTTAAATGTTTAGCAGTCCTCCACACCAACTCCGGCGATCCTGCTCTTCTTCTAGAGTACATGGATCTAGGCAGCCTTGATCGGAACATCACCTTTCCCGAACCAGCTCTTTCCGAAATCGCATATCAGGTCTTGAACGGGTTATCATACCTTCACTCTCAGCAAATCGTCCATCGCGACATAAAACCTTCCAATTTGCTGATCAAAAGTACGAACACCGAAATTAAAATCGCTGATTTTGGGGTAGCGAAAATAATGAGGCGGAATCTAGATCCGTGCCTATCATACGTAGGCACGTGTGCGTATATGAGTCCGGAGAGGTTCGATCCGGACAAATATGGAGGAAATTACGATATCTACGCGGGTGATGTGTGGAGTTTAGGGTTGACGATTTTGGAGCTGTATTTGGGGCATTTCCCGCTTTTGGCGGTTGGACAGAGACCTGATTGGGCTACGTTGATGTGCGCGATCTGTTTCGGAGAGGATCCAGTGGTGCCGGAAATGGCGCCCGAGGAGTTTAAAGATTTTATAGGGTGTTGTTTGCAAAAAGATGCGAAGAAGAGGATGACGGTGTTGGAGTTGTTGAATCATCCTTTTGTAGCGGCAAGAGATGTGGTTGAGTCGAAATTGTCGTTGAGGAAGACTGTGATGAGATGAGGTCGGGAGTTTTCTGTTGTATATAGTCCTGCGGTCTAACTTAATCCAGCATCACCAAAAGATGATGCCGTGCTATGCGTTAGAAATTAACTATTATGCATTTTTTGACACTATTGTGCGTTACTCTTACTGTTCAAAATTAATCTTAGTAAGTTTGACAATTTTTTTTGATAATTTTGTATTAGCGTTGCTGAACATTGTTCAATTGTAGCTGATTTTAAATACGCTGGCTGTATGTACAGTTAATTTCACATGTTCGTGTCCTCTTTCTTCTTGCTCAACTTGCTCCTAAGTCCTAACATTTCCCTAGGTTCATTCAAACGTCAAACCCAATACAAAAAGAAAAATTCTGCCCATTCTAACGAGATATCCTCCTGCACAGTCACAAATTCGATGAATTACAGCACAAATAATTTGATTTTAGTAAACACTTCTTAGTTTTGATTGTTCTCTCAGTTAGTTTAGAGTTATTGGGCTAGAACCGAATTTTTACTAAGCATTCTATTGTATTTTAGGCAAAGTTTATTTTCTCTTCTATTTTTACGAAAAAACTGATACCCAATGCAGGTTTCACCCTAGTTTGAATTGTTCAACTATCCGATTACGATTTATATAAATGGATACGGTAATGGTTGAAGAATTTGAAAATCACGGTTAACCATACCAATCATACATGATTGTTTTGTGTAATATTTAACATTAAAGAATAAAAATTAGTAATTCAAGTTAAATGAATAATTTGTACATTAATAATATGTGACTTCATGAACTAATAACACGTGCATGCATATTGGTCATTTTATAAACAAATAAATAAATTTGCAAAAATCAGTTAGAGTTATATCATTTTATCATCAATAATGTATATAATTGAAAATATAACGATTAACTAATGTAGACGGTTACGGTAACCGTTATAAGAATTAATAACCGTCAACAACAGCTACGGTTGTTGGAGATAACGACGGTTACCGCAACCGTAACATTCCTAATCTGAACATTTAGAAAGCAGCTGAAGCGGTAGCGTAGCACCATGGCATGCAAAATGAGGGGAACAATAATTTTGGGACATTAGCCATAATTACAAATACAGAAATAAGTACCATATTCATCGATGATCGGTAAATCGAAAAATATAAATATCAAATTGTGGTTTAACATAAACTTTTTTCAATACCATTCATTATAAAGATATGAAAAATAAATTAATAAAATAATAACAAGTAGTTTCGAGCAGTTAATACGCAATAACTACATATATAAACTATTTACTCAGTGCAACAATAAATGTATATCATTCACTCCGTTAAACATACATGAAATATAAACCGTAATCTTGACGAAGATCAGATGGATAACTTTTGAATACAGATTTCTTCATATTTGCATTGATTTTTTTTCAAATATCGGATGTTTATCCACTTTTCAAACGCAGATGCAGACGAATTTCGAATTATTTGAATATTCATTGATGGACTAAAATGCAAGATCGCATAGTAACAACCACAGAGAGAGCAAAAACGAAATGGAAAGAAAGCACGAAAACCATATCTAATCAATGCAGCAAATAATATCAACAGCCACAAGCCGAATGAAAGATTGGAATTATATGACACAACCAATGAGGCTAAATAAACACCTGTAAATAACATATGCAATATATTATTAGATTGCCCGTTCTTTACACATTTTTTCTGGTGGTTTCCCGACCTAGGGACCCGCCCTGTGCGTAGGTTGTGTTTTTTTTTTCCTTTTTCATGTCAGCTAAATTTTCATAGCCGTGTAGATTATTGGTTTTATATGTGTGTTTTTTGTTAACCGAAATGATATACGAAAGAGGTATTCTAAAAGGGAAAAATTAAGCAAAAGAGGAATGTATTTTTCTGTTACTAAATGGACTTTTGAAAGACGTATTATATAAGCTATGTTGTTTATTATTGATGAAGATTACTTTCTAATTATGATTAAGCTATGAAGTAATAAAAAGATAGAACAACTCATAACAACGCATGCATTAGATACATAATGTAGAACTGAAAATACGTTTTGTCCACGTAGAATAAAGAATATAAATATGATAAAAGGCAATAATATAACAAAGTCCTGTAAGAACTAGTTTGTCATTTATGTTATCTCGAACCAACGTCATCTTATTTTCTGTAGTCTTTTGAACCAGCTCATTCTTGTTCTTACCATTAGGTTTAACATCATAGTGTTCTTCGAGGTATTCATCCAGAATAAGATCAGGATCGTCTTAAAATAACATAAAATTGGAATCTCTAGTGTTGTATTTTCAAACGAAGTTGTGAATAACCATTGTACCAACAACTTCTTGTACTTAAATCAGAAATTGAAAACTGGACACATTGTTTAGGATCACAACTTTTCTTTGTATATATTTCAAATGTTTTTTCAATTGTCATACGTAAACTTAAATGGTAGAAATTAAAAATCTCAATTTTCAATTTTTCTTTAGTTTGATTTTAACGAAAACAAGTATATGATATCTAACGTTTCGACATGGGTGTAAAACCTTTTATCATGAGATACCCTAAGTCAACTAAATAGCACCGACCTAGTGGAGGATGATGAAAATTCGAGTCCTTATCATTCATTATTGAATTAAAAACTCTACACCAAGTGCAGTTTCTTCCGAACCAACCATTACATATGTAAATGTTATATCAAACAACCATAACATTTGCATCGTATATCCTTTTCGACCAGTTAATGGTGGAGCAAAACGCACGTGTTCACCTATGTGTGTGCCAGCTATGGCTTTGATATAAATTTTTTAAAATGGACAATATTGGTTTGAATTACTAATTTGTCCGGTACACTGTTAAATTGTTAGTCGCCTAGTTAATTATATATTTGGGCATTAATATTGCAGCTTTTAGAACAACATGAAAATAAATATAAATAATGCTGCCCAATCTTTGAAATCTTTCTATAACTTGACGTGTTGGAAGAGCCAGATCTATGAGGTATAGATATATTGCTACTATTTCTTTAATGCATATTTCCTTTGTAGGTGATATACGGTAAATTTCCAAACAGTCAAGCAATAAAATAAAGTAAAGTCTTTGGTCACGCAGTATAATTAAAGTCTTTTCATATGAAAGTTCCGCTAACAAATGTTTATGGTGCTCATAATTACCCAAAACTCAAAGTGCGGGTTGACGTATTCGTGCTTTTCATTCCATCCAGAGTTCATTTATGGCTAACAACGCAGTCAAATCTTCACTATTAGAATCCCTATTGGATATTGTTTTGTATGAAAAGGAGATTGGTTTTTTGTGCAGAAAGGAGTATGGAGAAGACGACATTGGGTGAAGAAGGTGATGATTAATGTGCTTTTATATGAGTTAATTAGTCGGAAATAACCGTTGACATTTGACGCACAGATGCCAACGGTTCGTTTTTGACGTTTCCGCCAAATTGTGCAACTGCAATGGTTACCCCGTTCTCACGTCCGATGTCAAGGAACGGGATGACCAATTGCTGCGAAAGACATCCTATTAGAATCTGAATACTTTTCTTGGAATGTAATTGGAAACACGTCGTAGACAACATAAGTATTAACTTTACAATCACCAAGCTACTTAGAGTTTCTTCAACCTTGATGTTATTATAATGTAATGCCAATGTCATGTAGATAATTAAATTTTTATTCTACTTTGTATCCTTAATATATTGTAAACTAAATATAAATCATTACATGTCAAAACCTTTACTAGGGCTGCACATTCTACTTCACAATCTCAATTAGTAAGCATCACTAGTATGAAACACATAAATAATTTCATTTTACTAAAATTGCATTGGAGTAAAATATCTTGTAAAATTTTAATTTCAAATGAATTCATTCAACATGTTCACAAGCTATGCATATAATTAAGTTATGACATTAGGTCGGGGATGCTATGAATAACCTATAGATTGGACCTAAACATGTTTTTGGGTCGATGGCGGCAAAACCCTAGCAAAGACTGTTGCTCACATATAGACCTGTCAAATGAGTCGTGTTGGGTCTAAATGGGTCGGGTAAAATTTTACCCGATCCATTTAAGACATAAATAAACTCAACCCTCTTGATCCATTTAATAAACGGGTTGATCTGATCCGATACGTTCATTAGAAGGGTCAACCCGACCCAACCCGTTTAACAAAAACTGCAATAAAACAATGGCAAAAACTACAGTAAAATTGAAATTTACTCCAATATATTATTAATACTGCATCAATTATCAAAGATTCAAAAAAATACATCAGAACATAACATAAAAACTGAAAAATATTTGAAGATCCTGCATAGTATAATTACAGACTTCAACATTCAAAAACTAAAAGATTCAACATAGTATAATTTAGTTGACAAACTTCACGGTTTTGCAGCAACATTTCATATAAAAGTAATAAAACTGAAATAAACTGAAGCAAATACTACAAAAGTAGTAACATGTCATATATAAGTAATAAAACTACAAAATATTTGGAAGTTCTGTAGCATAGAAGCAGTCTTGTAGGTTTGAAGCCTTTATGCACAGCCTTGTAATCCTGCAACAAACAACACAAATTAACACAAGTCCTATAAAGCAAACGACAAAGCATGTACGTATAAAGCAAGTAACAACTATATGCCAATCAAACAGAAACTAATCCAGAGATGTATAGATGTGGATCCAAAATGTGTTCTGTGCACTGATTAAGATGAAAGTATCAAACATCTATTTTTCAAATGTGACTACAGTTTCAAAGTATGGAAATGGTGCAGCAATAAATTGCAGTAGTTTTGTTATCTTGTATTGGACAACACACCAAAACCAAGAACGATTAGTTGACAAAGATCTTTTAACAAGGAAAACTTCAAAACATTATCAACTTTAAAAGGATTTACAAGCGTATTAAGAAGATAATAGTCTCTGCAACAACTATTAGTGTTCACAAACATTGAACAAATAATTTGGTTCAACGTTCAAACAACTATACATATGAAAGGTTCAAGGGTAAGTTAAATAAAAACACCCTTTTTCCACCAAAGATGTTCTGCAAAACAAAAACAAAAGCAAGAACTCACCTGCACGCTTGCTGTTGATGGTAGTTCCATGCGAGTAGCCATTCGTTCAGAGAAACTGACCCTTTTAAGTGCATAGAGTTCCGAAGTTGGCGCATTTCCCAGTACTAGTCACCATGCTTCATCTTTTAACTGATGATTCAAATAAGAACTAGAGTTACACATGTAGCCTTAAGGACCAATTATTAGAGATGATTTGACTCAAAATGGAAAGCTGTTATCAGCTAAAAAACAAACTCAACCAAAATGAAGTTTGAAGTTGTAGTTTTATCGATGGAAAATTGCAATAGCTATATAAATTCATCTTTTGTTGTCAACAAATTAATAATTGAATTATGTAGCACATTTTCCCCAGAAATACATATATTACAAACCAGATAAATAAGCAACCTTGTGCAAGTTGTTTTCCCCAGAAATATATATATAAACCTACCATTTAGGATATGAACAGATTGTCCAACCAACATGTCCGAGGAACCAAATATCTAAAATAGTATTATACATTAATGAACTGCATTGGGTGATGTTTATATGCAATTTGACAATCGATTCAATTGTGACATTTTCTGAGTATCACTTTAATGTGAAATAGGTTAAAAACAACAGGCAGTCAACTTGCTCGTTAGTTTTGCAATTTATTTTACCACAAGTCTTTTTTCACCTTACTCTTTGAACCTTTGAAACTTAGTTGTCCAATTGCAGTAGTTTTGTTCTACTACAGTTTTTATTCACAAGGTATTAAGTAGTTGGAAGCTATTAAGGCATATCCGTAGCCAAAAAAAATAAGATTTGAATTAGGGCGCAGGGCATGAGATCATGTACCGGAAAACTAAGAGCTAAAATTCACGTCGACACCAATTCAGCACTAATGAAGATATATGTATATGTAGACGGTAAAGAAACAAATGCTTCCCCTTACATCGTGGAAGCCATTTGAGACTCTGTTGAACAAAGATCAGAAATAAATCTGCAAATCATATAAATAAACGTACTAGTTACTATTAGACGTGCTTAACATATCTGTACAGCTTTAACAAATATTAAATAAAAGCACATGCATGGATTAAAGTGGCAAAAAGGGACCAGTTAAACATTTATTATAAGTGTAACTGTACAAGCAGACCAATATAGTTCTGTTCTATTACAAACCACAGTGCTAATGCTATCGCCAAATAGATCTTATCGGCCTTAAATTGAGAGTAAACAAGCTTATTTAGTAATTATCAGATAAAAAGAATAAAGTAATTATCAGATAAAAAGAATAAAATCCTACAATGCTTGACTATTTTTAATTTCATCAGTGCATGAGCCAAAAATCACTTTCAAGTTGCAATATAATGAAAAGGACCAATTCCTAACAGATTCAAAAACTTCAACTACCCACGCATTTTATGAAAAATTTATGAAAAATATTGACTAGTACTAGTACCTTGGAACAGTGGTAATTTCTGGTTCAACCTTAAATCCAAAGGACCAACTCAAGGTATATAGATCGTTGGTAAAAGGGTAAAAGTTACATCTAAACAAGTCTTCTGTGTAAATAAATACTGCAAAAGTCGTGCCATATATAACTCATGATAAAATGCTAGTGACGGAGACACATACCCTAGCATTTCAAGCAAAGCATGAATTCATGTGATGTGGAAGCACAACTGTGTGCTCAAAAAAAAATTCTCAACAGTCGTAGCAAAGATAACTTACACATGAATAAGATTAATTAATTGACAACCTTAATTCTTACTCCTATTGCAATATGCAGATGAAATAAACTCATAAATTAACTTAGGGTTAGTACTTACTAGATTAAAACTAACAATTTAGGTTAGCTCGCGCTTGTAGACATCAATATTAGAAAAATCCGTAGGAAGGTAAGCCTTCGTCTTCTCAAACAACGAAAGAACTAGGGCGTCGTCGTCGTCTCGAACAACGAAAGATCAGGCTGTCATTGCCGTCTAAAATTCAGACGATTTCCACACTGTAAATCGAAGATAAGAAGGAACCTTCTTTTTCCCATTTACAGATTTGAAGCCCGATGGAGAAAATTGAAAAACAAAATTTAGGATTAGAGGTTAGACGGGTCGGGTTTGGCTGCTTGTGTTTTTTGTTAGTTGTAAACAGGTTGGGTAAAAATTGAAACAAAAAATAAAAGGATCAGACCCAACCATTATAATATTAGGGTTATTGGGTTGGGTAAATGGATTAGGGTCGGTTTTGACAGGTCTTCTCACATACATCCAACTCTTCTCCTTCGGCAAAACTCGTATTTCTCCTTTTACGTGAAATCAACCCAACGCGTTTCACGTAAAACGATTCCACTAAGGTTGTCAATGGATATCTGAAAAATCTAAAATCCGTTTGTATCCGTATCCGAAAAGCGGATAAGTATTCAATATTAAAAAAAAAAGGATGCGGACACGGATACGAGGGCATCTGCATTCGAAAATTATTCGTCCGGTTTTTTCACGATTATAGTTTTAATTATGTGTATTTTAGTAAAATGAAAAATATTTATTTATTGCTTTATTAGTTTATAAATTTATATCATACACACATAATAAATATTAACTGCTCTAAACTATTTATTATTATTATATTTGTTTTTTAATACTTTAATAATCAATGAGATTGAAAAACGTTTATGTTAAACTTGAATTTTCCATTTATTTTTCTTAATTTATCGATCGTTAGTTGATAAGATAATTATACGATATCCATCCGTATCCACGGATGAGATAATTGATATCAAAAAATTATTTTTGATGTGAATACCGAAAGTGTTTCTGGACAGACCTATACCTATGAACCACTTTCTCCACTTTTTGTTTCATCCCTCGTCAATCACGTGAATCTCAAGTAGGACGTAAACCGACTTTCGTTCTTCACAACTCTCGCAAAATAACTACAGCGAATTGAGCATTGTTGCAAACCCTCTCGTAAAATCCACTGATTTGATTTGTTACGAAATTCAACATAGCGAAAATTTTATCTTAACTAGTCTTCAGTCCACCCTCTTCGTTAAATCCTGTATGTTATTATTAATGACTGCACTTTAATTCTTTATCCAACGTCTTGTCGATGCTTTGGTGGAGTATCACGTGGATCTGAGTTTTATTTATTTATTTATTTATCAAAATACGGTTGAGGTGCTAACGCCAGAACTTGCTTTTTTGACAATGTATGAAATTCAGTGCTAAACATATTTTATAGCGAAACCGCAATCCCTATCTGGTGCAAGGTTGAGTTTGGCAGGTAGTGTTCAGTTACATAATTCATATCTTGAAAATTTTGGCTTTGATCAAACTATGAAAATGATTGTAGGTGTTTCCCATGTTTAGATTCTCTAACTTTGTGTTTGGAGATTTTTGAGGATCTTTTCTTACTATATCATATATATTGTCTCGTTGTCAAGCATCTTCAACAGTTCGGAGTGTGGAAATTGGATTTTCTGTACTCTGAAATGTTGGAGGTCTCATTTTTTCAACAGAAATTAGGCCAGACGCATGTTCAACAGGTGCTCGCGTTTAAAAAAAACCGAACGCCTATTGAACAAGCACCTGAGCTTCAGACGTCTGTTCAACAGGCGTCTGGTGCTGACGCCTATAATAGACGCTTCCTTCCCTCTCCCCTTCATTTTCACCTCTTCCATCCTCTTTTCAATTAATTTTTTTTATTTTAGTTTGCGTCAAATGCCGCCCCGTCCGGTCAAAATTGATAGACGCACCGTTCGATATACGACAGATACCAATATCGGACTTGCTCATGTCTCTTTTGATGCTACCGTGACTCCAGACGATCTTCGATCCTTGCACGACTTGCCCCCTATTGTTTCGTATCAACTTACTACAATTATAACGACGCCACAGGTATACGTTTATTTCTTTATTCCTTGATGACCAACCGTGTAACTGAATATGTATGATAATTGTTTGTTTATTTTCACATTAAATAATAATATATTTAGCTTCGTCACGTAGCGATGCGAGGTAGTTGGTATAAGTATATGTCTGAGTATTTTGATCAGTTACCGCAGTCGATTTTGGATAGGCTACATGTGTCACCTTTTGGTGAATTTCTAGATTTACGTATATTTGCAATCGTTGCCTGGCAGACACCCTCACCGTGAGATGGTGGCCTAGCACTAATACATTTCATTTCCCTGATTTTGAGCTAGAACCAACTCCTCTAAATTTTATATGCTCACTGGCATAGAGGTTGGTCGACCAGACCGTTTCTCTGTTCCATTTGATAGTTCATTTGAGGAGTTTGAGTCATATTCAGCTTATTTACCGACTTTGGCCGACAAGGAGGTTAGAGGAGGAGCTGTTACTCTCACTTATTTGCAGCGGTATATAGTAGAGTATATGGCCATTGAGGAAATGCACACTTCGGTTATCCGTGCCTTCATATTATACCTTTTTGGATGTAACGACCCGTAAAATTCGAAAATTAAATTGGTTAAATTAATAAGATTTTATAATTAAATTCAGAAAGAAATAAAAAATTTATAATTTATATTGAGGTAAATGTTAAGAATGAATTGTAGCAATGGTTATTAAAAACTAATGATTGACAATTGAAGTGAAATCACAATAAAAATGAAATAGTGTAAATTGTTGCACTTGGGTATAAAATATAAAATAAGTAAATAAGTGGAAGTGTTGTATAAATAAAGGAATTTGTATATAATTAATAGTAATTGAATGATATCGGTATTATGTATGTAATTATAAATATTGGTTGAAGTGTGATAAATTAAGTGTAATCTTGGCCTGTAAACAATTATTATAAGTTACCGATATGTTTTAATCCATTAAATTAATTTGGAAACAATTGCAATAAATTTAAATAAATTATTACGTTAATATTAATTAAGGTAATATTTGAAAATAATGTTAATATTATCCATAATAGGACAATTTGTTAAATTTAAAAGAATGGAAATGAAGACTTATCAATTCAATGGGATTTTAACTATAATAATTGGATTTAATTGCAAATAAATGAAATCAAATATTTAAATATTACGTTAATTGAAATTAAGATGAAATGTGAGAATATTAATGTAATAGATTATGAATCCAATGTTAATTTCATCCGTTTGATAATAGTGAATTGAATAATATAATGAAAAGTAAATTAAATAGAATTATTGGAAATTAAATTTATAATTTCTGAATTTAATGAAATTGAGGTTAACTCTAAAGTTGATAAATTAATCAACTCTAAATTGACATCTAAATTTGTTTAAATTAGTGTAAATGATTTAGAAATTTAGAAATGATAAAAATTATCAATTATAGAAATGAAAATGAAAAATTTGATTTAATTAATTAATTATTAATTTATTTAATTAATGTAAAAAGTAGCCATTTGGCCACCGACTCGGATTTTGACGAAACTAGTTTCATCGGATCCGTAACGGTGAATTATTGTAGCATTTCAAGTTTCGTAGCAGTCGGACTTGTCGTTTGATCGTACAGGCTCGAAACGCCTAAAAATCAATGAAATTGAAATCAATTTGAAATAATTCGATTTTGGCATAACTTCTTCATATGATGGAATTTGGACCTGAAACCTGTTCCATTGATTTTAACATATTTTAAAACATCTATTTTGATATATGGTTGACCCATTTTCGTTCCAGAGTCGAAACGGGCTTTTTGGGCCGTGGAGCGTTCAACTTTCAAACCGCTTCGATCCAATTGTTTGTATTTTCTGATCCACCTATAAACATGTCATTATAAACCCTAGCCTACTTCTTATTCCTCATTTCTGTATGTTCAATTCCATTATCTCCTCTTCTTTCCAATGGCTGCAAACCCTAAATCCAAAAATGCAATTTCAGATCAAATTCAAAGTCAAAAATTTAAACTCTTCAAACAATATCAAATTTTATATCGTCGGAAAGCTCTCGACAAGCGCATCCAGATCTGTAATTCGTTTTTCGTTTGGGTTCCTCATTTGATCAGTAAACATCAGAGAAATCTCGGTCGTTCATTGGTGGTTGATGATCTTCGATAGATCGTCAATTGGAGGGTATGGTTGGGTGGAGAACGACGAACGGAGTTCATCGACGTCGATAGCTTGAGTTATTAACGGTTAGGTTGGACAATTTAAATCGATTAGGGTTTAAGTGGGTTCGGCGGCTGTCGTTTTTCATGATACATCGCCGATCGGGGTGTCGCTTGGGGGGGTGGGTTCGCGAGCCAAGGACGAAGTCGCGGTCGGTTTGAGGCCACGGCGGTGCTGAACGATGGCGTGGCAGCGATGTTGAAGGTGCATACGCGAGAGGATGATTGAGTCATGGTTACTGCCGCGTCAAGCGGGAAAGGGAAGATTAGGTGGCGATGTATCTTTCCGTGAGTGGCTCTATTTTTCTTTATTCTTTTATTTTTAAATTTTATCTTCAATCGTTTTAATCGCTGTGACTTTAACATACGAGGTCCGTTTCACGCGTGATTTTCTTCTCTGTGATCCTAATAAAATTCCAGACATTTGGCCCTGGTTTTGACGAATTCTGAGAATGTTCCAATTTTGGGTTTAAATTGGAATTAAATCAATTTAAATTCAAAAGGTGAGCGTTTTAACACACTCACAACTTCTAATTTTTTTTATGTGTATTAAATTAATTTCATATGTGATTAGAAATTTATTTATGACTGTTTGGCATAATTTTATCATCATTCCAGTTGAATTGAATTTATTGAATTAAATTGTTATTTAATTTATTACTGCATATAAACTGCCAATTAAATTATTATTTAATTTATTATCGAATATAAACTGCTAGTAATGTAATACCCCAAGATCTTGTGATAAATTATAGTAATAAAATAATTTAATCTTGAAATAATTAGATTTAAATATGATGGAATTCTCGAAATTAAAAAAGAGAAAAGAAAATGTGCAAGGAGATGTGTACACATGCACACTGGAAATAGCACAGGGGAAAAATCCAAGAATTTGTGGAAAATAATAATATAGGGAAAAGAAAACATTTCAAATGTAGTTTTGAGATGTGAATCATTTTGCCCTCAGATCACAATGAATAATTTAAAAAAAAATATAATAAATAAAGTAATGAAGAGGTAGAAAGATTTTATTGAGCAAGAAGTAATCCTTGCTTAAAAGCATAGGATTTTCTTTTACCAAATCTAACTCATTATATATTAGAAAAAGTATATATATGTGTGTATATTTCCTGTAAGGCAAAGAAAGATCAAATATATATACCCCTATGTACATGTACATTTTCTGTAAGCAGAAAGTCTTAAAGCAAAGCAGTAGGAAAGAAACATCAAAATGACATGAAATGTAATACAAGTCAATATGCTTGTGTAGGCAAAAATAGCAAAGGGGGTTTTCAGAAATAATTAAAATATAAAATATGGTAGTCACACTTTTAACATGATTAGGTGAGTGGCCATTTTCTGCAAAAGTAGAGGAAAGAAAAATACCACCCTTTTACTAACTAATGGCCGGGATGAAAATGTGAAAAATGCAAGATGCAAACTAGGATAGAAATGGAATTTTGTTTCAACAAAACCCTAGTGGGAAACATTGATATAAATAGGCAGTTTTGGCCAGTAAAGTTATCTTTACCCCGAGTTACACAAAAATAAGAAAGAAAGAAAAATATAGGAAGGGAGGAGAAAACACACACAAAGGTTTTCTGGATCAAAAGAAGACAATATGTAAGTGAGTTATCTCACTATATTTATGGCATTAAGACCTGAGATGAGGCAACCAATTTTTGTATTGTTCTTAACATGTTTCTGGTTTTGGGAATATGATTTTATCAATGCTATTTAGATGTTTTTGGATCTGATATAATCTTACCATGGATGTTTCTGGGTGATAGCTGATTTGTTGAGATGTTTGCCTTTGTATGTGCAACTTATTATTTTAGTTTGCACAGAAATGCTAAGAGTCTGAATCTTAAAATTATCTAGAGAATACTCTCAACTGTTAAAGATCTATGGCATGAAAATTTTATCAAGGGAAAATGTGTGAGCTGCATTATACTTTGTACAAGTGCTGAGGCTTAAAAGGAAATTAATTAAGGGTGCAATAGAAATTTTCTAGGTGCTGAGCCCTTAATCAAAGAAGAAAAAAATATAAACTCACAAGCTAGCTAGAACTATGATGGAGCCAGATCTAGAATCTGATTCAATCATAGAGGCTTGCAAACTAATATAACATGTCATGCCACGCCTCTTATTATAGTTGAAAATATTCTTATATAACTTTACTAAGATCAGGACATAATGACCACATTTTAGGAAATGACTGTCTGCCTATTTCTGAGGAAAAATTGTGCCAGGAAGATTATGGATGTTTTCATGTTTGCAGTAACATGTTCACTTAGCACAATTGATGGTAGGATTTAAATAAATGCACTAGTAAATAAACTAGGGAAGGGGAGGCCAAGAAGGCTGCTGGAGTGCTTGCTATATTTGATGTATGCAAGTTGACACATGGTTTGTTTAAGCCCTGAGATCTTTGTGCAATGATGTGAATTAGTTCATTGCAATGTGTCCCTGTGACTCCTTGATAGCAGATGAAGCAGGAATTTAAAATGAATTATACAACCTGTAAATAACGAAATAGGAATATGAATATTTCTTAGGTTGGTTGGTGTGTAACCATGATTGTTCCTGTGAATGCAAATGTTACAGATAGATAATCATGTTTGCAAGATTATGTATGCATGTGTAAGAATGATAGATGAATATATCATACCTAAATCAATTTATTTATTTCAGGCTAAAGTAATGGATTACAGAAATTTTCTTAAATAATAAGTTAGTACACTTACATTCTCTGTTGCTTAATATTATGAATATATTGATGATGCTCATACCAGATCATAGATCTGACCCTTATTTGCTCATGGCATATGGGGGTGTCTCACTTTAAAATGAGGCAGCCTCTAATGTTCTTGTAGGGAGTACCAAGATTTAGTAGAAAGTGAAGTTGTGGCTAATGGAAAAGAATTGAATGAACATGCCTGCTAATCTTTAATAAGAGCTTAAAATGATTTTATTTGCATGTATTCATGAGATAGTTGTGTTTGAACCTGATGCTATGTAATGAATTTTATTATGATAAGTTGAACTAGTTGTTTTCTGTTTAATATTGCTATGCATTAAGGTTTGAAAACTAAAAGGAATATCTGAGTTAATAACAAGAAGAACATGCTTAAGTATTAGATATGGAAGCCTGGAAAAGAAATATGTATGTGTTTGCGAGCAACTGTTTTACATAACTTATATTATGTATTAGTCAATCATGAGACATAGCAAAGCACTGAGTTTTAGGTTAAGATATGGATTTAACTAGAAGCAACTTATAAGGATTTAAGTTTTTTTACTGAAATGCTTTGCACATAAGTTTATGTTCATTTCTGAATTGTTTTGAGAAAAGTGAATGTTTTGTGAAGCTTTAGATAAAATGTAATGAATGGTGTCTCAATTGCTTTGAACAAGTGTCAAGCAGACACAAGATACATGAGTTAACCAGCTTCAAAAGAATGAAGTTTTGGTAGATCATGTTTGAGGGTGTTTTGTCTGTAAAAATGCATTTCTAAAAAGTTTAGTTTATTTAGCAATTGTTTCACCACAATCAACTTTAAAGGCCATGAAAGATATGCTACGAGAACTGGTTTTGAACAAGCAAAACCTGGGAACACTTCACATATTATGAAGTCATATTCTTGTGATAACAGATCTATATGTAAATGAAAAATCTATAGTGTGACATTTAGACTAAGACTAAACTAACAAGTCATATAGATTGAGTCAAAACAAGAGGAGTTCAAAGAAAATACATAAGTGGGAAATGATAAGTGAATATATCATTTTCTAGCCTTAGTCAAATACAAACATATTTGAACTATGACCTGTGAATCTCAAGTATCTAGAGATTTAACTGATAAAGATAAATTAATATTAATAAATTAGAACGACCAAATTCATATGAATTAAACATGCACAGAATTTATTAATATAATACAAATATTCAAAAGAACATGGTAATTATCTGTAGGCAGATTTATTCAAATCCAAACCAAACAGCATGCTCTTGTTTAACAAATACATACTCTGATTTTGAACAAGAGGAACATATACATCTTCATATGTATGTGTATATTTTTAGGAATAAACTGATATATTTATATTGGCAATGAACTAGGAATCCTGGTTCATTTGTTTGAAAGAAGATGACTCTGATAATTCAAAGGAAATTTAAATCAAACTTAAAAGTGCAAATGAAATATATGTGGACATTTAGATACATATAAATTAAATGGTTATGTGTATGTACATATGAAAAAAATATCATTGAGAAATTGAGGCAAAAACTTTGAGGGTCATTTCATTTGGTATCAAAGCACCTGGTTGCATTGATTGTTGGGTGCTAAAAATGTGTTGTGTCTGTTTGCTTGGATGAAATAGATAGGAAAATATTAATTATAGAAAGTACTCACAGTGTACTAATACCCTTTGCCCAGAACTTAATTAGCAAACTATGGTAGGAAGGGGATCACATCATGCAGGAACAAGTGCACCACAAATGCTTGATATGCAAGAGTTTGTAAGGGTTTTAAGGGATGGAATTGGGCATAGGCCTGAAAACCCACATGAGGAACTTCCAAAGCTACTAAAGGCTTACATCAATTTGGGAGGCAAAAGTTTTAAAGGGACTGGAAATGTGATGGAAATCCAAGCATGGTTGAGAACATTGGATAGGATTTTCAATGACATGCAACTTGATGATCAAAGGAAGAGGCAAGTGGCTTCAAGACAGCTGAAAGGAGTAGCTTTAAGATGGTGGGAAGTAATCATTACAGGGTGAAATGAGAATGAAATCACCTGGAATCAATTCAAGGAGATGTTGGAGGCAAGGTTTGTGCCAACATCAGCCAAGACCACTTTACTTGAAGAATTTATTAGACTCAGGCAGGGAAATTTGAATGTCACTGAGTACACTCAAAAGTTTGAGGGGCTTTCCACATATGGAGCAATGCTAGTGGAAGATGAAGCATCTAAAAATGATAGATACATCAAAGGTTTGAACCCAGGACTTAGCAGGGCCATGTTACCTTATGCTGACAGGACATTTGATCAAGTAATAGACTTGGCTTTGAAATTTGAGCAGCATGACAAGGAAAGGGAAAAGTTCAGAAATTTCAAGAAAAATAACATTAAGAAGGGCAAGGGAAGGTATCACCCTTATGATAAGAAGAAAGAAGAGGTCAGTAACAAGGGCACTGGAGATATTAAAGCTAAGGAAACCAAGAAGAAAATTGAGTGTCACCAATGTGGGAAGGAAGGACATATCAAACCAAATTGTTCAGAATTGAAAGGGGGAGCTTTCAACTGCTATCTATGTGGGAAAGAGGGGCAAATGAAGAGAAATTGTCCTGAGTATAAACAGCAAGGAAAATTAGCAAACTTGGAAGACAAAGGCAAATCCACAGTGGAGATTAATGCTGAGAAACACAGCCAAGTGGAAGGTATACTGTTTATTTGTAATATACCCATAGTAGTAGTATATGATACTGGGGCAACTCACTCTTTAATTTCTTATGAATTCGTTAAAATGCTGAAACTAAATTGCAAATTGGTTGAAACCCCATTATATACAAAGTCCACTGGGGAGTTCAAGTGTTTTAGACATGATTTGTGTGGATGTGGAATTAAACATAGGAGGAGATACTTTTATTTCCAATTTATATGTTTTAAACTACCCAAACATAGGTGTTATATTAGGAGTAGATTGGTTAAGACAATTTAAAGGAATAATTAACTTAGACTCATCCACCATATCATTGCAAAACTTTAGAGGCCAAAGGATCACAGTTTTATGTGAAGTGGATAAGGGCAGGAAATTACATCATTTAATTGAATTGGGAAAAGATTTCAGTGTACATATTATTGAAGAAATTCTCATAGTCAATGAATACTTGGATGTTTTTGAGGGGGTTAAGGGTGTTCCAAACTATAGACCCGTGGAATTCCAAATTCATTTAGTTCCAGGCGCAAGTCCAGTGATTAAAAAGCCAACTAGAATGAGGCCAAATGAATTAAAAGAATTAAAGAAACAGTTAGAAGAATTAGAAGATAAGGGTTTTATAAGACCCGGTAATTCTTGTTGGGGAGCACCGGTGGTATTTGTTAAGAAACAAGATGGTTCCTTGAGACTTTGTATAGATTATCGAGAATTGAACAAAGTAACCATTAAAAATAAATATCCATTGCCAAGAAAAGATGATCTTTTTGATCAATTGGTTGGAGCAAGAGCGTTTTCTAGACTAGATTTAGCATCTGGTTTTCATCAAATGAAGGTGGAAGAATCAAGTATCAAGTTCACTACCTTTAACACTAGGTATGGATTGTATGAATTTTTGGTTATGCCATTTGGCTTTACAAATGCACCATCATACTTTGTAGATTTAATGAACAGAGCCTTTAGAGATTATTTAGACAAATTTGTGCTTATTTTTATAGATGACATTTTAATTTATTCCAAAACAGTGGAAGAACATAAAAGTCATTTGCATATGGTTTTGTCTAGACTGAGGGAAAAAGACTTAAAGGCAAAATATTCAAAATGTGCATTTTGGAAACAGGAAGTACATTTCCTTGGCCATGTCATCTCTACCAAGGGAATTTCTGTGGACCCCAATAAAGTAGTGGCTATTCAAGCATGAAAAGGCCTAGCACTGTGAGTGAAGTGAGATCATTCATGGGGATGGCAGGGTATTATAGGAGATTTATAAAAGATTTTTCAAAAATTTCTACACCACTTACTAACCTAACCAGGAAAAACCAAGCCTTTGTTTGGTCAGAAAAGTGTGAAAAGTCTTTTGAACAGTTGAAGGAGGCATTGGTGAATGCTCCAATTTTGAAAGTACCCAAGGGAAATGAAGAATTAGTTGTATATACTGGTGCTAGTGGGTTTGGCTTGGGTGCAGTGTTGATGCAACAAGGCCAAGTCATTGCATATGCATCCAGACAACTCAAACCCCATGAAGTAAGGTATGCCACACATGATCTTGAATTAGCAGCTACGATTTATGCTCTGAAACTTTGGAGGAACTATTTGTTTGGAACTAAGTTTGAACTTTACACTCACCACAAGTCTCTAAAGTATTTATTTTCACAAAAAGATTTAAACATGAGGCAACATAGATGGGTGGAGTTCTTAGCTGCCTATGACTTTGACATAATTTATACACCAGGCAAAGCAAACAAGGTTGCTGATGCTCTAAGTAGACAACATGTTAAATTAGCTATGATGATGATAAAAGAGTTTCAGGACTTGTCTTTGCTGACTGAGTTAGAAATTTGGGAGAATGGTTGTGTGCACATGGATGTGCAGGTGCAAGGTGCACAGGAAAATAGAGGGAAGTTAAGTTTGATGAAACTTCAATCAGATTTAATTTTGAAGGTAGGAAAAATGCCAGAACAAGACACAAATTTATTGGAGAAGAAAGTTCTCATATTAAAAGGGGAGGAAGTGATAAATCACCATATTGATAAAGATGGTTATTTGAGAAACCAAAATAGAATGTGTGTGCCAGAGAACATAGAATTGAAGGAGGAGATATTAAATGAATATCATAGAAGTAAGTACTCCATACACCCAGGCAGTACCACGATGTATCAAAATTTAAAAAGAGATTTTTGGTGGAAGGGAATGAAATCAGATGTAGCCAAATATATTGACAAATGCATGACTTTCCAACAAGTCAAGGCTGAAATACAGAAGCCATCAGGATTGTTGCAACCTCTTAGCATACCACAGTGGAAGTGGGAAGATATATCTATGGATTTCATAAATGGACTGCCTAGATCTAAGAGAGGAAATACAAGCATATGGGTGATAGTTGACAGGCTAACTAAGGTGGCACATTTCATCCCAGTCAAATCAGCAAGGAAAGCACCAAAATTAGCTCTGGTATTTATGAAAGAAGTGGTAAAATTGCATGGCATTTCCAAAACCATTGTGAGTGACAGGGATACCATCTTCACCTCAAAATTCTGGAGAAGCTTTCAAGAAGCCATGGGAAGTGAATTATGTTTAAGCACTGCCTACCATCCTCAATCAGATGGGCAGACTGAGGTAGTGAATAAAGTCTTGGAGGACATGTCGAGAGCATGTGTATTGGATTTTGGGGGCAAATGGGAAGACTATCTTCATTTAGCTGAGTTTACATACAACAATAGTTATCAAAGCACCATAGGAATGGCTCTATTTGAAGCCTTATATGGAAAACCATGTCTGTCACCTGTTTGTTGGGTAGAAGCAGGAGAAAGGGCTATTTTAGGGCCTGAGTACATACAAGAAACTAAAGAAAAAATTGAGTTGGTAAGGAGAAGAATGGTAGCAGCTCAAGATAGGAAAAAGAAATTTGCAGATATGAAAAGGAGGCAGGTGGAATATGAAGTAGGAAACTTTTTTTTCATTAAAATCTCACCTATGAAAAATGTACTGAGATTTGGGAAACAAGGCAAGTTAACCCCAAGATATATTGGGCCATACAGAATTCTGGAAAAAATTGGTTCCTTGGCATATAAGTTGGAATTACCAGAAAACATGCAAGGAATACATGATGTTTTTCATGTATCACAATTGAGAAGATGGGTCCACGATATGGCAGAAATTCTTGAGACCCTAACCCAAGTGCAAATAAATCCTAATTTGGTTTATGAAAAGGATCCAGTGGGAATTTTGGCAAAGGATGTGAAGAAATTGAGGAATAAATCACTGAAACTTGTGAAGGTACAGTGGAGTCTTGATCCTAATGATTGTACATGGGAGTTAGAAGACAAGATTAGGAGGGATTATCCTAAGCTTTTTGCAAATAAAAAAAGTAATTTTTAATTTGATATGAATGATTGCTATGGTTGAAATTGCTTACTTATGGATATGTTTGTTAGATATTCAGAAAATAAGATAATGCTTATTATAAGTATTAGGAAAATGTGAGGACACAATTCCTAAAAAGGAGGGGTGAATGTAATACCCCAAGATCTTGTGATAAATTATTGTAACAAAATAATTTAATCTTGAAATAATTGGATTTAAATATGATGGAATTCTTGAAATTAAAAAAGAAAAAAAAATGTGCAAGGAGATGTGTACACATGCACACTAGGAATAGCACAGGGGGAAAATCCAAGAATTGGTGGAAAATAATAATATAGGGAAAAGAAATCATTTCAAATGTAGTTTTGAGATGTGAATAATTTTGCCCTCAGATCACAATGAATAATTTAAAAAATATATATAATAAATAAAGTAATGAAGAGGCAGAAAGATTTTATCGAGCAAGAAGTAATCCTTGCTTAAAAGCAAAGGTTTTTCTTTTACCAAATCTAACTCATTATAAATTAGAAAAAGTATATATATGTGTGTATATTTCCTGTAAGGCAAAGAAAGATCAAATATATATATATACACCCCTATGTACATGTACATTTTCTGTAAGCAGAAAGTATTAAAGCAAAGCAGTAGGAAAGAAACATCAAAATGACATGAAACGTAATACAAGTCAATATGCTTGTGTAGGCAAAAATAAAAAAGGGGATTTTCAGAAATAATTAAAATATAAAATATGGTAGTCATACTTTTAACATGATTAGGTGAGTGGCCATTTTCTACAAAAGTAGAGGAAAGAAAAATACCACCCTTTTACTAACTAATGGCCGGGATGAAAATGTGAAAAATGCAAGATGCAAACTAGGATAGAAATGGAATTTTGTTTCAACAAAACCCTAGTGGGAAACATTGATATACATAGGCAGTTTTGGCCAGTAAAGTTATCTTTACCCCGAGTTACACAAAAATAAGAAAGAAAGAAAAATATAGGAAGGGAGGAGAAAACACACACAAAGGTTTTCTGGATCAAAAGAAGACAATATTTAAGTGAATTATCTCACTATATTTATGGCATTAAGACCTGAGATGAGGCAGCCAATTTTTGTATTATTTTTTACATGTTTCTGGTTTTGGGAATATGATTTTATCAATGCTATTTAGATGTTTTTGGATCTGATATAATCTTACCATGGATGTTTCTGGGTGATAGCTGATTTGTTGAGATGTTTGCCTTTGTATGTGCAACTTACTATTTTAGTTTGCTCAGAAATGCTAAGAGCCTGAATCATAAAATTATCCAGAGAATACTCTCAACTGTTAATGATCTACGGCATGAAAATTTTATCAAGGGAAAATGTGTGAGCTGCATTATACTTTGTATAAGTGCTGAGGCTTAAAAGGAAATTAATTAAGGGTGCAATAGAAATTTTCAAGGTTCTGAGCCCTTAATCAAAGAAAAATAATAATATAAACTCACAAGCTAGAACTATGATGGATCCAGATCACGAATCTGATTCAATCATAGAGGCTTGCAGACTAATATAACATGTCATGCCAGGCCTCTTATTATAGTTGAAAATATTCTTATATAACTTTACTAAGATCAGGACATAATGACCACATTTTAGGAAATGACTGTCTGGCTATTTCTGAGGAAAAATTGTGCCAGGAAGATAATGGATGTTTTCATGTTTGCAGTAACATGTTCACTTAGCACAATTGATGGTAGGATTTAAATAAATGCACTAGTAAATAAACTAGGGAAGGGGAGGCCAAGAAGGCTGCTGGAGTGCTTGCTATATTTGATGTATGCAAGTTGACACATGGTTTGTTTAAGCCCTGAGATCTTTGCGCAATGATGTGAATTAGTTCATTGCAATGTGTACCTGTGACTCCTTGATAGCAGATGAGGCAGGAATTTAAATTGAATTATACAACCTATAAATGACGAAATAGGAATGTTAATATTTCTTAGGTTGGTTGGTATGAAACCATGATTGTTCCTGTGAATGCAAATGTTACAGATAGATAATCATGTTTGCAAGATTATGTATGCATGTGTAAGAATGATAGCTGAATATATCATACCTAAATCAATTTATTTATACCAGGCTGAAGTAATGGATTAGAGAAATTTGCTTAAATAATAAGTTAGTATACTTACATTCTCTGTTGCTTAATATTATGAATATATTGATGATGCTCATACCAGATCATAGATCTGACCCTTATTTGCTCATGGCATATGGGGGTGTCTCACTTTAAAATGAGGCAGCCTCTAATGTTCTTACAGGGAGTACCAAGCTTTAGTAGAAAGTGAAGTTATGGCCAATGGAACAGAATTGAATGAACATGCCTGCTAATCTTTAATAAGAGCTTAAAATGATTTTATTTGCATGTATTCATGAGATAGTTGTGTTTGAACCTGATGCTATGTAATGAATTTTATTATGATAAGTTGAACAAGTTGTTTTCTGTTTAATATTGCTATGCATTAAGGTTTGAAAACTAAAAGAAATATCTGAGTTAATAACAAGAAGAACATGCTTAAGTATTAGATATGGATGCCTGGAAAAGAAATATGTATGTGTTTGCGAGCAACTGTTTTACATAACTTATATTATGTATTAGTCAATCATGAGACATAGCAAAGCACTGAGTTTTAGGTTAAGACATGGATTTAACTAGAACAACTTATAAGGATTTAAGTTTTTTTACTGAAATGCTTTGCACATAAGTTTATGTTCATTTCTGAATTGTTTTGAGAAAAGTGAATGTTTTGTGAAGCTTTAGATAAAATGTAATGAATGGTGTCTCAATTGCTTTGAACAAGTGTCAAGCAGACACAAGATACATGAGTTAACCAGCTTCAAAAGAATGAAGTTTTGGTAGATCATGTTTGAGGGTGTTCTGTCTGTAAAAATGCATTTCTAAAAAGTTTAGTTTATTTAGCAATTGTTTCACCACAATCAACTTTAAAGGCCATGAAAGATATGCTATGAGAACTGGTTTTGAACAAGAAAAACCTAGGAACACTTCACATATTATGAAGTCATATTCTTGTGATAACAGATCTATATGTAAATGAAAAATCTATAGTGTGACATTTAGACTAAGACTAAACTAACAAGTCATATAGATTGAGTCAAAACAAGAGGAGCTCAAAGAAAATACATAAGTGGGAAATGATAAGTGAATATATCATTTTCTGGCCTTAGTCAAATACAAACATATTTGAACTATGACCTGTGAATCTCAAGTATCTAGAGATTTAACTGATAAAGATAAATTAATATTAATAAATTGGAATGACCAAATTCATATGAATTAAACATGCACAGAATTTATTAATATAATACAAATATTCAAAAGAACATGGTAATTATCTGTAGGCAGATTTATTCAAATCCAAACCAAACAGCATGCTCTTGTTTAACAAATACATACTCTGATTCTAAACAAGAGGAACATATACATCTTCATATGTATGTGTATATTTTTTGGAATAAACTGATATAGTTATATTGGTAATGAACTAGGAATCCTGGTTGATTTGTTTGAAAGAAGATGACTCTGATAATTCAAAGGAAATTTAAATCAAACTTAAAAGTGCAAATGAAATATATATGGACATTTAGATACATATAAATTAGACGGGTATGTGTATGTACATATAAAAAATATCATTTAGAAATTGAGGTAAAAACTTTAAGGGTCATTTCATTTTGTATTAAAGCACCTGGTTGCATTGATTGTTGGGTGCTAAAAATGTGTTATGTATGTTTGCTTGGATGGAATAGATAGGAAAATATTAATTATAGAAAGTACTCACAGTGTACTAATACCCTTTCCCCAGAATTTAATTAGCAAACTATGGTAGGAAGGGGATCACATCATGCAGGAACAAGTGCACCACAAATGCTTGATATGCAAGAGTTTGTAAGGGTTTTAAGGGATGGAATTGGGCATAGGCCTGAAAACCCACATGTGGAACTTTCAAAGCTACTAAAGGCTTACATCAATTTGGGAGGCAAAAGTTTTGAAGGGACTGGAAATGTGATGGAAATCGAAGCATGGTTAAGAACATTGGATAGGATTTTCAATGACATGAAACTTGATGATCAAAGGAAGAGGCAAGTGGCTTCAAGACAGCTGAAAGGAGTAGCTTTAAGCTGGTGGGAAGTAATCATTACAGAGAGAAATGAGAATGAAATCACCTGGAATCAATTCAAGGAGATGTTGGAGGCAAGATTTGTGCCAGCATCAGCCAAGACCACTTTACTTGAAGAATTTATTAGACTCAGGCAGGGAAATTTGAATGTCACTGAGTACACTCAAAAGTTTGAGGGGCTTTCCACATATGGAGCAATGCTAGTGGCAGATGAAACATCTAAAAATGATAGATACATCAAAGGTTTGAACCAAGGACTTAGCAGGGCCATGTTACCTTATGCTGACAGGACATTTGATCAAGTAGTAGACTTGGCTTTGAAATTTGACCAGCATGACAAGGAAAGCGAAAAGTTCAGAAATTTCAAGAATAATAACATTAAGAAGGGCAAGGGAAGGTATCACCCTTATGACAAGAAGAAAGAAGAGGTCAGTAACAAGGGCACTGGAGATATTAAAGCTAAGGAAACCAAGAAGAAAATTGAGTGTCACCAATGTGGGAAGGAAGGACATATCAAACCAAGATGTCCAGAATTGAAAAGGGGAGCTTTCAACTGCTATCTATGTGGGAAAGAGAGGCATATGAAGAGAATTGTCTTGAGTATAAACAGCAAGGAAAATTAGCAAACTTGGAAGACAACGGCAAATCCACAGTGGAGATTAATGCTTAGAAACACAACCAAGGGGAAGGTATACTGTTTATTTGTAATATACCCATAGCAGTAGTATATGATACTGGGGCAACTCACTCTTTAATTTCTTATGAATTAGTTAAAATGCTGAAACTAAATTGCAAATGAAACCCCATTACATATACAAAGTCCACTGGGGAGTTCTAGTGTTTTAGACATGATTTGTGTGGATGTGGAATTAAATATTGGAGTAGATACTTTTATTTCCAATTTATATGTTTTAAACTACCCAAACACAGGTGTTATATTGGGAGTAGATTGGTTAAGACAATTTAAAGGAATAATTAACTTAGACTCATCCACCATATCATTGCAAAACGTTAGAGGCTAAAGGATCACAGTTTTATGTGAAGTTGCTAAGGGTAGGAAATTGCATCATTTAATTGAATGGGGAAAAGATTTCAGTGAACATATTATTGAAGAAATTCTAATAGTCAATGAATACTCGGATGTTTTTGAGGAGGTTAAGGGTGTTCCAAACTATAGACCCGTGGAATTCCAAATTCATTTAGTTCTAGGAGCAAGTCCAGTGATTAAAAAGCCAACTAGAATGGGGCCAAATGAATTTAAAGAATTAAAGAAACAGTTAGAAGAATTAGAAGATAAGGGTTTTATAAGACCCGGTAATTCTTGTTGGGGAGCACCAGTGGTATTTGTTAAGAAACAAGATGGTTCCTTGAGACTTTGTATAGATTATAGAGAATTGAACAAAGTAACCATTAAAAATAAATATCCATTGCCAAGAATAGATGATCTTTTTGATCAATTGGTTGGGGCAAGAGTGTTTTCTAGACTAGATTTAGCATCTGGTTTTCATCAAATGAAGGTGGAAGAATCAAGTATCAAGTACACTACCTTTAACACTAGGTATGAATTGTATGAATTTTTGGTTATGCCATTTGGCTTGACAAATGCACCTTCATACTTTGTAGATTTAATGAACAGAACCTTTAGAGATTATTTAGACAAATTTGTGCTTATTTTTATAGATGGCATTTTAATTTTTTCCAAAACAGTGGAAGAACATAAAAGTCATTTGCATATGGTTTTGTCTAGACTGAGGGAAAAAGACTTAAAGGTAAAATATTCAAAATGTGCATTATGGAAACAGGAAGTACATTTCCTTGGCCATGTCATCTCTACCAAGGGAATTTCTGTGGTCCCCAATAAAGTAGTGGCTATTCAAGCATGGAAAAGGCCTAGCACTGTGAGTGAAGTGAGATCATTCATGGGGATGGCAGGGTATTATAGGAAATTTATAAAAGATTTTTCAAAAATTTCTACACCACTTACTAACCTAACCAGGAAAAACCAAGCCTTTGTTTGGTCAGAAAAGTGTGAAAAGTCTTTTGAACAGTTGAAGGAGGCATTGGTGAATGCTCCAATTTTGAAAGTACCCAAGGGAAATGAAGAATTAGTTGTATACACTGGTGCTAGTGGGTTTGGCTTGGGTGCAGTGTTGATGCAACAAGGCCAAGTCATTGCATATGCATCCAGACAACTCAAACCCCATGAAGTAAGGTATGCCACACATGATCTTGAATTAGCAACTATGATTTATGCATTGAAACTTTGGAGGCATTATTTGTTAGGAACTAAGTTTGAACTTTACACTGACCACAAGTCTCTAAAGTATTTATTTTCACAAAAAGATTTAAACATGAGGCAACATAGATGGGTGGAGTTCTTAGCTGCCTATGACTTTGACATAATTTATACACCAGGCAAAGCAAACAAAGTTGCTGATGCTCTAAGTAGACAACATGTTAAATTAGCTATGATGATGATAAAAGAGTTTCAGGACTTGTCTTTGCTGACTGAGTTAGAAATTGGGGAGAATGGTTGTGTGCACATGGATGTGCAGGTGCAAGGTGCACAGGAAAATAGAGGGAAGTTAAGTTTGATGACACTTCAATCAGATTTAATTTTGAAGGTAGGAAAAATGCAAGAACAAGACACAAATTTATTGGAGAAGAAAATTCTCATATCAAAAGGGGAGGAAGTGATAAATCACCATATTGATAAAGATGGTTATTTGAGAAACCAAAATAGAATGTGTGTGCCAGAGAACATAGAATTTAAGGAGGAGATATTAAATGAATATCATAGAAGTAAGTACTCCATACACCCAGGCAGTACCAAGATGTATCAAAATTTAAAAAGAGATTTTTGGTGGAAGGGAATGAAATCAGATGTAGCCAAATATATTGCCAAATGCATGACTTGCCAACAAGTCAAGGCTGAAACACAGAAGCCATCAGGATTGTTGCAACCTCTTAGCATACCACAGTGGAAGTGGGAAGATATATCTATGGATTTCATAAATGGACTGCCTAGATCTAAGAGAGGAAATACAAGCATATGGGTGATAGTTGATAGGCTAACTAAGGTGGCACATTTCATCCCAGTCAAATCAGAAAGGAAAGCACCAAAATTAGCTCATGTATTTATGAAGGATGTGATAAAATTGCACGGCATTCCCAAAACCATTATGAGTGATAGGGATACCATCTTCACCTCAACATTCTGGAGAAGCTTTCAAGAAGACCTGTGAAGTGAATTATGTTTAAGCACTGCCTACCATCCTCAATCAGATGGGCAGACTGAGGTAGTGAATAAAGTCTTGGAGGACATGTTAAGAGCATGTGTATTGGATTTTGGGGGCAACTGGGAAGACTATCTTCATTTAGTTGAGTTTACATACAACAATAGTTATCAAAGCACCATAGGAATGGCTCCATTTGAAGCCTTATATGGCAAACCATGTCTGCCACCTGTTTGTTGGGTAGAAGCAGGAGAAAGGGCTATTTTAGGGACTGAGTACATACAAGAAACTAAAGAGAAAATTGAGTTGGTAAGGAGAAGAATGGTAGCAGCTCAAGATAGGAAAAAGAAATTTGCAGATATGAAAAGGAGGCAGGTGGAATATGAAGTAGGAAACTTTGTTTTCATTAAAATCTCACCTATGAAAAATGTACTGAGATTTGGGAAACAAGGCAAGTCAACCCCAAGATATATTGGGCCATACAAAATTCTGGAAAAAATTGGTTCCTTGGCATATAAGTTGGAATTACCAGAAAACATGCAAGGAATACATGATGTTTTTCATGTATCACAATTGAGAAGATGGGTCCACGATAAGGCAGAAATTCTTGAGACCCTAACCCAAGTGCAAATAAATCCTAATTTGGTTTATGAAAAGGATCCAGTGGGAATTTTGGCAAAGGATGTGAAGAAATTGAGGAATAAATCACTGAAACTTGTGAAGGTACAGTGGAGTCTTGATCCTAATGATTGTACATGGGAGTTAGAAGACAAGATTAGGAGGGATTATCCTAAGCTTTTTGCAAATAAAAAAGGTAATTTTTAAATTGATATGAATGATTGCTGTGGTTGAAATTGCTTGCTTATGCATGTGTCTGTTAGATATTCAGAAAATAAGATAATGCTTATTATAAGTACTAGGAAAATTGTGAGGACACAATTCCTAAAAAGGAGGGGTGAATGTAATACCCCAAGATCTTATGATAAATTATAGTAATAAAATAATTTAATCTTGAAATAATTGGATTTAAATATGATGGAATTCTTGAAATTAAAAAAGGAAAAAAGAAAATGTGCAAGGAGATGTGTACACATGCATACTGGAAATAGAACAGGGGGAAAATACAAGAATTTGCGGAAAATAATAATATAGGGAAAAGAAAACATTTCAAATGTAGTTTTGAGATGTGAATCATTTTTCCCTCATATCACAATGAATAATTTAGAAAATATATATAATAAATAAAGTAATGAAGAGGCAGAAAGATTTTATTGGGCAAGAAGTAATCCTTGCTTAAAAGCATAGGTTTTTCTTTTACCAAATCTAACTCATTATAAATTAGAAAAAGTATATATATGCGTGTATATTTCCTGTAAGGCAAAGAAAGATCAAATATATATACCCCTATGTACATGTACATTTTCTGTAAGCAGAAAGTGTTAAAGCAAAGCAGTAGGAAAGAACATCAAAATGACATGAAATGTAATACAAGTCAATATGCTTGTGTAGGCAAAAATAGCAAAGGGGATTTTAAGAAATAATTAAAATATAAAATATGGTAGTCACACTTTTAACATGATTAGGTGAGTGGCCATTTTTTGCAAAAGTAGAGGAAAGAAAAATACCACCCTTTTACTAACTAATGGCCGGGATGAAAATGTGAAAAATGCAAGATGCAAACTAGGATAGAAATGGAATTTTGTTTCAACAAAACCCTAGTGGGAAACATTGATATAAATAGGCAGTTTTGGTCCGTAAAGTTATCTTTAACCCGAGTTACACAAAAATAAGAAAGAAAGAAAAATATAGGTAGGGAGGTGAAAACACACACAAAGGTTTTCTGGATCAAAAGAAGACAATATTTAAGTGAGTTATCTCACTATATTTATGGCATTAAGACCTGAGATGAGGCAGCCAATTTTTGTTTTGTTCTTTCCATGTTTCTGGTTTTGGGAATATGATTTTATCAATGCTATTTAGATGTTTTTGGATCTGATATAATCTTACCATGGATGTTTCTGGGTGATAGATGATTTGTTGAGATGTTTGCCTTTGTATGTGCAACTTACTTTTTTAGTTTGCTCAGAAATGCTAAGAGCCTGAATCTTAAAATTATCTAGAGAATACTCTCAACTGTTAAAGATCTATGGCATGAAAATTTTATCAAGGGAAAATGTGTGAGCTGCATTATACTTTGTATAAGTGCTGAGGCTTAAAAGGAAATTAATTAAGGATGTAATAGAAATTTTCTAGGTGCTGAGCCCTTAATCAAAGAATATATATATATATATATATATATATATATATAAACTCACAAGCTAGAACTATGATGGAGCCAGATCATGAATCTGATTCAATCATAGAGGCTTGCAGACTAATATAACATGTCATGCCAGGCCTCTTATTATAGTTGAAAATATTCTTATATAACTTTACTAAGATCAGGACATAATGACCACATTTTAGGAAATGACTGTCTGCCTATTTATGAGGAAAAATTGTGCCAGGAAGATTATGGATGTTTTCATGTTTGCAGTAACATGTTCACTTAGCACAATTGATGGTAGGATTTAAATAAATGCACTAGTAAATAAACTAGGCAAGGGGAGGCCAAGAAGGCTGCTGGAGTGCTTGCTATATTTGATGTATGCATGTTGACACATGCTTTGTTTAATCCCTGAGATCTTTGTGCAATGATGTGAATTAGTTCATTGCAATGTGTCCCTGTGACTCCTTGATAGCAGATGAGGCAGGAATTTAAATTGAATTATACAACATGTAAATGACGAAATAGGAATATGAATATTTCTTAGGTTGGTTGGTATGAAACCATGATTGTTCCTGTGAATGCAAATGTTACAGATAGGTAATCATGTTTGCAAGATTATATATGCATGTGTAAGAATGATAGATGAATATATCATACCTAAATCAATTTATTTATACTAGGCTAAAGTAATGGATAACAAAAATTTGCTTAAATAATAAGTTAGTACACTTACATTCTCTGTTGCCTAATATTATGAATATATTGATGATGGTCATACCAGATCATAGATCTGACCTTTATTTGCTCATGGCATATGGGGATGTCTCACTTTAAAATGAGGCAGCCTCTAATGTTCTTGCAGGGAGTACCAAGCTTTAGTAGAAAATGAAGTTGTGGCTAATGGAAAAAAATTGAATGAACATGCCTGCTAATCTTTAATAAGAGCTTAAAATGATTTTATTTGCATGTATTCTTGAGATAGTTGTGTTTGAACCTGAAGCTATGTAATGAATTTTATTATGATAAGTTGAACTAGTTGTTTTCTGTTTAATATTGCTATGCACTAAGGTTTGAAAACTAAAAGAAATATCTGAGTTAATAACAAGAAGAACATGCTTAAGTATAAGATATGGAAGCCTGGAAAAGAAATATGTATGTGTATGCGAGCAACTGTTTTACATAACTTATATTATGTATTAGTCAATCTTGAGACATGGCAAAGCACTGAGTTTTAGGATAAGATATGGATTTAACTAGAAGTAACTTATAAGGTTTTAAGTTCTTTTTACTGAAATGCTTTGCACATAAGTTTCTGTTCATTTCTGAATTGTTTTGAGAAAAGTGAATGTTTTGTGAAGCTTTAGATAAAATGTAATGAATGGTGTCTCAATTGCTTTGAACAAGTGTCAAGCAGACACAAGATACACGAGTTAACCAGCTTCAAAAGAATGAAGTTTTGGTAGATCATGTTTGAGGGTGTTCTGTCTGTAAAAATGCGTTTCTAAAAAGTTTAGTTTATTTAGCAATTGTTTCACCACAATCAACTTTAAAGGCCATGAAAG
This sequence comes from Allium cepa, assembly GCA_030765085.1. NCBI lineage: Eukaryota > Viridiplantae > Streptophyta > Magnoliopsida > Asparagales > Amaryllidaceae > Allium > Allium cepa. Next base: position 392,823,621 of record CM060935.1, read on the forward strand.
ATATGCTACGAGAACTGGTTTTGAACAAACAAAACCTGGGAACACTTCACATATTATGAAGTCATATTCTTGTGATAACAGATCTATATGTAAATGAAAAATCTATAGTGTGACATTTAGACTAAGATTAAACTAACAAGTCATATAGATTGAGTCAAAACAAGAGGAGTTCAAAGAAAATACATAAGTGGGAAATGATAAGTGAATATATCATTTTCTGGCCTTAGTCAAATACAAACATATTTGAACTATGACCTGTGAATCTCAAGTATCTAGAGATTTAAATGATAAAGATAAATTAATATTAATAAATTGGAATGACCAAATTCATATGAATTAAACATGCATAGAATTTATTAATATAATACAAATATTCAAAAGAACATGGTAATTATCTGTAGGCAGATTTATTCAAATCCAAACCAAACAGCATGCTCTTGTTTAACGAATACATACTCTGATTCTAAACAAGAGGAACATATACATCTTCATATGCATGTGTATATTTTTAGGAATAAACTGATATATTTATATTGGTAATGAACTAGGAATCCTGGTTGATTTGTTTGAAAGAAGATGACTCTGATAATTCAAAGGAAATTTAAATCAAACTTAAAAGTGCAAATGAAATATATGTGGACATTTAGATACATATAAATTAAATGGGTATGTGTATGTACATATAAAAAAATATCATTGAGAAATTGAGGTAAAAACTTTGAGGGTCATTTCATTTGGTATCAAAGCACCTGGTTGCATTGATTATTGGGTGCTAAAAATGTGTTATGTATGTTTGCTTAGATGGAATATATAGGAAAATATTAATTATAGAAAGTACTTACAGTGTACTAATACCCTTTGCCCAAAACTTAATTAGCAAACTATGGTAGGAAGGGTATCACATCGTGCAGGAACAAGTGCACCACAAATGCTTGATATGCAAGAGTTTGTAAGGGTTTTAAGGGACGGAATTGGGCATAGGCCTGAAAACCCACATGAGGAACTTCCAAAGCTACTAAAGGCTTACATCAATTTGGGAGGCAAAAGTTTTGAAGGGACTGGAAATGTGATGGAAATCCAAGCATGGTTAAGAACATTGGATAGGATTTTCAATGACATGCAACTTGATGATCAAAGGATGAGGCAAGTGGCTTCAAGACAGCTGAAAGGAGTAGCTTTAAGCTGGTGGGAAGTAATCATTACAGGGAGAAATGAGAATGAAATCACCTGGAATCAATTCAAGGAGATGTTGGAGGCAAGATTTGTGCCAGCATCAGCCAAGACCACTTTACTTGAAGAATTTATTAGACTCAGGCAGGGAAATTTGAATGTCACCGAGTACACTCAAAAGTTTGAGGGGCTTTCCACATATGGAGCAATGCTAGTGGCAGATGAAGCATCTAAAAATGATAGATACATCAAAGGTTTGAACCAAGATGTCTAGAATTGAAAAGGGGAGCTTTCAACTGCTATCTATGAGGGAAAGAGGGGCATATGAAGAGAAATTATCCTGAGTATAAACAGCAAGGAAAATTAGCAAACTTGGAAGACAAAGGCAAATCCACATTGGAGATTAATGCTGAGAAACACAGCCAAGTGGAAGGTATACTGTCTATTTGTAATATACCCATAGTAGTAGTATATGATACTGGGGTAACTCACTCTTTAATTTCTTATGAATTAGTTAAAATGTTGAAACTAAATTGCAAATTGGTTGAAACCCCATTACATATACAAAGTCCACTGGGGAGTTCTAGTGTTTTAGACATGATTTGTGTGGATGTGGAATTAAACATAGGAGGAGATACTTTTATTTCCAATTTATATGTTTTAAACTACCCAAACACAGGTGTTATATTGGGAGTAGATTGGTTAAGACAATTTAAAGGAATAATTAACTTAGACTCATCCACCATATCATTGCAAAACGTTAGAGGCTAAAGGATCACAGTTTTATGTGAAGTTGCTAAGGGTAGGAAATTGCATCATTTAATTGAATGGGGAAAAGATTTCAGTGAACATATTATTGAAGAAATTCTAATAGTCAATGAATACTCGGATGTTTTTGAGGAGGTTAAGGGTGTTCCAAACTATAGACCCGTGGAATTCCAAATTCATTTAGTTCTAGGAGCAAGTCCAGTGATTAAAAAGCCAACTAGAATGGGGCCAAATGAATTTAAAGAATTAAAGAAACAGTTAGAAGAATTAGAAGATAAGGGTTTTATAAGACCCGGTAATTCTTGTTGGGGAGCACCAGTGGTATTTGTTAAGAAACAAGATGGTTCATTGAGACTTTGTATAGATTATAGAGAATTGAACAAAGTAACCATTAAAAATAAATATCCATTGCCAAGAATAGATGATCTTTTTGATCAATTGGTTGGGGCAAGAGTGTTTTCTAGACTAGATTTAGCATCTGGTTTTCATCAAATGAAGGTGGAAGAATCACGTATCAAGTACACTACCTTTAACACTAGGTATGGATTGTATGAATTTTTGGTTATGCCATTTGGCTTGACAAATGCACCATCATACTTTGTAGATTTAATGAACAGAACCTTTAGAGATTATTTAGACAAATTTGTGCTTATTTTTATAGATGACATTTTAATTTATTCCAAAACAGTGGAAGAACATAAAAGTCATTTGCATATGGTTTTGTCTAGACTGAGGGAAAAAGACTTAAAGGCAAAATATTCAAAATGTGCGTTTTGGAAACAGGAAGTACATTTCCTTGGCCATGTCATCTCTACCAAAGGAATTCTATGGACCCCAATAAAGTAGTGGCTATTCAAGCATGGAAAAGGCCTAGCACTGTGAGTGAAGTGAGATCATTCATGGGGATGGTAGGGTATTATAGAAGATTTATAAAAGATTTTTCAAAAATTTCTACACCACTTACTAACCTAACCAGGAAAAACCAAGCCTTTGTTTGGTCATAAAAGTATGAAAAGTCTTTTGAACAGTTGAAGGAGGCATTGGTGAATGCTCCAATTTTGAAAGTACCCAAGGGAAATGAAGAATTAATTGTATACACTGGTGCTAGTGGGTTTGGCTTGGGTGCAGTGTTGATGCAACAAGGCCAAGTCATTGCATATGCATCCAGACAACTCAAACCCCATGAAGTAAGGTATGCCACACATGATCTTGAATTAGCAGCTACGATTTATGCTCTGAAACTTTGGAGGAACTATTTGTTTGGAACTAAGTTTGAACTTTACACTCACCACAAGTCTCTAAAGTATTTATTTTCACAAAAAGATTTAAACATGAGGCAACATAGATGGGTGGAGTTCTTAGCTGCCTATGACTTTGACATAATTTATACACCAGGCAAAGCAAACAAGGTTGCTGATGCTCTAAGTAGACAACATGTTAAATTAGCTATGATGATGATAAAAAAGTTTTAGGACTTGTCTTTGCTGACTGAGTTAGAAATTGGGGAGAATGGTTGTGTGCACATGGATGTGCAGGTGCAAGGTGCACAGGAAAATAGGGGGAAGTTAAGTTTGATGACACTTCAGTCGAATTTAATTTTGAAGGTAGGAAAAATGCAAGAACAAGACACAAATTTATTGGAGAAGAAAGTTCTCATATCAAAAGGGGAGGAAGTGATAAATCACCATATTGATAAAGATGGTTATTTGAGAAACCAAAATAGAATGTGTGTGCCAGAGAACATAGAATTGAAGGAGGAGATATTAAATGAATATCATAGAAGTAAGTACTCCATACACCCAGGCAGTACCAAGATGTATCAAAATTTTAAAAAGAGATTTTTGGTGGAAGGGAATGAAATCAGATGTAGCCAAATATATTGCCAAATGCATGACTTGCCAACAAGTCAAGGCTGAAACACAGAAGCCATAAGGATTGTTGCAACCTCTTAGCATACCACAGTGGAAGTGGGAAGATATATCTATGGATTTCATAAATGGACTGCCTAGATCTAAGAGAGGAAATACAAGCATATGGGTGATAGTTGATAGGCTAACTAAGATGGCACAATTCATCCCAGTCAAATCAGAAAGGAAAGCACCAAAATTAGCTTAGGTATTTATGAAGGAAGTGGTAAAATTGCATGGCATTCCCAAAACCATTGTGAGTGATAGGGATACCATCTTCACCTCAAAATTCTGGAGATGCTTTCAAGAAGCCATGGGAAGTGAATTATGTTTAAGCACTGCCTACCATCCTAAATCAGATGGGCAGACTGAGGCAGTGAATAAAGTCTTGGAGGACATGTTGAGAGCACGTGTATTGGATTTTGGGGGTAACTGGGAAGACTATCTTCATTTAGCTGAGTTTACATACAACAATAGTTATCAAAGCACCATAGGAATGGCCCCATTTGAAGCCTTATATGGCAAACCATGTCGGTCACCTGTTTGTTGGGTAGAAGCAGGAGAAAGGGCTATTTTAGGGCCTGAGTACATACAAGAAACTAAAGAGAAAATTGAGTTGGTAAGGAGAAGAATGGTAGCAGCTCAAGATAGGTAAAAGAATTTTGCAGATATGAAAAGGAGGCAGGCGAAATATGAAGTAGGAAACTTTGTTTTCATTAAAATCTCACCTTTGAAAAATGTACTGAGATTTGGGAAACAAGGCAAGTTAACCCCAAGATATATTGGGCCATACAGAATTCTGGAAAAAATTGGTTCCTTGGCATATAAGTTGGAATTACCAGAAAACATGCAAGGAATACATGATGTTTTTCATGTATCATAATTGAGAAGATGGGTCCACGATAAGGCAGAAATTCTTGAGACCCCAACCCAAGTGCAAATAAATCCTAATTTGGTTTATGAAAAGGATCCAGTGGGAATTCAGGAAAAGGATGTGAAGAAATTGAGGAATAAATCACCGAAACTTGTGAAGGTATAGTGGAGTCTTGATCCTAATGATTGTACATGGGAGTTAGAAGACCAGATTAGGTGGGATTATCCCAAGCTTTTTGCAAATAAAAAGGTAATTTTTAATTTGATATGAATGATTACTGTGGTTGAAATTGCTTGCTTATGCATATGTCTGTTAGATATTCAGAAAATAGGATAATGCTTATTATAAGTACTAGGAAAATTGTGAGGACACAATTCCTAAAAAGGAGGGGTGAATGTAATACCCCAAGATCTTGTGATAAATTTTACTATAAAATAATTTAATCTTGACATAATTGGATTTAAATATGATGGAATTCTTGAAATTAAAAAAGAAAAAAAGAAAATGTGCAAGGAGATGTGTACACATGCACACTGGAAATAGCACAGGGGAAAATCCAAGAATTTGTGGAAAATAATAATATAGGGAAAAGAAAACATTTCAAATGTAGTTCTGAGATGTGAATCATTTTGTCCTCAGATCATAATGAATAATTTAAAAAAATATAATAAATAAAGTAATGAAGAGGCAGAAAGATTTTATTGAGCAAGAAGTAATCCTTGCTTAAAAGCATAGGATTTTCTTTTACCAAATCTAACTCATTATAAATTAGAAAAAGTATATATATGTGTGTATATTTCTTGTAAGGCAAAGAAAGATCAAATATATATACCCCTATGTACATGTACATTTTCTGTAAGCAGAAAGTGTTAAAGCAAAGCAGTAGGAAAGAAACATCAAAATGACATGAAACGTAATACAAGTAAATATGCTTGTGTAGGCAAAAATAGCAAAGGGGATTTTCAGAAATAATTAAAATATAAAATATGGTAGTCACACTTTTAACATGATTTGGTGAGTGGCCATTTTCTGCCAAAGTAGAGGAAAGAAAAATACCACCCTTTTACTAACTAATGGCCGGGATGAAAATGTGAAAAATGCAAGATGAAAACTAGGATAGAAATGGAATTTTGTTTCAACAAAACCCTAGTGGGAAACATTGATATAAATAGGCAGTTTTGGCCAGTAAAGTTATCTTTACCTCGAGTTACACAAAGAAAGAAAGAAAAATATAGGAAGGGAGGAGAAAACACACGCAAGGGTTTTCTGGATCAAAAGAAGACAATATTTAAGTGAGTTATCTCACTATATTTATGGCATTAAGACCTGAGATGAGGCAGCCAATTTTTGTATTGTTCTTTACATGTTTCTGGTTTTGGGAATATGATTTTATCAATGCTATTTTGATGTTTTTGGATCTGATATAATCTTACCATGGATTTTTCTGGGTGATAGCTGATTTGTTGAGATGTTTGCCTTTGTATGTGTAACTTACTATTTTAGTTTGCTCAGAAATGCTAAGAGCCCGAATCTTAAAATTATCTAGAGAATACTCTCAACCGTTAAAGATCTATGGCATGAAAATTTTATCAAGGGAAAATGTGTGAGCTGCATTATACTTTGTATAAGTGCTGAGGCTTAAAAGGAAATTAATTAAGGGTGTAATAGAAATTTTCTAGGTGCTGAGCCCTTAATCAAAGAATATATATATATATATATATATATATATATATATATATATATATATATAAACTCACAAGCTAGAACTATGATGGAGCCAGATCATGAATCTGATTCAATCATAGAGGCTTGCAGACTAATATAACATGTCATGCCAGGCCTCTTATTATAGTTGAAAATATTCTTATATAATTTTATTGAGATCAGGACATAATGACCACATTTTAGGAAATGACTGTCTGCCTATTTCTGAGGAAAAATTGTGCTAGGATGATTATGCATGTTTTCATGTTTGCAGTAACATGTTCACTTAGCACAATTGATGGTAGGATTTAAATAAATGCACTAGTAAATAAACTAGGGAAGGGGAGGCCAAGAAGGTTGCTGGAGTGCTTGCTATATTTGATGTATGCAAGTTGATGCATGGTTTGTTTAAGCCCTGAGATATTTGTGCAATGATGTGAATTAGTTCATTGCAATGTGTCCCTGTGACTCCTTGATAGCAGATGAGGCAGGAATTTAAATTGAATTATACAACCTGTAAATGAGGAAATAGGAATATGAATATTTCTTAGGTTGGTTGGTATGAAACCATGATTGTTACTGTGAATGCAAATGTTACAGATAGATAATCATGTTTGCAAGATTATGTATGCATGTGTAAGAATGATAGATGAATATATCATACCTAAATCAATTTATTTATACCAGGCCAAAGTAATGGATTACAGAAATTTGCTTAAATAATAAGTTAGTACAATTACATTCTCTGTTGCTTAATATTATGAATATATTGATGATGCTCATACCAGATCATAGATCCGACCCTTATTTGCTCATGGCATAGGGGGGTGTCTCACTTTAAAATGAGGCAGCCTCTAATGTTCTTGCAGGGAGTACCAAGCTTTAGTAGAAAGTGAAGTTGTGGCTAATGGAAAAGAATTGAATGAACATGCCTGCTAATCTTTAATAAGAGCTTAAAATGATTTTATTTGCATGTATTCATGAGATAGTTGTGTTTGAACCTGATGCTATGTAATGAATTTTATTATGATAAGTTGAACTAGTTGTTTTCTGTTGAATATTGCTATGCATTAAGGTTTGAAAACTAAAAGAAATATCTGAGTTAATAACAAGAAGAACATGCTTGAGTATTAGATACAGAAGCCTGGAAAAGAAATATGTATGTGTATGTGAGCAACTGTTTTACATAACTTATATTATGTATTAGTCAATCTCGAGACATAGCAAAGCACTGAGTTTAGGATAAGATATGGATTTAATTAGAAGTAACTTATAAGGATTTAAGTTCTTTTTACTGAAATGCTTTGCAAATAAGTTTATGTTCATTTCTGAATTGTTTTGAGAAAAGTGAATGTTATGTGAAGCTTTAGATAAAATGTAATGAATGGTGTCTCAATTGCTTTGAACAAGTGTCAAGCAGACACAAGATACATGAGTTAACCAGCTTCAAAAGAATGAAGTTTTGGTAGATCATGTTTGAGGGTGTTTTGTCTGTAAAAATGCATTTCTAAAAAGTTTAGTTTATTTAGCAATTGTTTCACCACAATCAACTTTAAAGGCCATGAAAGATATGCTATGAGAACTGGTTTTGAACAAGCAAAACCTAGGAACACTTCACATATTATGAAGTCATATTCTTGTGATAACAGATCTATATGTAAATGAAAAATCTATAGTGTGACATTTAGACTAAGATTAAACTAACAAGTCATATAGATTGAGTCAAAACAAGAGGAGTTCAAAGAAAATACATAAGTGGGAAATGATAAGTGAATCTATCATTTTCTGGCCTTAGTCAAATACAAACATATTTGAACTATGACCTGTGAATCTCAAGTATCTAGAGATTTAACTGATAAAGATAAATTAATATTAATAAATTGGAATGACCAAATTCATATGAATTAAACATGCACAGAATTTATTAATATAATACAAATATTCAAAAGAACATGGTAATTATCTCTAGGCAGATTTATTCAAATCCAAACCAAACAACATCCTCTTGTTTAACAAATACATACTCTGATTTTAAACAAGAGGAACATATACATCTTCATATGTATGTGTATGTTTTTAGGAATAAACTGATATATTTATTTTGGTAATGAACTAGGAATCCTGGTTGATTTGTTTGAAAGAAGATGACTCTGATAATTCAAAGGAAATTTAAATCAAACTTAAAAGTGCAAATGAAATATATGTGGACATTCAGATACATATAAATTAAATGGGTATGTGTATGTACATATAAAAAAAATATCATTGAGAAATTGAGGTAAAAACTTTGAGGGTCATTTCAAGTAAATACCTGTTAATTATTATCTATTTTATATTGATGATATTGTTTGAATTAGATGATGATTGTGATAAATGGTTGATGATTGATATTGGATGAATGGATGTTGTATTTTATATTGTTATAAACTACAAGTTATTATGCATTTTATTTCATTCGAGATTGCGGTTTGAAATGATATATAACGGTATTTTTATTTTAAATTACGGCTTGAAATGATAAATATCCGTATCACTTGACCATAGGGTAGAAAATTAAATACAGACACCGTGGTGTATATATAAAATAATTTGAAAATGATTCCTATGGTTTTGGAAAGAAATATATGGTTTAATGAATATTGATTTTTGATATTATATAAATATTATTTTATATATAGTTAAATTCTTGAAATTTAAGCTATGTATAAGTTGTTAAATAAAAATTAAGTTTGATAATAGAGTTTGATTTTTTATAAACGTGAGTAAGTATTTAAATTTTATTTTAATATAGAGTGTATAATGATTTAAATAAATTAAGGTTGGGAGATAAATTAGAGATTTATTTGAAATTAAATTTATTTAAGAAATTAACTCAAAAAGGTTAATGTGAAATTTATTAAATCGGAAATTTTAAAAGGTATAATTATTATAACTTGATTTTTGGGTCAAGGTGAATTAAACGAGTATTTCAAGTAAAATTGAATTGAAGGAAATACTAGTTAATTATAATTTGAGTTTTATGTAAATGATCAGGGATTACTTATGTAAATTATTTCAAACTAAATAATAGAAAATTTAATTGTTGAATCGAAATTATCAAATGTAGTTTTGAAATTTTGGAATATTAAAGCCTTGAAATATATCGAAATTGAAATGTTTATCGAAATTGAAATGTTTCGAAGTTAAGAATTTCAAAGTATTATGTTTTAAAAGTGTTATAATTTCAAATGTTTGGTTTCGAAGTGCATAAATTTGAAAGTGCTATGATTTTGAAAAAGGGATATATTTGAAATAAATAAAAATGATATCATATTGATCTGGGTTTTGAAGTGAAAATTATATCGTATTTATATAGTTTTGAAATGGATATTATATTCTGGTTTTGAAGTCTAATTATTTTGAAATGGCCGCGGTGTTATAATAATGTTTGGTTGTTAAAAAGACCGGGATCAGAAGTTTTCATACTCTCTGCCAACTCCAAAAACCACTTTAACAACCGTGTACGAGGTGGAGATTCCAAAATGAAGTAGGATGGTGGAGGCGTTCCTTTGAGGTATGAACATGGACCCGACTCACGTGAGTTGGCATAAGGTGGCTAAAATAGGAGCAATTTACGGGCTAATGAGGTCATTCCTCTGATCGAACACACTCCTTCGATATTTTACTCTGACTTTGAGATTGATTCGGTAGCCACTTTTGATTCTTTTGATTTGAGGGTGTGGCTCGACGTGGGCGGTAGTAGCTGCTATGCGTTACCACCGGCCCGAAAGTGTAATTGGTATATCTACCCCGGCATTTCCTAGTTGTGCCGTCTCACCTACCCTAGCGCACCTTGTCCGAGTTTGGTTTTCTCCCGTAGCCCTGGAGTATTTAGGGTAGTCTCCCGATCTGGAGATGCGCTGATACTGGATGGACTACTAGGACTATTACGTGTTAAGGGGAATATTGGGTCATTCCTTAATGCTATTTAAAAGTAAGTTTATTTTACTATAGAGGTTATTATAATAGCGAAATATTAGTACATAGTAAATAGTTTAATGGATCCCTGGGAGATGTGAATCCCGAGCATCTTTTAAGTTACTGCACTCACGTTTGACACTGGATAGGAGATGTCAAATCCCGTAAACATCTCTGACGTCGTTCCACTTATATTTATTTCTGTTGATTTAACTTACATAAGATCTTTTAGTTCTGACTCGAGTGTTTTTGTCTTATCAATTCGCTCGGGTCAGTCTGAGCATTACAGGATATGAAGACTTTATTTCTAGAGGACAAAGACGAAGATTTTATTTCTATTATTTATTATATTATTCCACTGCATTCATGCCGTTCCGCTGCATTGTAATTATTATTCTCTGGTATGTGTAACTCTGATTTTATAGTGTATAAGTATAATCAAATGTTTTGTAAACAGCTTCATGAACTGTTTATTTAATTATTATATTTTATCGTTCCGCTGCAAGATTCTATTTTGTTTTTCTTTCTCTTCTTTTTCTTATTTACCCCATAACAATCCGCCTTTCTGTATGGTTTAAGTCTGACATATGTGGTTTATCGTCGATTTAAAGCATGCAAAAAGGCGGGATGTTACATCTGGTATCAGAGCTTTGGTTTAGCAATAAACCTTAGCTTTATGAGGTCTGACTCTTTATTGATAGGATAGCAATACCCTATGATGAGTCACTGAGTGTATATATATGAGAGATCGTATTTGTTAGTGTTATAAAAAGGTTTTGATATTGTGTTAATTTGTTCCGTTTTGTATTTATAAATTCTGGTTGGTGCATAGGACGCTATGACATCAATAGTGATTTCTAAACACTCAACAGGACATACCGACACAATATTTGTTTTGAATATAGGTGAATAATAATTTTGTCTATTATATTTTCTTTACATAAAGTAATAAATTTTATAACGGTTATATTTGGTTGTAATATATTGATTGTTAGGTAGTGAAATTATAAATATTGATTGGAAAATAAATTGAAAGTAAAATAAATGAGAATAAACTAGAAATTTAGAACTTAAGTTCCGGGGTATTGGAATTTCTTTCAAATGATTTGGAATATAATAATAATATTATTAGAAGTATGTTTTGATATAAATATTTCAATGTAATTTGAAAGAATCGTTTTAAAGAAATTTTGAAAGGAATAAGTTCTGTACTCCCCTCTCTGTCGTTGGAAAATAATTTCAGTGATGAGTGCATGCACCATCGACATTCATTTTCGAGTTTCAAAGTGGAAAGGCTGTTGTAGTAGTAACTACACAATTATTTGATAAATAAATCTTGATTTTTGAATTTTAATATGATTTAATAGATATATAAAGATATGGTTATATATATTATTTTAAAAAAGATTTAAAATGGAACCCGGTATTTAATTCTTAAGTTTCCTTTAATTAATAGTTTCAATTAGTGTAGTGAAGTGAAATCAACTAACAATTGAAACCTCTAAAGGAAATAAGAGATTTAATGCTAAGTTATAAATGAAATTAAAAGAAATATAAAACTGTAACCTAAAACAAAAGATATGATTTTCGAACATTAAATTAATTAAAAGGAATGTGATAAACTTATATAAATTTCAATTGCATTCCTAAAAAGCATATATATATATATATATATAACTTACCAAATATTAAAAGTTCCAACGCTTATAATAAAATGCAATGGATACTGTACAAGTAAAACTTGAGGTAATGAAGGACTTTAATGAAATTCTTTAATAAAAAGAATTTGATGCTATAGTGTTATGAACTCACTTATAATTGAAAATGCTTCTAATTTATTATAATAGAAAGGTAAATATTATAAATAAATGATTATAAACTTAAGTAATGTATTGATATGCTAAGAAATGGAATTGCACATGAGTACTATAAATGAATGAATTAATGAAGTTTAGAAATGAATGAATGTAATGCAAAAAAATTTTTTGAAAGAAATAAATGTAAATAAAAAGACAAACCATTATATGAATGAAAAGGAAATCAAACAAAAAATATTATGAAATGAAATTGATAAAAATTAACTTGATCTATTGCTTGAAATTGTTGTTTGTTTAGTTTATGGTTGTTTGGGCAAGGATACTTTACAATTGTTTGGATGAGTGAGTAATCTATTTAGTTTCATCTAAACCTGTTGAGTAAATGGTGCACTTGGTAGTTTATTTTTCATTCTTTACAATTTAAAGTTTTGAACCCGAATAACGATTTGTTTTGTTTGATAAGGATGGATAATTGAATCCTTTTGATTCTGTATGATGATTATATGCCGTGGTTACAAGTGATTGTTGTTTGTATTGATTTGTTTGTTAGTGGTTGAAACAACCTTAACTATTTCATACAATTATTAACTCTTTTTGGATTATATAAGTGAAATACAGGTTATGGAAGCAATTGCTACTGCATTTGGTTTCATAATATAAGCGTAATTGCCCGACAAATAGGTACGTTTTCGGATTACTGTTTTATAGCGCTATTATATTATTTTTCCCTTGTTGGGATATATTATTTGGAAATATATGTTGTGTATTGTTATATTTGATATTATATTTTCTCCCGAGCCTCTCCGTACAAAGGAGGCTCTGTCGAAATTTTCCGTAAAATTTTGGACGTAGAATTTTTTTTTTGAAAAATGTTTCCCAAACTTTAATTATTTGGGCATAAAAGATTTAATGGTCATAAATAGGTACATTTTATTTAAATTAATTAATTTTGTAAATATATTTGTTTATAAATTTAATATTTTAAGTAAGATATTGATTTCGTAATTCTTCTTTTCCCTTCTTCTTTCTTTTCGGGGATGGAAAGTTTTGAGTGGGGGAGAGTGTAACGACCCGTAAAATTCAATAATTAAATTGGTTAAATTAATAAGATTTTTGTAATTAAATTTAGAAAGAAATAATTTTTTTATATTTTATATTGAAGTAAATGTTAAGAATGAATTGTAGCAATGGTCATTAAAAACTAACGATCGACAATTGAAGTGAAATCACAATAAAAATGAAATAGTGTAAATTGTTGTACTTGGCTATAAAATATAAAATAAGTAAATAAGCGGAAGTGTTGCATAAATAAAGGAATTTGTATATAATTAATAGTAATTGAATGAATTCTATATTACGTATGTAATTGTAAAAATTGGTTAAAGTATGATAAACTTAAGTATAACCTTGGCTTGTAAACAATTATTATAAGTTACCGATATGTTTTAATCCATTAAATTGAATTGGAATCAATTGCAATAAATTAAAGTAAATTATTACGTTAATATTAAGTAAGGTAATATTTGAAAATATTGTTAATATTATCCATAATAGGACAATTTTTTGAATTTAAAAGAATGGAAACGAAGACTTATCAATCTAATGGGATTTGAACTATAATAATTGGATTTAATTGCAAATAAATGAAATTAAAAATTTAAATATTACGTTAATTGAAATTAAGATGGAATGTGAGAATATTAATGTAATAGATTATAAATCCAATGTTAATTTCATCCGTTTGATAATAATGAATTGAATAATAGAATGAAAAGTAAATTAAATAGAATCATTGGAAATTAAATTTATAATTTCTGAATTTAATTAATTTGAGGTTAACTCTACAGTTAATAAATTAATCAACTCTAAATTGACATCTAAATTTGTTTAAATTAGTGTAAATGATTTAGAAATTTAGAAATGATAAAAATTGTCAATTATAGAAATGAAAATGAAAATTTTGATTTAATTAATTATTAATTTATTTAATTAATGTAAAAATTAGCCATTTTGGCCACTGACTCGGATTTTGGCGAAACTGGTTTCATCGGATCCGTGACGGTGAATTATCGAAGGATTTCAAGTTTCGTAGCGATCAGACTTGTCGTTTGATCATACGGGCACGAAACGTCTATAAATCAATGATATTGAAATCAATCTGAAATAACTCGATTTTGGCATAACTTATTCATACGATAGAATTTGGACCTGAAACCCATTCCATTGATGTTAAAGTATTTTAAAACATCTATTTTGATATATGGGTTGACCCATTTTCGTTCCGGAGTCGAAACGGGCTTTTGGGCCATGGAGTGTTCACCTTTCAAACCGATTCGATCCAATTGTTTCTATTTTCTGATCCACCTATAAATATGTCATTATAAACCCTAGTCTACTTCCTATTCCTAATTCTTGTATGTTTAATTCCATTAGCTCCTCTTCTTTCCAATGGCTGCAAACCCTAAATCCCAAAATGCAATTTCAGATCAAATTCAAAGTCAAAAATTCAAACTCTTCAAATAATATCAAAATTTATATCGTCGGAAAGCTGTCGACAAGCGCATCTCAGATCGTTAATTCGTTTTTCATTTTGGTTCCTCATTTGATCAATACAGATCAGATAAATATCGACCGTTAGTTGATGGTTGATGATCTTCGACATATCGTCGATTGGAGGGTATGGTTGGGTGGAGAACGACGAATGGAGTTCATCGGCGTCGATAGCTTGAGTTGTTAACGATTTAATCAGCTATACATAACTTTTACATACGAGGTCCATTTCACGCGTGGTTTTCTCCATTGCAATCCTAGTAAAATTCTGGACATTGCGGCGATAGTCTGGATGAATTTTGAGATTGTTCAAATTTTGGATTTAAATTCAATTTAAATTCAAAAGGTGAGTGTTTTAACCCACTCACAACTTCTAAAATTTCTTATGTGTGTTAAATTAATTTCTGATGTGATTAGAAATTTATTTATGACTATTTGGCATATTTTTATCATCATTCCCGTTGAATTGAATTTATTGAATTAAATTGTTGTGTAATTTATTATTGCACATAAACTGCCAATTAAATTGTTATTTAATTTATTATTGAATATAATCTGCCAGTAAATTCATGTTAATTATTATCTGTTCTATATTGATGATATTGTTTGAATTGGATGATGATTGTGATAATTGGTTGATGATTGATATTGGATGAATGGACGTTGTATCTTATTTTGTTGTAAACTGCAAGTTTTAATGCATTTTATTTCATTGGGATTGCGGTTTGAAATGATATATTACCGTATTTTTATTGTAAATTACGGATTGAAATGATAAATATCTGTATCACTTGACCATAGGGTAGAAAATTATATACAGACACCGCGGTCTACATATAAAATAATTTGAAAATGATTCCTATGGTTTTGGAAAGAAATATATGGTTTAATGAATATTGATTTTTGATATTATATAAATATTATTTTATATATAGTTAAATTCTGGAAATTTAAGCTATGTATAAGTTGTTAAATAAAAATTAAGTTTGATAATAGAGTTTAATTTTTTATAAATGTGAGTAAGTATTTAAATTTTATTTTAATATAGAGTATATAATGATTTAAATAAATTAAGGTTGGGAGATAAATTAGAGATTTATTTGAAATTAAATTTATTTAAGAAATACACTCAAAAAGGTTAATGTGAAATTTATCAAGTCGGAAATTTTAAAAGGTATAATTATTATAACTTGATTTTTGGGTCAAGGTGAATTAAACGAGTATTTCAAGTAAAATTGAATTGAAGGAAATATTTAGTTAATTATAATTTGAGTTTTATGTAAATGATAAGGGATTAATTATGTAAATTATTTCAAACTAAATAATAGAAAATTTAATTGTTGAATCGAAATTATTAAATTTAGGTTTGAAATTTTGGAATATTTAAAGCCTTGAAATATATCGAAATTGAAATGTTTATCGAAATTGAAATGTTTCGAAGTTATGAATTTCAAAGTATTATGTTTTAAAAGTGTTATAATTTCAATTGTTTGGTTTCGAAGTGTATAAATTTGAAAGTGCTATGATTTTGAAAAAGGGATATAATTGAAATAAATATAAATGATATCATATTGATTTGGGATTTGAAGTGAAAATTATATCGTATTTATATAGTTTTGAAATGGATATTATATTCTGGTTTTGAAGTATAATTATTTTGAAATGAATGCAGTGTTATAATAACGTTTAGTTGTTAAAGAGACCAGGATCGGAAGTTGTCATACTATCTACCAACTCTGAAAACCACTTTAACAACTGTGTATGCGGTGGAGATTTCAGAATGAAGTAGGATGGTGGAGGCATTCCTTTGAGGTATGAACGTGGACCCGACTCCCGTGAGTTGGCATATGGTGGCTAAAACAGGAGCTATTGACCGGCTAATGAGGTCATTCCTCTTATCCGACACACTCCTTCGATATTATATTCTGACTTTGAGATTGATTCGGTAGCCACTTTTGATTCTTTTGATTTAAGGATGTGGCTCCAGGTGGGCGGTAGTAGCTGCTGTGCGTTACCGCCGGCCCAGGAGTGTAATTGGTATATCTACCCTGGCATTGCCTAGTTGTGCCGTGTCACCTACCCTAGTATGCCTTGTACGAGTTTGGTTTTCTTCCATAGCCCGTGGAGTATCTAGGGCAGTCTCCCCATCTGGAGATGCACTGATACTGGATGAACTACTGGGATTATTAAGTATTAAGAGGAATATTGGGTCACTCCTTAACGTTATTTAAAAGTAAGTTTATTGTACTATAGACATTATTATAATAGCGAAATATTACTAAATAGTAAATAGTTTAACGGATCCTTAGGAGATGTGAATCCTGAGCATCTTTTAAGTTAGTGCACTCACGTTTGACACTGGATAGGAGATGTCAAATCCCGTAAACATCTCTGGCGCCGTTCCACTCATATTTATTTCAGTTGATTTAACTTACGTAAGATCTTTTAGTTCTGACTTGAGTGTTTTTGTCTTTTCAATTCGCTCGGGTCAGTTTGAGCATTACACGATACGAAGACTTTATTTCTAGAGGACAAAGACGAAGATTTTATTTCTGTTATTTATTATGTTATTCCACTGCATTCATACTGTTCTGCTGCATTGTAATTATTATTCTCTGATATGTGTAACTCTGGTTTTATAGTATTAGTATAATCAAATGTTTTGTAAACAGCTTCATGAACTGTTTACCTTAATTATTATATTTTATTGTTTCGCTGCAAGATTCTATTTTGTTTTTCTTTCTCTGCTTTTACTTATTTACACCATAACAATCTGTCCTTCTGTATGGTTTAAGTCTGATATGTGTGGTTTATCGTCGATTTAAAGCGTGCAAAAAGACGGGATGTTACATTGGATCTACATTTTTTAATAACAATAAGGGTATTATTAGGCTTGGTTTTTTGGCTGGATTAGTAGATGTGGGTGGACTGCATGTATATGATTGCAATATTGCTATTATTGGTTATTTGTACGTAGCATTGACTACTTATGCGCTTCAGCAGTCTAGATAGATATATGGATTTTGGTACATCCTTCCATTTTGGTACTACGAGTATACTGCCAATATGCACCCCTGACTTATTGTATAGGCGAATGCCACACCTTATATTTACTTTCCTAGATTGCGTTGTTGGGGTCCTCCTATGCATTTGTCCTGTATTTCCTAAGGGGAGCAAAATGAGCTGATGGATGCTAGACAGCTGATGGATATGAGGCGGCGTGGTAACATTATCGTTCGTCCATGAGATCAGTACTTATAGTTCCTACAGCCCGGTCCTGATCATCCACTCACTTTTCAATTTTCCATGTCGCGACGCAGGGTTTGCTTTTAGGTTCCTACATGTCCATTCATCTTCTTAAAGTGTGAGATGCTCATGAATTCCTAAATCTTGACCAACTCACACTTTAAGAAGATGTTCAACCTCTGTATTAATGTACGGTTGTCCAACCTCTACACGAACAGTTGATTCATCAACAACCACAGGAGGTTGAACAAGTACCAAATTTGCAACCTTTGGTTGAACAAGAGGTTGACTATTACGCAGTATGTTGCCACTGTGGTTATAAGGTTGAAGTTATGGTTAGAGCTGATGGCGAAGATATTGTTCGTCGAATCCAGTTGTGCCCTTTCTGGCCTGAAGGGTGCAATTATGCAGAATGGGTTGATGAACGGCTGTGCCTAAAGGCCATAACATATGGCCACGAGCTGGAACGAGAAATAAGACATCTCTGAAATGTCATGCACAACTTACAATTTGACCGTAACCGGTAGTTTCTTAGTGTCAGTTCTAAGTCCTAGTCAGGGTATTTTTGTTGGTTGTATTATTGTGGAGTGTATTATTGTTTATGTATGTATGTCGTTGACTGTATTAATGTTTGGGTGTTTCAGTAACATTGTCTTGTTTCTTTCTGTATTATTGCCTTAAGAACATGGCTACAATTGTATGATGAGACTAGACACTGCATCAACAGTCAATAGTGTATAGAGGGGACAAGACACTGCAGACGTGACACTGCAGACGAGACACTGTATCAACAGTCAAGTGTATGTTAAGAACATGGCTACAGTCGTATGATAAGACGAGACGGTGCATCAACAGTCAACAATGTTTAGATGGGACGAGACACTACAGACGTGACATAAATGGAATCTACTTTATAGATGGTGGTTGAATTGAATACACGCTACCCGCATGTGATTGTTTGTTTTGTTATGAAAGCCAGCATGTGATTTAAGCTATTAAAAGCTTGTTAGATGTTGAAAAGTATTATTGCTCATTCTTATTTCATACAATTTCAAATATAATAAATGGCTGTCGAAGATATATATTTTTTGATGATAGCAACGGCGAATTTGATGAAATGATGGAAGAACATTTTCGTCGCGGAAAGGAACTAATAAGTATGACTGCACCATAGGTTGGTCAATCGGGCATGCAACATGGTGGATCAGTTGTTGGTCATCGGTATAAAAGTCGTAGACATTCATGGCACAATGACAGACCAATGGAAGACTACTTTGTTCCAAATCCTACTTACACAGATGCTGATTTTAGAAGAAGATTCCGCATGCCGCGACCTCTATTTCTTAGAACCCTACAATGTATCAAGCAGCATGACAAATATTTTATCTTCAAACCCAATGCATCTCGTATAATGGGGTTGACTGGAATTCAAAAAATGACAGTTGCACTAAGAATGCTTGCGTATGCAGGACTGGTAGACACGCTTGATGAAAATTTAAAAGTGGCGAAAAGCACGGTATTAGAGTATTTGGAGCATTTCTGTCAAGATATCGTGGACATTTACGGTGATCAATACTTACGCAGACCGAACGAGGCAGATATAGTAATGTTATTAAATATGCATGGTAGTAGAGGTTAGCCTGGAATGTTTGGCAGTATAGACTGCATGCATTGGGAGTGGAAGAATAGTCCAAAGGCGTATGTTGGAGCTTATTACGGTAAGTATAGTAGGTCCTATATTATTCTTGAAGCCGTAGCGTCGTATGACTTATGGATATGTCATGCATACTTTGGAATGTCAAGTTCGAACAATGATCTTAACGTAGTTAAATGATCTACGTTGTTCAATGATTTAGCAAATGGTAGATCAACTCCTTGTACCTTTACTTTAGAAGGTAACATGTACGATCATGGATATTATCTTACGATGGTATATATCTTAAATGGAGTACCATTGTCAAACAAGTCCTAACCCACAAAACAATAAACAATCAAAATTTGCGGTGATGCAAGAAGGCCAAAGGAAGGACATTGAAAGAGCATTTGGGGTTCTTCAATCTTGATTTGCCATTGTCAGTAATCCATGCAGACTTTGGTCACCAGTTAAAATGACCAAAATAATATACACTTGTTTTTATTTTACATAATATGATTATAGAGGATGAAATAGACAGGGAATAAGATTACCTTTACGAGGGTGCTCTAGCACCACCGCCTGTTAGGCGCAACGATATGATTGGAAGCGCACTAGAACTCGAGTTTCATGTAGAAAGCCAAATGTCCTACCACAGTGTTCAACTGCATCGAATGTTGCGAAATGATCTCATAGATCATCTTTGGAGCTTTTCTGAAAATTAGTGAAACTATATTTCTATTGTTACTTTTCCTACTGCTGTTTATGTTGTTGTTATTTATTATTATTATTGTAATATGTTTATGTTTAATTAACATAATGTTGTTATAATATTTTTTCAATATAATGCAATTTCAATGAAAATACTTATATTAATAGTTGCTTGCATTCAGAACACAATATAACTAACGATAATTAAAAGATACAAAGGTTGTAGAAACGGTAATTCATTCAACGACCCTCTTCAAGTCTACGCCTCATAATTTCTCTCCTTTGCTCCATATACTCCAGTTGTTCCACAGACATGTGTGACATATCCATGAACATTATTACATCTTCATCTCTTTTCCGGTTTTCAGCAAGATGTTGATCCATTCTTGACAACTTTTCTTGGTGTTGGATTGCTCGAGTTTCCATTGCTCGGTAAATCTATCTTCAGATTCAAGTAGGAGTTTTTTAATTTCTACTTGATCTGCTTCAGTAGTCTACTTCTCTTTGGCTGCTTTTTCTCCCTGTAGCCAAATAAAATAATCTTTGGTTGGGGTTGGTTCTTCTTTTGATCCTAAACCGTAGCTTCCTAGCGATTTCCTAAGTCTAGAGCTTTCTCCAACTCTAGGCGTTTTACCACGACCACTGTTTGATTGAACTTGATGAATGGTTTTCTGAAGCGATGATTTCCATTTAACGTGCTCGACCAACATATCATAAACATATGTGAACTGATAAAAATGTGGTGCTTGTTTACTAACAGGTTTATAGATTTGTTTGAACAACTTGTTTGCGGCCATTCTCTGTTAAAAAAAAATACTAGTATAATTAGAGAACTATGATAAAAAGTAGAACAATGAAAATATATTAAAGCTTACCAATGTGTTTCATTTCCAAATCCAGTAGGATTCTTTTTCTTTGGCTTGAAAATTTGAGAATCGAATGTTTTCGTTTGACGATTTATTTTTCCATAATGACCTTTGACTGAAGATAACGTTCTTTTCCGATCGATGTTCTTTCGATTGTAGCAATTAGTAATTTTGCCCCAAAAAGTCTCACCATTTTGATCGGCCCCTCGAATAGGATGGACTGAGAGTGCACAGTAAATGTAGCAAAGATTGTAGTCTTCTACAACGCTCCAATTTGCATTAGTTGCTCCCCCAATCAGAACCGTAACGTCTTGTAAGTCATAATCTTCAAAACTTGCAGCATCGACGTCGAAATCGAAGTACATTTTCTGTTGAGATTAGTGAGAGTAAAAAATTATAATGGATGAAGGAAATTGGTTGTGAAGGGAAGAATATGCGGGGAGTTGTATTTGAAGGGGAAATATGGCCGTTGGGATAGCCATTAGGGGGAAATTAAAGGGGTGCGTATTAAACATGCACCTGGATACCAGGCGCCTTTTAAACAGGCACCTCATTGTGAGACGCCTGTTCAACAAGTGCCTGGTATACAGGCGCCTCGCCTGATCACAGATCTCTGCACTTTGGCCCTCCTTTCTACACTCTTGATTTTCTGCATCCCTGTTAGAGAGCATCTTCGGTGCACATTTGAGAATTCTCAAACAGTTGGAGATGCTCTTACGCCAACACTTTATCCATCCAATATTGTCTACCAGTACAATTTGCCTTCAACTCCTTTAAATTACTTTCCATGTCAGTTGTTAATATTCATCCTAGAGTTACAGTAAAGATATACAATATAACATCAAGACATGAGTTGCATCTCCATCGAATAGGTAGATTGATCGTGCAAGATGAACATCAAAAATGAAGAAAGCAACACTTGAAGTAGGAGTGGGTTATGCAAGCAGGGGTGACATGAATGGGAAGAAGGATCAGCATCTTCATATGGTGTACGTCGAGTGGAACAATTCTATCAGGGGTCTTGTGGTTAACATGTCTAATTGCAATAAACATCCAAGCCAACCAATATATCATAACAGTTACAAATTATCAATTGTCGGTGTTTAACTAGCAATTAAATTCAATATTAATTTAAATGTTAATTTATTTCAGTATAAAATGCAAAATAAATTTAAATTATAATTTAAATTACCAAACAACAATCGATAATTTTCTTATCACTTCATAAATTTAATTCGACTAATAAAATAAAAATTAGTTTTGCGTGAGTGGGTCAAATCATTCAAATTTTATTTATAGCGGATTAAAAATCCAACAAAAGTTCAAGATTTCAACAGTCTTCAAATTCAACCAACCCAGTTTCATGTTGTCCAGAATTTCAATACGAACCCAACGGAAGAAACCGCATGTCAATCAGTGTTCGTATGAAAAAGCTATTCAAGTCAGAACATTTCAAAATTTAAATTTAAATTGAAATAATAAACCAAGCTTAAAATAGTAATCATGTAACCTTCCTTAACCGTCATTCAAACACACGCGAATAAAACCCATGTACAGCCGTCGCCTTGCTTTGCTGTTACCACCGCTTCCTCTCGATCAGAGCTCACCATTGCAACGCCCTCCTCCGGCCGCACCCTTCCATGGCTTCACGACCACCACCGACGCCGCCTCATGAACACGCCGCTACTGCCTTCTCGTGCAGATCCTGACGATCTCGAGCATCGATATGATGATTCAAGCCGATGGATGAACTCGTCTTGGCCTCCTCTATGCTGCAGTGCTCGCCCATCATCGAACGGTTGATGCTTTACCGTTGATCGCGAAACCCTAATTTAGACAGTCGATAATGTTTCACCCAATTATGGACAAACGGAGCCTCCAATCGAAAAATGAATTGTAGATATAGATTCCATTCGTTGAGAGCTTCGTGATGATATATTATATGATAATGTTTGAGTAGTTTGTATTTTTGGCTGGGTTTGATTTGTAATCAGTAACTAGGGTTTGATATATCCGCCATTAAGATGGAACAGATTAGAACTGAATTGTACGTGCATAAAATAGAATGGAAGGCGACTAGGGTTTACAACAATATATATATAGACAAAGTTGAAACAAAAATGGATGGAACGGATTGATTGGGCTAGAACGATAGCAAAGACCCGAAAAGACCATTTCGTTTTCGAAACAAAAATAGGTCATACTATATATTGAAGTATAGGTTTTCAATATTTTTAAACCCAAAGAAACTAATTTCAAATTCGAATTCTACTGTATGTGGAAGTTAGCCTTTGAAAGAAAATTATTTTAATTAAATTTCATTAATTGATTTGTGCGTGTTTCGAGCTCGCACGATCAAACGATAAGTCTGATTGCTATGAAACTTGAAATCTTATAATAATTCACTATTATGGATCTGATGAAACTAGTTTCGTCAATATCCAAGCCAATACCCAAAAAGTCTACTTTTACACATTAACTAAAACAATCTATTTTGAAAATCAATTTAATCATTTTTAAATTCTATATTAATAGTTTTCTATCATCATTCTTGATTAAACAGGAATTAATAATCTTTTTAAAATGAAAATTTCCATATTAAATCCAAGATTTGAATATTACATTAATTTCAACATTAAATTACAATAGAAATAAAAACTAGTTTATTATAATTTAAATTCCAGCGTACTCTTTTATTTTTATTTAAATGTTCATATATTAAATCAAGTATTGCCTTATGAATTTATTTAACATAAGTTTCCATCTTATTATTCTCATACTATACAGTTGATATCTTTTACCATATTAATTCAATATTTCTATTACGTTAATTTCTCACTGAATACCAAATTATTTCAAACGGATGACCGAAATGAATGAGAATAGATAATTGTTGCAGATTAGTAATTTAACCCATTTCAAAATTTTATTGTTTACAACAAAGGTTACTAAATCTACGTACTACATATTTTTTTTATTGCATGTTAAAAAAAATTAAATTAAATAACCTATGATCTCTCTTTTTAATACAACATTTATTTTATTCCCTACCAACCTTTACTATTACAATTAACTGAAATGACATTAAACAGTTGTCAATTACATCCAGTCAACATTATTAAATTATATTCTAATAATTTTTTCCATTAATAAATCATAAATTTTAATTTCTCCAAATATTAAATTCCAAAGCCTTATTTAATTGAATATTCTTAGTTGTTAAAAATATGGGTCGTTACAAACTAAAGCAATTTGATGATGAGAGCAGACTTCAATTCAAGCATGAGACAACAAGCTTCAGAAAATGCTGACCACTAGACATTGATCAGAGCAATACAACATGACAATACATAAACACATGTATACATATATGCATATATATATATATATATATATATATATATATATATATATGTATGTATGTATGTATGTATGTATACACATGCATATATCACCCAGTGCAGACTTCAATTGAACATAACAAATCAATATGAACCATAGTTCATGTATATTAGTTCAGTTATGAAGAGATGAACATGAAAATAAGATCAAAACAAGATGCAATGCTCATGAACATAATGGACCAGACTTCAAGTGGAATTAGACAACAGCTCAAACGTACAAAGACATGAGACCATACTTCAATGCAAATGTACATGAGTGCAAAGCATAATGGAACCACATGCAACAAGCTAGCATACATATATGCATGCATGAACACACATGTATACATATACATATACATATACATATACATATACATATACATATATAGCGACAACCAGAACAGTCTAGTTCAGACTTCATAATGCAATCAAATATCAAAATGCACCAACTCGGTTCAAGTAACAGTGGCAACCAAACAAGAATGAAGCAAATAGAAATACAAAGAAGTCAAACAATCAATGAGACCAGACATCCAGTGAAACAAGATCACTAAAACACACAGGACTAACTAAGGCTTGAACACACAAGAGACAAAGCAGTATAACATGAATGAAATGACTCGAAGAAACTGCAAATTTAACTCGAAGCATGAGCACTTGAAGTTCAATGCAACCAAACATGTATAAGACAACATATAAAAATTCAAAGCCGTGGGTCATGAATGAAGTCATAGGAGATAGAACGCAAAGAGGATTTAAATATATCAAGTAAGTACAAGTCATAGCTAGAGAATCGGAATATCTCAAAAAATAAATGCCGAAGCCAAAGGAGCAATGAATGGAACCGACTCAAAGAGATTCAAATTCATCAATTATTGAACAGGTCATGAATTCATCACATCGTTCAAGCACAAATTAAACGGCCAAGCTATACTCACTAACAAATTCAAAAAGAAATATACGAACGTGATTTTAGGGTTTGTTCCCTATAAATTACCCAATTACATCGTCGACATCATCAAGAGTTCGAGTTCAAGCAATCAACATAGAAATTAAACTAAAAACCAAATACCGATTTTTATACCACTTGAAATCATAATTGAAGCGACTGTATGCAATAAAGCCATGAGTCGATTGACGAAGCAAAACACTTCAGCATCTTCTCTTCAATCAATTGTTTTTCAAGCGGCGTCTTCAATTGAACAAAGCCCTAATTTAGTTCGTAAAAAGAAACGGCATGAACGAAGCAGGCGGCAGCAAAATAGAAAGGAAGGAACGCATTTTCTCTTTTGGGCCGAAGAGAATGCATAAACAAAATTAAAAGGGAGACAGTCGTTTTTTTACTTGATTATATAGGGCCATGTTTGTCTTTGTTTTGTATTGGGCATAAAATCATAAATAGGGTTTTTTAATCTTTGTTTTTATGTTTTTTTATTTGTAATTTCAATTTAAAAAATGTAACTTTCTAGTCGTGTGACTAGGTACAAACTACGGGGCGTAGTTTAAGAATTCGCAACTCAGTGGCTGAGTTGTGGTAGGGTTTTGAGCTAGGATTAGGTTAGTCAATTCGCGGGTGTCGTAAGTTTACGTGTGTTCGTAAGCATCTGACTCCTTAATTTCTAGTAGAAACCTTGGGGGCAGCACATAGATAGAGTTTTGCCAAAGTTGGGTAAATTTGTGTGTGATCTCTACTGCATTACTTTTTGTTATTGTTTTTATTTCTGCATTAGTTTTTTTATTATTATTATCACTTATTCACTCCCTCCTCTTGGGTGAAAATGATCCTACAAGTGGTATCAAAGCTAGGAACAGAACCCATCTTTATTCTGTTAAAAATATAATTTTTTTAAATGGCTTCTTTTAATAATGTTTTGTAGGAGGTCAGTCCATAGTTAGACAATCCATGTTCAATTATGAATATTCTTATTGGAAAAATAGAATGAAATTTTTTCTAAAAACCATAGATACATGGAATATTTTGAAATGGGATATAGGACAACAACAATGGTAGATAATCAAGGAGTTGAAAACCTATGGATCAATGGAAAGATTTTGAATATAAATTTCAAAATACTAATGCTAAAGCTAGGAATTCTGTTATTTGTTCATTATATCAAATTGAATTTAATCACGTCTCACATTGTCTAACTGCGCAAGAAATTTGGCACACACTTGAAGTAACCCATGAAGGAACTTTCGAAGTTAAAGAATCATGCCTTGCCATACTTAGTAGCGAGGACGAGAACAACACAATGGCAAAGCATGAAAGTGTCAAAGAAATGTACGTACGACTTTCTAATCTGGTATACAAATCAAAATCCTTTGGAAAACCATACACGAAGCTGGCAATAGTTCGAAAAATCCTCAGAATTCTTCCACCAAATTTTGAAGCAAAAGTGACCACCATTCAAGAATTGAAGGATTTGAGACAAATTAAAGTTGAAGAACTCATCGAAAATCCCACCACTTATGAGCTAGAAATCAAATTCAAGAAAGAACGTGAAGAAGGTGATACACGAAAGAAATTAATAGCTCTCAAAGGAACAACAAAAAGTGAAGATGATGATGGAGCAGATGAGTTGGCACTAATTATAAAGAGATTCAAAAGATGGAACTGAAAATATCGAAATCCTACCCTAAATCAACACCTGAAGTACGGAATCGTCAAAGTTTTAGACAACTCAGAAGAGCAGGAGATCATTTATTATAGTTTAATAAACATGGTTATATCAAGCCAAATTATCCACAAAATCAATTCAGCAAAGTAAGAAACTGAGAAGAAGAAGCTTTGCAACTACTTGGGATGAAAGTGATAAAAGCACTGTGTTAACCCTAACTCGTTCACAAGTTAACAGGTCCATGAGTTAAGGCATGTACGACTCAAGGCATGTACGACTCAAGGCATGTACGAGTTAAAGGATACATGAGTCAGCAACTTCCTACAACTTAAAGATCTTCTACGAGTTAGCAAGCTTACGAGATAAGCAGCCTACGAGTTAAGGAGTACCCGAGTTAAGCTACTTGCGAGATAAGCCTTTACGAGTTAGCATATCTACAAATTAGCAAGTGTACGAGTTAAGATCTTCCACAAGTTAAGCCTCTACGAGTTAATCCTCTGCGAGTTAAGATCTTCTACGAGTTAGCAGGCATACGAGTTAAGAAAAGCTAACGACTTAAGGTCTTTACGACTTAAGGAAATTGATGGCCTACGACTTAATGATAACTGCAGTTTGTACGACTTAAGACCCTTACGACTTAAAGAAGTTATACGACTTAAGGAGGACACGACCTAAAGACACACCTCTTAACTCGTCTACGAGTTAAGACTTGCTTTAAACCAGTTGCAATTAGTTAAGTCGACTACGACTTACGACATAAAAAGAGTCGTATACGACTTAAGAAAGGAAATTAGCAATTGCAGCCAGATAACTCGCACACGACTTAGAACTTAGGGATGGGTTCAAAAAAGGGGAACTGCCATAGACTCGGCTCAGTGACCCGAGGACGACTTACCTTAAGTCGAACACGACTTATCTTAAGTCGGCCACGAGTTAGGACTTAGCACTTTTTCCGCCCAGAACTCTCTATAAATATGAAACCATCTCCAACATGCAAAGGACTTTTGGGCTCATTCTCTTCAAGCGCCATTACTCTGCCGAATTCCAGACTACTTCAAAGCTTTTTAGATCCAACAAACTTCTAAAGGAACTCCATGAAGGAATCATCCACATTCGCCATGGATTTGAAGATGATTGTCAACATCAAAGCTTGAGCTACTTGTTTCACATATCCTATCACTTGAAGTGTGTTGTAATTGAAAGATCTTGTAAAGAATTGTAATCAAACTAGTGATAAAAAGATTAAAGTGGACGTAGGCTGGATTATAAGCCGAACCACTATAAATACTGTGTCTCTTACTATTTTTCTGCATACTTTCTGCTTATTTCTGTTTCCCGTACAAACGGGTGGTGCTTTCACAATCGCATCTTATACACCAGGGTGTTAGCGTTTAAATTTGAGCGTTAACATTTTGGTGCTTTCACTGAGAATTGAACTCAGGACATCTATCATCATTGCTTCAGAAAGATTTGTAGATAAAGTTTCTTTAAGAACCAGAAGTCTATCCGAAATCATGGCTCCTGGAAGGAAAAGTAAATCTGTGAGATCTGCAAACATTCAAGAGGGAACCTCCGCTTCCCCAACACCAAATCAAGCCACTCCAGCTGTTGGAGTTTCAAAAGCGGAATTGGACGCTGCTATCTTTGGGTTGAATCAGCAAATAAATGCCCAGAACGCGCAATTGGAAGCTCAGAATGCTCAGAATGCTCTGATTCTGAATAGGTTAAACGATTTGCTCGGGGCAAACCGTCAACCTGCGAATAATGAAAGGAACTTTGTCGGTAATGTCCGTGATGCTGAAACTAGAAACATTCCCGAAAGGGCTGCTAGCCCCTTTGAACAGACATTGCCTGAGGCTGGAGGATCCAGAAATAGGAATGACGAAGAATATCTTTCTGGTATGGTTCGACAGATTATGAAAGAAAGTATGCAAAGGGTCGAAGATGAGAAAGAGTGGGGTTTCGCTCCGAGCAAGACTCCGTTTACTGAAAAGATCCTAAAAGCTGAATTCCCAAGGAAGTTCGTCCCTCCGACCATTCCAGCTTACAAAGGGACAAGTGATCCAAATGAGTTCCTGTACAAATATGATTGGCACATGACAGGTGCCAGAGCTTCTGACGAGATAAAATGCCGCTATTTTCCTGTGTATTTGGAAGGGGTAGCTCTGCTTTGGTTCACAAAACTGCCTGTCCGGTCCATCGATCAGTTTTCAGACCTAACCAGGAAATTTAAAGAGCAATTTAGGCTATATGCTTCAAAGGCAAAAGACATCATGTCGTTATCCGGTTTGGAACAGAATCCGGGGGAAACTATCAAGTTTTTTTTAAATCGCTTTAATATAGCGTTAGCTGAGGTGGATAATGCAGAACCCCGCATGGTCTTGACCTATTTGATGAGAGCTATTGATAAGTCAAGTGAATTCGGAAAGTGGCTGAACATGAAGGAGCCAAATTCTCTGGAAAAGTTCTACAAAAAGGCGGATGAATTCATGCGTTTGGAAAGCCGTCCTGTCCCGGCAAAGGCAACAGTAGAGAAAGCTGAAGACAACACTGCTGCGCCACGTAAGAATGGATCTGTGGGACAGAAAAGAGAAAATAATGATGGAAGGAAACAACACAATTCAAAGAAGCCTCGATCCTTCAAGCCATCAGAATATACTCCTTTGTTAGAGACACCAGCGCGCATCTACCTGGCTACAAAAGATTCTTTTGAGTATCCCAAACCTCCTGTTCTCAGAACCGGAAGAAAAGCTGTGCAAAGTGGGAAGTTCTGTCGCTTCCATAATCAGCCTGGTCATGACACAGACGACTGCCGTCAATTGAAAAATATAATCGAAGAATTGCTAAGAGAAAATAAGCTGCAGCAATTTGTGAAGAAGAGTGGTAATGATCCTGCTTCGTCAAGTCAGGGGCAACAAGCTCTTGCTCATCAGCCCAGGACAAATGAGAAGGCCGCAGGACATGAATCTGGAAGGCCAGTTATTAATGTCATCACAGGAGGACCCCACCCAGCAGGCAGAAGCTGGGGTGAAATGGAGAGGTACACTCGAGCTCTGAAACATGTGCCAACTGAAGAGAATGTCTTTGTTTTAGAGGACTCTACACCCCTGAAACAACAAAGGACTTTTAATGATGATATTGTGTTCAGGGCTAGAGATTCCACGGGCATTGAGGCCCCTACTTTGGACCCGTTAGTCATCTCAGCCGGTATTGGACCGGCTATTGTCAGAAGAGTTCTTATTGATTGCGGCGCATCTTGCAACATCCTCTTCAAGAAAACGTTTGACCAGATGAAAATCCCGATGGCGGATGTGCAAGCCTCATCTCAGAAGATTGTTGGCTTCACTGGGGAGCCAAAGCAACCAGTAGGAACCATTGACTTGCTTGTGGAACTCGGAGAAGGAGAAAGAAAAGTAGTTCGCAAGCAGACTTTTGTGATAGTAGATGAATTTTCTGCTTATAATGCTTTCTTTGGTCGACCTATTCTTGCTGCATTCAAAGCTGTCCTTGCCCCATGGTGTCTTACTATTAAATTCCCTACAGACAATGGGGTAGGAGTTATTAAAGGAGACCAGAACGCTGGGCGAGAATGTTATATGACAGAGCTGCGAGAAACAAGGAAGAGAGAAATGGGAAAAGATGCGGCAACCCCAATCCGCATCAAAACACCAACCCTATAGCAACTACAGGGCGGACCCTGCACTGGCGAGCATAGCGGGGCACGAAAAGTGATGGATCCTAGAAAGGCCAGTGCGGGGGAGAGTAGGGTGGTACCAGCAGAAACAACGATACCGGTGCCCGTTGATCTGAAGGACCCAAACAAGGTGCTGAATGTGGGTTCACAACTTAATGTGTCAGTTCAGAATGCCTTGATATCTTTTTTGAAAGCAAACCTGGATGTTTTCGCTTGGACCCATGCCGATATGTGCGGAATATCCCCAGAAGTTGCGGTACATGCTCTGAATATTGACCCAAAGTTCACGCCAGTAAAGCAGAAAAGAAGAATCCAAGGTCTAGAAAGGTCGACAGCATTGAAAGAGGAAGTTGACCGGCTCATGGAGAATAATTTCATCAGAGAATCTACCTATCCAAATTGGGTTTCAAATCCAGTGCTAGTTAAGAAAGCCAATGGTAAATGGAGAGTGTGCATCGACTTTTCAGATCTAAACAAGGCCTGTCCCAAAGACTGCTTCCCATTACCCAGGATCGATCAACTGGTAGATGGAACAGCGGGTCATGAATTGTTGTCTTTTATGGATGCCTACTCCGGATATAATCAGATCATGATGCATGAGCCAGATCAGGAGGACACAAGCTTTATCACCGATGTCGGTCTTTACTGTTACAGAGTTATGCCCTTTGGGTTGAAGAATGCGGGGGCAACATACCAAAGACTGGTCAATGCTATGTTCAAACCGCAGTTGGGAAAGACTATGGAAGTTTACGTTGATGACATGCTAGTAAAATCTAAGAAAGCAGTGGATCACATCGAACACTTAGCAGAAATGTTCGCAATTCTCCGAAGATACGGAATGAAGCTTAACCCTTTAAAATGTTCTTTCGGGGTAGAATCTGGGAAGTTTTTGGGTTTCATCGTGAGCGCTAGGGGCATTGAAGCTAGTCCAGCTCAAATCACTGCTCTAAAAGAAGTCAAAGCTCCTAAAACAAAGAGGGAATTGCAAAGTCTCAATGGAAAAATTGCCGCCTTAAGTCGGTTCATATCCAAAGCTACTGATAAATGCATTCCATTCTTCGACGCTCTAAAGAAAGGAAAGAAAAACTTTGACTGGACTCCCGAATGCCAGAAAGCTTTTGAAGAATTGATTCAACATATGGAAACGCCTCCAATACTTTCCAGGCCCGGCGATGGCGAGGATCTTCTTATATACTTGGCAGTTTCATCTCATGCTTTAAGTGCAGCGCTGGTACGGGAAGACAAAAGGATTCAACATCCAGTTTACTATATCAGCAAAAGACTCACTGGGGCAGAAATGAATTACTCCAAGTTGGAAAAACTCGCCTATTGTCTATTGATTGCCTCAAGAAAGTTGAGGCAATATTTCCAGGCTCATCCTATCAAAGTCCTCACTGATCAACCTTTAAAGCAAGTCTTGTTTCGCCCTGAGACTTCGGGCCGCCTTTTAAAGTGGAATATTGAATTGAGCCAATATGACATCACTTATCATCCTAGAAAAGCGATCAACGGACAAGCTTTGGCAGATTTTATTGCAGAATTTACAGACAAGGGTAACAGCGAGGAAAAAACAATCGAGAACCCCCCAATCCAATGGAAGTTATTTGTAGATGGCGCAAGAAATGATTACTGTTCAGGTGCTGGAATTGTTCTTGAAACTCCTGAAGGCCGGTCATTATGCTATGCGCTAAGATTAGAATTTCCTTCAACAAACAATGAAGCAGAATATGAAGCTCTGATTGCTGGTTTGAAAATTGCTAAAGAACTAAACATTCGAGCGTTACAGATCTTCAGTGATTCGCAGCTTATAGTATGCCAAGTCAAGAAGGAGTTTCAAACGAAAGGAGGAAATCTGCCCGCTTATGTGTCAAAGGCTTGGGAACTTTTATGTGAATTCGACCATTACACGATAAGTCATATTCCTCGAGAAGAAAACATGAAAGCAGATTCTCTCGCAAAATACTCAAGTTCTGGCGAAGCCCAATCCTTAGGGTTAGTTCCAGTGGAAGTTTTGTCAAATCCGAGCATTGATGAAATGGATATCGATTGGGTTATGAGTATGTCGCAAGAGCAAGAATCATGGATGACTCCAATAACAAAGTATCTACTCAATGGCTCTTTACCAGAAAACTCTAAAGAACGACAAAAGCTACTGAGAAAAGCTTCTCGATATATAATCCAGGATGGTCAATTATACAGACGAGGATTCTCAATGCCATTGCTTCGATGTGTATCCAAAGAAGAAGCCAAAATAATCCTATCAGAGGTACATGGAGGAGAATGTGGGGATCATTCAGGTGGTCAAACTTTAGCAAAGAAAATTCTCCGATATGGATATTTTTGGCCAGAAATTAATCGAGATGCTGCAGATTACTCTCGAAAATGTGACAGATGTCAAAGATTTGCCAAAATTCCTAGAGCACCTTCTACTGAGCTCACACAAATGACCAGTCCGTGGCCGTTTGCGATTTGGGGAATAGATTTGATCGGACCTTTACCAACCGCCAAATCTGGAATCAAATATGCCATTGTTGCTGTAGATTATTTCACTAAATGGGCTGAAGCTGAACCATTGGCAACTATCACCTCCAAAAAGATGATAAATTTTGTGACTAAGAATATCATTTGCAGATACGGTGTGCCTCAGAAAATAATCACAGACAATGGTACTCAGTTTGAAAGCGAGGAATTCCAGGATTTTTGCAAGCGATTCAAAATCCAGAAAAGCTTTTCGGCAGTAGCTCATCCGCAGGCAAACGGGCAAGTGGAAGCAGTGAACAAGATCATCAAATCAACCATCAAAAAGCAACTCGAAAGAGCGAAAGGTGGTTGGGTCGATAAACTACCACTTGCACTATGGGCATACAGAACTACTCACAAAACTGCAACTGGGCATACTCCTTTTTCGTTAGCATACGGATCGGAAGCAATGATCCCGGTTGAAACAGAGGTCCCTTCACACAGAAGAATCCATTTCAATCAAGCAGAAAATGAAAAGCTGCAACTTGAAGCGCTGGATCTCCTTGATGAAAAAAGAGATGAAGCTAACCTCAGAGTTGCAGCTCATCAGCAAAGGATAGCCAGACATTTCAATTCCAAAGTTCGTCAACGCAGCTTTGAAATTGGAGATCTAGTCCTAAAAAGAATTATGACTGCGACAGGTGTGTTTGGGCCAAATTGGGAAGGACCGTATGTAATAGGTCAGAAACTTCTTGACGGCACATTCAAGCTCACCACAGTTGATGGAGATCAAATTCCAAGGGCATGGAACAGCAATCACTTGCGTCCATACTTTACTTGAAAATTTTGTTGAAACATTGTAAAAAGAATTATGAATGTATGATTCCTGTAATTGAAAGCAATTGTGAAACTGATGCAAGTAAATAATGAAAGAATATAAAGTGGATGTAGGCCCAATTTCATGGCCGAACCACTATAAATCTTGTGTTCCTTATTATCATTATATGTTTGCTTTGTTTTCGATATAAAAATACACAAAATGTATTGCTGAAATATCGATTTAAATTTTTGCAGACAGTGGAGATAAAACTTGCGCATAATAAGACCGAGCGATTCTCACCATCATTCAACAAACAAATTTCAAGTCACAAAGACCCCGAATTCAAATCCTAGATAGGAAATGCTTCAATTGAACGGCTAATGATTTCGATAGGAACGAGCCCTTGCTGATAAATTGAGATTGTTTAAACAAACAAACATCCAATTAGGAAGCTAGTGCCCGTTCTCACGAACTAGCCTGGCAATGAAGTACACTGCCTTGGATTAAACAAGCCACTTGTGAGAAAAAGGGGGATGAAAACTTGAAAATAAAAAAAAAAAAAAAAAAAAGGATCGCTGAAAAGGCATAAGCAAGTGAACAGAGGAACAACCAAAGCTACCATCAGCGCCACAAGTCCTCTTCGGAGGCGCAACTCTTCGGATAATAAAAGACCTCTAATGGGTCATATGCCACAAAAAAGAAAGTTCTCTACTCAACAAAAAAAGATTGGAGGAGTCATGACCCTCCAACCATGAGAGAGTAACTTCCAGGCGATGAAAACCCTCTCTGAGGCACATTTCACCAGGAGTTGAAGTGTTATAACCGCTCTTCGGGATTTCACTTCACCAGAGTTGAAATGTAAACAAAATAAAAGCCCTCTTCGGAGGCCCATTTCGCCAGGAGTTGAAGTGTTATAACCGCTCTTCGGGATTTCACTTCACCAGAGTTGAAATGTAAACAAAATAAAAGCCCTCTTCGGAGGCCCATTTCGCCAGGAGTTGAAGTGTAACAACCGCTCTTCGGAATTTCACTTCACCAAAGTTGAAATGTAAAAACAAAGACCTTCTTGAAAGCACACGTTTCACCGAGATTGAAATAAAACTTCCAAGTGTTGAAACGTGAAAAGGCTTTCTTCAAAGGCACAACTCTTTGGGGGTACACGTTTCACCAAGATTGAAATAAAACTTCCAAGTGTTGGAACGTGAGAAATCCCTCCTCAGAGGTACAACCCCCTCCCGGGAACACAATTAAGAAGAAAGACCTCTTTGGAAACCCACGTTTCACCGAGATTGAAATAAAACTTCCAAGTGTTGAAACGTGAAAAGGATTTCTAAAGCATAACTCTTTGGAGGTACACGTTTCACCGAGATTGAAATAAAACTTCCAAGTGTTGAAACGTGAAAAAATCCCTCCTCAGAGGTACAACTTTCTATAAAAAAAAAATCCTCATCAAAAGCGTACTTTAACTTTCAAAGGAAAAGTAATTTGCCTACTATGGGAAATGATCGTAAAAAGAAAAGAAGTTAAAGTACCCTTCAGAGGTCCGCTTTACCACATAGAGGAATTCACTTGATGAGATATGCACATAAGCAAAAGAAAAAAGTGATTTCTTCGAACGACCAAGCGTAAAAACTTATACGAAGGGAGTTGTACTCTATAAAAATTTTCTTTAAAGAATAAAATAATTATTCTTTAGCAAATAAGAGTGCAAGTCCCCTCGAAGTATAAAATATTGCAGCAAGCTTAAGGTATGGGGGCAACATGGTATAGTAGTATAGATGCATCAGCAGAGTAATACTCAAGCAACATACCATAAGCCCGCTGCAACACTATATAAACAAACTTGTGCAAAAATAAATAGTAAATGCATTCTCAAATTCAAACAGAAGTTTGTACAAACGAAGAATCATTTTATTCAACTATAATGCAGATACAGGTTCTCAAAATAAAAGCGGAGGCCGATACCCGCACAACTCTCGGCCAGTTCATACAAAAGACAAAAAACTAAAGTCTTCACTTCTTTTTACTGCCTTTGGACCCTTTACCCGACCGAATGACCAGCTTTTCAGGTCGGCCAGTGGGTATAAGGGAGGAAGGAGAGGTAGGCGCAGCTGGCCCAACTTCTGGCTCCTCTTCAGTGGCAGTGATTATCTTCCCTCTCCTCCTTGATGCTCCTTGCTTCCTTCTCCTCTTTGAGGAAGACTCACTTCCTGGAGTGACAAGTTTAGATAAAGTTATATCGTCAGAAGGAGTCCGCTCCGGAGATATGTCACCTCCCTCAAGTCCCTCATCTTTTTGCTCTTGCGAAGCAATGGGATCATCCAGGCCATGGAGAGCTTCTATTTGTTCTTCTTGTGACCCAGGTTGCGAGGCAGAAGGAGGCGCCACTTGAAGAGATGGAGGAAGGATCACCGGGGGAGAAGAAGCTTGAGTTTGACTCGGTGCTTTCTCTACAAAGGAGAAAAAACTTAAAATATCAGTATCTTTCGAAAAGAGAGGGGATGACGGCTCGTCAAAAGTCGGGAATTCATTAACATTTGAGGAATAATCAAAAGTCGGGAATTCATTGACATTTGAAAAATAATCAAGAAGATCGTCAAGTTCACAAGGAGCGAACGAGCAGTTCACCACTTGGGCTGGTCCGGTGTCAAGTTTACCTGGGGTAGTTGGATCTCTGAGGCTGATTTCATATCGCTGTGCTTCGTTGCTTTCACCACCTTCATCCCCGCCTTGTGCACTTGTAGTTTCAGTTACTGTCTTAGTTGCAGGCGGAGTAGAGGAGCTAGAACCCGTGATGTCAACCACAGGAGAAACTGGAGGTTGGACAGAGGAAGTAAGCGTTAATTCCTTTCCAGAACGTTCCTCTTCCGCCATTCCAGTTCTCATCCTGGCAAGTTGTTCTCGCCCCTTCGCAAGAGCAGCGCGAGCTCCCTCATCCAGGTAACGCGCCTCAAAATCTTCATCGCCATACCCGGCGTCTTTAAACATGTTAAGAGCAGCTTCCCACACCTCGGCCAGGGTGATTTCATACTTAGGACCAAGAAAAGAGAGGCTGCCGCGTCCCAAGACACAATGTAAATAAAAATCGAATAAAGTCGAATTGATATCGTTTTCCATGGTCTGAGCAGTTTCTTCGGCTGCAATTTTGCCAGCCATGGCCTCATCTCGATCTTTTTCGGTCTGAGCAAGTTGGGCTTTTAGCGCTTCAATCTCCATGTCCCGGGCGCTCAGTGTATTCTGCAGCTGGGTGACATCAGTGCGGTGGTTCTCTACAGCTTGTTCCAACCTCTCAGCTTTAGCTTCAGCGTCCCTCTGGCTGGCGTGCGCATCTCGCACTTGTTTTTGCAATACCTCTTCTCTTTGGGTGTAAGTATTAGTAGAAGAGGCAAGATCATCTTTGAGCTGCTTTACTTCAGCTTCGAGTTTTTCATTGTATTCGGCTATCTCCTTCATCTCAGCGTTGTGTTGATCAAGAATCTTCTGCCATTCTGATTTGTCATTTTCCATGGTCAGCATTGCTTCGATGTTAGCCCGATTAACTCTTTGAAGTTCATCAACCAGCTTTTGCCATCCAGACATTCTATCGATATCAAGCTTGACAGCATCGAGATTTCTGTACATAGCTTCTTTGTCGATGGGGACCAAATCAAGGTCGAAGCGTACCCCCCTCAAACACCAGTTCGGGAATCGGCTCTGCAAAGTCGGGGGGCCCCTTTCAACATGGTATGAAGGCCTGTTGAGAAGTGTTTGGATGGCACTTCCTTCAAGAGCAGGAGATTTGGAAGGGATGTCAATAGAAACTGAGGCACCAGGTCTCTCAGATGTCACGGGCACGTGCTCCTCGCCAAGTTTGGTCCGCTTTCTCGAATCCTCAATATGGCTCTTCCCCCTATCATCGTGCGTTTTACGTTTATGGGAGTCATCATCCCTTGGGAAGGATTCATGTCGCGTGCCCGCTCCCTCATGACGTTCTTCATACCTTCTCCTCTCTTCAGCTTTTCGCGCAGCTCTCTGCTCATTGGTTTCTCTGGGATCGGCATAGTATTGCTTGTAGTCATAGCTGCCACGCCCTCCATAGCGTCGAAAGTCCTTGTAATAAGAACCGCTGCCGCTGCGCCCCATAGAGGAATCTGAAAAGGCAAAAATAGCAAGTCTTAGAAACTTCCGGAGAAAAGAAGTTAAATATGAACAAATGCCAAAAAATCCTAAGTGTTGTGTGATGTGCAAGCTACGCGCATTAAGCTACAAACCACTCATTGGTGTAGAGGTGATGATAGCTTGGGTATGAGGAGTTGGTGTTTGTGTTGGTGTTAGTCGAAGAAGGGACGTCGCCTCAATTATAGGAGAGATAGTTTTAGACACGTCATCTCTAAAAAGCTCCTGTGAGGTCACTATTATGTCGCTCAACCCATCATAAACATCGTCACCATCATGCTCGGTGAGACTTGTTTTCTCAGTTCCTACATCAGCTAATCCCCCGAGAGGCTGTGAAGGTTCTTCTTCTTCCTCAATCGGGGCAAGTGCCGTCTTACTAGATGACCCCATAATGTCGGTAGGGGTGGAACATTTCACCAATGAAGCTTCGATGTTAGACTCTTTTGATGAAGATTGTTCGATAGTAACGGGGGCATCCGATGCTTCAGTCGGGGAATCGGGAACTTCAGTCGGGGCTTCATGAGGCTGAGTATAGCGAGAAGAGTGAAGAAGCCCGTATTGATGTAAAAAGTCATCTCTCAGCAAAAACTTTATATTCCTCTCTTCTACTGGCACAGCATTCAATCTTTCAAAAATTTGCTTATAGCCTGGGTCTCTAGAAGGAGGTGGAAGCGCTGAAAAGTAAAAAGGGAAATTAACATCTAACTACTCAGGCTATGAAAAGATTTTATAAGGAAAACATGTGTCAGGAATAAAGCTGAACGCCCTTACTTCCAACTCTCCACACACCATAAAACCCCGGAGGGCAACGAACATAGAAGAATTGGGTTAAAAACCCGTGAGCAGTATCAGGGAGGCCAACAATCAGTTTGCGGTTTCGGGCGCTCCTCACAACAGTAATGGAAGGATGATCCTTAGTCCGAGTAAAAGAGCATAGATAACAAACTTCACCAAAGCTTGGAAGTCGATCAAGTGTTCTCCTAAAAAGCACGCACAACCCCATTAGAATGGCATAGCCATTGGGGTGCAGCTGGGATGGAGCAATGGCCAGTTGACGGAGAAGTTGTTGGAAAAAGTCGTTGAAAGGAGGAATGCCTCCACTTAGGCACATTTGCCGGTTAATTGTCACAAAGCCAGAAGGAGCTATATCGGCAGTGTTATTTCTTTCGGGAAGAATGGCATCTGATTCAACGATACCAAACTGAGCACACAACTGGCGAAAAACTTTGTATGATAGTGAAGTAGGAGCTCTTTCGGGAGGATTAACCAGTGGAGCCGGAAGAACAGTTACCTCTCCAGTCCGAACTGTTGCATCACCTTCCTGAGAAGTCATTCTACACAAACAACTGGATATTCAAATATGAAGGTGCACGTTTCCTAAAAAAGTGTGAAGTGTTGTGCAAAAAACTAAAAAAAAATAAATAACAAGTAAATATAACTGAAATAAGACTAGTCGACGATTGATCGATTACAAAAATTTCAGAACTTGTTAGTCTTTAGTTCAAGTATAATATTAATGCGAGCTGGTCAATTTTAATTGACTATTTCAGTATTGCTTTAGTATTTTACTTGAAGTTAATAAGTTGAGCACTTCATTCACACAATCTGTTTAAGTTTAATGACTGTTATTAGCTAATCTGTCATTCGAAGAGGGCGATCAATGGCAGTATATTCGCCCCGGTTTTTCTGTAAATGTTGTATTGGACAGGTTGTTAACTTGCGAGTCAAAGTAATTTGTAAAAGAAGGCATCAAAGTTCAACAGTTCAACATCACTGCAACAATTCAAGGTTTAAGCAGATCCTAAAAAAAAAAAAAAAACATAAGTGCTAAGTCGTATCGAACACAAGTGCTAAGTCGTATCGGACTCAAGTGCTAAGTCAAAACCGACTCAAGTACTAAGTCGCAACCGACTCAAGGGATGAGTCGTTCCTATCCTCAGCCATCAAACACATCAAGCTGCTTATCCTCTAAGTCCTAAGTCGTAACTCGGGGAACAGGAGAAAGGCTCTGATCCAAAACAACTAGAAATCCTCCAAGTCTTAACCCGGCTACGGCTCATGGAAATCGCTAAGTCACATGGAAGAAGCCGAGTCATATATGAGACGATCCCTTGTTATTTTCAATCAACCTATTCGACCAACTCGCCTCCCTTTCAAATCTCTTAACCTGTTCATCCTTGGCTTCTTCAGCAGCGACAACCTTAACCCGTTACACTATGAATCGCCCCAAAGCGCGAATCACCATAGGCCAAATCAGATGAATTTTAGTTCATCGGTAATCAATTCGAATAGAATTCGCAGGGTTTGAATGGGGCAAACCAAAGATGATGAACTGAATACATAAAGTAACAATGGTTAACGGTCGAAGTTTGAAGCAAGATCTCTTACGATTGTTTGATGCTAGAAAGAATCAGAGATGAATCGGGTCGAAGTCGCCTCGGAGAGCTTGAAGATGCGTTAATGGCAGAAAGCAGTTTAAAAGGTTAAGTGATGAGAAGAAGGACGACTCAGGCTTTTATATCTGGAAAGGTTGGGATTTGAAACGACATGACCGAGTTATGATAAGTCGAAGCACACGACTTACGATTTAAGCGTGTGCTTCGAGGGGCAAATGTTAACCCTAACTCGTTCACAAGTTAACAGGTCCATGAGTTAAGGCATGTACGACTCAAGGCATGTACGACTCAAGGCATGTACGAGTTAAAGGATACATGAGTCAGCAACTTCCTACAACTTAAAGATCTTCTACGAGTTAGCAAGCTTACGAGATAAGCAGCCTACGAGTTAAGGAGTACCCGAGTTAAGCTACTTGCGAGATAAGCCTTTACGAGTTAGCATATCTACAAATTAGCAAGTGTACGAGTTAAGATCTTCCACAAGTTAAGCCTCTACGAGTTAATCCTCTGCGAGTTAAGATCTTCTACGAGTTAGCAGGCATACGAGTTAAGAAAAGCTAACGACTTAAGGTCTTTACGACTTAAGGAAATTGATGGCCTACGACTTAATGATAACTGCAGTTTGTACGACTTAAGACCCTTACGACTTAAAGAAGTTATACGACTTAAGGAGGACACGACCTAAAGACACACCTCTTAACTCGTCTACGAGTTAAGACTTGCTTTAAACCAGTTGCAATTAGTTAAGTCGACTACGACTTACGACATAAAAAGAGTCGTATACGACTTAAGAAAGGAAATTAGCAATTGCAGCCAGATAACTCGCACACGACTTAGAACTTAGGGATGGGTTCAAAAAAGGGGAACTGCCATAGACTCGGCTCAGTGACCCGAGGACGACTTACCTTAAGTCGAACACGACTTATCTTAAGTCGGCCACGAGTTAGGACTTAGCACTTTTTCCGCCCAGAACTCTCTATAAATATGAAACCATCTCCAACATGCAAAGGACTTTTGGGCTCATTCTCTTCAAGCGCCATTACTCTGCCGAATTCCAGACTACTTCAAAGCTTTTTAGATCCAACAAACTTCTAAAGGAACTCCATGAAGGAAGCATCCACATTCGCCATGGATTTGAAGATGATTGTCAACATCAAAGCTTGAGCTACTTGTTTCACATATCCTATCACTTGAAGTGTGTTGTAATTGAAAGATCTTGTAAAGAATTGTAATCAAACTAGTGATAAAAAGATTAAAGTGGACGTAGGCTGGATTATAAGCCGAACCACTATAAATACTGTGTCTCTTACTGTTTTTCTGCATACTTTCTGCTTATTTCTGTTTCCCGTACAAACGGGTGGTGCTTTCACAATCGCATCTTATACACCAGGGTGTTAGCGTTTAAATTTGAGCGTTAACACACTGGCTATGATAGTGAAAGCGCAAATCCGTGTCTTCGGGGAGAAACAAGTGACAGCGATGATGACGAGCCAAGCGAGGTATCTAAATTTACTCACTCTTAATTACTTATATACTTTCATGAGGTAAATGGTTGTTTTGAAAGACTTAGGTAAAATTACGCTAAAATTGAATCACAAAGGATAGTTTGATAGAACTAAATAAACAGCTTAATCAGTTGGTTAAAAACTATCGAAATAAGAGCCCTAATTATGATAAGTGTCCATCATTAAAAGAGGAAATAAAAAAATCAGAAATTAAATTTAAATCGCTTGAAAATGAAATTATGATTTTGAAAGAAAGTGAGAATACTAGGAGAGAAAATTCTATTAGAAAGTGCACTTTGTTAATGAATGGAAACGAATCTCTCAAAACACAAGTCCAATAATTGTCTACAACTTTAAGAAAATTCTCCAAAGAAGAAAGGTCACTAAATATTCTATTAGGAAAACAAACTATTAATACTGTTAGACAAGGACTTAGGTATACTCAATCTGAAAGAGTTAGAAGTGAAATCAACCATGTAAACTCGAAGTTCACAATTTGTAGTAAAATTGGACACGATAACAATAATTGCTGGTATAGACCCAAACATATGAAAACTATACTAATTTGGGTTTCTAATGGAACGAATGTGAAATCTCTTAAAGTCAAATAAATCTGGGTGCCAAAAGGAACAAATATAGACTGTTTTGGTTCTACACAAACTTGTTTTTTCAAAATCTTTTATCACTAACAATCATGGACCTATAAAAAAAAATAGGTCACAAAAGTCTATCCTCGTGCAGGTGTGGTGGCAGGCTAAGAAACAACAAGAGTGATATCTAGATTCTGGCTGTTCCAGGCACACGATGGACGACAAATCAAAGTTCCTTAGCCTAGAGAAGTACAAAGGTGGCAGAGTGAAAATGGCAACAAATAATGTATTAAATGTTGAAAATCTAAACCATAATTTGATCAACCAGTAAGAGGAAAGGTGATCAAATGGGAAAATTTTAAATATCATCTTTTCATGCACTGTGGTAAGAGATGTTGTTCTGTATTGGTTTACGATTACTCTAGATACAGGTGGGATACTTCTTTACCTTACTGCTTTTAAAATAGACGCTACGTTCTCTGTTTGTTTATGTGCACAATTTTAGTTAAATCCAAAGGAATCACATTTTAATAGCTGTAAAATGATTATAAGGTATATGTTGCACATCTCATGGTTTGGTCTTTATATGATAACTTTGAGCTAAAGAGTTTTTTCAGATGCAGATTATGCCGGTTGTCTAGTTGATAGAAAAAGTATTAGTGAAACGTGTTTTATGTTGAGACATTCGTTAGTTGCATCATGTTTTTAAAGAATGCATAAATTTTATTTCAATTGATAGACATTTTTTTTTCAAAATCCCTTCCAAAAAGTAGTTTTTGTTGACTTTGTTTCAGATTAGGCATTTTAGAAATTTGATTTTATATCTTTGGATTTGATCGTAAATGAGTACATTAACTAATCTGACTCCCTATTGATTATCGAAAAGATAAAATAGTGACTGAAAAAGTGATGAGTGTTGATATTAATCATATATTATGACTTGAGAAGAATGTATAGTAAATTTCTCTAAAAATTTAAACAAAA
The DNA here is from genome assembly GCA_030765085.1 of Allium cepa. Lineage (NCBI taxonomy): Eukaryota > Viridiplantae > Streptophyta > Magnoliopsida > Asparagales > Amaryllidaceae > Allium > Allium cepa. Next base: position 392,867,432 of record CM060935.1, read on the forward strand.
TCCGTAATAACTTTGGTTGGTAAAAATTCCATAACCACCTCTTTTTTCATCATATTTCTAATGACCATCACTCATCAAAATTCAACGTAGTGTGTCAAAATGTGGTATTTTAAATGGGAAATTATTCATTTTTTAATTAGCAATAAAAACATCCAAAGTATTCACTCTCGTTTAAAAGTCCTCACGGTTATGCATGTATGGAACACATATCAAAATTGATTATTAAATAGATGAATTGATTCTAATCCTATTTAAAAGACCTCACAGTTATGCATGATTAGAAGATACATGAAATTCCTTTCTTTTTTTTTTTAAATTAGGAATACCGCTAATCTCATTTAATAGTCCTAGCATAGTTAGTAAGTATTCAAATTTCTATTATAAATCTACCACAAATAGACATTCCTATATGATTATCTATACCGACATCACCCCTATCACTCTAAAATGGAATATGCGCCTAACAGAGTATTTATGATTTTTGTTTATTTTTTATTGAAGTTAAATATTTATACTCGATTAGGCATTAATGTCTATCATTTTATCTCTATTTTCTAGCACTATTACTCTTGTGCTGATAACAAAAGGGGGAGAGAGAAGTTAAGATTTTGGTAAATAAGTTAAAAATTTAATTTCGTATTCCCATCTACGTTCAGCGCATTTTATTGCTTTTAATTTGCATATTTTTTTATTCACTTTCATGCATATATGAAGCAGGAGCTTTGTTGTAGGGGGAGCATTCAAATAGGGGGAGCTAATGGAATTCATCAAGACCAAATACATTTAATAGAGTCAAAATCTTAATATATGTTTGTTATCATCAAGATGGGGAGATTGTACAATACAATAAACTATTATTTATGTTTGATTATAATAAACACACAGGCACATACAAATATATATACATTCGTTTAGATGTAATTTTTGCTGTACTATTTTATTTTTCACATAATTAAATAAATATTTATCGAATAAAATAAATAACTCAAAATTTATATTCAAACAAATATTTTATTATTAATTCAAATAGTACAAATTTGAACTCTCACTACATTCATACATTTTCAATTGCAACACAACTTCGATTACAATACATTTTCACTTTACAGTTTTTTATACATAATTCATCTCACTACATATTCACTCGTACTTGATCTTCAACTTTGTTCCAGCTTGTATCTAGCATCTGAACTATTTGCAAAATACACACTAACGCGGTAAAATTGAAAAATATATTTTGCAGTGTGCAATGAAGTGTGTATTTCAAAATATTATTTTCCTATGTTATTTGGGTTGTTCGTTATCATTTTCTTTTAATGCATCTTACACGAACAACTTGTGACATGCACAGTGTATCAATATATATGCCACAAGGTCGTGCACACCGATATATGCTTGCTCATTAAAATTGCAGGGACAAGTCAGCATAAGGTCAAACCCAAGGAAAAGATGGATTTAACTCAAGTGAAAATGCTCGACCAAAAATTTAACATGAAAGCATTATAATACATATGGCACCAGGGTATTGCACATGAAACAGAGGCAATATCAAAAGGAACTAGTCATGTATATGTTCAATGAAATGGATCGGAACAACAAGGCCAACCATAGACCAGATTCAGGAATTCAAAAGAAGAACAGACCCGACCAAACAATATGTGAATCAATTTACAAAATAAAGGACCCAACAAACATGACTCGAACATATTCAAGCTCTAGACAGACCCAAGTGCAAAAAGACAAAGTGGTGAACCAGTAATTTATACAATGGACCAGACAGATATCAGTTATAACATGACAACATGAATACATATTTCAAAATGGTATAAGGAATGCAAGAGTTATAACAAGACAAGAATGAAGTGTGCACAAACTACATTCAGGGATAAAGCAATTTGATCATGAGACCAGACTTCAATTCAAGCATAAGACAACAAGCTTCAGAAAATGCAGACCACTAGACATTGGTCAGAGCAATACAACATGACAGTGCAAACACACATGTATACGTATATGTATATATATATATATATATGTATGTATGTATGTATTTATATGTATACACATGCATATATATTGATGAAGTAAGACCAAATCACCCAATGCAGACTTTAATTGAACACAACATATCAACATGAACCAGAATTCACGTATATCAATTAAGGTATGAAGAGATGAACACGAAAACAAAATCAAAATAGGATGCAATGCTCATGAACACAATGTACCAGACTTTAAGTGGAACTCGCCAACAGCTCAAATGTACAAAGACATGCGACCATACTTCAGTCATATATACACGAGTACAGAGCATAATGGAACCACATACAACAAGCTAGCATACATATATACATGCGTGAACACACAAGTATACATATATACATGCGGTAACAACTAGAGCAGTCCAGTTCAGACTTCATAATGTAATCAAATATCAAAATGCACCAACTCGATTAAAGTAACAGTGGCAACCAAAAAAGAAAAGAAAATAGCGATACAAAGAATCAAACAATCAATGAGACCGGACTTCCAGTGAAACAAGATCACTAAAATACATACGAATAATTAAGGCTTGAACACACAAGAGAGAAAGAAGTATGACATGAATGAAATGACTCGAAGAAAATGCAAATTTAACTCGAAGCATGAGCACATGAAGTTCAATGCAACCAAACGTGTACAAAATAACATATAAAAATTCAAAGCCGTGGTCATGAATGAAGTCATAGGAGAAAGAATGCAAAACAGATTTAAATATATCAAGTAAGAACAAGTCATAGCTAGAGAATTAGAATATCTCAAAAATTAAATGCAGAAATCAAAGGAGCAATCAATGGAATCGACTCGAAGAGATTCAAATCCATCAACTATTGAACAAGTCAACAATTCATCGCATCATTCAAGCACAAAGTGAACGGCCCAGAAAAACTCACTGAAAAATTCAAAAAGAAATATACGAACGTGATTTTAGGGTTTCATTCCCTATAAATTACCCAATTACATCGTCGGCATCATCAAGAGCTTACGTTCAAGCAATCAAAAGAGAAAGCAAAGTAAAAACCATATACCAATTTTTATACCACTCGAACTCACAATAGAAGCGACTGTAACAATAAAGCTACGAGTCGATTGACGCAGCAAAACACTTCAGCATCTTCTATTCAATTGATTGTTTTTCAAGTGGCGTCTTCAATTAAACAAAGCCTAATTTAGATTGCAAAAAGAAACGACATGAACAAAGCAGGCGACTACAAAATAAAAAGGAACGGGTTCCTCTTTTGGGCTGAAGAGAATACGTAAACAAAATAAAAAGGGAGACAGTCGTTTTTTACTTGATTATATAAGGCCATGTTTGTCTTTGTTTTGTATTGGGCTTAAAATTATAAATAGGGTTTATTTAGTCCTTGTTTTTAAGTTTTTTTATTTGTAATTTCTTTTTAAAATTATGTAACTTTCTAGTTGTGTGACTAGGTACAAACTACGTGGATAGTTTGAGAATTCACAACGAAGTGGCTGAATTGTGGCAGGGTTTTGAGCTTAGAGTTAGATTATCAATTAGCGGGTGTCGCAACTTTACGTGTGTTTGTAAGAGTCCGACTACTTAAATTCTAGCAGAAACCTTGGAGGCAACACGTAGGCAGGGTTTGCTGAAGCCGGGTAAATTTGTGTGTGATCTCTACTGCGTTACTTTCTGTTATTGTTTTTATTTCCGCATTAATTTTTATTATTATTAGTATCACCCAATTCACCTTCCTATAGGGTGAAAATGACCCTACGAAATAGTATTCACTTTGTATTATTCAATTTAATTATTAAGCATTTTAAAACATTAACTTATGTTTATAACATTTCTTATACATCTTAATTCTTTATTTATAAATGTTTCTTTAAACGTAATTTTATTTTTGAATCATTATTGTTACTCGAGTTTTACTTGTTGGATACTCCATTTTCTTTAAATATCTAAGTTAAAAACTTCAATTTCTTTATATTTCCATTAAACAATTATCTCTAAATTCAGATTTCAATTTGGAAATCTCCAACTTATTAAAATAGTCAAGATTCCATTCTAATACAATAATTGGAAATCACTAATTATCAGAAAGTTAAGAACTAAATACCAAATTTCATTTCAAATCACCTTGAAATAACATATACTTATACTTTTTGTTTATCAAATCGCACTTAGAAATTACAGTTGAAATTTTTTTCACTAAAACAACCGTGTAGCAAAGCTACTATAGTGGTCTTCCTCCTTTGAAACTCGAAAATAAACGTCGATGATGCCGCGATCGTCACTGAAATTATTTTCAAGCGACAGAAGAGGGGAGTACAGAACTTATTTTCTTTAAAATTCCTTTAAAACATTTTTTCAAATCCCATTGAAAATATTTCTATCCGAAAATACTTCCAAATAATACTAATATTTCTCTTCCAAATCTATGAAAACCAATTTCAAAACATTGAAACTTAAGTTCACAAAATTTTCATTTAAATTCATTTTATTTGTAAATCATAATTTACAAACCATGTTTATAAAATTACATTTTCTTATAGCATACAATAGTCAATGGTTTTTAAGAATCTTGATTAACCAAAAATAAAAGACAATAATTGAATATTATCATTTCCTAACATCCAACACACCAAAAATAACAATATTAATTTGTGAAAAATTATTCTTTTTTGAAAGTGTATACTGTATAGCTAGTTATCACTTAGGATCGTGTAATATGGAATATAATTAAATCTAAATGCGGAAATAGACGATAATAGCAAAGTAAATAAAAATGAGCACACCAGGAATTTTTATACTGGTTTGAACTTCCCGTTCTACGTCCAGTCACAGACTTCCTTTTGAAATTTCTCACAATAACCCTCTCTTAACCCGGAGGAATATGTATACAACACCTGAACAACCGAACATGATTTTTCCGCCTCTAACAACCAAAAGAGGACTTTGCCCGCATGAACAACTGAACAGGACTTCAATAATTTCAGTAGAATTACTTTGACACTATGTGTTCTTAATAACACCGATATGTCTTTTATAATACAACCTTCCTATAATCTTTCCTCAAGTATATATGTGTGTGTAAAGATTTAGAAAGGAAAAATATTGTTTAGAATCAAAGAATAAGTTAACTGTTTTAGAGATTTAAGCAATATTTGAAAGTTATGATTGCTTTTTAGAGTTTAGAGACAGTAGAAAGTAAGATCAGAAAGTAATCAGAAAATTGGTTATTTGTGAAGTGGATTTTGTGTGTTTATATAATAGTTAAAGAGATGCAACCGTTCAGGAAGAGTACGGATCAACAGCAGCAACCATACCTCTTCATATTAGAACGTGACTCTTGGCAAAAAGAAGCGTCCATTCAGAAAAAATAGCCGTTGAAAGGATTCGGTCGACTGACCCAAAACGATCAGTCAACTGAATATTCAAAGTTGTTCAAAAACAGAACGTTTCTGTGCATCTGTACAGATTTAGTCGACTGGCCATATACGGTCAGTCGACTGGCCTGACAGTCAAAGCACTATTTACACATTTTTCGAAGTTTAAAGTTTTAAAACAACTTAACTAGGATAGATTTTAACATTTATAAGACTAAAAAACTTTAATAAATCAACATACTATATGCAGTTTTGTAGCCTTATCTCCTTTGTAGTTTGAACAACAAAATTCCTTTTCTTTTTGTCGCTTATCCATGTAGTATAATTCATTGTTTTATTATGAATCACAATATGTGATTCAACATTCTCCCCCTTTTTGATTGATGACAACAGCTGTTATATATGATACTATTTTTGAGAAATATATAACGGGAGTAATATATCTCCCCCTGAATATATGGTGACACTTTTAATCCCTGCATAAAATGGTTAGTCTACAAATTTCTCCCCCTTTGTCATCGAAAAAAAGGAATAGATAATGTATGCATAAAACTAACACGGTAGAATTAAAATAAAATACTAGATGCAATCACAGAAACAACGGATTTCAAATGTACGAACACAAACTTATAGAATGTGTGAAACAAATAAATGACTAACTTACTACCACTAAAAAAGATAACAACCTCATTCAGAATCAGATTCTGTCTCCTCTTCTTCAACTTGCATTGGTCCTTTTCCTTTGGAGGAACTCCCGGCAAATTGTCTACCTCCATTGCCACTTGTGTCGGGACTAGTATGTTCTTTCGATGTTGACCAGGTAAAGTGAGGGGCTGGGCATTTGCCTGGATCACATTGAGAAGTCGTCGTAGCAGTGGAAGAGGAGCATGATATTGCATCCCATAAAAACCCGAAGAAACTCTTGATTTTATCAAACTTTTGTTCAGTTTTCTTATCAAGATTTTTAATACGGGAATCCAAGATAACTTGATTTCTGACGATTAAATCAATAGATTCCCGAGTGCTTTGGGATGGAGTTGGCATACGGATGTTATCTCTTGATTGATGTTGTTGTTGAGTAGAGGTTTCTTGGCGAGGCCGCGATTTCCGTTCTTGAAAGCTCATGACAGTAAGAGGTTTTGGTGGTAGCTTCATGAGGCTAATGGTGCGACTATTCAAAGTTTTTGGAATAGATGTATCGGATTCAGGAATAGGAACCTGGAGATTCGTAAGCAACCACATAATATATTCACCAAAATAAATAATATCCATACGACCTTGGTTGAATGACAGAAATTCATCTAGAATGAGTTTTGGCCAATTTACTTCAACTTCTCCCCAAATAGCATATAATGCTTTATAGCTGTTGGATAGACAAGCTCGTACGAGCCGGTGCGGGGTAGAATTGTGTGCATCAAAGCTCTATCCATTATTCTGGCAGTAGGTCGCAATGCAATAGACTTAAGCTCGGTCATGTCATCTTCTAGGAATCGATGACTTACTTTGTCTCTCTCGTCTACGACGGCATTCAATTCTTGTAACTCAACACCTCTTGTCGGAGTACGAAGAATATGACCGATTCTATCTAAAGAGAGAAACGCTTGTTCCCACATGCCAAACTCCAAATGCAATTGTCACGATTGCGTGGGTTTTGATGGCCTAAATTCAAGTTCGCATAGAAAAGTTTAACCAAGGTATGATTTATCTTGATATTGTTTTTATTATGATCAAAAAGTGATTCTAGATGGCTTTTTCTTGCTAATTCTTGAATCCTATACGACGTAAGATCAGGAAAGACAACAAAAGAACCTTTAAAGAATCGAGCTTCTTTCATCTTATTCCATCGTTGAACTGCAGTTGCATCGTATAGCCATTGAGCGATTTGTGTATCAATTGGCTCGAAGGAAGAAGAAGCATGCCTAGATCTCTTTGTTTGACGAGGGGCCATTTGAATTTATCAATGAATTGAAGAATTTTTTGAAAAATTTGGGAACTAGGGTTTTGGAATTCTAGAGATTGGAGGTAAAAGTAAAAAGTAAAAGAGGAAGAGAGGGTTTTAGTGTTAAAAAGTTGGTAAAAAGGTGAAAAGGTACGTTCCAGATGTGAATTCAGTCGAATGAATGATTGTTTTCCGTCGACTGAACCACTTTCCCAAGAGATCTACTGCAGTTTCAGTCGACTGGTCTAGTCGACTAAAATAAGTAATATGCTCTCTGTTTGGTCATTCAGTCGACTGGTTGTATTTGATCAGTCGACTGAATAGTGTATAAACCACTTTCCCGAGAGTTTTGCTTCAGTTTCAGTTGACCGGTGTAGTCGACTAAAAGAACAAATTTGCTCTCTGTTTGCTTATTCAGTCCACTTGTGGCATTTAATATTGTATGAGAACATACAATATGCAGTTTCAGTCGACTGATCGAATTTATCAGTTGACTGAATGAGTCATTCAACATAATCAGTCACATTTGAACACAAAAGGTAATATATTTTATATTTAAACATAATGTATAAAATGTAAGATTAAAAAATAATTTTAAAAGTAGACAAAAACGGAATTATTTGGAAGAATAAGTTGACGGAGAGTTGGAGTTTGTCGGTTCATCCTTTGTCTTCTCTACATATGGTTGTAGCGGTGACCAACGGTTGCCACGTTCCCATGAGTTTGGAGAGATAGGTGGTGGTTGAGGCGACCTATCCCATGTATTCCGAGTTGACATTGGTGTAGGTTGATGAGCCGAAGAGGAAGATGAACCGCATCACTTCCTTCCAATCTGTTCAAGAAAACTCAGACATCTAGAATTCATTTTCTGTTCATAATACATTACGCGCTGAAGTGCCATCGATTCCCTCTGGTAATGATGAAGATCCTTAATTTTTTGTTTGGTTTGAGGAGAACCAAAGAACATGAACCATCTAGCTTTCTTTTTCTCTGGTATATAATCAGTTCGATAATTTGATGGTCTTGCAGGTTCATGGGTAGGAGTAGGTGTAGGTAGGTTTGATGATGCAGATGATGGAGTTTCAAAGTTGATAAATGAGTAGGATGATCCATCTGATGAATTATGTGATGAAGACATTTTGATTTTAGAAGTTTATGTAGTGGAGAAAGAAATAATTTTTTTTGAGATATGAATTTGTTTTGCTGGAGATATGAGAGCCGAGAGCTTGATTATATAGGAGTTAATACTATTAAAAATGATGGTTGAACGTGCAGTTTGAAAAAAGTGAGGAAGAGAATGAACCATAAGATTTGTGGCTGAAAATTTATCCTTTTAAAAAATACATATATAAAGAAACAGATGTATAAGGTGTAGATGTGAAACATTGAATGGTCAGGTGGTAAAGACATAGACTTATCAAACCCGAGGTGCAGAGTTCGAGTACCAACTTTTTTTTATTTATTTCAAATTAAATTAAATTAATTAGTAACTTTTATAATTCTATTAAAGAAATTATCCTAGTTCTCTTCTTAATCTTATAAAACAATTTTCATTTTGAGGTTTAGTGAAAATGTCAGCTAATTGATTTTCCGAATTTACAAATTCTAAACTTATTATATCCTTTTCAATATTATCACGTAGAAAATGATGACGAATGTCAATATGTTTAGTTCATGAGTGATTGACATGATTTTTAGATAAATTTATTGCATTAGTGTTATCACAATATACTATAGATTTATTTAATTTTATATCAAAATCTCATAATGTTTGTTCTATGTAGATTACTTGAGCACATTCCAAAGCTGCAAATATATACTCTGTTTCACATGTCGTTAGTGAAACGCAATTTTGTTTCTTACTAAACCAAGACACTAAGGATCGTCCAATGAAATGACAAGTTCCACTTGTACTTTTCTATCTGTCCGATTTCCTCCAAAATCAGCATCATTTTATGATACTAATTCAAAAGGACGTTCTTTTGGATAAAATAATCCAAAATCTTTGGTTTTTATTAAGATAACAAATTATACATTTAACTGCTCGCATATGTGATTCTTTAGGATTTTCTTGAAATCGAGCACATAAATAAACACTCATCATAATGTTAGGTCGACTAGCAGTTAAGTAAAGTAGTGATCCAATCATACTACGATATAGTTTTTGGTCAACACTCTTGCCATTTTCATCTTTATCAAGACGTATAGTTGTACTCATAGGAGTTGGTTTGGCAGACGTGTTTTCCATACCGAATCATTTAATTAGATTATTACAATACTTTTCTTGATTAATAAAAATTCCATTTTGCATTTGTTTGATTTGTAATCCGAGAAAATATGATAGTTCTCCCATATGTGACATTTCAAATTCATTTGTCACGATAGTCGAAAATTCCTGACATAATTTTTCATTTGTTGAACCAAAAATAATATCATCAACATATATTTGAATAATTAAAATATCTTATTTAGTTTTTTAATAAATAATGTTAGATCAACTTTCCCAATCTCAAAACCAGATTCCAATAAATAGCTTTTAAGTCGGTCATGCCGAGCACGAGGTGTTTGTTTTAAACCATATAAAGCTTTCTTAAGTTTATAAATGTTATTTGGAAATTTTTCATGAGTAAACAGAGGAGGTTGTTCAATATAAACATTTTCTATTATAAACCATTTAAAAAAGCACTTTTAACATCCATTTGAAATAATTTAAAGTTATGAAAACATGCAAAAGCCAGTAGAATACGTATAACTTCTAGTCTTTCAACTGGAGCAAATGTTTCTTCATAGTCTATTCCCTCTTCTTGATTATAACCTTGTGCTACTAATCTAGCTTTGTTTCTAATAATGTTACCTTGCTCATCAGCTTTGTTTTTGAAAATCCATTTTGTACCGATGACTGATTGATCACTTGGTGTAGGAACTAATTCCCAAACTTCGTTTCTTTCGAATTGATTTAGCTCTTCTTGCATAGTTATAATCCAATAATCATCAGTTGAAGCTTCCTTAATATTTTTAGGTTCTATATTAGAGAGAAAAGCTATATGGACCATTTGATTTAATTGATGTCTTGTTCTTACATTTGAATTTTCTTCTCCATTTATATTTTGGACAGGGTGATTTCTAAGAATTCTTGGAGAAGATCTTACTATATTATCATTATTAATAGTATATTCATTTTCTAAGGAAACATCAGAATTATTATTTTGAAGAATAATATCATCGTCTTCTGAACTATTTGTTAGACTTTTATTTGTATTATTTTTCAAATTTGTAAATTTAGAAAAAGTTTTGATATTTTCATCGAATGAAACATGAAGTGTTTCTTCAATTATTTTAGTTCTTGCATTAAAAACTCGATAAGTTTTGCTTCTTTTCGAATATCCCATGAATATACCTTCATCGGATTTTGGATCAAATTTTCCAAGCCGATCTTTAGGGTTAAGTATGAAACATTTTGAACCAAAAACTTTAAATTATGAAATATTTGGTTTTCCACCATTTAGAAGTTCATAAGGAGTATGTTTTGTTAATGGTCGAATAGAAACACGATTCAAAACATAGCAAGCAGTTGCTACAGCTTCTGCCCAAAAATGCTTAGGTAAAGTGCTTCCATTTAATAAAGTTCTTGCACATTCTTGTAATGTTATGTTTTTCCTTTCTACAACTCCATTTTGTTGTGGTGTTCTAGGAAATGAGAAATTATGATTAATTCCTTTCTTGTTACAAAAATATTTGAAAGCTTCATTTTCAAATTCACCTCCAAGATCACTTCTAATGTTTTTAACTTTAAACTTCTTTATATTTTGAATTCTTTTTACAAAAATTTTAAAATTTTAAAAAGTATCACTTTTATGTTTCATAAAAATAGTCCATGTATATCTTGAAAAATCATCTACAATAACAAAAACATATCTATTATGAACTTGAGTAGGTCCGGAAAGGTCCATATGTAATAGTTCAAGTTGTTATGTTGTAGATATGATTTTCTTAGATTTAAAAGAAAATTTTGTTAATTTTCCTAACTGACATGCCTCACAGATATTATCAATTTTGAATTTCATATCAGGTAGTCCTTTAACAAGTTTAATTTTTATCTAATTTATTAATAGTGTTAGTGTTTATGTGACAAATTCTTTTGTGCCATAGCCAAGCATCATTTTCTGTAGCTACTAAACACATATTTGTGTTATGATTTATATTCATATTTAAAACATAGATAATTTTATCTCTTATACCTTCAAAAATTAAATTTTTATTTTTATCAGAAATATTACATTTATTTTCTGAAAAAGATATATTAAAACCTTTATCACATAACTGACTTGTACTTAATAAATTATGTTTTAAGTTTTTAACTAATAGAACATCAATAATGAGAGGCGAGTTAGAGATACCTTATTGCTCACATCGCCTTTTCCGATGATATAACCTTTTGAATTATCTCCAAAAATGACTAATCCTCCATTTGAGTAGACTATGTTTGTTAATATATTTTTATCACCAGTCATGTGTTTTGAGCAACCACTATCTAGAATCCATTTTCCTCTCTTTTTAAATGGTACGTGCAAAAAAAAAAGGTTAAGATGGTACCCACTTTTCTTTTTAGGGTCCTAAGAGTTGGGTCTTAGGAAACCAAACCCAAGAAGGTTCAGAATTCCCTTTAAAAATATAATTCTCATTTTTATGAACAGTTTCCATAAATGTTTTGATATGTTTATTCCTAATCAAGTTATTATTTGTTTTAGGAATCCATATTTTAATAGTTTTAACAATTTTAGAAACTGTTTTCTTTAAATCTTACTTAATTTTGTTTTTAAACCTTTCAGATTTCTTTGGTTTTACAATTTTCTTATATCCTAATCCCATTTTATTTGAAGTTGACCGAGGATTTTCTGTTATTTTAGAAAGATTTTCTCGTCCTTTATTAAAATTTAAAATATTTTTATCAATATCTTCTAGCTTAGTTTTAAGACTAGATTTTCTAGATTTTAAATCATTTACTTCAACTGATAAAATATCATTTTTATTCTTCTGAATTTCTAATTCCTGAGTTATCATTGAGAGTTGAGAGGCTAAATTAGAATTAGATTCTTGAGATTTTTCAAGTTCTTCTTCGAGAATTTTCTTCTCATCTCTAAGCATACTAATTTCTAATTCAGATCTATTTAGTTTTCCTTGTAACTCCTTATTATGTTTCTTAGTCTGTTTTACAAAATTTACTTGTTGTGAATTAAGTTCAACTAAATCTTCAAAACTTAATTCACTTACATCATAATTTGTAGCCATGAAGCATATTGTTTGCTCTGTGTCACTATCACTGTCGCTTTCTAATGATGAAGAATCTGAATCATCCCATGTAACAGAAAATTCTTTCTTCTTGAATTTGTTCTTCTTGAATTTGTTTTTCTGTTTCTCTGGACAATCTTTCTTCATATGACCCTTCTTATGACATTCATAACATTCCATGACTGATGATGACGGTTTATTGCTAATATTGTTGCTAGAATTATTTTTGTAACTCTTTCCTTTGTTATTCATTTTGAATTTCAAAAACTTTTTGAAATTCTTAGCAATAAATGCCATATCTTCTTCATTTGAGTCAGAGTCATCTTGTTCCGCTTGGAATTCTAAATTCTTCTTATCTTGAGCTTGAACTTTCTTTGCCTGCAAATTCACTTCATATGACGTTAGATTTCCTATTAACTCTTCTACTTTTATAGTTGAAAGATCGTTTTCTTTTCAATAGCTAGGACCTTTCTTTCCCATTCATCCGCTAAAGAGATTAGGTTTTTGATACTATATCAAAATCAAAAAAAAATTCTCCTAATCCTAATAGTGAATGATAGATATCTTGAAATCTAGTATACATATCATTGATGGATTCATCATGTTTCATTCTAAAGTCTTGAAATTGATTTTTGAGCATGGAGATTTTGCTTTGTTAGACTTTGTTAGTTCCTTCATGAGTAATTTTAAGCGTTCTCCATATTTCATAAGCAGTTTGACACATGCTAACACGATTAAATTCATTTCTATCTAGTGCACAAAATAACACATTCATAGCTTTAGCATTGGCAGTAGCATCTAATTTTTGTGTGTTTAACCAAGTGGAATATTCTCCAGTAGGAAGAGTGTATTCATTCTGTATGATATTCCATGATTCAAAACTATTAGATTGCACATAGATTCTCATACGAGTAGACCAATAATTAGAGTTCAAACCATTAAAGAATGGAGGTCGTGAAGTGGATTGACCTTCTACAAAACTAGTGTTAGTGACAGTTTTTGTGGTATTGTTAGTGTTTTTTCCATATTAGCAAGATATCAGATAACTTTTTAACGGTTATGAGATGCCTTGCTCTGATACCAAATGAAAATGGATACTATATAGCTATCTATCACTTAGGATCGTGTAATATGAAATATAATTAAATATAAATGCGGAAATAGATGATAATAGCAATGTAAATAAAAATGAGCACACCAGGATTTTTTATACTGGTTTGAACTTCCCGTTCTACGTCCAGTCCCAGACTTCCTTCTGGAATTTCTCACAATAACCCTCTCTTAACTCGGAGGAATAGGTATACAACACCTGAACAACCGAACATGATTTTTTTGCCTCTAAGAACCGAAAGAGGACTTTACCCGCCTAAACAACCGAACAGGACTTCAACAGTTTCAATAGAATTGCTGTGGCATTATGTGTTCTTAATGACACTGATATGTTTTTGATAGTACAACCTTCCTATAATCTTTCCTCAAGTATATATGTGTGTATAAAGATTTAGAAAGGAAAAATATTGCTTAGAATCAAAGAATAAGTCAATTGTTTCAGAGATTCAAGCAATATATGATAGTTATGATTGCTTTTTGGAGTGCAGAGATAGTTGAAAGTAAGATCAAAAAGTAATCAGAAAATTGGTGATTTGTGAAGTGGATTTTGTGTGTTTATATAATAGTTAAAGAGATGCAATCGTTCATGAAGAGTACTGATCAACAGAAGCATCCATACCTCTTCATATTAGAACGCGACTCTTGGAAAAAAGAATATCCACTCAGAAAAAAATAGCCGTTGAAAGAATTTAGTCGACTGACCCAAAACGATCAGTCAACTGAATATTCAAAGTTGTTCAAAAACAGAACGTTTCTGTGCATCTATACATATTCTATCGACTGGCCATATATGGTCAGTCGACTGACCTGACAGTCAAAGCACTATTTACACATTTTTAAAAAAAGTTTAAAGTTTTAAAACAACTTAACCACGTGAGGATAGATTTTAACATTTTTAAGACAAAAAACTTTAAGAAATCAACATACTATATGCAGTTTTATAGCCTTATCTCCTTTGTAGTTTGAACAGCATAATTCCTTTTCTTTTTGTCGCCTATCCATATAGTATAATTCGTTGCTTTGTCATGAATCAAAATACGTGATTCAACATTTTTATGTACAAAATATAATACTAGGTAAAAATTATTTCATTTACCTATTTAAAAATCAATATTGTGTCAGTCTACCCTGCTTATGTGTTTAGAAATCCCTATCGATGCCATGGCGTTCAATGTATTGACCATAATTCATAAATACTCGTCTGAACAAATTAACACAATACAAAACATTTTTATAGCACTAACGTATACGCTCCCTCGTATATATACTCTCAACTCATAATAGGGCATTCGATCATCCTATCTCTTAATGAGTTTAACCTCCAATAGGTTAACTCTAAACCAAAGCTCTGATACCAACTGTGACGATCCATCATTTTTTGTTAAATCGACGATAAACCACACACGTCTAACTTAAACCGTTCAAAAGGGTATATTATAAATGGGATTTTATAATAAAATAAGAGAAAAGATGGGAAACAAAATATAAAATGTCGTAGTGGAATGATAAAATATAATAATTTAATAAATAGTTCATGAAGCTATTTTACAATATATATTTGATTATACATTTTTTTACAACATAATCAGAGTACAATTAACAAACGTACCAAAATAATGCAACGGAAAAATAACGGTATTGTTCTTTCTATTTGGACTGAAGACTGAAGACTATCATTATCTTATCTTATCAGTATTGCTCTTTCTATTTGGAATATTGGACTTATGTTGTTCTATTTCTTCTTATTTGAGACATTGTTGTATTTATGGGTAGCTTCATGAACTACTCTTATGACTATGTTGTATTTCCGCTGCACTATTCTGTGATGTTATATTTCTATGATTCTGTGATAATTCTCATTTATATATATATACCATTAATTATTCATATTTTGTACTATTTAAGTTGACATGTGTGGATTATTGTCAATTTAAATGGTCCAAATACATGGGTTGTTACATTCAAATTTCCACTTAATCAACCTCAATACAAACAATTTCAACTTTATTTCAAATTCAATTTGAACAGTTCTATTCAAATGGCTAAAAGTTTTAATTTAAATTCTCAATTTTAAAACAATTTAGTTTAAATAATTCATCTTCGATAAATTCAAATCATATATCGATTTAACTTAAGGCTACAAATTAATCCTTAAATACTTTCATTTAAATAGTTCCAATTCAACATTTAAATCTCGAATTAAAAAACAATTTAATTCATATAAATCAAATTTTATTTTCTTTAAACCAATATCATTTAAATCAATTTAAATTCAAGATTTTGAAACCATTTAATTTAACCAAACTGATGTCCATATATAATTTTCTATGCTATGGCCAAGTGATCAGTTAATTCAATTTTAAATACATGGACGGATATATCATTTCAACCGAAAATTAAATGACACAGGTATATATCATTTCAACCCAAAATTAAATGACATAGGTATATATCATTTCAACCTATTTCTTAGTTCATTTGATTGATTCAAATTATATAGGAAGTTAATAATAAATAGGGTCATAACAGGGATATATTAAAATAAATAACAACCATGCATATAACATCTCAATCAATAGACATCCAATTGCGATAAACATCCAAATTAACCGATATATCATAACTATTACTAATTATCAATTGTCGGTGTTTAACTAGCAACTAAATTAAATATTAATTTAAATGTCAATTCATTTCAATATAAAATTTAAATTAAATTTAAATGACAATTTAAATTACCAAAAAGCATTCTTATATTTCATAAATTTAATTCGACTAACATAAAAAAATTTGTATTGCGTGAGTGGGTTAAACCACCCACCTTTGATTTATAGCCGATTAAAAATCCAATAAAAGCCTAAAATTCCAATGGTCTTCAAATTCAAACAAATTAGTTCATGTTATCCGAAAACTAGGTACGAACCCAACTGAAGAAACAACGTGTCAATCATAGTTCGTATGAAAAAGTTATTCAAGTTAGAACATTTGAAAATATAAAGTTTAATTAAAACAAAGCAAGGGTAAAATGGTCATTAATTAACACTCCTCACCCCTCGTTCAAATGCATGAAAACTCAACCCATGTACAACCACCACCTGGCTTCGCTGCCACCCGCCGCCTAGACGCTGCTTCCCCTCGACCAGACCTCACCGTCGCAACACGCTTCTCCGGTCGCGCCCTCCCATGGCTTCGCAACCACCATCGGTGCTGCCTTTTAATCCCACCGTCATCGCTTTCTCATGTAGATCCTGGCAATCTCGAGCATCGATTCGATGATCCAAGCCGATGGATGGACTCGTCTTGGCCTCCTCTATATTGCAGTGCTTGCCAATCATCGAATAGCCGACATTTCGCCGTTGATCACGAAGCCCTAATTTGAATGGCCAAGAATGTTTCACCCAATTCTGGAAAAACGGAGTTTCCAATCGTGAAACGAATTGCAGATGTAGATTCCATTCGTCCATAGTTTTGTGATGATAGAGTTTGAGTTGTTTGATTTTTAGGGTTTGATTCGAAATCAGTAACTAGGGTTTGGGATATCCGCCATTGAGAAAGAATAGATTGGAACTGAATTGTACATATAGAAAATGGAATATAAGGCTACTGGGGTTTATAACAGCATATATATAGACAAAGATGAAATAAGAATGGATGGAGCAGATCGATTGGGCCAGAGCGATAACAAAGACCCAAAAAGCCCATTTCATTCCCGAAACGAAAATAGGTTATACTATATATCGAAATATTGGTTTTCAATTTTGTTAAGACTCAATGAAACTAATTTCAAACTCTAATTCTATTGTATATGGAAGTTAGCCTTTAAAATCAAATTATTTTAATTAAATTACTTTAATTGTTTTCTACGTGTTTCGAGCTCACACGATCAAATGATTAGTCCGATCGCTACGAAACTTGAAGTCCTATAATCAATCACTATTACGGATTCGATGAAACTAGTTTCATTGAAATTCGAGACAATGCCCAAAAAGACCAATGTTACACGTTAATTAAAAAATCTATTTTGAAAATCAATTTAATCACTTTTAAATTATATATTAACATTTTTCTATCATCATTCTTGATTAAACAGGAACCTTAGAATATCTTGTTAAAGATCACATGTCAATTATACTTGAAGATCATCAACCATTGACTTCAATCTAATCACAAAAATCCACAAATATAAGGTAATTTGAAATGCTGAAAATTTGCAATTGCTGTTCATTTTGCAACACACCCATGTCGACATGGGGGTAGGGGGATGTCGACATACTAGCTGTTTTTCATGATTTTAAATTTTAAATGAAGAGACATGTGACGACCGCCCATGACTCCTGCACTAAACAAGGAAATGGTGCGCTGTAAAGTGTGCCAGGCAGCCATGGATGATCATCAAGGTAAGGTAAAAACAGCGGAGTCTATCGTATTACTCACAGCGCATGGATAAAATACAATAGAAAATATATATATAGTGAAGCTCTACAAAACAGATTCTCATCAAATAACCTCATAGTAGTTCGATACAAAAATCTGAATAGTCAATACATCAAGCCTCACTACATATCACTCAGAGAATATACAAGCAGCGGAACATCCAGTACATATAGTAAGAAAATAATATGCAAGCCTCCAGCTCGTCTTCGTCCTCAGCATCGTTAGATACTAAGAACAGCACCTGTCACCTACTACCTAGTCTGACCATCCCAAAATGGATGAACAGCCCAAGGTAATGAGAGTTAAACATAAAACCTTGAGTCGGACAATAGTCTTAGTGAACGGTAAGTTAACTAACAACATACCAGAAGAGCATAAAGGTAAAAGGAATATGAATCTAACCCTCCCACTCCACCTCTTTCTACAGTGATAGCCCCCAGACACACTAAGCAGAAGTAAACATAGAAAATCAGACATTTAAAGTAAAGCAATTACCATTCGAGTCAAGGTCGGTGTTTTCCAAGTACAAACCCCCAAGGCCTAAACCAAGATCAGATAAGCACCCGGAAAACATCGCTCTTGAGACCGAATGACGATACAACCAAAATATCCAAACATCCATGACTCTGGCTATCACTGTTATCATTGCTTCGATACCATCGTTAATTGAATGACCGGCACATTCTTTCAGCCGTCCGTCAAGGGCTGATGGTAACCCCGGTTCTAGACAGAACTCCGCACGTCGTCGCAGCCCGTGCCTAGGACTATCGAATCTGCCCAGAGTACTCGACCACCAACTATAGTCTTTTGGGACTATCGAATCTGCCCAGCGTACTCTTGCTTTGAGTCTGCTAGAACCTTCAATAATGATGAAATCTCAGCCTTCTAGTCATCCTCCTCGACGACTATTCTCATACTAGCTCAAGCGCCTCTCGAGCCAACCATTATCCATAAACTCGAACCATCCCTCGAGTTATCAACATGCTTGAAATGATCCCATTTGGATTGTACCAAGCCTTGCTTTATTTCATCATAGCAAAGTCCCATCTCAACATCATCATCAAATCTGTCCATATGAGCTTTATCATCCGCCACATATGCCATGAGCAGCTTTTTCCTATTCAAGAGCCTTTCCCTTAGCTTTTGAATCATCTTCGACCAACTTGTCCAAATCCAACCACTAATCAACTAATTTGTAACAATCAATCAAATCAATCATTAATCCAAGTAATTAAGCATTCAAACATGATCTAAAAGCAATTATAACTAAAATGGCAATCTTGTAAATAAAGGGTCCAAATCTAACAAGCATAATCATGAATAATATCTCTACAACTTGATGGATGAACTTGCATAGGTTAACATGTATTATAATGGATGTCAAATCTTCATGAACCATGGATCTATACTTAGATTTACGAAAATGCATGAAATCACTATTTTTAACACAAAATCAAGCCACCAATCCAGTATACTCCTTTGGGTCCGTGTGAGAGATAACAACCACTCACCGAATCACCTAAATACCTTAAAAGCAACACACTCCAAATATGGATAGCGAAGGATCAAGCTCGACCTGCCAAAATTCCGCTTCAAACAATGAAATCCCTCTTCGATGGATGGAGATCTTCAATCTAAGCTCTTGGATCTTCGATTTGGACGGAAGGAAGCACAAGATTAAAGAGTAGAAAAGAAGTGTAGCACTCGAGCTCTCAAAATGGCAGAACTTCGTCGCTTCAATATCCGAGATCCCAAAAATGAAGTTAACCCGTGTATTTATAGGCCGAACCCTTAAGTCGCTCGCCCTTCAGTCGCTCACGACTTAACAAAACCCCACGACCTAAAAATCCAACGACCTACGACCTAACGGTTTCCCCGATCTACGACTCGATTCTATGAGCGACTTAAAACACGACCTAACGGTTCAAGCCATCACGCAACCTTACGACCTAACACACATGCAACGACTCATCACAGGCACGACCTAACATACATGACGACTTAGCGACTTACTGCTACACAACTTAACCACCTTAGGTCGTTTCACGATCTAACTACACACAACAACCTAACATAGGTCGCTCACGACCAAACTAAACACAAGGTCTCAACGTCCTACACTATAACTACTTAAACTATTATCCTTAAATCGCTCGAACGACCTATCTTTCTTAGGTCGTTAACTCGCTCAACCTCCTAGGTCGCTACTCTTATGCCGTTAGTTTCAAGGCCGCTCCAATCTCTTAAGTCACTCCAATCTATGCCGCTAAGTCGCTCCACGACCTATCTGCTATACGACCTAAGCTATCACACGACCTAAGCTATCATACGACCTAACTCCTTAGGTCGCCTAAACTCTTAAGTCGCCGACTTCCTTGGGTCGCTCTGCCTTACCTTTAGGTCGCTCAACACTCTTCTATGACCTAACTCCGGACGACCTAACTGTGGACGACTTAACAACACTAACGACCTAATAACAACGGTTTTATGATCTTTCAATACGTAAAATACAGGTCGTTACATTCTCTCCCCCTTTGGAATTTCGTCCCCGAAATTCCAAACAAACAACCAAAAACTATTCTGCATGCCTACCATCCACAGCAACCAACAAACCATGCATCCAATTACTAGCCTACCATGCAGAATTCTAAGACTAGAACAAGTTACAATGCATGAGATGTCACGACACCTTATGGTCATACCTCGAAGAGTTCAGGATAAGCTGCCTTTATCCTCTCTTCCACCTCCCATGTACAGTCGTTAACATCATCACTCCATTGTATCTTGAGCAACTTGACTACCTTCCTCCTAAGCTGTCTCGTGTTAATTCCCACAACACGAAGCGGCTTACGACGTCTCTTAATAACTGGATCAACTTCAAAATCTTCACAGCTATCAGCAGAAACCACTGTATTCGAGTCATGCACATACTTCCGTAGATACGATACATGAAAAACATTGTGCACACACGACATCTTTTCTGGTAACTCCAATTTATAGGCGAGCTTTCCAATTCACTCGATGATTGGGAATGGTCCAACAAATCTCGGAGTCAATTTCCCATTCCTCCCGAATCGAATAACATTCTTCAGTGGAGAAATCTTCACAAAAACCATATCACCTATGTCGAACTCCAAATCCTTACGACGCTTATCGTCATAACTTTTCTGACGGTCTTGGGCTGCCTTCATTCGTTGCCGAATGATTTCTATGCAATCCGAAGTCTGTTGAATCATTTCTGACCCAAGTATCAACTTTTATCCCGTTTCCAACCAACATGTCGGGGAGTTACACGGTCTTCCATACAATGCTTCATACGACGCCATACCAATGCTGGACTGGTAACTGTTATTATACGAAAATTCCACCAAATAAAGATGATCTTCCCATGATCCTCCGAAGTCCAAAACACATGCTCTGAGGGGATCTTCCAAAACTTGATTGACTCTCTCGGTCTGACCATCTGTTTGGGGGTGATAAGCTGTACTCAAACACAACTCGGTTCCCAAAACTTCCTGGAAGCTCTTCCAAAATCCACTAGCGAACAATGGGTCTCAATCGCTCACTATACTTTTCGGAATACCATGGAATCGAACTATCCACTTAACATACAGCTCAGCCAACTTCGACGCAGTCCTAGTTGATCGAACAGGAATAAATCTTGCACTCTTAGTCAAACGATCTATGATGACCCAAATCCCTTCATTTCGCGCTCTTGTTCTGGGTAACCCATCGATAAAATCCATCGATATTTGCTCCCGTTTCCATGTAGGAACTTCTAATGGCTGAAGCAATCCACTGGGCTTCTTCTGCTCGGCTTTTACCAACTGGCAGTTCATACACTTGGAAATAAAATTTCCAACATCCTTCTTCATACCTTCCCAGTAATAGGTTCTTTTCATATCCCGATACATCTTATTTCCACCTGGATGAATTGTCAACTTCGAGTGATGACTCTCCTTTAGAACTTCATCTCTCAATTCATCTATATCGGGATCAACTAGTCGTCCTTGCTTCCGAAGCCAGCCCTCTCGATCGACCTCGAATCCTTTATCCTTCTCTGGGTCCAACCCAGATTCCAAATCACGGATAATCTTGACAAGCTTATCATCTTGCTTTTGGCACTCGCCAATCCTTTCTATAAGAGTAGGTCTTATCGATAAGTTTGCCAACATCTCAGGTTCCAATTCACATCTGGGCCTGAAGTTAAATCCAGCCAAATACTCAAGATTCTTCCATTCTGAAAACATGGCCCCCAATCCTGCATGTCTTCGACTTAATGCATCTGCCACTGCGTTACCCTTTCCCGGAGTATAGGCTATACCAAAATCATATGATGCCAAAAACTCTATTCATCGTTGCTGTCGAATATTCAAATCCTTTTGGGAGAAAAGATACTTCAACGACTTATGATCTGTAAACAACTCGAATCGAACTCCCAATAGGTAATGTCTCCACATCTTCAGAGCAAATACAATCGCCGCCAACTCCAAATCATGAGTCGGATAATTCCTTTCATGCTGCTTCAGTTGTCGACTTTCATACGCAACAACTTTACGCTTCTGCATCAGCACTGCTCCAAGTCCAGTACCACATGCATCGGTGTAAACCACCATCTCATCATTTCCTCTTGGGATAGTCAAAACAGGAGCACTTGTTAGTCGCTCTTTCAGGATTCCGAAAGCTTGCTCACACTTAGCATCCCATTTGAATACTTGGTTCTTTTTCGTCAATCCTGTTAATGGTGCATCTACCTTGGAAAAGTCTTTGATAAATTGACGATAGTATCCTGCTAATCCAAGAAAACTTCTCACATCAAATGCATTCTTAGGCCTAACCCAATCCTGGATTGCTGCCACCATGGCGGGATCAACCGCTATTCCACTTCTAGAGATATTATGGCCTAAGAACCTCACTTCACTCTTCCAGAAGTGACACTTCGAAAACTTAGCCTTCAGCTGATGTTTCCGCAAGGTTTCCAAAACAATATGCAAGTGCGTCTTGTGCTCTTCTTCAGTTCTGGAATAAATCAAAATATCATCCACGAACACTAGTACGAACTTGTTCAACTGATCCCTGAACACCCTATTCATAAGATCCACAAAATATGCTGGTGCATTGGTCAATCCAAACGGCATTACCAGCCACTCAAAGAAACCAGATGGTGTCCTGAAAGCAGTCTTCGGCACACTATCCTTTGCCACTTTTAATTGGTGAAATCTCGTTGCCAAATCCTTCTGAGAAAACACCTTGGCTTCGTGAAGCTGATCAAACAAGTCATATATTCTCGGCAATGGATACTTATTCTTCTTAGTCACTTTATTCAGCTCACGATAATCCACACACAACCTCAACGATCCATCTGCTTTGGTTGCAAACACAACTGGTGCACCCCATTCGGACACACTACGCCGAATGAATCCTTTCTGTAAAAGACCATTAACTTGCACCTTCAACTCTTGCTGTTCCCTAGGCGCCATCCGCCTAAGAGGCATCACAACAGGTCTGGCTCCTTCAACTAGATCGATGCAAAACTCGATCTCTTTATGCGGCGGTAACCCTTTGACCTC
Organism: Allium cepa; assembly: GCA_030765085.1. Lineage (NCBI taxonomy): Eukaryota > Viridiplantae > Streptophyta > Magnoliopsida > Asparagales > Amaryllidaceae > Allium > Allium cepa. The sequence continues at coordinate 392,891,165 of CM060935.1, forward strand.
ATCAAAGACATCCTCAAATCCATTTGCGATTGGCACCGATGACAGCCCATCCCGTGGAACAACCAGCGAATACATGAAGCTCATGAAGACGCCTTCCTCATGCTTACATCGTATCACAACTCTTCGCCCTTCCACATTCTCGACTGTCACCTCCAACCTTTTACAATCAACCTTTGCCGCATACTTCCTAAGCCAATCCATGCCCAAAATAATTCCAAACCCCTCAAAGTTCAGAACAAAATAATCACAAACAAAAGAGTAATCATGACTCGATACAACCAGACCACGGCATAACATACACAGACAGGACGAACCCCCAACTGGATTAGTCACAACCAATGGTCTATCAACAATATCCGGTTCTAAACCGAACCGGCATACAAGTTCATTACAAACAAAAGAATGCGACGCCCCAGTATCGAACAACACTCTAACTGGAACACCACAAATGGAAAGAGTACCTTGTACCACCATACTCTTTCCTTTCTCTTCCGTAGTAGGGGCTTTTGATGATGATGGCACAGCCCCCAAAGCATAAGCTTGTACAACTTGCCTGTCCTTCCTCGGTTCTGGACAATTCTTCTTAATATGCCCCAGCTTGTCACAGTTGTGGCACTTCATCGGCACCTTTGAATTCTTACAATCTTTGGAGAAATGGCCCTTCTGCTGACAGTTGTAGCAGGTCACTTCGCCCTTCGGCTTCTTCTGGCCATCCTAACCCTTCTGCCGCTGCTGCTTCCTCTTCCTGTTTCCACCTTGCTGTGGTTTAGACTCCTCCTTGGTCACAGCAACAACAGATCCTTCTTTAGGAAACAGATTCTCGTGCCTGAGAGCCTTCTCCACAAGCTTCTCAAATGGATTGTCCAGATGATCCACCAACTGCCTCCCTAGATAAATGTCCAAGCCTGTCACAAACTTCTCGTTCTTCTGATATGGAGATTCAATATAAGACCGAGCATACTTGGACAAGGCTTCAAACTCACAAACATACTCAAGGACTGGTCTTCCTCCTTGCTTGAGTTCTACAAACTTCTTGAACAGAACAGATTTCTGAGCTGTAGAAATGAACTTAGCTTCAAATCTGGCTTGGAATTTCTCCCAGGTAATTTCTTCCTCCGGAGTATTAATGGTGATAGAATTCCACCAGTCAGAAGCTCTTCCCTGAAGCTGTCTTGATGCGAGCTTCCTTTTGGTTGCATCCTCAATTCCCAAATCACCAAAGATTCTTCTACAAACATCTATCCATCTCTGGACTTCAATGGTTGACTCTGCTCCCAAGAAAACTTCCCTCCAAGAGCAGTATAGTCTTTACGCAACTTAGCAAAATCCACCGGTCTTGGAGCTTGAACTTGAACTCCAACATCTACTGATAGCCCCGGAGCTGGCATCCTCCTCATGATCGAAGTCATCATAGCCTCGAACATAGCAGCATACTCAGTAGCCCCCTCAGCAACACGGCCTTCCCTAGCAGCTGGTCTCCCTCTTCGACTCATTCTTAATATCTATAAAAAAATGATTAGTGCACCTTGAGAAACAACTGCATAAGAGGTTCAAATCCTTCTAAGTCACTATATTATATATAGTAATCATCCATAAAAATACAATTACGTCTCTCATACGTAGTTACGTCAGCGAGCGTTGGCTAAAATCGATTAACCAAAGCTCTGATACCAAATGTGACGACGGCCCATGACTCCTGCACTAAACAAGGAAATGGTGCGCTGTAAAGTGTGCCAGGCAGCCATGGATGATCATCAAGGTAAGGTAAAAACAGCGGAGTCTATCATATTACTCACAGCGCATGGATAAAATACAATAGAATATATATATATATATATATATATATATATATAGTGAAGCTTTACAAAATAGATTCTCATCAAATAACCTCATAGTAGTTTGATACAAAAATCTGAATAGTCAATACATCAAGCCTCACTACATATCACTTAGAGAATATACAAGCAGCGGAACATCCAGTACATATAGTAAGAAAATAATTGCAAGCCTCTAGCTCGTCTTCGTCATCAGCATCGTTAGACACTAAGAACAACACCTGTCACCTGCTACCTAGTCTGCCCATCCCAAAATGGATGAACAACCCAAGGTAATAAGAGTTGAACATAAAACCTTGAGTCAGACAACAGTCTTAGTAAAAGGTAAATTAACTAACAACATACCCAAAGAGCATAAAGGTAAAAGGAATAGGAATCTAACCCTCCCACTCCACCTCTTTCTACAGTGATAGCCCCCAGACACACTAAGCAGAAGTAAACATAGCAAATCAGACATTTAAAGTAAAGCAATTATCATTCAAGTCAAGGTCGGTGTTTTCCAAGTAAAAACCCCCAAGGCTTAAACCAAGATAAGATAAGCACCCAGAAAACATCGCTCTTGAGACCGAATGACCATACAACCAAAACATCCAAACATCCATGACTCTGGCTATCACTGTTATCATTGCTTCGATACCATCGTTAATTGAATGACCGACACATTCTTTCAGCCGTCCGTCAAGGGCTAATGGTAACTCCGGTTCTAGACAGAACTCCGCACGTCGTCGCAGCCCGTGCCTAGGACTATCGAATCTGCCCAGAGTATTCGACCACCAACTGTAGTCTTTTGGGACTATCGAATCTGCCCAGCGTACTCTTGCTTTGAGTCTGCTAGAACCTTCAATAATGATGAAATCTCAGCCTTCTAGTCATCCTCCTCGACGAATATTCTCATACTAGCTCAAGCGCCTCTCGAGCCAACCATTATCCATAAACTCGAACCATCCCTCGAGTTATCAACATGCTTGGAATGATCCTGTCTGGATTGTACCAAGCCTTGCTTTATTTCATCATAACAAAGTCTCATCTCAACATCATCATCAAATCTGTCCATATGAGCTTTATCATCCGCCACATATGTCACGAGCAGCCTTTTCCTATTTAAGAGCCTTTCCCTTAGCTTTTGAACCATCTTAGACCAACTTGTCCAAATCCAACCACTAATCAACTAATTTGTAACAATAAATCAAATCAATCATTAATCCAAGTAATTAAGCATTCAAACATGATCTAAAAGCAATTATAACTAAAATGGCAATCTTGTAAATAAAGGGTCCAAATCTAACAAGCATAATCATGAATAATATCTCTACAACTTGATCGATGAACTTGCATAGGTTAACATGTATTATAATGGATGTCAAATCTTCATGAACCATGGATCTATACTTAGATTTACGAAAATGCATGAAATCACTATTTTTAACATAAAATCAAGCCACCAATCCAATATCGTCCTTTGGGTCCGTGTGAGAGATAACCACCACTCACCGAATCACCTAAACACCTTAAAAGCAACACACTCCAAATATGGACAGTGAAGGATCTAGCTCGACCTGCCAAAATTCCGCTTCAAACGATGAAACCCTCTACGAAGGATGGAGATCTTCAATCTAAGCTCTTGGATCTTCGATTTGGACGGAAGGAAGCACAAGATTAAAGAGTAGAAAAGAAGTGAAGAAGTGTAGCACTCGAGCTCTCAAAATGGCAGAACTTCGTCGCTTCAAAATCCAGATCACAAAAATGAAGCTAACCCGTGTATTTATAGGCCGAACCCTTAAGTCGCTCGCCCTTAAGTCGCTCACGACTTAACAAAACCCCACGACCTAAAAATCCAACGACCTATGACCTAACGGCTCCCTCGACCTACGACCTAACGACTCGATTCTATGCGCGACTTAAAACATGTAACAACCCTGTATTTTGTAATTATTTTAATTGTATATTTTAATTATTTTAATTTAAATTTTGATAGAAAAAAACTTATTTTACTTATTTAAATGATTAAATTTTATTATTTAAATATAAATCTTGATTTTTATATGAATTATAATTCCAAAACTTGTGTAGGTTGAATATTTCCAGAAAAAGTGAATTTTTGGTTAAATAGTCAAACTTTGACTTTTAATTTAAAATTTTAAAGTTTGAAATTTTATCTTTTATTATGAAAATAAATTTAATAACTTGAATACTGCTTTTTGTTTCGTGGAAAACGGAGTTAAACTGCAAAAGATATGTACATTTCAATTTTGAGTATAAATTGTTTATTTTGCAATTTTTTTATTTTAAATTGTATAAATTTTATTTTTCTCTGTCATATTTTATTTTAATATGTTTTAATATGTTATTTTATGTATGTTTTGACTTTTAAATATTTTTAAAATGATAATAGAATTTTTCTAAAATTTACTATGATGATTTCCTATTTTAAAAGGCTGTTTTCCTATTTTCTGCTATTTTCTTCATAAAAAAAATTATATGTAAATTAAATTTTAAATATTTATTTTGTGAATGTATTTTTATTTTATGTTATTATTTATGTTTAAAAATATATTACAAGATCATATGAATTTTCTAAAAGTTATTCTATTAAATTTCAAATTTTCCAGACTAGTTTACTATTTTAGCTATTTTCTTAATTTAACTTTATATTATTGATTAATGTTTATATAAATTATTATATTTTGATAAATTTCGAAAATTTATCTAGTATTAGTATTATTACCAGAAATATAAAGTTATAAAAAAATTAAATAAAGAAATATGAAAGGTTTCTGAAACCCTTTACATTCCTAAGTCTTTTAATCTTCTGCCTTTTCATTTCTTAACCTACATCTTTATTGTTTTTTTTCTTTGGCCGTACCTTTTCTGGCTTTATCCATGAATTTTCATCACTCAATCACGTGAATGAAGCTTTCTCATCTCCTCAAAAAGAAAAAAAACATGGCTATCTTCTTCAAAAATAAAAAAATAATAATGGCTTCTTTTGCTTCACTTTCTCTTCTTCTTTCCTTGATTTTGCCATGCTCTTCACATGTTTGCTCGGCTAGCCTCTACCTCCATCAGCTCCACCATCATCTACACCATCTTTAGCAGCAAACACACCTCCTCCACTGACCATGACCAAGCCGTGCCCATCCATTGAAGCTACACCACAAAAACTTGCACAAAACTCCTTAAAACATTGCCTAGACCACACATATCATCACCTACCCTCCACATCTTGCTTTGGCCACCCCCTTATCCACCACCACCACTTGCTACATGACCTTTGGCTGCTGCTGCACCATCACCCTCCACTGTCCAGACCTGTACCATACATGGCCGAGCCAAGCAATGACCAAGTCGAGCCTTGTTGTGACCAAAACTTCACCTATTTGCCTTTTCCATTGATATTCTTCATGTTGCATCTCCTACCCTTCACATCACTTCATGTTGTCGTGCTTAGGTGTGCTAAACCTGACCTATATGATGCTAACCTGAGCCCAAACACATCATGGCTAAGCCTTGATCCCCTATGGTCAAGCATTTGAATGGTGAAGGCAAAGTCTTGTCTTTATTGCTTTGTATTTCAATTTGTTCGATATTGTTTTGGTTAATATTCATATGTTATATTGTCTTGCTTATTTTTATTGCAAGATCATATCTTGGTTCTCTCAACTCAAATCAAAAGTCATGCAATTGTTCTTGTCGTGCCTTTGGAATCACTTTTGGGCGTGTTGTTTGTCTCTAGCTTCGAAAATGTGAGTCTTTCTCACTCTGACATTTATACTTATGAAATAGTGAATTGATGACAAGTGTTTAGTAATATAAAATGTTTATGCAAGTTAATGATGATCATATGATATGCTATGCCATGTTTTACCATGTTAAAACTGTTAATTATAACCTGACATCTGATATATGACATTATATTGTGACATTGACATTGTTTATATTGTTTATGCATATATTCACACTGCAAGTTTCCTGTTAGAATAGAATCATTATGGGTTGAAATGATACATACCCGAACGGACTTTAGAATAGAAAAAAAATCATTATGGGCTGAAATGATAGGCCTGAGCGATTTTTATTGTATTTTATTTGGCTTGGGATTGCGGGTTTGAAATGATAAAACCCGGTTTTCTTTGTAAATTACGGATTGAAATGATATATATCCGTATCACTTGACCTAGGTCAGAAAATTATATACAGACCCCGTGGTATATGTTTAAATGATTTTTTTTTAAATATGTATTTCCAAAAGTATGAAATTTTGATTTAATATATATATATATATATATATAATGGTTTTAAGAAATTTAAATATTAAATCTTGAAATTGTGAATTTAAGTGAATTCAAGTATGTAAATTTGGAGTAAATGTGACGTTTGACTTTAAATTTTATTTTAAGATGTAAATAAATAATGGAAATTAAATTTAAAGTTTTGAAATGATATTTGAAGTAAAATTTTAAGTTTATTAAATTTATAAATTAATAAACAGTGAATTTTGACTTAATAAATGAATGGAGTTTGCAAAATTGAATATTTGATCTTAAAATTTTATTGTGTTAAATCATATGTTAAAATGATTTTAAATGTGAAATTTTGAAGTCTAGAAATATGATTTTTAAGTTGTAATAATAAAAATTTGGAGTTTTATTATTATTTTTGAAAAGCTAAAATGAAACCTGGAATTTTATAGCATTTTCAAAATGCTTTAGTCTTTTGACAGCATTTTAATGCTATTGTTTTGAATCTAACAATGTTTGAAATAACTAAATATCTATTACGACATTTTATAAATGTCGCTATTCTTGAAATAAACCATTTTGGAAAATATAAGCTACGATAGCACTTTATAAATGCCGTCGTTGCTATAATTTGACAATGTTTTGAAATGTTATAGATTTTAACACTGTTTGGGCTATATTTTAAAGTGTTAAATAATTTAACTTTTGAAATGAATTATCTGTGAAATTTTAGAAGTTTTGCATATTTAAATTTGAATTTTTAAGGAATTTAAATTGAATTTGAATTTAAATAAAGTTTACTTGGTTATGTGTTAAACGGAATGGAATGTAATATAATAAATGAATTTTTGAATGGAATTTTGGAATGTATTTTTGGTAATGATGTTTGAAATAATAAATGAATGACAAATTTGATTTTTAAATGATATTTAACTTTGAATATTTGGATTTGAATTCAAATAACGATTTGATTATGAAGTTTTGAAAGGATGTAATATTTTAATGATTTTGAAATGGTTTGGAAATGATTTGATCTTTATTTTAATAAAGAATGTGAATGTTGAATGATATTTGATTTTTCTTTATTTGATAAAGGAATATTTGAAGTTTATATTTGTATGAAAAGATATTTGGTTTAATTGTAATTTAAGTTTATTTTAATAATATTGGATTTATGAAATGAATATTTCAAAACTACATATTAATGATATTAGATTTGAGATATGAATATATGGAGTTATAAAGTTTAGTTTTGAAATGTGGGATATTAAAGTTTGGAACATATGAAAATTAGATAGCTTACTTTGTAGATCAAATCTATATTTGAAATTTATAAGATTTGAAATGTTTTGTTAGAAAACTGAATTGAATTGAAATTGATGGATTGATTTGAATTAAATTGGAAATTTGAAATTTTGAATTAAATTGGAAATAAATTTGTAAAATGTAAAGAATTAAATGAATGTTTCATGATTTCAAATGTATGATTTCAGAATGTTATGATTTTCAAAGTGTAATGATTTCAAGTATTTTGGTTTCAAAAGAGTTATAACTTTGAAAGTATTATGATTTTTGGAAGTGAATATAGGTTTGAGATGGAAATAATAAAGTATAAACTATTTTGATTTGAATATAGTTTTGAAATAAAAATGATTTTGGTTTCGAAGTATAAACTATTTTGATTGAATAAATAGTTTTGAAATAAAAATGGTTTTGGCTTCGAGGCGTAAACTATTTTGAAAGGAATATAGTTTTGAAATGAAATGATTTGATCCTTTTGAAATATAAACTATTTTGAAATGACCACGGCGTTATAATAACGTTTGGTTGTTAAAGAGACCGGGATCGGAAGTTGTCATACTCTCTACCAACTCCGAAAACCACTTTAACAACCGTGTACGCGGTGGAGATTCCAGAATGAAGTAGGATGGTGGAGACGTTCTTGAGGTATATTACGTGGACCCAACTCCCGTGAGTTGGCATAAGGTGGCTAAAACAGGAGCGATCTCGGGCCAAAGGAGGTAGCACCTCTGGTCGGACACATTCCTTCGATACTATACTCTTACTGGTGATTGATTAGATGACCATCCTTCGATTTTGATTGGGAGTGTGTTCCGAGGTGGGCGTATGTGGCTGCTGCATTACCACCAGCCCATGTGAGTAATTGGTACATCTACCCTGGCATTGCCTTGTGTGCCGTGTCACCTACCATACCGAGCCTTTACTACGAGTTTGTTTTTCTCCCGTAGCCCGTGTGGTATCCTCTGACAGTCACCCAGAGTGGAGATGGCATGATATTGGATGGACTACTGGGACTATTATGTGTGAAGGGTGATATGGGTAGCCCGGAACGCTATTTAAAAGTATGTTTATTTTACTGTAGACATTATTATAGTAGCGCAATATTACTACATAGTAAATAGTTTAACGGATCCTTAAAGGATTGGCGATCCCAAGCATCCTTTAAGTTACTGATGCATTTTGTTACTGTTCACTTGAGTTGATTTACAATTCATAAGTATTTATGTCCTGACTCGAGTGTTTTGTGTTTTGCTTTACGCTCGAGTCAGATTGAGTGATTCAGCATTCAAGACTCACCTTCGGAGTTGGAGCTTTTCTTATAGATCCAGCCATCCATTTTGCTTTCAGTATCCAGTGATTCCAGTGATGTATTCTGATTAGTACCTGATGTATCTTGTTACTTTTTGTTGTATCTTGTTTATCTCTGATGTATCTTATTTTTATATAGTAGGTTCATGAACTACTATCTCTCTTAAATTCCGCTGCATTATTAAATACTCTGTGTCCGTGATCTGTGATTATTATTTACTGTATATTCTGAGATTTGCCAAATTTTATTTACAATGCGGTATTTTGAGCAATTCAAGTCCGACATGTGTGGATGCGAATGGTTGAAAATATCGGGCTATTACAGTTGGTTTCAGAGCTTTGGTAGCTCTAGGCAAAACTCAGTATATAAGGTAAATGTATTTACAGAATAACTTTCATTCGAGTTTAAACCTCTTCCTTTTTGACTCGATTCCTTTGAATTTTGGAACATTCCCTATGGTTCAAAAATCCGTTCGTGTCCCTCACTATTTATCTTCTTTTATTTCTGGAGTATCCCATAACTCCACTTCAAAAGATCTTCATTATGAGTCGGCGGTATCGCCAACCTCAAATTTATTTGTAAAGGGGGAAAACTCCTTTACAACAACATCGATACACCATAGATTATATATCCTTGGTTTAGATGCTAGTATCTCTTATAATTTCGAACTCTATATCTTGAGATCGAATGTTGATTTACCCAAGAAATCCACATCGATCTTATTCTTTAAGTCACGGTGGACCCGGTTAAGGTTGCCCACGATTTATATAAGCTTATCCATGTCCCTATTCTGTTATTTAATCATCTCATCTTTGTTTCTAACTTATCTTCAAAACATTTTGAATTGTACTTGTAATCTGTATTTAATGTTTGTTTTATATTATGTTGTTTGAGTTGTTGATGTTGATTTGGCTTTCTAATCGATTCGTCTGATCAACGCTATCGATAAGATTTCCAAAACACTTGAACAGAGCAAACTGACACAATATGTTTTTAAAATTTAGTAATGAAATAAATTTTTGTGAAATAAATTTTGTACCTTTATTATATATCTTTATCTGGATTTTATTTGAATTGGTTGTTAAGAAATAATATTTGATTTTATATATCGTTTTCTATTGTTTCATATATCTAATTGAACTATAAAACATGGCTATAAATTTATTTGGAAATTTAAAATGAATGTAAAATAAGAATTTGAGAATTTAATTTCCGATGGATTTCAAACTTTGTGTTTAAAGTTTTAAAAGATATACTATTTAAGGTATTTTCGAATAGAAATTTGTTTCCAAAGAATTTTAAATCTAAATTTAGTGCTCTTCTCTTTGTCGCTGGAAAATAATTTCGGTGATGACTGCAGCATCATCGACATTCATTTTCGAGTTTCGAAGTGAAGAGACCATTCTGTAGTCTTGCTACAGTTTTGTTTTGGGAAAATTTAATTGATTTTAATTTCTAAAATAAGACTGGATTTATAACATATGCTGATATATGATTTAAACTTGAATGGATATTTATATATATAGTATATGTGCATTTAGTTATCTCTAAATAGTTTGGAATTTATTGGAAATTTAATTCCTAAATTTTATCTTCAAATAAAATTTCTAAGTATAATTTCAAGATTTGGATAAATATTCAAGTTTGAAATGATTGAATTGGAAAGTTTTATTTGTATAATACACAATTTCATTCCAATATAACTTACCTTAATTTTCAGAAGTTGAATATGTAATTGGATAATATACAATATAAAAAGATTTTATAAATAAAATCGGAATGGTTATAATAAGCGTTATACACTTAAATCTTAGTTATAAAAGGATTAACAGAGGTAAATAAAGAAAAAAGTGTAATGGAATAATTTACAATATAAAATGATGTTATAGGAACTAAGAATAAATTTAAGACAGTTACAATGAGTGTAAATATATTTAACATAGGTGATAAAATATATTGAGAGGAATAAATTTAATCATAATTAGGAATAAAGAAGATTGAACGTTATTCAGTACATTTTAGTACAATAAATGATTTTTTTTTTCAAATCCATGATTTTAGATATTGTTAACTAAGGATAATAGGATGATAAGATAATGAAATTAAAGATAGTTATATTTATTTAACTTATGTAAAATTAATTTTCAATATAAGTTGAAATTTTCATGGTTTCAAAGTTATTATCTTATTTTGTTTTTTCAAACTATCTTTTGGTTGTCCTTATTTTCCTTATCTTGCTACAGAATGGAAGGCTATTGCTTATACCAGTCTGTTTAGAAATGTTTCTATATCTTTGAAAATCTTTGGTACTCATCTGGATCTGAACACTGCTTACCATCCACAGACTATCAGTTAAACGGGAAGGGTGAATCAGATTTTAGAGGATCCTTTTGTGCTTGTATTTTTATTTCTGGAGGATCTTGGAAGATCATCTCCACCTTGTTAAACTTACCTATAACAATAGTTATCAGGTATGATTCGAATATGCTTGTCATCTTATCTAAATCTTGTCTCATTCTATATTTTTTCTTTCTGTGCTTTCCCGTACCTCGTTCCTTTTCGGGGACGAAAAGTTTTGAGTGGGGGAGAGTGTAACAACCCTGTATTTTGTAATTATTTTAATTGTATATTTTAATTATTTTAATTTAAATTTTGATAGAAAAAAACTTATTTTACTTATTGAAATGATTAAATTTATTATTTAAATATAAATCTTGATTTTTATATGAATTATAATTCCAAAACTTGTGTAAGTTGAATAATTCCAGAAAAAGTGAATTTTTGGTCAAATAGTCAAACTTTGACTTTTAACTTAAAATTTAAAAGTTTGAAATTTTAAATTTTATCTTTTATTATGAAAATAGATTTAATAACTTGAACACTGCCTTTTGTTCCGTGGAAAACGGAGTTAAACTGCAAAAGATATGTATATTTCAATTTTGAGTATAAATTGTTTATTTTGCAATTTTGTTATTTTAAATTGTATAAATTTTATTTTTCTCTGTCATATTTTATTTTAATATGTTTTAATATGTTATATTATGTATATTTTGACTTTTAAATATTTTTAAAATGATAATAGAATTTTTCTAAAATTTACTATGATGATTTCCTATTTTAAACGGCTGTTTTCCTATTTTCTGCTATTTACTCCATAAAAAAAATTATATGTAAATTAGATTTTAAATATTTATTTTGTGAATGTATTTTTATTTTATGTTATTATTTATGTTTAAAAATATATTACAAGATCATATGAATTTTCTAAAATTTATTCTATTAAATTTCAAATTTTCCGGACTAGTTTACTATTTTAGCTATTTTCTTAATTTAACTTTATATTATTGATAAATGTTTATATAAATTATTATATTTTGATAAATTTCGAAAATTTATCTGGTATTAATATTATTACCAGAAATATAAAGTTATAAAAAAATTAAATAAAGAAATATGAAAGGTTTCTGAAACCCTTTACATTCCTAAGTCTTTTAATCTTCTGCCTTTTCATTTCTTAACCTACATCTTTATTGTTTTTTTTCTTTGGCCGTACCTTTTCTGGCTTTATCCATGAATTTTCATCACTCAATCACGTGAATGAAGCTTTCTCATCTCCTCAAAAAGAAAAAAAACATGGCTATCTTCTTCAAAAATAAAATAAAAATAATGGCTTCTTTTGCTTCACTTTCTCTTCTTCTTTCCTTGATTTTGCCATGCTCTTCACATGTTTGCTCGGCTAGCCTCTACCTCCATCAGATCCACCATCATCTCCAACATCTTCAGCAGCAAACACACCTCCTCCACTGACCATGACCAAGCCGTGCCCATCCATTGAAGCTACACCACAAAAGCTTGCACAAAACTCCTTAAAACATTGCCTAGACCACACATATCATCACCTACCCTCCACATCTTGCTTTGGCCACCCCCTTAGCCACCACCACCACTCGCTACATGACCTTTGGCTGCTGCTGCACCATCACTCTCCACTATCCAGACCTGTACCATACATGGCCGAGCCAAGCAATGACCAAGTCGAGCCTTGTTGTGACCAAAACTTCACCTATTTGCCTTTTCCATTGATATTCTTCATGTTGCATCTCCCACCCTTCACATCACTTCATGTTGCTGTGCTTAGGTGTGCTAAACCTGACCTATATGATGCTAACCTGAGCCCAAACACATCATGGCTAAGCACTTGATCCCCTATGGTCAAGCATTTGAATGGTGAAGGCAAAGTCTTGTCTTTATTGCTTTGTATTTCAATTTGTTCGATATTGTTTTGGTTAATATTCATATGTTATATTGTCTTGCTTATTGTTATTGCAAGATCATATCTTGGTTCTCTCAACTCAAATCAAAAGTCATGCAATTGTGCTTGTCGTGCCTTTGGAATCACTCTTGGGTGTGTTGTTTGTCTCTAGCTTCGAAAATGTGAGTCTTTCTCACTCTGACATTTATACTTATGAAATAGTGAATTGATGACAAGTGTTTAGTAATATAAAATGTTTATGCAAGTTAATGATGATCATATGATATGCTATGCCATGTTGTTACCATGTTAAAACTGTTAATTATAACCTGACATCTGATATATGACATTATATTGTGACATTGACATTGTTTATATTGTTTATGCATATATTCACACTGCAAGTTCCCTGTTAGAATAGAATCATTATGGGTTGAAATGATACATACCCGAACGGACTTTAGAATAGAAAAAAATCGTTATGGGCTGAAATGATAGGACTGAGCGATTTTTATTGTATTTTATTTGGCTTGGGATTGCGGGTTTGAAATGATAAAACCCGGTTTTCTTTGTAAATTACGGATTGAAATGATATATATCCGTATCACTTGACCTATGTTAGAAAATTATATACAGACCCCATGGTATATTTTTAAATGATTTTTTAAAATATGTATTTTCAAAAGTATGAAATTTTGATTTAATATATATATTATGGTTTTAAGAAAGTTAAATATTAAATCTTGAAATTGTGAATTTAAGTGAATTCAAGTATGTAAATTTGGAGTAAATGTGACGTTTGACTTTAAATTTTATTTTAAGATGTAAATAAATAATGGAAATTAAATTTAAAGTTTTGAAATGATATTTGAAGTAAAATTTTAAGTTTATTAAATTTATAAATTAATAAACAGTGAATTTTGACTTAATAAATGAATGGAGTTTGCAAAATTGAATATTTGATCTTAAAATTTTATTGTGTTAAATCATACGTTAAAATGATTTTAAATGTGAAATTTTGAAGTCGAGAAATATGATTTTTAAGTTGTAAAAATAAAAATTTGGAGTTTTTTTATTATTTTTGAAAAGCTAAAATGAAACCTGGAATTTTATAGCATTTTCAAAATGCTTTAGTCTTTTGACAGCATTTTAATGCTATTGTTTTGAATCTAACAATGTTTGAAATAACTAAATATCTATTACGACATTTTATAAATGTCGCTATTCTTGAAATAAACCATTTTGGAAAATATAAGCTACGATAGCACTTTATAAATGCTGTCGTTGCTATAATTTGACAACGTTTTGAAATGTTATAGATTTTAACACTGTTTGGGCTATATTTTAAACTGTTAAATAATTTAACTTTTGAAATGGATTATCTGTGAATTTTTAGAAGTTTTGAATATTTAAATTTGAATTTTTAAGGAATTTAAATTGAATTTGAATTTAAATAAAGTTTACTTGGTTATGTGTTAAACGGAATGAAATGTAATATAATAAATGAATTTTTGAATGGAATTTTGGAATGTTTTTTTAGTAATGATGTTTGAAATAACAAATGAATGACATATTTTATTTTTAAATGATATTTAACTTTGAATATTTGGATTTGAATTCAAATAATGATTTGATTATGAAGTTTTGAAAGGATGTAATATTTTAATGATTTTGAAATGGTTTGGAAATGATTTGATCTTTATTTTAATAAAGAATGTGAATGTTGAATGATATTTGATTTTTCTTTATTTGATAAAGGAATATTTGAAGTTTATATTTGTATGAAAAGATATTTGGTTTAATTGTAATTTAAGTTTATTTTAATAATATTGGATTTATGAAATGAATATTTCAAAACTACATAATAATGAAATTAGATTTGAGATATGAATATATGGAATTATAAAGTTTAGTTTTGAAATGTGGGATATTAAAGTTTGGAACATATTAAAATTGGATAGCTTATTTTGTAGATCAAATCTATATTTGAAATTTATAATATTTGAAATGTTTTGTTAGAAAACTGAATTGAATTGAAATTGATGGTTTGATTTGAATTAAATTGGAAATTTGAAATTTTGAATTAAATTGGAAATAAATTTGTAAAATGTAAAGAATTAAATGAATGTTTCATGATTTCAAATGTATGATTTCAGAATGTTATCATTTTCAAAGTGTAATGATTTCAAGTATTTTGGTTTCGAAAGAGTTATAACTTTGAAAGTATTATGATTTTTGGAAGTGAATATAGGTTTGAGATGGAAATGATAAAGTATAAACTATTTTGATTTGAATATAGTTTTGAAATAAAAATGATTTTGGTTTCGAAATATAAACTATTTTGATTGAATAAATAGTTTTGAAATAAAAATGGTTTTGGCTTCGAGGCGTAAACTAGTTTGAAAGGAATATAGTTTTGAAATGAAATGATTTGATCCTTTTGAAATATAAACTATTTTGAAATGACCACGGCGTTATAATAACGTTTGGTTGTTAAAGAGACCGGGATCGGAAGTTGTCATACTCTCTGCCAACTCCGAAAACCACTTTAACAACCGTGTACGCGGTGGAGATTACAGAATGAAGTAGGATGGTGGCGACGTTCTTGAGGTATATTACGTGGACCCAACTCCCGTGAGTTGGCATAAGGTGGCTAAAACAGGAGCGATCTCGGGCTAAAGGAGGTAGCACCTCTGGTCGGACACATTCCTTCGATACTATACTCTTACTGGTGATTGATTAGATGGCCATCCTCTGATTTTTATTGGGAGTGTGTTTCGAGGTGGGCGTATGTGGCTGCTGCGTTACCACCAGCCCGTGTGCGTAATTGGTATATCTACCCTGGCATTGCTTTGTGTGCCATGTCACCTACCATACCGAGCCTTTACTATGAGTTTGTTTTTCTCCCGTAGCTCGTGTGGTATCCTCTGACAGTCACCCAGAGTGGAGATGGCATGATATTGGATGGACTACTGGGACTATTATGTGTGAAGGGTGATATGGGTAGCCCGGAACGCTATTTAAAAGTATGTTTATTTTACTGTAGACAATATTATAGTAGCGCAATATTACTACATAGTAAATAGTTTAACGGATCCATAAAGGATGGGCGATCCCAAGCATCCTTTAAGTTACTGATGCATTTTGTTACTGTTCACTTTAGTTGATTTACAATTCATAAGTATTTATGTCCTGACTCGAGTGTTTTGTGTTTTGCTTTACGCTCGAGTCAGATTGAGTGATTCAGCATTCAAGACTCACCTTCGAAGTTGGAGCTTTTCTTAAAGATCCAGCCATCCATTTTGCTTTCAGTATCCTATGATTCCAGTGATGTATTCTGATTAGTACCTGATGTATCTTGTTACTTTTTGTTGTATCTTGTTTAACTCTGATGTATCTTATTTTTATATTGCAGCTTCATGAACTACTATCTCTTTTAAATTCCGCTGCATTTTTAAATACTCTGTGTCTGTGATCTGTGATTATTATTTACTGTATATTCTGAGATTTGCCAAATTTTATTTACAACGCGGTATTTTAAGCAATTCAAGTCCGACATGTGTGGATGCGAATGGTTGAATATATCGGGCTATTACAAAACACGACCTAACGGTTCAAGCCATCGTGCAACCTAACACAAACACGACCTAACACACATGCAACGACTCATCCCAGGCACGACCTAACATACACGACGACTTAGCGACTTAACGCTACACAACTTAACCACCTTAGGTCGTTTCACGACCTAACTACACACAACAACCTAACATAGGTCGCTCACGACCTAACTAAACACAGGGTCTCAATGACCTATACTATAACGACTTAAACTATTATCCTTAAATTGCTTGAACGACCTATCTTCCTTAGGCCGTTAACTCGCTCAACCTCCTAGGTCGCTACTCTTATGCCGTTAGTTTCTAGGCCGCTCCAATATCTTAAGTCACTCCAATCTATGCCGCTAAGTCGCTCCACGACCTATCTGCTATACGACCTAAGTTATCACACGACCTAAGCTATCATACAACCTAACTCCTTAGGTCGCCTAAACACTTAAGTCGCCGACTTCCTTGGGTCTCTCTGCCTTACCTTTAGGTCGCTCAACACTCTTCTATGACCTAACTCTGGACGACCTAACTCTGGACGACTTAACAACACTAACGACCTAATAACAACGGTTTTACGATCTTTTGATACGTAAAATACGGGTCGTTACAAGACATTTCCCTCCGCCTCTTCACCAAAAGACATGTCTCTTCAACCACTATATAAAGGCCTATGAAAATGAATTTTAACGTCAATAATTCTTATTTTCTCTTACTTCTTCTTCTCCAAACATTTGCAAAAGAAATCCATTGCATACTCTTTCAATCTCCTTGCAAATCAATACTGCTTCACTCCAATTCTTTGTTGATTTGCAAACCACACAATATTAGAGAGTTTTACTTTAATTCACACCATTCTCTCTCTGATTTCATCCTATTCCTCAATGAATTCAAAGATATATTGCCATTGGAGGTCTATAGGATCATTGTACCGAATCTGCAAGAATCTATATTTAAGATAAGACTACTTGACATAGTTTGTTGTTGGTGATAAGGAGAAGGTCTTCTTGTAGCCTATAAAATCAAGAGGGTGTTTCTTGTAACCCATGAAACCAAGATTGTAAAGGTGTTCTTGCCACCCGTGGAAAGCAAGCGATTGTAGTGGAATTATGCACTATAAAGTGCAGGACTAGATGTAGGATTGGTTAATCCGAACCAGTATAAAAATCCAAGGGTTATTTACATTACTGCATTTTACTTTATTACTTACTTATTCTCTGATTACTTCTTTCTGTTTGCAATTTGAGTAAATACGGTTTTATATTCATAAGTAAGTAGTTAATACACAATTCACCACTTCTAGTGTCTAAACAGCTTAAGATCCAACGTTGTGTTATATCCACCCCAGTTTCTAACATTTGGTATCAGAGCATTGGTTTTCAAAAATTCATAACTTGGTTTTTGAAAAGTATAAATGGCTAATGACACTAATAACACATTTTTTAACACTTTTGTAGAAGGGTAATCTACCACTAGACCACCTCTATTTGATGGCAGTAGTTATGCTTATTGGGCTTGTAGGATGAAATGTTATTTACAGTCTAATGGTTTGGATATTTGGAACATTACCCAAATAGAGTATATAGAGGCTCAAACTGAATATTCAAAATAGACACTAGACCAAAAGACACAAGCACTTAATAACTCTAAGGCCATGAACATTTAATTTTTCTCCTTAGATAGAAATGAATTTAATCGAGTGTCTATTTGTAATTCTGCATATGAAATTTGAAGAACTCTACAAGTCACACATGAAGGCACCAATAAAGTAAAACAAATAAAGATATCTATGCTAACTAACCAATTTCAACTCTTTCAAATGGAACCAAATGAGTCTCTTTCTGATATGTATTCTAGATTTCAAGATATAGTACACGCCTTAATATCATTAGGGAAGAAAATTACCGAAGAAGGCTGAGTCAGAAAGATCTTGAATTAACTTCCTAGTGAATGGGATCGGAAGACTCTGGCAACTGAAGAAGCCAATGATATTAGTATTATGAAAATAGAATATTTAATTGGTAACCTAATGTCTTATGAGGTAAAGTTGCAGATTAGAAAACAGAATCAGGCAAATGAGAAGAAATCACTGGCACTCAATGCTATGATAGACAAAGATGAAACAGATGATGATGCTATTGACGATGATATCAAGTTAATGTCCAAGAAGTTCAAGAAATTCTTGAAATATTGGATAACAAACAAACTTCGAAAAACTAACAACAATAATTCTAGAAATGGAAATGTTGTTAAGTACTTCGAATGTGATAAACCCGGTCATTTGAAAAGAGACTGTCCCAAACTGATGAAATCAAAGTCAAACACTTTCAATAAGGAGAGGGAACAGGCATTCAATGCAAAATGGGATGATTCAGATACATCATCAAGTGATAGTGATTCAAAAACAGAAAATGCCAACACGTGCTTCATGGCAAAGGATGACCAGATATGGAACTTTAATAAAGAAATTACTATTGTTTTGAATGATATGAATCAGGGATATAAAATACTTAGGAAAGAGTACAACAATAGTTTGGCAGAGATAGATAGATTAAAAATATTGAATGAAAGGTTAACTGAAGAAAAACAATGTCTAAAAGATGAAATTGAAAGACTTAATGGGTATAATGATGAAAAGGATTTAACACTTGGAAGTTTTGAAAAACTAAAAAGTGAAAATGAATCCTTAAAATCAAAAAATCTTTCAATAAAATCACAGAACACTTATCTGAGTGACAAAATAACATCTCTAGACAATGTTATTCTTAACCGTAATAAGGATTTTGACAAAATGAAAACTGATATTGATAAATTTAACAAAGGGAAGGATAATCTAGAAAAATTATTATTTGCATCTAAACACACTAGGAATAAACATGGACTTGGATACGTCCCTAAGGCTAAATCGAAAAATAGAATTCAAAATACTAAGTTTGTTAAGGTTATCAAGTTTAAACCAAAACCTAGGAAATTAAAGTTAAAACCCCCAAATAGGTTCATTAATTTATGGGTTCCAAAAAGTTTGGATGATACTGAAAAAGAAAAATATATTGATTATTTTATTAATAAGGTTCATTCATCTAATGATTATATTTTGAGAGGACATTCAAACTTTTTATGGGTTTGGCATCCCAAAACTTAACCCCATGGACCCTACAATAAAAAGGGTATCAATGTGCATATTTTATAATTTTTCAGGTACCAAACAATGTATATCAGATAGCAGATGCTCAAAGCATATGACAATAAATCTATTGACATTGGATAAATATGAAAACGATTTGTTGTTGGCATCACCAAAGTCGGTAACTCTAAAACTCATCTTATTATCAGATAAGTTTATTTCATGTTTTGAATTGATTTGGTTTCCCCTCATGTTTTTTATTTATAAGCATTTATATCTATATACAAACTCTACATAACCAGTCTGTTTGATTTGGTACAGAAATATGCGTACATTTAATATCAACAGTAGAAGGATGTCTCCTAAGTTGATTGTTTGGTGAAGCAGCTCTGTATTTCTTGGAACTTCTGTTGAACCTTATTTCTGAGATGTGCTGTTTAGTTTGTGCCTGTGTTCATTCGACGGCGTTTTCATCCGCTCCAGATCAGAGTTGTGCAGCGGAAGTAAGGTGGCTGTTGTTCTTGAGTAGAAGCAACTAGAAGTTGTAGTGTTTTGGATTAGAGAGTTTCTACTGAATTTATTTTTCAGAATCTGAGGCAAGTTAGCGAGTGATTCTGTTCTGTCTTTTCCGGATGGGAGAAGTGGTTTTCTACTGTTGATAGTAAAGTTTGGTTTTGATTTTGGATTGATCTTGTGAGGATCTGTTTGAAGATTGTTTTGAATTGAGGAATTTTCAGATTTGAGTTTTAGGATTTGTTTGAAGATTTTCTGATTTGGAATGAGTAAAAGTTGTATGGATATCCTAGTTTATTCTTTTAGGGATGAACAAAAATTTTAAAGAAAAAGAAAGTGAGAAGAGATGGTGTTTAAATAAGCAATTTTCAGATTTAATAAATTAAAAGAAAAATTAGAAAAATAAATGGACATTTGTCTTTAAATTACTTAAATGTTTAACACTTGTTGACAAAGTGTTTTAGAATCTTAACACATGTCCTAATTTATTTAATTTTATTCTAAAAGAAATTTAAAAGCCCTTTTAATTATTTTCCTAATTACTAATATGTTTTTCTTTTCTTAATTTTAAAATACTTTTCTAATTAAATTCCTAGTTAACTAATACATTTATACATTTATAAATGTTTTCTAAATTTATATAAAATACAATCCTTTTAAAAAAAAGTGAAACCAATATAATTTAAATAAAAATTATATACAAATTTTGCAAACTCATTTTAAATGAGTAACAACCCAGAAATTTCAATCCCGAAAATTCCAGATGTTTAGTGAAATAGAAGAAAGAGAAAGAAGAACAGAATCACCAACATCTCGCATTCCCAGCGAATAAAATATAATAACAAATAATAATAACAATTATACAAAAGAAAACTGTATCTGTCAATTTATAATTATATACATCAGAGTTACAATATCCCATAAAAACTGGATAGTATAACAACTTGTCCAGATAACATCAACAACACCGTAGCAGAATACACTCCATACGCTCCTGCCATCTAGCTCTCCTCCTGAGTTCCAGAACGTCCCATCTTGAAAATCTGTAATACTCGGTCTGACCCGAGAAGTAGTGATTTAAGTGACTCTTTTTCGCCCTTTTTGTCGTTGGCGGGAGAAAAGGTATAAATATACTAGGCAAAATGATAGGGGGAGTGCATAGAGTTAGAGGGAGTCAAATATAAAAGTATTATATATTTTGTCTCTCAAATATTTATATGGGTATTGATTTTGATGACAACAACCACATAAATATTACTACCAACGTATCTTCGAGTTATGCAGTTATATTAGATATATTATGGAGATATTTACAGAGATAAACAAGAAAACAATGGAAGCAAATGAATTATAGAAGAAGGTCAATCAGAGCAATTGAAGAA
The DNA here is from genome assembly GCA_030765085.1 of Allium cepa. NCBI lineage: Eukaryota > Viridiplantae > Streptophyta > Magnoliopsida > Asparagales > Amaryllidaceae > Allium > Allium cepa. The sequence continues at coordinate 392,912,728 of CM060935.1, forward strand.
CAAAACCCAATTAGAGAAGAATGATGAAGGATAAAGGTGTTTGAAGTGATGGGGAGTTGGTTGAACCTTAGAATATCTTGTTAAAGATCTCATGGCAATTATACTTGAAGATCATCAATCATTGACTTTAATCTAATCACAAAAATCCACAAATATAAGGTAATTTGAAATGCTAAAAATTTGCAACACTTATGAGTATTGCTGTTCATTTTGCAGCACACCCATGTCGACATGGGGGGTAGGGGGATGTCAACATACTAGCTGTTTTTTAGAATTTCAAATTTTAAATGAAGAGGCATTTTCCTCCACCTCTTCACCAAAAGACATGTCTCTTCAACCACTATATAAAGGCCTCTGAAAATGAATTTTAACATCAACAATTCTTATTTTCTCTTACCCCTTCTTCTCCAAACATTTGCAAAAGAAATCCATTGCATACTCTTTTAGTTTCCTTGCAAATCAATACTGTTTCACTCCAATTCTTCACTGATTTGCAAACCACATAATATCAGAGAGTTTTACTTTAATTCACACCATTCCCTCTCTGATTTCATCCTATTCCTCAATTAATTCAAAGATATATTGCCATTGGTGGTCTATAGGATCATTGCACCGAATCTGCAAGAATCTGTATTTAAGATACGACTACTTCACATAGTTTGTTGTTGGTGATAAGGAGAAGGTGTTCTCGTAGCCTGTAAAATAATGAGTGTGTGTCTTGTATCCCATGAAACCAAGATTGTAAAGGTGTTCTTGCCACCCGTGGAAAGCAAGCAATTATAGTGGAATTCTGCACGATCGAGTGCAGGACTGGATGTAGGATTGGTTAATCCTAACCAGTATAAAAATTCAGGCGTTATTTATATTACTGTATTTTACTTTATTACTTACTTATTCTCTGATTACTTCTTTCTATTTTCAATTTGAGTAAATACTGTTTTATATTCATAAGTAAGTAGTTAATACACAATTCACCACTTCTAGTGTCTGAATAGCCTTAAGATCCAACATTGTGTTATAGCCATCCTAGTTTCCAACAACTTCAATATTTCAATTACGTTAATTTTTCATTGATTACCAAATTATTTCAAAAGGATGACCCAAATGACTGAGAGTAGAACAATTGTTACAGCTTAGTAATTTAACCCACTTTAAATTTTATTGTTTACAACAAAGGTTACTAAATCTATGTACTACATAATTGTTTTCTTATTGCATGTTAAAACCAATCAAATTAAATAACCTATGATTCCTCTGTTTAATACAACATTTATTTTGTTCCTAACTAACCTTTATTATTACCATTAGTTGAAATGACATTAAACAGCTGTCAATTACATTCAATCAATATTATTAAATTATATTCTAATAATTTGTTTCATTAATGAATCATAAATTTTAATTTCTCCCAATATTAAACTTCAAAGCCTTAATTCAATTGAATATTTTTAGTTGTCAAAAACACGGGTCGTTGCAAAAAATATACAATTGGCTCAAATAGGGGGTTTAAGACATTCAAATCTAAATTCATATAAATGAACAAAAAAGGGAGATAGAGAATCAGGGAGATGTAAAAAAATTAAAGGATGAGTAAATATATAGAATTACCTTAGGATGAAGCCTAGAGAATACCCTTTGAATGAAGAAGAATTCCAAGATTCTTTTAACCGATCTATAGATCTGCAATAATCTAGAGACAATCACCTTTTTATATTTTTGTTTTGTTTTGGAATTTTTGGACCCCTACCCCTATGAAAATTTTGAATTTTTTTGAAGAGAAGATGAGAATAAGAGATGCAAATGATAAATAGAGAATTTTAAAGGACTAAATAAATTTAGCCTTTAATATATGATGATTCCTCTTCTTTTGATAATATTTTCTTCCCATTTGAAACAAAAGGTCCCTCTTATTCCTCAAAGTAAGTCTAGCTATTACCCGGGCTATTTGAGCTCCAAAACATTCCAAAAACTAATCAGTATTATTCCCATTTAAATTCAATTCAAATTTTCCATCGATATCATATACTGATACGTGTGCTTATAAATATTATATATGCACTTTATTAAATACTAATGAAAATCAAAATTAATCAAATAAAAAATTATTTAGTAATTAATGTTTCCTAAATATTAATTAATTCAATTTATTTACAGCCCTTTTTAGTATTTTTGTTTCGTTAAATCAAATTTAAACGTTCTATCAATGTTGTATATCAATGTGCACGTTTATGATTTTATATACGCATTTTACTAATTAATGTTATCCAAATAAATTAAATAAAATTTAATAAATAAAATTTACTAAATATTAATTAGTTTCATCAATTTTCAACTATTAAAAATTAATTAATCATGTGGTTGATTCAAAATCTTGATCATTTCGGTTAGTGGTGCGACATTTGAATTTAACGCTTACACATCTTTTGGTGAAATCCAATTTTATTTATTATAAGTATTACCCGTTGATGATAATTATGTACACCAATTCTCTTCATAAAAAATACATCGCTTTGGATGAAAGAGATTTTGTAGTGGTCAAAATGCCAATACAGCCCATATTCAACTTTATAATCTAAACATAAAATCTCCGGTTCAATAATACCAATATTATTAATTAAAATGCTCTGGCCATAGACTTTGACCTTTAGTTAACTTCAGTTGACCATGAAACTAACCTCATGGAACCGTTGAGACGAATCCTCTCTTGAATATTGTCTCACTTCCAATGCTTGCACTCGACCCAACTATAGTGGTTTGATGGACATCATGCTATGATTTAACTACTATAAAAGCTGAGCTTCCTCATTGAGATTTACAGTATTCACAAGCTGAGAGAACTATGTAAATATTCACATCGATATTTTTTTATTTGACCTTAGTTATATCAATCAATATGAAACTATTAAGTGAGTCATACCACTGTTATCCAATAACTGTCAGGATGCAACCTCTTGGTGGTCCCATCGGCCATGAGGAATATACTGCCCAACATTTAGAGTGTGTTGTGTATTTGGTATAACAGATTTGTCGATATCCAGTCTCGATACATCTTGATTAAGATTATTTAAAATAGTATATTTATTTTCATTATGATAAATTACCCACGGTTACAATACATTATAACTACCATCACAAAACATACCATTTATGGATCTATTAAATACACTTTTAATTAAATTACTTAACATAATATAATATAATATAATATAATATAATATATCATGTATACAATATAAAGAAAAAACCCATTATTTGGAACAAGATTGGTTATCAAGTTAGATGTATATAACAAATTGCATAATTGCCCTTAGGGCATACACCTAACTCTATCAATCTCCCAGTTGCACTTAAGGTCAGTTATGTAATCTCATTCCAACTTCTCCAATCAATTTTCTCAAACCAATTGGATCAGTTTCTCAGTGAATGGGTATGTTATTATGTTTCGATTTTCTACTCTATCAATCAACTTTCTCCGATGCTGATAAGCCAGCTTTATCATGTGGAACAATTGAGAAGATGTTTCTTGACTTCCGGTGAGCTCTAAGTTCTATCATGAAACATATCACGACATTGTTATCATATAACATTGTTATGAGATTCTCAACATTTTGAATCACCCTTGGCTCAGTTATAAATTTGTGTATTTATATTTATATACATTATTTTTATTGCGGCACAATTCAAGACGGTTTACTTAGCCTTTTTCATTAAATCATACACAGTCTTTTATTTGGAACATTTCTAACATAGATATTCTTAACTTGATTTTATTATTGACATATTATTCTCAATGTTACTTATGAAAGTTTGAGTCTGAACACACTTTCATAAGGAGTTTGTTGTTTCTTTAAACAAATCTCTTGTATTTCATAAACACATAAGAACACTTCAAATAACTAGTTAGTGGTATCAATTTGGATTTAATTTTTTGCTTCAAGTATCAAATACATAAATAAATCATGATACCATAGACAACACAACATGTATAATAATTCATATTGCCAATGGATAGAGAAACCATCTTCATGTTCTACACTAACAATTTAAGTAAGGTGTCCTTGCATATCGTTTAGGATATTCTCGGAATTTTTTATACTTACTATAAAAGGCATCATTTACAAATCCAATGTTGAGTATTAAAACAATTAAGGCATATTTTAACATAAGTACATTGTTTAAAATTAGCAACGTATTGTTTACTTATAGTTTAGAAATATCAATGTACCTTTGATTGCACTTTCTTATAAACACTCACTTCTCCATATTTTGATTGATAATCGAACTATTTGATATTTCTACCAAAACATTTGTTCAATTTTGATGCTTTTTTGAATGATAATTTTGTATTTATTCTCGGATCTGAAAACTTAGAAACTCAACATAGCTCCCACCGACTTCGAGACACTTTGGTTATTATGTGTAGACATTTTACTCTAAATCATTATTTAAAATTTTCTATTCCAACACATATATACCAAAATAAAAATGGCATAAGTGATAATTTTGTGAATAAGTCCGAATTAATCGATCAAGTTGAAGAATGAATTTATTATGCTAATTTCAACAGTTGAAATTTACAAGAATATTCTTATCAACGCTGCTAATTGAATTCCAATAGCATTGGTCTTGCTCTTAAGACGTAATCACTACTGATGGATCATATTCCATTGGGTACCACTATCAAAATCATATTTTGATAGAATAATTGAAATCCTGTTCGGATTTGTGCATCATACCATATCATAAAGTTAATACTCTTAGTAGTTTAATTGACAACCGAGGATTATCTATTCTCGATATTAATAAGATATTCATAGCCTCTCTTCAATGTGCGAGATTACTTATTAGACATTCTAATGCGTTGTGTTCATTTGGGTTTGGTTAATATCATTTCATCTCTCATAATCAACTTCATCTTTGGATCATATCCAAATGCATTTCACTGTTAATAATTTCTCAAAGAAATTCCTTCGCTACGAAGTCAGTATTTTGAAACAATAGTCGTTTCTCAATGTAATGGAATAGGTATTCGTATTTTTTTTTATGAATTTGCTTTATATATAAAAATTATTTGGTTTTAGTTTACAAAACTTATGTTTAAAACATAAATAGGTCATGTAGTGACAATCGTTCCTAAATTCTTTTGGGGAGATTCATACAAGACCCCTCATGAACAATTATCACATGTAGTCTTTCGACTCGCACGGTCTGGCAACTCCTTAGCCTTGGACATCTTCGGGTTTCTTATATAACCTTTATCTTGCATAGTTTTGTAAACTATTCTCTGTATGATATTAATTTTAAACTAGTATACTATTCTTAATTATGCACCTCGTAGAAATAATTTAAGTTAAGTTCACTCATCATTAATCGTGTTTTGTCTAATAATTTTCGATTACTCCTTATCAATACATCATTATGTATTATAGGGAGGAGTGATCTTTGAGACTGAATCTTTATTCATATTAGGTATATACTGAACTCTTTTCTAGTATACTCACCCATTCGATCAAATCGAATCAATTTTTTTACATGTTATATTATTTATTTCCGTTATATATTCAATGAGCTTACCATAGACTTATATATCTCTATCAAATAATATCTCTATGTATGTGATAACTCATCAATGAATATGAGTAAGTACATGGAACTATATTGGTATTAATAGATTATGATTGCATACATCTATATGTATCAATCTGAAGAGTTCATCAACTCTTATGACACTCCTACTAAATATGTGCATATCTCTTAATTGTTTGATATATAATTACCAACATCATATGACTCATAATCATATAATAGAAATTATTTTTCAAAACTACAGCTTAGTCTATGATTCCAAAGTAAATGTAAATAACTGTAGATACTTCAGTATTTTCAATGCATCACTTTTGTTGTGAAGACAAATACTACATTGCAGTTTTTTTTTATAAATAAAATGTGGTTCGTTGTATGAAAATAGTTTTTGTAATATGATGCACTTAATCAGTGTTATATGACATGCTCTTACTATTTCCGCCATTAATATAATAGCGTACCAAATACCAAGGTCCATCATCCACTTAATATAGACTACTTATTTCATATCCTACAACTAGTTTACAGTCGAGAATTTCGATCATATATCTTGAACTCAAAGAAATAAATCTCATAGAAAACAATTTTCTATACCAAATGCATTTTAAAACAAAACAAAATAATATACAGGTAGGTTGTGAAATAGAATGTTTCCATTTAAACAAAGATTTAATGCTAGACTGAATACAATTGTAAAACTAGAAATAAACCATTAATTTATTTTTTATCTTTTTATTTCAATTAGCAAAGTATGTTTTAGAATTATTTAAAACGTAACAAAATCAAGTCATCATATTATGTTGACGACAAATATTAATTAATGCAATTATTTCAAAGTATTATTCACGTAGCAATCTATGTGTAAATATTCAAGTCTAAATCTTCTAATACGAAAATTGACCTATTAATAAGAGTACTAAATTTAGTTAGTTTAATTTACAATGATAAAATCAAAGGGTAGGCATATACAAATTCATGATAAGAAGGTCTAGATATAGGTTGCACATCAATGAATCAATATACAGAATAGAGAAAATGAAATTAGAAGGATCCAGATCTAGGATAAACAAACAAGAAAAAGAAACATATAGAACAGAGACAAGAAATTAAAATTATTGTTTACAAAAAAAATAGTAGCGAACATAGAAAGTTTTTTTTCATGATAAGAATATACAATTAATTCAAGCTAGGGGTTTGAGATGTCCAAATCAAAATCCAAATTCATATACATGAGTAGAAGGGAGAGATACACAATTAAGAGAATTTAAATAGAATTAAAAGGTGTGATAGAATTATCTTATGATGAAGCCTAGAGAATACACCTTGAATGAAGAAGAATTCCTAGATTCTTTATATCAATCTTCAGATCTGCAATAATCCAAAGATAACCAACCTTTTCTCTTTCGTTTTGTTTGAACATTGTTTTGGAATTTTTGGAAACTTTCCCTGATGATTTTTTTTTAATTTTTTAGAAGATAATATGAAAATAAGAGATGCAAATGGCAGGGAGAAAATTTTATTAAAGGAGGAAATAATGTAGCACTTAATATATGTTGATTCCTCTCCTTTTAACTATATTTTCTTCTCATTCAAAAAAAGACCCTGCTCATTCCTTAAAGTAAATTCAGCGATTACATGGGCTATATGGGCTCTAAAACACTCGAAAACCAATTAGCATTATTTCCATTTAAATCTAGTTCAAGTTTCCTATCGATATGGTATACCATTATGCACATTTATAAATGTTATATACGCACTTTAATAAATACTAATGGAAATCAAAAACTAAAATAAGTGATTATAATATTTTACAAATATTAATTAATTCAATTTATTTAAATCCCTTTTTGGTATTTACTTTGTTTAAATCAAGTTTAAACATTCTACCGACATTGTATATCGATATATACGTTTATAACTTTTATATACGTACTTTACTAAATACTAATGGTATTTAAATAAATTATGTAAAATTTAATGATTAATATTTCATAAATATTAATTAGTTTTAAAATATTAATAATTAATTAAATCGTGTCGTTCATTTGGAATCTTCATATTTTTGATTGTGTGGTTCATAGGTGTAAATTCAGTCAGCGATTAATATTGGACAATTCAAATATAAGTGTTCACATGTCACCTAAGCTAGTGGTGTGAAGTTTTGATTGAATTTATAGCTTACACATCTTTTGTTAAAATCCAATTTTATTTATCATAAGCATTACCCATTAGTGATAGTTACTTACACCAATTCTCTTTGTCAAGACTATATCACTTTGGACTTATGGGATTTGGTAATGATCAATATTCCAACATCATCCATATTCAGCTTTATATTCCAAACACAATGTCATTGGTTTAACAATTACAAATATTATCAACCAAAATACTCCGACCAAAGACTTTGACATTGAGTTGACTTCAGTTGATTGTGATACTGACCTTATATAATCGAGGAGGCGAATCCTCTCTTGAATAGTATTTCACTTCTAATGCTTCCACTCGACCTAACTAAGTCATTCGATGGTCTCCATGCTACGGTTCAACTATAATCAAAATAGAACTTCCACATTAGAAATCCACATTATTTTCAAGTTGAGAGAGCCGTGTACATTAGTCACATCAATATTTTCTGTTTGACCTTGGTTATATTAACCAACAAAAAACTATCAAGCGAGTCATTCCATATTTATCCAATAGCCATTAGTACGTAACCCCTTTGTGCCCCTAGAAGCTATGAGTAGTACACTACCCAATATTTGGAGAGCGTTACGTACTCTAGTCTCAATGGATATATCGATATCCAATCTCAGTACATCTTGACTAAGAATATTTAAAATGGTATATTTATTTTCATTGTGATAAATTACTCATGATTAGAACACATTGTAACTACTCATCACAAAACATACCGTTTATAGGTATTTTTATTAAATATACTTTTAATTAAATTAACTAATTAATATGACGTATATTATTAAGTATATAATAGAAAGAAAACACCTTTTATTTCAAACAAGATTTGTTAATGAGTCATTAATATGTAAAAATTTACGTAATTGCTCCTAGGACATACCCCTAATTTTATCACTATCAATATTAACCAAAGTAGGAAACAATAGCAAGTTAGTCAACAAGTGGATGTGGATGATAATATTAAGTTAATTAAAATTGTTCTACCTGCCCATGAGAGACAACTTCCTTTCCAGTTAATCGACTTTTTAATAACCTTTTCAATAATAATGCACTAATCTTTTTTTTGGCTTATTTGGTCTTAGAGGAATGTCTAAACATTAACTGGGAATTTAGTCCTAATGCAATTCAAACTATTTGTTACATCATTTGTGAGGTTCATATTATCATTTAAAAATATGAACGAAATTTTAAGGAAATTAATGCAAAGCGTCGATAATAGTTCAAAATCATATATAATTAATTTTAGTGAAGTGATGAGAACTGGTAAATGAGAACAAAATAATAGGGTGGTGTAGGCATACGGAGGGAGGAAACACACCTGAAAGTAAGCCCCTCAAGAAGTCTAGTTGAAATATTATTATCTACTACTACTTTTTTTTATTTTGCTAAAACATCCACCATATTATTAAAGAGGTGGTGTAGAAGGGATCGCCTTGTATCCATGTTTGGATTGTATTTTGTTGTCTTTAACTCCATTAACAAGAATAGAAGAGACACTAGTTTTAAGAACAATGTTAATCCATGAGATGCACCTAGCACTGCAACCTCTAAATCTTGAATTGTGTAAAAAAATCTCTATTTATAGAATCAAAAGCCTTTAGCATGTCCAATTTCAATAGAGCGCATGTAGGTTTATAGCTTATGTAATAATTGATGACTTCTTAAGCAGTGACCACTCCATCCATAATGTTCCTACCTTGAATAATGCCATTTTGAGCTATCTATTAAATCATCCATTTTAGTTTTCAAACCATTAGCTAATACTTTCGTGATTATTTTCATTGAACAACTAATGAGGGAACTAGGTCCAAAATTGATTATACTGCATATATTTATTTTCCTTTGTATTAAAAATTAGATTTACAAAGTGTTAACAGGATTGGGTCAGTTGGTTGGTAGTTTGGATAATTAGAATAATGTTCATAAGTTTAATCCCCAAGATCGACACCTACTGGCATAAATGAATCATGTTCAAAGAAAAGTATATCTGCGAAGTTAAATCTACCTAATTGAAGGTTGCAATCATAGAGTTTAGAGAAAAATTCATTATATCTTGTTTTATTATGTGGCATAATTTTTGGTAGAAGATAATAGTAAATCCATCCAGTCCAAAGGATTTATCGGTAAACATTTCCTCAATAACTATCCAAATTTCCTCTTTCATGAATTGGGAAGCTAATTCATGAAGGGAATGTGTACATATCGAGCATAATTTTCTCCAATTGGCATAGATTCTTTGCTTACATTTGTTACCTTAAGTATTTTGCAATAGTTAGTAAAGAATATGTTGAGTTTGTGTTGTTCTTGAAATTCTATTCCACTAAAAGTATTCGATTTAATCTTATTGTGCCTATGTCTATCATTCATTTTTGTGTTGTTGCCTCCTTCTTTAAGCCATTGATTTTTAGATTGTTGTTTCCATATACTCTCTTCTTGGTCCATAATCTTCTATAAGATTTTATGTAAATTATTTACGAGTAATATATCCTTAAATATTATATTTAGTGATATATCTTCTATAAGTTTTTAGAGATATATTTAGTGATAAATATATCTTTAAATATTATATAGGTCGATAGAGTAACATAGGAACACTATGTATGAGAAATCATACTTGATCTATCTCTTCATCCAATAAGTTAGCACATAACGCTTCACACGCTACATTATCATCAGATGGGTATACAATACTCAGTATAACGTCATGTGTTAGGGTAACTAGCTCAATAGTAGCTACATCACAAGATATTCATCCAATAAAAATAACATCAACCATATCAACATTTCAAACACATAGTAAACATACAACAACCATCACTAAGGTTTCATGTCGTTGCAATTGATACTAATCTCACATCACCACAACCATCACTAAGGTAACACATCATCATGACCATAACTAAGATACAATGCCATTATGACCTTTACTAAGGTATAGCATCATCACAACCATCGCTATGGTCTCACATCACCATAGACATCACCACCAAGATGTTCTTGGACACATGATAACTCGAACAACCATCACTAAGGTCAGCGATACACTCCACTGCAATTGGATTTGATGCTCGTTCACATACCATAACATAGGTACTGCGCTCATCAAGGTGGGTCAGAATATTACATCGATTTGGGATACACATTTCTAGGATACACATGTGAGCTTCTCTACATACCCTTGCCCCACAAAACACTAATTACTTACAGAGTTATCAACGATCCATTTGACATACAACTCAATAGTAGAACACACTATATTCCACTCCATCGCTTTTAGACCTGTCAAAATGTGACCCAACCCATTAATCCAACCCATTTACTGTAATGACCCGTAAAATTTTAACCGTTTTAATAATGTGATTTATTGAATTTTCGTGAAATTTTAAAAATAAATTTTTTGAAATAAAAGTTTAATATTTGAAATGCGTCTAGTTAAACATAGCAACTGGTAAATTTTCATCCGAAAATATGAAAGTTTATTTTCGTGTGTAATTTTATTTCAATTTAATTAGTTAGGAATTGATGAAAATAAAATATTTTCGAAACCTAAATATTTTCATACTTCTAAATCATCTTCGGACTGAGACGTCGTTTCTCGTTTTTTCAAATTCGGACTTCTTTAGCTCCGTCGATCTTATTTTTCTGCAATTTTGCTGCATTTTCCGTTGGTAGAAAATTCTTATTTTCATAATTCAATCGAATCATCAATATCTGTATACCGTTTTGATCGTCTCGTCATGCTGATCTCTACGGTATATTAAATTGTTAAATTCGATATCCGGTACATAGTGAAATCTGCGAAACGGTTATCTCTTCGGGATCCGTTTTAGGTGTTGGTTTTCTTGTGTCCTTTTCTTTTTCCACCGTGAAAAGAAATCCAAAAGCTACCAGCACTTTCCATAAATATTTCTTGAATTCAACGGTTTAACCTTTTCTATTCCCATGGTTTCATTCATATCTGTCTGTTCACTCTTCTCTCCTCTTTTATTTGTTCAATCTGATTCTGAAAAAGAAAAAAATGGCGTATAAAATTTCGCATGAGACTTTACACATTCCTTCCAGCCTCCGTCCCAATCATCTGTATATGTTGGCAACCCATCCTCTTCGCCTTAACATAACCTACGACCCAAAGTTCTTCCCCATCAGCCAGCATCCGAGCCACCACGTTCCTCCTCCAACCTCACGCCTTCGTCTGTCCTCACCTTCCACCTTATGGCCACGTCAGCTGTGCTCACCCCACATCTTCCATACACAACAACCGAACTCCTCCACTTCTTCCTCACGCACAGCCTAGGAAGCCTCGCACCCCACCCTTTCTTCATCCCCCTCGGCTCCGCCCCACCAAGCATCAATCACAGCCGAAACCTTGGTAGTCGTTCCACCCTTTCATTCGCAGTCTTTTGTTTGACATGTAAGCTCATATAAAATTGTATATATAATACATAGTAGGCTGTTAGAAAGTTTACATGCTATGTTTCCTAAAAGTGATATAAGATATTTAGTTATGTTGTATATATAATATAAACTATATTCATTATATGAGTTGCTGTAGGAAGTATGTATACATGAATTTTTAAGTTACCAGTTACTATATAAGTCCTATTTTGTCAAAGGTGTATGAACTGAAATCGGTCACACATATATAAGTTATATAAAGATGTATATACGTAGTTTATGTACTATATTTTCACCTGGGTCGCACAACAATAATGAGCTAGTTTTACATAAACAAGTTTCATTATAGCCTATACAATGTTTCGTCTATGATATTTATATACTATTGGTATTTATATATGGTTTAATTTGTTGTTCTGTTCAGAAGTATATTAGTTTTATATAACATCAGTTTATGTTCAAGTATATGTGAGTAATATTGTATTATACTAAGTCATACACCTATATATTTATTCTATATATAAAGTTGTTTATGCCTACTCTGTAGCTTTAATGTACAAGCTATAATGGTTTCAATGTACAAGCTATAATATGTATGTTTATATATTTAAGTTTATACAAGTTTATGTGATTTGTTTAGGTGCAGATATATTATAAAGTAGTTGTATGTTCATATATGAGTTATATTTGTTATATAAAGTGGATTGTGGTTTTTCTGTTGCTGTGTATGTATATAAATGTGTAAGCTATAAATATTGTTTCCAAAGTTTTGCATATGACCGATGTGTTATATATATATATAGTTATAAAAAGGGTTTCTTATAATATGTAAGTTATGTACAAAACTTTACTGTTTGTGTGCATGTCTGTATTGTGTGTGTGTGTCTATATATATATTTATATTAGTTCTATGGGTTATATATATATTATTTTGACTTGCCTGTATATACATTATTTTACAATGTAAATTGTTGAATCATATATATATTTGGTTGAATCAAGTTTGCATATTTTAAAATCTGCATAATATTTGTACAAGTAATATGTAATATGTTAATTTTAGTGTGTATATATATGTTTACCAAATATATAAATTTGGACATAAGCTTATATAGTTGATACAATTGTTTACAAGTGCACATTTTACATAAAGTAAATATATGTATATATTCTTATAACAGATTTGCAAATCTGTTTGTTTTTTTTCTTTATGTATATAATTCATATTTTTTATTATTTTCATCTTAAATTATGATTTATATAGATTATTACTTTAGTTGTTAATGTAGTCAGTATGTAACTTTGTACAGGATTTTATATTAGTTTATTTATATAAGTATATTTGAGTTATAAAGGTTACAATAAGTATATATTTTCAGTTTATATCGAAACTGATTTTGATTTAATCTCATAAATTTCTATTGTCAGCTCTATCCATCGAATTCGTGCCAATCTATTTTGCTATGGAAATCGTGCTCGGATTTGTAACTTCTCTCATTCTTGTTCATCTCTAGCCTCGAAAGGTGAGCAATCACTCACGATTAATGTTCTTTTATTTATTAAATTTGATTTCAATTGAAACGACAATTGAAATATGCTGCTATTAGTTATTTACATTGTTATATATATGCTATTACCTGTACCTGTTCACCAGTGACATCTGACACCATTATCTGTTATTTATATTGTTGATACATGCCTGTTATATTATCATATCAATGTCACTCTACAAGTTCCCTGTTAGTATAGAATCACTATGGGTTGAAATGATACATACCGGAACAGACCGTAGAATAGGAGAAAATCGTTATGGGTTGAAATGATAAACCCAAGCGATTTTCATTGACATTAAAGTTTTTATTACGGGTTGAAATGATATATATATACCCGTATATATTTAAATTATGGATTGAAATGATAAATATCCGTATCACTTGACCATAGGATAGAAAATAATATACAAACACCGTTAGTCTATATATATAAATATTTTGAAAACGATTTCTATGGTTTTGGAAAGAAATATATGGTTTTATATAAAAATTGATTTTTAGTATTATATAAATGATTATTTTATATATAGTAAAATTCTTGATTTTAAGGTATATAGTGAATTTGATATATTTATGGAATTATGAATTCTTGTTTTGAATTTTTTTAATATTTAAAGCTTTGGAAAATTTTGAAATTGTAATGGTTTATTTTGTGGTAAAAATCTGTATTTGAAATCGATATAATTTGAAATCGATATAATTTGAAATCGATATAATTTGAAATGGTCTGTTGAGTAACTGAAATAAATTAAAATTGTTGATTTGAGATTTAATTAAATTTAAATTTTGGGATTTGAGTTGATTTGAATCGATTTGTGAAACTTAAGGAAGCTATTTTATCATATAAAGTATTTTCAAATTTTATTTAAAACTATTTATATATGTTACCTTATAAATTTATTTCATATAAACTATTTTAGTATAAATTATTTTAATATAAACTATTTTAAATTATAACTATTTTAATATAAACTATTTTAATTTATAAACTATTTTATTATATATGCTATTATTTATATTTAAACGGTTAAGTGGGAAGTATTATGATTCCAAACATTATGATTTCTAAATTTTGATTTCCAAAGTATTATGATTAACAAAGTGTTTGATGAAAGAATGTTGTTTAAATTTAATTAAATTGTTAAATTAAGTTTTGAAATTATTTAATAATTAAATAAATTTGAATTCTTTAATAAGTGAAATTAAATCCTTTAATAAGTGAAATTGAGTTTCTTTAATAATTAAGTTTTGAAATTTGTTTAAATTAAATAAGTAAATAAGTGAAATTGAATTTCTTTAATAAGAAATAAAATGTTGTTGATGGAAATTAATATGTGACTTGTATTTTAAAGAATTTAATTTGATGAATTTAATTTAATTTAATTTATAAGCTTTGATATCATGTAGGTAAACTTAAGTGATTGATTTAATGAATTGAAAATTCTATTGAAATTATTTTGAAATGATAAATTTACTTAATTTAAATGATTACCGAATGAATCCATCGATGAATTTAAATTGTTTTGAATGATTAAATTAACTTAATTTGAATGATTATGGAATGAAACTTATACATGAATTTAAATCAATATTTGAATTGTTTTAAATAAAAATTGAAGTTGAATTATAGAGTTTTGAAATGGTTAATTTGGAAGTTTTGAAACGTAAATTATAGAAATTGATATAGAAAGACGAATGAAACGTTGGCTTTCCAATTCTAAGTGGGATTGAAATTCAGTTGGTTTTTAAAATTTATTAAACGACCAATCGTTGTAATAATTACGAAAGTTATTAAAGAATCCGGGATCGGTTATGGACATACTATCTGTCTAAACCGAAAACCACTTTAATAACTATACGCATAGTGTGATCCAGAATGAAGTGGTTGGAATGATGTACGTGATGATTTAAGAAAGAGAACGATAATGGATAGCCTTGACACTTGTGTCAAATTGAAAATGACTAAAACAGGAGCCGTGCCGGGCCAAATGGGGTTAGATACCTATGGCGAACACACTTCTTCGTAAAATGCTCATTACATGTTTTTGATTGGTGCGTACCCTTGATTTGGGAGTGTTGTTTCGCGGTGTTGCGATCGTTGCGGCGATGCGTTCTCACTAGTCCGGATCAGACAAACGGTAGTTTCACTACCTTGGGTATTGCCTTATGTGCCTTGTCATACTTGTATCATTATTCGTAACCACTACGATATGTTTTGTGTTATACCTAAGGAGTACTCCCTGATATCCCACTAGTTTACGATGGAGTTTATAGTGCTGTATAGACTATGACGCTTATATAAAATGTGTTAAGGGGGATAATGTTAACGCCTTAAACACTATTTTGATACTTTATATTAGTGATAGGCATTATCTACTTAGCGCACACTACTACATAGTAGATAGTTTAACGGATCCTTAGAGGATGGTTATCCCAAACATCCTTTGAGTTACCGGTATTTTAGTTGTTATTTCACTTGAGTTGGATTTATTGATATAAGAATGTTAATCCAGACTCGAGTGTTTTGTGTTTTGCTTTATGCTAGGGTCAGACTGAGTGTACCAGTAATCGAGACTCACCTTTGGAGTTGGAGCTTCGCTTGGAGATCCAGCTATCTATCCAGCTTTCAGATATTCAGTTGATTCTAGTGATGTATTCTGATTATTGTATTTGACTATTGTATTCGAGACTTCTGTTGTAACTTATCTAACTCTGTTATGTATATAGTAGCTTCATGAACTACTATCTTTTGTTTCCGCTGTATTTATTACTCTGTGTCTGTGATCTGTGATTATTTATTTACTGTATATGCTGAGTTTTGCCAATATAAACTTACGATCTGGTATTTTGAGCAATTCAATTTCCGGCATATTCGAATGCGAATGGTTGAAAATATCAGGTCGTTATATTTGGTATCAGAGCTTTGGTAGCTCTAGGCAAAACTTAGCACATAGGGTAAATGTATTTACAAAATCACTTTCATTCGAGTTTGAATCTCTTCCTTTTTAATTCGATTCCCTTGAATTTTGGATCGTTTCCTCAGTTTCGAAATTCATTCTTGTCCCTCACTATTCGTATTCGTCTGAATTTTGGAGTATCCTATAACTCCATTTCGAATGATCTTTATAACGGTTGGCGATCTCGCCAATATTCTAGTTATTTGTAAAGGGGTGAAACTCTTTTACAATTGACGTCGATTCACCGGAGATTTATATATATCCTCAGTTTAGATTCAAATATCTCTTGTTATCCCGAATTATATCTCTTGAGATCGAATGTAGAATCATCTCAGAATTCTGCATCGATCTTATTTTTGAAGTCACGATCGACCTGGTTAAGGTTGCCCGTGATTTATATAAACTAATCCATCTTCCTAATTTGTTATTTAATTATCTGAACTTTTTTCCAAACTTATCTTCGAATCAAAATTCTCTTTGATTTGAGTTCATCAAATTTGAATCTCTATACTCGTTTGAAATCCACTCTTGTATCGTCGAGCGAGGAAGTGTATTTGAAATTTATATTAAAAAATGTTTTAATATATATTGTGTTGTTTGAGTTGTTGATGTTTATTTGGATTTTCGATCGATTCGTCTGATCAACGCTATCGACAGGATTTCCAAAACACTTTAACAGAGCAAACTGACACAATATTTTTTCTAAATTTAGTAAATGAAATTTTTTGTATGATTATATTATATATACATAGGTAAATTTTCTGATAATTGTTAAATGAATTGGTTAACTAAATGATGTTATTATATTTTCATTTATTGTTTTGTAAACCATTGGTTTACCAACATATAAATAAACGGAATTATAAACTTGATTTATAAATTGATTTGGAAATTTAAATGAATTTAAATTAGGAATTTGAGAATTTAATTTCTAGTGATTTCAAACTTTGGGTTTAAAGTTTAAAATGCATATTATATAAAAGATTTTTGAATAGAAATGGTTTTCAAAGAATTTTAAATAATTAAATTAGTGCTCTTCTCTTTTGTCACTGAAAAATAATTACGGTGACGACAGCCGCACTATCGACATTCATTTTCGAGTTTCGAAGTGGAGAGACCATTTTGTAGCTTTGCTACACTTTTGTTTTGGAAATTAAATTGATTTAAATTTCTAAAGTATGACTTGATTTATAATATATATATATATATATATATATATCTAAGTATATGATTATAAATTTGATTAGATATATGTGTGTGTGTGTGTGTGTGTGTGTGTGTGTGTATAAATTGGTTGAATTTAATTGGAAATTTAATTCTTAATTTTTCTTAAAGGAGTATTTCAATTATTAAATGAAGCCAAAATTTTGAATAAACATTTAAACTTAAGCTTATTAAATTGGAGAATTTTATTTGTATAATACCCGATTTCATTCTAATGCAACTTACCTAAATTATTTAGATGTTGAATATGTAATTGGATAATATGCAATATAAAATGATTTTATAAATAAATTTGAGTGATATAATAAATGTTATACACTTGAATTTGGTTATAAAAATGGTAACAGAGATAAATAGAATGATAAGTTAATGGAATAATAAATGAAAGATAAACTTTGTTTTGAGGGAATCTATAAACTAAAATTAAACCAACTTAATTAATACCTTGAATTTAAAATCAATTACTGAATATAAATTAATTTATAGTGAAATTTATATAGTTTAAATTAATTGTTTTATTTTGTTTTGAATCTATTTTCTTTCGGTTAGTTTCTATTCTCCTTCCTCGTTCCTTTTCGGGGACGAAAATTTTTAAGTGGGGGAGAGCGTAACGACCCGTAAAATTTTAACTGTTTTAATAATGTGATTTATTGAATTTTCATGAAATTTTAAAAATAAAATTTTGCGATAAAAATTTAATGTTCGAAATGCGTCAAGTTAAACATAGCAACTGGTAATTCTTCATCCGAAAATATGAAGATTTATGTTCGTGTGTAATTTTATTTCAATTTAATCAGTTGGGAATTGATGAAAATAAAATGTTTTCGAAACCTAAATATTTTCATATAGAAAAATTATAAATCATCTTCTGACCGAGTCATCATTTTATACTTTTCCAAATTCAGAGACTTCTTTAGCTCCGTCGATCTTATTTTTTTGTGTTTTTGCTGCATTTTCCGCTAGTAGAAAATTCAAATTTTTATTATTCAATCGAATCACCAATATCTGTATACCATTTTGATCGTCTCGTCATGCTGATCTCTATGGTATATTGAATTGTTAAATTCGGTATCAAGTACATAGTGAAATCTGCGAAACGGTTATCTCTTTGGGATCCATTTTAGGTGTTGGTTTTCTTGTGTCCTTTTGTTTTTCCACCGTGAAAAAAAATCCAAAAGCTACCAGTCACTTGCCATAAATATTTCTTGAATTCAACGGTTTAACCTTTTCTATTCCCATGGTTTCATTCATATCTGTCTGTTCACTCTTCTCTCCTCTTTTATTTTGTTCAATCTGATTCTGAAAAGAAAAAAATGGCGTATAAAATTTCGCCTGAAACTTTACCCATTCCTTCCAGCCTCCGTCCCAATCATCTGTATATGTTGGTAGCCCATCCTCTTTGCCTTAACACAACCTACGACCCAAAGTTCTTCACCATCAGCCAGCATCCGAGCCACCGCGTTCCTCCTCCAACCTCACGCCTCCGTCTGTCCTCACCTTCCACCTTATGGCCACGTCAGCTGTGCACTACCCACATCTGCCATACACAACAACCGAACTCCACCACTTCTTCCTCATGCATAGCCTAGGAAGCCTCGCACCATACCCTTTCTTCCTCCCCCTCGGCTCCGCCGCACCAAGCATCAATCACAACGGAAACCTTGGTTGTCGTTCCACCCTTTCATTCGCAGTCTTTTGTTTGACATGTAAGCTCATATAAAAGTGTATATATAATACATATTAGGCTGTTATAAAGTTTACATGCTCTGTTTCCTAAAAGTGATATAAGATATTTAGTTATGCTATATATATAATATAAACTATATTCGTTATATGAGTTGCTGTAGGAAGTATGTATACATAGATTTTTAAGTTACCAGTTACTATATAAGTTCTAATTTGTAAAAGGTATATGAACTGAAACCGGTCACATATATATAAGCTATATATAAATGTATATACGTAGTTTATTTACTATATTTTCACCTGGGTCGCACAACAATAATGAGCTAGTTTTACATAAACGAGTTTCATTATAGCCTATACAATGTTTCGTCTGTATATGATATTTATATACTATTGGTATTTATATATGGTTTAATTTGTTGTTCTATTCAGATGTATATTAGTTATATATAACATCAGTTTATGTTCAAGTATATGTGAGTAATGTAGTATTATACTAATCCATACACCTATATATTTATTCTATATATAAAGTTGTTGATGCCTACTCTGTAGCTTTAATGTACAAGCTATGATGGTTTCAATATACAAGCTATAATATGTATGTTTATATATTTAAGTTTATACAAGTTTATGTGATTTGTTTAGGTGTAGATATATTATAAAGTAGTTGTATATTCATATATGAGTTATATTTTTTTATATAAAGTGGATTTTGGTTTTGCTGCTGTTGTGTATATATATAAATGTGTAAGCTATAAATATTATTTCCAAAGTTTTGCATATGACCGACGTGTTATATATATAGTTATAAAAAAGGTGCTTATAATATGCAAATTATGTACAAAACTTTACTGTTTGTGTGCATGTCTGTATTGTGCGTGTGTCTATATATATATATATATATATATATTAGTTTTATGGGTTATATATATATATATATATTATTTTGACTTGTCGGTGTATACATTATTTTACAATGTAGATTGTTGAATCATATATATATATATATATATATATATATATATATATTGGTTGAATCTAGTTTGCTTACTTTAAAATCTGCATAAACATTTGCACTAGTAATATGTAATATGTTAATTTGTGTGTGTGTGTGTGTGTGTGTATGTTTACCAAATATATAAATTTGGATAGAAGCTTATATAGTTGATGCAATTGTTTACAAGTGTATATTTTATATAAAGTACATATATGTATATATTCTTGTAACAGATTTTCATATCTGTTCGTTTTTTTTCTTTATGTATATAAGTCATATTTATTATTATTTTGATCTTTAATTATGATTTTTATATATTATTACTTTAGTTGTTAATGTAGTCAGTATGTAACTTTGTACTGGATTTTATATTAGTTTATCTATATAAGTATATTTGAGTTATAAAGGCTACAATACATATATATTTTCCGTTTATATCGAAACTGATTTCGATTTAATCTCATAAATTTCTATTATCAGCTCTATCCATCGAATTCGTGCCAATCTATTTTGCTTTGGAACTCGTGCTCGAATTCGTAACTTCTCTCATTCTTGTTCATCTCTAGCCTCGAAAGGTGAGCAATCACTCACGATTAATGTTCTTTTATTTATTAAATTTGATTTCAATTGACACGACAATTGAAATATGCTGCTGTTAGTTATTTATGTTGTTATATATATACTATTACCTGTACCTGTTCACCTGTGACATCTGACACCATTGTCTGTTATTTATATTGATGATACATGCCTGTTAAATTATCATATCTGTTATCACTCTGCAAGTTTCCTGTTAGTATAGAATCACTATGGGTAGAAATGATACATACCCGAACAGACTGTAGAATAGGAGAAATCGTTATGGGTTGAAATGATAAACCCAAGCGATTTTCGTTGACATAAAAGTTGGGATTACGGGTTGAAATCATATATATATATATACCCGTATATATTTAAATTATGGATTGAAATGATAAATATCCGTATTACTTGACCATAGGATAAAAAATTATATATAGACACCGTTGGTCTATATATATAAATATTTTGAAAATGATTTCTATGGTTTTGGAAAGAAATATGTGGTTTTATATAAACATTGATTTTTAGTATAATATAAATGATTATTTATATATAGTAAAATTCTTGATTTTAAGCTATATGGTGAATTGATATATTTATGGAATTATCAATTCTTGTTTTGAAATGTTTTAATATTTAAAGCTTTGGAAAATATTGAAATTGTAATGGATTATTTTGTGATAAAAATCTGTATTTGAAATCGATATAATTTGAATTGGTTTATTGAGTAACTAAAATAAATTAAAATTGTTTATTAGAGATTTAATTAAGTTTAAATTTTGGGATTTGAGTTGATTTGAATCGATTCGTGAAATTTGAGGATGCTATTTTATTATATAATGTTATCCCACCTTTTGGTTAAGGCTGGAATATCAATAAATTGGCAAAGAAAATTGGACATCAGGATTGGAGATCGATTGGAAACAAGGCTGCAATCGATGTCATTAAAATTTGGCAGAGCTCCGATCAGGACGGAATCGATTGATAGTGATGAACTGGGTTAAGAGAGGCTACGTTTCAAATTTCAGGTCAATCAGAGTTCGTATGCTCGAGATATGGATGGATCAAGGTACGTGAATGTTGGTTCGAGTCGATACATTTCGTATCTATCATCAAGCAAGGTTTCGAATCGATACCGTTCGTATCGATCGGCAGTGGTTCGAATTAGCGGCTTTCGTATCAATCAACATGGATTCGTCATGATGGTTTCGTATCGGTCAGGATGGAAAGAGGTGGCATATCTCCAATCGATGCTCTCGTATCGATAATAGAAGGATTTGGCACTTTAGCATCCATAGGAGGCAATCAGAGTTCGTATCCATCAAGTAACTGCTCTTCGTATCCATCAGACGACTTCGCATCCATCAGACTGTGACCACTTCGTATCCTTCAGGACTTCTTGTTTGAATCCATACATTCGTGTCCACCATGTCAAGTGAGCCAGGTTGATGCAACGGTCATCAATGATAACAAGGCGAAATTCATGGAGTCGAAACGGTCAAACCGAAGCAAAAACTGGATCAACACGAGGAGTGCGCGCCACGTTGCCGCAGAAGCACATGCGTCATCGATTCGAAATGGATCGGTTCGAATTTATGGATTCGAACCAGACAGCCACCGAGGAATCCAATTTCGTATCGATCATATCTCACAAACCATTGGTCCAAATGCTATGAAATTTTCACAGAAGCTTACGTGCAAGCCAAGGAATGTGCCTGCCAAGTTTCAGCTTGATTGGACCACTTCTTGATCGATATGAAATCGATTCGTATCGATCACAGATCGAGTTGAAACTTGGTGGGGTCGGTCGCGTTGGCCCACTCACGTACCAGAAGGAGTCTCCCGAAGTTTGAGCGCGATATCAGCCTCCTACGCCTATAAATAGCCCCCTGAAGCCTATAGAAAAAAGATCTTTTGGCTATTCAATGTCCAGACTCTGCCGGGTTCAATTCTACACCTTACCATTGCTGTTATACTCAAATTACTTCATTGTAATCGCTATAATCATCTGTAACCAACAGGGATAATCAATAAAAGATAAAACTTTGAAGTGGACGTAGTCCGGAGATAGCCGAACCACCATATATCTTGTGTTTCTGATTGTTATTTCTGAATCGCTGTGCTTGTTGTTTCTTAGATCTGAGATTTGTGTTGGGACATTGCTGATCTATATTCATAGTTTGGTGCTTTCACGATACTTGGGGTTTGTGACCAATTTTGGCGCAAACACTTTGGTGCTTTCATTGAGAACAACTAGGACCCGCTACACCAGACTTGAAGTTCAGATTTGAAAAGCGTGAAGAGTTTAGGTTTGAAAGACAACGACTTGACAGACAAGCAGAAGACAGAGAGCTGAGAGAAGCCAATAGGAAGGAAGTCAAGAAGCATCCTCCGGAGCTGGAGAAGGACAAGCTTCGATCTACATCGCCAGGTATGAAATGGAGGCTATGGCCAATTCATTGCATGAGAGATTGTTGAATAGTCAACAGGACATGATGCAGACTTTCTTTGAACAGATGAGAGCTGCAGGAACACAAAACCCTAGAACGACTACAGTGACTACGAATATGGAACTAGGAACTAGGGTCGCGGAACCCAATGGAGGATAGAATACAGAACCAGAGGGCGATCAACAAAGGCTTGGGGGCAGGCCCGTAGGATCTGACACTGGACGGCCTTTGGATAGAGCTCAACAGGCTAGAGCGAGCGCTAACATTAACAAACCGCATGAGGAGTACATACCGGAATTCCCACATGGGCATGAGGGGAAACCTTTGAAAGATAATGCTGGATTAGCTGAGATTATTAGGAGAACTATGCGTGGAGGTCTGGCCAATAGAGATTTGGAAGGAGTGAACATGAGTCCGTTTACACAGGAAATCAGGATAGCTCGAAATCCGCCTGATTTCAAACTTGCTAGCATTTTTTTTACAATGGCAAGGCTGATCTAACAGATCATTTGATGAGATACACTAGACACATGGAAGTGCTGGGGGAATCGGAGGAAGTTATGGCCCGATGTTTCCCTCTGTATTTGACGGATATAGCCGCGATGTGGTTTAGGCAACTGGAGGAAGGATCTATCAGAACATGGACGGAGTTGGTGGATAGGTTTCTGAGGCAATTTAAGGTTCATATTAAGAGGTCTAAGAATGTGATGACGCTAACGTCGGTAAAGCAAAGGACGGATGAATCACTTAGAGATTTTCTAACTCGGTTCAATGCGGCGATTGCTTCGGTGGATCGGTCGGATCCATCGATGGTTTTGATGGCGGCAGTATCGGGAGTCAGAGAGGATTCAGATTTCAAGGTATCTTTAATACGAGACCCAGCACTGGATCTCAGGGAATTCTTTCACGAAGCTAAAAGGTTCCTTCGGCAAGAAGACGCATGTATGGACTTAAAGTTAAAGGAAGTGAATGCAACTGAGGGTGGAGAACCATCCAGCAGAGGTTCAGATAAAGATAAAGGAAAAAGGAAGTTAGATAATGATTCTGGAAAAGCTAGGAAGCGATGGAAGGATCCATAGTTTTCCACATACACAGGATTAAACGAGACGCTGGAGCGGACATACATAGAAACCTTAAATCGCCTTCCCTACTGAAGGCCAGCTAGGAGAGAACCTTCTGAACGTGAAAGTGCATCAGGAAGGCACTGCCTCTTCCATGATTTGCATGGGCACGATACCAATAGCTGCAAGCACTTGAAGGATATAATCGAGGAGCATGTAAGGAATGGACAATTGCGACAATATGTCGGAACTCAAAATGCAGCAGTGGAGCAGGAGTAACCGCCGTCTACCTCAAACCATGATGGTGTGAGGCCCAGGAATGATGGTCAATTGGTTATCAATTGACTGGGATAATATGAAATAAGTAACAAGCTACTGGCAAATGGCAAAGTCATTTGCACATGTATGGGGATGGAGATAGCCCCTAGGCATGCTCTGAATGATGATAGACCGTTATTCCATGGTTTGTGAAATCTGTCTTTTGTTTTCGGATTGGACACTTATCTTTCTGCTTTGGTTTTGGAGTTTGGTTTGAACTCCTGGTTTTGTTAACTTTCTGGATTGGATTCTCGTTTGGATGATTGTTTTCTGTTTTGGATGTTGATTCGGATTTCTGGTTTTCTGATTTGATTTGGATTTTGGATTTGATTTTGATTGGATTTTTATCTGGTTTTTGGTAAATGGTCGTCAGGTAACGATTATATCTGGCAAGAGGTAAGTCTCTTCGTCCGCATGTGGCGAATTGGCTTATTTAGGTTGTTGAGTATGGACTACGCTCAACACGGGTCCAGAGTGACTAGGATTCGGCCTAGGACTTAGACTCCATATTATCGATTATTTTTTCAGGTCGCTGAGTATGGACTATGCTCAGCAAGGGTCTGGAGAGACCAGGACTTAGCTTTAGGACTTAAGCCATGGCATTGTACAACGTGCAGGGACATTGGACCACGGTTTTCAAGTGCGGATTGTGCTTGGCAAGAACCTGGAGAGGTTAGCTCAACGTCCAGGAACACTGGACCACGGTCATCAGGTGTGGATTGCGCTTGGCAAGAAACCGGAGAGGTTACGGATTTGGATATCGACCCGGTGAGGTCCTGGATTCGGTTATTGGCTATTGGGTAAGGATGGATTAGGACTCCGTTGTCGAGTTTAAGCGGATATGAAATTGGCTAGGGCATTGGTTATTGGATTCAGAGTTGGGCATCAACTCGTATCAGTCAAGGATGATGTAATCTAATGATATGGCTATGGGCTTCGGATATCGGATTCAGAACTATTCAAAACACGTCATATTATCACAAGGCATGTTTTGGGCGGCAAATGTTATCCCACCTTTTGGTCAAGGCTAGAATATCAGCAAATTGGCAAAGAAAAATGGATATCAAGAATGGAGGTCGATTGGAACCAAGGCTGCAATCGATGTCGTTAAAATTTGGCCCAGCCTCGATCAGGGTGGAATCGATTGGAAGTGATGAACTTGGTTAGGAGAGGCTACGTTTCAAATTTCAGGTCAATCAGAGTTTGTATGCTAGAGATATGGATGGATCAAGGTATGTGGATGTTGGTTCGAGTCGATACATTTCGTATCGATCATCAAGCAAGGTTTCGAATCGATACATTTCGTATCGATCGGCAGTGGTTCGAATTAATGGCATTCGTATCGATCAACATGGATTCGGTACGATGGTTTCGTATTGGTCAAGATGGAAAGAGGTAGCATATTTCGAATCGATGCTCTCGTATCGATAATATAAAGATTTGGCAGTTTCGCATCCATGGGAGGCTATCGGAGTTTGTATCCACCAAGTAACTGCTCTTCGTATCCATCAGACAACTTCGCTTCGCATCCATCAGACTGTGACCACTTCGCATCCATCAGGAGTTCTTGTTCGAATCCATACGTTCGTGTCCACCAAGTCAAGTGAGCCAGATTGATGCAACGGTCATCGATGATAACAAGGCGAAATTCATGGAGTCGAAACGGTCAAACCGGAGCACAGAGTGGATCAACGCGAGGAGTGCACGCCACGTCGCCGCAGAAGCACGTGCGTTATTGATTCGAAAAGGATCTTTTCGAATTTATGGATTCGGACCAGACAGCCACCGAGGAATCCAATTTCGTATCAATCATATCTCACAAACCATTGATCCAAATGCTATGTAATTTACACAGAAGCTTACGTGCAAGTCAAGGAATGTGCGTGCCAAGTTTCAGCTTGCTTGGACCACTTCTTGATCGATATGAAATCGATTCGTATCAATCACAAATCGAGTTGAAACTTGGTGGGGTCGGTTGCGTGGGCCCACTCACGTGCCAGAAGGAGTCTCCCGAAGTTTGAGCACAATATCAGCCTCCTACGCCTGTAAATAGCCCCCCGAAGCCTACAGAAAAAGGATCTTTTGGCTATTCAACGTCCAGACTCTGCCGGATTCAATTCTACACCTTACCATCGCCGTTATACTCAAATTACTTCATTGTAATCGTTGTAATCATCTGTAACCAGCAAGGATAATCAATAAAAGATAAAACTTTGAAGTGGACGTAGGCCGGAGATAACCGAACCACTATAAATCTTGTGTTTCTGATTATTATTTCTTAATTGCTGTACTTGTTATTGCTTAGATCTGAGATTTGTGTTTGGGACATTGCTGATCTATATTCATAGTTTGGTGCTTTCACGCTACTTGGGGTTTGTGACCAATTTTTACGCAAACATATAAAGTATTTTTAATTTTTATTTAAAATTATTTATATATGTTACCTTATAAATTTATTTCATATGAACTATTTTATTATAAATTATTTTTAATATAAACTATTTTAAATTATAGCTATTTTAATATAAACTATTTTAATTTATAAATAATTTTATTATGTATACTATTATTTATATTTAAACGGTTAAGTGGGAAGTGTTATGATTCCAAACATTATGATTTCTAAGTATTGATTTCCAAAGTATTATGATTAACAAATTGTTTGATGAAAGAATGTTGTTTAAATTTAAGTAAATTATTAAATTACGTTTTGAAATTATTTAATAATTAAATAAAATTGAATTCTTTAATAAGTGAAATTAAATACATTAATAAGTGAAATTGAGTTTCTTTAACAATTAAGTTTTGAAATTTGTTTAAATTAAATAAGTAAATAAGTGAAATTGAATTTCTTTAATTAAAAATAAAATGTGGTTGATGGAAATTAGTATGAGACTTGTAATTTAAAAAATTTAATTTGACGAATTTAATTTAATTCAATTTATAAGATTTGATATCATGTGGTAAACTTAAGTGATTGATTTAATGAATTGAAAATTCAATTGAAATGATTTTGAAATGATAAATTTACTTAATTTAAATTATTACTGAATGAATCCATCAATAAATTTAAATTGTTTTAAATGATTAAACTAACTTAATTTAAATGATTATGGAACTAAACTTATACATGAATTTAAATCAATATTTGAATTGTTTTAAGTCAAAATTGAAGTTGAATTATAGAGTTTTGGAATGGTTAATTTAGATGTTTTGAAACGTAAATTATAGAAATTGATATAGAAAGACGAATGAAATGTTGGATTTCAAATTATAAGTGGGATTGAAATTGATTTGGTTTTTGAAATATATTAAACGACCAATCGGTGTAATAATTACGAAAGTTATTAATGAATCCGGGATCGGTTATGGACATACTCTCAGTCTAAACCGAAAACCACTTTAATAACTATACGCGGAGTGTGAGCCAGAATGAAGTGGTTGGAATGATATACGTGATGACTGAAGAAAGAGAACGATAATGGATAGCTTTGACACTTGTGTCAAATTGGAAATGACTAAAATAGGAGTCGTGACGGGCCAAATGCGGTTAGCCACCTCTAGCGAACACACTTCTTCGTAAACTACTCATTGCTTGTTTTTGATTGGTGCGCACACTTGATTTGGGAGTGTTGTTTCGTGGTTTTGCGATCGTTGCGGTGATGCATTCTCACCAGTCCGGATCAGGCAAACGGTAGTTTCACTACCTTGGGTATTGCCTCATGTGCCTTGTCATACTTGTATCCTTATGCGCGACCACTGTGATATGTTTTGTGTTATACCTATGGAGTACTCCCTGATATCCCACTAGTTTACGGTGGAGTTTACAGTGCTGTATAGACTATGACGCTTACATAAAATGTGTTAAGGGAGTTAATGGTAGCGCCTTAACACTATTTTGATACTTTAGATTACTGATAGGCATTATCTACTTAGCGTACACTACTACATAGTAGATAGTTTAACGGATCCTTAAAGGATTGTTATCCCAAACATCCTTTGAGTTACTGGTATTTCAGTTGTTATTGCACTTGAGTTGGATTTATTGATATAAGAATGTTAATCCTGACTCGAATGTTTTGTGTTTTGCTTTACGCCTAGGTCAGACTGATTGTACCAGTATTCGAGACTCACCTTTGGAGTGGAGCTTCGCTTGGAGACCCAGCTATTTATCCAGCTTTCAGATATTCAGTTGATTTTAGTGATGTATTCTGATTATTGTATTTGACTATTGCATTCGAGGCTTCTGTTGTAACTTGTCTAACTCTGTTATGTATATAATAGCTTCATGAACTACTATCTTTTGTTTCCGCTGCATTTATTACTTTTGTCTGTGATTTGTGATTATTTATTTACTGTATATGCTGAGTTTTTCCCATATAAACTTACAATCTGGGATCGAGTTGAAACTTGGTGGGGTTGGTTGCGTGGGCCCACTCACGTGCCATAAGGAGTCTCCTGAATTTTGAGCACAATATCAGCCTCCTACGCCTGTAAATAGCCCCCCGAAGCCTACAGAAAAAGGATCTTTTGGCTATTCAACGTCCAGACTCTGCTGGATTCAATTCTACACCTTACCATCACCGTTATACTCAAGTTACTTCATTATAATCGCTGTAATCATCTGTAACCAGCAAGGATAATCAATAAAAGATAAAACTTTGAAGTGGACGTAGGCCGGAGATAACCGAACCACTATAAATCTTGTGTTTCTGATTATTATTTCTTAATTGTTGTACTTGTTATTGCTTAGATCTGAGATTTGTGTTTGGGACATTGCTGATCTATATTCATAGTTTGGT
This sequence comes from Allium cepa, assembly GCA_030765085.1. Taxonomy (NCBI): domain Eukaryota; kingdom Viridiplantae; phylum Streptophyta; class Magnoliopsida; order Asparagales; family Amaryllidaceae; genus Allium; species Allium cepa. Next base: position 392,942,535 of record CM060935.1, read on the forward strand.
GCTTTCATGCTACTTGGGGTTTGTGACCAATTTTTACGCAAACATATAAAGTATTTTTAAATTTTATTTAAAATTATTTATATATGTTACCTTATAAATTTATTTCATATAAACTATTTTAGTATAAATTATTTTTAATATAAACTATTTTAAATTATAGCTATTTTAATATAAAATATTTTAATTTATAAACAATTTTATTATGTATACTATTATTTATATTTAAACGGTTAAGTGGGAAGTGTTATGATTCCAAACATTATGATTTCTAAGTATCGATTTCCAAAGTATTATGATTAACAAACTGTTTGATGAAAGAATGTTGTTTAAATTTAAGTAAATTATTAAATTACGTTTTGAAATTATTTAATAATTAAATAAAATTGAATTCTTTAATAAGTGAAATTAAATCCATTAATAAGTGAAATTGAGTTTCTTTAATAATTAAGTTTTGAAATTTGTTTAAATTAAATAAGTAAATAAGTGAAATTGAATTTCTTTAATAAGAAATAAAATGTGGTTGATGGAAATTAGTATGAGACTTGTAATTTAAAGAATTTAATTTGACGAATTTAATTTAATTCAATTTATAAGATTTGATATCATGTGGTAAACTTAAGTGATTGATTTAATGAATTGAAAATTCAATTGAAATGATTTTGAAATGATAAATTTACTTAATTTAAATTATTACCGAATGAATCCATCAATGAATTTAAATTGTTTTAAATGATTAAATTAACTTAATTTAAATGATTATGGAACTAAACTTATACATGAATTTAAATCAATATTTGAATTGTTTTAAGTCAAAATTGAAGTTGAATTATAGACTTTTGGAATGGTTAATTTAGAAGTTTTGAAACGTAAATTATAGAAATTGATATAGAAAGACGAATGAAATGTTGGCTTTCAAATTATAAGTGGGATTGAAATTGATTTGGTTTTTGAAATATATTAAACGACCAATCGGTGTAATAATTACGAAAGTTATTAATGAATCCGGGATCGGTTATGGACATACTCTCAGTCTAAATCGAAAACCACTTTAATAACTATACGCGGAGTGTGATCCAGAATGAAGTGGTTGGAATGATATACGTGATGACTGAAGAAAGAGAACGATAATGGATAGCTTTGACACTTGTGTCAAATTGGAAATGACTAAAACAGGAGTCGTGACGGGCCAAATGCGGTTAGCCACCTCTAGCGAACACACTTCTTTGTAAACTACTCATTGCTTGTTTTTGATTGGTGCGCACACTTGATTTGGGAGTGTTGTTTCATGGTTTTGCGATCGTTGCGGTGATGCGTTCTCACCAGTCCGGATCAGGCAAACGGTAGTTTCACTACCTTGGGTATTGCCTCATGTGCCTTGTCATACTTGTATCCTTATGCGCGACCACTGCGATATGTTTTGTGTTATACCTATGGAGTACTCCCTGATATCCCACTAGTTTACGGTGGAGTTTACAGTGCTGTATAGACTATGACGCTTACATAAAATGTGTTAAGGGAGTTAATGGTAGAGCCTTAACACTATTTTGATACTTTAGATTACCGATAGGCATTATCTACTTAGCGTACACTACTACATAGTAGATAGTTTAACGGATCCTTAAAGGATTGTTATCCCAAACATCCTTTGAGTTACTGGTATTTCAGTTGTTATTGCACTTGAGTTGGATTTATTGATATAAGAATGTTAATCCTGACTCGAATGTTTTGTGTTTTGCTTTACGCCTAGGTCAGACTGATTGTACCAGTATTCGAGACTCACCTTTGGAGTGGAGCTTCGCTTGGAGACCCAGCTATCTATCCAGCTTTCAGATATTCAGTTGATTCTAGTGATGTATTCTGATTATTGTATTTGACTATTGCATTCGAGGCTTCTGTTGTAACTTGTCTAACTCTGTTATGTATATAATAGCTTCATGAACTACTATCTTTTGTTTCCGCTGCATTTATTACTTTTGTCTGTGATTTGTGATTATTTATTTACTGTATATGCTGAGTTTTGTCCATATAAATTTACAATCTGGTATTTTGAGCAATTCAATTTCCAGCATATTCGGATGCGAATTGTTGAAAATATCAGGTTGTTACACTTACCCTACTTATAAATGAGTTGGTTTAACCAATTTATGAATTTTATCAAATGGGTTATGGGTTGGTTTGACTCATTATCAAAAGGGTTATAAATGGGTAACCTATTTACCCATTTGTTAAAAATGGGAAATTTTAAAATATAAATTTTAAAAATATGAATTTTGAACACATATTGTAGTTTTCTATGGAGACTGACTGTTGTACTTTAGAAAATAACAGGCTACCATATATTTATATTTGAACTCCACCTAGTGCAGAAGACGATATTTTGTTTGTTCAGACTGCGATGACTGGTTCATACTAACTCGAGATCAGACGCGACTTCGATCGATTAACTCCCACCTAAATTACGGACAATATAGAACACTCGGATATTTCATATTGTTAGCGCACAATGTGATTCTCCATGGAGACGGACAGTTGTACTTAGAAAATAACATACTACTACATCCCTATATTTAAACTCCGTCGAGTGTAGAAGCTGCTATATTTTTTGTACAAACTGTGATAACTTCTTCATACTAGCTCAGAGTCAGGCGAGACTTCGACCGATTAACTCCCACCTAAACTACATACAATATGAAATATTTGGATACTTTATATTGTTAATGCACACTGTAGTTATCCTTGGAGACTGATAATTGTACTTAGAAAATAACAGGTTACCACATCCTCACATTTGAATTTTGATGAAAAACAGGATTAAATTTTAAAATTTTGATTTTTATCGAAATGAAAAACGTAAAAATTAGAATTAGAATTACTTTATATTTATTTTTTTATTAGACAAATAAATTTAAATCTTTAAATGGATAACCCGTTTATTAGATGGGTTGGGTCATAAATGAGTTAAAAATAATGAGTTATAAATAGGTTGGGTCATACTCGATTGTAACATCCCAAATTTCATCAATTTAAATTGGTAATTTATTTTAACTTTTGGAATTTAATTTGAAAATAATTTGAATAATATCAAATCAAATAAAATAAGTGTGAAGTATTATGAATAAGATTTCAATTTTATTTAAGTTTAAAATTTGAAATAACAAATGTTTTTAAAATCATTTGAATTTAAATTATACATACGCGTGTATATATGAGTAGATTTGAATTTGATTTGAATTTAAAAGTTTAAATAAATGCCTTAGGAAGATAATTTGCATTTGAAATCATAAACATGTAATTTATTTAATGTAATTTTTTTTTGTTAAAAACATTTCTTCTTTTGAAATTTGTATATAAAAATAAGTAGGAAATGTATTTATTAATAAAGTAAATATAACATAAGTTTTATTTAAAAATATTTTACTCATATAAAATACAAATGTTAAGCATTAAATAAGAGATAAGACAAGTGTTGTGCATATAATAAGTATTTTTAACAAGTGTAATGATTTTTGGACAAATGGCATTTTATTTCATCTTTGAAAAGAAAATAGAAAACCAAATATTATAAACCCTTACTTCCTCTCTCTCTCTCTCTTCCTATTTTCTCTTTTACCATTATTTTCAAAAGACAAAAATTTGTAACATTCTAAAGCCACGAAAAATCAAAAAACACAGTAAACGGAAATCTGTAAACAACTTCCCTAAATCTCAAGCCAAGAAGAGAAATTTCAGCAAAAACAATTCAAGTTCAAAACTTAAGAAAAAGAAAACCCTACATACATAATTCAAAACCTGTAACCCTCTCAATCAAGCAGTTTAAACATCTCAATTTCTTGGAAAATCAAGCCTGTAAGATTCAACTTCAACAACACAATCAAAATCAGGAGCAACTCAAGATTTTCAAAACCTCAGTTTTCAAGTTGGCAGACCAGAGTTTTTTCTGTATTTTCATAAAAACAAAAACTGTAAGTAAATCCCGTTAAAAATTAGAATTAGAATTTGTTGTTGAGAAATCTAGCAAGTAATTCCATCAGATAACTAAGAAAAATATACATCAATTAGCGCCAGGAAAACATTTAAGATCGAATTAAGCAAAATAGTTCCAGCCTTTCAAACTTTTAAATTCCAAAAAGCTTCTCTGTTCAAAATATTTAGGAAACCGTGTGATATAAGTTAAAATATATTGTGATGCATAGTATTTGTGTTTGTATTTAAAGTTTGAGTCTGCATGAATATATTTACATCTGGAAATGTGATGTGCATGACGCTGCACATCAACCTGGGTTCTGTTCCAGGTTTACAGGCATCAAGCCTGTTCAAATTTTGATTTCTCTTCCTCTGATCCATATTGAACTTTGGAATCTAAACGAAATTAGATTTTTTTAACTTATCTCAAGTCTTAAAAATAAATTTAAGCAGCAATAAATTAATTTTTTTCTGAAAATTTGTAGTTAAAGGAAAATTCAAAGTATGTTGAAATTGCAAACATCAAGATTTTTAATTTCAGTAATATCATTGGAAATGTTTTCGAAAGTGTTGATTTTTAAAAATAGAATCAAAATTTTTAAGTATGAATTCATTGAGAATTTGCGGGATGAACAATTTTGGGATTTTTGCTAAATTCTGATGATTGGAATAATTTTGGGTCTCGAGGTTGAGGTGGTAGCTGGGTGGCAGATTGTAGATCCTTTGAAAAATACTCATCGATTTTATAATTTGATGTGGAAGGCTATCGAGATCGAATTAGGGTGTAAAACCCAAAAATGGTCGTGGTCAGAAAACACATTGCTGCGTCACCGTCGATGGACCGAAACTGTTCGCTCCAGTGGTGATCGAAGCTGGAAATCCATATGCAGCTATGGCCAAAATTGCATGGCCTCAGTTGGTCTAGGTCGCTGACACGAGGTGGATTGGTGGATCGAATGTAACGACCCATTTTCCATACCCTTTGAATCGACAATAGACCACCCATGTCTAACCCAAATTGCACGAAAAAACAGATCATTAAGGGTTGAAAGAAAATAAAGACAGAACAGAACATCACACTAATGGAATAACATATATTATTTCAATAATAATCTTTGCAGCGGAAAATTTTAAAATACAATATCAGAGTCTAACCTAAATTCAGGTTGGACGGTTATAAACATCTGTCCTTACAATTGCTGACAAACATCAAATAAAATACACTAAGCACAGCGGATAATAGAATATGTCCGTACGGCGATGAAGATCTCCGACTCTCCTCTGGAAACTCCAACCGTCTTCATCTCAACCTGAAACTACTCGGATATGACCCGAGTATTGAAAATTCCTGGATCAGGCTTGATAAACCAACGTGAGATACTCGAAATTTAAAATGACTTAGTCATCAAAATCTTGAAAAGAAGGGTATCTCATAAGGCTATAGCCACATATAAGCACGGGAGGGTTTTTACCTTATGATAACCAAAACACTTTTATATTATCAAAACGATTGATATTATTTCTAAAGACATTCTTTTGAAAATACTTTTCAAATAAACTTATTCAAATAAGGTATCATTATCTGGACTAAGTCTAACGGAATATATCCGGAGTGGGTCAACGGAATATACCGAACGGAATATATATTACCAAAAGGGGTAGCCGAAATGTTTGTAAGTCATTATAGCTATTTTGGGAATACAATTATATATGTTTATAAAAATTAGTCATGAATATATAATACCAGAAGGGGTAGCTGAAATGTTTGCAAGTCAATATAGCTATTTTGGGAATACAATCATATACGTTTATAGAAATTAGTCATGTGACGTGGAATTGCAGTGTGGCATTCAAAGTGGAACATGTTATAATAAAAGCATGGTTTTGTATGAAAAACATGGCTTTGAAGAAATTGAGCGTAGCCTCATGAGCCTCACACCTTGGTTATGATGGGATTCTATGTGGTCATATGTATGCTCGCATTTCGGGTAGTAGTGATTTGGGTTATCAGATGTTTCAAGCCCTAGGTACCAGATACATCTGGACCTCATGGCAGGGATACGCGAAGTCCGAGTCCTTGGATGTTATTCGCAGATTGTATCCACTTTTAGCCATTTGTTTTATTGCATAACGTCGTCTGAGTCATGGACGTAAGCCATAGATACAGAATGATCTTTCCTCTAGTTTCCTATCATGTTGGAAACCCAACCCCAATATGAGATTTACGGTTTAAATTGTATTCACAAAATAGTTGCAGTGACTTGCAAACATTTCAGCTACCCCTTTTGGTATTATATATTCCGTTCGGTATATTCCGTTGACCCAGTCCGGATATATTCCATTAGACTTAGTCTAGATATTGATACCATATTTGAATAAGTTTATTGGAAAAGTGTTTTCAAAAGAATGTCATTAAAAATGATATCAAGTTGTATTTTGGTATGAAGTGTTTTGGTTATCATAAGGTAAAAACCCGTCCGTGTTTATGTATGGGCGTGGTCTTATGAGATACCCTTCTTTTCAAAGGTTTTGATAATATAGTCATTCAAATTTTGAGTATCTCACGCTAGTTTATCATGCCTGATCTGGGTATTTTTAATACTCGGGTTAGATCCAAGTAGTTTCAGGTTGAGTTGAAGATGGCTGGAGTTTCCAGAGGAAAGCTGGAGATCTTCATCATCGTATGGATGTATTCTATTATCCGTAGTGGTTTATTAGTTTTGTTTTATGTTTGTCAGCATTTGTAAGGGCAGGTGTTATAACTGTCCAGGCTGAATCTAGGTTAGACTCTGATATTGTATTTAAAAGTTTTCCGCTGTAAAGATATTTGTTTAATATTATATGTTATTCCATTCGTGTGAGATTCTGTTTTATCTTTATTTTCTTTCTACCCTTAATGATCCGCTTATTCGTGCAATTTGAGTTGTACATGTGTGGTTTATTGTCAATTCAAATGGCATGGAAAATGTGTCATTACATCGAACCTTTGTTCCAGTTTGGGTTCTATATCTCGATTTCAAGTTCGTAGATGTCTGTAGTTTTTGGGTGCTCTGATGGCTGGTGGGGGTTGTCGCCGACTCATCGAGGGTTGCAGCATCGATCAAAGTTCGCCAGAACTTCTATACACGTGCACAAGTCGATGATCGTGTCAGTTGATGCCTGGGCTTAGATATCTCGAAGTTGTCCTCGGGGAAATTTTGTGTTGGCTCGAGTTTTAGTCCAGGCAATTTCAAGCGTACACTAGGTTTTTATAAAAAATTAAACAAAATTTTAAAGTCAAAACATTACTCGGGTAGGCTTGAGTAAGGTCTCGAAGCAAATGGTAGTTTGGCTCGAGGAACACTCAAGGGTGGCTCGAGTGATATGATTTCTGGTTTAAAGCTTTAACAATCTAAGTTAAATTAACTTCTAAAGTATTCTTTTTAGAATGATGATTATTTGTTAAGTTGGAATGTGTAGTTTAAAATAGTTATTTTAAATAAAACTTAACAAAGTAACTAAGAAGTTAGTTAAATATTCAAATTGTTAATTTAAAAGTAAGATAATTTATATTGTTAATGATAATTAAATAATTAATGATTTTTAATTACTTAATAATCAATTCATAATTAATTAAAGGTAAATTAATTAACAATCAAGGAATGATTAATTAATAAACGTAATTAAGATTAAATTTATTAACAATTAAGGGTTAATAATTAATTAAGGATTAATTAATTAATAAAGTTAATTAAGATTAAATTAATTAATAATTAAGGGTTAATTAATAATTAATTAATTAAGGAATAATTAATTAATAAAGGTAATTAATATTAAATTAGTTAATAATTAAGGATTAATTAATTTGCAATTATAAATAATTAATCAATAATAAAGGATAATTTATCACTAATTACGAATGATTAATAAAACTAATTATGTGGTTAACAAATTTTAATCACATGACTAATTCACCTTAATCGTAGACGATTAGTTATTATTGAATGTCTTGAGTTGATTAATACCCTGTAATGTGATACGATGCTTTGTGATATAAATTACTTTGTGCTGAGCTGTGATATCTGTTTCTGTGATATATTTCTGTGTAAATATGAAATCCTATTTGCCCGGAAAACGACATTTAAATTTAGATGCGATAGGGAGTCGGATTCCAATTGGTTATCCGAAACCCACATCGAACCTTGATAGTAAATCTTTGTGAATGATATGTCCACGTATTTTAAAATTAAGCGCTCACTATTCGGATTAGCCGGGAGAGGAATTTGTGTCATATAACCCATTCTAAATAATGATACGACGAAATGGATAGCATTTGAAGATGGTGGTGAAGACCGTGAGTCTTCGAGAACGATAGGATAACCTATCGAATGTCTCTGCACTGAGTTTCTTCGGTATAGAGATTTCCACATGTGATGGGGAGTCCGATCGGGATTGTGGATACCCAGATTGCAAGAGCTTCTTCCTTTATTCGACGAAGTGCCTTCGGTTCTTTTCGAACCCGGAACAGACTTGTACGGTTGTTTGTCTGACACTACGCTTTGAGATATAAAGCAGATTTCTTTCAAATACACATCTGTTGGTGGCAGAGAATTTATTCTCTTAGCTTAACACCCATCTCTGAGACGTATGAGCTCAGAGGTTATGTAGTTGAAGGTTATCAGTGATATACTCCCAATTTGGTAGTGTGGCATGCTGTGTGCTGCTGTGTGTTGCTGATCATTAGTTGATCGTTTATGACCAAAGCATGGCTTTTGTGTAAAGCATAGCTTTGTGGAAGAGACCTCATCGGACCTCACACCCCGGAAATGGTCGAAACAGGAAAGATGCGACAATGTCATGAGCGTCGCGCCCTCTAGGGTATGTCATTTCCTTATGGAAAAAGGTAGTATCATGGTATGGAGCGCAAATACTTAACCTATGTGGTTGCTGCAATCTCATTACTTTGTGGTTGTTGATTTGTGGTTGATGGGCCCCCGGATAAAGGTCGCGAACGATCGGGGGATGGCATACTCGTGTAGTAGTTACCTAGTTACAGAGGTAACCCGTCCTTGTGTTGGTAGAGAGCTGGTTAAGTTCTCGGGACGTCCCTCCCGAGGCATACCCATGTGCCATAGGAAGTTCCTTAGCCCGACCGTTTGTTGGAAACCCAATTACCAATACGAACCCAGTACGTTTTCAATTGTATAACCTGTCATTCTTAAATGCTAGCTATAGTAGGCATAGTATAATGGTACTTATGCCGGCTAAGATTAATATTATAATTTCGAAATGTTTTTCACACTATGCACTAATAATAATAATATCAAAAGAGTTTTCTCGTATTAAGCATATTTGACTATCATAAGGAGAAATCTTCCTCAAGTGTGCGATTGCATTATGTGTGTGCCAGGAGGCCTTATGGTAGTTTCATTTTCCAACAGTATGAACGGTTTTCTTTTAAAAATTTATTTTTATTTAAAAACACTTATTTTTGTTTACTCATACCAGTCCCATGACTGATCCAGAGTTTATTGTTCCCTTTCTAAACTCTGGATGCCCATAATTTCGACATGGGCAGCCTAGAAGCAGGTTTTTCGTGTTTGGAGCTAGCTTGGAATCTTTTTGAAGTCTTTTTGTTTGGAAGCTATCGGATTTTGGAAGTTTTGGCTTTGGCAACCTCTTGAAGTTTTGGAGTTTTTGAAGACCTTACCATAGTAGATGTATGTTGGATCCTTCTGAAAACTCTATTTTCGTTCCGTTGTGAAGTTATCTTTATGTTGTTGTTATATCAATTTGTAGCACTCTGATATTGATGTAAATGTTGTAATAGATATTATGATGATGTTGTATTGGTGATCAATGATATTCATTTTGTTTCCACTGTTTATTTTCATCTAATGTTGTTGTAAGCTCCATCCGAACAGGAGTTCGATGTTTGAATCTTTGGGAGTCGCATACAAGTGAGGTATTTGATGCCGATTTTCGAACATTGAATTTCAGATCATGACAAGCGGTATCAGAACTAAAGGTTGAGTAAGAACTTTAGTTACGGAGTATAACACATTAGATGGCTCATTAAAGATAGGGTGAAGTATACCCTAGAATGAGTATAAACCGAGACCAAAACCCTAAATTTTCTTGGTCAATTCCTTTTAACTCCTGATATTCCTTAAGATATCTCATATGTATATCTGAATAAAGTTTTCTTACTAATTACATATAGTAAGAATGAGTGGACGAAAGGGAAGAGCTAGGGGTTGGGCAAATACTACCACAACTGGTCAGGCCCCCGCAATAGCTGAAGCAGCTTTATCTACTCAAACTCAGGCGAATCTGGCTGATCTATATAAGAGCTTCTTGAGACTTGGTGGTAAGCCATTCACCGAAAAGGAGTCAATTGTCGAGGCCCAAGCATGGATCAGATCATATGAAAGAATTTTTAATGGGCAAAAGATGGAAGACGATCAGATGCGACTCATAGCTTCTTGACAGCTTCAAGAAGAAGCCCTAGCATGGTGGGAGATAGTTACTGTAGATGAGCCAGAAGACGAGTTTACTTGGGAGCGATTTGAAAAAGTATTTGAGAAGCATTATATGCCATTGGCTGGTATTTCCCAACTGTACCAGGAATTTATGGACTTGAAGCAAGGGAGTTTGTCATCTGAGGAGTACTTAAACAAATCCAACGAGTTGTCTTGTTTCGGTCCAGAATTGGTAAACACACCTAGAAAGAAAAATGAAAGGTTCATTCGTGGGATGAATAAGAAGTTCCACGAAAGGATGCCTGGACACGTCAAAGAATCTTTTTCAGATCTAATTTATATGGGGTACAGATATGCTACCCTGGATATGCAAGAAGCCCCAGTGGAGAAAGGAAGTTCGAGCAATCAAAATTGGAAGAAAAGAAAATTTGGAGGCAAGAAACCATGGCAGGGAAAGGAGAAGAAGAAAAGCAATCAAGAGGATAAGGAAAATGGTGTTACTTGTTTTAATTGCTTAGGAAAGGGCCATTACTCGAGCAAATGTTCGAAGACTAAGAGAAAAGTAAATCAACCTGTACAAGCAAAACCCAGGAATTGCTATTATTGTCAGAAACTGGGACACGAAGTTAAGGATTGCCCAACAATGAAGCAAGCTCAGACAGCATAGGTGTACACAGTCAATGATAAACCTACAACTTCTAAAGCAGAAAAGGGGAAAGGAGTTCAGGAAGGTAACCTCACTATCTATGATAGAATTGTTAGAGTTTTGTTTTACACGGGTGCTACACATAGTTTTATCTCCCAACAATCTATAAATGAATTAAATCTTGAACCTGATTTTGTTGACGAGCCCAATTGCGTAAAGAATCCAGTTGGAGGCCCAACGAACCTTTGTCTTCGATGTAGAGACGTTCCTATCTCATATTCTTGTTACCAATTCCTATCGGTCTCTTTATCCTTGATTTTAATGAATTTAGATCTTACTCGGAATGGATTGGCTAACAAAATACGAAGCAAAATTGGATTGTAACAATCGATTGATTTTGATCAAAACCAAATTTGGAGATTTCATTGAGATTTCTTGTGAGGACCCCAGTCCTAAAAGAGATGATTGATATATAACTTGGGTTTATCCCGAACCCAGTTTAGAGTCTATATCTATCGTCCGGGACTTTCCAGACGTGTTCGAAGAAGTAAAATCGTTACCTCCACATAGAGAAATAGAATTCAGAATTGACTTGGTACCTAATGCTTCTCCTGTCGTTCACGCATATCGCAGGATGGAACCTATGGAAAGAATTGAATTAGTCAAGCAAACCGTTGATTTTCCAAATAAAGGATTAATTCGTCCTAGCGTTTCTGAATGGGGTTCAGCAGTGGTATTCGTTGCTAAATCTGACGGATCCATGAGATTGTGTGTGGATTACCACGATCTCAATAAGCTGACTCTCAAGAACAAATTTTCTTAACCTAGAATTGATGATCTGTTTGATCAACTGCACGGTGCATGTTTCTTTTCTAAGATGGATCTAGCCCAGGGATTCCATCAGCTACGAAATGCCGAAGACTGCGTTCATTTGACTGCCTTCAGGGGTCCTAACATGTTCTATGAATGGTTAGTCATGCCTTTCGAGCTAACCAATGCTCCAGCATACTTCGTAGATCTATGACCCGTGTGTTCCGTGAAGTATTAAATAAATCTGTGCTTGTTTTTATTGACGATATCCTGGTCTACTCCAAAACCGAAGAGGAGCATGCCGAGCATCTTAGAATCGTTTTGGAGATATTGAGGAAGAATGTTCTATTCGCCAAATTTTCCATATGCCATTTTTGAGTCAAAGAAGTCAAATTTCTCAGGCACATTGTTAATGAAGAGGGAATTTCTGTTGATCCTAGCAAAGTTTCTGCTATTCTTGACTGGAGGAAACCTATTACTCTGAAAGAAGTTCGAAGCTTTCTGGGTTAAGCAGGTTATTACCGAAAATTTGTTCAGGACTTTTCTAAGATAACTAGTCCGTTGACTAAGCTAACAATAAAAAATGAAAAATTCAGTTGGACTCCAAAATGTGATGAAGCTTTTCAGGAGTTGAAGAAGAGATTAACTACCGCTCCCATTTTTTCTATCATTAACGGAACCAGTGTTTATCTGTCTATACTGACGCTTGTGGTGATGGTTTGGGTACGGTATTAATGCAGGACGAGGAGGTAATTGCCTATGCGAGTAGGCAATTAAGTCCGCATGAGAGAAACTACCCAACACATGATTTGGAGCTTCTAGCTGTTATTTGCGCTTTGAAACTCTAGCGACACTATCTTCTGGGTAAGAACCTCTTTCATCTTTCCTAATGATTTAAGAATTAACTTAACTTAATAAATATACTTAATGAACTCTTTTTATTTAGGTGAAAAATTCGAATTATTCACCGACCACAAATCTTTGAAATATCTCTTCACCCAGAAAGATTTAAATCTACGACAACAACGTTGGTTGGAATTTCTAGCGTCCAATGACCTAGATATTCTTTATACGCCTGGAAAAGCCAATGTAGTTGTTGATGCTTTAAGTAGGTAGCATGCTATTCTTGCTCATCTTGTCGTTGCTACTACCCTTTTTAAGGAGATCTCTAGTAAATAGAAAGAAGACAAGTTTCTTCTAGAAATTTATAGAAGAATTCGTCATGGCAAAAATACTAGTTTTGAGGTCGATAAGAATAGAATTGTAAGGCTAAAAGGCAGATTGTGTGTGACAGATGTCCCGGAATTAAAATGTGAAGTTTTGGACGAATGTCACAAGTCTAAACTCAGCATCCATCTAGGAGTTAATAAGATGTATAGAGATATGAAAAGAACTTTTTGGTGGAAGACAATGAAAAGGGACATATCTATATATGTGAGTCGCTGTGCTACTTGTCAACAAATTAAAAGCGATCAGAAGAAGTTGGCGGGTATACTTTAGCCTTTGGAGGTACCCAAGTGGAAATGAGATCAAGTATCGATGGATTTCATCAACGGATTGTTCCATACTCTGAAAGGCAATGAAGCAATTAGAGTTATTGTGGACCGTTTGACTAAGACAACTCACTTTTTGCCAGTGAAATCTACCCGCACAGTAGCAAGTTTAGCTGAGTTATATATGAAAGAAATTGTTCATCTCCACGGTGTACCGAGCGGTATAGTGAGTGATCGTTGTATAGTGAGTGATCGTGACCCGATCGTCACTAGTAGATTTTGGGAGGCATTTCAAGACGCATTGGGAACAAAAATAAACTTCAGCACTGCCTATCACCCACAGTCTAATGGACAGACTGAAAGGATAAATCGAATATTAGATCTTTTACGAGCTTGTATTCTCAACTTTGGTGGTTCTTAGGAGGACCATTTGCATCTAGTCGAATTCTCATACAATAATAGCTAACAGGCTAGAATCGAGATGGCTCCTTTTGAAGCTTTATATGGTCGTCTGTGTCGATCACCTACATGTTGGATTGAGTTAGGTGATAGACTCATTGTTGGACTAGACATGATTACGGAAGTCACAGAGAAAGTTGATTTTATACGAAAGCAATTGAAAATGTCTCAAAGTCATCAAAAGTGTTATGCTGATCGCAGAAGAAGAGATTTGGAATTCTAGATTTGAGACTCTGTCTTTCTCAAAGTATCTCCAATGCGTGGTGTGTTAAGGTTTGGGAAGACTGGTACCATGGTACATTGGTCCTTTTCCTATTCTGGAGAGGATCGGTCCTTTAGCATATCGAGTGCAGCTACCCAGTTGGTTGTCTGGCGTGCATGATGTGTTTCACATTTCTAACCTCCGAAAATATGTGCATGATCCAGATAGTATCATCGAAGAAGCTGCTCAACAAGATCTCAAAATCACTCTTAATTTAGTAGTTAAAAGAGAACCGATAAAGATTATAGATCTTGATGAAAAGAAATTAAGAAACAAAATTATGAAACTAGTTAAAGTACAATGGAGTGGCGATCCAAAGGACTGCACTTGGGAAACTGAAGATAGCATGCAGAAATCATATCCCAATTGCAGAGTGAATATTCCGGCTTAAACTGGTAAGCCCTTATCTATCTTTTTTATATATATTCTTGTATCTTTTGTTTGCTTTACTCTCTCTTTCAAATTTCGAGGATGAAATTTTCTTAAGGGGGGAAATCTGTAACATCCCAAATTTCAACAATTAAATTAGTAATTTATTTGAACTTTTGGAATTTAATTTGAAAATAATTTGAATAATATCAAATAAAATAAAATAAATGTTAAGTAGTATGAATAAGATTTCAATTTCATTTAAGTTTAAAATTTAAAATAACAAATGTTTTTAAAATCATTTGAATTTAAATTATACATATGTGTGTGTGTATGAGTAGATTTGAATTTGATTTGAATTTTGATTTAAAAATTTAAATAAATGCCTTAGGAAGATAATTTGCATTTGAAACCATAAACATGTAATTTAGTTAATGTAAATTTTTTTTGTTAAAAACATTTCTTCTTTTGAAATTTGTATATAAAAATAAGTAGGAAATGTATTTATTAATAAAGTAAATATAACATAAGTTTTATGTAAAAATATTTAACTCATATAAAATACAAGTGTTAAGCATGAAATAAGAGATAAGACAAATGTTGTTCATATAATAAGTATTTTTAACAAGTGTAATGATTTTGGACAAATGGCATTTTATTTCATCTTTGAAAAGAAAAAAGAAAACAAAATATTATAAACCCTTACCTCCTCTCTCTCTCTTCTCCTTTACTATTATCTTCAAAAGATAAAAATCTGTAACATTCTAAAGACAGGAAAAATCAAAAAACACCGTAAAAAGAAATCTGTAAACACCTTCTCAAAATCTCAATCCAAGAAGAGAAATTTCAACAAAAACAATACAAGTTCAAAACTCAAGAAAAAGAAGCCTTGCATACATAAATCAAAACCTGTAACCCTCTCAATTAAGCAGTTCAAACATCTCAATTTCTTGCAAAATCAAGGCTATAAGATTCAACTTCAACAACACAATCAAAATCACGAGCAACTCAAGATTTTCAAAATCTCAGTTTTCAAGTTGGCAGACCAGAGTTTTTTCTGTATTTTCATAAAAACAAAAACTGTAAGTAAATCCCTTCAAAAATTAGAATTAGAATTGTTATTGAGAAATTTAGAAAGTAAATCCATCAGATACTAAGCAAAATATACATCAATTAGCTGCAGGAAAACGTTCAAGATCAAATTAAGCAAAACAGTTTCAGCCTTTCAAACTTTTAAATTCCAGAAAGCTTCTTTTCTCAAAATATTCAGGCGAGTAAACCCTATGTGATATAAGATAAAATCTGTTGTGATGCATAGTATTTGTGTTTGAATTGAAAGTTTTAGTTTGCATTAATATATGTACATCTGAAAATGTGATGTGCATGACTCTACACATCAACTAGGGCTCTGTTACAGGTTTACAGGCATCAAGCCTATTCAAATTTGATTTCTCTTCCTCTGATCCATATTGAACTTTGGAATCTAAACGAAATTAGATTGTTTTAACTTATCCCAAGTCTTAAAAATAAATCTGAGCAAAAATGAATTAAAGTTTTTTCTGAAAATTTGTAGTTACAGGAAAATTAAAAAATATGTTGAAATTGCAAACATCAAGATTCTTAATTTCAGTAATATCATCGAAAATGTTTTCGAAATTGTAGATTTTTGAAAATAAAATCAAAATTCTTAAGTACGAATTCATTGAGAGTTTGCGGGATGAACAAAATTGGGGTTTTTTCTAAATTCGGATGATCAGAATAATTTTGGGTCTCGAGGTTGAGGTGGTAGCTGGGTGGAGGATTGTAGATCATCTGAAAAATACTCGTCGATTTTATAATTTGATGTGGAAGGCTACCGAGATCGAATTAGGGTTTAAAACCTATAAATGGTCGTGGTCGGAAAACACATTGCTGCGTCATCGTCGATGGATCGGAACTGTTCGCTCCGATTGCGATCGAAGCTGGAAAGCCTTACGCAGCAATGGCCAAAATTATGTGGCCTCAGGCGGGCTAGGTCGCTGACACGAGGTGGATTGGTGGATCGAACCTTTGTTCCAGTTTGGGTTCTATATCTCGATTACAAGTTCGTAGATGTCAGGAGTTTATGGGTGCTCTGATGGCTGGTGGGGGTTGTCATTGACTCGTCGAGGGTTGCAGCATCGATCGAAGTTCGTCGGAATTTCTATACACGTGAACAAGTCGATGATCGTGTCAGTTGATGTCTGGGTTTAGATATCTCGAAGTTGTCCTTGGGGAAATTTTGTGTTTGCTGGAGTTTTAGTCCAAGCAATTTCAAGCGTACACCGAGTTTTTCTAAAAACTTAAACAAAATTTTAAAGTCAAAACATTAATCGAGTAGGCTTGGGTAAGGACTCGAAGCAAATGGAAGTTTGGCTCGGGGAACACTCGGGGGTGACTCGAGTGATATGATTTCTGGTTTAAAGCTTTAACAATCAAAGTTAAATAAATTTCTAAATATTCTTTTTAGAATGATGATTATTTGTTAAGCTGGAATGTGTAGTTTAATAAAGTTATTTTAAATAAAACTTAACAAAGTAATTAAGAAGTTAATTAAATGTCCAAATTGTTAATTTTAAAGTAAGATAATTTATGTTGTTAATGATAATTAAATAATTAATGATTTATAATTGCTTAATAATTAATTCATAATTAATTAAAGGTAAATTGATTCACAATTAAAGATTAATTAATTAAGATAATTAATTAGGGAATAATTAATTAATTAAGATTAAATTAATTAACAATTAAGGGTTAATTAATAATTAATTATTTAAGGAATAATTAATTAATAAAGGTAATTAAGATAAAATTAATTAACAATTAAGGGTTAATTAATAATTAATTAACTAAGGAATAATTAATTAATAAAGGTAATTAAGATTAAATTAATTAACAATTAATGGTTAATTAATAATTAACTAATTAAGGAATAATTAATTAATAAAGGTTATTAAGATTAACAACTAAGGATTGATTAATTCGTAATTAAGAATAATTAACCAATAATTAAGGATAATTTATCTTTAATGAAGAATGATTAGTAAAAGTAATTATGTGATGAACAAATTTTAATCACACGATTAATTCACCGTAATCGTAGATGATTGGTTATTATTGAATGTCTTGAGCTGATTAATACCATGTTATGTGATATGACGCTTTGTGATATAAATTACTTTGTGCTGAGCTCTGATATCTATTTCTGTGATATATTTCTGTGTGAATATGAAAACCCATTGGCCCGTAAAATAACATTTAAATTTCGATGCTATAGGGAGTCAGATTCCAATTGGTTATCCGAAACCCACATCGAACCTTGATAGTAAATCTTTGTGAATGATATATCCACGTGTTTTAAATTTAAGCACTCACTATTTGGATTGGCCAGGAAAGGACTTTGTGTCATATAACCCATTCTGAATAATGATACGACGAAATAGATAACATTTGAAGACGGTTGTGAAGACTGGGAGTCTTTGAGAACGATAGGAGAATTATCCTATCGAATGTCTCTGCACTAAGTTGCTCCGGTATAGAGATCTCCACATGTGATGGGGAATCCAATCGTGATTGTGGATACCCGGATTGCAAGGGCTTCGTCCTTTATTGGACGAAGTGCCTTCGGTTCTGTTCGAACCTGAAACAGACTTGTATGGTTGTATGTCTGACACTACGCTTTGATATATAAAGAAGATTTCTTTCAAATATATATCTGTTGGTTGCGGAGAATTTATTCTCTTATCTTAACACCCTTCTCTGAGACGTACGAGCTCAGAGGTTATGTAGATGAAGGTTATCAGCGATATACTCCCAATTTGGTAGTGTGGCATGTTGAGTGCTGCTGTGTGTTGTTGATTATTAGTTGATCATTTGTGATCAAAGCATGGCTTTTGTGTAAAGCGTAGCTTTGTGGGCGAGACCTCATCGGACCTCACACCCTGGAAATGGTCGAAACAGGAAAGTAGCGGCAAGGTTATGAGGATCGCGCCCTTTAGGGTATGTCATTTCCTTCTGGAAAAAAGTGGTATCATGGTATGGAGCCCGGATACTTAACCTATGTGGTTGCTGCATTCTCATTACTGCGTGGTTGTTGCTTTGTGGTTGATGGGCCCCCGGATAAAGGTCGCAAACGATCGGGGGATGGCATACTCGTGTAGTAGTTATCTAGTTACAGAGGTAATCCGGCCTTGTGTTGGCAGAGAGCAGGTTAAGTTCTCGGGACGTCCCTCCCGAGGCGTACCCATGTGGCATAGGAAGTTCCTTAGCCCGACCGTTTGTTGGAAACCCAATTACCAATACGAACCCAGTACGTTTTCAATTGTATAACCTGTCATTCTTAAATGCTAGCTATAGTAGGCATAGTATAATGGTACCTATGCTGGCTAAGATTAATATTATAATTTCGAAATGTTTTTTACACTATGCACTAATAATAACAATAATAACAAAATGGTTTTTTGTATTTAGCATATTTGACTATCATAAGGAGAAATCTCCCCCAAGTGTGCGATTGCGTTGTGTGTGTGTCCGGAGGCCTTATGGTAGTTTCATTTTTCAAAAGCATGAAGGGTTTTCTTTTAAAAATTTGTTTTTATTCAAAAACACCTGTTTTTGTTTACTCATACCAGTCCCATGACTGAACCAGAGTTTATTGTTCCCTTTCTAAACTCTGGGTGCCCATAATTTCCGCACGGGCATCCTAGAAGCAGGTTTTCCGTGTTTGAAGCTAGCTTAGAATCTTTTTGAAGTCTTTTTGTTTGGAGGCTATTGGATTTTGGAAGTTTTGGCTTTGGCAACCTCTTGAAGTGTTGGAGTTTTTGAAGAACCATAGTAGATGTATGTTGGATCCTTTTGAAGACTCTATCGTCGTTTCGTTGTGAAGTAATCATTATGTTGTTGTTATATCAATTTGTAGCACTCTGATATTGATGTTAAATGTTGTAGTGGATATTATGATGATGTTGTATCTGTGATCAATGACATTTATTTTATTTTCGCTGTTTATTTTCATTTAGTATTCTTATAAATTCCATCCGAACTGGTGTTCGATGTTTGAATCTTCGGCAGTCGAATACAAGTGAGGTATTTGATGCCGATTTTTGAACACTGAATTTTAGATCGTGACATCGACGCAATCCATTTTGACCTAACCTAACCCGTTTGACAGGTCTAAATTCGCTTTATATCATTGAATGTGCCTTACCCGACCATCATTAGGTCCCACGAACACTTCTCACTTGAAGTTCTCAAACAACATAACTTGTATTATCGACACGTTGAAGCTCTGAAATTCCTCCTTGTTACTCCTTAAAAACCCCAAAGTAACCCATAGATATCCCAAATTTATCATAAGACTAGCTCGGAGTAGCTTTTCCATTGGCCTTACGTCGTGCTTGAAGCTTCTGGCCTAAAAGCACGACTTCCTATTTTTGGCCGGTACTCGAAGCTCACCCTATCTAGTCCCAAAGCAACTCAACCCAGCCTGTGCCATGCTTTCTCCACTCACATGCCATCGCATCTTCAACTAATTCGAAGGACAAGAAGCATTATTTTCTACTCCATACCGAAGTGACATTTTGGTTCAGTAATTTACTAACTTGGATCGAAGTTACCCTTATCTTGCTCTGCGTTTTCATGCTCATGGACCAATTCTTTGGCCACATTCTTCCACTATTATCCTAAAGACCCCCACCAAACCACCATACACTAAGCAACTCTCCAACAGACCGAATCCTTCTCTGCGTTTAGCCACTCTAGCCCGTAATTGTAGCAGAACCATCCATGTGCCAAATACACTACCACCGAACTAAATCCCTATTTCATTACCTTAAAATTTCGCAAGATCACTGTACTTTCTACCGCAACCCCATGTGCAACACCAATGCAATGATGCGACCTCAAACACTGTAGAGTCGATCCGTCGAAGTTCAATTATACCCATACCGATCTCCTATCCCATGTGCATCGAATTAGAAAATAAATCCTACTCCTCATACACGAGACCCTCGCCCATATAAATGTTACAACTTCCAACTTTCTTCGATGAGAGTCTTCAACCATTCAAGCATATAAGCACAACATGTAAATAAACAGATAATCGTCATATCATGGCCAATCGTATTAAAACACATTCATAGCCTAGTTTAATTTTCATATGAATAACCATACATAAAAAAATGTTCATGTAAATTTAAATCATTTTAGTTTTGTTTTATTTCAGATTGAAAACAAAAATATCAGCAAATCATTTTTTACTTTAAAAATGGATTCAAAACATGTCAAAACCTATATAAACGTACATACTAGGTCTAGGGATGATAAATCACTGACTAATCATCCAAAAATCAGTAAAAACATGCAAATCGAGGTAGTTCAAAAAAGGACAACAATCGCCTACTAAAAGAATAAAAATTTTAAGTGTGAAAACAATTTTAGTGTATTTTAAAAACATGTAAACATTTTATAGTAAAATAAGAGAATAGAATCATTCATCAAGGGTGTAGAATCAACAAAAATCACAAGTAAATTCAACAAAACAAGAGTAGATCTGAATTTAGATAGCAGTTATATAAAATCCCACATTTTGAGTTTCAAAAGTAGATAACAGTGATGCTTCATTCATCCTTAGTGTTATTTTCCAATGATAAAATGAGATCTGTTATAATATAATTAACATGAAAAGAATGAGAATTTACAAATTTTAACGAAACGTTTCTTTTCTATAATTTGCAAATTCATTACATTCCAACTACAACACATAACCTTTCGATTACATCACTCAATTAAAATACAATAATTTCAAATATAATTATAGTACCCATTATTACATACATTCAACAAAAACAAAAGCAGTTAAACCACACAACTGAAATACTCTAAATAGCAGCTTATCCCTTTCACGTCTCTTGAAGCTTATTCATCAAAACATGAAATACCCTATTCTTAGCGTACCAAATGTCAGTTGAGTATCCGGCAGTTTAGAGGGAAATCAAAAACTTTAAATCAGACAAAACGTCTGATGTGACAATGTTATACCATCTAAAACACAATTATGGAATTAGTGAAACCATGCCACTGATGCACAGAACGGGTTTCCCCTTACTAATACCTTTATAGCCTATATGCTAATCATAACATATATGCAACCAAAATAGTTTGAACATAATCATTGCATCATCATGCATAAATGGGCAAAATGAATAGTCTGTCATTCACTAAGGTCAAGGGTTATACATTTCCATTATTAACCCAAACTATAAAATAGTCCACTCAATGGAATAGTTCTCCTAGAATCACTATGAACCTTTATTAATTATCACAGGCCAACTAAAAACCTATCGGGCTGACTCGGGTCAAATATGTACCAGATTATCTAATAGTCTACTAATCCATTCAGAAGATAATAACAACAGCCTTCTAAAATTAGTAGAAGAAATTATCCACGGGCTTTCAAAATCAGTAGGAGGAAAACATAGGTGAGAAACTTGTTATGAGTTCCTTTAGATGTGTAACTGCTAATTTTAGCCTTAATATCAGGAAAGCCTTACGCATTGGAATCACAGACCCTACCAACCGTGGGCTCATTGAATGGAGTGTGGGGTGTGATCCTACAACAATATCCACATTTAAATCTGGCTTCAAAATGTCAACGAGTCATATCTTTTGATCGGTCTGTCATCCTAACACAATTTTTGCTTCATGATCTTCGAATACAATACTACTCACTCAAGAGTTTAAGTCCGACCAGATCGACTATTGGAACAACCCTAACTAGTCATTAGTTCCCACAATCCCTAAAGTCATAAATGTTGAGTGATAACATACAACAAAGCATGCATGTTAAAAAAATAACATATATAATGACAATAATTGATAATGATGCAAAATTGAACATACGGTAACGTCATCCAATAAAAACATATGCGCATATGATATCCACTTTATACGTAAATTATATGTACTTGAGTAATAATTTCATTCATTAAAACTCTTTCAAAATAGGCAAAAAAACACTTCTTTCCTTTAAAAACTTTGTCAAATACTTAACAAAAACCACATATTTATTTAAGGATAACATTGTCCAACTTAGACTCTAAAGTTATCGAGTGTCATAAAAATGAGCTGTCTTCTTTCTTACATCTTGGTGCTATCGTACCTTAAAAATCCATGCTAGTGCATATTAAAATTAATACTATCAAGCATAAAATCTTAAGATATCGCACCTTATGAATTTCTTGTTATTGCATGTCATAATAGTTATTGAGCTTTAAAAACTTAGGTCGTCACATGCCAACACAACAAAGCTATCAGTGTCACACAATGTATAACTATCGAGTGCCAACCAGTATTGAGCTATTGACTATCATAGCTATCAAGTATATTAATTATCGAGTTTCAAGCCAAATATAGCTATCGAGTATTAACCAAAGTATAGCTATTAAGCATCATAATACATGAAGTTGTTGCACCTTACATCTTTAAAGAGTTATCAAGTTTTATAAAATATGTTTCTATCGCGTGCTTGCACTTTCAAAAGCTATCAAGTGATATAATTTCAGAGCCATCGGGGGCTTAAAATAATACGTTGTCGCATATTAGAAACTTCTGGCTATCGAGATTTATAACGGTACTTTTATAATGTCTATAAAATTGATTTATTTTCTTTAAAAGCAATAACTTTTTACCAAACCAATTTCTTTATCAAATTTTCATTGGTTAATCAGATCTTTTCAAAAATCCTTAACAGTAAAACAACTAGAAAATTTATCTCGTCACCCAAATATTAATTTTCCAATAATCGTGCCATTATTTACAATTTTGCAGTTAAAACCCTATTACATAAAATAATTTACTTTAACTCGAAATCACTTGAGAAAAATCCATTAAAATTCTCAAACATTAATTAGAATTTACCTTTTTAACATTATATAAATTTTGAGTAGAATAATTATTTTTCATATTTTAGATGACTAAAATCGAAATTACCCATTTTATTATTTAGAAATTCATAGTAAATTTATATTTCATTTGAAAGTTGTGAAATTTTGAAATGTACCTACAAAATAATATCCCCAATGGTATATAAAAAATTCAGAGCATTTAGAGACTGAAAACCTAGTTTTTACACCAAAATCCTTTAAGGAAATTACATAAAAATATTCAAAGATAACCATAACACATACAAATGATTAGCTATGTCATATGCATGATAAACATCAAAAAATCAATTCAGGTTTCATCACAAATCCAAACTAAAACATCATACAATAGTGAGATGGAATATTATTCACTTTAGATTAGATGTAAGTGGAGATAATTGCTTTAGTTCCTTTCCTTAGCCTTGCTCTCTTCTTCCTCTTTGTTAAATTTGCTTTAAGTGCTCTTGATTTTGTGTTTAGTTTCCTTTCCATTTGTTAGGAATGAGGCTGAAAATATAAAGAGGGGGAGCACTTTATTTTCTTATTTCTCTTCTACATAGATAAGGCCCTTTTTTATTTCTTTCCTATAAACCAATTTTCCATTTAAAGTTTGACTCAAATTATAACTATATGACAATTATCCACACTATCTATATACTTATATTCTCCCTCATTGTTTATTTAATGATTTCTTAATTAAATATCTGGAATAATATGTTAAAAATTAGGGGTGTTACAATGTAACGACCCGTATTTTTGGCTATTTTAAATTATTAAATTTTATGTAATTATTGAATAAATATGGGTAGAAATTAAATAAATGATTTATTTACATTGGTCTATTAGATAATTAAATTGTTTAAAATTAAATAGTGGAAATTATTTGTTTAATTTGATTCTGGATTTAAGATGATTCAAACGTATATCGGATCTTGATTTTAATTTTATTCAAAATATGAACAAAGAGGGTGAACATTAAAAATTGGATTTAAATGTGAATAATTTAAAATTTTATATTTTAATTGACTAGTAAAAATAGTCAATTTGGCCACTGTCTCGGATTTCAGTGGAACCAGCTTCATCGAATCCGTAATAGTGACTTATTTTATGGGTTCAATTTTCCTAGTGATCGAACTTGTTGACTGGGCGTGCGAGCTTGAAACGCTTAAAAATTTAATTTCAAATTTAATAAAAATAATTGACTTTGAAAAAGCTGTCTTCCGCATATGATCGAATTAGACCTCAGGATTAGTTCCATTGAGTTCGGAACAGGGGTAAAACATTATAAATGCCAAGCAACATGCTTCGTTTAGAGCTTGAGAATTTTGAACGGTTAAAAGCGAGATATTTTCTAATTTATAATATTATATTCCTTCCATCCAAAGGTGAAATGTTACTATATAAACCATTTTTATTACTCAAACTAATATTATAATATTTAGTTTACTAAATAAACCACTTTTATTACTTAAACAAATTTCTATTAAACTATTTAATTATTTTTAAAACTACTTAAATTATTTTCTAAAGTTCAAACTCGTCAAACGGTGAAATGTTTATATTTAAATCTTAGATTTATATACGAATTGGGTTAAAGTGTAGTATAACTTAAATTATAATTAAAATCAAATTTCAAAGTGGAATCGATATATCGAACTGAATTGAGAATTCATAGTAAAATATGATTTTGAAGCGAATATAGTAAATTCCGACATGGATTTGATTTTGAAAGGAATTTGATATTTTAATATCAAGTACGAATTGTTTTCAAAATATTAGAGAACCAACCGGTGTGTAGAACGCGTATGGTTATTAAAGAGATCGAGGCCTCTTATTGGTATACTTTCTGTCAATATTGGAACAACTTCGACAACCGTGTACGCGGTGGATGATATCAAGAATGTAGTGATTGAAGTGGCGACGTTTACTGGAATGAAGTTAGAGAAAGATGATGGATAGCCTTGATACTTATGTCATAATTAAAATGACTAAAACATGAGCATATGTATGGCCGAGGATAGCTACCTCTAGCGACGTTGATAGCTCGTATTACTATTGTAATTTCGTATTCGATGGGTGCACCTTTTTGTCGTTTGGGTTGATTGTCACGATCGTCCACAGATGAGTTACGACTAGGCAAAAAGGATAAACTAGTAGAATCCTACCTTGGCCTTTGCCTCACGTGCCTTGTCATATTTATCCCTATACGAGCCCATTACGATTTTGAAAATGTGCTAAGGTGGATCAATGTAAAGCCTTAACACTATTTTGATATTTATTTTACTTATAGACATTTCCTATTATAGGGCACACTATCATATATAAATAGTTTAACGGATCCTTAGGAGACGGAAACACCCGTAACGTCTCTTAAGTTATTGCAGTCATTTTTTATGATATTGATTTGACTTACATAAGAGTAGTTTAGTCCCGACTCGAGTGTTTTGTATTTTCATTACGCTCGGGTCAGTCCTGAGTTTTTCATCGTATTGCAGACTATTCTTTGGAGGTCGAAGACGGAGTTTTGGTATATCACTATTATTATTATCCTCTGTATCATGCTATACTGCTGTATTGATTATTTATCCCTAATGTGTGTGTGTATATATATAACTTTGATAAATGTGTATAGAAGAAAATCAAAAGTATAGTAATCAACTTCATGAATTGTATATTTGACTAATATATTTTGTTGTTTCCGCCGTGAGATTATGTGCTTTGTTCTCTTCTTCTCTTCTTATTTTTCATATTTAAACCCATTGATTATCTATGTTAGTCCGTGAGATGATGGTTTTGATGACAACAACCTTAGAATAGATTATAAAATATAAATACTGACATTATAAGTTTAGATATATATGTATATGCAGGATTTAACCATGCAGGTACCAGGAATGAAGACTATATAGTATAGAGATTCAAGATATCGAGATAGAAGACTCATGAGTATCAAGATTATCAAGAGTTCAAGATTTCAAGTTTAAGTATTTTTATTAGGAATTTTGTTAAAACTGATAGAAAAGCACTGGAATCTTAAGATCCAATTTATTCATGGAATGGAACCCACTTCGAGCCTGTTAAAGGGATGGAACCCTAAGTAGGATGGAACCTAGAAAAATCTAGTGGAACATTGTTTTGTATCCGCTAACTTTTTATTCAAAATGTTTTTTCAAAATTATATCCTGTTTTCAAAATGTTTTTCAAAACTTTCCTTTTAAAAGATTCAAAACCCTCTATCCTAATTTTAAACAATTTTAGCCTCAAAATTATCTTTAATTTCAAAGTCGAATTACTCCTGATTTTAAACTATCTTTAATATAATATATTTAACTTTTAAATATTTATACTTAGATTTAAATATAAAATTATAGCTAATTTCTATATATATTATCCTCTATATTTACTTATGAATTTTAACTATAGTCAAGTATATTTATAAAGTTTAAAATAGTTTTAATATAAAATAAAAGTTATTTTCAAATAAAATCAAAACACCAAAAAATCCTTTGGGATGTCGACATGCCCAAGTACCCCATGTCGACATGGTGTTAGTTGAATTCAAAATTTAAATTTCAAATGAAGTGTCTATTCGCCATAACTATTCATAAATGGACATGGCTGTTGTTCTTTTATAAATAGGAGTTAGTTTCAACGAATTTTATATCAGATTTTCTGGTTTTTCACTCCTCTTCTTCTTCCACATTTCTTAATACATATTCTTACCATCACTCTGCCAAAATCTACATTGAATCGAACTCGATTACTTCTAGTTTGATTCTCTATCACTACCTCTACAAGGTTCTCAGTGCTATTCAGAGTTATAGACTCTTTGTAATCTATTAAGCGAGAAAAGGTGTGATTGTAGCCTTGGAAATCAATCAAGAGAGAAAAGGTGTGATTGTAGCCTTCGTAAATCAATTGGGTAAACTTGTGGACCGGAAATCAAGTATCTCTACCCAGAGGATAGAAATTCTGGAGGGTGTACTCGTAGCCTTGAAACCGAGGGTGTAATTGTACAATTGCTTTTGAAAGGAAATCCGTACTTGTGTTGCGGGACTGGATGTAGGGAAACTCCGAACAAGTATAAAATCCGGTGTGTTCTTTCCTTTACAGCTTTTATTTTATTTTTGCATCTGTGTTTTTTTCTGTGATCACATCTGTGTCTGTATATTGCATACATCGGTGTCTAAATTAACATAAACTCAAAAAGATTTAGTAATTATTTATTAACACTATTCACCCCCCTCTAGTGTTAATCCTAGCCTTAAGATCGGTAATCTGCATTTCTCACAATTGGTATCAGAGCAAGGTTTTCAAAGTTTCATAATCTGATTTTTGAAAAGTTTTCAAAATGGCTACCAACACTGGTACTGTTACTAACACGAGTATCCCTGTCACTAGTTCATTTTTAGAGGGTCAATCTACTGTGAGACCACCACTTTTTAATGGTAGTAACTATGCATATTGGGCATGTAGGATGAAAATATATTTACAATCTTTAGGATTAGACACTTGGAATATCACATAAACTGAATATTCTGAACCCACAACTAATTTTGCACAGTGGACTGCAAAGCAAAAGACTGTTGTACAAAATAATTCTAAGGCAATGAATATTCTATTTTATTCACTAGATAGAAATGAATTCAATAGAGTGTTAGTTTGTAAGTCTGCATATGAAATCTGTAAAACTTTGCAAGTTACTCACGAAGGAACAAGCAAAGTTAAACAGACCAAAATTTCCATGCTCACAAATCAGTTTCAATTATTTAAAATGAATCCTAGTGAGTTTATTTCGGATATGTATAGTAGATTTCAGGATATTGTGCATTCTCTTATATCTTTGGGAAAGGAATTTTCTAAAGAAGATCAAGTCAAAAAGATTTTAAATTCTCTAACTCCAGAATGGGATCAAAGGACGCTTGCGATTGAAGAAGCAAATGACATCAGTACTTTAAAGATAGAAGAATTAATTGGAAATCTAATGTCGTATGAAGTTCAAATGATCGGAAGAAGAGAAAGTAAAGCATATGAAAAGAAATCAATGGCATTCAATGGATTGACCGATGGATCATACTCAAACAGCGATAATGATGAAGAGATAGCCTTTATGACCAGAAATTTTAGGAAATTCCTGAAATACAGAAAGATGAATAATCTCAAGAGAAAAAACTAAAAGAATTCTGAAAATCAGAATGTAGTGCCAAATAATGACAAATGTTACAACTGTGATAAACCAGGCCATTTCAAAAGAGAATATCCGTATCCAGATAGGCAAAATTCTCCCATGAACAATGATCTAGCAAAGAAACGGAAGCGTGCATTTACTGCTACTCTAGATGACTCAGACTCTTCCTCAAGTGATGATGATCAGAAGACAGATAATTCGAATTTGTGTTTCACAGCTGTTCATGACTCCGACGAATTCAAAGAAACGGACTCAGAAAAAGGTACACGTTTACAATGCAATTGGTTGAAATTGCTTTCTTAGAATTAGTTGCTTTATTTTTTGATTGATTGATTTTGAATTGGTGTGTTGTTTGAATTTTATAATTTGTTTTCTATTTATTATTATTATTTCATTATTTTATTATTAGTTTTATTAGTTTTATTAATTTTTAATAGTATAATAATATTTTCTAAAATATACTTGAAGTTTAATAATATTTCAGATATATATATAGGCATTAAACATAATAATATTATTTACATATATATATTAGAGAACTTAGGAAAAATCAATTCATGAAAATTCAAAGGCACATGTCGACATGGTCCCTACCATGATGTCGACATGGTTACCTTAATTTATATTCAAAATTTGAATTCGAATGTTTGAATTTCCCTCCACCTTTTCACTTCATTCAATTCTCTGAAAAGCTACATTTTGACCAAAGAATATGTCCTTTATGAGTCTATTTATTCACTATCCTTTATCATATCTTTTCACTCTCATTTTCAAATTCAAACTCTCTCTTCATAACTTCAAGCTCTCTATTCTCTACTTTAATGGCTTCTTCAAGCAACCCTTCCACCATGAGAATTTTCAGAAAAATCAAAGAGCAATTATTCAATGATTCAGAGGCAATAAAAGCATACATCAATTATGCTAACTATGCCAAAGTCCATCCCGGAAAATTTGCTATTTTTCAATATTTTTCTTCTTATGAACTTGATTCTCTTTTTGCAAACAATGGAGTTTTTAGTCTTATTGATGTTTCTCAAAATGATTTTGTTTGCTATCCAAATCTTGTCAAAATTTTCTATGCTAATTTAATCTGTGGATTTTATCATGGAAATGAGGATGAAATTTGAAGTGTGATCTTTTGAATTATTTTGAATTGTGATCTTTTGGGTACCATTCTAATTTTAAAATCGATGAAAATGATCATGAGACATTTCATCACATTTTCGAAGGGATTGATAATTTTGAATTCAAAAGTCGAAATTTTCGACCAAAGGCAAGATTTGTCAATCTTATTTTGCAACATACTTTGACCCCAAAATCGGGGAATTTTAACAATCCTACTTCAAAAGTTTGCAAAGACCTTTTTGCTATTTTTGGAAATTATGACATAAATTGGGCGCAAATTATTTTGGATGAACTTCGTGCTAAAAATCTTGAAATGGGTGAGAAAACTATACCATGGAATTTAACTCACTCGGATTTTTAACTATTTTGGAGTGGATTTCAAAGGCGAAGAACTTGTTTCTAGAAAAGTTTTCAATCATTCCAACATTTTTCTTATGAAAATTCCTTTTGTTTTTCAACCTTATGAGACCCTTGCCGAAAAGGAAAAGCGTTTGGCTCATGAGGAAATGGAAGAAGAGGAAGAGGAAGAAGAAGAAGAGAGGGATGAAATGGAAATTGAAGAAGAAGAAGAAGGTGAAACCTCTTTGGAGAGAATTGACTATCCTCCTAATCCATCCACCAAAACCCTTCTCAAAAACCAAAAAAAGATTGTTGAGAATCAATGGATTCTTAAAAGATCCGTTAGTAAGAAGTTGAACAAAATTTCATCCAAGATGAACAAGTTAATTTCCAAAGTTAGCAAGGGACTTGGACGATCTTGATCATCATCATCCTCTAACTAGTTTTATCTTCTCGTATCGTGTTGTATTTGTTTTAGTTTCCTTTATTTCGAATATTCATGTAGTTTGTTGTGTGCTTAATCTTTGTAATATCGTAGTATGCAATGAAATGAAATTTCCTTTTTGTTATCTACCTAATCTTATCTCCAGAATGGATGTTAGTATATTATATAACTATATATATACACACACACACAATTACTCACAAAATCAAATTAGTCATAAGTTTTCACTAACCCATGTCGACATGTACTGGTCAGAAATGACAATTAATTTTTAATTTGAAATTTGAATAACTATCAAATGTCTATTCATTTCAAACAAATTTCTACACCTATAAATACATGTTTCCTCCATAATTCTTCACTGAAATTTATCACTTATCATCTATATCCTTTATTTCTTTCACAAATTCAACTACGGCTAATCCTATTCACAATATATCCGAAAATCTTGAAGAAACCCTTAATTCGTTCAAGAGTATTCTCTCGTTTATTTTGTGAAACCAGCGTCACTTAGAATTGAGTCAAATGCAGATGATCAAGAAACAAGAAAGGCACATCGATGCGATACGATGGATGATCTCCTCTCTGCACAAGGATGATAACAAAGAACATCCTCCTGTCTCTCTCACCAATGACAATGATAATTGGGATGCTGTTAAGGCAGACCCAATTTTTAAAGACGAAGGATGGGTGGAAGTTCCATGTAACGTTTGATTTTTATTTGTTTGCTTTGATTGACTTTGTCTGGATTGATACTCTGTGTGGATTGATTTCTTGATACTGGTTTGAAGTTTGTTGTATAAAACATATATATACACACTGAAATGTATAGTCTTTGATTAGTTATCATGTTCATAAGTATAATTATTTCTTAATCTATATATTATATATTCCGCTATATAGTTTATCAATGCAGGTACTGAAGCCCAAGAATGAGGGGGAGTGAGTTTGTTGTAGATGACAAATGGGGAGAAATATAAAATAGGGTAGTTAGGCATAAATTAAGGGGGAGTTTATTAGTTTTAGGAGGAGTTATTAGGATAGAAGTAATATTTTATAAACGAAGGTTGTCATCATCAAAAAGGGGGAGATTGTTAGTCCGTGACATGATGGTTTTGATGACAACAACCTTAGAATAGATTATAAAATATAAATACTGACATTATAAGTTTAGATATATATGTATATGCAGGATTTAACCATGCAGGTACCAAGAATGAAGACTGTACAATATGGAGATTCAAGATATCGAGATAGAAGACTCATGAGTATCAAGATTATCAAGAGTTAAAGATTTCAAGGTTAAGTATTTTTGTTTGGAATTTTGTTAAAACTCATAGAAAAGCACTGACATCTTAAGATCCAATTTATTCATGGAATGGAATCTACTTCGAGCCTGTTAAAGGGATGGAACCCTAAGTAGGATGGAACCTACGAAAAATCTAGTGGAACATTGTTTTGTATCTGCTAACTTTTTATTCAAAATGATTTTTCAAAATTAAATCCTGTTTTCAAAATGTTTTTCAAAACTTTCCATTTAAAAGATTCTAAACCCTCTATCCTAATTTTAAATAATTTTAGCCTCAAAATTATCTTTAATTTCAAAGTCAAATTACTGCTGATTTTAAACTATCTTTAATATAATATATTTAACTTTTAAATATTTATACTTAGATTTAAATATAAAATTATAGTTAATTTCTATATATATTATTCTCTGTATTTAATTATGAATTTTAACTATAGTCAAGTATATTTATAAAGTTTAAATAGTTTTAATATAAAATAAACGTTATTTTCAAAGGAAATCAAAACACCAAATAATCCTTTGGGATTTCGACATGCCCAAGTACCCCATGTCGACATGGTGGCAGTTGAATTCAAAAATTTAAATTTCAAAAGAAGTGTCTGTTCGCCATAACTTTTTATAAATGGACACGGTTGTTGTTCTTCTATAAATAGGGGTTAGTTTTAACGAATTTTATATCAGATTTTTTGGTTTTTCATTCCTCTTCTTCTTCCACATTTCTTAATACATATTCTTACCATTACTCTGCCGAAATCAACATTGAATCGAACTCGATTACTTCTAGTTTGATTCTCTATCACTATCTCTACGAGGTTCTCAGTGCTATTCTGAGTTATAGACTTCTTTTATAATCTATTAAGCAAGAAAATGTGTGATTGTAGCCTTGGAAATCAGTCAAGAGAGAAATGGTGTGATTGTAGCCTTGGTAAATCAATTGGGTAAACTTGTGGCCTGGAAATCAAGTATCTCTACCCAGAGAATAGAAAATCTGGAGGGTGTACCTCGTAGCCTTGAAACCGAGGGTGTAATTGTATAGTTGCTTTTAAAAGGAAATTCGTACTTGTGTTGCGGGACTGGATGTAGGGTAACTCCGAACCAGTATAAAATCCGACGTGTTCTTTCCTTTACTACTTTATTTTATTTCTGCATCCGCGTTTGTTTCTGTGATCATATCTGTGTCTGTATATTGCATACATCGGTGTCTAATTAACATAAACTCAAAAAGAAATAGTAATTCTTTACTAACACTATTCACCCCCATCTAGTGTTAATCCTAGCCTTAAGATCCGTAATCCGCATTTCTCACAATCTACGTTTTAGATTGTTTAAGTCGGACACGGGTGGATTATTGTCGATTTAAACCTTTTGAAATTTGGGTTGTCACATACAGGCTCCCATTCTTATAGAAATATTATCCTAGAAATTCAAATATGGTACAAATAATCAAGCATACAATTATGCTAACACACGCCACAAGCACATATATCAAACATTATTAGCACACCCACTAGCTATAAGTATATACAAACATATATAAAACACACATCAAATTAACTCAGGATATGCCTCTCAAATCCTATCCTTGGTCTCCTAACTATAGTCTTGTTCATCGTCACTCCGTTGTTACAATTACTAACTTGATTGTCTTAATTTTAAGTTCCTTTATATCTTAATCAACTATACGAATAGGTCGCTTAATGATAGTCATATCAGGCCCGACTACTAAATCTTCCAAAACTGCTGGCTAGTGGCCTTTGGATCATGCATGTACTTTCTTAAATAAGATCCATGAAAAACATTATAGACTCCTGTCAAAATCTCTGTAAATCTATACGATACACGAGCTTCTAGATCCTCTCAATAATAAGGAATGGACTAATATTTCTTGGTTCCAACTTTCCCGACTTTCCAAATCATATAACACCCTTCATTAATGATCCTGTCATGAAAAATAAATCTCCAACTATGAATTCAAAGTCCTTATGCCTTTTATTTTCATAAATTTTCTACCTTGATAGAGCCTCATTCATTTTCCATGGATTAATTCAATCTTTTCAGTGACTTACTTTACCAAATCCGAACCTAGTAGTGGTTTATCATCAGTCTTTGACAAACATGTTGATGATTTACTAGGCCTTCTGTAAAGTTCCATTCCTATACTAGTCTGATAATGGTTATTATAGGAAAACTTGTCTAAGTACAAATGGACATCCCATGATGCTCCAAAGTCTAATGCACGAGCTCTACAAATTTTTAAGTACCTTATTATGCCTTTTCATTTTCCCATCAGCTGGTGGATGGCAAGCAGTACTCATCTTTAGCTCGGTACCCAAGTCATGATGTAAGTTGTTTCAGAACTCATTAGTAAACAAATGATCTTTATCACTTACAATGCTATTCGATGTTCCATGATGTCTCACAACATCCTTCATGAATAACTTTTCCAAACTAGGTGTCGTCCTTATTGACTTAATAGAGATAAAGTGTGCATTCTTTGTCAGACTATCTACCATGATCCAAATACTTCCATTTTCCCTATTCTACCTTGGCAATCCATCGATAAAATCCATAGATATGGAATCTCATTTCCATAATCGCATTTCTAATGTTGAAATAATCCACTTCGCTTTGATATTCAACTTTTACTTGTTGACATTCATGTATTTCTTGACATATAAGTCTACATCCCTCTTTATATCTTCCTAAAGGATACTCCTCTTCATATCTTGGTACATCTTCATACCTCTAGGATGAATAGTAAACTTCGATCAATGACATTCTCTATGAACTTTATTTCTTATACTATCCATATTTAGAACACACTACCATCCCTTTTTTCTCAACCATCTTCTTTAGTCAAGTGAAAGGTAATTCAAATCATCAATCACATTTCCAACTTCTAGTCTCTTTCGATTGGCTATTATTGGGTCATCTTTTTGCTTAGTAGTAATCCTTTCGATCAATAACGGTCGAACTACTAAATAAGAGATCATTGTAGTACTTTGATAGGAACTGGCCATTGACCTCATTCTAACTCCATAAGAATCCAATGCCTCTGAGTCATTCCATTTAGATAACTTGCCAACACAATATTTTGATGTATTCTACTAAGTCCATCAATAACTTTATTTAAGTTCCCTGGTGTATACTAAATCCTAAATTCATACGTTGCTAAAACTCTAGCCTTCTTTGCTGTCGCGTATTCAACTTCTTCTAAGAGAGTAAATATCTTAAGGATTTGTGATCTCTAAACAATTCGAATCATTCTCCCAAAAGACACCTTCAGCATGAGTAGGATATCTAACTTCATGTTGTCGAAGCTGTTGAGAAGTAAAGGCAATGGCGCAACAACCCTACATCAATGCACCTCCTAACCCTATTCCACATGCATCAGTATACACCATTAATTCTTGATTCCCATCTGCAACAGCTAACATAAGCACATTGATCAATAAATAAATGCTTTAGATTTTGAATTATTTCTTCACACTTATTAATCAAAGCATACTTTAGTCTTTTCTGTTAGGAACTGAGTTGATGATGATTTGATGACAACAACCTTATATAGTTATTATACTTTACTTTATAAAATGTATACTAACATTGCCATATAGATATATAAGTATATATATGTATGTATATGTATATAGGAAGTATATGCAGGTATCATCGAAGACTGATCAGTATAAAGACTCAAGCATCAAGATGAAGATTAGAGATTCAAGATTCAAGACTCTAGAGAATCAAGATTTCAAGATCTCAAGATAAGTGTCTAGTACTTTGTTAAAACTTCATAATAGCACTCTCATCTTTCTTCCAATTTTCTTTTGGGATGGAACCCAATTTCTATCGAAACCAGTGGCTTACAAACACACGACATGTAGCTTACAAACCTACGACAAGTGGCTTACAAACCCACGAAAATCAAAATCATTTAAACTACTTTGTACAAGTTCTCGAGTCCTATGGAGGAGCTCTGTAGGAAGGTTCTTGCAATTTCAGTTTGAATAGATTTTTCAAAATGTTTTTAAATCTGTTTTCAAAATGTTTTAGCTTTCAAAATCATGTTTTCAAAAATATTTTCAAACTTTGTTTTAGCCTTGAAATATTCCTCTATTCTGATTTTAAAAACTTCTATTTTTAAAACATCAAAACTTATTCTGATTTTAAATATTACTTATATAATTGACGGTCTATATCAATTATATATATATTTAGAATAATGTTTTATATTCATTCTCTATCTCAAAATATTGTTTAAACACTTTACTTTGCTTCAAAGAAGTTTCAACTTGTTTTAAATTCAAATGCCTTTACAAAACAACATCTCTATAATTTTGAACTGAGGGATGTCGACATAAGGGGATACCCCATGTCGACATGGTGACAGTTGAATTCAAAATTCAATTTTCAAAAGAAGTGTCCATTCGTTCGAAAACCTTTCGCCAATGGTTATGACTGTTGTGCATCTATATAAAGGCTTCCAAAACGAATTTTTTTAACAACTACTTTCTTATTTTCTTCACTCTTTCTTCTCCACCATTCCATATTCAAAAAACTTCATATTTTGAAGATCGTGCCATCATTCTGCCAAATTCTCAATAGGAAATCATTTAAATACTCTCTCTATTTGATTCTCCATCATTCTACTAAAGATCAAAGTGCTATTCAGAGTTATAGGATTAATTTATATTCAAAAAGTCCATAGAGTCTATCCATTCAAAAGGATTGTTATTAATAAGTATTAGGGTGATCTTGTGTCCCGTAAATCAAGAGAGTTTACCCCAGGTTCGGAGATAGGAGGGTTCCTCAAGGCCTTAGAAATTGAGGGTTGTAATTTGGATATTGGCTTATAAAAATCTGTACAAGGATATTGCCTTGGTGTAGGACTGGATGTAGGAGGACTCTGAACCCGTATAAAATCCGATGTGTTCTTTCCTTTTACTTGCTTTACTTTACTATTTGCATTTGTTATATGTTCTGTGATCATTCTGTGTTAGAATTCTGTTTAGATTTGTGTTGGAAGTTTTAATTTAGTCATACATTTCATATATTCTTTAAAACACTATTCACCCTCCCTCTAGTGTTATTTCTTCCTTAAGATCCTTAATCCGCATCCCCAACAATTAGTATCAAAGCATTGGTTTTCATTGTTTTCATAATCAGAAACTTAAAAAATATAAAAATGGAATTTTTGGAAAATTGTGTTAAAACAAATTTGAATCTATGCATTTCATCAAATTTTCATAAGTCTGCATATAGTTATTTTGAAAAATCAAGTTATCTACCGAATTGGTATATTATGCAGGAACAGACATGTTATATGGCTTTTGACGAATCAACACCCAATGGACAAACTGTGCAAATTGAGAAAGATAAATGGATACTTGATAGTGGCTGTTCGAGGCACATGACTGGAAATCCCGAGATACTCAAGGACATTACTTATCAAGATGGTGGATTAGTCAATTTTGGTGACAACTCTAAAGGATATGTGGTTGGCGTCGGCAATGTCGGTAACTCTAAAACTTTACTTATTTTTGATGTTTTATTAGTTAGGAACTTAAAACATAATCTGCTTAGTATAATAAGTCAACTGCGATAATGGTTTTAAAATTAAATTTGGAAAAGATAAATGTCATATTGAAGATGATAAGTCTAATATAATTTTTGAAGGTATTAGGAAGAAAAATATTTATATCCTTAGTATGAAAATTTCAAATGATAATCTATGTCTTTTGGCTAATACAAGTGACCCTTGGATTTGGCATAAAAGATTTGGCCATTTGAATTTCAAATTATTATCCAGGATATCAAAACTTGACTTAGTTAGAGGTCTACTCAAGTTAAACTTTAAAGTAGATAGTATTTGTGATGCTTGTCAATTAGGAAAACTTAAGAAAAGTTCATTTAAATTAAAAGATGCTATTTCTACCTCTAGTCCTCTAGAATTACTTCATTTAGATTTATTTGGTCCATCTCAAGTTCAATCAGCTAACCATAGTAAATATGTTTTTGTTATAGTAGATGATTATTAAAGATATACTTGGACAATCTTTTTAAAACATAAAAGTGATGCTTTTGAAATATTTAAAAACTTTTCTAAAAGAATTCAAAAACAACATTCTTTCAAAATTAAAACTATTCAAAGTGATCACGGTGGTGAATTTGAAAATGAAAATTTTGGGAATTTCTGTACTCAAAAGGGAATTACTCACAACTTTTCATTTCCAAGAACTCCACAAGAAAACGGAGTAGTAGAACGTAAGAATAGAACGATTCAAGAGTGTGCTCGTAGAATGCTTTCTGATAGTAATTTACCTAAACATTTTTGGGCTGAAGCAGTTGCTACAACTTGTTATATATTAAATAGAATTTTAATTAGACCATTAACAAATAAAACTCCATATGAATTACTTTATAATAAGAAACCTATAGTTGCTTATTTTAAAGTCTTTGGGAGTAAATGTTTTATACTTAATACAAAAGATAATTTAGATAAATTTGAACCAAAAGCTGATAGAGGATTGTTTATTGGTCATTCTAATAGAAGCAAAGCATTTAGAGTTTTTAATTTAAAAACTAATACTATTGAAGAAACTATGCATGTATCTTTTGATGAAAATCTTAAAGATATTGTACAAATAGATGATGAAGAAGATTTTATAAATTTAAATCAATCTAATGAAACTATTAGTGAAATAAATCAACCTAATAAGAGATTTAAAATATCAAAAGATCATCCTATAGAAAATGTTTTAGGAAATATTGAATATATAGTAAGAACTAGAAATCAATTAAGTAGTATAAGTAATGTATCCTTTATATCAACAACTGAACCTAAAAATCCAAAGGAAGCATCATCTGATGATTCATGGATTCTTGCCATGCAAGAAGAATTGAATCAATTTACCAGAAATGATTTATGGGAACTTGTTCCTAAACCTGAGGATAAAAGTATAATTGGAACTAAATGGGTTTATAAAAATAAAATGAATGAACTTGGTGAGGTCGTAAGAAATAAAGCTCGTTTAGTCGCGCAAGGTTATTGTCAAGAAGAAGGAACTGACTATGATGAAACCTTTGCCCCCGTAGCAATATTCGAAGCTATAAGAATTCTACTTGCTTTCACTAATTATAATAATTTCAAATTATATCAAATGGATGTTAAAAGTTCTTTTCTAAATGGTTTTGTAAAGAAGATGTTTATGTTGAACAACCTCCACTTTTTGAAGATAATAAATTTCCAAACCATGTATACAAGTTAAAGAAAGCTCTATATGGTCTAAAGCAAGCTCCTAGAGCCTGGTATGAAAGACTAAGATCTTATTTACTTCAATCTGGTTTTGAAATTGGTAAACTCGATACAACACTTTTTATTAAAAGAAATAATCAAGATATTCAATTGGTTTAAATATATGTAGATGATATAATCTTTGGATCAACTAATAATATAATGAATAAAGAATTTTCAGATATAATGACTAAAGAATTTGAAATGAGTCACATGGGAGAATTAAGTTTCTTCTTAGGGCTTCAAATTAAACAACTAGATAATGGAATCTTCATAAGTCAAGAAAAATATGCTAAAGACTTAATCAATAAATTTGGTTTAAGCACCTCTAGTGGGAAACCAACTCCAATGTCAACAAATGTAGGTTTAAGTAAAGAAGATAAATCAAAAGATATTGATCAAACTTTATATAGGGGAATGATTGGTTTGCTACTCTATATAACAGCGAGTCGTCCTGATATTATGCATAGTGTTTGTCTCTGTGCAAGATACCAATCACAACCTAAAGAAACTCACTTAAAAGCTATTGAAAGAATTTTAAGATATGTAAAATACACTTTAGATTATGGTTTATTTTATTGTAAAAATAATACTTTTGATTTAATATCATATTGTGATGCTGATTATGCTGGTTGTAAATCAGACCGGAAGAGTACAAGTGGAACATGTCACTTTCTAGGACATTCACTGGTTTCCTGGTTCAGCAAGAATCAAAATACTGTTTCCTTGTCAACAACTGAAGCAGAGTATATATCTGCTGCTCTGGCCTGTTCACAAGTCATATATATGTAACAAACTTTAAAATATTTTGGAATTAACATAAGTAAATCACCAATATATTGTGATAATACTAGTGCAATAAATCTATCTAAAAATCCAACTCATCATGCTAGAACTAAACATATTGATATAAGACATCATTTTCTTAGAGATAATATAACTAAAGAAATAATAACTCTAGATTATATAAATACTGAAAAACAAATTGCTAATATATTAACTAAACCATTAACCGAACAGAATTTTACTAAATTTAGAAGAGAATTAGGTATTTGTTCAAAATCTGAAATATAAAATAATATAATATAATAATCAATAAAAATTCAAAATAAAAGTTAAATTTTTTTATGAACATGTCGACATGCCCCATCTCATGATGTTGACATACCCAACAGAAATTTGAAAATTGAATTTCCCTCCAAAGTTATTTTTTTTGGTTATTTATCTATTCATTTCGTTTTCTCTCCTCTTTCTTCACTATATTCTCTATAAATAACTTCTGAAACAATAAAATAATGGCCTCCTCTTCTAGTAATGAACCCACTTCACCCACATCTCCTCATTCTGGTCCATTTCAACAAACTACGCACGCTCGAGTGATCAAATTGCAAGAGAAGATGAAAGATATCCTTCAATTGATGACTGAAATTCAAGTAAGTCAACTTAGGATGGCTAGAGAACAACAAAGGCAAGGGAATATTATTAGGAATGTACAAAAATTCATTATGGATAACCATACAAATCCTATTAATATTGAAGACTCTTCACAAGCCATGGAATCTGAGGAAGAAGAACCTATGGAAGAACCACAAGAAGACCAAGAGGAAGATCAACCTTTACCTCAACCCGAAGTCCCTATGAATACGGACGAGAGCGTTATTTGCGTTGGTGGGATCCTTGTCGATACTAATGGAAACATAATTGAACAACGTGGAAACTTTTGTCTCCACTACCCCAATTGTTCGATTCATAAGTCTCCTATAGTTAAGGATCGCCATTAAAGCGTACTTTCATTTTATTCTTTGTTTTAAATTGTTTTGTTTGTTCGTGTTTATGTATGTTCTTATATATGTTGTAGTAACTAAAATGTGTACACTTATACTCATTCTTTCATGCTTGTTCTATACATATTATTTTTCATACTAATCATTCTTGAATTCTTAAGTAGTTAATAGTTTTTGTTGATGACAAAGGGGGAGAAAGTTATAAAAATATATGTTCTTGGTGTAAGAGGGAGTCATGGAGTAAGGGGGAGTTGTAATTTTAAGAAGAAGTCATGGAGTAAGGGGGAGTTGTAGTTTTAAGAAGAAATCACGGAGTAAGGGGGAGTTATGGTATGGTAAGAATATTTTATAAATAAAGGTTGTCATCATCAAAAAGGGGGAGATTGTTAGGAACTGAGTTGATGATGTTTTGATGACAACAACCTTATATAGTTATTATACTTTACTTTATAAAATATATACTAACATTTCCATATAGACATATATATATATATATATATATATGTATATGTATATGTATATAAGAAGTATATGCAGGTATCATCGAAGACTGATCAGTATAAAGACTCAAGCAACAAGATGAAGATTAGAGATTCAAGATTCAAGACTCTAGAGAATCAAGATCTCAAGATAAGTGTCTAGTATTTTGTTAAAACTTCATAATAGCACTCTCATCTTTCTTCCAATTTTCTTTTGGGATGTAACCCAATTTCTATCGAAACCAGTGGCTTACAAACCCACGACAAGTAGCTTACGAACCTACGACAAGTGGCTTACAAACCC
This sequence comes from Allium cepa, assembly GCA_030765085.1. Lineage (NCBI taxonomy): Eukaryota > Viridiplantae > Streptophyta > Magnoliopsida > Asparagales > Amaryllidaceae > Allium > Allium cepa. Next base: position 392,984,204 of record CM060935.1, read on the forward strand.
ACGAAAATCAAAATCATTTAAACTACTTTGTACAAGTTCTCGAGTCCTATGGAGGAGCTCTGTAGGAAGGTTCTTGCAATTTCAGTTTGAATAGATTTTTCAAAATGTTTTTAAATCTGTTTTCAAAATGTTTTAGCTTCCAAAATCATGTTTTCAAAAATATTTTCAAACTTTGTTTTAGCCTTGAAATATTCCTCTATTCTGATTTTAAAAACTTCTATTTTTAAAACATCAAAGCTTATTCTGATTTTAAATATTACTTATATAATTGAGGTCTATATCAATTATATATATATTTAAGATAATTGTTTATATTCATTCTCTATCTCAAAATATTGTTTAAACACTTTACTTTGCTTCAGAGAAGTTTCAACTTGTTTTAAATTCAAATGCCTTTACTAAACAACATCTCTATAATTTTGAACTGAGGGATGTCGACATAAGGGGATACCCCATGTCGACATGGCGACAGTTGGATTCAAAATTCAATTTTCAAAAGAAGTGTCCATTCGTTCGAAAACCTTTCGCCAATGGTTATGAATGTTGTGCATCTATATAAAGGCTTCCCAAACAAATTTTTTTAACAGCTACTTTCTTATTTTCTTCACTCTTTCTTCTCCACCATTCCATATCCATAAAACTTCATATTTTCAAGATCGTGTCATCATTCTGGCAAATTCTCAATAGGAAATCATTTAGATACTCTCTCTATTTGATTCTCCATCATTCTACTAAAGCTCAAAGTGCTATTCAGAGTTATAAGATTAATTTGTATTCAAAAAGTCCATAGAGTCTATCCATTCAAAAGGATTGTTATTAAGAAGTATTAGGGTGATCTTGTGTCCCGTAAATCAAGAGAGTTTACCCTAGATCGGAGATAGGAGGGTTCCTCAAGGCCTTAGAAATTGAGGGTTGTAATTTGGATATTGGCTTATAAAAATCTGTACAAGGATATTGCCTTGGTGCAGGACTGGATGTAGGAGGATTCCGAACCAGTATAAAATCCGGTGTGTTCTTTCCTTTTACATGCTTTACTTTACTGTTTGCATTTGTTATATGTTCTGTGATCATTCTGTGTTAGAATTCTGTTTAGATTTTTGTTGAAAGTTTTGATTTAGTCATACAGTTCATATATTCTTTAAAACACTATTCACCCCCCCTCTAGTATTATTTCTGCCTTAAGATCCTTAATCCACATTCCCAACATTTTCATGTTGGCATCGGTGATGCTATATGAAAAAAATCTTTAATAAATATCCAGTTGTAGCTAGGCAACCAAGAAATTTATAATCTCAATCGCAGTCTCCAGTCTCTTCCAATTATTAATATCTTAACTTTTTATAGACCAAAGGAAATCCATTCTCTAAAACAACATGTCCTAGAAACTTCACCTCTTTTTCCCAGAAATAACATTTTTAAAGCTTCGCCTTTAACTAATCCCGCCTCAATGTATCTAGCAATATTCTATGATGAACTTTACGATCATGTTCATTCTTAGAATATATCAAAGTATCATCAATAAACGCCGACATGAATCTGTCTAAATGCTATTGGAAGATTTTGTTCGTCAAGTCTACAAAGAAAACAAGTGCGTTAGTCATTCTGAAGGGCATGATTAACCAGTCATACGAACCATATCTTGCTCAAAACGCCATCAGTGGGACACTTTCCTCTGCCACTCTTAGTTGATGAAATCCATTACTAAGTCCAACCATGAGAACACCTTGACTCTACTCAGTTGGTCGAACAAATCATCTATTCAAGGTAAAGGAACCAATTCTTTATTGTTTTTTATTCGACTTTCTATACTCAATGTCCAGTCTCAACGTCCCATCTGATTTCTTCATGAACATTTCCATATCTCCCCAAGGTGGACTTCTTAGCCTAACAAAATTCTTCCTATGGAAATCTACCAGCTACACTTTCAACTCCTTCATCTTGGTAGGTTTCATTATGCTAGGTGTTCTATTTACGAATTCTGCTCTAGATACGAAATCTTTTTAAAACGCTATGGTTGGTAATAGTCATGTCACATGCTTAAAAATATCTGTATATTCTCTTACCATAAAATCCGAATTTATTTCATCCTCTGGGCCTTCTAATGCACCCATCATTGCATATACATTGAAACTCAATTCTTCAAACGAGTATATAATTTGATCTTGGCAATTAGGATGTCGTAAGGATATAACTCTATCTTGATCGAATATCCTAGCATCATACCGACTTAACTAATACATATCCAGAATTATCCCAAAACCACAAAATCAAACACATGCAAATTGCAAGCAAAATTATGAACCAACAAATCAAACTATATATGATCACATCTCATCCTAAGAGTTGCATAGCTGCTTATCGGATTCACAACCCTCAAGAAGCAATAAGGTATGTCAGTTCTAGATCTATTTTATCTGCTAAACATCTAGAAATAATGGATTATGATGCTTATGTATCGAACAACTCTTTAATGGGAATGCTATGAATAAGAAGAGTACCTCCTAGCACAACCTTTCCCTTTATCTTTGTAGTTGGTCCAAAAGCTATAGGTTCCAAAGTGGAAACCTTTTCTCTTTTAGCTTTGACTAGTTCAAGACACTCTCGTTGAAATTACCCAACTTGTTGCAATTATAGCGCACCATGCCTTTCTTAACAGCAACCTTCTTGCCTTCACGAAAATGATACTTATCAACAAAGTTCCCCTTCTTATAAGATTTATAGCAAGTCACTAGCTTACAGAACTTCCTCCTTTTTCTTCGAAAACCAGTACTCTCCACAGACTTATTCTTTCCTAACAATGGAAGCAAAATCTTTATTCCTTAGAGACATGCCCATAATGATATTGAATGGATCTCCAAGGAATGACATCGTGGCCTACCAATCTTTAGCTTTAGTCCTCAGATGAACTTCTCATATTTTTTCTTAAGCAAATTGTAAATGATGCCCTGCCCATGCTTTGACAGCTCATCAAACTTTGTAGTATACTCCAGAACAACCATCTCATCCTATTCCAACTCCGATAACCTTCTAAACAAATTTGACTTAGCTGCTTTAGATAGAAATTTCTCGGTGAACCTTTCTCTGAAGTCAGCCTAAGTTAGTTTCTCCTTAAATACTCCCATGGTAACACCATTCCCGCAATACAAAAATTCTCCTTGCAACTGCCTTGATGCTAAACTCCCCCTACGATCATTGTTCAACCCAGATCGGCAAAAATCCTTTCACACCGATGATGCAAATCCCCCACTTCGATGACATTCTTCGTCCTCAATAATGTTTTACCTCCCAAGAAAATTCAGTCTTGACTTAACGTGGAAAAGATATTACAGGCAATCTTTTTTTATGCAGCTGGTCTTGCATCTCCAACGTTGCCTCCAGTTAATCCAACCGATGTTCTAACTTGCATCATATTAACAAAGAGCTGGTACGTTGTCTCCATGTTAACTGGTGAAGCTAAGCAGCCGCATTAGAATTTTCATTAACATTGTTCGTTCGATTAGCATTCCTGGCATTTTCTCAAACGTTTCCATTGGTTGTGGTACTTATGCCTTCTAAGTGCAGTCTTCCACTTCTGTTATCCATTTCTTATAATCTATATACAAGTCTCCATGAGATATTGAAGAATGTCCTATGATAAAGGGGAGGGAATAGATAAATATACATATTTATATTTATATATATATAAAATAACAAGCACATTAATGTATTGCAATCTCATTTCCCAGTTTTTTATTACTACTTCATTTAGGTTATGCTTTTAAAAATCTTATTAAGTTTTACGTAAACATTTGCTTTGGTATTAAGTTGTAATGGCCCCTATTTTTATGTGCAAAAATAGATACTAATGACTCTGCAGTCATCATTAGGATTACTTCCTCGATGAAAAATTAGATCAGTTGTTATATCATTAACATAAAGAGCATAATAATTTATAAATTTTAACATAACATATCTTTTATTTAGTTTCCAGATCATTACATTCCATTAGCAATGCATAACCCCATCGTTACATCATTTATATTATCATTTATACTCAATATAATAATTAATAGTTTCAAGAACGATATATGATGATAACACTTTAGATGATCAGAGTCTTAACTACTTAATGGTTACGAAACCCATCATTAGATACATTCAACAAAAACAGAAGTAGTTATACTACACAATGGAAGTTCTCTAAACAGTAGCTTGCCTCCTACATATCGTCGGTTGCTTATTCATCTAACCTGAAATACCCTACTCCTTGCCTGCCTAATTTCATTTTAGTACCCAAGAGTTTATGGGAAAATCAAAAACTTCGGACCAGACAAGAATTCTAGTGTGAATAATACTATGCCATCTCAAACCAAATTAGGTAGCTAGTGAGACCGTATCGTTGAAGTACAAAATCAGTTTCCTCTCACTGAGACCTATATAATCTAATTATGAATCATGTCATATCTGCAACCAAAATGATTAGAACATAATCATAATATCATCATGCAGAAATGGGTAAATGAATAGTATGCCATTCACTAGGGTCAATTTTACACACTTCCATCATTACCCATCTTATAAAATAGTCCCTTCAGTGGTATAGTTTTCCCAGAGTCACTATGAACCTATATAAGTTATCATAAGCTAAATAAAAACCTACTAGGCTGACTTAGGCTAATATCAAATAATCTAACAGTCATCTTGCCCATCCAGAAAAAATAACAATGGTCTCCTAAAATCGATAGGGGAAAAATATCAATGGTGTCATAAAATTTGTAGGAGAAAAACAAAGGTGAGCAACTTGTTACGAGTTTCTTTGGATGCGTAAAACCTAATTTTAGCCTCTATATCAGTAAGTCCCTACTTTTTGGAATCACAGACCTAACCGATCAAGGGCTTAATAGTTGGAGTATAGGGCGCGTCCACCTTTAAATTAGGCTTTAAAATGTCAATGAGTAATGTCATTTGATTAGTCCGACCATCCTAGCACAATTTGATCTTCATGGTCTCTTGGATGTAATTCTACTTAAACAGGTATTTAAATCTGGCCATAGCCACTATTGAAATAACCCTAACCGGTCGTCCAGTCCTAATCCCCAAGGTCATAAATATTGGATGATTGCATATGACATAAGTGACTATGTCGAAAATAGCATATACAACAATAACTGATCAAGATGCAAAAATGAACATATAGTAATATCATCCATCACAAACGTACATTTATACAACAGCCATTTTTTATACATAAATTAGTTGTACTTAAGTAATAATGTCCTTCACGAAAACTCATTTAAAAATGGCCAAAAACATCCTTTTTTCCTTTAAAAAGTTTGTGAAAATACTAAACAAAAAGCACATTTTTGTTTAAGGAAAAAAATTACCCAACTTAAAGTTAAAAGCTATCGAGTGTCACAAAATGAGCAATCTTATTTCTTAGACCTTAAGCAAAATATAGCTATCGAGTTCCAAGCCAAATGTAGCTATCGAGTATTAAGCAAAATATAGCTATCGAGTATCATAATATATGATGCCATCACACCTTAAATCTTTAAAGAACTATTGAGTTTTATAAAATGTGATACCATCGCCTTCAACTTTCAAAACCCATCGAGTGCTATGAATTTCAAAGCTATCAAGTGCTTAAAACATTGTGTTATCGCATGTTAGCAAAACTTTAGGCTGTTAAGTATTATTATGACACCTTTATAAGTATCTAGAAAATAGATTTATTTCTTTCAAAAGAGATAACTTTTTACCTAACCAATTCCTTTGTCAAGTTGTCACTGGTTAAAAAAATCTTTTCAGAAATCCTTTTGCAATAAAACAAAGAGAAATTTTCTCTTATTTCCCAAAATATTAATTTTCCATTAATCATGCCTTTAATTACTTTTTGCACTTACGCCCTTTACTATAATTTTTTTTATTTAACTTAAAATCACTTGCGAAAAATCCTCAAAAATCGAAAGTTACCCTATAACATTATATAAATAATTTAGAGCCTAATAATTATTTTTCTTATTTTAATGAAAAATATGAAACTACCATTTTCTTTCTTAGAAAATTATAATAAATCCATACTTTATCTAAAAGTAGTGAAATTTAAAACCCATCTCCACAGAAAATTCCAAAAATTATGTTAAAATTCGAAGGATTTGGAGATCAAAAACATAGTTTTCACACAAAAATCCCTTAAGGAAATTCATAAAATATTCAAAGGTGACCATAACACATCCATGTGATTATCTAAGCCATAAGTATGATAAACATCAACAAATCATTTGGGGATTTGTCCCAAATCCAAATGTGAACATTTGAATTGACTTCCGTTATCTGTTATGTTCTTCTATGACACACCGAACCTGCACAAAATGTTCTTCATTACAAAGCAGATCACTATTGTCGAAGTAATAGTAGCGAGGGGCTTCACTTTAGCCCTTTTTGAAGTAGTCTACAACAATGATTGAATATTTTGCATGTCCATGAGACATCAATAACACTCTGGTGACATTAATTCCCTAAATCGAAAATGGCCATAGGCTAACTATCAGCGTAAGCTTGTTGGATAGGGTCATAGGAATCTATGCAAATCCCAAACACTCATATATTTCCTTGAATGTTTAGCCGGATCCCCGGTTACTAGTTTATTAGAAAAATCCATAGAAAGAATCTTCTTTGCTAAAGTCTGCCCCCAGTGTGATCGCCAGTGCTTCCATTACGAACTTCCATTTGGATCTTCTTAGCTTCATCCTCGTGAACACTTCTCAGCAAATTGGTAGATAATCTCAGCTACATAGCACTCCTTCTTGCATAACAAACCATTGATTGGTGTTATTCACAAATAGCCTTTGATTGGTGTTATTCACAAACTCTTTTCTCCAATATCCATAACATAATCAATATCCAACTCATTGATAATAGAAGATTTCAAAACTTTCACTAGCGTGATTCTCAACGCCTTCACATCCCCACATCTTGCCAACTTGGAAAATGCATCGGCATTCTTATTCTCCTCTTAAGGTATATGCATTATCATGTAGCACTCAAAATATCTAGTAGCTTTAGCACCTTTAATGGGTAAGGAGCAGGGATCATGCTTCCTTAGCCTGAAACTATATCTTCACTTACCAAACCATTATTTGAGAGTCGTTGTAGATATGCATTGTCCATACTCCTAATTCTTTTGCTATCATAACTTCCTCCATTAGCGCTTCAAATTATGCCTCTTTATTTGTCACAGTAAACTCAAGTTTCATCGCATAGTAGATCCTCCGACCTTTTGCGGTTATCAGTACCACTCTGAAAATGGAATTGTGGACATTCGATGCTCAATCAACATATATCTTCCATTGAAAAAGCTCGACCTACTCCTCTTTTATTTCGTCATCCCAAATGAAGAATTTAACAATGAAACCCATCGAAGCATTTCCATAAATTCCTTCCTATATAATAATTTATTTGATCCGTCTTCATTTTCTACTTTAATAAATGTCCTGAGATATTAGGGCAATGCAATACTTGTCATAAAGCTTGATCTATTAACAATCTTATCGGATGAGCCCGGGAGTACGATCTCAGCTTCCTTAACGCCATCAATAAGCAATACACCAATTTCTATAACTTATTGCTTAGCTACTCCATTGAATCACTTGCTGACATAAAAGAAACGCCTTTCGATCTACCATCCTTACGTGCCAATGTTGCACTCAATTCATGAGTCAATATCGCTAAGTAAATTTAGAGATCTTTTCCTTCCAAAGGTTTTGACAATACCCGTGGTTTCCATATATGTTCTAATAGATAGTGGAAAGTAGCTTTTGTTTGCTCATCAATTAGAATTTCCCTTTTCTTTATTGAGAGCATCAAGGAATGGTATGCACTTATCGACCACTTTTGAGATAAACCAACTCAAAGCCGTGAATTTACCATTCGAAATCTACATTTCCCTCCTTGTCTTTGGGGTGTAACCCCTTTAAATTTTGATATGACCTAGGTTCGCTTTAATGCCTCTTGCATTCACGATGAAACCCAAAAATTTCCTAATACGACCCCAAAGCAACACTTAAATTGATTCAGACTCATTCTAAACATCTAGAGCAAATCAAACACTCCAGAAAGATCGCTTATGTGGTCAATAGTTTTTTACAACTTCACAAGCATATCATCCACATAAACATCCATGGTCCATTCGATCTGTTCTTTAAACATCTTTTTGAGCAAATGCTAGTAAATAGTTTCAGTATCGTCAGATCGAATTCTCGGTAGCAATATAGTCCCAGGTATATGATAAATCTCATATGCTTGTGATCGAGGATATACATTCCTATCTTAATATAGCCAAAATACACATCCATGAAGGATAGTAGCTCACGTCCGGTTGTTCCATCACTAGTTAGTCGATTCACGGTAAAAGGAAGTAGTCCTCGGTCATGCTTTATTCAAGTCCGAGGAATCAATACACATCTGCCATTTTCTGCTTGCCTTTTTAACCAACACTATATTCGATATCTATTTTGAGTGTAGTGTGTTATAGGTAAAGTCATTCACCTTCATCTTATCCACTTCTTCCTTCAACTCAATGGATCACTTTCATTTCATTTTATGCCAATTTTATTGTACCGAAGGGTAGCTTGGGTTCACATTCAATGCATGACACCCAAGTTCAAGCTAACTCCCGAACATATTTGAATGTACTCAAGCTAAAAAGTCCTTGTTTGCTCATAGAAACCCAACTAGTTCTTTACTCATCTTTAGGCGAAGTTGAGATCCAACTTTGAGTACATTCGATGGATTGTCATCATCTATCAGGACCTCAATCATCAGCTCTACCAATTCCATCCATGCCTTTTCCAAATTTTTCCATGGGGCAATAGCTTTATAGTACTTGCTAGTTGACAAAAACTGAGGCTTAGGTGGTAATTGTTAGGGTTTTGCTGCATCCTTTTCTTGTCCCTTCATTCTGCCTCTTTGAACTTGACAACATAGCACTCTCGACCTGTTCTTTGGTCTTCTCGGATTATCCCCACTTCATTTTCCATATGAAATTTCATCTTCAAGCATCTTAGAGCGACTGCAACCCTAAAATCAATTTGGAAAGGTTATCATAAAAATACTTGTAGGCCGAGAATCCATCCACTATAATAAAATTTAACAACCACACCACTTTAAGGTCACCATTTCTGAACCGCACATATAATTTGATGCAACCAATTGAATCCTTGGCCTCTCTAGTAAATCCTTAGATACATGACTTACAAGGTTACAAATTATTTTCATTTAGTTACCTCTTATTAAAGTAAACTTGAATATGTTATTCACCAAGCTCCTACAATTAATGACTCGATGCACTGTCGTTGGCCAAACATGCTCATAACAACCATTGGGTTGAGTGTCAGTGCCTCAACCCTATTGGCATCCCTATTGTAGAAGACAATATCATTATCTATCATCCACTACTATTTTCCAGAGCTTCTTCTTCTACGGAGTAGAACATTTCTAATGGAAAATTTTCAAAAGAACTCCCATACCACTCCATTTCACTCCAATCCTTTTCATGGGATGTAGACCTCCACATATAGTTTCAATCACCATTACGTTACTTGATGGCCTTTGTGCTGCTCTATAAGGCTCAACTATGTTCCCTTGAGGCAGATGCTTGTGAGACTGGTTATTTCTTTACCCTCCTTCATGTTGGTTCCTTACATACCATTATGATATATTCTTTCTAATCAACCCTTCAATTACATCACAGAGATGTCTACACTGATTTGTATTGTGCTTATGGGTCTTATATAAGCGATAATAATTACTTGAGGCTTCTCCTCCTTAATTTCCTCCCATGGGGCAGGTTTCTTATACCTCTTCAGATCTTTCATAGCAAGGTGGATCAATGGAATCAGCCAATTCTGTGTTGTTACCATGTGAATGAACCTCGAATACCTCTTGTTATCTTGTTTTTACTGTTAGCATTGCTTGGGTTCTTTTTCTTGTTACCATTTCTAGTGTTATCGTTTCTCGCACTATTAACATCCTGCGTGACACCAAAATTGTTTTCATGATGCTACTTAGTCCAGCTTGATCACCAATGCTCATTCCTTTCGATGCTGCCTCTTCTCAGGGTGGAAATTGGTTAGTTTTTCTATAGAATTGCTTTAACGAAGAGGCATTTTCATCTTAAGAAACCTACTAACGTAGGTTTATCTATGGAATACTCTTACCAAAGCTATCAAAATGATCTCTTCTCTAGGGTTCATAGCCATAACCACTATAGCGTTGAAAGTTTTCATGAAATTCTTTAGAGTCTCTCCAGACCTTTGATGTAGATTAGACAAGGACATTGTGTCTTTTTGCCATACATTATGAACTCAAAATTATTCCATGAAATTCATAGCTAACTCGTCTAAAGAAGATATAGCTTTAGGCTCATACCAACAGAACCACATTTTGGCATTTCCAATTAGAAAGAGGGAAAAACATCTACATCTCACTGCATCATCCACATTAGCACTATCCATATGTCATCTGTACTTTATCAAGTATCGCATAAGATCCGTCAAACCATTATAACTTTGCATTGCATGAAAAAAAACTTTTTTAGATAAAAACAATCCTATACCTTGAGTAAATTGGCTCCGACCAGCTATGGACTGTCATCCATCATCCTGTTGTTGCTAGATCTGCTGCAATAACCTCATTATAGCCTCAGTCAACAAATCATCATTGCTTACATTTTTCCATGAGCATCGATCGTTGGGTGCATCAACTTATATTTGTGTAGCCAAACATTCACTATTAGCATGACAAGATCAAGGTTTCCATGCCTCTAAGGAGTCTATACGCTTAGTTGTTTGGTGATTTCGGCACGACCTACATCCTCTTCTGGTATTCCTAGCAACATTTTTTATGTAGCACAATCTTGAGGACAAAGCCCCTATGCATCATCACCAACATCAACATCTTGCAGATTCCCTTTAGTGTCACTCAAATCCAATCTTTCATATTGATCGGTACCGACCAATCTGGTCTGTCGGTACCGACTAATATTTGAGTTAGAGAAATTTTTGTAGATCTTCAACCTTTCCTTTTGGTAGTTCCAATACCCCCTTAGCATCTATCACTATGGCTTTGATCTGAAGAACTTTCTTCATTCGATTTAGAAGAAGAATCCCTTGTTTCCTTGCGACGCTGTGAGATCCTTTTTGCTATAGGGGTTGTTCCAACTTAATAAACTGTTTTTCATCTCTTCCATAATGGACAATAACCTATCCATCATCTTCTTATTCATATCATCTATCATACAACCCAATGCGATCTTTTTAATGACTTCACGCAGCTGAGACGAAGTCCCCTTCAGATTTTTCAAATTAGTTTCTTTAGCTTCATGATCCGAACCATCATGCTCTTCATTAACTACTCCTAGTATAGTATATATCTTATAAGCCATTTCCCTTAGATCTAATTAGAGATTTTTTTTAAATCTTAGTAGCAATCATATCTAACCTTGAATTTCCTTTATGATGAAAGCACCAAAATATCTTGATGTTAAATGGGTAAACACTCCTAGATGACAAAAAACAAATCAAAATAGTAAGAATTAAAAAGAAACGGAGAGAACACACAATGTTTTAAGTGGTTCAACCTATATCAAGTATCCACGTCCATAATATCTTTTGTTACTGATTAGATTTACCACTAAAGTCGAATTACAACGTAAATACGAGATTCAAATTGATTGAATTAGAATTTAGTAGCAGCTCCATGTAAAATTTAGTGAAGAGTCGTAAATGTCCTTTTATTTGTTGTAATTTGCCTATTTATATATTTGTAAACAAATTTCACTTTAGAATCGCTAAATCATCGGATGAATTATCCAAAAATTATATTCGAGTTGCTGTATGAAGAATAAGTCAAAAAGTGTCATTTTCCAAAAGTTTGATTGTTTGGTATTGATCCATATGGATCATTACTAACCGATGTTGTTAACTTTTGTTCTATCTTTCTTGAAGATGGTTTAAGACTGTGAAGTTGGAACTTTAAGTCGAAAATGTCAAATATGATTGTTTGGTGTTGAATGATGTCACATCACATATACTTGTCTTTTTCTTCAACCTCACACGTAGCCATATAGAAGCAAAGTGGAGTCTACTACATTCATTCGATCATTCGGTACCAATCCATATAGGTCGATACCGAATGATAGACCTTGTTCCATTTTTAGCCAAAGTTCTTGAGTTCTTCAATCTTGACATCATCTAAGCTTCCATACCTTCATTATTTCCTAGTCCAGATTCATCAAAATGTCGCTTAGTTCAAATATCGGATAACCCTTTCCTCCAAAGTAAGATTTTATTACAACAAAGCATATTTTGGATTGAGACAAATAACCGAACCCAGATCAGCAAAGATGCTTCAATTATCTAAACTATTTTCATGAAACGGTGCATCTTCCTTGAGAATATCAATATATCATTTCAAATAACTGTTTGATCACATCCCTTCGATTGATATAGGTGTTGAAGTCTTTGACTACCACTGAGACTTTTTTAAGTTATCTCATTTTCAACGAAGTAGAATCCATTCCGCCTCTTTTGAAAAAACAAATATGAGTTCATAGTGATCCGCACCATCAATATCGATTGGTACCGAACTATTTTTAGTATTTCATATATAAGAAACACTTAGAGAATTTTCTTATTTCACATTCCTTTACCAACCATCATCACTTTCGAGCCACTGTGATTTTCTTACCCTTGCAGCACAAAATCTATTGCCGACACTTTTGCAATCAACCATCACTGCTATCACTAGATCTCATCTTACTTCCCGTGAGCCATACGAACACCGACAATAAAAAAATTTGAACCATGAGCATCACAACTCGTCATAACGTCATAAAACATCATTTTATCCCAGCCATAGACTTTGAAGGTGGGCACACTGTCCACCTAGCCTCGAGCTTGACATTAACTTCAGCATCGATCCATATGCAACTCTCGACCATTGTTCCTTTGCATTATCACCGCCACCTCTTAGAATAATACTAGATTTCATTGTACTCATAGGGAAGTAGATAGAAAAGGGGAAAAATAACAACTTGGTTTGGAGTTGGTGATAAATTGGTCTCATTGGTCCTTGATCGAGAAGACTTAAGAAACCATCTTTTTAAATGCATTCCAACACCTATCGAATTTGGGGGTCGATACATTATAAAACATTCATCCAATAGACACTCAAAATTGAATATCACATACTTGCAATCCTAGGGAGAAGATCTCTACATCTCTGTGGAGACCATTTGGTTCCATTATCATAACCTACAGTTATTGATAATATTCGACACATAATTACATCGCTTTCCAGAGCTCATTTGCAAATACGTGCAGGCTATCCACTTAGAGTGCTTTCACACACGCTGCCGAGGATATAAGACACACTGCCCCATTCAATCTACAAAACATAGTTGATCAACGCACGTTGACATCCATTGGATTTCTGACATCGGCTACGCATGGGGTTTGTTCAGAGTAAATATAGAACTTGGAATCATACTTGCCATTCTTATTATGAAGCTTTCACTCAAAAGTGAAACTTCTTAGATGATGAACACATCTCTCCATCACTATTGTGGGTCCTTCTACATCCGTCTTCACTTCTTCAATGGCAGTTCCTCTTCTGCTCCGGCTTTCACTTCAAATCCTTCTAGAACTAGGCTTCATTAATTCCTTCGTAAAAACCCATTACAATCAGCTCCTTATATTTCCATGGAAGATGAGAATTGCACCAGATGTCAACTTGGTTCGCTTGAAGATCTTGGAAAACGCCCTGGATCCACAACTTTGAGGTTAATGACTGTAGACGTTAAGATAATGAATAGTCATTGTATTCCCAAATAGGAGATCCTTGTTTCACTACCACACAAGACAACATATATTTCCTAGAAGGTTACACAACTTATAACCAAATATGTGCTTTTATGGAGCCATTCCTTCATTTGGTCACTTCCTTAGAAGGACGTTTCAACTCATAATCCTGGTTCCACCTTGACTTTACTCGAATGAGTATGTTGCACTCTCCTATACTTACATGATCGTCCATCACTCGGGTAGGGAGCCTAATGTCAAAGAAATTTAGTATATATAACTGTAAGAAGAGATCTGACTCTCCATCTCTAACTTTATTAGATTCATTCCATGGTTGCCAAATCGTCACTGGTCCTCTATAACAAGTTAAGCCACTTCAAAGTTGAGTATTTCTTTATTAGATGCCCAAAAGTGTTTTCAAAAAGATAATTGTCTACTTGTAAGTTCCAACTCCTTACATCCTACTCCATTACAAGCTTACCCCGCTAAAGTTGCCAATAGTCTTTTACTTCTTTTCTTATAGATTTTTCTTAAAGGACCACATTTTCTTCCCTGACTCTAGCACACCAACTCTTGAAAGATGTCTCGGAGGATGAGAGAATAAGGAAAAATCTCCTCAACCGCCTCCAACCATGCAACTTTCGACTGTTGCATAATGGTTATAAAGTTAAATGCATGCACTAAGAGCAGCTCCAGAAGCCGAAGGGGCAGAGGTTGATCTTCCAGCTTCTACCCACCGCAAAACTCCAAATATGGTGGAATACGTCCATAGCATTAGTGACGAGGAGAAGAAGAATAAAGCTGAAGAATTAGAGATAAGAGAGGAAGAAAAAGAGGATTACGATGAAGAGGATGAAGAAGAAGAGGGAAACGATCAATTAGGGAGACGATTCCGTATGGGGTAACTTTATCACCTATCCCAAGGCCATGATGACTTAAAATAAGAATCTTAAGGCCAGTTCCCAAGCATCGTCAAATCTTGTTTAGAGGAGTTGCTCTGCTCCTAACTGTTGACATGATTTATGGCTTGTTGGTAACTTTGAGAACATCCTTGACTTCGCTCTAACAGAATATGACATCGACAATTTCATCGATTCTCATGCTCATACTGTGAATTCAACATTACATTAAAAACCCCGACCGAGCATGATCCACGGGTTGAATTGGGCATACCAACACTTCACAATCCACTTAGGGCCATGAGTACATTCACTTTGCATGCACTCTTATCTGATCCACACATACTAATTTAATTACCACTTTTCTTTTCATATATAATGGGTAGCGCCAATCTTATTGGCAACCTCATTAGTAAATCTAGCGAATATCAAAATGGCAAACCTTTGGGTTCTTCTTTTCCCAAACGCGACCCTTAGTGTGAGTCTGACTGTGAAAGGGCTAGGAAAAAGGAAAGGGACAGGTAGGAAGAAGATAAGATAATGCAACATAATAGAGGTGATCAAGACTCCAATGATCTCTCCAGACTAAGGAGGGGATCAGATTCTCCCTTATGCGGATGCTCTCCTCTCCCAAAGTTTATGGATCCTTAATCTAAAAACCCAGTGTTCCTCCTTCTATGTTCATAGCTCCCACCATTTCTACTATTGTGCCTCCTATGGCCCTGATTCCTACCTATAAATCTAAATCAACCTCAATGGCTGTATATTCCGCTACTTCCAAGCCCATTATCTGAAGGTTTGGAAAAGAACATGAATCCGAGGCTGCTTTTGCTACTACTTATGCTACCACTACCTAGTCAGTCCGACTCCTAGCATCCCATTAGAAATGCAATGCTTACACTCAAATCTTTGTTTGACAAGGGTGAAATTCAACTATATGGTGGAGAAATTACCTCAAGGAATGGTAACTCATGGTTCCTTTATCTACAACAAAGTGGCTGAGTAGTACAGTCTCCAAAGGAGGTTGGCTAATGGAATTTCTAATATCAATAGAGAAAATCAACTTATCTTTCACTAGAATGAGTTTGAGAAGAAAGACACAAATAGAATATGCCAATTATATGACAAGGAAATCAATGAGATTAAATAAGAGATAGCTAAGAGAGACAAGACCATTGAAGATGTAGATAGAAAGCATTAGGAAGAGATTAAGGCCATGGAAGCCAAAATCAAGATGATGGAAGAGTAAGTTCAAAACTCTTATATCGATAGTGGCAAGTTGGCAAAAGCAAAAGCTGAACTCCAAGCCACCATCGACACTCAAAATTTTAATATCACAAACCTCTAGATTGAAGTAAAAAAATAGAAAGATAAGAAAGAAGAGGCACTCACCTTAGTTGAGAAACATATATGGGAGGTCATCCACATCAAAGGGGCCTAGAAGACCCTCAAGAGGAAGGTCACGAAAGCGAAAACCGATGCTCTTATGGTTGAAAAAGGCAAAGAAAAGCCTAAAGAGAAGATTGAAACCAAACTAGTATGATTCTATGCCAATGCCATCAATATTGGGAATATCATATGGTTGGAAGAAAGTTATCTCGAGATGCTACTCTTGCAAGGAATGAAATACTATGACATAAGAGAGCAATTCGGAAAAGTCATCGAAAAAGAACTAAAAGATGCTCTCCTTGAAGAATTTGATTTTATGTCCCTAGCTAAGGGCAAGACGCAATGGATACTTAAAGCTTTCACATTTATTCAAGTTTTTGTTGATCTTCTCATCAAGTCCAGCTCTAAGGACATGGAAGAATACTCTATTCCTCCCCAAAAGGAACCTCAAACGGAAATTATTATTCCAATGATGGCTAGCTCTAAGGCTGTCGTAACCCCTACACTAGGGCTACTGCAGACATGCCTACAATTATTGACAGAAAAATAATAACTTCAACTTTTGAGGGGTACAACCATGAAGATCCAAGCTTTCTTTCACCATAGGCTACCCCTAATCTTCATGTTCTTACACCTATATGAGAAGAAGGTAAGATTGTGAAACCTCCCAAATAGTCTGCTCCTGCTTCAGTAGGTATATCCTTAACTTCTCCGATCTTTTAAAAGCTTCAGACGTCCTTAAAAAGAAGTTGCTAATCTTTACTTTTCTCTTTTCCATCTCACAGTATAACCTACAATAATGGCTCTTCCAATCGTTACTTAATCTCATATTCTTTTGGTTGCAATCACCACAACTACCTCCATCATCGTCTCAACTGTGTTTCCTATCTTAACCTCCTCCGTCGGGTTCGATCCAAGCTCCAACACTAATAGGCGGAGGAAGCCTTGGATAAGCTTGATGCTTCCATTGATGGCAGCGATTATGATCTAATCATCATTTAGATTCTGGTCAACGGTGGCCAAGAAGGCTATTGATGTCAGTAAGTTGAAAAAATAATGGTCAAGGTCGACTTGGCTGATCCTCCAAAATCGTTATCAATTACTTTGTACGTTCTTTTATTTCCTGCCAAGTTAACTTTCACTCTTGCCAATGGTATTTCTCAGATGCCCCTAATGATCCCTTCTACTAGACCGTTGATGCTGAGGTTTTTCCTTTTGACAAAATCACACTAGTGAAGGGAAAGCCAATGAAGCGTTGCAGTAAGTAGCTCACTAGAGAAGTGAAGAGGGGGAGGATATGCGATCGGTCCTCACCTTTCTGAAGACATGTTCATTTTATCTTTTGTTTATTTTGTTCCTTTTGATTTTTTTTGTACATAGATCGTTGATGTGCAAATAACGCCCCCACAACTTTGTATTTTAAAGACCTAGCAAATACAAGTTGTTTTTGTCCAACTCTATCTTGCTTACTTTTCACATCTTTTATTTCCATGAATATGTACTTCCTTACATGTATAAATATATAATTATCTATAATGAAATTATTTATATATCATTCGTGCCTTTGTTTATGATATGTACACTGCTTTTATTTACTATAACTCTGTATATATGAATTTTTTCCATAATTTCTCATGTTATTCCCATGCCTAGTTTTATTTATTATTGTCAAATAATTCCTATAACAATAAATAAAATTGTATTTAATTTTTATGACTGAAATTATATTGCTTTCCCTTCTTGTTTATATGTGCACCCATATAATCCGGTATTGTACCTGCAGGATTCGATTATAGACTAATGCCTATCTTTCAGTATCTATATTCGTGATGACTACCTTTAGGCATCTGTCTATGACCTTACCTATCTTTAGGCATTGGTCAAAGATAGGATGTGTAGGGGAGAATTATCTGACCAATGCCTAGCCTGATTGTGCTCCAATAGCCCAATCATAGTTTAAAGGAATCCGTCGGCGGCTATCTCCAAGTGTTTGGACTTTCAGTTTTCAAATCATAGAATATCCGATCACACCACTAATCCTGTAGCATAAATCCAACTTAATGAATGTGATTCCTTTTATTTAAAAAGTTAACTTTATTCCAAGAAATCCATGGCAAATGTCGCCTTGTTACATCCAATTTAAATGGAATGAAATGCCTATTTACAAAAGGAAATCATGTGAAATACTGACGTTGGTTCTTGCTATTTCATGCTTGCGGATTGGGATCCCATTAACCGTTGATTACTTGAAAGTGCCATATCCAAGCTTTTTTCCTAAAATATATAATCCTTTCTAATCTGGACCAAGCACCCTTGTTCTCGAAAAATGCCAGTTTCAAAATAAGGTTGTCCATTTGGAAAGTGAAAATTCAGACCTTAGCGTTGAATCGCCTTGCTACTATTTATTGGTGACCAGCTACCCTTAGATTTCCCTTTTCTTGCTTCTCTTCCACAAATTCGAAGGGAAGTAGCAATTTCTCGTTGTTCACTTTAGGGTCAAAATGCATCCATTTGTGAGAATGGACTTCCGCTTCAATTGGAATCGTAGCCTCAGTTATACAAACCGACTCAGACGGTGTATATTCGATCGTGAATGTAACATCCATAATTTTTGATAACGTTATTCGAGAAATTTAATTAGATATATTAAATAGAATAATGATGATAAGGGGATTGAGATTTCAAGAACCATATATAGGGCCATGCTTATTAATAAAGTAAATGAGCTTTAATTGGTTGTTAAACTAATTAAATTACATGTGGGCCTATTAGTAAAATAATCTCCTTATCATACATGACTATGCGCTTCTTACCCTTGCCCATTCACGTTTCATTCCTCATCTTCACAAATGCAAATCAAAAACAAAAATATTGTTGGCCATTAACATGGAGGAAAAAAGGAGAAATTCAATCTAAAGCTAAGGATCAAAGCTAGGAAGGAATAACCAACAACAAATCTCAAATTCCTTATCATATCATAGGTGAAAAATAATTTTTATACCATCTCTAATTTATTCTATGATTACATGTTTTCGAATTATGATTAAATTCGTTTTTATGAGGCTATGGATGATGATACACTTGAGTTATGTTATGGTTGGTTTATTTTAATTCATTTATATATATGAATTAGTATGGTTTTAGGGTAAAACCGAGAGTTTAATTTTTGAATGCCATGGGAAATTTTTATATTACGTAAAACATGATTTTTGATCTAGGTTTTAATTTTTAGAATTTCTGAGCTATAGATAATTTATTATGAATTTCTAAAGGACTATATGATAATATTGGGTTTAAAATTCATTTCTAGTATTTCAGGAAGAAATTGAATCTGAAATTTTAATTGATTACATGATAAAATTTAATTTCTATGATTTTTTGGAATATTTCCCAATTAATTTACTAGGAAAAATAAATTATTTCAAGGGAAGGACTTATTTGCAAATACCGGTTTTGTTAATGGAAGGGCTTAAACATCATCATTTCATTGATTTAGATCTGGTTAAATGCGACGGTTATAATTATAAAGTATTTGAAAAGTTATACATCAACCAATAAAAGGTTTACACATAAGCAAGCGGTTATAAAGTAATTACTGAAAGTTGCCACATTTTAGCCTTTAACCCAGAAAAGTAGGTTTCGCCTCAAATAGTAGCACCTTTCGACTCCATTACCTCCGTACTATCTCAGTCGAAACCCATATAGTATCAACGGTATTGGTATGAAGTGAATTGGTGTGTAGCAGAAGGTAGGGTGTCGAAAGCAATGCTTTCATTAGGGTTGAAACCATATTATGTTTCAAAAGCTAAGTTCTTGCTTTGTTTTACTTAAATCTTTCGACATAGTCGATACATATGTTTTTGAAAAGGTTTATACAAATAGCTGTCGAGGAAGGTTGCTTTATTATGTTGAAGTATTAGCTTTCGAAGGGGTATCTTTATCCTTAAACAATAGCTTCGAAAGGATTGGTTTCGACCAAATCCAAACCCAGCTGCAAATTTTCTTCTTTGACTGTATTGAAGCCATCTATGCTGTCCAAGGGTTCTCTTTGTTTTAACTTAACTTAAGCCTTTTTTCTGAATGCTTTTGAAGGGTTGGGGTTGTCGATGGCAATGGAATCGAAAGAGGGTTTCGACTCTATTCTTCGATGTTTTGCTTTAAAAGGTGGTTGCTTTCGACTAGATGGTTCCGACGCCATAACCTTTTCCCCAAAACAATTTTTATAATTGGTTTCGAAAGAGATACTTTCGTTTATTATTATTTTGACCTAAAGAATGTTTTTAAAGAGTAAACCCAATGCTTTCGATGGTACTTTTATTTGTTTCGAAGCTATGTTTTAAAGAATATTTCGATACCATCGAAAGGTACCATTGGTTTTAAAAGTGAATATTTAACAAGGATTTCGAAAGGTATGTTTATTACGTTTTAACAAGAAGCTTATGCTTTCGAAGGAGGTCACCTAGAGGTTTCGAATGTGATGTTTTAAAGTTTCAAAACAATAACCCACTATCACTTTTAAAAAGGAAATACCATGGCATAAATAAAGATTTTAAAAGTATTACTTCTTCATACACTTATTCATATTGTGATTAGCCTATAATAGTATTTTGGGGAATGGCAGAATAACCAATTAGGTTGACCCAGTTGTGAATATAACTTAAGAAATGTTAAAGTCTTAAGTAAAGATATTGGCAAGGGCTATTAGGTTCACAGTAAGCCTATAAAAATTGTATAACGAAAGATATTAGAAAGGGCCAATAGATTCATAGTCACCTCATGAAAACTATGATTTGATACTGGCCGGGGCCAATAAGTTTGTAGTCACCCTATGAAAACTATATCTGGATTAAGATGTTGGCAGTTAGTCAATAGGTTCCTAGTTAGCACATGAAAACTAGGATAATTGAAAATATACCGGAGTTACCAATAGGTTCTTAGTGATTCCATGAAAACTATGAAATTGGATAGATAGTCCATAAACATTTAACACGTTAATAGTAACCGTAGAAACTATAATCGAGACAGAGAGTCGGAATGAATGGGCATGGGTCATCCAAATTTGATTACTTGTTTTGCACATCATCCTAACGTTTTTGAAATATTATGTTTTGACCATTGTGGACGCTGGAGCATAGTATATGATTTTATAAATGTTTTAGGATATTAGCGAGGGGAAAACATGTTCCAGTAAGCGGCATGGTCTCACTAGATATCTAAATTGTTTGAGATGGTAAGTTATTATTTATACCAGGATTTATGTCCGACTCAAAGTTTTTGTTTTCCCCTTATACTCTCGGGTACTCAATTGGTTTTGAGTAGCTTGAGAGTTAAGCTTTCTAGGTCTTCTTTTAGACGAATAAAGCTTCCAAGGACGTGTAGGAGGTAAGCTTGTTATTAGAGTTCTTTTATTTCCACTGTGTGTTTGATTATAAAGGAAAAACAATTTTAGTGTCTTATTATATGCTCTGATCGACTAAGGAGGCATCTTCATATGTCGTTCTTTGCTTATTTTGTAGTAATTTAATGTTATCTGAACATGGTCTACGAACTGGGAATATGTAATCAATTTGGAATATTTTGAAAAGCAATATGCAATTTGTTTGTTGTTTATTTTTTTCATATTCTTGTGTTTTTTTGTATCAATGTATGTAATATCACCGAGGATTAATAACTATGGATGGCTGCAGCATCTGTAGCCGTTAGTTTTGGGCCTCCAAGTAGAGGGATGTTATATCGAACTTCTTGGTTTTCCTATAATCCCATAACGCCAATGGTCACTCATCCACCCAGTTTCCTAAGGACATTTCATTTGTTTCTTTATGATGGATTTGATGAATTTTTTCATCTCCTCCACCCGTTCATTTACTTGCAAATGTGCTACCGTTGAAAGCTCTTCTTGATTCAATATCAATCATAGAAATCAAAAGATTTTGTACTTTGAATTGAGTACCATTATCATTTATAATCTTTTATGGAACTTTAAACTTGCATAAAACGTTCTTCATAACAAAGTTAATCACTTTTGTAGAAGTAGTCATAGCGAGGGGCTTCGCCTTTGCCGACATCGTGAAGTAGTCTGCAGTAGCGATTGGATATTTCGCTGCTCCGTGAGATATCGATAACACTGCAATGTTATCGGTTCCATAGATTGCAAATATTCATAGGATATCCAGATGCATAAGCTCATTGATTGGGGGCTTTAGGAATCTTTTCAAATCTCTAGCGCTCGTTACATTTCCTCTAATGTTCAATCAAACCCCTATTGACAGTTAGCCAAAAATGTCCACAACGAAGAACCTTCTTTGCTAAAATTTTCCCCTATTGTGATCACCATAACTTCATTAGTGAACATCTATTGATCTTCTTAGTTCATCCTTGTTGACGCACTATAACAATGAGGTAGAGAGTTCTCTTCTATATAGCACTCTTTCTTGCATAATGAACCAAGGTATCTTTCACGAGCTTCCACTTTTCATTTTCGAATTTTCGGGAGAGTTTCCTTTAAGAGATAAATTTTGATTGATGTAATCCATTACTCCTTTTTTAATCTTCATAACATAATTAATATCCATCTAACCAACACTTAGATATTTCAAAACATCCTCTAGCACGGTTCCCAATAGCGATGCATTTCCAGAGCTTTCTAACTTGGCCTTTGAATTAGAATATGCATTCTCCACTCTAGGGATATGTTTTATTATGCAATGCTCGACATCTTCTAGTAGCTATAACTCCTTCGATAGGTGAGGGACAAGTCCTACTCACTTGGCTTGGAACTCTTTCTTCACTTAGTAAACCACCAGTTAAGAGTCATTGTAGATATGCAATGTACACACTCTCAACTCTTTTGATCTCTTGAGTCCCACTATTAGCGCTTTATTATCCGCTGTATTATTCGTTGCATGAAACCCAAGTTTCAATGCATAACAGATCCTTCGAAGTTCCATGGTTATCAGTACCAATCCATTCCTGGAATAATGGTCGTTGCATGCTCCATAACATACATTTACCATTTAGAAATCTCAACCAACTCTTTTTTAATTTCATCATCCCTTCTCGTGAATTGGATAACAAAAAATCAGCCAATATCTGTCCTCAAATCACCTTCCTAGGATGATAGCTTATTTTGTATTGACTTATCTTGATGTCCGCTTTAATAATCATCCCGAGGTCTTAGGGCAACACAATACTTGTTTTTAGAGATTGATCGGTCAATACTCTTCTCGGATGAGCTTAAAAGTATAGTCTTAACTTTATTAATGTTATCAACAAGCAGTACTCAAACATATATTGCATTGGATATCATTTCTTCGCTCCTTTGATTTGCTTGCTGATATAATAGGCTATACTTTGGATCTTACCTCCCACACACACTCTAGTGTTGCATTCAACGCATTACGCGATAATGCTAAGTAAATACATAGAGCTTCTCCTTCCAAAGGGTTTAAGAATATTGATGGTTTCCTCATATTCTCCAACAGACTCTAGAAGCAGCTTCACATTTGCTCATCCATTGTAACTTTCCTTCTTTTTTATTGAGGGCATCAAGTATGGTATGCATTTATCGGTCACCTTTGAGATGGACCAACTCAAAGTGGCGACTTTACAATTCGAGCTTTGCATTTCATTCCTTTTCCTCAAGCCTATAAACCCATTTAAAGATTCGATGTGGCCAGAGTTAGCTTCAATGTCCCTTGAATTCATGATGAACCCAATTTTTTTCGTAATACAACTCTAAAGGAACACTAAAGTGGATTTAGTGTCATTCCAAACATCCCAAACACATTAAACATTTCACAAAGATTGACTATGTGGTTAATAGTTTTCCATGACTTCATAAGCATATCATCCACATAGACTTACATCGTCTGTCTGATCTATTCTTTAAAAATCTAGTTGATCAACCACTGTAAGTAGATCCAACATTCTTCATACCGAACAAAATCACTTGGTAGAAATATAGTCCTAAGTTCATGATAATGCTCGTGTCCTCTTGATCAAGGATGCATATTGCAATCAGATTATAGCTAAAATATGCATCCATGAAGGATAGTAGTTTATGTTTGGTAGTCCCATCCACTGGTTGATCGACTTGCAAAAAAGGGAGGTAGTCCTATGGCCATGTTTATTTTAAGTTTGAGTAGTCGAAACATGTCTACCTTTTTGACCAACACTGTATACCATTCCGGGTACCTATGCAGCTAATTCCCCGCTATTACCCTGCTATAACCCTGCTATATCTCATAGCGGATTTTTACCGCTATGATTTTTCCATATAGCCTAAAATATAGCCTTTCCGCTTTAATCCCTGCTATTTCCGTTGTATCTCATTATTCCCGCTATATTCCGCTATATCTTCTTTAAAAGAAATGAATCGAAAAATTGCATTTATCCATTATAAAAATTATGAAATTCATTTATTTTATTTTATTTTTAATATATTTTCAGAAATTAAAATAATCTAATATTCTACTAAATTCAATTATGTTGTATAACAGTTTTACGTTTATTTACAGTATATTCACACATATTTTTACTTAAAACTATTTATGAATTAATTATAATCCAATTGAATGTTAATTTTTCATTTAATTACCATTTTGTAAAAGCATTAAGTACGAGTTTATACGCTATTTTAGAGTCATCCACTATAACCTCGCTGTGTCCCAACTATGACTTTTTGCACCTCCGTCGCATTAAATCTACAGAGCGCTTTAACTGCATAGTCAGGTATAATGCATTACGGATAAAGCCATTTATCTTCAGCTATCCATTTCTTCCTTCAACATAGTGGGTTGCTCTGGTTTTTTGCTACGACATTTTTGTTTTACTAGAGGATAGCTTCGGTTCAAATTCAGTGCATGACATGTGACTTCAAAAGAAATCTTATATATAAATGTGTCCAAGCAAGCACGTCCTTGTTTGCTCGATGAAACCATGCCAGTTCTTTCCTCATCTTCATGTTGATTGGAGATTCAATTTTAAGAACCTTCAATGGTTTGTTATGACCTCTTCTTCAGTTCCATCGATTCCGTCATTACCTCTTCTGACTCTTTTTGTAGGTATCTTGCTTTGTAATACTCACTAGTTGACTTGAGACACAAGGCTTATGCGTAATTGCTATGCATCAGTAGATTTGATGCAATGAGACATTGTTGCATCTTTCCTTTACCCCATTGTCATGCCTCTCCAAGGTTTGTAACTTAGCACACTTAACCCATGCTTCAGTCTTCTTGGACTTCCCCTACTCCATTTTCCATTGAAAATTACATCATCAAGCACCATGGAGTGAGTGCAACCCTAAATTCAGCAAGGGACGGTCCGTATAAGAATGCATTGTAGGCGGAGAGTCCATCTACCATAATAAAATTTTGCAACTGCACCACCTTATGGTCCCATCTCCAACCGCACAGACAATTTGGTGCAACAGATTGAATCTTTGGCCTATCTGGTAAATCCTTCGATATAAGATTTACAAGGCTATAGATACTTTTCATCAAGTCACATCTTATCGAACGTCTACTTGAACAACATATTTACTAAGCTTCTAATATCAGTAAGGATCAGTGGATTGTTGCCAGCCCTTTCACGGCCGTAATCACTATTGGTCGACTGTCGGTGCATCGGCTCCTTCAGCATCCCTATTACATAAGATAATATCATCTATCCTCTTTTAATGTTTACCTGGAGCTCCTTCTTTAATGGCATAATACATCGCTTGTGGCAGATGCCTCAATGAACTCCTATACCCCTCCACTTTATTCCCACTCATTTCCATAGGATGCAAACCTGCTGTTCATCATCAACAACATCAACATCTTGCAGATTTATTTTTGTGTCACAAAGATCCAATCTTTTAGATCGATCGGTACCGATCGATATTTGAGTTGAATCTGTTGCACTAGCGCTTCCACCTTGCCTTCTGGTCATTCCAACACCACATTTTAAATCTTCTGCTTCCCATCTCTATAGCAATGATCTGATGAACTTCCTTCATCCTATTTGAAAGAAGAAGAAGAAGAATCTCTTATTTCCTTGTGATGCTTGCAAGATCCTTTCTGTTGTGGGGATTGCGCCAACTAAGTAAACTATTTCTTCACCTCTTTCATAATAGACATCTGACTATCCATCATCCTCTTATTCATATCAACCATCATAAGATCTAGTTCACCATTAGTGATGACTTCCTATAGTTGAGACGAATTTCCTTCTAGATTGAGCTAGTTCATTTCATTAGCTTTATGACCTGAACCATCATGATTTTCAATAACTAATCCAGGTTAAGTAGCCTTCTAAGGAACCATTTCCTTTAGATCTAAGTAGAGATTTTCTTCAAATCCTAGTAGCAACTAGATATGACTTGTATTCGCTTTAATGTTTGCATGTGTAACGGATAAATATTCCCAATCAAACAAAAATGAATTAAAATAGTAAGATATAAAAAGAGAAAGAGAGAACAAACAAAGTTTTAAAGTGATTTGACCCAACTGAGGCGGCTTTGTTTACTATATCTTTTATTACCGATTTGATTCACCACTGTAGCCAACTTATGGCACAAATCTAAGATTCAATTTGGTTGATTTCAAATATGATAGTAGCTCCATGTAAAAGTCGGTAAAGAGTCTAAAATTTTCTTTTTTTAGTTTTTGTAGGACGCTTATTTATGGTTAAAATTTGTGTTAGATCCGTCAAATCATCAATTGAATAGTTCAAACATGTAGATCCAAGTTTCCAATATGAAGAACAATTCAAAAGGCATCGTTTTCCAAAAGTTAGATTATTCCGTATTGATCTGTATGGATTGGTACTAACCGCCATTATTGACTTTTCTTCTGTCTTTCTACATAATGGTTTAACTCTTTAAACTTTGGAACTTCAAGTCAAAATGGTCAAACATGATCATTTGATGTTGAATGATGTCACATTAGATGTACTTTTCTTTCTCTATAACCTTATAAATAGTCAT
This sequence comes from Allium cepa, assembly GCA_030765085.1. Taxonomy (NCBI): domain Eukaryota; kingdom Viridiplantae; phylum Streptophyta; class Magnoliopsida; order Asparagales; family Amaryllidaceae; genus Allium; species Allium cepa. Next base: position 393,011,296 of record CM060935.1, read on the forward strand.
AAAGAAGTAAAGAGAAGCCTACAACATTCACTGGATACCAATCCACATGTGTTGGTACCAATTGATAGACTTTGTTCCACACTTCAATATCCTTAAATCCGTCAATCTTGTAGTCTTCAAAGCATCTTTATACATACTTCATCATTTCTGTAGTCCAGATCCATCAAAATATCACTTGGATCCAATTTTTAGATAACAACTACATCTTCAATAGTAATTGTGGTAGACCTTCGATAACTAAAATTTCAGACTTTTGATAGCTGTTATGTTAGACCTCCAATAGCTATTATGTTAGACATTTGATATCCATTGTGTTAAAGTTTTACTAGCTTAAACCTTCAATAGTTTATGGTAAACCTTCGATATCTTAGATATACGATAGCTAACACTAGATGTCTGATCGCTTAGATATGCGATAACTAACTCTAGAGGCCCAATACTTAGTTATGCGGTAGCCAAACTTAACACCCTAATAGCTTAGTTATGTGATATCTAATGTTATAAACTGGATAGCCAAATAGGCAATCACAAATGGTAATAAATCCATTATCTAAACATGTGTATTAGGGGAATATTTTTTGAAGCCAAATTCCAAGATGTTTAATTTGATTTCATAGCTTGTAAAATTATTAAGGAAGAATGACAAGTTAAAATGTAATAAATTATGTGAAGGCAGAAATGGATGAGCTCATAGTAAGCTAAGAAAATGATAGATCGTGTCAGTTAAAAAGAAAGGTAAAAATGTTTTATATATAAAAGAAAAATATTTTTGATCTAAACTTGAAAATCTAAAGAATGTGTAGGGTATGCAATTAATAAATTAAAAATTACCTACTCCTGGAGATATTGAATGGCAGGATGCCAAGGCTTAGTTAAGCCTTAATTTAATTAGTTTACGGTAGGTTGCAAAGACTTGAGATGTTAATTGGGTTCAATTAGTAAATTTTAACTCTAGTGTTAGTAATAACAATAAATGGATGTAATTAATGCATGAGCCGACAATGTGAAATAAAAAAGTTTCTAGAACTAGGCAGAGCTACCGATGCTTAGTAACGATGATTGCTATAATGTGTTAAGGGTGTTTAAATTCAATCTCCTAGGAGGGTCATGGTAGCTCTAAATAGAGTGACTCCTAAGGTGTATGAGTAGCTATTTGCCCTGTGACATTGTTCGAGAAACATGAATTAGTATTCGATAGATCTAGGTAGGTAATCGTTAAAAAAAGTCAAAGAAAAATTATAATGTACACCTTAATAAGAGTTTAGGTTGATTACTGATGATAAATATATAACATGTTTCATAAAATAACAATAAGTATAGGGTATACTTATGTTGAAATGGATGAATGTGCAACCTCATTCATAATAGTATGTTAAGTATGTGGTGTACTTACATAACAACCCGCCCTGAAATGTGCCTAAATTCCAACCTAAAGAAGGCCCATCGAAACTTAGAACCATATCAAAGATGGCAGTTGGTTGGTAAAAACAACAACACAGAGTTATTTATCTAATTATTCAGATTCTCATAGCAAAAAAATAAAATATAATAAGAACAACAGTACCCATAAAATAACCATAATGTCAAAACCCAAAAATAACCATATATATCCACAATATTCCAAAATTATAACAATATTTTTATTTCATGGTTACATAAAAAACAATAGAAAATAACTAGTAAACAGATAGTCTACTACCATAAACCTCATTGATATCTTTGCCTTCAACATCGTCCTTCCTAACCTTTGTTGTAATGAGAAGGGAGTCAGAATGACATATGTATGGTGAATAAAAATCTCGAGCCTCACGACCTTAGTTCTTAGGCGGTACATAGGAAAAAGTCTTACATTACTACCTACAACATAAGTCTATTTAAATGTAAGCCCAAAGGCTTTTCTCAAACTTAAATAAAAAACTTTCCACATATAGGCCCATAGCTAACTTGAGATCAACCCAATAACCCATATCTATCGTTCATAATGTCCTACTATGCAGTTAAAGCGTTCAACAGATTCAATGCGGGGAGGTGTAAAAACTCATAGCGAGGAGACAATGATAATATATCAGAATATAACGGATGTCTTTAAAATAGCATGTAAAATTCGTACTTACAATTTTTACAAGTATATAAATAGTAATTAAATGAAAAATTGTAATTCAATTGAATTATAATTAATACGTAAAAAAATTTAAATAAAAACATGTGTGAATATACTATGAATAAACCAAAAACTGTTATATAACATAAATGAATTTAGTAGGTATTAGAGTATTTTCATTTTTGAAAATATATTAAATATTCAATTATATAAATTAATTTCATAATTTTATAATGTATAAATGTAATTTTTCAATTCATTTCTTTTAAAGAAGATATACCAAATAGCGGAATATAGGTAAATAACGGGATATAGTAGGGCATAAAGCGGAAAGGCTATATTTAGGGTTATATGGAAAAATTATAGCAGCAGAAATCTGCTATGAGATATAGTAGGGTTATAACAGGGTAATACTAGGATATTAACTGCACAGATGTCCTATCAATGTAAGATATAGTACTCAAGTCATTTAATATCTTTTAATGGGAATTAGGCGGACTTCGACCATTTCATACCTTATTTAAGGCAAGTCCACATCATTTACTATCTATGATACTAAGGCGAACTCCTTATTAGTAACTATCTTATTGACATTGCATGGAATCTCTTCAGCCACTTAATACTTCCTGTTGAAGTGATCCCTTTCCCGAGATATCCTCTACTATGCCTAACCCATACCCCTGATCATTTAGTACTTCCAAAAGGCATGCCCTCATACAACCACTTAACACCCTCAATCTCTGAAATAGGTCCTTCATATTATGACCCATGCTCCATGGTGACGTGTCATATTGGCCTGACTATTTGTAGGTACTGATAGCTTGATTAGCCGTGCAAAATTACCCTACGTAATTTGAGACTAATCTCGCGTCATCGTAGTTACTTATTATAGGTAATGTCTCACATCAGTCCATAAAGTCACACCGCTGTTAGTTAGATTACTAGGCAGATTTTATGTGTTTTGACTGACCTCGCATCCATATAACCTAGTCATAACCTTTATCACACTCTTCGCATGTTATCACACACCTCATCATTTCCATAATCCAGGCTTTAAAAGAAATCTTCCTTATTTTGCCTCTAACATTAATTACCTTCATAAGGTGGACTTAATAGAATTAATAACCTATTTAACTACGTAATTGTACATTACAATTATATGTTAAATACTCTATTATATGTATATAAATACGTGCCTAGTAACTTCCAAGCGTGCAGAATATATGAAAACTTGCATTTAAATGTCAACTCTTTAGACAATTATACAGGTCTAATTCCATATTATCAATAGTATCAAAAATCCAACATTCATATCCAAAGATTATGATCAATAGATTTGTATGCAGTAAAAATTTAAACCCAACTTATTCAATCAAAATAATGCAATATATTGACAATTGAAACTTATAATTCCAGTATTTTTTGCTTTATTCAACTAACTGTTTTCACATATAAATAAACAAAGGAAATTATTTTTAATTCGTGGGAATGAGCAATGCAAACTACGAATAAATTCGTACCTTACGTACAATTTCCTAATCAAAATTATTTAATCAAATTCAAAGAAAAAGAATAGCGTAACGGTCTCGTCCCCCCTTAAAAAGTATTTCGTCCCTGAAATTTTTTTAGGGGAGTATAGCGTAACGCACACTAAGCGTCCATGTTATACAACCAAGTTATCTACACATCCATCCACTTATCTAAAAGTGCAATGTGATTATGTATTGCAGACATACTATAAATAAGCTCAATCTTAGATTGAGTGTGTAACCGGGACATATAAGTATGTATAGAAAACACCCAAAGCATGCATGAAAATTTCTATATTAGTGCAAAGTGATTGTGAAAAGTGTAGCAACCATCTCCTAACATGTAATCTAGAAACCACAACCAAAATCTAAATTCGGAGAGAAAAAGTTTACCAGTGAAAAGCTCGTATTGACAAATTCTCATCTTTTCTTTGAACTTCCATGTGCTTTCCCTCAAGTTATCTCCCCATTGTACATAGACCAACCTAATTTCTTTGTTGCAGAGCTTTCCAGTTGCGTGGTCCACAATGCTTGCTGTGGCATGGGGTGCATTAGCTCCATCTTAATATCCATGGATTAATCAGGCTCTACCATGATAGTTGTGTCATGAAGGCTGTAACGACCCGTAAATTTTAACGGTTTTAGTAACGTATTTAATTGAAATTTTTGTGGAAATTTTTAAAAACGATAAAATTTTGAAATAAAAATTTGATATTTGGAATGCGTCCAGTTAAACATAGCAACGGGTAAATTTTCGTCCGAAAATATGAAAGTTTATTTCGCGCGTAAATTTACTTCAATTTAATCGGTTAAAAAGCGATGAAAATAAAACGTTTTCAAAACCAAAATATTTTTACATAGAAAAATTCTAAAATATCTTCTGAGCAAGATGTCAGTTTGTAGTTTTTCCAAATTCGGACATATTTGGCTCCGTCGATCTTAATTTTCTGCGATTTTTACGCATTTTCCGTTAGTAGAAAATTTGAATTTTTATAATTCAATCGTACCACCGATATTCATATACCGTTTTGATCGTTTCGTTGCGCAGATCTCTACGATATATTCATTTCGGTGTTTTGGAGTTTCAATACGACGAAATTTACGAAACGGCTAACCGTATCGGTTTGACACTTCAAATCTTTGTTCATTTTTTTTTTGTCTACCGTGAGAAGCCTAAAGACCAAAAGTCATTTGCCTTTAATACGTTCATAAACCAATGCATGAAATTTAGCTATTTCAAATGTTGACTTTACTAACGTCGGTTCACTTTGAAAGAAATGAGACATTCTGTTTTTCACTTCTCGTTCCTTCTCTTCAGTTCACATCCTTCCGCCACATCTTTCTCCTCTCCTCCATATTAACGTCCCCTCTCTTTCTTTTTATTTTATTTTAAAAAAACTTGCTCATGGAGTTAGATTCAGCAAATACAATACAAGACTACCTCTTGCTTTACTCAAAATCAAGAATATGGACTACGTACATATACCAGCTCAAGCTTGCCTCATGAAGTCAGCAACACTAATTGCCTCTAAATTGGTGGATGTATACAAGAGTGAGTGCATGAGGCTGAAGGAAATTATACTCATGTTGGAAAATTACAATTCATGCAAAAAAAAAAAAAAATCAAGCAAACGTGTGCTGGCCTAGCCTCCTCCACCGCATCTCACATCCCTCCGACCTCGACAACCACCCTCCGCCACCGTTGTGCCGAGCTACACACAAACCCGACCACCATCTTCATGTTTACCTTCCACATCCATGCGCCTCCACCGCAACTCCATCCTATTCCCTTCCACCGAGCACCTACTTCGTCCCGACCTCCTCCGTGGCAACAACTCACGCCCGTCTGCCTCTTTACGGTCATCCAACGTTCTGATTTCCGCGATCTCATGGACGGCAAACTGAGCTTTGCCTACGCCATGAACTGTCACCCTCTTCCTCCACATCACCGCGTCCAGACGCAACCGCTTCTCCGATTCATTGTTTTTCTTCATCTCCATAGCTTCCGGCCGAAGCTATTTTGGCAAATGGTACAAATTTATGATATTCATACACGTTATAATATATATATATATATATATATATATATATCTTATAAGTAGTTTGTATATATTATTATATATATTGTATGGTTGAGTACTAGTTTATATATGCAAAGTCATATAAACTTTCCAGGCTAAAGTTGTTTTTTAAATGTGTGCGTTGCATTTGTACTCTTATTCTTTTATTTCCTATTTGATATTCCTTGCTCATTAAACTTGGACAACATTAGCTGGGGTTAGATTCCATTTACCTCAAAAAATAAAAAAATAAAAATAAAAAAATAAAAAAATTGTGTAGTCAGCTACGGAGCTATCTGTTCATATTATTGACTACGCACTTAGTCCATTTGTCACTATTTTTGCATTAAAATCGGACTTCTTTATATATATTTTTTTTCCCTACATGTCGCTATTTTTTGCATTAAAATCTTAAGCTTTTTCACGTTTTGGTTTTAAAGCTACTGGTGGTAAAAATTATAAAGTATCTTGCAATGTTATTAAATATTTAATATATACATATTATTTTATACTGTGCTCAAATCTTGGTAACTTTACAATGAGAGCATATCAAATTATATTATATGCAGCTATATAGATGTTTACAACGTATATTATAAAGGTAGTATGTATATCTGCATTTTTTTTATTTATAAAAGGAAGTATACGTTACAGTGTATTTTCTAAAAGAAGTATTTAAAAAAAAAATATAAGTGCTGCAGTATGTTAGTTTATAACATATATTATATATATGACTTGTGTTTATGTATCGATTATTGATGTTTAAAAGTGGGTAGACTTTTATAGTAGTTGATTTTATTTTTTTATTTTAGATCTGTACATAAGTCCATTTATATATATGGGTTACATTATTGTATATAGCGTCATTTTGGTTCTCCTATATTTGTCCATATATATAGTATTGCAGTGTTGATATATTTGTATAACATATTTTGCTAAAGCGTTAATGTTGTGAAAGTTAATGTTTTAATTTTAAAATTTATTTGTGATGTGTATATGTAGTTTAAATTGAATAGTAGTTTTAAGAATAATAATAACAATACTAATATAAATAACTTCAGTCATATCAAAACTGATTTGATTTGTTTCATCGATTCCTCTATTAGCTTATCCGTCGAATTCGTGCCCATCTTGATTTGCTTTGGAATTCGCGCCTGGATTCGTACTCAATTTCAGTATCCGTATCAGTGTGCTTATCAGTGTCATCTTCTGTTCTCTCTCTAGCCTCGAAAGGTGAGCAATCACTCACGATTAATATTCTTTTATTTATTAAAATTGATTTTAATTGGAACGACAATTGAAATATACTGCTGTTATTTATTGCACTATTATTTTGTATCAGTTCACCTTTGACATCTGACACCGTTATCTGTTATGTATGCTATAATAAATCCAGTTTGGTTGATAATTGATTGATTGATTGTTGTTTATATTGGATGCTAAATTGTAATGAATAAGTGATAAATATTATGAAATTGAATTTGACGCAGGATAGTTAAAATTTTGAATTGACATATGTGTTGAATTTGCTTAGTTAAATTTGTGTAATACGACCTTTAAATGTTAGATAAAAATTGACACGTAGAATTGGTTAATTACACCTTGAACCATTGAATGTATGATTGTATAGGTTGATGTAATATGAAATTGAATAATTGATGTAAAGTGTAGAATTGCTTAGAATAATTAGTGAAATAATCTTTAATCTACATGAAATGATAGTGTAGATTCTAGAAATAATTATATTAATTCGCACAAACCACAATGTGAATTTATACGATTATTTCGGGATTATTTGAATTAATTTATTGGATTGTTATTGACTGTTGTTATTGCTTGTTTATTTACTTTGACACCATCCCAGTTATCACACTGCAAGTTCCCTTTGCTATGTTTAAAATTTTGAATTGAATTGGAATCGGGTTGAAATGATATATACCCAAATGAATTTGACCTAGGATAGAAAATTTAATAAATCCGATTGGTCAATAAATTGATTTAAAATAAAATAATGATTTTATTCGAGCAAAGAATAAGTTTTAAATGAAGTTGGAATTTAAATTTTGAAAGGAAATTGTAAAGATTGAAATCTGAACAAATATTAACGTAGTAATTGATGAACGAACATTGTTTGAAGTTTAATTATTTAATAATTAAATTTGGAATTGTTAATAAATAATTTGGAACTAGTAATAATTAAGTTTGAAATTATTAATAATTAAGATTGAAATTATTAAAGAATTGAATAAGATTGAATTATTTGATAATTGAATAAAATTTGAATTCTTTGATAAGAGAAAATCGAACTTTTGATTAAGTGAATTTGATCTTCGTTAATAAATGAAACGGGGTTTCTTTATTTGTGAAGTTTGAGAAAATATTTAGGTAAGTTAATAAGTGAAATCGAAACTTCTCGATTATGTGAAATTTAGTTCTTTATTAATTGAGTTTGAAATTTGTAACGAAGTCAATAAATAAGTGAAATTTGAATTTTTTTAATAAGAAATAAAATGTGATTTATTGAAATGAATGGATTTATTGAAATCAACGTAAGAATTGTAATTTAAAGAATTGATTTGACGAATTTAATTTATTTAAATTTGAAGTTTCGATATAATGAAGTTGAACTTAAGTAATTGATTTAATGAATTTGAATCTAAATAGAAGTTGTTTTGAAGGATAAATTTACTTAGCGAATATTGAATGAAATCGATAAATGAATTTAAATTGATTTGAATGAAAAGCAAACCATTTAAATGATTTCGGAATGAAACTTATATATTCGAATTTGAATCAATATTTGTATCGTTCAAATAAAAGTTGAAATCGAATTATAAGATTCTGAAATGGTATTTTGGAAGTTTTGAAACGTAAATTTTGGAATTTGATTTAGAAGACAAACAAAATGTTGATTTACGAATTGAAAGTGAAATTGAATTTGATTTGGTTTGAAATTTACTAAACGACCAATCGGTGCAATAATTACGGAAGTTATTAAAGAAACCGGAATCGGTTATGGATATACTCTCTATCTAAACCGAAAACCACTTTGATAACTATACGCGGAGTGATGATCCAGAATGAAGTGGTTGGAATGATGTACGTGATGACTGAAGAAAGAGAACGATAATGGATAGCCTTGACACTTGTGTCAAATTGGAAATGACTAAAATCAGGAGCCGTGCCGGGCCAAATGGGGTTAGCCACCTCGAGCGAACACACTTCTTCGTAACTACTACTCATTACTTGTGATTGATTGGTGCACCCTCCGAATTTCAGGAGTGTTGTTTCGCGGTGTTGCGATCGCTGCGGCGATGCGTTCTCACCAGTCCGGATTAGGCGAACGGTAGTTTCACTACCTTGGGTATTGCCTCATGTGCCTTGTCATACTTGTATCTCTATATACGCGACCACTACGAATTTCTTTTGTGTTATACCTATGGAGTACTCCCTGATATCCCACTAGTTTACGGTGGAGTTTACAGTGCTGTATAGACTATGATGCTTGTATAAAAATGTGTTAAGGGGGATAATGGTAACGCCTTAACACTATTTTGATATTTTATATTACTGATAGACATTATCTATTTAGCGTATATTACTAAATAGTAGATAGTTTAACGGATCCTTAGAGGATGGTGATTCCAACATCCTTTGAGTTACCTGTATTTCGATTGCTTTTTCACTTGAGTTGGATTTATTGATATGAGAATATTAATCCTGACTCGAGTGTTTTGTGTTTTGCTTTACGCTTGGGTCAGACTGAGTGTACCAGTATTCGGGGCTCACCTTTGGAGTTGGAGCTTCGCTTGGAGATCCAGCTATCTATCCAGCTTTCAGATGAACAGTTGATTACAGTGTGTATTCTGATTCGTGTATTGGCTATTGTATTCGAGACTTTTGTCGTAACTTATTTAACTCTGTTATATATATAGTAGCTTCATGAACTACTATTCATTTTACTTCCGCTGCATATTATTACTCTGTGTCTGTGATCTGTGATTATTTATTTACTGTATATCTGAGTTTTGCCAAATTTAAATTAACAATTCGGTATTTTGAATTATTCAAGTCCGACATGTGTGGATGCGAATAGTCCAAAATAGCGGGTCGTTACAGTTGGTATCAGAGCTTTTGGTAGCTCTAGGCAAAACTTAGCATATAGGGTAAATATATTTACAGAATCACTCTCATTCGAGTTTCATTCTCTTCCTTTTGACTCAATTCCTTTGAATTTTGAAATGTTCCCTGCGGTTTCAAAATTCATTCATGTCCCTTACTATTCATCTTCTTTCTACGCTGGAGCATCCCATAACTCCACTCTGAATGATATCTATAATAAATCAGCGGTCTCGCCAAACTTCGAATGATTTGTAAGGGGCTGAAACTCCTTTATAACAGGCATTGATCTACCGAAGATTTCTGTATCCTCGGTTTACGATGCTATCTATTCCCTGCTATACCTGAATTCTATCTCTTGAGATCGAATGTTAATTTACCTTGGAATTCAGCATCGATCTTATTCTTGAAGTTACGATCGAGCCGGTTAAGGTTGCCCGTAAATTAAATTATATTATCTTCTGTTTCGAACGTATTATTGAATCAAAATTCTTTTTGATTTGATTTCATCAAATTTGAATCTCTATACTTATTTGAAATCCATTCTTATATCATCAAAACGAGGAAGTGCATTTGTGAATTAATATTAAAAATGTTTTATATATATTGTGTTGTTTGAATTGTTGATGTTGATTGGGTTTTCGATCGATTCGTCTGATCAACGCTATCGATAGGATTTCCAAAAAGCTTGAGCAGAGCAAACTGACACAATATTTTTTTCAAATTTAGTAAATAAAATAATATTGAATGATTTTATTATATACAAGTATAAATTTTTATGAAATTAAAATGTTAATGAAACTGTTGTTCGAAATGTTAAAATTTAGTTTCCATTTATTGTTTTATAAATCATTGACTATTCCATAAGAAATAAATGGATTTATAAAACTTAGGTATAATTTGAATTTGAAGTGAATTTAATTAGAATTTGATAATTTAATTTCCGATAATTTCGAACTATGGTTTTAAATTTTAAAATATATATTATTCAAAATATTTTCGAATAGAAATGGTTTTCAAAGAATTTTAAATGGTTAAATTTGAGCTCTTCTCATTGCCGCTGGAAAATAAATTTCGGTGATGACGGCCGCATCATCGACATTCATTTTCGAGTTTCGAAGTGGAGAGACTATTTTGTAGCTTTGCTACGGTTTGTTTTGGAAAATAAATTGATTTGAATTTCTAAACATGACTTGATTTGAAATATATATTGAAAATTTAAATTTGATTTGATATATATATTTATTTATTTATCTGTAAATGGTTTGAAGTTAATCGAAGTTAATTCGTAAAATTTTGATTTAAGGATGATTTCAATTATAAATAAAACCAAACTTTTGAATTGATATTTAAACTTGAGAGAATTGAATTAGAAATTTACTTGTAATATACTAAATTGCACTATATACCTAAATTTTCAAAAGTTAACTATGTAACTGAATATTATACAATAAAAATGTTATCAAAAGAATTTTAAATAAAATTTGAGTAGTTATGATAAATGTAAATATACTTAATATATATATGATAAGGTATATTAGGTGAAATAAAATTTAATAAATACACTTAAAGTTAAATTATAAAATGATTAATAGAAATAAATAGAATACTAGGTCAGTTGAATAATAAATGGATTAATAAAATAAATTTTTGTTTGAAATGAATTTTGCAACAAACAATGATAAATTGGAAATAAACCAAGTTAAGTAAATTCCTTGAGTTTAAAGTCAATTGTTGAATATAAATTAATTTAAATTAAAATTTGTATGGTTTAAATTAATTGTTTATAATGTAATTCAAATCTATTTTCCTTTGGTTGTTTCTATTCTCCTACCTACTTTCTTTTCGAGGACGAAAAGTTTTGAGTGGGGGAGAATGTAACGACCCGTAAATTTTAACGGTTTTAGTAACGTATTTAATTGAAATTTTTGTGGAAATTTTTAAAAACGATAAAATTTTGAAATAAAAATTTGATATTTGGAATGCGTCCAGTTAAACATAGCAACGGGTAAATTTTCGTCCGAAAATATGAAAGTTTATTTCGCGCGTAAATTTACTTCAATTTAATCGGTTAAAAAGCGATGAAAATAAAACGTTTTCAAAACCAAAATATTTTTACATAGAAAAATTCTAAAATATCTTCTGAGCAAGATGTCAGCTTGTAGTTTTTCCAAATTCGGACATATTTGGCTCCGTCGATCTTAATTTTCTGCGATTTTTACGCATTTTCCGTTAGTAGAAAATTTGAATTTTTATAATTCAATCGTACCACCGATATTCATATACCGTTTTGATCGTTTCGTTGCGCAGATCTCTACGATATATTCATTTCGGTGTTTTGGAGTTTCAATACGACGAAATTTACGAAACGGCTAACCGTATCGGTTTGACACTTCAAATCTTTGTTCATTTTTTTTTTGTCTACCGTGAGAAGCCTAAAGACCAAAAGTCATTTGCCTTTAATACGTTCATAAACCAATGCATGAAATTTAGCTATTTCAAATGTTGACTTTACTAACGTCGGTTCACTTTGAAAGAAATGAGACATTCTGTTTTTCACTTCTCGTTCCTTCTCTTCAGTTCACATCCTTCCGCCACATCTTTCTCCTCTCCTCCATATTAACGTCCCCTCTCTTTCTTTTTTTTTTATTTTAAAAAAACTTGCTCATGGAGTTAGATTCAGCAAATACAATACAAGACTACCTCTTGCTTTACTCAAAATCAAGAATATGGACTACGTACATATACCAGCTCAAGCTTGCCTCATGAAGTCAGCAACACTAATTGCCTCTAAATTGGTGGATGTATACAAGAGTGAGTGCATGAGGCTGAAGGAAATTATACTCATGTTGGAAAATTACAATTCATGCAAAAAAAAAAAAATCAAGCAAACGTGTGCTGGCCTAGCCTCCTCCACCGCATCTCACATCCCTCCGACCTCGACAACCACCCTCCGCCACCGTTGTGCCGAGCTACACACAAACCCGACCACCATCTTCATGTTTACCTTCCACATCCATGCGCCTCCACCGCAACTCCATCCTATTCCCTTCCACCGAGCACCTACTTCGTCCCGACCTCCTCCGTGGCAACAACTCACGCCCGTCTGCCTCTGTACGGTCATCCAACGTTCTGATTTCCGCGATCTCATGGACGGCAAACTGAGCTTTGCCTACGCCATGAACTGTCACCCTCTTCCTCCACATCACCACGTCCAGACGCAACCGCTTCTCCTATTCATTGTTTTTCTTCATCTCCATAGCTTCCGGCCGAAGCTATTTTGGCAAATGGTACAAATTTATGATATTCATACACGTTATAATATATATATATATATATATATATATATATATATATCTTATAAGTAGTTTGTATATATTATTATATATATTGTATGGTTGAGTACTAGTTTATATATGCAAAGTCATATAAACTTTCCAGGCTAAAGTTGTTTTTTAAATGTGTGCGTTGCATTTGTACTCTTATTCTTTTATTTCCTATTTGATATTCCTTGCTCATTAAACTTGGACAACATTAGCTGGGGTTAGATTCCATTTACCTCAAAAAATAAAAAAATAAAAATAAAAAAATAAAAAAATTGTGTAGTCAGCTACGGAGCTATCTGTTCATATTATTGACTACGCACTTAGTCCATTTGTCACTATTTTTGCATTAAAATCGGACTTCTTTATATATATTTTTTTTCCCTACATGTCGCTATTTTTTGCATTAAAATCTTAAGCTTTTTCACGTTTTGGTTTTAAAGCTACTGGTGGTAAAAATTATAAAGTATCTTGCAATGTTATTAAATATTTAATATATACATATTATTTTATACTGTGCTCAAATCTTGGTAACTTTACAATGAGAGCATATCAAATTATATTATATGCAGCTATATAGATGTTTACAACGTATATTATAAAGGTAGTATGTATATCTGCATTTTTTTTATTTATAAAAGGAAGTATACGTTACAGTGTATTTTCTAAAAGAAGTATTTAAAAAAAAAAATATAAGTGCTGCAGTATGTTAGTTTATAACATATATTATATATATGACTTGTGTTTATGTATCGATTATTGATGTTTAAAAGTGGGTAGACTTTTATAGTAGTTGATTTTATTTTTTTATTTTAGATCTGTACATAAGTCCATTTATATATATGGGTTACATTATTGTATATAGCGTCATTTTGGTTCTCCTATATTTGTCCATATATATAGTATTGCAGTGTTGATATATTTGTATAACATATTTTGCTAAAGCGTTAATGTTGTGAAAGTTAATGTTTTAATTTTAAAATTTATTTGTGATGTGTATATGTAGTTTAAATTGAATAGTAGTTTTAAGAATAATAATAACAATACTAATATAAATAACTTCAGTCATATCAAAACTGATTTGATTTGTTTCATCGATTCCTCTATTAGCTTATCCGTCGAATTCGTGCCCATCTTGATTTGCTTTGGAATTCGCGCCTGGATTCGTACTCAATTTCAGTATCCGTATCAGTGTGCTTATCAGTGTCATCTTCTGTTCTCTCTCTAGCCTCGAAAGGTGAGCAATCACTCACGATTAATATTCTTTTATTTATTAAAATTGATTTTAATTGGAACGACAATTGAAATATACTGCTGTTATTTATTGCACTATTATTTTGTATCAGTTCACCTTTGACATCTGACACCGTTATCTGTTATGTATGCTATAATAAATACAGTTTGGTTGATAATTGATTGATTGATTGTTGTTTATATTGGATGCTAAATTGTAATGAATAAGTGATAAATATTATGAAATTGAATTTGACGCAGGATAGTTAAAATTTTGAATTGACATATGTGTTGAATTTGCTTAGTTAAATTTGTGTAATACGACCTTTAAATGTTAGATAAAAATTGACACGTAGAATTGGTTAATTACACCTTGAACCATTGAATGTATGATTGTATAGGTTGATGTAATATGAAATTGAATAATTGATGTAAAGTGTAGAATTGCTTAGAATAATTAGTGAAATAATCTTTAATCTACATGAAATGATAGTGTAGATTCTAGAAATAATTATATTAATTCGCACAAACCACAATGTGAATTTATACGATTATTTCGGGATTATTTGAATTAATTTATTGGATTGTTATTGACTGTTGTTATTGCTTGTTTATTTACTTTGACACCATCCCAGTTATCACACTGCAAGTTCCCTTTGCTATGTTTAAAATTTTGAATTGAATTGGAATCGGGTTGAAATGATATATACCCAAATGAATTTGACCTAGGATAGAAAATTTAATAAATCCGATTGGTCAATAAATTGATTTAAAATAAAATAATGATTTTATTCGAGCAAAGAATAAGTTTTAAATGAAGTTGGAATTTAAATTTTGAAAGGAAATTGTAAAGATTGAAATCTGAACAAATATTAACGTAGTAATTGATGAACGAACATTGTTTGAAGTTTAATTATTTAATAATTAAATTTGGAATTGTTAATAAATAATTTGGAACTAGTAATAATTAAGTTTGAAATTATTAATAATTAAGATTGAAATTATTAAAGAATTGAATAAGATTGAATTATTTGATAATTGAATAAAATTTGAATTCTTTGATAAGAGAAAATCGAACTTTTGATTAAGTGAATTTGATCTTCGTTAATAAATGAAACGGGGTTTCTTTATTTGTGAAGTTTGAGAAAATATTTAGGTAAGTTAATAAGTGAAATCGAAACTTCTCGATTATGTGAAATTTAGTTCTTTATTAATTGAGTTTGAAATTTGTAACGAAGTCAATAAATAAGTGAAATTTGAATTTTTTTAATAAGAAATAAAATGTGATTTATTGAAATGAATGGATTTATTGAAATCAACGTAAGAATTGTAATTTAAAGAATTGATTTGACGAATTTAATTTATTTAAATTTGAAGTTTCGATATAATGAAGTTGAACTTAAGTAATTGATTTAATGAATTTGAATCTAAATAGAAGTTGTTTTGAAGGATAAATTTACTTAGCGAATATTGAATGAAATCGATAAATGAATTTAAATTGATTTGAATGAAAAGCAAACCATTTAAATGATTTCGGAATGAAACTTATATATTCGAATTTGAATCAATATTTGTATCGTTCAAATAAAAGTTGAAATCGAATTATAAGATTCTGAAATGGTATTTTGGAAGTTTTGAAACGTAAATTTTGGAATTTGATTTAGAAGACAAACAAAATGTTGATTTACGAATTGAAAGTGAAATTGAATTTGATTTGGTTTGAAATTTACTAAACGACCAATCGGTGCAATAATTACGGAAGTTATTAAAGAAACCGGAATCGGTTATGGATATACTCTTTATCTAAACCGAAAACCACTTTGATAACTATACGCGGAGTGATGATCCAGAATGAAGTGGTTGGAATGATGTACGTGATGACTGAAGAAAGAGAACGATAATGGATAGCCTTGACACTTGTGTCAAATTGGAAATGACTAAAATCAGGAGCCGTGCCGGGCCAAATGGGGTTAGCCACCTCGAGCGAACACACTTCTTCGTAACTACTACTCATTACTTGTGATTGATTGGTGCACCCTCGGAATTTCAGGAGTGTTGTTTCGCGGTGTTGCGATCGCTGCGGCGATGCGTTCTCACCAGTCCGGATTAGGCGAACGGTAGTTTCACTACCTTGGGTATTGCCTCATGTGCCTTGTCATACTTGTATCTCTATATACGCGACCACTACGAATTTCTTTTGTGTTATACCTATGGAGTACTCCCTGATATCCCACTAGTTTACGGTGGAGTTTACAGTGCTGTATAGACTATGATGCTTGTATAAAAATGTGTTAAGGGGGATAATGGTAACGCCTTAACACTATTTTGATATTTTATATTACTGATAGACATTATCTATTTAGCGTATATTACTAAATAGTAGATAGTTTAACGGATCCTTAGAGGATGGTGATTCCAACATCCTTTGAGTTACCTGTATTTCGATTGCTTTTTCACTTGAGTTGGATTTATTGATATGAGAATATTAATCCTGACTCGAGTGTTTTGTGTTTTGCTTTACGCTTGGGTCAGACTGAGTGTACCAGTATTCGGGGCTCACCTTTGGAGTTGGAGCTTCGCTTGGAGATCCAGCTATCTATCCAGCTTTCAGATGAACAGTTGATTCCAGTGTGTATTCTGATTCGTGTATTGGCTATTGTATTCGAGACTTTTGTCGTAACTTATTTAACTCTGTTATATATATAGTAGCTTCATGAACTACTATTCATTTTACTTCCGCTGCATATTATTACTCTGTGTCTGTGATCTGTGATTATTTATTTACTGTATATCTGAGTTTTGCCAAATTTAAATTAACAATTCGGTATTTTGAATTATTCAAGTCCGACATGTGTGGATGCGAATAGTCCAAAATAGCGGGTCGTTACAGAAGGCAATTCCTAAAGTGCAAAACATGATAAATTCTTGGACTCTGGCAAAACTGTCGGGTAGGTCCACATGGTAAGCCAGTCTTCCTATTCCTTTCACAACTCGAAAAGGTCCAACAAATCTTGGTGCCAATACCTTGATTTTTTGAATCTCACGGCTTTTTTAAGAGGGGAGACTTTGAGAAACACCATGTCTTCGACCTCGAACTCCAATTCTTTCCTTCTCTTATCCATGTAGGATATTTGGTTATCTCGTACTTCCTTCATTCGCTGCTTAATCAACTCCTCCTTCATCGAAGTTTCGTGTATCAAATCTGGTCTGAGTAAAATTTTGCGGCGGTTTTTACCAGCAGTTAGGTAATTTGTATGGCCTCCCATAAAGTACTTCAAGGGGTGCCATACCAATCATCGATTAATAACTATTCTTATAAGAAAACTCCACTGAAGGTAGGTGATGCTCACAATGTCCTCCGAAGTCCGTGATACATGCTCTTTGCAGGTCCTCCAAGAACCAATTTACTCTTTTTATTTGTCCATCTATCTGCAGGTGGTAAGAAGTACTATGATTCAATGATGTTCCTAAAGCTATTTGCAAAATCCTTCGAAACTCGCTAGTAAATAATGGGTCCCTATCACTAACGTGCTGACTAGAATTCCATTAATTTGAACCACTTTCTTAATATAAATCTCGCTAAAGATGCTGCGGCTCTATTGCTCCCGAGGGACTAAAATGGGAGCTCTTTGTGAGTCTATCAACTATGACCCAAATTGCTTCGTTTCCTTTTTGACTCCTAGGCAACCCATCTACGAAGTCCATTGATATGTGTTCCCATTTCCAAGTCGGCGTTTCTAATGGCCGTAATAATCCTCCAGGCATCCCTTGCTCTACTTTATTCCTTTGACATGTTAAACACCTAGAAATAAATTCAGCAACTTTCTTTTTCATCCCTGACCAATAGAAAATCCATTTCATATCCCTTTACATCTTATCTCCTTATGGGTGAATAGTAATTTGTGAACGATGACATTCAGTAAGTACTTCCTCTAATATAGTATGAATCCTTGGTACATAGAGGCGTCCATCTCTCCTCAAACTTCCTATTTCATCAACTGCATATCTGCTAATGATAGGAAATTGTTCTCCTCTCCTTGTCTTATCTAAGATATCGACTATTCCTTTGTCTTTATTCTGCTCAAGTGCAATACAGACCATTAACACTGGTCTAGCCTCTATTGCTGCCAAATAGTTTTGGGTGGGTTATATTTGTGTTGGAAGTTGAAATTTGAGAAGAACTCCAACTGCCTCCACTCATATATAACACTCAAGATAGCATGCCTTCGGCTAAGGGCGTTGGTGAAGACATTCCCTTTTTCGAAGGTATACTATATCCCAAAGTTGTAGGATGCTATAAACTCCTTCCACTCTGCTGCCTAAGATTTAACTCTTTTTGAGAAATAGATATTCGAGTGATTTATGGTGAGTAAATAACTCAAATAATTCCCTCAAAAAATAACGCGTCTACATCTTTAAGGTGAAAACAATGGCTGCTAGCTCCAAGTCATGCACTGGTATCTTTTCTCATGGTCCTTTAGTCGCCTACTAGCATAAGTATTACTCTTCCTTCTTGCATAAGAACTGCTCCTAATCCGATGCCACATGCGTTTGAACAAACCATAAAAGGCTTCATTCCATCGAGGATGACGAGTAATGGTCCATTTGTCAATAGCTCCTTTAGCTTTCCAAATGCTTCCATTCATTCCTCATCCCAAGCGAAGGTTAAGTTCTTTTTGGTCAAACAGGTTAGAGAAACTGCTATCTTTGGCCAAATCTTTATGAATTTCCTAAATAGCCCGCTAACTCTAGAAAGCTTCTAACCTCCGTGACATCCTTTGGAGTCTTTCAATTTTGAATAGCTTCCACTTTTCGAGGTCCACCACTAATCCATGTTCTGAAACGGGATGCCAATGGAATATCACTTTCTTCCTCCAAAAGTGGCATTTTGATAATTTAAGTTTATGTTGGTACCTTTTCAAGTGCAGCGACTTGCAAATCTGTACCCTTTGAATCGACAATAAACCACATATGTCCGATCCAAAAAGTATAGAATGACGGAAGACTAGGGGCGAGCGTTCGGTCGGTTCAGTCGGTTTTGAGCTAAAAAATGTCAAACCGAATTGAAATCAAAAAAATCAAAACCGAACCAAATTAATTTCAGTTAATTCGATCGGTAACCAATTTAATTGAACAAAGAAAACAAGTAAGAGAATTTACCGTATGTTTTTTTTTTAAATGCAAGCGGGGTTAACTGGTCCCCTACTAGGGTTTATTGATTGAAAAGAAGAACAGATTAAAGAAAATTGACAAAAACAAGCTTTTGTCAAAACACCAAAATAGTGGTGGACAGTAATTGCAAACACAAAAACACCCAAAAGAAAATACATTGTTGAGAAAATAGTAACCATGCAAAACAGCTAATTGCCAGTGTGACCAACAACATGCACAGGAGGATGTTAATGCAGTAACATTAAAATTTAACTAACCAAAACAATTGCCAAAACATAACCAAAGCCCACGACTGTGTGGGGAGAAACCATGACAAGAGAAACGTAACCCAGTTTCAATCTTAGTCATGATAGTGAACCATAATTGAGTTGCAGCAGCAGCGACACCATTAAAACACCGAGAATTTCGTTCTTGCCATACAGTTCTGAAATAAATTTTAAGCACAAAGAAGGTAATATCCCTTTTACCATTCCTATTCTTCGCAATTAACTTAAGCTCGTTCCATTTGGCAGCAGAATCCCCATCACTGCTAGCCAAACCAATTTTGGTAAATAGTCAATTCACCATGTCAGAAAAAAAACATAGTAAAAAAAAAGGTGATCAACTGATTCCGAAAGCATGTTGCAGAAGTGGCATTGTGGATCAACATCCATTCCTACTGATATTAACGTATCTCTGGTCGGTAAAGCATTGTGAACAACTCGCCAAAATATTAAATTATCGCTTGCCGTAGAAATATTATTCCAGCATACCCTAGCCCAACTGAATTTAGGAAGAGTACCAGTATGATGAAGAAGATCATAAACACGACCAATACTGTGTGACCTTCCCTTCCATAACATAACAGATTCATGAGTGATAGGGACAAAATGGTTACGCAAGCTCCACCATAACGCAGTGACAACTTGATTACTGGTGGTGGGAGTGCACATCTTCCCATTATCAATATACCCAACAACACAAGAATTCCCAGGTATAAGAGATTGCAGGCGTTCCTGATCACTCAATTTTGTAACTAACACGACACCATCATCCAACCAGGGGTCCTTCCAAAATTTAACAGCACATCCAGGGGAAATAAAGTACCTAACAAAAGGAAGGAGATAACTTCTGATACCAAGCAATTTACGCCAAATCCAACTCGTGTTTTGTGAGACAGACATAGTCCAGAAACTCTCATTCTTAATACGATATTTCCAGACCCATTTCACCCAGAGGATATCCTTCATGTTCAACACAGCATCCACATGAGCACTCACCACTGCCTTATTCCAAATTGAGATATTTATGATCCCTAGGCCACCATTGATTAGTGGCTTCTCCAAATTACTGTATGACAGAGGAATTATCTTCTTGTTGTGAATAGAACCAGTCCAGAGGAATCTTAACATAGCAGTTCTTATCATGGTGAGAAGTTTAGTGGGTAAAATGAAAGTTCTTGCCCAATACACCGTCATAGAAAAACAAACTGACTTGACTAAAACTAATCTTCTAGCCATGGACAGCAACCTGGTTGTCCATGAGTTAAGTTTTGAAGTGATTTTATTATACAGTGTGATACAGTGTGCCTTAGTAACTCTGGAAGTACAAAGTGGGAGGCCAAGATATGTCATCATATTTTCCATGGGCTGCAATCCAGAAAGAGACAAGAGCCTATCTTTTTCACTCATGCTAATGCCAGAGAAAAGAATATGAGATTTAGTGAGGTTTATCTTAAGGCCAGTAGCAAGAAAAAAGGAGTACAGATACAGTAGAATGCCAGAAATAGAATGGTCATTAGGCTTTGAAAATATCACAACATCATCAGCAAAAATAAGGGAGGATATGTTTTGTGCAGAACACTTAGGATGGTAAGAAATAGATTTATCTTCAAAATTCATTGCTAGCGTACAGTTCAGAGCTTCAATTACAATAATAAATATGTAAGACGAGATCGGGTCCCCTTGTCGTATGCCTTGCTTCCCTTTAAAATAACCTGTCACTTTCCCATTATAGCATAGAGAGTAAGAAGTAGTTGAGATACAGACATAAAGACAAGCCACAAATACTTTGGGGAAACCCATCAGTGCCATTATACGAACAATAGAGGACCATTGTAAACTATCATAAGCTTTAGGGATATCAAGCTTAAGCATTGTCCTTGGGAAGGTCTGTCTTCTGCCATATCCGTTGATTAATTTGTGCATCATCATGATGTTGTCAAGTATGCTCCTAGTGGGGAGAAAAGCTGACTGATTGGATGATATAACTTGAGGGAGCACAGAAACAAGCCTAGTGGCTAGAATCTTGGATATGCACTTATAAACAACATTGCAACATGATATTGGTCGAAAAGATGAGGCATTTTTAATAGGCCCGACTTTAGGTATAAGGACAAGGTTAGTAGCATTAGTCAAATGATTGATTTAGTCAACGGAAAACATATATTTATGTTTATATGAACTATTTTGAGTGTTTATTTTAAGTTTATAAAAAAATTAACCTATTTTTAATAGGCAAGGTTTGTTTTTTATTACTAAACCAATTGTTAAAAGTATAAAAACGTCATGATTTTTGATAATATACTAAAATTTCGGTTAATTCGGTTTAACCGATAACCAAAATTAATTTATATCATAAACCAAATTCAAACCGATATAATTTCATATCCGAACTGAACCGACCGAAATGAACCGGTTTGGTTGGTTAATTCGGTTTTAACCGAATATCCCCTACGGAAGGCCAAGGAAAAGAAGAGTGTGGGTGAGAAGAGGGAAAGTAGAAGAAAATAGAACAACACAGAATCTCACAATCGCAGCGGAACAAAATGTAATATATAATAACCGATCTTTGTACAAAGAAACTGTAATTGCAATATACATACAATCATCAGAGTACAACAACGAACAATAAATTTGGATAGTTATAATAACTTGTCCTCACGAGTGCTGAATATGCATCATACACACATAGAGGAAGATAATCAAGTATGTGAAATACGCTTGAGACTCCTCCAGCATGTCTCTTGTGCTCCATATTATCATAATCTAAATTTGAAATTTTCCGTATGACCCGAGCATTATAATAAAATAACACCCGAGTGAGTTTGGAAAACAAGCGTGAGAAAACACACTCAATTTGAATTATTACTGTTATCAAAATCTCTTGAAAGCAAAGGTATCTCGTAAGACCATGCCACACATAACTACAATGGGCTTTTACCTTACGATAACCAAAATATTTTATATCAGCATATTTGGTATACAGCTAATACAGGCTCGTAGTCGATATTGGATTCCATATGGGCTACTGGGGTACCACCCATCACAATACATCTCCCGAAAAATGTATCAAGATCGTACCTAATGATCCCTGCCTACACAGGACCGACCTACCCCTTGTTGGATAGTACTGAATATGTTATAACCCCGGGTGTTCCCACCCTATCGAGCGCTCTCTTTTCCATGCACAACCATATCCATGATAATAATATATCCAATGGTATTTTGAAAAGTGATAACATACCCTACTTGGGTGTAACCGACTTAGCCCTGCTGTATTTCACCTATTTTAGTTATTCCAGTTGATGAGGCTTGAGGCTACGTATCACCTTAAGAATGCATTCATACTTTGGAATGCTAACACGGCCTTCTAGGCAACGATGCAATGATAGCATTCATCCATACAAGTTGTTCTGGGTCTAAACAAACCGAATTTCTAAGATCACCATCTTCATTGACTTCATGATATCACAATTCGTAACGCATAAATCAGATCGAAGTGGTTTTCGGATCATTAAATCCAATCTCATTCCCTTCGAAACGATCAACGAATTTGGTCAGATTTGATAGTCGTTATTTAACCATCAAATTATACACTTAAAAAGTCACTAGGCCCATCATTGATTAAATCTTTTTAAAACATTCATTTCAAATATCTTTACCAGGACATATATTCAAATTTCTTTCAATATTCCAACATTTGAAAACAATTTCAAATCCTCGTATCCTTAATGGGATATTTTCGAACCATATCAACACTTAGAAATATATTCAAATTTAATTCATAATTCATTACTTAGAAAAATATTTCCATATAAATCATTTCGTCCTTGCAACATTTTCAAACCTTCATTCCCATACTAAGGAAATATTATAAGTCTACTTTTCCAAATCATTTCCAATATCCATACTTCGAGACATTTTCATTACTTATCTCATAAATCTTCGAAATTTTATTAATTCCATCTACGAATTCCAAAAATCGATTAAATTTATTTATAATCTCAACTAACAGTTTATAACTTCTTTTACGAATTAAGGTTCATTTTTGAAGTTTCCGTATATAACATTTTGGAAATTTTCTTTAGTCTCTAGATTCCATTATAAGATTTCTCTTACAAAATCACATCCGTGAAATAAAACATGGTTTACAAATCTCGAGAGTATTTATAAATAAAGTTCAATCACTTTCCAAAACTATATATATATAAAATAAATATTTTTTTAAAGAATAGTAATTTATTTTCAAAACACCTTTTTGACTAATTATTTAAAATATCAAAACACATTTTAGTAACAAAAATATATAATTTCCATTTTATCTATAAATAGAATCTATTTACATAGCTTATTATAAAATTTAGAATTTATCAACGAATATATAACATTCAAATAACCGACACCTGGAAATATTCCAATATTAAAACAGTTTTAAATTATGTAGTGTAATAAATAAAAATCCCTTTCTAAAACAAAACTTAACTTCTCTATAAAATTTAACATAACCATTTTGCATTTAAAAATATCTCTCGATTCATCACAAATCGATTTTCAATATCAACTTCACAACCATTTCCAAATTCCAAAACAAGATTCACTATTCCTTTCTTAATAGGATTTCCCATATCTCATTTTAAATTCACACTATATTATTCTCAATTTATCAAATGATAATCGTTCCACTTATTTTATAAACATTGTCTATAATTTTATAAAGTCATTTCTAGTTTATAACCAATTTATATTACTAAATCCATTCATAAATCGAATTCTTTTTAAAATTCCATTTGGAAATCTATTTCTCGGTAAATGCAATTATAATCTCAAATCTATTCAACACTCAATTTCAGCTTGCATTTATAACGTACGACATATTATTAAAACTTACTATTCCAAATTCCTTGTATAAATTAATTTCAAAAATATTTATCCAAACTACTTTACAAAATAGTTAAGTGAATTCCAAATCCAATCTTTTATTTAATCCAAACCCATTTCTTGTTCAATATTCCAATTTCCATATAAATATTTTATTTCCAAAAATCACTGTTTACTTTTCTTTTAAAATTCAAAAATATTATTTTTGGTATTTAAAATACCAAAATTTGGGCCAGTGCTACTACAACATCCTATAAGTCTAATCACGCAACAATACATATCAGATTATTCAATCATATCATATATCACTATATATGAAAAAAAATCAATATATTTTTGAAGAATCCAGTTGGATCCCTCTAACCCGTTTTCCTACATCCACAGATGTTATATAACATGAAATTATGAGAAATGCGGATTACGGATCTTAAGGCTGGAATAACACTAGCGGGGGGTGAATATTGTTTTATGGATTTTCTAAATCTTTTTGAAACTTATCTAATTTAATCACCAACAAATGCAATTCATAGACACAGATATAATCACAGAATCATACACAAATGCAATTACTAAATAAAAACAGTAAAGGAAAGAACACACCAGGATTTTATACTGGTTTAGAGTTACCCTACATTCAGTCCCGTACAATCGTACGGTTTTTTTATCAAAATAATCTCCCGGATTACACCCTCATTTTCAAGGTTACGAGGTACACCCTCCTGTATTCGAGTCGAGGGCAAACTCTCTTGATTTAACTAGGCTACAAATCACCTAATTGATTTTCGGTGCTACAATCACACCCAATTGATTTCAAGGCTCAACCGCTCCTTTACTCAACGTTTGATTTACGAAAGAATCTGTAACTCTAAATAGCACTGAGATCTTATGGAGAGAGTGGTGGAGAATCAAACAAGAGATAATCAATTTTGATTCACTTGGTATTTCGGCAGAGTATAGTTTAGGATTCTTTAGAAAAATGTGGAAATGAAGAGGAGAGAAAATAAATGAAATCCAGTAAAAAATTCGTTTAGAACTTACTGGTATTTATAGTAGCGCAACGACCATATCTATTCGTGAAAGGGTACGACAAACAGACAGTTCTTTTGAAAATTAAAATTTGAAAATAACGGATACCATATCGACATGGGGGTTAAGGGATGTCGACATGCTCAAGGCGAAATTAATGTTTTGATTTTCTTATTAAAATTGGTTTCTATAATTTGTCAAAACAATTTCTAAACTTCGTACATATATTTGAATATAGTTTAAACATATAAAAGAGTTTAGAAAGTAATTTTTAATATATATAATCTTAATTTATAAAGTGATTTAAAATTCGAGTATATAAATATTTTAAAGCTAAATATTTAAAACAAGAGATGGTTTAAAACAAGGACAATTTTGAAATTAAAATATTAAAAATGATAAAATTAGTTTTGAGGCTAAAATATTTAAAACCAAGAGAGATGTTCTTTGAAAATAAAGTTTTGAAAACATTTTTTAAAAACAAGAGATATATTTTTGAAAAATATTTTCAAAAAATTAGTGGATATCAAAATAGAACCACTATATCACTAGATATTGTCGTGGTATCCATCCCATTAAGGTTCTATCCCTTTAACACGCTTGAAATGGATTCCATTCCATGAATAAATTTCGAATAAAGATGTAAGTGCTTTCAAGAAGTTTTAACATAATCCTAGATTAACTACATTACCTTGTACTGTTTGAAATCTTGAACTCTTGGTAACTTGATTTCTTAATACTCATGAGTCTTCACTCTTGATATATCCGATCTTTAAATTCATCAGTCTTGTATCTCTATACTGTACAATCTTCATTCTGGGTACCTACATGTTTATATTCTGCATATACATATATATCTAAGCCATAACAATAGTATTTATATTTTATAACAAGTCCTAAGGTTGTTGTCATCAAAAAGAACATCTCAAGGACTAACAGAAATATCAATCTCACTTCGAGGCGGGATATCACAGTAATATAGGGTCATCCCCTATTAAACGGAGCGCATAGTGTCTCATCCGCTCCAACGGCGGCGATATACCCAACTATTAAAATTTATACTACTAATTATATAACATCCAACTGATTAATTATTATCAATTCATCCAATCAACCAATAAACAATATTTAACTCTATAAATTAAAGTCGGTAATCCAAATGAGTGAGACTTACTCACATTTATCCTTTGTTGTCGTTGAAGCTACCCTGTTTGGAACTAAACCGAACGACGTCTGATTTCAGCCCCAAATTCAACAGTCTCTAAATTTGTCCAAATCAGTTCCATTTTGAAGCTCTCATCGATACGAGCTCAACACAAAAAGTTTCGACACAATCGGATCTCGTATGAGAGAGTTATGAAATTTTTTAGTTATCGTTAAAATTATAAAATAAAACTTAAATATAATTACAAGATTTCCCTCACCCAAACGTGCATTATAGTGCAAACGTGAATCATGCACCTCCCTCCCCTCGACAATCCCCCGTAATGACCCTGCCATCGAATTCCACTCGTCGATCTCTACCTACTCGACACTTCGTTTCCCTTTCGAGCCACTGTGTCAAATCACGACAATGCCTCCCCCTCTGTGCTACAGGGAATTGTCACGACCCACTACAGGCAGTCGCACCCAATCATCTTCCTCCACGAGCTTCCATTCGACCCTGCCAACTCCTAAATAACACCCAAATTCCAAATGGACTACCATCTTCTCTAAAAACCCGAATCTTAGGAAAAACCATGCTCTGTGAGCACTATAAATCTCGATTGAACCCCATCTAATCCACAACAACTTGAAGCCTCCATCGTAATAAGAATTTCCATGCAAATTTCATATATTTTTATTGTAGATTGAAAGAATAAATATTTTTTTGAATGTCACTCAATTTTTTTCTTTCCTCCTCTTTGAAAACCTGAAACGAAGAAGAGGGAAGAATGCTGTTTTTAAAAAAAAAGTTAGCTACGATCATAGGGTGGTTGGAATGAAGTATAGGTTGGGCTGAAATTAAGGATAGGGTGGCTGTGTCAAATCAAATATAATTATAATATTTAAAATTTCGAAATATCTAGCTATAAATTTCGGATCCCAATTGAGGCGTGCCGCCTGACGTCCTAAATGTTATACCCCTACTTCAAACGCACTAGAACAAGTTGCGGGAGCTAATTCGATCGTATGGAGAAGATAGCTTTTTGAACCCAATCATTATGTTAAATTTTGGATATTAATTTCAATGCATTTCTATCCCGTACGACCAAACGATAACTCCAAACGCTATGAAATTTGAAATCCGATAATAATACATTGCCATGGATCCAATGGAACAAGTTCCATCGAATTTCAAAATTGTGCCTCAGATCGCTATTTTAACGCGTCGATTAAATCGACGATTCAAAAATTGACGAAATCACTTGAAATTCCAGTTTTAAAAACTTAATAACTCAATTCTAATTCAAATAAAATTTATATCAATATTAGTTAACTTGCTACATCACTTTCCTAATTCCTTTAGCTCAATTCTAACAATTGATTTCTATTCTTAAATCAAAACCCTTTACTTCAATAACAATTCAAAATCAAATTTGCGTGAACAAAAATTTTCCAAAAATTTTCTAATACCCTATATTTACGAATTTTTTTGGCAGAGTCTCCCTTATACAGAGAGCCTTTTGCAATTTCACACCTACGATAAAAAGATATACATCGGCTCTCATGTCTGAAAAACTCAATACATATATATCAATATTTTTATTTTTCGCACGTTAAATTAGTGAGCGTGCCTTATTTTAGCGTTATTAAGCGAACTCACTCAATATATATGCAATCGCGCAACCAAAATATAGCCAAATGGTCTTCTTATTTCTATACTTACTCAATTTAAACACGTAAGTCCCAAAACATGAAATTTAATAATATTTAATTTGCTTTACTTAAACATGCTATTAGCACAAACCAAACATGTTATACATGAATGTATAGACCATTTTATAAAACAAACACGTTACGACATGTATATTAGAATGTACATGCAAATACAAGGTTCCAATATCAATTTTTTTATTTCCAATTTGATCCATAAATCATTTATTCAAATTATAATTGGTTCGCATACAACTCACTTGAATTCAAGTCATAATCTTCCATTTGATTATTTACTTTCAATTGATTTATATATCATTTCATGCAATTCGAGTAATTCACAAACTAATTTGCTAGCATTCAATTCATATTTTCACTCAACATATTCATATCTACTCCAATTGCTTCTAAATCAATTTATATAACTTTCCGTTGATTCATAAAATTTTGTTTATTTCCGTTTACATCAAACGACAAATATTTTTCATGCAAATTCAGTGATATTCATTTATTAAAATAACCACTTAAGCTTTTAGCTATTTTAAATTGATTCCAAATCAATTTATCAATTTTTATTAATCGACGTTCAATTTATTCACAAAATCTTGTTCTTTCAATTTTATATTCACCAACAAACCAATCCATGCCAAATTTATTTATGATTCATCTCACAAATTAGTTACGTAAGTTGAATTTCATTCAAATCAACAACATTCCCAACCATATTCAATTTACACTTAAATTGAATTCATTTATGAATTAAGTCACCACC
Source organism: Allium cepa (assembly GCA_030765085.1). Lineage (NCBI taxonomy): Eukaryota > Viridiplantae > Streptophyta > Magnoliopsida > Asparagales > Amaryllidaceae > Allium > Allium cepa. The sequence goes on from CM060935.1 coordinate 393,040,625, forward strand.
ATTTCAAATCATTTCTATTTTATTTGAGAACATTTCAAGACATGTCTAACTTGCTACACATAAGTCGAATTCCATATATAACTCAGGTTCCACATTTTTAATATTCAATTCACTAATTAATTCTCTAATTAGTTTTCTTCCAATTTTCTTAACTAATTTAAGTTTCATTTCAAAATAAATCCTTTATTTGAGTTTTAACATAAACATTCCATACAAGCAATTTCGACTATTATTATCTACAACCTAAGTCCATATTTTGATTTTTATTAGCCAATATTCCTAACACATTTCCTTCCATTTTATGCTTAAGTCGAATTCTTTTATACTTGAATTCACATTCACCTTATCATAAATCAGATCTGTTTCCATTTCACTATTCAATTAACTAATATATTTATTTAATTAGTTCACTTCCATTTATAATTTAAAATCTGATTTTTATTTAAAAAATCACTTCATTTTCTTTGGCTTGAGTTTAACTTTATTTTATAATTTAAATTTGGATTTTCATCTATTCACTAAAATATCAACCCATTTTCATTTTGGTTTTTACATTCCACTATCCTAATTGTATAACTTTATTTTACCATTTCATAATTTCTATACTTAGGTTTACTTCATTCCAAAATTATAACTTAATTGCATAATCACTTCACAATTCATATCTTTATATATACAATGCAATTTGATATTATTGCGATTCCAGTTAAATTTTATTTAACTTATCTTATGTTAAATATCTATTCATTCAATCCATTTAAAATTACTCAAGTTAAATCTGAATTCAAGGATTAAAATTTGCACTTTCATTCTTTATATGTATCAGTTCCCAACTATAAGTTTCAAAAACTTATTTTATCATGCTTTCACAAACATTTGATGAAAATCCAGAATTCAATACCAGGTTTTATTTCAAATCACTTTGATATCATATATATATATATATATATATATATATATATATATACACACACACATATCTTTTGGTTTAACAAACCGCTTCTTTGGAATTTTCAAAATCAACTTGGTTTATCCAAAAAAATTCCCTTCGGAATTTTCTCAAATCTAACTTGTTTTTTCAACAATTCCAAAACAAAAAATCAAGGTAGCAATCCGTCACTTAAAAACTCGAAAATGAACATCAATGAGTGACGATCATCATCGGAATTATTTTCCGGCGACTAAAGTGAGTTCAGTATTTTGTCACTTCCAAGATCCATTTAACATAATTTTTATTCAAAGATAATGCTATTTTAATTTTCACTAACGGTCCGAAAAAATATTTTCCAAACTTTTCGAGATTTTGAAATTTCAAATTTTGGCTTGAATCAAATTTTAGCTTTAAATCATTTGCATAATTCATACTGTACCTTTTAATTTGGTTATACATGACCATTCTAATTTATAATCTTGTTTGGATTATAATAATAACAACCAACACTCCAAATATACAATAATAATTTCGAAAAATTATTTCTTTTATATCAAAATATAATTTGGCTAAAATTATTTCATTTACCTATTTTAAAACAATACTGTGTCGGTTTATCTAGTTCAAGTGTTTATAAATTCCTATTAATTTCGCGGCGTCCCAATATTCGACCAGAATTCATATGCCACTCAATAGATAAATTAGCACAAAATAAAACATTTTATGTTTACTAACAAATACATGCTCATATCTATTAATACACTTAGACTCATTCTAGGATACTACCGACCCTTATCTCTAATGAGTAATCCCTACAAAGCCAAGGTTCTAGAATAACCTTTAGCTCTGATACCAAACGTAGCGATCTGCAAATCTGTACCCTTTAAATCGACAATAAACCACACATGTTTGACCCTACAAGTACAGATGACGGAAGGTGTAGTGACCTGAAATTTTGGTCGTTTAATTTTGAACATTTAATTTATTTTAAATGTTGAATTTGAATTATGAATTGATTTTGAATATGAAGATTTTGGGGGAATTAGTGAAATGGTTTAAATGTTTCGAATATAGCGATTAATTGGGTTTAGTAAATATAAATTTAATATTTGAAATTGGGTATATATGGGGTGTGAATAGGAATGATTTCTAAGTTATCTTAAACTCTATTTGAATTAGAGTGATGGTAATGGACTTTTGAATGGAATTAAAGTTGATAAGTTAGAATTTGGGATTTTATATATTAATTTAATAGTGAAATTTAATATACGGTAACAGTGTAAGTAATTGAATTTTGATTTAATATGATTCGAAATGATTCTAATATGGATATAAATTCTATTTAAAGTATAATGGAGTTTGTAAATTTTTAAAATTGAAATTTTAACTGATTTCGACGATTTAGGAAACCCCGTGATTTAATCGACACGTCAAAATAGCCTTCCGAGGCACAGTCTCGGAATTCGATAAAACCAATTCCATTGGGTCTTTAATAGTGTATTATTATTGGTTCTGAAATTTCATAGCGTTTGGAGTTACCGTTTGGTCGTACGGGATAGAAATGCGTTGAAATAAAAATCGAAAATTTAATATTTTAACTCGATTCAAAAGGCTATCTTCAACATATCATTGAATTAGACCTTGAAACATGTTCCACTATGTTTGGAATGAGGGAAAAACATTATAAATGCCGAGTCGCACGTCTCAATTGGACTTCGTCTGAAAAATCTTGTAAATTATGGAAATAATATTAAAATAATTTATATACGCCTATATATACTGTTGAAGCAGTAAACCCTAGCAGAATTTAATGTAGGCGTCTCGAGTAGAATAATTGCCAAACCCTTCCCTTCTTTTTCCCATGATCTCCACTCGTCCACTTGAAATCTAGCCAAACTTCCAACTAGAGAATTGTTGAGATCGTCGATCTCTTCCTATTCAACGGCCATGATCTAGAATGGCACAGTGATGGGAGGTAATTTGGCTCGCGTATGGCCGACATTCGAGGGTATTTTTCACGATGAAGAAGGGAATTTAGGCGATCGGTCTTTTGGCGTAGGCGAGACTCGGGTGGGGCTTCGGCGTGGCGACCTTGGATCGATCTCCGGTCGTACAATGGAAGTGCGACAATGGATAGAAGGTGGCGATGTTTATGGGTTCGCGTAAGTATTTTCTGTAAAAGAACGAGGAAGATGAACGAGAGGGAGAAAAGAAGTTGGTGGCCAAGATTTTGCAATTCGAATTGTACGGCCAGATCTAGTGTGTGTGTGTCTATATATAAGGAAAGTAAATTTATTTATATAAATTATATTCCAATCTTTAAAAACCAATATCTTTGTCGTACGAGGTCGAAATTGGATGAAACAAGCGATGTTTGAGCGGATTCGGAGTTAATCGGGGTGGGTTAAAATTTTAGGTTAAATCGAATGTGTTCGATTTAATTTAAAATTTGAACGTTTGGCAAGTTTAAAACTCAAGGTGAGTTAATCTCACCCAATTTTTGACTATTTAGTTTTAAATAGTTAAAATTAGTTGACGATTGATTGGTTGAATTGATACTATTTTATCGATTGAATGTGATATTATATATAGTATTATATATATATTACAGTGATTGATATTCCCGCATATACATACATACATATATATGTATGTATATTTATATATATAGCAGATGAGACCCTATGCACCCCGTATAATAGCGGATGACCATATATACCGCAATATTCTGCCTCGCAGCGAAATTGGTATTTTTATGTTGTGTTAACAGCTGTGAATGCAGGGAAACATGTTGGGGGGTTCCAACTGGATTCCTTAAAAACGTTGAATTTAATTCCATACATTGTGATATGTGATTGTTTGAATAATACCGTGTCATATTATCATATGATCTGGATTGATGGATGCTATGACAGTTTTAGCCTAGATTTTTGGTATTTTAAATACCAGCAATATATGGTTTGAGTTTAAAAACAATTTAAAGGTATTTTTGAAGTAAGATATTTATTTGGAAATTTGGGTTAATTGATCTGGTAAAATAAAGGTTTGGAATTCGTACTTAACAAATTCGGGATATTGTAAATAGAGATTTTGGGATAAAAATATATAAAAGGATTTTTAAATAGTAAATTCTTAAGTGGTACTTGTTTAAATATAAAAGGTCTAAAAATTGAGATTTTAATTATACTTGAAGGTTTGAAAATAAGTATAAATTGGTTATATTGAAGTTCAAGTAAGGTTTCTAAATTTAATGAAATTAGAATCGGGAAATTTGGGCTTGTTTTAAAAAGAGGATTTTTAATTATTAATTCGGTAAAATTTAAAAGCGTTAAAAATATTCGGGAAACTAGTTATTTATTTATTTTAAATTTTTTAAAGCATATTTAATTATTACTTAGCTATCTTATAATGATTGTTAAAGATTTATTATTATTTATGAATGATTCAGCATTTTTGTTTTAAAGGATAAATTATTAAATATTAATATGGCTTTGAATAGTAACTTTTATTTAAGTATATTTGCCTAAACTAAACCTAAAAATTTATTTTAGAACTTACATGCATTATTTTGAGATAATTTTTAAATAAAGTTTCGGAAAGTAATGGTATACTCGCATGGCGTAATAGGAGGCAGTGAGTGCATGCAGTTAAGTTTTGGATTTCTATGGTATAGAGACGTAACCATTAAACTGTGAATCCATAGTTTAATACCGCATCAGTACTTTCCACATTATTTTAAAAGGGTTTTCAAATATTTTGAAAAAGGCAATTTGTGAATATACTGAATTCAGTAAGATAAGTACATACTTTTGGATAAAGAGAAATAATTTATTTAAAATTTAAATTAAATAAGGCTTTGTGTTTTTCAGTGGAAATGGAAATATTTGGTTGAATGATTGTTTGTTGATATTAAATAACTGACTATCAAATCTGGACACAAAATATAACTTTGGGAATATCTAGGTGAAACACGTGAATTATACGGTACAGTTGGCATTCGAGGTGCTATACTGTACGTATAGACTCGTTTTTTTTTCTTCTAGGATGATGACAAGGAAATTCATCCACTAACAGTTAGGAGGTGACCTTCGATTTTATCTTCATCCGCTTATTTTCAAAATAACCGAGGTTAAGTTTACCGAAAATAACAAATGTTGTTTTCAAAGTGACCAGGATCGGGTAAGTTATCTGAAAACCACTTCGGTCCAATGAGTACATTTTTGAAATGAAGAAAAGTGCATGGAGTCGGAGATGAAGCAATGAAGTGCAAGGGCTAATCGCTACTAATCCTGAGGGTGATTCCAAAATGGATGTAGTAGGAATAGTACCTTCGGTTCCGTTCGGACCCAAAGCAGACTTGTATGGACAAGTGTTATCAGCACATTGCCTTTGGAGGACAACTAGCATTCTAAGTGAAAATTTGCTTGAAAAGGTAATCGTAGCTTCTAGCCTCATCAACTGAGAATGACTGAAAAGCAGGAGGAATGCAGCAATGCTAAGTGGGTAGCACCCAATTATGGTATGTTTATCACCTTTTTAGATAACCTTGGATATTATTATTACGATTTATGGAAGGAGCTTGGAAAGGGTGGGAACACTTAGGGTGACAGCATATTCGGTCTATCTAGGTTAGGGGTAGTCCGGTCTTGTGTTGCAGGGGATTTCAGCATGGTCCTCGGTATGTTGTTCTAGACATGTACTGTGACAAGTGATAGCCCAGGTTCTAGTCATTTATATGAGATCTATTCTCCAGTACGTGCCTTTACGGTTTTGGTTGTAGAGCCTAGTATGTTGAATTTAATTAGTGTAACAATTTTGGCTATTTGAATAAGTATTTGTACTTAGACACTATTATAATATCAGATGATTTTGATATGAATTTTTTTTATCATAAGGTAAAAACCCATCGTGTTTATTGTAGCGTGATCTTATGAGATACCTTTGATTTTCAAAGGATTTTGGAACTTGAATAATTCAAATTGAGTGTGTTTTCTCATGTTGGTTTTTTAGACTAACTTGGGTGTTATTTTATTATAGTGCTCGGGTTAGATCGAGTATTTCAGGTTCAGGTAAGAATGCTATGGAGCTCAGGAGAGGAGCCGGAGACAGAGACATATTCTTGTACTTGTTTTATTCCGCTGTAGTATTTTATTTGAAATTACCAGCAATTATGAGGGCATGCTGTTATAACTACCCAGGCTGGTAATTATTGATTGGTGTAATCTGATGTGATATGTATTGTACAGTTTTGGGTTTGTGTAAAAAATTGTTTATATTGTATGTTATTCGGTCCGTTGTGAGATTCTGTTTTGTTTAGTTTCTTCTTTCTTCTACCAACTTTCTTCTCCCTCAACGGTCTGTCTTTCCAGTACTCGATCGTTCGGCATATTATACAATGGGCGTTTTTATGTTGATTTTCGAGGATCGAAAGGGCGGGTTGTCACAGTTGTTATCAGAGCTTAGGTTGGTGATATAACAAGGCTTTGGTGGGGATTACTCATTAGAGACAGAGTCGGTAGCACTCTAGAATGAGATGAGTGTATTAATAGATATGAGTGCTTATTTGTTAACGAATAGAAAATGTTTTTATATTGTGCTGACTTATCTGTTGAGTATTTATGAATTCTGGTCGATACGGAAAGTATAACCATATCGATATTGGTTTCTAAACTTTTAAACAAGGTAAACCGACATACTATTGTTTTAAAGTGGTGTGAATGAAATAATTTTACCCAAACGATATTCTGATATAAAGGAAATGATTTTCTAAAATTATTATATATATTTGGATGTTTGGTTGTTAATATTATAATCAGTTTAGTTCATAAACTTGAAATAGTTATGTATATAACTAAATAGAAATTGTATAAGAATGATTTATACAAAGGAGTATAACTAAAATTCGATTAAACCAGAATTTAAATCCCAGAAATTTTGAGAAATGGGTTTAAATGAATTTGAACTAAATGTTTAGGAATTTTTAAATCTTGGAAATTTTCAAAATGTTTTCCAAAGTGGTTCGAAAGGAATAATGGAGCATTATTTTGAAAAGAAATTGTTTTAAAATAGATTTTTTGAGACATTTTTGAAAATAAATTATTTTAAAATTTATTTTGGAAGTGAGGAAGCACTCAAATCACTTCAGTCGCTGAAAAATAATTCTGGTGATGATGGCCACATCATCGGTGTTCATTCCAGTTTCTAAGTGATGGATTGCTACTGTGGTGGTTGGCTATGAATTTCTGTTTTGCACTTGTTTGATAAGCAAGTTTTGTTTTAGAAATTTTCAAAGCGGAATGGTTTTGGGGCAAAAAGAAAGTTGTTTTGAAAAATCCGAAAGCGTGGTTTATATACCAAAGTGGATATATGTATGGTTATGATTTCAAAATGATTTTGAAATAAAAACTAGGTGATTAAATTCTAGGATTTCCATTTAAATGATTTGTGAAGTTAAGATAAAATTGGTATTGAAGTTATAATTTGAAGTTGATATAGAAAGTAAAATGTAAATTTTAATCCTAAAATTAAAATTTAATTTAACTTGAGTAAATTAAAGTGAATAAGATGAGTTGAAATTTAACTTAAGATAAGTTAAATAAAATTGAAACTGGATTTGAATTGAATTGGATATTAAGTTGAAATGTAGGATAATTGTATAATTATAAGTTATAATTATTGAATGGAATGGATATACTTAAGCTATCAAGTGATATATATAGTCTACGGGTATGATTATAAAATGTGAATGAACTCAAGTAAGCAATATGAGATATTAAGTAAATAAGTTCTTTAAGTTATGAATTGAGTAATGTAATGGTAAAACCTAAATGAAAATGGTTTGATATTATGGTAAAGAAAGTGAATGGAAATTCATTAAAAAAATTGAATTCTAAATGAAGGGTGAAGTGAAATTGAGTAAAATGTAAATATGAATTGTGAAATGGTTGTATGACTATATGTTATAAATGCTGAATGTGAGTAAACTTAAGTGGAAATTCAAGGAGTTGTGAATAAATAAGTTTGTATAACTTATTAAACTGAGAACGTGGAAAAGTATAACTAAGTCAAATGGTTAAGAAATTGATAACAAGGAATGAATTCAATTTAAGAGTAAATGAATTGAAATATGACATTGGAGTATAGTTGGGGTATGAACTTAAGTTATAAGTTGAATATGAACTTGAGTAGCGATATGGAAAGTTTACAATAAACCATAGAAATGATTTTGTGAAAAGGTTTTATAAATAAAACTGGCATGAAATGAAATGTCGTTCAATATAAAAAGAAGCACATAAATCTATGTGAATATAATGAAAGTGACTGGAAGAGAGGTAATATAAGTTGGAAGTAAAGTTGATAGAAATGCAAGTGCATGAACCTGAACTAAATTGTTAGAGAATAGATTTATACGAAATGATTCCCAAATGATATAGTACAAATTGGATATACTATGTAAATGAAAGAAAATAAGTTGAATGAAAATTAATTTAAAGGAGAAATGGAATTTGGCTGCAATGAAAACTTAACTTAAGTTATTGTTATGAAATGAATTCATTAATAAAATTAACATGGATTGGAATGTTGTTTAATGCAACATAAGCAAACAAGGTAGATAAATTGGTTTAAATTCAATTTAAAAAGGGTTAAATTGATGTTTAATAAAATGGATGGCGAATCAAGGTAAAATGGAATAAATGGTATGCAAATCGGTTTGGAAGTGTATAATTGAGTGTTTGAACCCTGTAAGTTGCGTATGCATTCAGAAACACATGATATGACATGTTTGTGTATGAAAGCTAAATAAAATGGTTTTGTATATAATGAAGGTCAAAAATGAATGGAATGAAAATAAAATTGATCGTGAATCAATTTTAAATTGAATAGAAATGGATTTATGCAAGTAAGGCATATATAAGTCAATTGGGAATGAGTATGAGATTGGTTGTTGTAAATATGAATTGAATACAATAAATATGGTAAAATCATTTCAAATTGAATGAAATGATATATGGATCCGTGGAAAGAAATTAAATTAGTGTTGGAACCTTATAACTGCTTGTAATATATGATTGGCATGTTTGGGTTATGAAGTTTATATCTTTACCTTGTTAAATAAATGAATGTTATAAAATTTCTTATTTACGAAACTAATGTGCTTATGAGTAAGTACAGGTACAAGAAGCTATTTTGATAGATTATGGCTGCGTAAATGCATATAAATAAGCCGCTCGCTTAAAAACGCTAAATAAAGGTACGCCTACGCAATAAAGTAAAAAAATGATAATATATTGATATATATTTTGTTTTCTGGCCATATGGGTCAATGTATATATTTTTATCTTTCTTGTGATATTGTAAAAGGCTCTTCGTACAAGGGAGACTCTGTCAAAAAAATTCGAAAATTTAGGGTGTTAGAAATTTTTTGAATAGTTTTCGGAAAATTTTTGTTAACTAGAATGTTGATTTTTGAACTGTATTAGAAATCAAGGTTTTTGAGTTAGAAATGGAAACAAATTGTTCTGGTTAAAAACTAAAGGGTCTAGAGAAGTGAATGTAGGATTTTAATTAAGTGAGTTTTAGAAATGTTAATGGATTTGGGAGCATTTTTCCTACCTTAGCAATTTGGAGGACGAAATTTTTATAAGAGGAAAGGAATGTAACGATCCGGAATTTTTTTTTTCATTTAGTTTTGAACATTTAGTTTATTTTAAATGTTGAATTTGAATATGGAGATTTTAGTGGAATTAGTGAAATAGCTCAGAAGTTTCAAATATAGCGATTAATTGGGTTTGGTAAATATAAATTTAATATTTGAAATTGAGTAAGTATGAGAATATGGAGTTAGATGTGAACATAAATGATTTCAAAGTTGTTTTAAACTCTATTTGAATTAGAGTGATGGTAATGGACTTTGAATGGAATTAAAAGTTGATAAGTTAGATTTTGGGATTTTATATATTAATTTAATAGTGAAATTTAATACATATGGTAATAGTGTGAATAAGAATTTGGATTTAATATGATTCAAAATGATTTCTAATATGGATATAAATTTTATTTGAAATATAATGGAGTTAGTAAGTTTTAAAAATTGAAATTTTAAATGATTTTGACGATTTTGAAAACTACTCGGTTTAATCGACGCGTCAAAATAGCCTTCCGAGGCACAGTTTTGGAATTCGACAAGAGTAGTCCCATTGGATCCGTAATAGTTTATCATTATCGAATTTCAAATTTCATAGCGTTTGGAGTTACCGTTTGTTCGTATGGGATAGAAACGCGTTGAAATAAGAATAAAAAATTTAATATTTTAATTCGATTCAAAAGGCTATCTTCCACAGATGATTGAATAAGACCTCAAAACATTTTCCATTGTGTTCAGATGGAGGCAAAACATTATAAACACCAAGCTGCACGTCTCTTTTGGAGTTCGTTTGGAAAATCTTGTAATTTGTGGAAATAATATTAAAATAATTCGCATACGCCTATAAATACTGTAGAAACAGTAAACCCTAGCAGAGTTCTAGCCGCCTCGAATAGAATAAATGGCCGAACCCTTCCCATCTTTTTCTCTTGATCTCCGCTATCCACTCGATATCTGGCCAAACTTCCAACTAAAGAATTGTCGAGCTCGTCGAGCTCTTGCTATTCAACGGCCACGATCTAAAATGGCGCAGCAATGGGAGATAATAGGCTCGCGTATGGGCGACGTTCAGGGGCCAATTTCGCGATGATGGAGGGGATTTAGGTGACCGATCTCCTAGCGTAGGTGAGGCTCGCATGAGGCTTCGACATGGCGACCTTGGATCGATCGCCGGTCGTACAATGGAGGTGCGGCGATGGATAGAAGGTGGCGATGTTTATAGGTTTGCATAAGTGTTTTTCTGTGAACGAACGAGGAAGATGAATGAGAGGGAGAAAAGAAATTGGCGGCTAAGATTTTGCAATTTGAATTGTATGGCAAGATCTGGTGTGCGTATGTGTATAAAAGGAAAGTAAATTTATTTATATAAATTATATTTCAATCTTTAAAAATCCGTATCTTTGTCGTACTAGGTCGAAATTGGACAAAACAAGTGGCGACAGGATCGTGGCGATGAGCACGACATGTTGGAGCAGATTTAGGATCGATCAGGGCGATTTAAAATTTTAGGTTAAATCGAACATGTTCGATTTAATTTAAATTTTGAACGTTTGGCAAGTTTAAACTCAAGGTGATTTAATCTCACTCAATTTTGGACTACTGGTATTATTTTAAGTAGTTTAAATTAATTGATTATTGATTGGTTGAATTGAAACATTTTTTTATCAACTGAATGTGATATAATATAGTAGTGTAGATATATTGCAGTGATTGATATTCCCGCATACACACACACACACACAAATATATATATATATATATATATATATATATGAGACCCCGTGCGCCCCGTATAATAGCAGATGACCCTATATACCGCGATATTCCGCCTTGAAGCGGAATTGATATTTTTATATTGTGCTAACATCTGTGGATATAGGGAAACATGTTTGAGGGATCCAACTGGATTTCTAAAAGAATGTTGAATTTAATTCCATAAATAGTGATATATGAATGTATGAATAATGTTGTGATAGATTATCATGTGATCTGGATTGATTGGATTCTATGACAGTTTTAGCCTAGATTTTTGATATTTAAATACAATAATATATTGTTTGAATTTAAAAAGAATTTAAAGGGATTTTTAAAGTAAAATATTTATCTGGAAATTTGGGTTAATTGATCTAATAAAATAATGGTTTGGAATTTGTACTTAATAAATTCGGGATATTGTAAATAGAGATTTTGGGATAAAAGTATATAAAAGGATTTTTAAATAATAAATTCTTAAGTGGTACTTGTTTAAATATAAAAGGTCTAAAAATCGATATTTTAAATATTTTTAAAGGATAGAAGTGAATTTGGAAATAAGTATAAAATTGTTATACTGGATTTCAAGTAAGGTTTCCAAATTTACGAAATGAAATTAGAATCGAGAAATTTGGGCATGTTTTAAAAAGAGGAATTTTAATTATTAATTCGTTGAAATTTAAAAGCGTTAAAAATATTCGAGAAACTAGTTATTTGTTTATTTTAAATTGTTTAAAGCGTATTTAATTATTTTTTAGCAACCTTTTAATGATTGTTAAAGATTTATTGTTACTTAAGAACTAGTCAGCATTTTTGTTTTAAAGGATAAATTATTAAATATTAATATGGCTTTGTATAATAACTTTTATTTATGTATATTTGCCTAGATTAAACTTGAAAGTTTATTTTAGAACTTATAAGCATTATTTTGAGATAATTTTTAAATAAAGTTTCAGAAAGTAATGGTATGTTAGCATGGCATAATCAGAGGCAGTGAGTCCCTGCAGTTAAGTTTTGGATTTCTTTGGAATAGAGACGTAACCATTGAGCTGTGAATCCATGGTTTAATACCGCAACGGTACTTTCCATATTATTTTAAAAGGTTTATCAAATATTTTTGAAAAAGATAATTTGTGAATATACTGAATTCAATAAGATAAGCACATACTTTTGGATAAATAGATTTAATTTATTCAAATTTAAATTAAATAAGGCTTTGAGTCTTTTAGTGGAAATTGAAATATTTGGTTGAATGATTATATGTTGATTTAACCGACTATCAAATCGGGATTCAAATTATAACTTTAGGAATATCCAGGAGAAACACGGGAATTATATGGTATAGTTACCGTTCGTGGTGCTATACTGTACGTATAGACTCGTTTCGTTCTTCAAGGACGATGATAAGAAAATCCATCCACTAACGGTTAGGAGCCAATCTCCGAACTTATCTTTGTCTGTTTATTTCTAAAGAACCAAGGTTGAGTTTACCGAAAATATCGAATGTTGTTTTCGAAGAGACCAGGATAGGGTAAGTTATCCGAAAACCACTTCATCCAACGAGCATATTTTGGAAATAAAACAAAAGCATGAGGTCGAAGATGGAGAAGTGAAGTGCAAAGGCTAATCGTTACTAATCCTGAGGGTGATTCCAAAATGGATATAGTAGGAATAATGCTTTCGGTTCTGTTCGGACCGGAACAGACTTGTATGGATGAATGCTATCAGTACATTGTCATTGGAGGTCAATGAGCATTCTAAGTGAAAATTTCCTTAAAATGGTAATCGTAGCCTCTAGCTCATCAACTGGGAATGACTGAAAAGAAGGGGAATGCAGCAAGGCTAAGTCCGTAGTACCTAATTAGGATATATTTGTCGCCTTTCTAGATTCCATCGATTATTACTACGATTTATGGAAAGAGTTCGAAAAGAGTAGGAATAACCAGGGTGATTGCATATTTGGTTTATCCAGGTTAGGGATAGTCTGGTCTTGTGTTATAGGGGATCTCGGCGTGGTTCTCGGTGCGCTGTTCTAGACCTGTACTGTGACTGCGATACCCTAGTGCCTAGTCATTCGTATGGAATCCATTCTGCAATACAAGCCTTTACGGTTTTGGTTGTAGAGCCTAGTATGCTGGAATTTAATTAATGTAACAATTTCAGCTATTTGAATAAGTATTTGTACTTAGACACTGTTTTAATATCATATGATTTAGATATAAAATGTTTTGGTTATCGTAAGGTAAAAACCCATCGTGTCTAGGTATGGTGTGGTCTTACGAGATACCTTTGATTTTCAATGGATTTTAAAACTCTAATGATTCAAATTGACTGTGTTTTCTCATGCTGGTTTTCCAGACTGACTCGGGTGTTATTTTATTATAATGCTCGGCTTAGACCGAGTATTTCAGGTTCAGGTTAGGATGCTATGGATCTCAGGAGACGAACTGGAGACCAAGACGTATTCTCATGCCTGTTTTATTCCGCTGCAGTGTTTTGTTTGAATTTACCAGCAATTGTGAGGACGGGTTGTTATAACTACCCAGGCTGGTAATTATTGTTTTGTGTACTATGATGTGAGATATGTATAGTACAGTTTTGGGTTTGTGTAAAGAACTGTTTATATTGTATGTTATTCAGTCCATTGTGAGATTCTGTTTTGTTTCATTTCCTCTTTCTTCTACCTACTTTCTTTTCCCTCAGCAATTTTTCTTTCTGGCACTCGATCATTCGACATATTATACAATGGGCGTATTTATATCGATTTTCGAGGATTGAAAGGGTAGATCGCACAAAAGGCCAAGGAAAAGAATAGAGAGTGTAAGAAGAAGGAAAGAAAATAGAAACAACATCACAAAATCTCATAAACGCAGCGGAACAAAATATATTATATAATAACATATCTTTATACAATGAAACTGTAACTGTAATATACATTCAATCATCAGAGCACAACAACCAACAATAAATCTGGACAGTTATAATAACTTGTCTTTACAAGTGCTGAATATACATCATACACACACAGCGGAATATAATCAACCACATGGAATGCACCTAAGACTCCTCCAGCACGTCTCATGTGCTCCATAGCATCCTAATCTAAATCTGCAATATTCGGTCTGACTCGAGCATTATAATAAAATAACACCCGAGTTAGTCTAGAAAACCAGCGTGAGAAAACACACTCATTTTGAATTATTACTATTATAAAATCCTTTGAAAACAAAGGTATTTCGTAAGACCATGCACACATACATACGACGGGTTTTTACCTTACGATAGCCCAAACATTTATATCAAAGTCATCTGATATTATAATAGTGTCTACAGATAGTAAAGTATAAAATAGCTGAAATGCTTGCATCTCACGTTTCAGCATATTTGGTATACAACTAAGGCTGGAGGAGTCTTATTACATGAGACGTGCTGGAGAAATTTCAGGCATATTCCAGCACGTCTTATGTGCTCCATAGTCCTGTTGCATCTTCAAAGTTTTAGTCATTCCCGGTTGATGAGGCTGGAGGCTATGTATTACCTTAAGAATGACATTCATACTTGAATTGCTAACACTACCTTCTAGGCAACGATGCAATGATAACATTCATCCATATAATTTGTTCTGGGTCTGAACAAACGGAATCTCCAAGATCATCGTCTTCATTGATTTTATGATATCACAATTTGTAACGCATAAATTGGATCGAACTGGTTTTCGGAAATCTGATCCCAGTCTCTGCGAAATGATCAATGAATTTAGCCAAATCTGATAGTCGGTTATTCAACCATCAAATTAAACACATAAACAGTCACTAGGACCATAATTTATTAAATATTTTCAAAACATTCATTTCTAAGATCTTTACAAAGATAAATATTCAAATTTCTTTCAATATTCCAACATTAGAAAACAATTTCAAATCCTTATATCCTTAATAGGATATTTTCAAACCATATCAACACTTAGAATATTTTCGAATTCAATTCATAATTCATTACTTAGAAAAATATTTCCATATAAATTATTTCATCATTACAACATTTTCAAACCTTCATTCCCTTTCTTAGGAAATATTATAAGTCTAATTTTCCAAATCATTTTTAATATCCCTACTTTGAGACATTTTCATTACTTATCTCATAAATCTTTAGAATTTTATTAATTCCATTTACAATTTCCAAAAATCTATTATACTTATTTATAATCTCAACTAACAGTTTATAACTTTTTTATGAATTCAGGTTCATTTTTGAAGTACCAGTATCTAACATTTTCGAAATTTTCTTAAGTCTCCAAAATTCCATTATAAGGTTTTTTCTTATAAAAACATATCTGCTAAATAAAACCTGGTTTACAAATCTCGAGAGCATTTATAAATAAATTTCAATCACTTTCCGAAACTATATATATAATAAGTATTTTTTAAAAAATAGTAATTTATTTTCAAAACATGTTTTAACTAATTATTCAAAATATCAATACACTTTTTAGTAACAACGATATCTAATTACCATTTTATATATAAATAAAATTGATTCACACATCTTATTATAAAATTTGAATTTATGAACTAACAAAAAACAATCGTAAAATCAACTCCCCGAAATATTCCAATATTATCCAACCTTTTATTTAATCCAAACACATTTCTTATTCAACATTCTAATTTCCATATAAATATTTTATTTCCAAAAATCATCATTGAATTTATTTTTAAAATTCAAAATTATTATTTATGGTATTTGTAATACCAAAATTTGGGCCAGTGCTACTATAGCATCTAATAAGTCAAATCACACAATAATCCATAATAGATTATTCAGTCATATCATATGTCACTATATATGAAACAAATCAAAATATTTTTGAGAAATCCAGTTGGATTCCTCCAACCTATTTTCCTACATCCATAGATGTTATATAACATAAAATACCAATCCGGCTTAAGGCGGGACACCGCGCTAATATAGGATCATCCACAATTATACAGGGCGCATGGTGTCTCATCCGCTCCAACGGCGGGAATATACCCAACTACTAATACATACATATATATATATATATTACTATAAATAATATAACATCCAACTAGTAAATTAATATCAATTCATCCAATCAACCAATAAATAATTTATAACATTATAAATTAAAAACAGTAATCCAAATTAGTGAGATTTACTCACATTTATCCTTTTCTGTCATCGAAGCGACCCGGTTTGGCACTAAAACTGGACGACGTCCGATTTTTGCCCCAAATTCAACGCTCTCCAAATATGTCCAAACCAGTTCCATTTTGAAGCTCTCATTGATACGAGCGCAATGCAAAAAGTTTCGTCACGATCGATTCTTGTATGAGAGAGTTATGCAAACTTTAAATTATCGATTAAATTTAAAACTATAAAATAAAACTTAAATATAATTACATGATTGCCTTCACCCAATATCTCCTTCTTCCTCAATAATCCCACGAGATGACCCCGCCATCTAATTCCACTCGTCGATCTACACTTACTTGACACTTCATTTCGCCCTTCGAGCCACCGTGTCAAATCACGACAACGCCTCCCCCTTCGTTCTACAGTGAATTGTCGCGACCCACCATAGGCAGTCGCACCCGATCATCTTCCTCCACGACCTGCCATTCGACCCTGCTAACTCCAAAATAACACCCTGAATCCAAAAACTGAAACCCAAGGCAAAACCATGCTCTGTAAAAATTGTTGAGCATTCCCAATCTCGATCGAACCTCATCTGATCCACAACGGCGTGAGGCCTCCATCAAAAGAAGAATTTTTAAGAAAAAATTATTTTTTGTATATAGTAGAATGGAAGAACGGATTTTCTTTTCTTTTTAGAATGTTATTCATTTTTTACTTTTCTCGTCCATTAAAACCTGAAATGAAGACGTGGGAAGAACACAGTTTCTAAAATGAAGGTGGGTACGATCAAAGGGTGGCTGGAATGAAGTATAGGTTCGGCTGAAATGAAGGATAGGGTGGCCGTATCAAATCAAATATAAATATACTACTTAATATTTCGAAATATCTAGCTATAAATTTCGGATCTCAATCTACGTGTGCCGTCTGGCGTTCCTATTGTTATACCCCTAATTCGAATGCAATGGAACAAGTTGCGAGACCTAATTTGATCGTATGTAGAAGATATTTTTTTGAACCCAAATATTATATTAATGTTCCGATATTAATTGCAACACTTTTCTATCCCGTACGACCAATCGATAGCTCCAAATGCTACATAAATTGAAATTCAACAATAATACACTACTATCGACCCAATGGAATTGGTTTCGTCAAATTCGGAGACTGTGCCTCCGATCGCTATTTTAAAGCATCGACTAAATCGACGATTTCAAAAAATTGACGAAATCATTTGAAATTCCAGTTTAAAAAACTTACCAACTCAATTCTTATTCAAATAGAATTTATATTAACATTAGAAATCGTTTTGACTCATATTCAACTCAAATTTCAATTATTCACCATTTCTGTATTACGATAGATCGTTATACTTGAAATTAAACTCTATTACTCGAATTCAGAAATAATTCCATATTCAAAATCAATTTATATTCCAAATTCAATATTTATAACCATTTAACTATTCGAAATTAAATTTCAAGAAATCCGGGTCGTTATATTTAGGTTTCTAATATCTCCCTTAAGTGACTTTTTCACTTTTGGAAAATACCAAAATATCATCTACAAAAATCACTACAAATTTGTTCAACTATCCCCTAAATACTCTACTCTTAAAATCTACAAAATACGTAGGGTAATTGTCATTCCAAAAGGCAAAACTTCCCATTCATAGTGTCCACTTAGAATACGAAATGCGGTTTTTGGTTTGCTGTCCTTTACGATCATTAGCTGATGAAATCCAGTTGCCAAGTTCGATTGGGAGAAGACTTTGGCTCCCATAAGTTGATCAAAGAAATCATCAATCCTAGTTAAGGGATACCTATTCAACTTGTTGAGTTCCCTATAATCAACATAAATATTTATTGAGTTGTCTTCCTTACTGGCAAAGACAACAAAGGCTCCCGATTCTAAGGTACTTCGTTGAATGAATCGTTTCTACAGTAGCTCCAAGATAGGCTTATACATTTCTCGCCTTTCCTTAAGGGTCGTGTGTCTTAATGGTAGAGTGACCAGTCTAGCATCCTTTTCCTAATCAATCCTAAACTCAATCATCTTTAGGGTGGAAGCCCTAAAACTTCTTCAAAGACATCAGAGAATTCTTGAATGATGGATACAAATGAAAGTTTATATTGCGATAGATTTACCGAGTATAGGTAACTAAACTCAATTGAATCCTAGAGTGTATAACGAATATCTAGGTCTCTCCATTTACAACTCATTACCCATACCACTTTCTTATTGCATTCTAGAGCTGCCCCATAGTGCAACAACCAATCCATACCCAAAAAGTCCATATCCTCCGAAAGTTAGAACGTACGCATTGCATGTGAAATCAACGTCACATACGTTTAACACTAGGTCTTTGCAAATTGAGAAAAGATGTGTCATCCCTCAATAGGATTTGAAACTACTATTAGGTGCATGAAAAATTGGGCTTGAAGGTTTAAGGAGTTAATCAAATTCCTAGCTATAAATGAATGTGATGCCGTGGATTAAATAGAGTACAAATTATATTTTCTAAAATAAGAGTTCTACCTTCCATAGCCATCTTTCCTTGGACTTTTAGGGGTGGCTTACTCAAAATAGGCCCAGCGTCAATGACGTAAGCTTGCCCATTGTGCCCTTTCTTATACATCTTTGGACATTGATTTCTGAAATGCCCTTTCTCGTGGCGATGGTAACACTTTCTCTTTAAAGCTTCCTTGAACAGGCTTACTCTGCAATATTTCATGAGGCGCCCTTTCTTTTGGCATCTATTACACACTTTACCTTCTTTCTTAATTTTCCCTTTTGACTCCTTATTTGCCCACAAATTTCTTTTCTTGGCCCCACCCAGATTCGTGCGGGTCCTGCCTTCTCCCTCTCTATTTCTTTCTCCTCACCATTCATCATCTATAGTAAAGCCATCTCAACAAGCATCTTTTAGGTAGCTCTGGTAGGTATCCTAGTCAACAACCATTCCCTAAGTGAGGAGTTAGGGCATTTAATAAACTTCATGGCCTTTCTCATGGGTGTATCAATCAAATTCATTTTGAATTTAGCTAATTCAATAAACTTACTAATGTACTCCTTTAGAGTGGAGTCTCCCTGCCAAAGCTATATAAATTTCTCTAAATTGCAGGCTCACTTCTCCTCTTGACATAAACCTAGTCTCAAATCGGTTCTTGAACTCATCCAAATTGACAACCTTACCAACATTCTCCCCTGCCACGATATTCCACCAATATAAGGCTTCTCCTTTATGGTGCCAAGCTACCAATCTTTGCTTCACTTGATTTTCCTAACCAATCTCCCGGAATATCTTCTCCCAATCATTTTTCCATGCCATATTCTATAAATTTCCTTTTCGGAATATATTTTTCGTTCCATATTTACAAAATACTTACATATTTTTGAAAAATCGATAAGACAATGTGCTGCCTAGGCGAGCGGGATAGAGGGTGTCACCGGTGCAATCTACTGAGGAACAAGGACTTGTTCTACATGCCTAAGGTATTGTTTGAACCATTCGGGCATCCTTCAAATGGTGGACATTCCTCTGGCAGGGTTCCTAGTCTTAGAAGAAGAATGATTTTCAACCATAGTCTACTATCTGTAGGTTAAACTTTATGTTATATTTCCTAAGATAGTATTATACGCCAAAACAAAGATTTGCCTAGTGTATATGTGTATGTTCATAAAAAACATATACATACATATATATAATATGGGATTATGGAAAAATCTTTTCAAAAATAACAAGTACGTCTCTCATAATATCTTTTCCTAGTTGATCAGGTAATTTAGTCTCTGATACCAAATGTATCAACTCGCCTATAAATCGGCCTAAATACTGACCTAGAAAAGGCCCATTGAAATTTAGAACCATCTCAAAGCTGGCTATTAGCTGTTAAAAAGAATACTACAATGCTATTTATCTAATCATTCAGATTCTCATAATGGAAGGATACAAAAAAAATAACAACGGTACCATTCTCATTCGAATTTCAAAATGTCATTCAAAACCATAATAAAATATGCATAATGTAAACCCATCAATAACCATATATGTCCATGATATTCCAAAGTTATAACATTATTTTTATTTTCAAGAACAACAAAAAATAATAAGTAAGTAGATAGTCTACTACCACAAGCCACATCAATGTCTCTGCCTTCAACATCACCCTTCCTAACTTGAGTTGTAATAAGGAAGGAGTAAGAACAACATATGTTAGGTGAATAAAATTCTTAAGCCTTACTACATTAGTGCCTGGATAGTATAATTTGCATAGGAATATGTCATACATTTCTACCTACAACACAAGTCTTTTCAAATGTAAAATGCTTTAGAAAATAAGCATATAACTAACTTGCTATCAACCTAATAACGCATGTCTTTCGCCCATGATGTCCTATCAATGTAAGAGGTAGCATTCAAGTCACTTGGTATCTTTTAATGAGAATTAAGTGGACTCCGACCTTTGATACTTTATTAAAGGCAGGTCCACGTCATTTACTACCTATAATCTCAAGGCGAACTCCTTACTAGTAACTATCCGCTGACATTGCACAAAATTTCTTTAGCCAATTAATACTTCCTTTTGAAGCGAGCCCTTTTCCAGGATATCCTCTATCGTGCCTAACCCATAACCCCATCCATTTACTAATTCCTACATAGAGAAGAGGTAGTCTCTTGCACAACCGCTTAATACGTTCAATCTCTAAGTAGTCCTTCGTATTATGACCTGTACCCCCACAATGAGGTCTTACATTAGCCTGACTATTCATAGGTAATAGAAGCCAGATTACCTGGGTAGATTTACCCTATAAATTTTGGGACTAACCTTGCATTGTCATAGTTACTTATTATACATAATGTCTTGCTTTAGCCTCAAAGTCATAATGTTGGCAGTCAGATTAGCTGGGCAGACTTGCATGTGCTTTTAACCGACCTCGCATCACTATAACTTAGTCATAATCTATATCACACTCTTCATATATTATCACACACTTCATCATTTTCATTATCAAGGCCTTAAAATAAATCTTTCTTATTTTGCCTTAAATATTAATTACCTTCCTAAAAGGGATTTATTAGAACTAATAATTTATTTAACTATGCAATTATATGCTATATTTATATGTTAATTACACTAATATATGCATACACACATAGTAATTTCTATGCATGTGGAATATACGCTCTAACTAGTGTTTAAATGTCTACTCTGTAAATGATTATACAAGTCTCGTTTAATATTATCAACAATACCAAAATACCAACACTCATATCCAATGATTATGACCAATAGATTTGCATACAGTAAAAATTTAAACTCAACTTATTACATCAAATTAATAGAATATACCGATAATAGAAACTTACAATTCTAATTCTTACGCTCTATTCAAAATAATGGATACCAAATTCATAGAAAAAGAATAAGGAGTGGCATAGAAGGTAAAATAATCAAAACGCAAATCTACATAATTTTCATTATTTTAACATAAACAAATTTGAGAATTCAGCCTAGAAACAATCAGAACGTGGAATCATTTCTTGTGGATAATGGAAACTAGTGGAGTAAGGAAAGGGCTTTGATACACTTGCTAAAGGATCTTTGATACTTAGAGAGTTCTCTAATGTACTCGGAAGCAGGATTATTGTGAGCGCACTCAGGTGTACTTTGTTTGTTTATTGTGGATCGGCTGAATGGATTCGCCTACCCGGGATTGATCAAATGGGTCTAGTATCAACTTTGAGCTAAAGGAAAGTACACTAAAAATTGAGATTTCCATTAATTCTTGGCAAGTGGAAGGTCAAATGGGTTATCATATATCTAGAGCATACTGAGTGATAGTGAGGATTATTTGATGGATTTTATGTTTGTTCTGATTGTTTTCTCCCATAGTCTATCACTCTAGGGATGTCGCTAAAGATAGATATTGTGGATAGGGATATCTAGACACTCTTCATTGCAGTTAATTTGCAGTACGCCTTTATATTATTGGTAGTGTAGCATATTATGTTCGTTATGTGCTAACTCTTTGGATGTAGGGACATGTCAGGTATGACCCTTGTATCTTTTTCCTTACTATATCAACTTGTATAGTAATTTAAGGTTCATCTATCACGCATACCTGACTGTTGCCTGACTAGAGGTTTTATTCTTTGCTTCTTACTATCTCGGATACTCTTAAATGAGTATAGAAGCAGGTCTAGGTATACCTAGTATGGTATAGAGGATGAGCAGGATGAAGCTTCTTGTATTATATATGGATATTATGCTTATTCTGCTATGCAACAACGTAGAGTCTTGATTGTATTTGTTATTACTATGGCATAGTTATTTGAGTTATTTCTGCTTTATTTAAACTTTATTATATATTTTTATAACTCTGTGGATCTACACTCTGACATTTGGATTGTTCGGTTATTATTGTCCTTCCTGTTTTATATCAGTGATGTAATGCATATTTTATTCCATACGCTGTAAGGTATACAGTAGGTTCTGTCATGTTTTTATTTTTATTTAACCATTAGCAATCTCCGACATCGACTGAACACAATAACAACGCATTATATAGCTATATTGAGTGTTGACCGTGTAGGGCAGTTGTCACATCGGTGGATACACCTACATATGGGTTGAACATCGATACATGAACTGTTATCATTTAGGGATGCGTATTCTTTCTATTATCAAATCACGATGCTATTCCAAATCAAAAGCATATAAGTTTTATTACAGATTTTGGATTAGATTACTAAAAAGTCAAATCATTTACTTTAGAGAATGCTAGTTTAGTTGATAAGTTGTTTTCGAAATAGATTAGATGGACAATGGAGGTGTGGATGGATGATATGCTAGTAATGTCAAGAAGGTCAATAGACCACATGGCAGACTTATCAAAAATGTTTGATACTTTAAAAGCATAAAATGAAGTTGACCCCTAAAAAGTTTTTTATAGTGTCATTAAAAAAGAGTTAGGGTTCACCATAAAATAAGGGGCATAGAAGCTAACTTATAGTAGTTTGACATGTTAAAATAAGTAATAACCTTAAAAACAAGGAGGGAAATTTAGAGCTTGAATAACAAGGCATCCTCCTTGAGTAGGTTCATATCAAAAGCAATTGACAAGTGTATACCGTATTTTGATGTGATTACGAAGGAAAAGGAGAAGAACTAATAGATAGAAAAATGTGAAGCCGCTTTCCATTAATTGTTGGAACATTTCGAGAAGGCCCCTATTTTGTCAAAGTCATTGGAAGGTGAAGACATTTACATATATTTGCAGATATCAACTCAAGCATTAATTAAAGCATTATTGCATTATGAGGCAAAGAGCTAAAGTTGTTATACTACGTTGGTTAGTGCGTAACAAGCATGAAAAAGTGTTATCTGGTACCCTCCTGCTTATTGGTAGCATCAAGAAAGTTGAGGTGATCTTTCCAAGCTCATCTAACAAGGTGTTGACTGATCAATCCCTTAGACAGGTATTGCATTGCCCTAAGATATCGATAAGACTATTGAGGTGGAATATTGAGAAGCGTCGATATGAAATTACATATCATCATTGAAAGACTATTCGTGGACGAGCTTTGGTGGACTTCATTATCGAATTCACTATTTGGAATTATGAAATGGATTAAGAGATGATCGAATGTCCCAGTGGAACTTATATGTGGATGGTGCATCTAATGACCGTGATTCTTGTGCCGGGATAGTCTTGTTAACTCTAGAAAGGTCAGTATGTGTGTCATGCAAAAACTTGAGTTTCATGGGATGAATAATGAAGTATAGTATAAAACATTGATAGTTGATTCAAGATAGCGAAAGAATTAGGAGTATGATCACTATAAATATTCAATGACTCCCAATCGACGGTACATTAGGTTAAGTAAGAATTTAGAGCTAAGGGTGCATAAGTCTCCCTTACTTCGTTGGAATAACTGGACATGCTTAAACATTATATGATTATGCAAAGCCCTACAGAGGGAAAATAAGAATGCAAATTCTTTGGCTAAGTTGCTAGCTCTGGAGATGCATGGTAATTAAGAATTGTACTGGTAGAGGTGTTCAAGGCTTTAAGTATTCAAGATGGGGATTTCATTATGGAGGTAGAAGAAAATGATTCATGGATGACATTGTTTAAAGAATATGTACTAAAGGAAACTCTTTTGAAGAGTAGGCATGTAGAAGCTATTGCTAAAAGCTCTGTGTTATATTATGTAGGATGACATATTATTTTGGAAAGGATTCTCAACCTCATTGTTACTAAGCGCTAATAAAGATGAAGCGAAGAACATCCTTGAAAGTGCTTAGCACATAAGCTACAAACATCATATTATCAGGAAAAATCTAGCGAATAAGTTACTATATTATAGATAATTTTGGTCGACAATCAATTGAGCCATAATGGAATTTACCAAAAGATGTGATCGGTGACAAAGATTTTTCCAAGATATGAAGATCCCTATCCAACAAGCATACACAAATGGTTATCCCCTGGCCATATGCGGTTTTGTGAATTAATATTATTGGATTCTACCATTGGCATGAGGAAGAGTGAAAATGCAATTGTTGCAATGGACTATTTTGCCAAATGGGCTGGGGCACATTATCAATTTAGTGAAAATGATTAAATTTGTCATAAAATTATATTATGCAGGTTTGATGTGCCATAAAGGGTTATTATTGGAAACGAAATTCAATTCAAGAGAGTAGAGTTCTACACATTCCATATGCGATATCAAATTCCAAAGGGTTTCTTGGTTATAGCACATCTACTTGCGAATGGATATGTGGAGGCGTCAGCAAGATCATATTGTCCATTATCAAAAAGAAACTGAAATGAGTAGAAGGAAATTGGGTTGATGAGTTATAACTAGCATTGTGGGCTAATAAAATGACCCAAAAATCCACAACTGGACATATGTCCTTTGCACTAGCATATGGAACCAGGGAATTTATGTTGGTTGAGGCCGTAGTACGTTTTCATTAATGCAAGCATTATGACCCCAAGATTAATGTTGATTTATTGCTAGCATCCCTTGACTTGGTGAAAAAAGTGAGAAGTGGTAGATTTGAGGGCAACCACTTACTATCAAAGAGTGGCACAATAGTTGAATACCTAGGTTTGGAACGGAAAGTTCGAAATGTGTGATCCTGTTTGAAATAACTCTTTCCGACGTAGGGGAATTTGGTTTGAATTGGGAAAAACTCTATGTGATAAAGTAAAAGCTTTGAGGCAGAGCTTTGAGGCAATCAACTATGGATTAGGACCCAGTTCTGCAGACAAGAAATAACAAGCATTTGCATCGCTATTTCACTTAATTTACATTTATAGGCATTTTTATTTGGACATTTCTAAGAATTGAAATCTATATAATAAGGCGACATATATTTTTATAAAGTTTCCCATTGAATCAAAGTTACCATATCTATTAAGTTAAACTTTGTGCTATGGATTAGCAAAGGAAACAAAATGTGTCTCAAAGTTAACTGTATGTCACGTGGTATCAGTAGATAGGTGCTGACAAAATCCTTCGAATCAGTACAAGCTCATTAAATTATAATCCAATCGTCGGTAGATCGAAAAACTTCCCCCTACAAATTCAATCATTAAAAAACGTATGGAGATAGGCGATGTCAAGGATGAAAGCTTACAAATAGGCATCAATAAACATAGACGCATAGAGTAATCTTCAATGCATATAAATGCTTAAAAGTAAATATAGGTGTATAAACGAAATTTGAATTGAAATGTACTTAGCATGACTTACAATGGTGCCCCAAACATGAGAGGAAACCCATTAAAAATAAAGTAAATGACAAAATATGGTTTTACTTATGGTGGAACACGATAAATTTAACTAGTAGTAAGTAAAGCTAAGAAAAATAAACTGGGTAACTGTGATAATCTATTTATTCGTGTAGAATCACAACTAATAGATGCATTACACAGAATTGAATATATATATATATATATATATATATATATATATATATATCTGGTTATAACACAACATAAAATATTAGAAACACCATTAGCATATATTTGGATATTTGCAAGTACGGTGAAGGAAAAAACATAAAAGTAAATGTGTAATAGAAAGATAATTATTGCTCAAATATCTCCCTAATATGATTAGTCGGCCTGCACATCAAGGCCCCGCCAATTCCAGGTTAATTTGCACAACAAGATTCAAGCTATAAAGACAAGTCATCCAATAATCTAAGCTCGGTCCAAATCAATGTCAGCTAACCCTTCTTAGCTTAGCCCAATTCATGCCAGCCCACATTCGATCTAGCTTCATCCAACCAATTCCAAAAAACAAGTCACAAATTGGCTGAACTGAACTCTTAGACGTGGCCCAACATGACATTTGTCAACACAACCATCTCATATTACTTGACCTAGCTCAAAAGAGACAAACCCATAGCCCAATTCTCTCAGCTCCTCTACAACCAGCCCTAAGTAGCCTGCCTCATTACTATGCCTAGGGCCGGTCCTACCTGCTCCGACCTTAGCATTTTCAGCTTTATTCTTAACAATTTCGACAAAAAAACTAACATTCACTATGCAAGAAGCATCTATCCATCCTTACTGTCTAAAAAAGTGTGCTAGACATCAAAAGTACAATATAGTATGACTTAATATGCCTACTACTACGACATGTTTGCCAAAAGCATACTAACTCCTGTAGCATGTCGCCTCTTTTAGAATAAAATCACAACTGGCGTGCACATCGGCCACATATTGCCACCACCTTTCTAGCTTTCTTCCATCAGCACAGGTGACCAGATCAATGATCAAGAATGATTCTCGCCAATTTGCATCACAATCTCTACAATTCAATGATCTACTTCAGTAGCTATAAATACCCTGTGCCATACAACATCTAAGAGGTCGAGTTTTTACTCAGAATTCTCATTCATAGCAAACTAAATGCCCTAACCTCTTAAGATTAGTAACTTTGTAGTCTTAAGTGCTTTATTTCATATTACTCCATTGTGATTCCTTATAATTATAAAAGATAAACATATTAAGGCATTTTCATAGTGGAGGTATGCAAGCTTTTACCGAACATTCTGCATCTTATATTATTTACAATATTTGCTCATTTATTCCTCATTTTCAATTTTAACCCTAGCATTAGCAGATGACCTTTGCTAATACAAATTCGTTAGTCTAATTCTAAGGTTGTCTAATTCTCTAGTCAATAATACCCAATTGGAAAAAATTGTCTTTATTATTCCTTTCTTTTTTTCAATTACAAAAATGAGATCTATGCACATACATAATGTATACAAAAATAAATACAAAAAGATAAGAAAGCCGATTTCTTAGGTTTTCTTGATGTGAGCTTCTCCTTCTCCCATAATGAGGCCTTTTCTGGCTGGGAAGTCTAGGAAGAGTATAGCTAGTGCTTACATTTTTTTCCTTCTTCCCTTTATCTCCAAACGCTATGGGATCTTCAACTGAAGAAAATGAAGTTTATTTCCAAGCGAGGATTTACACCACTTGATCCTTTTTAACTTCAAGTAAAGCCAGGTCCGAAGGGGTAAATGGTATCAAGTCAGACGACACATTCCCATGAGTGTATGTATGGTCAACCTTGGCTTCCTCTTTGAAATTGACAATAAGGATGTTCCCTCGAGAAGTGCTACTATCTTATCCTTATCAAGTTCAGGTTCGAACTGTATTGTATCGGTAGTTAGTGTGGTTAGAATAATGATTACTGGTAGGCCATTATTAAGACTTGAAGCATGGAAAAAAGAACGGTAATGATTGTAAGATTCATATGAACATAAGTTTAACTTATCAAGTTAGGGAGAGTAAATATAAATATCTTTCATGGAAGGTGGGTTGGCATCCATAAGGACTTCTGGCAGTGGAGTAGCAATTTTTGATTTAGAACATGTTCCATTTTAGTGATTGGCAATATTCGGGCTCTCAGAGGAGGTACAAGAAAAATAATGGAACGTATGGTTTACAGACTTCAGTAGGGTTCTTGAAAGATTAATGAGCCAACATAGGTATATTAGTAGCCTAATCCGGTTGTTAGGGTTAGTTAATGACAGTTGCGTAGCATCTACATGGATATCAATAATAAGAGTGCCCACTGACTCTTGGGCTACAGTTTAGAAGTGATCCCCTTCAAAACTTTCTTGGCCTCCTCCTTAGCATGTTCATAACGACCTCACTCCAGGGCCACCAAGTTTTCAAAGCTAAATAATTGGTCAATCACTTTGGGGTCAACAAAAAGTAACCCTTCCTTTTAGCTTAGTTTCACTCGTCTTTTATATTTTGGAATAAATGTGATATCCCGGAAATTTTGACAATATCAATTTAATAATCTTTATATAAAATTAAATTGATTTGATGATAATTGATTAATAATATATGAATTGGTTTAATAATCTGATTAAATAAATATTTTATTTGTGATTTTTATCTTTTAAAAGTTAAAATAAATGTTTCTATATAATGTATATATATATTTGTGTGTGTGTATATATATATATATATATATATATATTATAGATAATCTTTGTTTTGGAATTTAATAAATAAATGAAGTTTTGTTTTTAAATTCTAATAATATATTTAGTAATTGGGAAATTAGGTTTTAAATTAATTTTAAGTTTCTCATAGTTATTTAAATTAATAACTATATGGTTTGAAAATATTTAAAATAAATGTTAAATTGTTTAAAATTTATCTAAGATTAATCTTTGTTTTAAATTTAAATAAAAAGTTTGTTTTATTTCTCATATATATTATTTAATATATATGATTTGAAATATTATATATAAGTTTAAAATACAAAATAGCATATGGTTTAAATTTATTTATTAATAAAAGTGATTTATAATCTCTTTATAAATCATTTAAAATTTGTGAAATTGATTATTTTCAAGCCATATTAATAAATATATTATTTTCCCATAAATATAAAAAGAACTAAAATAAGAAAATAGAATTATTATTTTAAATTGAATAAATTGATTTCAGTTTGGATTTTAAAAGTTTAATATGAATTAGGGTTAAGCATATTTAAATTATGAATTCAAATGAATTTGAATTCCAGTTTTTAAATGAATAAATTTTATAAAAAAAATGAATGTTTAATAACAAAAACTGTACAGTATTTTTCAAGGGTTTTTGAAATCTGAAAAATGAGATTTTAAAACAAGATTTTAAAATTTAAGTTAAAGCCTGGAGTGAATTCCTGAGTTCAAATTGAAATTTGAATCTAAAAGTTTTCAAAAGAAAATAAGTTTATGAATTCAAATGTTATAATTAAGAATGAATCATAAAATATTTATAACATGCTTTTAAAATCTGAAAATAGGATTTAAATAGGATTTTAAATTTTAGTTTTTAAACTTGAATTTAAAACATGATTTGAATTCTAGTTTGAAATGAAATAAGATTTTGAATTTAAATGTTTCAAAATCACTTAAAATACTTAAGGTGCATTTTAGGTTTATTGAAATTAAATATGGGTTAAAACTATTCTTCTAAAATTACTTTAGAAGATAAGTGATTCTTTAAAATGAAAACTAAAGGGTTTTTAAATACTTAAACCTTGTTTAAGTTAAAAATTGATTTCATTTTAAATCTTAATTTAAAATGGAATTTAGATGAAATTTAAAAGAAAAATGTTTATAAATTATTTTGATAATGATAATTAAGTCATGAATAAGATTAATGATTATCATTAAAGTTGATTAGAACTTAATAATTGATAATTCATTAATCGATTAAGGTAATTAAGTTTTATAATTAATTAATTGAATTAATTAATAATTAGGTTAATTAATTAAATAATTAAGGGTTTTATTTAATTAATTAAAGGATTAAGTAAGTTAATTAAAATTGGTTAAATTGTAATTTAGAAATCAATTAATTAAATAAGATTTGATTTAATTTAATTGATGATTTGAATTTATTAATCAAGTAATTAAAATTAATTTAGTTTTTTATTGTCACTTGATTAATTAAATAATTAGAGATTAATTAATGAGTTTTATAGATAAATTAATTTGTAATTAACATTGATCAATTCAGTTAATTACTTTAGAAAAGTAATTAAAGTTTTGTTATTGGTTAATGAAGGTCATTAACTTAGTATTATTCAATAATTAATTAATGTAATTAATTTTAATGATTAATTGGATTAATTAATTTAGAGATAATCATTTGAGAATTGTTTAAGTGTAATTACTTAATGAAAGTAATTAAGAAATTAATTACTAATTGTAATTAATTAATTTTATTTTGATTAATTAAGTTAATTAATTAAGTTTAATTAATTTAAATTAGTCACTGGTTGATTTGAGAAGTAATTACCAATGTAATTAATAGTGGATAATTACTTAGTGAAGTAATTAAGAAGATAAATTATTGGGTGTAATTAAAGTGAAGAATAATTGGGTAATAGAGGAGTTTTGGAAATTAATTACTTTGTGTAATTAATATGTAATTAGTTTGCAAAATAATTACTTTAGGAAGTAATTAATAATTAATTACTTAGTGTAATTAATTTAGGATATGTTAAATTAAGTTATTTGAAGATAATAAAAGATGTAATTAATTAAATGTAATAAATTACTTAACATGATTAATCAAGAGTGATTAATCAGTATGAATAATTGATAATTAATTTAATAGGGTAATTAAATAAAATAATCTGGGATCATTAATTTATATAATTAATGATGTAATTTAGGGTTGATTAAAAAGTTAAATTAATCAATGAAGGAATTAATTAATGTAACTAATTAAGAATTAATGTAATTAATTATAATTAATTAATTAATTGATGAAGTAATTACAGGTTAATTACCGAATTTGGTTTGGAATAATTAATTTGTGAAATTAATTGGAGGTTAATTACTTGAATGTAATTAAATGATAATTAATCAAGATGATTAATTTGGGTAATTTGTTGAGAGTAATCAATTGATTGATTTGTAGTTAATTAATGGATGTGTAAGCAAGATTTATATTGATGAGTAATTAATTTAATTTATTTTAAATTAATTATAATAGGTGTAATTAATTTAATTCATTTTAAATTAATTATAGAATGGTGATTAATAAGTCATTGCTTATGAATGTTGTTTAATACTGATTTAGCCTGAATAGTTGAGATCTTAGTTATGAGATAAGTGATGTTGTGTGTCTTGGATGCTATGGTTGCATTTGAGTTGATAATATGAATTATCTGTTTGGGCTAATAATATGGATTATCTGTTGTGATGATAATGTTGATTACCTATTATGGGGTTGTGTATTATCTATCTGTGTGTATATAAATAATATTGAATTGAATTGTTTTAAACATTTAAAACAACTTGGACCTAAAAGATGGCGATTTGGATTTCGATGAGACCGGGATCGGGTTTCCATATATGGTCGATTCAAATTAATGATAGGTCATGAATCTCAAGTGAAGATGAAGATTCAGAGTGCAAGGGTTATCGTCGTTAACTCCGAGGGTAACTGGAAAATGAGTGTAACGAGATAATGCCTTCGGTTTCGTTCGAACCCGGAACGAACTTGTATGGATAGAATGCTTTCAGAACATCGTCAGGTGGACGATGAGCATTCTAAGAGATGTGTTCTCTAAAGGTAATCGTAGCCTCAAGCCTCATCAACTGGGAATGGATAAAACAGGTGAGGTGCAGCAAGGTTAAGTGGGTCATGCCCAAGTAGGACAAGATTTTCCCCTGTCTAGAAGTCCCTTTATATTCGGCTGTGTGGGCAGTTGGTTGCAAACAACTGCGGGGTTGTCTTGTTCGGAACTGTTCAGTAAGGAATGGTTCCGGCCTTGTGTTGCAGGGGAGCAGGCGTACTCCTCGGTACGGTGATCTAGGCCACGTACTGTGACGGGCAGTACCCCAGTAGCCCCGTCATTGTATGGAATCCAAAATTCAATAAGTGTCGTACGTTTTGGTTGTACCGAACTATGTTGGAACGTGAGGTGTATGCATTCCAGTTATTTCTGTATTTTACTTGAAAACCCTAGACACTATTATAATATCACCGGATTTCCTATCAAATGTTTTGGCTAGCGTAAGGTAAAAACTTTTCCATGTTTATGTGTGGGAAGTCTTACGTGATACCTTTCTTTTCAAAAGGTTTTTAAAAGTTAAGCAACCTTAACCTGTTACTCACACCAGACCCATGTCTGACCCGGAGTTTATCTTTGTTTTCTTAAACTCTTGGGTACTCAAATTTTTACAAGTAGCCAAGGGATTCAGGTTGGCTTTGACGAATATTGGAGGAGCAATGGAGTAGGAAGCTTCTGCGTTGTAGATATATAGTTCTGCTATGTGTTCTCTGAGTTGTATTGAGTTGTAAATACTAGATAGGTGTTTATACCTGTCTAGTATGTGATGTATATGTTGTGTATCTCTGATTGATGTTGTATATTATGTAAATACTTATGTTATTATATAATTTATTCGTTTCACTATTGAGATTCTAGTATTGTTTTCTTCCTTATCTTCTTTCTTTTCTCTTTATATCCCTTTCTTTCTTAATTCATGATGCGTCTTTCTGGTTGGCGGAAGACGGGTCGTGACAGTTGATATTAGAGCATTAGGTTGAGTGAATACCTAGGCTCTAGAGTGGTGTCTATCTTGAGAGAGCGTATTTTAATTTTTAATATATTTATATATGTTTATTTATTTCCACCTATCTATTGGGTTACCTGTTCGGGTTTTCCAATATGAGTTATAAAGATAGATTGAGGTAGTGCTGTGTATAACGCGACTACCATTGGTTGGAGTTGACATGTTTGAGGTTGGAAGTGTATTTTTCGAGACTGTAGACCTAATACCGTCTCGAGTGAGCTTTGCAGTGGTGTAAGGACTTCATCGATCTCTGAAGGTAACTTGTTAAGTTTCGAAGTTCATCTTTGAAGTTGGATGAGTAGAGTTTGGATCTGTTGGCTGGATAGAAGCGAGTGGTGTTATCTTGATGCCTCAGGAAATAGTAGTTGCGTGATGAGATGCAGTGACTATAGATGTTTCCGAAGATGATTTCTTTGGAACAAGTTTAAGGAAATAGGTCTGCTTATGTGTTGTGGCTGAGTTCAGCACGGTGTTTCTGTTTGATTTGAAGACCGAGTTTCTCGAAGAGCTTTGGATTGGGAATTCTTTGGCATTGGTGTCAGCAGTGCAGCTTGGAGTGTTCTGTGTATCGGCAGAGTTTTCTGGCTTAGCAGTTTTTGGAATTGGAGTTCAGAAGCCGCTGAGTGAATCTATTTCTTTGATGGATTTTCAAGACCAGCATAAGCTGTTCTGATTGGTAACGAGAGAATAGTTTTCTTTGGATTTTAGTTTGGATTGATCGCAAAAGTGACTTGCGATGATTGAGTATTCTCATGGATTGTTAGAGATTTTTCTGGAAGTCAGAGGTTGTCCGCATCTAGAGATTTAGTTTTCTTATCGACCAGGATTCCAAATATGGTACCGGTGGTTCAACTAGTTGAAGGTTGGTTCCTGGAAATGGAGTTTGTTGAAGCATCTTAGGATTTGAGGAACTTTTGAATTTTTCTCTTAGTTATCAGAGGTCTTCTTGGTTATGTTGTCCAGATTGTGCTTGTGTTCTTCATCAGCATTATTTTCTACTCCAGATCAGAGTTGTGCAGCGGAAGCAGTTTGGGAGTGCATCTGCTTTTCTTTTGCGGATAGGAGAAGTTTGTTTTCTTCTGATGGTGGTGAGTGGATTTGTTCTTGATCTTGATTGATCGTGGAGGAACATTCTGATGGATTGGGTTTGGTCCAGTTTATTTCTTGAAACATCAGCAAGGGTTGAGCTGATCAGGTAGGAGGTAGGGAGTCCAGGATCGTCCGAGAGTTTTGTGGATCTGAAGTCGGAGATCTGATTTTGGATAAATTTCTCGGTTTTAGGAGCTATAAATTTTGGTAAGGTTAGGAAGCTAGCTCCGAGATGTTTTGGATTCCTTCTGTGTTCTGGTTTGGATAAGTGTTTGATTTTCTGGATTGAATTGCCAGTTTGGACAACTGGAATTCGATGTGTTTTACGTATCTCTTAGGGAGTACGTATATGATCTATTTCTGGTTTTGGAATCAGTTGCTCTGGGAGATTTGGTTGTTGAGTCAGACTTGTCTATGGTCTGATGTCTTGTTCCGTTGTAGATCTAGATGAGTAGGAGTTATGTAGCTTAGTAATGTTGATTGTTTGGGTTCTATAGAGCGAGTATCCCGGTGTTTACTTGGGAAACTTGAGGAAACTCTATCCAGAATTTTGTCTGGATAGTTAATTTTGTTTGATTGGGTGAATTGTTTGCTATGGTTGTTAGCATATGTTTGATATATGCTTGATTTTAAAATTAAAATATTTTTAAATAGGTTATTAAATTACCTTTGTTTTAAATTTCGGGGACGAAATTCTTTTAAGGGGGAAGGAATGTGATATCCCGGAAATTTTGACAATATCACTTTAATAATCTTTATATAAAATTATATTGATTTGATGATAATCGATTAATAATATATGAATAGGTTTAATAATCTGATTAAATAAATATTTAATTTGTTATTTTTATCTTTTAAAAGTTAAAATAATTGTTTCTATATAATGTGTGTATATATTTTTATATATATTATAGATAATCTTTATTTTGGAATTTAATAAATAAATGAAGTTTTGTTTTTAAATTCTAATAATATATTTAGAAATTGAGAAATTATGTTTTAAATTAATTTTAAGTTTCTCAAAGTTATTTAAATTAATAACTATATGGTTTGAAAATATTTAAAATAAATGTTAAATTGTTTAAAATTTATCTTAGCTTAATTTTTGTTTTAAATTTAAATAAAAAGTTTGTTTTATTTCGTATAAATATTATTTAATAAATATGATTTGAAAATATTATATATATAAGTTTAAAATACAAAATAACATATGGTTTAAATTTATTTATTAATAAAAGTGATTTATAATCTCTTTATAAATCATTTAAAATTTGTTAAATTGATTATTTTCAAGCCATATTAACAAATGTATTATTTTCCCATAAATATAAAAAGAATTAAAATAAGAAAATAGAATTATTATTTTGAATTGAATAAATTGATTTCAATTTGGATTTCAAAAGTATAATATGAATTTGGAATTTTATTTGAAATTCAAATAAATAGATTCTTTAAAATATTTGAATAAGTTTTAATTTATAATTTGTTTTATTTACATTTTCTTTAAATAAGAAATTCATCTATATTTATATAAGTTTAAAATAAATTAAGAAAAATCTTCATTAACATTTAAAAATATAACTAAATTAAATAAAAGACATATGTTAACCTATTAGTAATCTAAATCAACATGTGTTAAGTAGTGAGCTAAACAACATGACAAGTGTCATTGTTTTATTTTTTTTCTTTTTCTTTATTTTGATTTAATTAAATTTCAGCCTTATAAACACTTTCCTTTTCCCCTCATTTTCTTTTCAAACCAAAGATAAATGAAACAAAGAGAAAAATCTGAAACTCAAAAATTCTCTCAAAAGAAAATCCAAAATTTCACTCCTCAAAATTATGATTTGCAAACCAAAAACTTGAAACAAGATTTGCAAACCTGAAATTCAATTCCTGCATAAAATCAAATCTGCATTTTTAAAAAACCAAAAATATCAAGGACCTGCATGCAACTACATTTTAACTCTGGAAAATCATCAGCTCAGCAACCTGTAGATTAAAGGCCTGCATGCATCTAATTTTGGTCAGAGTTTCAAATGCAAGCAACTTGTTGTTAAAAGTCTGCATTTTTTTCAAAATTTAAGAGATCAAGCCTGCATGCATAAGTGTTAGCAGGATTCAAAAGCTTTTCTAAAATCACGAGGCTCTGTTTTTCTGAAAGAAAAAGGTGAGTAACACTTCTTTTTAAAAATTTTAAGGTAAATCTGGTTGGTGAATCATGTTTTAAATAAGTTGTATTTGTATATTTGTTGAAAACTTCTATGCATTTGTGATGTGAGTTATATGAATATTTTGAAATGCCTGAAGAACATTTTTGTTCTAAGATTTCAAGCCTGGTTTCAATTTAAATCATTCCTCTTTATCCATTAATATTTAAAACTTAGGATTTAAATAAATATTGTTTGTTTAGGCTATGAACTAAATTTTAAAAATTTATTTAACTTAAATAGAAACCGAAATTGCTCTGGTAATCAAGTTTAAAAGGGGAAACTCAAGTCTTTGTTAAAATTCAAACTTGTTAATTTAGTAATTCAGGTATAAAATTAAAACCTTAGACCAATTCATGATTTTTAAGAGTAAAATCATAAATTCTAAGCTGGGTTTGACTGTACAAGTGGGAGTTGATCAGAATTGGGTTTTGAGAGTGTCTCTGGTGATTCAAGTGGATATGGAGGTCGTGCTTCTGTATGAAGGAAGATGGGTGGTCATAGAATCATGGAAAATTACTTGAATGGTGATCAAGTTGGTATGGCGTCGACGGTGTTCAAAATAAATTGGTAACCTTAGTTTTTGATCATGTTTGGAAATTTGATCAATTCTCACTGAACGTTTGATCGAGTGATTAGCAACTCTGGGGAATGGTTGTTGGGTCCAAAAGGAGGAAGTGCCGGAGTTTCAGCTCTAACGGTGGTCGGTGGATGAGGTTCTGGCCGTTGACAGGCTTGGGCCTTGATGAAGCATGGTGTTTCCAGGTTTCAGAAGTAAGGCAGATTATGATTTTCAGGTGAATGGGATTGTTTTAATGATTATGTTGTTGAGTAAGGTTGTATTCTGGTGTATTGACGCTGCCAGAGTTGACTGGTGGAGGTCAGAGCCATCGTGCATGTGCACGGTGCTCTTATTTTTCTGGTGATCAGATTTTGGGGGTTTAGTTAGTTTGGGGGAAAAGAAGATTTGTTCTCGAGTAAATGCTTGGGTCACTTGAAGGTTTACCCGAAGATAGATGCTTGTTGACTTGAAGTAAAAGAGTTTGAGCTCGGGTAGTTTTATTTAGTTGCAGGTTTTGGTTTCTACAACCTGACAGTTTCAGGTTTTAAAATTTTAAACTAAATTTAAATAAAAGAAAACAAAGTAATTTTGAATTAGGTTTAAGCATGTTTAAATTATGAATTCAAATGAATTTGAATTCTAGTTTTCAAATGAATAAATTTTATAGAAATAAAAAAATGAATGTTTAATAACAAAAACTGTATAGTATTTTACAAGTGTTTTTGCAATCTGAAAAATGAGATTTTAAAACAAGATTTTAAAATTTAAGTTAAAATCTGGAGTGAATTCCTGAGTTCAAATTGGAATTTGAATCTGAAAGTTTTCAAAAGAAAATAAGTTTATGAATTCAAATGTTATAGTTAAGAATGGATCATAAAATATTTATAACATGCTTTTAAAATCTAAACATAGGATTTAAACAGGATTTTAAATTTTAGTTTTTAAATCTGAATTTAAAACATGATTGAATTCTAGTTTCAAATGAAATAAGATTTTGAATTTAAATGTTTCAAAATCACTTGAAATTTTAAGATGTATTTTAAATTTATTTAAATTAAATATGGGTTAAAACTATTCTTCTAAAATTACTTTAGAAGATAAATGATTCTGTAAAATGAAAACTAAAGGGTTTTTAAATACTTAAACCGTGTTTAAGTTAAAAATTGATTTCATTTTAAATCTTAATTTAAAATGGAATTTGGATGAAATTTAAAAGCAAAATGTTTATAAATTATTTTGATAATGACATGAATAAGATTAATGATTATCATTAAAGTTGATTAGAACTTAATAATTGATAATTCATTAATTGATTAAGGTAATTAAGTTTTGTAATTAAATAATTTAATTAATTAATAATTAGATTAATTAATTAAATAATTAAGGTTTTATTTAATTAATTAAAGGATTAAGTAAGTTAATTAAAATTGATTAAATTGTAATTTAGAAATCAATTAATTAAATAAGATTTGATTTAATTTAATTGATGATTTGAATATATTAATCAAGTAATTAAAATTAGTTTAGTTTTTGATTATCACTTGATTAATTAAATAATTAGAGATTAATTAATGAGTTTTATAGATAAATTAATTTGTAATTAACATTGATTAATTCAGTTAATTACTTTAGAAAAGTAATTAAAGTTTTGTTATTGGTTAATGAAGGTCATTAACTTAGTATTATTTAATAATTAATTAATGTAATTAATTTTAATGATTAATTGGATTAATTAATTTAGAGATAATCATTTGAGAATTGTTTAAGTGTAATTACTTAATGAAAGTAATTAAGAAATTAATTACTAATTGTAATTAATTAATTTTATTTTGATTAATTAAGTTAATTAATTAAGTTTAATTAATTTAAATTAATCACTGGTTGATTTGAGAAGTAATTACCAATGTAATTAAAAGTGGATAATTACTTAGTGAAGTAATTAAGAAGATAAATTACTGGGTGTAATTAAAGTGAAGAATAATTGGGTAATGGACGAGTTTTGGAAATTAATTACTTTTTGTAATTAATATGTAATTAGTTTGCAAAATAATTACTTTAGGAAGTAATTAATAATTAATTACTTAGTGTAATTAATTTAGGATATGTTAAATTAAGTTATTTGAAGATAATAAAAGATGTAATTAATTAAATGTAATAAATTACTTAACATGATTAATCAAGAGTGATTAATCAATATGGATAATTGATAATTAATTTAATAGGGTAATTAAATAAAATAATCTGGGATCATTAATTTATATAATTAATGATGTAATTAAGGGTTGATTAATAAGATAAATTAATCAATGAAAGAATTAATTAATGTAATTAATTAAGAATTAATGTAATTAATTATAATTAATTAATTAATGAAGTAATTACAGGTTAGTTACGGAATTTGGTTTAGAATAATTAATTTGTGAAATTAATTGGAGGTTAATTACTTGAATGTAATTAAAGGATAATTAATCAAGATGATTAATTTGGGCAATTTATTGAGAGTAATCAATTGATTGATTTGTAATTAATTAATGGATGTGTAAGCAAGATTTATATTGATGAGTAATTAATTTAATTTATTTTAAATTAATTATAATAGATGTAATTCATTTAATTCATTTTAAATTAATTATAGAATGGTGATTAATAAGTCATTGCTTATGAATGTTGTTTAATACTGATTTACCCTGAATAGTTGAGATCTCGGTTATGAGATAAGTGATGTTGTGTGTCTTGGACGTTATGGTTGCATTTGAGTTGATAATATGAATTATCTTTTTGGGCTGATACTATGGATTATCTGTTGTGATGATAATGTTGATTACCTATTGTGAGGTTGTGTATTATCTATCTGTGTGTATATAGATAATATTGAATTGAATTGTTTTAAACAT
Organism: Allium cepa; assembly: GCA_030765085.1. Lineage (NCBI taxonomy): Eukaryota > Viridiplantae > Streptophyta > Magnoliopsida > Asparagales > Amaryllidaceae > Allium > Allium cepa. Next base: position 393,080,504 of record CM060935.1, read on the forward strand.
TTAAAACAACTTGGACCTAAAAGATGGCGATTTGGATTTTGATGAGACCGGGATTGGGTTTCCATATTTGGATATCCGAAAACCACATCGATTCAAATTAACGATAGGTCATGAATCTCAAGTGAAGATGAAGATTCAGAGTGCAAGGGTAATCGTCGTTAACTCTGAGGGTGATTCCAAAATGAGTGCAACGAGATAATGCCTTCGGTTTCGTTCGAACCCGGAACGAACTTGTATGGATTGAATGCTTTTAGAACATCGTCAGGTGGACGATGAGCATTCTAAGAGACGTGTTCTCTAAAGGTAATCATAGCCTCAAGCCGCATCAACCGGGAATGGCTAAATCAGGGGAGGTGCAGCAAGGTTAAGTGGGTCATGCCCAAGTAGGACAAGAATTTCCTCTGTCTAGAAGTCCCTTTATATTCGGCTGTGTGGGCAGTTGGTTGCGAACAACTGCGGGGTTGTCTTGTTTGGAACTGTTCAGTAAGGAATGGATCTGGCCTTGTGTTGTAGGGGAGCGGGCGTACTCCTCAGTATAGTGATCTAGGCCACGTACTTTGACGGGCGGTACCCCAGTAGCCCTGCCATTGTATGGAATACAAAATCCAATAAGTGTCGTACGTTTTAGTTGTGCCCAACTATGTTGGAACGCGAGATGTAAGCATTCCGGCTATTTCTGTATTTTACTTGAAAATCCTAGACACTATTATAATATCACCGGATATCCTATCAAATGTTTGGTTAGCGTAAGGTAAAAACTTTTCCATGTTTATATGTGGGAAGTCTTACCCGTTTCTTTTCAAAAGGTTTTTAAAAGTTAAGCAACCTTAACCTGTTACTCACACCAGACTCATGTCTGACCCGGAGTTTATCTTTGTTTTCTTAAACTCTTGGGTACTCAAATTTTTACGAGTAGCCAAGGGATTCAGGTTGGCTTTGATGAATATTGGAGGAGCAATGGAGCAGGAAGCTTCTGCGTTGTAGATATATAGTTCCGCTGTGTGTTCTCTGAGTTATATTGAGTTGTGAATACTAGACAGGTGTTTATAACTATCTAGTATATGATGTATATGCTGTGTATCTCTGATTGATGTTGTATATTATGTAAATACTTATGTTATTAATATAATTTATTCGTTCCGCTGTTGAGATTCCAGTATTGTATTCTTCTTTCTCTTTTTTCTTTTCTCTTTCTATCCCTTTCTTTCTTAATTCATGATGCATCTTTCTGGTTAGTGGAAGACGGGTCGTGACAATAAATGTCTAAAATGATGCGATCGTGGTCCCCGATTCAACATGCATCCTTGGTGTGGAATGATTTGAAGGGCATGTAACCAAAATTTGAAACTATACAATGTTTATCTTTAAAGTCATGTAAGCTTGTGCAAACTCAACTTAGGAAATAGTAAGTAATGACTTAAGCTTGGCATTCTTAGTTTTCGAGTTCAAGAACTTGATTAGATTTCTAGAATAGAGACTCAAGTTCTTAGATGGTGTTTTAGTCCTTAGCCAGCTCCGCTAATGCATTGTTCACTCAATGGAAGGCTTTTGTAGTGGTGACTTATGCTATGTCAATTTGTTTGGTAAGAGTCTTGTTACCAATATGGGCTCTCGGAGTTATCACTTAGTAACTTCGAGCATGTGCTCGATTTCTGCGTAGGCCTTATTGGAGACTTTGTATTGTTCAACCAGAATTTTTGGCAAGATCATATTTTTTCTTAAGCAATGCAATCTCAACATTGAGAGTAGCTGTCTATTTTTCATTTTCTTTATTTTTCCCCTCCTTGTTGAGGAGGGTTTGGTTAATTATATTGATGTTTCTGAGATGCTTGGCCACCCTACAACTATGGTTGTATTAGTCTTCCTACATCTTTATAATTCTTATAGATTTGGCCATGGCTCCCTTCGAGATCCGTTTAAAATTATCCTCGAATGGGACTTCGTTAGCTCAATTTGGGAATACATGTTGCTCGAAGAAAGTGGTCGATGTAGAAGGAGTGGAAGCCACAATAACAATAGAAACAGGTATAGCTTTGTGAGCCGAGGACTATGGGTGTCCAATAGGAGTTGCAACTAAAAGGCCATGGAAGTAGATAACTACTATAAAGGAGAAGAAGGAGCCAAAAGGCCCTTTCCTTAGGGTGAGGTAGCCACAAAAAATAGTTATGTGCACTGATAGAACCAATGTAAGGGTGTAAGTAGGAAGATTTGGGTTCGAAGGGAAGCCCCTATATGAGAGCGTCTCCAATGATCTTCGTTGCAACGACATAGAAGACCTTATGGTGGGGGCGTAAACTCTTGATGCATTAGGCGCTGTATGAGAGCACCATTGCAGATATCGCCCAATATTACTTGCACATGCAAGAAAAATGGAATTTGAATAGAAGTTAAGGATTATGTGAAGATGCAGTATGTATGAATGTAAGTACATGAGTTCAAGCTTAAATGACGTGTATGCAGTGCAATTCTACTTATACTACGGACCAAGAGAAATAGTTTGTGTTGGTAGGATAATTTCACCCTATTTAGTGTGTGATGGACCTGGTATGTCCCATCCAGAGTTCGTCACACCTGGTAAGTTCGCCAAAATCAAAATTCATATCGGTGAAGTCATCGAGCATTGGGTGGTCAAAAGGATGAACAACATTGTCAACATCATGAGTCATAGGTATTTTTCTTTTACTTTGGCTTGACATAAGGCATGGCACGACCTCTATGACATCTTTATGAATGCATGACCCAGTAGACAAAAATTTGAAATTCTAGGTCTCCTGCTTTTACCTAAGTCAACTCTTCTTCCGAGCCATCATCCTTATTTCCCCCTTCTTCTTCTTTAGTTTCTTATAATTTTTCCTCTTCTTCCTTTCACTTTTCATCCCCTATCATTCTTCTTCTTTCTAGAGCCTATCCTCCTGACACAGTCGATGCTAGTCCATGTTGAACCGGTGGGGCTCCATCTCTTCCATCCTCAGATGCATGACGCTCATAGAAGGTGGAGTGATCATTGTGAACTAAGTTATAAGCACACAGCTTAAGGTCAGTCAGAAGGAAAGAAGTGCAACATTTAGGTTTTGAGATTGCTTTAACATTAGCATACATGCATCACAAAGCATCATTTTGGACTCTCAATGGAACATCAGTAAATATTGAAGATAAGTTAGAAATTTAGGTAGAGAAGGTTAATGGGTGGATAATCAATGTATAAACTGAGAAACTTACATCCGAAGATCCATCGATTAGAAGAATTTTAGGGAACATGATGAAAATATAATTCTCCTTGAAATTATTGTTGGAATTCCTAATGTAAGCGTAAATGAAATACACTTGTCTCACATCGCCAAAACTAAAAACCGAAGCTAAGTATATGAATAGCTTTCTCATGAGGAGGTAGAGGCCTTGGGGCTCCCAAATGTGTGCTTTGTTGTGAGGAGGGAAGTCATGCTTCACCACATGCGCGCACCGCCCCGCTGTCTGACCGAACCGGGCCTGGTTTGGGTCTAATATGATCCTATTTTTATTTAACACTGGGCCGGGGTTTTTAAAACAATATCAGGCTATGTAAACGGGTGTAGATCTGTTGTGAGGATACAGACATGGTTTTTGACTGAGGAGGTGCGACTTTCGAAGCAGGCGTGGGTTTTTGGGCGAACAGATGCATCCATTAGCAGACAGAAGTGGGTGCAATCCATTAGCTGAGAGCGGCTACGACTTTTGGCAGCAGCGAGTGCGAATGCGGAACCAGTAGAGAACTGGTGCGGCCCGTTAACGAACATCAGCAATGAAAGGCAACGAGTGTAACCTGTCAGGCGGATGCGACTATTCGAAGGGGTGCAGATGAAAATATAAATAGGGAGAATACTGATCAAATTCTCAATCAAATTCAATTCGGGTTTTTTCTTCTGCTTCTCTCTCCTACTGCTATCTTAATTATCAATCACAGAGTGACATACTCACCACAATCTCGAGCAGCTTACATCTGTTGTATCTTAGGAGAATTTGAAAATAAAATTCTTAAGGAAATTGTTACAACAAACCTCAGATGATATCTGAATTCTAGAGTAGTGGAAATCTGATTTATATACTTGTGAGACGAGTTTATAACCGTTTATTCTCTATTTTGGTATACCAGATGTGTAACATCTAAAGAATTTTATTTCTTTTGCTAAAACGGAGATGGCAATAGTAGAGCTCTTCACAAAGGCTACTACACACAAACAGGCCTAATCCTTTTAAAGGAGATGGTGGCGACTTTTTAACATGGTAGAATCAGATGTTATTTTGTCTCATCACACTCGGTCTGCAACGGTATCTTGAGGATGAGGAACCAATTCCTTCACCAAGAGAGGAGTCAGATGTCGATATGTGGAAGCATTCCCATTTTCTATGCAGAAATTATATTCTGAATTGTCTCAACAATGTTTTATACAAAGTATATCAGCCTCTAAAGACAGCAAAAGCACTCTGGAATTCACTTGCCACAAAGTACAAGATGCAGAATATCAGTTTTAAGAAATTCATTGTAGATAAATTCATGGATTAAAGATGGTTGACTCCAAACGGGCGACTTCTCAACAGCATAAACTGCAAATCATCATTCATGAACTCGAAGCGGAAGGTCATAAGGTTGGAGAATCGTTTTTGGTTAAAGCCATCATGGGAAAAATGCCGCTATCATAGAGAGATTATGCAACTATCTAAAGCATAAGAAGAAGGAAATCTCTTTACAGGATCTAATAGTTCGACTAAAAACTGAGGCAGATAACCGTGGAGTTACAAAATCGAGCGAGGACGCATTTATGGCTGAAGTGTCAAAGACCAAAAACAAAAGGAAGAGTTTCCAAAAGAAAAGGAAAGCTCCAGACAACAAACCAAATGACAACAAATGAACCAAAAAGTTTAATGGCGAGTGTTGGGTTTGTATGCCGCTAGAGATTGCGGACATAAAAAGGAACGCAACAAAGAGGCAAATATAGTATACAATATGGAAGTAGACGAGTCCAACTTCTCGGAAGTTGTATTTGAATGCAATTTTGTTCAGAATCCTAACCAATGGTGAGTAGACACAGGCGCTACTCGTCATGTCTGCTCTGACAAATCCATGTTTTCTACATACTAGAAATTCGATCACGAAAAAACTCTATATAGCTGATTATGCAATATCCATGATCGAAGGCAGTGGCATAGTAATCCTCAAGTTTATTTCTAGAAAAACTATCAAGTTAAATGACGTGCTCCATGTTCCAGATATACGCAAGAATCTCATCTCTAGTGCAGTACTATCGAAGAAAGGATTCGAAATGGTGTTCGAGTCAAACATGATAGTTCTATCCAAAGCTGGAATGTATATCGGAAGGGGATAGTTATGTGATGGCCTATTCAAGGCAAATGTAGCTATTATCGACAATAAAACTATGTAGTCTGATTGTGCTATTAATAAAATTGAAGTTTCTTACCTGCTTGAGCATGAAATTTTACTATGGCATGATAGATTGGGACACATAAATTTCAGGAAAAATGAAAACTTTATCAAACTTGGGATTAATTCTGAAATTCCAAGTAGATAAGAACTACAAATGTGAGACATGTGTAGAAGCAAAAATGGTTAAAAACCATTTCAATCTATCGATAGAAGCACCGAACCACTAGGTTTGGTTCATACAGATTTATGTGATTTTAAATCGTTAGCTACAAGAGGTGGAAAAAAGTACTTTATCGCATTTATTGACGATTATACACGATATTGCTATGTATATCTTTTGAATAGTAAAGATGAAGCAATAACATCATTTATAAAGTACAAGGCTGTGATAGAAATTCAGTTAAACCAAAAGATCAAGATATTGAGATCTGATCGAGGTGGAGAATACGAATCACCATTTGAACAGTTGCGTGCCAAAAATGGTATAATTCATCCAACAATAGCTCCATATTCACCACAGCAAAATGGTGTAGCCAACAGGAAGAACGGAACATTGAAAGACATGATTAATGCCATGCTTTTAACCTCTGGTCTACCAATGAACTTGTGGGGAGAAGCCTTAAATATGTCTAATCACATATTAAACAAAGTCCCTCACAATGAAACATGAACAATTCCATATGAGATTTGAAAAGGACACAAACTAAACTTTAAATACGTCAAAATGTGGGGGTGCTTGGAAAAAGTTCGAGTTCAGCCACCCAAGAGAGTCAAACTTGGACTAAAAACAGTAGATTGTTACTATCTAGGGCCAGCCCAAAATGGTAGTGCCTACAGATTTTTAGTATTCAAGTCTGATACAGCTGATATTCACGTAAATACAATCATGGAATCAAGAGATGCCTTATTCTTTTAAGACGTGTTTTCGCATAAAAGGAATAAAAGGAATAATGTCCCTAAAAGGACAAGAGAAAGGACAAGAGAAGAATCAAGCAATTCACATGGAGATGAAACTCATCATGAGATTGGGGAAGTTGAACCAAGAAGAAGAGCAAGGGCTAGGGCTTCCAAGACATTTGGTTTGGATTTTTTCACATATGTGTTAGAACACAAACCTCAAAGGTACAAAGAAGCAATGTCATCTTCTGAATCTTCATGTTGGAAAGAAGCAATCCAAAGTGAGATTGATTCAATTATAAGTAATAAAACTTGGGAAATTGTTAATATTCCACCTGGAATAAAACCTATTAGCTGTAAATGGATTTTCAAAAAGAACATGAAAGCAGACGGCTCTATCGACAAGTATAAAGCCAAATTAGTAGCCAAAAGGTACCGTCAAAAAGAAAGAGTAGACTTCTTTGATACATATTCTTCGGTAACAAGAATCACCTCTATAAGAATGCTAATAGAAATTGCATTGATCTATAATCTATAAATTCATCAAATGGACGTAATGAAAGCATTCTTAAATGAAGATCTCGATGAGGAGATCTACATGGAGTAACCTGAAGGTTTTGTTTCCAAAGGAAATGAAAACAAAGTCTGTAGATTAGTAAAATCATTATATGGACTAAAACAAGATCCAAAACAATGGAACGCAAAATTTGATAGTGTCATGATGAGAAATGGTTTTCATGTAAGTGGATGTGATAAGTGCGTTTATTATAAACAAATTGGACAATCATATGTGATGATTTGTTTATATATAGACGATATGTTAATATTTATTCCAAATACTCAGGTAATAGAGACTATAAAGAAGATGTTAATTAGCAATTTCGATATGAAAGACTTAGGAGTTGCAGACGTTATTTTGGAAATCAAAATAATAAGAACACCTAATGGAGTTGAATTATCTCGGTCACACTAGGTAGACAAAGTGATTGAAAAATCTCAAAATTTTGGAACTAAAGGGGTAAGAACACCTTTTAATCCATCAGAAGTACTGCATAAAAACACTAATGAGAGTGTAATGCAACTGGAATACTCTCGTGTAGTAGGATGTCCCATGTATCTCATGAATTGCACAAGACCAGATATAGCTTATGCAGTAAGTCGACTGAGTAAGTATACAAGCAATCCAGGAAAGAAACATTGGAAAGCACTAATGAGAGTGCTTGGATATTTTAAAAATATCAAATATTATATCTTACATTATGGAAAATATCATGCTTTCTTAGAAGGATATAGTGATGCAAACTAGATTACTGATTCAGAGGAATCAAAATCAACGAGTGGTTATGTCTTTACCTTAGTAGGGGCAACAGTGTCATGGAAATCAACTAAACAAACATGCATAGCTCGGTCCACTATGGAATTAGGGTTCATCCCTTTAGATAAAGCAGGCGAAGAAGCAGAATGACTTCGTCATTTTTTAGAAGATATTCCATTTTGGCCTAAACTTGTACCGGCCATATGCATACAGTGTGATAACCAAGTTGTGATAAGCAGTGCGCACAACTTTGTGTATAATGGAAAGTCATGACACATTCATCGACGCCATAACACAGTTAGGCAGTTACTCTCAAATGAAACTATTTTCATAGATTAGGGGAGAACAAATGATAACCTAGCGAATTCATTTACTAAAGGTTTATCAAGAGAGAGAATTGACCGTGCATCAAGGGGAATGGGTTTAGAAGCCTAAACTACTAAGAGTTATCTTATGTGGAAACATATCCTTGCGACTGGAGATCCCACGAACTATGATCAATAGGCAAACCAATTTTGAGTAACTCAAGACGTAATGCATTTGCTTGGACATAGTCCAACTCCATTCATATGGTGCACAATAAAAATGCATGCCTACAGAAGCATTTAAAGGTCAAAACTATGTTTTTTAATGATGACCATATATTGAATATAACAGGTGGGGTATATCTAGTATACTCTTAATGGTTGCGATCACCTATGTTAGTGTGAGCTGGATCGGCTCTATGAGAATATTAGAGGCTTATATTTTCTATAAACACATGCAGAACCAAAAATTGTTTAGGACCAAAATGAACACAACCAAGAGATTGGATGAGAAGGGAACCAATGCTTCGTAAAGCTTATTGTCTGGATATACAATAAAGGCTGACGGTTCAAGATGAAATAATTCATCGATTAGCCAAGTAGATCCGATTATTTTTAACTAGGGAAAGTTCAAAGTGAAATATCTACTTATCCACGATAAAGCTTTATTCTATATGTACTCTGTGATATTTCGCTTTGTGTGGGGGAAAGTATATTATCATTTATGTGGGGATTGTTGGAATTCCTAATGTATGTGTAAATGAAATACACTTGTCCCACATTTCCAAAACTATAAAACAAAGCTAAGTATATGAATAGTTTTCTCATGAGAAGGTTGGGGCCTTGGGGCATCCAAATGTGTGCTTTGTTGTGAGGAGGGAAGTCATGCTTCACCACACGCGCGCGCCACCGCCGCCGTCCGTCCGACCAAACCGGGCCGGGCTTGGGTTTGGGTTTGGGTCTAATATGGTCCTATTTTTATTTAAAACTGGGTCGGGTTTTGTAAAACAATATCAGGCTATGCAAATGGGTCTAGATCTATAGTGAGGATACAAACACGGTTTTTGACTTAGAAGGTGTGATTTCCGAAGCGGGAGAAGGTTTTTTGACGAGCAGATGCATCTATTAGCAGACGAAAGCGGGTGCAACCCATTAGACGCGAGCGGGTGCGACTTATGGTAGCAGCAGGTGCGAACGCAGAACCAGTAGCGAACGAGTGCGGCCCGTTAACGAACGGCAGCAATAAAAGGCAACGGGTGCAACCCGTCAGGCGGACGCGACTGTTCGAAGGAGTGCAAACGAAAATATAAATAGGGGGAATACCGATCTCATTCTCAATCGAATTCAATTCAAGGTTTTTCTTCTACTTCTCTCTCCTACTGTTGTCTTAATTATCAATCACAGAGTGACATACTCGCCACAATCTCCAACATCTTATGTCTGTTGTATCTTGGGAGAATTTTGAAATAAAATTCTTAAGGAAATTATTACGACAAGCCTTAGACGTTGTACGAATTCCAAAGAAGTGGAAATATGATTTATAAACTTGTGAGATGAGTTTATAATTGTTTATTCCACGTTTTGGTATACTAGACGTTTAACATCCTAAGAATTTTATTTCTTTTGCCAAAACAGAGATAGCAATAGTAGAGCTCTCAACAAAGGCTAATACACACAACAGGCCCGGTCCTTTTAAAGGTGATGGTAACGACTTTCTAACATGGCAGAATCAGATGTTATTTTGTCTCACTACACTTGTTCTGCAACGGCATCTCGAGGAGGAGGAACCGATTCCTACACCAGGCAAGGAATCAGATGTTGAAACGTGGAAGCATTCCAATTTTCTATGCAGAAACTATATTCTGAATTGTCTCGACAAGATGCTATACAAAGTATATTAGCCTCTAAAGATAGAAAAAGCACTCTGGAATGCACTTGCCACGAAGTACAAGACGCAGAATATCATTCTTAAGAAATTCATTGTAGACAAATTCATGGACTACAAGATGGTTGACTCCAAACCGATGACTGTTCAACTGCATGAACTACAAAGCATCATTTATAAACTCAAAGCGGAAGGTCATAAGGTTGGAGAATCGTTTTTGGTTGAATCCATCATGAACTACCACCGTCATACCACCACTATATAAAGCATAAGAAGAAGGAAATCTCTTTATAGGATCTCATAGTCCGACTAAAAATTGAGGCAGATAACCGTGGAGTTACAAAACCAAGCGAGGAGGCATTTATGGCTGAAGGGTCAAAGACGAAAAACAAAAAGAAGAATTTGCAGAAGAAAAGGAAAGCTCCAGACAACAAATCAAAAGACAACAAATAGACCAAAAAGTTTAATGGCGAGTGTTGGGTTTGTATGCCGCTAGAGATTGTGGACACAAAAAGAAACGCAACAAAGAGGAAAATATAGTAGACAACATGGAAGTAGACGAGTCCAACTTCTCGAAAGTTGTATCTGAATGCAATTTGGTTTAGAATCCTAACCAACGGTGGATAGACACAGGCGCTACTCGTCATGTCTGCTCTAACAAATCCATGTTTTCTATATACCAGAAATTTGATCACGAAGAAAAACTCCATATGGGTAATTCTCCAGTATCCATGATCGAAGGTAGTGGCACAATACTCCTCAAGTTTATTTTTGGAAAAACTATCAAGTTGAATGATGTGCTCCATGTTCCAGACATACGCAAGAATCTCATCTCTGGTGCAGGACCATCGAAGAAAGGATTCAAAATGATGTTCGAGTCAGACAAGATGGTTCTGTCCAAAGTTGGAATGTATATCGAAAGGGGATATTTATGTGATGGCCTATTTAAGGCAAATGTAGCTGTTATCGACAATAAAACCATGTATTCAGATCGTGCTATTAATAAAATTGAAGTTTCTTACTTGCTTGAGACAGAAATTTTACTATGGCTTGATATATTAGGACACATAAACTTCCGAAAAATGAAAACATTATCAAACTTTGGATTAATTTCGAAATTCCAAGTAGATAAGAACTACAAATGTAAGACATGTGTAGAAGCAAAAATGGGTAAAACGTCATTTCAATCCATTGATAGAAGCATTGAACCACTAAGTTTGGTTCATATAGATTTATATGATTTCAAATCGTTACCTACAAGAGGTGGGAAAAGTACTTTATCACGTTTATTGATGATTATGCGTGATATTGCTATGTATATCATTTGAATAGTAAATATAAAGCAATTACATCATTTATAAAGTACAAGGCTGTGGTATAAAATCAGTTAAATAAAAAGATCAAGATATTGAGATCTGATTGAGGTGGAGAATATGAATCATCATTTGAAAAGTTCTATGCCAAAAATGGTATAATTCATCAAACAACAGCTCCATATTCACCACAACAAAATGATATAGTCGAGAGGAAGAACAGAACGTTAAAAGACATGATTAATGTCATGCTTTTAACCTCAGGTCTACTGACGAATTCGCGGGGAGAAGCCTTAAATATGTCAAATCACATACTAAATAAAGTCCCTCACAATAAAACAGGAAAAATTCCATAAGAGATTTGGAAAGGACACAAACCAAGCTTTAAATAAGTCAAAATGTGGGGGTGCTAGTTAAAAGTTCCAGTTCCGCCTCCCAAGAGAGTCAAATTTGGACCAAAAACAGTAGATTGTTACTATTTAGGGACAGCCCAAAATAGTACTGCCTATAGATTTTTGGTATTCAAGTCTGATATAGCTGATATTCATGTAAATACAATCATGGAATCTAGAGATGCGTCATTCTTTGAAGACGTGTCTCCGCATAAAAGGAACGAAGGGAATAATGTCCCTAAAAGAACAAGAGAAGAATCAAGCAATTCACATGAAGATGAAACTCATCATGAGATTAAGGAAGTTGAACTAGGAAGAAGCGTAAGGGCTAGGATTTCAAAGACATTTGGTTCGGATTTTTTCACATATGTGTTAGAACACGAACCACAAACGTATAAGGAAGCAATGTCATTTTCTGAATCTTCATGTTGAAAGGAAGCAATCCAAAGTGAGATTGATTCAATTCTAAGTAATAAAACTTGGGAAATTATTGATATTCCACCTGGAATAAAACTATTAGCTGTAAATGGATTTTCAAGAAGAAAATGAAAGCAGATGGCTCTATCGACAAGTATAAAGCCAGATTAGTAGCCAAAAGATGTCATCAAAAAGAAAGAGTAGACTTCTTTGATACGTATTCGCCAGTAACACAAATAACTCTATAAGAATGCTAATAGCAATTGCATCGATCTATAATCTAGAAATTCATCAAATGGATGTGAAGACAACATTCTCAAATGGAGATATCGACGAGGAGATCTACATGGAGCAACCTAAAGGTTTTGTTTCCAAAGGAAATGAAAATAAAATCTGTATATTAGTAAAATCATTATGCCGACTAAAACAAGCTCCAAAACAATGGCACGCAAAATTTGATAGTGTAATGATGAGAAATGGTTTTCGTATAAATGAATGTGATAAGTGTGTTTATTATAACCAAATTTTACAATCATATATGATGATTTGTTTATATGTATACGATATGTTAATATTTGGTCCAAATACTCGGGTAATAGAGAATATAAAGAAGATGTTAATTAGCAATTTCAATATTAAAGACTTAGGAGTTGCAGACATTATTTTGGGAATCAAAATAATAAGAACATCTAATGGAGTTGAATTATCTCAGTCACACTATGTAGACAAAGTGATTGAAAAATTTCAAAATTTTGGAATTAAAGGAGTAAGAACACCTTTTAATCCATCAGAAGTACTGCATAAAAACACTAATGAGAGTGTAATGCAACTGGAATACTCTAGTGTAATAGGTTGTGTCATGTATCTCATGAATTGCACAAGACCGGATATAGCTTATGCAGTAAGTCGACTGAGCAGGTATTCAAGCTATCCAGGAAAGGAATACTAGAAAGCAATAATGAGAGTACTTAGATATTTAAAAAGTACCAAAAATTATACGTTACATTATGGAAAATATCCTGCTGTCTTAGAAGGTTATAGTGATGCAAACTAGATTGCTGATTCAAAGGAATCAAAATCAACGAGTGGTTATGTCTTTAAATTAGCAGGGGCAGCAGTGTCATGGAAATCAACTAAACAAACATGCATAGCTTGTTCCACTATGGAATCAGAGTTCATCGGTTTAGATAAAGCATGCGAAGAAGCAGAATGGCTTCGTCATTTTTTAGAAGATATTCCATTTTAGCCTAAACCTGTACCGGCCATATGGACACACTGTGATTACCAAGCTGCGCTAAGCAGAGCGCACAACTTTGTGTATAATGGAAAGTCATGACACATTTGTAACAATCGTAGATTTTGATTTTGTTTAAATTGATAATTAATTTCGTTTTTAAAAAAAATTGTGAAATTAATTGGTAATTGATATTTAATATCAGTTAAATTATGAATTTCTGGGAAAATGTATTTAAACTTAATTTGAATTTGATGTTATAAATAATGTAAAGACAATTAGTATTTAAATTAAAAATAAACATTTAGGAAAGTAAACATATTTACTAAAATCTAATAATAGAACTTCATTTATACCCCTATGAAATAAATTAAAGTACAAGCAAATAAAGGAAGTATGTAGGCTGTAAACTTAAAAATAAACACATCTGCTAAAATAACAACAACATGTGATTCTATATTAAAAAGCATAAAATAAAATGATTTATGTACATGATATCAGCCACCAAAATATAAACAAAGAAAAATGTGTTAAGTATAAAATGAAAACATGTACAAACAAATGGAGATATAAATATGCAGGCCTGGCAGGAAAAAAAATGAAAATGAATGCAAGTACAAACCAAATATCTTTAGCTGTAAACAAAAATAAAAAGTAAGTAATGAAGGCAAGTAAAAGTAAGATAATAAAACAAAATAAGTTGACAAAGGCATTTAATGCTAGCTAAAGCCATTTCACTTCTAGTATATACACACACACACACACACACACATCTATCAGCCTCCAAAATTCGACCTGCATGATAAAATAAACATGATGGAGTTAATGCAAATATCTTTAGTACAACATTAGCCTATCAGCCTCTTAAAATAATCAGGCTAGTGAATCAAAATTAAGAAATGTCTCTGATGTGTTGTACCAACATAATCTTATAAGCAGTAAAATCCATATATATATATATATATATATATCAACCTCTCTTCCCATTTCTGTTCGTTCATCCAAGCTTAGACCTGAAATAAGTAATCTCAACTTAAAACAAAAACTTCAGTTTAAAAAAAAGATTCAATCAATGAAAACCAGAGATCAAAAAAATGGGTTTCAATAAGAAAAAATTTCACAGCCTGTTTCAAGAAGATGTGCTCTATTCATTTCTGGAAACACAAGTGAGTAACATTTTTAATAACTTAAGTTTTAATATAGTTGTATGTTGATATCTAAAAGTATGTTTGTATAAGTATGCAAACGTGCATTGCTCTGTATATGGTGAAAAGTAATATATGTATGTTGATAGCCTGTAAATCACCTCTATTTAAGTTTATCAAGCTCATACCTTACTTCCAAAATCATTTCTGCTTGATTCTCTTGATAATAAGACTTAGGATCCAAACAAAATTTGTTTGTTTAGTTATAAAGTAGGTTTTAAAAATTGAATTAAGTTAATTTAAACTTGAATTGGCTCTAGAAAATCAAACAATTGAGCAAGCTCAAATCTAATTGAGAATTCAATCATCCAGTTTTCTGGATTCATGAATATAAACTGAATACTAGAATCATAATATGATTTATTTTTTAAATTATAATTTTTAGTAAAGAGGTGAAGGTGCAGTTTGGGTTTGTCTGGAAATCTTGTTTTTGAGTGTTTCCGGTGATCTCGAGATCGAGGGGGGTCGGGGCTCTTGGAGATGGTAGAGGGATGATCGGAGGTTGGAGGAAAAATAGCCGAGTGTCGATCAGAGGCTGGTGGTGGCGATGGGAGGTCGCTGATGTGTGTAGACCTAGTTTTGATGGGTTGGACAATTTCGATCGGCGCAACCTGGGTTGATGATCGAGTGCGACCAAATTTTGAAGGATGGTAGCGGGGTGGTAGACGAGGTCGTGGCCGGAATTTCGTGACCTCCGGTGGTCGAGGCGGCAAGTTCGAGGCATTGCCAGATATTGAGGTGATGGGTTTTTGTTGTTGCAGGTTTCGACTTCGTACGCGAATTTTGATTTTGAGCTGACAACGAAATTTTGATGGTTGGGAAGAGGTTTTTGGGTGGTTGTCGACTTGTTCGACGTAGCGGCGATGACCGGAGGCGAGCGCCGGAGCGGTGCACGTGCACGAACCCATGATTGGGTATCAGTGTTATGTTTGGAGGAGAAGGATTTTATCTCGAAGAGAACATCGGGAAGTTTGGATGATGGATCGTGTTCGAACTCGTGTACTTTTAAGTATGTATCGGGTCACTTTTAAAACTTAGTCAAAATAAAAAAAATATGGAAGCTATCGGGTTGATTTCCTAAGAAACCCGAAGCAAGACACGAGTTTCCTCGTGCGTGACCAGAAGCAAGTCTCGAGACCAAATTGTAAATAGTTTTTCTTACTTTAAAAGTTTCCAAATTTTAAGACACTTTAAAAAAAATAAGTTCAAACAATGATTTGTTTAAAATTTTAAGCTAATGTAAGACTTAAGTGAAATGTTTTCAAGTGATAAATTTTAGTTTCTTTAGTTTAATATAATATTTTTATAAGGCTATTTATATTAGAAAAAAAATGTAATTCAAAGAAAAATTAAAGTAAAATTGGATGAAAGTTAATAAATTAGTTTAACTTAAATTTGTAAGTTAAATAAATCAATTTATCTTTAAAGCTGGAATGTAAATAATTTGATTTAAACTTAAATTCAAAATGGAACTAAATTGTAAGTTCAAAAGTAAAATGTTTAAAATATATATGTTAATGTTAATCAAGTCATTAATAAAGAAATGGGTTATCTTAGAGATAATTAAGGTAATTAAAAATATTTAATTAATAAGGTATTTAAAGAATGATTTATTTTATTTATAAATTAATAAATTAAATTAATTAGAGATGATTAATAATGGTTAATTAAGATAATTTCTTAGGAAAGTAATTAAGGAAATGTTATTAGTTAATGAAGATAATTAACTCGAGATTATTAAGTAATTAAATTATGTGATTAATCTTTGATAATTAATTGGATTTATTAATTAAGAGAATCAATTGTAAAGTGTTAATTACTTAATAAAAGTTATTAAGGGGTTAATTTATCATAAGATAGGTTTAGAGGTTAGATTAATATATCTAATTAAGAACAATTTAATTAATTAAGGTTATTGATGTATTAATCTATATTAAATGATTTGTAATTTATTAATCAGGATTGGATAATTAATTCATAGGTAATTAATTTACTTGGAAATAAATTGAGTTATTTAGGATTAATCAATTTATTAATCCTGCTTATAAATGATTATTAAATTCTTGACCTTACTTATGAATGATTGCATTGTATGAGATGCCTTGAATTGATTGTCCTATCTAATCTGTGATATTTCGTTCTGTGAATTGAGCTGTGTATAATTTATCCATTTATTTACATTTGCATATTCTCTATGAATCTGTGAATGGACGATAAACGTTATAGTTTATATCGCTTATCAACTATATTTTTGTGTTTCAATCTGCGATGATTGAATGATGTTGCACTATTGTGCTAAACCCCTGGACCACACTTATACACACACAAATATGGATTTCACGGGGAAATCGATTAAGTTACAGATTTTGGAATAGTTTAAAAGTTGAATATTTAAATCCAAATGGTTTTGGAAATGTTTTGGGATTAAAGTGAAAAGCTTTTGAAATGGAATTTCAAAGATGAAATTTATTTGGAACAACTTGATTAAGTTTTGAAATTTGAATAATTTGATTTAAATCGGAATTCAATATTTGGAATTGAATTCTATATTCAGTATTTATGATATTAAACGGTATACAAGTTTATATGGGTTTTAAACCATTTTTAAAGTGTTGTTTTTGGGAATTTGAATTAACCCAAAGATTTTAACTTGTATAAATGAGATCGAATTTCTCCGAAACAAAAACTACTTGTTTTCAAATAAAAATAGCTTTCATTTAAAGAAAGGATTTCCAAGTTGTGTTGAAAAGTTTCATGTTTGAAATGGAATTGGAATGTTTTAAAAGCTATGAAATGAGTCCTTGATTCAAAGACCGAATGAGTTAATCCAACTTAAATTGGAATTGTTTTCAAAGGGCTATGAATGAATCTTTTGAAATGATTTTGAAAGCTATAAGTCGAATCTTTGACTTAAAGATTCAACGAGTTTATCGAATTTTGAAAGCTATAAGTTAAATCTTGATTCAAAGACTTAACGAGTTAATCCAATTGAAATGGAAATTGTTTTGAAATCCACAAATGGATCTTTGTGAATGGGGTGAACTTTATGAATTGAATCTATTGTTTAAAAGATAAAAGCGTGGAAATAGTTTAAAACCATTGAAGGTTGTTGAAATGAATCTTTTTGTTTAAAAGATTGGAAATGGTAATTTGTTTTAACCATTCAAATGAAAAGTTTAGGTTTAAGCTATGATTTAACTGAGACCCCAGTATCCACATGATTTTTAAAATATTGTGCTCGTTATTCGGTTTAGCCGGGGAAGGACCTTTATGTCATATAACCCATTCCGAATAGTGATACGACGTATATGGATATCATTGAAAACCAATGGTGAAGACCGGGTGTTTGTGAGAATGATAGGATGACCTGTCGATTTTCTCTGCATCATCGCTCAGGTATAGAGATTCCCTAAGTGATGGGAAGTCCGATCGAGATTGTGAATACCCGGATTGCAAGGGCTTCTTCGGAAGTGCCTTCGGTTCTGTTCGAACCCAGAACATACTTGTATGGTTGTATGTCTGACACTACACCTTGAGATATAAAGCAGATTTCTTTCAAATACATATCTGTGGTGGCGGAGAATTTATTCTCTTAGCTTAATACCCTTCTCTGAGACGTACGAGCTCAGAGGTTACGTAGTTGGAGGTTATCAGCAATATACTCCTAATTTGGTAGTGTGGCATGCTGAGTGTTGCTGTGTGATGATTATTTATTGATCATTTGTTGATCAAAGCGTGGCTTTGTGAAAAAGCGTAGCTTTGTGGACGAGACTTCGTTAGACCTCACTTCCTGGAAATGGTCAAAACAGGAATATGCGGCAAGGTTATGAGGGTCGCGCCCTTTAGGGTATGTCATTTCCTTCTGGAAAGGGTGGTAACATGGTATGGAACCCAGATACTTACTCGTGTTGACACACTATAATTATTACTGTGTGATGTTGGTTATCGAGCGCTCGGATAAAGGTCCAAAGGGACCGAGGGATGGCATATTCGTGTAGTAGTCACCTAGTTACAAAGGTAACCCGGCCTTGTGCTGGCAGAGATCTAACCGTAACGTTAGGTTCTCAGGACGTCCCGCCAGAGGCGATCCCATATGGCAGTAGGAAGTTCCTTAGCCCGACCATTTATTGGAAAATCCAAAGAAACAATACGAGCCTTGTACGGTTTTAGTTGTATAACCTGCCATGGAATGCGGCGGTAACCTGCTATTGAACATGGTAGCTATAGTAGGCATACGATAATGGTCGAATGTTAGCTAAGATTTATATTCTACTTTCGAAATGTTTTTCTGTACTTTGCACTTATAGTAATAATATCAAAAATTTGTGTATCAAGCGTGTTTGATTATCATAAGAAGAAATCTCCTCCAATTCTGTGTTTGCATTGTGTGTGTGGCGGGAGGTCTTATGGTAGTCTCATTTTTCAAAAGCATACCGGAATTCTTTTAAAATTCTCTTGTTGTTTGTTTTAAAAGATAAACTGTTTTTGTTACTCACACCAGTTCCATGACTGATCCGGAGTTTATTGTTCCTTTCCTAAACTCTAGGTGCTCACTATTTTCCACATGAGCAGTTTAGAGTTGGGTTTTTCAGATAGTTAGGTTTGGTAGATTGTCTGGAGCTAGTTTCAGTCTTTGGATGCATATCAGTCTTGCTTGTCTTAGTGCATCGTGATGTTGTTTCAAGCTGCTGTTGCTGAAGTTCTCTCTTGAAGACTATCTTAGAGTTATTTGTTTCGCTGCTGGTGTTATCTATTTTCTTTCCGCTGCTATTTTATTGTATCATATCTCTGATGTATATTGATATCTATTGTATCATCTGTTGTATCAGATATCGTATCAATGCTGTATATCAATGTATTATTCTTTTCTTCCGCTGTATTGTTTACTTAATGGTGTTATAAGCTCCGGCGAATCGGGTTCGATGTTTGGATCTGCGGCTTTTGAATATGGGTAGCATATTCGGAGCCGATTTTCGAAGGTCGATTCAGGATCGCTACAAGTGGTATCAGAGCTAAGGTTAAACTTTAGCTCAAGAGTATAACACATTAAGTAACTCATTAGAGATACGGTGAAGTATCCTTAGAATGAGTAATCCCTAAGATATCCGTTCGTATGTCTCAGTAAATTCTCTTACTATCCACTGATAGTAAGTATGAGTGCGAGAAGAGGATGTGATAGGGGACAAGGGAATACGACTACAAATGGTCAATACCCTGCAACAGTGGAAACAACCTTTCTTTCTCAATATTCTTTCATTCGTCTTTCCAAATTCTTTTGATTTCTTCGTAACAGCTCTAGAAAGAAATTCCGGTGTGATGATGGTCCTACGAATCGTTGTAGGAAATCCTTACTTTGTATTTCATCGGTTTCTCATCAGTTTTGATTTAAACCTTAATGAATATGAATTTGAAATTTGAAATTGGAAATTTTAAATAAATAGGGAATTTTAAATTGAGTTAGATTGGTTAATGGTATATGAAAGATAAATTTGAATTGAATCGATAAAATGATTTCATTTAAAACCAAATTTGAAATTCTACAGCAATTTCTTGGGTATATCGAAGTCCGAAGAGGGACAAATTGGTATATATTTTGAAGTATTCCGATTTGAGTTGGAATCTATATCTATTGTTTGGGAGTTGTGGAAAAAAGATCCATTTATCTATTGGTCGGGTCTCGATATATTCTACGAATGGTTAGTTATTCCTTCAAACTTAACCAATATCACTACATACATCGTAGATTCGGATGACCCGAGTATCCTGTGAAAAATTAAATAGATTCGTTATCGTATCTATTGTTGATATTCTGATTTGGTAAGCCAAATGCAGAATAGATATTCAATTTAATTTGATGAAATATTCTTCATCTATCTGTGTTGTTTTCGTGCCTGCAAATTTCGAGGACGAAATTTCTTTAAGGAGGGGAATCTGTAACGATCCTAGATTTTGATTTTTTTTAAATTGATAATTAATTTCATTTTTAAAAAAATATATGAAATTAATTGGTAACTGATACTTAAAATCAGTTAAATTATGAATTTCCGGGAAAATGTATTTAAATTTAATTTGAATTGGATTTTATAAATAATGTAAAGACAATTAGTATTTAAATTAAAAATAAATATTTAGGAAATTAAGCATATTTACTAAAATCTAATAATAGAACTTTATTTATACCCCTAAGTAATAAATTAAAGTACAAGCAAATAAAGGAAGTATGTAGGCTGTAAACTTACAAATAAACAAATCTGCTAAAATAACAACATGTGATTCTATATTACAAAGCATAAAATAAAATGATATCAGCCACCAAAATATAAACAAAGAAAAACGTGTTAAGTATAAAATGAAAACATGTACAAACAAATGGAGATATAAATATGCAGGCCTGGTGGGAAAAAAATGAAAATGAATGCAAGTACAAACCAAATATCTTTAGCTGTAAACAAAAACAAAAAGTAAGTAATGCAGGCAAGTCAAAGTAAGATAATAAAACAAAAGAAGTTGACAAAGGCATTTAATGCTAGCTAAAGCCATATCACTTCTAATATATACACACACATCTATCAGCCTCCAAAATTCGACTTGCAAGATAAAATAAACATGATGGAGTTAATGCAAATATCTCTAGTACAACATCATCCTATCAGCCTCTTAAAATAATCAGGCTAGAGAATCAAAATTAAGAAATGTCTCTGATGTGTTGTACCAACATAATCTTATAAGCAGTAAAATTCATATATATATATATATACACATATATATATTTACATATATATATATATATATATATATATATATATCGACCTCTCTTCCCATTTCTGTTCGTTCATCCAAGCTTAGACCTAAAATAAGTAATCTCAACTTAAAACAAAAACTTCAGTTTAAAACAAAGATTCAATCAATGAAAACCAAAGATCAAAAAAAGGGGTTTCAACAAGCAAAAATTTCACATCCTGTTTCAAGAAGATGTGCTCTGTTCATTTCTGGAAACACAAGTGAGTAACATTTTTAATAACTTAAGTTTTAATATAGTTGTATGTTGATATCTAAAAGTATGTTTGTATAAGTATTCATATGTGCATTGCTCTGTGTATGGTGGAAAGTAATATATGTATGTTGATAGCCTGTAAATCACCTCTGTTTAAGTTTATCAAGCTCATACCTTACTTCCAAAATCATTTCTGCTCGATTCTCTTGATAATAGGACTTAGGATCCAAACAAGATTTGTTTGTCTAGTTATAAAGTAAGTTTTAAAAATTGAATTAAGTTAATTTAAACTTGAATTGGCTCTAGAAAATCAAACAACTGAGCAAGTTCAAATCTAATTGAAAATTCAATCATCCTGTTTTCTGGATTCATGTATATAAATTGAATACTAGAATCATAATATGATTTTTAAAACAAAAATTATAATTTTTAGTAAAGAGGTGAAGGTGCAGTTTGGGTTTGTCTGGAAATCTTGTTTTTGAGTGTTTCCGGTGATCTCGAGGTCGAAGGGGGTCGGGGCTCTGGGAGATGGTAGAGGGATGATCGAAGGTTGGTGGAAAAATAGTCGAGTGTCGATCAGAGGCTGGTGGTGGCAATGGGAGGTCGTTGATGTGTGTAGACCTAGTTTTAATGGGTTGGACAATTTCGATCGACGCGACCTGGGTTGATGATCAAGTGCGACCGAATTTTGGAGGATGGTAGCGGGGTGGTAGATGAGGTCGTGGCCGGAATTTCGTGACCTCCGGTGGTCGAGGCGGCAAGTTCGAGGCATTGCCAGGTATTGAGGTGATGGTTTTTGTTGTTCCAGGTTTCGACTTCGTACGCGAATTTTGATTTTGAGCTGACAGCGAAATTTTGATGGTCGGGGAGAGGTTTTTCGGTGGTTGTCGACTTGTTCGACATAGCGGCGATGACCGGAGGCGAGCCCCGAAGCGGTGCACGTGCACGAACCCATGATTGGGTATCAGTGTTATGTTTGGAGTAGAAGGATTTTATCTCGAAGAGAACATCGGGAAGTTTGGATGATGGCTCGTGTTCGAACTCGTGTACTTTTAAGTATGTATCGCATCACTTTTAAAACTTAGTCAAAATAAAAAAATATGGAAGCTATCGGGTTGATTTCCTAAGAAACCCGAAGCAAGACACGAGTTTCCTCGTGCGTGACCAGAAGCAAGTCTCGAGACCAAATTGTAAATGTTTTTCTTACTTTAAAATTTTCCAAATTTTAAGACACTTTAAAAAAAATAAGTTCAAACAATGATTTGATTTAAAATTTTAAGCTAATGTAAGACTTAAGTGAAATGTTTTCAAGTGATAAATTTTAGTTTCTTTAGTTTAATATAATATTTTTATAAGGTTATTTATATTAGAAAAAAAACTGTAATTCAAAGAAAAATTAAAGTAAAATTGGATGAAAGTTAATAAATTAGTTTAACTTAAATTTGTATGTTAAATAAATCAATTTATCTTTAAAACTGGAATGTAAATAATTTGATTTAAACTTAGATTCAAAATGGAACTAAATTGTAAGTTCAAAAGTAAAATGTTTAAAATATATGTGTTAATTAAGTCATTAATAAAGAAATGGGTTATCTTAGAGATAATTAAGGTAATTAAAATGATTTAATTAATAAGGTATTTAAAGAATGATTTATTTTATTTACAAATTAATAAATTAGAGATGATTAATAATGGTTAATTAAGATAATTTCTTAAGAAAGTAATTAATAAAATGTTATTAGTTAATGAAGATAATTAACTAGAGATTATTAAGTAATTAAATTAATGTGATTAATCTTTGATAATTAATTAGATATTTTAATTAAGAGAATCAATTGTAAATTGTTAATTACTTAATAAAAGTAATTAAGGGGTTAATTTATCATAAGATAGGTCTAGAGGTTAGATTAATATAACTAATTAAGAACAATTTAATTAATTAAGGTGATTGACTTATTAATCTATATCAAATGATTTGTAATTTATTAATCAGGATTGGATAATTCATTCATAGGTAATTAATTTACTTGGAAATAAATTGAGTTATTTAGGATTAATCAATTTATTAATCCTGCTTATAAATGATTATCAAATGCTTGACCTTACTTATGAAAGATTACATTGTATGAGATGCTTTGAATTGATTGTCCTATCTGATCTGTGATATTTCGTTCTGTGAATTGAGCTGTGCAATATTTATCCATTTATTTACATTTGCATATTCTCTGTGAATCTGTGAATGGACGATAAGCGTTATAGTTTATATCGCTTATCAACTATATTTTTGTGTTTTAATCTGCTATGATTGAATGATGTTGCACTATTGTGTTAAACCCCTGGACCACACTTATACACACACAAATATGGATTTCACGGGGAAATCGATTAAGTCACAGATTTTGAAATAGTTTAAAAGTTGAATATTTAAATCCAAATGGTTTTGGAAATGTTTTGGGATTAAAGTGAAAAGCTTTTGAAATGGAAGTTCAAAGATGAAATTTATTTGGAACAACTTGATTAAGTTTTGAAATTTGAATAATTTGATTTAAATCGGAATTCAATATCTGGAATTGAATTCTATATTCAGTATTTATGATATTAAACCGTATACAAGTTTATATGGGTTTTAAACCATTTTTAAAGTGTTGTTTTTGGGAATTTGAATTAACCCAAAGATTTTAACTTGTATAAATGAGATCGAATTTCTTCGAAACGAAAACTACTTGTTTTCAAATAAAAATAGCTTTCATTTAAAGAAAGGATTTCCAAGTTGTGTTGAAAAGTTTCAAGTTTGAAATGGAATTGGAATGTTTTGAAAGCTATGAAATGAGTCTTTGATTCAAAGACCGTTTGAGTTAATCCTACTTGAATTGGAATTGTTTTTAAAAGGCTATGAATGAATCTTTGGAAACGATTTTGAAAGCTATAAGTCCAATCTTTGATTTAAAGATTCAACGAGGTAATCGAATTTTGAAAGCTATAAGTTAAATCTTGATTCAAAGATTTAACGAGTTAATCCAATTGAAATGGAAATTGTTTTGAAATCCACAAATGGATCTTTGTGAATGGGGTGAACTTTATGAATTGAATCTTTTGTTTAAAAGATAAAAGTGTGGAAATTGTTTAAAACCATTGAAGGTTGTTGAAATGAATCTTTTTGTTTAAAAGATTGGAAATGGTAATTTGTTTTAACCATTCAAATGAAAAGTTTGGGCTTTAAGCTATGATTTAACTGAGAGCCCAGTGTCCATATGATTTTTAAAATATTGTGCTCGTTATTCGGTTTAGCCGAGGAAGGACCTTTGTGTCATATAACCAATTCCGAATAGTGATACGACGTATATGGATAGCATTGAAAACCGGTGGTGAAGACCGGGTGTTTGTGAGAATGATAGGATGACCTGTCGATTTTCTCTGCATCGTGGCTCAGGTATAGAGATTCCCTATGTGATGGGAAGTCCGATCGGGATTGTGAATACCCAGATTGCAAGGGCTTCTTCGGAAGTGCCTTCAGTTCTGTTCGAACCCAGAACAAACTTGTATGGTTGTATGTCTGACACTACACCTTGAGATATAAAGCAGATTTCTTTCAAATACATATATGTGGTGGCGGAGAATTTATTCTCTTAGCTTAATACCCTTCTCTGAGACGTACGAGCTTAAAGGTTATGTAGTTGGAGGTTATCGCAATATACTCCTAATTTGGTAGTGTGGCATGCTGAGTGTTGTTGTATGATGATTATTTATTGATCATTTATTGATCAAAGCGTGGCTTTGTGAAAAAGCGTAGCTTTGTGGACGAGATTTCGTCAGGCCTCACTCCCCGGAAATGGTCAAAACAGGAATATGCGGCAAGGTTATGAGGGTGGCGCCCTTTAGGGTATGTCATTTCCTTCTGGAAAGGGTGGTATCATGGTATGGAGCCCAGATACTTACTCATGTTGACACACTATAATTATTACTGTGTGATGTTGGTTATCGAGCGCTCGGATAAAGGTCCAAAGGGACCGGGGGATGGCATATTCGTGTAGTAGTTACCTAGTTACAAAGGTAAACCGGCCTTGTGTTGGAAGAGATCTAACCATAATGTTAGGTTCTCGGGAAGTCCCGCCAGAGGCGATCCCATATGGCAGTAGGAAGTTCCTTAGCCTGACCATTTGTTGGAAAATCCAAAGAAACAATACGAGCCTTATACGGTTTTAGTTGTATAACCTGCCATGGAATGTGGCGGTAACCTGCTATTGAACATGGTAGTTATAGTAAGCATACGATAATGGTCATATGTTGGCTAAGATTTATATTCTACTTTCGAAATGTTTTTCTGCACTTTGCACTTATAGTTATAATATCAAAAGTTTGCGTATCAAGCATGTTTGACTATCATAAGAAGAAATCTCCTCCAATTCTGCGTTTGCATTGTGTGTGTGGCGGGAGGTCTTATGGTAGTCTCATTTTTCAAAAGCATACCGGAATTCTTTTAAAATTCTCTTGTTGTTTGTTTTAAAAGATAAACTGTTTTTGTTACTCACACCAGTCCCTTGACTGATCCGGAGTTTATTGTTCCTTTCCTAAACTCTGAGTGCTTACTATTTTCCACACGAGCAGTTTAGAGTTGGGTTTTTCAGATAGTTAGGTTTGGTAGATTGTCTGGAGCTAGTTTCAGTCTTTGGATGCACACCAGTCTTGCTTGTCTTAGTGCATCGTGATGTTGTTTCGAGCTGCTGCTGCAGGAGTTCTCTCCTGAAGACTATCTTAGAGTTATTTGTTTCGCTGCTGGTGTTATCTATTTTCTTTCCGCTGCTATTTTATTGTATCATATCTCTGATGTATATTGATATCTATTGTATCATCTGTTGTATCAGATATTGTATCAATGCTGTATATCAATGTATTATTCTTTTCTTCCGCTGTATTGTTTACTTAATGGTGTTATAAGCTCCGGGGGACTAGGTTCGACGTTTAGATCTGCGGCTTTTGAATATGGGTAGCATATTCGGTGTCAATTTTCGAAGGTCGAATCAGGATCGCTACACATTCGTCGGCCATAACACAGTTAGGCAGTTACTCTCAAATGGAACTATTTCCATAGATTATGTGAGAACAAATGATAATCTAGCGGATCCATTTACTAAAGGTTTATCAAGAGAGAAAATTGACTGTGCGTCAAGGGGAACGGGTTTAAAAGCCTAAACTACCAAGAGTTATCTTATATGAAAACCTATCCTAACGACTGGAGATCCTACGGACTAGGATCAATAGGCAAACCAGTTTTGAGTGACTCAAGACGTAATGCATTTGATTGGACATAGTCCAACTCCATTCCTATGGTGCACAATATAAATGCATGCCTACGGAAGTATTTAAAGTTAAAACTATGTTTTTAATGATGACCATATCTTGAATATAATAAGTTAGCGTATATGTAGGATACTCTTAATGGTTGCGATCACCTATGTTAGTGTGAGCTGGGTCAGCTCTATGAGAATATTAAAGGCTTATATTTTCTATAAACACTCGCAGAACCAAAAAATTGTTCAGGTCCAACATAAACACAACCAAGAGATTGATGAGAAGGGAATTAATGCTTCATAAAGCTTATTGTCTGGATATACAATAAAGGCCGACGGTTCAAGATGAAATAATTCACTGATTAGCCAAGTAGATCCGATAAGTTCAAGATGAAATAGTATACTTTGAAATTTCCCTAGTTATAATGAAATATACTTTGAAATTTCCCTAGTTATACTTTGAAATATGATAATACCCACACATGTTTCCATGATAAAACATTATTCCATATGTACTCTGTGATATTTCATTTTGTGTGGGTAAAATTATATTATCATTTATGCGGGGGATTGTTGGAATTCCTAATGTAAGTGTAAATGAAATACACTTGTCCCACATCGCCAAAACTAAAAAACAAAGCTACGTATATGAATAGTTTTCTCATGAGGAGGTTGGGGCCTTGGGGTTTCCAAATGTGGGCTTTGTTGTAAGGAGGGAAGTCATGCTTCACTACATGAGCGCTCCACCATCGTCGTCTGTCCGACCGAACCGGGTCGGGCTTGGGTTTGGTTTGGGTCTATATGATCCAATTTTTATTTAAAACTGCACCGGGTTTTTTTTGAAACTATATCAGGCTGTGAAAATGGGTGCAAATCTATTGTGAGAATATGGACACGGTTTTTGACTGAGGAGGTGCGACTTCCGAAGCGGGCACAGGTTTTATGACGAACATATGCATCCATTAGCAGGTGGAAGCGGGTGCAGCTCGTTAGACACGAGCGGGTGTGACTTATGGCTGCAGCAGGTGCGAACGCGTAGCCAATAGCAAATAGGTGCGGCTCGTTAATGAATAGCAGCAATGAAATGCAACGGGTGCAACCCGTCTAGCAGACGCGACTGTTCGAAGGGGTGTAGACGAAAATATAAATAGGGCGAATACTGATCACATTCTCAATCGAATTCAATTTGGGATTTTGCTCCTGCTTCTCTCTCCTACTGCCATCTTAATTATCAATCACAGAATGACATACTCACCGCAATCTCAAGCATCTTACGTCTATTGTATCTTGGGAGAATTTTGAAATAAAATTCTTAAGGAAATTGTTACGACAAGCCTCAGACGTTATCCGAATTCCAGGGTAGTGGAAATATGATTTATAAACTTGTGAGACGAGTTTATAATTGTTTATTCTCTGTTTTGGTATACTAGACGTATAACAATTATTTTTACTATGTGGGCCGACCATGACCTTATTGAAGTCGTGTGCTTCGAAGAAGATGTTAAAACTATTAAGCAACCTTTTCTTGTAGTAATATAAAAATTAAATCTTAACCAATAGTTCTTACATTTTATATCTTACTACGAAGAGGTGCAATGACCATAGATGCATTGGTATAGTGGATGGCTTGATAGTTGCTATGGATGAGGAAGTAAGCGTAGGGCTAGAAACGGGTACAGGTGATGTAGATACGGAAGCAGCTGCTATGGTATCGGATCTAAGTCGAACATAAAACTCAAAGGACGCATGCTATATAAGATGCAATTTACTTTATTGTGATTCCTATATAGGATAACATAAAATGTGAAGCTCCATCAAATCTCCATCACAATCCCCTCGCCTCAAGCATCCTCTAAGCCCCTGTCAACCTATCGTAGATGTATACAAAAGAGGAATATGAATGGGGACATACATAAGCCTAGTGAGTAGAACATATCCCTATGTATACAATACCAATAAGCTTACAAAACATTTTATAGAGTAACTTACGCGTTAATTTTTACTGTCACTTGTCTTTACCAACCTAGTCTATCATTCATAGCATTAAACGACACCATTCCCATGACCATATTGTTAGAATTCTCAAAAATAGTGAATGAGATGTATCTCACATCGCCAAAAATAAGTCCATTTTCTTTTTTATATAGTGTACTCCCAATTCCTATAGCGGCCCTTAGGGTCAGATAATTTTGTGCAAGGGGAAAGACCTATATGCCATGGACTAACAAACGTGCATCCTCACCTGTCCGACTAAAGCGGGTCGGGCCAACTACGGGTCCAATGAGATTTGGGGATGTCATATATTTTTTCTACCTAAAAAAATGTCTAATTTTAAAACAGAAGTGTGTTTAAAATGATATGGATTTTCCAATGGTTGTGATCATTGCAAACTGATGAAGAGACGTAATTTTTCCAGATGACCGTTACAACGAAAAGCAACAGTTCTGAGCTATTCCAAACGAACAAACGCGACTGTTGCGAACAGTAGTACTTTTTGGCATTGCACGAACGGACGCGACTGTTGCGTGTTCCAAACGAATAGAGGCGACTGTTGCGAATAGTAACACTTTTTAGCGTTGCAAATGAATGGACGCGGTTGTTGGAAACAGTAACACTTTTTGCGTTGCGAATGAAGGGATGCTACTTTTCACAACGGGTATAGCCATTAGGAATTCGGCTATAAATAAGGAGGAAACCTGATCACTTTCCTCACTCAATTTTAAAATCGAATTTTCTCTTCTTTATCTTCATTTTCTTAAATGATAATCAGTCATATCATATAGAGGATCATACACATCACGATCTCGAGCAGCTTACTTTTGTTGTATCTTGAGAGACTTTGAAAAAAGTTTTAAGAAAATTGTTTCGACAAGCCTGAGACGAAACTTTCTTCTTCAACCGATTAGATTTCTAGTTGATATATATATATATATCATTTTTGTTTTTATATTGTGCTACTTCTTTAAATAGTATAACGTTTGATCTATCGATATAGTTATTATTACTATAGTTGTTAGTTTGTTGTTGTAATTAATTACAACATATTTATTGTTAAAAATAGCTAATACAGAATTCCAAAGTAGTGGAAATCTGATTTGTAAAGTTGTGAGATGAGTTTATTTTTTATTAGTCTATACTTTGGTATGCTAGACGTATAACATCTTAAGACTTTCCTGTTTTCACTAAAACAGAGATGACAACAGTTGAACAATCAACAAAGGCTACTACTCACAACAGGCCTGATCCATTCAAAGGGGATGGTGATGAATTCATAACATGGCAAAATCAAATGATGTTTTATCTCACCACGCTAGGGCTGCAAAAGTGCATCGAGGAGGATGAACCAAAGCCTAAAGACGGACAAACTAGAGAAAAAGATGCAATTGTCTTTCTCGAAATTGGCTCATGGAAGCATTCAGACTTCCTGTGCCGAAACTACATACTAAATTGTCTGGATAAAGTACTATATAAAGTATATCATCCATAGTAGACAGCAAATTCCTTATGGACTGCACTTGCACATAAATACAAAACGAAGAATGTTAGTTTGAAGATGTTAGTTTGGTTGACTCCAAATCCGTAACTAGTCAAGTGCAAGAACTCCAACTCATAATTCATGAACTTGAAGTAGAAGGACAAAAAGTTAGAGAATCCTTCCTTGTTGAAGCGATAACAAGGAAATTACCACCATCCTGGAAAGACTACCGTAATTATCTAAAACATAGGAAAAATGAAATTTTCTTAGAAGATCTTATTATCAGACTAAAAATTGAGTCTGATAACTGTGGAGTGACAAAACAAAGCGAAGAGGCATTTGTCGCAGAAGAGTCAAAGAACAAAGGGCGTTTCAAGGAAAACAAAAAGAAGAAATTTCTGCAGAAAAGAAAAGCGCTTGAAAACAAACCCAAAGACAACAAACAAACCAAGAAGTTTAATGGCGAGTGTTGGGTTTGTGGAAAAGTAGCACACTCCGCTAGAGATTGCAGACACAAGAAGGAACGTAACTCAGAGGCAAATATGGTGGATAACATGGAAGTAGACGAGTCTAATTTTCAGCAGTTGTATCTCTATGCAATTTGGTTCAGAACCCTAACCAATGGTGCGTGGAAACATGCGCTACTCGTCATGTTTGCTCTGACAAATCTATGTTTTCTACATACCAGAAATTCGATCAAGAAGAAAAACTCTATATAGGTAATTCCGCAATTTCCATGATCGAAGGCAGTGGCACGGTAATCCTCAAATTTATTTCTAGAAAAACTGCTAAGTTGAATGACGTGCTCCACGTTCCAGACATACGCAAAAATTTCATCTATGGTTCAGTCCTATCAAAGAAAGTATTCAAAATGGTCTTCGAGTCAGACAAGATGGTTCTATCCAAAGCTGGAGTGTATATGGAAAGGGGATATTTATGTGATGGCCTATTTAAGGCAAATGTTGTGTTGTCGGTAATAAAACTACGTATTTTGATTATGTTGTTAATAAAATTGAAGTTTCTTATTTGCTTGAGCACGAAATTTTACTATGGCATAATACATTAGGCATAAATTTTCAAAAAATGAAAAAACTATCAAACTTGGGATTAATTTGGAAATCCCAAGTAGATAAAAACTACAAATGTGAGACATGCATAGAAGCAAAAATGATCAAACTTTTTCATACAGTTGATAGAAGCACCAAACCACTAGGTTTGGTTCATACTGATTTATGTGATTTCAAATCATTATCTACAAGAGGTGGGAAAAGGTACTTTATTACCTTTATTGACGATTATACACGATATTTCTATGTATATCTTTTAAATAGCAAGGATGAAGCAATTACGTCGTTTATGAAGTACAAAGCTGAGGTAGAAAATCAATTAAATAAAAAGATCTAGAAATTGAGATCTGATCGAGATGGAGAATATGAATCACCATTTGAACAATTCTGTGCTGAAAATGATATAATTCATCAAACAACAGCACCACATTCACCACAACAAAATGGTATAGCCGAGATAAAGAATAGAAAATTAAAAGATATGATTAATGCGATGCTCTTATCTTCTGGCCTACCGACGAACTTTGAGGGGAAGCCTTAAATATGTCTAATCACGTATTAAACAAGGTTCCTCACAATAAAACAAAAACAATTCCATATGAGTTATGGAAAGGACATATGCATAGTTTTAAATACCTCAAAATGTGGGGGTGCTTGGCAAAAGTTCCAGT
Organism: Allium cepa; assembly: GCA_030765085.1. Taxonomy (NCBI): domain Eukaryota; kingdom Viridiplantae; phylum Streptophyta; class Magnoliopsida; order Asparagales; family Amaryllidaceae; genus Allium; species Allium cepa. Next base: position 393,112,381 of record CM060935.1, read on the forward strand.
TCTGCCTCCCAAGAATGTCAAACTTGGACCAAAAATTGTAGATTGTTACTATTTAGGGCCAGCCCAAATTAGTAGTGCCTAAAGATTTTTGGTATTCAAGTCTGATATAACTGATATTCATGCAAATCACTCATGAATCAAGAGAAGCCTCATTCTTTGAAGAAGTGTTTCCACACAAAAGAAATGAAGGAAATAATATCCCCAAAAGGACAAGAGAAGAATTGAGTAAATCACACGAAGATAAAACTCATCGTGAGACTGAGAAAGTTGAACCAAGAAGAAGCGCAAGGGAAAGAACTTCCAAGACATTTACTTTGGAATTTTTAACATATATGTTAGAGCACAAACCTCAAATGTACAAGGAAGCAATGTCATCTTCTGAATCTTCATGTTGGAAAGAAGCAATCCAAAGTGAAATTGATTCAATTCTGAGTAATAAAACTTGGGAAATAGTTGATCTTCCACCTGGAATAAAACCAATTGGTTTAAAATGGATCTTCAAGAAGAAGATGAAACCAGATGGCTGCATCAACATATACAAAGAAAGATTGGTAACCAAAGGATATTGTCAAAAAGGTGTAGACTCCTTCAATACCTATTCACCAGTAACACGGATAACCTCTATAAGAATGTTAATAGCAATTGCATCCATCTATAATCTACAGATTCGTCAAATGGATGTAAAGACGGCATTCTTAAATGGAAATCTCAATGAGGAGATTTACGTGGAGCAATCTGTGGGTTTTATATCCGAAGGGAATGAAAACAAAGTATGTAGATTAGTCAAATCATTATACGGACTAAAATAAGCTCCAATACAATGGCACGCAAAATTTGATAGTGTCACGGTGAAAAATGGTTTTCGTATAAATGATTGTGATAAATGTGTTTATTACAAAAAAATTGGACAATCATACGTGATGATTTGTCTATACGTAGACGATATGCTAATCTTCAGTCCAAATACTAAGTTAATAGAGATCACTAAGCCGATGTTAATCAACAATTTCGATATGAAGGACTTAGGAGTTGCAGATGTAATTTTGGGAATCAAAATAATAAGAACACTAATGGAATTGAATTATCTCAGTCACATTATATAGTAAAAGTAATTTCAAATTTTCAAAATTTTGGAATTAAAGGAGTACGAATGCCGTATAATCCATCAAAAGTACTACATAAAAATACTAATTAGGGCATAATGCACCTGGAATACTCTCATGTAATAGGATGTCTCATGTATCTCATGAATTGCACAAGACTAGATATAGCTTATGCAGTAAGTCGATTAAGCAGGTATACAAGCAACCAAGGGAAGGAACGCTGGAAAGCACTAATGAGAGTGCTTGGATATTTTAAAAATACCACAACCTGTTCCTTACATTATCGAAAATATCCTGCCATCTTAGAAGGATATAGTGATGCAAACTAGATTGCTGATTCAGGGGAATCAAAATCAATGAGTGGTTATGTATTTACCTTAGCACGGGCAGTAGTGTCATGGAAATCTACTAAACAAACATGCATAGCTCAATCCACTATGGAATCGGAGTTCATCGCTTTAGATAAAGCAGGCGAAGAAGCAGAATGGCTTCGTCACTTTTTAGAAGATATTCCGTTTTGGCCTAAACTTGTATCGGCCATATGCATACACTGTGATAACCAAGCAGCAATAAGCAGAGTGCAAAACTTTGTGTATAATGGAAACTCACGATACATTCGTCGACGCCATAACACAGTTAGGCAGTTACTCTCAAATGGAACTATTTCCATAGATTATGTGCGAACAAATGATAACGTAGCGGATCCATTTTCTAAAGATTTATCAAGAGAGAAAATTAACTGTGCATCAAGGGGAATTAGTTTAAAAGCCTAAACCAACATGAGTTATCTTATACGGAAACCTATCCTAGCGACTAGAGATCCCACGGACTAGGATCAATAAGCAAACCAGTTTTGAATAACTCAAGACGTAATGCATTTGTTTGGAATTAGTCTTACTCCCTATGGTGCACAATACAAATGCATGCCTATAGAAGTATCAAAAATATAAAACTATGTTTTTTAATGACGACCATATCTTGAGAATAACAAGTGGGGTATATGTAGGATACTCTTAATGGTTGTGATCACCTATGTTAGTGTGAGCTGGGTTGACTCTATAAGTATTAAAGGCTTTTATTCTCTAAAAACACTCGCAGAACTAAAAATTGTTTAGGTCCAAAATGAACACAACCAAGAGATTGGATGTGAAGGGAAATAATGCTTTGTAAAGTTTATTGTCTGGTTATACAATAACGATTGACGGTTCAAGATGAAATAATTCACCGATTAGCCAAGTATACCTGATAAGTTTTAACTAGGGAAAGTCCAAAGTGAAATATATACTTATCCTCAATATAACATTATTTTCATATGAACTGTGTGATACTACACTTTGTGTGGGGGAGACATATATCGTCATTCATGTGGGGAATTGTTAGAGTTCTCAAAAATAGTGAATGAGATATATCCCACATCACCAAAAATAAGTCAATTTTCTTGTTTACATAGTATACTCTCAATCCCTATATTGGCCCTTAGAATCAGGTAATTTTGTGCGGGGGGAGGACCTATACGGCCATTGACTAACACATACACGCCGCCGCCTGTCTGATGGAACCAAGCCGGGCCGGGTGTGGGTCCAATGAGATTGGGTTGTGTCATATATTTTTGCTATGTAAAAAATGAACTGATTTTAAAACAGAAGTGTGTTTAAAAAGATATGGATTTTCCAACAGTTTTGACCGTTGCAAACTGACGAAGAGACACGATTTTTCTAGATGACTGTTACAACGAAAAGCAACAGCTCTAAACCTTTGCAAATGAATGGAGGCAACTGTTGCGAACATTAATACTTTTTGGCATTGCAAACGAAGAGACGCGACTGTTGCACGTTGCAAACGAATGGACGCGATTATTGCGAGCAGTAAACTTTTTGGCATTGCAAATGAACGGACGCGATAGTTGCGAATAGTAACACTTTTTGGCATTGCAAATGATGGGATGCTACTTTTCTCAACGGGTGTAGCCATTGGGAGTTCGGCTATAAATAAGGAGGAAACCTGATCACTTTTCTCACGCAATTTTAAATCGGAATTATCTCTTCTTTATCTTCATTTTCTTAAATCATAATTTAGTCCTATCACATAGAGGATTATGCACATCACGATCTCAAGCAGCTTACATCTGTTGTATCTTGGGAGACTTTGAATAAAGTCTTAAGGAAATTGTTTCGACAAGGCTAAGACGAAATTTCCTTCTTGAACTGGTAAGATTTCTAGTGGATATATATATATATATATATATATATCATTTTCGTTTCTACGTTGTGTTATTTCTTTAAATAGTACAACGTTTGACTTATCGCTATAGTTATTATTACTATAGTTGTTAGTTTGTTGTTGTAATTAGCTACAACATACTTATTGTTAAAAATGGCTAATACAGAATTCCAAAATAGTGGAAATCTGATTTGTAAACTTGTGAGATGAGTTTATTATTGATTAATCTCTTTTTTGGTATATTAGACGTATAACATCTTAAGACTTTTCTGTTTTCACTAAAACAAAGATGGCAACAGTTGAACTATCAACAATGGCTACTACTCATAATAGGCTTGATCCATTCAAAGGAGATGGTGGTGACTTCATAACATGGAAAAATCAAATGTTGTTTTATCTCCTAGGGCCGCAAAAGTGCATCGAGGAGGATGAACCAAAGCCTAAAGAAGGACAAACTAGAGAAAAAGATGTAGCTGTTTTTCTTGGAATTGACTCATGTAAGCATTAAAACTTCCTACGCTGAAAGTACATTCTGAATTTTCTGGATAAAGTACTGTATAAAGTATATTGGCCACATCAGACAGCAAAATCCTTATGAACTGCACTTGCACATAAATACAAAACGCGGAATGTCAGTTCGAAGAAGTTCATCGTAGATAAGTTTATGGAATACAACATGGTTGACTCCAAATTCATAACTAGTCAAGTGCAAGAACTCCAACTCATAATTCATGAACTTGAATCAAAAGTGACATAAAGTTCGAGAATCCTTCCTAATTGAAGCTATAACAGAGAATTACCACCATCTTGTAAAGACTACTGCAATTATCTGAAACATAAGAAAAATGAGATTTTCTTAGAAGATCTTATCGTCAGACTAAAAATTGAGTTTGATAACCACGGAGTGACAAAACAAAGTGAAGATGCATTTGTGGCAGAAGAGTCAAAGAACAAAGGGCATTCCAAGAAAAACAAGAAGAAAAAATTTTCGTAGAAAAGAAAAGTGCTTGAAAACAAACCCAAAGACAACAAACTAACCAAGAAGTTTAGAGGTGATTGTTGGGTTTGTGGAAAAGCAGGACACGCCGCTAGATATTGCAAACATAAGAAGGAACGCAGTTCATAGGCAAATATGGTGGATATAACATGGAAGTGGACGAGCCTATTTTTTCAACGGTTATATCTGAATGCAATTTGGTTTAGAACCCTAACCAATGGTGGGTGGACACATGTGCTACTCATCATGTTTGCTCTGACAAATCCATGTTTTCTACATACCAAAAATTCGATCAGGAAGAAAAACTCTATATGGGTAATTCTACAGTTTCCATGATCGAAGGCAGTGGCACAGTAATCCTCAAGTTTACTTCTGGAAAAACTGTCAAGTTGAATGACGTGCTCCACGTTCCAGACATACGCAAGAATCTCATCTCTGGTCCAATGCTATCAAAGAAAGGATTCAAAATGGTCTTCGAGTCAGAAAAGATAGTTTTGTCCAAAGCTGGAATGTATATAAAAAGGGGATATTTATGTGATGGCCTGTATAAGGCAAATGTAGCCGTTGTCGGCAATAAAATTATGTATTCTGATTATGCTCAATTAAATTGAAGTTTCTTATTTGCTTGAGCATGAAATTTTACCATGGCATGATAGAATAGGACACATAAGTTTCCAAAAAATGAAAAATTATCAAACTTGGGATTAATTTCGAATTCCAAGTAGATAAAAACTAAAAATGTGAGACATGCGTAGAAGCAAAAATGGTCAAAAATCCATTTCATACAGTTGATAGAAGCACCGAACCACTAGGTTTGGTTCATGCTGATTTATGTGATTTCAAAACATTACCTACAAGAGGTGGGAAAAGGTACTCTATTATCTTTATTAACGATTATACACGATATTGCTATATATTTTTTTTAAATAGCAAGGCTGAAGCAATTACGTCATTTATGTAGTACAATGCTGAGGTAGAAAATCAGTTAAATAAAAAATCAAGATATTGAGATCTGATCCGGGTGGAGAATATGAATCATCATTTGAACAATTTTGTGCAAAAATGGTATAATTCATCAAAAAACAACACCATATTCACCATAATAAAATGGTATAGCCGAGAGAAAGGATCGAACATTAAAAGATATGATTAATGCGACGCTCTTAACTTTTGGCCTACCGACGAACTTGTGGAGGGGAAGCCTTAAATATGTCTAATCACATATTAAACAAGGTACCTCACAATAAAACAGGAATAATTCCGTATGAGTTATGGAAAGGACACATACCAAGTTTTAAATGCCTCAAAGAGTAGGGGTGATTGGTAAAAGTTCAAGTTCCACCTCCCAAGAAAGTCAAACTTGGACCAAAAACAGTAGATTGTTACTATTAATGCCAGCCCAAAATAGTAATGCTTAAAGATTTTTGGTATTCAAGTCTGATATAACTGATATTCATGTAAATACAATCATCAAATCAAGAGATGCCTCATTCTTTGAAGATGTGTTTGCACACAAAAGAAATGAAGGAAATAATGTCCCCAAAAGGGCAAGAGAAGAATTGAGTAAATCACATGAAGATGAAACTCATCGTGAGACCGAGAAAGTTGAACCAAGAAGAAGCATAAGGGCAAGAACTTCCAAGACATTTGGTTCGGAATTTTTAGCATATATGTTAAAACACGAACCTCAAACGTATAAGGGAGCAATGTCATCTTCTGAATCCTCATGTTGGAAAGAAGCAATCCAAAGTGAAATTGATTCAATTCCGAGTAACAAAACTTGGAAAATAGTTGAACTTCCACCTGGATAAAACCAATTGGTTGTAAATGGATCTTCAAAAATAAGATGAAACCAGATGGCTCCATCGACAAATACAAAGCAAGATTGGTGGCCAAAGAATATCATCAAAAAGAAGGTGTAGACTTCTACAATACCTATTCACCAATATCACAAATAATCTCTAAAAGAATGTTAATAGCAATTGCATCCATCTGTAATCTACATATTCGTCAAATGGATGTAAAGATGGCATTCTTAAATAGAAATATCGACGAGGAGATTTACTGGAGCAACCGGAGGGATTTATATCCAAAGGGAATGAAAACAAAGTATGTAGATTAGTCACATTAGGTAGAAAAAGTAAATGAAAATTTTCAAATTTTGGAATTAAAGGAGTATGAACGCCGTATAATCCATCGGAAGTACAACATAAAAACATTAATGATAGCGTAATGCAATTGGAATACTCTCGTGTAATAGGATGTCTCATGTATCTCATGAATTGCACAAGACCAGATATAGCTTATAGATCAAGCAGTTATACAAGCAACCTAGGGAAGGAACACTAGAAAGCACAAATGAGAGCGCTTGGATATTTATTTTTAAAAATACCACAACCTATTCCTTACATTATCGAAAATATCTTGCCATCTTAGAAGGATATAGTGATGCAAAATGGATTGCTGATTCAGAGGAATCAAAATCAACGAGTTGTTATGTATTTACCTCAGTTGGGGCAGTAGTAGGGGCGGTAGTGTCATGGAAATATACTAAACAAACATGCATAGCTCGATCCACTATGGAATCAGAGTTCATCACTTTAGATAAAGCAGGAAAAGAAGCAGAATGGCTTCATCATTTTCCGTTTTGGCCTAAACCTGTATCGACCATATGCATACACTGTGATAACCAAGCAGCATTAAGCATAGTGCAAAACTTTGTGTATACTGGAAAGTCACGATACATTCGTCGACGCCATAACATAGTTAGGCAGTTACTCTCAAATGGAACTATTTACATATATTATGTGCGAACAAATGATAACCTAGCAGATCCATTTACTAAATGTTTATCAAGAGAGAAAATTAACTGCGCATCAAATGGAATGGGTTTAAGAGCCTAAACCAACAAGAGTTATCTTGTACGGAAATCTATCCTACCGACTGGAGACCCACGGACTAGGATCAATAGGCAAACCAGTTCTGAATAACTCAAGACACAATGCATTTATTCGAACTTAGTTCTACTCCATTCCTATGGTGCACAATATAAATGCATGCCTACAGAAGTATTAAAAGGATAAAACTATATTTTTTAATGACGACCATATCTTGAAAATAACAAGTGGGGTATATGTAGGATACTCTTAATGGTTGTGATCACCTATGTTAATGTGAGCTGGGTCGGCTCTATGAGAATATTAAAGGCTTTTATTCCCTAAAAACACTCATGTAACCAAAAATTGTTCAGGACCAAAATGAACAAAACCAAGTGATTGGATGTGAAGGAAAATAATGCTTTGTAAAGCTTATTGTCTAGTTATACAATAACAGCTAACAGTTCAAGACGAAATAATTCGTCGATTAGCCAAGTATATCTGATAAGTTTTAGCTAGGGAAAGTTCAAAGTGAAATATCTACTTATCCTCGATATATCATTATTTTCTTATGAACTGTGTGATATTGTACTTTGTGTGGGGGAGACATATATCGTCATTCATGTAGAGGATTGTTAGAATTCTCAAAAATAGTGAATGAAATATATCCCACATCGCCAAAATTAAGTTCATTTTCTTGTTTACATAGTGTGCTCTCAATCCCTATATTGGCCCTTAGGGTTAGGTAATGTTGTGCGAAGGGGAGGACTAGTATGGCCATGGACTAACGCACGCCGCCGCCTGTCCGGCCGAACCGGGCCGGGCCGGGTGTGGGTCCACTACGCCATAAATGGCCTTCTGCAACACAAAAAAAAATGTTGGGTAAGGCCCAAAAAATGTTGCCATAGGTCTATGGCAACACTTTTCGGGTGATGCAATTTTTGCCGTTGCCTTAGACCTCAAAGGCAACATTTTGACTATCTAAGGCAACATAAGTAATATTGTTGCAATAGAACCCTATTTGGGTCTATAGCAACATCCATATGTGTCTCTAGCAACATTCCAAAATGTTGCTATAGATATTAACTTTCCGAATTTGTGGGGCCCACAATGTAGAGCATATTTGATTTTTTAATAGAAATAAATATTTATTTAATAAAATGCTATTGCACAGAATTTGATATTCAAAAAGTAATTTATTTAAATAAATATTTTATTTCAACATTTGAAATAATACAAATTCCTGACTCCACTATTTTTACAGTTCAATGATATATAACACTGATATTCACATATACAGATATTCCTCACTACATCACTCAGTTCACTCATTACATATGCAGTTTCAATTTATACAGACACCGACATTGACAAATATATGACGAGCCGAGTGCCGAGCCGAAGGCGAGCCGAGTAGCGGGTCCAGTCTTCAAGCTCAAGCACATTTGATTTGACTCTGTCTTCAAGCTTGTATCCAGCTGTCCAGTCTTCAATACCTGTCACATATAATTCAAAAGCAGTAATCTGGAAAATAATATTTAACTCAAATAGAAAATGAAAATATTTTTGTCATATTATTTGCCTCAGGTATTTGGGTTGTTTCTTTTCATATTTTTTTCTGACAGGGACCAAATATTTGCACGGACAACCTGTGAATGCACAAGTCAGCTGTTCACAAGTGCATAAGCCAAACATGAATGCAACACATGGATACAAGACAGTATGGAAGACAGCAAGCAACAGTTCAGGCAAAAATGCACAAAGGAGAAGCCAAATGTACAAAGTTGTACTTAACACAGCAAGCAACATAACATGACCAAGAAATGCATGTACATTGATGAACATACATGCATCATAAGGCTTGGTACAAGAAACTACTCAAGTGCAACTACTCAAGTGCAAGTTCATACTCAAGTGCAGCCAGATATGTAGACAAGCCAAAAAAAATGGACACGGCACAAGGTCAAACCCGAGTCATCGACTGGATTCAACTCAGGGCCAAGCAACCAACAAAATAAACAAGAACCAGGTTCAGCAAAATGTAGACAAGCTAGTGCAAGAAACACAGTAGTACACATAGGCAACCCATCAAGCAAAAACAGTGAATGCATCAGGCATGTACAAGAGAAACATAGGCGGTAATATGATATACAGAGGACTTGGAGCATTAGTTCATGTTAAAGAACAAGGTTAGCATGGTACTAGTTCAGTCCAGACCAAGCAAAACCAACAAAGCTCAACACACATATGTTTGTATATATCGCGGAAACCAAAACTCAATGTTCAAATTAGTCAACAGTTTAATAAAACCAAAGATCACTTTCAAAGTTCTGATTTTCAAAAATGCAGAAGTTTTCAAGTGAAGCAGTTTTCAAGAGGATAGCAGAATACAAATACTTCAAGTTCTGGTTTAACAAATGCAGCAAGGTACAAAGGTATGTGAACAAGTTTAACAAAGGTTCAAGTTCTGGTTTAATAAATGCAGCATAAGGAGCTAACAAGCTCAGATCAGAAATAAAAAACAAGCTAGTGAACCAAAATCCAACATACCAAATAATATCACATCACAATTCATCATCGGCAAAGCAAAATCAAGCCAGTGGACCAAAATCCAACATACCAATACATCATCGCAATTCAACATACCAGATTTCTCAAAGTCCAACAGAAAGATTAAACTCGAGATTATAGGAAATAAAGCCTATAAATAAATCCCAATTTATCATCGGCAAAAGCGTGCGAGTGTAACCAAAATTGAGAATAACCAAGTAAACCAGAAGGCAGAAAACATACCAAATAATATCACATCGCACCCGACGACGAAGTCAAAGCAATTCGAGAAATCAATCAAGGAGAATGAAGGAGCAAGCTACCAGGAACGTTTCTTACACTAGATTCGATCAATCAGAGCATCAAAGCAACTGGAATCGCGTGCCCTAGTTTTCACAGAGAGGAACGAGAAAGAAAAATCGCATGCCCTAATTTTCACAGAGAGAGGAATGAGAAAGAAAAGTAAAGCGGGAAATGGAAATTGGTAAGGTGTGGATCGATGGTGTGAATTGACGGTTGAGATTTTGTTTTAAATGGTGGTGTGGATCGCTGAGGTGTAAAAAAAATTTAAATTTTTTTAATTAGAATATATCTATGGCAACACTATATAAAAATGTTGCATCGTGTTACACTTGTTTAGCTAGAGTAACACATTTTTATGGCTAAGGTAACACCAAAAATACAACGTTGCAGTAGGACTAAAATTTTATAGCTGTCGCAACATTTTAGTTAGCAACACCTTGCAAAAATGTTGCAGAAGGTCATCTATGGCATAGTGGTCTAATGAGATTGGGTTGTGTCATATATTTTTGCTACCTAAAAAATGGACTGATTTTAAACCAAAAGGGTGTTTAAAAAGATAAGGATTTTCCAACGGTTGTGACCGTTGCAAACTGATGAAGAGACGCGATTTTTCCAGATGACCGTTACAACAAAAAGCAACAGTTCTAAACTGCTGCAAACGAACGGATGTGACTGTTGTGAAAAGTAACATTTTTTGGCGTCGCAAACGAACGCGACTGTTGCGCGTTGTAAACGAACGGACGCGACTGTTGCGAACAGTAACACTTTTTGACGTTGCAAACGAACGGACGCGACTGTTACGAACAGTAACACTTTTGACGTTGCAAATGAAGGGATGTTACTTTTCTCAACAGGTGTAGCCATTTGGAATTCGACTATCAATAAGGAGGAAACCTGATCACTTTGCTCACTCAATTTTAAAATCGAATTATCTCTTCTTTATCATCATTTTCTTAAATCATAGTCAGTCCTATCACATAGAGGATCATACACATCACGATCTCGAGCAGCTTACGTCTGTTATATCTTAGGATACTTTGAATAAAGTCTTAAGGAAACTGTTTCGACAAGCCTCTGACGAAATTTCCTTCTTCAACTAGTTAGATTTCTAGTTGATATATATATATATCATTTTTGTTTCTACGTTGTACTATTTCTTTAAATAGTATAACATTTGACTTATCGCTGTAGTTATTATTACTATAGTTGTTAGTTTGTTGTTGTAAATAACTACAACATACTTATTGTTAAAAATAGCTAATATAGAATTCCAAAGTAGTGGAAATCTGATTTGTAAACTTTTGAGACGATTTTATTATTGAGTAGTCTCTGTTTTGGTATACTAGATGTATAACACATAGTATTTAACTAAAACCATCGTATAATATTAGGACGATGATAGAGATCGAAAACAATTGACTACCACTCGTTGAGGCAATGACAAAGGCCGAAAAAACCTCTAAACTGATACACTTTACAACTACTTAACATATCCTAATATATTTATTTTTGTTTACCATGTGCTTTGTAAGAAGGAATGGCCGTATGTTATACCTTGACCCTAGTACAATCGACCTACAAAAATTTATATTCTAATATAGTCACCATAGTGAATTGGACATATGTCTCCATCTCCCCTCGATCTACACTTTATGTGGGACATATAGACCAAGCCATTTAAAGTCCAACTTGTCTTACATCCACTGTGTCGAATATTTTCTCATGTCAATGCACTTGTATGGATAAACGTTTACAGCAATCATCAATTCGAGTATTACACTTTATATACTCGTATATATCACTTAATGTTTTAATGTTTTTACACTACCTAGATAAAAAACCCTTAACCCTTTGCATTGGCCGTTATAGGTCTAGGTTCAATATATAGAAACTACATACGTTCAGACACCTGTTTACATTATTCAGAGATCAGAATGCTTTTTTAGATGCCTAGTTATACCATTCAAACTTTTGATTTTACACTAGAAAATTCAATCGTCTTTTTAGGCAACCAACTCGTTGATTTAGACATCTAAACCAATATTTCTGACATCTGAACCATATTTTAGAACCATATTTTAGAAGATTGAAATAGATAAAATTGTATGTGTTTCATGTAGTTTTTTAAAATTTTCAAACGTTTAGTTTGTTTATTTCAGATGTTTGAACTGTTGGTAAACTTTAGTTTTTTAAATTTTCCTAAGACTTTTTCTTTAGAACATTTTAAATTTCATATAAATAGTATTTATACTTTTAAATAAATTATAGGAAGGTAATATGGCATTTTTATAGTCGTTTTGGCATATTATTTTGTTAGCATACTCCAATTACTTCTTTATTTCCATTTTCCTTAGCTTTATTACCAAGTGACTCGTTTTTTGCCACATCGTTCTCTCTACTCCTTATGGCATTTACTCATGTTAAAAATATGCTTTTAGCAAACTTTTAACAGACCCATACCATTAAAACAATATGCTATATGTCATCAGTATATTTAAAAATGATTATGGTTTCGATATATGTATATATTTCTCTGGTTATCTTCTTTCCCATTCATAACCCATGGTTATATTCAACTTTAATGGCTAATTATCATTTGTAATCCTAAAACATCAATGTCATCATCATAACTAAACATATTTTTAAGATTAACCCTTAACAGTTATGGTCAATAATCGAACATAGGATATAAAGAAGAAACAGAAGCGTATGTTAAACTACATAACAAATTAAATAAGTTCCCATTCACAATTAACTTAATTTTCTCGTTCCGATTCTCTTAGTATCAAATTTTGTTAAAATAAATGGAGAATTGGCTTTAGGTTTGTAGATCTGGATTTTTGTTCTAGGTTTACTTTGTTTAGAGAGAAGATGGATATGAAGAAAGTAACTGTACATACTTTCTTGATGAACTAAAATATAATTAGTAGTACCCATTTGGTACTAGCGGGCCTTAGGGCCTAACCAACCCAATACGTTGTTGATCTTTCATTTAACTATAATTTTTGCTTACGTTATCATATTCTTATACTTTTTAGTGAAATCTGACTAGAGAAAAATGCTTTTCACAACGATACATATTTCATTGCTTAGTTATTTCATTTGTGAAAATTATAATTTTATGTTTTTCTGAAAAATTACCATTTTAATATTCATTGGATACTTATTTTATTATCTAAATTTAAAGGATGTTACAGGCATAGGTTTATAACATGATTCACAATATCTTTCATCCCTATATTCCCTATAGTACTCATCTCGAGTGGCCATGGTGAGGAGGATGAAATACCCCACGCCCTTTAATATATCCTAACGGACACACTAAAAGATGTGGTGTATTGTAGTTATAACTAAACCTAGAAGAGACTAAGATTCACAAAAAAAAAACTAAATAATAATAATAATAATAACAACACAGCGGAAACAATTATTGTATTTCACTAAAATCAAACTCCATAATATAAGATGGTAAAATAAGTCACCAAATACCAAATACATCAAATGTCAAACTACCCATATATGTCTTGTTAGATCAAAAACCATAGTCTCCATAAAATTAGAGTACAATTATCCCTCAATACAATGCCAGTATAATAAAAGAACTAAAAGCTGGAAATAAAAGAATGGAATACATGATAGGATCTCCAAAGTAGTCTTCCAAGAAGCTGTAGTCTACTTTCCTTGCCCCCAATTGCCTATAGGGGGAGGGAAGGGGGAAAATAAAGGAGTGGGTTAGACCAAAAGTCTGGTGAATGATAGCAATTATTAGAATATTTAAGCAAAGTAAAAGTAATATAACTTACAACATTTCTAGTATATATAAAGAAAAAAAGAGAATAGGAAGAAAAGGAAATATGCTGGAAATAAATACGAATTACTATAATGCAATTGATTAACTTTGATTGTTTGCATTTATCATTGATAGCTGCTTTGATTAGGCTGAATTTCCAATCCTATAATTAGACTGAAATCCTAATTCTACCCTTTAATTGGCCTTTTATATCTGCTAGTCCCATCTTATGGGTCCCACAGCAAAAGGACACATGTTTAGAGCTTTGGAACTCAATAGCGAATTATCTCCCTGCACCGAGGCCGCGCGCACGACTGCCGTTAGGCTTACACTATATGTTGCTCCTTCTTACCCTAAGCAGCATATGTGTGCCTAGCCTCACCTTCCTCGTTGTGAGACCATCAATCCTAGTCTGAAAGGGTCCTGTCCAGCCTCAATTAAGTGTGTTGTGAGACCATCAGTCCTAGTCTGATAGGATCATGCCCAGCTTCACCTATTGTGAAACCATCAGTCCTAGTCTGAAAGGGAATGCTATAGGTTATGGGCCATACTTCTATCTTTTCTTATTAACTTAATATAAGTCTTTTAATAAACCTCTTCTGTTCATTCTGCTCTATTGCTTATTAACTCATTCTAAGTCTTTTAACTAAGCCACTTTCTGTTCTTTCTATTTTATTATAACCTATGTTATAATTTCTCTTTTATCTTGTCTTTCTAGTTATAATCTATTGTTATAATAGTGCTTATTAACTTAACCCAAGGTCTAAGTATGAAAATAAGCTTCTTTCATATTTTACTCTTTTTAGTTGTAATTCTGAATTATAACTAGGCCAATCTCTTTAATTTAGTCCAATTAATATCATAATTAGGCATAATTTCAGTCTTAACTCCATTTTATTATAATCTTTATAATTTACATCTTATCTTCCATTATTCCGGTATTCTTATAATTTTAATCCATATTCGCGTTTAATCTATTTTAATCCATATGCGAAGAAGAAGAAGAAATAAAAGAAAACTGTAAATAGAAGGGAATCCAAAGCATAGGAAAAGTATGTAAATAATGCATAAATAACAGTAAATAAATTAAAATACAGTAAATAAATTATAATTAAATGAAAAGCTATAATTAATAGAAATAAATTGAAATCAATTGAAAAGAATAACTAAAAGAAATATACTTAAAGTAATTCTAAAAACTGTAAATAAATTACTAAAAAGGTTATTCCAAAAATCGTAGTAAAACTACAACTATTATACACCCTATTATTTTAAATTACTTAAAAATCAAAATAATTACAATCACTCACCTGTAGTCCTAAGCTCTTCCTTTTTGGTCTTCCCGGATCCACTTGAGGGTATTAAAATATTTTTATTAAAAAGATTCTCTCCTTGAAAAATTATTCCTTTTAGGGTCCTTCCTGAAAAGGTAAACCCAAGCGAAGAAAATCTAGAATGAGAAAAATTGTTAGGCCCAGGGTCTTATTAATAGGGGTAGAAATGGATCTCAGACCGTTGGAATTGGAGATTGAATAGCATACGACCATGTCATAGGCTGAATAGGAGCCATCGGATGGAAGCATGAAGGGATTAGATTGAGTAAAATAATGATAATGATGTGTTAAAATCGCTTGTACTCGAAGAATTTAATTCTTCGCTCAATAATGTAGGCGGGTCGATCGGGCGGGGTCGACCGCCCTGGTGCGTGGGTCGACCGGCCGGTCGACTTAGCCCACATTTTTTTTTATCTTGTTTGATTCATAACTCGTTCATTTTAGCTCAGGTTCTGACGTTCTACATATGAAAATTGACCGAAAATTACCGTAGACACAATGGTGTAACTTTCATGGCTCAATTCTGATAATTTTACAAAGTTATTTTATCATTTAGTTAATTAACGAATTAACTTTTATGGGTTAAATTTTGGGTTGTTACAGAGGACTTAACGTGGGGGTAGACCCTTGATACTTTAGGTGTTGAAAGAGAGCATTGGATAGTTGTATCATCCTATGTCACCATCAAATGTAAGTAAAAAAAAGTTAAGATATAAGCTAAGGATTATGGGAAGATGCATCGTGTGTGAATGCTAATACGTGATTGCAAGCCTGAATTATGTGCATGCAGTGCAATTCTACTTATACTGCAGAGGAGAGGTTTGTGCTGGCAATATAGCTTCACCTAATTGGGTGTGCGTTCGATTGGTTATGTTCCCACTAGGAGTTCGCCATACCTGGTGAGCTCATTGGAATCAAAATTCATACTTGCAGGGTCATCGAGCATTAGGTGGTCAAAAGAACTGACAATATTGTCAACTTCATGAGATATAGTTATGTTGCTTTTAGTACGAGTCAACGGTGGGCCTGGCACGGCCTCAGTGGCATCTCTACATAAAATATTAAGCCGGAGGACCGTAATTTGAAATTCTAAGTCGTCTACGTTTTCCCTAGTTGACTCTTATTCAGAGTCATCGTCCCCATTTTCTTCTTCTTCTTCTTCGATTTCTTCTACTTTCCTCCCTTCATGTTCATTCACTACCTTCTCTATTACTCCTTTTCTTGTTGGAGCCTATCCTCGTAGGGCGCTCGGTGCTAGTCCATGTTGAATTGTTAAGGTTCCAACCATTTTATTCTCGATTATAGGACACTCGTAGAATATAAAGCGACCATTGTTAAGGAACTGATATGTACAAAGCTTAAAGTTGGTCGGAAGGAAATAAGTATGACATCTAGGTTCAAGGATTTCTTTAAGCTTGTCATACGTGCATCACAATGCATCATTTTGACTTTTGGAGAAGCATCTATAAAGTTTGAAGATGAGATGGGAAGTTAATGAAAAAAAGTTAATGGTTAGATAATCAATGTATAAACTGAGGAACTTACATCCGTAGGGCCATCGATAAGCGAAAACTTCAGGGCATGTGATGAGGAAATAATTGTCTATGAAATTGCTCCTCTTATTGTGGAGTTCGACCATGACCCTATAAGAGTGGCATGCTTTGAAGATTTAAGAAGTATTGGGTGACCTCACTTTAGACTATATAAAAATCAAATCTTAACCAATACTTCTTACATCTTACATCTTACTTCGAAGAGGAGTAGCAGTTGTGGATGCATTAGGAATAGAGGATGTCTCGGGAGTTGCTATGGAAGAGGAAGCTAGCATGGGGCTAGATGCAGCTACATGAGATGTAGATGTAGCAGCAAATGCCATGGTAGCAGATTTAGTAGAATGAGGGAGATCCATAGATGATATTTAAGATGAACACAAAACTCAAAGGTCGGATACCATATAAGGTACAACTTACTTTATTATATATGTATGCACTTAGTTGTTATGTGTTACACTCTGGTGCGATTATCATACAATACCTAATGAATATTTACATGCATCAACTCATCGAAATTCTGTACATTAGCAGAGTGAAAGTAGTGTCCTAAATGTGCGTGCATGACATACTTTGTATGTGGTATGCGGTGATGCACTATATGTTATGTATATTCGCTTGTGCTTGCTAAAGAATTCCCATCACACGACAGAACCATGCATTAGATGGAAAATATTAACATAGAAAATGCACCAGTAGTCCTGGACTAATCCATGTAGGTAGGCACTCTTGTTTTTAGCCAGTCTTAACCCAGAGAGGTAGAACATTTTTTCAGGCAAACGAAGATTTTTCTAACCGCTAGAGGTTAATAGTGACGGAATGTGTATTCCTAAACACTCCATTGATCAAATTAAAAAAGTCCTCAAAATCAATATGTTTGATCTACATTGATCAACATTGATCGGTGTAGGGTTTAGGCAATCGATCCAAAATATTGAAATTTTTATGGAATTGATGCAATGCATTAGAGAGTAGTTATATATGTTCAAGTCAGTGCAAATCGAGTTCAATCCTCAAAGAATGGGATTTGTAGTTGATTGGCTCTATGTTGGCGATCGATGGAGATTTGTGCGGGTCGACAAGACATGGGCATGGATGGATGTAGAATCTAGTAGGGAATCACTTGCCTAGTTGATTGGAGGTAATTTGAGCATCTTGGAGGTGGATTCGATCGAGTTTGGATATTATAGAAGCCCTATGTCGAATTTAAAATGATGAATGCTATGGTATAAATGAAAGCGATATGGAAAAATGGCTAATTGTTGGAAATTTTTACATTAGGATCGAATAGTACTGATCGACTCAATGGATTAGTACCGATCCATTAAATTAATGATTTTGTCAAGCATTCTGAATTTTGGTGATTGCTACTATAATCTGGAAATATATGGACATCAAATCACATATGGATTGATGTAATAGTTGAAAAAACGAGTTTTCTGCACCGTAAAACTATGAAATTTATAACAATTGGAAGGATGTGACTCAACAACTGCATGGAAAAGAAGGGTGTTTTGAAAGACAAAACCCTCCACAGAGAAGGTTTGAGTAACTGAATTGTCCATTCAATTAAGAATTTTTTCACTTATCTTTGAATAAAGCATGTTTTGAATCTACAAAAGCATGAACATGTGTTATCTGTGATTTTTCACATGTGACAGTTCGATGGTGTTGGACTTCAAATCGATGAAGAAATAAATTCTACGATCTTAGAAGATCAAGTATGTGATAACGCAAAAGGAAAAAGATAAAAAATCAACTACGTACATCGATATCAATCCATACATAAAAACTTTCATTCGTAGTAAATCCAAGTTGTAATCTGGTTTTGGAGCATGGAACAAGGTTGAAGCATGAAAATAGCAGTGGATTGATGGGTGACGCAGAGATGAGATTATTTTCTCAATCTATCGATCGGTACCGATCCATTAACTTATTCATATATCCGCTAGTATTTCTCTCACAAATTAGGATCCGGATTGGAGATATTTTGAACCATTTTTCAAAGAGAAGATATCGACCTCAAGCCCTAATTTACCCCTCTTCGCCTACAAATATAGAGGTGCATGCACTATGCAAGGATTGAACTTTTTTTTTAACCAAGGGGAGGTGCATTTTTAATCTCAAAGCTTGCTATGATTTCGAGATTATCATTACATTTACCTCTGGGCCTTGTGAAAAACCAGTAATAAAATCGATTTACATTGATGTAGGCATAGCCATACCACTATAAAATTTGTTGTATTGCTTTTTTTTTTTTTTTTTTTTTTTTGCATTTTGCATATAATCATAGTTTTCTTTAGATCTAAACATGATATTCAACATTTGGACTCACTAACTACATAGATTTAAGATAAATAATATAATCAAGGACTGCATACCAAGTTGTTGGGTCTGCACAGCCGTTGGTTCTACACAGCCACAGTGGGGATGTTAAACCCATTTTTGGCTAACAGCTAACATCAAATGTTAAAATAACGTCAGAACCATCCTACCACGCTTAGCAGATAGCAAAGTGGGTGAACACCCGTTAGTACTACATAGCTTCAATGAGGATGATAAACCAAATTTTTGGCTAACAGCTAATACAAAATGTTAACATAACCTCAGAACCTATTCATCAAATTGTAAACTGATAGGCCTTATTAAAAGTACTTTTGCAAACAATATTTCAGTCATCAACTACATTAAAACATAACCACGGCAACCTACATCATATGATGAAATGTCTGCATTGAAAAAAAAAACACTACCATTAGTTGTCAGGTATTCATCCCTTCATGCTCTGCATTGGCATCGAGATTAAGCAAATGTGAAACATAATCATCTGCATTAACAAGTCTTTCAGAAGATCCAGCTCCACCATTTCCAGCATTGAACCCTTGAACCATAGAGTTATTTTCCAAACTAACCAGATTCCCATTTACAAAATTTCCAATCCCAGCACCAAGACAACTTCCACCTGGATATGCCAGTCCCATACCTTCATTTATGCCAACTTGAAGGTTCTGCATATAATCATTTCCCATAGCATTATGGTTTTGGTCTATGATATTTCCATTAAGAGCATTGAAAATGTGACCCTGGTAGGGTGCTCCAATGTATTCATTCTGACCAACCCTTTCACTTTGCATCATTCCAAAACCACCAATAACTTGAGTACCATAATCTCCAGTAAAATTGTTAAGGCAGTTCAGAACTTGGTTTGCATCATTAGAGTTAAGCATCATTCCAACGTTGTCGATCCCTTGAATTGCATTATTTCCCATCCAATTACTCATGGAAGCAGTATTCGGGTTGATATAACTGTGGTTTTGCCCTACCCATGCAGCATTGTTTGGCCATTGATTCAACGATGAATAAGCATTTCTCGCTGGCATAAAATTATCAGTTCCTGCTACTGGTGCAGAACTCTCATTTTCCCATCTTATGTTTAATTGGTCTCTTCCCATTTGACTAAAACTGCTATCAGTATGATTCAGGACTGAAGAATAATTTTGTCGCATCAGTGGAGAAACATTTTGAGCATGATTAACCATACCAAAGTAATTAGGGTTTTGTTCCATAGAAACGTTATTAACTCCATTCGCTCTAAAAGCATTATCCTGATGCATGTAACTAGGGTTTTCTGCCATAAAATTAGAGTTTTCTGCCAATTGTGGAGAAGGAGATATATGAACATTACTTTGTCCAATAAGACTGGGGTTGCATGGTGCATGAACATAGTTGTTCCCATTAGGCACTATAGGTGCATAATTCTGCAATCTGAATATAGGAACTGACTGTTCCGGCACAATAGGTGTACCTGGTGACTGAGAGTTCAGCATATTTCCAATTCGTCCTTGAGATTCAGATTCTGGAATTTGATTTGTGCTTAAGATAGGTTGAGAAGATGATGATTGTTGCATAGCTGACAATTTATTGTTTTGCACATGTTCACTTGCCGTTTTCGAAGTGATTTTTGTCCAATCTACAACGCCCTTTTGCTTGACAGTTTCTCTGAATTTCTGTACAAGTTTCATGGCAGCTTAATGTATATGAAGTTATAAACTAATGTTTCTGAAATATAGATACGTATGTCATGATATAATACAAAGAGAGACATGCTTATATCTCTTTATTTCTGTAAGTGTAAAAACTATCAAAATGTACAGAACAGGATAAAAGGTTTGTAGTGTATGAATGCATCCAAGTTCATGTACTTATATTAATACGCTTTTATTTTGATAGAAAAGCTACCTGGAAAATTTATTATTCATTTCAATCATGAATTTGTGTACATTTACTTATAGATGCTTAGAAAATTGGAAAATATAATTTATCAGAATATTTGTCTGTCTAGCTGTTAACAGATTTAAGCAATCACATAACACTTGGGGTGTCTTACAAAATTATATTAAAAGCAAGTTGTTCTACTATTCAACTCTAAAAATATGCAAACAAATTTTATTTCTGTAATCTATAAAATGCAAAAATGTCTATAGTGTTAATGCTCTACTTACAAATAAGCTCAAGATATTATGTATGCATCTAAGTACATGTAGGGCTAGAAGAATGTGACATTAGTATTTTACAGGGAAAACTTAGCTTAATTTGTGTATTCTATTTTTCCTCAAATACTTAAAAGTGGAAGCCTTTTTCATGACATGTTTAAGAACTTTTGTTTCACCTAATACTATAAGGCTGTAGAAGACAAGATTTTCAGAATTTTATAGAGAATGAAGAAGCTAAAAGAATATGTGACGAGTTTCAACTATAATGCCAAAGAAGTTTCAAAATAAAACCTGCAAGTAACTACTAACACTTTTCGTAGACAAGTTCGGTACACCCATCAATTCTGATATTTTCTTGGGGCAGGCCTCTGCAAAAAAGAAGAACATTGATAATAAGCTTAGACACAGGTCTAAAAAATAACTATAAGACGCTAATAGCAAAAATAGACAAAATAGCATACTGTCTAAGCCAAGTTCATTAACAGCGCTGATAAATTTTTCATGCAATTCATCAGTCCACCGCCATCTTTTATTTTTTGAAGTATTTTCACTACCATCCTTTTTTGAAGAAATAGTTTTTTCATCCAGATTTTCAGCTTCTTTCCTTTTGTTTTTGTCGCTCAGTGATGTTTGCCGATATTTAACATACTTCCATATAAGTTTTAGCTCTTGAATTGTTGGCATGCAAATAAGATCACTAGCCCCGTGGTCTAAAGCTTTACGTGCATACTCGGGTTTATCCACTTCAGAAACCACTGCATACACAACAAATTGATTCAGCGGAATAATAGATTGCTGCCAAATGAGGATTTGTTCGGATGATAACTTACAAACAATAGGCATGTCTTGTATAGTTTGAACAATCTTTGTAAACTCGAAAGCAGTGACATCCATCATCTCTACATCGGCTACAATCAGGTCAAATCTTTGTTTTTTGGCCTTAAGAAGGTTCAATGCCTTTTCCCCACTTGGGCAAGCGGCAACTGAAAGAAAAATTTCATATATTAGTAAACTTAGCAATAAACATCATTCTGATGATAATGTCCTGACTCATTTCGATTTGGAAGGTAAATAATAATGAATTTTTACAGTGATCTCAATGTCTACACACACAAGGGAAAAAGGAAAAAAAAAAAAAAAGAAAGAAAAGAAAAGAAAAAAGGAGAAGAAGATTATCAACTATATTGCTTTTCCTTCTCTACAAACTTAATATTGGAATTCTCATCGCATATCACATGTTTAAGGCGATATTACAAACAAATTTTTGACAATAATTTCTTTTGTAGTTGCTAATTATTTTTTGCCAAAGAACACAAAAGAAACAAGAAACAGCGTTGGTAATGATCTGCGAGTATCTTTGATTCTTTGATTTAATTGTAGCAATGGAATTAGCTCGTTATTGCATATATGTTTTTGCAGCAATTATTGCCACATAATGTCAGAAATATCTAAAAAGAGATTAAGCATCAATACAATTGTTGCTATATTTATCTACATTTTGAAGGTTGACCTTTATAATATGACATTGCATTTTACAACAAATAAACTCGATATTATATTAAAATAGCACAGAGGCCAATTGATCTGCCTGTGTGCGACGATTGTTGAAGTAAGAAATAAAGGGAAGTTCATAGTCATAGGAAGTCATATTATATAAAAGTAAGTCTTCAGACTCTCTAAGTTAAACAACTTATGGTCATTTGGAGGACGAAAAAGCATAATTTTCATAACCCGACCATGTCGCGGTTGAATTGCGAATAACCACGAGCCTTGCGGGTCAAAGGCCGAGAACTTAATCAAACTTATTTCATGCAAGAACCTTGGTTCGACATTTGAATTGACGGTTTAACCCTTCATTTGAACGCGGTTGAACCCTCTCATATACACAATTTCTTCGTTTTAAAATATGTTATCAAATCTCCGTCCATTTTATATTTGTAATTAGTGCAGCTAGTGTAATAAATTTTGTTTAATTTTTCATAGTTGAATTAATGTGTGGATTATGAATTAATATCATATATATTTATTGAAGATGTTATTTATTGTGTACTTATGGTTGATACGTTGCATCTAAATGTATTAATTTTCAAAAAAAAGTATGTGCGGTTCTTGACGGTTCGACTGGTCGAACTCTCGAAACCTCGAACCTTGAGTCCTCACGGTTTGATTCACAGTCCGGTTATGGAAACATTGCGAAAAAGTGTAGGTGAAATTGGGATGACGTTTGACATAATTAGGATTAACACTTAAAACCACGCGTAATGTTGAACGAACCATTACAAACATGTTATGATAATGTAGTGTGATAATTTATAACTATTAAGCATTAAATTCTTTTTTGTGCTTGCAAAGTTCTTAATGGTTATTAGATTATTAGCGTTACGATACGTGCTTCACACGTGATAATGACACATGCTTCATGCGTGAATTTTTTTCTTATAAGTTAAATGTGTTTAATGTATTCAAGAGAAAATAATTTGAGTAAATATTTAGCCATATTTTCGCGTTGAAAACATGTGTGATTAGTTTTAACTTTTATTTTTAAGTTGCAACACCTAATTTTTTGTTAGTTTGAATTTCTACTTCTATTGTTGATTAATAAAAATGAATTTTGTAAAGGAAGTTTATTTGTTAGGTCTGTTTTAAGTGATACTAAGATTTGATAATGTTTGTAAATGGGCGTTTGCAAAGAAGCTTATTTGTTAAAACCATTTTTAAGCGATATTTAGATTTCATAATATTTGCGAAGGTGCTTTTGAATTTGTAAAGAAATTTTAATTGTTAGATCTACTGTTAAGTGATATTAAGATTTGATAATATCTATAGAGGATCGTTTTTTATAGTTCACGCTGAAACTAAAAAGTTACATTAAATAAATTACAACTATTAAAAGAAAGAGATTTTATGGCATCTGGAATGCACTTGCATATAAGAACTCTTATAATTATAAAATTATAAAATATAAAATTTCTACGCAGCTTTGTGGAAAAAAAAATTGAAAAATATTAAAAAATATATAATTTTTTTGTGGTAACATGGTTTCGAACTTGTAACCTTATTTACTTTTCAAAAATTCCATTTGAAAATAGATATTAATTTTTGTTATTTGTGGTCGGACCAAAAGATTCCGTTTCTATTCCAACCATTAACAAAAATAAATTCAGCCTTGCAAATTTTAAAATCTAATTTTCTAGATTATATGAGTTCAGTTTTCAAATTCCAACATTATCTCAAAATCTATCATTTGAAGCTGCACAATTAGCCAGTAATACGCATACACATACGTACGTGTATATACACACATACATATATGTGTGCATACACGTGTATGATACACACACGTGTGTATACACACACACGTAGATATATACATATACGTATGTATGTGCATGAGTTGGGAACAATAGCCTCCTTTATTTAGCATTATTTCTAGCCCTTAGATATCAGCCACATGTTTCTGTTTAAATATTTATTCAAATATTTAGATAGAAACTTGTGACTGATATCAATGGGCTTGAAATGATGCTAAATAAAAGGGGTTATTGATTCTATTGTGCTTTCTCTCTCTTTCTCTCCAATACACACACATATTTGCTAATTGAACACACATACATATTTGCTAATTGCAGTTCTCGAGTTTGGAAATTTATATGATTTGAAGAGTTTATCATGTATTAATTTTAATTTTACCAAGCGAAGAATTTTCTTATGAAGTTAAAAATGCATGTTTAAGTTTCACATTTAAGCATTAAAACATTGATTTTAAACTTTGAACTTAAGTTTTAAGGTTAAGTAGAGATAAATCCTAATGTCAAATTTTAGATATTGAGTTAAAATCTAATATGGAGTTAAGACTGCTTTAACATTGAATTTAAATTGTAAAAATTCTAAACTATTAAAAATTTATATTTGAATTAGTTTAAGTGGACTTCAGATTTTAAATTCAAAAGTGTTAAACTATAAACTTTGAATTTAAGATTGTTAAAATATGAAGAAGTTTTTGCTCTAAGTTTTATTAATAATTTCATGGTGTAGCTAAAATAAATCATGGTGTGCAAATAGAAATGCGTAGAAAAGAAGTTCTACTCACAAAGTATTTGAAAATGCCCACCATTATAAAAATTAGTATTGATTAGTGAACCTTTTTTTGTAGCAAAGCTAGCCGCTTTAAAGTGGGTTGTCCACTTTTATAAATGAATAAAGGAACATGTGTTCGTCACATGTGCTAAAACAACTTAACAAATACAAGCCTAGGAGATAGGCAGAATACCTATACTACAATATCGATCATGCTGATCCTCTCAAAAGAGGAGGCATCATTCCACCCTCAGAAGAGTTAGGGCCAATAACATGTAAGTAAGCAGAAAAAAGAGAAACTAAAGGAGGAACACCGTGTCTGTTCCATATAAATACTTCTTATCTGAAGTGTCCTCTGCTAACACGGAGTAGTAATTATCACCAAGATCACCCAGAACACAAAGAAAAAACACCCCACCATTCGCTTGATAGAGCATACGTCTCTCCTTACCTTCAACTCCTACGTACCTGAAAAAGTTTCACTAGACGGCTTGTATCTCATTTTAAAGATATATAGACTCACGCTTGCTTAGGATGACTCCAGCAAAAATCGATAGAGGATGGAGCCACCACCGGATTCACCAAGTATTGAGAAACAACACCACTAATAGGCGGCACAAAAATAAAGGACGAGGCAACATGAACCACATGTTCAATCACCTTAGGCGTAGAAATCACAATAGCGGGGCAAACTTTTAGAACCTTTGTCATGATAGGAGGCCGAGGGAATGGGATACTAAGAGAATACAAAATAGAAAAACATCCAAACGTAG
Source organism: Allium cepa (assembly GCA_030765085.1). Classification (NCBI taxonomy): domain Eukaryota; kingdom Viridiplantae; phylum Streptophyta; class Magnoliopsida; order Asparagales; family Amaryllidaceae; genus Allium; species Allium cepa. The sequence goes on from CM060935.1 coordinate 393,138,447, forward strand.
GGTATAAGCTTCCATAAGATGAGCAAAAGTGTGACATGACAAAAATATATCTGATTTTCAACTGTAGTGGACATTATCAACTGAAACATGCCCTTCAACAATATAAACAAGAATAGCAGAGGGAAGATGCTTTTTAAGAATTACCTCAATAAGTGGTTTTGCATACACCAGCTTATTTCGAGCAACAATATTAGCATCGAAATATTTGAATTTTCCAACAATACTCTCTAGCCATTTTAACCCAATTATGGGCTGCAGTACAGATAGAATAGGAGTGAAATGAGCCCATATCGAAATAGAGAGAATATGTTCCTTAGATTTGTCCACCATTGCATTCATGGGGTAATAATGGAGAGTTGACCGACTATAATGGAGGGATCTGTCTTAAGCAAACTGGGCCTTTATTCCTTTATAGAGAACTTGAAAAAGAACATGTTATTATCAAAGTGAATTTGAAGTCTATCCCTAATATTCCAACACTGACGACAATGTAACAAACTACTTGATAATAGGGGTTAGAATCTAGAAAAAACAACTAAATACTCTAACCAAAATGTAGCCCCACTTCCAAAGCCTCTGAAGGAGGAACCATAACACCATCTACCTCCGTTATATCAAAAGAACGTGGAATGTAATTCCCCACATTCCTCAGCATCACATTAAAGAGGGATGACCATTTATTACCGGTCATAAGGGAAGGACCTAAAGGAGTTTCAACAAAGAGGGAAGTAATATCTGCACCGATCTTATGCATTTCAACAGGAGCAGTAGCAGGTTTGTATTGGGCATTTATACAAACAGACTGAGTGCGATCACAATAAATTTCCCATGGTCATTTTTTCCTCCTCTAAACCCCTTTCAAATGTTGCAATAAGAAAAGTCAATGATATATTCTAAATCCTTATGTTAATTTTCTTTTTTTTAAAGAATATATTTTTGGTATTGAAAATTATATATAATTATCCTTTTGTTGTGCATTATGCTTATTTTTTTCCGTGTATTACACTCCTCCATAAACATGTAAAAAAATTATATAATTAAAATAACAATAGGCAATGTTCGACTCGCATTTGTAATAAGTTAGCATTCTTTTAGTGGGATTAAATTAATATATAAGATGGCCAATACAAAGAAGAAAGTAACTAATCAACAAAAGAATAAGACCTCTAGGAACTTTTCTTACATCGTATTCTAATCATTTTTTGTATTATCGTAGTAGCTAGTTATTCCAATCAATGAATAACTATTATATAATGATAATGGACAAATTGTGGACTTAGTCGAAACTCAATCTAGGATTCATTTGGTATTCTAGTAACAACTCAATGTCCAATGCTTAACTTATACATTCGATGATTATAGAAGAGAAGAAAAATGGAGTCTTTCTGACTCTTCTAACCCTAATTTTATGAAAATTCATATATAATAGGAGGTAGTGGAGTCATTAGAAATACTAGATTGAGCGATTAATCATTCCATTGGAAGATTTAGGAATAAATGAAGAATGAAATGTAAAGAAGACCTTTCAATTTCTTTTTCTGTGATGTAACTTCCTCGTTTAGGATCAATAGAAAATGGAAGGTTATGAATATTAGATAGATTTTGGTTTGAAAACTGGTTCTTTTTTGCATTTTAACATATACTTTAAAATCCACATGAGAGAAGAAGACGGTGAAAATTGATTAACTTAGAAAAATAGTTTTAACGTATAAAATTGAAAATGATTTTTTTTGTTTTCTCTATTTTAGGAAATATCATAAACTATCTTCTCCATTCATCTTCCCTCCTTTATTGGAATGACTAAGATTTTCCAAAGTTTCCTTCTCTCCAACGGTATTTAACATATGTTGGATATGCAAAAGAGAAAATTCATTTTTAAAGCAAAACACTTCTTCTTCCATAGGACTGTAACAATTAGTATAAATTTATAATTACATTTAGGAATTTGTTGATTTATTTTTAGATAAGGTTGGGCTGCCACCAACAGAATTAGTTTTAGGTAGATTTTTTTTGAAATGCTCTATATTCTATAGAAATTTCTAAAGGAATATAAACTATCGAACAATGGAAATATCTAGTTAATACCAATTCAAACTTTTCAAATCAAAACATAGAAAAATATTGCTTCTAGCATGTCTTCTCGATTTTTTTTCCAAATATCCTTTTAACACTCTACTCTAATTCCTTAAATCAATTTCATACTTAATTTAATAATTCTGATATTTACATTTCGATAAATGTATTACATAAAAGATTCAAAAAAAAAATTATTCTCAAATATCTCAACAAAATGAAATCCTTCAAAATAGTTCAAATACCTAAGAAGAACCAAAATCTTTATTTAAACTTACTTTTTTGAGAAAAGTATCTTTTAAACCATTCACTTTTTAAAAAAATATGAAATTGGTTCCAAATACATTTTTCGAAATTGTTTTGGAAATTCTCACCAATATTTTGTAAGAATTTTCAGAAATTTCTAGGAAGTTTTGCATAATTGCGATTTTTTCCATTTATATTAAATTACACCTAAAAAACTATGCATTAAACATAAATTTATGAAAATAAAATTAAAAATTTAACAAGAATATGATAAATTATTTTAAGCAAAAAGAAATGCTTATTAAGAAAAATAAACTTAGATTTTATAGATTAAAGGCAATGCATTTCGTTATGAATTTGTGTAATAATCTTAATAATAGAAAATTTCTACTAATTGCTTCCTTTTGTTACGCAATAGTTTTACTAATGCGATACATTATTTTTTTGTAACGGTGAGATATTATTTTATTTGACATGTGCATAAACACATAAAAACAAGCAAAATAATATTTTATTCATTTCATTTCTTTTTGGATCTTTCGATCTTTCTCACAACAAGATCTAAAAAGCCTTGATAAATTAATAAAGAGGTTATCACTCAAATATTTTTTCTTTTCTATTTGACTTTTGATTATTTTTTGATTTTTTCTTTTTGCCTATTTCCACTGATTGCAACATATAAATCTAGCATTGCAAATAATAATTCAACAAGAGTTTAGTGAATTTTTATTCAGTTATTAATATATATGAAGAAGAGTTAAAGAAGTTGGTTTAGAGTACTATGCATACTCATTTTCTATCTCAATAAACCAACGATCTAGTCACCCACTCATGGTAATAATACCCCTGCCTGATATACACATACATTTTTTTGTTTAAATAAATATGGCTCCCTCCTATTTAAATCAAATTTCACGTCATGTAAACTTACGTCACAATGCAAATCAAATTCCACCTCTTTAAACTCTAAATAAAAATGCAGATTAAATTCTACATCGCTTTTAGTCTATAATAGTGATTGAATTATGCTTACACCAATTTTTTTCCAATACCTTCGAGTAGGGTCAATTCCTTGTGGTTATTCGACTTTTACATATATGTTACTCATACCCTATCCATAACTATCGCCATTTTTAAATCATGTTGGTTTAGTTTGGGTTTATAAGTTTTAGTGAAGGTTGTTTATTCTAATTCAAAGTGTGTAATAGTTACAGTAGTGTTTAAAAATATAGAAACAAAAATTTGTTTTAGAAGTTTCTACAAAAACAATTTTAGCTATTAATTTAGATCAATCAAAAACATTTTCCAAAGAATCTAAAAAATTCGGTTTAACAACTTTTTCGTTAGTATATTTGTCATAAAACATCTAAAACTTGATTTTAAAACTCAAAAATAAACCTTATACACTGTCATTCATTTCAAAGTATTAACTATAGTGATTGATGAACATATTTTTCTGCATTTTAAACCGTTTGTTTCATATATTTTTATTTTAATAAAGTGGTATTATACGGGTATTTTTTTGTGGTTTGCAGATTATAGATTCCAAAGTGCAACATTTTGAATACCGTCGAAGAGAAAGTACACATCGTTCATGAAGAAATGCATCTCACGTCACCAACATGTGTACTATTCATGCAAGAAATCAATTGCAAATATTGAAAATACACATTCAAAGTTTGACCTGAAAATCTCTCAAAGCAAGGCCACTTGTTAATCAAATAACAAAGCAAAGACCAATTCAAAGTGAGGTGGCCTTATTTTTCTCCTAATATCAAGCACATGGACCTAAATAATAGGGTTATTTGTGGAGGCTGAAGTCTTTAAATAGAGAGAGGAATGCAAATGGAAAATCATCTCTTACCTCATCACTTTTCTTCAAGTTTAGATTTAAATTCAGCACTGTTTTTATTTTCGAACAGAATACGTAGGATTGTTGATTAGATTTAACAATTTATTTATTCTTGTTCTTAGTTATTTTCTGCACTCTTTTCAGTTAGTTAATAATTATTTCAGTTGTTTGCTCCGTTATCTTCTTTTCCGCAATTTCAATTTCTGTTCTGATTTTTTTTACAATTCTATATTTTGGTTGCAATTTCGATTAGTTTCGAAAACGATTCGGAGTATATTATTGTTTTTATTTTCTGTTCAAAATTCACCGTCGAATTCGTTTAACACGCCTAAGATTTAACTATGGATTTTAATTGTTTTAAAATACAATTCCATGTGTTCGACCTGCATACTACACGCCTGTGCGCTTGCAGAATTTATTAAAATTTGTGTTTTTCTAATCAATAGAAAAGTCGCAACAAGTTTTTGGCGCCGTTGCCGGGGAGTTGCTATTTTGAGATTTTCGATTTTTCGTTTTTCGGTTCCTTTCGCATACCTTACATAATCTGCATCTCACGCATACCTCACATAATCTGCATATTTTCGCATAATCTTTCACGCATACCTCACATAATCTTGCTTTTACGTTTCTGCATATTTTTAAAAAAAAAATCATTCCTTCACAACATCTTGCTTTCACGTTTGCATAATCCCCACGTCTTCACAGTTATTCACGTGTGCCAATACACATTTTTAGTTGCACTTCCGCTTTCACATTTTCACGTTAGTTTGCATAAATTAATTAATTAAAAAAAACATTTTTTTTCCACTGCATTGTTTTCACGTACGATAGTTTGGTTACTTGCAGTTCCGCTTTCACATTCTTGCATGCATTAGTTAGTTTAGTTTTCATATTCACGTAACTATCTCCTACATAGGAGCTTGCATACATTCGTTTACTCACGTAACATAGCAGTGTCATAGCAGTTTCATTTTGCATTCAACACATTCATTCTACTTTACTTTATTTTATTGGGCATGTTTTAAATTTTCTGCATGTGACTGTTTTCATATATTTTCTGTCAGCAGCTTAGTTTTGTGCCTTTCACGAGCATTCACCTACACGAAGAAAACTTCAACTCAGATAGCAAACATTTATTTCAACACAGACAGCTCCAACTCGGTAAATCTCAACCATTCGCTAGTGCTACTCAGCTGCATTGGACGGACTATCATACACCTCTGTAAGTAATTTTCAACTCTACAGGTGCCCAGCTGAAAACTGATTTAATTTAATTTTGGCTGTTACACCTTGATTTGTTTATGCGCGTTTGGGCAAGAAATAATTTTAACCGTTTAGAAAGCCAAAATATTTCATTAAACAAATCAACGGAAATTTCAAATCAAACAAATATGAGCAATCACGGTTCACAACACAGTTCACAACACAGTTCACACCACAATTCACCGAAATTATCACCTAAATCACATGTTGGAAATAATGAATTTCATGAGAACCGACCATTATCCCTTAGAGACCGATGTTATCCAACACGGACTGTTCAACCTTCGGTTATTTCATTTCCACCTGCCGAAGGAAATAATTTTGAGCTAAAACATTCTTTTATCCAAGGGGTACCAAAATTCACTGGGTCTGAAAATGCATATGAATATCTTAGTGAATTTGAGTTATATGCTTCTACAACTAAAATGCAACAACTTTCTAATGAATCCATCAAGCTAAGACTTATTCCATTCGCACTTCTAGAAAGTGCGAAGATATGGCTTAATTCTCTTCCTAAAAATTCAATTAAGAGTTGGGACAATTTCGTTACTATATTTTTGAAAAAGTTTTTTCCTTTCCACAAAACTCTTAAAATTCGAACTGAAATCAACCAATTCTCTCAGAATGAAGGAGAAACTTTTTCAAAATATTTTGAAAGGTTCAATCAATTGTTATATAGTTGCCCACATCATGTAATCCCTAAACACGTTTTGTGCCAAACCGTTTATGAAGGGCTTAACTATCAAACAAGATCCCAACTCGAATCAATGTGCGGAGGAGAATTCATGGCAAAAACAGACGAGGAAGCTTGGGAATTTTTAGAAGAGTATTCGGAAAAGGATATGCAATGGGAAACAATTCGTGTTCCAATTCGTGCTCCAAATAGAGGAGTACATGTCATTGACCCATCACATCTTCCTATAGATGCCCAAATTCCTCAAGAAGGAGAAGGACTACCCCATTACTACACACAAGACCAAATCAATGCTATAGCTCAAAATAGTCCTTATTCATCCACATACAATCCTAACTGGAAGCATCATCCCAATTTTTCATGGTCAAATCCTAACAACGTGGCTAATCCATCACATATGTATCCAATGATACCAAATCCGAATTATCGAGCCCCAACCTCTAATTCTCAAAATTCTCAACCCGCTCCTCAAACAAAACCTTCGAATCAACCATACAGGCATCCTAATTTCAATCCATCAACCCAACCTTCTCAGCCTTCACAAGAAATTGCTCGATTGGAAAAACAACTCTCTAAACAAAATGAACAAATCACCAACCAAGATGCAAGAATTGAGCAAATCACCAAACAAAATGAACAAATGTTGATAATGATGAAGGATCTCATGAAAATTAATGAGAAAGGTAAATTGCCTAGTCAAACCGAAGTGAATCCAAAGTATAACTCTCGAGGAGTAAATCTTTGTGAGAACGAAGATGTAAATCCGGTTAACGTTGTCACCACATTAAGGTCTGGAAAGAAGGTGGACAACCATGTCGGCACCCCCGACATCCTTCTTAAATCTTCCCATGTTCCAAATTCTGAAACTCAGTCGACAACCACGGTTGTCAATCAAAACGATTCTAATTCTTCATCTAAGGTTGGCAATCCCGACCACTCTTCACCTTCTGATGTTGGCAACCCCAACATTCCAGCTCCCTTATCTTCACCCTCTAATATAACACCTTCTTCTTTGAATGGAAAAACTTCCGAACGAGTCTATAAACCCATTGCTCCATTTCCCCATAGACTCAACAAAAAGAAGAAGCCCGCTAATTTTGACCAAATTCTTGAAATCTTCAAACAAGTTCGAGTCAATATTCCACTTCTTGATACCATCGACCAAATTCCTCAATATGCCAAATGTCTGAAAGAGCTATGTACTCAAAAACGTGCCACTAACGTTCCTAAGACTGCATTTCTAACTGCAAACACTAGCTCTGTTCTTTCAAATCCCTCCCCAATCAAGTATAAGGACCCCGGTTGTCCTACGATCGGTTGAAAAATCGGTAACACTCACATTAGTCATGCCTTACTCGATCTTGGAGCGAGTGTGAATCTTTTGCCTTATACTGTGTACTGTCAACTTGGACTAGGGGAATTAAAACCTACAAACATCACAATTCAACTAGCTGATCGATCTGTCAAAAAACCATTGGGCACGGTTGAAGATGTTTTGATACAAATCGAGCAATTCTATTTCCCAGTCGATTTCATAGTCCTAGAGACTGCACCTGTCTCAAATCCCAATAGTCAGATTCCTTTGATATTAGGTCGTCCGTTTTTAGCAACATCAAATGCTATCATAAACTGTAGGAATGGTCAACTCCGACTTTCCTTTGGGCACCTAACCATTGAACTAAATATCTTCAATCTTAACAGACAACCAAGAGATTTTGAAACAGAAGAAGTTGACGTGATCCAAACAACTGTTGAAAATGATTTTAGTGATACTATGGAGTCTCTTAGCATGCGCCTAGATCATTTTAATTCCAACTTCCACGAAGATGAATACATTTATGAATTAAATGATATGCTATGCTCTTTTCATAATTCACTAGAATTCAATCAGTTGATGTCTACTGAAGCCTCAAAAGAAGTACACCCTAAATTAGACCTCAAACCTCTTCCAAACGATCTTAAGTACGCATACTTAGATTCTTTGGAAAATTTCCCTGTAATCTTGGCATCCGATCTCATTAAGGACCAAGAAGAACAACTTTTGAAAATTTTAAGGGAAAATAAAGAGGCAATAGGATGGGTAATCGCTGACATTAAGGGAATTAGTCCATCAATTATTGAACATCGAATACATTTAGTCGACGAGGCTAAACCCACTCGCGAAGCTCAAAGGCGATTAAACCCTAATATGAGAGAAGTGGTAAAGGAAGAAATTATCAAATGTTTAGACAATAACATTATCTACCCTATCTCTGGCAGTACTTAGGTAAGTCCGGTACAAGTTGTACCAAAGAAGTCTGGAATCACTGTGACAACAAATGAGAATAACGAACTTGTTCCGACAAAGGTCAAAACAAAATGGCGCGTTTGCATCGACTATCGAAAACTCAATGCAGCAACAAGAAAAGATCATTTTCCCCTTCCCTTCATTGATCAAATGCTCGAATGCTTAGCCTGTCATGAATACTATTATTTTCTTGATGGTTACTCCGGCTATAATCAAATTCCCATTGCGTTAGAGGACCAACACAAAACAACGTTCACATGTCCCTTCGGAACTTTCGCTTATCGTCGCATGCCCTTCGGTCTTTGTAATGCTCCCGCTACCTTTCAACGATGTATGATGAGTATATTTTCTGATATGGTGGAAGATTTCTTAGAAATATTCATGGATGATTTTTCAATCTATGGGTCATCTTTTGATCAATGCCTCCTTCGTTTAGAACGTGTCTTAAAGCGATGTAAGGAGAAATCTCTTGTTCTTAATTGGGAAAAATGTCATTTTATGGTTAAGCGAGGAATAGTCTTAGGTCATGTTGTCTCTAAAAATGGCCTAGAAGTTGACAAATCTAAAGTTGATCTTATTGTGGGCCTTCCTCCTCCATGGTCCGTAAAGGACATTCGCTCATTTCTCGGCCATGTAGGATTCTATAGGAGGTTCATTAAAGATTTTTCAAAAATTTCAAAACCTCTTTCGAATCTTCTGGCTAAATACGTTAAATTTGAATTTTCCAATGAATGTGAAACGTCTTTTGAAACCCTCAAATCGATCTTGACCACTGCACCTATCATCCAACCTCCAAATTGGACTTTGCCTTTCGAATTAATGTGCGACGCTTCTGATTATGCCATTGGAGCCATCTTAGGTCAACGAATCGATAAACTTCCTCGAGTCATCTATTATGCTAGCAAAACTCTTAATGAAGCTCAATTGAATTACTCAACCACAGAAAAAGAGTTTTTAGCAGTTATCTTTGCCCTCGATAAGTTTAGATCATATCCCATAGGTTCTAAGGTCATAGTTTACACCGATCATGCCGCCTTGCGGTATTTACTCACGAAAAAGGATACCAAACCCCGCTTAATCCGTTGGATTCTCCTTCTTCAAGAGTTTGACCTATAAATACGAGATAAAAAGGGTTCTGAAAATGTCGTAGCTGACCCTCTTTCTCGTATAGTGCATGAAAACTATGATAACTCTCAAATCAACGATCATTTTCTCAATGAACAAATTCTTTCACTCTCTAGTGCACCATGGTACGCGGACATCGTAAATTATCTTGTCTCAAATGAAACACCTTCCCATTGGTCAAAACAAGATAAACAAAAATTTCTCTCCAACGTTCGAAACTTTTACTGGGACGATCCTTATCTTTTCAAATATTGCACCGATCACATCATTCGCAGATGTGTCCCAGAACATGAATTCCATAGCATCATCTCTTTTTCACATAATCAAGCATGTGGAGGACATTTTGGAGCAAAGAAAACTGCTGCCAAGGTGTTACAGTGCGGTTTTTATTGGCCTTCTCTTTTTCGTGATGCCCACGAATTTTGCTCCAAATGCGCTAGATGTCAACAAACAGGTCGTATTTCCAAACGTGACATGATGCCCCTAAATCTGATCCTTGTCATCGACATTTTTGATGTTTGGTGCATCGATTTCATGGGTCCTTTTCCTAATTCTTTTGGAAATCTCTACATCCTACTTGCAGTAGATTACGTGTCTAAATGGGTTGAGGCCATTCCTACCAAAACGAATGACAATAAAGTTGTTGTCAAATTTTTGAAAGAAAACATATTTTCCCGTTTTGGCACACCTCGAGCCATTATAAGTGATAATGGTTCTCATTTTTGTAATCGTGCTTTTGAATCTCTTCTTAAGAAATATTCTATCACTCATAAACTATCTACTCCATATCATCCATAGACCAACGGTCAAGTCGAGATTTCCAATAGACAAATTAAACAAATTCTTGAAAAGACGGTTAACTCCAACAGAAATGATTGGTCGTCTAAATTGATAGACGCCCTTTGGGCATTTCGCACAGCTTATAAAACCAATCTAGGAATGTCACCATACCGATTAGTCTATGGAAAAGCATGCCATTTACCCGTTGAGCTCGAGCACCGCGCACTTTGGGCAATCAAATACCTTAATTTTGACATAGAAAAAGCCGGATCGCATCGTAAATTACAATTGTCAGAATTAGAAGAACTAAGAAATGAAGCGTACGAAAATGCTAAGATTTATAAAGAGAAAACCAAATTCTATCATGATAAATCCATACTTCGTAAGACATTCGAAGTAGGTCAGAAAGTTCTCTTATATAATTCCAGACTTCATTTATTTCCGGGAAAATTGAGATCCCGTTGGACAGGTCCATATATTGTGAAAACAGTATACCCTTATGGCGCAGTTGAAATTGAAAATCCTAGGGACGGTTCCATTTCAAAGGTCAATGGACAACGCTTGAAGCCATTTCTAGAGTTTGAACAGCACGAGGACGATGAGTTCGTGGATCTTCACGAACCTAGCTATTCGGCATGAGCCGCTCACTATCTTGCACATATCAGGTTGTACTTTTTTTAGTTTTTTTTCTTCTATTTTGCATTTGCATTCTATTTGACAGTTGGGACACTGTCTCATTCTACTGTGGGGGGGACGCATATCTCATTCTGTTTGTTCATATTTCATAGTGTAGCATCATTTTTTATTAAAAAAAATCAAAAAATCATCTCATTATTTGTTTTCAAATTTCCTTTCAATTTTTTTTTTCATTTCCCAATATTTTTAGGACTTCGATTTACTTTTAATTAGTCAAGACAAAGTAAGTAAGCAGTTAAAGTCAATTAATGAAGATTTTTGTGAATCACTAATTTCAAATGTAAAATATAATGAAAAGTTGAATTACAAGCGATAATAGTGAGGTTAGTATATAGGGGGATTCGTAGGTGATGGTTATGAAATCTTTTCTAAACTGTAGTCTTTGTTTAAAAAAAATGGCAGATTTAAAGTACATGCGTTGACATCTCAAATCATTAAAGTTGAGTGGTGCTAAGTTGATTTGCATAACACTCTTTAGCTCTTCTCAAAAAAAAACTAATAAGAAACACCTACAGTCGATAGGTGTGCACACTTGTGAAAGTGTGTGCACTCGCCACGCTCTATACTCTTCTCACGTAAGCCCGCAAGGCAGTGCATGGATGGTATATCTGGCCTCAGCATTCTGAGTTAGGTGTATAAATAATTAAATAAATAATCACCTAAGGATTACCGACCTTTTCTGACATAGTCAGCGTCGGTTTGCACAATCCGCCAAGCTCTGTCCCAACTCTCACGTAAGCCCGCGAGGCAGTGCATGGGTGGTATACCTTGGTCCAAAAGTTAGGTGTAAAAAAAAAAAGACTAAGCTTTGAAACCGAAACACTTCTTGACTTTGTTGATTTGGCTTGTCATACAAATGGAAATGGAAAATGCCATTTTGAAAAAAAAAACTGTGATTAACAGTGAAGAATTTATTTCATGGCTGCACTATGTTATCAACCGAAACAACTGGCCAAACTAGAATCTAATGTATGAAAACTTGAGTTATATTGAAATTGTGTTTAGTGAGGAACCAAAAATTTCTAAAAGTTGACTAAAACTGACATACATTACTTTGTTGCAATTATTCTGAAGTAAATCGAGTCTCCATTTGTTTAAAATTTTGCATTCATGTAGTACAGTAGAATCATCACATAATGCATTTGGATTTTGTGGGTAGTATCCGCTGAAAACCCTCACGAGACACCACGCGTCCTACTAGGGACACCTAGAGGTTTAACGGCTTGTTGCATACGCTCAATGCAATCGTGTTTCCTACGAAAAAGGATTTAGTTAGTTTTTATTTTCTTCTTTATTCGAGGACGAATAAAGTTCAAGTGTGGGGGTATTTGATGAACATATTTTTCTGCATTTTAAACCGTTTGTTTCATATATTTTTATTTTAATAAAGTGGTATTATACGAGTATTTTTTTGTGGTTTTGCAGATTATAGATTCCAAAGTGCAACATTTTGAATACCGTCGAAGAGAAAGTACATATCGTTCATGAAGAAATGCATCTCACGTCACCAACATGTGTACTATTCATGCAAGAAATCAATTGCAAATATTGAAAATACACATTCAAAGTTTGACCTGAAAATCTCTCAAAGCAAGGCCACTTGTTAATCAAATAACAAAGCAAAGACCAATTCAAAGTGAGGTGGCCTTATTTTTCTCCTAATATCAAGCACATGGACCTGAATAATAGGGTTATTTGTGGAGGCTGAAGTCTTAAAATAGAGAGAGGAATGCAAATGGAAAATCATCTCTTACCTCATCACTTTTCTTCAAGTTTAGATTTAAATTCAGCACTGTTTTTATTTTCGAACAGAATACGTAGGATTGTTGATTAGATTTAGCAATTTATTTATTCTTGTTCTTGGTTATTTTCTGCACTCTTTTCAGTTAGTTAATAATTATTTCAGTTGTTTGCTCCGTTATCTTCTTTTCCGCAATTTCAATTTCTGTTCTGATTTTTTTTTACAATTCTATATTTTGGTTGCAATTTCGATTAGTTTCGAAAATGATTCGAAGTATATTATTGTTTTTATTTTCTGTTCAAAATTCACCGTCGAATTCGTTTAACACGCCTAAGATTTAACTATGGATTTTAATTGTTTTAAAATACAATTCCCTGTGTTCGACCTGCATACTACACGCCTGTGCGCTTGCAGAATTTATTAAAATTTGTGCTTTTCTAATCAATAGAAAAGTCGCAACAGTGATTACCGTTCAAATTGATGACAAGTAGGGATGATCATTTATCGGTTCAAACCGAATAAGCTGACTAGAGCGAATAAGTTTAGCTCGTTTGATTTGGTTTAGTTAGTTAATTGATAGATTTCAATTTTTATATTTGTATTCATGTTTGTTTTTTCACCGAATTCAATTTCCAATTTCTTCAAACTGAACAGAGCAACTAAAAAATGAATATTCATTTAACTGTATATGTTCATACTATTATTTATATTTAAAAGATAACATTTTGATTATCTTTTAGTTCATGATAATGTCTAATTAGAAAAGGAGATTCTAGAAAGTAGACTTTTATAACATCTCCACACAAATATGAACTCAATCATTCATTTCAACTAAATATTACATTGGTAAAAGATAATTTAACTCATTTAGAAATCAACTAATTAAAACATTGAAATAGACCGATTTCTTCTAGTTTAGTTTGAAAAAATAGGCTCAATATTGTTTTATTTTTGTTTATTGAACTGTTCTCTAGAATTGATATTTATTGATGGCTGCAAATTGAATCGACCATTTTCTCCCTATAGTAATAAGAGGAAATGTGTTAGAGTCTCGATAACTACAATATTATAACATCCAATGAATTACATGGAGTAAGGGTTGTGGGTTCGTTGATCACTTCTTCATATTTTACAAGTAAAATTCGATCCTCTTGGTCTTAAAAAATGATTGCATCTAAATTTCATATTCAGTTTCATGCACTTTATCCTATAATCAAGTTTAAATAACTAGTTTCAAAAACATAATTTAATTATGTAGCAATATGTTTAAGTAAAGATAATTAAACATATACCAATATCATTAGATCTTAAAAAAAGTGACAAAGGCTCTTTAGAAAAACAAACATATCTCATACTAAGTTTGAAAAACAATCATTTCTCATCTCCAACTTGCATATACGGAATAGTCAACTCGATAAAGTAAATATGATTAATAGAAGAGAAGGAAGTGTACCATCATAGTCTAATGACTCAAGCATAGTTTGTAATTTCTTCATGAATTCAAATTGCTCGATAACCAAAATTATTTTTATTTCTGATAAGTGCTTCGCTTGATCATTATCCTCACTGGCTCTCTTTGATGAATTCCTACTTTTTCCTGAAACCATTCTTAAAATTCTTGGAGATCCGACTCAGAGATAATATTAGGATTAAAGTTCAGGATGAAGTGATTTTTTAATACTTAGTTTACCATTTATTTTTTAGATAAGAACAAATAACACGTGCATTGTGTATGGCTTTCTAATAAGGATTTGGTAGTAAATCTTATCAACTAGAAAAGAATGCAACTATAAAACTAAGTATATTAATTATTGAGTCTAATAAGGTTTGTTTAAAGCTAATACAGGTTTTTCAATGTATATTTAAAAAAATAGGAATTTATTCATATACCTTTTTTAAATAATCAAACTATCCTAAACCCACAAATTGGATACAAGCAAGGATATGATGATATCCACGCTTAAATATTATACAAAAATTTGTATTAATGTAATACTCATGTCATAAATTTTCTATAACAAATGACTAAGATGTAGTTTAATTGTATTTGAATATACGTTCTTTACTAAGCTTGCACTAGTTCATTGTCACACTTATCCACATAAACGTTAATTATTAACAATATAACAAGTTCAATGTATATCAATTTTAACTAACAAAAGTTACAAAATTCATCTTTCTTTCACATTAAAATGTATAATTTGCATTATCATGATGTAAAGAAATTTTTAATTAATACTACGGTATCTTATGCAAGATTTACACATTAATGATGTATTTTAGACTAACGTTATGATACCGTTTTTCTTAATGCCCAATTCATTAGTAAAGGTATTCATTTCTATCACTAGGAACCAATATATGGAACTCCTCGTGGTATCACGTGGTTTTGACCAATTTTGTTGTCCTTTAGGTGTATTGAAATAGTTGTCTTACTAGATTCAATATTTTTTGTGCAAACTCACTCTTGATAAAATTATGAATCACTTAAGTATTTTATGCTATGTGATTGTGGTTAATCCCTTAATATCTAATTAATGTACAAAAATCAAGGTATAATTTTAAATTTTCATAATTACATATAATTCCACTTATTAATTAAGTAGAAATTCATAACGGGAAGTGAATTTGGGAAACCTTTGCATATACATATCTCATTTTCATGAACTATCATTGAAAGTATCCTCAGTACCAAATTAATTGGGATATTTTAGTTTATCTACAAATATAATTCTGATATATCTAAAATTTAGATAAATAAAATGCATATATTGAACTGCATTTAGTTGATAAATGGGGCTTATTATTACATAAAAAACTACAGGTCCCTATTTTTATTTTTTATTATAAAAGTACATTTAGTAATAAATTTGTAAATTAGGTCCCTATTTTTGAAAAATAAAAAAAGCTAGGTAACTCATGGTTTTCTTACAGCAAATGCAAATTATCTTGCAATTTTTAGGAAAAATTTAAAATTCTATGATGGTGAAAAACTATACTAATTTACTAAGATTATAAGTAAATAATAATTAATACTATCTGTGAATAAAGAAATTTAACTTTTAAATTTATTTAAAAGTGCAAGTTAATTTGCATTTTTATCAAGAAAATGAAAAATTATAGTTTGTGCATTTTGAACAGAAAAATATGGATCTAATTTACATATTCATTATCATAGGCATTTTTCTTATAACAATATAAGAAAAAAAGGACGCGACGTCGAAAACCCTATTATAGATCATAGTAGAATATTATATATTCCCATAATGATCATACACAAGTCAAGTCCATCCTTATTGAAATTCTTCATATATAGTGCTAACAAAAAAAATTAGTCTAACACCTCCAAAAGTGTGCATAGATCCAAAACCTTAGATGTAGTTTGTGGTTAAGTTTTTATGAACATTAATGTCTTCAATTCATTGGTTATGATTGCTTTAATTCAGTAATTCATATAAATTAACAGAAACCAACAGAAATATGAAAAACATAAAAGAATGGGAAAGAAAAAGCAAACATACTTTATATTGGTTTGCTATTCCCACATCCACTTTGAACATGCTTTATTGTTACTGTAAGGGATTCGAGAAGTGATTACAACTATAATATTGAAATTCGATAAAAAAAATTATAATGGCAGCACCACCCCTTAGATATAAAGTAGTAAAATGCTAGGATCTCTCTTTTGTTGCTTGTAGACCCACATTTCTAATTGTAATAGGATATTATTGTTGCAGAAAGATTTCCTGGAATTTTGATGACGATAGCGTCATACCTTAGCCATTACAGGGAAAAATGAGGCAATGGCAACAAAGCTCAAATTTAAATAGACATTCTTGCTATCCTTATGAAGTATCAACGAAAGTAAATTCTACGAAGACTTTAATAATGTGAATTCTTTGCATAGATATATCTTGTCAAACTCGTAAGAATCTCATCATCGTATCCTAAGGCTTTAAAATTTCTGAATATAAAATTTAATAACTTTTTCAAATTAATTTACTATTTTTGAAAGCATTTTTATGTAGCTTTTGAAAATTTCAAAAATCATTTACACAGGTGGATAGGTGGGGCCAACTGGTATACTGGTGCACATGGGTTTTGCAAATCTTTGAATGCCATGAAAAATTATTTCAAACGTCACGTCTCTTTCACTTCAATCGTCACAACCCTCTCCACTATTTATCATGGTGACATATATCTCTCTTTATCAAAACCCATCAACATCTATAAATAAGTATTGACTTCAAAAGGAATAGACTAACCTGCTCTTCTAATTCTATTCTCTAATTTCTAAAGCCCTAGATTTTTGAAAGATTTTAATAATCAGCGATTTTTCAACCAAAAAATTAGTATTTTGATTTCTACCTTTCCTAAAACTCCTGCCTTTTCAACTTAATCAAAGATTCTTGTCAGCTATAAGATTCTTATGCTTAAATCGGCAATTAAGTGTATTCAGACGCAACTATTGTCGAAGAAGCATTTTATTTTTAGTAAGTGAAAAGACCCGTTTAGCGGCTCAGGCAGTGTGTAAACTTATTCCTTTAGGTGAAGAGTGGGTGTTAGCTAGTGAAAAGCTAGAATAGAAATTTTGGGACTAGATGTAGGATGGTACTCCAAACCAGTATAAAAATCCCAATGTGCTAGTTTTTATTTACTTTATTACTACTAGTTAGATTGTTTATATACATATACGTATACTCTATTAGTTTAGCCATATATGTAAGATTCACTCAAATTTCATTTGGTATCAGAGCGAGGCTCATTCAAAAGCCGTAACATAGTTTAGTGAATAATATTTAGTATGGCATATATAAACACTTATGTTGAACATCGGTCCATAAAAAAACCCAACCATTCACTTAAAGTGATTATAATTTTGGGTTAACTAGAATGAAAAATCATATGGAAGCAAATGATCTTGAAATTTGGATGCCACCCAAAATCAATTTGACGCTCGAAATACATAATAAAGTAAGTGGATTTTTGAAAAAATGACCTTGCTACGAATAATTCAAAAACTATGAGTATATTATTTTGTGCTTTATATGAAAAATGAATTTACTACAGTAATGATTTGTAAAACTTCATATGATATTTGGTACACATTACAGGTCACATAGCAAGGCACAAATAAAGTAAATTGTAACGACCTATATGTTTGTACCAAAATTGGTCACAAACACCCAATTGTCGATGAAAGCCCCAGTTTACAATCACAGATCATGGATAACAAGTATGAGAATATAAATGTAAAGAACACTCAAAATTTGAAAGGAAAGCAGTAGAAATACAAGGTTTATAGTGGTTCGGCGTTGTAGCCTACGTCCACTTTAAAGAGTTGCTGCTTTATTGATGATTCTTTACTGATTTACAAGAGTACAATTGATAATATTCGAATTATAATGGAGTTCAGTAGAGTAATGGTATAGAAGAGCCGTAAGATCCCTTCTCTGAAGCTCTTGGACTGCTATTTATAGGTGTAGGCCGCAATGTCCAGATCTCGAAAGATTCCTTCTCTCATGTGGATGGGCCCACATGATTGATCCCCTGACATTTTGACTCGATCCATGATCGATACGTACCAAATTCTTATTGATCCAAAATTGCTTTTTTTAGGTTGGGATCGATCATGGACATTCTTGAGGTTGTGTGTAAGCTCCGGTGAAAATTTGATGGCATTTGGACTCGTAGATTATGAGATATGATCGATGCAAGTTTGGATTTTCAATGTGTAGCCAAATTCGTATCAATACGTTCATATCACTCTCGTTCGTATCCATAGGATGCACGTGATTGCTAGATGACTCGGCGCTACATTCCAGGATCGATCCACTTTCCATGCCGAGTGACCGAGTCTTCCTTTCTTTTTGGTTTTGTTTGTATCCTCCGGTGTACATTCATTAGTATCCATTTATGGCACTTTATTTTGTATCGATTGTGATGGCACGTTTTGTATCGATACGAACGCATGCCTTTCGTATCGATGTATGTCTACATCCTTTGTAACGATCTAATGATTCCATTTGTATCGTTCACTTAAAATTCCTTCATATCGATTGGAGAACCTTTTGTTGTTAGTGGCACATTTCATATCGATCGTTTATCGATCGATACAAATTATGAAAATGGTGATCGATACAAAACATATTTCAGATAATGGATACGAAATGCGGTAGGTGCGATGGATACGAAGTGGTGCTTTTCCATGGATACGAATCAGTGCTTACCTGAGACTTGATCGATCCCTTGACTCAAAGTAGCTATCTTCTTGGCCCGAAGCAGACCTTCTAGTGACTTGAAGCAGCTTGTAAACATGTTAATCTGTCCAAGACCCAAAGCGGACCCTTATCTGACTCGAAGCAAATTGCTTAGAAACTCGAAGTAAACAAGAAGTAGACTCGAAACAGATTCCAAGCAACTTGAAATGAATTGACCTTTGTCGAAACCATGTTTAAACATCTTGCGACATTTGTTTGTCGATTATGCTATATTTTTGCCGTGTGATCATGTTTAATATTTATGAAAGTTTACTTTCGATCATCATGTGGTTGGTTGGGTTAAATCCGCCTGCATTCTGCCTTGCCAAAACGTGGGTTAACACTAGAATTTTGAACACTTCGTATTTAAATATCTAAGTTATTTAAATATTATTGTTTATGATTTAATGTGAATAAATATGATTTTATAACTTTATTAAACCCTCTATAATTAATAACTATTGAAAAGAAGATCATTTTTGAAAATGTTTACAAAAAATAAATAATTCGCAAAAATATTGATAATGTGACAGAAAATCGTTTTATCTAAATGATTTTTTGCTAAACAAAAGCTGTTCGAACTTCTTTTACATGCTTTAGAAACAAATGAACACATAAATAACAGGTTGAAACACTTATGTTAGTAGAAAAATTAATTAATCTATGCAAGCTTCTAGAAGGGAACAAAAGGACCCCTAAATCAAGGGAAAACTTTTACAAAATATAGTTCGTGTAAGTGGAAGCATGGTTTGCATGTACACAAAGAGAAGGTGGAGGGGTTTAAGGGTCATTTGCCACTTCTTTTTTCTAGTTTATATATATATATATATATATATATATATATCCCATTGCTCTCTTTTTTATTCATTCATTGATTTCGAAAGAAACTATACTCTTTTTCATGTCTTTGTCCTCTTTTTCTCCTCCCCAATTTTCTCAAATCTTATTCAAATCAATTCCTTTCTCCTCCAAACTTTCACAAAGTTCTTATATCACTTAGAGAACATGATTTATCATCAAAGAAGTGAAGAAAAGGAGTTATGGTGACTTTCATTCTAGGCCGTGAGCTATTGGGTGGTGGAGGAGATTTGTGCTTTTGATTTTCAAACCAAAGTAGGTGGCTTTGAGTTTTGGGTGATTGTAGGAAGTGTTGCTTTGGTTCTAGTGGCTCGCGATGTTTGTTAACTTGGTTTTAAGGTGATTTATCTCATCATCAAATGAGAATATGCTGTGTTAGCTATTGACTGTTAATGGTTGATAATAATGTACTTGTTATTATTGTTGTTTGGTTATTTGAATTTTGCTCGGCCGGTTTATGAGCAATTAATTTCCACATGCATGGGTTGGGTAGACACGTACACTTTGTGATTAGAGTTTTACAGTTTGACTATAAGGTGTTCGGTAATAATATTCGTAAAGGAATAGTTATAACAAAATATGTTTATTATAATTTTAAAAGAAAAAAATACTAGTCTTTTAAAGTGAAATGTTTTCCTTAAAGAAATAGAAATATTTGAAAATAAATAGTTTTGAAGTGATTTTATGTAAAAGTGACTTATATAAAGATATTTATAAAATTGTGTTTTGTAAATGAAAATAAAACATTAAGGACTATAACCATGACGGTTTTAAAATGGCTTTCCAAAGATTTTGAGGAAATAAACAATACTGTGTTTTGAAAGTATTTGTGCATATTAGTGCAAAATGATTTGGCACTTTGGGAAACAAGATGATTTGTTATGCTATTGATGTTTAGGAAACCCATAACTAAAATTTGGGTGGAGGGTTGTTTAACCCATAGTATAGTCCATTCTTGGTATAGAGGGATATATTTATTGATTTTGGAAGGGTTGTGACCCAATTGCCTTGTTATGAGAGAGAACCTCTCAACTTGGTTGCATATATTTTAACACACTTATATAGTAGAGTATATGGGGTTTCCTAGTAATTATATCAAATACGACACTGTATTATTATATAGAGTATTAATATCGTTTATAAAATGGTTTCTTTTAAATCCCGATGAAAAGTATGATTTGATACAAAAGACATATATTATTATTTCAAAATGATTTGCAATGAAACTGAGAATCTTGTTCAAAGGGATTATTTTTGAAAAGGATTATATTTTGAAAATAATAAAGTTAATTAGATTACATAAATTGAATGAAAAGATTTAAGCCTAAGTGGGTAGATTTGGAAGCTAAATTTGCATGTTATATGTTATGTAGTTTAGGAATTACATATATTTTTCTACACCATAGGCTCATTGAGTCCTATTCGTGGTAGAAGAACTATGTTGGGTTGATCCTGTATCTAATTGGGTGACTAATCAAATAAGGATATGTAGGCAGTCATAAGTGTAGTGACGCATCCCCAATAATTAGAAAATATTTTAAGATTCAGTATTTTCTATTTATCATGTATTGATGTATTTTTCCTGCTTACCATTTTATTCCATACTGACATATTTATTGAGTTTGTAGGACGCGTAATGACCCAGGGTTTGGTCGCATTAACCAGGTAAATTTATATATAATATATGGTCAATAAGTGGATTTTTGTTGATAAATGAACTCATTTTAATTAATTAATAATGATAGAAAAATCGTTTTCAAAATTATTTTACCAAATTAAATATGTCGTAGAAAAATGAAAATGTAACCGAAGAACGTTTTTCGAAATTTCAACCTTTCGATATCCGAAAGTTACCGAGAACGTTGTTCGTCTTTGTGCACTACATATACACATATATAAGAGTTAATTAACTAAATAATAATAATAATACACTAATAGTATATTATCCTATGTTAATTATGTTTAGTAAGTAATGTGATAAGTCACGGTTTCAAAAATAATAACTTATACATATATATAAGTATATATCATTATCTCTTGCCATATCTTAGAATTATCATCATTATCCATCATTGCCTAGAGGATATGACTAGAGAGGGGGTGACATATGCGGTGGAGAAAGGAGGTGATGTGACTTGTCAAAATAATGTCATGTTAGGATATTTTAAAACTTAGGTTAAAACGGTAATTTTCCTACCTTCTTTCATCTATAAATACACATCCTCACACACACATTTTTATTTCCATTCCAACTTCATTTTTTTAAAACCTTCTTCTCTAAAAATTCTATGGCTTTCATAGTTCAAAAAAATTAGAAAAAGTTAGACTTTTGGGTTGTAAGTTGCTTTCATACCTTCTATACTTCTTATACTTTAATTTCAATGTTCTCTCTTCCAAAACCCAATGTAATCACTACCCCACAAAGCTCTAGCCAAGCCAAATCACCTCTGGTCGAACCCACTCTAAGGTCTTAACTCCTGCAAATTTTCAAAATTTTAAGCTAGAGTGGAGTGTAGAGGCATTGTCGAGTTATAGTCGAAGTTCGGGCGAAGTTAGTTAGCATAAATGTGAGTGAATTTGATTATTTTGGGAAAAATATTAGCTTGTTCATATTGCTAATATATGATGATAATATGGTGTATTAATTGGATGATTATCATGTTGGTCGTAAATGTTTGGTTGAGCATGTGTAGTTTGATTTGATTATGTGCTTTGACGTGATAAATGTGAAGTTAGTAGGTATAGGTATATATATGGATATGTGACTATTTACAATGGTAGCATGTGATATTGTGTTTGGATGATTGTAAACATGAATCATGGTCATAATGTTTAGAAAACAAAGCAAGTAACTTTGTGTATGTGCGACGGACATGAGATCCGGTTGCAATCAACCTTTGTTTTCAAAGTTTAAAGTTTGAAATGAATTAAAAGTTTGTACACTGGTTTGAAGTTTTCAAAAAAATTCCAAAGTATGTTTTAAAATCAGGAATAATAGGAGATAATGAAGTAGATCATGTTGAAATATATTAGAGCGAATTGTGCTCATACCTATGGATGCAGTTCGACAAAATTTTCGGTTTTCGTTTTAAGTCGTTTTCTTTTGAAATGGTTTTACAAAAAAATTTCAACTTCATTAATGATATAAAAAGAGATTAAGTTTATTTAGATTAATATTTTATTATTTAATAAATTAGTTAAAAGTAATTAGTACTTAATTGATAACTAGTAAGTGATTAGGGTTTAAGTAACACCTAAAGAAGATTAATGACTAATTAGTGATCAGTAAAGTTTTAATTAGTGAATAATGAAGTTCAGAAGTAATTTAATGATTAATTATTATTTAATAAAGTTTATTTGTTACTTAATTATTATTTAATTAAGTGATTATTTAATTATCTTTTAATTAATTAGGGTTTAACTAATAATGAATTGTTTTAACCTTAACAAAGATGTATTAAGAAGTTAATGATTTCACTAAGTTCATTAAGGTTTAATTATGAATTAATATTGATTTAATTAAGATAAAATTAGGGTTTAAGATAATTAAATATACTTTAATTTTTTCGAAACTATTTTTGAATTTAATTGGTTATATTTTAAACTAATCTTCTTTTCAAATTAAGTGATTTTAAAACAAAGGATCTCACTGTCTGCAACATTAAGTAGCCAAATGAATTAAAGTAGTGATTATAAATGTTGATATGTTTTATGGAAAGTAAGATGACTTGTGTTTGGCACAAACGTTGAATGTCAGTAACATGATAAACATAAGGAGGTTAATTTCGATAAGTGAGTCACGATAACTTAAGTATATGAAGTGTATGTCCATATGTAAGTCTTACACCCAATAGTGGAGTTGTTCACTATCAAATAACTTGACTATTTAAAATCACTTTATGTTGGTTTGAAGTGGCCGGGATCAGATGATGAATAGTTATCCGAAAACCACTCGAAACAACGTATAGTGTTTGAATTGAAACTACCAAGTCATGATCAAGATTCAAGACGAAGTGCAACGGCTGTCTTGCAATGAACCTCGAGGGTGATTCCAAAATGGATGTAGTGTCTTCGATTCATTCATCTCCTGAACAATTTGTATAGATGAATGTTGACATTGTATCAACATCTAGAAGGCAATGTTAGCATTCTAAGAGAGAAATGCTATAGGTGAAAGGTAATGACGTAGCCTCATGCCTCATCAATAGGAAGTGACTAAAACAGGGGATATGCAGCATGGCCATGTGGGTCACACCCGCTAGGGTATGATCATTTCCATCTAGAAAGTCCCTACTTAAATATACTATTGTCCCAAATGGTTGCTGATCCCAACCAAGGAAGTGATCATATTCAGTATTATCCAATAAGGGGCATGTCAGTCCTATGTTGGCAGGGATCGTTCAATACGATCTCGGTACCCTAATCTGGAAGTGTACTTTGATAAGCTGTACCCAAGTAGCCATATCATTATATGGAATCCAATCTCCAATACATGCCTTTACGGTTTTAATTGTATACCTAAGTATGTTGGAATGTGAGATGTAAGCATTTCACCAATGTTCTATATTTATTTTAAACCCTTACAAATCTAGTTTTAAATAAAAAAGTGTTTGTGGTTATCTTCAGGTAAAAACCCATTCGTGTTTATGTGCGGCGTAGCCTTATGAGATACCCTTTATTTTTCAAACGATTTTTCAAATAAAAATATAGTTGTTTGAGTTAACTCATATCAGACCCATGCCTGACCCAAAGTTTATTTTATTTTCCCTAAACTATTGGGTACTCAAATTTTATGAGTAGTCAAATGATCTAGGCTTTTCTCAAAAGCATGTTGGAGGAGCTGGAGCAGGTGGCTTCATGGATAAGTGTTACTAGTATAAATTATTATACTGTGTATATATGTGTGGTCTATGTACTTTGTGGACAAGCAATTGTAATTATCCTAGTTTGGAACTTGTATTATTGAATCCTGATGTAATATTTTGGCTATAACTATGTAATATACTACATTATCTATTATATATTATTCCTTGTGTGGTAAGATTCGATGTTTGATTGGTATTCTTCTTATCTTTCTCATTTCTTCAACCCATAATGACTTGTCTTTCGAATGCAAGAAAGGCGGTTTGTTATAGATTGGATATTGCTATCTCTCATATTAAAGTTGTGTAGTAGTAGGGTTATAGTATTTAAGTTTTACATGTATTAAAGTACACCCAATAGAATGAATAATTACTTTGATAAGTTGTATTATAAAAATTGTATCATATACATTTAGTAGCGTTGCATATTTATCGATGACATTGTGTATTAGATCGGTAATTATCATTTGTTCATTTTAGAATGGATGGGTTTTTGACGATTCTGATTGGTTTGAAATCAAGGAAGTTACAATTGGGATCAGAGCTTAGACTAGGAGCTTAAGTAAAACTTCGCTTAGGTTAGTAAATCAACCTAGGAATTTTAAATGAAAGTACCTTAATGTAGTAAATAGAAAAGGGATAGGATAAGGCATCGTACCTACTACCAGGGTTATGGATAATATTATTTTTTGTGTGATTAGCTTTTATTAAGTATCGGCTTTCGTCATATATTTCACTCTATGGAATTTCAAGGACGAAAATCTTTTAAGAGAGGAGAATGTAACAATCCAGAATTTTGAACATTTCATATTTAAATATCTGAATTATTTGAACATTTGTATTTAAGATTTAATATGAATAAATATGATTTTATAATCTTATCAAGCCATCTTAAATTAATTATAAGAAAATTGGTTTTGAAAAATATTTAAAAAAATAAATAGTTCATAAAAATATTGATAGTGATCGAAAATTGTTTTACCGATAAACGACTTTTTTCTAAGCAAAAGTTGTTCGCACTTCTTTTACATGTCTTAGAAAAACAATGAACACATAAGTAACAAGTTACATAAGTTAATAGAAAAATTAATTAATCTAAGCAAGCGTATAGAAGGAAACAAAAGGATCCCTAAATCAAAGGAAGACATTTACAAGGTATGGTGTTTATAAGTGGAAGCATGGTGTGCGTTTATAGGAAGAGAAGGTGGAGAGGTTTAAGGGTCTTTTTCCACTTCTCTTTTCTAGCCTATAAATACAACCCCTTGCCCTCTTTTTTATTCATTCATCGATTTGTAAAGAAACTATGCTCTTTTTCATGTCTTTATCCTCTCTTTCTCTTCTTTAACTTTCTCAACTCTTATTCAAATCATCTCCTTTCTCCTCCAAACTTTCACAAAGTTCTAATATCACTTAGATGACATGGTTTTAATCATAGAAGTGAATAAAAGGAGGAGTTATGGTGACTTTGATTCCATGCCGTGAGCTATTAGGTGGTGGAGGAGGCTTGTGCTTGTGATTTTCAAAGCAAGAGAGGTGGCTTTGAGCTTTGGGTGATGGTAGGAAGTGTTGCTTTGATTCTAGTGGCTTGTGATGTTTTTTAACTTGGTTTTAAGTTGAGTTATCTCACCATTAAATGAGTATATGATGTGTTATCTATTGACTATTAATGGTTGACAATAATGTGTTTGTTATTTTTGTTGTTTGGTTACTTGAATTGTGTTTGGTCATTTGAATAGTGTTTGGTCAGTTTATGAGCAATTAATTTCCATATGGATGGGTTGGGTAGTTACGAATGCTTTGTGATTAGATGTTCATAATTTTACTATAAGATGTTCACTAATAATATTTGTAAAGGAATGGTTATAATAAAATATGTTTATTATAAATTTAAAGGAAAAGATACTTGTCTTTTAAAGTGAAATGTTTTCCTTTAAAAAAATTGAAATATGCGCAAATAAGTATTTTTGAAGTGGTTTTATATAAAAGTGATTTATATAAAAATATGTTTTATAAATGAAAGAGAATTTCGAGGACTAAAACCTCGATGATTTTAAAATGGTTTTTCAAAGATTCTAAGGAAATAGACAATATTATGTTATGAAAGTATTTGTGCATATTAGTGCAAAATGATTTGTCACTTAGGGAAAAAAAGAGGATTTGTTATAATACCGATGTTCAGGAAACCCATAACTTAAAAGTGGGTAGAGGGTTGTGTAACCCTCAGTATACTTTTGGTAAAGGGGTATATTTATTTTGGATGGGCTGTGATCCAGTTACCTTATTATAGGAGAAAACCACACGATTTGGTTGCAGATACTTTTATATGGTTTTGTAGTACAGTATTTTGGATTTCCTAACAATTATACCAAATACAACACTATATTATTATACAAATTATTTGATACTATTTCCAGAAGTGAATTGTTTTAAATTCCAGAGAAAAGTATGATGTAGTACTAAAGATATATATTGTTATTTCAAAAGGATTTGATATGAAATTGATAATTTAGTTTGAAGAGATTATTTTTGAAACGGATTATATCTTGAAAATAATAAAGTTAATCGGATTATAAAAATATGAATGAGGGATATAAGCCTAAGTGGGTTGATTTGAAAGCTACATGTGCATGTTATATATTATGTAGTTTGGGAATTGCATATATGTTTGTACATTGTAGGCTCATCGAGTCCTATTTGTGGTAGGAGAACTGCGTTGGCTTGATCCTGTTCTAGTTGGAAATCCAATTAGATAGAGGTATATAGGCAGTCATAAGCGGTAGTATAGTAGCTCCAGTAATTAGGATATATTTTTCCGTTCAGTATTTACCATTTATCATGTGTTGATGTATCTTTCTTGCTTGTCATTTTATTCCGCATTGACTTATTTTTTGAGTTTGCAGGATCAGATATTGCTATCTCTCACATCAGATTCATGTAGTAGTAGATATATAGTATTTGAGTTTGGTATATATTAAAGTACACCTAATAGAATAAATAATTACTTTGATAAGTTGTATTATAAAAATTATATCATATACATTTAGTAGTGTTGTATATATATCGGATGGTATTTGTAGTAAATTAGTAGTTATTGTTTGTTTATTTTAAAACGGATGGGTTTTTGGTGATTCTGAATGGTCCAAAAATATGGATGTTATAGTTTGTATCAGAGCTTAGGTTATGTGCTTAACTAAAATTTCACCTAGGGTTAGTAAATCAACCTAGGAATTTTAAATGAAACTACTTTAATTTGATAAATAAAATGTGGGTAGGATAAGGCACTGTACCACCTTAATTTCAGAAAACTCACGAAGAAACTATAGTAACTCTAAGTAAAGCTGAATTAGAAATAACTATGCTAAAAGATGAAAATCCATCTTAGAAGAAGTTGCTGACAATAATAAACTATCTTTAGAAAAATGTAACTCCAAAAATGGAACTAAAATACTTTTTCAAGAAAAGTTATGTTTGTCTAAAAAATGTGAATTACTAACTGTGTAATAACCCGAATTTTGAGTATCTGTTAATTGATAATTAACTGGGTTAGTTAATAGAAATACTAATTTTAACTATTAAAATACTGACTGTTAAGAATGAAATAAATAAATCTGAAAATTAATATTCATATCTGGGAAAATAATTATTTAATAATCTTCTAATATTATTATTTAAAGATGGGCAAACTTATTATCTTCAACATAAATTTAATAATATGTTGTTTAAATCAATATATATATATTTTGAATTGATTTTTAAGTTGGATTTTAAATTGAATTTGAATTTGAATTTAATTGAAAATATAAACCAAATTATTTTTAAGTTGGATTTAAAATATATGAACAAGGTTTTTATTTAAAATAAGATTTGTTTTATAATACTTTCTTTAAGAGGAATTTATTTATATAAATTTAGGAAGTGTTTATTTAATATTAAACAAATATGAAAGTTTTACATTAACATTTAAAAATGAATAAAAGATATTTTTATGTGATTTTATTTAGAATCTAATGAATTTTATTTTATTTCTTTTAAAAAATTTTATTTATACAAATTAAGAAAAGCATTTATAAATTAATAAATGTACTAATTCTGTAAGAAATTAATTATGAAGGGCTTTTAAATCATTTAAAAAAAAAATGACAAGTGTTAGCTTCTTAATTCTTTTTATATACATGTGTAAGGAGTTAAAAATGGTATTGACAAATGTTGTTGAATTTTAACAAGTGTCACTCATTGTGTTTATTTCTTTAATTTTAAATAAATTCTAATTAACACTATAAAACCTTTACTCCTCTTTTCCATCTCTTTTCCATCTGCTCATTTGCAAAGCCAAGAGAACTAAACCCTGTAAAACTTCTTTAAACCAAAAAAAAACACACAAACAAACTCAAGTTCAAAATATTGTAATAAATTATCAAAACAAATTCATTTTTCAATCAAAAGCAGCAATTTAAAGTGTTCCAGTTTTAAAGAAATCAAGAAATCTTTTCAAGTTATCAACCCAAACAAGGATCAAATCAAGCAAAGATTCAGCTTCAAAGCAAAGAGCAGATAATCATAAATTTCCAGACCAAGCAAACCAAAAGAAAAATCAAAACAGGCTTTTCTGTTCTTAAGAGACAGGTGAGTAAACATAATTTTAAGAACAGTTTAAAACCTATGATCATTGCCTGATGCTTATTATGGATTGTGTGAAAATATGATTGCTTATATTTATGTGAATGAATGCATGTATGCGTATATATGATGTGCTATATATAACTGGATGTATGCCTGGAAATGGATGTTCATTTTCTCTATTTAAAAAAACTCTGGAAAAAAAACATTTTACTTGAAACAGTTTTGAAGATTTGTAAAAATGTTTAAACGTTGGTGATGAATTTTGAAAGAATAATATGGTTTGAATATATACATAAGAATGTATGTGTGTATTTGCCTGTTCAAACTGTGTGTATGAAAATAGCCTCTGTTAACATACAGGCATCTAAATTTATAGAATAAAATTCATATCTCTCCAAATATCCGATGATAAGCTAAAATTGTTAAATATAAAATGTTTGTGAGTATATAAACTCAATTTCAAAAATAAAATTCATAAATATAGATGAATTGTTTATATACAAAAATATGAAATGTCCAGGTCTGATCAAAACTAGTTTAAATTTAATTATCAGTATATTATGAATCAAGTTTATAACCAAATTCTAGTTTGAAATTCATGAATTTAGAGATGGGAATTGAGATTTTTAGATTGGAAATGGATGAGTTAGGGTGGGATGATGGGTTTCACATTTCTTTCGATTTCTGGTGAACGACATCGAAGTTTGGTGGTGAGGTTTGGTCTGGAGGAGGTCGGAGTGCCGTGGGTCAAGGGAAAATTGGTGAAGGAATTTTCTGATGGCTGAGGTTGGTGATCGAAGGTGATTTAGGGTTCAATAGCCTAATTGGGATGTCCGGGTAATCGTGGTGATCTCAGCGAAAAGGGAGCTTGGGGCTCAATCGCGATGGTTGCAATCGAGACGTGATGGTGTGACGCTGCTATGGGAGAAAGGTCGTGGATTCTGGTCACCTAGATCGTCGGCGATGGGTGGTTCTTTGTTTTCGAGTTGAGGTTCCAGATTGGGGTTGAAGCACTCATTTTCGATTCGAAAATGAACAGTGGGATCAGGTCGATGGGGAGGCTTCGCAAAGTCATAAATGATGTGTGGGAGGCTTCGCAGTTGATCGGCATTGAGGGGTTCGCCGTGCACCGTGCACACGTGCACATCAGGTTCTGATGGGTTAAAGTCTTCGGGTAACTCGAGTTTTACTCGAGTCATTCTCGAGATGGTCTCGAGGCAAGAGGGTAGAGCGTGAGTATGGTTTTTTTTTGGGAAGTGGTCGAATTGGTCTCGGGGTATGTTTGATTAAGGAATCAGGATTTAAAATAAAAAAAAGTGTTTGAGCTTTAGATCAAAGAACCTGAACTTTTCAAATACTTCTAGGCTTCAAAGCAAAGCAAAATGAGTTTAAAAATACAAATTGGAATTAGTTCTTAAAACTTATATTTGATAATGTTTTAAGTTACTGTAAGGAAGATAAGTTTTGTTAACTTTAAATTATCTAGTTTAATGATTATTTTATTCTAAAAACTTAATTAATGATTTAATTAAGTTAAGGTAATCATAATGATAAAATGTTTTAAAATGGTAGTGGTAATAAGGCATTAATAAGATAAGTTTTATCTTAAGACAATTAAGGTTTAATGCCTAGAGATTAATTAAGTTGATTAAGAAATTTGAGCATATTTTATTAATAAGATTTATGAGTGTAATTACTTAGTGAAGTAATTGATGGATAAATTACTGATGTAACTAATATAAAGAAATTTTACATAATGGAAGGTAGTTAAGGGTTAATTACTTAGGAGAAGTAACTAAGGATTAATTACTTGATGTAATTAATTAAAGGATTAATATAATTAATTAAGGAGTTAATTAATGAAGGTAACTAATTACAGAATGGTTAATCACTGTTATGATTGATTAAGGCTGATTAATGGAAATAATTAATTAATGTAATTAATTAATGTAATAATGAAAGTAATTAAAGATTTATTTACTATAAATGGTTAAGAATAATTAATTTGTATAATTAATTAAAGGATAATTACTTTATGTAATTAAAAGGTTGATTGATTAAAATGGATAATTAAAGGATGATTAATTAATTTATTTGTAATTAATTATTGTTAAATAAGCAAGATTAAGGGTGATTGAAGTAATTAATTTAATTTGTTTAAATTAATTAGAAATAGTGTGACTAATTTATCTTGCTTATGATTGAGTAATATTGCATGCCTTAGATTGATGGATATCTCGGATATGTGATTTGTGATGCTATGTGATACGTTATGTTGGGTTTAAACTGAGATAATGTGGTTATCTATCGATGATGAGTTAATGTGTATGGGTGACACCCTGCATTTGAAGTTTGAACTGTGTTTCATTTGAATAATTTGGGACAGAATGGTATTGAATTCGAAGAGATCGGAGTTGGGTATTAGTAAATACCTGAAACCACTTCGATTCTTTATAGATTGATATGTGAAATCAATAAGCTAAATGAATGATTCGAGTGAATTGGACTATTTAATCTAAGTTTTTGGTTTTTAGAAATTTGTGAATGAAATAAGTGATTTTTATAACAAATTATGAATTTGTATATTAATGCAAGGTACCGTGGGTTATAATTAAATTCTTTGTATTGGAATTTCGTGATAGATGAGTTTACTCACGCTGGTTTCTAGCCTGACTCAGGTGTTAGTTTGATGTAATGCTCGGGTCAGACCGAGTGTAACAACCCTGTATTTTGTAATTATTTTAATTGAATTTTGATTTAACTTTATTTTATTTATTTAATTTAGATAATTTTGTTATTTCAAATATAAACTTTGATTTTTATGAGAATTAGAATTCCAAATATGATTAAATAAAATATTTCACAAAAAAATGTAATTTGGTCAATATGGCCAACTTTGACTTTTAACTTAAAAATTTAAAAGTTTTGAAAATTTGAATTTTATCTCTTATTATGAAAGCAAATAAAATTTTAAGATTGCTACTTTTCGTTTCGTTGAAATCTGATTTATTATGTGAAAGTTATGCCTTTTTAACTATTGTGTGAAATTTGCTGTATTTAAAAAAATCATTTATTTTAAATTATATAAATAATATTTTATTTTGTCATGTAATGTTCTAATTATATTTATATGGGTAAAATAACATGTTATGTATATATTTTGGTTTTCAAACATTTTAAAAGTGAAATTGACATTTTCCGATGTCAGTTGTATTTTGTTTATAATTTTTAATTTCTAGTTTTAATTTATTAAAGAAATTCTTTATTTATTTATATTTTCTCAAGATATTATTTTATTCTTATTCCCAATTTATTTTGTTCCTCATTTATTTATTTATTTGACTTCTTATTTGTTTTAAAATGATAGAGAAATTTTATAACGCTGGTGATATTTTATTTGTAATTTTCATGCCCTATTTTCAAATTTTAAACAATTTCTTTAGTTCTTTTTCTATTTTTCTCCAATTTAATTATTTATTTTACTTTATAAATGATAAATAAATTATTTTTATTTCAAATTTTTACTTCATAATATATTTAAGATGAAGTTGATAATTTTCCAAAGTCAATGGTGATTTATTTGTAATTTTTGAACCCTGTTTTGAATTTTAAGCAATTTCCTTAATTCTTTTATATTTTCTTTAAATTTAATTATTTATTTTCATACTATTTCACTTGGTTTCAGTTTTTAACAGTATTTTCTTAAATTATTTTGGTTCATTTGTTTTAAAGGAAATGGATATTTGAAGAGGCAAAGACTCTTCCTTTTCTTTTGACTTTTCACTTTCTAGATTTTTCAAATTTTATAACTCCCCATTAATTTCTAGTTTGGCCGTACAAATTTTGTTCTTAGCCGTGTATCTCATTTACTTTTCACGAAAAAAATTTCCACTTCTCATTCATTCACGGCTAGGAGAAAAAAAGGGTAATGGCTCCTTATTTCTCTTCTTTTTCTTCTTATTTTTCCATATTTTGCCTTGTTTTCACATGATGTTTGCTCGGCCTCCTCACTATTGTCATGGCCACCACCTCCTACATCTCCTCCTTGTTACCATCACCACCTACCCCTCTAGTCTTGACTATGGCTGAGACCCCTATGATGAGAAAATCCACCAAAATGCAACCTAAAGCCTTGAAAACATGTTATTTGACCACTACTTGTTCACCACTTCCATTTCCACCACCACCATCACCTTAGGCCGCCGCCACCACCTCTGACCTGACCACCACAGACCCCTCCTGCTCTGAGCATACCTGAACATGTCAAGGCCAAGCCCAAATACCCATGGCCGAGCCAATACAGTGACCAAAACCTCCACTATTTTGCTTGCCTCTTCATATTCATGTGATTGTAACTCCTCTACATGCCATGCCTTGTAGCCGTGCACCCCTAGGTCCATACCTGAGCCAAATCATGTCCAAACCTGAACCAAAACATCCCATAAGCCGTGCTAGCAAGTGTAGAAAGCAAGGCAAAAAGTTGTGCATTCGTATTGCTTTTCAATTCAAAGTTATTCAATTTCAATGTTGTGTTGAATTATAATTTTATTCTATTTTGTTTTGGGTTGTAACACAAACTCTTTAGCATTGGACTCGCTCTCCACTCAAAATCCATAGCCTTGTCATTGTGCTTTTGATTTCGATGTATCATTTGTATTGCAATCTCCAGCTATAAAGGTGACATAGCTCACGCGACATTTATACTTATGCAGTTGTGAAACAACAACAACAACCGAATATGTAGAATTATATATGATGCTATAACTTCCAGTGATGATTTATATATGATGTTAAACCTGTTAATTTACATGTCATCTCATCTGTTACTGTTATATGTTTTTAACTGTTCATTTATATCTATTTATCACACTGCAAGTTCCCTGTAGAATAGAATCACTATGGGTTGAAATGATACATACCCGAACGGACTTTAGAATATGGAAAAATCGTTATGGGCTGAAATGATAGGCCTGAAAGGTTTTTATTTATTTTATTTTAACTTAGGGTTGCGGGTTTGGAATGATAGAACCCGGATTTTTCTTTTAAACTGCAGATTGAAATGATATATATCTGTATCACTTAACGTAGGTTAGAAAACTATATACAGGCTCGTGGTTATATTTTATAAAGTATTTTGAATATATCAAATATTTTTTAAAAGTGAAAAATTATGAAAGTTGATTTAAATTGGATTTTTAATGTTTATATAAAGAAATTTTGGATTTTTCTAGAAGTAAAAAAAATGTCATTCATATGAATGGTAAAAAGTGAATTTTTGAAATATAACTTAAATTTAGAAATTTGGACTTTGGCTTTTAAATGACATTTAAGTTATATAAATAAAATTTTAAGTGTTTAAATGTAAATTTATGATAATTTGATTTAAATAGATTTTTAAAGTGCTTTATAAAGGATTTATGATTTTGTATAAGTGGGAAATGTTAAACAAATAAATGGTTAAGTTAAATTATTGAAATATAACTTAAAGTCTGAAAATTTGGGTTTTGGTTTAAAAAGGGAATTTTATGTTATATAAATAAAATGGAAATTTAATTATATTTGAAAAATGGTAAATATGATGATTTGATTAAATTTGAGTTTAAATGAATTAATAAAGTATTATTGATTTTTCTATGTATTAAAATGGTTAAATGAATGAATGCTTAAAAGTGTAATTTTAAAATGAACTTGACCTGGAAATGTGAATTTGGTTTTAATTAAGGGTTTAAGTTAATTTAATAAATTGGAAATTTAGTTTAATTTATGAAATGATAATTTGAAAATGTAAATATTAATAAAGTGTTAAATGTAAAAATAGGAAAGTTTACACTTGAATTTATTAAGTGGATTTGTGAAATTTGATTTAATTATAAAATGTTGCTTTATAAAAATCATTAATTAAAAGAGTATTTTAATGAACATCTTTGAATGTTAAAATATGATTTTTATAATGTTTAAATGGTTTAAATTGAAATGTTTTCAAATGTAACTTTCAACACCTTTTTCTGAATGCTGTGAAAGGTTGAAATTTTCAATGTTTATGGTTTTATCTTAGTAAATGAACTCATAGTTGTTTAAAACTTTGGAAACTGAATACCTGATTTGAAAGTATATAAATGAATTATTTTGAATAAAATATAATCTATTTAAAAGGTGATTTGGAATGATAATAAATGAATGATATCTTTGAATTTAAAAGGGATTTCAAGTTGAATATTTGGATTTGAACTTATATGATGATTTGAAATTGAAGTTTTGAAAGATATGATATTTTGATATATTAAATGTTTTGAAATGAAGTTTTGAAAGATATGATATTTTGATATATTAAATGTTTTGAAATGAAGTTTTGAAAGATATTATATTTTGATATATTAAATGTTTTGAAATGAAGTTTTGAAAGATATGATATTTTGATATTAAAAATGTTTTGAAATGAAGTTTTGAAAGATATGATATTTTGATATTAAAAATTTTTTGAAATGAAATTTTGAAAGATATGATATTTTGATATTAAAATGATTTAAAAATGAAGTTTTGAAAGATATGATATTTTGATAATAAAATGATTTGAAACGAAGTTTTGAAAGGATATGATATTTTAATATATTAAAATGATTTGA
Source organism: Allium cepa (assembly GCA_030765085.1). NCBI lineage: Eukaryota > Viridiplantae > Streptophyta > Magnoliopsida > Asparagales > Amaryllidaceae > Allium > Allium cepa. The sequence goes on from CM060935.1 coordinate 393,174,427, forward strand.
AAGGGATTTTTGAAAGGATATGATAATTTAATATATTGAAATGGTTAGAAATGACTTGATATTTATCTTGATAGACATTTGAATTTGAAATTTATGGTATGTTGATATACAGAAATGGTTTGGAAATGATTAATCTTTATTTTGATAAAGATTTGGATTGAAATGATATTTTGTTTTGAAGTATAAAATATTATTTTTTTTAGTTATAACCACGGGTTATAATAACAATTGGTTGGCAAAGAGACCGGGATCGGATATGAGCATACTCTCTGTCGATACCGAAAACCACTTTGACAACTGTGTACGCGGTGGAGATTCCAGAATGAAGTAGGATGGTGGTGGCATTCTTGAGGTATACTACATGGACCCAACTTCTGTGAGTTGGCATAAGGTGGCTAAAACATGAGCGGTCTCGGGCCAGTTGAGGTCGCACCACGTAGCGGACGCATTTCTTCGATAACATTCTATTGCTTTTGTGATTGTTTTGGCGCCCCTTCGATTTTTGTGGGAATGTATTCCGCGGTGGGCGTATGTAGCTGCTGCATTACCACCAGCCCAAGTGTCGTAATTGGTATATCTACCCTGGCATTGCCTTGTGTGCCGTGTCACCTACCATATCGAGCTTTTACTACGAGTTTCTATTTGTGTCGTACCTATGCAGTATCTTCTCGTAATCTCCCGATCAGGAAATATGCAGGTATTGTATAGACTACTGGCATTATTTGTGTTAAGGTGGAAAATGTAAAGCCTTAACGCTATTTAAAAGTATGTTTATTTTACTGTTAGACATTATTATAGTAGCGTAATATACTATATAGTAAATAGTTTAACAGATCCTTAGAGGATGGGCGGTCCCTAGCATCCTTTAAGTTACTTGTACTTTTACTATAGTTCACTTGAGTTGGTTTACATTGTATAAGTATGTATGTCCTGACTCGAGTGTTTGTATTTTTATTTACGCTCGGGTCGGCCTGAGTATTCATAGATTTGGATTTCCTCTTTATGGAGATTGGAATCGCTGGAGATTATCTGCTTGTCTAGTTTTATCTGTTTCACTTCCAGATATCATGTTGATCCCAGTGTTGTATTCATTTTGTACTTGGTTATCATACTTAGACTTCTGTTGTACTTTATTTCTTCTGTTTTATCTTATTTAACTCTGATATATTTATATAGTAGCCTCATGAACTACTATTTCTTTTACTTCCGCTGCACTATTATTACTCTGTGTCTGTGATCTGTGATTATTATTTATTGTATATTCTAAGATTTGCCAAATTTTATTTTCAATGCGGTATTTTGAGCAATTCAAGTCCGACATGTGCGGATGCGAATGGTTGAAAATACATGGTTGTTATATTTGGTATCAGAGCTTTGGCTTTGAGGCAAAACTTAGAATGTTTGCTAAATTTAGTTACAGAATCACTTTCATCCAAACTTGAATCTCTTCCTCTTTGATTCAAATTTCATTTGAATTTTGGAACGTTCCCTGTGGTTCCAAAAATTCATTCGTGTCCCTCACTATTCATCTCCTTTTGATTCTGAGTATCCCATAACTCCACTTCGAATGAGCTTTATAGTGAATTGGCGGTCCTGCCAATCTCAAAAATTCATTTGTAAAGGGGGGAACTCCTGTACAATTAGCATCGATTCACCAGAGATTTATATCTATCCTTAATTTAGATGCTAATATCTTTTGTTATTCCAAACTATATCTCTTAAGATCGAATGTAGATTTAGCCCATAAAAAAATACACATTGATCTTATTCTTTAAATCACGGTTGACCCTGTTAAGGTTGCCCGCGATTTACTTAAGCTTACCCATCTCCTTACTCTGTTATTTAATCATCTTGTCTTTTGTTTCTAATCTATTCTTCCAAACATTTTGAATTGTACTTGTAAATCTATGCTTTGTTTTATATATTATGTTGTTTGAGTTGTTGATGTTGATTTGGGTTTCCGATCGATTCGTCTGATCAACGCTATTGATAGAATTTCTAAAACACTTTGACAGAACAAACTGACACAATATTATTTTAAAATTTGGTTAATGAAATAAATTTTGATATATAAGTAAATTTATGGAACTTAATAAAATTGATTAAATTTATTATTTGAAATGATAATACTTGATTTATCATTTACTGTTCTATAAATGAATTTATAAATAATTGTTTATATATTGATTTGGGAACTGAAATGAATTTAAAACAAGAAATTTGAGAATTTAATTTCCGATGGTTTCAAACCTTGTGTTTAAGTTTTAAAGTATATTATTTAAAGTATTTTCGAATAAGAATATGTTTCCAAAGAATTTTAAAATTTAAAAACCAGTGCTTTTCTCTTTGTCGCTGGGAAATAATTTCGGTGATGACTGCAGCATCATCGACATTCATTTTCGTGTTTCGAAGTGAAGAGACCGTTCTGTAGTCCTGCTACAGCCTTGTTTTGAGAAATCAAATTGATTTGAATTTCTAAAATATGACCTGATTTATAATATATATAGATATATGATTTAAATTTGATTTGATAAATTATGTACATACATTTATATATCTCTAAATGGTTTGAAGAAATCGTAAATTTAATTCTTAAATTTTATTTTAAAGAATAATTTAAATTATAAAAATAAAATCAAAATTTTGGATGAATATTCAAGCATGAAATGATTTAATTAGAAAGTTTATTTGTATAATACAATTGCATTCAAATATCACTTACCTTAATTTCAGAAGTTAACAATGTAATTGGATAATATACAATATAGAAAGATTTTATAAATAAAATTTGAGTGGTTAAAATAAATGTTATACACTTAAATTTTAGTTAAAAATGATTAACATAGGTAAATAGAATAAAAGGTAAATTGAATAATTTACAATATAAAATGATGTTAAAGGAACTAAGAATAAGTTAAAACAGTTATAATAAGTGTAAACATACTTAACATAGGAAAAATATATATTGAGAGGAGTAAATTTAATTTTGTATTAGGAATAGGGGAGAGTTAAATTTATTAAGTACATTTTGAGTATAATAAATGATTTTTCTTCAAATCCATGATTTTAGAAATTATTAATATAAGATGATTAGATAATAAGATAATGAAATTTGGGATAGTTAAGATTTATTTAATTTGTGTAAAAAAGTTATTTTCTATTTAAGTTGAAATTTCCATGGTTTCAAACTTATTTCCTTATTTTGTTTTTCAAACTATCTTTTGGTTGTCCTTATTATCCTTATCTTGCTACAGACTGGTATAGGCATCTTTCTATAATCTTTCTGTTTAGAACTCTTTCTATAATCTTCGATAATCTTTGGTACTCATTTTGAATCCACCTTTTTCGTGCTTGTGTTCTTGATTTTGGAGGATCTTGGAAAGATCATCTCCACATTGTTAAACTTACCTATAACAACAGTTATCAGGTATAATCTCAATCTTCTTATTGCCTCGTTTTAATCTTATTTCATTTCTATCTTTTCTGTGCTTTCCAGTACCTCATTCCTTTTCGAGGACGAAAAGATTTGAGTGGGGGAGAGTGTAACAACCCTGTATTTTGTAATTATTTTAATTGAATTTTGATTTAAATTTATTTTATTTATTTAGTTTAGATAATTTTGTTATTTCAATTTTAAACTTTTATTTTGATGAGAATTAGAGTTCCAAATATGATTAAATAAAATATTTTACAAAAAAATGTACTTTAGTCAATATGGTCAACTTTGACTTTTAACTTAAAATTTTAAAAGTTTGAAATTTTGAATTTTATCTTTTATTATGAAAGTAAATAAAATTTTAAGATCACTACTTTTCGTTTCGTTGAAATCTGATTTATTATGTGAAAGTTATGCCTTTTTAACTATTGTGTGAAATTTGTTGTATTTAACAAAATTGTTTATTTTAAATTATATATATAATATTTTATTTTGTCATGTAATGTTATAATTTATATTTATATAGGTAAAATAACATGTTATGTATATATTTTGGTTTTCAAACATTTTAAAAGTGTAATTGACATTTTCCAATGTCAGTGGTATTTTGTTTATAATTTTTAATTTCTAGTTTTAATTTATTAAAGAAATTATTTATTTATTTCTATTTTCTAAAGATATTATTTTATTCTCATTCTCACTTTATTTTTTTCCTCATTTATTTATTTATTTGACTTCTTATTTGTTTTAAAACGATAGAGAAATTTTATAAGGCTAGTGATATTTTATTTGTAATTTTCATGCCCTATTTTCAAATTTTAAACAATTTCTTTAGTTCTTTTTCTATTTTTCTCCAATATAATTATTTATTTTACTGTAGAAATGATGAATAAATTATTTTTATTTCAAATTTTTACTTCATAATGTTTTTAAGACGAAGTTGATAATTTTCCAAAGTCAATGGTGATTTATTTGTAATTTTTGGACCCTATTTTGAATTTTAAGCAATTTCCTTAATTCTTTTTATATTTTATTTAAATTTAATTATTTATTTTCATACTATTAGAATTGGTTTCGGTTTTTAAAATTATTTTGGTTCATTTGTTTTAAAGGAAATGGAAATTTGAAGAGGTAAAGACTCTTCCTTTTCTTTTGACTTTTCACTTTCTAGACTTTTCAAATTTTATAACTCCTCATTAATTTCTAGTTTGGCCATGCATATTTTGTTCTTAACCGTGTATCTCATTTATTTTCATGAAAAAATTTTCCACTTCTCATTCATTCACGCCTAGGAGGAAAAAAAATGGGTAATGGCTCCTTATTTCTCTTCTTTTTCTTCTTATTTTTTCCATATTTTGCCTTGTTTTCACATGATGTTTGCTCGGCCTCCTCACTATTGTCATGGCCACCACCTCCTACATCTCCTCCTTGTTACCATCACCACCTACCCCTCTGGTCTTGACCATGGCTGAGACCCCTATGATGAGAAAATCCACCAAAATGCAACCTAAAGCCTTGAAAACATGTTATTTGACCACTACTTGTTCACCACTTCTATTTCCACCACCGTCATCACCTTAGGCCACCGCACCACCTCTTACTTGACCATCACACACCCTTCCTGCTCTGACCAGACCTAAACATGTCAAGGCCAAGCCCAACTACCCATGGCCGAGCCAATACATTGACCAAAACCACCACTATTTGGCTTGCCTCTTCATATTCATGTGATTGTAACTCCTCTACATGCTATGCCTTGTAGCCGTGCACCCCTAGATCCATACGTGAGCCAAATCATGTCCAAACATGAGCCAAAGCATGTCCAAACCTAAACCAAAACATCCCCTATGCCATGCTAGCAAGTGTAGAAAGCAAGGCAAAAAGTTGTGCATTCGTATTGCTTTTCAATTCAAAGTTATTCAATTTCAATGTTGTGTTGAATAATAATTTTATTCTATTTTGTTTTGGGTTGTAACACAAGCTCTTTAGCATTGTATTCGCTCTACACACAAAATCCTTAGCCTTGTCATTGTGCTTTTGATTCCGTTGTGTCATTTGTATCGCAATCTCCAACTATAAAGGTGAGTAAAGCTCACACGACATTTATACTTATGCAGTTGTGAAACAACAACTGAATGTGTAGAATTATATATGATGCTATAACTGCCAGTGATTATTTATATATGATGTTAAACCTGTTAATTTACATGTCATCTCATCTGTTACTGTTATATGTTTTTAACTGTTCATTTATATCTGTTTATCACACTGCAAGTTCCCTGAAGAATATAATCACTATGGGTCGAAATGATACATACCCGAACGGACTTTAGAATAGGGAAAAATCGTTATGGACTGAAATGATAGGCCTGAGCGGTTTTTATTTATTTTATTTTAACTTGGGATTACGGGTTTGAAATGATAGAACCCAGATTTTTCTTTTAAACTGCGGATTGAAATGATATATATCTGTATCACTTGACCTAGGTTAGAAAACTATATACAGGCCCATGGTTATATTTTATAAAGTATTTTGAATATATTAAATATTTTTAAAAGTGAAAAATTATGAAATTTTATTTAAATTGGATTTTTAATGTTTATATAAAGAAACTTTGGATTTTTCTAGAAGTAAAAAAAATGTAATTCAAATGAATGGTAAAAAGAGAATTTTTGAAATATAACTTAAATTTAGAAATTTGGACTTTGGCTTTTAAAATGGCATTTAAGTTATATAAATAAAATTTTAATTGGTTTAAATATAAATTTATGATAATTTGATTTAAATAGTTTTTAAAGTGCTTTAAACAAAGGATTTATGATTTTGTATAAGTGGGAAATGTTAAACAAATAAATGGTTAAGTTAAATTATTGAAATATAACTTAAAGTCTGAAAATTTGGGTTTTGGTTTAAAAACGGAATTTTAAGTTATATAAATAAAATGGAAATTTAATTATATTTTGAAAATGGTAAATATGATGATTTGATTAAATTTGAGTTTAAATGAATTAATAAAGTATTATTGATTTTTCTATGTATTAAAATGGTTAAATGAATGAATTCTTAAAAGTGTAATTTTAAAATGAACTTGACCTGTAAATGTGAATTTGGTTTTAATTAAGGGTTTAAGTTAATTTAATAAATTGGAAATTTAGTTTAATTTATGAAATGATAATTTGAAAATGTAAATATTAATAAAGTGTTAAATGTAAAAATAGGAAAGTTTACACTTGAATTTATTAAGTGGATTTGTGAAATTTGATTTAATTATAAAATGTTGCTTTATAAAAATCATTAATTAAAAGAGTATTTTAATGAACATCTTTGAATGTTGAAATATGATTTTTATAATGTTTAGATGGTTTAAATTGAAATGTTTTCAAGTATAACTTTCAGCACCTTTTTCTGAATGCTTTGAAAGGTTGAAATTTGCAATGTTTATGGTTTTAACTTAGTAAATGAACTTATAATGGCTTAAAACTTTGGAAATTGAATACTTGATTTGAAAGTATATAAATGAATTATTTTGATTAAAACATAAGCTATACAAAAGGTGATTTGGAATGAAAATAAATGAATGATATCTTTGAATTTAAAAGGGATTTAAAGTTGAATATTTGGATTGAACTTATGTGATGATTTGAAATTGAAGTTTTGAAAGTTACGATACTTTGATATATTAAATGTTTTGAAATGAAGTTTTGAAAGATATGATATTTTGATATATTAAATGTTTTGAAATGAACTTTTGAAAGATATGATATTTTGATATTAAAAATGTTTTGAAATGAAGTTTTGAAAGATATGATATTTTGATACTAAAAATGTTCTGAAATGAAGTTTTGAAAGATATGATATTTTGATATTAAAATGATTTAAAAATGAAGTTTTGAAAGATATGATATTTTGATATTAAAATAATTTAAAAATGAAGTTTTGAAAGATATGATATTTTGATAATAATATGATTTGAAACGAAGTTTTGAAAGAATATGATATTTTAATATATTAAAATGATTTGAAAGGAATTTTTGAAAGGATATGATAATTTAATATATTGAAATGGTTAGAAATGAATTGATATTTATCTTGATAGATATTTGAATTTGAAATATATGGTATGTTGATATATAGAAATGGTTTGAAAATGATTTAATCTTTACTTTGATAAAGATTTGGATTGAAATGATATTTTGTTTTGAAGTATAAAATATTATTTTTAAGTTATAACCACTGGTTATAATAACGATTGGTTATCAAAGAGACCGGGATCGGATATGGGCATACTCTCTGTCGATACCGAAAACCACTTTGACAACCGTGTAGACGGTGGAGATTCCAGAATGAAGTAGGATGGTGGCGACGTTCTTGAGGTATACTACATGGACCCAACTCCCGTGAGTTGGCATAAGGTGGCTAAAACAGGAGCAGTCTCGGGCCAGTTGAGGTCGCACCTCGTAGCGGACGCATTTCTTCAATACCATTCTATTGCTTTTGTGATTGTTTGGGCGCCCCTTCGATTTTTGTGGGAATGTGTTCCGCGGTGGGCGTATGTGGCTGCTGCATTACCACCAGCCCGAGTGTCGTAATTGGTATATCTACCCTGGTATTGCCTTGTGTGCCGTGTCACCTACCATATCGAGCCTTTACTACGAGTTTCTATTTGTCTCGTACCTATGCAGTATCTTCTCGTAGTCTCCCGATCAGAAGATATGTAGGTATTGTACAAACTACTGGCATTATTTGTGTTAAGGTGGAAAATGTAAAGCCTTAACGCTATTTAAAAGTATGTTTACCTTTTTGTTAGACATTATTATAATAGCGCAGTATACTATATAGTAAATAGTTTAACAGATCCTTAGAGGATGGGCGGTCCCAAGCATCTTTTAAGTTACTTGTACTTTTACTATAGTTCACTTGAGTTGGTTTACATTGTATATGTATGATGTCCTGACTCGAGTGTTTGTATTTTTATTTATGCTTGGGTCAGCCTGAGTATTCACAGATTTGGATTTCCTCTTTCTGGAGATTGGAATCACTGGAGATTATCTGCTTCTCTAGTTTTATCTGTTTCACTTCCAGTTATCCTGTTGATCCCAGTGTTGTTTTCATTTTGTACTTGGTTATCATACTTAGACTTCTGTTGTACTTTATTTCTTCTGTTTTATCTTATTTAACTCTGATATATTTATATAGTAGCCTCATGAACTACTATTTCTTTTACTTCCGCTGCACTATTATTACTCTGTGTCTGTGATCTGTGATTATTATTTACTATATATTCTTAGATTTGCCAAATTTTATTTACAACGCGGTATTTTGAGCAATTCAAGTCCGACATGAGCGGATGCGAATGGTTGAAAATACCTGGTTGTTACACCGAGTATTACAGATTTTCAGGTAAGGACGTTCTAGAGCTCAGGAGGCGAGTTGGAGGGCAGGAACGTATGAAGTGTTTTCCGCTATGATATATTATTGTATAACTAGGACATATTGTTTAAAACTGTCCAGTGATTGGTAATGTTTGTGACTTTGATGTATAAAATTTAAGTGTACTGATACAGTTCTTCTTTATAAAACTATTATTTATGTGACATTATATTTTGATCCACTGCGAATGTGAGGTTTCTGTGACTTGTTACTGTTTCTTCTTCTTTCTCTTTTCTTCTTTTCCTAACTATCTGGAATTTTCTGGATTTAAAATCCTGGGTCGTTACAAAATGATTTAAATAAAAATTTGAAATTTTATGTTGACAATTTAAACTCTAAAATTGATTATTCGGAAAAATAAAATGATGTTTTAGAAAACAAAAATATTGGTTTATCTAATCTAAAAGAATTCAAGATTTAGAAAATTCATAAAATTCATTTCAAATTTTAAAAAAATAAATTTATGTACTTCAGGGTGAGCTTAAGACATATACAGATGAAAACCTGAGGTTATCAAAAGAAAATAGTGAATTAACTTCAAATGTAGAAATTTTAAAATTTGAAAATTTTGATTTCATAGAAAAACCAGAAAAGCTTTCAACGAATGTTTTAAATTTAATAATTGTCGAGAAAACTTCTCAAAGTTAATAACCAGATCATATTAAAAATGGTTTGGGTTTTAATAAAAAAACAAGAACACTCCAAAGAAATATAGCTCTCTATATACAAAATTAAAAAGTCAAACAAATTGGGGAATGAAGTAGAAAAACCCAAAAATAAGATAGTTAAATTATAGGTTCCAAAAACAAATAATAATTTAACAAGAAAATAAGTAGAGGCAATGTTTGATGTTAATGGGATTAAATATTTGGAGTTTGAACTTAGCTTTGTACTTGAACAGATGGGTAGCAGTAGTAATTTTTTTGAATAAAGTTCGAAATGTCTGTAAATTCTTTTAAGCTTTTAAAATCATTACCGGAACGTTTATAAGATATTGAATACTTCAGAGTGTGATAAACTGCTATAAGTGCACAGAATCATTAGCACGTTTAAATGCTTTGGTAGTATGTTCTTAGTTATTTTTTAGCAATTGTAGATGAGTAAGAACAAATGAAGTTAGTAGGTGGTTATCAGGAATGAGCATTCCTATAACAATAAACTTGTAGTGTAAAAATTGTATATGCAAATTACAATGATTTTTTATGTTCTTTTGTATAATATACATCCAGAAATAAGCTCATTAAATTAGTATTCGGATGAATAAAATCATACCAGTTTATTTATCGTTAAAATAAATTAAATTACACGATCTTTTTACACAATCCCAATAACAACTGAAATAAATATGCAAAATTTTTAATAACTAACTACTCTACTGTAGACCAATGGTAGTATGATGACTAATATTACAATATAAATTCCTAGGTAACATAAATTTGAACTATCCTAGGTATTGATCTATACTTGATAACTTCGTACATTGACTGTAGTGACACAGTATGGGTTTGTGCGATATAAAAGAGTAAATTTTGTAGTAGAAGATAATAAATACAAAGAATTCCTATTAGCATTCTTTATTTTCAGTTAAAATGAAAATAATTTTCTTAAGCATGAGATGTAGGAAGTACATTTATGTGATATTTAAATTTTTTTAGTTATTTTCCCAAATGCTAGATCAAACTTTATATGTGTAATAGTTAATAAAGTAGGTATATTTAATACTAAATGCCATGAGATCAAGTAATAAAATTTCTCATATACGTTAATACGTATATATCCATATGATTTGTTGTTGTTGCTGAAGCAAAAATAAAATATAAAGAGTTATTTTCAGCACCATGAAAAACTTAACAAACACATAATATTAACTAAGAAAGTAGTTTAGCAAAATGCTAGTGCAATTAAAATGTCATTGAGATCAACAATACGTCAAATATATGGCTCCGGTAATGTTTCTATGTTCTTAATTTCATTTTTCCTTTATTTAATTTTAAATGGAAGTTTATCAATGTTGTATATATATATATATTTAATTTATTAGTCATTTTCCTTTTTAAAAATTGTTTCCATTTGAAAAATATTATAACTTTATTTTTTTCTTCATTATTTGTTTTGGTAAAAATTAAGTATGAAAAAAATTTAGAAGTATCTATATCAATATCTATTTGCGTACTACATAGTTTTTTGATCTTTTTCCTTCAAAGAATAGTTTCCTTTTGAATTATATCCTACTACATCTTTAATTTTTTCAGTCTATTTATGCCAACATCTATCTACATATCACGTAATTTATTGAATTTTATTCCTTCTAAAAAACTAGTTTCCATTTAACCATGTTATAACTTTATTCCTTGTTACTAATCAACCTTTATATTAGAATTGTATTAAGTATCCATATCCGCATCTATTTTACTCCACTCACAAAGATGTGTATTTTTTGGTCATGTAGGATTAAGAAGACTTAAATTATATCCTCTCACCATTGTTAGGTTGAAATAACCAAATCCCTAGAGTTATACTTGGAATTATGATATAAAGCCATGTATTTTAAATACACCTAAAACCTTATTGTAAAAGATCAAATTTAAAATCCGTTAAGCTTTATTTTAAACACTTTTAAATAAAAATGTAAAATTAAAAGACATAAATCGAAAATGGATCATTTACACCAATTGATAAAAATACATTTCTCCTTTATTGACAAAGAATGCACTAATATAGTAATCAAAAACATTCATTGTCTTTAAATATTCATCTAATTTGAGAGATTGATATTTTGTAAAACTGTTCATTTTCTCTCATACTATTTTAAAATTACTTGAATATTTTTTGTATATAGCCAATAATGAATGACCAACTTCAATCATTTTAATTCAATTTATGGTATTATTCCACTAAACCACACTAGCTTGCTTTTGATAACAACATATTTGAATTGAAACATAACGTGTTTACATACACACACACACACACACATATAGCCACATGATGAAAGTGATGCTTATAACACTCCTTCAACTTCACATGCACCAAATTTATTATAAATTCAACTGGTAATTATCATATAATGTTCAAATGAGTGATTCTAAATTTATAAATTATTTTTTATTATTCATTTCAACATCGAAGGAATATTTGGAATTCCTATTATGCCATCGAAAGGGCAATTGAGAAGACACTTAGATACAACGGATTATTATAAATAAATAAACTACAAATCCTAATCAAGAAGTATAATTGAAGGAATATTGTACTTGTAGTTTCTAAGCTAGCTATGTAAATTAAGTATAAATAAATTCCATTTATACACCATATATTATTGCATATACACTGAAATATTTATTAAAATCATATACACCACTTTTTTCTTAATATGCATCATACATATTACAAAACTACCCTAACTTTAAAACAATACAAACATATGTCTCATTTCACCCGATGTCATGTATTAACCTAATTAATGTACCTTACTCCTTGATTTCGTAAAATAACTTCTACAGATTCAAAAATTCAACCAAAAGTTTGAAAGAAATTTAAATTTAAGAAATTATTTATATGTAGAATATTGAATTTAATTTTATGCCAAATTAAGAAGGCCTAATGATTAAGATATATTATGTCAAATTATAGGGGTTTAATGTTTAAATAATAGCTTAGATGGCTTATTATTCAAATGCTTTTAAGCTATCAAGCTAAAACGAAATAGAATGATCTAATAAACACCATCAAATCTAAGAAATAAATTGGTGTTAATGTAAATTTAACATATACAGAATAAAATAAGAAATTATTTTAAAAGAATTCCCATATTGAGCTAGAATTAAGAGAATGGCTTAAAAAAACTTAAAAATCGAAGAACGAAATAGGAAGATATGGCGCATTCCAAAGTTAATATGTATAGAATGAGATAACCATTCGTATGAAACATCTTTAAGTATGGTATCAAAATATCCCAATATTTCATTGTAGCTCTATTATAATCTTTATTATTTAATATAACTAAATTGTCCATCCTAAGCTACGTAGTTACATTGTTCGCTCACATATTTGTTCGCATATTTGTTCGCAGTTTTATATAATACTATAAACACGTTTTTACCACTATCTCATTATTTGAACATGGGTGGTAAAATATTTTCTTGCCATCTTTTTTCATAATTTTTGGGTAAAAAATCTTAGGGTAACCAATAATAATTTTTAAGATATATGAGCAAAAGACATGGAAGAGAAATAAGACGAGACAAACATAGTATAATCGCTTCCACTCTAGATTTTTCATTAAATAATATGTAGTAAGTAATGGGAAAATATATTCTTGACCTATTCATTCAAATTTATATTCAAACATATTTTCCCACTATCTCATTTAACGATTATAGACGGTACAGTATTTTATTTTCTCTTTTTTTCCCTAATTTTTGCATTAAATTTCAGGAACATAAATCATTATAGTATTTGAAATATATAAACAAATTTGACATGGAATATAAATAAGATAAATAGAGTAAGAATTACTAACACTCTAGACTATTTATCAAATAATATATAACAAATACAGGGGAAAAGTTAAATAAATAAAAAATCTAGGTATAACGACATACCTGAATGAAGTTCAAATTAGAGCAATAGTCAAGGAAATGTTTAATCTGGAAGCATGCACAATACTAGTTCAGGATAAATAAGTTTCTACAAAGAAGATTCTTAAAAATGATAATGAGTAGAAAAAAGGTGAAGATCGAGTGGCCAAAAATTGCTTTCATGCAAGTGAAGCTCAAATAAAGGTGGAAAAGATAAATAGAAAATAGGCTTCTCATGTATACAAGATAAATTAAATTTTTAATCGGGTTACAAAAGTGATCACTGAAGGAAATTGAACTGGTTAGAATTCACTATAATTAGAAGAGCCTATAATGAGCTAAGGTTTGAAGAAGTAAATGATGAAAATAACATAAGGCTAACCAATGTGCTATTTTAACCAAATATAATAGGATAAAAATTTCACATATACCTTTGCTTTAGCTAGTGTAACAAAGAAAATAAAGTTTTAAATTTTGAATCAATCTAGCGAGTCAATTCTTTTATACATAATTCATAATAAAGATTCTAGAGAGTATATATATATTTCTAAACTTAAAGAATTAAAACTATGGCCAATTTTATTTAAACACATGATATTGTTGAGTTGCCCCACCCTTACTTTTAAAAAAGATGATGGACAAAATTTTCCTTATGTGATTTACCTCTAATAAGTTTAATTCCTTGTCCTTCTTCAATTGCTCTTATTTAATAAACCATAGTAATCTAAATTTAAATAAAATATCAAACCTTTTGCTTGAACTGATGGATTATGATGATTGTAATGAAAATCTAATTGGATCAAAAAAGATGAAGCTTGAATTTTTCTCGTTGTGAATCATTATTTTGATTTGAAAGTACATAGCTCATATAATTTATGTTGAGTGATTGTGTGAAAAATCTTACAATTGTAGTATGTTATTTATTAATCTACACAAAGGATGTGCATGATTAGCTTGGGTACTACGCATTGTCTTTATAATGGGTTATAAATTCACAGTCCTTGGCCTAAGTGGTTGTTTTTTATTGAAAAGATATTTTACTGTGTTGAAGGGAATAAAAAGAAAGAGTTATCAATTGTGTGTGTATACTCAACAAAAATATAGGTATAATGGTTTTTTAGTTTTGTGGCGGCTACTTAACGACTTCTACGATTCAAAAAAAATTAGCCTAAAACTATAGTTCCATAAGGTTTAGTCTATAGATTTCTCATCATAATTCATAATATAGAAATGAGTAGAACAGGGATGCCATATATAAATGTTTAAATAGCTCATGTGCTATAGTTATATAGTTTAGTCCACCAAAATGAAAGGAAAATTGAAGATGATGAAGAGAATTATGAACATGAAGTGGATTAAGTATTAAGAAGTATGTGGATGTTACAACATCATGGCTTGCTTATCTACACCTTCTAAGGCTCCTTCCTTATGAACATGTTGTATTATTGGAGTGAATTCCTAGTGAATGAATATCATTATAAGTTCAATGATAGAGTGATAATATGTTTAAAGAAAAAGACATTAAAATTGTAACACTAATATTCATAACTTTTATATATTTTAATTACTTGTTTGAACATAATGTAAAATAACTCTAATTAGGTTAAGTTTATAACAATGCTTGAATAATTGTTATACGATTGGAAATACAACCAACGATAGCGATTAAGCCAATGTATTCCAAAATAGTCATTGGTAATTTCCATTATGATATAGCAATTTTCTGTGTAAGTATTAATCCAAGAAGAAAAATATAAACTTGCAAGGAGCAACAATGGACTAGGATAATAGGCCTGTAGAATTTCAATGTGGAAGAAAAATGAATATTAGGTATAATTTCAATAATGATGGAAAAATTAAAAAAAGGGTCGGTCAGTCCAAAGTCAAAATAAATAATCAATAGAAAAGGAATATCAGTAATCAATTCAGAATTGAGAAAAGTAGATGTACTAAACAAATAACCAGTTTTTCATTTTCTGTTTTATACCAAAACAATAAATATTATGCATTATTTGAATGGCCTAAATTTTAATGTACTTGAAGAAAGCTAAAAATCGCTAATCATATTGAAGAAACGATAAAGAAGTCCAAAATTGTTAAATATTTCTCGCCATAAAGAATAAAAGATACATAGAGAGTAGGACAATGGAATATATAGTATGGCGGTAACAATAGTGGCAAACAGATTTAGTTTCAAATTGAATTTAAAAGGGAAAGGAATTCGCACATATTTTAAAATTATGAGCAAAAAGTATGTGCAAACATGTAATGCAATTTATTATGAAAATAATTTTAGAGAAAGAGATACATTGTTATAAAATCGATTCTCGAGCTCGATCTTTGCAATGTTTTCCAAAAGCACCTAAGAAACCCCAAATCCCTTTACATAAGTATATATTGCATAACCTTAACTATAGTGATTTGGTACACATTTGTTTATTAGTAGAAAAAATCAAATAGTAATCAAACATTTTGATCAAAAAAGGTAAAAAGTATGACATTATAAATTTTCGGTTTACCGATTATGATGTAGCGGCAGTGTCAATCCAGATCCAATAAAAAGTGATGTTACCCAAGAAATCTCCAGTTTTATTTCAGTTTAACACTGCTTGAATTATCTTGCAATTAGACACATATGTTATGTATATTCTTTTATTGAAATTACATGAACTAAAATGCTTTAATAGCATATTATGTACATTTAAAGCTTCAATCATACCTCACGTGTTACAACAATTGCTTGGCTTTTTGGAAATTTACATAAACACTTGCGAAGGATCAATTTTCTATGTACACCATATACTTAGAACTGTTGATCCCTATACTAACCTATATTTCATGGTTGCAATGGGTAATCAAAAATCAATGTAATTAAGCATTGGAATATGGCATCAGAAACCTACGTAAATTTGTGTTTACTTCATAACTTGGCTGTAGGCATAAAGTTATGCTCATTGTAATATCCATTGGGTTCCTTTAGAGGTTGCTGTGTTTGTTATACTTCATAAATCTTTAAAATTAACCGCTTGAAATAATCTATTTCACACTTTCTTATTAATATCCATTAGCGGCTGGTGGTATATATAATAATATTTTGAGATATGTTTTCTAGTATCATATTTAATATTGATATTAATGTACCCGTCCATATGCATGTGTAATGCATGGGACTAAAGAAAATAGCGCACACATAATTTTTATACAAAAATAATGTTATGAATTTCATGTGTTATTATTCACTTTTAATTTAAGTGTGCACAATAATGGATTTACTTTTCCCATTTTCTAACCTACTACTAAATTACTTTCAAATAGTTATCATTATGATACGTAAAAATTAGATAAACTAAAACAAAAAAGACAAAGCTAACTTATTTTTTTTTAGTGAGAATAACATATATAATATTTTCAGTTCAAAATAGAATACACCATACTAGTTAACACTATCTTAAAATAACACGCGATGGGAAATATTTTGCAGTGCCACTATAGATCACATTTTATCTCATCTATTCTTACTTTAACTTGTTTAGTTGTAAGGGATTTTATGAAAATTTTCAACTATAACATAAACTACCACTTGTCCCTGAAATTTACAAAATCACATATATCGATCAAAAGTATTTTTCAATATCATCGAAAACTACACTACGTATATTGGTATAGAGCTTCTTACCTAATAAATCATCAGTTTTATTCTTGTATGCCCATATCTAAATTATCCTACAATCACACATATATTATATATATATAAATTATTTTATTAAAGTTATATAGAAAACTAAAATTCTATAATAGAATATTGTGTACATTTAAATCTTCGGCCATATTTCAGATGTTACAACAGTGGCTTAGCTTGTTGGAAAATTGCACAAACACTTGCGAAGGATCCATTTTCTATGTATACCATATACATAGAACTATCGATCCTTATACCAATCTATAGCTTCATGGTTGTAATTGATATTCAAAAATCAGTATAGTTAAGCATTGGAATATGGTATCAAAAACCTACAGAAATTTGTGTTCTCTTCATACCTGTTTGTAGGCATAATGTTATACTTGTTGTCATATCCATTGGGTTCCTTTAAAAGTAGTTGTGTGTGGTATACCTTATAAGTCTGTTAAAAATTAACCGATTGAAATATGTTTTTCCACACTTTCTTTTTATTATCTATTAGCGGATGATGGTATATATAGTAATATTTTGAGATATATTTTCCCGTTATCATGTTTGATATTGATATTAATGTGCCAATCCATAGGCCAGTGTAATACATGGGACTAAAGAAAATAGCAAGAATATATATTTTTTATAGAAACCATGGGAATTTTATAAATTTTATCGTGTTATTACTCACTTTTAATTTAAGTGTGCACAATAATGTATTTTCTCTACGTACCTCCTAACTTGCTACTAAATTACTTTCAAATAGTTGCCATTATGACGTGTAAAAATTAGATCAACTGAAAAAAAGGGACAAAGCTAACATAAACCTTTCTATGAAAGTAACTTATATAATATTTTTAGTTTAAAATAGAATACACCATACTAGCTAATAGTATCTTAAAATAACACACAATGTGAAATATTTTATCGTGCCACTAAGTATGTTCCTACGATTGCATTTTATCCCATCTCTTCTTACTTTTACTTATTTAGCAAAAGAGATTTTGCAAAAAGTTTAAACCATAACACAAACTAACACTTTTCCCCGAAGTTTATAAAAACACATATATCGATCGAAAGTATTTTTCACTTGTCATTGGAAACTACACTACATGTATTGATATATCCCTTCTTATCATATATCAGTGTTTGTATCATGTAATATACTATAATGTTTAAAATAAGCTTAAAAAATTAGTAAAACTAAACCCACATGCAAGTACCACCTCAATTTCTTAAAATTATATTTTGGTCACCATGGGTATAACATTTGAAATAAATTGAAAGCAGAAGAACCAAAGTAAGTACATGACAAAAGGTCAAAATATTATAGGTACATGTAAAAATACCTAAGCATTGGCGATAGTTTTTATCCATATTGGTACTTTTATAGTATGAAGTAGATAAGCTGGTACTAGAGACCATAAGCCCAATAATCCATTAAAGGAAAAACATAAAGAAGAAAGACATCAGTTGTAAACTGAAATGAACTATTTTGTCAGGGTTTTAAAGTATTCTTGTAAAATAAACTATTCACTGTAACACACCAGTAAATATTAATAAATTACTTATACACATAATAGCATTTAAAATGAAGTAAAATAGATTGGTAAAAATGTTATTGAACGTAATATAGAAAAATCACATACTTGTAGAGTTGAATCATAATTAAAGTGTGGTGCATCATTCCAATGATGAATCTCATGGGCGTGGAAGTAATGCAGTACATTTGTAATCCTTTTTCACAATTACTTCAATTCAAATACTTATATGAAAGATTATCCTACAAAGAGTAAGAAATGATGGAATAATTTTGTTTTAACACCAGTTACTGTAGTTTTGTTTCAACCTGGGATGGTCATAGACACTTCATAATATTTTTTGAAATACAAAGTATCACATATCTCATATTGCTCTTTAATACCTCAGGGAATAATTTTTCATGTTTTTCTTTCTGTTTGTGTTCTAAGGTTCTAAAAGTTTTAGCCATGTTGGAAGTAAATCATGCCCTTTAGTAATTTACCATGTGATAGTTCAATGCAAAAGGAATAATATCAAATGGAAATAATTACTCAAAACACATTATCTATGTAAACTGTTCATAAAATAATGAACTTTTAAACCATGTTGTTTTATTCTTAACAACCAAGTGATATTGCATTCATGGTTATAAGACATGTGGATTGTCACTATAGAAAAGTATTTTAAATTTGGTTAAACTTAAAAAATAGTTTAGATTAACCTTGATAGAAATATAATTACTTATTGAAGAAGAACATAGTCATATAACATCTTTAGGATTGGTCATTTGATGATGCATGCAACATATCAAGTTATATGATGATGCAAATATGTAAGTTTAGGTACTATTATTTCCATATAACATGAATGAAAGAAGATATGAGAACTTTCATATTAGCATTCCAAATTTTTTAAAATACAATGCATAAAGACTATGAAAACATAAAGCAGAAACCATAAACTAAAATCTATTCAAACAGCCCTCAAAAATGACAATAGAATTATGTTCAATTAAGCATACCATACTTACCTATCAAATTAAGCTAGCTGAATATGTATTACTGGAATGGAAGTGAAAGAGAGATTAATTTATACCAAGTGGTGTACCTTGATAACATCAGTATGGATAGTTTCTTCCATTTTTCCCCGACTAACGTGTAGCCAAACACAAATAAACGGATGGTCGTCTGATTCTTTGGCCTATTTTCCTATTTCATTCAATGTCTGCAAATAAAACATTATGTAGAATCAATCAAATGATTTGGAGCAAATACTAAATATCCCTTAATAAAACAACCAATTGTAAATATTTATGATACTTAATTTACCAAATATTATCAGTCCCTTTTGTATAAATGACCCACACCACCTTAATTGTACATGTTAAGTTAATGAAATTATTTTTGAACCTAATTGCCTAAAAAAATTACACCAAAATATAAAAATATATTTGATACAAAGATATAATAGGTTCGAAGGTTTACAGCAAAACCTAAACGGGGAAATATATTGCACAAAATAGAAAATAAAATATTTAAAAATACCTAAACGCTCGAAAATTGCAAGGACAAAAAGAGAAAACAATAATGAGCGAAATAGCCAAAGCATATGAGGACGAATTTCTAGGAAACGTGTGAGTTTGCGATGAAATCTTAGATTTGGTAGATGAAAATAGTTAGCTAAAATCAAAGGAATTTTACCTAAAATAGGGAGAGCAAGGCGACTGCAAAAAGTGTTTTCGATCCAATAATCCATGGCCAATATGGATGATTAACATTAATCGAGAAAGAGGGAAAAGAAATTTGTTTTTAGAGAAAATAGATAAATGCAAGGGTTAAGATAATTATAAAGCACATGATGAAATGAAAAGGAAAGATGTTTTATATATGTGTAGAGCATAAAAAATGAAGCAATCTTTGTTATGGGAAATAAAGTGAAAAAAGAGTCTTCGAATTTACAAATACTTGTGTCAAAATAAAACTAAAATTTATTGAAAAATTGGAAGGGGCTTCGAAGCTAAGAAAGCTATACAGTATCGATAGTATAGTATAGATATATTAAAACTACATTTTTAATACAATTAAAGTTGCATCCATTTGATTTAGTTAAAATTAAATGGTACTAATGAAGTTTAAAATCAGTAGTTAAATGTAGTTAAAGTTGTACCACTTGGATAAAAAATTAAAATTATGTCAAATGATGCAATTTTAGTTACTTCTCTTACAGGAAGTGAAAAATACATATGTATGATGTGGTAGAAAGTGCATTTATCTGAGAAAAATGTAATTAAACTAGAATGGTGTGTTTTAACATCTTTTAGATGTAGCTAAAATTACATATATCAAGTATGGTTAAAACAATATCAGAATGATGTAGTGGAAACTATCATCATTTACTACTATTATAACTTCTTTTTTCTATAAGTACACCGAAATTTTTTCAATTAAGTCAAATATATTTTTTATAATTTTTATACTAGATACCATCAAGATATTGTTATTTTTAATGTTCAAAAATATGTTTATAAATTAGAATTCATTTTAAGTTAGTTTAGACATGATGATTTTCCAGTAAAAACTTTCTTTGTACGAGGTAGTTTGTAATGACCTGGATATTTCAGACACTTTGTATTTAAATATTTGAACTACTTAAATATTTGAATCTTGGATTAAATGTTATTAAAATGAAATAAAACCTTTTACCATCCATGGAAGTACACTTTTCGGATGATGTTATGGGTGATGTCATCAAAGATATCTAGGAAATGAACTTTTATGGTAAGACTTAACTTTTAAGTAAAAGAAGAGAGGTGTAAAGGTGCATGCGAAAGAGAGGCTCTTTTGTGACCTTCCATGGAATCTAGAAGGTGGTAATGACCTCTTGCACAAGCCTATATAAGGAAGGGCATATCTTTGTTAAATAATCACTAATTCATAAAGCTTCAAATGAAGCATGAGAAATAAAAATAATGAAAGTGCTTAAGCATTAATCCACCAATTATTCTCTAACTTTATCACGTCTTAACCAAATTATCTCCTATCTCTTTTAATCTTTGGGTTTAGGGCTAAAACATCACAAGAGGCATGATTAGCAAGTATGAAATGGGATAAGGTGAGAGGAAGAGGGGGATCTTGGAGGGGTCATATGCAACGGGAGGAGGAGCAGAGTTGTCTTGGTTCAGAAGTGCTAAAGGTTGGATCATCAGGCTTTTGGTGATGGTGGGAGGTAGTTCACTGTTATTGTGTCCATGTGCTTGGGTTTAGAATGGATCTAAGTCAGTTATCTCACTATCTTATAAGTATATATTGTGTATATATATGTTATGTGCAAAGTATAAAGTTAAAGTGACATAAATAGGTAAAGCTATAAACTTTGGACCTATCTTGCTTCTGAAAGAAAATAATAACTTTATATTGTATAACATCACATCTGTTACCTTATTCAACATGTTATGTAGCCTTGACTTGATGTTTAAATGTTTGTTTAGATTGTGGGTCGAATTGAAGTAAGTCTGAAAGTGTTTGAAGTAAGAATAGTTGTTATAAGCGCATTTTCGAATCCCTTATTTTCGGGAATTTTTATAAATAAATGGGAAGACATTCTTAAGGATTTCATTCAATTTTTTTTAAGTACTCTAAGGGTCATACTTCCTATAAAAATTTCAATTCTTCAATCATTTGTTAATGTGGTTAAAACTAGTAACAAACATTGTGCTTTACAAAGTGGTTTTAACAACGACTTTAACAGGATTTATAAATGCTGTAGTAAGTCGCTTATGATTTTAAGTGTTCAAAAATGATATTTAATTTGTTACTTTTCCCTAATAATTTTACAGATGTTTTTTGTACTATTTTAAAATATTCTAACTGGTTTGAAGTTTAAATATATTTTTAATAATTATATATAAATTTTGGAAAAGCAAAGAAAGATTTAACACTAAGAGCTGACGAGGTAGACTTCTCGATTTATAAGAGTTAAGACTGATGTCTAGTAGGGATGGAGCAATAGAGCTTTAGCCTACCAGTCTCCCCTCTTGAATAAGGAATAGTTATGTGGGAATGTCGAAAATGTGTTATTCTTATTGTTTGGTTACTTATTTAAAAGTTAATTAACTTTGCTTAATGCTAAAAGCCGACAAAGTAGGCTTATATATTTCTTGGAGATAAGATTGACGTTATGTAGGGACAAAGCAATAGAGCGCTAACCTACCAAGCTTGCATCTTGAGTGAGGAATGGTTACGTCGGGAATGTTGAAAATGGGTTAATCATGTTGTTTGTTACTTGTTTATAGAAATCGTTAATACAATACTTAACACAAAAAGCCAACCTGTATGCTTGTTTATTTGTGAGATTCAAGAATGAAGTGTCTTGGTAAGGCTTTGTTGCAACCCATGCTCTAACTTACCTGGCTTCACTTTTGGATGATGAATGTTTAAGTTGAAATATCGAAAATGAGTTAAGTGTTTGAACATTGATTTTTATAAGCAATTGTTTTAACTAGATAATCGATTAATTAGTCGACTATCCAACTTAACCTTTATAACTTAGATCTTTAAAAAGAATGGTTCTAAAGATGATAAAAATATGAAATGATTTTCGCTTTGTTGTGATGATGTTTTAATAACATCTATCTTTAACCCTTTTTGAATATACTTATGAATGTAAACAGATCTTTAAAATGATGTTTTAAGGATTAGCATAAGTGAAATGGTTTGGGTTTGCAGTGACAATGTTTGAGTAACATTAGTCTTAAACCTTTTTGAATGGATTTGCGAAAGCACTTAGATCCTTAAAATTGCTACTTAAAAAAATAGATGTAAGAAATCTTTTGGAAAAAGATAGAAAAAGAAAAGGTTTAAAGTAAGAAATCATGTTAATGATTTGTGAATATCCTTATACCATTTGAGATAAGTATATGAGTGCTCTTTGAAGTATTGAAAAGAGTACAATTGAATAGTAGAAATTAATAATGATGTAAATAAATAGTAGAAATTGATATATTTTTTAGATAAAAGATGTTCTATTAATAAAAGAGGTTTTAATTAATAAAAGATTAATTAAACAAAAAAGGGATTAGAAATCACTTATGTGACTTAATCGTGCTTTGTATGAGTTGCCCTTGTTTTATATGTTTACTCATTCATGGAAAATATTTAATTATATACTTAGCACTAAAATCCGATTAAGTAGGCTTGTCTATTTGTGGAATTAAGATTGATGTTCATGTAGGGATATGAGAAACAGAGCTATAACATATAACCTATCAGCTTCACTTTTGATCGAGGGATAGCGTGAGACGAAAATATCGAAAATGTGATAAGCATATAACTTGGTTTCCATATGCAATCCTTCTCGTTATTATTGAATAACCAAATTTGTTGATTCAGTCTTGAAGAGACTAGGATCGGTAAGTGTTTTACTTATCCAAAAACCACTTCAAGACTGAGATACATGTTCCATCTCTTGGAAGTGGATTTGTTCGAGATGTTGGAATCCATGTGTAGTTTCAAGATCTGTTCGAGAGTAGAGATCAAATTAGGGATTCGTGTTCTATTCGAGTGATTAAGACTTTTGTAAAAGATGCTGAATGTAACCTTAGCATCGAAAATGGCTAAAAAAGAGTAGACCTCATAGCCTGGGATTTAGCTAAACCACGACTGGATATACCAACTCAATTTCTAGATATACTTATCGATTGTTAGTCAGTGAGAGTTGATGATATTTTGTTCATGTTGTTCATGTTTTTATGTGGATGATGGGACACTTATATTTACAAAAGTGGTATATTTTATCTATAGATATACGAACCTAAAGAAAGTACTTTCCGACCCTTGTGTAGAAGATTGGATCTGGCTCAACTAGAGAGATCTCTAGGGGAAAACCCAATATGTGAACATTCCTTATTAGTTTTGGCTGCACCCTCTAATTGAATGTAATGAATGTAACCTTTACAGCTATGTTATATATTTATATTCTTCACCCCACATGATCTTTTATGTCACCTTATGTATTTATTAGATGGTAGTTTTTTTGAGGAGATAACTATTATGGCATTCCATGCGGTCTCAAAAACACTGATATATGCTATACATATATTTCTTGAGTTTCTCATACCAGACTTATGTTTGACTGACACTTGGTTTTATTTTCCCTAAATTTCTCGCATACTCTTTCAAGTAGTTTGAAATAGGCACATTTTCGTTGATGTTCATTCGAGCTCGAGAAGACGAACTGGAGGTTTCGCCTACTATAGTATTCTTATTTCTGCTACATTACTATTGTACATATTAGCATTTGTGAATACATGTTGTTATAACTTTCAAGGCTGATGATGATACTTAGACTTTGTAACTTCAATTTTTTTATCGGATTAACCCTTTGTGTTGTTCCTTTGATATTAGATATTACCATTCTACTAGTGAAATTCTGATATTGTGTTCTCTTCTTTCTTGTTCTACTTCCATTTCCTTTTACTTTCACCCTAACAATTCGTCCTTTTGGCATTTGGATGCTTGGCACATGAATGTCGCAGATGTATTAGTATCGACATTCAAAGGTTGAGAGGATGGTTCATTACAGCTTGGTATCAGACCTGAAGGTTAAACGAGAGCCTTGGCTTTGGTTGGGTATGACTCATTAAGAGATAGGGTAATGGAATGCTTTAGCATGAGTTGAGTGTGTTATACATATGAGAGCGTATTTGTAATTTTCATAAATGTATATTTTAATAGTAATTATAACTACAAAAATTAAAGCTCTTATATAAGGTAACTTATATAAGTGAGTTGTCAAAATATAGTTTAATCAACGCAGGGATTAATTGTAATGACCCATAATTTCAATCTTTGGAGTTTGGAATATTTAATTTATTCTAAATACTGAAAAGTTAATTTTATAAGTTAAATAACTTATATTTCAAATGTAGCGATTTATTTGATAATGAAATTGTTTAATATTTGAAATTGTTTAAATAACCAAATCTTGAATTTAGTATGAATGAAAATGATTTCAAAAGTTGATTATTCTATTTGAATAATAAGGAAGATAGTAAACATTTAAATTTGAATTTAAAAGTGATTGAAATGATTTTGAAAATAATTCATTTTAGTAAACATGTAAAAATAGCCTTTTGGGGGCACCATCTCGTATTTCAACGAAACAATTTCATTTGGTCCGTAATAGTGAATTATTACATGCCATCAAATTTCATGGCGATCAACGCATGGTTTGGTCATGCAAGTTCAAAACGCGTAGAAATTATTTAAAGAAATTTAAACAAATATAAATCGATTTGAAAAGTTAACTTCTGTATATGACGAGACTGATATCCAACATTTATTCCATTGTGTTTGAAATAGGGATATAGTTGTAGAACGTCAGGTGGCACAATTTATTTTGGAGTCTGAAATTTTATTGGGTGAATGTGCTATGAAATTTTCTATGTAAGGACATCCACTTCTTTCATTTGCAGCCAAAACCTAAAAGCTTCAACCGCCATTAAACCGTTCATCCAACGGCCAAAGTTCATCGGTGCTTCTAGAGGTTGAATTGGCCAATGACTTCAACTAACAAAATGTAGAGATCGACTATATGGAGCTATCTATCGGTTGGATAGTCGGATTGTCAACTACGGCGAAGGCTATGGGCCCACATTCACGTACAGCCACGTTCGAGATTTTGGGTTCGCGATGGTGTGACAAGGCAAGGCAGGCGGTATATGGTTCGCTGCCATAAGGTCATGTTCATCACCTTTCTAGATAACCCTCTATGTGTCGGGTATGTGGTGTATGCTATGAGACGTCTTAGATAAGTTAGCAATGACCGAGATGATGACATATTCGATTTATATCGAGGCCATGTATGAGTGCCAAATAGGGATAAACCGGTCTTGCGTTATATGGAGGATTTTTTGTGTATCCTCGATACATTCCTCTAGAGATGTACTATATAGAAGGCAGTCCCTCACCTGCCATTATACTGAAATCCATTCTCTCATACGTACCTTTTATTTTGTTTATAAACCTATTATGCCGTCAAATTTAACCAATGTAACAATTTTGACTATTATAATACTATTTGTATACTAGACATAGTATAATATAACATGATTTGATGTGAAATGTTTTGGTTATCGTAAGGTAAAAACTCCTCTGCGTTTATGTGTGGCGTGATCTTACGAGATATCTTTTTGATAATGAAATTTTTTATAACTTTAAAATTCAGTTGAGATGTGTTTTGTCACGCTGGTTTACCAGACTGATCCGAGCTTTCTTCCCTTTCAATTCTTGGGTTAGACTGAGCATATTTACAGATTCAAATTTGGATCCATTGGAGCTTCAGTAGACGAGCCGAAGGTCTTCAGGTCGTATTCACATATATGTTTATTTTCCACTGCATTGTTTAAAATACAGCATTTGTAAGGACATGTTATTATAACTGTCCAGGCTGATGATTAGTAATTGATTGTTGTACTCAGATGGAAGTATATAAATTATACTAAATTATATTACAGTTTCTCTTTTGTAATGTCCATTGATATTATATTACATGTTCCGCTACGACTGTAAAATTTTGTATTTATTTTAGTTTCTCTTCTTCTTCTTTTCTCTTCTTCTTTCTTCTTTCTTTCCTATAACAATCTACATCTTTGTTTGATTTGGGTTGGACATGTGTGGTTTATTGTTAGCTCAAATCTAGTGCAGTTGCGGGTCGTTAAAGTTGGTATCAGAGCTTAGGATGTGCAAACACCTAAACTTGGGTGGAGTACTTAGTATAGATAGGGTTAGTACCACCCTAGATTGAGTT
The DNA here is from genome assembly GCA_030765085.1 of Allium cepa. NCBI lineage: Eukaryota > Viridiplantae > Streptophyta > Magnoliopsida > Asparagales > Amaryllidaceae > Allium > Allium cepa. The sequence goes on from CM060935.1 coordinate 393,201,870, forward strand.
TGAGCGTATTATAGATATGAGAGCAATTAGCACCAAACTTGGTCACTAACACCCAAGAATAGATTTGTGTAAAGATATTAATGAAGAAGTAAATTAAAATAGAGGAAAATATGCAAAACTAACAACAGAAACAAGAAAACTAGGATTATAGTGGTTCGACGTAACTGCTTACGTCCACTTTTAACGTGATCTTTATTGCTTCTTTCTAATACTTGAATACAGATACAATCCGTAAACAAACAACTTCAATATAAGTTGAAGCTTAAAGAAAGGAGTACTGAAAATGGCAGAGTCTCTTTGGAGTTCTCGAAAAAAGGTCCCTTCAACTGTACCTCTGCCCCTCTATTTATAGACGAAGATGGTTAGATATCCTGCGCAGGACTAAAATCAAAGAATCTCGGCCCATAAATGGAAATTTCGAGTCGATCGAACCAGGCATGCCGAGCGACTTTCGATCGAACGACAAATGCTGACCCAGTACGGCCGATCGGTGGTTATTGAGCAATTGACTCGAAGCGAACACTTACAGGACTCAGAGTAACTCACAGTGGATCTTGAAGTAAAGCAGAGTTGGCTTCCTCACTCCGCTGTTGATCTCACGTATAGGCTAACTCCCTCATTGTGTGCCATTCCTGATACACCGACCATACGTGCTGAACCTCTTCTGACTAAGCAACACTACTTCCCTTCATAGCCGAGCGATGAGCGACCGGTCCACTTAATCTCCCCTTCATAGCCGAAAGATGAGTGACTTATCCATCTTGACCGAACGACTAGGGCTAATCATACTTTCTTGATCGAACCTCCCACATCGAGCCATATGTGCCGAACCATGCTTTAAGGCTGATCCACTTGAATATACCGAGCCACTCAAATAGGCCGAACCATTCTCTTATGCCGAAGATGTATATATGCCGAACTACCTAAGTTGGATCAATCCCTTATATCTCCAATCTCTTACTAGGTCGAGTCTTGTCTAGATTCAATCAAAACTTCTGCAACTATCACCTGATAACCAGGCCAAGTAACCAGGTAACATTTACCCCTCTAAAGTGCATTGTGTGAATCAACATGACGTGCTTTGAATCAATAGTTAGTCCTTGCTTTCAGAAGTCGGCTCGTTTAGAACGATAACTGATTACCATTTCTACATAGCCTTCATGGGAACCTCGCATCACCTGATCGTATAAGTTCAATTTTAAAGTCATTCTTGAAGCTCAGTCACGGCTTTTCAAAAGTGAAAGATCTGCATCCTTTCAAAGGATGAATTATGGTAGTAACGGTCTCCTCTTAGGATTACCATCCTTAATCTTGTGTATACATTCTCATATGTATATTTCATTTCATTTTTTTAAACTAGTGGATCGGTGGGTGAGAGACCGAACCACTCACCCGGTATCTCCAGTACAAAGTGGCTCAGCATGACATCAACAACCCACTTTGCCTGCCTGATCTATGACTTACTCCCCACGACACGTCCAAAGTGCATGGATCAGTTGTAAAGGCACCAGACTGTTCGCCTTCCCTTCACTGCACATATAAAAGCTCTCTCTTCTTCCCTTCACTTTTACTTCATCTCTACAAGACCTTCTAATTTACCTCCCCTCGAACCTCGGCTACTGCTTCGGCTTTCCTTTCTCATCTTGAATCTAGTACGTTTGCTCCGCAACTCCCTCTGTTAAAAAAATCTGAACAAACTTTGATGCTAAATCTATTGGCTCCCTATGCTTCAATTCAATCCTATAGGTATGAATCCCTCATTCGATCCACTTCCCAATTTAGGGGTTTTGTATGAATCTCAAGTTCATGAGTTTTCTTCAGATTACGGACAGTAGGAGTCATTGTAGATGAAGAAGACAAATTGAAGATAGGAACATGCCTTAGGGTTGGAACTCGGTATGGTTTTAACTGATTTCAAGGCCGGTGAGGTGGAGGGGAGAAAATGAAAGGATATCGGTGATCTCTAGGATGTAGGTTCCTATTGGGCCACTGAGTGAAGGAGTGTGGTTGTTAGGTTATTGAAGTAGGCTGAATTGGTGATCTGGTATGAAGTCGTTCGGCGATAGGGAACAAGGGAGAAGGGAGTGTGAGTGGTTCGATAGGAATTTGTAAGTTTAGAAGGCATAAGCTAAGTGACAACACCTGGTCTGTATTTTAGGTCGAAGTCTGCTAGTTGGTAAGTCTCTTGTGGGAGTAGTGCCAGAGTGAGAGCGTCGTTCGGCGTAGAATAAGAGAGTGGATCAGCCAACACGTGTTTAGGAATGTGGCGCTCGGTTTTTAGGGAGTGAGTGTGGTTTGGTCATTTGAGTGTGGCGTTACGGCCCAGTGAGAGTCCACAAGGAGGGTTCGGTATACCAAGCAAGTGTGGTTCGGCGTAACCCCAGTAGGCCGTTTGTTGATGAGAGAGTGTTGGTGAGGAGAGCGAGTGGGTCGGTGTCGTTGGTTTAGGGGTCATTCGGTAGCTTGTAGATAGGTGGTTCGGTATGTAGGTTCAGAAAAATGATCGGCTTTGGGCCTTAGGATCGACATTAACAACCAAAATCATCTCCACTTAAGCATAGCATATGCCAAGATCACATACTTCCATGCCTGACCATAGAATAATGAACAATGACAAAAATGTAGGCACATGAGCATATGGAACTGGTCTGGACTGATAACTACCTAGTTCTAACAACTGTAAATGCGAGTTCAACTTAACAAAAGCAAATAACAGCCTTTCAACATACAATGCCAATGTCTAATTTCAAGACTCCCACTACCGAACATAGGATAAGCGCTCGGGAATAGTCAGCGATGATGGTCTTTGAAGATGACAGCTTACCACTCAATCACATCTCATCAGTCTTTAAATCTTTAATTCTTTTATATTCGTGCTTAAATGATTGCACTATTTCACACACCGCATAGGGGGAATATTATCATTGTTATATCTGATATCGATTTTCTTTCAAGTATAGTTTAAACAGGTATACCCATATCCATCGCTCTTTGAAGATGTCCAGAAAATCGAGCTCTGTTATAGTTTTCGATAAGCCTGATCCAGGTTCTTAGCCGTAGGTAGTAGGAACTTCGAACCCATCGACAACCTCCGCACAAGATATCCCAGATCCATCTACTGTATTTATTGGCCCGGCTCTTGATTTTATAGATGGAGCAGTCATTCTGGATAATCCTATTGATTCACAAGCTTTAAAAATCGATGAAACTGCTCTTCGTCGATTGTGTATAATTCATGGGATCCCTTTCAACGACGTTTTAGTTCCATCGGGGCAAGATCGGCATCACCTGCCCCCAATTGGATACACGACGTGCAATAAATTCATGTGCTGGGTTGGTAGCGTGCCACCCTTCAACTCCTTTCTTTGTGAAGTGTTACAGTATATCGGGATTGCTCCAGCACAGCTACATTCCAATAGTCACACATTCATATATGGCACTTGTATTCTCTTCATGAGCATCTTATTCTGGCTCCCCACTCTTGGTGATATCCGCTACATTTATCGCTTCAAAAGACGGTCTGACAGTCCATCCTTCATATTCCTTAGCCATACTCCAAGAGTGAGATTCTGATGGGGGCATGGAGTAAATTCTCCCAATATAAGTAGGAGTGGTTTTATGTACGCTGCCCCCTGGCTTTGCGAGAAGATGGCTGAAAGGGAGTAAGTTCTATTTTTGGATCAATATTTGTCTATGGTACCAAGTGCATTCTTTCTTAACTTTTTTCGACTTTTACAGGTATCAGCCCACGTCTCGAAGGTACTGGGTGTTTGCACCAAAAATGGTCACAAACCCTAAATATCGTGAAAGCACCAAACTATGAGTATAGATCAGCAATATTCAAGCGCAAATCTCAGATCTAAGCAAACAAGAAACAACAATCCAGCAATAACAAACAAAGACACAAGATTTATAGTGGTTCGGCTATCTCCGGCCTACGTCCACTTCAAAGTTTTATCTTTTATTGATTACCCTTGCTGGTTACAGATGATTACAGTGATTACAATGAAGCAATTCAAGTACAACAGCGATGGTAGTGTGTAGAATTGAATCCGGCAGAGTCTAGATGTCCAACAGCCAAAAGATCCTTTTTCTATAGGCCTCAGGAGGCTATTTATAGGCGTAGGAGGCTGATATCGCGCTCAAACGTTGGGAGACTTCTTCTGGCACGTGAGTGGGCCCACGCGACCGACCCCACCAAGTTTCGACTCGATCTGTGATTGATATGAATTGATTTCATATCCATCAAAAAATGATCCAATCGGGATAAAGCTTGGCAGGAACATTTTTTACCTTGTATGCAAGCTGCTGTGAAAATTTCGTTGTATTTGGATCAGCGATTTAGGAGATATGATCGATACGATTTGTGATGTTTTGGCAGGCCGTGTGGTTCGAATCGATCAATTCGTATCGACACGTTCAAATCGATCAGGGCACGTGAGCATGCAGTGACGTGGAGTAATGTGGAGTGAGTTTCCTAGATCGATCCACTTTGTGTGCCGAGTTTGACCGAGTTATTCGCATCTAACGCCGAAGTTTCGCTCGTATCAACCGTTCAATCGCATCCATTTGTTTCGGCCCTTATTTGAATCGGTTATCGATTCACCATGGCCCTTGCTCGCATCGATGGTTATTGGAGTACCGTGTATCGATTACTGCAGCTGCCATCGACACGAAGTGACTTCGCTTGAGTATGATTGATACGAACAAGGACCTGTACTATATCGATTCGAATAACCATGAACCACATGGATACGAACTGAGCCTTTGTGATCAATTGAAACAGGGTCCACCCCTGATCGATACGAAGTGTTTCAACCGCGATGGATACGAGCTACATCGATGCGACGCTAGCCCTCCTGGATCGACTCGAGGAGTCTAACGCCGGATGGATTCGAATGGATTGAGGCAGTGTCACTCCGATGGTTACGATACCGATCGATTCGAATAGGCCAGTGTCATGATTTCCTGATGGATACGAAAGTTATGGATTCGAACAAACCATCAGCGCAACCAACCGATGGATACGAACAACATGCTCTTTACACCTTTCATCGATCATATCTCCTTCATACGAACTCCGATTAACCTAAAATTTGAAATATAGCTTCTTCTTGCTTTGAACATCATCTCCAATCGATTCCGTCCTGATCGGAGCTCGGTCAAATTTTAACGACATCGATTGCAGCCTTGTTTCCAATCGATCTCCAATCCTGATATCCATTCTTCCTTGCCAATTTGTTGATATTCCAGCTTTGGCAAAAAGGTGGGATAACATTTTCCCCCCAAAACATGCCTTGTGATAAGAAGGCGTGTTTTGAATAGTTCCAAATTCGATATCCGAAGTCCATAGCCATATCACTAGAGTACATCATCCTTGACTGCTCCGAGTCGATGCCCATTTCCAAATTCAGCAACCAAAGCCTTAGCCAATTCCATATCCATTCGAACTCGACAACTGAGTCCTAATCCATCCTTATCCAATAGCCAATAACTGAATCCAGGACCTCTCCGGGTCGATATCCAAATCCATAACCTCTCCGGGCTCTTGCCAAGCGCAATCCACACTTCACGATCATGGTCCAGTGTCCCTAGACGTTGATCTAACCTCTCTGGGTTCTTGCCAAGCGTAATCCACACTTGACGACCGTGGTCCAGTGGTCCTGGACGTTGTACAATGCCATGGCTTAACTCCTAAGCCAAATCCTGGTCTCTCCGGACCCTTGCCGAGCATAGTCCATACTCAACGACCTGAAACAATAATCGATAATATGGGGCCTTAGTCCTAGGCTGAATCCTGTTCACTCCGGACCCTTGTCGAGCATAGTCCATATTCGACGACCTAAATGAGTCAATTTACCATGTTCGGGCAAAGCGACTCACCCCTTACCAGATATAATCCATATCTGAGGACCGTTTACCAAAAACCAGATAAAACAATCAAAATCCAATCCAAAATCCAAATCAAATCAAAAATCAGGAATCCAAACCAGCATCCAAAACAGAAACCAATCATCCAAACGAAAATCCAAAATAGAAAGCAAACAAAACCAGGAGTTCAAACCAAACTCCAAAACCAAACCAGAAAAATGAGTGTCCAATCCAAAACAAAAGACAGATTTCACAAACCATAGCTTCGCGGTTTATTATCATTCAGAGCATGCCTAGGGGCTATCTCCGTCCCCATACATGTGTAAATGACTTAGTCCTCGCCAATGGTTTGTTACTTATTTCATATTATCCCGGTCAATTGATAACCAATCGACCATCATTCCTGGGCCTCACATCATCATGTTTTGAGGTAGGCGGTGGTTGCTTCTGCTCCACTGCTGCATTCCATGCCCCAACATACTGCCTCAATTGTCCATTCCTTACATGTTCCTCAATTATGTCCTTTAAGTGCCTGCAGCTGTTGGTATCATGCCCATCCAAATCATGAAAGAGGCAGTGCCTTCCTGATGCCCTCTCCCGCTCAGAAGGCTCTCTCCTAGTCGGCCTTCGATAGGGAAGGCGATTCCGGGTATCCAGGTATATCCGCTCCAGAGTCTCATTTAACCCTGTATATGTGGAAAACTTAGGATCCTTCCATCGCTTCCTAGCTTTTCCAGAATCATCGTCCAACTTCCTTTTTCCTTTATCTTTATCCGAACCTCTACTAGATGGTCCTCCACTCTCAGTTGCATTCACCTCCTTCAACTTAAATATGCACACGAATCCTCTTGTCAAAGGTATCTCTTAGCTTCGTGAAAGAATTCCCCGAGATCCAGTGGCAGGTCTCGTATTAAAGATACCTTGAAATCTGAATCCTCCCTGACTCCTGACACGGCTGCCATTAAAACCATTGATGGATCTGGCCGATCCACTGACTCAACTGCCGCATTGAATCGAGTTAGAAAAGCTCTAAGTGATTCATCCGCCCTTTGTTTCACAGACGTTAGCATCATAACGTTCTTGGGCCTCTTAATATGAGCCCGAAATTGCCTTAGAAACCTATCCACCAGCTCCGTCCATGTTCTGATAGACCCTTCTTCCAACTGCCTAAACCACGTTGCGGCTATATCTGTCAAATACAGGGGAAAACATCGGGCCATAACTTCCTCCGATGCCCCCAGTACTTCCATGTGTCTAGTATATCTCATCAGATGATCCGTCAGATCATCCTTTACAATGTATACTTCCACAGTAGGTAGCTTGAAATCAGGAAGATTTCGTGCCATCCTGATTTCCCGTGTGAACGGACTCTTATTCACCCCTTCCAAATCTCTATTAGTCAGACCTCCATGCATAGTTCTCCTGATAATATCAGCTAATCCAACATTATCTGTCAAAGGTTGCCCCCATGCTCCCGAGGGAATTTCGGTACATACTCCTCATGTGGTTCACTAATGTTAGCGCAGCTCTAGCCTGTTGAGCTCCAACCATAGGCCTTCCAGTATCAGATCCCACGGGCCTGCCCCCAAGCCTTTGTTGATTGCCTTTTGGTTCTGTATTCTGTCCTCCATTGGGTTCCATAACCCTAGTTCCTTGTTCTACATTTGCAGCCATTGTAGCTGGTCCTAAGTTCTGTGTTCCTGCAGCCCTCATCTGTTCAAAGAAAGTCTACATCATGTCCTGTTGACTCTTCAACAACCTCTCTTGCAACGAATTTGCCATAGCTTCCATTTCATCCCTGGTGATGTAGATAGAAGTTTGTCCTTCTGCAGCTCCAAAGGATGCCTCCTGGCTTCCTCCTTGTTGGCTTCTCTCAGCCCTCTGCCTTTTACTGTTTTTTCTAGTCATTTTCTCTAAGTCTAAATCTTTCAAGCTTTTAAAATCTCAACTTCAATCCGATGTAGCGGGTGCTACTTCCTTCTCAGTAAAAGCACCAAGTGTTTGCACCAAAAACGGTCACAAACCCCAAATATCGTGAAAGCACCAAACTATGAGTATTGATCAACAATATTCAATCGCAAATCTTAGATCTAAGCAAACAAGAAACATCAATCCAATAATAACAAACAAAGACACGAGATTTATAGTGGTTCGACTATCTCCGGCCTACGTCCACTTCAAAGTTTTTATCTTTTATTGATTATCCTTACTGGTTACAAATGATTATAGCGATTACAATGAAGCAATTCGAGTACAACAGCGATGGTAGTGTGTAGAATTGAATCCGGCAGAGTCTAGACATCCAATAGCCAAAAGATCCTTTTTTTTGTAGGCTTCAGGAGGCTATTTATAGGCGTAGGAGGCTGATATCGTGCTCAAACTTCGGGAAACTTCTTCTGGCACGTGAGTGGGCCCACACGACAGACCCTACCAAGTTTCGACTCGATCTGTGATCGATACGAATTGATTTCGTATCCATCAAAAAATGATCCAATCGGGATGAAACTTGGCAGGAATATTCTTTACCTTGTATGCAAGCTGTTGTGAAAATTTCATTGCATTTGGATCAGCGGTTTGGGAGATATGATTTGTGATGTTTTGGAAGGCCGTATGGTTCGAATCGATCAATTCGCATCGACACGTTCGAATCGATTAGGGCACGTGAGCATGCAGTGGCGTGGAATGATGTGGAGCGAGTTTCCTGGATCGATCCACTTTGTGTGCCGAGTTTGACCGAGTTATTCGCATCTAACACCGAAGTTTCGCTCGTATCAACTGTTCAATCGCATCCATTTGTTTCGGCCCTTATTCGAATCGGTTACCGATTCACCATGGCCCTTGCTCGCATCGATGGTTATTGGAGTACTGCGTATCGATTACTGCAGCTGCCATCGACACGAAGTGACTTCGCTTGAGTATGATGGATACGAACAAGGACCTGTACAATATCGATTCGAATAACCACGAACCACATGGATACGAACTGAGCCTTTGTGAACAATTCGAACAAGGTCCACCCCTGATCGATACGAAGTGTTTCTACCACGATGGATACGAGCTACATCGATGCGACGCTAACCCTCTTGGATCGATGCGAGGAGTCCAACGCCGGATGGATTCGAATGGATTGAGGCGGTGTCACGCCGATGAATACGAAACCGATCGATTCGAATAGGCCAGTGTCATGATTTCCTGATGGGTACGAAAGTTATGGATTTGAACAAACCATCAGCGTAACCTACCGATGGATACGAACAACATGATCTTTACACCTTGCATCGATTATATCTCCTTCATATGAACTTCGATAAACTTGAAATTTGAAATATAGCTTCTTCATGCTTTGACCATCGTCTCCAATCGATTCCGTCCTGATCGAAGCTCGACCAAATTTTAACGACATCGATTGCAGCCTTGTTTCCAATCGATCTCCAATCCTGATATCCATTCTTCCTTGCCAATTTGTTAATATTCCAGCTTTGGCCAAAAGGTGGGATAACACTGGGTATTCTAAGGCCATCGAGGCCATCCAAGCTATTCCCGTGGAAGACTGGGAGATCAAATCTGTCATTTCCAATGAATCCTTTTAAAGTTTGGATTGCTGACGGAAGGTCCTCGAACAAATCTCCCAACTGGTGTCGCTATAACCGGATTTGCCACAGAAAAAGGAAAAGGGCAAGCTAGGCCTTCGATGTCCTCTATAGGAGGAACCCTTGATATATCCAAGGAAGGCGAAATAAAGGAGGCCGGGGTTCCAAAAATGACCCAACGAGAATTAGGTTTTGATATTGCACCAATAACGGACGTGCCTGGCAATGCCAAGTCACTTTCTCCTTCGAAGATGCAAAAAAGCTTAGCATATAAACTAAAAAACAAAATAGTAGGCGGAACTTCTAAAATTACAATCACTTCGGTTGAGAAAAAGTCGTCTCTCCAACATCCAGAGGGTTCACTAAAAGGATTTTCGGACTGAATTATGGTTTTAATGACCCAGAAGATATGGGACTTAATTTGCTCATGAGAGGCGATGTAGGCGATCCGATTGGTCAACACAGAGAGGCAACCCCAATAAGTAAAGCAAAAGAAACCGGTCCGTCGGAGGGAAAAAATAGGACACACATGAACACTGACACTTCACTCTGCACTCAAATTTTACCCATCATATTATTCTTACAAACTCGTCCTCACATGATTTTTGTGCAGGTGATATGGGGCGCACTCACGGATTCAGCCGCCCTCACAGGTCCTCCATCTTCCACCACTCCAGTCAGGATTCGGGGTCAGGTAGACGCCGAGAAAGAGACGATAATGGCGATAGGGGCTACCGTCCCAAAGACTCATCGTCTTCTTGAAGAAAAAGGTACAGCAATTTTTCATACCCCAACGATCCTTCCCTCACTCAAAGCACAGTAGGGAAAAATATGCTCAGAAAGGGTCTCAGTTTGAAGTTCCTCGTGACCAATCCAGCACAAAGCAATCTCGTGAGCCTCATAAAAAAGTCTATGGCTCCGGCTAAGTAAACCCTTTCAATCTCTTCCCATGATCCATCGATAAACGAAATATTGGCTGAGCATAAAGCCGCATTTCCAAAGATTTGCTTCGACGGACTGAAATTTATTCCTGCGATTCACCCAATTCCAGGGCATGTCAAACAAAATGTTGTCGCCTGCAATAACAATGTCTACGTCCAACATGATGAGTTCGTTCACTTGGCAGAAAAAGTTTAAGAAGTTTCTATGGAACATCAGTGTGAGATCGATCACTTGAAACTTGAAGCCATCCATGATAATGACATTATGCCCAAGATGAAGAGCTTTCCTTGTCCAAATTTCAACTTGCAACTTCCCAACAAAAGGCTAAAGATACAGTCGAGGCAGTCAGTTGTCTGGAAGCTACTCATAAAAGGGAAATTGACGAGTGGGTTCAATGCTCTGGCGTTTTAGCCTTAGAAAAAACTCCATTCAAAAAGAGAAGGATGTCCTCACTCAACAAGTTAAAGAATTGTAGGAGCTACTCCTCAAAGAAAAGGAAGAGAAAACTGCCGCTCAAGAGGAGTGACAACGATATTGCGACAAGAATGTCGCTACACGACTTCTAAAAACAAAGCTTGATAAGGAGCTCTCTAAAGCTGAAGCGTTAAAGGGCGCAGCCCAGGAAGAGGGAAAAAGAATGGCATTGACAAAAATTGACTCTCGCCTTGAGGCAGCTGCTAAAGACGGGAGAGAAGAAATTAAATGCCTATTTGATCCGCTTATTGCTGAACACAACGCTTGGGTTCTCATGCATCGAGATCTATCTTTTCAGGGCGAGGGTTACCTCGAATCATTAGCTGAGGCATGGGATACCTTGATAAAAATCAAATGAGTAGAGCTGGGCACCAAGGAGGTTGATGAGGATTCTCTTATGAAGGAAGTGCTTCGAGGAAATGAGCCTTCCGACTTATCTATAGCCAAAGTCCTTTATGGAAGGGATTCCTCCTCACCAAAAGGGAAGGATGAAGTTGCTGGTCCATCCGGGACTGAATCTCCAGTTCTTCCTTCTGTTCAACCGACCGGTCGCTCATCACTCGCCCTTTCGAGCAGCCTTTTGGTTATGACCCAGAGAAACCCAGGCTTGATATCCACATTCTGTCCCCTATCCCAGAGGATGAGACTCCCAAAATAGCCGAGAGTCAGCCGAAGGCTAGTGTTTAACATTTCTTTCTAAAGTACAAATAACCATCGCTTCTTAGCGGGCAATAAATGTATTCTAACATTTGTCTTTTATAACTTCGTGTAGGCCATTTTGATCCCGAACCAACTCCAAGAAGCAATGCCGCCACGGAAAAGGAAGAGAAATTGGGAGAGACATCTCATATTAGGAATGCTCCTAGACCCGATACTCAAATGATTTGGGCGCTTAATGAGGACAAACTCGAGAACCCTCACCTACAAAAGAACATGATGAAGTTGAAATCACGGGCGCCTCTGAAAAAACTTCGAAACTAAGCATGGGAACAAATCATGGTAGAGGGAAAGAAGAAAGCTAAAATTAAGGCTGGGCCTTAAGTGGTGGAACTGGATGATCCCCTGAACACGCCCTTGAAGGTCATTCACCTCGGTAGGACCGTACCTCTGGAAGTTCCTCCTCCTTCGCCGGGCGCCATCTCACTAGGAAGCAAGGCATCCAAAGAGAAAGTACTTGGGTGAGGAGCCTTCGGAGAAGCCGAGGAAGGAGAAAAAAAATAAAAAAGGTAGTTACCCGGTCGAGCCTCATTCAATCCGAATAAGTCTAAATCATGCAGTTATTTTGTTTATTTTCATAGTCGTTGTAAATAGACTTTTGCTCCAAACTCCAGAAAAGTTATAATGGAACTTTATTTTGGATTAGTAAATAAAATTTTGTTTCTTTGCCTTCCACGATTCTCGCTATTTAGCTTACTGTCTAAGTTGTAGTCAAAATTTGAAATCTTGTGAGTTACACAAGCTCTGGTCCGCTTCCATGTGACTTGGAAATTTTTTGAATCGTAAATCCTCTAGTCTATGCTCTGGAGACTTAGAGTACTTTAGTCCACACTCCAGGGACTTAGAGATTTTTTGAATCGTTCACACTCTAGTCCACACTCTGGGGACTCACAGTACTCTAGTCCGTACTCCGGGGACTTAGAGATTTTTAAGTCGTTTATACCCTAGTCCGCACTACGAGGAATCAAAGTACTCTAGTCCGTGCTCCGAGGACTTAGAGATTTTTTTTTTTGAGTCATTTATACTCTAGTCCGCACTTTGGGGACTCAAAGTACTCTAGTCCGCACTCCAGGGACTTAGAGATTTTCAAGCCATTTATACTCTAGTCCACACTCCGGGGACTCGGTGTACTCTAGTCCACACTTCGAGGACTTAGAGATTTTTAAGTCGTTTATACTCTAGTCCGCACTCCGAGAACTCAGAGTACTCTAGTCCCCGCTCCGGGGACTTAGAGAATTTTTGAGTCGTTTAAACTCTAGTCCACACTCTGGGGACTCAGAGTACTATAGTCCGCACTACGGGGACTTAGAGATTTTTAGAGTCGTTTATACTCTAGTCCGCGCTCCGGGGACTCAGAGTACTCTGGTCCACACTCCAAGGACTTAGATATTCTTTAAGTCGTTTATACTCTAGTCCACATTCTGGGGACTCAGAGTACTCTAGTCCGCACTCTCGGGAGTTAGAGATTTTTTTGAGTCGTTTATACTCTAGTCCGCACTCTCGGGACTCAGAGTACTCTAGTCCACACTCTCAAGACTTAGATTTTTTTTGATGGTTTATACTCTAAACCACACTTGGGGATTTAGAGTACTCTATTCCGCACTCCGTAGACTTAGATATTTTTAAGTCATTTATACTCTAGTGCGCATTCTAGGGACGTAGAGTACTCTAGTCTGTGCTGTAGGGACTTAGAGATTTTCAAGTCAATTATACTCTAGTTCGCACTTCCGGGACTCAGAGTACTCTAGTCCACACTCCGGGGATATAGAGATTCTTTAAGTCGTTTACACTCTAGTCCGTACTCTGGGGACTCGGTGTACTTTAGTCCACAATCTGGTGACTTAGAGATTTTATTTAAGTCATTTATACTCTAGTCCGCACTTTGGAGACTCGGAGTACTCTAGTCTGCACTCTGGGGACATAAAGATTTTTTATTTTATTGATTGACTTTTAATTTTATGTTTAATTTTGTGTGCACGTTCATACGTCAGAGAGAATAATGTGATTTAATTTTTTCCATGGAATTATAACACACAGAACATCAATTGTTCATAGAAAAGCGACTTCAAGCCTTTATTGATCATAACAAATAGGAACAAACTGAATTGTTTTATTACATGTCGAAAACAAAAAACAACAAAAGAAAAACAAACTGGAAACAATTACTACTAAAATGCAAAAGAAATGGGCTAAGTGTAATAATGGCACAAATGCTTACTATTACATGCTCGGGGGAGCGTCAAGCCATCGACGGTGGCTAGGTTGAAAGTTCATTCTCCAAGCTTCCGTTCAATGACGTATGGAACTTCCCAAGTGGGATTCACATGTGATGGGATTGGAAAAACTCGTTTTAAAACGAGATCGCCCACATCAAAGATTCTCGATCGAACATTTTCATTGTAATATCGAGCGACTCGATGCCTATATGCAACCACCCTTAAATCAGCTTCACCACGTTTTTCGTCCATAAAGTTTAAAGATTACAGTAAAAGATCCTGATTTGTCTTAGGATCATAGTTAGTCACTCGATGAGAAGGAACTTCTAATTCCATGGGTATACCAGCTTCAGTGCAATATGCCAATGTGAATGGAGTGTGGCCAGTCGTGGACTTGTGGGTGGTTCTGTAAGCCCAAAGTGCTATCGGATGCTCATCCATCCACTTGCCTCTAGCCTTCTCCAAACGTTTTTTCAATATGGATTTAATTATTTTGTTTACGACTTCAACTTGTCCATTCGCTTTAGGCTGAGCGACTGTCGCAAACCTTTTCTCAATGCAATATTTTTGGCAGAATTCTTTGAACTCTCTACTCTCAAACTGAGTTCTGTTGTCCTTAATGATAGTTCGTGGAAGGCCAAACCGACATATGATGTTTCGCACAACTAAATTAATGACATTTTTGGTGGTGATCGTAGCTAAGCGTTCTGCTTTTGTGCACTTGGTAAAGTAATCGACCGCAACAATTGCATATTTTGCACCACCTATGGAGATTGGCAAGGAGCCAATTATATCGATCTCCCATATTGCAAATGGCCAGGGACTAACCATTTGTGTGAGTTCCTTCAGGGGAGCTCTCAGGATTTTTGCATACTTTTGACATTTGTCGCACCTTCTCACATAGTCCACGGTGTCCTGATTCACGGTTGGCCAATAGTATCCATAGCAGAAGATCTTTTTCGCCAATGTCCACCCGCCAGCATGGTCACCCCATTCTCCTTCATGAACCTCTTTCAAGACCCGCTTTATATCGTCGTGGGCTATACACCGAAGTAAGGGAATTGAGAATCCTTTTTGATACATTATTCCATCGTGCATTATGTACCACGAAGCTTTGCAAATGACTTGTCGTCTTTCGTTCCTTCTCTCGGGCAGCGTCCCTTATAACAGGTATTATTTGAACGGGGTTATCCATGACTCCCTCTTAGTTTCTGTTTCCAACACAAAATCAACTTCCATCTCGTTTATACTCGGAGCATATAAGGTTTCGACAGGAACCAAGCCTATCTGCTGTGCATCATCAGTACTTGCGAATTTTGCCTATGAATCAGCTTCCTTATATTGTTCACGTGGGATGTGTGAAATATCGTAATATTCAAGGTCTGCCAATAGCTCTCGTACCCGAGAAAGGTATGGGCAAGTCTCTGCCCCTTTGCTTGATAGTCTCCTCGCACTTCGTACACCACCAATTATGAATCGCAAAAAATTTCAATTGATTTTACTCCAAGTTCCCTGATAAGTTTTAATGCAGCAATCAATGCTTCTTACTCGGCTTCATTTTTCGTAGCTGGGAAATTAAGCTTCAAAGAATAACAAATTGATCGATTTTCGAGAGTTAAAGAATTACACCAGCCCCAGAACAATGGTCGTTGGATGCCCCATCGGTGTTTAGTTTTCATCGAATGGGAGGAATAACATCATCACTGCTTGGCTCGTCTTATATGGTGAATTCTGCAATAAAGTCCGCCAGCGCCTGCCCTTGGATTGTCCTCTGGCAGGTAGGTAATATCGAATTGACTTAACTCAATGTTCCACTTTAACAACCTTCCAAAGGTTTCTGGTCATTGGAGCACCTGTCGTAGAGGTTGATCAGTATAAGCACTGATCGGATGTGCTTGAAAATATGGACAAAGCTTGCGTGATGCAATCACCAAACAGTAGGCTAGCTTCTCAATTTTAGGATAATTTCTCTCTGCCCCCGCTGGACGTTTACTGACATAGTACACTGGATTTTGAATTCGGTCCTCCTCGCGAACCAAGGCCGCACTAATGGCATGTTGAGACACGGCCAAGTATACATATAACACTTCAGATTGACAGGCTTTGACAGAACCGTGGGACTTTTCAAATGTCTTACCAGAGATTGAAATGCATCCTCACAGTCGGTGTCTATTGAAAATTTCTCTTCCCTGTCTTTATCACATCGAAGAAGGGAATACACTTTTAGGTCACTCTGGATATGGATCGATTCAACGTGGCGACCTTTCCATTCAAGATTTGTAATTGCGTTATAGTTCTGGGTGCTTGTATGTCTCGAATAGCCTGAATCTTTTCTGGATTAGCTTCAATTCCCCATGCATTGACAATAAAGCCCAAAAACTTTCCCAAGCAACACCAAAGGAACACTTTAGTGGATTGATTTTCATTTCGTAATATCTAAGTATATCAAACATCTCCGCTAAGTCTCAAATGTGGCCGTTTGACTACCATGATTTCACGAGCATGTCATCCACATAGACTACCATTATTCTACCAATTTGGTCTTTAAATATCCGATTTACCAAGCGCTTCTAGGTTGCTCCTGCATTCTTCAATCCAAAAGGCATCGCCACATAACAATACAATCTGACATCCATTGCAAAACTAGTGTGTTTTCGATCTGCAATGTGCATTGGGATTTAATTGTATCCCGAATACGTATCCATAAATGACAATAATTCATTTCCGACAGTTGAGTCAACCAGCTGGTCAATTCTGGGTAAGGGGAAACTATCCTTAGGGCAGGCCTTGTTCAGGTCTGAGTAATCAACAAAGGTCCTCCATTTACTATTCGGTTTTCTCACTAGCACGGGGTTAGACACCCATTCAAGGAAGAGGGCGTCGTAGACAAACCCTTTGGCTTTGAGTTTGTTCACCTCCTCTCTGAGAGCAGCAGACCTCTCCAGGTCCATAACTCTCCTTTTTTGCTTAACCGGCACGTATTTCGGGTCTATGTTCAACATATCACTCGCTATGGTGGGAGAAATCCTGCACATATCAGAATGTGTCTAATCGAAAACATCTAGATTCACTCGGAGGAAATCAGCAAGATCCTCAGTCATCGAGGGGGTGAGTTGTGATTCAATCTTCAACATCCGTAATGGGTCATCATGACTGATTAGAATGTCAATCGTCAATTCAGCTGGTGCTGCTTTAGACTCCTTAGGTTCTGCATCATCGTCTCTTAGATCTATGTCTTTGTAGATCCGACTTTGCTACCACTTTGAACCAGATTAAGCGTTCGGATTGGAGATGTCTTGAAGATGAAGAAATCAAAGACAAAGTTCTTTGAAGTAGAATGACTACTTACTATTAAACCTTAGGATGTAGCAGAAGTAGTGCACTCAATTTATTCAATCCCGAAACAACTTGTATGGATTAATACTAGCATTGCATTATTGCCTGAAGAGTGGTGTTAGCATTCCAAGTGGAATTTGCTAAAAAAAGATAACATGTAGCTTCTAGCCTCACAAGATTTGAGAGACGTAGATCCGAGAGACATATATCTGAGAGATGATCAACAAGATCCTCAGTCGTCGAGGGGGTAAGTTATGATCCAATCTTCAGCCCCCATGATGGGTCGTCATGACTGACTAGAATGTCAATCATCATTTCAGCCGGTGCTGCTTTAGACTCCTTAGGTTCCTCATCATCATCTCTCGGATCTATGTCTCTATAGATCCGACTCTACTGATTTCTTTCGAGCGAATCTGGATGTTTTCGCTTGGACACATTCTGATATGGCGGGATTTCTTTCGCCATAGCGAGTCATATGTTGAACATAGACCCAAAATACGTGTCGGTGAAGCAAAAAAAAAGAGGTATGGACCTGGAAAGGTCTGCTGCTCTCAGAGAGGAGGTGGACAAACTCAAAGCCAATGGGTTTTTCCGCGACGCCCTCTACCCTGAATGGGTGTCTAACCCCATGCTAGTGAGAAAATCGAATGGGAAATGGAGGACCTGTGTTGATTATTCAAACCTGAACAAGGCCTGCCCTAAGGATGTTTCCATATACTGACCAACTGGTTGACTCAACTGTCGGACACGAGTGATTGTCATTTATGGTTGCGTATTCGAGATACAATCAAATCCCAATGCACATTCCAGATCAGGAACCAAGTGCGGGGAGACTATCAAGCATCCCATGAGTTATTGTCATTTATGGTTACGTACCAAGTGCGGGGAGGCTATCAAGCAAAGGGGCAGTGACTTGCCCCATACCTTGCTCGGGTTCGAGAGCTATTGGCAGACCCTGAATATTACGATATTTCACACATCCCACATGAAAAAAATGGAGAAGCCGATTCATTGGCAAAAATCGCAAGTACTGGTGATGCACATCAGATGGGCTTGGTTCCTGTAGAAATCTTACATGCTTCGAGTATAAACGAGATGGTAGTAGATTTTCTGTTGAAAATGGAAATTGAGAGGGAGTCATGGATAACCCCGTTCAAACAATACCTATTACATAGGACTCTTCCCGAAAGAAGGAATGAAATATGACAAGTCACTCCACTGGACTTTTACTAACTTGAATGTCTTATTCCTCAACTACTTCTCATCTTTCTCGAATATTCGGATAGATTTCTTTATAATAGTCAAGTCTGGTTCCACTACTAAGTCTTCTAACTCAGTAACTCAACTATGTACACGAGTTTACTGATCCTCTCCAAAATAGGAAACGGTCCAACAAACATTGGTGCTATCTTCTCTGTCTTTCCAAAGTGGATAACACCTTTCATTGGCTATACTTTGATGAAAAGTTGGTCTCCAACAGAGAAATCTAAATCTTTTCGTTTTTTATCATTTCTGCCTCGATTGAGCTTCCTTCATTCTCGCCCTTATCAACTCAATTTTCTCTATGGCTTCTCTGACTAAATCTGGACCAAGTACTAATCTATTTTCGGTCTCTAACCAACAAACTGGAGATTTAAAAGGTCTTTCATATAAAGCCTCAAATGGTGCCATCCCAATACTACTCTAATAACTGTTCTTATACGCGAACTCAACTAGATGAAGATTGCCTTTCCATGATCCTCGGAAATCTAATACACAAGCTCTTAACAAATCTTCCAAGACTTTTTCAACTCTTTCCATTTTCCCACCCATTTGCGGATGGCAAATGGTACTTATGTTGAGCTTGGTTCCTAAAGTTTCCTGTAGAATCTTCCAGAACTCGCTAGAAAACAAAGAATCTCTATCACTGATAATACTACTAGGAATTCCGTGTAGTCTAACCACATCCTTCAAAAACAACTTTCCTAACACATGTCCCGTCTTGGTTGACTTAATTGGCATTAAACGAACACTCTTGGTCAAGCTATCCACTATGACCCATATGCTTTCATTTCCTTTGTTTGACCTCGACAACCCATCAATGAAGTCCATGGAAACATATCCCATTTCTAAACTAGAACATCCGAAGGCAAAACCAACCCACTTGGCTTTTGATGCTCGGGTTTCATCTGTTAACAGTTCATACACTGTTTCACCCACAAGCCTACTTCTCGCATCATTCCCTCCTAAAAGAAACTTCTCTTCATGTCTTGATACATCTTTCTTGGGCGGATAGTGAACTTTGAATGATGGCATTCCTCTAAAACTTATTTCCTTATGTCTCCCACTCTTGGAACACATAATCTACCCTTCTTTCTTAACCATCCATTCTGGTCAAGACTAAAATCTTTCAAGTCAGTGCTCTTCGTTCCTTCTCTTATCCTCTTGATCTTATCAGCCAACACTAGATCCTCTTTCTGTTTAGAAGCAATCTTCTCAATCGAAACTGGATGAACTTCTAAATAAGATAACACAACATTCCCAACACTCGATCCTGGTTCTGACCTCCACTGCACTCTGCATTCAAACAATGTATCTAAATCCTTCCGTTCTGCTACTACAGCCAAAACTACATTCTGATGCTTTCTCCTCAATGCATCCGCAACCTTGTTGCCTTTATCCGGTGTGTACTCAATTTCGAAATCATAAGCAGCAATAAACTCAAGCCATTTCTGTTGTCTCATGTTCAGCTCCTTTTGAAAGAACAAATACTTCAACGACTTATGATCCATAAAAGCTCAAACCTCCCTCCCAAAAGGTAAATGTCTCCACACCTTCAAAGCAAAAATAACTACAGCTAACTCCAAGTAATGAGTTGGATACCTAACTTCATGCGGTCTAAGCTGTCTAAAAACATAGGCAATCACTTTACCTTGCTACATAAAACCACACCCAACTCGGTTCCACATGCGTTAGTATAAACAACTAAATCCTAATTCCCCTCCGTAACCAGCAACACCCGTGCATGGGTCAATAAGTGTTTCAAGCTCTAGAATGCTTCTTCACACTTATCAATCCATACAAACGTTACATCTTTTCGTGTAAGCTTAGTCATCAGTGCGACTATCCGTGAAAAATCCTTTATGAATCTTCTATGATCTCCAGCTAATCTAAGAAAGCTTTTTATCTCGGTCATAGTTTCTGGCCTCATCCAACTATTCGTGGCCTCGATCTTAGTCGGATCTACTGCCAATCCTCTCTCCAAGACTACAAGACCAAGAAACTTAACTTCCTTCTTCCATAAGTGGCACTTTGAAAACTTCGCCTTCAGCTGATGCTCCCTCAAGATCTCAAGTACTACTGTGAGATGAACTTCATGTTCCTTCTCATCCTTATAATATATCAAAATATCATCTATGAACACTAGCATGAATCTATCGAACTTCTCTCTAAAGATTCGATTTATTAGATATACAAAGAATGTCCGCACAGTAGTTAGTTCGAATGGCATAACTAACCATTCGTACGATCCATAGCGGGTCCTAAACGCCGTTAATGGTATATTATCTTCTGCAACTCTAAGCTGTTGAAACCTGGTAGCCAAATCCAACTGAGAGAATATTTTCGTTCCACTCAGCTAGTCGAACAAATCGTCAATCCTTAGCATTGGATATCGATTCTTTATCATCTTTTCATCCAACTTTCGATAATCGATACATAGCCTTAGCGATCTGTCTGGCTTCTTAATAAAAACAACGGCTGCTCCCCCAAGGCAAGCTGCTTGGTCAAATCAGATTCTTTCCTTCTAAGTCCATCAACTGCACCATCGATACTCTCATCTTGGTAGGAGTCATTCTACTTAGTGGCCCACTCACCGGTTCTGCTCCAGGCACCAAATCTATCCGAAACTCAATAGCACGTTTCGGTGGCAATCCCATTACCGGCTCGAACACATCTGAAAATTCTCTTGCCACAAAAAATTGACTTAACTTATCTTCCAACTCAATAACACCCAATAAAGCATCAACTTCACAATTAGGGCTTTCTACAGTATGAACAATCCACTCACTGCAACTAGGACGACTAAGTGATATTTTCCTATCATGGCAAAATATCTTAGCATCATACTCACTTAACCAATTCATACCCAATATAATTCTGAACTCTACAAAGTCAAATACATGCAAACTACAAGAAAAGGTGTAACCTAGCAAATCAAACTCTAAGTGGTCACATCTCATCCCAAGTGTTGCATACCCTCTTATCGGATTTGCAACCCTTAAGGAAGTAACTAAATACAAGGGTTCTAGGCTAAGCTTATCTACTAAAAATCGATATATAAAAGAATGTGATGCATCAGTATCAAATATAATGCTAATAGACATACCGTGAATCTGTAGCTTGCCTCGTAGAACAACCTTTCCTTTCTCCCATGCCGCTGGTCTTGAAGCAACAGGTTCTACAACATACGTTAGGCCCTTTCCATCCTTTTCAAGCTCTTTACATTGATTCTTGTAGTGGCCGATTTGATCACAATTAAAGCGCTTGACATTCTTCCTTCCAACTGCTTCTTTTCCTTTTCCTTTCTCGGAACGACACTCATGAGCATAGTGTCTTTTCTTGTCGCACTTATAACAGACCACCTCATATTTTCCCTTCTTCTGTGCTTCTCCCTTTTGAGCATTCTTCGTATGGAAAAAATTTCTTTTCTGGCCTTGCCATGCCTGGACCTCCTTCACCTTGCTCTTTTCCAAAGCATTCAGTATCTCTTCATGACTTAATGCCATTTCCACAACCACATCATAAGGATCTCTTATGTGCGGTAAAGTAGCTCTTGTCAACTCTGGCTTCAGTCCTCCAATAAACTTCTCATTCCTTTTCATCACTGTCTCGACAGTGACATACCCATATTAGGCTAACTCTTCAAATCTTCTGGCATATTCCAGGACCGTCATTTCTCCTTGCACCAACTCTACAAACTTTCTAACCAACTCAAATTGCGCCATAATAGACATGAACCTTTCTTGAAACCTCCTCTTAAAATCATCCCACGTCATCTTTTCCTCATCCACATCAGCGATTACAGAATTCCACCAGAATAAAGTAGCTCATTGAAGCTGTCTTGAAGCAAGTGTCCTTTTCTGCTCATCGTTGATCCCCAAATTGGCGAGAATCCTTTCATAATGTAACAGCCAGTTTTCCACCTCAATAGCATCTTCAGTGCCAATGAATAGCATCCCTTCAAGCTTGGTATAATCTCCACTTAACTTGTCATAATCATTGACAACTGGAGCTCATGAACCCCTACTCCTGCAGCATTTCCTCCAACTACACTAGTTGCAATTCCAGCTTGCATCATGTTCATGAAAATATGATACATGGCTCCCATATCCACTTGGGGAACCCCCAACTCCAACATTTTCAGCTTGAGCGTGGCCTGGACCTCTTCTAGCATTTGGTCGGGCATTTCCATTAGTTGTGATGCTTTCTCTTCCAAGATTAACTCTGCCTCTTCTTCCTTCCATATCTATATTCAAGTCTCATGAGATGCGAATGAATAGCCTAACTAAGTTAAGAGTCCAGAGATATAGTGTATACTTATATATAACAAATACAAGTACGTTACTATAACATTATCCCATACACCAATCTTAATTCTAATTACCAAAGATTTTGATTTCAAAAATCACTTTTATTTAAAGTAATTCATAAACCTCACTCTAATACCAAGCTGTGACATCTCCTGTTTAGAGGCCCAAAACTAAGCGCTATATATACTGTAGTCATCTATAACATTAGCATTCGGCGACTAAATACGACCATGTTCTATAATATTAAAAGCACTTGAATATAAAACAAAACAAAAATTTCAAAACAACATTTTCTTTATTACATTCAAAATAGATGTTTCGTATTCATTTTACTTAATCCCAATACGTTCCCAGGCATAGATAAAATATACTTATTACAAAATATGCCAAGAGCGGCATATGAAGATACCCCCTTGGATGATCAGAGTCATATAGTCATAGTAGACTTAATACAAACACAGCAGAAATACAACAAAACATAAAACTGCAACTCCTAAATAGCTATCTGTTTGCCTCCCGCATGCCTCAGATAGCCTTACTCGTCATCCTACTAAGACCTGAAGAAGAGCTTAATCCATCAACCCACTCAAATTGTTTTTTGGTACTCGAGAGTTTAAGGAGAAAATATAAACTTCGAGTCAGACATAAAGCCTGGTGTGAATAATACTATACATCCCGGTTTAATATGTTAAGTGAGACCACGCCACTTAGCGGAATGAGTTTCCTCTCGCTGATATCCTTTTCAAAACATATATTTTGCAAATCCTTTCATGCAACCAAACTGGTTAATCAAACTGATTAAAATAATAGCAAGATCCATTATGCTATAAACAAGTAATAAATGGACTAACTGCCCAAAATCTGGCCCGACTACCCTCAACTGGACTAATTATCTTCAACCTGGACTAACTATCCATTTTAGACCTTGGAAAAACCTTCCATTTTAGACCTTTTGAAAACATCAGAAAAAAATCACCTTTTGACTTCGTCGAAAGCTAGAGGAAACTACCTTCTTTTAAATCATTTTAACAACTTTCGAAAGCATCAAGAAAAACCACCTTCTGACTTCGTTGAATGCTTCAAAAAAATAGTACTTTTCGACCCCGCCGAAAGCTTCAGAAAATAATATGTTTTAAAAGCATTTGGACGTCATTTTATAGGGTTTTCATGTCAAACAAATCAAAAAAACTAATATAAACATGTAAAATACATCAACAAGTGTGTGTGCGTGAGTGTGTAACTTCAATCATTCAAAGCATGGCATAAACTTGCAAATTATTTTGGATCTAACTTAAAACCAAAAAACAAAGAAGATGAGATTTAGTATCATTCACCATGGCTTTGTGATTAGGCACTACATCAAACAACTCATTTTGTAACACTTTTCCGCTTTCAATTTGCAACGCTAACAACCGTTATAAATTTCTACCGGTTATATCCGTTACAACCATTTACAACGGTTATTACCGTTAGTAAATATGGTAATTTTGTAAATAACTAAAGCAGTATGGATAAAATTGTAAATTGTAAATTTATCTTCTGTGAATTGTTATCTCATTTCTCACTTAACTTTTCATTTCTCATTTACTTCTCTTTCAATTGCTTAAGGGTTTCGTCTGTGACCACCTCCACTCTCTGTCACCGCCTCCGCCTCTGCCTTTTGCCACCGCCTGCTCCCTTTGTCTTATTGAATCGACAAAGATGTAGGAAGACCGGGGTTGCAAACTATAAATCTAGTGTTTGCCTTTTCCACCTTCATCTATTCAGGTATCCGCATTTTTAATGGCATATTTGTTTTGTAAAGATTTTCTAATCTAGCATCCAATAATCTGAAATAATATCTATACCTTTTCCTATCACTGATTATGACATAGTTTGATTATTGTTTCACTGTTAGTTGTTATGTGGTAGGTTTTTTTCTTTGTTCATTTTGCATCCAAATGATCCATTCATTCATGTAGTGAAGTTGTATTGTTTGGAATTTTTTTGAAACCTCTAAGAAAAAGTCATATTATTCTTTTATATTTGCTTTTTGAGTAATTTATTAGAGGGTAAATTTGTTAGCTTACTTATATTTTGGTGAAGGGAATACATGTATTTTCCTTAATTCTCCCCTGAAATACTCTTACAGTAGTGCTACTTACCCAAAAAAAATTTATGGCCTAGCAGTCCACTCCTTTTAGTTCCAGTTTATGATGTTCTTTTAACTGACATTGAGTTTTCTTGTTTTAGAAAAACAATACATTGAAAAAACAATTACTTTTATGGGTGGTGGTGCTTGCCATCATTAAACTTTTAAAAAAAATAAAGCTCAAAGTATAAACATTAATCATCTTTTAAACTTAAACCAGTTCTATCGTATTGGTTTTATCTAGCTGAGAATTGTTAGGAAGCTTTTGGATATATGAATTTATCCAAATCATGCTAAATTTGTTAATGTGGTATAATTATTTTCTTATGACAGCTGACACTCAAATGATATGTTTTTATGATGGTTTTCACATGGCTACCACCAAGAAGACTGATGCCAAAGCACAAGCCTTGAAAGCTGCAAAGGCTATTAAGTCTAGAACCTCAGACATAAAAAAGAAAAAGAAGATTAGAACATCTATAACATTTCATCGCCCAAAGACATTGAAGCAACCAAGAAACCCAAAGTACCCAAGAATTAGTGCTCCACCAAGAAACAAGCTTGATCACTATCAAATTCTCAAGTACCCTTTGACTACCGAATCCGCAACGAAGAAGACTGAGGACAACAATACCCTTATTTTCATTATTGATATTCGTGCCGACAAGAAAAAGATAAAGGCCACGGTAAAGAAGATGTAATACATTCAAGCAAAGAAAGTTAATACCCATATCAGGTATGTTTATTCTTTCTTATCTCTTTCATATTCTTCTTCTCTGTAGGGTGACTTTGAATGCATATAAATGAATTTGGTTTCTGGTTGTTATCATGAACATATGAGCATTTTAGATTATGATCATATTTGCTAAATTCAATTTGTTATGTTTGTAAATTGCAGTAAATTAAAGTTGTTATGTCATCTTTAATTGAATTTTCAAGTGTTTGTTCAACATAGCTTTTACACCTTCAATTCTGATGTTGGGTTTTCCTTTGCGATTGTGCAAATATGCCGGGATGTGATAGTTTTATGCTAAAGATTATGAGTTGATCATGAAAATTTTCTTTTTAATTTAGTTGAGATACTAATTTTAGGTATATATAAAAAAATGTTTAACAATGGCTGTGTTGTTTTAAACGATAATATAAGCAAATTTGAGAGTTTTGAACCTAAACAAAACTAACTTTACCTGATGACTCCGTATATTGTACATCATCAATTGGTAACATACATATGATCTGTGTACAAATTCACCAATGAAAGAATCATGGTTCCTCTATTGGCGTGTTACACATCTCTAAATAAAAACATAAGTAGGATTAACATTATATATTAGCCTTTTGCTGGCACATTAATTGTTGCATTTAGCGCTTTTGTTTGATTTTAGGGAAAAAAAGACACTTTTTGTTGAGGTGAATTTTTGAAGAGATTTTTGTAAAAAGGTGTTTTTTTCAAATAACTTCAAATTAACTACATGTTAATTGGTATTTGTTTGCAAACCTTACTTTCACCTTGTAAAAATGTCTAGGGACTCCAGTTATTTCTAGACACCCTTGGATGCAAATCAAGTCTGCATTTGATGTGACATGGATTCTTTGTTGACGTGAATTTCATTATCGTCTTCTAGCATCGACCCTGCCTTCATTGTACATAAATATAAATTTTCGTTGGGAGTAAATAATAGAACTTCTCCTAGTGGGATTCTATGCAAATTTAGTTCTTTTGTTGGTAGACAATTTTGTTGCTTTTGGTGTGATTAGCTTGGATATATATTTTAATTAGCATGCAATTTTTTTTAATATCAACATATATCAATTTGACTAAAGATTGTGAAAAATAGTTTTCGACTTTTGAATATTTAGAGAAAACAAACGTGCAAGCTCATTTTTTTGCAGTACTTTGGTTATCATAGTTCGTATAATTGTTTTCACGTAAAGCTTTGTAACTTCTTCATAGATCATACAACTATTTTCTCGTCTACTGCATCACTGTATCAGAGAACTATTTTTTCCTTTCTTTTCCTTTTTCCTTTTTTTTCTCCAAATTCTTTTAGGTAGATATTCAATTTTAGAATGCAAAAAGTAACATTTCGCCTTTGGGTGGAACTTAACCTTTACATTTTTTAATTGCTGTTAAATATCCTCTGCTAATTGATATCATAGCTCCTAGTGCAGTTAACAATATATACTAGGTATTACTACAATAATGGTTAAAGTTTGATACAAATATTTAATTAAGGAGTCAAGTGTAAGAAGGGTTACACATAACTAGTTAAATGCAACACAGCCAGTGTGTTCGACAACAAGGAGAGGATTGTTCACAAAATTTTCGTTGCATAATGTAGTACATAAAGTACACATAAAGTTCATTGCAACTCTTTTATGACGTAGGCTGATAATTAAATATGTTTACAATATTCAGTTTGGTTGGAATTGTATATATGCTAACATTATCGCTACATAAGAAACTACACGTAGTGTTTGCCTTACTAGCAATGAATGAAGGAATTGCTAGTGTAGAAATAGCAGACGTGACAATAGATGCATGTGTTTCTCAGAACAGTTTAAGCCATCCTTCCCTTACTACTGATATGCAAAGTTCGTGTGGTTTGGGTTCTTCTTCTGGAAGTCTTTTGGGCTTCTCTATCAGTGGCTTGCTTGTTATGCCATTGGCTCACAGGTCCTTATTTCTGGACCTTATACATTACTTGCTTGCATGAAATTGCCTTATTTTAGCCATGGCACATGAAGATATAATTTATTTTGTCACATATGATAGTTTTATGAGTAACCAAACATCTTTGTTTATAATGAAAATACATGGATGGTGGATGTTTTTTGGGTTTTCCCAAACTATCCTTGTTTTCATAAACTTTTAATTGATAAGAAGTCAATTAAGAACACATTAATCTTTTACTTTAACTTTAATCTTTGATATGATTAATGGGTATTGCACATGAACTGGTAATATTTGTATTGAAATATCTTTCAATTTATCGATTAGTTTGAACTACAATCGGTATAATGTGTTAGATTATCGTTGCACTTTCTTCATTACCGTTGTAGTCTTGGTTGATTGATTTGCTCCCTTATTTTTGATAGAAGTCTATATCATTCTTAGTTAAACAATCTTCAATTGTTAACGATCATAAATATATGTTTGCTTTTGTTTCGACTACAACTGTTAGTTGGCATCATTGAAACACAAAATTTCAACGCCTATGGCAATTGTGGTCTCTAGTATAGCAAAAATGTTTGTTGAGGATTTGGTAGAGACTGGTAAGTATACTCCTCATTTAAGCTTACATAATCTGTTTCCAATGCACAATTTCCTTATAGCCTATTTCTTCTTCATATATTTCTTTTGTATATTTGTTGCTAAACTTTTTAAAAATTTCAATGTTTTCCTTGTTTGGCTTAGCCAGGTTAAAAGAGATTGTTTATTAAATATTTATAAGTTACAAATTTTTATATGATTTGATGTGTGTTATATAGGGGTATTATGATCTATTTTGTCTAAATTCTCAGCTAGAGTTGTTTTGGCTGAAAGGAAGACGAGTGGACCAATAAGAGTTTGTCATATAAGAGAAGCTTATAGAAGGCTGAAGCTGAAAGGAAAAATACCTAGAAGATCAGTGCCTAGACTTTTCCGATAGTTTGCTTTGCAGCTTGTTTATTGCTAGGCATTGGTATGCTTCATTGCTTATTTAAACCGATTTATCAATTTTATGTGCATGTTATGTGTAATTAGTGCACTATGTTGTGATATTTCATTAAGAGAATAGCTGTTCAATGTTAATTTATCCATCACAATTATGATGAAAAGTTGAGAAGGTGAAGTTCAGTTAATATATCCTACAATTTTAAACTTTTGAAAATTACCATTTTTTGATCGAAATGAGGTCAGAAAAATCATAGAATAACTGCAAGAGCTAGAAATTATTATTGGGCTCAACATTCAAACACCAGCACTAATGATATATAATATCTTATGTTGATGTAGCAAAAAATACGTAACTGTGCATAGTTTGAACGTCATTAGATAATTTGTTTGATAATATTACTTCTGCAGTTCAGGTTTACACTGTTTTCTACTGTAATATCCCGTCACCATCATCTGCAAGTACAAGATACACTTTTTCTCTCTTTTTTCTACTAAATTTCTCCCCTGACTTCTTTGGTTTTACTCTTTTTCTTTTAGTTTCTAAAGTTCAGATTGCTGAAATTGGCATCACATAGCATACAAGCACGGTTATTCTTGGAAACAATGGTATGATCGTATTATTGAACTATTTTGAAAACTTAAATATGATGTTGGACTCTATGTTTTAATTTCCGTCTCTTGACAACTTCAGAAAGCCGGGTTTGTGCAAATCCTTGATATGGTCAGTGATAAAACACCACATGTTTTTGAGACATAAATATTCAAAATGAAATCTGACAATCTTCGAAGAGGTATTTTGTTTGACATTTTTGTGGCTGTAATGCCTTACCTTAATAATATATCCTATTTAAATTGATCGTATACTTGCAAACATATTATATATACAGACTGTAACATGTACTTTTGTGTGTGTGTGTTTTGTCAATTTTTGCCACGCCACATGTTGTCCATGGCTCCTTGCAGATGCATCTTCTTTGGGTTTTTAATTCTTTATTTTTGGGTCTTGGAATACTAAACCCCTCAACACCTACTCATTTATTTCATATCTATACTTCGAACTTGAAAAATTAGTACATGAAAAAATCGAAAGATCTCCTACTTTAGGCGCCTTCTCCAACTAACTGCGAAAAATTATTTTTTGGTAATCAATGTTCTTTAATCTTAATTGCACCGATGTAAATGCAAATCATTAGTATTTTATTTCATCTCATTCTTTAACCTTAGATTCTAAGATTTTTGAACGCACCATTGTCTGTTCTAATTCAATTTTCAGTAATCGTTTCACTTTTCTATCTTCAATTATCATTCTGCAACCTTTGATTCTAAGCTTTTCCACTTTTTTTTTATGTTATGAAGTGCATGATAAAATTTGTGTATATTTAAGGAATCAGGACATAGCTTTTATTAATAGATTTTCCAGCAAACTGTATTTTGTTGTTTGGTTATAAGGTACGTTCATCTGCATATGTTCCGGTTTTTCCATTTCTTTAAATATATGTATTATGTATATTTAACCCTGATCTGCAATACGGTTTTTTGGTTTGAATGTTCATTTAGAATTTGCTGTGAGTAACTAAGACTTACCTTTGATGTATGCGAATTACTTAGGTTCTATTTGTTCGAGTTTCTTGGGGATTCCTTTGGATAAAGTAATAAAATAGCATCTCATTTTTTTTTTTTTTTTTGCTTCACTCTCCGTGGCCGATTAAACGAATTAGCTGTTTGACATTTTGGTTGATATTTGATTGTGTTTCTCTGTTTCCGTCCATTTAAAAATATTAGCAACACATTTTGATATAAGTCAGGAAGAGCTTGACTAGGTACATGGATTCAGTTCAAGCTTAAACTTATTGTTACTTTCATAGAAGGGATGGACATCAAAATTAAAAAAGGCAAGCTTTCTTTCCTTCAAGATTTTAAGATCAAAACCATATAATTATTTTAAATCCGTGGTAATTTTTTCTATTTTCTTCTTATGATTGTATTATATCTGAAACGTGGAATGATGAAGAGCACTGGTGGCAAGTACTTAGAGTATGATTTTTTATTTAAACTCAAGCACCGCATATTCGTTTTTATCCTTTGTAATTCTTTATTTATATAATTTAGAGAAACAATAGGTGCATTTCTAAGCAAGAGATAAGCAATTAATCCGCTTTGTTGTAGTGGATGGATTTAATTAATGGACTAATTGATTTTTATCCTCTTTCATGCTAGATAAATATAGTTATGTTTTTTTTTTTTTTATTTGGGTGAGAATCGTGGTGGTTTTCATGATAACTATATTAATATCTAAAATGTACAACCCCTGTTTCTAAAGGTTGATTGCAATATGAATGTGGCCTCTGCTAGTTCCGTTGGCTCACATATCTCAATAGAGATGTAAATGCTAGTTCCGTTGGCTCACATATCTCAATAGAGATGTAAATGAACTATTTATATTTGCACATATGGGCTATTAATCTTTGTTGTAGAATACACATAATTGGTTAATCTTTGGAGCTAACAGAGCCCATATCATAATACTATCAAGTTGTAAGTCCCATATGTACAGTGCACACCTTTTCCAGTTATCAGTTTATATGCTGTACGAATTGATGAATCAAGATAGAAAAATGAGAATGTTTACTGGAATGGAAACCAACGAAATGTAATTCCAAATATTATGTCTACACCACTAATTTAGATTAATACTTAACATTCCAATATTTGAATCAAGTTATCAGTTACATATACTGTGACCATATAGGCACACTATATAGTCACAGTGTGCACTATTATATGAACTCTATTTACAAGTACTAAAAATATCATAATATAGATTAAATGAAAGAATTTACTATTATGGAAGTACATGCTATGTTGTTTAGGTTCCCAGATGAATTTCACATAGTCGTTGGATTATGTATAAGTTGCATATGGTTAAAATCTTTCAACTCCTTGAAATGCTAATATGTTTTATTGATACTCCATATCATATGTTCCAAATGAAATTTTTAATTATGATTAGTATTAATGCCTGCATATAAAATTTCACCTAAGCAATTAATTTCTGCCAGTGGGTACATTCTGTTTTAGTAGAGTTGTGTAGGACCCTTTGTTATTGTGTACTACTAATATGTTGGTGGTGTGCAATAATACTATTATTTGCAGCCTGAGCCTGGGATAGATTCTTGTGTTGCATACTTTCATCAATATTGAATAGAGCCCTCTCCAAATGTTGCAGATTGCATACCGTGGTATTATATTTGTGTTATACATGCCATCAAAGATAAATCCAAATTGGTAAATTTTATTTTCTTGTATTAAATGTCTAGCAATGTCCTAGGTTCATTAAACCACATATCCCCCCTATGTTGAATGAATGTAGGTTAGTAAAATCTGTTCTCATTCAACCATTAAAAAATGTTCAAATTTCATTTATTATCATCTTAAAGAATATCCATTAGAACTAGTAAGGATTTAAGTTTAAATCATTATTTTAATTGAATTTAAGTTAAAGTTTTATGTTAAATTTTAAATTGAATTTTTATGTTTAGAGTTTTAAGTTTTAATTTTAAATTGAATTTAAAGTTTTAAGTCTTAATTTCAATTAAATTTTATGTTTTAAAATTTTAAGTAAAACTGAAATTAAAGCTTTAGTTTCTAATTTGAATATGAATTTTAAGTTAGAGTTCAAAGTTTTAAGCTTTAATTTTCAGTTGAGTTTAAAATTTTAAGTGTTGATTCTAATTGAATTTTAATTTTAAGCTTAATATTTTAAATTTTAAGTTAAAAATTTTAAATTGAATTTAAAATGTATAGTTTTAAAGTTTGGATTTTTAATTGAAAGTTTAAATCTTAATTTTATATTGAAATACAGATAGTGTATGTATATGTGTGTCTTTGGGTAGTACGCTAATTTCAAATATTATTTTGAGGATCCAATTTTATAATTTTGTATTATGCTTTCTTCAAGCATTATTCAAACAGTTCCATTCAATTTGTGATCTTTCTCGTTAAAGCAATTTCCAAATTTACATGTATAACAGTAGAGCTCCATAACTTTAAGATTGCAAATCAAAATATAAGATTTTTGACGTAATTATAAAGGAATCAGATTATATGATTAATCTGACAATTGTATAACTTTGAATGACCATTCTCTTAGTTTATATAGGTTAGGTTGCCTTTTGGTTAGTAATATCATGTATCCATATCATATTACATGTCATGTTACTTCAATTAATTGCTATCATTTGGTATGCCTTGAGCTTGGTATATTTATATTTCATTCCAATTGTTACTGTCCAACCATTTTGCTAATTAGTTTGAAACATTTTCTTGCATTATGAATATACCCCTTCTTAGCATATTCTTCAATGGTGGCATATACATTCCATATGACAACCTTAATTATTTTTTCCTTTATTATCTGCTGCAATATTGATCTGCTGCCAATATTAGCGCCTTTAATATATTAGCTATATCGACCCATTTCTCATCAAATGATAAACTTGATTAACTTCGTAACTTCATGTTGTGTTCATAAAATTTAACCACTTAATTCCTCCCATACAGGTTTCTAGCATTTTTTTAACTATCTGTAGTAACATATAAGTAGAATTTAATGTTTATGAATGGTTTCCCCATTATTCCTTCCTACTTTAAAAAATAATTAATATTTATGGATGGGGTTTGGCATGTTCGTTGTAGTTGGAAGATAAGTTTTTACGTTGAGCAAGAACGCGTTAGGTTTCAGTATCAGAATTGATTGTATTAAGAGAGCATGTCTCTCAGTTTTAAAACCGAGCATGGTGCTAAGTTTTAAAACCGAGCAATGAATCTCAGTTTTTAAAACCTAAGCATGATTCTCAGTTTTAAAACCGAGCGCCGACACCATTGCCTGGTTTTAAAACCTGAGCATTACTCATGCTCGGTTTTAAAACTGAGCAGCAGTGCAGGCGCTCGGTTTTTAAATTGAGCATTGCCCATGCTCAGTTTTAAAAATGAGCATGATGCTTAGTTTTAAAGTTGTGCAATGGATCTCAATTTTAAAACTTGAGTGTTGCTCTAAATTGCTCAGTTTTAAAACTGAACAATGGCACTCAGTTATAAATTGGTCGGTTTTATAAACTAAGCGCATTTGCTCAGTTTTTAAAATCGAGCTCCATTTATAACCAAGCAATACCCAGTTTATACACCGAGCAATGCTCATTGTTAACATGGTTACTTGATATATCTATATGTCGAAGAAGAGGAAGCAATCATATACAATATACTTTACTATATATACCCGTATTTTTATAGCCTGTTCATTTTGAAATCTATTTTACAGGAAATGCCTAATAATCAAAATGAATTGGTTCGGTCAGCTGATGCTAAGATCAGATTGAAAGGTACTCGACAACCACATGAATATTTTGTTAATGCAGTTTCACATCTTGGAGGACCAGACAGTAAGTTCTAATTTACAACTTTGAAACCAGTTTATAAATATTTGAGTATATATAAGTGCTCATACATTTCTGAATAATGATTTATATACACTATGGTCATAAGCATAAAAAACGTGAATGTATTATCGTACATGTATTTTTGCATCAAATGGTTATGAATGAAAATATTATCGTATATGTAAGATATTGTTTATCAGGTATACTATGATAGAAACATGCATAACAATAATGCCAAACGTAAGGGATATAAGACAAGTTGCAGTGGAAGAGTTTAGGAAACAGCCTGAAAGATTGATTGCAGTGCCTCCAAGAATCAGTAATGGGAGTGTAGATGGAGTGAATGGAGAAATGTTCATGCATGATACAAAGCTTTGGAAGAAGAGAGTAGAACACTACAAGAAGGTTGTTAGTAGCTTGGGCCAGAAGGGTAGGATACAGAGTTGGTTGATGGTGGTTTTGTAGTTTGACCGGAGTGTCGCGTTGGTTACTTGTAAGCTTCAAAATATTTTATACTAGTGAAATTTGTAGTTTTCACAATGAACTTTGTAAAATTTGATATGAGCTAATTAGTATGTTTGATTTTCTTTACAATATGATGATATATTAGTTTTGAAATTTAGTTTCATATCAGTTATTACTACAAATTTGAATTTGTATAGTTGAATGAAATAATATGTGATTATACTATAAGATCCGGAATGGGATATGGTTGAATGAAATACTATTAGATGCTGAATAAGATATGGTTCTGCTATACCAAATTTGCAACACTTATAAGTGTTGGTAATTTTGCTATTTACTTATATAAGGAATTCCTAACGCTTATAACCGTTGGAAATTAAAATATTTTCAACGGTTATAACCGTAGGAAATGTGAAGTAATTCCCAATGGTTATAACCATTGGATATTACCAAGATTCTCAAAGGTTATAAGCGTTAGGAATTACGGTTTCTTTCAATGGTTTTAACCGTTGGAAAGTTTCAAAATCCCCAACGGTTATAACCGTTAGGAATGACCAAAATTCCCAACGGTTATAACCGTTACGAAATATGTAAAAAAAATATAACGTACCTGCTACCAACAGTTATAACCGTTGGGAATTTGATTACCAACGGTTATAACCGTTACAAAATGACAGTTATGGTATTGTGAGTAATGAGATTTGATCTCGTTTAAAGTTGATTTGAATCTTCTCCTTGAAATTTCTAAATTTTCTTCTTCTTGTGATTGTTAATGGTGGTCGGCCTCTCTCTAATGTTTCCGTTTTGTGAAAATAGTGAAATGAAATCTGCATTCAATTTCCTAAGGGTTAGGGTATAAGAAAGCCTATGCCCTCCTTTTTTTTTCTAACACTTATTGCAACTTAACTCTTCGTTAGTTGGTTTGTTTACTCCTTTATAAGGCATCGCTACCCCTATTACATTCTCAAATCCATAATCAATCTATATTATTTTACTTTATTTAACTAATTAAATATTCTAAATAATGTTACCAAAAATATGGGGTGTTACAGACATTTTTCTTGCTTGGTAATTTTGGGGTCAAAATTCTTCTAAGGAGGGGAATTTGTAACAACCCAGAATTTCAATCATCCGAATTGGAATATTTAATTTATTTTAAATATTGAAAAGTTAATTTTATAAGTTAAATAACTTATATTTCAAATATAGCGATTTATTTGAAAATGAAATTGGTTAAATTTAATATTTGAAATTTTTTAAATAACTGAATCTCAAATTTAATATCAATGAAAAGATTTCGAAAGTTGATTTAAAATCTATTTGAACAAGACGGAAGATAGTAATTTTTTTAATTTGGATTTAAAAGTGACTAAAATGATTTGGAAATAACTCATTTTACGTGTAAAAACAGCCTTCTGGGACACTATCTCGGCTTTGGACGAAATCAGTATCATTTTCTCAATAATAGTGAACTATTACATGTCATTGAATTTCATGGCGATCGGACGTATCATTTGGTCGTGCGAGTTTCAAATGCACAGAAATTATTTAAAGGAATTTAAATTAATATAACTCGATCTAAAAAGTTAGTTTTTGTATATGATGGAATTGGCTTTTGATATATATTCCACTGTGTTTGAAATAGGGGTATAAGATATAGAACGCCAAGCGACATGTTTCGTTTGGAGGTCAAAATTTTAACGGGTGAATAGTGCTGTGAAATTTTCTATATAATGACATCTATTTCTTTCATTTACAATCAAACCCTAAATCTGAAAGCTTCTGCCGCCATTAAATCCTTCATCTAATGACCATAGTTCATCGATGCCTCTAGATATCGAATTGGCCAACAACTTCAACTAACAAAATGTAGAGCTCAACTATAAGGAGCTATCTACTGGTTGGATCGTCAAATCATCGACCACGGCAGCGGCTATGGACCCACGTTCATATACAGCCATGTTCGTGATTTTGGATTTGCGTATGCGAGTTCGAGTGTGTGGCGAGTCAAGGTGGCAGGTGAGGTAGGCAGTGGCGCTAGTGGAGGGGCAACGGCATACTGGTTCGCACGTGATGATCGAAAAAAAACAAAAAAACTTCGGCATGGTATCATGAATAAGGAATCGAGGAAGAAGAGGTAAAATGTTACTTTTAAAACGTTAATTAATTTTAAGTTAATTATAAATTAAATTATCTCAAAGTTCGTTAATCCATATTTAATTCATACAAGGTCGGTTTTGAGCATGATAAGTTGTGTTGTGATTGTATCAGCGAGCACTACATTATAGATTTATATTGGATGGATTCGAAGATAGTAAGAATTTTGGGTTGAATTGAACGTCTGTTCAATTTTAATTCAAACCATAGCGTTTTGGCGATTTCTTGTATTTTTGTGAGTAAACTTGCCTCTATGGCCCATTGATATTTTTACATAAGTGTGGATAAATTTTATCATGTCGTTTTGCTTGTTTGGATGATTTACTATTTTATCAGTTGGTTTGGATCTATTCCTGCCTATTGGAACGAATGTGACCCTATCACATTCCCATATATGAGCGGATGACCATTTGTATGCGATCCCGCCTCGAAGTGGTTGATTTATATTATTTGAACATATATTGTACATGATGCGGGGATAGGTTGGAGGGATCCAACAGGATTTCTCACACTGTTGATTTTTACTTTTCATATATTTTGGTATATGATGTGTTGGATGCCATATTTGATGACACAGATGTGTGAGACATATTTTTAGTATTTTGAAGTACTATAAAATAGTGATTTTAAATTGAAATAATTTTCAAAGATATTTTAGACGTATATGTTTTATTAATTTTAAATTATTAAAAGGAACAGATTTAATTTTAAACAAATAAAAGTATGCTTTTTGATGTTATGAAAGTATGGTTTTGAGAAATACTTTAAATAGAGATTTTTGAATAGTTTATATAAAGAACATATAAAATGAGATTTTATAAGTAAAGAAATGATTTATAATTGGAATTGTGAATATTTTGAGAATGGGTTTGAAATTTATTTGGTAAATGGATTTCTAAATGGATTTATAAACAAATTAGATTTACAAAGAAATGGGTTTATAAGTGGATTTTAATAGTAAAATGAGTTATATAAAAGAATGATTTATAAATAGAATTTTATAATTAAAGAGATTTTATAAAATGGAATTTTTATACAATCGAAAGGAGATTTATAAATATAGTTTTATAAATATGGAAATAATTTATGTTGAGATTTAATTATGGATCTTTTTACAAAGGTAATATATTCAAGCTTTCAAAAGTTAAATAATCTTTTAAAATGAATGTTTGAAAGTAATATTTTGATGGAGATAATAGTTTTAAAAGTAATTTTTCTTTTTAAAGTAATGTTTCCGAAAGTAATAATTCCTAAATGGAATTTAATAGCTAGAAAAATGATTTAATTGAAAACATAGATTTCAACCTTTATTGTTGTAATCGGCATTTTCGAGGAAGTATGGAAGGCATGGACTATAACACCGTTGTTATAGTAAATGATTTCCAAAAGGAAATGTTTTATATAGTATATGTGGTTACTATACATTAACTAATTAAATCCCTTATACTAGTGTTTTGGGTTGTCATAACGATGTTTTATGCAACATTCGTTTTGAACCAATAATTGTGTTTGACCTTCCATTGTGAAATACACGAATTGGTTCTTATGGTCGTACTAAAGGCTTGGTGGTATACGAGCATTGCTTCTTATACTTAACACCCTTTCTGAGGCATATGAACTCGAAAGTTGTACGGTTATAGAAATTTATTTGGCATGTCTCTAAAATGGTAGTATTATTGTGCTTATACTATTGACATAAGTATATGGAAATGTTTTCCAATATCTAAGGATTGAAATAGTTTTGATTATATATCTTTTTAAAGGTAATTTGAAGTTAATTTTGGAAATAAATTTAATTAATAAAATATTAACTAAATGGGCCTAGTGACTGCTAATGTGCTAGATGTTATTCGTTGCTTTAATACTTAAATAACTAATTATCAAATTTGGCCATCCCTGGTTCCTTGACTTAATCTGCAAACTGATTAGTCATTTACTTAGCACGAAGCCTAGGCTTGATTATCATTTGGATTAAGAATGTTGAGTGGTGTGGAGTGCCTATGGTACTCTAATCTACTGGGCTTCCTTCTTCGCCGAAGGATAGCAAGTTGAGAGTTGGAAACGTGACAAGTCTATGAGACTTGGTTTCCATATAAGATTGAGGGCTTCTTTATCGTTGTTGATCTGAATAGACCGAAGTCAGATTTATCCGAGAATCACTTCGGACTAATGTATGCATTTGAAAATGCAATTTTATAATGAAGAAGGAGATCTACACGATGCAGGGTTACTTCCCATTAGACCCGCGACTCATATTATATAGATATGGTGGTAGTAGTGCTTTGTTTTGAAAAACTACGATATGCAAAGACTTCTCGCTATTAATCCTACAGGTAATTCCCGATAGAATATGGTAGGAGAGTACATTTGGTTTTTCCTGTTCCTGGACAATGTGTGTAGACGAATATCTGACATTGCATTTTTGAGATCACAACATTGATTTTTACAAACTTGCATCTTTTTGGTGGTGGAGAAGACAACTTCTCTTAGCTTAACACCCTTCACTGAGTTGTACAGCTTGGATGTTGCATGTTCGTGAAAGTCAATAGTGATCAAAGGAAAGGCGATGTGGCATTCAAAGTGCAATGTGCTACGTGAAAGGTAAATGTTACCTTAAGCCTCATCACTCGGTAATGGCTTAAAAAGGTACGCCGTAAGGCTATGTGTTTCGCTACCATAAGGGCATGTTCATCACCTTTCTATATACCCTTTATATATCGAGTATGTGGTGTATGTTATGAGATGTCTTAGATAGGTCGGTAACGATGGGTTTGATTGCATATTCAGTTTCTATCCAAGCCATGTATGAGTGCTAAATAGGGATAGACCGGTCTTGCCAGATGTGGAGGATTGCTTGTGTATCCTTGGCACATTCCTCTAGAGATGTACTATATGGAAGGTAGCCTCTTATCTGTCATTTTATGAAAATCCATTCTCCAATATGTGCCTGCCATTTTGTTTATAAACCTATTACGCCATCAAATTTAACCAATGTAACAAATTCTGCTATTTTAATTGTAACGACCCATAAATTTTTAATAATTTAATTGTTTTATTTATTTAATTAATTGAATTTTTGTAAAATTTAAATAATAAAATTTTGAAATGAAAATTTGATATTTGGAATACGTCTATTCAAACATAGCCACTATTAAATTTTCGTCAGGAAATATGGAAGTTTATTTTTCTAGTGTTATTTTATTTAAATCTATATCAGTTAATATTTGATGATAATTAAATGTTTTTCAAACCTGAATATTTTTTCAAAAGTTGTAAATCATCTTCTGAGCAAGGCGCCATATTTCTTTTCTCCAAATTTTGACTGTTATTGCTTCGTCAATCTTATTTTCTGTGAAATAGCAACATTTTGGTACCGATATCGACTTTTGATCGAATGGTCATACCACCGATATCTGTATACCATTTTGATCGTCTCGTCGTGCTGATCTCTATGGTATACTTAATTCTATGTTTTGAAGTTCGGTACGAAACGAAATACGTGTAAACGGTAATCGTATCCGTTCCGCAACTTGCATCTTGTTTGGAACGTGACCATTCATTATCCATTGATTAAACTGTAGAACTATTTACAATTCCATTTCCATGAATTCAAGTAGTCACCAACCATTATTATTCAGATTTTAACCTTTTGTTATCCCACCATTTCACCATGTATCCACTAGTTCGTTTCATTTTCTATCTGGTCCATTTATAAAACAAAATATATTAGAATGTGTACCCTCTTCACTGTTGCTTTCTTCCTCTTCTCTTTGTTTATTTTAGCCTGTAACTTGAAATGTCCTGTTCTCCAGAAAATGAACTATAAAATGAATCACTATTTGAAGCTTGAAAGCCTGTTCCTTTCCTTTCCATTTTTCCTCTACTCCATGCAAGCTCCATTTTCACACCTAGAGAGCACGCCGGCCTTCATCTTCCCTGATGGTACCGCACCAACCCTACAGCCCACACTAAACACTCATCGCCATTTTCTTCTTCTTCTTTTTCTTCTCTACCGAAGATAGCTTCTTCACTATCGAAGCCGTGAGCCACCCCAGGCCGGCCGTGACTCCTCCAACCTGACAACATGGCTTCACGCATCTGGCCTGTTACCGCAACCTGCAAACTCCATCAGCTCTCTCCACCTCACGCTGGCAGAACACAGACAACCTTCCCACTTCCTCTGACCAAGCACCGTTCTTCACATCCCTCCCTTCTCCTCCGACCTGTGCATAGCTGCTATCTTCTCTTTTATATCTTTAGGTATGTA
This sequence comes from Allium cepa, assembly GCA_030765085.1. Classification (NCBI taxonomy): domain Eukaryota; kingdom Viridiplantae; phylum Streptophyta; class Magnoliopsida; order Asparagales; family Amaryllidaceae; genus Allium; species Allium cepa. The sequence goes on from CM060935.1 coordinate 393,242,702, forward strand.
TATATATTTTCTGTTATAAATATTTGAAGTTTATTTTTTTATGGGAAATAAGTCTATATGTATTCTGTATTACATGGTTACTGATATATTTTCTTTTCCTACAATATGAAGGTTTATATGCTAGGATCGGTTATAGTATGAGTTATATATGACAGCTTATATATATATTATCGTACTCTAGATTTTTAAAAGGCGTATTTTATGTGTTTAGAGTAAACAAGTTGCTTATAACTTATATGGAGATAAGATGCAGAATATTTGCATGTGTGTGTGTGTGTGTGTGTGTGTATATATATATATATATATATATATATATATTAGTTCACATATATGGCCTGTTGAGTTTAAATTTATAATTTATTGTATATAAATATATTTGTTAAGTTATATGATAATTTAAATCTATGTGTTTAAAACTTCTATATATTTATACGTCTGCGGATTTTGTGAATGGCCTTCATACATATGCGCATATATTTGTGCTAGTATATATAAAGTTGTGAAGTATGTCAGTTTAATGTATATATTGACATAATGTTGTATATGTATAATAGTTTATATATGGTATTAACTTTATGTTATTCGGTGTCATAAAATTATATATATATATATATATATATATATATATATATATATATGTTAAGTGCATTCTATACCTACTCGTATTATACATATGTACTTTATTTTTAATATTTGTCTTAATTGATTTCTTATTGGTTTCGAATACTGTGCATACTTAGAAAAGAAGTATATACATTAAATAATGTCTGGTGCTCGGTTCTGTGACAAAAAAAGGAAGAAGTTAATATGTCACACTTGGTTTTTTGTTGTATTACATATATTGTAAGTTTCGTTTTATTGGTGTTAATGTTAAAATATTGATTTGATATATATAAATATATATCATTTTAAATATATGTTTAATGATTGGTTTTAGAGAAAATTTATAACGTATACTTCATTTCAGTTATGTCAAGATTGTTCTGATTTGTTTCCATCAATTCTTATTTATCAGCTTAATCCGTAAAATTCGTGCAAATCTAGCTTCGATTTGGAATTCGTGCTTGGATCCATGACTCTATTCATTGTCTATTCCTTCTAGCCTCGAAAGGTGAGTAATCACTCACATTAACATTCTTATATTTATTAAATTTGATTTCAATGAAACGACAATTGAAATATCCTGCTGTAGTTATTTACATTGTTATATATGTTGTTATCTGTATCTATTCATTGTGATATCTGACACATTTATCTGTTATCTATATTGATGATATATGCTTGTTATATTATCATTATATCTATTATCACTCTGAAAGTTCCTTGTTAGTATAGAATTCACTAAGGGTTGAAATGATACATACCTGAACGGACTTTAGAATATGAGAAAATTGTTATGGGTAGAAATGATAGACCCAAGCAATTTTCATTAAATTGAATTTGGGATTGCGGGTTGAAATGATATATACCTGTATATATTTAAATTACGGATTGAAATAATAAATATCCATATCACTTGACCTAGGATAGAAAATTATATACAGACACCGCTGGTCTATATATAAGTATGTTGAAAATGATTTCTATGGTTTTGGAGAGAAATATATGGTTTTATATATATTTATTGGTTTTCGACATTATATAAAGGTTATTTTATATATAGTTAAATTCTTAAATTTGATCTAATAAAGTTTGATTTTATTAAAATATAATATGGTTAAGTATTTATCTAAATTATATTTTAATATAGAATTTATAATGATTTTTAATAAACTAAGGTTGGGAAGATAGATTTGAAATTTGATATAAAAGGGTATTTTATTAAGAATTCGTTGAATTAAATAGATTTAAAACTTATGGAATTTAAAATTTTAAAGGATATGGCTTTATTACCTGATTTTGGAAAGTGATTTAAATGAATATATCAAGTTTGAATAAACTGAGGGAAATATTCAGTTATTTGAAATTTGGAGTTTATTTAAATGATATTAAATTTATTAAGTAAAATTTTTCAAAACTAAATAATAGTAAATTGAAATTGGTATATATATATATATATATATATATATATATATATATATATATATAAAGTTATCTAATTTAGTTTTAAAACGTTAAACATATAAAGCTTTGAAATATATTGAAATGGTCTATTTTGTAGTCAAATCTGTGTTTGAAATTGATATAAATTGGAATGGATTATTGGAAAATGAATAAAGTTGAATTTTATGAATTGAGAGTTGATTTAAATTGAATTTTTGTGATTCAAGTTGATATGAATCAATTTGTGAAGTTGAGGATTTTATTTTATTTTATAAAGTAAGTTTAAATTTAAAACTATTTTATTATATATACTATTTGAATATCTAAACTGTTTAAGTGGTGAAAATTATGGTTTTGAAGCTATGATTTTCAAAGTATTATGAAAGGGTTATAATTTCAAGTGTTTGGTTTCGAAAGTGTTATAAATTTGAAAAATGATATGATTTTTTTGAAATGAATATATTTGAAATGGAAATTATATCTTATTTGGTTTTGAAATGGAAATGATATTTTGGTTTTGAAGTATAAACTATTTTGAAATGACCGCGGTGTAATAATAATGTTTGGTTGTTAAAGAGACCGGGATTGGAAGTTGTCATACTCTCTACCAACTCCAAAAACCATTTTAACAACCGTGTACGTGGTGGAGATCCCAAAGTGAAGTAGGATGGTGGCAACGCCCTTTGAGGTATGAACATGGACCCGACTCCCGTGAGTTGGCACAAGGTGGCTAAAACAGGAGCAATTAGCGAGTTAATGAGATCGCTTCTCTGATCAAACACACTCCTTCGATACCATTCTATTACTTTGTGATTGATTTGGTGGCCACTTTTGATCCTTTGATTTAGGGTGTGGCTCGAGATGGGCAGTAGTAGCTGCTACGCGTTACCATCGGCCCGGAAGTGTAATTGGTATATCTACCCTGGCATTGCCTAGTTGTGCCGTGTCAACTACCCTAGCACGCCTTGTACGAGTTTGATTTGTGTCATACCTATGGAGTATCCTCTGGTAGCCTCCCAATCAGGAAGTATTACGGTACTGTGTAGACTATTGGCACTATAAAATGTGTTAAAGGGGATATGGGTAACGCCTTAACACTATTTTTTAAATATATTATACTTTACTTTAGACATTACTCTAATGGCGTATATTAATACATAGTAGATAGTTTAACGGATCCTTAGAGGATGGTTATCCCAAACATCCTTTGAGTTACTTGTATTTCATTTGTTATTTCACTTGATTTGGATTTATTGACATAATAATGTTAATCCTGACTCGAGTGTTTTGTGTTTTGCTTTACACTCAGGTCAGACTTAGTGATACAACATTAGAGACCTACCTTTGGAGTTGGAGCTTAATTTGGAGATCCAGCTATCTGTTTCACTTTCAGTTATCCAGTTGGTTCCAGTCATTCGGTTGATTCCAGTGACGTATTCTGATTTGTACTTAATTATCATATTGAGACTTCTATTGTATCTTGTTAAATCTGATTTATTTATATAGTAGCTTCATGAACTTCTATCTCTTTGCTTCTACTGCTTTTTATTACTCTGTTTCTGCGATCTATGATTTATTTACTATATGTTCTGAGTTTTTTCAAATTTGAATTAACAATTTGGTATTTTGAGCTATTCAAGTATGACATGTGTGTCTTACAATTGGCATCGTATCACCGGAGATTTCTATATATCCTCGGTTAGATGCTAGTACCTCTTGTTGTCCCGAATTCTATCTCTAGCGATCGAATGTCGATTTGCTCCAGAATTTCCCTCGTTTTTATTTAAAGTCACGGTTGACCCGGTTAAGGTAGCTTGCGATTCATATAAGTTATCCATCTCTCTCTTTTGTTTTCTAATCATTCTTATCTCCCTATCAAACCTATTTCTAGTTTGAATTCTTTTGATTTGGGTATCTCTAATCTGAATTCCTATCTCTTTTTTGAAATCTCTTCTTGTATCATCGAGTGAGGGAGTGTATTTGTATTAATATTAAAAGTTTTATATTGTGTTGTTTGAGTTGTTGATGTTGATTTGGGTTTTCGATCGGTTCGTCTGATCAGCGATATCGATAGGATTTCCAAAACACTTGAATAGAGCAAACTAACATAATGCTATTTTCAAAAATTTGGTAAATGAAATAGATTTTGTATGATTATATTATATATAAGTATTTGTTGTCAGAAATGATAATATTTGATTTTCATTTATTGTTTTGTAAACAATTGACTTTTGTCTCATATATAAAAATAATTTTACTATAAAACATAGTTTATAAATTGATTTAGAGTTTAAATGAATTTAAATTAGAATTTGAGAATTTAATTTTTGATGATTTCAAACTTTGGTTTTAAAGCTTTAAATGTATATTATTTGAAGTAGTTTCAAATAGAAATTATTTTCTAAAGAAATTTAAAGTTTTAAATCAGCGCTTTTCTATTTGTCACTAGAAAATAATTTCGGTGATGGCGGCCGCATCATCGAATTCATTTTTGAGTTTCAGAGTGGAGAGACCATTCTGTAGCTTTGCTACACATTTGTTTTGAAAATAATAATAATCAATTGTTTTAAATTTCTGAAGTATAACTTGATATATAATATATATAAATATATGATTATAAGTTTTGTCTGATGTATATTGTATATATATCTATATTTGTCTATCTCTAAGTGGTTTGAAGTGAATCGAAAATCAAATTTCTTAAATTTATGTTAAGGGTGATCTTAATGAAACAATTTTTTTGTATAAATGAATATTTAACTTGAAATAATTGAATTAGAAATTTTTTACTTGTATAATACCCAATTTCATTCTAATATAACTTACCGAAGTCATTCAGAATTTGAATATGTAATTGGATAATATACAATATAAAAGGTTTTATAAATAAAATTTGGGTGTTTATAATAAAGGTTATACACTTAAATTTTAATTATAAAATTGTTAATAGAGATAACTAGAATAATAAGTTGATTGGACAGTAAATAAGTCAAGTTAAATAAAAGTTTTGTTTTGAAAGAAACCTTTTGTATCAAATATCAATAAATTTGATATTAAATCAACTTAATAAAATATCTTGAATTCAAAATCAGTTATTGAGTATTAATTAATTTAAACTGAAATTTATAAGGTTAAAATTAATTGTTTTCTTTTGTATTTCAATTTATTTTCTTTCTGGTTGGTTTTATTCTCTTGCCTCCTTCCTTTTCGAGGACAAAAAGTTTTGAGTGGGGAAGAGCGTAACGACCTGTAAATTTTTAATAATTTTATTTTTTTTGTTTATTTAATTAATTGAATTTTTGTGAAATTTTAAATAATAAAATTTTGAAATAAAAATTTGTTATTTGGAATACGTCTATTTAAACATAGCCACTAGAAAATTTTCATCAGGAAACATGGAAGTTTATTTTTCTAGTGTTATTTTATTTAAATCTATACCAGTTAATATTTGATGATGATTAAATGTTTTTCAAACCTGAATATTTTTCAATAGAAAATTTGTAAATCACCTTCTGAGCAAGGCGTCATATTTCGTTTCTCCAAATTTTGACCATTACTGCTCCGTCGATCTTATTTTCTGCGAAATAGCAACACTTCGATACCAATACCGACTTTTGATCGGATGATCATACCACTGATATCTGTATACCATTTTGATCATCTCGTCGTGCTGATTTCCGCGATATACTTAATTCTTGTTTTGAAGTTCGGTACGAAATGGAATACGTGTAAACGGTAACCGTATCCGTTCCGCAACATGCATCCTGTTTGGACCGTGACCATTCATCATCCATTGATTAAACTGTAGAACTATTTATAATTCCATTTCTATGAATTCAAGCAGTCACCAACCATTATTATTCAGCTTTTGACATTTTATTATCCCGCCATTTCACTTTGTATCCACTGGTTCGTTTCATTTTCTGTCCGGTCCATTTATAAAACAAAATATATTAGAATGTGCACCCTCTTCACTGTTGCTTTCTTCCCCTTCTCTTTGTTTATTTTAGCATGTAACTTGAAATTTCCTGTCCTCCAAAAAATGACTATAAAATGAATCACTACTTGAAGCTTGAAAGCCTGTTCCTTTCCATTTTTCCTCTACTCCACGCAAGCTCCATTTTCACACCCAAAGAGCACGCCGGCCTTCATCTTCCTTGATGGTACCGCTCCAACCCTACAGCCCACACTAACACCCATTGCCATTTTTTCTTCTCCACCGAAGATAGCTTCTTCACTATCGAAGCCGTGAGCCACCCCAGGCCGGCCGTGACTCCTCCCACCTGACTACATGGCCTGTTATCGCAACCCGCAAACTCCATCAGCTCTCTCCACCTTGCGCTGGCAGAACGCAGGCAACCTTCCCACTTCCTCCGACCAAGCACTGTTCTTCACATCCCTCCCTTCTCCTTCGACCTATGCAGAGCTACTATCTTCTCTTTTATGTCTTTAGGTACGTATATATGTTTTCTGTTATAAGTATTTGAAGTTTATTTTTTTATGGGAAATAAGTTTGCATATATATATATATATATATATATATATATATATATTAGGTAATACATGGTTACTGATATATTTTCTTTTCCTACAATATGAAGGTTTATATGCAAGGATCGGTTATAATATGAGTTATATATGACATCATATATATATATATATATATATATATATATAATCGTATACTAGATTTTTAAAAGGCGTATTTTATGTGTTTAGAGTAAATAAGTTGCTTATAACTTTTATAGAGATATGTAGAATATTTGCACACACACACACACACACACACACACACACACACACACACACATATATATATATATATATTAGTTCACATATATGGCTTGTTGAGTTTAAATTTATAAGTTATTGTATATAAATATATTTGTTAAGTTATATGATAATTTAAATCTATGTATCTAAAACTTCTATATGTTTATACGTCTGTAGATTTTGTGAATGGCCATCATACATACGCGCATATATTTGTGCTTGTATATATAAAATTGCGTAGTATGTTAGTTTAATGTATATATAGATATAATGTTGTATATGTATAATAGTTTATGTATGGTATTAACTTTTTGTTATTCTGTGCTATAAAATTATATATATATATATATGTGTGTGTGTGTGTGTGTGTGTGTGTGTGTGTTAAGTGCATTTTATACCTACTTGTATTATATATATACTTTATTTTTAATATTTGTCTTAATTGATTTGTTATTGGTTTCGAATGCTGAGCATACTTAGAAAAGAAGTATATACATTATTTTATTGTCTGGTGCTCGGTTCTGTGAAAAAAAGGAAGACGTTAATATATCACACTCGGTTTTTTTATTTGTATTACATATATTGTAAGTTTCGTTTTATTGGTGTTAATGTTAAAATATTGATTTGATATATATATATATATATATATATATATATATCTCATTTTAAATATATGTTTAATAATTGGTTTTAGAGAAAATTTATAACATATACTTCATTTCAGTTATGTCAAGATTGTTCTAATTTGTTTCCATCAATTCTTATTTATCAGCTTTATCCGTAAAATTCATGCCAATCTAGCTTTGATTTGGAATTCGTGCTTGGATACATAACTCAATTCATTGTCTATTCTCTCAAGCCTCGAAAGGTGAGTAATCACTCAGATTAACGTTCTTATATTTTGTTAAATTTGATTTCAATTGGAACGACAATTGAAATATGCTGCTATAGTTATTTACATTGTTATATATGTTGTTATCTGTATCTGTTCACTGTGATATCTGACACCTTTATCTGTTATTTATATTTATGATATATGCTTGTTATATTATCATCATATCTGTTGTCACTCTGCAAGTTCGCTGTTAGTACAAAATTCACTATGGGTTGAAATGATACATACCCGAATGGGCTTTAGAATAGGAGAAAATCGTTATGGGTTGAAATGATAGACCTAAGCAATTTTCATTAAATTGAATTTGGGATTGTGGGTTGAAATGATATATACCCATATATATTTAAATTACGGATTGAAATGATAAATATCCGTATCACTTGACCTAGGACAGACACCGCTGGTCTATATATAAGTATGTTGAAAATAATTTCTATGGTTTTGTAGAGAAATATATGGTGTTATATATATTTATTGGTTTTTGATATTATATAAAGATTATTTTATATATAGTTAAATTCTTAAATTTAAGCTTATAAAGTTTGATTTTATTAAAATATAATATGGTTAAGTATTTATTTAAATTATATTTTAATATAGAATTTATAATGATTTTTAATAAACTAAGGTTGGGAAGATAGATTTTAAATTTGAATTGAAAGGGTATTTTATTAAGAATTCGTTCAATTAAATAGATTTAAAACTTATGGAATTTGAAATTTTAAAGGGATATGGCTTTATAACCTGATTTTGGAAAGTGATTTAAATGAATATATCAAGTTTGAATAAATTGAGGGAAATATTCAGTTATTTGAAATTTGGAGTTTATTTAAATGATATTGAATTTATTAAGCAAATTTTTCAAAACTAAATAATAGTAAATTGATATATATATATATATATATATATATATATAAAGTTATCTAATTTAGTTTTGAAATGTTGAATATTTAAAGCTTTGAAATATATTGAAATGGTTTATTTTGTGGTCAAATCTATATTTGAAATTGATATAAACTGGAATGGATTATTGGAAAATCAAGAGAGTTGAATTTTATGAATTGAGAGTTGATTTAAATTGAATTTTTTCGATTCAAGTTGATTTGAATCAATTTGTCAGGTTGAGGAAATTTTTTATTTTATAAAGTAATTTTAAATTTAAAACTATTTTATTATATATACTATTTGAATATCTAAACTGTTTAAGTACTGAAAGTTATGGTTTTGAAGCTATGAATTTCAAAGTAGTATGAAAGGGTTATAATTTCAAGTGTTTGGTTTCGAAAGTGTTATAACTTTGAAAAATGATATGATTTTTTTGAAATGAATATATTTGAAATGGAAATTATATCTTATTTGGTTTTGAAATGGAAATGATATTTTGGTTTTGAAGTATAAACTATTTTGAAATGACGGCGGTGTAATAATAACGTTTGGTTGTTAAAAAGACCGGGATCAAAAGTTGTCATACTCTCTGCCAACTCCGAAAGCCCCTTTAACAACCATGTACGCAGTGGAGATTCCATAATGAAGTAGGATGGTGGCGATGCCCTTTGAGGTATGAACGTGGACCCGACTCCCGTGAGTTGGCATAAGGTGGCTAAAACAGGAGCAATTGACGGGCTAATGAGGTCGCTCCTCTGATCGGACACACTCCTTCGATACCATTATATTACTTTGTGATTGATTTGGTGGCCACTTTTGATCCTTTGATTTGGGGATATGGCTCAAGGTGGGCGGTAGTAGCTGCTACGCATTACCATTAGCCCGGAAGTGTAATTGGTATATCTACCCTAGCATTGCCTAGTTGTGCCGTGTCACCTACCCTAGCGCGCCTTGTAAGAGTTTGATTTGTGTCGTACCTATGGAGTATCCTCTGGTAGCCTCCCGTTCAGGAGGTATTACGGTACTGTATAGACTATTGGAACAATAAAATGTGTTAAGGGGATATGGGTAACGCCTTAACGCTATTTTTAAATATATTATACTTTGCTTTAGACATTATTATAATAGCGTATATTACTACATAGTAGATAGTTTAACGGATCCTTAGAGGATGGTTATCCCAAATATTCTTTGATTTACTTGTATTTCAGTTGTTATTTCACTTGAATTGGATTTATTGACATAAGAATGTTAATCCTAACTCGAGGATTTTGTGTTTTGCTTTACGCTCGGGTCAGACTGAGTTATACAGCATCAAAGACCCACCTTTAGAGTTGGAGCTTCACTTGGAGATTCAGCTATCTGTTTCACTTTTAGTTATCCAGTTGGTTTCAGTAATTCAGTTGATTCCAGTGATGTATTCTGATTTGACTTAATTATCATATTGAGGCTTCTGTTGTATCTTGTTAACTCTGATGTATTTATATAGTAGCTTCATGAACTACTATCTCTTTGCTTCCGCTACATTTTATTACTCTGTTTCTGTGATGTGTGATTTATTTACTATAAGTTCTGAGTTTTGCCAAATTTAAATTAACAATTCGGTACTTTGAGCTATTCAAGTCCGGTATGTGTGGATGCGAATGGTTGAAAATTTATGGGTCGTTACATTAATATTATTTGTATACTAGACACTAGTATAATATAATAGGAATTTATATGAAATGTTTTGGTTACCGTAAGGTAAAAACTCATCCGTGTTTATATGCGGCGTGATCTTATGAGATACCTTTGTATTGATAAAGAAAAGTTTTATAACTTTAAAATTTAGTTGAGATGTGTTTTCTCATGCTCGTTTACCAGACTGATCTAGGCATTCTTCCCTTTCAATGCTCAAGTCATATCGAGCATATTCACAGATTCAGATTTGGATACTTTTGAGCTTTAGCAGATGAGTTAGAGGTCTTCAGGTATATATTAATTTTCCGCTGCATTGTTATTTAAAGTATTAGCATTTGTGAGGACATGTTATCATAACTGTCAACTGTCCAGGCTGATGATTAGTGATTGACTGTTGTACTCTGATGGATGTATGTAAATCATATTACAGTTTCACTTTTGTAAAGTCCATTGATATTATATTATATGTTTTTTCGCTGACTGTGAGATTCTCTATTTGTTTTAGTTTCTCTTTCTCTTCTTCTTCTTTTCACTTCTTCTTTCTTCTTTCTTTTCCATAACTATTTGCATCTTTCTTCGGTTTGGCTTGGACATGTGTGGTTTACTGTCAGCTCGAATCGAGTGCGGTTGTAGGTCTTAAATTAATGATGTTCATTCATTACCCCTCGTTAATTAGTTTAGTTATGCTCAACCAGTATATGGGCATTAACTATCATTAGTTGATTTTTGATTTGCGCTCAACCAGTTTATGAGCAGTTTTACCTTTTACTGCATGGGTTGGATAGATAGTATTTGTAGTTGCATCGAAACGAACATCTTATGAATTAAGTTTCACAATTTGACTATAAGGCATTCGGTGGCAATGTTAGGTTAGAAGCTGAATTTATGAAAGAATTTTATTTTAAATTAGAGAAAAATGAGATATTTTGGGAATAAATATTTGTGAAAATAATTTATATAAGAAAGTAATTTTATATAAGTATGATTTAAAAATACGATTTATAAACAAGAAAGATTTAAACGATAATTTGAAAACATAAATCCTGGTGTCTTTGAAAATGGTTTTCAAGGGTTTTGGAGAAAATAGTAGTAGTATTATTTGAAATTAAGTTTTTAGGAAATTGATATAAGATGTTGAGATCATGGTACTTAGCAATATTTATGAAGTATTTGGTACTGTTTTAAAATGACTTTGGTCAAGTCTAAAAGGCATGAATTGGATGTATACCGCGTTCAAGTATATTTTATTCGCATGAATTGGATAAATTGGTTGTACATAGATCATTTTATTCGCATAATTGTTCTTGATCCTGCATTCAAGTATATGATTTTGAGGTGATGTATACCAGTCCGAACAAGGATTTTTCATTAGATTCTTCATGGCAAACATTTGATACGGATTCTTGATATGATCCTGAATTTTTCTATCATAGTATATGGCTATGTAAGGGGAACGAATGTTTCTAATCAAGGAACCAAATCGTAATCCGCACTAGGGAGGTTAAGTGACCTCTACTAGTTAGGAAGTGAAACTTAGATGATTGAGCAAATGATCAGAATTGATATTGCATACAGACGATCCATATATGTCGTAGTAGCTTTAGTATTTTTGCATGCTAAGATTTGTTGACCTATGGAGAGTTTAGGTGACAACTCTTCAATTTTTTATGAGGTATTATGAATCATCAACTAAGCTACTAATCTAAGGCTGTTAACCATAAGGTACATTTAGTAGATTGTTTAACATCCTTGTGCAATGAGAGGATTTCGAACTTACGCAAACTGTGAGTCTATTTGCTAAGTGATTTTGAATACTGTTGTAACAACCCATACCCTAATAAGCTTAAATTTCGAAAAAAATCGAAACCCAAGTCCATCGCACAAATCGTTAGATTTAGTACCTGCAAATAGGCATGAGCATTATCGGAGATTGATAGAAATCTAAAGTCACCTTGGAAACAATAATAGGATAAGAATACTGAATGACTACTAGATTAGAATTTATGGTATTCCTTGGATACACGATTGTCATATCAGCATCCAGCATGAGAGAAAAGAAGAATTCTCCAACAACTAAACACATCCAGATCTAGTGACCTATTCCTCTAAGTCTAACATGTGGGTTGTTATGAGGATTGGGTCTGAACAACATTCTGATGATGGAAAATCTATAAAGTGTTCATAATATAAAATTATACCGATTGATTTCTATTTAATTGTTATGTCTATTAAGGTTAACAATTATAATCTATCCTTGCATTATGCACAGAATTACTTACCTTACCATTCCAAAGGTACAAAATACCGACGAAGTTTTATAAACCACCCAATACTTCCATATCCATTTGCCACTTAATACTTCTAAACATGAAGCAGACTTCTACTATCACCACATCGTACTTTTAAAAGAGAAATAGGTTGAATTTTCCTATTTAGAACTCAATCGAGGTAGACTTCGTCAATTAAGGCCTATTCCCAAGGTGAACTTCTAGCATCGTCATTAATGGTCTATTGGTCCTAGCTACAAATGTTAGGAAATCCAATCTACGGTTTCGATGACAACAACTATACAATGGAAATCAGATATGCATATATATATTTATATACACAGGTATTTGCTAGAACAGCATCACTAGAAAACAAGAGCGAGACTCAAAGAACACTACAAGAGATTACAAGTTGATAGAAACGAAGAAGTAAAATAAAAGATGAACAAAAACTGACATGCACCATATTAGACGTCGGGATGCACAAGTCAGACGTCTGAAATAGTTCTCTAGCACAATAAACAGGCTAAACCAGACATATGGTAATAGCACTCAGACGTCTGATCCTCTACAATATTCAAAAAATATATAGTACCTGACGTCTGAAACAAATACCAGACGTTTGAATTCAAACTCGAACTTCAGAAATGAATTACAACTGCCATATGTAAATGGACATCTCTGCTTCTCTTTGCCACAACTCTTCACCATCAACAGAAACAACCTTAGAGAATTCATTAATGGGTGTGACTACTCAAGATACCTATCTACAACTACATATTGTATCAAGAATCAAGAGAACAAACTCACTTCACTTACTTACGCTTTCTAATTCTGTACTATTTTCTTGATCTCTGCAATCTTTACTTGTATTCACTCTTCTATATACTCAGTTCTTCATAGACAATATTCCTTAGAAATATAGTGGAAGCAATTATACTAATTAGTCAACATCCGTTGCATATTAGAACACACATATGACAAGAATAACCCATTGTAACCAAGCCTATTCCTCCGGGTGAAGCGAGGGTTTTTTATAGTCGAATTTCAAAATGGGAGTTTCGGGACGGGACGTAGGACGGGAGGTCCAAACCAGTATAAAATTCTGGTGTGATATTCTATATTCACTTAGATTAATATTTTTTTAGTTGCATCATATATTTTGTCACATATACTTGCATATACACTACACGATCCACCCTGTAGACTTTCAATTGGTATCAGAGCGTGGTTTGATCAAAGTACAGTAACATGTATTTGAATCACTTTAATATGGCAAGTATTTTTCAAGAAGGCCAATCCACAGCACGTCCTCCATTTTTTAATGGTTCTAATTATGCATATTGGTCAACACGTAAAGCTAATGGATCAGAAATTTGGTCAGGCACTCAAAATAAATATGAAGCACCTAACACTGCTATGAACACATGGAATGATGCACAAAAAACCGTAGCTTCTAATAATGCCAAGCTATGAATGTTTATTTTATTCATTAGATAAGAATGAGTTTTCACGTGTCATGTTATGTAACACTGCATATGATATTTGGCATACTTATAATTTACACACGAAGGCACGAACGAAGTTAAGCAAACTAAAATTTCAATTTTACAAAATCAATTTTCATCATTTAAAATAAAACAAAATGAATTTATAGTGGACATGTACTCTAGATTCCAAACTATTCAACACGATTTAATGTCATTAGGAGTTAAATTCATAAATTTTGATTTAGTATCTAGAATACTCAATTCTTTAACCCTAGACTGGGAAAGAAAAGTATTAGCTATCGAAGAAGCTAATGACCTCTCACCACTCTTAGTTGAAGAATTGATAGGAAATTTAATGTCTTATGAAGCTAATCTGCAGGCAAGGAAGAACAAAATTCGAAGAAGAAAAACATAGCATTTCCAGCAACAAATGAAGACTCCGACTTAGACAAAAAAGAAATCGTATTTATTGCCAAAAATCAAGAAATTTAGAAAATGACCAGATTTCAGAAAGGAGGAAAATCAAACCCAACAAATCAAACGTCAATCAAATGCTATGAATCTAATCAATTTGGACATATAAAGAAAGATTGTCTCAAGCTCAACAATGGTAAAAAGAAGAACAAATTTGAAAAATTCAAAAAGAAGAAAGCTTTCAAAGTAACATGCGATGACTCGGATTCTTCATCATCATCAGAAAGTGACAGTAATAGTGACGGAGAACAAGCTAATATATATTTTATGGCATAAACTAATGTGGTATGTCTCGAACTTAGCTATGATGAATTATTAGAACTTAGCATGGAATTAGATGATAAATTTAGACAAATTAAAAAATTGAATAAAGTACACATAGCCAAAATAAATCGTTTAGAACTTGAAATAGGAATGTTAAAAGATAAAAAATTATTTTTAGAGGAGGAACTAGAATTACATCAAGAAAAAAATAAAAGTAGTTTAGTTGAATATGAAACTATATCTATTGATTTTGGAAAAGTTAAACTAGAAAAAGATAACTTGATAAAAGAAAATATCAACTTGAAAAGTAACATAGAAACATTGAAAATTGAAAATTTTGAATTAAAAGAAAAATTAGATAAAATTACAAATAATGTTTCAAAATTTAATAAAGGAAAATAAGATTTGGAAAATCTTATCAGAACTTCAAAACCTTCAGGTAATAGAAATGGAATAGGATTTAGAAATATTCCTAAGCAAAAAGGGAATAATATTTAGAAGAATACTTTTATTTATCAAAAGACTAAAAAATCACCTAAGTCTAATACGAATACCAAAAATATAAAAATTTGGATTCCTAAGAAAAATAATAATTTGATTAGACAAAAACATATTAATAATTTTCTAAATAAATTGTCTATAATAAAAACTATGTTCATAAAGGTACCAAACCTTCTTGGGTATGGCTACCTGCTTCTCTTAACATCTAGGACCCTAACAAAGTATATGGACACCAATTAAACCATTTTTATCTTGTAGGTACCCAAAATAAAAATAAGGAGAAATGGATACTTGATAGTGGCTGCTCAAAGCATATGACCTAAAATGCAAAAATGCTATCAAATATAACATAAATCGATGGTGGAACGGTAACTTTTGGAGATAACTCAAAAGGATACATCGTTGGCATCGGAGAAGTCATCAACTCTAGTATTTCTACCTCTCCTATTATTACAAATATTTTGTTAGTAGAAAATTTAATACACAACCTACTTAGCATTAGACAATTATGCGATAAAGGTTTTCAAATTAATTTCGAAAAATATAGATGTAATGTTTTCAACAATAACATACAACTTATCTTTGAGGGTTTTAGAAACAAAAATATTTATGTCTTAAATATGAATATAAATCAAAATTCAAATTATGCTTAACCGCCAAACATGACGACCCATGGTTGTGGCATAAACGATTCTGTCATATTACTTTTAAATATATTAATAAATTAGAAAAATATGAGTTAGTTAGAGGTTTACCTAAAATAAATTATAAAGTAGAAAATTTATGCGATGCTTGTCAAATCGGTAAACTAAAGAAAAGCTCTTTTAAATCTAAAAGTAATATTTCTACAAAACAACAGTTAGAATTATTACATTTAGATTTGTTGGTCCAACTCAAGTACGATCTATAAATCACAACAAATATGTTTTCGTAATAGTTGATGATTTTTCAAGACATACATGGACCTTATTTTTAAAACATAAAAGTGACACTTTTGGTACAATTAAGATTTTTGCTAAAGAATTAAAACTCAAATGGATTTGAAAATTAAGAATATTTGAAGTGATCATGGTGGAGAATTCGAGAATGATCTTTTGACTAATTTTTGTAACAAAAAGAGCATAAGTCATAATTTCTCTTGTCCCCGCACACCACAACAAAATGGTATAGTAGAAAGAAAAAATCATACGTTACAAGAATGTGCATGAACTCTATTAAATAGTAATGATTTACCAAAATATTTTTGGGCTGAAGCTATTGCTACGGCTTGTTGTGTTTGAATTGAGTAACCATACGACCTATGACTAAACATACTTGCTTCGAAATGTTTTTTGGTAGAAAACCTAAAGTATCATACTTTAAAACTTTCGGATCAAAATGTTTTATATTAAACACAAAAGATAATTTACAAAAATTCGAAGCTAAAGGCCGATGCAGGGATCTTTGTAGGATATTCGGATCGTAGCAAGGCATATAGAATTTTTAAAAAACATACCAACACATGAAAGTTTACATGTTTCATTTGATGAAAATTTCCTTAACAATCATACTAATGACGATGAAGAAATTATTCCTATGACAAATACAACAAACTCATCTAATAATGAGACAAACACACAAAATAATACTCTAGTGTTACCCTTAAAATTCTATAAGATCATCCAAAAGATAATATCATTGTGGATCCTAATTCCAATGTAACTAGAAATCAACTAAACCAAATAAGTCATATTGCATCTGCGTCAAATTTTGAACCAAAGAATTATAAAGAAGCTTCAAACGATGATTTTTGGATAATAGCCATGCAAGAAGAATTAAATCAATTTGAACATAATAATGTTTGGGAATTAGTACCAAGACCAGAAAATCAATCAGTTATTGGAACAAAATGGGTATTTAAAAACAAAGCAGATAAAATCGGAAATATAGTTAGGAATAAAGCACGATTAGTTTCTCAGGGATATAATCAAGAAGAGGGTATCGTCTATGACGAAACTTTTGCGCCAGTAGCAAGACTCGAAGCCATACGTACATTACTTGCTTTTGCAAGTCATCACAATTTTAAATTCTTTCAAATGTATGTCAAAAGTGCTTTTTTAAATGGTTTTATTAAAAAAAACGTATATGTTGAACAACCTCCATTATTTGTTCACAAAAAATATCCCGATCATGTTTTTAAATTAAACAAAGCCTTATATGGTTTAAAGAAAGTCTCTCGTGCCTGGTACGAATGCCTTAAGAATCATTTAATTGCATCAGGTTTTCAAATAGGTAAAATAGATATGACTTTATTTGTTAAATGAGAAAATAATGATATCTTAGTTGTACAAATCTATATAGACGATATTATTTTTGGTTCAAATAACGAAAATCATTTTAATCAATTTTCAAATATTATGAAAAGTTAATTTGAAATGTCTCACATGGATGAATTAAATTTCTTTCTTGGTTTACAAGCAAAACAACTTTAAAATGGTATTTTTATTCATCAAGAAAAATATTGTAACAATTTGTTACATTGTTTTGGAATGGATAAAATTTCGAGCAAACTGAGTACTAGTGTTTTCTTAGAAAAGGATGATAATGGAAAGATTTTGATGAAAAATTATATCGTAGTATGATTGGCTCCTTACTATATTTGACGGCCAGTCGACCCGACATTATGATGAGCGTATGTCTTTGTGCCCGATTTCAAGCAAAACCAAAAAAGTCTCACCAAAGAGCTGTTAAATGTATCTTACGATATTTATCTAGTACTAGAGATTACGGTTTCCTTTACCCTAAGGGATCATCATTTGAACTTGTTTCATATAGCGATGCAGATTTCGGTGAATGTAAAACAGATAGTAAGAGTACTAGCAGAATGTGTCATTTTATCGGATAATCATTGGTTTCATGGTTTAGCAAAAAGCAAAAATGTGTCCCTTTATCCACTTGAGAAGCCGAATATATCTCAACGGCCTTAGCATGTGCACAAGTGATATATGCAACAAACGGTTAAGGATAATGGAAAAGTTATCGATAAATCACCAATATATTGCGATAATACAGGTGCAATAAATTTATCGAAAAACTCTATAAATCACTCTCATACTAAACACATAGATATATGACATCATTTTTTACACAACAATGTAGAATGATGAATTATTACATTCGAATACGTAAATACGGAGAAGCAAATAGCAGATATTTTCACAAAACCACTAAATGAACAAACGTTTATTAAACTACGATGCGATTTAGGAATATGTTCTCTTAATGATCTTATTAGCTAATTCTAAATTTCATTCATTCTATTTTTGGTTAAAAAGTTTTTAATCCACAAAAAATCTTTTAACACTGACCAACAATTTATTTAGAATGTTTGTTTTCTATAAATAACTATTTATAACCTTTTAAATATGAATAAATAACTTCTCCTTTTACGAATACAATACAGATTGTATATTGGTTCTTTTTTTAAAAAAAAATAAACGAAAGCAAAACAAAAACATGTCTTCCGACAAATCTCACCTCTCTTTTTCGACGTCAACCTTGGATAGTTCAGCGGATACCCCTCATCGACTTCCTACTCCTATACCAGGTCAAGAGCCGTCCTACAAATAGTCGTCCTATCACATAGGATTCACTCCAGACAAAAAACGGTCCAAACAATCTCTATTTTTCTCTCCTAACAACAAAGAAAAATTTGATGATATACATCATTATCAAAAGCAACAAATGGATTTACAACGAGAATTATACTTCACTGCAAGACGATTGAGTTTTCTAGAACAAGTAGCGATCAAATTTTGCAATTCATGAAAAAAGGATGTACTTGAACCATTTCCAATTCCTTACCATCCATTGGATCCTTCTACCTCTTATTGCACACCTTGGGATCCTCCATCGAAGCAATTCTCTGGTTCCCCAAGAACCAACGAACATGGAAATATTTGGTCTCCACTTAAGCCTTGGAAGGGTAGAAAATTTGAAGATCGCGATGCTCCATCTTCATCTAAATAAACTTGTCTATTTTTATTGTATTATCATCTAATTATATTTGTATTTGTTTTCAAAAATAATAATATTATGTTTCAATAAAATCGATACCTCGTAAATCAAGCAAAACTTTCCAAAATCAGACTATTTTTAGACATACTAGAGATTTCAAACATCTAAACAATACCATCAGACGTCTGACACCCTTGTAGCACACCATTTTTTAATCATGTGAATATATCATACGTCTTATAAAATCAACCAGACGTTTGAAAATTGTCTCTGCCTTTTTAACATAAAAAACAGGCTAATTTCAGACATCTGATATTATATCCAGACGTCTGACAAAACTCTCTGTCTTCAAAACTACATTTTTGCCTATTCAGACGTCTGCCATTAATACCCAGACGTCTGTAAATGTTTACTGTCTTCAAACTAGGGTTAAATCAGACGTCTGATTCACTTCCCAAACGTCTGAATTTCAATCGACACACATTCGTCCACTTAAAACAACCGTTTTTCCAAATTTTTAATTCACATTTCATTTCGATTCCTCTTTCAAAACTGAAACCCTAATTCTTCAAATCATTTGCTCCTTAATTTGGCTCGATTTCATCGTGCCCAAAACTAAAATCCCAAGAGTTTCTAAGAGAAAGCAAGAACAAGCTACATCCTCCAACCCACAAATATGCTCCAATGATCAGATTGAGAAGTGGATGAATCGAGTACCTCAATCTATCAAAAGATATGAAGATGTCTAGAGGAAAAAGCTACACATAGGTCCCTTCTACAATTTGCTTAAATCCCCTATGTATGATTTGGATGAGATATGTGAAAATGCTGGGTTACAACATTTGATTTCCTATAAGTCGAATAATGACCAAACCAATCAGCTTGCAATATTCCTTTTTTATGCTAATCTAGATAGCACTGCCGTAAGGAATATCGATAATGATGATAATTGGCTTTGGTCGAGTGTGTATGACAATACAATTCGAATTACTCCGGGAATTATAGGCCATACTCTAGGTTGTTACGACTCCGAAGAAGATTTGAATGACATCACGGATATGCGCTTCGAACCAAGGAATAGTATTACCCATCAAATTTGGGAAGATGAAATGCCACGATTTGCTTCAAAATACTTACGACCTAAGGCAATGCCACTTACTAGGATGATTACCTACATTATGCACTTACCAAAAAATCCCCCGGATTTTATTTCATTTGACGAATGGGCGCAACGTCGTCAACAAGATGGACATGCTAGGCCTTAACCCCAACACCAACCACCATAACCATTACAAGAAGAAGAACACATTCCTCCTCCTGCACCTTTTGACTATCTAGGGCAAGACGACATTTTGGAGACTCACACTGAAACTAAACCAAATGAAAGCATTCGAGATTTAACTCTCCAAAGTCAACTTATCTTATCAAGAAATCAAAAATTATTGGCTAAGCGTATTGATAGCTTCGAATCATCATTTGCTTCTCACCTAGCCACAGTTGAGACATCGCTTTCAACAACATTGTCTGTTCTAAAAGAAGTTCTCCAACGAGTCCATGGCCCGACACCACCTTTGGAAGATTGGACAACTCCAAACCCTTCTCCTCCTCCTTCAAAAAATTCTAAACTTTTTGAAGAGGAAAAAGAACATCTAGAACATACTCCATAATCTCCTACAATACAAGCTACTTCTTCCAGGAATATAGATGAAGGAGATGATCAAGCCAAAGATTCCTCCAAAAAACCTTTGATATTTTTATATATAAGTTCCATCTTCTGTATTATAATGGAATCAAAAATCTATGCATGTAATCACTATGATTAATGATTATAAAAATGCTTTTTGGCTTGTTACTTATGTGTCATTAATGATTATTGATTATATCATACATATTCTTGTATTAATGCTTTTTGATAATGCCAAAGGGGGAGAAATAATAAATAATGGTAAGCACATATTCAAGGGGAGATTTATTGGATTATATCTAAGTACATTGTACAATTGTCATCATCAAAAGGGGGAGAACGTTAGGAAATCCAATCTACGGTTTCGATGACAACAACTATACAATGGAAATCGAATATACATATATATTTATATATACATGTACTTATTAGAACAACATCACTAAAAAGACAAGAACGAGTTTCAAAGAACACTATAAGAGATTACAAGTCGATAGGAACAAAGAAGTAAAAGAAAAGATGCACAAAAACTGACATGTACCATATCAGATGTTTGGATGCACAAGCCAGACATCTGAAATAGTTTTCCGGCACAACAAACAGGCTAAACCAGATATCTTGTAATAGCACTCAAACGTCTAATCCTATACTATATTCAAAAAAAAAAAATAGTAACAGACGTCTAAATCCAGTACCAGACATCTGAATTCAAACTCGAACCTCAGAAATGAATTACAACTGCCATATGTGAATGGACGTCTCTGCTTCTCTTCGCCACCACTCTTCACCATCAACAGAAGCAACCTTAGAGGATTCATTAATAGATGTGACTACTCAGATACCTATCTACAACTGTGTATAACATAAAGAATCAAGATAACAAACTCATTTCACTTATTTACCTTTCTAATTCTATATTATATTCTTGATCTCTGCAATCTTTACTTGTATTCACTCTTCCATATACTCAGTTCTGCATAGAAAATATTCTTAGAAATATATTGGAATTAATTGTACTAATTATTCAACATCCGTGTTATATTAGAACACACATTTGACAAGAATAACTCATTGTAACCAAGTCTATTCCTCAGGGCGAAGCGAGGGTTTTTGATAGTCGAATTCCGAAGGGGAGCTTCGGGACTGGAAGTAGGACGGGAGGTCTGAACCAATATAAAATTCTGGTGTGCTTATTCTATATTTAATTAGATTCATATTATTTTAGTTGCATCATATATTTTGTCACATATACTTGCATATACACTACACGATCCACCCCGTAGACTTTCAACAAAGACCTTTGACCACTATCTGTGGCCTATAATTTATAATAGCCATACTACTAGTGCATCTATCGTTATTAAAGTCATAGCAATGTGAGAGACCATACCAAAGCCACTTAACACCTCATTAACAAGGACTAGGAAGTCCTTTGACAATTTAATACCTATTTATAGGTAGGCCTTTTCCATTTAATACCTAACCCATAGGCGAACTCCTCACTGGTACTACCTAGCTGACATTGCTTAGCAATCACATCAAGCTACCTAGTACTTCTTTTATAAGAGAGAGTGAACCCAAGATCAGCCACTTGTACCTCAATCCTAAAACGAACCCATCCTAAGTTATCCATCATCACTCTTTGTGATAACCTGGATTTTTGGACATCTGATAAGTGGATAATTAACTGATTTATTCTGTTGAACAGATAAAATCATGATATCTGGGAGTATAAATAAATTCGAATCTATAATAAATTTTGAAATATAAATATCTCAAAGAAAATTGGATTTTAATAACTGGATAAATATTGGCAATCTTCTAATATAATTACTTAAAATTTATATATTGAATTTGTGTTTGTTTAATATATATTTTTGAGTGATTTTAAATTTGAATTAGCAGTGATTTGTATAAATAAATGGATTGTAATTCAAATTTAAATTTGAATTTGAGTCTGAGTTAGAAATTTGAATTTAAAATCTAAATGAATACCTTAGTAAAATAATTTGGATTTTAAAATAATATATATATAGGTAATTTATTTAATGTATATTGGGTGTAAAACATTTTCTTTAAAATTAGAAAATGTAATTTGAAAATTGTATAAAAACATAAGTTAATGAGTGTAATCCATGAGACAAGAATTTTAACAAATGTAATAATCTTGTAAATGAAGTGGACAAGTGTCATTTTAGTTTTATTTTTGAGAAATTTTATAAAAAAATAAAATTTAAATCTATATAATATTCCATCCCCTCTTTCTCTCATTCTTTGTTCTTCATTTTCAATATACAAGCCTAAGAAAATCAGATCTAAGGAGAAATAAATTTGAACAAACTGAAGAATTTCATAATCAAAAACCTGCAACACAATTTCATCTCCAATATACAAACCTACAGCACAATCAAGTTTCAGTTTTATCAAGTAAGATTCAACTCAGTAAAACAAGGTGCATAAATCAAAATCAGGAAGGGTCAGAGCAAAACAAACAGCAATCAACTAATTAGTGAACATTCATCTAGATCCAAGATCAATTACTTTCTAGATTTTTGTTCAACCTCTCTGTCTTCTTCTTATAAAGGTGAGTAAATAGTTTTATATAAAGAATTAAACCTGTTAAATCTAGATGCACGCAGCATTTACTTAAAGTGAAATATGATATGTGATTGCTCGATCGATTAAACCAGATTGTATGTGAAAGTTGCTGTGCATGTCTGGAACAAAATGTTTGCTCTGTTCTTTATTCTTAGGTTCTAAAAATTTAAAAGAAATCTACTACTCTTCCTCTGATTTGTTATGTGTTTTGATATTTGAACAAATATTGTTAGAAATGACAAGATTTAAGTTGTAAAAATATATTAAGCAGGAATTGATGATAGTTAACCTAGAATGGGAATATTACAGTAAAAATCTTATTTTTTTCAAAATTTCAACCTTAAAGATTTGTTATTTCGGGATAAAAACCTGAATGGTTATCAAAAACTAAGATTTTCAAAAAGTAGATCATGATTTTTAAGGCTGTTAATCGCGAGTAATCGAGAGTTAGAAGGTAAATGGGTTTTAAGCATTTGCAGTTGATCGAGATGGAGGGGAAGGTCGAAATCGATATCGGAGGGAGGGAAAAGGTTGTCGAAGCGGGGAAAATTGTCCGATGATTTTATCATCCATCGAGACATCGTCGAGGCTTCGATTTAGGGTTTTAGGTCGATGATGTAATCTTGGCCAATGTAGCCTCGCCAATGTGTCGAGTTTAATCAGAGCTTTGGGAAAAGAAGCAGGTGAGCATGGCAAGGGATTGGACGGAGTTGAGGGTTCTTTGATGGTCAGAAATGAAGGTACGGCGAGAATTTCTGGTGATTGTTTTCGTTTCAGGTAGGGTCGATAGTTCGATTTTGATTTTCATGGTGGCTTGTATTTCTAGGTGGCTGATAGGTTAGAGAGGGTCGTAGTTGACAGTATGATGATCGGAGTGATGGTCGGTAGCGAAGGGGTTGTTGTGCACGGTGCACGAGAATTTGTGGTGTCAAGTTGATTATGTGATGAGGGAATGGTGGTGGCTCGAAGCCAATCACGAGAGGTTTGGGTCATTGGCTCATGCTAGAGCTCGGGTGGGTTTATGTGATGTGTCTGTTTATAACTTGAAAAAAAAAGAAAAGAAGAAGAAGAGTAAAGACTCGGGGTTGAGTGTGGGATTTCTCGAGATTTACTCGGGTCAAATGATAAGAGATTGTCAAGTTAATGGTTAACCAAAAATCAAGTTTAAATTTCCTCAACTATTATTCTAAATAGTAACTATTTAAAATCGGGTAATTTATTTTAACTTAATTAATAAAGTTCATTTTTAAGTTGTTTTAAACCTTAATTAATTATGTAAGTAAGAAGTAATTAAGGAAATAAAATGTTTTATCATTAGTTAAAACTAAGATCTTGAATAAATTGACGTTAATTAATCCAAAGTAATTAAGTAAGGATAAAGTTGATAAGTTATTAAAGAGGAGTTAATTAATTAATGGTTGAGAATTAATTAATTAAGGGAATATAAATTAATTAAAGGTTAATTACTTGGTAATTAGAGATTAGTTAATTACTTAAACGATAAATTACTTAATGGAAGTAGTTGAGAATTAATTACTTTGAGCAATTAATTGGAGTATGGATCAAATAAGAAGATTTTTTTTAAAGGGTTAATAAATTAATAAGAGTGATTAACTAAAAGATAATTAATCAATGTAAGGGATCATAGGATAATTTAATTGAGTAATTAATTAAGGATTAATGTGAATGGGGGAAGGTTAATTAATTTTTTTTGTAATTAATTGAGAGTTAATTATTTATTGTAATTAAAGGATAATTAGTCAAGGGTGATCAATTTAGATGGGAATAAATTAAGGAATAGTCAATTAATTTGTGCTATTAATTAAAGGGAATTACTTAATATAATTAAAGAATGATAAATCAAGGATGATTAATCGAGATGAATAATTAAAGGATTCATTAATTAATTAAGGGGTTAATTAATTAATGCTAGTAAGTGAGAATAATTACTCAAGGTTGATTAATGAACGTGTCAAATTAATTAAAGGCTAATTACTGAATGTTATTAGAAAGGATAATTAGGAAATGATTAATTAATGGATTGTAATTAATTATTGTTAAGTAAGCAAGATTAAAAGTAATTAATTTGATTTAATTAGGAATAGGGTGACTAATTAATCTTGCTTATGAAAGATTGGCTGAAATTTCTGATATGAATGTTTGAGATATGATATGTTTGTCTTGAACAATGATTATGTGGCTATCTGTCGATGATGAATTGCTGTATAAAAAGTGACACCTGGTATTTAAAGGTTGAATTGTGTTTCACTTAAATAACATGGGTTAGGTTGGTATTGAATTCGAAGAGACCGGGTCGGGCGTTAGAAAATACCCAAACCACTTCGATTCTTTATAGATTGATATGTGAAACCAATAGGCTGGAATGGAATGATTTAAGTAAAATTGAACCATTTAATCTAAATTTTGGTACTTAGAAATTTGTAAGAGACATAAGTAATGTCTATAACAATTTGTGAACTTGCAATTGATACAAGCTGCTCGGGGTATATAACAGATGTATGCTTTTGTTTTTCTTGTTTGATGGGTTTACTCACGCCGTTTTCCAGCCTGACCCGGGTGTTACTTTGATGTAATGCTCGGGATAGACCGAGTATTATGGATTTTCAAGTAAGGACGTTCCGGAGCTCAGGAGGCGAGTTGGATTGTGATATCCCGGAAATTTTGACAATAACAATTTAATAATTTATGTCAAAATTTAATTGATTTGACAATAATGTTAATAATGAATTTGAATTAAAATTAATAATCGTCTTTAAAATAAATAGTTGAACTGATAATCTATCTTTAAAGGCTAATAAATTATTTTATATCTGTAATGTATACATATCTGTATATATTATAAAAAGATAATCTTTGCTTTAAATTTAATATATATAGGCATGTTTTCTTATTCTAATATTTTTGATAAATTAAAAATTGGATTCAATTTGATACTAAGCTATTAAATAAATAACCATATGATTTTAATACTCAAGATAAAAACTTAATTATTTAAAATTGATTTTAGCTTAAGTTTAAATTTAAATAAAAAGGTTTGTTTTGTTTTTATGTAGCTAATAAAATAAGTAATTTATTAGATAAGAAGACAAATGCTTTCATGAATTATTTTAATTTAATAATGAGTTATATTTAAACTATATTGATAATGTAATGTCTTACAAATGGATTTTTAATATAAATAAAAAATTGTTATCTTAAATTTATGTGTGTGTATTTGATAGGAAAGCTATGATTTGTAAATTTGAAATAGCATCTTTCAAATATGTTTAAAATAAAACAAGTCTTAAATATATTAAACTTAAGTATAAATCAAATGTATGATATTAACATAAGTATGAAAATAAATTAATAAACAATCAAATTAAGTATTTGATAGTTAAAGTTTAAAATAAAAGAGAAAATAAAAATAAGCAATAGAACTAAATACTTAAGTTAAAAATTTATAACAATGATCAAAACAACTTTATAATATTAACATAAAATAAATGATGCCAAGTAAGTGAAATATGCCTGTAGAATAGATGCTAGACAAGAACAAAGTAATAAATAAAAATGACTATATACATGCATAAAGTATATAAGCAAACCAGTTAAGGAATAAGTCAAAGAAAACATAAACTGGCAAGCAATCTTGTATGTAGCCTGCAAGATTATATGCAGGTACAAGTAAAAGATACAAACCAGGTTAGAGAAGCTTGTATGGAAAGTTAGTTATGTTGCTTGTAAGTAATATGCAGAACAAAGTTTGAAAAGAAGATAAGTATGGCATAGGACAAAAAGGAAAATACCAACATACTAAAGGGCTAAGCAAGAAACATAAAAGACATTAGCATTTAATAACATCATCTCAGCACAACAATTAGTCAACTCGTGATGTTTGAAATCATTTCAGCCTCCAAAACCAAATCTTGCCTGGTTAGAAAAGTAAAGAAAATCTCTGATCAAACAGAAATTGTTTGTACTAGCTTATGCAAAATCTGTAAACCCTGTTCTATATATAATACTTCTCATTTCAATTCGTTCAACATATCAAACCAGAAACATAAGTAAATTTTCTTTTTTTTACAAACTGAAACTACTTCAATAATCTAAAGCAAAGATGTTAGCAGGAAATCAAAGCAAAAAGCATATTTTTTTCCAGTCTTAAAGAACAGTGCTCTATGCATTCTCATAGCAAGGTGAGTAACATCACATCTATAAGTGTTTAAGTATATTTATTCTGTTATATGTTCTCTCTGAAATTTAGTCATTTGTGAGTATATTTTGTGATTATATCTCTGTGTTAAGGTATGGATATATGATAATCATTTCTGTGTATCTTTCTCTGTTTTGATTCCAGGCTTAAGTTCACATAAAAAAAAATTCTTTTGTTCTTAATTCAAGCTTTAACAAGACATAAGTTTTGAACATATAATGTTGTTATAACATAGACTTGAGTCTAAAAATTGGTTTAAAAGAAAACAGTTTGTATTAGTTCGGGAAAATATAGAACAACAGTGGAAAACTAAAATAAGTTAAAAACCAATTCTTATAAATCATAGTTTTAGGCATATGAATCAAATGCTAAAACAAAAACTTGATTTTTAAAACCAGAATAACTATTTTTAGTTAAGTATTTAAGGTATAATTCGGGGTTGAATATGATATGTGAATCTGTGATTTTGGGGTGATCTATTTGGATATGGGAATCGGGTTTCTTTCTGGAGGAAGAAGTATTAGTGGAGATTGGTGGAAAAATGGTTGATGGTGATAAAATTCACCTGGGAAATTACGGCAGGGGATTTTCTTTTAGAACCCTAGTTTTTGCTGTTTATAAAGAATCGAACACCATTGCTGTTTGGATGGATCGAGTGCAGCGGGGTTTTGAAGGGTGAAAGTTTGGACGTGGACAAGGCCATGGCCGGAGTTTCAGCGTTTACGGTGGTCGGAATTTTGCAAGCGAGGCGATGACAGGTTTCGTGGAGGTAATGCTCATGCGTTTCCAGGTTTCAGGTTTTGTCACGAATTTTTTTTCGAGTTGGAGAGTTTGATCTAATGATCGAGTTACGGTGTTTGGGTGATTTTGGGAGTGGGAAGATCATCATTGATGATCGGAGATGGCCAGCGGTATCGTGCATGTGCACGGTGTTCATTGGTGGATGCAGTGGGGTTTTTCGTTCTGGGCAGGAGATGGGACTCGAGTGTTTACTCGAGTTGTTGGGGGTTTTACTCGGGTATGTTCAAATTTGACTCGAAGTAAAATGTAGGGGCCTGGGTAAGTTAGTAACAGGTTTTAAAAAAAACTGTAAGGTTTAAAATTTCTTTAAACCTGGGTTTTAAAAAAAATATGAGAAATAGATATTTAAATCAAAGATAACTTTGGATTCAAATGAAGTTTGAACCTCAGTTTAAGATAAAAAAAAGTTTTAAAATTTTAAATTATTTGCAACCACTTTAAAAAGGGGGATTGTTGCTCGAGTTTCATTCGAGTGATTCGAGTGTTAGACCCGAAGAAATTTAGGGTTTTGCTCGAAGAAGTTTTTGTTTATCTCAGGTATTTTAGCTATAGGTTTTAAAACCTGTAAGTTTTATAAAATTTTTAAAACTAGGCTTTAAAATGGAAAATAGATATTTAAACAAGGTTGAAATCAAGTTAAGTTGGTTTCAAAAGTAGTTTGAATCTCAGTTTTTAAATAAATAAAGTTTTTAAATTTAAAATTGTTTTAAACAAATTTGAATGATAAAGTGAATTTTAAATGAAATCTTGTTTAAATTCATTCAATCTTCCATTTTAAGAAAATTATTCTTTAAGTTGTAAATTAAAAAGGAGTTTGGAATTGTTAAGATTAATTTGATTTCATTTTAAATCTTAAATCCAAAATGAATTTAAAAGTAAATTTAAATTAAATTGATTAAATAGCTTATTAATGATAAATTGATCATTAAATAGAAAAAAAAGTTTTAAAGACTTAAGGATTTGTAATTATTAAGTTAACTAAGTGGATAATTAATGACTAGAATTAATTAACTTAGAACTTAAGAGATTAAATTTATTTAAAAGAGATATAAGTTAATTAATTTAAGGTAAATCAATTGGTAATTAAGAAATCACTGATTTAATAAGGTTTAATTTTTAAATTAATGATTAGCAATCAATTAATGAATTAAGTGAGGAATAATTAATGAGTATTAAGATTAATATAAATGTAATAGATAATAAATTTTAGCTAGTTACTTTAGGAAAGGTAATTAAAGAATTGTAAATAGTTAATCAAGGTCATTAACTAAGATTATGAAATAATAAACTAATGGGATTAATTTTAATGATTAATTAAATTATTATTTAAAAATAAGAAAATTGTGGATTGTTAAGCATAATTACTAAATGGAAGTAATTAAGGAATTAATTACTCATTGTAATTAATTCAGTTAATATGAATTGATTAAGTTAATTAATTGAGTTTAATTAATTCAAATAATCATATGATGATGAGTTAAGTATAATTACTTAGGAAAGTAATTAATGATAATTACTGAATGTAATTAGCCGAGGGTGATTTAATAGTGAAAGTAATTTGAGTATAATTACTTTGTATAATTAATCAGGGGATTAATTAGAGAAAATTAATTAAGGAGTAATAGATTTATTTGATGAATAATTAAAGATAGTTAATTACTGAATGATATTAATCAGTGGTGATTAATAAATGTGATTTAATTGAAGATTAATTAATTAAGGTAATTAATTTAAACAGGGAATTAATTAAAATGTAATTAATTAAATCATTAATTAATATAATTAATGATGTAATTAAGGGATGATCAATTTAGATCAATTAACCAATAATAAGTAATTAAAAAAAAATTAATTAGTGTAATTAAAGATTTAAGTAAACTAATTATAGTTAATCAATTTAATAAGTAATTAGGGGTTAATTTCTGTTTTTAGTCATGGTTAATTAATTTGTGAAAATAAATTAAAGGTTTATTACTTGGGTGTAACTAAGTTAATTAATCAAGAGTGATTAATTAAATTGAATAATTGGATGATGATAAACTAATTGATGGACAATTAATTATAGATATATAAGCAAGATTTAAAATGGTGAAGTAACTAATTTAATTTACTCTAAATTAATTAAAGCTGATATGATTGCTTATATATGGATTGATGATATTGTTTACTTTGAATGGGTTGAGATCTCAAATATGAGATTAATGAATGCTATGTGATAGGTATGCTCTGATTTAAGTATGATGATAATATGGATTATCTGTTGTGATGATAATATAGATTATCTGCTTATGTTGACGTTGACTATCTATTGTGATATTGTGAATTATCTATCTGTGTATATATGGATAATTGAACTGAATTGTTTTAAACTTTAAAACAACTTGGCCTTAATAGACACGTTTTGGATTTCGATGATACCGGGATCGGGTTTCCATATTTTGGACATCCGAAAACCACATCGATCCAAATTAACGATAGGTCGTGAATCTCAAGTGAAGATCCAGAATGCAAGGGTTATCGTCGTTAACTCTGAGGGTGATTCCAAAATGAGTGTAACGAGATAATGCCTTTCGGTTTCGTTCGAACCCGGAACGAACTTGTATGGATTGAATGCTTACAAATCATCGTCAGGTGGGCGATGAGCATTCTAAGAAATGTGTTCTCTAAAGGTAATCGTAGCCTCAAGCCTCATCAACCGGGAATGGCTAAAACAGGGGAGGTGCAGCAAGGTTAGGTGGGTCATGCCCAAGCAGGACAAGATTTTCCCCTGTCTAGATGTCCCTTTTTATTCGGCTGTGTGGACAGTTGTGAGCTCCAACTGTCGGGGTTGTCTTGTTTGAGACTGTTCAGTAAGGAATGGTTCCGGCCTTGTGTTGCAGGGGAGCGGGCATACTCCTCGGTACGTTAATCTAGGCCACGTACTGTGACGGGCGATACCCCAGTAGCCCTGCCATTGTATGGAATCCACAATCCAATAAGTGCCAACGGTTTTGATTGTATTACCCTCTTTTGTGGCTAGTAGCTAGAATTTAATAGATGTAACAATTTCAGCTATTTTCTATTTACTTGAAAACCCTAGACCTATTATAATATCACTGAATTTCTTATCAAATGTTTTGGTTGGCGTAAGGTAAAAACTTACCATATTTGTTCGTGGGAAGTCTTACGTGATACCTTTTGTTTTCAAATATTTTCAAAGTTAAGAAACTTTAACCTGTTACTCATACCAGACCCATGTCTGACCCGGAGTTTATTTTTGTTTTTCATAAACTCTCGGGTACCCAAATTTTTACGGGTAGCTAAGGGATTCAAGTTAGCTTTGACGAATTCTGGAGGAGCAATAGAGCAGGAGGCTTCAGCGTTGTAGATATGTATGGTTCCGCTGTGTTGGTATCTTTGAGTTATTTGTTTGAGCTGTGTTGTATTAACTAGACAGGTGTTTACAACAGTCTAGTATGTGTTGTATGATCTGTATAACTCTGATATATGTAAAATTATGTAATAGTTATGTGATCTATTATATTTTGTTCCTTCCGCTGTGAGATTCTGATGTTGTTGTTCTTTCTTCTCTATCTTTTCTATTTTCTCACCCTTTTCTTTCTTCAAGATGAAACGGTTTTCTGGGTTCAGAAACCCGGGTCGTCACAGTTGGTATCAGAGCGCTAGGTTGAGTGAATACCCAGGCTCTTGAGTGATTTCTATCTTGAGAGAGCGTATTTGTAATTTTGATATATAAATATATATTTATATTTATTTCTACCTATTTGTTGGGTTACCTGTCCGGGTTTTCCAATATAAGTTATAAAGGTAGATAGGGTAGTAGTGTGTGTAACATGACTACCAATGGTTGGAGTTTGAGTATTTGAGGTTGGAAGTGTATCTGTCGAGACTGTAGACCCATTACCATCTCGAGTAAGTTTTGGATAGTGTAAGGATTTCATCAATCTCTGAAGGAAACCTGTTAAGGTTCGGAGTTTATCTTTGAAGTGTAAGTTTGGATGAGTTAGAGTTTGGACCTATCAGTTTGGCATGAGAAAGTCATGATATCTTCTTACCTTAGGATGTAGTAGTTGTGTGATGAGACACGGTGACTATGGAAGTATCCGAAGATGTTTCTTCGAAAACAAGTTAAGGAGGTGTATCTGCTTCAGTGTTGGGGCTGAATTCAGTAGAATGTTTCTGTTGGTTTGAGGTCCGAGTTTCTCAAAGAGCTTTGGATAGGAAGTTTTTGGCACCTGAGTCAGCAATGCAGCTCGGAGTGTTCTGTGTGCCATCGAGGAGATCTTCTGGCTTAGCCATTTTTCTTGAAGTGATTTCAGAAGCAGCAGAGTGGAACCATTTCTTCGATGGATTGGCTAATTAAGCGTAGGCTGTTCTGTTTGGTAAAGAGAGAAACAGTTTTTCTTTGATAGTGGGCTAGATTGATCGCAAAAGTGACTTGCGATTGTTGAGTTTCTCTTGGGTTTAGAATTTTTCTGGATGTCTTCAGGAAGATAGAATTTTGTCCGTATCTGGAGATTGAGTTTGGTATCGACTAGATTTCAGGAGTGGCACGGATGGTTCAGCTTAGTAGTAGGATGATTTTTGGAGAATGAGTTGGTGAAGCAGCTCGAGTTTTGGAGGAACTTCTGAGTTTCTTTTAAGGATCTGTTGAACCATAGTTCTATGATGTGTTGTCCAACTTGTCCTCGTGATCATCATCAGCATTTTCATCTGCCCAGTCGGAGTTGCGCAGTGGAAGCATGGTGGCAGCTGTTTGGTGTGGGAACAACTAGAATTTACAGTATTTTGGATTAGAGAGTTTCTACTGGAAACTTTTCAGGATCTTAAGACCCGATTGGAATGCATCTGTATTATTCCATATGAGAGAAGTAAGTTCAGTCCCTTGATTTTGGAATTGAGCTTGTGTTCTGAGTTGCGGTTGATCTTGGGAAGATCATTTTGTTGGATTGTCTTTGGTGCAGTTGTTTCTAAGGACATCAGCAAGTGTTGAGCTGATCAGGAAGGATGTAGGCAGCCCAAGATCGTCCG
Source organism: Allium cepa (assembly GCA_030765085.1). Taxonomy (NCBI): domain Eukaryota; kingdom Viridiplantae; phylum Streptophyta; class Magnoliopsida; order Asparagales; family Amaryllidaceae; genus Allium; species Allium cepa. The sequence continues at coordinate 393,276,300 of CM060935.1, forward strand.
AAGAGTTTTGTGGATAAGAGACGAAGGAATTTGGATTCCGTAATCGGAGATTTGATTTTGGATAAGTGTTTGGTCTTCAGAATTGAATTGTCAGTTTGGATAACTGGAATTCGGTGTGTTTCACGTATCTCTGAGAGAGTACGTGTATGAGCTATCTTTGATTATAGAGTCAGCGGTTCAGAGAGATTTTGGTTGTTGAGTCAGACTTAAGTTTGGTCTGATATTTTGATTTGTTTTGTAGATCCAGGTGAGTAGAAACTCAGTAGCTTAGTAATATTGATTGTTTGGATTCTGTAAGGAGAGTATCCCAATATTTGTATTTGGGGAAACTCGAGGAAATTCTATTTAGAATTTTATCTAGACAACTAGATTTGTAGATTGGATGAATTGATTGCTATGGTTGCTAGCATATGATTGATATCTGTCTATGTTTAAAAATTAAATCTGTAATTAGATTATTAAATTACCTTTGTTTTAAATTTTGGGGACGAAATTCTTTTAAGGGGGGAGGAATGTGATATCCCGGAAATTTTGACAATAACAATTTAATAATTTATGTCAAAATTTAATTGATTTGACAATAATGTTAATAATGAATTTGAATTCAAATTAATAATCTTCTTTAAAATAAATAGTTAAACTGATAATCTATCTTTAAAGGCTAATAAATTGTTTTATATCTGTAATGTATACATATCTGTATATATTATAAAAAGATAATCTTTGTTTTAAATTTAATATATTTAGGCATGTTTTCTTATTCTAATGTTTTTGATAAATTAAAAATTGGATTCAATTTGATATTAAGCTATTAAATAAATAACCATATGATTTTAATACTCAAGATAAAAACTTAATTATTTAAAATTGATTTTAGCTTAAGTTTAAATTTAAATAAAAAGGTTTGTTTTGTTTTTATGTAGCTAATAAAATAAGTAATTTATTAGATAAGAAGACAAATGCTTTCATGAATTATTTTAATTTAATAATGAGTTATATTTAAACTATATTGATAATGTAATGACTTACAAATGGATTTTTAATATAAATAAAAAATTGTTATCTTAAATTTATGTATGTGTATTTGATAGGAAAGCTATGTTTTGTAAATTTGAAATAGCATCTTTCAAATATGTTTAAAATAAAACAAGTCTTAAATATATTAAACTTAAGTATAAATCAAATGCATGATATTAACATAAGTATGAATATAAATTAATAAACAATCAAATTAAGTATTTGATAGTTAAAGTTTAAAAATAAAAGAGAAAATAAAAATAAGCAATAGAACTAAATACTTAAGTTAAAAATTTACAACAATGATTAAAACAACTTTATAATATGTACATAAAATAAATGATGCCAGGTAAGTGAAATATGCCTGTAGAATAGATGCTAGACAAGAACAAAGTAATAAATAAAAATGACTATATACATGCATAAAGTATATAAGCAAACCAGTTAAGGAATAAGTCAAAGAAAACATAAACTGGCAAGCAATCTTGTATGTAGCCTGCAAGATTATATGCAGGTACAAGTAAAAGATACAAACCAGGTTAGAGAAGCTTGTATGGAAAGTTAGTTATGTTGCTTGTAAGTAATATGCAGAACAAAGTTTGAAAAGAAGATAAGTATGGAATAGGACAAAAAGGAAAATATCGACATACTAAAGGGCTAAGCAAGAAACATAAAAGACATTAGCATTTAATAACATCATCTCAGCACAACAATTAGTCAACTCGTGATGTTTGAAATCATTTCAACCTCCAAAACCAAATCTTGCCTGGTTAGAAAAGTAAAGAAAATCTTTGATCATACAGAAATTGTTTGTACTAGCTTATGCAAAATCCGTAAACCCTGTTCTATATATAATACATCTCATTTCAATTCGTTCAACTTATCTAACCAGCAACATAAGTAAATTTTTTTTTTTACAAACTTAAACTACTTCAATAATCTAAAGCAAAGATGTTAGCAGGAAATCAAAGCAAAAAGCATATTTTTTCCGGTCTTAAAGAACAGTGCTCTGTGCATTCTCATAGCAAGGTGAGTAACATCACATCTATAAGTGTTTAAGTATATTTATTCTGCTATATGTTCTCTCTGAAATTTAGTCATTTGTGAGTATATTTTGTGAATATATCTCTGTGTTAAGGTATGGATATATGATAATCATTTCTGTGTATCTTTCTCTGTTTTGATTCCAGGCTTAAGTTCACATAAAAAAAAATTCTTTTGTTCTTAATTCAAGCTTTAACAAGACATAAGTTTTGAACATATAATGTTGTTATAACATAGACTTGAGTCTAAAAATTGGTTTAAAAGAAAACAGTTTGTATTAGTTCGGGAAAATATAGAACAACAGTGGAAAACTAAAATAAGTTAAAACCCAATTCTTATAAATCATAGTTTCAGGCATATGAATCAAATGCTAAAACAAAAACTTGATTTTTAAAACCAGAATAACTATTTTTAGTTAAGTATTTAAGGTATAATTCGGGGTTGAATATGATATGTGAATATGTGATTTTGGGGTGGTCTATTTGGATATGGGAATCGGGTTTCTTTCTGGAGGAAGAAGTATGAGTGGAGATTGGTGGAAAAATGGTTGATGGTGATAAAATTCACCAGGGAAATTACGGCAGGGGATTTTCTTTTAGAACCCTAGTTTTTGCTGTTTATAAAGAATCGAACACCATGGCTGTTTGGATGGATCGAGTGCAGCGGGGTTTTGAAGGGTGAAAGTTTGGACGTGGACAAGGCCATGGCCGGAGTTTCAGCGTTTACGGTGGTCGGAATTTTGCAAGCGAGGCGATGACAGGTTTCGTGGAGGTGATGCTCATGCGTTTCCAGGTTTCAGGTTTTGTCACGAATTTGTTTTCGAGTTGGAGAGTTTGATCTAATGATCGAGTTACGGTGTTTGGGTGATTTTGGGAGTGGGAAGATCATCATTGATGATCGGAGATGGCCAGCGGTATCGTGCATGTGCACGGTGTTCATTGGTGGATGCAGTGGGGTTTTTCGTTCTGGGCAGGAGATGGGTTTTGAATTCTCCTTGGAATTAAAATGGTGAAGTAATTAATTTAATTTACTCTAAATTAATTAAAGCTGATATGATTGCTTATATATGGATTGATGATATTGTTTACTTTGAATGGGTTGAGATCTCAAATATGAGATTAATGAATGCTATGTGATAGGTATGCTCTGATTTAAGTATGATGATAATATGGATTATCTGTTGTGATGATAATATAGATTATCTACTTATGTTGACGTTGACTATCTATTGTGATATTGTGAATTATCTATCTGTGTATATATGGATAATTGAACTGAATTGTTTTAAACTTTAAAACAACTTGGCCTTAATAGACACGTTTTGGATTTCGATGATACCGGGATCGGGTTTCCATATTTTGGACATCCGAAAACCACATCGATCCAAATTAACGATAGGTCGTGAATCTCAAGTGAAGATCCAGAATGCAAGGGTTATCGTCGTTAACTCTGAGGGTGATTCCAAAACGAGTGTAACGAGATAATGCCTTTCGGTTTCGTTCGAACCCGGAACGAACTTGTATGGATTGAATGCTTACAAACCATCGTCAGGTGGGCGATGAGCATTCTAAGAAATGTGTTCTCTAAAGGTAATCGTAGCCTCAAGCCTCATCAATCGGGAATGGATAAAACAGGGGAGGTGCAACAAGGTTAGGTGGGTCATGCCCAAGCTGGACAAGATTTCCCCCTGTCTAGATGTCCCTTTTTATTCGGCTGTGTGGACAGTTGTGAGCTCCAACTGTCGGGGTTGTCTTGTTCGGGACTGTTCAGTAAGGAATGGTTCCGGCCTTGTGTTGCAGGGGAGCGGGCGTACTCCTCGGTACGTTGATCTAGGCCACGTACTGTGACAGACGGTACCCCAGTAGCCCTGCCATTGTATGGAATCCACAATCCAATAAGTGCCAACGGTTTTGATTGTATTACCCACTTTTGTGGCTAGTAGCTGGAATTTAATAGATGTAACAATTTCGGCTATTTTCTATTTATATGAAAACCCTAGACCTATTATAATATCACTGAATTTTCTATCAAATGTTTTGGTTGGCGTAAGGTAAAAACTTACCATATTTATTCGTGGGAAGTCTGACGTGATACCTTTTGTTTTCAAATATTTTCAAAGTTAAGCAACTTTAACCTGTTACTCATAACAGACCCATGTCTGACCCGGAGTTTCTTTTTGTTTTTCATAAACTCTCGGGTACCCAAATTTTTACGGGTAGCCAAGGGATTCAGGTTAGCTTTGACGAATTCTGGAGGAGCAATGGAGCAGGAGGCTTCAGCGTTGTAGATATATATGGTTCCGCTGTGTTGGTATCTTTGAGTTATTTATTTGAGCTGTGTTGTATTAACTAGACAGTTGATTATAACTGTTGACAGGTGATTATAACTGTCTAGTATGTGTTGTATGATCTGTATAACTCTGATATATGTAAAATTATGTAATAGTTATGTGATCTATTATATTTTGTTCCTTCCACTGTGAGATTCTAATATTGTTGTTCTTTCTTCTCTATCTTTTCTATTTTCTCACCCTTTTCTTTCTTCAAGACGAAACGGTTTTCTGGGTTCAGAAACCCGGGTCGTCACATGGATGGCAGGAACGTTTGGAGTGTTTTCGCTGTATTATATAGTTGTATATCTAGGACTTATTGTTTTAAACTGTCCAATGCTGTGTAAATGTTGTAACTCTGATGTATTAAAGTGAAATTTGACAAGTACCGTTTTCCTTTGTACAACTGTTACTATTTGTTATTATATTTTATCCGCTGCGAATGTGAGATGTTGGTGTTTCTATTCTTCTTTTCTTCTATCTCTTTCTTCTTTTTCACTAACTATTTGGAAATTTCGGGATCGAAATTTATGGGTGGTGACAATTTGGTATCAGAGCTGAAGGTTAAGCGAGAACCTTGGCTCTGGTGGGATTACTCATTTAGGATAGGGTCAATGGTACCCTAGAATAAGTTGAGTGTGTGTATGTATGTATGTGTGTATATATATATATATATATGGGAGCGTACTTGTTATTTTCTTATATAAAGATTTTAAATGATTTTATATAAGAATATATTTTGATATATAAAGCAATATTTCTTTCTAATAAATATTAAAGTAATTGGTTGTTAAATTACTGGAATTAAATTAAGAAGTAATATAAATACAACCAAAATGAAATTGAAATTGAATAAAGATAAGTTTGAAATGAATTCAAACTGAAATTAAAATCTTGAAATTGGAAAAGAGTTTCAAAATAAGATGAATTAGAATTGGTTTCGAACCAGAGAAATATAATGGTTATTGTGTGTAATAATGGGATGATTGTTTTCCAATAAACAATAAAATGTTTTAAGGAAGTAACCATATAAAGAGAGTAACTTGTAAATTTGAAAGGATGTAAATTAAAGTGGGTTTCAAATTATGAAGTTCTGAATTCTAAATTTAAACATTTGAATTGGTTTCAAAATGTTAAAGGAAATAATAGTATTCAAACTATTTTGAATATGATCTTATTTTAAAGTAAGAGATGTTATTTTGTATATTCGAATGAAAGGGTCCTATTTCGAACAAGGGTTGTTTGAAATTTTAAAGGAATTTGTTTGAATTTAAAACCAAAGGTGGTTTAAAATTTAAAAGTAACCAAGTGTATAAAGGAAATAAACTCTAAGGTTGAGTTTTGAATTCTCCTTGGAATGTGATGTGAAACCCAAAGTGAAGAAGGTTTTAAACTTAAGTGGGTAGGATATTAATCTAAAGTTTAAAATTTGAGTGGGAATTCAAATTGTGTAAATTTGACTGGATTAAATAAATTGAATTTAACTTGGAAGAAGTTAAATAAGTTTGAATGATCAACCTGATTTGGAAATTTCAAGATGAGATTGGAATTTAACTTGGGAAGTTAAATGGTTAATTTGAATTGGGAGTTTGGTGATCTCAAAATGGGTTTGAGATCTAAAAATTGAGTATGGATGGATGTTTTACAATAAATTGGAGGATATCACCCTATTGTTATTAATAATATTTAAATTGTGAATTGGATTTGTTTAAATGAATGAGGAATGAAGTGTGGTAATTTATCCATTATTGAGATAAAAGGGGAATTAAAATTTAATTTGAAATTAAGGATATGGGATTACTTTGAACTAAAATTTTGAATAATTACATTTGTAAATTAAAAATTGTTTAAGGAACTAGTTTCAAACTGAAAGATAAAATTGAGTGATAAATTAAAATTTTAAGATAAAATTGTTTTGAACTCTTATTTGAACTTTGAAAAAGGTTAAGTAAGATAATTTAAAATGGAATTTTGAGAATTGGACTCAGAATTAAATTGTTTAAAGATTTGGATTATTGATTTTTCTAAAAATAATAATAAATAAAGGGTAATTTGATTTAAGGGGTCAAATCAACATTTAAAAATCTAACTCGAATTTATATAATTCGGGATGGTTTAAATTTGAAATTTGAATTGAATTAGTTCAAATTGAATTTGATTTAAATTAATTGGATTTATGATTAAAGATGTATAAGTTTAAAAATTCAAATGGAAAATTTGAATTGGATTGGTTTGAATTGATTTGAAATTTGAAGTGGGTTCAATTTGAAATTAGTCCAAATTGATTTGAATAATTTGGAATTGTAATTAAAGTTGAATAGGTTTGAATTCAAATGGAATTTAGTTTGAATTTAAGAAACAAATTGAGGATTAATTCAACTTGAATTGGGGTTAAATCAATTTCAATGGAAACTGAAGTTATTTAAATTGGAATTGAGTCAATTTAAATGGAAGTGGAAATTTAAATTGAATTGTTGGAATTAAAGATTGAAAACTGAACAGTTTGACTCTGGACTATTTTCAAAATAAAGTGTTTTAATATAAATCTATTCTTTTTAAATTATTTAATATACAGCTTTTCTTTTTAAACCTAAACTATCTTATACTTGTTTTACAATTATTTTTGGAATTATTTAACAATTTTTCAACTGTTTCATAAACTAATTACTGTTTTTCAACTACTTTATAGCTAATTACTAATTTATAGCTATTCTGCAAATATTTAAAATTTCTATAATTATTTGACTATTTTCTAACTATTTTACGACTACTTAACTATTTTGTAGCTATTTTACAAACTAATAATTATTTTTTAATTACTTATCTATTTTTAACCTTTCAAGCTATTATCTAAATTTAAGCTAAACAGAGTTTAAACTGTTTATGATTGAATATCCATTTGAGATAAGGATTAAAGTGATAATCCAATAGAATTGAAAGAATTGTGATTATGTGGATAGAAATTAAAGAAAATGTGAATAGAAAGAGAAATTGATTTAGTTGATAATCAATGAAGATAAATACGTAGGATTTACGTATGTTATTCTATAAGCACAGTGATTTGATGCAGATTCGGGCACAGAATTTCGAGATAGTTTATCGATCCGAGTTGGGATCTTTCATTCGATTTTCGACGGCGAACCTGGATATGGATTGTTGATTGGTTTTGGATATTCTCTATCATAGTTATGGCTATGCAAGGAGAATGACGGTTTCTGATCAAGAAACCAGATCAGAGTTCGCACTAGAAAGTCTGGTAGACGATACTAGTTCGGAAGGGAAATTGTGTGATCCAGTGAGCGATCAGATTGATATTGCGTACGGATGATATGTGTACATCGTACGGATTAGAATAAAATTGATATTGAAAGTTTGTGGATAAGAACTGTAAAAGGGTTTTTTGAAGTGGAAAATATATTTTGTGAAATATGTGATGAAATAAAATAGAAATCATATATTTCTATGGTAGGAATTTACTTTATGGAAGTAAGTAATATAGTTAATGACTTTATAGAGTAATCAAATTTGAATATTTGATTTGGAATAAACAAAGTTATATATCTTTGTTTTATAAGATAAATCTCCCCTTATTGAATCTAAACCAGAAGAAAGGGTTTTGAAAGATATTTGAAGTATAAAAAGGGTTTTATACAAGTTTGAAGAGACCAAAAGATTTTTCAAGATTGTATACATCTACGTATATATATATAAAAGATTTCATGAGGATGATTTTGGAAAAGTTTTTGGAACCTTTTGACTTGGAAAGGCTTTTGATTTTTGGGTAAAATCAATATTGGAATTTGGGAAGCCTAATTCGAGAATTATCGATTTTGGGATAATCGATTTTGAGAAAGGAGATTTATACGAGACTCATACTAGGTGTATGATTTGGAAGATACTATATGGGTATAGTATAAAGTGTTTTGAAAATGGCTGTGGAGAAAAAGGCGCGCCCTTGGGATGAACTTCTCAGGAGTACCATAGGTTGGTACTGCCTTGAGCCTCTAAGGGGGAGGTTCTAAAGTTGATCCTGTGAGGAGTCCGGACAAACTAGTTCCTAAGGATTATTGGGTAGTGAAAGTCGAGAGCGCTGATGCCTACGGAGGCATTTGGGTTATGCTGTGACGACAGTGTAACTCGATGTCGCTGCGATCTATTCTGTGGACCATAGCGGAAATCGTGTGGGGGTGAGTGTCAACAGTCTACGTTTGATTTTGCCGAAAAGGCAACGTAAGATCGGTAGGCTGCGATCTATGGTCAAGTGGAGTGGAGAAGTTTCATTCTTTTGGCAGCGGAATTTGAGGGCGATGAGGCCTACAGTTATATGGGTTTTTGCTGTGATAGCAACGTAACCCTAGTTGTAGCTGCGATCTGTAGCGGGTTCCATGGTGTAATCGAGGGGCGGAGGCCTACAGTTATGTATGGATTTTGTCGGGATGGTAACGTAACCATCGGGTTAACTACGACCATGTATGGGGGTGATGATTTCCAGAGCATTCTCACAAATGTTATATCCTCTATTTTCAAAAACTGTTTTCTATATTTTCAATAAAATTATTTTCCCAAGTATTTTCACTGGGTGTTGAAAACGGGTTTACCAAGTACCTGTAAATTTTCAGTCTTACGCCTGATCAACGTATGACCGAATTTCTGTGAGAACAAGGATGGACCTGTTAAGACATCAAGTTGTAAATGTATTTTTATAAAAACTATTTTGGCAATATTATATAGATTTTAAAAGTGTTTGAAAAATGATCAAAGAATATTTTAACTAGTTTTAAAATATTTAATAAATTCTGCTTTCGTTCCTTTTCGACGACGAAAAGATTCAAAGGGGGGAGGAATGTGATAATCTGGATTTTTGGACATCTGATAAGTGGATAATTAACTGATTTATTCTGTTGAACAGATAAAATTCTGATATCTGGGAGTATAAATAAATTTGAATCTATAATAAATTTTGAAATATAAATATCTTAAAGAAAATTGGATTTTAATAACTGGATAAATATTGGTAATGTCCTAATATAATTACTTAAAATTTATATATTGAATCTGTGTTTGTTTAATATTTTTTTTTGAGTGATTTTAAATTTGAATTAGTATTGATTTATATAAATAAATGGATTGTAATTCAAATTTGAATTTGAATTTGAGTCTGAATTAGAAACTTGAATTTAAAATCTAAATGAATACCTTATTAAAATAATTTGGATTTTAAAATAATATATATATATATAGGTAATTTATTTAATGTATATTGGGTGTAAAACATTTTCTTTAAAATTAGAAAATATAATTTGAAAATTGTATAAAAACATAAGTTAATGAGTGTAATCCATGAGACAAGACTTTTAACAAATGTAATAATCTTGTAAATGAAATGGACAAGTGTCATTTTAATTTTATTTTTGAGAAAATTTATATAAAAATAAAATTTAAATCTATATAATATTCCATCCCCTCTTTCTCTCATTCTTTGTTCTTCATTTTCAATCTACAAGCCTAAGAAAATCAGATCTAAGGAGAAATAAATTTGAACAAACTGAAAAATTTCAAAATCAAAAACCTGCAACACAATTTCATCTCTAATATACAAACCTGCAGCACAATAAAGTTTCAGTTTTATCAAGTAAGATTCAACTCAGTAAAACAAGGTGCAGAAATCAAAATCAGGAAGGGTCAGAGCAAAACAAACAACAATCAACTAATTAGTGAACATTCATCTAGATCCAAGATCAATTACTTTCCAGATTTTTGTTCAACATCTCTGTCTTCTTCTTATAAAGGTGAGTAAACAGTTTTATCTAAATAATTAAACCTGTTAAATCTAGATGCATGCAACATTTACTTAAAGTGAAATATGATATGTGATTGCTCGATTGATTAAACCAGATTGCAGGTGTATTTGTATGTGAAAGTTGTTGTGCATGTCCGGAACAAAATGTTTGCTCTGTTCTTTATTCTTAGGTTCTAAAAATTTAAAAGAAATCTACTACTCTTCCTCTGATTTGTTATGTGTTCTGATATTTGAACAAATATTGTTAGAAATGACAGGATTTAAGTTGTAAAATATATTAAGCATGAATTGATGATAGTTTAACTGGAATGGGAATATTGCAGTAAAAATCTTATTTTTTTTCAAAATTTAAACTTTAAAGATTTGTTATTTCGAGATAAAAATCTGAATGGTTATCAAAAACTAAGATTTTCAAAAAGTATATCATGATTTTTAAGGTTGTTAATCGCGAGTAATCGAGGGTTAAAAGGTAAATGGGTTTTAAGCATTTGTAGTTGATCGAGATGGAGGGGAAGGTCGAAATCGATATCGGAGGGAGGGAAAAGGTTGTCGAAGCGGGGAAAATTGTCCGATGATTTTGTCATCCATCGAGACATCGTCGAGGCTTCGATTTAGGGTTTTAGGTCGATGATGTATTCTTGGCCAATGCGGCCTTGCCAGTGTGTCGAGTTGAATCAGAGCTGTGGAAAAAGAAGTAGGTGAGCATGGCATGGGACTGGACGGAGTTGAGGGTTCTCCGATGGTCAGAAATAAAGGTACGACGAGGATTTCTGGTGATTGTTTTCATTTCAGGTGGGGTCGATAGTTCGATTTTGATTTTCATGGTGGCTTGTATTTCTAGGTGGCTGATAGGTTATTGAGTGTCGTAGTTGACATGATGATGATCGAAGTGATGGTCGGTAGCGAAGGGGCTGTTGTGCACGGTGCATGAGAATCTATGGTGTCAGGTTGATTATGTGATGAGGAAATGGTGGTGGCTCGAAGCCAATCACGAGAGGTTTGGGTCATTGGATCGTGCTAGAGCTCGGGTGGGTTTATGTGATATGTCTGTTTATAACTTGAACAAAAAAAGAGAAGAAGAGTAAAGACTCGGGGTTGAATGTGGGATTTCTCAGGATTTACTCGAGTCAAATGATAAGAGATTGTCAAGTTAATGTTTAACCAAAAATCAAGTTTAAATTTCCTCAACTATTATTCTAAATAGTAACTGTTTAAAATCTGGTAATTTATTTTAACTTAATTAATAAAGTTCATTTTTAAGTTGTTTTAAACCTTAATTAATTATGTAAGTAAGAAGTAATTAAGGAAATAAAATGTTTTATCATTACTTAAACTTATGATGTTGAATAAATTGAAGTTAATTAATCCAAAGTAATTAAGTAAGGATAAAGTTGATAAGTTATTAAAGAGGAATTAATTAATTAATGGTTGAGAATTAATTAATTAAGGCAATATAAATTAATTAAAGGTTAATTACTTGGTAATCAGAGATTATTTAATTACTTAAATGATAAATTACTCAATGGAAGTAGTTGAGAATTAATTACTTTGAGTAATTAATTAGAGTATGGATCAAATAAGAAGATTTTTTTAAAGGGTTAATAAATTAATAAGTGTGATTAATTAAAAGATAATTAATCAATGTAAGGTATCAGAGGATAATTTAGTTGAGTAATTAATTAAGGATTAATGTGAATGGGTGAAGGTTAATTATTCTTTTTGTAATTAACTAAGAGTTAATTATTTATTACAGTTAAAGGATAATTAGTCAAGGGTGATTAATTTAGATGGAAATTAACTAAGGAATAGTTAATTAATTTGTGTTATTAATTAAAAGGAATTACTTAATGTAATTAAAGAATGATAAATCAAGGATGATTAATCGAGATGAATAATTAATGGATCAATTAATTAATTAAGGGGTTAATTAATTAATGCTAGTAATTGAGAATAATTACTCAAGGTTGATTAATGAATGTGTCAAATTAATTAAAGGCTAATTACTGAATGTTATTAGAAAGGATAATTAGGAAATGATTAATTAATGGATTGTAATTAATTATTGTTAAGTAAGCAAGATTAAAAGTAATTAATTTGATTTAATTAGGAATGGGGTGACTAATTAATCTTGCTTATGAAAGATTGGCTGAAATTTCTGATATGAATGTTTGAGATATGATATGTTTGTCTTGAACAATGATTATGTGGCTATCTGTCGATGATGAATTGCTGTATAAAACGTGACACCTTGTATCTAAAGGTTGAATTGTGTTTCACTTAAATAACGTGGGTTAGTTTGGTATTGAATTCGAAGAGACCGGGGTCGGGTGTTAGCCAATACCCGAAACCACTTCGATTCTTTATAGATTGATATGTGAAACCAATAGGCTGGAATGGAATGATTTAAGTAAAATTGAACCATTTAACCTAAGTTTTGATACTTAGAAATTTGTGAGAGACATAAGTAATGTCTATAACAATTGGTGAACTTGCAATTGATACAAGCTGCCCGGGGTATATAATAGATGTATGCTTTTGTATTTCTTGTTTGATGGGTTTACTCACGCTGGTTTCCAGTCTGACCCGGGTGTTACTTTGATGTAATGCTCAGGTCAGACCGAGTATTACGGATTTTCAAGTAAGGACGTTCCGGAGCTCAGGAGGCGAGCTGGATGGCAGGAACGTTTGGAGTGTTTTCGCTGTATTATATAGTTGTATATCTAGGACTTATTGTTTTATACTGTCCAATGCTGTGTAAATGTTGTAACTCTGATGTATTAAAGTGAAATTTGACAAGTACCGTTTTCCTTTGTACAACTGTTACTATTTGTTATTATATTTTAACCGCTACGAATGTGAGATGTTGGTGTTTCTGTTCTTCTTTTCTTCTATCTCTTTCTTCTTTTTCACTAACTATTTGGAAATTTCGAGATCGAAATTTCTGGATGGTTACACTCTTAATTATAAATATGGAATCTCATTAGGTTACTTCTTCCAATAGGAGGTGGGTCCTAAGATAACCACTTAATACCTGAACAACAAAGTAAACCTTTTTAGAGATATCCCGCGCTGCTTCCTAGTTTCAAATTTGGACCATTTAATGCTTTTCAATAAAGAAAGTAGGTCCAATCTCTCATGCATCACTGGTACTAGGATTGGTGATATACATTTCAATTAAGACAGTAGGTCCAATCTCTCACACCGTTATGGGTCCTAGGATTAGTGATATCTCACATCTGTAGTAAGTGCACTTGACTGTTGGTAGCCTCAAAGTAATGGGTAGTCTTCCATCAAGTGACTCTATTGACCTTGCACAACTAACCCACTAAGTCCAATTAACTATCCTTAGCCTTTACTTATACTATCTTAGGTAGACATTGGACTTAGCTTACTAATTCCCCCTTTATGTAAGGCAATAAGATTTATCTTAAATACTTATTTACCTATAAATCTCGTTTTAATGCTCATAAATATCAATTTGTCCATAAAATCCGACATTTCCCTAACGTTTATGTATGATTACTAATTTTGAATTAGTAAACTTTTATATCTATTTCATTTTATCAGTCCCATTAATTCAATTGTCCCTATTAATTGTAACTCTTAATTCATTTCCATTAACTGCCCATTAATTGGAGTTACAATCTTTAATCCTCACAATTCCCATATACAACAAGAGAATAAATATTCATGTAAAAACTTGCAATAATAGGTTTTAAATAATTAAAAACCCAATTTATTACATCAATCCAATGGAATATTCTAAACAAAAAGAATTGCAATGCCAACCCCATTCTATTTAACTCCTTTTACGAAGAAATAGATAAGAAGAAAATTCTGTGGAATAAGTGGTGTAAACTACGAATAAAATCTGCAAGCTAAACCCTTATTTTATTGAAAAATCACAAATTTAAATCAAAGAGGTAGGAAAAGTGGAATAGACTACGATAAAACAATCCCACTAAATTTATATAAATAATTGAGAATCTAATCCAATCCATTAATTCCCATTAATTACCTATTTATAGGAATTACCGCCTTTACTAATTTCTACTTATTCGCTTCCCTAAATGTAATAATAGCTAAAGAACTTTATGCATAAATAACATATAAATAAATGCCTTCTTATTAATTAATGCAATAAATACGTATAAACTACATAATAAAGCTATTTATTCTTATCCAAATATATTCTAGTCATAAATATTTGAATAGAATATGTTTTCCATATTTCATTTGCTGGAATTAGATTCCTTAGGAAGATTTTCTGCTATGATTTTCACAAATTAGTTTAATACAAAGAGGAAAGATTGGCTCCATTTGAAATTACATGGAATGGATAATTTCTTTTCATTTAGAATAAAGAGTATAAAGTACGAAGGATAGTCACATACTTTACATATCTCTCCCTTTTGTTTATCGATATTTCTTGTTAAATCAAACTTTGCCTTTTGAATGACAAGTTGGAAGAGTAAACAAATTTAAAAAAATCAAACGGATATTATTCCAAAAAATTAAACTATGAAAAATCTATAACCTAGCACAAATTGGGCAATAATCCAAAAATCATATTTTACACCCAAGTACAGATCTAGAATAAAGATATACAACATTCAAATTTTAAAATCTTTGGAAATGATTTCCAAATATTTGTGTAAATATACTCTAAAATCAGAATATGTAGCCAATAGTTTTCTACACTAATTTAAGCCTATAACTCACAAATAAAATAATGTTAGGCATAAGAATCAAACATATGTCAACGGAATAGTTTTTAAATCATAAAAAATGAATAAATTTTCCCACTAACCATTTAAAAGCGATCCAAATGTCCAGATCTAAAGTGGAACCTTTGATTAATCTTCTAATGCTTTTTAATCCAAGAAATATATATATGAAAAGAGTATAAAAATATATTAGAATTACAGATCATAGAAGAGTTTTGGAATAAGGAGAGAAAATAGATACAAATATACAAATACATATAAATTACCTCATATACACATGTAGTTGATTCTCTTCTCATTTTTATTTGATTTCCATTCTTCTCTGGTTTGTATGAATATAGGTATAAACATCTTATTTTTATAATTTAGAAAGAAAGTGGAGAACGAGAAATGGCAAAGCTTTATTTCTCTATTCAGAAAAATATGAAAAGAGAAGCAAGAGTTAGGTCTGTATTTATTGGTGCTAGAACCAACCAGAAGCGTTAATTCATGATATAAGATATCTGGGCCATTGGACTAGAGAATACCCTAGCCGCCACCTTAAGATGAGTTGACCACCTCCTCATAGGGTCGACCGCCCCAGGTCAACCGCTACAATAAGCTTTCAACCTATGGACCCATTCAATTAATTAAAAAAGCTAATTTCTAACATGAATTTTCCTGTTTCGAATTTATTTTTCATCTGTAACTTCTTCATTTGGACTCCAATCACAAAACTCTAAATGTGAAGGTTATCCAAAATTTCGCCATGTAAGCAATGGTGCAAGTTTCTTGGTTAAATTCCATCGTTTGCAAAAATACCATTATTGGAGTTTAACTAAATAACTAATAAGTTAAATAACTAACGCCAAATTACGGAGTGTTATAAATGTCAAGTATTGCTATGTGATTGTTCCTTTGGTTGCTCGTGTTGGAATTTTGAGCACAAAATATTGTAAGAGGGGGAGAATGTGACGACCTGGAAATTCTAACACTTCGTATTTAAATATATGAACTTGTTATCCCACCCTTTGGTCAAAGCCGGGATATCAACAAATATGCTAAAAATTATGGAAACTGTATAAGAGACCAGTTGGAAACAAGGCTATGATCGATGTCGTGAAAAGTTGACCGAGCTCCAATCAAGATGAGATCGATTGGCAATGATGAACATGACTAGGTGAGGCTATGTTTCAAATTTCAGGTCAATCAAAGTTCGTATGCTTGAGATATGGATGGATCAATATTAATGAGAAATGGTTGGTACCGATATGACTCGTACCGATCGTCATGGGTCACTTTGGATCGATAGAAGTTGTTCGAATCGATACGGTTCGTGTCGATCTCAATGGGTCACTTTGGATCAATACAAGTTGTTCGAATCGATACGTATCGATCGGCATCGGTCACTTTGGATTGATAGAAGTTGTTGGAATCGATACGTTTCGTATCGATCGACATAGATCACTTTGGATCGATGGACGTTGTTCGTATCGATATGGTTTGTATCGATACGATAGATGAAGCAATTCGATGGATATAAAGAGAATACGTAGAGGATGAATACGAAAAGCATGCATTAAAGTGGGTCCGATGGACTCGAGAAGCAAGTAGGGGATTGATACGAATGGGACAGCAGGTTTATGTTGATCGATATGAAGGGGATTGATGGATGGATATGAAAAGGCCATCGAATCATCTATGCGAAATAGGCATTTTAGATCGATACGAGGGGAACATATTCGAACGAGGAAGCAGTCAACTCAGCATCAAAAATGGGTCTACCTAGGAATTTTGAGCCACGTCATCGGTGCGAATGGGATGGGCGCGAAGGGCAGATGGATACGAAGGGATGGAGACGAATTCATGGATACGAACGCTTCAGCCTTTATACAAACTACAAATTGGATCAATCATATCTCACAATCTGCAAGTCCAAATGCTACCAAATTTTCACAAGAGGTTGCATGCATCTTCAAGAATGTTCATGATCGATCTCGGCTTGATCAAACGAAATATTAATTGATATGAAATTCATTCGTACCGATCACGAACCGAGTGCAAATGTCATGGGATCGATTGTGTGGGCCCACCCACATGAGAAAAGAGGCCTTCCGCGATTTGAGCGAGATATTTGCAACCTACACCTATAAATAGCGTTCCAAAAGCTTCAGAAAGGGGATCTTGGGGTTCTTTTACGCTGTTACTCCATCGAACTCCATTGTAACTCGATTTTTATCAACTATATTCTTGTAACCAGCGAATGATTATTAATAAAACTATAACCGAAGATAGCCAAACCACTATAAACCTTGTGTTTTAACCATATTCCTTTTAAATTTTGAGTATTTTTCACGTTTATTTTCTCTACATATTTGCTATCTGTGATCTGTTATTGTAAACAGGTGCTTTCATCAGTAATTAGGTCTTTGTGACCAATTTTGACGCAAACATTTTGGTGCTTTCACTGAGAATTGAACTCAAGGATTCTAAAGCCTGGATTTCAGATTTGAAAGCTTAAAGGCTTAGATTTGGAAAGCTATGGCAAGGTAATCGACAAGAAGACAAAGGACTGAAATGAGACAGCTTGAAGGGATGCAGGAGACTTTCTTGAAAGCGAATTAGGCATCGATCTTCATCACCGGAGACGAGATGGAAATGATGCTCAAGAGACAAGAGGAGATGATGCAGAACCTACTTCGACAAGATAGACGAGTTGGAGTGCAGAATTAATGGAACATAACTACAGGAGATGCTAGAGATAGGGATCGTGAGCACGGAGCAACTAGAGTTCAGAATGGAGTAGGACCATCTGGCGCAACACCAGAACTAGGGGCACTCACCCAGAGCGTGATCCAATCCCGGCAGAGTACTAGGTGGAGCCGAGCAACATGTCATTGATAGAGGAATGAATGCTCATCCAGGAGAACAGATTCCAGGATTCCCTCATGAACTCGGGGGGCAGATTGGAGGTAACGGACAAGGACTACATCATGGTGATAGCGATAGATTGGCAGAGATGGTTAGGCGAGCCATGAGAGGCAAATTGGTGAATAGAGACATGGAGGATTTGCATAGGAGTCCTTTTGCTCCAATGATCAGGCAAGCTAGGAACCTGCCATATTTTAAATTACCGACACTGGAGATGTATGACGGGAGAACGGATCCTACTGTTCACTTGACAAAGTACGTGAGGCATATGGAAGTGC
The DNA here is from genome assembly GCA_030765085.1 of Allium cepa. Lineage (NCBI taxonomy): Eukaryota > Viridiplantae > Streptophyta > Magnoliopsida > Asparagales > Amaryllidaceae > Allium > Allium cepa. The sequence continues at coordinate 393,294,405 of CM060935.1, forward strand.
TGGGGGCATCATAGGAGGTCATTGAACGATGCTTTCCTTTGTATTTGATAGATATTGCAGCATTATAGTTCAGACAGCAGGAAAGTGGCTCTATTGGCACATGGATGGAGCTGATTGAAAGGTTTATGAGGTAGTTTCTGGTCCACGTAGTCCGACCCAAGAACGTGATGACTTTGACATCGATGAAACAATGGAAAGGAGAGTCGCTCAAGGATTTCTAAACTGGATTCAATGCGGCAGTGGCTTCGGTGGATCGACCTGTTCCAACGATGGTTTTGATGGCGGCAGTTTTGCGAATTGTAGATAATTCACATTTCAAGATATCATTGGAACGGGACCCACGGATGAATCTTAGGGAGTTCTAATGTGAAGCGGAGAGATTTTTAAGGCAAGAAGATGCGTAGGCTGAGAGAGAAGGGGGAGGGGCTGAAGCTTATGTAGTAAGGGGTGGAGGTCCACCCAGGGAGGATCCAAACAAAGACGATAAAGGCAAAAGAAAAATGAATGAAAACAGTAGCACTTCAAAAAGGCCATGGAGGGAATCAAAGTTTTCTTCTTACATGGATCTTATTGAAACTCTAGAAAGGATTTGCTTGGATATTCGAGGACGCCTCCAGTATCGAATGTTAGCAAGTAGAGAACCTTCTAATTACGAGCGGGCATCGGGAAGGCATTGCCTCTTCCATGAGCTGGACGGGTACAACACGAATGATTCCAGGCATTTGAGGGACATAGTAGAGGAGCATGTAAGGAATGGTCATCTACAATAATATGCAAGGAATTGAGCTGTGTTAGTCGAATAGGAGCGGCCACCGCCCTCCTTAAACAAAGACGGCACTAGATCTAGGCAGCGATGGCTTGTTATCAACTAAATAAATTTATGGCATTGGATAAGTAATAGATCTCGAAGCAACACGGCCGAGTCGCTTACACATGTACGAGATCAAGGATGGTCTCTAGGCATGCTCTGAGACAATAATAAACCATGTGGCTCAAATCTATGAAACCTTGTCTTTCTTTTCATTTTCCTAAAAACGTCGGTTTTTTCTCGGATGTACAACCATTTATTTGATTTTTACCTGTATGCAATGCCTTTTATTTTGATGATTGGATTCAGGTTAATGTAATTAATAATACACGTCTCGCGATTATGGCCCCGATCGGAGAGAAAATGCAGTAATCGCAAACTACGAGTCCCTTCGTCGGAGAGCGATGGAATGAACTCAAACACAATATAAAAGTCCTTGGCCGGAGAGCCGAGTCTAGAGAATATAAAAGTCCTTGGCCGGAGAGCCAAGGCCGGAGAAAATTAAATTCCTTGGCCGGAGAGCCGAGGCCTGAGAATATAAAAGTGCTTGGCCAGAGAGCCAAGGCCAAAGAATACAAAATTCCTTGGTCGGAAAGCCAAGGCGGAGCCTTGGCTAGAGAGCCGAGGCTGGAGAATAACAAAGTCCTTGGTTGGAGAGCCAAGGCTGGAGGACATAAAAGCCCTTAACCGGAGAGTCGGGGTCAGAACAGGATAACGCGACCCGACGAGGTCTATGGATTTAAAGTTAAACTCGAAGAGGTCATGGATTCGGATTTCGGCTCGGGATAAATGGACCTGGAGCGGTTCCAAATTTGGCAAAGGGCCCGATGCGGTCCCGGATTTGGATATCAACCCAGCCTGGTTATGGATTTGGTTATTGGTCATTAGATATGGATAGACTAAAGCTCAGTTGACGGATTCAGATAGCTATGGAATTAGCTAAGGTTGTGGTTACAAGACTTCGAATTGGACATCGACTCGGTGCAGTCGTAGACTTGGTATGGCTATGAATGGAGTATGGACCTTGGATATTGGATTTAGAGTTATTCAAAACACGCCTTCTCACCATAAGGCATGTTTTGGGGGAAAATGTTATCCTGCCTTTTGGTCAAGGACGGGATATCAACAAATATGCTAAAAAGGATGGAAACAGTATTAGAGATTGGTTGGAAACAAGGCTATGATCGATGTTGTCAGAAGTTAACTGAGCTCCAATCAAGACGGGATTGATTAGGAATAATGAAAAGAACTAGATGAGGCTACATTTTAAATTTTAGGTCAATCGGAGTTCGTATGCTCGAGATATGGATGGATCAATATTAGTGAGATATGGTTGGTATCGATACCTTCGTATTGATATGACTCGTATCGATCAGCATGGGTCACTTTGGATCGATAGAAGTTGTTCGAATCGATATGGTTCGTATCGATCGGTGTGGGTCACTTTGGATTGATAGAAGTTGTTCGAATAGATACGGTTCGTATCGATCGGCATGGATCACTTTGGATCGATGGATGTTTTTTGTATTGATATGGTTCGTATCGATACGATAGGTGAAGCAATTCAATGGATCCAAAGAGCATATGCAGAGGATGGATATGAAGAGCATGCATCGAAGTGGGTCCAACGGACACGAGAAGCAAGAAGAGGATCGATACGAATGGGACAACAGGTATATGTTGATCGATATGAAGGGGGGTTGATGGATGATATGAAAAGGCCATCGAATCATCGATGCAAAATAGGCATCTCAGATCGATACAAGGGGAACGTGTTCGAATGAGGAAGCAGTCAACTCGGCGTCAAAAATGGATCAACCCTGGGTTTTCGAGCCATGTCATCGATGCGAATGGGATGGACACGAAAGACAAATGGATACGAAGGGATGGAGGCGAATTCATGGATTCGAACGTTTTAGCCTTCATACAAACTACAACTTGGATCGATCATATCTCACAATCTATAAGTCCAAGTGCTATCAAATTTTCATAGGAGCTTGCGTACATCTTCAAGAATGTTCATGATCAATCTAGGCTCAATCGGACGAAATATTGATCAATATTAAATTCATTCGTATCGATCACGGACTGAGTGCAAATGTCATGGGATCGATCATGTGGGCTCACCCTCATGAGAGAAGAGGCCATTCGCGATCTGGGCAAAATATTTGCAACCTACACCTATAAATAGCAGTCTAGGAGCTTCAGAAAAGGGATCTTCGGGTTCTTTTACGTTGTTACTCCATCGAACTCCGTTGTAACTCGATTATTATCAACTATATTCTTGTAACTAACAAGTGATTATTAATAGAATAGTAACTCTTCAATTGGACGTAGGCCGAAGATAGCTGAACCACTATAAACCTTGTTTTTTTACTATATTCCTTTTAAATTTTGAGTGTTCTTCACGTTCATTTTCTCTACGTATTTGCTATATGTGATTGTAAACGGGTGCTTTCATCAGTAATTGGGTGTTTGTGACCAATTTTGGCGCAAATAGAACTATTTAAATAGAATCCTAAATTAATTGTTATTAAAATAAAATAAAACTTTTTACCATTTGTGGAAAAATAAAATTTTTACGATACCATGGATGATGTCATTAAAGATATTAGTAAATGAAATTTTGTGGCAATACTTAACTGTTAAGTAAAAGAAGAGAGGTGTAAAGCTGCATGTGAGAGGGAGGATCCTTTGTGACTTAAAGGTAAAAGGTGATGAACCTCTTACACAAGCCTATATAAGGATGGGTACACCCTAGTTAAATTGTCAATAATTCACAAAACTTGAAATGAAATATGAGAATTAAAAATGGTGAAGTGCTTAAGCACTAAACTACTAATTATTCTCTAACTTTTTCATGTCTTAACCAACTAATCTTTAATCTCTTTTAAAATTTGGCTCCAAGCCAAAAACATCATGAGAGGCATAATTAGCAAGTAAAAAGTGGGAGAGGGTGAGAAGAAGAGGGGGATCTTGGAGGGGGAGTTAAGCAAATGGGAGGAGGAGGAGAGGCATTGCATTGGTTTGAAAGTGCTAGAGGTTGGATCATTAAGCTTTTGGTGTTGGTGGGAGATGGCTCTTCATTCTTATGGATTTGTTTCTTTGGTTTTTCATGGATTTCAGTGAGTTATCTCACTATCTTATAAGTATATGTTATGTTTATATATATTGTGTGCAAAGCATAAAGTCAAAGTGACATTAACAAAGTAAAATTATAAACATTAGACCTATCTTGATTTTGGATGAAAATGCTAACTTATATTGTATAGCATTACTTCTATTACCCTCTTAAACATGTGGCATGACCTTGACTTGATTTTTAAATAATTTTTTCGATTGTGTGTTGAATTGAAGTAAGTTTGAAAGTGTTTGAAGTGAGAATACTCTTTATAAGTGCAATTGCGAATCCCTTGTTTTCGGGAACTTTTATAAATAAATGGGAAGACATTCTTAATGTTTTTTTTCTAAGGTAGTACTTACTATAAAAATTTCAAGTCTTTAATCATTTGATGAAGTGGTTAAAATTGTAAAGATTTTACTTTTCAAAGTGGTTTTAACAGCGAGTATTAATACAATTTTTAAATGCTGTAGTGCGTCACTTATGGTTTTAGGTATTCAAAAGTGATATTTAAATTTGGTGTTTTTCTCTAAACCTTTTAGAGATATTTTATAAACTATTTTGAAGTATTATAAACTTAATTTGAAGTTTAAATATATTATTAGTAATTACATAAATTTCGAAAGAGTGAAGAAGTGGTTTAACACTAACAGCCGACGAAGTAGATTCCTCTATTTCTGAGAGTTAAGATTGACGTTGAGTAGGGACAGAGCAATAGAGATCTAACCTATAGGACTTCTCCCTTGAATGATGAATAGTTAAGTTGGAATGTCAAAAACATGTTAATCTTATTGTTTACTTCTTTAAAAGGTCAATAACTTTGCTTAATGCAAAAGGCCGTGAAGTAGGATTATCTATTTCTGGAAGTTAAGATTGACGTCAACTAGGGACGAAGCAATAAAGCTCTAACCTACTAGACTTCCTTCTTAAACGATGAATAGTTAAGGCAGGAAGGTCGAAAATGAGTTAATCATGTCGTTTGTTACTTTTTTATGGAAATCATTAATACTGTACTTAACACTAAAAGCCGACGTATACGCTTATCTATTTGTAAGATTCAAGAATGAAGTGTCTAGGCAAGGTTTTGATGCAATCAGTGCTTTAACTTACCTGTCTTCACTCTTGGAAAGGAATGGTTAATTTGAAATGTCGGAAACAAGTTAAGCATATGAAAATTGATTTGTATAAGCAATTGTTTCACCTAGACAACCAATTAGTTTACTGTCGAACTTTACCTATTATAACTTAGATCTTTAAAAGTAATGTTTTAAAAGATAATACAAGCGTGAAATGGTTTTGGCTTTGTTGTAACAATGTTTTAATTACATTCATCTTTAACCCTTTTTGCTTATATGTATGAATGTAAGTAGATCTTTAAATGTTGTCTTAAAGATAAGCATAAGTGAAATGGTTTTTGGTTTGTAAGGATAATGTTTGAGTAACATTAGTCTTAAACATTTTTGAATGGATTTACGAAAGTACTTAGATCCTTAAAATGGACATTTTAAAGAAAATTATAGGTAAGCAATCTTTTGGAAAAAGATAGATAAAGTAAAGGTTTAAAGTAAGGAATTTTGTTAAAGATTTATGAATATACTTATACCACTTGAGCTAAGTTTATGAACACTTTTCAAAGTATTGAAAAGAGAACAAATGAATAATAGAAACTAATAGCAATGCTTTGTTAGATAAAAGAATTTTTACTAGTAAAAGATTAATTAAACAAAAAAGAGATTAGAAGTCATTTGTGCAACGTAATCTTGCTTCGTATGACTTACTCGTGCTTTGTATGTTTACTCATTTGTGAAAAATATTTAGTTGTATACTCACCACTAAAAGCCAATGGAGTAGGCATTTCTATCTATGGAAATCAGGATTGATGTTTGTGTATGGATATGAATAATAGAGCTTTAACCTACTGGCTTCACTTTTGACCGAGTGATAGCGCGAGATGAAAATATCGAAAACGTGATAAGTATACTAAACTTGATTTCCATATGCAATAGTTCTCATCATTATTAGACGACCAAATGCGTCGATTTAATCTTGAAGAGACGGGAATCAGTAAGTGTTTTACTTATCCAAAACTACTTTAAAACTGAGATATGTATTCTATCTCTTGGAAGTGGATCTGTTCAAGATGCTGGAATGCATGTGTGGTTTCAAGATCTATTCGAGATGTAGGGACCCAATTTGGGGTTTATGATCTATTCAAGTAATGAAGACTCGTGTAAAAATGTTGCATGTGACCTCAATATCGGAAATGGCTAAAAACAGAGTAGGCCTCATAGTTTGAGATTTGACTAACCAACGACAGGATATATCAACTTCATATCTAGAAAATCTTATCGATTATTGCCGACGGGAGTTGATGATATTTGGTTCATATTATCCATGTTTTTGTTCGGACGATGGGCTCTTATGTTTCCATAAATGGTATATTTTATCTAGAGATATACGACGCTCGGGAAGGCACCTTTTGACACTTGTGTAGATGACTAGATCTGGCTCCATCAGAGAGATCTCCATGGAAAAATCCAATATGCGAATGTTCCTTATTAGTTTTGATTATACCCTCTAATATGTTGTTGAATGTAATGAAATTGTAACCAGTCCGGCTGTGTTATAATTTATATTCTTCATCCTAGACGTTATCTATTATATCAGCTTATGTACTTATTAAATGATATTTTTTTTAAGGGGATAACCATTATGGCATTCCATGCGGTCTCAAAAGTACTGATATATGTTCTACACATATTTCTTGAGTTTTTCATACAAGACTTATATTCGACTCTTAGTTTTTGTTTTCCTTAAATTCCACACGTACTCTTTCGAGTAGTTTGAGAAAGGCATGCTTTCGTTGATGTTCATTAAAGCTTAAGAAGACAAGCTAGATGTTTCACCTAACGTAGTATTCTTATTTCTACTACATTACTATTGTATATATCAACATTTGTAAGGACTGGTTGTCATAACTGTCCAGGCAGATGATAGAACTTAGGTTTCGTAACTTCAAAATTTTTGTATCGGAGTAATCCTTTCTACCATTCCTTTGATATTATATATTACAGTTTCTCTATTTAGACTATGATATTGTGTTATCTTCTTACTTGTGCTATTTCGTTTTTGTTATTTTCACCCTAGAAATTCATCCTTCTAGCACTTAGATGCTCGACATACGAATACAGTGGATGTATTAGTGTCGACATTCGAGGACCGAGAGGGCAGGTCATTACATAGTTACACTATCAACTAACTTTCTGGAAGATAACTAAATATGACTTAAAGATATGATTATTTGATGTTAATTGTATGTATAACAAAGGCATATCATTATCTTACAAAATTTATGATTTATTGGTGAAACAACTGTTAAATCCAAGTTCCTACAAAAACTTATCGCATTTTAAAGGCTGGAACTTAATAAGTTAATGTAAAGATGTAGCGACATTAACATGATGGTTACTTAATCTATGTGGTTTATAGGAAGGGAATATCATTTAATTTATTATTAACCAGTACATTAGGCATGTTAGTTGGACTTATGTAAAGGAATTGATAGAAAATTTATTTATGTATTGGTATAATGATTATACACACACATAATACTTGGCATAAATGATAAAAGTCAACTTTAATTTTGAAATAATAAATATTTTACGTTTTGTAAATTTTAGATTAAATTGAAACCCTAAATTATGAGGGAAATGACATTATTTATATACATGAGAAATCGAAGTCATTGCATTGTGAAATTGGATAAGATGGATTTCTAAATGACGTGGGGAAGTCATATGATAAAATGCTCTTAGATACTCATGTTTGATGCAGAATAATAGCATGGAAATTTTTGGTATTTCAAAAGCTTAATATTAAGGTGTCTCTATTATATAGATAATGAGCTAAAATGGTTTATTTTTACTTACCAGAAATCTTATGGTCTAATATTCTCCCTCTTATTCTCTTTAATTGTATTAAATTATAATCCAATGAGTCATCTTCCTTACAATAATATCTACTTTTAATGGATTTTTCCATAATTAGAGTAAACCATTACATTAAACAATATATAAATGATCGTGCGCTAATATGGCACATAGGAAAATGCTTTTAACAACCATTAAATTTTTATAATGTATTTATTCTTTTCATATGTTTATCACTTCCAAAATCTAGTTTTCATCCACACTTAAATAAACTTAACCACTTTATCTTCCTTGGAAAAACTTACGTGCACTATCTCAAAATATCATTAAAAAGGAAATTCAAACCTTAAAGAAAAAAAATCTCTCTTTTTAGTCTAATTGATGAATATGAGTGAAGATTTAGACTATGATCATAATTTTAATAATCACAAAGTAGTTAATTTACTTTTATTTCCTAATGTCTTTTTTCCATACATCAATCTTAGATTTTTGGTTTATGGCATTTTATTATTATTTTAGGATAAGTTAAATGGAGTAAATTGTCCTTCATAATACCTAAAATAGACTTCAAATGAAAATGTCCAACTTTCAAATACCATAAAAGATATTTTATTAGGGTGAAATTTAAAGAAAACACTATACTAAGGCATAAAAATGAAACCTCATAGCGGAATGATAACATATAACTAAATATACATGAGCATAATTAGAGAACAATATATAAGAGACGATATTAGCAGAAGCAACTGATAAATAAATATCAATATATAAAGTCAGAATACATCAACTCCATGCAAATAGAGTCCTAAATAGAATATTCGATACTCTAAGTTCCATTTATTAATAATATATATGACATGTACTACTACAAATATTAGGTATGTATCTAATGTATTGTCATTATGCCTTCATAATGTTCCAGCTGCTCCACTCTAATAGCTTATCCCCAACTGAACCCCAAATTACTCAATCGAGTACCCAAGAGTTGTCATGATATAAACAGATGAAGAAAAAACTGTAGGTCAGACAAAAAACCTTGTGTAAAGGGAACTATCTCACAATACTACATATGACTATATACAAATAAATGGGAAATTACTAAAGCACAGCCGATCCTCTCGCAAAAGTGGCTCAGGGATAATCAGACTTCCCATAAACAAGTAAAGTAAATCCATCTCAAAGGTAAGGAATCATACCATCGCCTGCTTTTCTCCTGTAACCAACGAGTCACAACTAACATAACATGACTGATGTGAAACGGTATACTATGATAAAGATAACCCAATATACAAATGTAAGGGTAACATAGGTATCATAATATAAGTCTATCGCAAAATTAATAATAATAATATCAACTAATTAATATGCTATACACAACATAACGGTATGTGCCAAATAGAGTATATCAAGACGTCGCCCCATACTAAACAAAATATCGCTAGAGCAACTACACCTTTTGTGATCTTTGGAATTATATAAATTCTTAACTTTTTCAAGCCCACGAATGGAATCGAGTTTCCTCATGTGACCTCTTTGTCGCACAGTTGTCCCCATACAGACCTAGACCACTCTTTTGCACTAGTGAAAATCCATGTCATTGTAGTGCTCCCTATAGTCTGTATCTATGCTAGCGTTACTGGATACTAGTATCTATTAAGAGCTGCTTTAGAGCCTTATGTAAGCTTGGCCCGAAACCATTAGATAAACGTATATACAAACGTGTTGCACTATAACCACGCGACAATTCGAATCCAGTCGCCTACTCCATTATGCCCTCGTTGTGCACTTGATTCGTCCTTAACTGATCTCTTAAGCATAATACCACTCCAAACCATGGAATCCATGCTCATCATTTGACTACAAGTCTGCTTAATCTTATACCGATCACTAACTTCATGTGTTCACACATCTATCTGAATCTGGAACTAATTCATTGCCATTATGCATTCCTTTCAATTATACATGCTCATCATACATGCTCATCATACATGACCATGAAACCAATCGCCATAACGGTCTTGTGCCCGATTGTCCCTCGATCACTAACTCAGTGATCTACAATTCCTATATAGAAATAGTGTTGTTATGGTGTAACAGATCTTAAGCTACTTTAACACCAAAGGGGGGGGGTTAATAGTGTTTTATAACTTTTATGAATATTTTAAACCTGGTTTTAAGATTTGAATCAAATCACGATTATCAACGAAGATCGATACTAATCAAGTAGTCATAGATGCAATCATAGATAAATATAAAAGAAATAACAAAAAGTAAAATAAGAGAGATGACATTAGAAATTTTATATTGGTTTAAACTAACCAATTCTATATCCAGTCCCATACAGTACCGTATAGATTTCTTTTCAATCGCCTACTTTGACTAGGTAACAAGCAAACCATAATATAATCTAAATTTCAAAGCTATGAAACAAGCTTCTTGATTTACCGAGTAATAAGATTACCCACTAGATTTAGACGGACAACTAAGCGCACCCACTTGATTTGAACAGGCAAAAGCACACCTAAACAAATTAGAGTAGAGTTGTTGATTTCCAAATACAAATAAGTTATTCTTAAGATATAAGATACTATCTATCCCTTCTGATAGCGATTTGACCTTTGAATTGATGAGAGAATACTTCCAAATCAGTAATTAGATTATAGAGAATGAATGTATTAAAGAAGAAACTGAATTTGAATGAGTTCGAAGAGTATAGGAAGTGGATTTTGTGAAACATATGGTGAGAATTTGGACTAAGAAGAAAGTAAAGAAAATAGTTAACAAAATTCTTTTCCAGTCCTCTTTATATAACGTATGAAGGGATGTGTCTATTCGTAAAGAGATGCGGTTAAAAATCATATCTAGTCAAAATCCAAAAGACACTTCTTCAATGGTCTATATATGAACATACATTGGAGGCCCATGTCTATATATCTATGATAATTTTGAGAAACAATAATTCTTTTATATTGTTTTCACACTTCTTTATTTTTGTAAAATAATTTAAACATAGTTTTTAAATATTTTGAACATATAAAAACTTTTATAAAATATTCATGAAAATATATTTTGAATTTTAAATAATTTATTTTGATAAAATATCAAAGATTAGAATTTTGTGATAAAGATTAGAATCTGTTATAAGGGACTTTAATATTTATTCTAATGACCATACCTATATACTAAAGTCTTGTGCTCTTCAAATATTTGTCTCTAAACTCATTAGTCTTAATTATCTCTAAATCTTGTACTTTAGACTGATTAGTCTTCAAACTTTAATTATTTTGTACATGTATAATATTCTACAGCATATACTATAAAACTTGGCAAAATATTAGCATATATGTTTGTATAATTGTTGTCTTCCAAATCAGTGTATGAGGTAGCCACGATCTCTCTCTTTCTGATGATGACAACCGTGTAAATATTTCTATAAATATAATATAACTCCCCTGAGTCAAATAAACCCCCTTGATTTATGCATATGTTATATTTTATATTTTCTCCTATTTTGTCATCAACAAAAAATAGGTGAAAAACTTCGCCTAAATGTGACTTATTTATGAATTATGGAGTCAAAATCAGTATTTAAATGTGATATATTGAGTAATGATTAAATTCAAAATATTTAAGACATTAAATAAAACAAACTTTGTTAATTATTCAAAAATACAAATCAAACTATTACACAATCAAAACACATAAATAAACTATCCTAAACAAACCTATAACAATCCAATCAACTATATACATAAACTAACAAACCAAACTAAACAAACTTCATGCAAATCAATGTATCTTTTTGATTATTAGAGACTTATCGATAAAACAATTGGTATAGTGAGGGCAAAAAAAACTTTCCACAGGATTTCCATTAGAGTCAAAGAGAACTCTTCTCCTACACACTTAACCTCATCGCTATCTATATCATCATCTTCCTCCTTTTCCTCATCATTCATGGGTTATGAATGATTAGATTAGAGATATCTTCCTCAATCACTATTTAAGTAGCCTTGTTGTCAAATAGATGCTTTTGAATGTTTTAGAGAATTTTTTCTTGTTTATCTTGCTCTTTCAAGAGGCGAATTTGAACAATTCCGATTTCAGAAAGCATGTTAAGGACATGCCCCAGATTATCTTTGATTTTGGCGACATTGGCTAGGGTAGTGTTTAGAAAGGGTCCTAGACCAGAGACATTGATGTTTATAGGGGTAGATTCTTCTCTTGGCCTTTTGGAGTTTGAAGGATCCATGAATTTATTTTTTAATTCGAGTTTTTAGGAAGAAGAAGACTAGAAAATGAGCGTAAATTCAAAATTTGGTGGTTATATATATAGATTTCTAATTTTGAATTAAAGAGGGAAAGGCTGTTTTCAAAAAACTATTAGATATGTCGACCTATATAGGAAGCATATGTTGACATATGCACCTAAAATGTGTTTTTCATTTTCTTTTTATTTTGATCTATAAAAGCTTTTATATTTAGATTTCCATGAAAGAACATATTACTAGCTCTCTTCTTAGTTTAATGAAGGCAGTTTATACTAAAGGTTTTGTTAAGATATAGGTAATTGGTTTTCAGTATTTATAAATTCGAGTGAAATAACTTCTTTTTTTACATTGTTTCTTAAAAAAATAATACTTTGTGCCTACATATTTGGTCCTAGCATGATGTGTGTCGTTCTTAAATAAATTAATTGCACTAATATTATCACAGTATATCGGTGATACTATAATAAACAGGGGCTTTCATTGCGTTTGAAAAACGCTAAGGAACGACATGCTATGGTATGGCCTTCAGCTGTAAATAGGAAGAACAAAACGCTATGAAAACACATTTACCCATTGTTATATTCTATAGCGTTTTATGTGAATATTTTATAGCATTTGATATGATACTTCTGTAGCGCTGGTTTGCATATTTGTATAGCGTTTTTTTGTACATCTATAAAGTTTATTTAGTTATTGTAGGTTTTGGTTAATAGTATCCCATGGTTACTTTCTAGCATTTATTAAACGACGGTGATTCTGAAATGCTATTAAATGTAGTATTGATTTACAAAATTAGTTTATCGTCGTTTCAATTTTTTCACTTATAATATCCATTTACCCAATTTTTTTTTTTGAGATGGTACTTTATATACAACAAATCACTGTGACAACATACCACATGCCAATAAACGTTCGATTCACGCCAAGTTTCGAACTTATGACCTCTTGCACCAAAGCCAAATCACTTAACCACTAGGACAATGGTGCTATTTACCCAATTTTTCTCTGTGTATAAATTATACCATAATATTTCATACATATTCAAACAACTTTTCCCATATACAGACGTAGTATTTCACACATATCGTTCTAGCAACTTTTCCATATCCATATATAATATTTCATACATATTTGCATTAACTTACTTGTAGAACTAGTCAAACAATTGATTTAATCTTTTTTTTTCAATTGATATTTTCTCTCTAACATCTACAATACAAATAAGCAATCAAGATATTAATGTCAAATAGTCATAAAGTAAAAAGGTCCCAAAGGAAGAAAAAATATGTAGTTAGAACTTAAAATATGATGTAGCAAGCCAAAGTAGTAGGTACTGTATGTCATCAACCTATATGTATACAAACATCAGTAGCAATTTTTATTCAATTAAGTTGGTTTTAAAATGCCCATCATTAACAACTTGCTTGAGAGGCTAAAATATCATTGTCATATCAGAGTAGATCATGGAAAATGATACTAAATAAGCAAAGAAGATAGTTAATTAGTATTACACAAAAAATTTAAAAGTAAAATTAAGAAGTTTGATTTAAAAAATTTCTAGTGGACCAAATGTATATAAAGATTGACAACATTATCTATATTATATTGAATTTACAAAGTGGTAACATCACAAAGAATAAAACAAATAGAGCACAACTTGGCTCTTGATATGTGAAATAGTTAATAACTTTAAGAATCCAAAAGCGAAGTTTGAGGGAAAAAAGTCATGAAACAGGTGAGTTCTACCAGTCAGTATGCTCAACTTATTAATCAGCATATCAGTTAGTACGATTCGATTTATATGTTTGAGCATAAATTCCAGCATATTATCAGCATCTCAACTAATTAAAATTTAAGAACCACATCATCATGCTCCTTCAATGTGTTAGCATTCTATCATTTTTAGCATTATGCATGAATTCTGTCATTTTTAGTACCTTGCATGGGTTATAATCAAGCTGTACAGTTAAGGCCAACAAGTTGATTGGCTAACTCATGGGTTCTTATTTGTGACAGCCTACTGAATCTGAACTACAACCATGGATGAGTTTTTTTTGTGTTTATGTCTTCCTTCCATGTGTAAACTTATGAAAATGGTTAAATTTTCATAATCACTTGGCCTTATTAATTTTTCATAATCACTTGCCCTTACCAATAAATTATGCAACGCTTGATTGCTATGAATATGTGAATATGTCAGCATACTTGTAATTTCAAATCTCTATATTGTACTTTGCAATCAGGATATCTTCGTGTAAGAAAAATCACCAACCCGTAATGTTGTCAGTTTATTAAATTTTACATGACTTAAAAATGGTTCGGCTGAGTAGCATTTAGAAAAATTAGCCGAAAGATTGATCAGCTAGCTATATTTTCTATTTCAATTAAATAAATTATTCAAAATAAACTCTTAAAATATATAACCTGGTAGTAGCTACGTAAAGAAAGACCTAGGAGGTCCATGTGTCCAAGTGCACATAAGAAAAACGTATACAATGAAATTATATATGATCTTTTATTAAGAATATTGAATGATTATTAAATTAATTTTATGGGTAGAGAACATATTTACTTGTTCTAAAGTTGAAATGAATTCGTGTATATCATGTGCTCATTTCTACAAAATTCCACCACTTCCTTCACAAACACATACAACTATTTATACCTTCAGTCAAGTATCAATACATACGCGGAAAAAAACATGAAATTAACCAAAATATTATGTTATTAACCAACATACATAAGTAGAGTAAAAGTAATGTACTGAGCCTGGCTGTGGAAATTAAGCCAGGTCAATATTGATGCTTTTGAGTTTTGAGCATTAAGTACAAACATGAAATTCTCTTGATAACGTTTTGCAAAGCTCAAAAAATGATGTCTACGATTTGCTTTACTAACTCGAAGAAGCAAAGCCTTTATTAATGAGCAATTACCGTATAGGAAAGCATCAAACATTACTACAAAGGAAAATCACAAATACTATAACAAAACAAAGTATGGACTATCAGAAGTTTACGGATCATAGCAAAGTATGTGAATATCTATACACACACTACAAACAATTTAAATTCTGAGAATATTCTAGGAAAAAAAATATCTATTATGATTTTGACTCTACTAGTTTTTGGCCCAAACACAAGGCTTACATATTTTTATTGGTAACGATTATAATTCACTCACTCATTGTCCAAATTTGATTTTTTTTTTTTTTTTTTTGTTTTATGATTTTTCTTTATATAAGTCTTAAGTCATCATCACCTATTATTATTCTATTTTTGTTTAATTACCAATATAAAGGTAAGAGTAGTAGGCCTGTATAACTGAAGCTTTGTTAAGTAAACTGTTTGTCCACATTTACCAAATTCTCGATGTACTAGATGCACTACATTTGGATAATAAATGAGTAACAAGGTAGAAAAAAGACTAGAAAGTTTTAAACTTACAGTTTGGGCGAAAAAAGCTTTTTCTTCTAACCAATTAACAAACATTAACAATTGTTATCTACAAAAGTGGTGGAACATCAAGAATTAAATCGTGCATTCAAATATTCATACACCTTAAAATTTTGTATCCATAAAATAAATAATTTATAGACAAGCATCATTGTCCAAGTGGTTAATTGATTCTGCTTTGGTGCAAGAGGTCACAAGTTCAAAACTTGCTTTCGAACGTTTATTGACATGTGATACGTTGTTCCAATGATTTGTTATATATAAAGTACCATTTCAAAAAAAAAAAAATTATACTTACTAAAACTTATTCTGTTATAACTTTTGCGGTTGGCCACGATATTTATTAGGATATATGATGTAATGTTTGTAAATATTATTATTACAACTGTTGTTAGTTAGAAAATATTGGGCAATTATACTATCGAGGAAGTTAATATTTTTAGTTGTTTTGTATATAAGCTTCCACCGTGTAATTAAAACAAGATTTCTATATTTCTCTAAAACTTCTTCTTCTCTCTATATCTCGCATGCTTTAGATTTTCATGGTATCGGAGCACTGCGGTTTCTAATTTTAGTAATTTTTTGTGATTTCTTCTTCTCAGATTCTTCTCAGTTTTCTTCTTATTTGATTTGTTGAAGAATTTCATTTTTAAATATGCTAGAAATTCAAGAAATTCCTGATAATTCCATGTCTTAAAGCATCAATACTATGATCAATTACAATGATTCGTACTTCCTTTCTCATGGAGATTCATCTAATAGTCAGCTTGGTTAGATTGTCTTTAATGGTGGAAATTATCTCAGTTGAAGTCGTAGCATTAAGCTCGCACTCGGAGTGACGAACAAATCATGCTTCATCGATGGAACACTTCCTCGTCCTTCTGATAATTATCCTGATCTACAAAAATGGATATGCAATGATTACATAGTTACAGGTTGGATTCTATACTCCATGGAAAAATCAATCTCCGAGACTTTTATTTTTTCTCCTTCGGCTAGAGTATTTGGCTAGAAATTCAAGAACGTTATGGTCAGTCTAATGCTCCTCTTCTTTGTAAGTGTCATAAGGAATTGTAATCTGTTCAACAAAATGATGACTCAATTACTGAATATTATGGAAAATTGAAGAAGGTTTGGGACGAATTATAAGCTTACGAACCTTTTTATGATTGTTCTTGTGGTGCAATGTTGAAATTTTCTTGTGATGTTCTTAAAATTTTTTTGGAGGCTAATCAACTCAAGAAGCTTATTCAATTGATTGCTGGACTAAATAAGTCTTTTGATCAGGTTATGATGAATATTTTGAGTACGGATCCTTTACCTACTGTTAATAAGGCTTACCATATTTTGCAACAAATTGAGAAACAAAAATCTCTCAATATTCATCATGCTTCTTCTGAGATGAGGCTTTTCTCTCCATTAAGAATCCTACTAGTTTCAAGTCTTAATTTCCTCCTAAAAGAGATTATAAGGACTATAAGAAAATGAAGTATAAAAGATTTTGTGATCACTGCAAGAAAAAAGGACATACTAAAGAGCAGTGCTTCAAATTGGTCAGTTATCCAGAGTGGTATACTCATTTGAAAGGAAAGAAATCTCAAAATTCTTCTATTAGAGTTGCTACTCCTGTTCATGATACTTTCGAAATCTTAGGGAACCCTCCTCTTGATACTCCTTTAGATTTTGAGCCTGGTTCTTCATCAGATCTGTCATCCTCTGCTATGAATACTTTAGATGCTTTCTGCTGTTTGCAAGAAAGTTTTCAAGATGATGCAGAACGGTAACTCAGAATATCATCCTTCGATTAATTTTGCAGGTATTGTTTCTTCTTCCAATGTTGCTTTATCAAATAAGCATGTTAATAATGCTTGGATAATAAAAACTAGTGCTAGTGATCATATAGCATATGACTTAGGAATGTTTGCTAACACACACATGCTATACAAACCTATACACATCGCTTTACCTAATGGAACCTTGAAGATTATTGATACAATAGAAAATGTCATTTTAACCTCTTAAATTACTCTTTGTAATGTGTTTTTCTTCCCCGAGTTCAAACACAATCTCTTATCAGTTGGTAGATTACTTGATCAGAACAAATTATATGCAAAATTTGAGAAAACTTTATGTACTTTCCAAGACCTCACAACTGATAAAGTGAAAGGAACTAGCACAAGACATGCAAGTCTTTATAGGTTTCAAAATAATGATGTTTTATCTCCTCAAATTAGCTTTTATTCCAGTAATTGTTTTGTTTCAGATTCTATTGTTTGTCATTCTTCTGTTTTGAATCCTAATTTTTCTATTTTACACGCAAGACTTGGTCGTGCATTAATAAGTAAATTGAAACATTTACCTTTTCATGTATTTTCTGAACATTTTGATTGTGAAATATGTGCGTTAGCAAAACATCATAAGTTTCCACTTAAGTTTCAAGTTTAATTGCTGCATTTTGTTTTGAGCTTGTGCATATGGATCTTTGGATGTAAGATGCCTAGTTTATCAAGGGCTAGGTATTTCCTTACTATATTGGATGATCATTCTAGATGTACTTGGACTCATTTGGTTCATGATAAAACCCAAGTTCCCAAGATTATTTCTATTTTTATGGAATATGTTGAGAATCAATTTCCAAACCAAAATAAAAGAGATTAGGATTGACAACGGTACTGAAATTCTCCAAGATTTTCGTATAACTCTTTTTCTATCAAAAGGGATAATTCATCAAAAAAGCTTGCCTAGTGTACCTTAACAAAATGGGAGGGTAGAAAGGAAGCATAGAAATTTATTAAAGACTGCTAGGGCTCTTAGAATTCATGCAAATCTGCCTAAATTTTTTTGGGGGTGATGCTCTTCTCACTGCAACATATCTCATAAATATGATGCCTTCCTCTATTTTGTCTTGGAAAGCCCCTCATGAAGTATTGATGAAAAAATCCGTAATTATTCTCATCTAAAGGTATTTGGTTGTCTTTGTTATCCTCTTATAAAGACTTTTGATCAAATGGAACAAAGGTCAAAAAGATGCATTTTAATTGGATATCCATATGCTGTAAAAGGATACAAGTTGTATGATTTGGAAGATCACAAAGTGATTCTCAATAGAGATGCAAAGTTTAAGGAACACATCTTTCCATATTCATCTGACATGGCAAACGCTTCTCATTCTTCTCCTTCTTTTCCACTGGTTAATCCAACTTTTGCTCCACCTATTTCATCTTCACAAACACAAAATTAAATTCCTGTTAATATTCCTCATTTTGATATTCAACAAAATCTGATTCAGATTCTGAAATATCTCCACAAGTTTTTCATTCTATTCCCAATACCATTAACATAAATATTTCTTATTTTTCTTCATCTTCTACTTCTAATTCTTCCCCTCCTCTTGAAAATAATCCTAATACTCAATCTGACATTTAGCTCAGAAGGTATTCTAGGTCAACTCAACTTCCAAAGAAATTCGAAGGATTTATTCTCTCAAATAAACAAACTTCGTCTGCACATCTTTCTTTTGCTTATAATGTTCTTTCAGACCCAGAGCTTTCTTTTTTGAATTCTGAATTTCTGGCCAGCTTAGCAAATGCTCTCACTATACATGAACCAAGTTCTTATATACAAGCAAAATATCAAAAAGAATGGTTGAGGCTAGAGTTAGAGGCTTTTGAGAAGAATGATACATGGGATTGACAGATTCATCCCCTGGTGAAAAGGCAACTGGGAGTAAATGGGTATGTAAAGCAAAGCTGAAACCTGATGGAAATCTTGAAAGATGCAAGGCCAGAGTTGTAGCTAGGGGAGATAAACAAATAAAAGGGAAAGATTTCAAGCATACTTTTAGCCCTATTGCAAAGTTTACAATAGTTAGAGTTTTAATTGCCTTAGCTGCTGCAAAAGGTTAGGATTTGCACCAACTTGACATAAACAATGCTTTTTAACATGGCTATGTAGAAGAAGAAATTTATATGCATCCTCCACCGGGTTATAAGAAGGTTAAGCTTGGGTAGGTATGTAAGCTTAAAAGGTCTTTATATGGGTTGAGACAAGCTGCTAAGCAATGGAATATTGAGTTGTGCAAGCTTTTGTTGGATTTGAGTTACGTTCAATCCAAACAAGATTACTCTATGTTTGTAAAGAATACAGAAAGTAATTATTTTACTGTAATTGTAGCATATGTTGATGATCTCTTGATAACCGGAAATTGTTCATCTGAAATTGAAAGCCTAAAAAGGTCTCTTGATTCTGCTTTTACTATTAAAGACTTAGGAAAATTGAAGTATTTTCTAGGCATTGAGGTTTCAAGGACAAAGGTTGGTATGCTTTTGAATCAAAGAAAGCTCATTCTTGATTTGTTAAAGGATACCGATCTGCTTGATTGTAAGGAGGCTTCCTTTCCCTTTCCAAAGCATAAGAAGCTGAGTATTCAAGATAATCCTCTCTTACCAGACCCAAAAGCATATTGTAACAACCCGCATATTTATCGATTTTATATTTAGATATTTTATTTAAATATTTTATCGTTAGTAGGATTTTTAGTCCGAAAAGCTACTTTTTGCATACGGTCGAATTAGGACTCGGGACCACTCCCATTGAGTTTAAAATGCCGTTTGCGACCTTTTTGAGTATAAGCTTCGATATGTTTGGAGAAAGTTGGTTTTTGCTACTTTTCACTTTGGGCTTGGGTTTGGGCTCAGCCCTATGTTAACTTATGCTCAAATCTGAGCCATTCTTTCCCATTCACCCTCATTCTCTTCTCTTTTCAGTTTTTAGAGTATTAATGGTGGGAGAGATTGGAAATTAAAACTCCAAAACCCTAGTTCATCTTGCAAATCAAATTCCTAGCTCCAAACTCAAGAAGAACCCATTGGTAAGCTTCTCTTCTTCTTCTCCAACTTATTCTCTTACCAATTTCATAAATTCCTAAACCTAATTTCGGAAATGTTCTTATTTTCAGCGTAGATTCAAGCTCAATTGGGTTGTGTTGAAGAGAGACTGATTCTCCATTTGCTTTCAAGCTTCTTCTTGTTCGATTTTGTGAAAAGGTGAGATTTTTAATCTCACATCTAAGTCTATGAATCATCGTTGATTGTTAGGTATGAATTTCTAACACTTATTCTTGTGTAATTGCTTTTGATTTGGATTGATTTGGTGAAAATCCTAACTTTTGGTGTTTTGGGATTCAATTCCTTAAAAATCATAGCTTTGATCTTTGATCGTGTTTTTGGTGATGCATCGAGGAGCCAATAGGGCCGGGTAGTCGTTTGGCATAATTCCCTTGCGTCCATGCTCGTTCGGTTGCGAATTCGTGGAGGTTGCATATCAATTTTTGGGCATAAATTTGCAGAGCATCAGGTTCGGCCGACCGACCCCCCTGGTCCGGTCGACCGACCTGATGCCAAGTGCATAAGCACTTTCTGTTTTAGGGTCCGGTCGACCGACTACAGGGGTTCGGCCGACCGACCTGCTTTCCCAGGAGTTTTTCAAAACAAGGTTCGGTCGACCGAGCACTGTATGCCGGCCGACCGACCTGATGATTTTTGCCTACTTAGCCTAGTTGCTTGAATTTCCAACTTTAATCGATTCGTGTTGTTTCCTACTTATTGTTATCAATTATTATGACTTTGATGACTCCTTTTTAGGGATTTTTGAATATCCATTTCGATGGATTCTTTATCGGTTTCGTTGGATTTTTATTCACATCGTCGTATGTGAATTTTAGTGATTGATTGTTCCTACAATCTTCTTTGTGATTTGTCACTTTAAAAATATAAAGGTTTTCTATACTAGTAGTAAATATCAAGACTCTTTCCTCAAACGATTTCAACACTATTTTATTACAAAGCTCGTTTTCTTAAACCATTTTCCAATCTATTAGTATATACAAACCTTTACCTCACTCATATGAGAAATCTAATTAAACGACTTAGTAAAACAAGTGGTATGAAACTCTTGCGTTCACTTTGTTGGTTAATTCTTGGACTTGTTCGATTGAAACTCTTGTGACAATTTTCTAGTGGAGATCTACAATTTGTTCGTAAATATTTAAGTTAAGATAGTGGTTATGGGACATGATGCTAAGCTCATATATTTACTAGCTTACTGTAATCGACACTTCTCGATGATCATGACGATCATTTTTGTGATTTAGACTAGCAATGTGCGATGTCTCTTTGTCTGTAAGGGAGACTAAACCCCGTTTTGTGGAGTTTCGACTCAAATTGGTGGGGTAGCAACCCACGGTCTTCGGACCATTCGTGTGTCAGGTCTTCGGACCATTTGTGTGTCAGGTCTTCGGACCATTCGTGTGTCAAATTAATGGCTAGCTACCATGAGATAGCTTCTCGTTCGTGTGTTACAGCTGTTGGTGAGTTTTCATGCTCCCGTTCATGTGATAGGCCTCCCCCCCTTATTTTGTGTGATTTCTGGATTTCGTGTGTCGAATTCTGGAATTTTCTTCTTCACCTATTTTTGTGATTTCTATTGATATGATTTATCAATTCTTGTGCATAGGTGAATTCGTGTGTCATTGACTGGATTTCGTGTGTCGAATTTTGGAATTTTCTTCTTCACCTATTTTTGTGATTTCTATTGATATGATTTATCAATTCTTGTGCATAGGTGAATTCGTGTGTCATTGACTGGATTTCTTGTGTTGATTTCTGGAAATTATGTTTCACCAACTTTGTGATTTCTATTGATATGATTTATCAATTCTTGTGCATAGGTGAATTCGTGTGTCATTAACTTGTTGTGAATACAAGTTTTGGGTATGATACCCTTTTGGATCTTTGAGAAGATTCTTTGATATTGATTAATCGTTTGTTGATTATCATTTACATACTTATAGTAGTATGCCATTATGGATATTATACGTCTATGCCATATCTTATATGTCATTTATTGTGGCTTGGTGAATGAAATTAGGAGTATGACATTCCTTTTTATCTTGAGCAGATTATCGTGATATTGATTAATCTCTTGTTGATTTTCAATTACTTGTATATATCACAGCTTGGCATTGTGATTATTATGTGTTTAGTCATATCTCCTATTCTATATCATGTTATCTGATATTTATTGTTAGACTGATTTGTTTATTATTTTCTTATAAATAATACTCGGGTCAGACCGAGATGTTGCAGGTGCTTCGACTTGACTTCTCTCCGGGGATCCATTACTCTGACCTTTTGCTTACTACTTAGATTAGTAGTTTTTGTTGTATACATTTGAGATACAGACTCCATAATGTATACTTATTCTTTTGTGTAGTTCATGTAACTATTCTTTTGTGATATTGTGGATCTTTTTAGACCACTACTCTGTTGAACACTTTCATGTGTTATATTCATATCTTATTCCGCCTTTGTGATATGAATTGTCTGTGACTGATTTATGTTATGTTTATTTCTATATTTGTTTCTGAAGATATTATAGCCACTGTGTAGTAGCTTTAAGTTTGTGTCGATATGTCGGATTTCCCTCTTTATAAAGAAATGCATGCTATACTATCCGACATGTCGATGCTCGCGCAAAGAAATTACACGGATGGTCGCTCCTCAACAGCCTTATTCTCCGTGCTAGTCGACAGCATTCTCCGTAGTGTTCTTGGCTAGCGTGGGTATAGAGGTGGGGCTTCACAGCTTGGTATCAGAGCCAAACTTCGGAACAATATGGAATATTATAACAAGGATCATCGTCCTAAGTCCATCTTAGGAGTCGTGCTTTAGGATTTAATTCGAGTCTTCGTACCGATTCATCCTATTTTCCTTATGATTCCTTGTTTATCTATCAAGATTGCTTGATATTCAATTTGGTGAATAACCTTTTTCTTCTTCTTCTTTCTTTCTAAAGGAAGAGAAATGTCTAGACCAGGCCGCCCCAGAGCTGGACCATCTAGTGTTCCACCCCAAGATGGAGTTTTTATGACTGCTCAACAACTTCTTGATTTAGTGACGAATGCTCAAGAAGCTGGAGCTAACCCGGAACCTACTCACCCAAAGTCGGGATTTGCACGCTTGTGCAGCGATTACACTAATTTGGGTGCGGAGCCATTCAGAGGTTCCGAAACTGTTATTGAAGTACAGGCTTGGCTAAGGTCATGCGATCGAATCTTTTCTCGCATGAATATTATTGACCTTCACCGAGTTCAGGTGGCCTCTAGTATGCTCCGAGAAAGAGCATTGGACTGGTACGAGCTTCTTATTTCTGAGATTAATGAAGCGGATCTCACCTGGGAGAAATTCCGAGAACGCTTCGAGTTGAAATTTGTACCAGAAGCTGAGAAAGTGTCATTGGCTCGATGATTTATAGACCTTGTTCAAGGTGAGTACTCCGTGACTAATTACGTCGCCTCCTTCGAGTCGCTTTCCAAATATGGGGTTGAATACATCAACACCCCTCTGAAGAAGAATCAGAGATTTGTCTATGGCTTAAACAAAAATCTCAAGAAGCCATTACTTCTAAAATTAGAAGTTTCTTTCGACCAACTCGTTGATATCGCTTTTCGTCTTGAAGAGGCGGATAGGGAGAATGATGTTGAAGTGGTGGGTTCCAAACCATACTTCAACAACAAGAAGAGGCCAAGCAAATTCAAAGGTCCTTATCCCAATAAGAAAGGGAGGCAAGAAACTCCTGCTGAAAAGACCTTTTCCTCTACTCAAGGGAAATGCTATAATTGTGGTTCGAAGGACCATTTTGCGAACAAGTGTTCAAAGCCTCGTACTTGTCGCTATTGCAAGAGCCCGGACCATTTTATGCATGCATGTCCCAAACTTCAAAATAGGAAGGAGGGAAAGCTTAATGTTGCTCAAGCCCCTGGCAACACATCTCGTGGCCAAGGTATTTCTCATTCTATTCTGGATGGATTGTTTTATTTCGTGATCATCCTATTCGAGTTCTTTTTGATACTGGTGCGTCCCATTCTTTTATATCAAAAGAACTTGTTGATACTTTTTCTTTGGATGTTTTATGTTTAATGACTTCTTTGAGAATTGCGAATCCGGTTGGTGGGTCCGCAACAATCAGTTTATTGTGTAAAGATGTCGAGATTATTTTGTGTGATTTTCCTTTCCTAGCCGATTTGCATGTCATGCGTTATTTAGGCTTTGGAATGATTTTGGGAATGGATTGGCTTAACCGTTATGAAGCTCATATCCTATGTCCTGAGCGGACTATTCATCTTCGACATCCTCAATCTGTTAAGCAAATTTCTATTAATCTTCAAGATTCAGTTTCCAGCTTGGTTGCATCTTTATATTCTTTAAATCCTCGTGATGATGATGATGATGGTGAGGGTGATATTATTTCTCTTATTCACGTCGTTTGTGAATTTTCGGACATATTCGAGCCCGTTTTAGGATTACCACCTAAGTGAGCAATTGAGTTCAGAATTAATCTTATTCCTGGAGCTCAACCTATCACTCGTCCTCCTTATCGTATGTCCAATAAAGAAAACGAGGAGATGCGTAAACAATTATCTGAATTGGAGACGAAGCAATTATTCGCTCTAGTTCCTCGCCTTGGGGAGCTTCGGCTATTTTCGTGAAGAAATCCGATGGAACACTTAGGCTTTGCGTTGACTACCGCAAGCTTAATGATCTTACTATCAAAAATAAATATCCTTTACCTCGGATTGATGATTTATTTGACCAACTTAGTGGTGCTAGAGTCTTTTCACAATTGGACTTGGCTACCGGTTTTCATCAGCTTCGTATTGCAGAGGATAGCATTCCTTTGACATCGTTCCGTACTTGGTATGGATCTTATGAATGGCTTGTTATGCCATTTGGGTTAACGATTGCCCCGACTTATTTCGTTGACTTAATGAATCGAGTTTTTAAAGACTTCCTCGATCGATTTGTTCTCATCTTTATTAATGATATTCTTGTGTATTCTAAAACCGAGGAGGAGCATGAAAAACATCTTCGAATTGTGTTGGAAACTCTTAGGAGTAATCAATTAAAGGCAAAATTTTCTAAGTGCCACTTTTGGCAATCTCGTGTGAAGTTTCTCGGTCACATTATTTCCGAATCTGGAATTTCCATGGATCCTTCAAAGATTGAAGCGATTCAAGATTGGAAGAGACCGGAGAGTGTGACAGAGATTCGTAGTTTTCTCGGGTTAGCGGGCTATTACCGTCGTTTTATCAAAGACTTTTCTAAGATTGCCGTGCCTCTCACTAGCTTGACTAAGAAAGGTGTTAAATACATTTGGTCGGACAAATGTGAAACTTCTTTTCAGAAATTAAAAGAACTCCTTTCTGATGCTCCTATTCTTATTATTCCCGAGGGGAATCAAGATTTCGTTGTTTATACCGATGCTAGTCGCGTTGGTTTGGGTGCCGTTCTTATGCAAAGAGAACGTGTTGTTGCTTATGCTTCTAGGCAATTGAAGCCAGCCGAGACTAGATATGTCACTCATGATTTAGAACTCGCGGCTATTGTTTTCGCTCTTCGGATTTGGCGTCATTATCTCTTAGGAGAGAAATTTGTTCTTTACACAGATCATAAGTCTTTGAAATATTTATTTTCTCAAAAGGAACTTAATTTGCGTCAACAACGTTGGCTCGAGTTTCTTGCTCCTTATGATCTTGATATTCTTTATACGTCCGGTAAGGGTAATCGTGTCGCCGATGCTCTTAGCCGTAAACAACAAGCTGTTGTTTCTATGATGATATCCGAATGGAACGATCTCGAGATTTTATCCACTTGCGAAATTCGAGACCGTATTTCCGATTTATGCTCATCATTTGTTTTATGTAGCCTTGAGGCTCATCCTCTTTTAGACCGCATTCTTGAAGCTCAAAGGCTAGATCCTGAATTGGCTCTTCTTGGCCAAAATATTAAGGATAAAATTGATATCGAAGGTTTGAAAGACTTTGATATCGATTCTCGTGGCGGCATTCGGAGATTTGGTAGACTTATCGTACCAAATATTAGTGATCTTCGTAAATATATTTGAGAAGATTTTCATCATTCTAGGTTTACCATTCATCCCGGTAGTAGTAAAATGTACGCGGATATGAAGCGACTTTATTATTGGGAGGGAATGAAATTTGACATCGCTAACTTCGTTAAGCGTTGCATGACTTGCCAACTCGTTAAGGCCGAACATCAAAGGCCCGGTGGGTTATTGCAATCTCTAAAAATTCCAGTTTGGAAGTGGGATCAAATTTCCATGGATTTTATAGACGGCCTTCCCCGTTCTCGTTCGGGTCATGATAGCTTATGGGTGATCGTTGATAGACTTACTAAATCCGCCCATTTTATTCCCGTTCGATCTAATCGAACCGTTTCTCTTTTGGCCAAGCTCTTTGTTAAAGAGATTGTTAAATTACATGGAGTTCCTACTTCTATTGTTAGTGATCGTGATCCATTGTTTACTAGTGGATTTTAGAAGAGTCTTCAAAAAGCTTTGGGAACGAAGCTTAATTTTAGCACCGCTTATCATCCCCAGTCCGACGGACAAACTGAGCATGTGAATCAAACTCTTGAAGATCTTCTTCGTTCTTGTGTGCTTGATTTTGGTGGAGGTTGGGAAGATCATATTTCACTTGTTGAATTTTCCTATAATAATAGCTTCCAATCTAGTATTGGTATGGCACCTTTCGAGGCACTCTATGGAAGGCCATGCTGATTGCCTTCTTGTTGGCTTGAGGCCGGTGAGAAGTTGGTTTTAGGTCCAGATTTTATTCGTGATTCCAGAGAAAAGATTGATCTTATTCGTCATAGGATGAAAGAAGTCCAGAGTAGACAAAAATCCTACGCCGATAACCGGAGAAGGAAGTTAGAATTTTCTGTGGGAGATCTTATGTTCATTCGTGTTTCACCAATGAAAGGTGTTGTGCGTTTCAGTCGCTCGGGAAAGTTAGCGCCTCGATATATCGGGCCATTTTCTATCACTGAACGTATTGGTTCCATGGCTTATCGTCTTTTATTACCGGCTCAATTTTCTGCTATCCATGACGTGTTTCACGTTTCTTAACTTCGGAAATGTCTTTGAGATTCCGATTCTATTCTTGAGCCCAATGTTGTGGAAGAGATTGAAGTTTCGCCTAATTTAACTTATGAGCAACATCCTATTCGTATCATTGCTTCGGAGGTCAAACGACTTTGAAATAAAGATGTTCCGCTTGTTAAAGTTCAATGGTCTTCAAATCCTAAGGATTGTTCTTGGGAATCTAGAGAGTACATCGAGCGAACACATCCGGGCTTACTTTCTCGTGCTCTTTGAGGTGAACTTCTTATTTCAAACTTCTTTTGTGTTGAATATGCTTTTATGGTTGTTACTATATATCTTCTTCTTAAAATATTGCGAGGACGCAATTTCTTTAAGGAGGGGAGTCTGTAACAACCAGCATATTTATCGATTTTATATTTAGATATTTTATTTAAATATTTAATCGTTAGTCGGATTTTTAGTCCGAAAAGCTACTTTTTGCATACGGTCGAATTAGGACTCGGGACCACTCCCATTGAGTTTAAAATGCCGTTTGCGACCTTTTTGAGTATAAGCTTCGATATGTTTGGAGAAAGTTGATTTTTGCTACTTTTCACTTTGGGCTTGGGTTTGGGCTCAGCCCTATGTTAACTTATGCTCAAATCTGAGCCATTCTTTCCCATTCACCCTCATTCTCTTCTCTTTTCAGTTTTTAGAGTATTAATGGTGGGAGAGATTGGAAATTAAAACTCCAAAACCCTAGTTCATCTTGCAAATCAAATTCCTAGCTCCAAACTCAAGAAGAACCCATTGGTAAGCTTCTCTTCTTCTTCTCCAACTTATTCTCTTACCAATTTCAGAAATTCCTAAACCTAATTTCGGGAATGTTCTTGTTTTGAGCTTGGATTCAAGCTCAATTGGGTTGTGTTGAAGAGAGGTTGATTCTCCATTTGCTTTCAAGCTTCTTCTTGTTCGATTTTGTGAAAAGGTGAGATTTTTAATCTCACATCTAAGTCTATGAATCTTCTTTGATTGTTAGGTATGAATTCCTAACACTTATTCTTGTGTAATTGCTTTTGATTTGGATTGATTTGGTGAAAATCCTAACTTTTGGTGTTTTGGGATTCAATTCCTTAAAAATCATAGCTTTGACCTTTGATCGTGTTTTTGGTGATGCATCGAGGAGCCAATAGGGCCGGGTAGTCGTTTGGCATAATTCCCTTGCGTCCATGCTCGTTCGGTCGCGAATTCGTGGAGGTTGCATATCAATTTATGAGCATAAATTTGCAGAGCATCAGGTTCGGCCGACCGACCCCCATGGTCCGGTCGACCGACCTGATGCCAAGTGCATAAGCACTTTCTGTTTTAGGGTCCGGTCGACCGACTACAGGGGTTCGGCCGACCGACCTGCTTTCCCAGGAGTTTTTCAAAACAAGGTTCGGTCGACCGAGCACTGTATGCCGGCCGACCGACCTGATGATTTTTGCCTACTTAGCCTAGTTGCTTGAATTTCCAACTTTAATCGATTCGTGTTGTTTCCTATTTATTGTTATCAATTATTATGACTTTGATGACTCCTTTTTAGGGATTTTTGAATATCCATTTCGATGGATTCTTTATCGGTTTCGTTGGATTTTTATTCACATCTTCGTATGTGAATTTTAGTGATTGATTGTTCCTACAATTTTCTTTGTGATTTGTCACTTTAAAAATATAAAGGTTTTCTATACTAGTAGTAAATATCAAGACTCTTTCCTCAAACGATTTCAGCACTATTTTATTACAAAGCTCGTTTTCTTAAACCATTTTCCAATCTATTAGTATATACAAACCTTTACCTCACTCGTATGAGAAATCTAATTAAACGACTTAGTAAAACAAGTGGTATGAAACGCTTGCGTTCACTTTGTTGGTTAATTCTTGGACTTGTTCGATTGAAACTCTTGTGACAATTTTCTAGTGGAGATCTACAATTTGTTCGTAAATATTTAAATTAAGCTAGTGGTTATGGGACATGATGCTAAGCTCATATATTTACTAGCTTACTGTATCGACACTTCTCGATGATCATGACGATCATTTTTGTGATTTAGACTAGCAATGTGCGATGTCTCTTTGTCTGTAAGGGAGACTAAACCCCGTTTTGTGGAGTTTCGACTCAAATTGGTGGGGTAGCAACCCACGGTCTTCGGACCATTCGTGTGTCAGGTCTTCGGACCATTGTGTGTAAGGTCTTCGGACCATTCGTGTGTCAAATTAATGGCTAGCTACCATGAGATAGCTTCTCGTTCGTGTGTTACAGCTGTTGGTGAGTTTTCATGCTCCCGTTCATGTGATAGGCCTCGCCCCCTTATTTTGTGTGATTTCTGGATTTCGTGTGTCGAATTCTGGAATTTTCTTCTTCACCTATTTTTGTGATTTCTATTGATATGATTTATCAATTCTTGTGCATAGGTGAATTCGTGTGTCATTGACTGGATTTCGTGTGTCGAATTCTGGAATTTTCTTCTTCACCTATTTTTGTGATTTCTATTGATATGATTTATCAATTCTTGTGCATAGGTGAATTCGTGTGTCATTGACTGGATTTCTTGTGTTGATTTCTGGAAATTATGTTTCACCAACTTTGTGATTTCTATTGATATGATTTATCAATTCTTGTGCATAGGTGAATTCGTGTGTCATTAACTTGTTGTGAATACAAGTTTTGGGTATGATACCCTTTTTGGATCTTTGAGAAGATTCTTTGATATTGATTAATCGTTTGTTGATTATCATTTACATACTTATAGTAGTATGCCATTATGGATACTATACGTCTATGCCATATCTTATATGTCATTTATTGTGGCTTGGTGAATGAAATTAGGAGTATGATATTCGTTTTTATCTTGAGCAGATTATCGTGATATTGATTAATCTCTTGTTGATTTTCAATTACTTATATATATCACAGCTTGGCATTGGGATTATTACGTGTTTGGTCATATCTCCTATTCTATATCATGTTATCTGATATATATAGTTAGACTGATCCGTTTATTATTTTCTTATAAATAATACTCGGGTCAGACCGAGATGTTGCAGGTGCTTCGACTTGACTTCTCTCCGGGGATCCATTACTCTGACCTTTTGCTTACTACTTAGATTAGTAGTTTTTGTTGTATACATTTGAGATACAGACTCCATAATGTATACTTATTCTTTTGTGTAGTTCATGTAACTATTCTTTTATGATATTGTGGATCTTTTTAGACCACTACTCTGATGAACACTTTCATGTGTTATATTCATATCTTATTCCGCCTTTGTGATATGAATTGTCTATGACTGATTTATGTTATGTTTATTTCTATATTTGTTTCTGAAGATATTATAGCCACTGTGTAGTAGCTTTGAGTTTGTGTCGGTATGTCGGATTTCCCTCTTTATAAAGAAATGCATGTTATACTATCCGACATGTCGATGCTCGCGCAAAGAAATTACACGGATGGTCGCTCCTCAACAGCCTTATTGTAACGACCCGTAAATTTTCGATAATTAAAATAGCTAATTTAATAAGATTTCGTGATTTAGTGTTAGAAAAAAATTTGTAATTCGTTTAGAATAATAATAACTGAAATGAATTGCAACAATAATTATCCAAGTAATGAAAAATAAAATCTACTTAGTGAATGCCTTGCAATCAATAGTTGAATAGGATAATAAATGTTGAAATTCATTGGGTATAATAGAGTAATTGATTGACAAGTAAAATCTATTTAAAATCAAATATTGAATATTGAACAGGTAAATTGTTGAATTAAATATTTAAAACTTATTGAATAACTGTAAAATGAAAATAGTGTTCTAAAGTGTGAATTGGTTTTAAAAGTTGAATCTTATAAGTTCGATTTCAATATTTCAAAAGATAATGAATTATTAGATAGGCGAAATTGTTTAAATTTAATATTTGGAACTTATTGAATAATTTAATAATGGGAATTGAATAACCGCATAATGGAAATGGTTGTTCTATAATTTTAATTCGTTTTGAAAGTTAAATTTTATAAGTTCGTTTGAATATTTCAAAAGATGGTGATTTAAGAATAATCAAATTTGTTAAACTTAATATTATAAATGTTTGAATAATTAAATTCCAAATTTGATATGATTAAGTTGATATTGAAATTTAATATATGAAAGTAGAGTGAATAATTGAAATTGGATTTAATATGATTCAAATTGGTTTCCAAAGTGAATGTAAGTTATATTTGGATTTTAATAGAGTTAATAAGATTTTAAAATTGGAATTTATTGGATAAATTGAATAACGGGTTTAATATGATTAAAAATGATTTGTAAATTTTTATTTTATCATATTGGAGTTATAGTGATGTTATAGAACTTTTAAAACTGAATTTAGAATGTATTTGTGAAAATTGAATATTTTAATATTTAATTATCGACTGGAAATAGCAAATTTTGAACAGTCTCAGAATTGGGCGAAACTAGTTCCATTGGATCCGTAATAGTTAGTTATTATCGGATTTCAATTTTCGTAGCAATCGGAGTTGTCGTTTGACCGTGGCAGCTCGAAACGCATCGAAATTGTTTTAATATTAATTTGGCGAGTTAAAATAGCCATTTTTCAAACGGGCTCGGATTTCAATGAAATCAGTTTCATCGGATCCGTAATGTGATATTATTATATGATTTTAAATTTCGTGTCAATCGGATTTACCGTTTGTCCGGAGCAAGCCAAAACGCTTAGAAATTAATTTAATCGATTTAATTTAAAATCGATCGTCTATTCCCATATCTCGCACAGATGATGGAATTAGCTTCCGAAACCTGTTCCATTGTGTCCGGAACGCGGGATAAACCCTAGGAACGTCAGTTACCGTGCGAAATTCGGAGTTTGGAAATCCGGATTGAATAGAGTTCGTCATTTCCTATAAATAACCTCTTTATTCTCAAATAAAAAAAGAAAGAAGAAGAAACCCTAGTTCCTATTTGCAGGCCGCCACTTATAAAAATTAATGGCCGAAAATCTCCTAACTTCCCCCTTCGATTTCTTCAAATCCGTTCATCGATTCATGAAATGTTCAACATGAAAATTGTAGAGGACAGTGAGATCTAGCATCTCAACGGTTGTGATCGTTTTCTAAGCCATGGATTAACGGCAATGGGGGTTTGAATGTCGCGTGTTCGTCATCGTTTTGCGTGCTCCTGGGGTGGCCGAGTTCAAGGAGGTTTTGGCCGAAGGTGGAGCTCTCGGAGGCGCATCGTGTGGCGGTGTTTGATCGTGGTGTAGGTGTTGTATGATGGTGCGTGAATTAGGGTTCAAGGCCGGCTATGGGTTTCGAAATCTCGTTCGTGCCTGGGCAGAAGAAGAACGCGTGAAGATGGAGATGCAAGGTGCGGTCCTGATGTTGAGGGTTGAGATCCTACGGTCATGATCTGCTTAGGTTAAAATTAAATAAAATGTTGTATATTTATTAAGTTAAAAATTCGTGTAACTTCAAAAATACATATCTTTTTCATACGAGGTCGAAAACGCGCGAACGTTGGAATCGTATGGACGAGCACTACGCTATGGAATTGGATTGGAGTCGTTTGGAGCTAGAGAAAATTTTGGATTAAATCGAACGCCGTTCGATTTGATTTAAAATCATAAAAATCAAGTTGAGTGTTTTATAACGCTCACAACGTACTAAATATCTTTATGCTAGTTAACTTGACATCATGAAGTGTTATGAATTTTATTTGTCATTGTTTGATATAAATTTAATTGTCATATAGCTTGTTATTTGAATTAACCGTTGAAAAATTAAATTGACAGTTAAATTGAAATTAAAATTGAATTGCGAATACATTACCTGACATTGATAACTATGAAACTGCCATGAATTGTATTGTTTATTGGATGATGTATTTTGATGGATTCTACTGGTTGATAATTGAATGTTTGGATGTTTATTTGCTTATATAGATCCTGTTATGCATACATATGATACTGTGATTTAATTTAAGTAATATATACTCATCCCTGACATTTAATTGAAATAAATAATTACTTGGCCATAGGATATAAAATTATATACGGACACCGAATTGGCTAAATTAATAAATTTTGGAAATCGTCGATTTGAAATTTATTTAAATGTTTTGATTTAAAGTTATAAATAGAAATCGATTTATAGAAATGGAATTCATCGAAAAATTGAGTTTGGAATGTTGAAATAAAATTTGGTTAAAGGAATTTTGTTAAATAATTAAGTTGAGACTTTGAAATTTAAAAATTGGTTATGATTGAAGTTCGAAAATTTATTCGTTTAAGGATTGAACCTTAAATCGAGCTGTGAATATTTATTAAGTAAAAGCGATATAAAATGATATTTGAAATTGAGCTTGAAATTGAATCATATTTGTAATTGGGTTTTAAATTTGAATATTGAAAGATAATTTTGTTAAGTGTTATAAATTGATATTTTGGAAAAATCAAGCTAAAAATCGATATAAATTGAAATTGAGTAAATTGAAGGTGAATGTAAAATTGAATTAATTTGAGGTCAAAGTTACATTGATTCGAATTGAAATCGAAATTGAATCGGTAAAACGGAAATTGAAATTTGTTGAATTGAGAAGTTATAATTGAAATGGTTTGGTTTTGAAGCTATTTAATTTGTTTTCCAAATTACTCTGTTTAAATACTTAAACTATTTTAATCTATTTTAAATCTACTTAATCCAATTTAAATTATTTTAAACTAATTTGTCTATTTCAAAAACGTTTTAAGATCTTAAGTATTTTAACTATTTTAATTATTTAAAACCACTTTTAAACCACTTAAAACTATTTTCTAAAATTCCAAACTGGTTAATAAGGTGAAATGTTTATGTTTAAACCTTGAAGTTAAATACGAATTGGGTTAAATGAAGTTGCAACCTAAATTGAAATTCGAAATGATTTTGAAATCGAAATGAGATATTGATGCGAAAAATGTTTTTGAAACGGAATCTTACATTTGAAAAGATACGATGATATTTGAAATGGATTTGATTTTTGAAGTGAATATGATATTTTGATATCAATTATGAATCGATTTGAAATGTAAAAGAGCCAACGGTGTAATAATACGTAGTTATTAAAGAGACCGGGATCGGATATGGACATACTCTCTGTCGATACCGAAAACCACTTTAATAACTATTATACGCGGAGTGTTGATCCAGAATGAAGTGGATGGTTTGGTGAACGCGTTGACTGAAGAGAACGATATTGTATGACCCCTGATATGACTAAAACAGGAGCCGCGCCGGGCCATTGAGGTTCGCCACCTCTAGCGGACACGCTTCTTCGATACCATTTCTATTACATTTGTGATGCGATTTGGGTGCACCCCTTGATTTCGGAGTGTTGTTTCGCGGTGTTGGGGTAGCTGCTGGCTATGCCCAACATCAGTCCGGATCACGCAACTACTAGTATCCTAGTTGGTATCGCCTCATGTACCTTGTCATACTGATTATCCTATTCGCGACCACTACGTTTTGATTTGTACCTTGAGTATATGGATTGCCCTCTGGTGACTTCCGGTTTTGGGGAAACTACGGTCTTGTATATGCTTTTGGGAATATAAAATGTGTTAAGGGGGATTATGGTAACGCCTTAACGCTATTTTGATACTTTATATTACTGATAGGCATTATCTACTTAGCGTATATTACTACATAGTAGATAGTTTAACGGATCCTTGAGAGATGGAAAATCCCGTAACATCTCTTAAGTTATTGCACGCACGTTGACACTGGATAAGAGATGTCAAACCCCGTAAACATCTCTGACGCCGTTACACTCATATTTATTTACGATTGATCTAACTTTCATAAGGATATTTAGTCCTGACTCGACTGTTTTGTCTTTTCATTACGCTCGGGTCAGACCTGAGTTTTCAGATTTTTGAAGATCTATTCTGGAGTACGAAGACGAAGATTTGGTAAACTATTACTATTATTACCCTTGCATCATGTTATCTGCTGCATTATTTAACTGTTCTGTTGTATATGTATAAACTCTGATAAATGTTGTATAAATAATTGTCAAAGTGTAGTAGACAGCTTCATGAACTGTTTATTTGACTATTATATTTTATCGTTCCGCTGTGAGATTCTGTGTTGTTTCATTTCCTTTATTTCTTTTCTTTTCTTTTCTTATTTACCCCAATAACTATCTACCCCTTTGAATGGTTTGGAATCGACATGTGTATTTGATCGTCGGTTTAAACTGTCCAAAAAGGCGGGTCGTTACAGTTGGTATCAGAGCTTTGGTTTAGCGATAAACCTTGGCTCTAGTGGGGAATAACTCATTGAAATAAAGGTAAACTATATGAATGAGTTGAGTGTATATGAGAGAGCGTATTTTTTAGTGATATAAAATGTTTTATATTGTGTCGGTTGATTTGTTGAGTGGCTTATGGATTCTGGTCAATACGAGTAATTAACGTCATTGACAAGGATCTCTAAACACTTAAACAGAACAACTCGACATAGTATTGTTTGAAATTTGGTAAATGAAATAATTTTGCCCTAATTATATTTTGTATATAAAGAATTTATTTCAAAATTTATTGTGATCAATCTAGCATATTTGGTTGTTGGAAATGGAATATTGGCTATTAACATTAATTGGATATTGTAATTTAAATAAATAAGGTGAATTACAAAATGAACAATGATAAAACACTTGTGGGATGTTTTAAGAAAGAAAACCCTATAAGAATATTTTATAGAGGTGACTTATGAATTAAAAATAGAATTAAATTGAAATTTTTTTTTTGAATTTAAGACCCGGAGATTTTGAAAATGATTCTCAAAGTTTTGAAGAAATATATAGTAATATTAATTGGAAATTGTTTATTGAAATATTTTGAAAGGATTTTAAAGGAAAGAATGAATTCAGTACTCCTCTCTTACGTCGCTGGAAAATAATTTCAGTGATGACTGCGCAGCATCATCGACGTTCATTTTCGAGTCTCAAAGTGGGGGAGACTTCTAAGAAGCTTTGCTTTTCTTCAAAAATTATTTTGGATAAATGGGTTTTGGTCTAAACTCCAAAGGTATGATTTGATGTATTAAAGATATAAGTATATATGTTTATTTCAAACGATTTGAAAAAAAAACCGGGGCATTTAAAATTCTAAGTTCTGTTAATTAATAATTTTCAAATTATTTGAATGAAATGTGAATAACCAAAATTTATAAAATAAGAGGATTTGGATATCTAAGCTATTGTTTGGGAAAACTTTAAAGTTGAAAGGTAAAGAGGATTTAAACAAATTTAAATTGTGAACATTTTAATTAAGTAAAATGAAATTCTATAAATTTGTATAATACCGAAAATTTGCATTCTGATAACATATAACAAGACTTACCAAATACTAAAAAGTTAAAATGATGTTTTGGATATGTAATGAGATGTTGTACAAATGAGCAGAACCTGAAAGTAATTGAAGTATACGAGTAAGGAAAGCTCAAAATGAATTAAAATGTATGTAAATGAAAATTTTGGTTGTGAAAAAAATTGTTATATACTTAAATATAGCATGAAATGATAAATGGATAAATGGAACAAGTAAGTGAACTTAAGAAATGAATCGTATTATATCTTTGTAAATTGGTCATAGAAAATAAATATAAATTGCAAAAGGAAATTTTTTTTGAATTTGTAACCTTTAAGATAACTGCAAATTAAGAAAAGTCATATATGAGAAGTTAGACTTTTATGAAATGACTATAAACTAAAGTGTTGATTTATAAAATGTTCCACAAATGAATTCGTTATTAACTGAAATTATGAAAATGAAATAAATGTAAATAAAGAAATTTCTTATAGTTAAGAATCAATTGGAAAATGAAATTGAACTTAATTAAATTACATATAATGTTTAAAATGAACTTGAGTAAGAAAATTCTTTGATATGATGTTAAGAAAAGATAATGTCAAAAAATATGCTATGTAAAGAAATGAATATACTAACTGAATAATGGATTGTGAGTAATTAAGTGGAAAAATAATATAGAAGTCAATAAAATAATTTAATATAGATAAATTGGATAGAAATCTATTGGAAGGTAATACGTGAGATTGTACGTATATTATTTTATTCACATAACGATTTGATCCAAATTCGAGCACAAAATTTCGAGATGATTTATATCGATCCAAGTTAGGATTTTCCACTCGATTTTCGACGGCGAACCCTGGATATGGATTTTTTGTTTGGTTCTGGAATTTTCTATCATAGTATATGGCTATGCAAGGAGAGTAACAGTTTCCAATCAAGGAACCAAATCTGAGTCCGCACTAGAGAGTCGGGTGAACGATACTAGTTTGGAAGTGAAATTGTGTGATCGAATAAGCGATTAGATTGATATTCCTCACGGATGATATATGTACGGCTTACGGACTTAATTAAAGTTAATATTGGAAATATATGATGCCAAATATAAAATGATTCTTTTAAAATTATATAACAGGATACATGTATAAAAGAGATAAACCAGATTGAATGTAAAATTAAAAATTTGGTTATGTTGAGTATGATTTGGTTGTTATATGATTGTTAGTTGATTGTATATATGATTCACTAAGTGTTAATGAAATTGAAAGCTATAAGTTATTGAAATCAAATTGGAAGTTAAATGAATTTAAATAGAATTTAATTTGATTCAAATTGGAAGTGAATTAATGTAAATATAAATTAGTGAATGTTATCTAATTGAATTGAGAATGAATGTTAGTAAACTCCAATGTTAATGAATCAACTGTGATTAAAATTGAAAACCAAGTCAATAAATATTAATGAGAAGTGAATTTATATTGATTGGTTATGGATTTTTTGGATGATAGTTGGATGATAGTTAGTTGATGGTTGCATTTGTTGTTTTGTTGCATTTGCTATGTTGGCACATGTAGTCGTTATGTTGTTATATGATGTATATAGATATTATTTTTATATATGCATGTTCTCATAGTTTGTTGAGTGTTTAGTAGGTGCGGATTGCGCTTGCTTCGCATTTGGAGCTCGCTTTTGCGCTATATTATTCATATATGCTCGCTAATAAAAATATAAGGTACATGTTTATTTTATCATTGGATTTGGTGATTTTTGATGAGCCACTTGGCTTTTGGATTTTCTTTTGTTGGTTTGGGGCCCGTAGAGGCGTTTTGTAGTTGTACCGATCGAGCCGCGCAAAGGAGACTCTGCCGAAATTTTCCGTAAAATCCGGGTGTTAGAAAAATTTTCAAGTTTTAAAATTTTTGTATAACTTGTTTTGATAACTAACTCTTAAAGTTAGAAAGGCGTTTGGAATAACTTAGTAAAAGTGTAGTAATGGCTTTATAAGTGGAATTACATTGTTTTATAAGTTGGTAACTTTGAGATAAATATACCTAATGTTGAATTCTATACTTAGTTCCTTTTCCCTTCATTTTCCTTTTCGGGGACGAAAAGTATTGAGTGGGGGAGAGTGTAACGACCCGTAAATTTTTGATAATTAAAATAGCTAATTTAATAAGATTTCGTGATTTAGTGTTAGAAAAAAATTTGTAATTCGTTTAGAATAATAATAACTGAAATGAATTGCAACAATAATTATCCAAGTAATGAAAAATAAAAGCTACTTAGTGAATGCCTTGCAATCAATAGTTGAATAGGATAATAAATGTTGAAATTCATTGGGTATAATAGAGTAATTGATTGACAAGTAAAATCTATTTAAAATCAAATATTCAATATTGAACAGGTAAATTGTTGAATTAAATATTTAAAACTTATTGAATAACTGTAAAATGAAAATAGTGTTCTAAAGTGTGAATTGGTTTTAAAAGTTGAATCTTATAAGTTCGATTTCAATATTTCAAAAGATAATGAATTATTAGATAGACGAAATTGTTTAAATTTAATATTTGGAACTTATTGAATAATTTAATAATGGGAATTGAATAACCGCATAATGGAAATGGTTGTTCTATAATTTTAATTCGTTTTGAAAGTTAAATTTTATAAGTTCGTTTGAATATTTCAAAAGATGGTGATTTAAGAATAATCAAATTTGTTAAACTTAATATTATAAATGTTTGAATAATTAAATTCCAAATTTGATATGATTAAGTTGATATTGAAATTTAATATATGAAAGTAGAGTGAATAATTGAAATTGGATTTAATATGATTCAAATTGGTTTCCAAAGTGAATGTAAGTTATATTTGGATTTTAATAGAGTTAATAAGATTTTAAAATTGGAATTTATTGGATAAATTGATAACGGGTTTAATATGATTAAAAATGATTTGTAAATTTTTATTTTATCATATTGGAGTTATAGTGATGTTATAGAACTTTTAAAACTGAATTTAGAATGTATTTGTGAAAATTGAATATTTTAATATTTAATTATCGACTGGAAATAGCAAATTTTGAACAGTCTCAGAATTGGGCGAAACTAGTTCCATTGGATCCGTAATAGTTAGTTATTATCGGATTTCAATTTTCGTAGCAATCAGAGTTGTCGTTTGACCGTGGCAGCTCGAAACGCATCGAAATTGTTTTAATATTAATTTGGCGAGTTAAAATAGTCATTTTTCAAACGGGCTCGGATTTCAATGAAATCAGTTTCATCGGATCCGTAATGTGATATTATTATATGATTTTAAATTTCGTGTCAATCGGATTTACCGTTTGTCCGGAGCAAGCCAAAACGCTTAGAAATTAATTTAATCGATTTAATTTAAAATCGATCGTCTATTCCCATATCTCGCACAGATGATCGAATTAGCTTCCGAAACCTGTTCCATTGTGTCCGGAACGCGGGATAAACCCTAGGAACGTCAGTTACCGTGCGAAATTCGGAGTTTGGAAATCCGGATTGAATAGAGTTCGTCATTTCCTATAAATAACCTCTTTATTCTCAAATAAAAAAAGAAAGAAGAAGAAACCCTAGTTCCTATTTGCAGGCCGCCACTTATAAAAATTAATGGCCGAAAATCTCCTAACTTCCCCCTTCGATTTCTTCAAATCCGTTCATCGATTCATGAAATGTTCAACATGAAAATTGTAGAGGACAGTGAGATCTAGCATCTCAACGGTTGTGATCGTTTTCTAAGCCATGGATTAACGGCAATGGGGGTTTGAATGTCGCGTGTTCGTCATCATTTTGCGTGCTCCTGGGGTGGCCGAGTTCAAGGAGGTTTTGGCCGAAGGTGGAGCTCTCGGAGGCGCATCGTGTGGCGGTGTTTGATCGTGGTGTAGGTGTTGTATGATGGTGCGTGAATTAGGGTTCAAGGCCGGCTATGGGTTTCGAAATCTCGTTCGTGCCTGGGCAGAAGAAGAACGCGTGAAGATGGAGATGCAAGGTGCGGTCCTGATGTTGAGGGTTGAGATCCTACGGTCATGATCTGCTTAGGTTAAAATTAAATAAAATGTTGTATATTTATTAAGTTAAAAATTCGTGTAACTTCAAAAATACATATCTTTTTCATACGAGGTCGAAAACGCGCGAACGTTGGAATCGTATGGACGAGCACTACGCTATGGAATTGGATTGGAGTCGTTTGGAGCTAGAGAAAATTTTGGATTAAATCGAACGTCGTTCGATTTGATTTAAAATCATAAAAATCAAGTTGAGTGTTTTATAACGCTCACAACGTACTAAATATCTTTATGCTAGTTAACTTGACATCATGAAGTGTTATGAATTTTATTTGTCATTGTTTGATATAAATTTAATTGTCATATAGCTTGTTATTTGAATTAACCGTTGAAAAATTAAATTGACAGTTAAATTGAAATTAAAATTGAATTGCGAATACATTACCTGACATTGATAACTATGAAACTGCCATGAATTGTATTGTTTATTGGATGATGTATTTTGATGGATGCTATTGGTTGATAATTGAATGTTTGGATGTTTATTTGCTTATATAGATCCTGTTATGCATACATATGATACTGTGATTTAATTTAAGTAATATATACTCATCCCTGACATTTAATTGAAATAAATAATTACTTGGCAATAGGATAGAAAATTATATACGGACACCGAATTGGCTAAATTAATAAATTTTGGAAATCGTCGATTTGAAATTTATTTAAATGTTTTGATTTAAAGTTATAAATAGAAATCGATTTATAGAAATGGAATTCATCGAAAAATTGAGTTTGGAATGTTGAAATAAAATTTGGTTAAAGGAATTTTGTTAAATAATTAAGTTGAGACTTTGAAATTTAAAAATTGGTTATGATTGAAGTTCGAAAATTTATTCGTTTAAAGGATTGAACCTTAAATCGAGCTGTGAATATTTATTAAGTAAAAGCGATATAAAATGATATTTGAAATTGAGCTTGAAATTGAATCATATTTGTAATTGGGTTTTAAATTTGAATATTGAAAGATAATTTTGTTAAGTGTTATAAATTGATATTTTGGAAAAATCAAGCTAAAAATCGATATAAATTGAAATTGAGTAAATTGAAGGTGAATGTAAAATTGAATTAATTTGAGGTCAAAGTTACATTGATTCGAATTGAAATCGAAATTGAATCGGTAAAACGGAAATTGAAATTTGTTGAATTGAGAAGTTATAATTGAAATGGTTTGGTTTTGAAGCTATTTAATTTGTTTTCCAAATTACTCTGTTTAAATACTTAAACTATTTTAATCTATTTTAAATCTACTTAATCCGATTTAAATTATTTTAAACTAATTTGTCTATTTAAATCCGTTTTAAGATCTTAAGTATTTTAACTATTTTAATTATTTAAAACCACTTTTAAACCACTTAAAACTATTTTCTAAAATTCCAAACTGGTTAATAAGGTGAAATGTTTATGTTTAAACCTTGAAGTTAAATACGAATTGGGTTAAATGAAGTTGCAACCTAAATTGAAATTCGAAATGATTTTGAAATCGAAATGAGATATTGATGCGAAAAATGTTTTTGAAACGGAATCTTACATTTGAAAAGATACGATGATATTTGAAATGGATTTGATTTTTGAAGTGAATATGATATTTTGATATCAATTATGAATCGATTTGAAATGTAAAAGAGCCAACGGTGTAATAATACGTAGTTATTAAAGAGACCGGGATCGGATATGGACATACTCTCTGTCGATACCGAAAACCACTTTAATAACTATTATACGCGGAGTGTTGATCCAGAATGAAGTGGATGGTTTGGTGAACGCGTTGACTGAAGAGAACGATATTGGATGACCCCTGATATGACTAAAACAGGAGCCGCGCCGGGCCATTGAGGTTCGCCACCTCTAGCGGACACGCTTCTTCGATACCATTTCTATTACATTTGTGATGCGATTTGGGTGCACCCCTTGATTTCGGAGTGTTGTTTCGCGGTGTTGGGGTAGCTGCTGGCTATGCCCAACATCAGTCCGGATCACGCAACTACTAGTATCCTAGTTGGTATCGCCTCATGTACCTTGTCATACTGATTATCCTATTCGCGACCACTACGTTTTGATTTGTACCTTGAGTATATGGATTGCCCTCTGGTGACTTCCGGTTTTGGGGAAACTACGGTCTTGTATATGCTTTTGGGAATATAAAATGTGTTAAGGGGGATTATGGTAACGCCTTAACGCTATTTTGATACTTTTTATTACTGATAGGCATTATCTACTTAGCGTA
Organism: Allium cepa; assembly: GCA_030765085.1. Lineage (NCBI taxonomy): Eukaryota > Viridiplantae > Streptophyta > Magnoliopsida > Asparagales > Amaryllidaceae > Allium > Allium cepa. The sequence goes on from CM060935.1 coordinate 393,337,625, forward strand.
TATTACTACATAGTAGATAGTTTAACGGATCCTTGAGAGATGGAAAATCCCGTAACATCTCTTAAGTTATTGCACGCACGTTGACACTGGATAAGAGATGTCAAACCCCGTAAACATCTCTGACGCCGTTACACTCATATTTATTTACGATTGATTTAACTTTCATAAGGATATTTAGTCCTGACTCGAGTGTTTTGTCTTTTCATTACGCTCGGGTCAGACCTGAGTTTTCAGATTTTTGAAGATCTATTCTGGAGTACGAAGACGAAGATTTGGTATACTATTACTATTATTACCCTTGCATCATGTTATCTGCTGCATTATTTAACTGTTCTGTTGTATATGTATAAACTCTGATAAATGTTGTATAAATAATTGTCAAAGTGTAGTAGACAGCTTCATGAACTGTTTATTTGACTATTATATTTTATCGTTCCGCTGCGAGATTCTGTGTTGTTTCATTTCCTTTATTTCTTTTCTTTTCTTTTCTTATTTACCCCAATAACTATCTACCCCTTTGAATGGTTTGGAATCGACATGTGTATTTGATCATCGGTTTAAACTGTCCAAAAAGGCGGGTCGTTACTCTTATTCTTCGTGCTAGTCGACAGCATTCTCCGTAGTGTTCTTGGCTAGCGTGGGTATAGAGGTGGGGCGTCACACATATAGAAGGCTGATCGGAAAATTGTTTTACTTGAATATGACCAGACCAGATATCTCTTACGATGTTCAACAATTGAGTCAATTTCTAACTACTCCTGATGAGTTTCATCTTAAGGCTGCTATTCATATTTTAAAATACTTGAAAGGCACAATCAACCTTAGTTTGTTCTATCCTGCTCAACCTGAAGATAATCTGATTTTAAGTGGATATTATGATGCTGACTGGGGATCATGTCCTTTTCTGCTAAATCATTGTCCGCTTATGCTATTTTTCTAGGAAATTCTTTAATTTCTTGGAAAACTACAAAGCAGAAGATAACTTCAAAGAGTACTTGTGAAGCTGAGTATAGAAGCATGAGTTATCCTACAAGTGAATTGATATAGATTGAAGGCCTTTAGTCTGATTTGCATGTCAAGGTTCCAAAACCTATTAATTTGTTTTTTGATAATACTGCTGCTAAGTATATTGCAGAAAATCCAGTTTTTCAAGAACGCACCAAGCATTTATAAATGGACTGCCATTTTGTTCGAGATTATGTGCAAGAAGGATTCGTTAAAATTTTGCATGTCAGAACATTTTTACAGCTTGCTGATATCCTTACAAAACCTATCTGTTCCAAACCTCACAAATTTTTCTCAAACAAGCTGGGACTTGTGTCAAAGCCACCAGATCCAGCTTGAGGAGGGGCTATTCTGATATGTGATGTAATGTTTGTAAATATTATTATTATAGCTGCTATTTGTTAGAAAATATTGGCTATTGAGGAAGTTAATCTTTTTAGCTACTTTGTATATAAGCTTCCACCGTGTAATAAAAAATAGATTTTTATATTTCTCTAAAACTTCTTCTTCTCTCTATATCTGCTATGCTTCAGATTTTCACTACTGTAGAGCCAACAACATTTTCAATGCAGACAAAATCAAAAGTTAGTCTCCACAAAGCTGCATCTAGAACTATAACATTCACTACCCAAACTTTAACAGCATCTCTTCCAAGTTGAATGAAATGCATCAATTTATTTGGATCGGTTGAAACCATAACTCCTTCGACAACTATTGCTCCTATTCCACCAACATCAATCAGCTTGCATTAACTATTGGGAGTTGGCCATCCACTATATCAAGCAAGAAAAGAAAGTAACTATTTTATTATATATTTCAGCTAATAAATTTGAGGGCAAGTTGCTACAGTTTTGTTTAAACACATTACCAAATGAGATGTTACGTAGACAAGACTGGTAACAAATGATGCAGCTTTAGCTCTTCCAATAATATTCATATAATAGATATAGACAATTCATTTCCTTCAAAGAAATTAATGTGCATGCAAGACAGGCTCAAGGATACAGGAGTTAAAATTTCGTAGTATTGTCATATTTTAAGTTTGTTAATGCAAAAAAGCAATGCATCTAAGTATATATTTATAGTGAGGTCAACATTCATATAATTATATATTTAAACTTTAAACTTATAAATTCAATTTATATTTGTTAAGGTGCTTTATATTCTTGGGTTTTTCCCATTGTGAAACATTAATATTTCAGAATTTCACAACCTTGGTAGAAGTCATGCTTTTTCCTACTTTTCTATATAAATTTCTTTAGCTAAGAAAAATCCAAGTAAAAATCTAATTTAATTAACTTTTATTTACACTCCAACTATATTTTTAGTTGTATTAAGCTCCAACCGTATTTTACATATAATGTTCCAACCCAACAAACATCCTCAAATCCATATCATGTCCAGGAAATGAAACTATTGAATGAAAAATTGCAAACTTGATGAATGTCAAGATACAACAAACTGAAACGAATAAAACTATAGGTCATGCACCCAAATTGTGCATAAAGGTCAGTAATTTGAAATCGAGGAGCATAGATTTTAGCCTTACAAGTCAGCTATAGATCTAAGTAGAACCAATTTTCAAAATTTAGAAGATAACATGTTTTCGTCCGATTAGCTATGAAACTCAAGCTAAATCAAAATGCAGGGATGACAATGAGATCAATTAATCGAGCTAAAGAATTTATGTAGTACTCTTCATCATCTGAAAATCGTTATGATGATAATTCTAGTACTGTAAAAATAAAAATGATAAAATATATAATTTCTTCGACGATTAAAGAAAACTCAATTTACTCATATACTTACCAATCTGTACAATGATACCTAAAATAAAGATGAACAAATCCTATTATCCAGTTGCAGTTATCAGAATATTTAAGCTCATATAAAAGTTGATTTAATATAAAAAATTCATTGCATCTGCATTGGTTTTCTCTGTGAAGTGATTGCCTTTGTTTCTTGCACGTTATCAAAGTATTCTATAGTAGTGGTTTTGCCAGTCATATATTGAAAGACAGTTATTGACATGGTGCTTTATGCATTAATAGCTGTTTATGAGAAAACCTAAAACTTTATATGGCGTTTGCAAGTTTTTCTTAATTGGTCTTTGGTTTAAGTTGTGTTTTTGACCTGTATATTGTATACTTTTAATTTTCAGCCCTGAATTGTAGGTCAAACATCATGATACCAAATGAAAAAATCAATAGTACTGCTCAACTTTAGTGCATAAAATAAAATATTTAAATTTAAAATGCAATATGGAAAGCATAACATACAGTACTTAGTCTAATGTTATTAGTAGTAGTACATTGCAACAATAAATTTTAGAAGGAACCTTACATGCAATTATGTATTGATTTTGAAAATCTGAAGCATACCAGATATAGAGAGAAGTAGTTATAGAGAAATATAGAAATCTATTTTTTATTTACACGGTGGAAGCTTATATACAAAACAACTAAAAAGATTAGATAGTGTTTGGTTTGTTATTTTTAGTTCTGGGTTTTCTTCCATAAAAAATGCACACGATGCATGTATGTTGTCGAAAATGACCAATTTAGAAAACGAAATTAACATGCAATATAGAAAACATTTTTTTTATTTTCTACATTTTGGGAAATAACACGAGCACGTGAAACAATCCATTCTTCCATCAGCCAATCATCCTTTTTTTCTCCCATTCGTCTTTCTTTCGTCCCTTCCATCTACCCTCCATTCTTCTCATATTTGACATACATATTAAAAATCGAAAACACAAAATTCATTTTTAAACCAAACACTACCTTGACTTCCTCAACAGCCCAATAGCCTAATATTTTATTACAAATAATAGTTGTAATAATAATATTTACAAACTTTACATCATATATACCAATAAATTCCAATAGAAACAACAGTAATGCAAAAAATATGCAGAATAAAACTAAAACCGGACTATGGTAAGGGAATGATAGACAGTGGTTGTTAAGTTATGTAGTAGACACATGTGTTTATTGACCTCTCTTAGGCTTCGACCCTAAAGTCCGAGCCTTCCTTTTCATCGCTATAGTGTACTTGAAACTGCAGATACAAAGGCGACAAAAGGTTGAGCATTATCGAATTCAGTATTTGATTATGATTATTTTTTGTTATAATATGTAGGGTTGATGGTATAGTTAATTCAAATATATGACTAAAGTATAAGTTCTATTAAAAAAGTTCCCAGTACATTAACACTATCTGACTCAAATACAAAAATGAATTCAAAAAATAAACAAGAGCCAAAGTTTCAAAAATAATAATAAAACACCTAGTAGTCTCAAGTATAACTACTTTCTCATATCCTTTTTATTTAAGGCCATAACCGGAAGCTTCTTCTCATTTGAAAAATCATGTCGAAAGTTCACAAGAGGTGCATCTAAAAAAAGTAGTGGGCAAAAATCGTAAATGATTTTTTCAATTACACAAAATGGCAACAATGGATTCTACCCAGAGATGATAATTCTCTCTTCTATATATGCTTAATCAGATATGACAGTACCTTCCTATATATAATTCAAATTAATTCTACCCAAAGTTCTATTAAAGTGTAGACATATAGCTTGCTAAAGATTACCTTTTTAGTATCATGGAACAAAAGGCAAAATAGCAGTCTTAAATTTGCAATATCATTACATTTAAAAAATTAGCAATACCAAGGCTTTCTAGACTACTTCACTTTGATTATAGCAAAGCTTGATCTTTGACCCCTGGCATTGTTAAACTTACTAATATATACCTTCCTATGCTAACTAGTGATCAAGACCGGGCTCTTATCTTTCCAATAACTGATAATGAAATCAAAAATGCCAATTTTCAAATGGATGATAACTGTGTTGATGGTGCTAAAGGTCTTAATGCACAATTCTTTCAATTTTGCTGGCATATCATTTCCAAAACTATTCGTAAAGCAATTCATAACTAGAGTCTGGTGAATCAATTATTAATGTAACAAATGAGATTTTCAATCCTCAAAAATCGACATCAATACGCCCACTTTATATCAAGCCGATCAATCGAGTCCTGAAAATACCATATCGTTAGAGGAATAGAAGAAAGAGGCAGAAGAAAATAGAACAACACAAAATCTTACAAATGTAGCGGAACAAAATATAATATATAATAACAGATTTTTATACAAGAGAATCTGTAACTGTTTTATATTTATAATCATCGGAGTACAACATTCAATACATCAATCTGGACAGTTATAATAACTTGTCCTCATACAGCGGAAATATAAACCAAGTATGGAGACACGTCTTTGAAATCCTCCAGTTTATCTCTTGAGCTCCATAGCATTCTAACCTGAATCTGTAATACTCGGTCTGTCCCAAACATCATAATAAAATAACACTCGAGTCAGTCTGAAAAACTAGCCTGAAAAACCACACTCAATTTGAATTATTAAAGCCCTCAAAATCCTTTGAAAAACAAAGGTATCTCGTAAGACCACGCCAAATATAAACACTATGGGTTTTTTCCTTTCGATAACCAAAGCATTTTATATCAAAATTAGATGATATTATAATAGTGCCTAAGTACAAATACTTATTCAATAGCCGAAATTGTTACATTAATTAAATTCCAGCATACTAGGTTCTACAACCAAAACCGTAATGGCACATATTGGAGAATGGATTCCATACAATGACTAGGCACTGGGGTACCATTTATCACGGTACACATCTGGAAAAATGTACCAAGGACCTCGCCGGGATCCCTTACAACACAAGACCGGCCCTACCCCTAACCTAGATAGAACCGAATATGTTACCATCCTAGGTGTTCCTACCCTTATCGAGAGATCTTTTTCCATGCATCACCGTACCCATAATTTATAATATATTCGAGGGTATCTAGAAAGGTGATAACATACCCTAATTAGGTGCAACTCACTTAGCCTTGCTGCATCTTCCTTGATTTTCAATCATTCCGGTTGATGAGGCTTGAGGCTAAACTTTACCTTTCAAGAAATATTCCACTTAGAATGCTCATCATCCTCCAATGACGATGTTCTGATAGCATTCATCCATACAAGTTGTCCTAAGTCTGGACAAACCGAGTCACCGTCTTCACTATCTTCATGATATTCATTCGTATCATTCTATCTAGATCGAAGGGTTTTAGGGTAATTAAATCCAATTAAACTCTCTTCGAATGATTAACAAAATTGGCCAATTTTGATAGTCAGTTATTTAACTATCAAATAACATCCATGTGTAGTCACTAGGCCATTATTTACAATTTTTCCAAATTTGTTTTCAACATATCTTTGTAAGATATATATTAAAATTTCTTTCAATATTTCAAAATTTGAAAAACCGGTTCAAATTCTAATACCGTAACAGGATTTTCCCAAACCACCTCAATATCTTAGAAATATTTTCCTTCGGTTCCATTTACAATTCAATTCTTGAAAATATTTCTATAATAATAAAAATCTCATGGGAGAATTATTTCAAATCCTTCTGATTCAATACTTAAGAATATATTTATAAGTATATTTTCCAAAAATCAATTTATTGTAACGATCGGGATTTTTCGTTGCCGAAAAATCGAACCGTTAGGGTTTTAGAAGAAGAAAGAGGTAGAAGAAGAAAGAAAAGAAAGAGAAGAGAAAACAGAAAAACAAGTAACAGAACGAGAAACAATAACAGAATCTCACAGTCGCAGCGGAACAACATATAATAGATAAATGAATATTCATTAAAACAAAAGAACTATACATTTTATACATTACATCACATTACATTACATCAATCAGAGTGTACGACAACAACAGCGGAAAGAAATACTATATACAATATATAATAGACTACGCTATCTGGCTCGCCTCCAGATCTGCACAGCAACTCCCGAATCCAGAATAACCTGATAACCTAACTCTAGACTGCCCGTGTGGAAAATAGTGGGCACCCAGAGTTTAGGAAAGGAACAATAAACTCCAGGTCAGTCATGGGACTGGTGTGAGAACTCAAAACAGTTTATCTTTAAACAAGCAACAACAGAATTTAAATTTAACTTTCGAAATTCGAAATGCTTTTTGGAAAAATGAAACTACCATAAGGCCTCCCGCCACACACACAATGCAAACGCAGAATTGGAGGAGATTTCTCCTTATGATAGTCAAAGATGCTTACTACGCGAAAATCAAATCATTTTTGATATTATTACTAGTGCATAGTGTAGAAAACAATTTCGAAAGTAGAATATAAATCCTAGCCAGCATAGACATTCCGAACTATGCCTACTATAGCTACCATCCAAACAGTGGTGACCACCATAAGTGAATGGCAGGTAATACAACTAAAACCGTACAAGGCGCGTATTGGAGGAATGGATTTCCAACAAATGGTCAGGCTAAGGAACTTCCTACTGCCACATGGGATCGCCTCTGGCGGGACGTCCCGAGAACTAACGTTACGGTTAGATCTCTGCCAACACAAGGCCGGGTTACCTCTGTAACTAGGTAACTACTACACGAATATGTCATCCCCCGGTCCTTTGGGACCTTTATCCGAGCGCTCGATACCAACAACACCACACAGAAATAGATATAGTGTTTCCACATGAGTAAATATCTGGGCTCCATACCATGATACCACCCTTTTCCAGAAGGAAATGACATACCCTAAAGGGCGCGACCCTCATAACCTTGCCGCATATTCCTGTTTCGACCATTTCCGGGGAGTGAGGTCCTGACGAAGTCTCGTCCACAAAGCTACGCTTTGTGTAACAAAGCCATGCTTCGGGTCCACAGATGACCAAAGCAAGATCACACAGATAAATGATCAACAAATGATCCAATCCAAACGATCAACCAATGATCATCACACAGCAGCACTCAGCATGCCACATTACCAGATTGGGAAATATCGCTGATAACCTTCAACTACATAACCTCTGAGCTCGTACGTCTCAGAGAAGGGTGTTAAGCTAAGAGAATAAATTCTCCGCCACCAACAGAAATGTATTTGAAAGAAATCTGCTCTATCTCTCAAAATGTAATGTCAGACACGTAACCATACAAGTCTGTTCCGGGTTCGAACAGAACCGAAGGCACTTCCAAAGAAGCCCTTGCAATCCGGGTATCCACAATCCCGATAAAATTTCCCATCACAAAGGAAATCTCCATATCGTAGCTAACGATGCGGAGACAATCGATAGGTCATCCTATCGTTTTCACAAATACCCGGTCTTCAACACCGGTCTTCAAATGCAATCCAAACGACGTATCGCATATTCGGAATGGGATATATGACACAAAGGTCCTCTCCCGGCTAAACCGAATAGCGAGCGCTTATTTTAAAAATAAGTGTGCATTCAATTTCAAACAATCACAACAATTACCATCCAAGGGTAAATACTGATAGTCGGTTATTTAACTATCAATAAAGATGCGCCACATCATCAGATTCCAAATAATTTTTCCAAAATTATTAAGTCCCAAAATATCTTTACAAGATATATATACACAATTTCCAAATAATTTCCCAAAGTTATTTGGTTTACCAAAACACCTTTACACGATAAAATTTCCACACTTAACCATTTGAAAACCCTTTTCAAATTAAACACCTTAACCATTTGAAAACAAATTTCAAATTACACAACTCAACCATTTGAAAACAAATTTCAAACCACCATTCATCCTTTATCCCTTTTGAAAACAAATTTCAAAACAACATATAAATCCTTACCGATTTATTTTTAAATTTTACGCTCCAAATTCGTGAATTTTATTTCCATCTTTAAAAATAAATCAACATTTATTTTTAAACCAATTTCCCTTCCTATATATAAATTCCAAAGTGGATTTAAATCCCAAATACCCATTCATAATTGATTTCAAATCGATTCCAAAATATTCGCTTACACTTTTACCTTTAAAAGGTGAATTCACAAAAACGTTCCATTCCATATTGGAAAATCATTTCTAAACTTATTTAAAAATAAGTAATTCACAATTCAATTTATTTTCAACAATTCGAAAATATTCCATATGCTTAAACCATAGTTAAGTATTAATTTCATTCCTTTAAAGAAATATTCTTTTATTCACATTTATTTGGGTTAAAAACGAATGTTGCGTAAAACATCGTTACGACAACCCAAAAACACTAGTATATGGATTTGAAATTAAAAATAGATATATAAATCCAATACTATACAAATTATCCCCTTCTGTTTCTCGAAAACGTCTATTTCAACAATCAATGTTGAAATCTATGTTTTCAATACTCAATACATTTTAAAACACCTTTAATTCGTTTTAAATTCCATTTAAAACATTCCTTTCCCAAAAACAAACCCATTTTATTTAATAATCTATTCAATATTCAAAATAGTGAATATAGCCCACTTAACAAATTCCCATATTTCAATTTATTAAATTCGATGAATTTCAAATTTATAAACATAGTTTATAAATTCCATTTCTATTATAAACCCCAATTTTATAAATTCCTTTATTAATCCGATGCAATTTACATAACCCAATTTCATACCCAAAAGCCATATTGTAAGTTAAATACTTATAATATTATTTATTTACCAAATCGTTCCATTGAACTTCACCAATTTAAAATCTTATCACTTACAAGATTTCTTTTTTTATGGTTTATAATAATTTCAACTAATGAAATCTTCATTTATTAACAATTTCTATAAAATTCCCCTTTTTAATGCCCAAATCCATTTCTATAAGTTAATAACTTATAAACTTAAAATTTTTCCAATAACCATTCGTTTATAAATTTCACATTTATTAATCTATAAATCCTAGTGAAATTCATGTTATACATCAACTTAACACTTTATAAATTTATTCTATAACTCCAATGATTTTATTTAAAAACATCCATTTATAAAATCCTTTATATAAACCATTAATAATAATAACTTCCCAAAAACCAAATTTAACTATTTTATAAAAACCTATTATTGTTAAAAATTTCTTTTAAGTTATATTTTATAAAAATATAAATTTTTAAAACATAAAATTTATCCATCTATTTATTTTAAAATTTAATCAATTCAAAATTTTTTAATAAACCATATTCTTTGAAAAATCGATTTAAAACCCCTTTAAATTCAAAACCGTTATTTTAATTTTTAAAAATTTGAATCCGATGATGCAACGACATCGAATGGTCAATCACGGGAATAACATCATATATCAATGTGATTATCAACAATTAACATAATATTTATAAACAAATAAATATGTGAGGAATCCAGTTGGATCCCTCCAACCTGTTACCCTGCATCCACAGACGTTAGCACAATACCAATTCCACTTCAAGGTGGAATATCGCGGTATATGGGATTTTATAAATATTCCGCTTAATAACGGCGCAATAGGGTCTCATCCGCTATACGAGGCGGGAAATCAAATCCGATATATACATATGCCAATATATATATATCGCTATATATAGTATATATCCTACTATATCTACTAGCACAACCAATCAGCAATCAACAATCAACATAAACTATTTAAAATTTTAAACAAAACCTTTCAATTGAGTGAGGAGTTCTCACCTTGATTTTGTTTCCGTTTTCGCGTTCGTTTCGAATAAAATTAAACGAACGTTTAATTTTACCCGAAATTCAAACGATCTCCAATCGACTCCAAACCAGTTGCATTGCGAAGAGCACGACGATACGATTCCAACGCAAAAAACCTCGTCCGAATCCGACCTCGCAGCAAAAAGATATCACGTTTTAAAGATTGAACGAATTTGAATTTTGAATTTAAACTAAAAATTAAAAGAAAACACCTCACCCCCTCTTCACGCGTGCGGGCCCCACCCTCACCTTCTCTCCCGTTCGCATTTCTCTTCCCTGTAGAACGCAACTTCATCCCCCAGGTAAACGCACGCAAGAACTAGGGTTAAGAACCCACCAAAGACCATTTAGGGTTTGACATTGTCACCTCCACGCCGAGCTATACAACGATCAGGACGTACCATTGCGACCGCCTACACAAGAGCCATGCTCGGCTGGAATGGCACTGAGCTCGGCCCTATGTCCTTCTCGAAAAACGTGAACCAAGTCGTGGCCTTTGAGGCACGATTCCCCTCCATCCGTTGCTCCAATCGCGATCATACCCGTTGGATTCGTAGATCTAAATGTGCTCTTCGATTTTCGTTTAGAAAGTTTGTTGAAAATGTCGACGGATTGGTGTGGATTTGAGGTGGAAGTTGGGTGATTTCTGGCCTTTGAATAATTAGGGCCGGCCATAACATGATGAGCTAGGGTTTTGGTGAAAATTTGCATTTATAACCACATACAATTATTATTTAAATAATAAAAATCCCAAATTGACACTTTTGCAAACGAACTCCAAATGACGCATGCCGCCAGGCGATCCTAATGTTTTTCCACATTCCGGACGCAATGGAACAGGTTTCGTAAGCTAATTCCATCATATGTGTGAGATACGGTAATAAACGCTCAATTTAAATTTAAACCGATTTAAGCGATTTCTAGGCGTTTTGGCTTGTACCGGACAAACGGCAAATCCAAACGACTTGAAATTTGAAATCTTGCAATAATATCACATTACGGATCCGATGAAACTGGTTTCGTCGAAATCCGAGACCGTTTGAAAAATGGCTATTTTAACTCGCCGAATTAAAATTAAAACGATATCGATGCGTTTCGAGCTGCCACGGTCAAACGACAACTCCGATTGCTACGAAAATTGAAATCCGATAATAACTAACTATTACGGATACAATGAAACTCGTTTCGTTCAATTCCGAGACTGTCCAAAAATTGGCTATTTTTCAGTCGATAATTAAATATTAAAATATTCAATTTTTACGAATTAACTCCAAATTCAATTTTACAAGTTCCAAAATATTTCTATAACTTCAATATGATAAAACAAAATTTTCCAAATCATTTCCCATTATATTTAACCCAATATTTAATTATTTCTGGAATTTCACTATTAAATAAATCGATTTAATTGTCCCATTAAATCCAATATTCGAAAAATAAATTATTCGACTTAAAAATTCCACTTATTAATATTTAAAATTAATTAAATATTCAAATTTAAATTATTAAAAATTCTGGGTCGTTACAATCTTCCCCCCTTAAAAGAATTTCGTCCTCGAAATTGCAAGTTAAGGAGAATAATTCATAATCCGTTTATTATTTTTCCAAAACTAATAGTTTTATCAACCTTCTAACACCAATCTTTTTATTAAAGATTTACTATCATTTCAATTAGCTTTCCAACTTCAATTATAGGTTTCAAACAACATTGTTTACTCAACAATTCAAATTTAAATTTAAATTCAAATTTCAAACTTTCAAAATTTCTCAAAATTTTTCTAACTCCCTAAATTTTCAAAAAAAAAATTCGCCAGAGTCTCCTTTGCGCGGCTAGATCGGTACGACTACAAAACGGCTCTACGGCCCCTCAGAATCAAAAAGAAAAGAGAAAGCCAAGTGGCTGGAGAAGGAAATCATCAAATCTCATATTAAAATTGAAATACGTACCTTTTTGTCGAGTCATTCAATTTTTAACTTCAAAATCAAAATTCCAATCCATTATATACCTGTATATCCTGCTAGCATAATATCCAATTATAATATTCAAACCAATTTGCCAATTCAATTATAAAATTCCCAATACATGCTTCTTATACCACTTTTAGTTTACTATTGAAGTTGCATATTCATTTTCATTCAACTTTGCATTTCAATTTTCATTTGAATTCAATTTACATCTTCTATTCTATTCAAATTCATTTACTTCACTTTCAATGTGAATTCAATTTCATAGCTTTTAATTTAACAAATTCAATTTCTTTAACACTTAAGGAATTTACATACAATCAACCAACAAGCAAATAACAACCAATGCACATCCAATACAACCAAATTTATTTATTTTACTTGCATGCAATTTGGTTCGACTATCTCAATTCCAATTGGTTTAACATTCAATTGATTTTCATTCAATTATTCAACTATTTTCAAATGAATTTACACTTGCATGCATCATTTCATATCAACTTATTCATATTCTATTGATTAACATTCAATTCATACTTTAACTCAATTGCTAGTTCTTTTTACAAATAAAATTGAATTTCATTTATATAACTTAAGTTCACATCTTTAACAATTTCATTTACTCACTTTATTCATTTATTTTGATATTAACATCAATTCTTTCAACATTACTTAACTTGCATTCCATTTCAACTTTATTTACATCATTTAATTCACTTGATTATTTAACTTTGATGCAAAGATCGATTTTTTATTCAACTTCACTTAAGTTATTCCATTTAAACATCATTTGTTAATTAAACTTAAGTTTTACTTATCAATTCAATTCGGATTTTAAATTCCAAAGTAAATCCTATTTAACTTTTACTTAAGTCAAATTCATATCAATATTCAAATTCATATTCCATTTTATTTAACTTAATTGTTTAACCACTTCAATAACTGGTTTCACTTACATTTTCCCATTTAATAAGTTATAAAACTTATTATTCAACTTCTAACTTATATTATAAGTTCAAAACCTTTTTCACTTATACTTATCAACTTCAAGTTGAATTTTAATTTCAAATTGGTTTATTACAACAAAACTTCAATTTTTAAATTCATTTTTGTAGCAAATCCATCACATAGAAACTCGAAAATGATACTGATGATGCTGCAGTCATCACCCTTATTATTTCCCAGTGACAATAGTGAAATCAATGCTAATTATTCTTTCAAAAAGTTTTCTTTCTATTCATAAATCACTTTTATAAACCTTTTATATAATTTTACTTCTTATATACATACATGATTATCTTACAATTGTAACTCATTATTAATTATAATTCCATCTTATGATTCATTGGTTTATATCATTATTCTTTTACAATAGTTGCTTTTATTAGCTTATTCAAACAACTTTTAATTATTTTATATTTATATCATTTACAACAACCAAGCAATCAATTATATACACACTTCAATAATCCTTGAAAAAAATTATTTTTTTTTTTTTTTATATATAAAATATAATCGAGGCAAAATTATTTCATTTACCCAATTTAAAACAATATTGTGTCGAATTGTTCTATTCAAGTGTTTAGGAACCCCTTCGATTCAGTTTTCGAGGCTGCGCCGACGAAGGTTCATATACCACTCAACAAACCAATCATCACAATATAAAACAATTTTATACTCACTAACAAATACGCACTCATATCTATTATTACACTCACACTCATTCTAGAGTACTGCTGACTCTATCTCTAATGAGTAACACCCAACAGAGCAGGTTGTCGCTTAACCATAAGCTCTGATACCAAATGTAACGATCGGGATTTTTCGTTGCCGAAAAATCGAACCGTTAGGGTTTTAGAAGAAGAAAGAGGTAGAAGAAGAAAGAAAAGAAAGAGAAGAGAAAACAGAAAAACAAGTAACAGAACGAGAAACAATAACAGAATCTCACAGTCGCAGCGGAACAACATATAATAGATAAATGAATATTCATTAAAACAAAAGAACTATACATTTTATACATTACATCACATTACATTACATCAATCAGAGTGTACGACAACAACAGCGGAAAGAAATACTATATACAATATATAATAGACTACGCTATCTGGCTCGCCTCCAGATCTGCACAGCAACTCCCGAATCCAGAATAACCTGATAACCTAACTCTAGACTGCCCGTGTGGAAAATAGTGGGCACCCAGAGTTTAGGAAAGGAACAATAAACTCCAGGTCAGTCATGGGACTGGTGTGAGAACTCAAAACAGTTTATCTTTAAACAAGCAACAACAGAATTTAAATTTAACTTTCGAAATTCGAAATGCTTTTTGGAAAAATGAAACTACCATAAGGCCTCCCGCCACACACACAATGCAAACGCAGAATTGGAGGAGATTTCTCCTTATGATAGTCAAAGATGCTTACTACGCGAAAATCAAATCATTTTTGATATTATTACTAGTGCATAGTGTAGAAAACAATTTCGAAAGTAGAATATAAATCCTAGCCAGCATAGACATTCCGAACTATGCCTACTATAGCTACCATCCAAACAGTGGTGACCACCATAAGTGAATGGCAGGTAATACAACTAAAACCGTACAAGGCGCGTATTGGAGGAATGGATTTCCAACAAATGGTCAGGCTAAGGAACTTCCTACTGCCACATGGGATCGCCTCTGGCGGGACGTCCCGAGAACTAACGTTACGGTTAGATCTCTGCCAACACAAGGCCGGGTTACCTCTGTAACTAGGTAACTACTACACGAATATGTCATCCCCCGGTCCTTTGGGACCTTTATCCGAGCGCTCGATACCAACAACACCACACAGAAATAGATATAGTGTTTCCACATGAGTAAATATCTGGGCTCCATACCATGATACCACCCTTTTCCAGAAGGAAATGACATACCCTAAAGGGCGCGACCCTCATAACCTTGCCGCATATTCCTGTTTCGACCATTTCCGGGGAGTGAGGTCCTGACGAAGTCTCGTCCACAAAGCTACGCTTTGTGTAACAAAGCCATGCTTCGGGTCCACAGATGACCAAAGCAAGATCACACAGATAAATGATCAACAAATGATCCAATCCAAACGATCAACCAATGATCATCACACAGCAGCACTCAGCATGCCACATTACCAGATTGGGAAATATCGCTGATAACCTTCAACTACATAACCTCTGAGCTCGTACGTCTCAGAGAAGGGTGTTAAGCTAAGAGAATAAATTCTCCGCCACCAACAGAAATGTATTTGAAAGAAATCTGCTCTATCTCTCAAAATGTAATGTCAGACACGTAACCATACAAGTCTGTTCCGGGTTCGAACAGAACCGAAGGCACTTCCAAAGAAGCCCTTGCAATCCGGGTATCCACAATCCCGATAAAATTTCCCATCACAAAGGAAATCTCCATATCGTAGCTAACGATGCGGAGACAATCGATAGGTCATCCTATCGTTTTCACAAATACCCGGTCTTCAACACCGGTCTTCAAATGCAATCCAAACGACGTATCGCATATTCGGAATGGGATATATGACACAAAGGTCCTCTCCCGGCTAAACCGAATAGCGAGCGCTTATTTTAAAAATAAGTGTGCATTCAATTTCAAACAATCACAACAATTACCATCCAAGGGTAAATACTGATAGTCGGTTATTTAACTATCAATAAAGATGCGCCACATCATCAGATTCCAAATAATTTTTCCAAAATTATTAAGTCCCAAAATATCTTTACAAGATATATATACACAATTTCCAAATAATTTCCCAAAGTTATTTGGTTTACCAAAACACCTTTACACGATAAAATTTCCACACTTAACCATTTGAAAACCCTTTTCAAATTAAACACCTTAACCATTTGAAAACAAATTTCAAATTACACAACTCAACCATTTGAAAACAAATTTCAAACCACCATTCATCCTTTATCCCTTTTGAAAACAAATTTCAAAACAACATATAAATCCTTACCGATTTATTTTTAAATTTTACGCTCCAAATTCGTGAATTTTATTTCCATCTTTAAAAATAAATCAACATTTATTTTTAAACCAATTTCCCTTCCTATATATAAATTCCAAAGTGGATTTAAATCCCAAATACCCATTCATAATTGATTTCAAATCGATTCCAAAATATTCGCTTACACTTTTACCTTTAAAAGGTGAATTCACAAAAACGTTCCATTCCATATTGGAAAATCATTTCTAAACTTATTTAAAAATAAGTAATTCACAATTCAATTTATTTTCAACAATTCGAAAATATTCCATATGCTTAAACCATAGTTAAGTATTAATTTCATTCCTTTAAAGAAATATTCTTTTATTCACATTTATTTGGGTTAAAAACGAATGTTGCGTAAAACATCGTTACGACAACCCAAAAACACTAGTATATGGATTTGAAATTAAAAATAGATATATAAATCCAATACTATACAAATTATCCCCTTCTGTTTCTCGAAAACGTCTATTTCAACAATCAATGTTGAAATCTATGTTTTCAATACTCAATACATTTTAAAACACCTTTAATTCGTTTTAAATTCCATTTAAAACATTCCTTTCCCAAAAACAAACCCATTTTATTTAATAATCTATTCAATATTCAAAATAGTGAATATAGCCCACTTAACAAATTCCCATATTTCAATTTATTAAATTCGATGAATTTCAAATTTATAAACATAGTTTATAAATTCCATTTCTATTATAAACCCCAATTTTATAAATTCCTTTATTAATCCGATGCAATTTACATAACCCAATTTCATACCCAAAAGCCATATTGTAAGTTAAATACTTATAATATTATTTATTTACCAAATCGTTCCATTGAACTTCACCAATTTAAAATCTTATCACTTACAAGATTTCTTTTTTTATGGTTTATAATAATTTCAACTAATGAAATCTTCATTTATTAACAATTTCTATAAAATTCCCCTTTTTAATGCCCAAATCCATTTCTATAAGTTAATAACTTATAAACTTAAAATTTTTCCAATAACCATTCGTTTATAAATTTCACATTTATTAATCTATAAATCCTAGTGAAATTCATGTTATACATCAACTTAACACTTTATAAATTTATTCTATAACTCCAATGATTTTATTTAAAAACATCCATTTATAAAATCCTTTATATAAACCATTAATAATAATAACTTCCCAAAAACCAAATTTAACTATTTTATAAAAACCTATTATTGTTAAAAATTTCTTTTAAGTTATATTTTATAAAAATATAAATTTTTAAAACATAAAATTTATCCATCTATTTATTTTAAAATTTAATCAATTCAAAATTTTTTAATAAACCATATTCTTTGAAAAATCGATTTAAAACCCCTTTAAATTCAAAACCGTTATTTTAATTTTTAAAAATTTGAATCCGATGATGCAACGACATCGAATGGTCAATCACGGGAATAACATCATATATCAATGTGATTATCAACAATTAACATAATATTTATAAACAAATAAATATGTGAGGAATCCAGTTGGATCCCTCCAACCTGTTACCCTGCATCCACAGACGTTAGCACAATACCAATTCCACTTCAAGGTGGAATATCGCGGTATATGGGATTTTATAAATATTCCGCTTAATAACGGCGCAATAGGGTCTCATCCGCTATACGAGGCGGGAAATCAAATCCGATATATACATATGCCAATATATATATATCGCTATATATAGTATATATCCTACTATATCTACTAGCACAACCAATCAGCAATCAACAATCAACATAAACTATTTAAAATTTTAAACAAAACCTTTCAATTGAGTGAGGAGTTCTCACCTTGATTTTGTTTCCGTTTTCGCGTTCGTTTCGAATAAAATTAAACGAACGTTTAATTTTACCCGAAATTCAAACGATCTCCAATCGACTCCAAACCAGTTGCATTGCGAAGAGCACGACGATACGATTCCAACGCAAAAAACCTCGTCCGAATCCGACCTCGCAGCAAAAAGATATCACGTTTTAAAGATTGAACGAATTTGAATTTTGAATTTAAACTAAAAATTAAAAGAAAACACCTCACCCCCTCTTCACGCGTGCGGGCCCCACCCTCACCTTCTCTCCCGTTCGCATTTCTCTTCCCTGTAGAACGCAACTTCATCCCCCAGGTAAACGCACGCAAGAACTAGGGTTAAGAACCCACCAAAGACCATTTAGGGTTTGACATTGTCACCTCCACGCCGAGCTATACAACGATCAGGACGTACCATTGCGACCGCCTACACAAGAGCCATGCTCGGCTGGAATGGCACTGAGCTCGGCCCTATGTCCTTCTCGAAAAACGTGAACCAAGTCGTGGCCTTTGAGGCACGATTCCCCTCCATCCGTTGCTCCAATCGCGATCATACCCGTTGGATTCGTAGATCTAAATGTGCTCTTCGATTTTCGTTTAGAAAGTTTGTTGAAAATGTCGACGGATTGGTGTGGATTTGAGGTGGAAGTTGGGTGATTTCTGGCCTTTGAATAATTAGGGCCGGCCATAACATGATGAGCTAGGGTTTTGGTGAAAATTTGCATTTATAACCACATACAATTATTATTTAAATAATAAAAATCCCAAATTGACACTTTTGCAAACGAACTCCAAATGACGCATGCCGCCAGGCGATCCTAATGTTTTTCCACATTCCGGACGCAATGGAACAGGTTTCGTAAGCTAATTCCATCATATGTGTGAGATACGGTAATAAACGCTCAATTTAAATTTAAACCGATTTAAGCGATTTCTAGGCGTTTTGGCTTGTACCGGACAAACGGCAAATCCAAACGACTTGAAATTTGAAATCTTGCAATAATATCACATTACGGATCCGATGAAACTGGTTTCGTCGAAATCCGAGACCGTTTGAAAAATGGCTATTTTAACTCGCCGAATTAAAATTAAAACGATATCGATGCGTTTCGAGCTGCCACGGTCAAACGACAACTCCGATTGCTACGAAAATTGAAATCCGATAATAACTAACTATTACGGATACAATGAAACTCGTTTCGTTCAATTCCGAGACTGTTCAAAAATTGGCTATTTTTCAGTCGATAATTAAATATTAAAATATTCAATTTTTACGAATTAACTCCAAATTCAATTTTACAAGTTCCAAAATATTTCTATAACTTCAATATGATAAAACAAAATTTTCCAAATCATTTCCCATTATATTTAACCCAATATTTAATTATTTCTGGAATTTCACTATTAAATAAATCGATTTAATTGTCCCATTAAATCCAATATTCGAAAAATAAATTATTCGACTTAAAAATTCCACTTATTAATATTTAAAATTAATTAAATATTCAAATTTAAATTATTAAAAATTCTGGGTCGTTACATTTATCTCCAATAGTTAGGAAATATTCCATTTATTTCACAATTCACAAATCCTTTACAAATTTCATTTGTAAATATCCTGACTCATTTTTAACGAATTCTACAAGTTTTGGAATTCCTTAATTAATTCCTTTTCAATTTCCCAAGTCAATCTCACTCGCCTAAACCCGATTACCATTTCAAACTCCTTTTATGGATTCGAAATTCATTTTGAATTTCTATATTTAATCACCTTGAAAATTAACTTAAATTTCAGCATTTCACTATAACATTCCTTTTTCAAACCACTCTCCATCTACCAACTTAACTTACGATTCTCGAGGTAATTATAAATTGCTTCATCTTTTGCCTTCAAACCAAATATATATATAATAAATATTTTAAAGAAAAATAATTAAATTTCAAAATATGGTTAAGTACTATTATAATATCAATGCACCTTTAATTAAGTATTAATGACTCATTTCAAATTCATTTTAAGTAAAACCAATCATTTATAAGCCTATTTATAAAACTTAAATTTTCTTTCACTAATATAAAATATTCGAATAACTCTCTTTCTGAAATATTTCAATACCAACTAGCTTTAAAATTTCATAGTTTAATAAATAAAATTTCCTTTCTTTATTAAAAACAAAACTTAACTTCAAAATAAAAATATATTTTTAGAACTCCAATAACCAATTTCAATTTATAAATTCCTCTCTATTCGTGACACATCGATTTCCTTTCCAATTCCGTTTTCAATTCACTTTCCAAAAATAAACTCGACTATTTTCCCGAAAACTATTGCTGTATCTTGATATAAATTCACACTATGAAAATTATATTTCCAATTTATCACTGATATCTTTACCCTATTTATAAGCATCGTTTATAAATTTACAAACTCCCTTGGTTTTACTTGTTTATAAGAACAATTTTTATTTATTAAATCCCATTCTATAAATCCATTTCCTTATAAATTCCACTTATTTTCCAAATATATTTTCAATATCAATTTTTAACTTCTTTCCATATTCTTTCACGAATATCTTTTTAAAATCCAGTCTTAGAAATCGCTTTGCATAATTTATTTTAAAATCTCCGTTTAAAATATTTTACAAGTAGTTAAGTAAAATTCCAGAATCAATTTACTATTTTATCTAACTCAACTTCCTTTAAAATAACCCAAACTCCAAAATAAATATTTTTATGTCCAAATTCTCTTTTTAATTCCTCCGAATTCAAAAATAATATCTATGGTATTTAAAGTACCTAATTAAGGCCAATGTTGCTAAAACATCCAATAATTCAAATCACTACATAATCTGTATAAGTTTATTCACACAAACCATATATCACTATATATGAAATTAAAATAAACATTTTTGAGGAATCCAATTAGATCCCTTAACCTGTTTCCCTACATCCACAGACGTTAATACAATATAAAAATATCAATCTCGCTTCGAGGGGGATATTACGGTATATATGGTCATCCGTTATTATGCGGGGCGTATAAGGTCTCATCCGCTCCAATAGGCAGGAAAATATATTCGACTACTAATATATATACCACTATACGTATAATATATAGAATGTATCCTTCAACAAATAACAATTTTTTAATCCGATCAAGCATCTAATAATTTTTTTAAATCATTATAATTAATCCCAGCAATCAAAAAAAGTGAGATTTACTGACATTGATTTTCGAGTTTGTTAATAGTTCCAATTCAATTCCACCTTGTATATTTCTCATCCACGAATCCAAACTCGTCTTGTTTCCATGATTTTATACCTCGTACAATCATTGTACAATTTTATAAGCATTCTTTTTAATTAAATAAAATTATTTAACTTACTTAAAATTATCAATAGCTAATTACTCCATGGGATCTCCTTAGAATTCCTACAGCTGAATACAGCAACTGGTGTGTCACCAAAGAGAAGGGTTTTTGAGTCCTTCACCTTGTTTCATGTTGACTCAACAAAAAAATTAGCACCAGCCTCACCCCATGTCCAAACGCCACCGCCTCGTACGCACAGCCCAGTAAAATCGCAACCGCTTCTTCATCGATGCCTGCCTCGTGCACCACCATGCTACCATCGCCGACCTTGCTTGTAACCCCTCCACAGCACTCGTGAGATCCAGAACCGAAATCCTTAGCTCGCTCAATACGATATGACATCGCCTTCCCCGCGTTTGCTGATAAACTCGAGTTCGAAGCTGCCTCGATCCCAAGCACCCGCAACTCAATGATTTTATTTTTTTATGAGAACGAGATTTTCGATTTCGTACCTTCTATTTTAATTTTATGGAAGACAATTCTCTTTCTTTCCTTGATTTCATTGTTATATAAGAACGAGATTTCGTTCTTGTTTCCCCTTTTTTTTGTGAATTAAAATCGAACTGAAAAAATGAAAAGGACGGGGGATGTGATTTGAAGATAAAAGGGTTGCATATTTCAGAAGGGAAGAAACGTGATTAAACATGACTAGGCTGCTATGACTTGATTTTGATTATATATGTGTGTGTGTGTGTGTGTAATTTTATCCCAAATATCTCACAGTACATATCTCGAATTTTTGAACCCTTATGGAGGCATGCTGCTAAGCGTTCATATAGTTATACCGCTGTCTCAAACCCAATGGAACAAGTCTTGAGTCCAAATTCGATCGTATGTGGAAGACAGTTTTTTCAATTGACTATTTAGATTAAATTAAATTAGTTCTAGGCGTTTCCAGATTGTACGACCAAAAAGTAAATCCAAACGCTAAGAATTTTAAGATCCGATAATAATACAATATTACAGATCCAATGGAACTAGTTTCGTCGAATTTCGAGACTGTGCCCCAGATCACTATTTTAACGTTTCGATAAAATCGACAATGTCAAAAATTGACGAAATCACTTGAAATCTCAGTTTTAAAATCTTACTAACTAAATTATAATTAAAAATCCAATATTTAAACCATCTAAATATTCAAAATCAACAACGAAAAACCGGGTTGTTACATTCCTCCCCCTTAAAAGAATTTCGTCCCCGAAGTTGCTAAGGTAGGAAAATGTTCCAAGCCCATTAACTTAACAAAACCCACATAGTTAAAACTCGATATTCACTTTTCTAAATCTTTTAGTTTCGACCAAAACAATTAGTTTCCATTTCTAATTCAAAATTCCTTAATTTAGTTACACTTTTAAAAATCACCCTTTTATGTTAACAAAAAAATTTCAAAAAAATTTAAAAAATTTGTAACACCCTAAATTTTCGAAATTTTTTGACAGAGTCTCCCTTATACGGAGAGTCTTTTGCAATATGACAAGAGAGATAAAAATATGTAAATCGACCCACACGGTCGAAAAACAAGATTTATATCAACATTTATATATTTTGCGATATTCAATCCGCAAAACGTACCTTATATTACATTTTTAAGCATTATTAAGTAAGCAAGTTTACTTCATATGAAATTTCACAACCCAAATCTAGCCCAATAGCCTCCTTGTACCTGTACTTATTTAATTTAAATACGTAAGTAACAAACCATGAAAATTTAATAACATTTCATCCGTTTAAATAGTCAAAAAAAAACTTTAGCTAAACATGTTAAACATGTATTTATAAGCAATCACAAGGTTCCAATACGAATTTAATTACTTTACATCGATTCATTTATCATATCCAATTCGAATGATTTAGAACCAAATTTGCTTACATTTCATTTATATATATACTTAACAAATGCATATCCATTCCAAATTGATCAAAAATCAATTTATTCATTTGCCATTTATTCACAAAATTTTATTTACTTCCGTTTATGTCGAACGACAATATGTCCATGCAAATTCGGCGATATTCATAACCATTTCAGTTTATAGCTATTTTAAATTGATTCCAAATCAATTTATATTTAAATCTATTCCATTTCAAATTGATTCTCAATCAATTCATTTACATTCCATTTATATCCACATTCATTATATTCAAATCCGTTTTATTGAGCTCGAAATCATTCCATGTTAATTTATTTATGAACCATTTCATAAATTTATTTAAGCCAAGCCTTTATTCAAAATATTTACTTAAGTTTGTTGAGACTTGGTTTTGATTCATGACACAAAGCTATCGCTACGATATACAGATTTGACGACTACTATGACAAAAAGAGAATATATCTACATGGAGACAAGACATCAAAATCGGTGCATCAATTATATTATTCTTATTTTTGAAGTCTTAGGTCAATTTTGTTAAAATGTCTCATCGTTTTTAATCATTTTACTCCAAATAATTTATACATATATAAGCATATTATATATATATATATTATAAAAGTGTTTAAAGTTAGAATCATTATATAATATATATATTATTACCAACCGCAGACTATGGGTGAGTTACCTGGATTGAGTGCCACGAGTGGCGCTACGAATCCAGGCACATGTATGAGTTTTTTTATGGGTAGTACATACTCCACCTACGCATTAGGTAATTTATCTTCTGCCGAGTTTAGTCAGCTTGCCTGCGATACTTCTTTTATTTTTTCTGATGCTGAGATCGATAGAGAGTATATTAGGTGTAAGGAATTAGATAAGGCTAGTATTGTTAGTTTATGAGGATCATTGGTTGGAACATTAGAGGTTTAAATGATTTGAATAAGTGTGATAAGGTTAGAGCATTCTTTAAAGATTATTCAATTAACATTGCTTTACTTCAGGAGACTAAAATTAATTGTCCAGACATTTGTTTTTTAGAAGATTAGGCGGTTACCACTTTAGAAAATGGGGTTTCCTACCTTCTGTGGGCTCCTCAGGGGGTTTAATGATAGGGTGGCGGGATAATCAGTTTAAAATGCTTCAATGCATCTCTAAACACCATTCACTTCATATTATTCTTATTAATCTTTCTGATAACTCTTTTTTAAATATTTCTAATGTATATGGGCCTAACTCAAAATTAAATAGGAGAATTTTATGGAAGGTGTGCCTAGAATTTAGATCATTAGCTCCGGGCTCTTGGATTTTGGGGGGCGATTTTAACGTTACGCGTTTCATTGGCGAGCGTTCTCCCAGGGATGGGGATTACTCTGCTATGGAGGAATTTGATCAATTTACTTTTAATTCTAATTTGATCGAAATTCCCCTTTTTAATAGGGAATTTACTTGGAGTAATGCAAGAGAGTCCCCTTCCATGGCTCTTCTTGATAGATTCTTTGTTAGTGATGAAATAGAAGATAAATTTCCAATCTGTAGAGTCACCGGTTTACCGTACACGTACTCAGATCATTGTCGTATTATCCTCACTTGCGAGCATCATAGACTTGTTTCTAATAATTTTAAATTTGAAAAGATGTGGCTTTTGGAATCTAATTTTGTGAACTTAATCAACAGGAAATGAATTTCTTTGAGTTACCATAATATTAGAAATAAGGATAATTCTGCAAAGTCTTTTGTTTCAAAACTTAGAGATCTTAGGATTCTTCTTAAAAATTGGAACAAAAATGTTTTTGGCAATTTAAAAATTAAAAAAGATAATATTCTTAACGAAATGCTTAAAATAAACAAGATAGAAGAATCTAGACCTCTAAATCTAGGTGAACGTAATGTTCTTTCTAACTTAAATGATGAACTAAATTCTATTTTAGAAAAAGAGGAGGTGATGTGGAAGCAGTGATCCAGAATTCAATGGATCAACGAAGGCGATAATAATACCAATTTTTTTCATAATATTGCTAATGGTAGAAAGTGTAGTAATACAATTAACTCTATATTTGTTAACAATATACAGTTAGTTGATCAAAGAGATCTCAACAAGGCTTTTACAGACTATTACAAGGATATTTTTGGTTCTAAAATCAAATATAGAATCAATGTTAGATGGACAGATCTGTATCCATCAGATTCTATTGTTGATTTATCAGAGTTAGATAAATCTTTTACAGAAGTGGAAATTAGGAAAGCAATTTATGATATGCCAAGTGATAAATCTCTGGGACCTGATGGGTTTCCTATTTTATTTTATAAAACTTTTTGGGATGTTTTAACATTTGAATTAGTTAATTTGTTCAATGATTTTTATAATGGTAACTTGTAGTTAGGGAGATTTAATTTCGCAAATGTTATTTTGCTGCATAAAAAAGTAGGAGCTAACAACTTAAAAGCTTTTAGATCTATTTCCTTGATTAACTATTCAGTAAAAATCATTTCTAAAGTTCTAGCTAATAGACTTAGTACAAGAATGAATGATTTAATTGACTGTTCACAATCAGCTTTTATTAAAGGGAGAAATATTACTGATGGAGTGGCTGTTGTTCAGGAATATATAAATTACTGTTGTAAGAATAACATAACCTGTACGATTTTAAAACTCGATTTTGCCAAAGCTTTTGATTCAGCGAATTGGGATTTCCTTGTATATATTTTTCACGCTAGAGGATTTGTCATAGATGGATCAGTTGGATTTTGACTTTGCTTAAAACTGGAAATTCTAGTATTATGGTTAATGGTGTATTAGGTAATAGAATTCAGTCAAAGAGAGGTTTAAGGCAAGGGGATCCATTATCACCTTTGTTGTTTAACTTAGCCGCTGATGTTTTTGCTAAAATTATTAAAAGAGCAGTGGATAATGGATCTCTAGGAAATGTTGGCAATGGCATATCACGTAATGGTATACCGGTTCTGCAATTTGCAGATGATACCTTACTTTTTTCTTCTCATCTTCCTAGACACATTATTACTCTCAAGTTTATTCTTTATAGTTTTGAGCTTTTATCTGGCTTAAAAATAAATTTTTGAAAAAAGTTTAGTTTTAGTTTTAAATGATTTTGAAAATGTAGAAAACTTAGTAGCTAATACCCTAAATTATAAAAGTATGATTTTTCCTTTTGAATATCTAGGGTTTGTGATTAGACCTTCCAAACTCAAGCATGATGATTGGCTTATTATTATTGATAAAATTAAAAATAAGATATCGAATAGGAGATTTCTATCTAGAGCAGGTAGGCTAGTTTTAATAAACTCGGTTTTATCAGCCTTACAGATCTACTGGATGTCTATGCATCTGTTTCCAGATTGGGTTATTGATAAAATAGATTAAATTATAAGAGATTTCTTATCGAGTGGGGATAATATTAATAACAGTATTAAATGTCTAGTAAATTGGAAAACTGTTTGTAGAGCTAAAAAGGAAGATGGTTTAGGAGTTATAAATTTGTGTAACATGAATTTATCTCTTTTAGATAAATGGCTTTGGAAGTTTAAAGATACAAATGATAACGCTACTTGGAAAGAGATCATTTCTATACATTTCTATAACGGTAATATCAATTTACACCAAATTGATTATTCACTTTCCCATAATCTTTCTAATTTTTTGAAAAACATTTTAAAATATTATGAAAATTTTAATTTAGGAACTAAGACGATAGTACACTCAGGAAATTGTACTTCTTTTTTGCATGATTGTTGGATTTCGATCTCGCTTCTTAAGTTTGTGTTTAAGGTTTTGTATGATATATGTAACTTTAAGTATGCTTTAGTTAATGAAGTTTGCACTTCGGATAATGATCCTCCTTGGAATTTCAGTTTTAACAGAATTTTAGTAGGATCAACCCTTAGGCAACTTTCTTTGTTTTATGCCAGATTAAATCTTTATAATATTGATAATGATAATGATTTTATTAGTTGGAAATGGGATAAGAGTAAGAAATATACTCAAAATTCTTTTTATAGATTTATTAATTTTTCGGGTACTACAAATAACTCTTTTAAATATATGTGGAAATCTAATGCTCCTCCTAAATCCAAAATTCACATGTGGTTAATACTTCATGAAAAACTTAATACAATAGAATTTTTAAAGATAAAAAACATTCAAAACGATAATAAATGTTATTTTTGTAATCTGCATCTTGAGAACATTAATCATATATACGATGATTGTTTGGACTCTAATTACATCCTAATTAATACTCTTAAAAATTTTAGCTTTAATATTATAACTAACATTTTGGATTGTGAATTCTATTGGAAAAATTTTAGATTCAAATTCAATAAGAATATTAGATTTTTACTGGACACTTTATTTATTATTATTAGTTGGTTTATTTTCTTTGAGAGAAATCAAAGAATTTTTAATAATCGTAATAGTCATTTTAACAAATTGATTTTTTCAATTTCTACATTTTATTTCAACTGGATTTCTAATCCCAAATATAAATTAGCTAATAATATCCATTTCAAACGGTATCTTAACAAGATTAGTTATAATATTAACTTTTTTAAACATAACAATAAGTTTTATAGCACTAATAATAGTATTATTAATAATTTTTCAAATTCATATGATGATCTCACTCTTAACCATAGCTTACTTTTGATTAAAGATGAATAGATCAGATCCATCTCAATTTTTGCTCTTTTTTTTCCTGATAGTCTTATCTAGACTTTTATTTCATTCCTTTAAATACATACATACATATATATATATATGTATATTTACTATTTAAATATACATATATATATATATATCATTCTAATTTTTTCTTAGTCATGTCTCAGATACAGGTTTTGCAGATAGGATTTCAGGTTCACTTTGCAGTTTTCTCTTATCTTCAGATTGTTGGATATCAGATTGTAGAGAGGCCATCAGAGCAGAGATTCTACGTCCACGACTTCTTGCTGTTTTCTCCTTAGATATAGGATTCTGCTATCTCCATTATGGAGTACTTTTTTCAGGATGATCTATTCTCCAGTTTGACGCTCCTTCTTCTTGATCAAAGCCTTCAGAGTGGCCTCTCTAGTTAGCAGATCCTCTTCAGAGCAGATGCTTATTCGCTTCTTCTTATTCAATTTTTTGGAGCTTTCTTATTAGTTTGAGTCATCACTCAGTTTTTCGTTCTTTCCCTTTAGTCTCTTTCGCTTTTCTAACATCTTAGTAACGGGCGGTGGCCATGCCGGAGCTTGATATTGAGGTGTGAAGGGTGGTGTCCTTGCCAGAACTCATCTTAGGAGTACCTGAGATTAGTTTTATTTTTGTTTTTGTTACCTGCCAGGCATGTTGGCAGCTCCTTATCCGTGATATATATAGATTAGTTTTATTTTTGTTTTTGTTACCTGCCAGGTATGTTGGCAGCTCCTTATCCGTGATTATATATATATATATATATATATATATATATATATATATATATATATATATTCACATGTGTGCTCTCCTCTATGCGTAGAGGATCACACATTTTTCTCAAAAATATATATTATTATACCTATGTAAACTGTGCAAATTGCACAAATATTGCCAGGTCAGTCGAGTGACCCAGAGGCTCAGTCGATTGACCCAAAAATTTCTATGCAACATGCACAAGTGCACAGATATACAAATATATATTAAAAATTCATTTGAATATTCAGTCGACTGACCCAGAGGTTCAGTTAAATGAATTTCTATAACAGCTACTTTTTGAAAAGACATGACTATTTGTGAAGACTTACAAGCCTCTATGAAAAGATTTGGACACAACACTTCAATCGAAACTCTTCATCAATAGTCGTTGCTTTCTAACCTCTATAAATACATACTCTAACGTGATTCAAAATCACTGAATATTCTTATCTAACTTTCTTGAATCTATTTGCAATTATACTTTTGATTATTCTTCATTAAAGCAATATTATACCTTTTTATTCTTCATAAACTTCAAAATATATTTATACTCGAGGAGAAGATTATAGGAAGGGTGTACTACAAGTGACAAATCTTTGTTTATTAGAACACACAAAGTCAAAACAATCTTTTGTATTTGTTAAATTCATGTTCTGCTACTCAGGCGTGTGAAGTCCTCTTCGGCTGCTGAGGCAAAATCTTGTTCTGCTGCTTAGGTCCTTGTTCGACTGCTCAAAGGCTGTATAGACCTGTTCCTCCAGGTAAAATGAGGGTTGTTGTTTTAGTGAAATTCCAGAAGGAGTCTGGGACTGGACGTAGGACGGAGCTCCGAACTAGTATAAAAATCTCTAGTGTCATTTTTATTATATTTCTTTTATATTCTGCACTATTTACTGTATAACTATCATCACTACACTCTGTGTTATCATATATCCATATTACACATCCATAGCACACTTTCATTTAGTATTAGAGCACGGTCATCATATAACCGTAACACGGTTATCTAATAATCTAATAATATGGAAACAAACACTAGCACTAGCATTAACACTAGCTTCGTTGAAAGGACAATCCGTTGCACGTCCATCACTATTTAATGGCTTGACTTATAACTATTGGGCCACACGAATGAGAATATTATGTAAGCAAATGGTTTTGATTCATTGAATATAACCCAGACAGAATATATTATTCCTACTAAAGAGTATTCTACTTGGTCAAATACACAGAAACTAAATGCCACAGCTAATGCAAAAGCCATGAATATGTTGTTTTGTGCCTTAGATAAAAATGAATTTAACTGTGTTAGTATGTGTAATACTGCATATGAAATATGGAGTACACTCAAAGTTACACACGAAGGAACTAACGAGGTTAAACAAAGCAAAATATCCATGCTCAAAAGTCAGTTTCAAAACTTTAGGATGAAAGAAAATAAATCTATAAATGATATGTATTCAAGATTTCAGGATATCTACCATTCATTGGTAGGACTAGGAGAAAAATATCCAGACTTTGATATTGTATCCAAAATCCTTAACTCTTTAATGGAAGAGTGGGTAAGAAAAGTTCTCGCTATTGAAGAAGTGAATGATATTTTCGAAATAACTCTGGAAGAGTTAATAGGAAATCTAACGTCCTACAAAGTAAATTTGCAGGCTAAACGAGTACAAGCTCAAGATACAAAGAATATAGCATTCCATGCAGAACAAGAAGAATCAGATTCAGACAAAGACGACCTAGCCTTTATTACCAAAAATTTCAAGAAATTCTTGAAGTATAGAAACAGAAATAATGGCAAGAGAAGCTCAAACAGCAATAAATCACCATCTTCATCAGTTATGGAGTGCTTTAACTGTCACAAAAAGGGGCATATATAGAAGGATTGCCCTGATCAAAAGAAAGAATATCGAAATAAAAGGAAGGACAAATTCAGAAGAAAATCCTTTTCAGTTACATGGGATGATTCAGATTCCTCCTCTTCTTCTAGAAGTGGGAGTGACAGTGATAATGAACAAGCCAATGTTTTCTTTATGGCAAAAGATAATGAGGTTAGGGATTTAACTTTTGATGATATGATAGAAATAAATTCTGAATTATTAGATACTTTAAAAAGTCTCAAAAGAAAATATAAAGAGGCTGAAGAAAATCAGAAAAAGGCAGAATTCGAAAGAGATGTGCTTAAAGACGAGAAGAAAATATTGGAAGAAGAACTTGAGAAAACTCAAGAATCTTATTCAAATGTTAATTCTCAGCTTATATTATTGAGTCAAGAAATTGAAACTCAAAAAGAAAAAAATTGATGGTCTTGTTTCCGATAATCATGTTTTAAAAACTAATATTAAAATGGTAGACTAAAAAATTCAAGTCTAAAAACCAAACTAGAAGGAATCACAAAAAACGTTTCGAATTTTAATAAAGGAAGAGAAAATTTATCTAGAATTATTGAGAATTCACAACCTATTAACAATAAAAATGGTTTGCGTTATAAGAAGAAAGTCAAGAATTCACAATCTAGTAATTTAAACAAAGTTAAGTCCAATAAAATACCCACATCTTCAAAAAGACTAGTTTCTAAAACTATAAATATATGGGTACCTAAAACAAATAACAAGTTAATAAGGAAAAAATATATTAGTTCATTCATAGAAAATGTTCATAATAATAAAAATTATATTTATAAAAGTGATACTAAACCCACTTGGGTTTGGTTTCCTAAGACTAACTCTTATGACCCTATTAAAATGGTGGGTGCCAACGTTATCTCATATTCTTTTGCAGGTCCCACTCAAGAAAAGAGGAAATTGGATACTCGACAGTGGTTGCTCAAAACACGTGACAGAAGACAAAGATATGCTGATAAATATTACATGCTCAGATGGCGATTCTATCACTTTTAGAGATAATTCCAAGGGCTATATCATCGGCAAAGACGATGTGAGCAATTACAGTACATCTAATTTACCTCTTATTACAAACATTTTATTAGTTAAGAATCTAAAACGTAGTCTATTAAGTATAAGTCAACCATGCGATAAAGGTTTTAAAATATCCTTCTCTGAAAATAAATGTAGTATCTTTGATCAAAATCAAAATCTTATTTCAGAAGGAGACAGAGATAAAAACATCTACGTTTTGAATATGAAAGTTAATCATAACTCAGACATTTGTTTAATACCCAAAGAAAATGATCCCTGGATATAACTCAAACGATTCTGTCATACCAATTTCAAAAATATAGATACAATTTCTAAAAAATCTCATAAAAAGACTACCAAAGATGAGTTTTAAAGTTAATAATACATATTACTCGTGTCAAATAGGTAAATCTAAGAAAGTCATTTCGACATTACAACCGCTTGAATTACTTCATAAGGATTTATTTGGACCTACCCAAATTCAATCCATAAATCACAATAAATACATATTTGTAATAGTTGATGATTTTTCTAGGTATACATAGACGATCTTTATGAAAAATAAAAGTGATACTTTTGAAAATTTCAAAAAATTTGTTAAACGAATTCAAAATTTAAAAGGTACTAGAATTAAAAATATTAGAAGTGATCACGGAGGTGAATTTGAAAACAAACAGTTTGATAACTATTGTAAAAAGAAAAGAATATTTCATAATTTTTTGTTTCCTAGAACTCCACAATAAAATGGAGTTGTAGAACAAAAGAATCGAACTCTACAAGAATGTGCAAGAACCTTACTAAATGAAAGAACAATACCAAAACACTTTTGGATGGAAGTTGTTGCAACTGCCTGTTACGTATTGAATAGTGTTTCTATTAGACCTCTCATTAAGAATACACCTTACGAACTTTTTAACGGTAGAAAACCAAACATATCGTATTTTAAAATATTTGGATCAAAATGTTTTGTATTAAATACCAAAGATCAGCTTGGCAAATTCGATTCAAAATGTGACGAATGTACATTTCTTGGATATTCGAATCGAAGAAAAGCTTATCAAATTCTTAATAAGCGAACTAGTACTATCGAAGAGTCACTTCATATATCTTTTGATGAGAACTCTAAAATTATTTCAAAAAAAAATAATCACGATGATTTACTTAATAATAAAACAAATGTAATAATAAACAGTTCAAGAGATGATGAAGATATTGCTTATAATTCTAGAGAAGATGAAAAAATTGTTAATAATTTAGAAATTAGAAATATTTCTAATACAATAAGATCTCCTCGAAGAATCTTACGAAATCATCCTACAGAAAATATAATTGGAAAAATAAATTCAAACGTTCGAACTAGGAATCAACTAAATTTAATGGGTAATGCAGCTTTTCTCCCTACCGTAGAACCTAAAAATACTAAGGAAGCATCATCCGATGAAAATTGGATCATTGCTATGCAAGAAGAATTAAACCAGTTTGAACAAAATGAAGTTTGATGTGACGCCCCACCTCTAAACCCACACTAGCCAAGAACACTACGGTGTAGTGCTGTCAACTAGCATGGAGAATAAGGCTGTTGAGGAGCGACCATCCATGTAATTGCTTATCACACGGTGGCTATAAATAATCTTCGAAAACAAACATAGAAATAATCATAACACAAATCAGTCACAGATATCCATATCACAAAGGCGGAAGAAGATATGAATATATAACTAACACATGAAAGTGTACATCAGAGTAGTGGTCCATAAGATCCACGATAATACAAAAGAATAGCAACACGTGCTATACAAAAGAATACAACTATGAGTCTATATCTCAAGTGTATACAACAAAAACTGCTAATCTAAACAGTTAGCCAAAAGTCAGAGTGATGAATCCCTGGGAAGAAGTCAAGCAGAAGCACCGGTAACATCTCGGTCTGACCCGAGTATTATTTAATAAAATAATAAACGAGTCAGTCTAGCTATAAATATCAGATGACATGATATAACATAAAAGATATGGCATAAACATAAAATATCCATAATGACATACCACCATAAGTATGTAAATAATGATCAACAAAAGATCAATCAATAAGAGATAATCAATATCACAAGAATCTTCTCAAAGATTCGGAAAGGGCATCATACCCCAAACTTGTACTCATAACAAGTCAATGACATAAATTCTAGAAATCAATGCAAGAAGTCCAGAAATTATAGAAAAGAGAAAGAGGCCTATCACATGACGGTCCGAAGACCAAGGGGAGCTACCCCACATGTGTGAATGGAATCACACAGATTAAGGTCCAGACTAACCAAAAAGCAAAAAGGTATGTGTGAGTGGAATCACACAAGTGGTGTCTAGTCTAACCTCGCAACAAGAGACATCGCACAGTTGCTAGTCTAAATCATCAGAATGATCGTCATGATCAACGAGAAGTGTCAATTACACTAAGCTAGTAAATATAGAAGTTTAGCTTCATGTCCCATAACCACTTGCTTAACTTAAATATTTACGAACAAACTGTAAATCTTCACTAATAAAATTGTCACAAGAGGTTCAATCGAACAAGTCCAAGAATTAACCGACGAAGTGAACGCAAGCGTTTCATACCACTTGTTTTACTAAGTCGTTTAATTAGATTTCTCATCCGAGTGAGGTAAAGGTTTGTATATACTAATAGATTGGAAAACGGTTTAAGAAAAGAGCTTTGTTATTAAAAATAGAGTTGAAATTGTTTGTTAAAAGAGTTTTGATATTTACTACTAGTATTGAAACCTTTATATTATAAAGTGACAAAACACAGAAGCAATTGTAGAGACAATCAGTCACAAAAATCGCATACGGAGATGTAAATAAAATCCAAGGAAATCAGCTCAATGTTTTTCAGATAAGATCCCCTACGGAGGGGGGGTCCAGGGGGGTGGCAACCCCCCAAGGTGGGGGTGCGGGGGCAACATATTCATGGCGACCTAAAGCAAAATGAGGTCTAACGACCTAAGGGTTCACGCGACCTAACACAATGGCCGAGCGACCTAACTGGAGTTAAGGGAGGCAAGCGACTTAAGGTCCAATGACCTACGACTCAAGCAAGCCGAGCGACCTAGTGTGGAGGGGTCGAGCGACTTAAGGAAGGCGAACGACCTAAGGTCTAACGACCTACGACTTAACAGAGTCGAGCGACCTAAGGTAAATGGTCCAACGACCTACGAGATAAACCAGGCCGACTTAGTGGACGAGCGACCTAAGGTAAATGGTCCAACGACCTAACTCAAACGACTTATCAGGAGCTTAGGTCGGAGACGACCTACGAGATAAACCAGGCCGACTTAGTGGACGAGCGACCTAAGGTAAATGGTCCAACGACCTAACTCGAACGACTTATTAGGAGCTTAGGTCGGAGACGACCTACGAGATAAACCAGGGCGAGCGACTTAACGTTTGCCTAGAGATTATAGGTAGGAAACGACCTAAGACTCAAAGCTTAACTCGTGAGCGACCTACGGCTTAAGGCCTAACTCGTGAGCGACCTACGACTTAAGGCTTAACTCGCAAGCGACCTAACTCCGAAGTGCCAATACTTCCAGAATGACCTAAAGCCCTGCGACCTATGGTACTAACTCGCGAGCGACCTAACGACTTAACTCGTGAGCGACCTAATTCCGAAGTGCCAATTCTTCCAGAATGACCTAAAGCCCTGCGACCTACGACCCAGTGACCTTGCGACCTATCACCGAACGAGTCAAGTGGCCAGAACGAGCTAAGTGCAGGAAATTTCCAAAAATGCTAAAAATTGGAGTTTTTCGCCAATCCAATCCAAACCAAAGGCAAATGTGCATGCAAAAGTGATAGGGAATCATTCCCAACAGTCCAATATAGTTATAGACTAGATTTGTGAGATAAAAATCTCACCTTTGCACCAAATATCAATGAAAATGAAGTTTTAAGCAAGCAAGAATCAATCCTTCTTCTATCTAAGCACAAGAAGCTTGAATCCAATGTCTTCTTCTTGAATTTGGAGTAGAAAGATGGATTGCAATTGAATTTGAGTTTTGGAATTTTAATTTCCCATTCCCTCCACCATTAATGCCAAAGCTTGATTAGTTAGGAAATTTATGAAGAGTGAGGAGAAGAGGGTTGGAACTTGGGCTTAATAGGCTAAACTAACCCAAAGTCCAAAGCGGGAAAAGTTAGTGAAATTTCACTAACTCCAAACCTATTGATGTTTATACTTAAAAAAAGTTGTAAACAGCATTTCGAACTCAATGGAAGTGGTCTCGAGTCCTAATTTGACCGTTTGCAAAAAGTAGCTTTTCGGACCAAAATCCGATTAACGAGTTAATATTTAAATAAAATATTTAAATACAAACTCGATAAATATGCGGGTTGTTACATTTGAGAACTAGTATTCAGACCGACCGATCAGACTGTTATAGGAACTAAATGGGTTTATAAAAATAAAGCAAACGAATTAGGAAATATAACTAGAAACAAAGAGAGATTAGTAGCACAAGGATATAACCAGGAAGAAGGAATAGACTATGAAGAAACGTTTGCTCCAGTCACTAGACTAGAAGCAATACGAATCTTATTGGCATACGCATGTTTTAATAACTTTAAACTTTATAAAACGGATGTTAAAAGTGCATTTTTAAATGGTTATATTAAAGAAAATGTTTTTTTGAACAACCTCCTTTATTTATTCATGAAAAATACCCAGATCATGTCTATAAACTTAAGAAAGCTTTATATGGTTTAAAACAAGCACCTCGTATGAATGCCTTAAAAGTTATTTAATTGAATCTTGATTCGAAATAGGAAAAGTAGATCAAACATTATTTATAAAACATTCTAAAAATGATATTTTGATAGTTCAAATATATGTAGATGACATTATTTTTTATTCAACTAAATAATAAATTACGTAAAGAATTATTTGAAATAATGACTAGAGAATTTGAAATGTCCTATATGGAAGAATTATCATATTTTCTAGGACTTCAAATAAAACAAGTTTCAAATGGAATCTTTGTAAATCAAGAAAAATACCGTAATAATCTTATCAAGCGTTTCGGAATGGAAAACGCTTCTGCCAAACCAACACCTATGAGCATAACAACACATGTTGATAAAGATGAAAATGGCAAGAGTGTAGACCAAAAACTATATCGTAGTATGATAGGATCACTACTTTATCCGAGTAGACCAGATATAATGATGAGTGTATGTCTATGTGCACGATTTCAAGCTGACCCAAAAGAATCACATTTACGAGCCATAAAACGAATACTACGCTATCTTAGTAATACTGCAGATTTCAGACTTTTCTATCCAAAAGAGTGCTCATTCGAGTTAGTATCATATAGCGATGCTGATTTCGGAGGATCACGAACATATAGAAAAAGTACAAGTGGTATGTGTCACTTCATTGGTAAATCATTAATATCATAGTTTAGCAAGAAGCAAAACTGTGTCTCACTATCAACTTGTGAAGTAGAATGTATTTCTGCGGCACTAGTTTGCGCACAAGTAATTTATATGCAATGGACACTTAAAGATTTCGGAGTCGATTTATAAAAATCAAAAATTTACTTCATAATTCTAGTGCAATAAATCTATCCAAAAATCCAGTAAACCACTCTAGAACTAAACATATAGATATTGGACATCACTTTCTATGCGACAATATAAAAAAAAGGTAATAAATTTAGACTACATTCCATCTGAAAATCGATTAGCTGATATTTTTACTAAACCATTGTTAGAAAACACTTATATGAAATTAAGTCGAGAACTCGATATAATGTCAATTAAAGATATATAATTGATAAAATACGAAATTTTGACTACAAATTCAAAAATAATTCTTTTATAAAAATTCATTTTTCTGACTATGTTGAGACTCGTACCTATGACCTGTTGTGAATGGACGAGATGACTTAACCACCTGAGCTATTGATTATTTTCATAACAATCCAGGTCGGGGACTCTATTATATGGTGACAACTATACACTAAATTACGTATAACATTTACCTTTATAAATATGTTTTATGCATATTACATTTCCTAGATAAATCATAAAAACAGAAAACCAATAGAATAGCAACTAACATTCGTAACTAACAACCATTCTATAGCTAAATTCAAGACAAATCATCCACTTCATCCTTCTTTCTCTCAACATTAGTCTATAAATAGATATATCTATTCTATTTTATTCATACAAACTAAACATAAATATGAACTAACTATCAATATGTCAACTTCTTCATCAACTCACTCCATTGAAATTCTAGCCTCTACCGGTTCACCAAAAATGTGATGTCCTGGAAATTTAGGCAATATGTATTTAATAATTTCCATTAATAATCATTTTAAAATATGTAATATTGATTAAATAATCTAATTTAAACAGGATTTATCTTTTCAAAACTAATAATTATTAATTTGACAAATGCTATCTTTTTAAAATTTATAATAATGATAATTTATTTGGGAATTTTATTCTTTTCAAAGTTAAAAATATTTAAATGATAAAATTTATCTTTCTAATCTAATTAAAAAGATATTCTATTTATAATGTATATATATGTGTATATATTGTAAATAGGGAGTTTGATTTTAATTTTAATTTAAATTTAATAAGAATGTTTTCAAATTTATAATATATATATATATATATATTGTGAATTTGAAAGTTTGGATTGAATTTAATTTAGAAACTTTTCAAAAGTTTGTTTAAAAATTTATCTTACATTTTCAAAAGAAATTAAGGTAAATATTTATTTTGTTTAAAAATATAATAGCCTTAAATTTTATATTATAATGAAAGTTTATTTTGTTTTCTTTTAAAGATTGGTTTTTGAAATAAATTTAGTATATACATTGATATACAATGTTTTTAGTTGAAAACTTTGAAATAAGGTTTAATTCAATATTTTTTTCTTTTTAAATTTTCTTGCTTTAAAATTTGGTTTTGAAAATATATTTTAAAAATATACAAATAAACATTTAAGAATCTAAATTCTAAAGGTAATTTGTATATAAACATTAAAAACTAAATTAATGTAAACATTAAAACATGATATAATAAATAAGAATGAATTTTAAAACATTTATAAAATTAAGAAATTATTTTAATATTGAAATGTAACACGTGCAAGGCATTTAACTCTTAAGAAAGACACTTGTGAAACAATCTACATCTTAAAGCAACAAGTGGCATTTGCTTGGTTTATTTTTGGAAACATTTTATTAAAAATATATTAAGTAAAAACTTGGCAAAATCTATGTGAGTTCAAACCTTTTTTCTTTTCTTAAAACTGAAAATCAGATTTCATAGGAAAATTTAAAACCAGATTTTTAAAACAAAGTACAAAACCAAATACGCATCTGTTCAAAAATCTGCAAAAGTTTTCAAATCTGTGACCTTGCATAACAAATGAAGATCATCAACAAATTCAAACCTAAAGACAAATTGAAAGTTTACTACAACAATGATCTATTGCACACTGCAAATCAACAAGTGCAGTTCTCTGGATCAAACAACAACATTTGTTTTAAGCTTCAGTTCAAATTGGAATCTGTTTCAAGGCATTTCAGTTTCAATTCATCTTAAGGCAAGGAAATTGAACTCAAAAAACAATAATCAGCTGCGAGCAAATTCAAATCAAAACAGCAAAGTGCAGATCAAAACTGTTCCAGAAACAAATCTTGTCCCTCACTCTTCAATATTTGTGAGTAAACTTTGTTTTTGAAAACAATTTGTTTTAAAATTTGGATGAACCTTGTTTCATGTGTGGTAATATAGCCTCTAATGCTTTCTTGAGTATGAATGTGAATGTGTCCATATGGAATGGTACGCCTGCAATTTGTCTCTGTATATTTGTTCTCTGTATTTATAACAGACTCATCACCATCATCACAAAATAATGTCTATCTTCTTGTATAATCAGTATTAAGATTTGGTTACTGAAAGAATATTGTTAACCAAAGTGTGTGTTTGTTTTTAAAAATAAAATTAAGTGATTTTATTTGTTAAAAATACTGTAAGTTTAAAGATTATAGTAAAAATTAGAAAAAAGGGTAAAAATCATATATGTTAATTTATAAATCTGATTTTATAATTTGGATAGTGAATCCAAAACATGAATTTAGAAATAAATTTTGTAGTTTTTAATGGTGTATTGGCCGAGATATTAAATGTTGATTGATTTTTGGGTTTTGGCTATTTGCCGATGATCGGCGACGATTGGAAGCTCAAGCTTTAGCTTGAAGGTGGTCGGGGAGGCGAGGACAACTGGAAAAATACTGATTTATTTTTCTATTGGCTATGACGATGAGATTTGAATGAGGTAGGGTTTCGCACTGTTGTTTTGTCGACGATGTTTGGGGGTTCGTTCGGCGATGGTGGCACACTGAGTTCGTTCGCGTGGAGGGGAATGGCTTCGTGGCTTAAAAGACGCCTGTGGTTAACACAGTTTGGGTTCAGGTGGTGTGGTTGCGTCGATGGCTGGTGACCTCTGATCAGGGTAGTTTTCTAGTTTTCGATCGAAGTATCATTTTTTGGGTTGTCGTTGATTTCTCATGGTGCTACATAGCTAGGGGGTTTGATGAGGTCGTATGTGAGTTGTCGAAGATCAGAAAGTTGGTCGACGGTGAATTTTCTAACCGTGCACGTGCACGTTGACATTCGTGTGCATCTAAGTTTCGAAGATTGGGGAAGAAGGGGTGTGCTCGGGTATGTCTTCGTGTTGACGCGTGTTTGTCTCGAAGCGTGGTTCGTGTGCTCGCTTGTGAGGGATTACGCGAGTGATGTTTGTAGATAACTCGGGAAATTGTTGTTTGCTCAAGTTGATTTCGTTTACAAGATTTTAAAACTTGTCCAGATTTTTTTTAAACAGAAATGAATTTTCAAAATTTCAAAGCAAAGCTAAAGTTTAATCAAGGGTTTTAACCAGTTTTTAAACATACAAAAATGTTTGTGTTAGGAAATAATATTTAACAAATTTAAAATTTTAAACTATGGATTTAAATTTTTAATTTGGTTTTAAAATAATTTTGGTTTATATAAATATTACATTAGAATAATTTGGTGAATTTGTCCTTAAATGTTTTCAAATTATAAAGGGTATTTTGTTGAAATTTAAATATGAATTAAAGTAAAGTTTTTAACTTTAATAATCAAAGAATGATGATTTTAATAAATTATATTCAAGCTTTTAAATTTATTTATTTTAAAATGAAAGTTATAAGTTAATGTACTAAATGATTTATTTTAATTTAATCATGTATTATTAACTAAAGTAATTAAAGTATAATTACTTAATTAACTAAGATGTTTAATTTGTGAAATTAAATTAAGATAAATTAACTTATGTAATTAATTACTTAATTAATATTTGATTGATCAAGGTTAATCAATTAAGAAATAATTAAGTAATAAGTAATTAAGGAGTTAATTACTTAATGTTAAGAAGATTATTAAGGTAATTACTTAATGAAGTAATTAAAGTAATTAATTACTTGGTGTAATTTATTAAGTTAATGTGAATTAATTTTAATTAATTAATTAAGTTTAATTAATTAAAGAGGATTACTTAATGATGGGATTAAGTATTATTACTTAATGTAATTAATGAGATGTAATTACTTAGTGAACTAATTAATGAATAATTATTGGATGTAATTAATTAAGGGAAATTACTTGATGGGAAGTAATTAAAGGATAATTACTTATGGATAGTAATTAAAGGATAATTACTTAAGGGAAGTAATTAAGTGATAATTATTCGGTGTAATTAAATGATTAGTTAATGTAATTAATCAAGGAGTTGGTTAATTTAAGAAGTAATTAAGGGAAGTTAATTACTAATGTGATTAATCAGGTTTGATTAATGAATATAATTAAGTTCAAAATTTATTATTAAAAGGTAGTTAGAAGAACAATTAATTAATGAAAGTGATTAAAGGATCATTAATTAATGTAATTAATGATAATAATTAAAGGTTTAATTGATTGATAAATTGATTAATTATAAGATAATTAATCAATTAAGTGATTAAGATATAATTAATTAATGTAATTAATTATGGATTTATGTAATTAATTATAATTAATTAATTAATGGAAGTAATCAAGGTTAATTACTAAGTGATTAAAGTATAATTAATTTTTATAATTAATTTAAAGGTTAATTACTTAATTGTAATTAAGTAATAATTAATCAAGGGTGATTAATTTAGAAGATAATTAAAGGATGATTAATCTAGTTAAAGATTTATTGATTGGTTTATAAAGTGATTAAAGGTTGATTAAATTAATTAAATGGTTAGTAATTAATTAATGATTGTTTAAGTAGGATTATGTGATATTCTCAAGTAATTAATTTATTTTAAGATGATTAAATTAATTATAATTTGGATTAATGGCTCCTGTTTATGGATGATTGATTGATGCTAATAGTTTGAATAATCTGTGATGTGCTATGATATGATGTTGATTATAGCTGTGATAAATGTGTGATATTTATCTGTGAATGATGCTGTGTGAACTCAATGTTTTAAATTGAATTAAATTGTTCAAACTAAAATCACTTGGACATTAAGATGTCGTTTTGGATTTCGATGAGACCGGGTTAGGGTTTCCAAATTTGGAATTTCGAAAACCACATCGATTCAAATTAAACGTTAGGTCGTGAATCTCAAGTGAAGAGTGAAGACTCGAGGTCTAAGGACTATTCGTCATTAAAAGTTTGAGGGTGATTCCAATATGAGTTCAACGGGGCAGTACTTTCAGGTTCGAGATGAAGATTCAGAGTGCAAGGGCTATTGTCGTTAACTCTGAGGGTGATTCCAAAATGAGTGTAGCGAAATAGTGCCTTCGGTTTCATTCGAACCCGGAACGAACTTGTATGGATTGAATGCTTTCAGAACATCATCAAGTGGACGATGAGCATTCTAAGATAGATGTGTTCTATAAAGGTAATCGTAGCCTCAAGCCTCATCAACCGGGAATGGCTAAAACAGGGGAGTTGCAGCAAGGCTAAGTGGGTCATGCCCAAGTAGGATGAGATTTACCCCTGTCTAGAGGTCCATTTTTATTCGGCTGTGTGGGCAGTTGGCGACGGCCACCTGCGGGGTTTTCTTATTCAGGACTGTCCAGTAAAGGATGGTTCCGGCTTTGTGTTGCAGAGGATTGGGAGTAATCCTCGGTACGGTGATCTAGGCCCCGTACTGTGACGGGCGGTACCCTAGTAGCCCTGTCATTGATGGAAACCCATTCTTCCTACGTTCCTTTACGGTTTTGATTATATTACCAACTCTGTGGATAGTAGCCGGAATTTAATCATGTAACATTTTCAGCTATATCTTATTTATTTGAAAAGCCTAGACACTATTATAATATCATTG
This sequence comes from Allium cepa, assembly GCA_030765085.1. Taxonomy (NCBI): domain Eukaryota; kingdom Viridiplantae; phylum Streptophyta; class Magnoliopsida; order Asparagales; family Amaryllidaceae; genus Allium; species Allium cepa. The sequence goes on from CM060935.1 coordinate 393,381,054, forward strand.
GATTTTCTATCAAATGTTTTGGTTAGCGTAAGGTAAAAACTTACCCATGTTTATTTGTGGGGAGTCTTACGTGATACCTTTGTTTTCAAAAGTTTTCAAAGTTAAGCAACTTTAACCCGTTTACTCACACCAGACCTATGTATGACCCAAGTGTTTATTGTCTGTTTTATTAAACTCTTGGGTACTCATATTATGTATGAGTAGTCAAGGGATTCAGGATAGCTTTGACGAGTTCTGGAGGAGAAATGGAGCATGAGGCTTCAACATGTAGATATATAGTGGGTTTGCTATGCAAGTGTTGAATCTTTATCTTTGTGATGTACTTGAGTTGTAATAGCTAGTATGTGTTTATAACTGTTTTTTTGTGTTGTATTAGCTGTATAACTCTGATGTATATGATACTATGTGATATAATATAATTTAAATCATTCCGCTGTGAGACTCTGATATTGTTTGTTCTTTCTTTTCTATCTTTTCTCTTTTCTATCCCTTTCTTTCTTCTTAATGATACGTCTTTCTATGGAATGAAAGGTGGGTCGTTACATTGTGGTATTAGAGCCCTAGGTTGAGTGAATATCTAGGCTTTAAAGAGATTCTTTCTTGAGAGAATGTACTTGTATTTATATATATATATATATATATATATATATATATATATATATTTATATACCTACCTTTTTGATTGGGTTACCTGTTTGGGTTTTCCAATATAAGATCTAAAGGTAGATGAGGTAGTGGTGTGTGTAGCACGACTACCACTAGTGGAAGGTGTCCGAGTGTAGAGGTTGGAAGTGTATCTGCTAGGGCAGTATTGGGCATCTTGAGTAAGCTTTGCTGTATTGTGTAAGGATTTCATCAATCTCTGAAGGAAACCTTTTCAAGGTTCGGAGTCCATCTTGGGAGTGTAAGCATAGTTTCGCTCGTACGAGCGAATTTTCTAGAATTTGGATCAGTCGAAGTGTTGTAATAAGTGATGGTATCTTGGCAACTGCAGGAAGGAGTCTTGACTGTATCGGAGTGTGAGACTCAGTTTGGCAAGATGTTTGTGCTTGGTTTGAAGCCGAGTTTCTTGAGATATTCACCATCTTGAAGATTCTTTTGTGGAGTTGGCTGACATAGCTTTGTGATTCGATGATCTTTTGGATTAGAAGTCTTTGGCATCTGAGGTGGCAGTGGCAGCTCAGAGGTGTTGAGTGTGCTGTCAGGAAGGTCTCTTGGCTTAGCAGTGTCCTAGAGGTGGAGTTCGAAAGCAGTAGAGTGGTATGTCTCTTCGATGGTTCAGGAGTCTTTGTGATTCTTTTGTCTGTAGGTCGGGCAGATAGTGGAGGTTTGCCACTTCTTTTTGAAGCTCAGCTAGATTTGATGTGTGTGGTAGAGAGTGGACCGTCAGTTTCTTGTTTTAGTTAGAAGAGCATAAACTGTTCTGATTAGTTAAGAGAGAATGGTTTCTTTGGAATCTAAACTAGGAAGAATCGCAAAAATGACTTGCGATGGTTCGGAAGTTCTCTTAGTAATCTTTGTTTGAGATTGAGGCATCTCTAGATGATGTGGAGCTACCGAAGTGGTTTGAGATTTTCCGGTTATCTTCGATGAAGTCAAGATTTGCATCCGTATCAGAAGATTGAGTTCTGTATCGACTGGGTTCTTAGAGCTTTTCTGGTGGTTCAGCCTAGTAGGAAGGAGGCTTTTTGAGCGTGAGAGGTTTTTTGTGAAGCAGTCAGGATTGATCGGATCTTGTTTTCTGGCTGGGTTTTTGCTGTGGTGTTTGTGACCGAATCAGATAGGTCACTGAAATTTTATGGAGTTTGATGGACAATGTTTCCGGGATGAGTTGATCAAGTCTATGCTTGTGTTCATCAACAGCATTCTCATCTTCCTCAAATCAGAGTTGTGCAGTGGAAGCATGGTGGCAGCTATTTCAGAATAGAAGTAACCTCAGATTCCTTGAAAGTTTGTGTTTGTCTTGGATCAGAGGATTTCTACAAAAAAATTCATTCGGGATCTGGAGGTTTGGTTGTCTAGTGCATCTTTTCTGTTTTCCCGAATAGGGATGATATGTTTGAAGTCTTCTGATGTTTGTATAGTAGAGTTTGTGTGCTGGATTTTGATGGATCTTGGATGAACCATCTTATTGAGTAGGATCTGGAGATCATCTTTTTTGTGATCCAGATTTGGGTTCGTGTAGCATCTGCGTAGTTTGGTTGATCAAGAAGATTGAAGGCATCCCAGGATCGGCAGAAGAGTTTTATGGACAAGAGTCAAAGGAATTCAGAATTCGAAGCTGGAGATTTAATTGTGGGTAAGTTTTCTCCGATCGTTGAGCTATAAGATCTGAGTAAGTCTAGAAGCTAGCTCAAAAGAGTATTGGATTTTTTTTGTATTCTCTTAAGGTTAAGTGTTTGATCTACAGGATTGAGTTGCCAGTTCGGATGACTGGAATTCATTATGTATTTTATGTATCTCTGAGGGAGTATGTGTGTGATCCATCACTGGTTTTAGAACCGGCAGTTCTATGAGATTTGGAAGTTGAAGAGGACTTGTCTGTGGACCGATATCCTGTTTAGATCGTAGATCTAGATATAGGAGCTCTGAATCTGAGTCGTGTAGTTAAGTTTCAGTAGAGCGAGTATTCCGGTGTTTACACATCGGAAACTCTAGGAAGTTTGTCCAGAATTTTGTTTGGATAATTAGAATTGTTTGTTTGAATTGGTTGCTATGTTTGCTAGTATTTGGTTTATAGCATATGCTTGCTATATTAAAATTAAAATCTATATGAGATTATTAAATTATCTTTGCTTTTAAATTTCGGGGACGAAATTCTTTTAAGGGGGAGGAATGTGATGTCCCGAAAATTTAGGAAATATTTATTTAATAATTTCCATTAATAATCATTTTAAAATATGTAATATTGATTCAATAATCTAATTTAAAACTAATAATTATTAATTTGACAAAATCTATCTTTTCAAAATTTATAATAATGATAATTTAATTTGGGAATTTCATTCTTTTCAAAGTTAAAAATATTTAAATGATAAAAATTTATCTTTCTAAGCTAATTAAAAAGATATTCTATTTATAATGTATACATATGTGTATATATTGTAAATAGTTTAATTTAAATTTAAATTTAAATTTAATAAGAATGTTTTCAAATTATATATATATATATATATATATATATGAATATATATTGTGAATTTGAAAGTTTGGATTGAATTTAATTTAGAAACTTTTTAAAAGTTTATTTAAAAATCTATCTTATATTTTAAAAGAAACTAAAGGAAATATTTATTTTGTTCAAAAATATAATAGCCTTAAATTGTATATTATAATAAAAGTTTATTTTATTTTCTTTAAAAGATTGGTTTTTGAAATAAATTTAGTATATACATTGAAGTACAATGTTTTTAGTGGAAAACTTTGAAATAAGGTTTAATTCAATATTCTTTTCTTTGTAAATTTTTTTGCTTTAAAATTTAGCTTTGAAAATATATTTTAAAAATATACAAATAAACATTTAAGAATGTAAACTTTAAAGGTAATTTATATATAAACATTAAAAACTAAATTAATGTAAACATTGAAACATGATAATATAAATAACAAATGAATTTAAAAACATTTATAAAATTAAGAAATTATTTTAATATTGAAATGTAACATGTGTAAGGCATTTAACTCTTAAGAAAGACACTTGTAAAACAATCTACATCTTAAAGCAACAATTGGCATTTGTGTGGTTTATTTTTGAAAACATTTTATTAAAAATGACCAAGTAAAAACTTGACAAAATCTTTGTGAGGTCAAACGGTTTTTTCTTTTCATAAAACTGAAAATCAGATTTCAAAGGAAAATTCAAAACCAGATTTTTAAAAGAAAGTACAAAACCAAATGCACATCTGTTCAAAAATCTGCAAAGTTTTCAAATCTGTGATCTTGCATCACAAATGAAGATCATCAACAAATTCAAAGAAAAAGAAAAATTTAAAGTTTACTACTACAATGATCTATTGCAAAGTGCAAATCAACAAGTGCGGTTCTCTAGATCGAATAGCAACATTTGTTTTAAGCTTCAGTTCAAATTGGAATCTGTTTCAAGGCATTTCAGTTTCAATTCATCTTAAGGCAAGGAAATTGAACTCAAACAACAATAATCAACTGCATGCAAATTCAAATCAAAATAGCAAAATGCAGATCAAAACTGTTCCAGAAACAAATCCTGTCCTCTCCTCTTCAAAATTTGTGAGTAAACTTTTGTTTCTAAAAATAGTTATTTTTTAAATCTGGATGAATCTTGTTCCATGTGTAGTACTATAGCCTCTAATGCTTGCTTGAGTATGAATGTGAATGTGTGCATATGGGAATGGTATGCCTGCGATTTGTCTCTGTGCGTTTGTTCTCTGTATTTATAACAGACTCATCACCATCATCACCAAATAATGTCTATCTTCCTATATAATCAGTATTAAGATTTGGTTACTGAAAGAAAATTGTTAACCAAAGTGTGTGTTTGTTTTTGAAAATAAAATTAAGTGATTATATTTGTTAAAAATACTGTAAGTTTAAAGATTATAGTAAAAATTAAAAAAAGGGTTAAAAATCAAATATGTTAATTTATAAATCTGATTTTATAATTTGGATAGTGAATCCAAAACATGAATTTAGAAACAAATTTTGTAGTTTTTAATGGTGTATTGGCCGAGATATTGAATGTCAATCAATTTTGCGTTTTGGCTATTTTCCAACGAACGGCGGTGACTGGAAGCTCAAGATTTACCTTGAAGGTTGTCGGGGAGGCGAGGACCATTGGAAAAATATTGATTTATTTTTCTATTGGCTATGACGATGAGATTTGAACGAGGTAGGGTTTTGCATTGTTGTTTTGTCGATGATGTTTAGGGGGTTCGTTCGGCGATGGTGGCGCGCACCGAGTACGTTCGCATGGTGGGGAATGGCTTCGTGGCTTGAGAGGCGCCTGTGGTTAACACAGTTTGGGTTCAGGTGGTTAACCAAAGTATCCATTTTTGGGTTGTCGTTGATTTCTCGTGGTGCTGCATTGGCTAGGAGGTTTGATGAGGTTGTATGTGAGTTGCCGAAGATCAGAAAGTTGGTCGGCGGTGAATTTTCTGGCCATGCACGTGCACGTTGACATTTGCGTGCACCTGGGTTTTGAAGGTTGGGGAAGAAGGGGTGTGCTCGGGTGTGTCTTCGTGTTGATGCGGGTTTGTCTCGAAGCGTGGTTCGATTAAGCGAGTGATGTTTGTAGATAACTCGAGAAATTGTTGTTTGCTCGAGTTGATTTCGTTTACATGATTTTAAAACTTGTCCAGAATTGTTTTAAACGGAAATGAATTTTCAAAATTTCAAAGAAAAGCTAAAGTTTAATCAAGGTTTTCAACCAGTTTTTAAACATATAAAAACGTTTGTTTTAGGAAATAATGTTTAACAAATTTAAGTTTTTAAAGTATGGATTTTAAATTTGGTTTTAAAATAGTTTTGGTTTATATAAATATTACATTAGAATAATTTGGTGAATTTGTCCTTAAATGTTTTCAAATTAAAAAGGGTATTTTGTTGAAATTTAAATATGAATTAAAGTAAAGTTTTTAACTTTAATAATTAAAGAATGATGATTTTAATAAATCATATTCAAGCTTTTAAATTTATTTATTTTAAAATGATAGTTATTTGTTAATGTAATAAATGATTTATTGTAATTTAATCATGCTTTATAAACTAAAGTAATTAAAGTATAATTACTTAATTAACTAAGATATTTAATTTGGGAAATTAAATCAAGATAAATTAATTTGTGTAATTAATTAAGTATAATTAATTACTTAATAATATTTGATTAATCAAGGTTAATCAATTAAGAAATAATTAAGTAATAAGTAATTAAGGAGTTAATTACTTAATGTTAAGAAGATTATTAAGGTAATTACTTAATGAAGTAATTAATTACTTGGTGTAATTAATTAAATTAATGTGAATTAATTTTAATTAATTAATTAAGTTTAATTAATTAAAGAGGATTACTTAATGACTGGGTTAAGTATTATTACTTAATGTAATTAATGAGATGTAATTACTTAGTGAAATAATTAATGAATAATTACTGGATGTAATTAATTATGGAAAATTACTTGATGGGAAGTAATTAAAGGATAATTACTTATGGATAGTAATTAAAGGATAATTACTTAAGGGAAGTAATTAAGTGATAATTAATAAGTGTAATTAAAAGATTAATTAATGTAATTAATCAAGGAGTTGGTTAATTTAAGAAGTAATTAAAGGAAGTTAATTACTAATGTGATTAATCAGGTTTGATTAATGAATATAATTAAGTTAAAAATTTATTAGTAAAAGGTAATTAGAAGAATAATTAATTAATGAAAGTAATTAAAGGATCATTAATTATGTAATTAATGATAATAATTAAAGGTTTAATTGATTAATAAATGTGATTAATTATAAGATAATTAATCACTGAAGTGATTAAAATAAAATTAATTAATGTAATTAATAAAGGATTTATGTAATTAATTATAATTAATTGATTAATGGAAGCAATTAAGTTAATTACTAAGTGATTAAAATATAATTAATTTGTATAATTAATTTAAAGGTTAATTACTTAATTGTAATTAAGTAATAATTAATCAAGGGTGATTAATTTAGAAGATAATTAAAGGATGATTGATCTAATTATAGATTAATTGATTGGTTTATAAAGTGATTAAAGGTTTATTAAATTAATTAAATTGTTAGTAATTAATTAATTAATGATTGTTTAAGTAGGATTATGTGATTAATTCTCAAGTAATTAATTTAATTTAAGATGATTAAATTAATTATAATTTGGATTAATGGTTCCTGTTTATGGATGATTGGTTGAATGGAATGTTTGGATTTGATTGATGCTTATAGTTTGAATAATCTGTGATGTGCTATGATATGATGTTGATTATAACTGTGATAAATGTGTGATATTTATCTGTGAATGATGCTGTGTGAATTCAATGTTTTAAATTGAATTAAATTGTTCAAACTAAAATCACTTGGACATTAAGATGGCGTTTTGGATTTCGATGAGACCGGGATCGGGTTTCCAAATTTGGAATTCCAAAAACCACATCGATCCAAATTAAACGTTAGGTCGTGAATCTCAAGTGAAAAGTAAAGACTCATGGTGTGAGGACCATTCGTCGTTAAAGCATTGAGGGTGATTCCAATACGAGTTTAACGGCGTAGTACTTTCTGGTTCGAGATGAAGATTCAGAGTGTAAGGGCTATTGTCGTTAACTCTGAGGGTGATTCCAAAATGAGTGTAGCTAGATAGTGCCTTCGGTTTTATTCGAACCCGAAATGAACTTGTATGGATTGAATGCTTTCAGAACATCGACAGGTGGACGATGAGCATTCTATGATAGATGTGTTCTATAAAGGTAATCGTAGCCTCAAACCTCATCAACCGGGAATGTCTAAAACAAGGGAGGTGCAGCAAGGCTAAGTGGGTCATGCCCAAGTAGGACGAGATTTACCCATGTCTAGAGGACCCTATTTATTTGGCTGTGTGGGAAGTTGGCGATGGCCACCTGCGGGGATGTCTTGTTCGAGAACGTCCAGTAAGAGATGGTTCCGGCTTTATGTTGCAGGGGATTAGGAGTAATCCTTGGTACGGTGATCTAGGCCCCATACTGTGACGGGAAGTACCCCAATAGCCCTGCCATTGATGGAAACCCATTCTTCCTACGTGCCTTTACGGTTTTGATTGTATTACCCACTCTGTGGCTAATAGCTGGAATTTAATCATGTAACAATTTCAGTTATTTCTTATTTATTTGAAAACCTTAGACGCTATTATAATATCACTGGATTTCCTATCAAATGTTTTGGTTAGCGTAAGATAAAAACTTACCCATGTTTATTTGTGGGGAGTCTTACGTGATACCTTTGTTTTCAAAAGGTTTTCCAAGTTAAGCAACTTTAACCCGTTTACTCACACCAGACCCATTTCTGACCTAAGTGTTTATTTTTTGTTTTATTAAACTCTTGGGTACTCATATTATGTATGATTAGTCAAGGGATTCAGGATAGCTTTGACGAGTTCTGAAGGAGAAATGGAGCAGGAGGCTTCAGCGTGTAGATATATAGTGGTTCTGTTGTGCTAGTGTTGTATCTTTATCTTTGTGATGTACTTGAGCAGTAATAGCTAGACCGGTGTTTATAACTGTCTAGTTTGCATTGTATTAGCTGTATAACTCTGATGTATATGGTACTATGTAATATCTTATGTGATATAATATAATTTATTCGTTCTGCTGTGAGATTCTGATGTTGTTTGTTTCTTTCTTTTCTATCTTTTCTCTTTTCTATCCCTTTCTTTCTTCTTAATGATGCCTTTTTCTATGCAATGAAAGGCGGGTCGTTACAAAAAACTCCCGTCCGTCATACTACACCATCTTCTACCTATCATGATCATACTAGATATACTCCAAAGAAAAAGAAAGGGAGGAAGATGATGATTGACATTTCTCCAAACACCAAACAAAAAATTGATGATTTCCATCACTATCAACAAGAATCATTGATGCTTAAACGTGAAATATATTACGAGCAAAAGATCAACTCGAGACTTTTAGGAATTATCGAGCAAATTGCTATGAAATTTTACGGCGCTTCATCACATCCAACAGACGAACACGTGGTTTCGCCTATTCGACGACCTTCTACTTCATCACCGCCACGACCACCGGTCTCACCAAATTCATGGGATCGGAATGAAGCGTCAAATGTTTGTCGCAAACAACTACAGGGCTACAAAACTCCTATCCCTTCAAAATGGAAGTAGTTGTTATTATTTGTTATTTCTCCTAATAATTTAACTAAAGTATGTAAAGTTTGTTTTTGGAATAATTTATTTCTTCTCCTTCTTATTATCAATACATATGCTAGTTCAAATATTCAAAAATAAATTAACAACGTTTATAAGCATGAAAATATAAAAATATAACTCAACAAAAATTCATTGGGAAAATTTACCCAGATCACTTGACTGAACCAGGGTGTCAGTCGACTGACGCTGAAATAATTTTTTTTAAAAGCAGGGCCAATCGCCAAGCATAGTGGCTAAGTCGATTGGACCAGAAGTCAAAATATGTATAAACCAGATTCAGTCGACTGAATAAGGCATTCAGTTGACTGAATCAGAAGGACGAAAATTATGAATTTCAGGATTCAGTCGACTGAACCACTGATTCAGTCGACTGATTCGTGGATCTGAGCAAAATTACTTCTCCTACCCACTCACTTTTCACCTTTTAAACCTCACTTCCCATTCCTCTTCACTATCATTTCAGATTTTCAAGTTTTCTAAAACCCTAGATCTTCAAAAACTCAATTTTTATCTCCAAACAATCAAATTAAATGGCACCAAAGAGAAAAGGACAAGCATGTTCATCCTTCCAACCTCATTCCAATGAGCAAACCCAACAACGGCTATATTATGATACCGCAATTAGAAGATGGATGAGAATGCAAGATTCTCGCACCTTTGAAGGTTCGTTTGTAAAGTTTGCCAATTTTTCTCCATACCATGTACAAGAATTAGCTCGTAGTAGCAATTAGGAATCTTTATTCAATATTGACAAAAACAGGCATAAAATTAATCAAATTATTGTCAAACTATTCTATGCTAATCTTAACTTAGGTCACCAAAACATTCAAAACCAATAAGATTATGTATGGAGTCTAGTTTATGGAAAACCCATCATTTTCTCCTTAAATCCAATGGCTCACATTTTAAGATCTGAAAATGATGGTATAGAATTGAGCAATGTTGATTGTGATATGGTCTTTCGAGACCATATAAGTCAATTATTTTTGGAAGACAATATGCACCAACTAAGGTCCATGTCTTTAAGACCAAAAGCAAAAGTATACACCGTGCATTAATGAAAACCATAACTCCACGAACTGGGAGTTATGAAATTTTTTATGAACATAACTTTAAAGCCTTGTACGCTATCTTCGGAAATATTAAAGTCAATTGGGTACGATTAATTCTTGATGAATTCTTTAGATTCAAAAATTGTCAAATGAATATGATCTACTTTGGTGAATATATTATGCAATTGCTAAAAGCATGTGAGATTGCAGAACCTGACTCACCAGTTTCTACTGTCGGGTACTTAAACTCTCATGCTTTAGCATTAATGAAGCTACCAGTTGCTCGACCTCCTCCTATCATCACTTTTGAAGAATGGACTCAACGATAATTTTCTTAAGATCAACCACAACAACAACAACGCGAAGCATCCTGTCCAACTCGCTAAAGATCAACTAGTCGTCAACAAGATGAAATTTTGATTCCTAATCGAGGCCTTTCTCCACATGAGTCTATTTCAATGATATGCCGTAACCAACAAATTCTTCAATCCCATATTACTAAATTTGACAAAAAGTTTGATAAGATTAAAGGATTTTTAACAAAGTTATGGCAAGCTATCTCATGTTCATCCGGCACTTCCACGGCTACACTAAGTGATCCGGGTAAGCAACCCATCTTCACTTGGTCTTCCTCTTCCGATGATCAAGCAAGTAGTAGCGAAAATGGTGGAGATGGAGGCGATAGTGGTGGTGAAACATCACATGGTGATAGGGGTAAGCAAAGAATAGCATAATGTATTATTTTTCTTATGAAAAAATTAGTCTTTATTTCACTACATTTTAGCTTGTATTGAATGGCCACTCTTTTCCGATTGTTTCAAGACTGTTGTTTATGGTATTTTAATGTATGACCAATCGTTTCCTTCATAATATCTATGACATTATGGCTTCATACTTTTATATTCCTTATTCTTTTTTGCCGATGACAGAGGGGAGGGGGGAATATTATTACTAACGTTAAGAATGCAGGACATAGAGTGTCAAAAAGTCAGAGGGAGTTAGTATTTATATTATATATACAGTCGAAATCTATATCTATTTACAGGTTGTCGTCAATCAAAAAAGGGGAGAATATTGAGACTTGGTTTTGATTCATGACACAGAGCTATCACTATGATATACATATTTGACGACTACTACGACAACAAGAGAATATATACTATATGGAGACAAAACATCAAAATCGGTGCATCAATTATATTATTCTTATTTTTGAAGTTTTAGGTCAATTTTTTCAAAATCTCTCCTCGTTTATGTATATTTTAGCTTATATATTTAATCGTTTTATTTCCAAATAATTTATACATATATCAGCATATAAAATATATATATTATAAAAGTGTTTGAAGTTAGATTCATTATATAATATATATATATATATATATATATATATGTATTATACCTGTGAAACTGTGCAAATTGCACAGATATTTCCAGGCCAGTCGATTGACCCATAGGCTCAGTCGACTGACCTAGAAATTTCTATGCACCATGCACAGGTGCACAGATATACAAATATATATTTAAAAATTCGTTTGAATATTCAGTTGACTGACCCAAAGGTTCAGTTGATTGAATTTCTATAACGGCTACTTTTTAAAAAGGCATGACTATTTGTGAAGAGTTACGAACCTCTACGAAAAGATTTAGACACAAAAATTCAATCGAAACTCTTCATCATTGGCCGCCGCTTACTCTATAAATACATACTCTAACTTGATCCAAAATCACCGAATTTTCTTATCTAACTCTCTTGAATCTATTTTCAATTATACTTTCAATTATTCTGCATCAAAGCAATATTACACCTTTCTATTCTTCATAAATTTCAAATATATATATTATACTCGAGAAGAAGATTATAAGAATGGTGTGCTACAAGTGACAAATCCGTGTTTATTAGAACACACAAAGTCAAAACAATCTTTTTTATTTGTTAAAGTCCTGTTCTGCTGCTCAGGCGTATGAAGTCATCTTCGGCTGCTGAGGCGAAATCCTGTTCTGCTGCTCAGATCCTTTTTTGACTAGTCAAGGGTTGTATAGACTTGTTCCTTCGGGTTAAGTGAGGGTTGTTGTTTTAGTGAAATTACATAAGAGGTCTGGGACTGGACGTAGGACGAAGCCCCGAACCAGTATAAAAATCTCTGGTGTCATTTTTGTTATACTGCTTTTATATACCGCACTATTTACTGTATAGTTATCATCACTACACTCTGTGTTATCATATATCCATATTGCACGATCCATAGCACACTTTCAAAGTTTATTTTTATTTCCATCTTAGATTGATTCTTATTCAATCAAATTCCATTCTATTTACTAATTAATTTAGTTAGTTTCTTCATTTATGGTACTTCAAAACTTAACTTCACACTCAAATTCATTTAATTCAAATTCCAAGTCATGTTCAATTTATTTACACTTAAATTGAATTTATTCATAACGTAAATCATCGCTATTTCAAACCATTTCCGTTTCGTTCGACACTATTTCCAATTATATTTAGTTCGCCAACAATTTAAGTAGAAATTTATTTATAAGTCTATTTCCATTTCCAATATCCACTTTTAATCCACAATCTAATTTACTTAACCAAGTTGAACTGCATTTTCATATTCAATTAAATAATTAATTTATCCAATTAGTTCACCTTCAATTTATAATTCACAATTATATTTTTATATCAAAAATCATTTCATTTCGTTTACTTGAGTTCAACTCATCTTATAACTCAAGTTTGGAATTTTTTCTTTCACCGAAATATCAAACTATTTTCATTTTATCTTTCTATCTTAAGTTTCAATTTTTTAAGTTACACAACTTATTTTCTTCACAATTTCATAATTTTCCACTTTAAATTTTGTTCCATCAAAATTTTATAACTTATAGTTATATAATCAATTTACAATTCAAACTCTATATTCAATTCCATTTAATATCATTTATAATTCAATCCAATTTTATTTTTGTTACCCCGCCTTTTGTTCATGGCCGGGATATCAATAAATTGGCTAGAAAGGATGAGTATCAGGATTGGAGATTGACAGGAAATAAAGTTATGGACGATATCGTAAAAATTTGATCGAACTCCAATCAAGGCGGGTCCAATTGGGAATGATGAATAAGGTTAGAAGAGGCCATATTTCAAATTTCAAGTCAATTGGAATTCGTATGTTCAAGATATGATAAATGAAAAATCAGAGGGAATCGGCTTTGATTCGTATCCATTATACTCGTATCGATCGCATTCCACTTCACTTTGTATCCATCAGACTCGTATCGATCTAATTTAGCTCATCGTTGGATTCGTATCGATCCAATTTAGCTCGCTTCGTATCGATCGGCGATGGCACAATTGGTCCAATTCGTATCAATCCGCTACTCACCATATTTTGTATCGATCAACTCCGGATCGATATAAACTGGGCTTCCTCTATCAATTCAAAATGGGCCAAGGTTACTGGTACGAAGTAGCAACATGTAATCGATACGAAGCATGGGTACGAATGACGATGGATGGATGGACATGAAGAAGCGAAGCTCAGATCGATGCAAAGGGTAGATACGAGCTAGATGGATACAAACAGCGCATATTAATGGATACGAAGGCTCTGTACTTCACATCGATGGACACTAAGGAGGCGGTTAAGGTGGAGCGAAGGATATGGATCAGAGCACGTGAAGATCGGATCGATTCGAAGGCTACGACTATTAATATGGGGACCAGTGGATAATTGAAAAAGGGATACGGTTGTGATCAAGGGGATTGATACGAACTGATATTGATGTGAACGCTTTAGCCTTCATGCAAACTACAAATTGCATCGATCATATCTCACAGTCGACAAGTCCAAATGTTACGAAATTTGGAGAGGACCTTCCTGATACATTCGAGAACCTCCTTGATCGATCTCAGCTCAATTGGACTACTTTTGGATCGATACGAATTGAACATGCATCGATCCTAAATCGCTCTGGATCGGTCTAGTGGGCCCACTTGCGCAAGAGAAGAGGTATTCTAGGTTTTTGGTCGGATATTTTTGGATCTACACCTATAGATAGGAGTTCTATGGAAACTAAAAAGGGATCTTCTAGGGGCTCAAACTAGGAAACTTTTCCATTTTTGCAATTGATACTAAAGGCTTGTGATTGTATCTATAGTAAAAAAAGAGTACTAAAAAGAACTGATTCAAAGTGGACGTAGGCTGGATTGTCGAATCACTATAAATCTTGTGTTTTTTCCTGCCTTCTTCTTTTTAATTTTACCATTTCTTCGCTTTTACTCTCTACATTATCTAGATCTGAGATCCATGTGTGAATATTGTGGATCTGTGTGTAAACACTGGTGCTTTCATGACTTTCGGGGTTTGTGACCAATTTTGGTGCAAACACTTTGGTGCTTTCACTGAGAAGGCTGAACTCAGGGATTCTAAAGAATGGATTTCAGATTTGAAGGCTTGAAAACTTGGATTTGGAAAGCTATGGCCAGGCAATCAACAAGAAGACAAAGGACTGAGAGGATTCAACATGAGGAGAGTTAGGAGGCTTCCTCGGGAGTGAATCAGGCGTCGGTCTTCATCACAAGAGACGAGCTGGAATCGATGCTCAAAAGACGAGCTGGAATCAATGCTTAAGAGAGAAGAGGGGATGATGCAGAACTTAGTCAGACAGGTTGGACAAGTTGGATCACAGAATCCATGGAATGCAACTACAGGAGATGTTGGAGATAGGAATCAGGAGCACGGAGCAACCAGAATTTAGAATGGAGCATCATCATCCGGTGCAGCACCGAAACTAGGGGCACTCACCCAGAGCATGTTGATCCAATCCGAGGAAGAGTACCGGGTGGAGCTGAGCGACACGGTGTTGATAGAGGAATGGATGCTTGACCAGGAGAGTAGATTCAAGGAGTCACTCGAGAACTCAGGGGGCAGATTGGAGGCAACGAATGAGGACTGCTTCTTGGTGACAGCGATAGATTGGCAGAGATGGTTAGGCGAGCCATGTGAGGAGGATTAGTGAATAGAGACTTGGAGGATGCGAACAGGAGTCCATTTTCTATGATAATCAGGCAAGCTAGGAACCCGCCAGATTTCAAACTACCAATACTAGAGATGTATGATGGGAGAACGGATCCCACTTTCACTTGAAAAGATACAGGAGGCATATGGAATTACTGAGGGCATCGGAGGAGGTCATGACACGACGTTTCCCTTTGTATTTGATAGGTATAGCAGCATTATGGTTCTGACAGCTAGAACGTGGCTCTATTGGCAGATGGACGTAGCTGATTGAAAGGTTTATGAGGTAGTTTTGGGTCCACATAGTCCGACCCTAGAACGTGATGACTTTGACATCCATGAAACAATGGAAAGGAGAGTCGCGCATTGATTTCTTAACCAGATTCAATATGGCAGTGGCTTCAGTGGATCGATCTGGTCCATCGATGGTTTTGATGGCGGTAGTTTTGGGAATTGCAGACAATTCAGATTTCAAGATATCGTTAGAACGGGACCCATCGAGGGATCTCGAGGAGTTCTACCATGAAGCGGAGAGGTTTCTAAGGCAAGAAGATGTGCAACCTGAGAGAGAAGGAGGAGAGGCTGAAGCTTACGCAGTAAGCGGTGGAGGTCCACCTAGGGAGGACCCAGTCGAAGATGATAAGGGAAAAAAGAAAATGAATGAAAACGTTAGCACTTCGTAAAGGCCACGAAGGGAGTCAAAGTTTTCTTCTTACACGGATCTCTCTGAAACTCTAGAAAGGATTTACTTGGATACTCGAGGGCGCCTCGAGTATTGAAGGCCAGCAAGAAGGGAACCTTCTAAATATGAGCAGACATCGAGAAAGCATTGCATATTCCATGAGCTGGATGGGCACAACATGAACGACTGCAGACATTTGAAAGATATCGTTGAGGAGCATGTAAGGAATGGTCATCTACAATAGTATATAAGGAATCAAGCCGTGGCAATGGAATAGGAGCAGCCACTGCCCACCTCGAATAAGGATGGAACTAGATCCAGGAATCGCCGACATTTCATCAACTCAATGGATTTATGACTTTGAATAAGTAATAGAACTCGAAGTAATACGGCTGAGCCACTTACACATGTACAGGATCGAGGATGGCCCTAGGCATGCTTTGAGGCGATGATAAACCGTGTTGCTCCAAGTCTATGAAACCTTGTTCTTCTTTTCGTTTTTCTTGAAAACTTTGGTTTTTTCCTTGAATGTAAAACATTTATTTGGTTTTCCCCAGCTGTAAAACTTTTATTTAGAATGATTGGATTTGGATCAACGTAACAGATGATACAGGTCTCTCGATCATGGTCTCGACCGGAGAGATGGGGCAGTGATCGCATGTTACGAGTCCCTTCATCGAAGAGCGATGGAATAGGCTCGAACAAAATATAAAAGTCCTTGGTTGGAGAGCCAAGGCCGAAGAAAATTAAAAAGTCCTTGGTCGGAGAGCTGAGGCTGGAGAATATGAAAAATCCTTGGTCGTAGAGCCGAGTCCGGAGAATATTAAAAAGCCCTTGGTCGGAGAGCCGAGGCCGAAGAATCTAAAAGTCCTTGGCCGGAGAGCCAAGGTCGGAGAACATAAAAGCCCTTGACTGGGGAGTCAAGGTTGAAACAGGATATCGACCCAGAGTGGTCTTGGATTTGGTTATTGATCATTGGATATGAATGGATTAAAGCTCGGTTTATGGATTTGGAAGCTGCAAAGTTGGCTAAGGTCGTGGTTACAGGATTTTGAATTGGGCATCAACTCGGGACAGTCGTGGACTTGGATATGGCTATGGCACTTGGATAGGATGGCATGGTGTGGATTGGATTATGAATCAAATGGTATGGCTATGGAAGTAATATGGACTTCGGATATCGAATTCAGAGCTATTCAAAACACGCCTTCTTGCCACAAGGAATGTTTTGGGGGGCAAATGTTACCCCACCTTTTGTTCAAGGCCGGGATATCAACAAATTGGCTAGAAAGGACGGGTATCAGGATTGGAGATCGATTGGAAATAAGGTTATGATCGATATCATCAAAATTTGATCGAACTCTAATCAAGACGGGACCGATTAGGAATGATAAACAAAGTTAGGAGAGGCTACGTTTCAAATTTAAAGTCAATTGGGGTTCGTATGCTCAAGATATGATCAATGAAAAATCAAAGGGATCGGTTTCACTTCGTATCCATCATACTCGTATCGATCGCATTTCGCTTCAGTTCGTATCGATCAGACTCATATCAATCCAATTTAGCTCACTTCATATCGATCAGCGATGGCACGAATGGTCCAATTCGTATCAATCCGCTACTCACCATATTTCGTATCGATCAACTCTAGATCGATATAAACTGGGCTTCCTCTATTGATTCGAAATGGGCCAAGGATTATCAGTATGAAGTAGCAACATGTAATCGATACGAAGCATGGGTACGAAAGACGATAGATGGATGGACACGAAGAAGTGAAGCTCGGATCGATGCGAAGGGTAGATACCAGCGAGGTGGATAAGAACAACGCATACTAATGGATACGAAGGCTCTATACTTCGTACCGATGGACACTAAGGAAGCGGTCGAGGTAGAGCGAAGGATATGGATCAGAGCGCATGAAGATCGGATCGATTCGAAGGCTAGGACTATTAATATGGAGACCGATGGATAATTGATAAAGGTATACGGAGGTGATCAAGGGGATCGATACGAACTGGTATCGATGCGAACGCTTTAGCCTTCATGCAAACTACAAATTGAATCGATCATATCTCACAATCGACAAGTCTAAATGTTATGAAATTTGGAAAGGAGCTTCCTGATACACTTATGAACCTCAATGATCGATCTTAGCTCGATTGGACCACTTTTGGATCGATACGAATTGAACACGCTTTGATCCCAAATTGCTCTGGATCGGTCTGGTGGGCCCATTTATGCAAGAGAAGAGGTATTCCAGGTTTTGGAGCGGATATTTTCGGATCTACAACTATAAATACGAGTCCTATGGCAACTAAAAAGGGGATCTTGTAGGGGCTCAAACACAGATACTCTGCCATTTTTGCAATTGATAATAAAGGCTTATAATTGTAATTACAGTACAAAAAAAGCAATACAAAGGATTGTTCACATTGGAAGTAGGACGGATTGCCGAACCACTATAAATCTTGTGTTCTTTCCTGCATTCTTCTTTTTAATTTTACTGTTTCTTTACTTTTACTCTCTACATTATCTAGATCTGAGATCTGTGCGTGAATATTGTGGATCTGTATGTAAATACTGGTGCTTTCATGACTTTCAAGGTTTGTGACCAATTTTGGCGCAAACAATTTTCAATCCAATTCAAACTCAACTCAATTTTATTTAACTTAGCTTAAGTTAAATTTCAATTCATTCAATTCAATTTAACTTAAGTTAAAATTCAATTCCAATTCCAACTCAATTTAATTTAACTTACCATAAGTTAAAGTTTTATTCATTTTAACTCACCCGAGTTAAAATTTATTTCCAAAGCTCAAATTCCATACTTTTCTTCCCTATTTAAATCATTCTCAATTTACTAGTTCATAACTTATTTCTCAATATTTTTCCAACATTTATATTAAAATTCCAGAATTCAAACACCTATTTTTGTTATTTCAAATCATTTGGAATCAAATATATGGCTCTTTCATGGTTTTAACTAACCATTCTTTGGAATTTTCAAAACAAATTTGGTTTTAGCTAACATAAATCTCCTTTCCAAAGCAATATTTGTTTTTCAAACAAATTCCTCATATCAAATTCTACGGTAGCAATCTATCACTTAGAAACTCGAAAATGAACACCAATAACGTCACGAGCATCATCAAAATTATTTTCCAGCGACTGAAGTGAATTTAGTGCTTTATCACCTCAAAAATCCATTTATAAAACATTTTCTATTCAAAAATTTCAATTTTAACTCCATTATTCTTTCAACCACTTTGGAAAACATTTTTGAAACATCTATGATTCCAAAATTTCCAAATACTTAGTTCAAACCCATTTAAAACATTAATCAAAGTTTCTAGGATTTTAAATTTCAAATTCTAGCTTGAATCCAATTTAATGATGCTTATTTGCATAAATTATTCTTGTACAGTCCACATTTGATTATATATAACCATTTCAATTTTTATAATCTTATTTCGATTATAATGACAACCAAATACACCAATCATACTACAACAATTTCAAAAACTTATTTCTTTTATATCAAAATATAATTTTGGGAAAAATTATTTCATTTACCCGTTTCAAAGCCATACTCTGTCGGTTTACCTGGTTCGAGTGTTTAAAAATTCCTATAAAATTCGTGGCATCCAACTATTCGACCAGAATTTATATTCTACTCAATAGATAAATCAACGCATTTTTGAGGAATCCAGTTAGATCCCTCCAACCTGTTTCCCTGCATCCACAGACATTAATACAACGTAAAAATACCAATCCCACTTCTAGGGGGATATCAGGTATATAGGGTCATCCGCTATTATGCGGGGAATAAAGGGTCTCATCTGCTCCAATAGGCGGGAAAATATATCTGGCTACTAATAAATATAAATATACTACTGTATATATAATATATAGAATATATCATTCAACAGATAACAATTTTTAAATCCAACAAAGCATCCAATAATTTTTTATAATCATTATAATTAATCCTAGCAATCCAAAAAGAGTGAGATTTACTCACTTTGATTTCCGAGTTTGCTAATGTTCCAATTTAATTCCAGCTTGTATATTTCTCACCTACGAATCCAAATTCATCTTGTTTCCATAATTTTTGTACCTTGTATAATCGTTATACAATTTTATAAGCATTCCCTTTTAATTAAATGAAATTATTTAAATTAATTAAAATTATTAACAGCTAATTACCCCATAGGATCTCCTTAGGGTTCCTACATCCGAATACAGCAACTGATCTGTCACCAATGGGAAGGGTTTAAGAATCCTTCACCTTGATTTCATGTTGAATCAACAAGAAAATCAACACCAGCCTCACCCCATATCCAAACGCGACCCCCTCGTGCGCATAGCCCAACAAAAACACGAATGCTTCTTCATCGACGCTTGCCTCGCACTCCGCCGTGCCGCCATCGCCGACCTTGCTTGCAACCCCTCCAGAGCACTTGAGAGATCCAGAACAAAAATCCCTAGCTTGCTCAATACGATACGCCATCGCCTTCCCCTCATTTTCGGATAAGCTCGAGTTCGAAGCTGCCTCGACCCTATGCACCTGCAATTCAAATAATTTTTTTCGTGAGAACGAGGTTTTCAATTTCATACCTTCTGTTTTAATTTTGTGGAAGTTGATTCTTTTTCTTTATGTGATTTCTTTGTTATATAAGAACGAGATTTTGTTCTCATTTCCTCGTTTGTGAATTGAAATCAAACTGAACGAATGAAAAGGAGGGGGACGTGATTTGAAGATAAAAGCGTAGCGTATTTTAGAAGGGAAGAGACATGATTGAACATGACTGGGCGGCTACGACTTGATTTTGATTATATATATATATATATATATATATATTATTTTATCTCAAATATCTCACATTACATATCTCAAATTGTTGAACCCTTATGGAGGCGTGCCGCTAGGCGTTCATAATGTTATATCGCTATTTCGAATCCAATGGAATAAGTCTCGAGTCCTAATTCGATTATATGTGGAAGATAGCTTTTTAAATCGAATATTTAAATTAAATTCAATTAAATTATTTCTAGGCGTTTTCAAATCGTACGACCAAACGATAAATCCAAACGCTACGAAATTTGAAATCCAATAATAATACAATATTACAGATTTAAAGGAACTGGTTTTGTCGAATTCCGAGACTATGCCTAGGATCGCTATTTTAACGTGTTGATAAATCGAAGATTCCAAATTTTTTTGAAATCACTTGAAATCTCATTTTTAAAATCTTACTAACTTAGTTATAATTCAAAATCCAATATTTAAACCATTTAAATATTCAAAACCAACAACCAAAAATCTAGGTCGTTACAGTTAAACTAAATATTAACCATACTATTCAAACCGGTTTACCAGGTGTATCTTCTAGCAAGCAGACACGTGACAAAAACAAAAGAAAAAAAGGATTCCTCACAAAGCTACTGATTCTACAGGCTTCACTAGAGTTATCGGTGAAAAACAAGAAGAAAATAGCCAGGAAGAAATAGATCAAACTTCTGATAGGAAGTTGAGGTGAAAAGAAGTGAGGGATGCACTATTGGAAGACAAAAAGGTAACCAGTCCTCCAGAAAACTTCTTGATTCAGAATCAAAAAAGGTAAATATAGAGTTTCTACTAAAGAAATTGCAATTAATACCAAACCTCTACCTCTCATTCAAAATTAAACTTCCGAGGCAGTAAAAAAGAGACCAAAATTAAGGACAGAGCAGATAATGAACTTCCATCTAAACTACTTACTGTTCAATCAAAAATAAATGGCAATGATAGGTCTCCACTCATGTGTTAAATAAAAAAGAAATTCCAGATGCAGGTGTAGCAACATTTGAACTCAAATCAAAAACCAACACAAAATAAACCCGAAAGACGAAAGTAGAGAAAAACCAAAGGATGCTCAATCTATGCCATAGGCAAAATCCTAAAGTGACAAATCAAGAAGAAAACAAAAATAGGGACATAAGTGGCGATGAAGATGATAAAATCGAAGATAATTCTCAATTCCACCAATGTGTAAGATGGTAAAATCAAAGAAGTTTACTTGGAGGTATCGACTCCACCAATCTGTCCTTATTTTCTAAGAACAAAGGCCCTTCTACTGTTAAGGACTTTAGGCTTATGTCTGTTGCAGTGTGACTAACGGATGCACATCCAAGATACAGACTTAAAATTATAATGATTATAAATATATTTATATGCATGAAGAAGTGTTAAAATTAAAAACATTAGTCTTCAACTTCGAGAATAGTCAGCATTGTAACATATGCTGATTTATGCTTTTGTTAACATATCAATGGCTACTAATTTATTCCAATGAATGTAACCAGACAAATATATTTGTTATATATTTGTTTGATGTTCTGTGATGTGTTATGCATTTGAGTTATTGTATTTTATTCTGATAGATCCTATAGCCACCTGTAGTTTGTATTAAGCATTTATTGGATATGTCGATCCACTTGAGAAAGGAAAAAATATTGAGCACTGATCGACGTATTCAATAGATATTTAAAACAAAACTATAGATGGTCGCTCCTAACCAGCCATATTCTCCGCATTAGCAGATAGTATTACTCAGTAATACTCTTTGTTAATGTGGGTCTCAAGGTGGGGTGTGGTATTTTTGAACTGTTGCAAACATTGTCCGAGTCTATGTTTGAGACAGTGTAACATTTTCATTTCCAGTTGAAATTCATTGATTCTTTTTTTTGAAAGATGAAGTTTTCTACTATGTGCATACCAATTTTCAGCTCAACATGAGGTCGTTTGGTCCTCTGTTTCAGGCCTGTAAATTGGACCCAAGATGGTTTTTAGGCCTAGGTATATTTTTGCTTTTGAACTGTTGCAAACATGGTCTGGGTTCATGTTTGGGACATCGCAACTTTTTCATTTCCGGTCGGAATTCATCAGTTCTTTTTTTGTTTGAAAGCTGGATTTTTCTACATTGTGCACACTAATTTTAAATTCAATCAAAGGTCATTTGGCTACCTGTTTCATGTTCGAAAGTTAAACCCAAAGAAGATTTCAGACGAAGGTATTGTGTTGCCGATGCATTTTTATATTCTTTTTCCGTCCGACTTTTGACTTTTACTTCATGTTTTTATGATACTTCTGAAATGTTTTGAGGCCATAATGTCTATCGGTAAGCTAGCCAAATTTTGGAGATTTTGAAACTTATATAATAGCCCACACCTTACTTAACACAGATACTGTCCCCAATTTAGTCACCTCCGCCTCATGGGCCAAGCCAAGGTATGAGGTTTTGCTCCTCAAAAGGCCTCGATGTTTTAATGAGATAAAGGCTTTGGTATATAAGCACCAACTTCATAGTGTTTTTCTACAATGTGGGACTATTATTCTCATTTGAAGGGTGTTACAATCTGTACTCCTTTAGAGCCTAACATCCTCGTTGGCTCATGGACACAACACCACCCCAGGCGTCGTGGCTGTAACACGTACAGACCACAATTTCGGCTAGGTATGGCTCTGATACCATTGTAACACCCGCACCCCACTTAACATAGATATTCTCACTATTTTGGTCACCTCCGCCTCATAGGCCAAGCTAAGGTATGGGTTTTGCTCCTCGAAAGGCCTCGACGTTGTTATGAGGTGAAGACTTTTGGTATATAAGCACCAACTTCATAGTGTTTTTCCACGATGTGGGACTATTATTCCCATTTGAAGGGTGTTATAATCCGTCCGTTCTAAAACTACTAATGAAAACAATCAACTTAATATACCATATTTGATAAATATTCAATATCACTAAATGTATAGGATATAATTTCAATTATACAACTTACCAGAGTAATTAATTAATTTATTAATTCTACAAAGTGTGCTTTTATACATACCAAATACAATGACTATAATCTACCACTGCACAATTCTGATGAGAGAGACAACAATATCCTTACCTGCGAACTCAATAAACAATGTAAATGCGGAATATATAGTAAGCATGAAAGATACAATAACACAAGATAAACAACTATCAATAATAGATAAACAATAATGGGTCATATTATTTTAGGGGCTGCATCACTATCACTTGTGACTGCCTACGTACCCCTATCTAATTAAGTATCCAATTAGATACAGGATTAAGCCAACGTAGTTCTCCTACCGCAAATAAGACTCATGGAGCCTACGATGCAACAAGCAATATGCAATTCCCAAACTACCCACTTAGGCTTAATCTTCAATTTTAGAATTTCAAACTTAATTACCTTTATGGAAATTATCTCTTTGGACTTTATTCTCGAATTCTTATTTCAAAACTTTTGAAATATTTTTTTTATTCAAACTATACTTAGTTCTAGATCTTAAATCAAATCTCTTTTGAAAAGTTTATTTGGAAATCCCAAATACTGTAATAAAAAACATATCAAACCATGTGCAACCAGATCGGGAGGTTTCTTCCAATAACAAGGCAATTGGGTCCCAGCCTTCATACAATCGATAAATAAGTACAACGGACTATACCAAAAACAAATGCCTACTTTTTAGTTATAGGTTACCCGAATCATCGGTAAAGTAACAAATCATTTATATCCTGAAGCGATAAATCATTTCAGTAATAATTACAAATACTTCAAATCCATAATGATTTCCATTTCTATATCCTTTCAAAAATCATCTTAAAATCATCCGGTTTAGTCCTCGAAATTCATTCCGTTTTATAAAACACTTTTATAGAACCATTCTTTATATAAATCACTTCAAAATATTTATTCTCAAATATCTCTTTTTTTGTTTTAAAGGAAAACATTTCATAGAATTTCAACTTTAAAATCAATCATCAAAAAAATTCATTAAATTGAAGTGAACCAGATATTACCGCTAAACACCTTACAATCAAATTGTGAAATAAATCACAAGGTGTTAGCGTATAACTATTTTCTTTCCAGCCCATGCATAAAGATAATTAATTGCTCATAAACTGGTCGAGCAAAGTCAATAATCAATAAATAATAATCAATGCTCATAACTGGTCGAACCTAATTCAAACAATCAACCAATGAAATAAACACAACAATAAATGATAATCAATGCTAATGAAATGGTCTGATATTTATTTTGGAGCATTCGGGCTTTCCCTGTTCCATCCCTCATCCAAGTCTCCTTGGATCTCACAGACGAAACACATGTACTAGTCGTTTCCGCAGACCCCATTAAGTATTTAACTTCTAAATTTAAAAAAATTTATTAACCATCCAAACATAATATCAAGCAAGAAATCAAACCATTGTTTTAGAAAATAAATTAAGCATTCAATAAGGGTTTTCAAAAAACACTTAACATTTAAAGTTCCTTCCAACATAACAATGGTTTTAATGAACTTAGAATAAGAAATAACTTACTTTGGATTCCACTCTGTCAAACTTTAAGGAAAGAAACTTAAGATCTAGCACATACTTCCTACCATGCTTTAGAACCAAATAAAAATAAGCCCAAATTCCTCCTTCCTAATGCTTGGCCAAGGCTTGAAATGGAGATTGGCCAAAAGTATAGAGAAAAAGTGGTGGAGCTTTAACCTTGATTTCTTAGACCCGAAAAATAGGTCATCTTCTCTCTTGTCTTTGACTCTCTTACTCTCAAAATTTGAAAAACTTGTTAACTGAAAAGTTGTTGCAAATTATTTTCTCTTGAATGTAAAAAAAAGAATCACTTGCTTTTGATTAGTTTTAGGAAGATATAATCAAAAGAAAAAGAGCTATTCGTGGATTCACAAATAAAGCCTGAAAATGTACTTTTAAGTGCATTCTCTGGCTCAGTTTTTGAGCCAGAGAATAGGCCATTTTGTTTTGATCATAAATTGATCATAAGATATCCAAATTAAGAAATTATTTTTTTAAAACCATATAAAACCGAATCGTTTAATTCTCCTTCCCACTCTCTCGAACAGTGCAAAAACGTGTACTTCTTATATAGAAAATAAGCTTTTAAAAATATTTTCGAAATCGTTTAGAAAATAACTTTTGAAAGCTTGTTTTCTATAATAAATTATGTTCTATATAAAAATACACTTTTTTCACTATTCGAGAGAATGAGAAAAAGAATTAAAAGATTCCGTAAACGCACATGTCTCCCCACCCCGAGACCTAACCTGCAACTTGGTCTGCTAATGCGGAGAATATGGCTGGTTAGGAGTGACCATCCATAGCTTTGTCTTTAACATCTATTAAATATTTCAATTAGGTTCTCCATTTTTTATTCTCAATTGGATCGACATATTTAATATATTCTTAATACAAAACTATGGTGGCTATAGGATCTATTAAGAACAAAACACAATATAGATAACACAAATCACAGAATAGTAATCATCATATATATAATTGAAATTTGAGAAATTGAATATGGTAATTTGGGTAAGTAAAAATGAATATTTCTAATTACGTGGATGTCTTCATTAGAAGAAAATATCATTTGATGTTTTGATTAATGAAATATGATTTTATTTAGTGTAAATGCAATAATTCTTATAATTATTGCCAAATGCTTCTTTTAATATTTTTTAAGTATTTGATTTTAAAACATGTTGTATATTATAAATGAAAAGATGAAGATTTGTAGTTCATGTGTTGTAGTATAAGTGTGCAAAATTTCATAGCAAAACTCTTTTGTTTGATGCTTGAAAACTATGCTGCAAAATCAATGCGCAGCCTGGAAATCATCTGGATATTTTTGTTTTTGAACTGTTGTTAGCATGGCCTGAGTCCATGTTTGAGACAGCGTAACTTTTTCATTTCTAATCAGAATTTATCGAATCTTTTTTTGTTTGAAAGCTGAAGTATTCTACTATGTGCATACTAATTTTTAGTTCAATCATATTGAGGCGTTTCAGGTTAGGTACCCTTATGGACTTAGCCTATTCTGCTTCCGCATGGACCTATCTGCTAGCCCTTTTTGTTGTAATCTTTTTGTCGCTATTTTGATATGTATATTGTTTTGAATCGTGTGTATATTGTGGTCGTCATACCACCTATGATGTATAATTTGTATTGTATTAGGATGTATCGGTATATATGTATATCTATTTGCTGTTCTGTAATGTGTTATGCATTTGAGTTGTATTATGTTCTGATAGATCCTATAGCCACCTGTAGTTTTGTATTAAGCATTTATTGGATATGTCGATCCACTTGAGAAAGGAAAAAATATAGAGCACTAATCGACGTATTCAATAGATATTTAAGACAAGACTATATATGGTCGCTCCTAACCATTCCTATTCTCCGCATTAGCAGATAGTATTACCCAGTAATACTCTTTGTTAATGTGGGTCTCGGGGTGCGGCGTCAAAGCTTGGTATTCATGTTTGAGACAGCGTAACTTTTTCGTTTCCAGTCAGAATATATCGATTCTTTTTAGTTTGAAAGTCGAAGTTTTCTACTATGTGCATACCAATTTTCATCTCAATTCGAGGTAGTTTGGTCCTCCGTTTTATGCCTAAAAGTTGAACCCATAATGGTTTTCAAGCCTGGGCACATTTTTTTGAACTATTACAGTGGTATTAATGCATATCAATAGTTGAGTATCCAAAACGGATATCTTTGAGATGATTTCATTGATGTTTATGATTTCCCTGGTGTATCGCCCTTTTTTAGGATTGGCCCTTTGAACCATTCGATATATACTTGTGGCGATTACCTTTCGGGAATTTGAACCCTTGGAAGTTCTATTTTTGAGATTTGAATTGCCTATGCTGACGTTATATGAGATATCGTTCGAGATATCCATTGTATTAGCTATCGATCTTGCTGATGATATGAGGCCATGCTGATACTGGACTGAAAGCTGTTGTTGTAGGAGAACTCGACAAGCAGTAGGTGGTCCTCCCAACTACCACTAAAATCAAGAATACATACACGGAGAAGATCCTCTAGAATACGGTTTACCCGTTCAGTCTAACCATCAGACTGCGAATGATATGATGTGCTGAAATTAAGCTTTATTCCTAAAGCTTGTTAAAGGCTCTGCCAGAAATGACTCGCGAAAATTGGATCATGGTCACAAATAATCGAACTAGGAATACCATGAAGTCTCACGATTTCTTAATATATAACTTGACTAAATGAGGAGCACCTCTATTAGACTTAATAGGAATGAAATGAGCTGATTTGGTGAGCCAACCAACTATAACCCTAATGCTAGAATAGCCTAATTTCGAACGAGGTAGGCCATCGACGAAATCCATGGAGATCCGATCCCATTTCCACAACGGGACCTCTAAAGGCTGAAGAAGACCATTGGGTCGTTGATGCTCGGCCTTGATAAGTTGACAAGTCATGCAACTACTCACATAACTTGCCGCATCTCGCTTCGTGCCTTCCCAGTAATAAAGGCGTCTCATGTTGGCATATATCTCGCTACTACCAAGATGAATAGTATACTTAAAATGTGACAATCAACTATAATGTCCCGTCTAAGCTCCGGAATAGAAGGCACGACTAATCGGTTCGAATGGTTCAAAGGACCAACTTCGAAAAAGAGCGATACACTAGGGAAATCACAAACATCAACGAAATCATAAATCATCCCAAATATATATTTGTAGCAATTACCTTTCGGGAATTTGAACTCTTGTGAGTTCTATTTTTGAGATGTGAGTAGCCTACACTGGCATTATATGAGATTTACCTTTTAGCATTTACTTGAGATTTTATTCTCCTTTTTTGGAGATAAATTTGCCTTATGGCATGTTTGAGATGAGATCTCTTTATGCTGTTTTGGGTTTGCTAAGATGGCAGGTTTTAGGATTTTCCCTTAATCATATTTGATGTTTTATGAATGCCGATGATACGACGCTTGCTACTTTTAGCATTTTATGGGTTATTTTATCTCTTTTGAGATTATATGTTTGTGTAGTGATACCATATTATCACTTGATGTAATCATACACTTTAATTGTCCCTTCTCACTTGTGAATATTATCACATTGTCCTTATGCTCATATTATCGCTTATCCTTGTAAACCAATTTATTTAGCTAGACTGACCCGCGTATTTTATACTCGAGTCAGACCGAGGTGTTTCAGGTTGGGTAGCCTATTCTACTTCCGCATGGACTATTCTGCTAGCTCTTTTTGTTATAGCTTTTTGTGTAGTCATTTTTGGTTGCTACTTTGATACGTATATTCTTTTAACTCGCTTGTATATTATGGTTGTTATACCACTTGGCATCTATCATTTGTAACTCCATGATGTATCTGTATATGTATATATATGTGATGATCTACAGTTCTGTGATGTGTTTTGCTTTCGAGTTATTATATTTTGTTCTGATAGATCCTATAGCCACCTATGGTTTTGTATTAAGTATTTATTGGATATGTCGATCCATTTGAGATAGAAAAAATATGGCATTTATCGACGTATTCAATAGATATTTAAGATAAGGATATAGATGGTCGCTCCTATCCAGCCATATTCTCTACATTAGCAGACAGTATTACCTAGTAATACTCTTTGTTAATGTTGGTCTCGAGGTGGGGCGTCACATCTTGGACAAAGCTACGGATGGTCGCTCCTAACAAGTCCTATTCTTTGCATTAGTAGACAATATTACTCAGTAATACCATTTGTTAATGTGGTTCTCAGGGTGTGGCGTCACAGCTTTTATTTCCTTTTTTCTTTTGGAGTTTCGATTATTTTAGAAATTATGTTGGTATGGTAATTTGTTTGAATTTAGGTATTATCAAATTTTACGTATTTTTTGTTAAAAAGAAGACAAAATGGTGAGAGTAAAAAGAAAACTAGTTAAAAGGGAAAAGAGTCCCTTTTTATGTAAAAATTTTTTTGCATTGATTTCACATACATGCTAGAAATCATTTAGTATTTTTTATACCTTTAATCCATAGTACAATGAATCTTACTAGTCATCAGTAAATAATGTTCTTCATATTATATGACTATTGTATGCTATTAAAACTGTAAGACTATATTATTCTCATTGATCAGATCATTTTAATAAAAAAAACATTTATAATTTAGTATGTTGTTTCAATTTAAAATACAATTTTACAGGTAATATTGGGTATCATTATCCTCTTGATTAATTTAGTAAACATAGCCATGGGTATCACCCAATGGGAACTGCCATGGTTTGAAGGCAACACTATATGTATATTGATTGCCTAAAGAGAAGGTGTACTTCAAATGAGCTCAACTTTTATAACTATTGCAGATGAGCTCAACTCTCATATTACTATCACAAATGTATATGCAAATTATTTATATATATATGAATTCTAAGATTTACACCCCTCGAAGTAGAATTAAGTTCGTGTCTAGATATAATGGACCATAATAAAAAACCACAATAAGAATATCGTAGATAATAATATATCTACATATACTATACTTACTATATGTTATTTGTGCAAAAAAGAAATCTAGAAACATAAAACTATCGTTATCATTATTAAATAATGACTTAATTTCATTTCATTTTCTATACATCATAACAAAATAAGGTTAAATAAATTACCTCAAAATATCGACTATTTGATTAGCTAGAAATATAGGATAAAGGTACCGCCACAGTGTATTAAGGGCCATAATAATTTGTAAACATGTGAGAGAAGAAATTAATGAATAAATGAAGAATCATAAATAGTGAAAAATAATATAACCAATATTACAGTACCTCTCATGGTAGTTCGAATTGGAGAGGCATGGATTTAGAGTTCTAGGAAGTTGAAATGGTCGCAGCTTGTTTAAGGATTGGGATGGACGTTAGCTTAGTTGATCGACATTAGCTTAGTCAACTTAAATGCACAGTAGATTACGACATAGGAATGAGATCGATGGCTACTTGGGTTTTACGAGAGGCTACGTGAATGTTGATGACGCAAGCGGTTAGATCAGCATAGGATCTGTTTATAGAGGTGACGAAGTGAAAGGATTGGAAAGGGAGGAAAAGGAAA
The DNA here is from genome assembly GCA_030765085.1 of Allium cepa. NCBI lineage: Eukaryota > Viridiplantae > Streptophyta > Magnoliopsida > Asparagales > Amaryllidaceae > Allium > Allium cepa. Next base: position 393,411,671 of record CM060935.1, read on the forward strand.
ATGGGCAAGGTTGCTAATTGACGTGAATTTATATTCCTGAACAAAATAATTATTGGGTACCTTTGGCACAGGTCCTTATTAAGTCTCAAAATTCACGAAAAGTCCTTCACTAAATTTCAGTGTAAATTAGGTCTCTTTTTTTTATTCACGATTATTGTAGAGCATGATGCAACTTTTCATAAAAGTTGCTGACATTTCCGGAACTTTTCTGTACACTGTAAACATAGTGTATGAAAGTTGCTGAAATATCAGCACTTATTTATAAAAGTTGCTGACATTTCAGCAACATTTATGTACACTGTAAACACAGTTTATGAAAGTTACTGAAATATCAGCACTTGTTTATAAAAGTTGCTGACACTTCAGCAATAATATTTTTTTGTTTCTAGAAAATAGGGACCAGATTTACAATGAAACTTTGACAGAGAAAGTGGCTGAAATATCAGCACTTATTTATAAAAGTTATTGACATTTCAGCAATAACTTTTCTTCGTTTCCATAAAAAGGGACCCGCTTTACAATGAAACTTAGACAAGCTCGCTTTACAATATAAAAGTATGATAGGGATGCCTCCCTAATTTCCACATAATTATTTACTGCCTTCTATTTATTGGATAGCATTGGAAAACCTATGTCTCTATACCCTATAGCGTTGAATAACTTGGTCTACCTAGCGTTGGAAGAAGAAGACACAAACGCTATGTATTGATGCTATGAAAGATCTGAATTTTTGTAGTGAGTGCTTACAAAGCTAACCATATAACAAGAAATACACTGAATTGGTGAAACAATAAACTAAAATGTTTATATATGCTTTTTCATAATGTGTAAGCCACATTCTTCCCATTAGTTTATTAGATTAATATTTACCTAACATAATTTATTTATTTTAAAAAAGGGTAAAAAATTACCCGGCACGGAGAAAAAGATCATAAAACCAACTGATGTTTATATAACACTTCGACTCCTAATTGTAGTTGATCTCATTTCCCAATTGTTCTTTCTGAAATATTCGATCTTGTAGTATCAAACAGGGAAACATAGCTATAAAACTCAAGAAATAGATTTTTTTTTTGAAAAGATGGCACACTTATACTAAGACAGTGGAGGTAGTGCCAATGCCAAACAAACCATCTAAAAGAATATTAATTCCCTACACATTTTAAGAAGCAGAAATATCATGCAACTAGTTTAATGAATATAAAAATATTACCTGAAAGAACAATAATGTCACCTGCTATCCAATACAATGACTAAGGACATGAACTAGAGGTGGAATTGAACTTGCCAACCTCACTACATCTTTGTATGCTGCCGTTGACCACCAATTTGGAATCAAGTTAAGTTTCAGGACGTTTTTTATTTTGTTTTCTTATACTTGAATGCTTCTAATACAAGAGACATAAATAAGCTCTTGAATATACATATATTAAGACATTCACATATTATTATTATTATTTTGATAATCAATATTTTAGAAAAATATATTTCCAAACTATAACGTCTAGTAGTATATACATTCTCACTTAAACATATTTTTTTTCCAAATTATACACAAAAATGTACTGTGATGTGTTTCAAAATAAAATAACTTGTTCATAATGTGTACATTCTCATAAGACAATAACATTAAATATGCTCCTAGTCCATAATACTACCGAAGATAAACCATGGGTACATATCTAATTTGGGTGAAAATGATTGTATCCAGTGTATCAAGATAGCATAGATTACTATAGACTGCACTAGTAAATTGAAACAGCTTTCATTGCAATTTATGACAAACTTCTATACTGAACAAAATTTATGGTCTAAAAAATTACTGGAGTAAATTCAACCATCTTCCAGTAAGTAGAGCTGATGATTCCTGATATAATCAATAAATTCATCATGAATGAGATATTTTATAGAGAGCCCTCTCTTTATACATTCCCTAAAAACAATTGATAAAGTACTTGGATATCATTGAAATGAAATTAATGAATGCACAAATTGACGGATTTTTACCTATTCCTTGTTGAACTTATTTGGTTTGGAATCATCGCATCTATTGAGACGATATTGTCCTTCATAAAAAACACAAAATAAATGTGTCAGTATAATGCATATGTTATGCACTACAAATATAAAAATGAAGGTAATCAGTAACATTACCTAATTAGATAAAAGCTTAATCTAATAAAGATGTAATCATATGTCCTACAGAGAAAAAAAATTGCATTTTTTATGCCTAAGACCAGAGTGGAACCAAATTAATCAGACCAGGATGACTATTTTTAAAATAAAATTATGTAAATGGAGTTGCTATGTTTGTGTTGCTTTAGTATAAGCACTAAGTATGAAACTAAGAGCTGCTTCTTTATATCGCTAGTAAGGATTATTTATGCAAAGGTGAGTTAATGAGCGATGATAATTATTGTAATTAACATAGGAATGGACTAATGGAGAGCTTTAATTTTTGCATTTTTTTAAATACAATTTCCAAGCCAAGGTGAACTTTTAATCTGTATATAAATATAATCTATACGTAAATATACAAATATCGGTTATTATTTTCAAAATTCAATCAATTCTCTAACATAAAGAAATAGAACAAAATATTAAATCACAAAAGCGTTGTCAATATAATAAAACTATGCAAAAAGTGTTTTGGTCAATAACTTAAAAATAAATAAACTTATTTATCAAAAGATTTATTTCTTGTTTTAGTTAATAATGTAATATAAACATGTGTATTAGAAAAATGGAGCGTTTATAGTGTAGGAGATTGTTTTGCGTCCAAAAAAAAGCAAAAAAATCGATATGAAGAGTTGATAAAACTTATACAAAATATCTTCATATTGATTCATGTTTTTGTAAAGATCTTCATATTAACATTGAGAGTAAGCACTTTGCATAGCAACAACAGGCTCATTCCCAAAGGCAGCGGATCGACACATAAGGCAAACCAAGATCAATACAACGAGGACAAACACCCAAAAATGTAGCGTACAAGACACCCAAGGGCCAAACTAATTACGTCAAAGTGCATGATTAAGCATGACAAAATCACCAAAGAAAAAAAAAATCAATTGTATAGGAAATCGCCATGTTGACCGATTAATAACGCGAAAGAAAGGCATGAAAAAAGCAGTGGATTAACCCTAGCTAATTGGTTTATATACCTTTAAAGAAATGAATTCGTTTAAAATTTGAAGGGTCAAGCCTCACGGTGCTTTATTTCACTTAGAAAATTTCATTTCGCTATGCAATCTTGGTGATCTAATTGATCGGTGACTAAATATAATTTAAAATATAAGTTAATTATTACTGATTACCTGGAAAATAGTATCAACTAACTTTGTTCGTTAAATTTAGATGATGTTCCATGATGATGCCAATGCATTATATATAAAGTTAATATGTGACTGTGATGAACTCAAAATTATAAGAATGCTAACAACATGTTGAATTGCATAATGACATGCTTACATCACAGCATTATTTATGGCTTTAGTAACTTATGTAGACAAGCACCATTGTCCCAGTGGTTAAGTGATTTGGCTTTGGTGCGAGAGGTCACAAGTTCGAAACTTGCATAGCGTGATTCGAACGTTTATTGAAATGTGATATGTTGTCACAATGATTTGTTGTATATAAAGTACCATTTCAAAAAAAAAAAAACTTATGTAGAAATCAAGTATGAAGAGCTGTATTACTACCTTAAAATTGATTAAAATTAAGGATGGAAGTGAACAATATAAACCCAATGCACGGCCCACTATATGGAACTAATTATTCATATACACATATTTCTCATGTTATGATACGTTTAGCATTTAATAGGATATATCAACTTCTTTTATGCTTTAGAAAAAACGTTAATACAATTAACTGACTCGGCTTACTATTTTCTAGTGCACTGCATTGGAAATCATTTAATTTAAAATATTAAAATGTGCCGACGTAAACATCAGCATTTGTTTCATGCTAACTAAATATTAAATCTTACCTAGCTAAAGCAGAAGAAACCAACAAAAGAATTTGATTCAAAAAGAAGAATTTGCTGCTGCGGAGTTAAGGAAGATGAGCTATAATGTTTGAGCATTGATTTTCAAAACTATCTGAAATTGTTGATTTTGGAATAAGCAAGGAGTTTCTGCCCAACAATATCTTAGACTTCCTGGTCTAGATCTGACGACTAATTCAAAACAAACTGATTTAGGGTTCTAGGTAGGTAGTTGATGACGATCGTTCAAATTGGCTGCTAAATTGGCTGCTGCTTGTGTGTGTGTGTGTGTGTGTGTGTGTGTGTGAGAGAGAGAGAGAGAGAGAGAGAGAGATTACAGCACCAATTTGGATTAACTGTTAACGATGACGGCTAGGGTGTTGCGATTTAGGATTTTGGTTTGCGTGTAGTGTTTTAGGGATTCCACGAAGTTTGGTTGTTTTTTGGAGGAGGTGATGAAGAAAAAGAAAACAAATGTTTACCCGAGGAGCTCACTAGTTACCGATGCAATTTTTTGATTCCTGCATAAAATATATTACGTCCTGCCCTTTTGATTCTATAGCGTTGAATACATAGATTTATTTAACTAATAGTGTAGGGTATCCTGCATTACATAACATCTAAAAGGAATAGGAGGAATGCTATGCTTTGTTGCTATCAAAAGTCATTACTTTTTAGTGGATTGTTTTAGATTCAAACTGATTTTTTTAAAAGTTTGCTGTATATAGATAACATGTGAATAGGCTAATTCAGCTAAGATATATTTGGCCTCTGTTCCAGATAAAGATACATAATTTTTCTTTTTGCTAAACTAGAAAATAAGACAGTGTCCTAAAAAATGACAAATTCTACTTGTACTTGTTCAGTTTGATTTGCGTTAAGTATAATCAGCGTCACTATATAATATTAAGTCAAAGAAGTCTTCTTTTGGGTACAAGAGTCTATAGTGTAATGTGTTGTTTACATATCTTAGAATACGTTTTACGGCTTTTAGATAAATTTCCTTAGGTTGAGATTTATATCTTGCACAGAGACATACACAATGCATTATATTAGGTCTACTGGTAGTTATGTAAAACAAAGATCCTATCGTACCACTATACAGTTTTTGACCAACATATTTCAAAAAAAATTCCTTATTTAGATTTTCATTAGTTGCCATGGAAGTTGACTTACCACTAGTAATAGACATACCAAATTTGTTTACTATTTCCTTAGCATACATTTCTAGACTTATAAATATACCACTACTTAATTGTCTTACTTGTAATCCTAAAAAGAAAGTTAGTTCTTACATATAATTTATTTCAAATTCCTTAGTTATTATATCAGAAAATTATTTATTTAATTGTTCATTTATTGACCCAAAATTAATATCATCTACATATATTTGTATAGGTTGAATATCATTATTATTTCTTTTAATAAATAGTGGAGTATCTAGTTTTCCTATTTCAAAATTAGGTTGTATTAAATAAGACTTAAGTTTTTCATACCAGGCTTCTAGAGCTTGTTTTAAACCATACAAAGCTTTCTTCAATTTATAAATATGATTTGAAAGTTTTTCATCATCGAGAAGTGGAGTTGTTCTACATAAGCATCTATTTTAAAAAAACCATTCAAACAAGCACTTTTTATATCAATTTGAAATAACTTAAAGTTATTATGATTTGTAAAAGCAAGTAAAATTCGAATGGCCTCTAATCTAGCTACGCGGGAAAGGTTTTATCAAAATCTATACCTTCCTATTGACTATAACCTTAATTAATTAAACGTGCTTTATTTCTAGTAAACTCTCCGTGTTCATTCATTTTATTTCTATAGACCTACATAGTTCCTATTACAGATTTATTTTCAGGTCTTGGAACTAATTCTCAAATATCATTTCTAGTAAACTGATTTAGTTTTTCTTGCATAGCAAGAATCAATGAATTACCTAATGATGCTTTCTTTGTATTTTTTGGTTCATTACTTGAGATAAAATGTACAATACTCATTTTACTTAATTGATTTCTTATTTTTACGACTAACCCTACATTTCCTGAAATATTCTCTATAGGATGATCTTCCAAATATTTTGTTCTTTTATTTCGATTTGAATTTATAGAGTTACCATTATTTTCATTATTACTTGTTTCATTATTGATAATTTCATTATTTTCATCTAGGTTAATATTTTATTTTTCATCAATACTGGCATTATTTACTTTGAATTTTTCATCAAATGAAACATGTAATGTTTCTTCTATGGTGTTAGTTACATGTTAAAAACTCTATAAACTTTCCTTCTTTTAGAATAGCCATTAAAGATTCCTTTGTTTGATTTAGCATCAAACTTATCTAAATTATCTTTTTTATTTAAGATTTACTACTGAAAACTCTAAAATAAGATATTTAGGCTTTTTATCATAAAATTATTCACAAGGAGCTTTCTTGGTAAATTGTCTTATTAAAATTCTATTTAAAACATAGCATGTTGAAGCAACTTGCTTCAGCCCGGAATTTTTTGGATAAATGACTATCATTTAGCATAGTTTTGGAACATTCTTGTATGGTTCTTTTTTTACATTCTACTACTCCATTTTCATGGGGAGTTCTAGGAAAGGAATAGTTATGAGTAATTATTGTTTTATTGCATAAATTTTCAAAGTTTTTTTTTGAACTCTCCTCCATGATCACTCCTGATCGTCTTAATTTTAACTGATTTTTTATTTTGAATTTTTTAGCAAAAATTTTAAACATTTTGAATGCTTCATATTATGTTTTAGAAATATTATCCAAGCATGTCTTAAAAAGTAATCTTCTATTACGAAAACAAATTTGTTATGATTCATTGGTTGTATCTGTGATGGCCAAAAAAGATATTGGTAAAGAAGTTCTGTGGGTTGAGAAGTTGAAATCATATCTTTTGGTTTAAAAGAATTTTTATGAATTTTTTCTAGTTAGAAAACATCACATAAATTGTTGGCATTAAAACTCATTTTAGGAGGTCCCTTAAAAAGTTCATATCTAGCAACTTTAGATAAATGTTTAAAATTTCCATGATCAAATCTTTTATCCCAAATCCAAGGGTCACTAGATTCAACCAAAAGACAAAGAATTTCATTAGACACTTTCTGGTCAAGATGTAAATATTACATTTCCTAACACCCTCAAATATAATTTTATACTCACTATTCTCGATGTGAAAAATATCTTTTTCAAACTTATTTTTAAAACCACCATCACATAATTGACTATTACTCAACAGGTTATGTTTTAGAGTCCTAACCGGCATAACATTAGAAATATTATGATTTTTAGAGTTGTTGACATTTCTGATGCCAGTCACATAATCTTATTAGTTGTCTTCAAAGTTAACTAGTCCTCCATCTTTGTAAACTATATCCTTTAAGATATCTAGATTTCCAGTCATGTGTCTTGAGCATCCACTGTCTAGTATCCATTTGTCCTTCTTGATTTCTGATGTGTGAATATCAAGTGTTTTGTGGCCATTAACCATAAAATATACTTGTTCTTGCAATTTCACACTATACCTATCCAAAACATCAATTGGCATCTCAGAATGATTAGCTTCTAATCTATCTGATCAATTGACTTCTCAGAATGATTAGCTTCTAATCTATCTGATAGTAACATATAGAATTTCATAATTTTATGTTCTATAAACTTATTAAACAGCGTACTAATAGTATTACTGGCCATTTATACTTTTAAAAATCTAATTATGAAATTTTGAAAACCTAAATCTATGATATTAAATGTGACTTACGGTGTAATGGATCATAAGGCTACTTTAACACTAGAGGGGGTGAATAGTGCTTTATAACTTTTATGAATATTTTTAACTTAATTACAAGATTTGAATAAAATTACAGATTATCTCTACAGATCTATACTAATCAAGTATTCACAGACGTAATCACAAATAAATATAAAAGCAATAGAAAACGTAAAGTAAAAGAGACGACATCAGGAATTTTATACTGGTTCAGATCAACCAATCCTACATCCTGTCCCGTACAATGTAGTATAAATTTCTTTTCAATTGCCTACTTTAACTAGGTAGCAAGCAAACCAGAATATAGTCTCGATTTCAAGGCTACGAGATACATCCACCTATCTCACGAGTCTGGGGCAAACTCTCTTGATTTACCAGGCAAAGATCATCCACTAGATTTGTAACGACCCGTAGATTTTCGATAATTTAATTTGTTAAAATAATGAATCTTGTTCTTTAATATTTGAGGAAATAAAAAGTTGTAAGGTAGTAATGAAATAATAACCAAGATGAAACATAACAAGGTTGATTTAAGTTAACAATTAATGAACTTGAATGGAATTACAGTTAAACAAATTAATTTAAAAGTTATAACTTTGTTATAAAGTGAATATAAGAAAACAAGTGTAAATAGTGAATCAATTGACGGATTAGTATATAATTATGGATAACTGGATAAAACAGTGTTATGTAAGAAATTGTGACGTTTGTTTGTTAATAATAACTTATAAGGGTAATTGAAAGTTGATGGTAACAGTTATTGTATATTACCGATTTATTTAGCCTGATATTTTTAATTGGAAATAAATTTCAATAAAGGTAACTAAATATTATGTTAATGTAAATTAGGATAATATTTAAAAATAATGCCAATTCCATTTATAATATTACAATTGGTTGATTTAAAGAATGGAAATCAAGATATATTAATTTATTGGAATTTAAATTATAATAATTGGATTAATTGCAATAAAATAAATTTAAACACAGTATTGGGTAAATTGATTAACTTTGAAATTTATATCTGAACTTATTTAAATTTTGTGAATGCTTAAGAAATCAAAAATGGTCAAAAAATTTAATCATAGAATGTGAATTGAAAATTTTTATTTAATTAATTTAATATTTATTTAATTAACTGAAAAATAGCCACTTTGACCACTGACTCGGATTTCGACGAAGCCAGTTTCATCGGATCTGTAAATGGTGAACTATGATAAGATTTCAAGTTTCGTAACGATCGGTCATTTGATCGTACGGGCTTGAAACGCCTAGAAATCAATTAAATTGAAATCAATTTGAAATAACTTGATTTTTGCATAAATTCTTCATAGGATGGAATTAGGACTTGAAACCTATTCCATTGATTTTAAGATATTTAAAAACATCTATTTTGATATATGGGTTGACCCATTTTCGTTCCAGAGTCGGAACAGGCCTTTCGGGTCATTATCGTTCGAATTTTCCAAACCAATCAAGTCCATTTGCTTCTATTTTGTTCTGCCTATATATATGTCATTATAAACCCTAGCCTATTTCTTATTCCTCATTTCTGTACGTACAACTCCATTTTCCCCTCCTCTTTCTCCATGGCAGACGAACCTTAAATTCCCAATTGCAAATTTCAAAATCAAATTCAAATCAAAATTTCAAACTCCACAAACTACATCAAATTTTACATTGATCTGAAGCTCTCGACGAGCGCATCTCAGATTTGAAATTCATTTTCTGACTGGAAGCTCTGTTTGTCCAGAAATCGAAGAACTATTTACGGTCGTTCGTTGATCGTTGATGAACTTTGACGGATCGACAAATCGTTGGTACCGTTGGGTCGAGGAGGCTGAGGGGAGTCGATCCGAGTAGTTCGTATGGTGAAATGATGGATGGTTCATCAGCAATTGGTGGATTAGGGTTTCATTAGGGGTGGCCACGCACGGCGTTTGGGCAGCCGATGGCGAAGTCGCGGCCATTGGAAGGTGCGCCACGTCGAGGATGCGGCGATGGTGATGGTCGGAGGCCCTCTGGTGACCGGTGGCGTGAGTATCGAGTGGTCAACGCATGGCTCTGGATGGGTTTCAGTTTCTTTGCTGCTGAAGCTCGCGTGCGTGATGAAAGCAGGTGCGTGTTGCTGACGTGTTCGTGAGTGTGTGGTGAACTTTTTTTTATTATTTTATTTAGATTTTAACTTTAACGTTCTTATGTTAATAACTTGTGCATATGAGGTCCGATTTCGTGCGGTTTTCTCCGCTAGGATCGTATTGAAATTCCGGTCATTTTGGCACTACTTTAGACGGATTCTGAGACTGTTTGAATTTTGGGTATAAATTGGATTTAAATTCAATTTAAATTCAAAAAGATGAGTGTTTTAATCCACTCACAACTTCTAAATTTCTTATGCTTGTAAAATTGATTTCTGATGTGATTAGAAATTTATTTATGACTGTTTGGCATATTTTTAATCATCATCTCAGTTAAGTTAAATTTATTTGAATTAAATTTTTATTTAATTTATTATTGCATATAAACTGTCAGTCAAATTTTTATTTAATTTATTATTGAATATAAACTGCAAGTAAATACCTGTTGTTTATTATCTGTCCTATATTGATGTTATTGATTGAATTGGATAATTGTGACAAATGTTTGATGATTCATACTGGATGAATGGATGTTGTATTTTATATCATTATAAACTGCAAGTTGTTATGGATTTTTATTTCATTCGGGATTGCGGTTTGAAATGATATATAACCATATTTATATTTTAAATTGCGGATTGAAATGATAAATATCCGTATCACTTGACCATAGAATAGAAAATTATATACAGACAACGTGGTCTACATATAAAAATATTTTGAAATGATTTCTATGGTTTTGTAAAGAAATGTATGGGTTATATAAATATTGATTTCAGATGTTATATAAATGTTATTTTATTATTGATTTTTAGCTATGTGTAAATTTGTTCTATAATATAAAATATGCCAAATAATAAAGTTTGATTGTTTTTATATAATATGGTTAAGTATTTGTTTAAATTATATTGTATATAGAGTTTATAATGACTCAAATAGAATTAAAGTTGGAAGATAAATTGGTAATTTATTTGAAACTGAATTTAATTAAGATTTAAACTTAAATAAGTTGATGTGAAATATATTAAATTTGACATTTTAAAGGTATGATTTTCATAACTTGATTTTGGTCTAAGGTGGGATAATTGAATATTTCAAGTATAAATAAATTGAAGAAAATATTTAGTTAGTTGTAATTTGGGCTTTATTTCATGATAATGGATTATTTAGTAAAATATTTCAAAACTAAATAATAGAGATTGAATTTAGGATATATATGAAATTTTCCTATTTAGTTTGAAATTTTAGAATATTAAAAAGCTTTGAAATATATAATTTGAAACGGTTTATTTGTGGTTCAAATCTGTATTTGAAATTGATATAATTTTGAATGGCTTAAGTAGAAACTAAATTGAAATTAATGATTTTGAGATCTGTTTAAATTTGAATTTTGGAACTGAAGTTGATTTGGAATCCATTTGTGAGATCTGAGGAAACCATTTATCTTATAAAGTATGTTAAAATGTTATGACTTCCAATGTATTATGATGCATTATGGTTTTCCAAGTATTATGGTTCAACGTGTTTTGGTTTCGGAAGTATTATAACTTTGAAATTACCATGATTTTGGAAGTGAATATATATTTGAAATAAAAATGATATTTTATTGATTTGGGTTTTTATAAAATGATACCATATTGGTTTGGTTTTTAAATGGAATTGATATCGTATTTATATGGTTTTGAAATGGATATTATATTATGGTTTTGATGTATAAATTATTTTGAAATGACCGCGGTGTTATAATAACGTTTGGTTGTTAAAGAGACCGGGATCGGAAGTTGTCATGCTCTCTGCCAACTTCGAAAACCACTTTAACAACTGTGTACGCGGTGGAGATTCCAGAATGAAGTAGAATGGTGGCGACGTTTCCTTTAAGGTATATACGTGGACCTGACTCTCGTGAGTTGGCATAAGGTGGCTAAAACAGGAGAGATTGACAGGCTAAGAAGATAGCACCTTTTATCAGACACATCCCTTCGATATTATACTCTGAGTTTGGATTCGATTCGATGGCCACTTTGACTTTTGATTTTTGGGTTGTGGCTAGAGGTTGGCGGTAGTAGCTGTTATGCGTTACACCGGTCTGGAAGCGTAATTGGTATATCTACCCTGGCGTTTCCTAGTTGTGCCGTGTCACCTACCCTAGCGCACCTTATACGATTTTGTTTTGTACCATACCTATGGAGTGCCCTCTGACGACACCCAGTACGGGGAAGATTACGGTACTGTATAGACTATGAGAATATAAAAGTGTGTTAAGGTGGAAAATGTAAAGCCTTAACGCTATTTTCAAGTATATTATACTTTACTTTAGACATTATTATAATAACGTATATTACTACATAGTAAATAGTTTAACGGATCCTTAGGAGATGTGAATCCCGAACATCTCTTAAGTTACTGCACTCACATTTGACACCGGATAGGAGATGTCAAATCCCGTAAACATCTCTGACGTCATTCCACTCATATTTTTCTATTGATTTAGCTTACATAAGATCTTTTAAATCTGACTTGAGTGTTTTGTCTTTCCAATTCGCTCGGGTCAGTCTGAGCATTTCAGGATTTGAAGACTTTATTTCTGGAGGGCAAAGATGAATATTTTGTTACTATTATCTATTATATTATTCCACTACATTCATACTGTTCCGCTGCATTGTTATTTATTATTCTCTGATATGTGTAACTCTGATTCTATATTGTATTAGTAAAATCAAATGTTTTGTAAACAGCTTCATGAGCTGTTATTTGATTAATATATTTTGTCATTCCGCTGCAAGATTCTGTTTTGTTTTATTTCTTTCTTCCATTTTCTTATTCACCCTAATAACAACTGGCCCTTTTGTATGGTTTGAGTCTGACATGTGTGGTTTATCGTCGATTTAAACCGTGCAAAAAGGCGGGTTGTTACATCTAGTATCAGAGCTTTGGTTTAGCAATAAACCTTAGCTTTGTGGGGTCTGACTCTTTATTAATATGGTAGCAATTCCCTATGATGAGTCGCTGAGTGTATATATATGAGAGAGCATATTTGTTAGTGTTATAAAAAGGTTTTGACGTTGTATTAATTTGTTCCGTTATAAATGCTGGTTGGTGCATAGGACGCTATGACATCAATAGGGACTTCTAAACACTTAATCCGACAGGCCAACACAATATTTGTTTTGAAATATAGGTGAATGACATAATTTTTCCTATTATATTTTCTATATCTATAATAATTTTTTTATATAAAGGTTATATTTGGTTGTATCATATTGGTTGTTAGGTAGTGAAATTTATAAATATTGATTGGAAACTAGAGTTGAAGAAAATAAAATAAATGAAAATTGGAAATTTTAGAACTTAAGTTCTAAGATTTTTGAAAATTTCTTTCAAATGATTTTGGAATATAATAATAATATTATTTAGAAGTATTTTTCGATATGAATATTTCAATATGATTTGAATGCCAAGACCCGTCTTCCATCTACCAGAAAGACGCATCATGATTTAAGAAAGAAAGGGATAGGAGGAGAAAAGATAGGAAAGAAGAAACTCAACAACATCAGATACTCATAGCGGAACGAGTGAAATGTAATATATCACATAAGATATTACATAGTATCATATACATCAGAGTACACAATTATACTTTACAATTTAGACAGCTATAAATTTATGTCTATCATACAACTCAAGATCATTGATACAATACATCATCACAGCGGAAACTCTATATATCTACACGTTGGAGCCTCATGCTCCAAATCCCCTCCAGAATTCGTTAAAGCTAACCTGAATCCCTCGACTACTCATACATAATATAAATACCCAAGAGTTTAATAAAACAAAAAATAAACACTTGGGTCAGACATGGGTCTGGTATGAGTAAATAGTTAAAATTGCTTAACTTATAAATCCTTTGAAAAGAAAGGTATCACGTAAGACTTCCTACACATAAACATGGAAAACTTTTTACCTTACACTAACCAAAACATTTGATAGGAAATCCAGTGGTATTATAATAGTGTCTAAGGTTTTCAAGTAAATAGAAAATAGCTGAAATTGTAACATTCTTTAAATTCCAGCTACTAGCCAAAAAAGTGGGTAATACAATCAAAACCGTAAGGGCACCTAGGAAGAATGGGTTTCCATCAATGGCAGGGCTCCTGGGGTACCGCCCGTCATAGTGCGGGGCCTAGATCATAGTACCGAGGATCCACTCTAAATCCCCTGTAACATAAGGTCGGAACCATCCCTTACTGGACAGTCCCGAACAAGACCACCCCGTGGTTGGCGCGACCAACAACACACTAAGTCGAAATAAAAGGGACCTCTAGACAGGGGTAAATCTCATCCTACTTGGGTGCTACCCACTTAACCTTGCTGCACCTCCCCTGTTTTAGCCATTCCCGACTGATGAGGCTTGAGGCTACGATTACCTTTATAGGACATATCTATCTTAGAATGCTCATCATCCACCTTACAATGTTCTGAAAGCATTCGATCCATACAAGTTTGTTCCAGGTTCGAACGAAACCGAAGGCACTATCTCGTTACACTCATTTTGGAAACACCCTCAGAGTTAACGACCATAGCCTTTGCACTCTGAATCACCATCTCGAACCTGAAAGTACTATCCTCGTTAACTCATCTTGGAATCACCCTCAGAGTTTTTAACGATGAATAGTTCTTACACCTCGAGTCTTTATCTTGAACTCCACATGGATTCACGACCTAACGTTTAATTTGGATCGATGTGGATTTCGGTTATCCAAATCTGGAAACCCGATCTCGGTCTCATCGAAATCCAAAACACCATTTTAATGTCTACGTTGTTTAGGGGTTTAAACTTTTAAACATACATTCATAATAACATAAACAGATAGATGATTCACATTATCACAAATATATAATTCATATCAACCAATCATCTCACAAAGCAACACAGAACTCATATCAGAGATATCACACCCAAATCATCTAATATCAATCATCCAATATCAATCAATCATCCAATATCAATCAATCATCCATAAGCAGGTTTGATTCACTCTAAATCAATTTAATTAACCTCTAATTAAATTAATTACTATCCTTTATAATCACTTGGTTTACCTTAATCCTGCTTACTAACATTAATTAATTACAAATTAATTAATTAATTAATCATCTCTTAATTATCTTCCTTAATTAATCTTCCTTGATTAATTATTCTTTAATTACATTAAGTAATTAACCTTTAATTAATTAAACAAATTAACTATTCTAAACCATTTACAGTAATTAACCCTTAATTACTATCATCAATTACATTAATTAATGATCCTCCATTTACTTCCATTAATTAATTAATTATAATTAATTACATTAATCTTTAATTAATTGCAATTAATTAATCATACTTTAATTAATTACTTCCATTAATCAACCTTGATTAATTTCATTAACTATATTAATTAATGATCCTTACTAATTAATTAACCTTTTAATTAATTAAATAATTAATCTTACTCGTTAATTAATCTTAATTAATCATAAACAGTAATTAACCACCTTGTAATTACTTACCTTAATTAATTAACTTCTTAATTAATTATATTAATCCTTTGATTAATTACACTAATTAATCCTTAATTACTTCTTTAAGTAATTATTAATTACACTAATTAATAATCCTTAATTAATTACTTTATTAATTAATTAATGATCCTCTAATTACTTTCTTTAATTAATTACTCACTCAATTAATTACCTTAACAAGTAATTAATCACATCATTAATTAACCTTAATCCTTTAATTGATTAATTACTCTTTAATTAATTAATTAACTTTTTAATCAATTATATTAATTAATCCTTTAATTAATAACACCAAGTGATTTACACTTAATCACTTTCATTCAATTACTTTCATAAGTAATTTTCCACTAATTAATTCCATAAGTAATTTCTCTTTTCTTAATTACATTCAGTAATTATCCATTAATTACTTTATCAAGTAATTATACTTAATTAGCTCATAACTAAGTGATAATTTTAAATTAACCAAACTATTAACTAATCATTTAAAATTAATTAAATAATTAGTTAACTTCTTATATTAAAAACCCTTAATTAATTAAGAAAAATATTTATCTTGATAAAACTTTTACTTATTAAATAATCACTTACATTAATTAACTATTCTTAAATCAATATAATAATTAATTAACCTTTATTATCTTCACAAATTAATTATTTTAAATAAATCAAATTCTTAATTAATTAAAGATAAACTCGTAATTATAATTGATTTACATAATTATATCATTAATCATTATTAAAATAAAATAAAACATTTAGAAATCAACTTAAAATTAAAAAAAAATCATCCAATTTAAACTTTAAAATTTTTGAAACCTTTCAAAATGGTTTAACAAATTTTAATACATAATCATTTTAAAAGCCACTTATTTTGCTTTTCAAAACTTATCTATTTTATATAATTTAAAACTTTTTAATCATATATCTTTGAAAATAATTACTTTCATAACTTACAAACTCGACTTACCTTGTTTAAAAACTTTAAAACTCGATTCTTTACAAAACTATTGATGTATTACTTTAAAGCCTGGCAACACTTATTCTTCAAATTGAAATAAACTATTGCAAACATCAAAATACTCGAGACACACTTGATTTCTTCCCGCATCAAAACACCATGAGCTTGCGTTCGTCCAATGCTTCGAGGAAAACATGGATTCGCACGAGACCAACCCGAGCACCCTAATTCCCAGACACGACATGCACGTGGTGCACGTACAATAGCGCCTTCGACCACCGTAGGTCATCGAGGCGACCCTCGACGATCAGTCCTACCCACGTAATCGCTCTCGTGAACCCAGATCGAACGTCACTCAATTGAAACGAAAACGAGCCGATGTCGACCAAAAACTATGACCACCATGGTCGAAAATCTGCTTCTCCCCGTCGCCTCCGACCTCGAGATCATCTGTCCCCTTCACCGAAGCTTCGTCACCCTACCCAGCACCCATTCGCATTATTACGACAGGAAACCCTACAACACCCATCTCCGACCACCACCGTGAAAGAAAAATCAGGCGACTATTTTTCCCTTGATCACCGAGTTACCTCCTCCCTCCAGACCAAAGCCCTACGTCGATCTCAACTTCGTTCGTCGAAATTTGGCGAAAGAACCAATTCTGATCAACTAAGAAAAACAAAGCAATTACCAATCTAAAAATCATGAGATGTATATTAAAATTTGTGATTTCAAATCACGAACACATTCATGCAATTAAAAACAGAAATTGCATTGATTGATTTTGTAACATATGTATATATTTTTCACTGTTATTACATTTTAAAAATGATTTGCTGAATTAAAAATATTAATTCTGTTTTTAAAATCAACAACAGACATAAACAATCGACTTTCATTCAAACATCAAAGTCTAATATTGATTCTATATGGAGATTTGAATTTTTGAAGGCAAAGGCATAAACTGAAACAATAGAGAACAGGATATATATATATATATATATACAGACATACGTACACACCCATACTTATATATATATATATATACATATATCAATTCCATTATAGAAACTAAAAAATTTGCATGCAACATCAATTTCACATAACACATGCATTAGAGATAAACACAAATTAAACTGTTTTTAAAAAGTTTACTCACCGTTTTTATAAGCAGAGAATAGATTTTCATATCCAGGCTTCTAACCTGAAAAATGCTAATTTGAATTTCTGTTAAATCTTTAGCTTGAAGCTTGTTGTTAATCTTTATTTTTGATTTGCAAAATATCAGATTGCATTTGAAAATTTGAACTGTTGTTGAATTTGCCTTGTCTGATTGTATTTGAAAATTTTGAAACTGCTGTTGCCTTTGCCTTTGATTTCTTCCCTCAGATTAGTTTCTAGATTCCATTATATTTTTCTTTTGGTTTGTATAATTTTTGAGTTGAAAATCAAGAAAAGAATAATTGAAGCTGAGAGATAAAAATCAGATCTCTCCTTCATATTTAAAAAAAATTAAACTTTAATTATCAAAGGAAAACATAGCCACTTGTTCACTTATGTGCTAAATAGCTTACAAATTTTGAAATCATGACTCGATATGTTTACAAGTGTTTTATCACTTCATTATTGTTTTACAAGTGTTTAAAGACAATATTAAATAAATTTCATATATTTATGTAGTATATTTACATGTATATAAAATGTCTGTCTTCTTATAAACAAGCTTTTAAATTTTAATAAACATACAAGTGTGAAATTTTGTAAAAATTTGTTTATAAATAGCTTATGTTTTTAAATCAATAAATGTATTATATGTTTATATGCTTGAAGATTTTATTTTAATTTCATATATTTTTACAAACCAAATTGTCTTATGATTAAATTTTAAAATGAAAGAATATTGAAAACAAAGGAAAATGAACTTTTAATTTAAGTCCTGTTTTAAACTCAAGCTTAAAATATAATTTAAATGATCAAGAGATTATCTTTGTTGTTAAAAACTTAAATTTGAAATAACCTTTGAAAAGTATTATGTTAATTTCTAAATTACAAACTATGTATATATTTAAAGTTTGAAAACACTTTTATTAAATTCAAACCAATATCTTTCCATTTCAGTATATACAAATACATACATTTCAAATGGAAAACATTTTTAAATATTAGTTTTGAAAATTACAATATTGAATTTTAAAAAAAAAATCAAACCATAATATATATATTATAATTGAAAACATACCTTTTTATTAAACAAAAGACTTTCTATTCACAATATATATACCAAAACACATATTATAAATAGAATCTATTTTTATCAGCTCTGAAAGATAAACCTTTACAAAATTGTTAGAAAAGATATTAATAATTATTGCCAAATTAAATATTTATTAACTTTTTAAAAGAATAAACTTGGCAATTAAAATAATTATAAAGAAAATTATCAAATAAATTTTATTATTAGTTTTATAAAGATAAAATTTTCCACATTAAATATTTATGAAAGAAAATTATTATACAATATTATCAAATATTAAATCAATATTATCAATTTTAAATAATTTTTAAACGAATATTATCAAATTGCTATTGCCTGAAATTCTGGGTCCTCACATTCCTCCCCCTTAAAATGATTTTGTCCCCGAAATTTAAAAGAAAAGATAATTTAATAATCCAGCAAAGATTTCAATCTCAAACAGCAAAGCATACCTATCATCCAGTTACTAACAACCAAAACAACCAATCAACCAGTGAAACCTAACTAACTATCCTGACACAAATCAGGATAGAACTTTCTAATACTATCTAGAGTTTCCCAAATATATAAATTACTGGAATACTCGCTCTACAGAATCTAAACTAACAATACCACTATGATCCAGAACACCCTCTCCTTTAGATCTATCAATCTGAACAAAACATCACACTATACTCAAGTCTAGCTCAACTTCCAAATCCTTCTGAACTGCTGATTCCATAACCAGAGATAGACCATACACGTACTCCCTCAGAGATACATGAAATACATTGAATCCCAGCCGTCAAAATGGTAATTCAATCCTATAGACAAAAGAACTTATTCTATCAGGAACACAGATAAGAAATCCCAAATACCTCGGAGCTAGCCTTCCAATCTTATCCAATTACTTCTCTCTTAACTAGAGAAACCTTAACAACAACGAAGTCTCCAACTTCGAATTCCAAACTCCTTGTCTCATATCTGCATGACTCATCAGACAATCCTGGGCTATCACATCCTTTCCTTAAACAGCTCAACCTATGCTGATGCTCCCTTAAATAAACTGGACCAAGAACAAACCATTTCTTGGATCCTATTCAACAGAAAGGTCTTCCAAGATCCATTGATATCCAGAACACAAGCTCTGCTTCCCAATCATTAGAAGACTGAACTTACTTCTCTAATCTGGAACAGCCAAAACAGGTGTACTTGCCAAACTGATCTTCAGATTCTGAAAACTTCCTGTAGAAACCCTCTAATCCAAAACACTGCAATTTCTGGTTGCTTCCACTCTAGAACTGCTGCCACCTTACTTCCGCTGCAGAACTCTGATTCAGGAATAGATGAGAATTGTAACAACCCGCATGTTTAACGATTATATATTTAAATGTTTTATTTAAATATAGCGTCGTTAGTCGGATTTTTGGGTCCGAAAAGCTACTTTTTGCAAACGGCCGAATTGGAGCTTGAAACTACCTCCATTGGTTCCAAAATGGCGTTTGCGATCTTTTTGAGTATAATCTTTGATATGTTTGGAGTTTGTGAAATTTTGACTCTTTTTCTATTGGGTTTTGGGTTTGGGTTCAGCCCACTAACTATCTAATTAACCCTAACTCAGCCCTCTCCTCTCATTCACTTATTCCATTTCTTAAAACTTAAGATTAAAACTGAAAATGGTGGAAGGGAAAGAGAAATAGAAATTGCAAGCCCTAAATCCATTTGCAAACTCCAAATTCTTGCTTCAAAATCAAAGAGAATCCATTGGTAAGTTCTTCTTCATCTTCTCCAACTCTTCTCCTCTTCAATTTCAGAAAATTTCCTAAACCTAAATTGGGAAATATGTGTTTTATTCTTAGATTGAAGCTTGTTGAGTTGAAGTAGTGTTTGGTTGGTCTTCTCCTTGTTATTGAGCTCCATCTTCTTGTTTTGGGTTAAGGTGAGTTTTGAACTCACATCTACTTCTCTTGATTTCATAGATGTTGGGTATGAATACCTAGCACTTGTTCATATGCACTTGCTTTTAGTTTGGATTGAATTGGTGAATATCCAAATTTTTAGTGTTTGGGTTCAATTCTTGAAGTCCTAACTTTGATGTTTTGATCATGTTTTTAGTGATGAATCGAAGTGTTTATAGGGCCGGGTAGCCGTTAGGCATAAACCCCTAGCGTCCGTGCTCGTCCGGTTGAAAGTTGGGAGAGTTTGCACTTCATTTGTTATAAGTAGGAAATGCAGGAAATTGGGTTCAGTCGACTGGATCCTCTGTTCAGTCGACTGAGCTGAAGCCCGAAATTTTTCTGGACAATTTTCAGTCGACTAAACAGGGATTTCAGTCGACTGACCTGCTCCTGTTTTCCTGTTTTGCCTATTTATGCTTATTTTGATTGGTTTTTCGGATTTTATCGATTCATGTTGGTTCTTAGTGGTTGTTATTGCCTCTTTGACTTTGATAGCTTATTTTTGACTTCATCCACGGGTTTTTATAAAATAATCTTTCTAATCATATTAACTCCAATTTATAAATTCTTTATAAACACACGCACAATTTCGCACTTCGAGCGAAGTGGAAGGATAATTAAATGGTTGGGCAAAACACGGACCATGAATCTGTGCGTTTATCTTTCCGATTAATCTCCGACCTATTCAATTGATCGTTTTGACCTTCGGGTTTGGGTTACCGATGATATGAGGTGACTTTGTACTGCTTTGAGTGTGAAATTAACTAACGGATAGTAAACCGTTTAGTGCGAACGAGTGGTTATGGGATTCGCGTTACCACTTTTCGGATTCCTTTTTGAGAGTTATGACACATTCCGCCAGTTAGTGGTGTCCAGTACTGGGTCTCTGACCTTCACCACTACAGTTTGTTGCCTTCGGGTATGTGCCTTCGGGTTTGTGCCTTCGGGTTTATTGCACTTTAGTATCGCTTCCGATGTTGGTCGTTATGAGCCGCATGGGTGATATTGGGTTGCCCTTTAGTATCGCTTCCGATGTTGGTCGTTATGAGCCGCATGGGTGATA
Source organism: Allium cepa (assembly GCA_030765085.1). Classification (NCBI taxonomy): domain Eukaryota; kingdom Viridiplantae; phylum Streptophyta; class Magnoliopsida; order Asparagales; family Amaryllidaceae; genus Allium; species Allium cepa. The sequence goes on from CM060935.1 coordinate 393,433,361, forward strand.
TTGGGTTTGGAGTCTTCAGGCTCATGGATCCTTGTTTGTACAGTACTGAGCTCGAGCAAATTTTCTGATGTTTCATTCATATGTATATTCCCTTGGTATCGCCCTTCGGTGTTGGTCTTTTTGAGCCGCATGATGCGTAGCGTTTACCTTGTGGAACTTGTATACCTTATTGGTATTTGTTATTGCCTTTTGGCTTGCTTTGGGATATTCTTGTCCTTTGTTTCTATATGTTGCCGATGACATGAGGCTTGTTCTATATGATTCATCTTTCGTTAGATGATTGTGTTATCTCTTTTAGAGATATCTATTATGCTTTGTAACCTTGCAGGTTTATTGTTGTTCAGTTTATCTAACTGATTTGTTTAGCTAGACTGACCTGGGTATTTAATACTCGGGTCAGACCGAGATGTTTCAGGTGAGGTGCTTTTGGACTTAGCCTATTTTGCTTCCGCATGGAATATTCAGCTTGTTCCTTTTTGTCATAGCTTTTTGTGTAGTCCTATTTTATTGTAACTTTGATATGTGTATTCTTTTGACTCGTCTGTATATTGTGGTTTGCTATACCACTTGACATGTATTATTTTGTATACTATGCGATGTATCAGTATATGCGTATATGATGATTTACTGTTCTGTGATGTATATTACACTTGAGTTGTCATATTCTATTTTGATAGATCCTTCAACCACCTATGGTTTTGTTTTAAGTATTCATTGGGTATGTCGACCTGCTTGATATGTTTATTGTCGATGTATTCAATAGATAGTTAGAGCAAAGCTATAGATGGTCGCTCCCAACCAGCCTTATTCTCCGTGTTAGTTGACGGCATTACCCTGTAGTGTCCTTGGCTAGCATGGGTATAGAGGTGGGGCGTCACAGCGTGGTATCAAAGCCAGGTTCAGAACAAAATATGATAAACACAGAATAGATGCACATATTATGGTACATCAAAGTGTACAAGTGACACAAATCTTTGAATCATCGTGTCTCTTTATTCCATCAAGGTTAGATAGAGTTTGGGAATACGTCTAGGATTATTCCGTAGTATCCCATATTGAAATGTCTACCTTATGAATAATCTTTTCCATATCTTGACTTTCAGCTTATGTCTGGAAGAGGCAGAGGTCGACGTTCGGATGCTGGGCAATCTAGTGGCTCACATCCGGATGGCGTATATATGTCTGCCGATCAGTTTATGGAGTTGTTTAGGAGCACTCAGCCTTCCGTTCCTCCTCGAGTATCTCCACCTTGCAAGTCTGCCTTTTCACGTCAGTGTAGTGATTTTGCTCATCTTGGAGGAAAGCCGTTTAAAGGCTCTGAATCCGTTCTTGAAGTCCAAGCTTGGCTTCGCACGTGCGAACGTATCTTTTCTCGCATGGATCTTTCTGACCATGATAGAGTTCTTGTGACTTCTAGTTTATTACAAGAGCGTGCTCTTGATTGGTATGAGCTTCATGTAGCTGAGATTGATGAGTCTACTCTTTCTTGGACTCAGTTTCGGGGACGATTTGAACTCAAGTTCGTTCCTGAATCTAAAAAAGTTTCATTGACCCGTCGCTTCCTTGAATTGAAGCAAGGGAAATCTTCTGTTTCTGAGTATGTCGCATCATTTGAGGCTTTATCTCAGTATGGTCTTGAATTCATCAGCACTTCTTACAAGAAGAATTTGAAGTTTGTTTCTGGCCTTAATAAATATCTTAGGAAGTCTTTGTTGCTCCAGCTTAAACTTTCTTTCGAGGAATTGGTTGATTCGGCGCTTCATCTCGAGACCGTCGAGAAAGAGTGTGATAGTGATGTAGATGTTGAGGCTTCTAAGAACCCCAACAAGAGGCCGTTTCCAATTCAGAAGTCCAGACCTTTTCCTTCTAAGAAGAAGAAGACAGGTGGTCCTAGTTCTCAGCCTCAGTCTTTCGGAACACCTTTTGTTCGAAAGTGTTTTAATTGTGGTTCTCCGGATCATATTATTCGAGCTTGTCCTAAGCCTCTCTTCTGCCGTTATTGCAAGAAGGAAGGTCATCATGTTTCATCTTGCCCTACTGTTCCGGTTGGTGCTAAGTCTAGCAATCTTTATGCTACTAAGGCTTCTGAAGGTCCTTCTCAGCCCAGAGGTATATCTCCATCTATTTTGGAAGGTTTTATTTTATTTTTTGACCATAGTATTCGAGTTCTTTTCGATACGGGTGCATCACATTCTTTCGTATCGAAAAAGCTCTTTGATGATTTATCTTTGGAAGTTTCTTGTTTGGTTACTTCTTTAAGGATTGCGAATCCTATTGGGGGATCCGCGACCCGTAGCCTGCTGTGTGATGATGTTGAGATTGTTTTATGTGGTTTTTCTTTTCGTGCGAATCTGCACGTTATTTCTTGTCTGGGATTTGATTTGATTTTGGGCATGGACTGGCTAGTGAGATATGATGCCAGGATTATTTGTTCGGAGAGAATTTTGTATCTTCGACATCCGAATTCGCCTACTCAGTTATCTCTTATTCTTCGGGATATGGATAATTCCGAAATGGCTTTATATTCTCTGGATTTGCGAGATGGTGATGATATATCTCGTATTCCTATTGCTTGTGACTTTTCTGATGTTTTTGAACCTGTTTCGGGTTTGCCACCCAAGCGGGCAACTGAGTTCCGCATTGATCTCATTCCAGGCGCGCAGCCAGTTAGTCGTCCTCCCACGAGGATGTCTACAAAGGAAAATGAGGAACTCAAAAAGAAGCTTTTAGAGCTTGAGTCCAAGCAGTTAATTCAGTCCAGTTTTTCTCCGTGGGGATCCGCGGTCGTCTTTGTGAAGAAGTCCGATGGAACTCTTAGGCTTTGTATCGACTATCGCAAACTTAACGAGTTAACCATCAGGAATAGGTATCCATTGCCTAGGATCGATGATATGTTCGATCTATTGAGTGGTGCTAAGGTCTTTTCTCAGCTTGACCTTGCCACAGGTTTTCATCAGTTACGAGTCGCGGAGGATAGCATACCTCTTACAGCTTTCCGCATTCGATATGGTTCTTTTGAGTGGCTCGTTATGCCGTTCGGTTTGACGAACGCTCCTGCTTTCTTTGTTGATCTCATGAATCGGGTATTCCGGGAATATCTCGATAAGTTCGTGCTTGTCTTCATTGATGATATCCTTATTTATTCTAAGTCTGAAGCTGAGCATGCTAATCACTTGAGAATTGTCTTGAGTACCCTCCGTCAGCATCAGCTTAGAGCCAAATTCTCCAAGTGCCACTTTTGGGAGAATAAGGTTAAGTTCTTAGGCCATGTTGTATCTTCCGATGGCATTTCTGTCGATCCCTCAAAGATCGAAGCCATCCAGAATTGGAAGAGGCCTGAGAAAGTTCATGAGATTCGTAGTTTCCTTGGATTGGCGGGTTACTACCGTCGGTTCATTAAGGATTTTTCCCGTGTTGTGCTTCCTCTTACTTGCCTTACTCGGAAAGGCATTCGTTTTATTTGGTCCGACCAGTGTGAAGCTTCCTTTCTGTCATTAAAGGAACTTCTCACTAATGCTCCTATTCTTGTGGTTCCCGAAGGGAATCATGATCTTGTTGTCTACACCGATGCTTGTGGTAGTGGTCTCGGTGCTGTTCTTATGCAAAAGGATCGGGTAGTTGCTTATGCTTCTAGGCAACTGCGTCCGAATGAAGTTCGCTATGCCACTCATGATCTTGAGTTAGCCGCCATTGTCTTTGCCTTGAAGATTTGGCGACACTATTTATTGGGCGAGCGCTTCATTCTCTATATCGATCATAAATCTTTGAAGTATTTGTTCACTCAGAAGGAACTCAATATGAGACAACAGCGTTGGCTCGAGTTTCTTGCTTCCTATGACTTTGATATCCAGTATACCCCTGGTAAGGGTAATCGTGTTGCAGATGCGCTTAGTCGCAAACATTCGGCTATTATTTCTATGATGCTTGCCGAATGGAATGTTCTTGAGACTCTATCTTTTTGTGAAATTCGTGATCGAGGTTCATCTTCTGATTCTCCTATTCTATTATTTAGTTTGGGAGCTCGACCTATTTTGTTGGATCGTATTGCCGATGCTCAGCGGCGTGATCCTGAATTGTTGCATTTTATTCAGCTTTGTGAGTCTTGATCTTGCGATGAGGCGTTGCGAGATTTCAGCATTGATTCTCATGGGTGTCTTCGTAAGAAGAACCGTCTCTTTGTGCCTTCTAACTTTGCACTTAGGCATGACATTCTTGATGATTGCCATCGTTCTAAGTATACTATTCATCCCGGTAGTAGCAAGATGTATGCCGATATGCGTTGTCTTTATTATTGGGAAGGCATGAAGCGCGATGTGGCGAGTTATGTGAGCAATTGCATAACTTGTCAGCGTTTTAAGGCCGAGCATCAGCGTCCTTTGGGTCTTCTTCAACCTCTTGAGATTCCATTGTGGAAGTGGGATCAAATTTCTATGGATTTCATTGACGGCCTACCTCGTTTGAGATCGGGTCATTCTAGTATTTGGGTTATTGTTGATCGCCTCACTAAGTCTGCTCATTTTGTCCCTATTAAGTCTAATAGGACTGCTTCGCATTTGGCTAAGTTGTATGTCAAGGAAATCGTGAGATTTCACGATGTTCCTAGTTCTATTGTGAGTGATCGTGATCCTTTATTCACGAGTCATTTTTGGAAGAGTCTTCAGCAAGCTTTGGGAACAAAGCTTAATTTTTCTACAGCTTATCATCCGCAGTCTGACGGACAGACTGAACGGGTGAATCGTATCTTGGAAGATCTTCTCCGTATTTGTATCTTTGATTTCGGTGGTAGTTGGGAGGATCACCTACCTCTTGTAGAATTCTCCTACAACAATAGTTTTCAGTCTAGTATCGGTATGGCTCCTTTCGAAGCCTTATACGGAAGTCCATGTCGATCACCTTCATGTTGGTTGGAATCTAGAGAGAAGCTTATTCTTGGTCCAGATTTTGTTCGTGATTCTTCCGAGAGGATTGATCTTATTCGGTTGAGAATGAAAGAGGCACAGAGTCTCCAGAAATCCTACGCGGACAACCGTAGGAAGCCTCTCGAGTTCTCGATCGGCGATCTTGTTTTTATTCGTGTTTCTCCTTTGAAGGGGGTTATGCGTTTCAGTACGACTGGGAAATTGGCTCCTCGCTTTATAGGACCATTTTCTATTACTGAACGTATTGGCCCTGTGGCTTATAGAGTTTCACTTCCAGCTCATCTATCTGGCCTTCATGACATGTTTCACGTCTCGCAACTTCGGAAGTGTCTTCGGGAGTCGGATTCTGTTATTACTTCTCCTGATTTGCAAGAGCTTGAGGTCTCACTGGACTTATCTATTGTACAGCAACCTATTCGCGTGCTTGACACGGAGGTGCGACACCTTCGGAACAAGGACGTGCCGCTCGTTAAAGTTCAATGGTCCGCTAGGCCCAATGACTGTACTTGGGAAACCAGAGAGTATATCGAGCGATCTTATCCGGGGTTTCTTTCTTAGCTTGAAAACGGTGAGTATGTCTTTTCATCTCGAGCTTATTTCCTTTTCTTTTGAATGTTTTATGTATGTAGTTGTTACAAATATCGTCTCTAGGAATTGCGGGGACGCAATTTTGTAAGGAGGGGAGATCTGTAACAACCCGCATGTTTAACGATTATATATTTAAATGTTTTATTTAAATATAGCGTCGTTAGTCGGATTTTTTGGTCCGAAAAGCTACTTTTTGCAAACGGCCAAATTGGAGCTTGAAACTACCTCCATTGGTTCCAAAATGGCGTTTGCGATCCTTTTGAGTATAATCTTTGATATGTTCGGAGTTTGTGAAATTTTGACTCTTTTTCTATTGGGTTTTGGGTTTGGGTTCAACCCACTAACTATCAAATTAACCCTAACTCAGCCCTCTCCTCTCATTCACTTATTCCATTTCTTAAAACTTAAGCTCAAAACTGAAAATGGTGGAAGGGAAAGAGAAATAGAAATTGCAAGCCCTAAATCCATTTGCAAACTCCAAATTCTTGCTTCAAAATCAAAGAGAATCCATTGGTAAGTTCTTCTTCATCTTCTCCAACTCTTCTCCTCTTCAATTTCAGAAAATTTCCTAAACCTAAATTGGGAAATATGTGTTTTATTCTTAGATTGAAGTTTGTTGAGTTGAAGTAGTGTTTGGTTGGTCTTCTCCTTGTTATTGAGCTCCATCTTCTTGTTTTGGATTAAGGTGAGTTTTGAACTCACATCTACTTCTCTTGATTTCATAGATGTTGGGTATGAATACCTAGCACTTGTTCATATGCGCTTGCTTTTAGTTTGGATTGAATTGGTGAATATCCAAATTTTTAGTGTTTGGGTTCAATTCTTGAAGTCCTAACTTTGATGTTTTGATCATGTTTTTGGTGATGAATCGAAGTGTTTATAGGGCCGGGTAGCCGTTAGGCGTAAACCCCTAGCGTCCGTGCTCGTCCGGTTGAAAGTTGGGAGAGTTTGCACTTCATTTGTTATAAGTAGGAAATGCAGGAAATTGAGTTCAGTCGACTGGACCCTCTGTTCAGTCGACTGAGCTGAAGCCCGAAATTTTTCTGGACAATTTTCAGTCGACTGACCTGCTCCTGTTTTCCTGTTTTGCCTATTTATGCTTATTTTGATTGGTTTTCCGGATTTTATCGATTCATGTTGGTTCTTAGTGGTTGTTATTGCCTCTTTGACTTTGATAGCTTATTTTTGACTTCATCCACGGGTTTTTATAAAATAATCTTTCTAATCATATTAACTCCAATTTATAAATTCTATTTAAACACACGCACAATTTCGCACTTCGAGCGAAGTGGAAGGATGATTAAATGGTTGGACAAAACACGGACCATGAATCTGCGCGTTTATCTTTCCGATTAATCTCCGACCTATTCAATTGATCGTTTTGACCTTCGGGTTTGGGTTGCCGATGATATGAGGTGACTTTGTACTTCTTTGAGTGTGAAATTAACTAACGGATAGTAAACCGTTTAGTGCGAACGAGTGGTTATGGGATTCGCGTTACCACTTTTCGGATTCCTTTTTGAGAGTTATGACACATTCCGCCAGTTAGTGGTGTCCAGTACTGGGTCTCTGACCTTCACCACTACGGTTTGTTGCCTTCAGGTATGTGCCTTCGGGTTTGTGCCTTCGGGTTTGTTGCCCTTTAGTATCGCTTCCGATGTTGGTCGTTATGAGCCGCATGGGTGATATTGGGTTGCCCTTTAGTATCGCTTCCGATGTTGGTCGTTATGAGCCGCATGGGTGATATTGGGTTTGGAGTCTTCGAGCTCATGGATCCTTGTTTGTACAGTACTGAGCTCGAGCAAATTTTCTGATGTTTCATTCATATGTATATTCCCTTGGTATCGCCCTTCGGTGTTGGTCTTTTTGAGCCGCATGATGCGTAGCGTTTACCTTGTGGAACTTGTATACCTTATTGGTATTTGTTATTGCCTTTTGGCTTGCTTTGAGATATTCTTATCCTTTGTTTCTATATGTTGCTGATGACATGAGGCTTGTTCTATATGATTCATCTTTCGTTAGATGATTGTGTTATCTCTTGTAGAGATATCTATTATGCTTTGTAACCTTGCAGGTTTATTGTTGTTCAGTTTATCTAACTGATTTGTTTAGCTAGACTGACCTGGGTATTTCATACTCGGGTCAGACCGAGATGTCTCAGGTTAGGTGCTTTTGGACTTAGCCTATTTTGCTTCCGCATGGACTATTCAGCTTGTTCCTTTTTGTCATAGCTTTTTGTGTAGTCCTATTTTATTGTAACTCTGATATGTGTATTCTTTTGACTCGTCTGTATATTGTGGTTTGCTATACCACTTGACATGTATTATTTTGTATACTATGCGATGTATCAGTATATGCGTATATGATGATTTACTGTTCTGTGATGTATATTACACTTGATTTATCATATTCTGTTTTGATAGATCCTTCAACCACCTTTGGTTTTGTTTTAAGTATTCATTGGGTATGTCGACCTGCTTGGTATGTTTATTGTCGATGTATTCAATAGATAGTTAGAACAAAGCTATAGATGGTCGCTCCCAACCAGCCTTATTCTCCGTGTTAGTTGACGGCATTACCCTGTAGTGTCCTTGGCTAGCGTGGGTATAGAGGTGGGGCATCACAGCGTGGTATCAAAGCCAGGTTCAGAACAAAATATGATAAACACAGAATAGATGCACATATTATGGTACATCAAAGTGTACAAGTGATACAAATCTTTGAATCATCGTGTCTCTTTATTCCATCAAGGTTAGATAGAGTTTGGGAATACGTCTAGGATTATTCCGTAGTATCCCATATTGAAATATCTACCTTGTGAATAATCTTTTCCTTATCTTGACTTTCAGCTTATGTCTGGAAGAGGCAGAGGTCGACGTTCGGATGCTGGGAAATCTAGTGGCTCACATCCGTATGGCGTATATATGTCTGCCGATCAATTTATGGAGTTGTTTAGGAGCACTCAGCCTTCCGTTCCTCCTCGAGTGTCTCCACCTCGCAAGTCTGCCTTTTCACGTCAGTGTAGTGATTTTGCTCATCTTGAAGGAAAGCCGTTTAAAGGCTCTGAATCCGTTCTTGAAGTCCAAGCTTGGCTTCGCACGTGCGAACGTATCTTTTCTCGCATGGATCTTTCTGACCATGATAGAGTTCTTGTGACTTCTAGTTTATTACAAGAGCGTGCTCTTGATTGGTATGAGCTTCTTATAGCTGAGATTGATGAGTCTACTCTTTCTTGGACTCAGTTTCGGGGACGATTTGAACTCAAGCTCGTTCCTGAATCTGAAAAAGTTTTATTGACCCGTCGCTTCCTTGAATTGAAGCAAGGGAATTCTTCTGTTTCTGAGTATGTCGCATCGTTTGAGGCTTTATCTCAGTATGGTCTTGAATTCATCAGCACTTCTTACAAGAAGAATTTGAAGTTTGTTTCTGGCCTTAAGAAATATCTTAGGAAGTCTTTGTTGCTCCAGCTTAAACTTTCTTTCGAGGAATTGGTTGATTCGGCGCTTCATCTCGAGACCGTCGAGAAAGAGTGTGATAGTGATGTAGATGTTGAGGCTTCTAAGAACCCCAATAAGAGGCCGTTTCCAATTCAGAAGTCCAGACCTTTTCCTTCTAAGAAGAAGAAGACAGGTGGTCCTAGTTCTTAGCCTCAGTCTTCCGGAACACCTTTCGTTCGAAAGTGTTTTAATTGTGGTTCTCCGGATCATATTATTCGAGCTTGTCCTAAGCCTCTCTTCTGCCGTTATTGCAAGAAGGAAGGTCATTATGTTTCAGCTTGCCCTACTGTTCCGGCTGGTGCTAAGTCTAGCAATCTTTATGCCACTAAGGCTTCTGAAGGTCCTTCTCAGCCCAGAGGTATATCTCCATCTATTTTGGAAGGTTTTATTTTATTTTTTGACCATAGTATTCGAGTTCTTTTCGATACGGGTGCATCACATTCTTTCGTATCGAAAAAGCTCGTTGATGATTTATCTTTGGATGTTTCTTGTTTGGTTACTTCTTTAAGGATTGCGAATCCTATTGGGGGATCCGCGACCCGTAGCCTGATGTGTGATGATGTTGAGATTGTTTTATGTGGTTTTTCTTTTCGTGCGAATCTGCACGTTATTTCTTGTCTGGGATTTGATTTGATTTTGGGCATGGAATGGCTAGTGAGATATGATGCCAGGATTATTTGTTCGGAGAGAATTTTGTATCTTCGACATCTGGATTCGCCTACTCAGTTATCTCTTATTCTTTGGGATGTGGATAATTCCGAAATGGCTTTATATTCTCTGGATTTGCAAGATGGTGATGATATATCTCGTATTCCTATTGCTTGTGACTTTTCTGATGTTTTTGAACCTGTTTCGGGTTTGCCACCCAAGCAGGCAATTGAGTTCCGCATTGATCTCATTCCAGACGCACAACCAGTTAGTCGTCCTCCCACGAGGATGTCTATAAAGGAAAATGAGGAACTCAAGAAGCAGCTTTTAGAGCTTGAGTCCAAGCAGTTAATTCAGTCCAGTTTTTCTCTGTGGGGATCCGCGGTCGTCTTTGTGAAGAAGTCCGATGGAACTCTTAGGCTTTGTATCGACTATCGCAAACTTAACGAGTTAACCATCAGGAATAGGTATCCATTTCCTAGGATCGATGATATGTTCGATCTATTGAGTGGTGCTAAGGTCTTTTCTCAGCTTGACCTTGCCACAGGTTTTCATCAGTTACGAGTCGCGGAGGATAGCATACCTCTTACAGCTTTCCGCACTCGATATGGTTCTTTTGAGTGGCTCGTTATGCCGTTCGGTTTGACGAACGCTCCTGCTTTCTTTGTTGATCTCATGAATCGGGTATTCCGAGAATATCTCGATAAGTTCGTGCTTGTCTTCATTGATGATATCCTTATTTATTCTAAGTCTGAAGCTGAGCATGCTAACAACTTGAGAATTGTCTTGAGTACCCTCCGTCAGCATCAGCTTAGAGCCAAATTCTCCAAGTGCCACTTTTGGGAGAATAAGGTTAAGTTCTTAGGCCATGTTGTATCTTCCGATGGCATTTCTGTCGATCCCTCAAAGATCGAAGCCATCCAGAATTGGAAGAGGCCTGAGAATGTTCATGAGATTCGTAGTTTCCTTGGATTGGCGGGTTACTACCGTCGGTTCATTAAGGATTTTTCCCGTGTTGTGCTTCCTCTTACTTGCCTTACTCGGAAAGGCATTCGTTTTATTTGGTCCGACAAGTGTGAAGCTTCCTTTCTGTCATTAAAGGAACTTCTCACTAATGCTCCTATTCTTTTGGTTCCCGAAGGGAATCATGATCTTGTTGTCTACACCGATGCTTGTGGTAGTGGTCTCGGTGCTGTTCTTATGCAGAAGGATCGTGTAGTTGCTTATGCTTCTAGGCAACTGCGTCCGAATGAAGTTCGCTATGCCACTCATGATCTTGAGTTAGCCGCCATTGTCTTTGCCTTGAAGATTTGGCGACACTATTTATTGGGCGAGCGCTTCATTCTTTATACCGATCATAAATCTTTGAAGTATTTGTTCACTCAGAAGGAACTCAATATGAGACAACAGCGTTGGCTCGAGTTTCTTGCTTCCTATGACTTTGATATCCAGTATACCCCTGGTAAGGGTAATCGTGTTGCAGATGCGCTTAGTCGCAAACATTCGGCTGTTATTTCTATGATGCTTGCCGAATGGAATGTTCTTGAGACTCTATCTTTTTGTGAAATTCGTGATCGAGGTTCATCTTCTGATTCTCCTATTCTATTATTTAGTTTGGGAGCTCGACCTATTTTGTTGGATCGTATTGCCGATGCTCAGTGGCGTGATCCTGAATTGTTGCATTTTATTCAGCTTTGTGAGTCTGGATCTTGCGATGAGGCGTTGCGAGATTTCAGCATTGACCCTTCAAGAAAGCCTTCACCATCTGCCCGGACTGCAGAAAGAAGAACTACAAAGATTCCTGAATCGGGGAAACAAGGCCACATTACTGCTTCCAAACTCTATCTCTAGGACACTACTGAGCCATAAGACCTTCTTGTCAGCATAAGAACACCTCTAAGCTGCACTGCTACCACAGCTACCCAAATACTTCTTCATCCATAGGCTCCTCGAATCCCAAAAAGCCATCAACTAACTTCACAAAAGACCCTTCGAGATGGGCAGACATCCCCATAAGAAACTCGGGCTCCAAACCAAGCATCAACAATTCACTCTTCTTAAAGGGGTAATAATGAGACCATGTCCGAAACAGCACTCATTGATTTAGTCTCATGCTTCAATACAAACAAAACTCCTTTCTATGGTTGCCAAGATACCATCACTTTCTTCTGCACATCCAACAGATTCAAACTCCTAAAAATCTGCTTACACGAGCGCAACCAATCTGACACGTCAAGGATGGACTCCAAATCTTTAAAAAAGATTTCCTTCGAAGATCTGAGAAATCCTTTCTCCAAGCAACACAGATCACTCGAGACGGTATTACATCTACTGTCTCGATAGATACACTTCCAACCTAAACATTCGAGCCTCTTCCATTAGTGGTAGTCGTGTTACACACACAACACTAGTCCATCTACCTCTAGAACTTATGTTGGAAAACCCGGACAGGTAATCCCAACAGATCAGGTATGAATATATATATATATATATATATATATATTTGTGTGTGTGTGTGTGTGTGTATATATACAAGTACGCTCTCTCAAGAAAGATAGAAATCACTTCAAAGCCTAGGTATTCACTCAACCTAGCACTCTGATACCAACTGTCAAGACCCGCCATCCATCTACCAGAAAGACGCATCATGATTTAAGAAAGAAAGGGATAGAAGGAGAAAAGATAGGAAAGAAGAAACTCAACAACATCAGGTACTCACAGTGGAACGAATGAAATATATATCACACAAGATATGACATAGTATCATATACATCAGAGTACACAACTATACTTTACAATTTAGACAGTTATAAATTTCTGTCTATCATACAACTTAAGATGATTAATACAATACATCATCACAGCGGAAACTCTATATATCTACACGCTGAAGCCTCATGCTCCAAATCTCCTCCATAATTCGTCAAAGCTAACCTGAATCCCTCGACTACTCATACATAATATGAGTACCCAAGAGTTTAATAAAACAAAAAATAAACACTTGGGGTCAGGCATGGATCTGGTGTGAGTAAACGGGTTAAAATTGCTTAACTTATAAATTCTTTGAATAGAAAGGTATCGCGTAAGACTTCCCACACATAAACATGGAAAAGATTTTACCTTACGCTAACCAAAACATTTGATAGGAAATCCAGTGATATTATAATAGTGTCTAAGGTTTTCAAGTAAATAGAAAATAGCTGAAATTGTTACATTCTTTAAATTCCAGCTACAAGCCAAAAAGTGGGTAATACAATTAAAACCATAAGGGCACGTAAGAAGAATGGGTTTCCATCAATGGCAGGGCTACTAGGGTACCGTCCGTCACAGTACAGGGCCTAGATCATAGTACCGAGGATCTACTCTAAATCCCCTACAACATAAGGCCGGAACTATCCTTTACGGGACAGTCTCGAACAAAAAGTGTGTATAGACTATGAGAATATTACGGTACTGTATAGACTATGAGAATATAAAAGTGTGTTAAGGTGGAAAATGTAAAGCCTTAACGCTATTTTCAAGTATATTATACTTTACTTTAGACATTATTATAATAATGTATATTACTACATAGTAAATAGTTTAACGGATCCTTAGGAGATGTGAATCCCGAACATCTCTTAAGTTACTGCACTCACATTTGACACTGGATAGGAGATGTCAAATCCCGTAAACATCTCTGACGTCATTCCACTCATATTTTTCTATTGATTTAGCTTACATAAGATCTTTTAAATCTGACTTGAGTGTTTTGTCTTTCCAATTCGCTCGGGTCAGTCTGAGCATTTCAGGATTTGAAGACTTTATTTCTGGAGGGCAAAGATGAATATTTTGTTACTATTATCTATTATATTATTCCACTACATTCATACTGTTCCGCTGCATTGTTATTTATTATTCTCTGATATGTGTAACTCTGATTCTATATTGTATTAGTAAAATCAAATGTTTTGTAAACAGCTTCATGAGCTGTTATTTGATTAATATATTTTGTCATTCCGCTGCAAGATTCTGTTTTGTTTTATTTCTTTCTTCCATTTTCTTATTCACCCTAATAACAACTGGCCCTTTTGTATGGTTTGAGTCTGACATGTGTGGTTTATCGTCGATTTAAACCGTGCAAAAAGGCGGGTTGTTACATCTAGTATCAGAGCTTTGGTTTAGCAATAAACCTTAGCTTTGTGGGGTCTGACTCTTTATTAATATGGTAGCAATTCCCTATGATGAGTCGCTGAGTGTATATATATGAGAGAGCATATTTGTTAGTGTTATAAAAAGGTTTTGACGTTGTATTAATTTGTTCCGTTATAAATGCTGGTTGGTGCATAGGACGCTATGACATCAATAGGGACTTCTAAACACTTAATCCGACAGGCCAACACAATATTTGTTTTGAAATATAGGTGAATGACATAATTTTTCCTATTATATTTTCTATATCTATAATAATTTTTTTATATAAAGGTTATATTTGGTTGTATCATATTGGTTGTTAGGTAGTGAAATTTATAAATATTGATTGGAAACTAGAGTTGAAGAAAATAAAATAAATGAAAATTGGAAATTTTAGAACTTAAGTTCTAAGATTTTTGAAAATTTCTTTCAAATGATTTTGGAATATAATAATAATATTATTTAGAAGTATTTTTCGATATGAATATTTCAATATGATTTGAATGCCAAGACCCGTCTTCCATCTACCAGAAAGACGCATCATGATTTAAGAAAGAAAGGGATAGGAGGAGAAAAGATAGGAAAGAAGAAACTCAACAACATCAGATACTCATAGCGGAACGAGTGAAATGTAATATATCACATAAGATATTACATAGTATCATATACATCAGAGTACACAACTATACTTTACAATTTAGACAGCTATAAATTTATGTCTATCATACAACTCAAGATCATTGATACAATACATCATCACAGCGGAAACTCTATATATCTACACGTTGGAGCCTCATGCTCCAAATCCCCTCCAGAATTCGTTAAAGCTAACCTGAATCCCTCGACTACTCATACATAATATAAATACCCAAGAGTTTAATAAAACAAAAAATAAACACTTGGGTCAGACATGGGTCTGGTATGAGTAAATAGTTAAAATTGCTTAACTTATAAATCCTTTGAAAAGAAAGGTATCACGTAAGACTTCCTACACATAAACATGGAAAACTTTTTACCTTACACTAACCAAAACATTTGATAGGAAATCCAGTGGTATTATAATAGTGTCTAAGGTTTTCAAGTAAATAGAAAATAGCTGAAATTGTAACATTCTTTAAATTCCAGCTACTAGCCAAAAAAGTGGGTAATACAATCAAAACCGTAAGGGCACCTAGGAAGAATGGGTTTCCATCAATGGCAGGGCTCCTGGGGTACCGCCCGTCATAGTGCGGGGCCTAGATCATAGTACCGAGGATCCACTCTAAATCCCCTGTAACATAAGGTCGGAACCATCCCTTACTGGACAGTCCCGAACAAGACCACCCCGTGGTTGGCGCGACCAACAACACACTAAGTCGAAATAAAAGGGACCTCTAGACAGGGGTAAATCTCATCCTACTTGGGTGCTACCCACTTAACCTTGCTGCACCTCCCCTGTTTTAGCCATTCCCGACTGATGAGGCTTGAGGCTACGATTACCTTTATAGGACATATCTACCTTAGAATGCTCATTGTCCACCTTACGATGTTCTTAAAGCATTCGATCCATACAAGTTCGTTCCGGGTTCGAACAAAACCGAAGGCACTATTTCGTTACACTCATTTTGGAATTACCCTCAGAGTTAACGACCATAGCCCTGGCACTCTGAATCACCATCTCGAACCTGAAAGTACTATCCTCGTTAACTCATCTTGGAATCACCCTTAGAGTTTTTAATGATGAATAGTTCTTACACCTCGAGTCTTCATCTTGAACTCCACATGGATTCACGACCTAACGTTTAATTTGGATCGATGTGGATTTCGGTTATCCAAATCTGGAAACCCGATCCCAGTCTCATCGAAATCCAAAACGCCATTTTAATGTCCACGTTGTTTAGGGGTTTAAACTTTTAAACATACATTCATAATAACATAAACAGATAGATGATTCACATTATCACAAATATATAATTCATATCAAC
Source organism: Allium cepa (assembly GCA_030765085.1). NCBI lineage: Eukaryota > Viridiplantae > Streptophyta > Magnoliopsida > Asparagales > Amaryllidaceae > Allium > Allium cepa. The sequence continues at coordinate 393,449,150 of CM060935.1, forward strand.
CAATCATCTCACAAAGCAGCACAGAACTCATATCAGAGATATCACACCCAAATCATCTAATATCAATCATCCAATATCAATCAATCATCCAATATCAATCAATCATCTATAAGCAGGTTTGATTCACTCTAAATCAATTTAATTAACCTCTAATTAAATTAATTACTATCCTTTATAATCACTTGGTTTACCTTAATCCTGCTTACTAACATTAATTAATTACAAATTAATTAATTAATCATCTCGTAATTATCTTCCTTAATTGATCTTCCTTGATTAATTATTCTTTAATTACATTAAGTAATTAACCTTTAATTAATTAAACAAATTAATTATTCTAAACCATTTACAGTAATTAACCCTTAATTACTATCACTAATTACATTAATTAATGATCCTCCATTTACTTCCATTAATTAATTAACTATAATTAATTACATTAATCTTTAATTAATTGCAATTAATTAATCATACTTTAATTAATTACTTCCATTAATCAACCTTGATTAATTTCATTAACTATATTAATTAATGATCCTTACTAATTAATTAACCTTTTAATTAATTAAATAATTATTCTTTAATTAACCACACTCATTAATTAATCTTAATTAATCATAAACAGTAATTAACCACCTTGTAATTACTTACCTTAATTAATTAACTTCTTAATTAATTATATTAATCCTTTGATTAATTACACTATTTAATTAATCCTTAATTACTTCATTAAGTAATTAATAATTACATTAATTAATAATCATTAGTTAATTACTTCATTAATTAATGATCCTCTAGTTACTTTCTTTAATTAATTACTTCTTAATTAATTACCTTAACAAGTAATTAATCACATCATTGATTAACCTTAATCCTTTAATTAATTAATTACTCTTTAATTAATTAATTAATTAACTTTTTAATCAATTATATTAATTAATCCTTTAATTAATAACACCAAGTGATTTACACTTAATCATTTCCATTGAATTACTTATGAAAGTAATTTTCCACTAATTACTTCCATAATTAATTTCTTTCTTTTTAATTACATTCAGTAATTATACTTAATTAATTCATAATTAAGTGATAATTTTAAATTAACCAAACTATTAACTAATCATCTAAAATTAATTAAATTATTAGTTAACTTCTTATATTTAAAAACCCTTAATTAATTAATAAAAACATTTATCTTAATAAAACTTTTACTTATTGTATAATAACTTACATTAATTAACTATTCTTAAATCAATATAATAATTAATTAACCTTTATTATCTGTACAAATTAATTATTTTAAATAAATAAAATTCTTAATTACTTAAAGATAAACTCTTAATTAGAATTGATTCACATAATTATATCATTAAACATTATTAAAATAAAATAAAACTTTAGAAATCAACTTAAAATTAAAAACAATTTAAATCATTTAATTTAAACTTTAAATTCTTTGAAACCTTTCAAAATGGTTTAACAAATTTTAATACATACTCATTTAAATACCATTTATTCTGCTTTTCAAAACTTATCTATTTTATATAATTTAAGACTTGTTAATCATATATCTTTGAAAACAATTACTTTCATAAATTACAAACTCGACCTACCTTGTTTAAAAACTTTAAAACTTGATTCTTTACAAAACTATTGCTTTATTACATTAAATCCTGGCAACACTTCTTCTTCAAATTGAAATAAACTGCTGCAAACATCAAAATACTCGAGACACACTCAATCTCTTCCCGCATCAAAACACGATGAGCTTGCGTTCGTCTAATGCTTCAAGGAAAACAACGATTCGCACAAGACCAACCCAAGCACCCTAATTCCCAAACACGACGTGCATGTGGTGCACGTACACCACCGCCTCCGACCACCATAGGTCATCGCGGCGACCCTCGACGATCACTCCTACCCATGCAATCACTCTCGTGAATCCCGATCGAACGTAACTCAATCGAAACGAAAACAAGCCGGTCTCGACCAAAAACTGTAACCACCATGGCCAAAAATCTGCTTCTCCCCATCGCCTCTGACCTCGAGACCATCTGTCCCCTTCGCCGAAGCTTCTTCACCCTACCCAGCACCCATTCGCATCATCGCGAACCACTCCGGTCTTTGGCCTATATTGACATTCCTTCGAAACCATCGTCCATCAAAAACGACAGGAAACCCTACAACATCCATCTCTGACCACCACGACGAAAGAAAAACCAGGCGACTATTATTTCCTTGATCGTCGAGTTACCTCCTCCCTCCAGACCAAAGCCCTACGTCGATCTCGACTTCGTTCGTCGAAATTTGGCGAAAGTACCAATTCCGATCAACTAAGAAAAACACAGCTGTTACCAGTCTATAAACTATGAGGTGTATATCAATTCCATTTTTAAAAACTAAAAAATTTGCAAGCAACATTAATATCAATTTCACATATTAACACATGCATTAGGGATAAACACAAATTAAACTATTTTCAAAAAGTTTGCTCACCATTTTTAAAAGCAAAGAACATATTTTCATGTCCAGGCTTCTAATCTGAAAAATGCTAAATTGAATTGCTGTTGAATCTTTAGTTTGAAACTTGTTGTTAATCTTTATTTTTGATTTGCAAAATCTCATACTGCATTTGAAAATTTGAACTGATGTTGAATTTGCCTTGCCTGACTGTATTTGAAAATTTTGAAGTTGTTGTTGCCTTTGCCTTTGATTTCTTCCCTCGGATTAGTTTCCAGGTTCCATTATATTTTTCTTTTGGTTTGTATAAATTTTTTAGTTCAAAATCAAGAAAAGAAGAACTGAAGCTGAGAGATAAAAATCAGATCTCTCCATATATTTAAAAAAAAAATTTAAACTTTAATTATCAAAGGAAAATATAGCCACTTTTTCACTTATGTGATAAATAGCTTACAAATGTTGAAATCATGACTCTATAGGTTTACAAGTGTTTTATCACATCATTATTGTTTTACAAGTGTTTAAAGACAATATTATATAACTTTCTTATATTTATGTAGTATATTTACATATATATAAAATGTTTGTCTTCTTATAAATAAGCTTTTAAATTTTAATAAATATACAAGTGTGAAATTTTGTAAACATTTTTTTATAAATAGCTTATGTTTTTAAATCAATAAATGTATTATATGTTTATATGCTTGAAGATTTTATTTTAACTTCATATATTTTTACAAACCAAATTCTCTTATGATTTAATTTTAAAATGAAATAATATTGAAAATGAAGGAAAGTGAACTGTTAATTTAAGTCCTATTTTAAACTCAAGCTTAAAATATAATTTAAATGATCAAGAAATTATCTTTGTTGTTAAAAAATTTAATTTCAAATAACCATTGAAAAGTATTATGTTAATTTCTAAATTACAAACTATGTGTATATTTAAAGTTTGAAAACACTTTTATTAAATTCAAACCAATATCTTTCCTTTCTATATATACAAAAATATACATTTTAAATGGAAAACATTTTTAAATATTAGTTTTGAAAATTACTATATTGAATTTTAAAACAAATTTCAAATCATAATATATATATTATAATTTGAAAACACGCCTTTTTATTAAACAAAAGACTTTCTATTCACAAATATATACCAAAATACATATTATAAATAGAGTCTATTTTTATTAGCTTTGAAAGATAAATCTTAACAAAATTGTTCGAAAAGATATTAATAATGATCGCCAAATTAAATATTTATTAACTTTTTAGAAGAATAAACTTGCCAATTAAAATAATTATCAAATAAAATTATCAAATCAATTGTTTTATTAGTTTTATAAAGATAAATTTTTCCACATTAAATATTAATGGAAGAAAATTATTATACAATATTATCAAATTTTGAATCAATATTATCAATTTTAAATAATTTTTAAATGAAGATTGTCAAATTGCTATTGCCTGAAATTCCGGGTCGTCACATTGAAAGGATTACTTTAAAGAAATTCTAAAAAAAATAAGTTCTGTACCTCCTCTCTGTCGCTGGAAAATAATTTCGGTGATGAGTGCACGCATCATCGACCTTCATTTTCGGGTTTTCAAGTGGGAAGGCCTCTGTAGTAGTTTTACTGCAGATTTATTTTGATAAACAAATATAGATTTTGAATTGTTTTAAATATAATTGGGTATATATAAGATGTAAGTATATATATATATATATATATATATATTATTTTAAAATGATTTGAAAATTAAACCGGTATTTAGTTCCTAAGTTTCCGTTAATTAATAATTTCAAGTATTGTGGTGAAATGGAATGTAACCAATTAATAATTGGAACCTCTAATTTAAAATAAGAGATTAAATGCTAGGTTATAAATGAAATTTCAAGAAAGTTGAAATTTGTAACCTAAAAAAAACAAAAGGTATGATTTTTGAACATTTAATTAATTTAAAAGGCATGAGATAAATTTATATAATTTTCAATTGCATTATTTAACATATATAACTTACCAACTATATAAAGTTAAAATGTTAAAAGAAAACGTAATAGAATATTATACTAGTAAAAATTTGAAATAATGAAAGTATGCAATGAAATTATTTAATAAATTAGATTTGATTTTGTAGTTGTTATAAACTTAAGTAAATGTTGAAGTTATTTATTTTAAAAATAAGTACGAAGATGAGTACGATAAGTGAAAGACAATGAACTTAAATAAATGTTTGAAGCTTTGTATAACTAAAGGTAAACAAATGAAAATTTGCAAGAAACAAATGTAAATTAAAAAGATAAATCATTTTATGAATGAAAAGGAAATCAAACAACAAATGTTATGAAATGAAATTGATAATGAATGAACTTGATCTATTGTTTGTTTGTTTGGTCTATGGTTGTTTGGACAAGGATACTTTAAAACTGTTTGGATGTATGAATAATCTATTTAGTTCATCTAAGACTGTTGAGTAAACGGTTCCCTTAGTAGTTTATTCTTCATTCTGTACAATTTAAATTTTTTGAACCCGAACAACTATTTGTTTTGTTTGATATGAATGGATGGTTGAATTGTGTTGATTTTATGTGATGATTGTATGATGGTTGCAAGTGATTGTTGTTTATAGTGATTTGCTTGTTAGTGATTGAAACAACTTTAAATAGTCGATTTATATAATTGTTAACCTTTTGGGACTATATATGTGAAATACATGTCATGGAACCAATTGCTACTACTTTTGGTTTCATAAAACAAGCGTTGTTTGCCCGACAAATAGGTACATTTTTGGATTTTGGTTTTATAGCGCTATTATGTTATTTTTCCCGTTGTTGGGATAAATTATTGTGACGACCTGACTTTCTACTCCCAGAAAATCGCATCATCTTGAAGAAAGAAAGGGATAGAAGAAGAAAAGAAAGAGAAAGAAGAAACAGAACAACATCAGAGAACTCATGGCGGAACGAATAAAATATAATAATTAACATAAACTATTACATAGTATCTCATTACATCAGAGTACACAACTATACAACACATATTAGACAGTTATAAACATCTGTCTAATTCATACAATCAAGTACAACAGAAGAAACCGACATCAATCAAACACAGCGGAATCGATATATATCTAAACGTCGAAGCCTCCTGCTCCATATTTCCTCCAGGATTCGTCAAGCTAACCTGAATCACTTGACTACTCATACATAATATGAGTACCCAAGAGTTTAATAAAATAGAAAATAAACACTCGGGTCAGACAGGGGTCTGGTGTGAGTAAACGGTTTAAAATTGCTTAACTTTAGAAAAACCCTTGAAAAGAAAAGGTATCACGTAAGACTTCCCACACATAAACATGGAAAAGTTTTTACCTTACGCTAACCAAAACATTTGATAGGAAATCCAGTGATATTATAATAGCGTCTAGGGTTTTCAAGTAAATAAGAAATAGCCGAAATTGTTACATCTATTAAATTCCAGCTACTAGCCAGAAAAGTGGGTAATACAAACAAAACCGTAGGGTCTCGTAGGGAAAATGGGTTTCCATCAATGGCAGGGCTACTGTGGTACCGCCCGTCACAGTACGTGGCCTAGATCAACGTACCGAGGATTACTCCCTTCATCCCTTGCAACACAAGGCCGGAACCATCCCTTACTGGACAGTCTCGAGCAAGACAACCCCGCAGTTGGCCGCGACCCAACTGCCCACACCGCCCGAAATAAAGGGACTTCTAGACAGGGGAAAATCTTGCTCTCCAGTGGGAGCTACCCACGAAGCCTTGCTGCACCTCCCCTGTTTTAGCCATTCCCGGTTGATGAGGCTTGAGGTTACGATTACCTTTATAGAACATCAAATCTTAGAATGCTCATCGGCCGCCTGACGATGTTCTGAAAGCATTCAATCCATACAAGTTCGTTCCGGGTTCGAACGAAACCGAAGGCACTATCTCGTTGCACTCATTATTGGAATCACCCTTAGAGTCAACGACCATAGCCCTTGCACTCTGATTCGCCATCTCGAATCTATAAGCACTATTCCGTCAAACTCATTACGGAATCACCCACAGAGTTATACTAACGTATAGCCCTTACACCTCGAGTCTTCACTTGCTCCACTTGGATTAACGACCTAACGTTTAATTGGAATCGATGTGGTTTTCAGATTCCAAATATGGAAACCCGATCCCGGTCTCACCGAAACCAAACGCCATTTTAATGTCCAAGTTGTACTTAAGGGTTTAAACAGTTTAACTTATATTCAGGATGATATAAACAATAAGATGAATCATATTATCACAAAAGATTATTCAAATCAAACATTCATCTCACACAACAACATCACATATCTCATAGATATCCAATCACATCCAATATCAACCAATCATCCAACATCCAATATCAACCATCTAATATTGATCATCTAAAATCAATTTATCAACAAATATTAATCAATTATCCAAAGCAATATTGATTAATTCTTTAACAAATTGGATTGCCTAAATCCTTCTTTATTTATTAATTCCAAATAAATTAATTAATCATCTCTAATGATCTTCTTTAATTAATCTCCTTTGATTAATCCTCATTTAATTATATTCAAGTAATTATACTTAACCATATTCAGTAATTAACCTTAATTACTATCATTAATTACAATAATTAATGATCCTTCATTAATTATTTAACTATAATTAATTACATTAAACCTTAATTAATTACAATAAATTAATCACATTTAAACCAATTTCTTTTATTAACCAACCTTGATTGATTTCATTAATTAACTAATGATCCTTATTAATTGATTAGCCCTTTAATTAATTTAAATAATTAATTTGTACTTAATCATCTCACTAGTCATAAACAGTAATTAACAATCTGTAATTACTTATCTTAATAAATTAACTTCTTAATTAATTATATTAACCCTTGATTAATTAATCTAAATAATAAATCTTGAATTACTTCAGTAAGTAAATATTAACCAATTTAAATTAACAATTAATCCTTATTTAATTACTAAGTTAATTAATTACATTTTAATTAATTACCTTTAGTAATTATTCTTAAATTAATCTTATTCATTAGTTAGTTAATCACATTAATTAATTAACTAAAATAATTAAGTAATTAACTCTTAATTACTCACATAATTAATTATCTCCAATTACTTCCATTAATGAGTCTTAATTACTTCCTTAATTAATCACTAAACAAATAATTAACTTTATCGTTAAACAATTCTTAATTCTTTAATTAATTAATCACTTTATAATTAATTAACTTCAATAATTATATTAATCAATTCTTTAATTGATATCATTAAGTGATTAACCAATAATCACTTCAACTAATTACTCTATGAGTAATTATCATTAATTACTTCCATAAATAATTAACTCCTTAATTACACTACAACAATCAGGGCCTTTAACAGCGTTTAAAAAACGCTATAAAAACTTTTAACAGCGTTTTTACGTATGCTGTCTATCGACATGCAGTTATAAGTCTGGGATATACAATGACAGTAAATAAACGCTGTTAAAAGTACCTTTAACAGCGTTTAACAAACGCTATAAAAACTTTTCACAGCGTTTTTAAGCATGCTGTCTATCGACATGCAGTTATAAGTCTGGGATATACAATGACAGGAAATAAACGCTGTTAAAAGTACTTTTTACAGCGTTTCAGTGGTGCCATGAAAGATTTTAACAGCGTTTGTTCAGATGCAGTTATAGCTCTTTCTTAGCGGTTGTTTCTTGTGAAGATAATTTTTTATAGCGTTTTTCCAGTGCTGTTATATTTATTTACAGCGTTTCACTGTTGCCATAAATCAAGCTTTATGTTTTTAGATACGATTTAACAGCACTTTTCAAACGCTGTTAAAACTTTGAATGGCTTTGCAATAAACGCTGTGGAGTATTTTTATTGCTTTTAGAAGTTGCCCAATGTTTTAACAGCGTTTTATAAACGCTGTTGAATGTTTTATAATGGTGCCATATTGATGAGAGCAAATAATGTCACTTTTATTAACAAACCCAAACAATAATGTCACTTTTATTATCAAACCCAAACAATAATGTCACATATATTCACATGACCCCTTCCAGAGACAAACACAGACTTTCTTTTCCAGTATTTCGTTCATACTAATTTTTACAGAATTTTTATAAAACTATGATTAATTTTCCATAACACTTGGTATCAAAAGAAAACAAAGGAAAATAGTACAAAAATACATAATGGAAATCAAGCATACTTATCAATTCCTATTTACGGAACACTCATCTTTTGTCCTGGTGACTATGACAATCTTCTTCTGATTTTATGTACTGCATTTCAGTTTTACCCCTTGTTATCAACACTGAAACTGTTCGTTCAAAACTAAAGATCATGGCCGAAATGGAAGCACTATTATAATGAACACTGAAGCTGCTCGTTAACCAAATAAATCCAAGGAGAACAACAAAGTTAACATAACATTCACCTACACTTCGCCTTTGTTACAACAACCACACTTTACTCACACAACACTTGAACCAAAGCAAAACAGAATTACAACGTTAAAACCAAAAAGTAGTTCTAGCAGCAAAAATAATTTCGATCCATAAGTCTTTGCAAACTTCTTTTGCATCACAGTCCTCTATCCACCTGCAAAGTAAAAAATTGAAAGAACAAAATTAATTTTGCCGAGAACTGAAAAGCTAAATAAATGAAATTATGAAATGTTAGGAAATCCAATTAATTTAAATATATATGCAAATATATGATTACAGTCATAAAGCAGGCCAAAACATATTACAAAACACAAAAATAAATGTCGATTCATCTCTGTCTAGCACTATCATTGGCAAAGGTGGCGTGAACACAGAGCACATGCCATGTTCCTGGAGCAAAAGTGGCTATTTGGGAACACAAATCTGATTCAAAATTAAAGAATATTGAGCTGCAGTGAACTGTTGATCAGTTCAGTCAAGCGTGTTTTATGGTTCAAGGGCTGATTATGGCTATCAGGTGAGGCCCAACATGTCAGAGGTCTCCAATGAAAAGTGCAGGTTTTGGATAGGTGCCTCCTATTGTGGGTGGTGGTGGACAATGTGCCCTATCTTTAGGGCCAAGCTGAACATGGAGCTGTGATAATTTTAGTAAAGGCACTTACACCTTTGGAGATCAATGCAGTTTTGCACATGGCGCCAGTTAAGTCAGCTATGTAGAAGGGAGAGATCTGAAGTGATTGGTGGAAGTTTGGCTGTAACTTTTATTTTGGTTGATTTTCCAACGATTTTTAGTAGTGTATTAAGTTGTGGAGACTGTGTTGACAAATTATCTTTTAAATCAGTATCTGTGACAAAATTATGGTTACTTTTTCAAAAAAAAAAAAGAAGTTTTAATTAGATCAAGTAGTTGTCTAACACTATCAAACTCTTGCCTTGGAATAGATAAAAGAGACCACCATTATAGCAACTTAAGTGATCGTCCAAAGTTAATATATTTATTATTAAATGCGGCCCTAGAATAGATAAAATTTTGGTTTGATTTTTTCCATGCAGCAAACGAAACACCAAATGATTTTGTTATGAAATTTTAGATGTTATCAATGCAATAAAATAAATATGAAACAAATAGTACATGTGCAATCACCATGTGTTTTCTCCTTTCCCCTTTCCCCTTTCCCCTTTCCCCACTGAACAAAAAAAAGTCAGTACAAAAACTGATTTTAATGCAAAAAATAAAGTCTGCTCGGTTCATTTTGCAAGTTCACATTGCATTTGTAAGTTATGACCTCAGGTCTGATTTGTAGAAGGTAAAGAAAAAATGATGGCAATAAGATAATATCTCAGTGTACTTGTGTATGACTAAAACATGAAGATAAATGTGTGATTAAGGGGATTAGGAGAGATTTATTGACATGAATGTGACAGATATGCATAACAAAGGCATGGAAGCTCAAATATCCTAAATAAAGACATGAATGTGGAAGATTATGTTCACGTGATATAAAGAGAAATTTGGTGACCGGCAATTAAGAACAAGATAATTAATCTAACTAAGGACAAGATCATGAATCTAATTATGGTTCTTGTATTGCTAAATAACAACATACTTAACACTAAAAGTATAAGAACTAGAACCTGGTGCACAAATCCATGCCAAACGTCACAAATCTTATGTGTATTCACCTTTTCCTTTATCAGTCTAATAAACTGGATATTGCATTCAGAATATGTGACATGTGCCTCACTGACAAATCATGCAGAGCCTGTCAAATAAAGATGATTTGTGAAGTTAAACACCCCACCTACATATGCAGATACATCGAACATAACTAGAATGTAGTGCCGACTTACCGGAACTTGTATCTATTATAACTTTATCAGCAGGCCAAGCAATTGTAGTGCCGACTGCATCTTCAATATTTTGTAAGTCGGATGTTGGTCTCCATAGACGTGCATTTGGAGCATTTGCGACATCAACCCAAACCTTAACTGCATTTATCCCTAGAGGAACAAAATGAACCAATACTTTTGGATCAAATGAAGAGACACGTCCTTCAGCTACAATTTCTTTCTTTCGATCCAAATCGATCAACTTGCACTTGTTATTTATCATTGAATTCGTACCCTGTCAATTAAGAATATACTATTTTATCATATGATTAAATACTTAGACGAATAAATGAGTTAATTCAATAAATAAGTTAACCTTTCCGACAACTACAGTAGGAACAGTATGAGTAGAAGATGCTACAAAATTAACCTGCTCCACAACCACCCTCGATTCAGGCCAAGCCACTTTCTTACCATTAGCTTCTCCAACTCGTGTCAAACCAACTGTCGGTCTCCATAAATAAGCGTCTCGTTTTTTTGGATTATCTATCCAAACTGCCGTTGCAGATGGTCCAAGAGGAAGATCGTTCACAAGTTCTGTTGGATTAGTCGAATGCAGCCGTCCTTCAGCAACTATTTCTTCGGTCCCGGCCCAATCATACAACTTGCATTTATGATCAGTGCTACTAGTTTTACTCTATTAAAGAAAAATTATTATATTAATGAATTATTATTATTAATTTATGTAATCAGATTAAATGTTAGTTGCGAAATAATTTAAAGTTACCTCATTGTCTGCTTTCTCCAAATGGTCTACGTTGTGCAAAACAACTTTGGTAACTGGCCATGCTACTATCTCGCCTTCAACTTCTCCAATACGTGTCAAACGAAGTGTGGGCCTCCATAAAAAAGCATCTGGTTTTCTCGAAATGTCTATAATAATTTTCATAGCATCTGGCCTTAAAGGACTTAGTTGGACAAGCTCATTTGGATCACTTGATAGAACTCTTCCTTCGGCAACAATTTCATCCGTCCCACACCAATCCAATAATTCACATTTATCATGTTTGTTGTCATGATTGCCCTACAATTGACCGATAGCAAAATATAGTGGTTATAGAATTAATTACCCAAATGTAAATGATATCACAATATTAATGCAATTTATTTTACCGTTTGATGTGTGCTTGCTTCTCCCCAACTTTCTTTACTCTGTCAAAATAGATTAATACAATATTATAATTATATATTCTAAACATGCATATTGCGGTAAACTAAAATATTACCTGATTTTTCATTAGCCCTTGAACCATCGCCTTTAATTCTAAAATTTGGTTTTGCATTTGGATTGTTTGTTTATCCCTAACATGTGACCAAATTGCCTTGGTGGCGGTCATACCCCTTCCCATTCCTCTCAATCTTCCTGATTTATCACGTCCTAGCACTTGCGACAATGCATCATCTTTGTAATTGTTTATTGAACCCGAATGAGATCCAACGACAACGTTTTTAATTTTTTCCTACAAAGATTAACATTGATATTATACACTAATTTTAAACTATCACGGTATTAAAAAAAACTTACAATAGTATCTGCAACAGCCGCATTCACTGGTTTGCCATCTTTCCTAATATGAGATTTGACCCAAACATCAACTCTAGGAACGGGAGTGTAATCATTACTCATCTCTTTCTACATTCAAATGATCATTAAAACAACACAGTGTGTCAACTAACTAGTCAATAAATATTATGATATATAAATTAACTTTTTACCATATCTTCAGCCAATCGAGCCATGCCTCTACGGCTGCATGTATGTGGCATCTGATTTTGTCTAATAGCTCTAAATCTATCACTTACCATCTGCAGTATTCAAAAAATACAAAAGGATAGCTGGTTAGTTGTCTTGATTGTATAAAAATGGCTTGGCTGTGTAAAAACGTTCATGATATTTGCCAATAACGTGAGACAAGAGTAAATACTTCTGCAGGTCAGAGATAGATTTTTCTAGCTTTGTCCAAAACACACCAGTGCCACATTGTACATTCATTACTATTGTCTATTTCTTAGTAGATAACTGCTCATTTTAACAGTGAAAATAATACCCAAAATATTACCATTACTTTAAATTACACGCTAAAAATCCATGGATATTATTATCTTGATCTAATTCAGCAATGAATATTAATAGATGAATATTAGTACTCGAAATGTTTACACTTGCTAAAATTGTATAATATCAAAAGGTGTAATCATCTAGCACTCATTTTTCAGTAAAATGAGGTATTGTTTGCAACGATGACTAGTTGATGAAAAATATAATAGAATTGATCGTTAAATTACAGTCGGTTGCCGAAAGGAATATCAGGTTCAGTTCAAGTTATTCAACGAAAGATTTATTTGAAAAGCTTGAAAACATTGGTGCAAATATGGGTTTTCAGGTCCAGAAGGCAGATGGCAAGGTCAGTGCATATCAATACATGTTATGCAACCTGTCTGTGAACACCTTTGTGCATTACTTCATGTAGTCATTACTCAAGCAGCGTTTTTTTAAAATCAGGTACGCAATATCAGTTCATCTCTTCATGTAGTGGAGTTAAGAAAAGTGCATGGTGATTGATCAGTATATAAACAGGTATGATTTGTACACAATGTCGTAAAACCAACATTACATAATTTTTGAATTAATTAATTTGTTACAGAAAATAAACATGTTACAGAAAATAAACATGGCACAAAAAATAAACCATTAATGTGTTATAAATGATTTACCTTAAAGTCCGGATTTGTTTTCGACTTAATAAACTTCTTCCACTCCGTCATGGTTTTGATGTTATCTGGTTTTAGTTGAAGTCTCTCTTCTTCGTTCTTTGCATTTACTATTTTGCGAACTAGTATGCTTTTTGAAGATCTAAAAATGCATCCCATTTGCTGAAATATAGGCACTTTTTGCCATTCCTCGTCTAATTTAAATCTAGCCTGCAATATTTTTTTTAAAATCAACTTAATAACACACAGGATACAATTTGGAATATATGATATACATGAATCAACTGTTTCTCAAGATGTTGTATTATCTAATCCTACTCAATCTAATTAAATTTGTTTGTTTCTTACCTGAATGGATTCCCAAAGAATGACTTTTAATTCGTTGCTGAGATGCTTCCAATTATCCAGTGTAACCGGAACATGCTCGCGTACAAGTGGGCCTAAATAAGAAGACAGCTTGACCGATCCATCTCCTACTGGTCCACCTTCCCCATTAAACTCAACTTCAATTCGACTTAAAACATTTGCAGGAAGTCTTTTGACTTTTGTTCGACCTCTAGTTCCTTTTTTCACAATTGGATTAACATCGAAATTGTCATTTCTCTCGCTTGCTTCAACAACTTCAACATTTCCTTCTTGTTGCATTGCAATATCGTTGACGACTTGTGGAATTTCTTGAATTGGAGCATCATTATTTTCTAAGTTGCATTCATTTTGAGTATTGTTGTTAATCACGGTCCTCTTTCTTTTCGTATTTTTACCCATTTTCTGCAATTAAAAGTACATGTAAACACACTTTAGTATTCATGCATAGCTAATAAAAGTACATATAAACAAACACTACGATATACATAGCTAATAAAAGTAAATTTATGACAAGGGAAACACTAAAATATACATAGCCTTATGTTGATGGTGGATGCGTGCAAGTAAATATACTGGATAGCCTACTGGATGTTCTAATTTCAGCATAATTCATATACTGGATAGCCTACTGGATAGCCTACTGGATGCGTGCAAGTAAACTCAAGTTAAAAAGTATTTCAGCATAAACCATATACAACATGATAGCCTACTGGATGCTTTAATTTCTATTTCACACAATCAAGGCAAAGACAGACAACAGCAGAACATATTCGATGCTTGTTTAGTTGCAACTATATGGCATATTTAAAACCGATATGATAATTATGTAGAATAATAGCTTGCTGCAATATATTAGATTATAGACCAATAGCTTGCTGCAATATGCTAATATAAAATCATTTCAAAAGTGATATGTAACACGCTAAAGGGTTTTTTTGCCTTCTGTTATTTCTAAATCATAATGTGCTTTTACTCTAGTGGATAAAATTCAATGAGCCTGAAAAGAAAACTACAAGTGTATACATCTGAGTAATGATCTACTGTTACTAATGCACGATAATCTAAAAAGGTAATTTTAACACTTGGCTAGTAATTATAGTTGACTAGGAATCAATAAGTGTAGACGTTAAAAAGAAATTATCAAAATATTGTTAACACGTGATGGGCGGATACTTATGGTAATTATTCATAACTACTCATATTTTAACTTCCAATTTATTTGGTCTAGCCTGAGATTTATATCCTATATCAAGGTCGAAATGAAGATATTAAATCATGTATATATGTATGATGCAAGTGGACAAGTTCACACAAAATGCTCAAGGATAAATGAGAATCACGAAATTAATATGTATAAAAGGTTTAAATAACCAGAACATTTACTTTGATAACCTTGCACCAAATGGTAATTAACAAATGTAAAGCTCAATACTACAGTTTCAATCCTTAAACCAATAAAATCATATCAAATATTTTACATATATCAAAACATAAATAGAAATAATAATTAAAGACTGAAAATTTTAGATGAGCCATTATACAAATGAACAATGTTACAAGGCCCTTGAAAAAATAATATCCCATTATATTAATACTTCCATTATGGTTCAGACTACCCAAACAAAAATTACCAAGACCTGTTGAGGATCAGGCCATGTAGCCCTACTAAACTTGTTAAATACCATTCACCTCTAGCAAGCTATCTTCTGGTTAGGTTTCATTAACACACCCATAAATTTCGTAGGCTTCACAGTAGTAAGGATTTGTAAGAACATTTTACACCTAGACTACCTATTACTAATCAAATTTTAATAACAATGCATATCTCATATTTCAATTTGTAAAAAAACAATAAAACTATGAGAATATGAAAGAACTGCCAATAATAGTAATGATTCAGCTTGTACAAATTGCATAGAACTAAACTGCTAACCTCTGATTCTTGTTTTTTCCTCTCTTTAATAGCTTTGACCTTTGCAATCTTCTTTATGGTTTCAACCTAAGTTCAACAAGCCTCCGTTAATCTTATTAAACGATATAAATTAAAACATTGAACTGCATATATTAAATTTATAATGATTGAAAGGTTAAAAGCACAAATATCCTTTATTAAATTATCATTGAACTGTTTTATTTGTATAAAGGTAGTTGTAAGAATTTAGGGAAAATAAACTTTACAACTTACTAACCAATATTGTACACATTACTAGTATATAAAAATGACCCCATTACCATGGTTTGGCTAATAAACTTCACAAAAAATAATGACTGTTATAATCTGATTATAGAGGCAATCGGACATCAAAGAATTTAAAGGTGTAATTTGAATTTAGAGTAGCCTTTTGATGAAATATGGAAGGGAATAAAACATAATTGTGAAATTATTTGATGGTAAACTAATAGACGATAATGATAATGCTTGAGAGTTTTTAGCATCTGTTTCATACCTTGTTGTTTAAGCACACTAGACTGAAAATGACAGAACTCTACGAATATCAACTGTTCAACGCCTGCACGCATAAAATAAATTTGTTATTAGCTACTTCATGGCCACATTAGACTGAAAATGACAGAACTCTACAAATTAGTCATTTTGTTATTAGCACCAAACTGTTTTCAAAAAATTTGCCATTACAACGGCGCCATTTTGTAGCACCAGAGTAATGTCTATGCATTACCCCTCTCCTGATACTTGGCTTGCGCCATTAACAACAATTTTATCCACTTATACAACAATGTCAGAATCATATACAACATTAGCACCAAATTGTTTCCAAAAAATATATGAAGGTAATAGCTGTTAGAAAAATAGAACATATGTAAACTTCATTCCCTTTATTAATAATGATTAACAAATTTGCAATAGACAACCAGTTTCTTATTTATATTCACAGCTACAGATTTTTATAGAAAGATTCCAGAACACAGAATTGCTCTAACAACCCAAATTATAAGATGTTGTAGGGATCCAATCATCCAAACAACTATGTATATGTAATTATGGTTCTTAAGCATTACTATTATGGTTCTTAAGCATTACTAGAACATGCATATGTAATTTGGTTATCCAAATAAAAAATATGACTGAATGAATATCAAGCAACATGTATAAACATATATATATATATATCTGTAATTTGTGCTTTTTCCTAAAAATCTCTTCAATTTTGCATCATTGGATGCATACAAAAGGTTAAATTTAAACTTCCAGGTAGTTTTTTAATTGAATTGAAATAGTTAAAATATACCTTGATTAGAAACTAAAAGGTTAAACTTAAATTACAACTCAAGAATTTTGATGATTGAACAGGTTTAAAAATTGACTGTATCAAGAAGGTAACTGATTACTTTAACCGCTAAAATAACACTGATATGAGAACCAGTTCTATATAATTTTTTCCTTCTTTCCACTGACTTCATCAAGAATTTAATTCAAATGAGAATAAGGATAACTTATCAAAGAAAACCCAGATCCCATTCTCAATGTTTGGATTCATGTTTCAATTTCGAACTGTAAAAATTAAAATGAAACCTTATCTACTATTCGAGGTACTAGTAGCGAACATAAGCTTAAAATGATAAAATTCCGTATTATCCACCCATCAGCCAATGGCAAATGAGCGAAAGTAACCCTAATTTTAAATCAAAAACTCAATTAAAAATGAAATACCTTTTCATATCAGGGCAAATGTCAAAACAAGGAATTTAAAATTCCAAAATCAGCAACGAATGGAGGAATTTCGAAAAGGAACTCAGGTTTGTTGAAATTGGAATGAATTTCAAATTCAAAATTTGTTTGAAATCAGAGTTGGAGATTCTTACCACGAGCTGGCGATGAGGAGTTCACTAGGTGGAGGTAGAATCTATCGGCGACTAGCTATTCACGTGGCCTTATGGTGTGAAGGCGAAGGATGAACGTCGTTTTTAAAGAGATAAAGAGAGAGGGAGGATAATTTTTTTACAGTTTTGTTTCCTTTTGATATGAGGTGGGACGAAAAATGGAAAAAGCAGCGGGATCTTGCCCTTGCCCATACGAAATTTTGTTAACAGTGATCTGCAGACGGCAATTGCATTAAAAACGCTGTAGGAATTTGCCGTTATAACTAACTTTTCTTGTAGTGTTACATTCAACAATTAATCGTTAATTACTTTATTAAGTAATTATACTTAATTAATCCATAGTTAAGTGATTATTAAATAAATAATTAACTAATTATTTAAAATTAATTAAACAATTAATTAATTAACTTCCTAGATTTAAAAATCCTTAATTAATTAAGAAACATTAATAAATCATATTTATTAAGTATTCTTAAATCCAAATCAAAATAATTTAACATCATTTATCTTTATACATAAGTCATTTGAATCAAATTTAACAACTTAATCAACTTATCCTATTTGGATTTCAAAATCATAACAATAATCTTATTTGAAAATAAGGCATTTAGAAATCCAATTTGAGATTTAAAACATTTTTATTATCTAATATAAAACTTACCTTTTTAATATAATTTGTAATCTTGTTTTTTTAACATTACTTTTTAAATTTACTTTAAAACCTTTGATTTAATAATTAAATTCAAAATACTCTTTTAAATTTAAAACCCAAACGTAATTAAATTACTTTCAAAAAAAGAAATTATTTAAATAAATTTAGATTTAAAATAAATTCAATTCATATCTTATTAAAACTTAATTTACTTATTTAAACAACAAGTTTAAATTGTTTTTTTTTCCAAATCTTGTTTATAATTCGAAATTTAAATTTCATTCACCTCAACATCAAGTTAAACTTCCAACCTCACTATTTAATTTTTACAGATCTAACATTAGTATTAATAAAACACAACAGCTAATACTCGAACCAAACACTAAAGCTATCCCGAGCCACCTCCCCTGCTTCGAGACATACTCGAAGAAACACGAGTGCCTCCCTGGGTTTCTTCCCCCTCCAATTTTCCAACCCAAACTGCTTCGAGAGATCACCCAGCCACCTATACTTCGAGTTATACACGATGCAAACGCGAGCTGACCTTCGAGTTCAACTCGTGTTCTCCCATCTCCACTTCCAGTGCACACCATAAACGTGCACCGTGCACGTACCCATCGCCCTCAGGCCATACTTGGTCACCGCGACCATCGCCTACGGTCATATAATCACACGCAAGCACATCAGTAATCCCAGATCCAATGAAAAACAATCAAATCGAAAATTGACCCATTAGCTCGAAAATGCAGAAGCAGTACGAACCCAAACATCAAATCGCCGCCGCCGTTCCTGACGCTGCTAGACCGCGCCGACCCCACCATCAAGGCCCTTCGTCCCGAGCATCCTCCCCCCCGAATGCGTTCGAACTCGAACTCCTGTCCACAATGCAATTGCCTCGGCAATCCAAACAATCAGAACAACCTTCTAAACCCTAGTGTGAACGATTACAACCTCCTCGGCCACCTGAAAAATCCGAAGGTATTTTTCCCATGACCGTCAACACTTCAGCTACCTTCAACCCAAAAATTATCAGATAAAACCACGCCGATCGCCAGAATTCGATCGAAACCCAATTCCAGTTTATCCTAGAATATCTCACCATTTACAAATCTAAAAATTGAGATTTTAATTCCTAAATTCAACATTTTCTATTACTAATCTAGATGTATAATCCAAACTTCAAATTGCCATGATCGATTCATAACCCAAATTTGATTTTTCACTGTTAATTTTAATTTAAACATGATTTGTTGTATTTAAAAATCCTGAAACTATTTTATAACCTTCATCATACAATCAAAAACAATTTTCATTCAAATACTTAAGCATAATATGGGTTAGATTCGTAGATATTGAAATTTTTAAGCAGAACGTTCATAGTATATCAACAGAGGACATTTGTATGTAAATAAACTGGCAAGCTCTTAACATATCCACACCAATTTATTTAGATTTAAGTCAAAGAACTTTGACACAAGAAAATATCATCTCATGCATGGCAATGAAAACATAACAAACTGCTTTTAAAAAAATATTTACTCACCTTCTTGAAATATGCAGAGCGGTTTTGTGAATCTTCCAGGTTCTTGAATACTTTAAATTGAAAAGCTTTTGATTTCTTGTTGTTGAATCACTCTGCATGCTTCAATTAGTTGTTTTAACTTGCTGAAGGATTTCATTTTGACATGCAGGTTGATTGCAGATTTTAGAAATGCAGACTTCCCCTTGAATTTGCAGTTGAACTTCCTTTTAGTTGCAGGTTGTTCTTGCATATGCAGGTTACAGATTTGCATATTTAATTTGTTGTTTAAACTTGCAGGTTGAACTCGATTTTCATATGCAAGTTTAAATTTGCAAATTTTGCTTTTAGTTTTTATTTTCAGATTTTTGGAACTTGGTTTCTGATTTTGCCATTAATGTTTGAAAGAAGAAAGCAAAAGAAAATGAGAAAGAAAACTAAATTTCTTCTTAAAAATGTTTAGTGAATAAATTGCCACTTGTTCATAAATTGAACAAATGTCATTTGCATGCTTTTCTAAATTTACAAGCGTTTTAAGAGGTGTTAATGTGTTTTCAATTGTCTTTAAGTGTTTTTAATAAATTTCTATTTAATTTAAATGTAAACATAAACTTACATTTTAATTTGCTTTATAAATGAGTGCTTACATATGTAAATATAAACTTACTTTTTAAAGAAAATATTATAAACTAATTATAATACAAATGAATCTCTTATATATATGTATTCATAAATCTAAAAAAATTATATTTATACATTTATACCATTTTAAATTTAAAACACTTTAAAGAAAACAAAATGAAAACTTTGATTAACTTTATTTAAACTATCATACTTTAAAAATAAACAATCATCTTGTATTTTGAAAACAATTTAAATAACTCTTTAAATAATCCTTTGAAAATTTATTGAATTTAAAACAAAGCTTAAAATTACAATATTCATTCATATATGAATTATCAATGGATTAAATTTCAAACAACTCAAATTATAACATATACATACACATATATTACAATTTGAAACTTCGATCTTTAATTTAAAACAAAAGCTCTTCTATTCACAATATATATCAAATGTATATATTATAAACAGAATAAAAATCTGATTAGCTTTGAAAAATAAATCTTATCAATTTTAAATTGTCAAAAGAATATTGATTACCATTTAACAGATTAAATATTTATTAACCCTTAAAAGAATAAATTAGCCAATTTTAAATTAAAATTATAAAGAAAATTATCGAATCAATTAAATTATTTACACAGATTATTAAATTGTTATTGCCCAAAATTCCGGGTCGTTACAATCCTCCCCCCTTAAAAGAATTTCGTCCCCGAAATTTAAAAGCAAAGGTAATTTAATAATCCAGTACAGATTTTAATTTCAATCAGCAAAGCATTCCTAACAACCAATTACTAACAATCATAGTAATCAAATAAACAAACAAACTTAACTAATTATTCTGACATAAATCAGAATAAATTTCTAATACTATCTCGAGTTTCCCAAGTATAAATCACCGGAAGACTCGCTCTACAAGCCAACAAACTAACTACACCACCAAAATCCAGAGCTCCACTCATCTCTAGATCCATCAATCTGAACAGAACATCAGATTACTCTCAAATCCAGCTCAACATCCAACTCCAACTGAACTACAGATTCAACAAACACTCGATGAATCATACACGTACTCTCTCAGAGATACGTGACACATAATGAATCTCAACTATCCAAACTGGCAATTCAATCTTATCCTATCAAAACACAGATAAGAAAATCTCAAATGCCACAGCACTAACCAACCAATCTTATACAATATCTGTTCTCTTAACCAGAGAGATCTAACAACACTGAAGTCTCCAACTTCGAATACCAAACTCCTTATCTCATATCTGTAACTCAACAGATAATCCTGGACTGCCAAACTCTTCCTGATCAGCTCAATCTATGCTGATAATTCCAGAAACAACAAGACCAAATCAAACAGAACTTGCTTCTTTCCTTGCACAGCAGCTACCTTGCTTCCGCTGCACAACTCT
This sequence comes from Allium cepa, assembly GCA_030765085.1. Lineage (NCBI taxonomy): Eukaryota > Viridiplantae > Streptophyta > Magnoliopsida > Asparagales > Amaryllidaceae > Allium > Allium cepa. The sequence continues at coordinate 393,471,133 of CM060935.1, forward strand.
GATTCTGAAATAGATAAGAGTACCGCTGATGAACACGAATACAAACTTATCCACTAAATTCGAAAAACTTGTTCATCAAATCCATAAAAATCTGAGTGACTTATTTTACTCAGTCACTCATCCTATAACAGAATCCAACTCAAAAGCTAGATCAGTCCAATTCCAATTCCAAAAATAATTTTGAGCTGCTACACCAACTCTCCTTACTTCAAGAACTATCCAACTTCCAGGCTAACTACCAGAATCACTTCTGGAAACCAAAAAAAATATAGAACTCAACTCCAGATGCAGACCACCTTCTGATTACCTCAGCAGCTCCTATTCACATGAGAATTCTCAGCCTCCAACAACAGATTGCCTAAGAAAATTCCAAACCAATCGCAAGTCACTTTTGCGATCCTACTTAATTCGAATTCCAAAGAAACTGTCCTCTCTTTACCAATTAGAATAGCTTTAAAGCTTTTCCAAACAAGGTTAATTCTTCAAGATAAATTCCACCAACTGCTCAGGCTGTTGAAAGAAGAACCACAAGAGTCCTGAAACATCGGAGAAATAAGCAACACAGCTGCTTCCAACACTACCTCAAAAATACAGCAAAGCTAAAAGATTTCCTCGTCAGCACACCGAACACTTCGAGTTGCACTGCTACCATAACCAACCAAAGACTTCAAATCCAAAGTCTTCTCAACTCCAAAACCATCTACAAACCACACAACTGACTTCCGAGATGGCAGACAACTTCTCAAGAAACTCGGACTCCAAACCAAGCATCCACAACTTGCTTACCTTAGGGAATAACAAATGAGACCATGCCAAAGCAAAACGACTCATAGACCTTAGTCTCATATTCCAAAATAGTCAAACTCCTTACTAAAGATCCAAACAACTTATACATAGATGAATCTTCTCTATGGCAGGTAAAGACTGCTCCTCAACCACTACTAAAAATGCTTCAAGAGAAAACATCTTCAAAAAAATCCAAGGATACTGCATCTCATCACGCAGTTACCAAGATATCATCACTTACGTATGCACTTCCTACAGATCCAAACACTAGAAAAATTCGCTTACCCGAGAGAAATCCAAACTTACACTTCAAAGATGAACTCCGAATCTTTAAAAGATTTCCTTCGGATATCAGAGAAACCCTTACTCCAAACTACAAATCTTACTCAAGACGGTATTAGGTCTACAGTCTCGACAAATACTTCCAACCTCAAACATATGGAACCTCTTCCATTAATAGTAGTCATGTTACACACAAACCACTACTCCATCTATCTACCTCTAAAACTTATGTAGGAAAATCCGTACAGATAGCCCAACAGATCAGGTAGATATATATACATATATAGTTATATATAAAAATTACAATTACGCTCTCTCAAGAAAGACACTACTATAGAGCATAGGTATTCACTCAACCTAATGCTCCCTACAAAAAGACACACTTTAGAGCTTAGGTATTCGCTCAGCCTAATGCTCTGATACCACTGTGACGACCCGACTTTCTACTCCCAAAAAAACGCATCATCTTGAAGAAAGAAAGGGATAGAAGAAGAAAAGAAAGAGAAAGAAGAAACAGAACAACATCAGAGAACTCACAGCGAAACGAATAAAATATAATAATTAACATAAAATATTACATAGTATCTCATTACATCAGAGTACACAACTATACAACACATATTAGACAGTTATAAACATCTGTCTAATTCATACAACTCAAGTACAACAGAAGAAACCGACATCAATCAAACACAGCGGAATCGATATATATATCTAAACGTCGAAGCCTCCTGCTCCATATTTCCTCCAGGATTCGTCAAGCTAACCTGAATCACTTGACTACTCATACATTATATGAGTACCCAAGAGTTTAATAAAACAGAAAATAAACACTCGGGTCAGACATGGGTCTGGTGTGAGTAAACGGTTTAAAATTGCTTAACTTTAGAAAAACCCTTGAAAAGAAAAGGTATCACGTAAGACTTCCCACACATAAACATGGAAAAGTTTTTACCTTACGCTAACCAAAACATTTGATAGGAAATCCAGTGATATTATAATAGTGTCTAGGGTTTTCAAGTAAATAAGAAATAGCCGAAATTGTTACATCTATTAAATTCCAGCTACTAGCCACAAAAGTGGGTAATACAAACAAAACCGTAGGGTCTCGTAGGGAAAATGGGTTTCCATCAATGGCAGGGCTACTGGGGTACCGCCCGTCACAGTACGTGGCCTAGATCAACGTACCGAGGATTACTCCCTTCATCCCTTGCAACACAAGGCCGGAACCATCCCTTACTGGGCAGTCCCGAACAAGACAACCCCGCAGTTGGCCGCGACCCAACTGCCCACACATCCGAAATAAAGGGACTTCTAGACAGGGGAAAATCTTGCTCTCTAGTGGGAGCTACCCACGAAGCCTTGCTGCACCTCCCCTGTTTTAGCCATTCCCGGTTGATGAGGCTTGAGGTTACGATTACCTTTATAGAACATCAAATCTTAGAATGCTCATTGTCCGCCTGACGATGTTCTGAAAGCATTCAATCCATACAAGTTCGTTCCGGGTTCGAACGAAAACGAAGGCACTATCTCGTTGCACTCATTATTGGAATCACCCTCGGAGTCAACGACCATAGCCCTTGCACTCTGATCCGCCATCTCGAATCTATAAGCACTATTCCGTCAAACTCATTACGGAATCACCAGCAGAGTTATCCTAACGTATAGCCCTTACACCTCGAGTCTTCACTTGCTCCACTTGGATTAACGACCTAACGTTTAATTGGAATCGATGTGGTTTTTGGATTCCAAATATGGAAACCCGATCCCGGTCTCACCGAAACCAAACGCCATTTTAATGTCCAAGTTGTACTTAAGGGTTTAAACAGTTTAACTTATATTCAGGATGATATAAACAATAAGATGAATCATATTATCACAAGCGATTATTCAAATCAAACATTCATCTCACACAACAACATCACATATCTCATAGATATCCAATCGCATCCAATATCAACCAATCATCCAACATCCAATATCAACCATCCAATATTGATCATCTAAAATCAATTTATCAACAAATATTAATCAATTATCCAAAGCAATATTGATTAATTCTTTAACAAATTGGATTACCTAAATCCTTCTTTATTTATTAATTCCAAATAAATTAATTAATCATCTCTAATGATCTTCTTTAATTAATCTCGTTTGATTAATCCTCATTTAATTATATTCAAGTAATTATACTTAACCATATTCAGTAATTAACCTTAATTACTATCATTAATTACAATAATTAATGATCCTTCATTAATTATTTAACTATAATTAATTACATTAAACCTTAATTAATTACAATTAATTAATCACATTTAAACCAATTTCTTTTATTAACCAACCTTGATTGATTTCATTAATTAACTAATGATCCTTATTAATTGATGTAACAACCCGCATATTTGTCGATTTTTTATTTAAATATTTTATCGTTAGTCGGATTTTAGTCCGAAAAGCTACTTTTTGCATACGGTCGAATTAGGACTCGGGACCACTCCCATTGAGTTTAAAATGCCGTTTGCGACCTTTTTGAGTATAAGCTTCGATATGTTTGGAGAAAGTTGATTTTTGCTACTTTTCACTTTGGGTTTGGTTTGGGCTCAGCCCTATGTTAACTTATGCTCAAATCTGAGCCACTCTTCCCCACTCACCCTCATTCTCTTCTCATTTCAGTTTTTAAAGTATTAATGGTGGGAGAGATTGGAAATTAAAATTCCAAAACCCTAGTTTCCCTTGCAAATCAAATTCCTTGCTCCAAACTCAAGAAGAACCCATTGGTAAGCTTCTCTTCTTCTTCTCCAACTTATTCTCTTACCAATTTCAGAAATTCCTAAACCTAATCTTGGGAATGTTCTTGTTTTTGAGCTTAGATTCAAGCTCATTTGGGTTGTGTTGAAGAGAGGTTGATTCTCCATTTGCTCTCAAGCTTCTTCTTGTTCGATTTTGTGAAAAGGTGAGATTTTTATCTCACATCTATGACTATAATTATCTTTGGTTGTTGGGCATAAATTCCTAACACTTCTTCATGTGCATTTGCTCTTGATTTGGATTGGTTTTGTGAATATTCCAATTTTTGAGTTTTTAAGTCAAATTTGTGTGAAATCCTTTTATGGACGTTTGATCATGCTTTTGGTGATGCATCGAGGGGCATATAGGGCCGGGTTGCCGATTGGCATAAACCCTTAGAGCCAATGTTCGTCCGGTTGCATTTTGGAGGAGTTTGCTCTTCATTTGTATAAGGCTGAAAAACAGCCCAGGTATGATTCAGTCGACTGAATATCTCTGTTCAGTCGACTGAACCTGAAACCCGAGAGTTTCCAGGCATGATTCAGTCGACTGAAAACTTCTGCCCAGTCGATTGAAACTGGAAACAGAAATTTTCCTGAACCTGGAAAATTTCCAGGTACAGGGTCAGTCGACTGAAAATCTCTGTTCAGTCGACTGAACCTGCTGTTTGAGTCCAATTTGCCTTTTTGGATTGAAGTTCCAATTTAAATCGATTCGTGATAATCCTATTTGTTGTTATCATCTATTATGATTTTGATGACTCTTTTTAAGGATTTTTGAATATCCATTTCGATGGATCCTTTATCGATTTCTTTGGATTTTATTCACGTCTTCGTATGTGAATTTTTGTGATTGATTGTTCTTACAATCTTCTTCGTGATTTGTCACTTTAAAAATATAAAGGTTTTCTATACTAGTAGTAAATATCAAAACTCTTTCCTCAAACGATTTCAATACTATTTTAATACCAAATTCGTTTATAAAACCGTTTTCCAATCTATTAGTATATACAAACCTTTACCTCACTCGTATGAGAAATCTAATTAAACGGCTTAGTAAAACAAGTGGTATGAAACGCTTGCGTTTACTTTGTCGGTTAATTCTTGGACTTGTTCGATTGAACCTCTTGTGACAATTTTCTAGTGGAGATTTACAGTTTGTTCGTAAATATTTAAGTTAAGCAAGTGGTTATGGGACATGAAGCTAAACTCATATATTTACTAGCTTAGTGTAATTAACACTTCTCTATGATCATGACGATCATTTTTGTGATTTAGACTAGCAATGTGCGATGTCTCTTTGTCTGCGTGGGAGACTAAACCCCGTTCGTGTGTCATATTTGTGGGGTAGCAACCCACGGTCTTCGGACCATTCGTGTGTCAGGTCTTCGGACCATTCGTGTGTCAAATTAATGGCTAGCTACCATGAGATAGCTTCTCGTTCGTGTGTTACAGCTGTTGGTGAGTTTTCATGCTCCCATTCATGTGATAGGCCTTTCCCCCCTTATTTTGTGATTTCTGGATTTCTTGTGTAGTCTTCTGGAATTTGTGTGTCATTGACTTTAGTGATTTCTGGATTTCTTGTGTAGCCTTCTGGAATTAGTGTGTCATTGATTTTAGTGATTTCTGGATTTCTTGTGTAGTCTTCTGGAATTTGTGCGTCATTGACTTTTGCAATTGACATTGATATTATCGTCAATATTTGTGGTTTGATGAACAAAATAAAGAGTATGACACTTCTTGGATTCTTGTGTAGATTTTGTGATATTGATTAATCTCTTGTTGATTATCAACTACTTATATATCACAGCTTGGCCTTGTGATTATTATGTGTTTAGTCATAACTCTGGTTCTATATCGTTTCATCTGATATTTATAGTTAGACTGATCCATTTATTACTTTCTTATTAAATAATACTCGGGTCAGACCGAGATGTTACAGGTGCTTCTGCTTGACTTCTCTCTTGGGATTGATTTCTCTTGCTTTTGGTTAACTACTTAGATTAGTAGTTTTTTGTTGTATACATTTGAGATATAGACTCCATAATGTATACTTATTCTTTTGTGTAGTTCTTGTAACTATTCTTTTGTGATATTGTGGATCTTTTTAGACCACAACTCTGATATACACTGCCATGTGTTAATTTTATATTCATATCTTCTTCCGCCTTTGTGGTATGAATTATCTGTGACTGATTTATGTTATGTTTATTTCTATATTTGTTTCTGAAGATTTTATATAGCCACTGTGTGATAGCTTTGAGTTTGTATCTGTATGTCGGATTTCCTCTAGAGATGAAAATTTATATTTTTATCTGGCATACTGGTACTCGCACAAAGCAATTATACAGATGGTCGCTCCTCAACAGCCTTATTCTCCGTGCTAGTCGACAGCATTACTCTGTAGTGTTCTTGTCTAGCGTGGGTATAGAGGTGGGGCGTCACAATTGATTAGCCCTTTAATTAATTTAAATAATTAATTTGTACTTAATCATCTCACTAGTCATAAACAGTAATTAACAATCTGTAATTACTTATCTTAATAAATTAACTTCTTAATTAATTATATTAACCCTTGATTAATTAATCTAAATAATTAATCTTGAATTACTTCAGTAAGTAAATATTAACCAATTTAAATTAACAATTAATCCTTATTTAATTACTAAATTAATTAATTACATTTTAATTAATTACCTTTAGTAATTATTCTTAAATTAATCTTATTCATTAGTTAGTTAATCACATTAATTAATTAACTAAAATAATTAAGTAATTAACTCTTAATTACTCACATAAGTAATTATCTCTAATTACTTCCATTAATGAGTCTTAATTACTTCCTTAATTAATCACTAAATAAATAATTAACTTTATCATTAAAAAATTCTTAATTCTTTAATTAATTAATCACTTTATAATTAATTAACTTCAATAATTATATTAATCAATTCTTTAATTGATATCATTAAGTGATTAACCAATAATCACTTCAACTAATTACTCTATGAGTAATTATCATTAATTACTTCCATAAATAATTAACTCCTTAATTACATTCAACAATTAATCATTAATTACTTTATTAAGTAATTATACTTAATTAATCCATAGTTAAGTGATTATTAAATAAATAATTAACTAATTATTTAAAATTAATTAAACAATTAATTAATTAACTTCCTAGATTTAAAAATCCTTAATTAATTAAGAAACATTAATAAATCATATTTATTAAGTATTCTTAAATCCAAATCAAGATAATTTAACATCATTTATCTTTATACATAAGTCATTTGAATCAAATTTAACAACTTAATCAACTTATCCTATTTGGATTTCAAAATCATAACAATAATCTTATTTGAAAATAAGGCATTTAGAAATCCAATTTGAGATTTAAAACATTTTTATTATCTAATATAAAACTTACCTTTTTAATATAATTTGTAATCTTGTTTTTTTTTAACATTACTTTTTAAATTTACTTTAAAACCTTTGATTTAATAATTAAATTCAAAATACTCTTTTAAATTTAAAACCCAAACGTAATTAAATTACTTTCAAAAAAAGAAATTATTTAAATAAATTTAGATTTAAAAATAAATTCAATTCATATCTTATTAAAACTTAATTTACTTATCTAAACAACACGTTTAAATTGTTTTTTTTTTCCAAATCTTGTTTATAATTCAAAATTTAAATTTCATTCACCTCAACATCAAGTTAAACTTCCAACCTCGCTATTTAATTTTTACAGATCTAACATTAGTATTAATAAAACACAACAGCTAATACTCGAGCCAAACACTAAAGCTATCCCGAGCCACCTCCCTGCTTAGAGTCATACTCGAAGAAACACGAGCGCCTCCCCGGGTTTCTTCCCCCTCCAATTTTCCAACCCAAACTACTTCGAGACATCACCCAGCCACCTATACTTCGAGTTATACACGATGCAAACGCGAGCCGACCTTCGAGTTCAACTCGTGTTCTCCCATCTCCACTTCCAGTGCACACCATAAACGTGCACCGTGCACGTACCCATCGCCCTCAGGCCATACTTGGTCACCACGACCATCGCCTACGGTCATATAATCACACGCAAGCACATCAGTAAACCCAGATCCAATGAAAAACAATCAAATCGAAAATTGACCCATTAGCTCGAAAATGCAGAAGCAGTACGAACCCAAACATCAAATCACCGCCGCCGTTCCTGACGCTGCTAGACCGCGCCGACCCCACCATCAAGGCCCTTCGTCCCGAGCATCCTCCCCCCCCCGAATGCGTTCGAACTCGAACTCCTGTCCACAACGCAATTGCCTCGGCAATCCAAACAATCAGAACAATCTTCTAAACCCTAGTGTAAACGATTACAACCTCCTCGGCCACCTGAAAAATCCGAAGGTATTTTTCCCATGACCGTCAACACTTCAGCTACCTTCAACCCAAAAATTATCAAATAAAACCACGCCGATCGCCAGAATTCGATCGAAACCCAATTCCAGTTTATCCTAGAATATCTCACCATTTACAAATCTAAAAATTGAGATTTTAATTCCTAAATTCAACATTTTCTATTACTAATCTAGATGTATAATCCAAACTTCAAATTGCAAAGCAGTTTTGTGAATCTTCCAGGTTCTTGAATACTTTAAATTGAAAAGCTTTTGATTTCTTGTTGTTGAATCACTCTGCATGCTTCAATTAGTTGTTTTAACTTGCTGAAGGATTTCATTTTGACATGCAGGTTGATTGCAGATTTAAGAAATGCAGACTTCCCCTTGAATTTGCAGTTGAACTTCCTTTTAGTTGCAGGTTGTTCTTGCATATGCAGGTTACAGATTTGCATATTTAATTTGTTGTTTAAACTTGCAGGTTGAACTCGATTTTCATATGCAAGTTTAAATTTGCAAATTTTGCTTTTACTTTTTATTTTCAGATTTTTGGAACTTGGTTTCTGATTTTTCCATTAATGTTTGAAAGAAGAAAGTAAAAGAAAATGAGAAAGAAAACTAAATTTCTTCTTAAAAATGTTTAGTGAATAAATTGCCACTTGTTCATAAATTGAACAAATGTCATTTGCATGCTTTTCTAAATTTACAAGTGTTTTAAGAGGTGTTAATGTGTTTTCAATTGTCTTTAAGTGTTTTTAATAAATTTCTATTTAATTTAAATGTAAACATAAACTTACATTTTAATTTTCTTTATAAATGAGTACTTACATATTCAAATATAAACTTACTTTTTAAAGAAAATATTATAAACTAATTATAATACAAATGAATCTCTTATATATATGTATTCATAAATCTAAATTTTTTATATTTATACATTTATACCATTTTAAATTTAAAACACTTTAAAGAAAACAAAATGAAAACTTTGATTAACTTTATTTAAACTATCATACTTTAAAAATAAACAATCATCTTGTATTTTGAAAACAATTTGAATAAATCTTTAAATTATCCTTTGAAAAATTTATTGAATTTAAAACAAAGCTTAAAATTACAATATTCATTCATATATGAATTATCAATGGATTAAATTTCAAACAACTCAAATTATAACATATACATACATATATATTACAATTTGAAACTTCGATCTTTAATTTAAAACAAAAGCTCTTCTATTCACAATATATATCAAATGTATATATCATAAACAGAATAAAAATCTGATTAGCTTTGAAAAATAAATCTTATCAATTTTAAATTGTCAGAAGAATATTGATTACCATTTAACAGATTAAATATTTATTAACCCTTAAAAGAATAAATTAGCCAATTTTAAATTAAAATTATAAAGAAAATTATCAAATCAATTAAATTATTTACACAGATTATTAAATTGTTATTGCCCAAAATTCCGGGTCGTTACAATTATTTTGAGATATTGTGTTAAATATTATTATATTTGATATTATATTTCCTCTCGATCCTCTCCGTACAAAGGAAACTCTGCCAAAATTTTCCGTAAATTTTGGACTTGGAAAAATTTTGAAAAATATTTTCCAAACTTTATCAATTTGAGCATAAAAAGATTTAATGGTTCTAATTTGGTATATTTCGTTTAAATTAATTAATTTTGTAAATTTAATTGTTTATAAAGTTAATATTTTTGAATAAGATGTATTGTTTACTCAATTCTTTCTTTTCCTTTCTTCTTCCTTTTAAGAGACGAAAAGTTTTGAGTGGGGGAGAATGTAACAGCCCGTAGATTTTCGATAATTTAATTTGTTAAAATAATGAATCTTGTTCTTTAATATTGAAAGAAATAAAAAGTTGTAAGGTAGTAAGTAAATAATAACTAAGATGAAATGTAACAAGGTTGATTTAAGTTAATAATTAATGAACTTGAATGGAATTCCAATTAAACAAATTAATTTAAAGGTTATAACTTGGTTATAAAGTGAATATAAGAAAACAAGTGTAAATAGTGAATCGATTGATGGATTAGTATATAATTATTGATAACTGGATAAAATAGTGTTATGTAAGAAATTGTGACCTTTGTTTGTTAATAATAACTTATAAGGGTAATTGAAAGTTGATGGTAACAATTATTGTATATTACCGATTTATTTAGCCTGATATTTTAAATTGGAAATAAATTTCAATAAAGGTAATTAAATATTATGTTAATGCAAATTAAGGTAATATTTGAAAATAATTTCAATTCCATTTATAATATGACAATTGGTTGATTTAAAGAATGGAAATCAAGATATATTAATTTATTGGAATTTAAATTATAATAATTTGATTAATTGCAATAAATAAATTTAAACACTGTATTGGGTAAATTGATTAATTTTATAATTTATATCTGAACTTGTTAAATTTTGTGAATGCTTAAGAAATCAAAAATGGTAAAATTTGTTAATCATAGAATTTGAATTGAAAATTTTGATTAAATTAATTTAATATTTATTTATTTAATTAACTGAAGAATAGCCACTTTGGTCACTAACTCGGATTTCAACGAAACCAGTTTCATCAGATCCGTAATGGTGAACTATTGTAAGATTTCAAGTTTCGTAACGATCGGACTTGTCGTTTGATCGTACGGCCTTGAAATGCTTAGAAATCAATTAAATTGAAATGAATTGAAATCAATTTAAAATAACTTGATTTTTGCATAACTTTTTCATATGATGGAATTAGGACTTGAAACCTGTTCCATTGATTTTAAAATATTCAAAAACATCTATTTTGATATATGGGTTGACCCATTTTCGTTCCGGAGTCGGAACGGGCTTTTCAGGTCATTATCGTTCGATTTTTCCAAACCAATCAAGCCCATTTGCTTCTATTTTGTTCTGCCTATATAGATGTTGTTATAAACCCTAGTCTATTTATTATTCCTTATTTCTGTACGTACAATTCCAATTGCTCCTCCTCTTTCTCAATGGCAGATGAACCTTAAATTCCCAATTGTAAATTTCAAAATCAAAATCAAATCAAAATTTCAAACTCCACAAACTACACCAAATTTTATATCGATCTGAAGCTCTCGACGAGTGCATCTCAGATTTGAAGTTCGTTTTCTGATTGGAAGTTCTATTTTTCAAGAAATCGAAGAACAGTTTACGGCCATTCGTTGATCGTTGATGAACTTTGAAGGATTGACAAATCGTTGGTACCGTTGGGTAGAGGAGGCTGAGGGGAGTCGATCTGAGTGGTTCGTATGGCGAATTGATGGCTAGATCGTCGGTATCGGCGGATCAAGGTTTCATTAGGGGTGGCGGCGCACGATGTTTGGGCAGCCGATGGCGAAGTCGCGGCCATTGGAAGGTGCGCCACGTCGAGGGCGTGGCGATAGTGATGGTCGGAGGCCCTTTGGCGGCTGGTGGCGTGAGTATCGAGTGGTCAACGCATGGCTCTGGATGGGTTTCGGTTTCATTGGTGCTGAAGCTCACGTGCGTGATGAAAGCAGGTGCGTGTTGCTGACGTGTTCGTGAGTGTGTGGTGATCTTTTTATTATTTAAATTCAAACTTTAACGTTCTTATGTTAATAACTTGTGCATACGAGGTCCGATTTACGCGCGTTTTTCTGCACTAGGATCGTATTGAAATTCCAGACATTTTGGCACTTGTTTAGATGGATTCTGAGACTATTTGAATTTTGGGTTTAAATTGGATATAAATTCAATTTAAATTCAAAAAGGTGAGTGTTTTAACCCACTCACAACTTCTAAATTTCTTATGTTTGTAAATTGATTTCTGATGTGATTAGAAATTTATTTATGACTGTTTGGCATATTTTTAATCATCATCTCAGTTAAGTTTAATTTATTTGAATTAAATTTTTATTTAATTTATTATTGCATATAAACTGTCAGTTAAATTTTTGTTTAATTTATTATTGAGTATAAACTGCAAGTGAATACCTGTTGTTTATTATCTATTCTATATTGATGTTATTGATTGAATTGGATGATTGTGGCAAATGTTTGATGATTGATACTGGATGAATGGATGTTGTATTTATAAACTGCAAGTTGTTGTGGATTTCTATTTCATTCGGGATTATTGTTTGAAATGATATATAACCGTATTTATATTTTAAATTGCGGATTGAAATGATAAATATCTATATCACTTGACCATAGAATAGAAAATTATATACAGACGCCGTAGTCTATATATAAAAATATTTTAAAATGATTTCTATGGTTTTGTAAAGAACTGTATGGGTTATATAAATATTGATTTCAGATGTTATATAAATGTTATTTTATTGTTGATTTTTAGCTATGTGTAAATTTGTTTTGAAATTTAAAATAAGCATGATTGTTTTTATATAATATGGTTAAGAATTTGTTTAAATTATATTGTATATAGAGTTTATAATGACTTAAATAGAATTAAGGTTGGAAGATAAATTGGTAATTTATTTGAAACTAAATTTATTTAAGATTTAAACTCAAATAAGTTGATGTGAAATTTATTAAATTTCAGAATTTTAACGGTATGATTTTCATAACTTGATTTTGGTCTAAGGTGGGATAATTGAATATTTCAAGTGTAAATAAATTGAAGGAAATATTTAGTTAGTTGTAATTTGGGCTTTATTTCATGATAATGGATTATTTAGTAACATATTTCTAAACTAAATAGTAGAAGATTGAATTTAAGATATATATGAAATTTTCCTATTTAGTTTGAAATTTTAGAATATTTAAAAGCTTTGAAATATATAATTTGAAATGGTTTATTTGTGGTTCAAATCTGTATTTGAAACTGATTTAATTTTGAATGGCTTAAGTAGAAACTAAATTGAAATTAATGATTTTGAGATCTGTTTAAATTTGAATTTTGGAATTGAAGTTGATTTGGAATCCATTTGTGAGATATGAGGAAACCATTCATCTTATAAAGTATGTTAAAATGTTATGACTACCAATGTATTATGATATATTATGGTTTTCCAAGCATTATGGTTCAACATGTTTTGGTTCGGAAGTATTATAACTTTGAAATTACCATGATTTTGGAAGTGAATATATATTTGAAATAAAAATGATATTTTATTGATTTGGGTTTAATAAAATGAAACCATATTGGTTTGGTTTTTTGAAATGGAATTGATATCGTATTTATATGGTTTTGAAATGGATATTATATTCTGGTTTTGATGTATAAATTATTTTAAAATGACCACGGTGTTATAATCATGTTTGGTTGTTAAAGATACCGGGATCGGAAGTTGTTATACTCTCTGCCAACTTCGAAAACCACTTTAACAACTGTGTACGCGGTGGAGATTCAAGAATGAAGTAGGATGGCGGCGGCGTTTCCTTTAAGGTATATACGTGGACCCGACTCCCGTGAGTTGGCATAAGGTGGCTAAAACATGAGCGATTGACGGGCTAAGAAGGTAGCACCTTTTATCGGATACATCCCTTCGATATTATACTCTGACTTTGGATTTGATTTTGTGGCCACTTTGACTTTTGATTTTTAGGGGTGTGGCTCGAGGTGGGTGGTGGTAGCTGCTATATGTTATCACCGGTCCGAAAGCATAATTGGTATATCTACCCTAGCATTGCTTAGTTGTGTCGTGTCACCTACCCTAGCACGCCTTATGCGATTTTGTTTTGTACCATACCTATGTAGTGTCCTCTGACGACACCCAGTACGGGGAGATTACGATACTGTATAGACTATGAGAATATAAAAGTGTGTTAAGGTGGAAAATGTAAAGACTTAATGCTATTTTCAAGTATTATAGTTTGCTTTAGACATTATTATAATAGCGTATATTACTACATAGTAAATAGTTTAAGGGATCCTTAGGAGATGTGAATCCCGAACATCTCTTAAGTTACTGCACTCACATTTGACACTGAATAGGAGATGTCAAATCCCTTAAACATCTCTGACGCCATTCCACTCATATTTTACCGTTGATTTAGCTTACATAAGATCTTTTAGTTCTACCATGAGTGTTTTATCTTTCTAATTCACTCTGGTCGGTCTGAGCATTTCAGGATTTGAAGACTTTATTTCTGGAGGACGAAGACGAAGATTTTGTTACTATTATCTATTATATTATTCCACTACATTCATATTGTTCCACTGCATTGTTATTTATTATTCTTTGGTATGTGTAACTCCGATTCTACATTGTATTAGTGAAATCAAATGTTTTCTAAACAGCTTCATGAACTGTTATTTTATTATTATATTTTTTCATTCCGCTGCAAGATTCTATTTTGTTTTATTTCATTCTTCCTTTTTCTTATTCACCCCAATAACAACTCGCCTTTTATATGGTTTGAGTCTGACGTGTGTGGTTTATCGTCGATTTAAACCATGCAAAAAGGCTGATTGTTACAAGATCTAGAAGGGTTACTAAGCACACCCACTTGATTTCAGTGGAAGCATACCCAAATAAATAAGAGTAGAGTTGTTGATTTTCAAATACAAACAGTTGTTCCTGGGATAGACGATGTCTTATAGCCCTCTTAATAACAATTTGATCTTTGAATTAATGAGATAGTACTTTCAAATCAGTAAGTTGATTGTAGAGGATGAACATAGTGAAATAGAAATTAAATCTGAATGAAATCAAAGAGTATAGAAAGTGGATTTTATGAAATATATAGTGAGTATTTGGAGTAAAAAGAAAATACAGAAAGTAGTTAATAAAATTCATTTTCCAAACCTCTTTATATAGTTTATGAAGGGACGTGTCTATACTACAAAGAGATGTTATTAAAAATAACAGCTATTCAAAATCCAAAAGTCACATCTTCAACTATCTATATGTCTACATATATAGGAGGCCTATGTCGACACTCCATGTTAATTTTGAAAACAATAGTTCTTTCAAATTGTTCTCACACTTCTATATTTTTGTAAAATAATTTAAACATAGTTTTTATATACTTTTAATATATAAAAACTTTATAAAATATTTGTAGAAATATATTTTGAATTTTAAATAATTTATTTTGATAAAATATCAAAAAATAGAATTTTGTGATAAAGATTGGAATCTGCTATTAGGAATTTACCAATTTATTCAAATTGCTCATAACTATACACTAAATGGAAAGAACTAGAATTTCATCGTTTTGATTTATGAATATTTAATTAATTTTAAATATTCAAATAATATATTTATAATTAAAATAAAGCCCTTTTAATTAATATATAATGAAGCTGAAATAGTTTTCCAAATTTGTTTAAAAAATATTTAGTTCGAAGAAGAATTGAAAATATGACCAGAAACAGTTTTTCGAATTTTCGACCTCTCGTCATCTAAAGGTTATCAAATATATTTTAACACTATTGCATTCATATATACATGAATTTGCAAATAAGTTAGAATATATATAATGGTATATACATATTCATGCATATATATATACACTTAAGTTATAAATATACAAGATGTGACGTTATGGAAAACATAAACTATAATTAAAAGATATCTTAAGAAACATAATGTGACATTAGGTGCAACATAAGTACACTATGTATTAATTGCATGTTGGAAATCATGAGGTTGATATGAGCCTTAATTTTCAAAATTTTGAAGGGAGGAGACAAGGTGAGGTGTCCGAAGAAGAAATGAGGGCATGTACTTGAAGGGTATTCTAGGAAATTCAATTTATCAACTTGTATATATACAAGTTTTCCAACCTTACTCTCAATTTTCATTTCATTTTCTCTTTTCTGAATCTTCCTCCATCTTCTTCATAATATTTTCATGGATTCCATGGCCTCTCTTTTGTTTCCAAGCTAAAAAACATAGCTTTCATTAATTTAAATTCATGAAAAACATTGTTTAAAACCTTCCTTTCTTTTTCACAAACCCTACTTACTAAAACAAGCCACCACACCCATCGCCTCCTCATGGCCCTGCCTACACCATGTATAGCCGAAACCATTTTCCCTTTAAGCATCCAAAAACTCCATTTTTCCAAGTTCAAAGCTAAGGATCTAGGCTCCGTTCAAAAGTTGGTGAAGTCTATAGTTTCATTTCAAAGTTTTAAAGAGATTTGCTAAGGTTTTAGGCGAGTTAAAGCTCACCGCTTTAAATAAAGTTTTAAACTTTATTTTTGATGTCTACTTAGTTGCTAAGTATGCTACTTGTTTAATGAAATTAATTTTGATTGTATGTATATTTATGTGCTTGGGTATGTTGTAATATAACTTGGAAAAGTAAGGTTAAAGTTAATAAAGTTGAAATTAGTTTTGTAACTTGTTGTTAGGTGGTGATGATATGATTATATATTGTGTTCTTGAATGTGGGTATATGATCTTGCTTATGACGTGCCAAACTAAGAAAGTTAGTGTTTAAAGTGATTAGCTTGCGACTTTTAAATCCTTTGGCCAAAACTTGTTTCACTAATTTTAAATTTTAATTTACTAAAGGATAACAAGTTTTCTAACTTTGTTTAGTTTCAAAAACCTTTTGCTTATGTTTATAAAGAAAGTCAACTCATAAGCATAAAGTTTTGAAATATTTGGAATGACAAATCAAGTTTTAAAATTATAGGTCATATAGGAATAACCACTAAAAATGCGGTATATAAAACTAACTCTTTTTACAAATTAAATTTTGTTTCAACTTGTATATTTTTGTAACGTGTTTTCAGAACTTATTATAAGTATTTTAAAATAGATATTTTATTTTTATTTTTTTAATGATTATTTATTTAAGTAATCAAATAAGGTAATTATTACTTAATCAGTAGTTAATTAAGGTAATTACTACTTAATTATTAATTAAGTTAATTATAATTAGTTAAATAATTAAAAGTTAATTATTATTTAATCAATTATTTATGGATTAATTATTATCTTAATGAATTATTAAAGAATAAATGTTAATTAATTATATATTTATAAAAGGTTAAATTATTAATTAATTACTGATCAAGTTAAGATTTAATTAAAACTTAATTATGACTTTATTATTTTAAATAAAGGTTTAATTTATTATTTAAGTTTTAATTAAGGATTATTTAATTAATTAGCTGAGATTAGTTAATATTTAATAATTAATTAAAGATTAATTATGGTTTAATTACTTACTTAAAGGTTAACTGTTATTTAATTATTTATTTAAGGATAATTCTTATTTAATTATTCATTTAAAAGCCAATTACCATTCAATGAATAATTAAAAGTTTACTTATTATTAAATAAAGGTTTAAATGTTATTTAATTATTATATAAAAGTTTCAAAGTTCTAAACCACTTTATTCTTAAAGATCGATTTTATTTTTAAGCAACTCCCTTTTAAAGAATGTTTTAATCTAAGGGATTTCTTTATCGACTATCCTTAAGTAACCCAAGTGAATATGAAACCCAATGACACAAGTTTAGCAGAGTTAAAAACCGTTCTACTAATTAAATTATATTTGACATTTATTTTGTAGAATAAATCGCAGTTCTATCATAATTCATCCATTAGATTTTGTTGACATCTATTAAGCAGAATATATACCCAGTGCTACTATTTTGGTAACCTGGACATTTACCTATATGTTGATTGATTGTTATTGCCTGATTTCCTTTTGCATATCTGCTTATTATGTAAATATCTAGTGTAACTAAAAGTTAAACCGAATTAGATAAGAACCATCGTGGTCATTAAGCCTCTTTTTATATCATTTTAAATATATATTTTTAAAATTTTTTAATTGTAAAATTAGTGCCCATTAATATTGTTTAAAGTTTATTACCATTAAGAATATAATAATTAAAGGATAATTAAGCAACTATTTTATTAAAGGTGTTTTGAAGTAATTTAATACTTTTTTTTAAAAAATGATTGTTTAAAGTCATTATTTCAATAATTCAATAAAGATAAAATTAATAAAGGAATTTTTCAATAATAACTTATTTATTTATAGATGTTTTAAATAATTGATTTTTTAATCAAAGAAACTTTATTAAATGAGATTTATTAATAGAGTTTTATTTTAAATAAGGAAAGTTTATAAAAGGAGTTCTATAAATTGAAAAGAGATCTTGAAATTTGGAATGAAGTTTTATAAATAATTTTAGATATTTACAAAAGTTTCATAATTGATTTTAGGCATTTGTAAAAGTGTTTTATAAATAAACTTGGAGATTTATAAAGTGCTATATAAGTTAATTTGGAATTTAAAGTGAAAGAGACTTATTAAAATGATTTATATAAGTAAACTATAAAAATAATCAAGATGGGATTTCCTTTAACCGACCTTCTTAATTTTGATGGTATGAACATTCATACCACACTTAGCACCGGCGGAAGAGTGTTTGAGGTTATCTTTATTCTCAATTTAAATAATATTTGTTTTGATCCTTTTAATAAGATTTGAAATAAGAAATTTTTCATGATGTTTTGTGAACGTACTTATGCTGGTGAGATAGGTATATGAATATTTCAATAACTATTCTGAAAAGAGATTTAATAAATGAAATATTTATTTAAATGATGCTTAGTGATTACTATCGGTAATTAAATCTCTAAATTGTCATTGTTTGTTTGTATGATAGTTAAGTAACCGAATATAAATCTTGACCTGTTTTAACTCAGGAAATATGTTATTTATTTTCAAGTTCCCCAATGAGGACCCGAATACTTGTTGCGTACTTCTAAAGAACTAGAATTGAGTTAGTCGAGAATTACATCTTAATTTGGAGGCATCCATTTCTGGATTTATCCAAAACACTCCAAGCTAATAATGTTCGTGATGGATTGTTATAAAATATGATATGGAGATGTACTATTCTACCTGTGGGTGATTCCAAAATGGAAGATAGTAAATATTAAATGTTTGTTCGATCCGAAAACAACTTGTATGGATGAATGCCGGCATTGCATTTCTGCTTGGATGATTGTGTTAGCATTCCAAGATAGTCTGCTAAAAGGAAAGATAAAAGCATAGCCTTATGCCTCACATCCCGGGTGTAACGATCCAAAATTTTCGATCCCGAAAATTCCAGATAGTTGTGAAAAGAAGAAAGAGATAGAAGAAGAAGAAGATCAGAAACACCAACATTTCACATTCGCAGCGGATAAAATATAATAACAATAATAACAGTTTACAAAAGCATTCTGTATCTGTCAATCACATTTATTTATAATACATCAGAGTTACACATTTATACAGACACTGGATATACACTATTATCATGTCTCAGATTTACAATAATAGAATACAGCGGAAATACGCTATACGTTCTTGCCATCCATCCTGTTTCTTAAGCTCTAGAACGTCCTTACCTGAAAAGCTATAATACTCGGTTTGACCCGAGCATTACATCAAAGTAACACCCGGGTCAGGCTGGAAACCAGTGTGAGTAAACTCATCCAATATGAAATTCCAATGCATAGAACTTATTTGAAACCCGGGGTAACTCGTAACAATTTACAAAGCCACAATTTATTTTAGACCTCACTTATTCCACAGATCCATTATCTAAGTACTAAAATTTAGATTTAAATAGTCCCATCCCTTTAAATCACTTCATTCCAGCCTATAGATTTCACATACCAATCTATAAAAAAATTCGAAGTGGTTTCGAGTATTTCCTAATACCCGACCTCGGTCTCTTCGAGTCTCATGTCATCCTAACCCAAGTTATCCAAATAAAATACACAACATTTAATATTAGAGATATCAACTCATTCAAATCATTCAATACCATTCAATCATCCATAAGCAAAGCTTGATCACTACCAAAATTAATTTAATTAATTCTAATTGAATTTCTAACCTCAATCACTTAGATTTCTTCACTTATCATTAATTAATTTCAAATCAATAAATCAATCATCCCTTCATTATTCATCTTAATTAATCACCCTGGGTTAATTATCCTTCAATTACATTCAAGTAATTATCTTTAATTAACTTTACAATATTAATTATTCTTAACCAAAATCAATAAGTTATCTTAATTACTTTATAAATTAATTAACTACATTAATCCTTAATTTCTTATATTAATTAATTTCTCGTAAGTCACTTATTATTGATTAATTAATCTTAATTAATCAATCTTTAATTACGTCATTGATTATAAAAATTAATGGTTTCCAATTATATTTTAATTTATCCTAACCTAAATTGATTACATTAATTAAACTACAATATTAATCATTCTCGATTAATCTCAACATGTAATTAACTATCTTTTTATTTACTTTATTAAATATAAATAAATTACTCGTTTTAAAATAATAGTTTAAAGGAATTTAAAACCAAATTCATTTTTTAAATTCAAATCAATTTAAAAATGCACTTTAACATTCAAGTTGTTAAAATAATTAAATTTAAAAACTTATTTGTTTGAAAACCCAGATTCACTCTTGAATTCCAGATTTAACTCTGAGTAAAACTTGTTTAAATATCTACTTTACAATTTTAACTTCAATTTTTAAATATCATTTTCATTTCTTTCTAGTTCATTCTTATTTTCATTCTATAATTATTTCACTTTCAAAATTCATCCTTATATTCCTTTCAAAAATCCCAATTTAAATATTTCGATAACTCAGGGTACCGAAATATTCAAGCAACCCACAGCATTCATTATTCCAATTACCAATAATATTCATCACTGAATATCAGTCACTCCAATATATATTATATATTACTATATAATATAGCACATCAATTCAATTCAACCATTCAACTAATCATTTAAATTTAAGCATTTAAATTTAAATAAAAATCCAGAAGCGTGACATTACTCACCTTTGATTTTTATTTAGAAATCCATTTCCATCTCGACCATTCCTTCAATTTTTGGACCTTGTGTAAATATTTATACAATTTATCAATATTCGATTTAATTAAATAATTAACTACTGTTTAATAGTTTAAATTTTAACTAATGATTTAATTCAACCAAATAAATCTAAATTTTTAAACAAATTTTCCTTTTTAACCAATCTAAAAATAATTAAACGGGTTAACTAATAAATTAATCATCTGGAATTTTTTTTTTAATTCCATTTTAAAATTTTAAAAACAGAACTAAACAGGTTCTGTTAAAACCTGTAACCCCCTTTCCCCCAAATTCTACCCGAGACACCCTCAATTGACTTCGAGTCAAACCCAAAAATTCTCGAGCATATCATGAAACAACTCGAGTAAAACTCGAGTATCCATCTTCTGCTCAAACCAAAAAAAATGACACCACCAGAAATTTGCACCGTGCACATACACGGTGGCCTAGATTGTCACAGGCCAACTTCGCCGATCTTCCCATATCGGCAAACTACTTCATGTTCCACCACGATCAGCAGATCGTCCTCCCTAAGCTCGAAACCGAAAAAGAGCTTTAAACCAAAACCTGGAACAGGTAATAGAAACCACAACCAAAACATGTCAACGCCTCGTCCTCGAAGCTCCGATCACCGGATACTCTACAACTTTGGCCATGCCCTCGTCAACCTACCAACTTTCATCTCCTAATGCCTCACCGCACTCGATCCACTAAGGAAGTCGAACTGAAACAAAACTCAAACCATATAAAACTAGGGTTCTAAACTTAATCGAACGATTTCCATCGCCACTGCGATCGTGAGCCACCTCTACTCTTTTTGCTGGCCTCACCGTTCACTCCTTTACCTCCAGAAGGAACTCCGACCTCCCTGACCACCGAGATCAACAGAACTCCCCAAAAACTCAAATATAGTACAACCCAAAAATACACCTTCATTTCTGATCTAAAATTTTTTATTTCCTTTTTAAAAATCATGATTCAAGATAAGGTTTAAGCTTATATGCCTGAATTAAGAATTTAAGAAGTTTGAGTTTTTACAAAACTCAAGCTTGTACTCTCCTTTGGTTTTCCAGAGCAGTTTGAAATTTATTTTAACTTAAATACACTTTTAAAACTAATTGTAAAATCAAACAACCAGATGTTATTTAGATCCTACGTTATAACAATTAGTGGAACATGAGGTAATGCTACTTAAATTAAAACTTGTTTTGAAATTTAGAGCAGAGGTATTTACAGGTACTATCAAAACATACATACATCATTCATCTAAAATGCATAGAAGCTCACCAATATACATACACAAAGACATACTTGTTTTCAGACATTAATCAAGCAAAAGATTTTTTTTGTTAAAAAAAACAATGCTATTCACCTGAAACAAGTTTGAACAGAGCAAAACCCTGTTTTGAAAAGCTGTAGTTTCCTTTGAATCTGCTTTTTTATTTGATGAATTTGTTGAATGATGTTTATTTTTTTCTGGTTTGCTAAGCTTCTTTATGAACGAACTAGGACAAAAGAGATATACATATATATAGAAAACAGGTTTGTATAGGGTAGGCTTCTTGCTGGAACATTCTCTTCTTCTTGTTTTATTTGATCAGATTTCTTCTTTTTCTTGCCTCCTTCTTTGACCAGACTATATTTTGTTTCAGAACTGAAATGATATTAACACACTTCGAATGACCTTGTTTTTAAGCTGAGATGATAGCATTAAATGTATGTGTTTCTATTCTTGTTTACAGCATATCCATCTGAATCTTGTATGTAGATATTTATTTCTTTGTTCTCTTTTTTTTCTCTTGCCTTGCATAATTCACATACATACAAAATTGTCTGGTTTTGTTTTATCTTCATGCATACACATATGAATTCCCATAAGTTATATATTTCTAGAATTATCTTATGATTCCATATAACCATAGAAGTTATTTTATATACTTATTTCTTTTAAGATTAACTATTTAACATTTATTTATATTAATATATCTTATAATTATATTCAACATTGATAAGATTAATTTTATTTTAAGAATTATCATTATTAGATTACATCCATATATATACTTATACCAAATATTAATAAGGTAGAGCCTTTAATTTAATTGAATAGGATAGATTTTATTGTAAAATATTTTGAAAGATTTTATTTTAAATTTTCAAATCATAATTTCCTTCACAATCCACACACATATATAAATAACTGGTAAATGTCCAAAGTCTTATCTGTTTTTAAAATGATAGGCTTGTATTTTATTTAATGAGATTAAATACTTATTAAAATAATATTAACAAAATCCCAGATCGTCACATTCCTCCCCCCTTTGAAACTTTTCATCCCCGAAAAGGAGCGAAGCCAGAATTATTAAAATGCTTAAAATCAGATAAATTTTTTTTGATCATTTTTAAACTACCTTAAAAATCTGTATAATATTACTAAAATAGTTTTTATAAAAATACTTTTATAACTTTATGTTTCGACAAGTTCATCCTTGTTCTCACAGAAATTCGGTCATACATTGATTAGACGTACGACTGAAAATCTATGAGTGCTTGGCAGCCCCGTTTTCAACATCCAGAGAAAATATTTTGGAAAACAATTTTATTGAAAATATAGAAAATAGTTTTTGAAAATAGAGGAAATATCTTTGGTGAGAATGCTCTGGAAATCATCACCCCCATCCATGGTCGCAGTTACATCCTGGGTTACGTTGCCATCACAGCAAAAGTCCATGTAACTGTAGGCATCAGCGCCCTCGATTACGCCATGGAACCCACAACAGATCGCAGTTACATTCAAGGGTTACGTTTCCCTCACAGCAAAAGTCCATGTAACCGTAGGCATCAGCACCCTTGACTTTCGCTATCCAAATGAAACTTCTCCACTCCTATATAGGTCGCAGTCTGCCGATGTAAAATCAAACATAGACCGTTGGCTCTCAACGGCACACATGACTTTCGCTATGGTCTGCAGTAGATCGTAGTGACATCGAATTACATTATCGTCACAGCATACCCAAATGCCTCTGTAGCCATCAACGCCCCACGACTTTCTCCACACACTACTCATAATCCTCAGGAACTAGTTATGTCCGGACTCCTCACAGGATCAACTTTAGAACCCCCTCTTAGGGTTCAAGGAAGCACCACCTGGTGGCACTCCTGAGAGGTTCATTTCAACGGAGCGCCTTTTCCCTCAAAGCCATTTTCAAAACACTTTATACTATGAACATATAGTATCTTCCAAATCATACACCTAGTATGATTCTCATAAAAAGCTCCTTTACACGAAATCGATTATCCCAAAATCGATAGTTCTCAAACTAGGCTTTTCAAATTCCAATATTGATTTTACCCAAAAATCAAAAGCCTTTCCAAATCCAAAGGTTCCCAAAACTTTTTTCCAAAATCCACATAAGATCCTTTATATATATGATATATATATAATCCTTGATGAAAAATCTTTGGATCGTTTAAATCTTGTATAAAACCTTTTTTATACTTCAAATATTTTCATAAAAACATTTTCTTCTGGCTATAGATTCAACAAGGGGGGATTTATCTCATATAACAAAGGTATATAACTTTGTTTATTCAAAATCAAAAATTCAAATTTGATTACTCTTTTTTTTATAAAGTTGTTTCCATCTTACTTATCATCATAAAGATATTCAACTTTCACTTTCATCCATTGTATATTTCACAACATATACTTTCATTTCAAAAGAAATCATTTCACATTTCTTATCCACAAATTCTCAATATCAATTTAAATCCGTATGATGTACACATATCATCCGTACGCTATACCAATCTGATCGCTCACTCGATTACACAATTACACTTCCAAACAAGTATCGTCCACCCGACTTCCTAGTGCGGTCACAGATATGGTTTCTTGATCAGAAACCGTCATTCTCCTTGCATAGCCATAACTATGATAGAGAATATCCAGAACCAATCAATAATCCATATCCATGTTCGCCGTCAAAAATCGAGTGAAAAATCCCAACTTGGATCGATATAACTATATCGAAATTCTGTGCTCGAATCTGGATCAAATCACTATGCGAATAGAATAATATATGTACATCCTATGTAATTATCTTCATTGATTATTAACTAAATCAATTTCTCTTTCTATTCACATTTCCTTTGATTTCTATCCACATAATCTCAATGGTTTCAATTCCATTGGATTATCACTTCAGTTCTTACCTCAGTTGGGTATTTAATCAATAACAGTTTGAACTCCGACCAGTTTATATTTAGTAAATAGCTTGAAAATTTTAAAAATAGATAAGTAGTTTAAAAATAATTATTACTTTATGACATAGGTATAAAATACTTAAGTAATAGTAAAATAGTTGGAAAATAGTTAAATAGTTTCAGAGATTTTAGAAGATTGCAAAATGGTTGTAAAATAGTAATTAATTTGTAAAATAGTTGAAAAATATTAATTGATTTATAAAATTGTTAAAGAATTGTTAAATAGTTCCCAAAAATAATTGTAAAACAAATATAAACTAATTTGGCTTTAAAAAGAAAGGTTGTATATATATTAAATAGTTTGAAAAAAAATAAGTTTATATTAAAACAATTTACATTGAAAATAGTCCAGAGTCATAACTGTTCACTTTCCCATCGATTCAATTTAAATTTCCTCTTCCATTTAAATTGACCCAATTCTAATTTGAATAACTTCAATTTCCATTGAAATTGATTTAACCCCAATTCAAGTTGAATCAATCCTGATTTCTTTTCCAATTTAAAATTTTAAACTTATACATCTTCAATCACAAATCCAATTAATCCAAATCGGATTCAATTTGAACGAATTCAATTCAAATTTCAAATTTAAACCATCCCAAATTATACAAATTCGAGTTAATTTTTTTTCAAATGTTGATTTAATCCTTTAAATCAAATCAACTTATCTCTTTAAACCATTTAATTCTGGATCCATTTCAAACTTATCTTCATTTAATTTTAATTTGGTTGTATTCCTATTACCACTTAATTTAATTCTAATTCAAGATTTCAAGTTCAGTTTGGTTGTATTATTTTACTTAATTTAATAACCAATCACCTTAATATTTATTAGAAGGAGATATTGCTTTATATATCAAAATATATACTCATATAAAATCATTTAAAACCTTTATATAAGAAAATAACAAGTACACGCTCATATATATACTCAACTCATTCTAGGGTACCATTGACCCTGTCCTTAATGAGTAATCCCAACAGAGCCAAGGTTCTTGCTTAACCTCCAGCTCTGATACCAATTGTAACGACCCAAAATTTTCAATCCCGAAAATTCCAGATAGTTATGAAAAGACGAAAGAGATAGAAGAATAAGAAGATCAGAAACACCAACATTTCACATTCGCAGCGGATAAAATATAATAACAATAATAACAGTTTACAAAAGCATTCTGTATCTGTCAATTACATTTATAATACATTAGGTTACACATTTATACAGACACTGGATATACACTATTATCATGTCTCGGATTTACAATAATATAATAGAGCGGAAATACTTTATACGTTCTTGCCATCCATCCCATTTCCTAAGCTCCAGAACGTCCTTACCTGAAAATCTGTAATACTCGGTCTGACCTGAGCAGTACATCAAAGTAACACCCGGGTCAGGCTGGAAACCAGCATGAGTAAACTCATCCGATATGAAATTCCAATGCATAGAACTTATTTGAAACCCGGGGTAACTCGTAACAATTTACAAAGCCACAATTTATTTTAGACCTCACTTATTCCACACATCCATTTTCTAAGTACCAAGATTTAGATTTAAATAGTCCCATTCCTTTAAATCACTGCATTCTAGCCTATAGATTTCACATACCAATCTATAAAAAAGTTCAAAGTGGTTTCAGGTATTTCCTAATACCCGACCCCGGTCTCTTCGAGTCTCATTTCATCCTAACCCAAGTTATCCAAATGAAATACACAACATTTAATATCAGAGATATAAACTCATTCAAAGCATTCAATACCATTCAATCATCCATAAGCAAAGCTTGGTCACTACCAAAATTAATTTAATTAATTCTAATTGAATTTCTAACCTTAATCACTTAGATTTCTTCACTTGTCATTAATTAATTTCAAATCAATAAATCAATCATCCCTTCATTATTCATCTTAATCAATCACCCTGGATTAATTATCCTTCAATTACATTCAAGTCATTATCTTTAATTAACTTCACAGTATTAATTATTCTTAAACAAATTCAATAAGTAATCTTAATTACTTCATAAATTAATTAACTACATAAATCCTTAATTTCTTATATTAATTAATTTCTCGTAAGTCACTTATTATAGATTAATTAATCTTAATTAATCAATCTTTAATTACCTCATTGATTATATAAATTAATGATGTCCAATTATATTTTAATTTGTCCTAACCTAAATTAATTACATTAATTAGACCACAGTATTAATCGTTCTCGATTAATCTCAACATGTAATTAACTATCTTTTTATTTACTTTATTAAATAAATAAATTACTCGTTTTAAAAAAATAGTTTAAAGGAATTTAAAACCAAATTCATTTTTTAAATTCAAATCAATTTAAAAATGCACTTTAACATTCAAGTTGTTAAAATAATTAAATTTAAAAACTTATTTGTTTGAAAACCCAGATTCACTCTTGAATTCCAGATTTAACTCTGAGTAAAACTTGTTTAAATATCTACTTTACAATTTTAACTTCAATTTTTAAATATCATTTTCATTTCTTTCCAGTTTATTCTTATTTTCATTCTATAATTATTTCACTTTCAAAATTCATCCTTATGTTCCTTTCAAAAATCCCATTTTATATATTTCAATAACTCAAGGTATCGAAATATTCAAGCAACCCATAGGATTCATTATTCCAATTACCAATAATATTCATCACAGAATATCAATCACTCCAATATATACTATATATTACTATATAATATAGCACAACAATTCAATTCAACCATTCAACTAATCATTTAAATTTAACCGTTTAAATTTAAATAAAATCCAGAAGCGTGAGATTACACACCTTTGATTTTTGTTTAGCAATCCATTTCCATCTCGACCATTCCTTCAATTTTTGGACCTTGTGTAAATATTTATACAATTTATCAATATTCGATTAATCAAACAATTAACCACTGTTCAATAGTTTAAATTTTAACTAATGATTTAATTCAACCAAATAAATCTAAATTTTTAAACAAATTTTATTTTTTTACCAATCTAAAAATAATTAAATGGTTTAACTAATAAATTAATCATTTGGAATTTTTTTTAATTCCATTTTAAAATTTTATAAATAGAACTAAACAGGTTCTGTTAAAACCTGTAACCCCCCTCCCCCCAAATTCTACCTGAGACACCCTCAATTGACTTCGAGTCGAACCCAAAAATTCTCGAGCAAATCATGAAACAACTCGAGTAAAACTCGAGTACCCATGTTCTGCTCAAACCAAAAAAAATGACACCACTAGAAATGTGCACCGTGCACATACCCGGTGGCCTAGATCGTCACTGGCCAACTTCGCCGGTCCTCCCTAAGCTCGAAACCGAAAAAGAGCTTTAAACCAAAACCTGAAACAGGTAACAGAAACCACCACCAAAACCTGTCAACGCCTCGTCCTCGAAGCTCCGATCACCAGAAACTCTACAACTTCGGCCATGCCCTCGTCAACCCACCAACTTTCATCTCCCAAAGCCTCGCTGCACTCGATCCACTGAGGAAGTCGAACCGAAACAAAACTCAAACCAGATAAAACTAAGGTTCTAAACTTAATCGAACGATTTCCATCGCCACTGCGATCGTGAACCACCTCCACCATTTTTGCTGGCCTCACCGTTCACTCCTCTACCTCTAGAAGGAACTCCGACCTCCCCGACCACCGAGATCAATAGAACTCCCCAAAAACTCAAATATAATACAACCCAGAAATACACCTTCATTTATGATCTAAAAATTTGATTTCCTTTTTAAAAATCATGATTCAAGGTAAGGTTTAAGCTTATATGCCTGAATTAAGAATTTAAGAAGTTTGAGTTTTTACAAAACTCAAGCTTGTACTGTCGTTTTGTTTTCCAGAGCAGTTTGAAATTTATTTTAACTTAAATACACTTTTAAAACTAATTGTAAAATCAAACAACCAGATGTTATTTAGATCCCAAGTTCTAACAATTAGTGGACCAAGAGGTAATGCTATTTAAATTAAAACTTGTTTTGAAATTTAGAACAGAGGTATTTACAGGTACTATCAAAACATACATACAACATTCATTTAAAATGCACAGAAGCTCACCTATACACATACACAAAGACATACTTGTTTTCGTACATTAATCAAGCAACATATTTTTTTTTGTTAAAAAAACAATGTTACTCACATGAAACAAGTTTGAACAGAGCAAACCCTGTTTTGAAAAGCTGTAGTTTCCTTTGAATCTGCTTGTTTATTTGATGAAGTTATTGAATGATGTTTTTTTCTTCTGATTTGCTAAGTTTCTTTGTGAACGAACTAGGACAAAAGAGATATACATATATATAGAAAACAGGTTTGTATAGGGTAGGCTTCTTGCTGGAACATTCTCTTCTTTTTTTTGATTTGATCAGATTTCTTCTTTTTCTTACCTCCTTCTTTGAGCAGACTAGATTTTGTTTCAGAACTGAAATGATTGTAACACTTCGAATGGCCTTGTTTTTGAGTTGAGATGATAGCATTAAATGTATGTGTTTCATTCTTGTTTACAGCATGTCCATCTGAATCTTGTATGTAGATATTTATTTCTTTGTTCTCTTTTTTTTTTTCTTGCCTTGCATAATTCTCATACATACAAAATTGTCTGGGTTTTTTTTTATCATCATGCATACACATATGAATTCCCATAGGTTATATATTTCTTGAATTATCTTATGATTCCATATAACTATAGAAGTTATTTTATATACTTATTTCTTTTAAGCTTAACTATTAAACATTTATTTATATTAATATATCTTATACTTATATTCAACATTGATAAGATTAATTTTGTTTTAAGCATTATCATTATTAGATTACATCCATATATATACTTATACCAAATATTAATAAGGTAGAGCCTTTAATTTAATTGAATAAGATAGATTTTATTGTAAAATATTTTTGAAAGATTTTGTTTTAAATTTTCAAATCATAATTTCCTTCACAATCCACACACATATATAAATAACTGGTAAATGTCCAAAGTTTTATCTATTTTTAAAATGATAGGCTTGTATTTTATTTAATTAGATTAAATACTTATTAAAATAATATTGCCAAAATCTCGGGTCGTCACACCGGGAATGGTCCAAATAGGGGATGCTCACAGAATTATGTGGTTGGCTACCACTAGCAGTACTCATCCCTTTATCTAGATCAGATTTTAATGTAATATGCATGCGAGCACTAAGGGGAAAATTAAACCAGCCTCGATGTCAAGGGATTAGGTAATCCAGCGTGTCATTTTAAAGGGGCAGGCGACTCTGTACTCGTAGTGGGTCTATGTGCGGACCTCGGGTATTTTTTTTCTAGAGGCATACTTTCGAAAGGCAGTCCCTTACCTTAACATATTAGAATCCCTTTCCATATACGAGTGTAATGGTTATGGTTGTAGAAACTATTATGCTAGAATGTAATTAATGTAACCATTTTGGCTATGATTCTATATTTATTTTAAAACCCCAGACACTATATAATATCACTGGATTTTATAATAAAAATGGTTTGGTTATCATAAGGTAAAAGCCTATCTATGTTTATGTGTAGCGTGGTCTTACGATATACCTTTGAGGATTTATAAGTTACGATAAAATTCCTAATGATTTGTGTTTCTCACACTTATTTTGCCAAACTAACATGGGCGTTGTCTTTCCTATAATGCTCGAATCAGCTCGAGTATATTTTCCAGATTTAGCTGGATTCTTTGGAGCTTTCAAGGGACGAGCTGGATTTTCCAATATGTATTCGCTTATTTTATATTCTTCCACTATTTAGTTATTTTTGATATATGTTTGTTGTATTTATCAAATTGGAAAGACATGCTATTATAACTTCCCAGCTGATAATAGCTTAATGTACTCTGATGTTGTGTATAATAAAGATGATTTCTTTTTGTAAAGATTTGTTCATGTCATATATTACTCGTCGTGTTTATGGGATTCTATTCTGTTTTTTCTTTCTTTTCCCCAACAATTCACCTTTCCAGGACTTGGATATTTAGCTCATGAATACCGTAGATGTATTAGTATTGATTTCTATAGGTCGATAAAGAGGAATTGTTAAACTAATGAATTAAGCTCTTCAAATCTTTATCTTTAAACTCATGAGTCTTTATCATCTTTGAATCATGTACCTCATAATAATTATTCTTCAAGCTTTAATCATTTTGTACCATTGTAATATTCTGTAATATATACTACAAAACTTGGAAAAACATTAGTATCTATATTTTTATGGTAGTTTTCATCAAAATCAATATCCGAAGTATTAATAAATAGTCCACGTCTTACGTCCCTCGCCCTGATCGCTTCCTCGACCGCATGCCCAAAGTCTTTATTGATCATTACCGATCACATATGTATCACTTATATTCACATCTGAATCACGAGCTTCACCTTGCATTCCACCTTCTCTAGTAGTCCAAAGTCTAACCAAAGTCATGCTAAAGCCTCATTCCTAAATGCTCCTAGAACCAAGGGGAAAATCCATTATCAAAGCCTCATCGACCCATGCAAAATTGCCTAGAACCTGTTCCATCGATGAACCGGTTGGCTCCACCAGTGAACCGGTGGCAAGTTTCTTCTTAGAAAATGAGCTTCCCTGCTCCACCTTCCACCATTTTGCTCCATATTTCCTCACTGCTTTCCTCGATGAGTCGCCTTGTTGTCAAGCTTGCCTTCACCCGTCGGACCTCTTTTAGAGCCCACTGGTTGATATTTTGGAAGTGGTTCCTTATGTATTCGAAAACCAATTTCAATAAAAGATCCACTTTTTTTTTGCATAGAGTTCTACAAGGCAATTCTTTTGACCCAACCTCCTATAACATGCCAAAACGAACTCAATTAGCTTTCTTGTATCATATAATGCCTATGTATATGCCAACATGCTCACTTGTGCACATTTATACACATATGCATACACAAACACATTTTCACTTCACAAATCATGTTTCGAGCTTTATTGGAGCGATTGCTCGATCCGTATTTTCTCACAAAGCCTACCATATACGATATCACTTTAGCTACATAGGATGCTCATAAATGTTTTTGTACACAAATATAGATGTTCACATACTTATCCATATATTCATTCGTACAAATATATTTACATATTCACATATGTATACACAAAAATATGCGCAACAATTCAAATTACACTTCATAATTGTTTAAATTGTTGTATATTTTTAAATACATGTACATATACACTTACCCGAACACATACACTTACACATATAGTTAAATAAGTATTTTAGTCACTACTTTATTAAATATTACTTTTAATTACTAAATCTTTGCATTAAAAGTCCAATATCTCTTTATATTATTTCATAAAATTGTATAGCTATTTTATAAAATATATTAATAGCTTATTAAGCATTTTAAGCTTTTATAACACATAACTTCTTCATTTGAAACTAGATATTCATCCGTAATTATTTTATAAAACCTCACAACCTTTTATAAAATAATTCCTTCATAATTTTTGTAAAATCTCAAACACTTTTATAAAATATCCCTTTATACTATTTTATAAAGTCTCATACTATTTTATAAAACATCACATTTTTACCATTTCATAAATTATTTCGTAAAAAATCACATTTATACCATTTTATAAAATCTCTACCATATATTACATCTATATATTTTATAAAATCTTATACGATTTTATAAAATGTCACATTTTCTTATATAATTATATTTTACTTAAATAATGTTTATGAGCACTATTTACAATTCCTTAAGCCTTTAATCATTTTAATAATATCTGTAAAGCCCAAAACTAACTTAATTAGCTTATTAACTTTTCTAAAACTCATTCAAATAGTTTACTTTACTAACTAATGATATGCACATGATCATGTCACTTAATTAGCCTTAAATCAATCATAGCATCATACATATTTAATTAGCCCTTAATCCATTTCTAAGCTTACTAAAGTTTTCAAAAATAATAATTAAGCTTTATAATAAATAAAGAGTTGGTACAGTCATATTTACTACAAAGACACAAGCCTAAATTATCAATCATCATTCCCTAAATTGTTCCATACTACTTCACTAAATCAATCTCTAATCAATAAAACACATTATATACTCTCCTAAAATTTGAGATTAAGCTCCAAACTCCACATCAAGCCAATTTAATGATGGATTTTATAAGGAATGAGGAGGGAAGAATTATAATTATTTTATCGGGAGTTTTAGGAATTTATTCAAGCATGGATTAGGGCATTTATAGCTTAGGCTTAATGAGATACTAGTATAAAAAGAGTGAGAGGAGGAAGAAAATTAATGTAGAATGGAAATGAAATGAAATTAATAAAAGGGTTAGCCAACTTATAGGAAATCTAATGGGCCCTAAACCAAATTCATTTCATTCTCAAAAAATCAATATTTACTCTACAAACTTATCAACTTCAAATGAAGCTAGCTTATACTCATTAATCTCGTTATGGAATTGCGATCTAAATGTCAGGCATCTCGAGCCCCAATTCATCCATCTCCAAAATTCGAGTATTATGGGCATTCCATTAATTAACGATTAAATATTAAAAATAATCATTTGAATATCCAGTCTTTAAAATTTCGGGTTGTTACATTAATGATCCCATGAATAACACAAATTTGGAGGATATATAATTTGATGATGTTGTAATTGAAAATCTTAATGTAAGTTGGTAAATTGTAATGTTTTATCATAAAACATTTACATCATTTTCTCCCTTATATTTTTGTGGTTTGTTTTTTTGGTTGTTATGTGGACGATACCAAACACAATAAAATTGAGAGTGCACCTATAGTTTCAAACTAGAAAGTGGTTGATAGTAAAAATATGGAAGAAGAAGATCAATCAAATGCTTTAAAGGTCTGATTTGACAACCAATTTTTTAAACAGATCGAGTAAGGATTTTTTAAAATTTCTCCATATTAAGTATGGTCAAAAAGTATATTTTGTTATTTTTATTTTGATTTTCTTGCACATATTATATGATTTTGGTTTTGTTTTGAAAGCGTTGAATTTGGTATAGGGAATACGAGAAATGGTTGCTGCGTTTTGAAATATTTCAATTTCTATTTGCTTCAAATAAAATAACAGATGGTGTTAAGAAGCAAAGGAACTAAACTTTGTACGATAGCTCTAGCTCTAAAAGTCAGAAGCACTTTTATAAGTGCCAATAGTAACATACTTATTTTCATGATTGCTTACTAGAACCTATTTAGATTTCATAGTTTGTGAATTATTGGGTTCTTATTGTTAAATTCTTTTATGTATATAGTCTATATGATACATAGGGAATTAAAATAATGATACGTTACAAGTTTAAACATTGTTCCAATTCACTTGGTAAGGAAATAGGAGACATAACAGACTAGTGTTATCGGAATGGTTTAGAACTTGACCAGAAAGCATAAGGCAGGGAGTTAACGAGAGTTATGCTATGTTATTAAGGCAATGATTGGGATCAACTATACCGAGAGATTAACATTCTTTTAAACCAATCACCAGCTGAGCGCTAACAACTAGTAAATTGTCATCAACATGGAACAACAATGACAAAAGACCATAGAAACGTATCAAACCCCAAACTCCATAAAATTCCCAAGTGCTTAGATCACCAGCGACCAAACATCTCTTTGATTCAACAACAAACTAATCAAGGATGCAATAAAGAAGAGGCCAAGGCATTGGATTGCAAACGAGCCAAGTCTATGGGTCACTAGCGACCCATAGGCCATGGGTCGCTAACGACCCATGGTTTTGCATCGATTTGTGAGCCAAAACCCCTCTAGGTCATTCTCTACCTAGCTGTGAGAAGATGACGAAGTGGCATGGCTCAGAAGCTGTCTGATCTATATAAATACCATCCTACCTGCAACATAAATCATATCTTCTCCAGACTGGTGGCTGAAGCTCCGTTGGAATTATTCTTCACTTCGTACCTCCATCACAACTATCTCCAAAGGAATTCACTATGATTCTCCAGTGGGTTCCAACTCTGGGGATTCAACTTACATAAAAATAATCAAAGTTTTGTAATCAAACATTTCTTGTAAACAGTAATCAATCTATAATAAAACTATAATATTGATGTAAGCTTCATTAACAGCCGAACCACTATAAAAATTCTCCGTCTTCTTTTTTTTGTTTTTCTTTTTCTTTATCTGTTATCTGTAATACTGCTCTACGAGAATAGTGCAGGTGCTTTCAAACTCAAACCAGGGTGTTGGTCTGTTTTTTGGGCCAACATTTTGGTGCTTTCACTGAGAACTTCAACTCAGGATCCAGATCTAGCTATCTACTTTGGATTTCTTAGGTCTAGAAGTTAGATCCTCAATCCTTGCTTCAAGAATCCACTGTTTGAAACGAATGGAACTGGTAGAAGAAATATGCCTTTGGAAGGTCCATAGGGGCAGTGGTAGCTAGAGAAGATGTTAATCCCCAACAAACTAAAGTAAATGGCGTCAGCTTAGGGAATCGGGCGCAAGTCTCCTCCAAATAGCATGAAGTTGTTACCAAGGATGAGTCAAATAAAATGGTTGATGAGATCTATCAAAAGATGGAAAGTAGCCAAAAGGCCCTAATGGATAATCTTAATGCTTTCCTGACTCTATAATATAATCCCGCTCCAAGAACTATGCTTGAACTCACGACTGCCATGGAACAAGAAAATTCCTCCGTCTCTAGTCTACCCAAAAGAAACGGAAAGCAGCCAGAAAAGAGGGTGACGACATGAATAAACATCGATGGAAATGCAAGCACTCCATTTTCCATAAGGCAACCTATCCTGAATTTAACTCAAGGGGCAAAGCCCCCCGTAGAAGACATAGCTGTGGATCTTTCTGACTCGGAGGATGGAGAGCAAGATGAAAAATTGAAAGAAAATGCCAATGCATTTGACAATGCAAGGAATATCCAAACTGCTCCAGCTAAACCGACCGCAAGCCAATGGGACTCTGCAAGAGTGGCTCTCCTGAAGACAGGAGAGCCTAGGGCTCAGCTCGCTCACCAAGACCGTTTGCAAAGTCAAACACTTGGCACAGTGACTGATTGCCGTCCTTAGGACTACCGTACATCGAAGGCATACATAGCGGACATGGTTAAACGATTAATGGAGGAGAGTAAAGATAGAAGAGATGATGAATGGGGATCTGCCCAACTCGAACTCCCTTCATCAATGAAATTTTGAATGAGAGATATCCAGAAAAATTCATAGTGCCAACTATTACGTCCTATGACGGGACCAAGTACCCGAAACGTCACCTTTACAAATACAGTTGGTATATGGATAGAGAAAATGCCTTTGAAACTATTCGATGCACATGCTTCCCTATCTTTCTTAAAGGGGTAGCATTAATGTGGTTCACTAGGCTTCCACCAAGATCCATCTCTACGTTTGACCAACTAGTAACAAGGTTCCTTGATCAGTTCATACTCTATATTACACAGCCAAAATACATCATGTCCCTATCCGGGTTGTTCCAAAGGCGTAAT
This sequence comes from Allium cepa, assembly GCA_030765085.1. Lineage (NCBI taxonomy): Eukaryota > Viridiplantae > Streptophyta > Magnoliopsida > Asparagales > Amaryllidaceae > Allium > Allium cepa. The sequence continues at coordinate 393,508,027 of CM060935.1, forward strand.
GAATCACTGAAATCTTTCATGAACAGTTTTAACACCACGGTGATGGAAAAAAGCAACCCCAATGAAGATATGGTTTTTATGGCATTAGTTCGTGCCATTCACCCAAAAACTAAATTCAGAAAGTGGATTAAAATGAAGCAACTTACCACCAAGAAAGAGTTCAATCGCAAAGCAAGTCAGTGCTTAAGGTTGGCAGAAGTGCATGAATTGGAAGGGAAGTCTACTAGTGTGCAACTGGCAAACATCGTGGAAAGCGATGAAGTAATGAATCAAAATGCACATACTTTTTGGACCGCTGAAGAGACCACTAGGAAAGATGGAAATTCAAATAGAAAAAGTCAGTATTCCAATAAGAAGAATGGTCATGGAAGCAATAAAAGCCCAAAGGGTTTAGGCTAGAAGGCTACACACTCCTAAATGACACACCAGAAAACATTTTTCTCCCAATTCAAGGAATAAAGAAATGCAAAACGCCACCCAAAAAGAGGCGACTGAGCAGCAGAAGCCTTAGGGGAATTTTACTGCTTTTACGAGCACAAGGCTACAATACAAACGAATGCCGCCACCTAAAGAATCTTATTGTGGAGATAATCCAAAACAACAAACTCCAGCAGTACGTAAGACAACTGCAAAACCTTGATTAATCTACAACTCCTCAACACCCAAGAGAATGAAGGAATCAAGCAGGAACCAGCAAAGAAGGGTTGAAACGAACCGACCAGAGGCTCATCATCAGAACAATACCCGGGGAACCTCATCCCGTGTAAAGAAGTTAGGGAGAAATGGAGTGGTATGCAAGTTCGTTGAAGCATGCTACGAAGGAATCATGTTTGGATGGAACACAAAACTCCGTTAAGATGCAAAGGTTCTTGAATGACGATATTGTGTTTCGAAATCGGGGCACCGAAGGGATCAAAGAACCAACTCTTGATCCAATGGTGGTAATGGTAGGAATTGGACCTGTTGTAGTTCGACGGATGTTGGTTGATAGTGGCAACTCCATTAACATTCTCTTCAAACGCACTTTCGATCAAATGAAGATTAGCATAAAAAGTTTGTTAGCATGCCAAACAAAGATACAGGGGTTTGCCGATGAACCCAAACAATCGGTGGGAACAATTGACCTTCCCATGGAGCTTGGAGAGGGTGAGCGAAGGGTCACCCTCATTCAAACTTTTTTGATCGTGGATGAAATGTCAGCATACAATGCCTTCTTGGGACGGCTCACATAAGCCGACTTCAGAATAACACTGGCCCAATGGTGCCTTACAATGTCCCGAAAGATCACAGAGTCGGAATTGTGAAAGGAGATCAAAGCGCCACTCGGGAATGCTACATTGCAAAATTGCATAAGTTAAGATGAAAGGAAAAAGGAAAGGATGTGGGAAAAACCCTCCACATCCGTGAACCCTTTGAATAGCCACTACAAAGCTGCCCTTGGCTTAGAAATCATGCCAATTCGACAAGGCTTTGGACTCTAGAAAGAAGAGCTTAGGGGAGCATCGAGTAGAACCGGCAGAATTAATGGTGTCTGTCCTAGTCTGTATGGATGACCCAACACGGGTCCTGAAAATTGGATCACAACTTGGAAACGAGATGCGGTCAAAACTAACCGGATTCCTTCACGCTAATTTAGATGTATTTGCTTGGACACACTTTAATATGTGCGGGGTATCACCTTAAATTTCCTGCCACGTGCTTAATATTGACCTAAATTCACACTGTTAAAGCAAAAAAGGCGCAGCTTAGGCTCCAAATGGTCGAACGCATTGAGAGAGGAGGTTGATAAGTTAATAGCTAACGGTTTCATCCGTGATGCCACCTACCCTAAATAGGCGTCGAACCAAGTTTTAGTCAAGAAATTTAATGGAAAACGGAGAACTTGTCTTGACTTCACAGATCTAAATAAGGCTTGTCCGAAAGATAGATTCCTACTCCCCAAAATCAATCAGATTATGGATGGAATGACGGGGTGTGAATTGCTGTCATTCATGGATGCATACTCGGGCTACAACCAGATCTTGATGGATGAGCCAGATTAAGAAAACACTGACTTCATCAGTGGATTGGGACTGTAGCAGTGCCATTCGGGTTAAAGAATGCTGGGATATACCCCTAAGGCTAGTGAATACTATGTTCAAATGCCATATTGGAAAGACTATGGAAGTTTATGTCGACCACATGTTGGTAAAATCTCGAGTAGCAGCTAACTATCTAGACAACCTCGTCGAGATATTTGAGATACTCCAAACATATGGGATGAAGATCAACCTGCTCAAATGTCACTTCGTAATGGCCTCTGGGAAAATTCTTAGGATTCATAGTAAGTTCCTAGGGCATCGAAGCGAATCCAGAGCAAATAAAAGCATTGTAGGAAATCCAGCCCCTAAAAATAAGAAGGAACTTCAAAGCTCGAACAGAAAAGTTGCAGCACCAAGTTGATTCATCTTAAAAGCTATGGACAAAATACCGTTCTTCGATGCACTGAAGAAGAGAAAGAAAAACTTTGAATAGAGTAAAGCTTGTCAAATAGCTTTCGAGGAATTGCCACAACACATGGAAGCTCCCGCAATCTTATCAAAGTCGGTGGATGGAGAAGGCCTATTCGTTTACTTAGCATTTTCCACGCATGCGTTGAGCACCGCTCTTGTGTAAGAAGAAGCAAGAATCCAATGACATATGTATTAAGTTAGCAAATATTCACCTGGGTTAAGAAGAATTACCCAAAACTAGATAATCTAGTGTATTGGATTTTGATCGCGTCCCAGAAATTACGACCATACTTCCAGGCTCATCCAATTAAAGTATTAGCTGACCAACCCTCGAAGCAAGTTTTATACCAGCCAGAAACTTCTAGACGACTACTCAAATGGAATATAGAACTAAGTCAATATGACATCACATATCATCCTAGGAAAGCCATCAATGGGCAGGCGTTGGTTGACTTCAACGTCGAATTTACTATAAGGGACGGCGAGGAAGAAGTCTAGTTAGAAGTAAGTGCCCATTGGAAACTCTTCGTTGACGGTGCATCCAGCAATTTCTATTTGGGAGCAGGGGTAGTGCTTGAAAACCCCAAGGAGTGAGCCATTAGCTATGCTTTGCGCTTGGAATTCCCAACATCAAATAATGAAGCAGAATACGAAGCATTGATCGCTGAACTGAAGGTGTGAAGGAACTCAAGATAAAATCAATTCACATGTACAGTGACTCTCAACTGGTTGTCTGTCAAGTAAAAGGGGAGTACGAAGCGTGTGGAGAAAACCTTGCTCCATGCCTATACAAAGTACAAAAACTGCTAAGCGACATCAACCACTACACTATAACTCACATCTCATGGGATCAAAACACCAAGGCAGTTTATTAGGCTAAGGTGGAAAGTTTCAGAGAAGCTCAGTCGTTAGGGTTGGTACCGGTTGAAACTCTAACTAACCCAGGCATAGACGAAATAGATGTAGACATGATTCTCCAGACCACCGTTGAGCCAGATACATGGATGACGTCGATAAAGGACTATCTACTTGCAGGAACACTTCCAACTGATCGAAATAAATGGAAAACGCTGCTTCGAAAGGCGCCATGGTTCATGATACAGGATGGGATATTCTACCGAAGGGGATTCAAGAACCCTCTTCTTAGGTGTGTTACCGATGATGAAGCACGAAGGATTCTAAAGAAGGTACCGGAAGGCGAATGTGGAGACCACACTGGGGGCAGACCCTTGCGAAGAAAGTCCTTCGGTATGGGTATATCTAGCCAACTATAAATCACGACACTGTAGATCATGCCATGAGATGCAAATGCTGCCAAAGATTCATCATAACTCCCTCAACGGAGCTAATATAGATCGTCAGTCCATGGCCGTTCATAATATGGGGAATCGACTTAATTAGCATCTTGCCAACTGCAAAAGGTGGGGCCAAATATGCTATAGTTGCCATAGATTATTTCACGAAGTGGGCCAAAGCGGAACCGCTGGCCACTATAACCACAAAGAAAGTTATTAACTTTGTTAATAAAAACATCATTTTCAGGTTTGATGTGCCGCAAAAAATCACCGTTGACAATGGAACTCAATTCGAAAGTGCCGAATTCAAAGACTTCTACAGGCGCTTCAAAATTGAAAAAAGCATCTCCGTAGTGGTTCACCCACATGCAAATGGGAATGTAGAGGCAATCAATAAGATCATCAATTCCACTATCAAAAAGCGACTAATAAAAGCCAAAGGAAACTGGGTTGATGAACTTCCACTTACACTATGGGTTTATAGAACTACCCAAAAAGCAGCAACCGACTACACTCCGTTCTCCCTAGCATATGGTTCAGAAGCAATGATTTCTGTTGAATTAGAAGTCCCTTTGCACCGAAGGCAGAATTTCAACCAAAAACGAAACGAGCATCTCCTACTCGAATCACTAGGTATGGTTGATGAAAAAATGAAGTAGAGCTGAGAGCTGCCACCAACTAAAAAAGGGTCACACGGTACTTCAACTTCAAAGTTCACAATCGAACCCTCGAAGTAGGAGATCTTGTGCGCAAGTGAGTTTACCCCATTCCGTAGGGCTCTGGACCAAATTGGGAGGGACCGTATGTCATTAATCAAAAGCTAAGAGACGGGACTTTTAAGCTAGCAACTGTCGATGGAACTCAAGTTCCCAGGGCATAAAATAGCAAATCGCTTTGCCAGAATGCTATCTTATGTACTTTTTATTTTTCGGCAAATAAGCCTTCTCAAGATACCAAGGGCATTGTACATAGACAAAAACTATCGTGCTTTCCTTAATAAAGTTTGCTTCTTGAATCAACAAAACTGTGTTCATAATGATTACCCACGGGGTCGACGGAAGCAAATTGAATCAATCCATTAGATCGACGGAACCCGGTCTTAACCTTCTAAGTATCGGTGTTGCTCCGAAAACATCTGGAAGGCTAAAGTCAACACTTCCCATGTTGCCCAAAGATGGAAAACGACGAGGAGCACTAAAAGCTGCACATCCCATAAGCCGCGCAGTAAAATAATAACCCGTCCCATTACCCGAAGATAGGCAACACCAAGGAAAAATGTAAAGCTATGCATTTCGTAAGCCGCACACTAAAATAATAACCCCTCCCGTTTCCCGAAGATAGGAAACATCGAGGAGGACTAAAAGTCGCGCATTCTATAAGCCCCATACTAAATTCCAAAACACTAACTCCTCATGTTGCCCGAAGATAGGAAACTCCGAGGAGCATAAAAAATCGCGCACTGATTCTTAGAACTAAAGCTCCTCACCCTGCCCAAAGATAGACAGCATTGGGGAGCACTAACACACGCTCCTCGCATGGCCCAAAGATAGGCAACGCCAAGGAATACCAAAAACCATGCATCTCACAACCAACGCCAACCACTCCTATAATCAGGAAAAATGAGCGCAACTCCAACAAGATTGGAATGCCACGAACCAAATGAAAAGCCTCAACTATAGACACTTAAGAGATAAAAGCGCCCTCAATTGACCTATGCTATAACGATCCCGGTTTTGAGAAAATTTAATTTGATAGTTAATATAAAATTTTTGAAATTATATTGTGAATTAATTTGGTATTTTCTAAATTTAAATAATTTTTTTTTGTTAATATAAATGAATATAAATATGATTTTAAAATTGAATTTCTAATTGGAAATTCAGAATAAATAGAATAATATATTGGGTTTGGGTTTATTTATGAATTTATTTGAGAAATGATTTGAATATTTAGGATAAAACATATAGTACATTGTGGAAAAAAAATTTGTAAAAAGAATTTTTATCTGGGAATTTTAAACAAAAATATATTGTAAAATAGAATTTGGATTAGAAATTCAAAGATAAATGTTTTTAAAATAAATTGGATTTGAAAACTATAAAATTTTATACTAATAGAAATTTGATTTCTAATTTTAAGAGACATATGTAATATTTATTTTGAAAGTTATATTTGAATTAGATAAAAATGATTTTCAAAACAATTGTTTAAAACAAAATACTATGATATATATGTTTATTTATTAAAAACATAATTAGTTTTAAAATCATTTCTTTCTTTAAATTCATGTAAGTAGAAATAATAAATATAATGTATATAAAACAAGAAATAAAAGTTTAAAATAATACATATATGGGTATTTATTTAAAAAAGTATAATAGTTTGAAATAAGTTTAATATACTTTTTCTTTAAGATAATACAAATATATAAATGTAGTTTGAAAATATAGGTAATTAACAAATCAATAAGATAAAAGGGTAAAACATGTTTTATAAATTAAAATAAAGAGAGGGTTTAAAACAAAGTTTTAAATTTAATGCAAGGGTTTAAGACAAAATTTTTAATAAAATAAAATAAAGGATATAAACATAAAATTACTTATTTTTAACAAGTGTGATCTATTTTAAAAGCATTCAAAACATTTGTTAACAAATTAAAACATGCATAGGACAAGTGTTCAATTAATTTAACAAGTGGCAAACTTGATTATTATCTTCATTTTAAAAAAATATATATATAAAAGAAACAAGGCAATACACTTCCTTTTCTCTAAACTTAAAATCTGAAACAAATCAAAATACAATTACAAGCCTAAAAAAATGTTCAAAAAAAACCTGGAAAGAAAATTAGAACCAGAGAAAAATCAAAAGCTGGAAACAAATAAATTTAAAACCTGAGATTAAATGGAATTGTAACGTCCTGCAAATCCGTCCCCCTTGAGTCAACACTATTCTATATCATTCAAATCAAGTTGAACAGAAATACGAACCATTTGGGTTAAAGAAGAAGAGGTAGAAGAAGAGAAAACAGAAAAGAACAACAGAATCTAACCAACACAGCGGAATAAAATATAATACATAATAACAAATCTTTACACAAATGAAAACTATATCTGTTTTATACATACATCATCAGAGTACATCATCAGAGTTCCACATCAATAACATATGACTATATACACAGCGGAATAATAATCAAGTACGGAAGTACGTATCGCCATCCAGCTCATCTCCTGAGCTCCACAACATCATTTCCTCTATTCTATAATACTCAGTCTGACTCGAGCATTATAGTTAAATAACACCCGAGTCAGTCTGGAAAACCAGTGTGAGAAATCACACTCAAATTGATTATTAAAGTTTCAAAAATCCTTTAAAAACAAAAGCATCTCGTAAGACCATGCCACAAATAAACATGTCGGGTTTTTACCTTACGATAGCTAAAACATTTTTATTAAAATCCTCTGATATTATAATAGGGTCTGTATACAAATACTTATTAAAATTGTCGAAATTGTTACATTATTAAATTCCAGCTACTAGCCACAGAGTGGGTAATACAAACAAAACTCATAAAAGGCGCGTAAGGAGAATGAATTTCCAACTAATGACTAGGCACTGGCGTACCACCTGTCACGGTACGTGGCCTAGATCACAGTGCTGGGGCTCCACCCTAACTCCCCTGCAACACAAGACCCGGACTATCCCTTACTGGATAATCCCAAGTAAGATCACCTCGCGGTTGGGAACAAGAACCGCACCACTAAGCCTAAATAAAAAGGGACATCTAGACAGGGATGACCTTACCCGGAAATGGGTGCTGCCCACCAAGCCTTGCTGCATAACCCCTGATTTTCAGTCATTCCCAGTTGATGAGGCTTAAGGTTAAGCGTTACCTTTTTGAACATATCCCTTAGAATGCCAATCGTCCACCTGACGATGTTCCGAAAGCATTCATCCATACAAGTCCGTCCCGGGTTCGAACGGAACCAAAGGCACTGCTCCTACATCCATTTTGGAAATATCCTCAGGTTTAGTAGCGACTAGCTCTTCCACTTCACTGCTCCACCTTCGAATCCAAACTCGTTTTCCACAAAAACGTACAAACTGGATCGAAGTGGTTTTTCGAGAAATAAATCTCGATCCCGGTCCCTTCGAAACGATCAGCGCATTTGGCCAATAATGATAGTCGGTTATTTAACTATCAATTAACATTCACAACAATCCCCAAATAATAAATAATTTTCCCAAATTATTTATTAATCCCAAAAATATCTTCACAAGATATATTTTCACTTCAAACCCTTTTGAAAACAGTTTCAAATTATCTTCCTTTCTCAAAATAAATTTTCCAAATATTTTCTATTTCCACTGAAATCACCAAGCACAAAACTTTAGATTTTTAAAATAATTTAAACGCTTTACTTTGAAATATACTTTAAAACATTTAAGTTAAAAACTACTTCAATAATTTGTTAAAAATACATACTATATGAATATTTGAAAATAAGGTTACTTTATAAAATATTAAACTAGGTTTTCACTTTTTAAAACAAAATACTAAGTCACCTTTTAAATAATTATTACGATAATAGATTTGAAAAATATTTTCTTAAGAATTTAGATATCTAGAAATAATAAATTCATAAAACATGCTTTTTAAAACAACATTAAAACTTTTTATCTTATATGTAAAAATTTACTTTGAACGTACTTGGCTATCCAGAGAAATATACCTCTTCACATTCTTCTTTAAATTTCCAATTTCAAACAATTCAATCAATTTCCAAATTGATTTCCAATTTACTCCCTTTTATTCCAAAATCCATTAATTTCGGATTTTATTCCTCAATTATGATTTAAAATACTTTTGACTGAAAATACCAATTTTAGATTTCTCAAATTACTTCTTAATCCTGTTAAATAAATTTAAACTTTAAATTTTAAAATAATTCTTTATTCCTTGAAAATAATATCACTTAATTTTACTATTCATTAATTTCTGTTTATTCAAAATCTTTTTTTTTCTTTTCATACTCGAAGTTATTTATTATTATTTTAATATCACTTCCATTTCTTTTCAATTCATTCTTAATTTATTCAAATTTTCTATAATTATTTCGCTTACAAATTCACTTCTTTATTTTCTTTCCCAAATCCAATTTATATATTTTTGGTAACTCATTATACCCAAATATATTCAATCAAACCATAGCATTCAATATTCCAATATAATTCATTATAGAATATCAAATAATCACAACAAAGAATATTAAATAATTTAAATAAATGTTGAGGAATCCAGTTGGATCCCTCCAACTTGTTTCCCTGCATTCACAGACATTGGCACAATATAAAATACCAATTCCACTTCGAGGTGAAATATCGCGGTATATGGGATTAAATAAAATAACATCCGCTATTATGCGGCGCATAGGGTCTTATCCGCTATATAATGCGGGAAATCAATCATTCCAAGATATAATATATACTATAATATAGCATATCAAATCAATTCAACCATTCAACCAATTATTTAAATTTAACCATTTAAATTTAAATTAAACCAGATGAGTGAGATTAACTCACCTTTGATATTTGTTTTGCAATCTGACCCAAACCGGCTATTTCCCCCAACAATTTTGGACCTTGTAAAAAAACATTTTATATGATTTATTAATATTTGAAATAATCGAACAATTTATTATCAATAAATTTAGTTTAAACTGGTAATAAAATTTTAAACAAATTTTCCTTTTTGATAATCTTTTAGTAACTAAAATAATTTAATATTTTTTACAAAATAACCTAGTCACCCTAAATACATATTTAAAATAAACTACTACATTTAAAATATGCATATGTATACTCTTAAAATTTCTATATCTTCCCAAATCATATGTGTGTGTGTGTGTGTATATATCTATTTTAAATCTGCACAGTTTAGAACTTCAATTTACAACGAAATAAATCAAATTAAAAGCAAGGTTATTTTACACTTTACTGTAACTTTAAACTCCCATTCCTATGTATATATTTTAAAACAGAAATCAAATTTTATATAAACTGCTCAGTATTAAAATATCCTTATATATATATTTGGTAAAACTGAGTTATCATATACCTTACTGTATATATCCTTTATTTTTTTTAAGATACAGATATAAACTTCAAACTGGGGAAGAAAAACAAATAGCCTCACCGAACTAAACTGCGCAACTACCAGCGCCTCGCGTCGACCACGACCCCTCGCAAGTCTCCATCCCCAACCCTAAATCCATCTGTAAACCCCACCATGCTCGACTTCGAAAATCGTGCGTGAAACGCACCTAAACTCGCGCCGCCGTGCCTTGTCCATAAGCGTAGAACGAACATCGAGCTGCGACTCTCCCACGAACAACACTGTCACGCATGAGCTCTTCTTCGATTTGACGAAGCCCAGGATTTTCAAATTGAAGTTATACCCGAGAACGTAGCTATCCCTAGCCGCCGCGACGAACTCGAGCTCGCCATTCCCTTTTTTTTTCTTTTTTTTGGTAAGACTTTCGATTTGCTCTGAGTCGACTTTAACTGAATAAGGAAATGGAATGAGGGAACGCGGTTTGATAATGAGGAGAGGAAAGATTTCATTAGGATTTGCTTCCGAAAGAAGGCGACCATTAATTGATTGCGTTTTAAATTTTTACAGAGGAAGATTATGTGATGTTCTAAAAAAGGAAACATGATTTTGAAAGGAAGGCTGCGTGCTGAAGTGAAGGGAAAAGCAGTGATGTGAAATTATTTCAGCTGGTTGACCAGATTATAAATATATATTACTAAATTCGAATTTGATTACAAATTATCTCGACTTACGTAGCCTAAAATCACGAACTCCTATCGAGGCATGCCGCTAGGCGTTTATAATGTTATACGCCTATCCCGAACTCAATGGAAAAGGTTTCGAGTCCTAATTCTATCGTATGGAGAAGATAGCTTTTTGAATCGAATTAAAATATTAAATTTTCGATATAAATTTCAACGCGTTTATATATCGTACTCTCACACAACAACTCCAAATGCTACGAAATTTGAAATCCGATAATAATATAGTATTATGGATCCATTGGAACTAGTTTCGTCGAATTACGAGACTGTGCCTCGGAAAGCTACTTTTAAATTCAATTTAAACTATAAAATTTTAAAACTGAACAAACCACTGTTAATTTCAATTTTACAACTTCTATTATTCTCAGTACTATCAATATAAATTTTACAAGCCTTCAAATTATTTTTAACAATCTTAGAACTCCAGATTCAACATCTTTCCCTATTTTTAAATTATTAAATTCAATAGTTGAATTATCAAATAAATAGTGATATTTGAATTCAAGTATAAAATTAATTTTTAAATATTTACAATTAATTTAAATATTCCAATTTTAAATGCTTAAAAATTCCGGGTCGTCGCATTCCTCCCCCCTTAAAAGAATTTCGTCCCCGAAATTACTAAATAAGAGGAATGGTCCAATACCCGTTTACTTTTCCCAAAACCAAACAGTTTTATCAACTTGCCATAACATATCTTTTAAAAAAGACCCACTATCATTCTTACTAACTTCCCAAACTCTCCCATAGTTTTCAAACAGTACTATTGCTTAATCATTCAAATCCTAATTTAAAACCAAAATTTTGAATTATCAAACTGTTCTCAAAAATTTTCTAACTCCCTAAATTTGCGATAAATTTCGCCAGCGTCTCCTTTGCGCGGCTAGCTCGGTACAACTACAAAAAGCCTTTACGTGCTCCCCAATTCCAAAAGAAAACAAAAGGCCATGTGGCTAGATCAAAAATCTAATCAAATTTCATACAGAAACTTAAACACATACCTTTTTAGTCGGGCAATTCAAATTATCTTCTGAAATCAAAACACATTTTTTTTCTTTACCTTCATAATACTTGTATATTATACTTAGCAATAATATCCCATCACAACATTCAAAAACATTTTATTTATTTCCTAACAAAATGTCAATATTTGTTCATTCAAATATTAACTTATAATATATCTGTAATATCAGTTTCCAATTAAAAAGTCACCATTCCTTTCTTAAGCTAGCATAAGCATTTAATATACTTCTTTATTTATTTTCACTTCACCAGTTTAGTCAATATCTACTTCTATTCAAATTAGTTCCCCCATTTTCATATGAATTCAATTTGCTTCAAACTTTGAATATTGAATTGTATTCGTCTTATCTCAACTCATATGTAATTAACCATTTCCTTTTATTAGTTCCGCTTACTAATTTATTTAAAATCCCAAATAAAAGTTTACTTGCAAACTTTTTCTTCCTTTAGTTTCTTCAAACAATTTCTTCGATTTCACCTTACTTTACATACACAACTTTAAATTAGATTTCAATATTCAATTTTCAAATATATTTGCTTACCAATTTTAAATCTTTTGCCGTTAGTGAAAATTTTAAAAATTTCTAACTCACAAAATTTTCGAAATTTTTTGGCAGAGTCTCTTTTGTATGGAGGAGCTTTTGAAATTTGACAAAAGATATAAATATATATACATCGACCCACATGGTCGGAAAAACAAAAAAGTTCATATCTCCTATTTTTATTGCGTAAGCATACCTTTATTTAGCATTTTTAAGCAAGCGGCTTATTATTTTAGCAATTAGCGCATCCCAATCCAACCAAACGGCTTCCCAGTACCTGTACTTACTGAATTCAAACATATAAGTACTAAATATATGCAAATTTATTAACATTTCACTTACTTTAATTAACACATAAATTTCACATATAAAGCATGCTATATAATTTCCATAAGCATATATAAGGTTCCGACACTTTTTACAATTGCTTACAATCTATCCTCAACCCATTTCATTCACTTTAAGTGATTTACAACTTACTTGCTTATATTTAATTCATTTTAAGCAAAACAAACTCATATTCATTCCAATTGATTTCAAAATCATCCTATTTCACTTCTAGTAACTCATAGGATTTTATCTAATCTCGTTTACGTCAAACGATCCATTTTCTTATGCAATACTACAATATTAATGTAAATAAATAATTACATAAGCTTTATAACCAATTTAGATTGATTCCAGCGCAAAGTATTTAAATTCCATTCCAATCTAACTTATTTACAAACCGTATAGTTGCATTCCATCCCGTTTCACATTGGTTTTGTTCAAAGCCATTTCGTTATACTCGACATCATCCCATGCTTCTATTAACTTTAAACTTAAGTTAATTTACTTCAATTCACTACCATTCATAACTTAAGTTCATTCTCGTTTTAATTTATTCATACTCGAATTGGATTTATTTTCATCTCACATCATTTTTATTTAATCCAATTCCATACGGCTTCAATTCATATTTAATTCACTTACAATTCTAAGTTAAATTTCTATTTATAACTCAAGCTTCATTTTTTATCTATTCACAATCTTTGATTAGATTTTCCTTTGATCAAATCCCAACCATTTTACTAATTTATTCGATTAGTTTATTCTTTTATCCATTTTTAAATTTTAATTTACATCAACAATTCATTATTGAATTTATTAATAATAAGGTTATTCAATTTATGCTTGAATTGGATTTGTTTACAACTCACACCAAATCTATTTTAATCCAATTCAATACTTACTTAGTTTACATTTATTTATTTAAGTAAGAATTTTAGTCCATTCAATATTATCTATAACTTAACTAAATTCATTTCAATTCAATTTATTTAACTTAACTCCAGTTAAATCTAGCTACATACCATTCTTTTGAATTTTGTTGAGCAAGCACTTAATTCTATTTATTATCATTCATGACACAACTGAATTTTGATTCAATTCAATCCAAATTTAACTAAATTTCATTTCTCAATATATGAGTTCAAAACTTATTTATTTACTTAAAAGCTTATATTGCTCATTTGAGTCATTTCATCTTATAAACGCAATTTCAGATTTTATATATATATATCTGTGTGTGTGTGTGTGTGTGTGTGTGTGTGTGTATCACTCACTAGCTTAAGGTATAAATTTTCATTTCACAATTATAATCATTTTACCTTTCAACTTTATATCCAATTTAATTCAATTTCAATTTCAATTTTATTTAACTTATCTTAAGTTAAATTCAAATATATTCTCTTCACTTTCATTCACTTAAGTTAAATTTTAATTCCCGGATTAAAATTTCTAATTTCTTCTTATTAATATCAACTTTACTTTAAGTTTCCAAATTATCTATTGTAACGACCCAGAATTTTAATTAATTAAAATTTGAATATTTAATTAATTTTAAATATTAATAAGTGAAATTTATAAGTCAAATAAATTTTATTTTGAATAATTGGATTTAATTGAATAATTAAATCGATAATTTAATATGTGAAAATACAGAAATAATTGAAAATTGGGTTAAATATGATTGAAAATGATTTGTAAAATTTTATTTTATCATATTGAAGTTAGAAAGATGTTTGTGAACTTTTAAAATCGAATTAAAAGTTAATTTGTGAAAATTGAATATTTTAATATTTAATCGACTAGTGAAATTAGCCGTTTTTTGAACAGTCTCAGAATTTGACGAACTAGTTCCATTGGATCCGTAATAGTTTGTTATTACCGGATTTCAATTTTCGTAGCAATCGGAGTTGTCGTTTGATCGTAGCAGCTCGAAACGCATTGAAATTGTTTTAATATTAATTTGGCGAGTTAAAATAGCCATTTTTCAAACAGTCTCGGATTTTGACGAAACCAGTTTCATCGGATCCGTAATGTGATATTATTGTATGGTTTCAAATTTCATGTCAATCGGATTTACCGTTTGTCCGGTGCAAGCTAAAACGCCTAGAAAATCGTTTAATCGGTTTAATTTTAAATTGAACGTTTATTGCCATAACTCGCACAGATGACCGAATTAGCTCCCGAAACACGTTCCATTGTGTTCGGAACGTAGGGTAAACCTTAGAAACGCCAACCGGCATGCTTTGTTTAGAGTTCGGAAAATCCGGGATGAATAGTGTCGCGCGAATTTTTTTATAAAAGCCCCCAATATTCATTTTTTTTTACAAAATTATAACCCTAGGATTTCCAAAACTGTAGCCGCCTCCAATATGAACCAATGGCCAGAATTTTGTTTTCTTTTCTCCTCAATTACTTCCAATCCATAAACATTTAGAGAAAGTGTTCAACATGAAACTTGTAGAGCATGAAGAGAGCTTCGAATCTATACGGAGTTGATCGAAATTGGAGCGACGTGGAGGGAGAAAGGGGGGCCGATGGCTGCAGGTCGTGCATGCCATACGAGGAGCTACAGGTGGCCGAGCTCTGAGTGGTGGTGGCGGCCGTGCATAGCTCTTGGCAAGAGCTTTGAAATGCCACTGCCCGATCGTCTTCAAACCCTTCATGGATGGAGCATAATTTAACCCTAGATTTGCATTGATGGGTTTCATTTACGGCTTGTAACCTGTAGATGGAACGTGAGAGGGAGAAGCTAGGGGACGGCCTGATGTTGCTGGGTGATGGATCTACGGCTGTGATTTGGCTTGGGTATTAAAAACAAAATTTAAGTTGTAAATTATTAAGTTAAAAATCGTGTAAACTTGTAAAAATCATATCTTTTTCATACGAGGTCGAAAACACGTGAAACCAGTTGCGTTGGAATCGTATGGACGAGCACTACGCTATGGAATTGGATTGGAGTCATTTGGAGTTAGTGAAAATTTCAGGTAAAATTAAACGTCCGTTTAATTTTATTCGAAATAAATCGCTAAAACGAAATTGAAATCAAGGTGAGAACTTCTCGCTCAATCGAATCGGTTTCGATTTTTATTTTAAATAGTTAGATTTAAAATTCTTGAATGTATGTTTGAATGATGATTGTTATCTATTGATTGTTAAAATAGACATTATGCGCCGTTAGTAAGCGGATGTTATTTATTAAAAACATATACCGCGAATATTTCATAAACAGTGAAATTGGTGTTATATATAATAGCAATATATATATATATTGGCATATGTATATATTGCAGTTGTTGATTTCCCGCATTATATAGAGGATGAGACCCTATTGGGCCGTCTATTAAGCGGATAATATTTTAAATCCCATATACCGCGATAATTTCGTACTGGAACGGAATTGGTATTGTGCTAACATCTTTGGATGCAGGAAAACAGGTTGGAGGGATCCAACTGGATTCCTCAACAATATTTATTTGATTATGGATATTTTGATATTCGCTGATTATCATATCGATATATGATATCGTTGTTGTCGTGATTGACTATTTGGAATGTAGCATCATTGGGCCAAATTTTGGAATTTTAAAAGGATTTTCAAAGTGATTTTTGAAAAGTATACGTTTATAAAATATTTTTGGAATTGATCCATTATAAATAAATAAACGTTATAATTTTAATGTTATAAAAATTATGATTTTTGAGAAATATAGTTAAAAACTGATTTTTGAAAATATGGGGTTAATGATTTTATAAAATAGTTTAAATTGGGATTTTTGAATTTATTGTGAAAAGTTCAAAAATAGGATTTATAAAATTTAATTATTTTATAAATCAAAATGATGAAATTATAAAGGACTTTGAAGACGTTTTGAAATAATAATGTAAATTGATTTATAAATTAAAATATTTGAATTATAAAACGAGTTTTTATAAGTGTTAGAATGAATTGTGAATGAATTTCATAAATGAATGAAATTTATAGAATTATAAACGGTGAAGTTATAAATGGAATTTTATAAGCAGTAGGTTTATAAAATTTGTAAAGTTATTAAAGGAATAAATTTGGGTAAATAAATGAATCTTCTAAGTTATAAGATTTATAATTTGGGAAGTTAAAGGAACAATTTTGCAAACAAATAAATTATAAGCATTTAACTTATAATATGGACTTTCGGTTTATAATTGAGTTATAAATCGAATAGATTAATAAAGGAGATTTAAAAAAGGAAGTTGTTATAAAATAAATAGAAATGGAATTTATAAACGTTGTTTTATAAATCCGCAAATGACTTATTTTGATAAGTAAATTGTTGTAACTTATTTATGGAATTATATTCACGTTTTAGGCAGTGAATAATCCTTTAAAATAAAATGAATAGAAAGGATGAAATTGGTTAACAAGTATATTCACGTTTTTGGATAGTGAATATTATGTTAAAGAAAATGTTTTGGATGTGATGTTTTAAGTAGAATTAAAACGATCTAACGATGTTTTAAAAATATGTTAAGATTCGAAACCATAGATTTCAACATTCATTGTTGAAATAGACGTTTTCGAGAAATAGAAGGAAATGGTGGACTATAACATTGTTGTTATAGTAAATGATTTCCGAAAGGAAATGTTTTGCATAGTATTGGGATTTATATATCTATTTTAATTTCGAATCCCTATATTAGTGATTTTGGGTTGTCGTAACGATGTTTTACGCAACATTCGTTTTGGCCCAAATAAATATGTTTAAGAGAATGATTTCCTTAAAGAAAGAAATATATGCTTTATTTCGATTTAAGTATATTGAATATTTTCCAAAGGTTGAAAATAAATAAAATTTATGAATTACTTATGAATAAATAAGTATGGAAATGTTTTTCCAATGTGAAATGAAACGTTTTGAGAATTTATCTTTTTGAAGATAAATTGAAATGAATAATTGAAATCACATATCAGTAGATACTGTGAAATATAAATTCACTATGGAATTTATAAAAGAAAGTGGAATTTGTTTAAAAATAAATATTGATGTATTTTTGACATATTGAAATTTTATATCTTGTAAAGATATTTTTGGGAAATAAATAATTTGGAAAATTATTTGGAATCTGGTGATGTTATGCATATCCATTGATAGTTCAATAACCGACTATCAATATTTACCTTTGCATGGTATTTGTTGTGATTTGTTTGAATTTGAATGCCACGCTTATTTTTGAATAAGCGCTCACTATTCGGGTTAGCCGGGAAAGGACCTTGGGGTCGTATAACCCATTTTGAATATGTGATTCGACGTTATGAATAGCATTTGAAGATCGGTGTTGAAGACCAGGTATTTGCGAGAGCGATAGGATGACCTGTCGATTTACTCTGGACCGAGTTGCTCCCGTATAGAGTTCTGCATATGTGATGGGGAATCCGATCAGGATTGTGGATATCCGGATTGCAAGGACTTCTTTATAAGTGCCTTCGGTTCTGTTCGAGCCCGGAACAGACTTGTATGGATTGTGTGTCTGACATTACAAATTGAGATATGAAGTAGATTTCTTTCAAATATATTTCTGTTGGTGGCGGAGAATTTATTCTTTTAGCTTAACACCCTTCTCTGAGACGTACGAGCTCATAGGTTATGTAGTTGAAGGTTATTAGCAATATATTCCCAATTTGGTAATGTGACATGCTGAGTGTTGCTGTGAAATGATCATGGTTTGATCATTTGTGATATGATCATTTGTTTGATCGTTTATCTTTGTGATCATTTCTATGATCATTTGTTGACCCAAAGCACAGCTTTTGTATAAAGCATGACTTTGTGGACGAGACTTCGTCGAACCTCACACCCTGGAATGGTCAAAACAGGAAAGATGCGGCAAGGTTATGAGGGGTAGCTCCCTTTAGGGTATGTGCATTTCCTTCTGGAAAAGGGTGGTATCATGGTATGGAGCCCAGATACTTACTCATGTTGAAACACTTTATTTATTATGGTGTGATGTTGATTACGAGCGCTCGGATAAAGGTCCCAAAGGACCGGGGGATGGCGTACTCGTGTCAGTAGTTACCCAGTTAAGGGTAACCCGGCCTTGTGTTGGCAGAGATCCGGTTAGGTTCTCGGGGACGTCCTCCCAGAGGCATTCTCATGTGGCAATGGGAAGTTCCTTGGCCTGACCATTTGTTGGAAATCCAAAGAAACAATACAAGACTTGTACGGTTTTTGTTGTAGAACCTGCCATTTAATATGGTAGCTATAGTATGCATACTATAATGGTACCTATGATGGCTAAGATTTATATTCTACTTTCGAAATGATTTTTCCTACACTATGCACTAATAATAATATCAAATGTTTCTTTTTATTGCGTATCAAGCATCTTTGACTAACATAAGAAGAAATCTCCTCCAAGTCTGCGTTTGCATTGTGTGTGTGGTGGGAGGTCTTATGGTAGTCTCATTTTTAAAAGCATTGCGAATTGACTTTAAAAATATTCCTCTATTTTGATTTTAAAGATAAATAAATTGTTTTGAGTTCTCACACCAGTCACATGACTGACTCGGAGTTTATTTTTTTCCTTCCTAAACTCTGGGTGCCCACCAATTTCTACACGGGCAGTCAAGAGTTAAGGTTTATCTGGATATTCTGGAATTCAGGAGTTGTTGGAGGCAAGCTGGATGGCATGGCGTATTATTAGTATATAGTATTTCTTTTCCGCTGTTTGATGTTGTTTGTTGTTGTACACTCTGATGTAATGAAATGTAATGTGATGTAATGTAATAGCTGATATAGTTCTTTGTTTAAAGATTATTCATTTATCTATTATATGTTGTTCCGCTGCGATTGTGAGATTTTGATGTTGTTATGCTGTTTTCTTTCCATTCTATTTTCTTTTCTCTCTTCTTCTACCTTTTTCTTTTTCTTAAACAATGAGAATTCGTATTTCTGTTCATCTTGAGTTAATCTATGGAGATTAGTGTATATTCAAGGAGTACGGATTTGCGGGTCCTCACATGTGGTATCAGAGCATATGGTTAAGCGACAACCATGGCTCTGTTGGGTATTACTCATTAGAGATAGAGTCAGTAGTACTCTAAAATGAGTTGAGTGTAATAATAGCTATGAGAGCGTATTTGTTAGTGAATATAAAATTGTTTTATATTGCGATGATTGGTTTGTTGAGTGGTATATGGATTCTGGTTAATACGAGTAATTAACGTTGTTGATAGGGATCTCTAAACACTTGTACAGAACAATTTGACACAATATTGTTTTAAAATTAGGTAAATGAAATAATTTTACCTTGAGTATATTTTATATATAAAGGAATAATTTTTCAGAATTATTAAAGTGTATATAAGTTGATTGTTTAGTTGTTTGAATAATCCTAAATAAGAGAATAATTGTATAAGTAAAATGAATTATAAGAATTGAATTATAATTAAAGTTATTTACAATTGTGAAATAAACTTATATATATAAGAAGTGAAAATATGTGAATATATTTATGAATATGAGTTGTAAATAAAAATGAATTTAAAGTTAAATGGAAATTTACTTTAGAATTTGGAAGCTGAATTGATTTATAAGTGGGAATTTAAGTTAAGTAAAAAAACCAAGTGATGTTTATAAAATGAAGTATAACTTAAGAGATGTTGAATGAAGTTGATATTGGTATCAAAGTAAATCAATAAAGTTAAGTGATAAATGTGAACTTGAGTTATATAAATGAATTGGTAATTGAATTGAATTAATGAAATTGGAAGCTAAAGTAATTGAAATTCAATTGGAAGTTAAGTGAATCTTAAATAGAATTGAATTTGATTTGGAAGTGAACCAACTTGAATATGAATTAGTGAATATAAACTAATTTAAAATGAATGTTAGTAAAAACATCCACTGTTAATGAATCAAATGCGATTAGATTGAAAACCCAATTCATTGAATATTAATGAGAGTATGAATGAATATTTATTGGTTATGGATGTTAGTTGGTTGATGGTTGAACATATTGCTTTTACTGC
The DNA here is from genome assembly GCA_030765085.1 of Allium cepa. NCBI lineage: Eukaryota > Viridiplantae > Streptophyta > Magnoliopsida > Asparagales > Amaryllidaceae > Allium > Allium cepa. The sequence goes on from CM060935.1 coordinate 393,528,578, forward strand.
ATTTGCTATGTTGACATATATCGATACTATTGTCTATATACATGTTTCTCATCTATTTGTTGAGTGTTTAGTAGGTGCGGATCGCGTTTGCTTCGCATTTGGAGCTCGCTTTCGCGCTATATTAGCCGTATATGCTTGCTAATAAAATATAAGGTACATATCTCGGATTAAATATCGTACTTTTACGCTTTTTTTCCCTGCGGGATGCCTCATTACTTGATGAGATGTGTATTTGTGATATATATACTGTCATTTTTTTTTCGGATCGAGCCGCGCAAAGGAGACTCAGGCGAATTTTTCCGGAAATTTAAGGCGTTAGAAAAAATTTGAGAAAAAATTGGAAAATTTGTGAAAACTATAACTTTGATTTGGAGTTGAAAGTTAAACAATAGTAGTTGCTTTTGAAAAGATAACTAAATATGATTTGAAAACTTAGTAAAGTTATTATAAAAAGTTTAACTATGGATTTTGAGAAAGTTAATGGATTCTGTAACTTTTTTTACTTTTTAATTTCGAGGACGAAATTCTTTTAAGGGGGGAAGTATGTAACGACCCAGAATTTTAATTAATTAAAATTTGAATATTTAATTAATTTTAAATATTAATAAGTGAAATTTATAAGTCGAATAAATTTTATTTTGAATATTGGATTTAATTGAATAATTAAATCGATAATTTAATATGTGAAAATACAGAAATAATTGAAAATTGGGTTAAATATGGTTGAAAATGATTTTTAAAATTTTATTTTATCATATTGAAGTTAGAAAGATGTTTGTGTACTTTTAAAATCGAATTAAAAGTTAATTTGTGAAAATTGAATATTTTAATATTTAATCGACTAGTGAAATTAGCCGTTTTTTGAACAGTCTCAGAATTGGACGAAACTAGTTCCATTGGATCCGTAATAGTTTGTTATTACGGATTTCAATTTTCGTAGCAATCGGAGTTGTCGTTTGATCGCAGCAGCTCGAAACGCATTGAAATTGTTTTAATATTAATTTGGCGAGTTAAAATAGCCATTTTTCAAACAGTCTTGGATTTCGACAAAACCAGTTTCATCGGATCCGTAATATGATATTATTATATGGTTTCAAATTTCATGTCAATCGGATTTACCGTTTGTCCGGTGCAAGCTAAAACGCCTAGAAAATCGTTTAATCGGTTTAATTTTAAATTGAACGTTTATTGCCATAACTCGCACAGATGACCGAATTAGCTCCCGAAACACGTTCCATTGTGTTCGAAACGTGGGGTAAACCTTAGAAACGCCAACCGGCACGCTTCGTTTGGAGTTCGGAAAATCCGGGATGAATAGTGTCGCGCGAATTTTCTATAAAAGCCCCCAATATTCATTTTTTTTCACAAAATTATAACCCTAGGGTTTCCAAAACTGCAGCCGCCTCTAATATGAACCAATGGCCAGAAATTTTTTTTCTTTTCTCCTCAATTACTTCCAATCCATAAACATTTAGAGAAAGTGTTCAACATGAAACTTGTAGAGCATGAAGAGAGCTTCGAATCTATACGGAGTTGATCGAAATTGGAGCGACGTGGAGGGAGAAAGGGGGGCCGATGGCTGCAGGTCGTGCATGCCATACGAGGAGCTACAGGTGGCCGAGCTCTGAGTGGTGGTGGCCGTGCATAGCTCTTGGCAAGAGCTTCGAAATTCCACTGCCCGATCGTCTTCAAACCCTTCGTGGATGGAGCATAATTTAACCCTAGATTTGCATTGATGGGTTTCATTTACGGCTTGTAACCTGTAGATGGAACGTGAGAGAGAGAAGCTAGGGGACAGCCTGATGTTGCTGGGTGATGGATCTACGGCGGTGATGTGGCTTGGGTATTAAAAACAAAATTTAAGTTGTAAATTATTAAGTTAAAAATCGTGTAAACTTGTAAAAATCATATCTTTTTCATACGAGGTCGAAAACGCGCGAAACCAGTTGCGTTGGAATCATACGGACGAGCACTACGCTACGGAACTGGATTGGAGTCATTTGGACTTAGTGAAAATTTTGGGTAAAATTAAACGTCCGTTTAATTTTATTCGAAATAAATCGCTAAAACGAAATTGAAATCAAGGTGAGAACTTCTCACTCAATCGAATCGGTTTCGATTTTTATTTTAAATAGTTAGATTTAAAATTCTTGAATGTATGTTTGAATGATGATTGTTATCTATTGATTGTTAAAATAGAAATTATGCGCCGTTAGTAAACGGATGTTATTTATTAAAAACATATACCGCGAATATTTCATAAACAGTGAAATTGGTATTATATAATAGCAATATATATATATATTGGCATATGTATATATTGCAGTTGTTGATTTCCCGCATTATATAGAGGATGAGACCCTATTGCGCCGTCTATTAAGCGGATAATATTTTAAATCCCATATACCGCGATAATTTCTTATTGGAACGGAATTGGTATTGTGCTAACATCTTTGGATGCAGGAAAACAGGTTGGAGGGATCCAACTGGATTCCTCAACAGTATTTATTTGATTATGGATATTTTCATATTCACTGATTATCATATCGATATATGATATCGTTGTTGTCGTGATTGACTATTTGGTATGTAGCATCATTGGGCCAAATTTTGGAATTTTAAAAGGATTTTCAAAGTGATTTTTGAAAAGTATACGTTTATAAAATATCTTTGGAATTGATCCATTATAAATAAATAAACGTTATAATTTTAATGTTATAAAAATTATGATTTTTGAGAAATATAGTTAAAATCTGATTTTTGAAAATATGGGGTTAATGATTTTATAAAATAGTTTAAATTGGGATTTTTGAATTTATTGTGAAAAGTTTAAAAATAGGATTTATAAAATTTAATTATTTTATAAATCAAAATGATGAAATTATAAAGGACTTTGAAGACGCTTTGAAATAATAATGTAAATTGATTTATAAATTAAAATATTTGAATTATAAAATGAGTTTTTATAAGTGTTAGAATGAATTGTGAATGAATTTCATAAATGAATGAAATTCATAGAATTATAAACGGTGAAGTTATGAATGGAATTTTATAAGCAGTAGGTTTATAAAATTTGTAAAGTTATTAAAGGAATAAATTTGGGTAAATAAATGAATCTTATAAGTTATAAGATTTATAATTTGGGAAGTTAAAGGAACGATTTTGCAAACAAATAAATTATAAGCATTTAACTTATAATATGGTCTTTCGGTTTATAATTGAGTTATAAATCGAATAGGTTAATAAAGGAGATTTAAAAAAGGAAGTTGTTATAAAATAAATAGAAATGGAATTTATTAACGTTGTTTTATAAATCCGCAAACGACTTATTTTGATAAGTAAATTGTTGTAACTTATTTATGGAATTATATTCACGTTTTAAACAGTGAATAATCCTTTAAAATAAAATGAATAGAAAGGATGAAATTGGTTAACAAGTATATTCACGTTTTTGGATAGTGAATATTATGTTAAAGATAATGTTTTGGATGTGATGTTTTAAGTAGAATTAAAACGATCTAACGATGTTTTAAAAATATGTTAAGATTCGAAACCATAGATTTCAACATTCGTTGTTGAAATAGACGTTTTCGAGAAATAGAAGGAAATGGTGGACTATAACATTGTTGTTATAGTAAATGATTTCCGAAAGGAAATATTTTGCATTGTATTGGGATTTATATATCTATTTTAATTTCGAATCCCTATACTAGTGATTTTGGGTTGTCGTAACGATGTTTTACGCAACATTCGTTTTGGCCCAAATAAATATGTTTAAGAGAATGATTTCCTTAAAGAACGAAATATATGCTTTATTTCGATTTAAGTATATTGAATATTTTCCAAAGGTTGAAAATAAATAAAATTTGTGAATTACTTATGAATAAATAAGTATGGAAATGTTTTTCCAATGTGAAATGAAACGTTTTGAGAATTTATCTTTTTGAAGATAAATTGAAATGAATAATTGAAATCATATATCAGTAGATATTGTGAAATATAAATTCACTATGGAATTTATAAAAGAAAGTGGAATTTGTTTAAAAATAAATATTGATTTATTTTTGACATATTGAAATTTTATATCTTGTAAAGATATTTTTGGGAAATAAATAATTTGGAAAATTATTTGGAATCTGGTGATGTTGTGCATATCCATTGATAGTTCAATAACCGACTATCAATATTTACCTTTGAAAGGTATTTGTTGTGATTTGTTTGAATTTGAATGCCACACTTATTTTTGAATAAGCGCTCACTATTCGGGTTAGCCGGGAAAGGACCTTGGGGTCGTATAACCCATTTCGAATATGTGATTCGACGTTATGAATAGCATTTGAAGATCGGTGTTGAAGACCGGGTATTTGCGAGAGCGATAGGATTACCTGTCGATTGACTCTGCACCGAGTTGCTCCGGTATAGAGTTCTCCATATGTGATGGGGAATCCGATCAGGATTGTGGATATCCGGATTGCAAGGACTTCTTTGTAAGTGCCTTAGGTTCTGTTCGAGCCCGGAACAGACTTGTATGGATTGTGTGTCTGACATTACAAATTGAGATATGAAGCAGATTTCTTTCAAATATATTTCTTTTGGTGGCGGAGAATTTATTCTTTTAGCTTAACACCCTTCTCTGAGACGTACGAGCTCAGAGGTTATGTAGTTGAAGGTTATTAGCAATATATTCCCAATTTGGTAATGTGACATGCTAAGTGTTGCTGTGAAATGATCATGGTTTGATCATTTGTGATATGATCATTTGTTTGATCGTTTATCTTTGTGATCATTTTTATGATCATTTGTTGACCCAAAGCACATCTTTTGTATAAAGCGTGACTTTGTGGACGAGACTTCGTCGAACCTCACACCCCGGAATGGTCAAAACAGGAAAGATGCGGCAAGGTTATGAGGGGTAGCTCCCTTTAGGGTATGTGCATTTCCTTCTGGAAAAGGGTGGTATCATGGTATGGAGCCCAAATACTTACTCATGTTGAAACACTTTATTTATTATGGTGTGATGTTGATTACGAGCGCTCGGATAAAGGTCCCAAAGGACCGGGGGATGGCGTACTCGTGTCAGTAGTTACCCAGTTAGGGGTAACCCGGCCTTGTGTTGGCAGAGATCCGGTTAGGTTCTCGGGGGCGTCCTTCCAGAGGCGTTCTCATGTGGCAATGGGAAGTTCCTTGGCCTGACCATTTATTGGAAATCCAAAGAAACAATATGAGACTTGTACGATTTTAGTTGTAGAACCTGCCATTTAATATGGTAGCTATAGTAAGCATACTATAATGGTAACCATGCTGGCTAAGATTTATATTCTACTTTCGAAATGATTTTTCCTACACTATGCACTAATAATAATATCAAATGTTTCTTTTTATTGCGTATCAAGCATCTTTGACTAACATAAGAAGAAATCTCCTCCAAGTCTGCGTTTGCATTGTGTGTGTGGTGGGAGGTCTTATGGTAGTCTCATTTTTAAAAGCATTGCGAATTGACTTTAAAAATATTCCTCTATTTTGATTTTAAAGATAAATAAACTGTTTTGAGTTCTCACACCAGTCGCATGACTGACTCAGAGTTTATTTTTTTCCTTCCTAAACTCTGGGTGCCCACCAATTTCTACACGGGCAGTCAAGAGTTAAGGTTTATCAGGATATTCTGGAATTCAGGAGTTGCTGGAGGCAAGCTGGATGGCATGGCGTATTATTAGTATATAGTATTTATTTTCCGCTGTTTGATGTTGTTTGTTGTTGTACACTCTGATGTAATGAAATGTAATGTGATGTAATGTAATAACTGATATAGTTCTTTGTTTAAAGATTATTCATTTATCTATTATATGTTGTTCCGCTGCGATTGTGAGATTTTGACGTTGTTATGCTGTTTTCTTTCCGTTCTATTTTCTTTTCTCTCTTCTTCTACCTTTTTCTTTTTCTTAAACAATGAGAATTCGTATTTCTGTTCATCTTGTGTTAATTTATGGAGATTAGTGTATATTCAAGGAGTACGGATTTGCGGGTCCTCACATCTATATTCCATTCCCATTTCTTTTTAATTCAGTACATTGTATTGGTTTATTATCTTATTCTGTTTCCTACTTCATTTAATTTAACTCTTTCAAGTTGAATTTTATGTCAACAAATTCCATACAAGTTATCAAACTTATATATGCCATAAACATTCTTAGTTAAGATTCCAGAGTTTAAACTGTCTTTTAACATTTCAAAATTCCCTTCGAAGACACCTATATCCAAAATTCCTTGCATTTCTAAAAATCAAATTTATCTTTTGCAAACAATTCCAATTTAAAATAATTTGGTAGCAATTTCTCTTTTGGAAACTCGAAAATGAACATCGATAATGCTGCAATCATCACCGAAGTTATTTTCTAGCGAACGAAAGAGTTCAATGCTTTTATCTCTTTTAAAACCCTTCAAATATTTTTAAATTCCAAATCTCTCTAGATTTTCAAATCCGATTCAAAAATATTTCTCAAATATATTTTACTTTTCCCAACTTTTTGAGAATCATTTTCATATTCAAAGGAATCTAAATTTCCAAATTCCAAATCCCAAATCCTTTAAATTTATATTCAAACATTACTTTGGAATTTTATCTTATTTTAATTATTAATCACACTATAATTTACATTTATGGTTTACATTTACAAATTTCATTTGTATATGAATTTGTTTCTAGTTTTTTTAATTATAGTTTCAATATCTTATTCAATTATAATTCACATTTACAAATCCCATTTATTTATTAATTTATTCTTAAATCTTTGGTTATTATTTCAATTTCTTATTAAATTCTCATACAATGATAATAATTTAATATTATCACTTTCTAACAACCAAGCATTCATATATAACTATAATAATTTATGAAAAATCATTTCTTTTATATACAAAAATAATTTTGGGTAAAATTATTTCATTTACCCTATTTAAAACAATACTCAGTTTATCTTGTTTAAGAGTTTAGAAATCCCTATCGATAACATGGCATCCCATATATCGACCAGAATCCATAAACACTCAACAGACAAGTCAACAAAATATAAAAACAATTTTAGACTCACTAACAAATACGCGCTCATATCTATTAATACTCTCAAACTCATTCTAGAGTACTATGGACTCTATTTTATGAGTAATTCCCACCAGAGCCAAGGTCATCACCAACCTAAGCTCTGATACCAAGTGTAACGTCGCGCAAATCCGTACCCCTTGAGTCAACACTATTCTACATCAATCAACTCAAGTTGAACAGAAATACGAACCATTTGGGTTAAAGAAGAAGAGGTAAAAGAAGAGAAAACAGAAAACAACAACAGAATCTAACCAACGCAGTGGAATAAAATATAATATATAATAACAGATCTTTACACAAAAGAAAACTATATCTGTTTTATACATACATTATCATAGTACATCATCAGAGTTCCACATCAATAACATATGACTGCGTACACAACGGAATAATAATCAAGTAGAGAAGTACGTATCGCTATCCAGTTCGTCTCCTGAGCTCCACAGCATCCTTTCCTATATTCTATAATACTCGGTCTGACCTAAGCATTATATTTAAATAACATCCGATTCAGTCTGGAAAACTAGCGTGAGAAATCACACTCAAATTGATTATTAAAGTTTCAAAAATCCTTCAAAAAACAAAAGCATCTCGTAAGACCACGCCACAAATAAACATGTTGGCTTTTTACCTTATAATAGGGTCTATATACAAATACTTATTAAAATAGCCGAAATTGTTACATTATTAAATTCCAGCTACTAGCCATAGAGTGGGTAATACAAACAAAACTCGTAGAAGGCGCATAGGGAGAATGAATTTCGAACTAATGAATAGGCACTGGGGTACCACCTGTCATGGTACATGGCCTAGATAATAGTACCGGGGAGCCACCCTAACTCCCCTGCAACACAAGACTCGGACTATCCCTTACTGGATAATCCCGAGTAAGATCTCCCCGCGGTTGGGATCAGCAACCGCACCACTAAGCCGAAATAAAAAGGGACATCTAGACAGGGATGACCTTACCCGGAAATGGGTGCTGCCCACCAAGCCTTGCTGCATAACCCCTTGTTTTCCGTCATTCCCGGTTGATGAGGCTTGAGGCTAAGCGTTACCTTTTTGAACATATCCCTTGGAATGACCATCGTCCACCTGACGATGTTCCGAAAGCATTCATCCATACAAGTCCATCCTGGGTTCGAACGGAACCGAAGGCACTACTCCTACATCCATTTTGGAAATATCCACAGGATTAGTAGCGACTATCCCTTGCACTTCACTGCTCCACCTTCGAATCCAAACTCGTTTTCCACGAAAACGTACAAGCCGGATCAAAGTGGTTTTTTGAGAGATAAATCTCGATCCCAGTTTCTTCGAAAATATCAGCGCATTTGGCCAATATTGATAGTCGGTTGTTTAACTATCAATTAACATTCACAACAATCACCAAACAATAAATAATTTTCCCAAATTATTTACTAATCCCAAAAATATCTTCACAAGATATATTTTCACTTCAAACCCATTTGAAAACAGTTTCAAACTATCTTCCTTTCTCAAAATAAATTTTCCAAATATTTTTTATTTCCACTGAAATCACCAAGCACAAAACTTTAGATTTTTAAAATAATTTAAACGCTTTACTTTGAAATATACTTTAAAGCATTTAAGTTAAAAACTACTTCAATAATTTGTTAAAAATACAAACTATATGAATATTTGAAAATAAGGTTACTTTATAAAATATAAATCTAGGTTTTCACTTTTTAAAACAAAATACTAAGTCGGCTTTTAAATAATTATTACGATAATAGATTTGAAAAATATTTACTTTAGAATTTAGATATTAGAAATAATAAATTCCTAAAACATGCTTTTTAAAACAACATTAAAACTTTTTATCTTATATTTAAAAATTTACTTTGAACGTACTTGGCTATCCAGAGAAATATACTTCTCTTCACATTCTTCTTTAAATTTCCAATTTCAAACACTTGAATCAATTTCCAAATTGATTTCTAATTTACTCCCTTTTATTCCAAAATCCATTAATTTCAGATTTTATTCCTTAATTATGATTTAAAATACTTTTAACTGAAAATACCAATTTTAGATTTCTCAAATTACTTCTTAATCCTGTTAAATAAATTTAAATTTTAAATTTTAAAATAATTCTTTATTCCTTTAAAATAATATCACTTAATTTTACAATTCATTAATTTCTGTTTATTCCAAATCTTTTTTTCTTTTCATACTCGAAGTTATTTATTATTATTTTAATATCACTTCCATTTCTTTTCAATTCATTCTTAATTTATTCAAATTTTCTATAATTATTTCCTTACAAATTCACTTCTTTATTTTCTTTCCAAAATCCAATTTATATATTTTTGGTAGCTCATTATACCCAAATATATTCAATCAAACCATAACATTCAATATTCCAATATAATTCATCATAGAATATCAAATAATCACAACAGAGAATATTAAATAATTTAAATAAATGTTGAGGAATCCAGTTGGATCCCTCCAACCTGTTTCCCTGCATTCACAAACGTTAGCACAATATAAAATACCAATTCCACTTCGAGGTGGAATATCGTGGTATATGGGATTAAATAAAATAACATCCGCTATTATGCAGCTAGGGTCTCTTCCGCTATATAATGCGGGAAATCAATCATTCCAAGATGTAATATATACTATAATATAGCATATCAAATCAATTCAACCATTCAACCAATTATTTAAATTTAACCATTTAAATTTAAATTAAACCAGATAAGTGAGATTAACGCACCTTTGATTTTTGTTTTGCAATCTGACCCAAACCGGCTATTTCCCCCACTATTTTGGACCTTGTAAAAAAACATTTTATATGATTTATTAATATTTAAAATAATCGAATAATTTATTATCAATAAATTTAGTTTAATTTAGTTTAAACCGGTAATAAATTTTTAAACAAAATTTTCCTTTTTGATAATCTTTTAGTAACTAAAATAATTGAATAATTTTTATAAAATAACTTAATCATCCTAAATACATATTTAAAATAAACTACTACATTTAAAATATGCATATGCATATTCTTAAAATTTCTATATCTTCCCAAATCATGTGTGTGTGTGTATCTGTTTTAAATCTGCACAGTTTAGAACTTCAATTTACAACAAAATAAATCAAATTAAAAGCAAGGTTATTTTACACTTTACTGTAACTTTAAATTCCCATTCCTATGTATATATTTTAAAATAAAAATCTAATTTTATATAAACTGCTCAGTATTTAAAATATCCTTACATATATATATATATATATATATATATATATATATATATATATATATATATATATATTTGGAAAATTTTAAAAACTGAGTTATCATATACCTTACTGTATATATATCCTTTATTTTTTTATTTTTTTTAACATATAGACATAAATTTTAAATTGGGAAAGAAAAACAAATAGCCTCACCGCACTAAACTGCGCAACTACCAACGCCTTGCGTCGACCACGACCCCTCGCAAGCCTCTATCCCCAACCCTAAATCCATCTGAAAACCCCACCACGCACGACTTCGGAAATCGTGTGCGAAACCCACCTAAATTCGCGCCGCTGTGCCTTGTCCATAAGTGCGGAATAAACATCGAGCTGCGACTCTCCCACGAACAACACTGTCGCACACGAGCTCTACTTCGATTTGACGAAGCCCAGGATTCTCGAATTGAAGTTATACCCGACAACGTAGCTATACCAAGCCGCCGCGACGAACTCGAGCTCCCCATTCCCTTTTTTTTCTTTTTTCAATAAGACTTTCAATTTGCTCTGAGTCGATTTTAACTGAATAAGGAAATTGAATGAGGGAACACGGTTTGATAATAAGGAGAGGAAAGATTTCATTAGGATTTGCTTCCGAAAGAAGGTGACCGTTAATTGATTGCGTTTTAAAATTTTACAGAGGAAGATTGCGTGATGTTCTAAAATGGGAAACATGATTCTGAAAGGAAGGTTGCGTACTGAAGTAAAGGGAAAAGCAGTGATAGTGAAATTATTTCAGTTGGTTGACTAGATTATAAATATATATTACTTTAAATTCAAATTTGAATACAAATTATCTCGACTTACGTAGCCTAAAATCACGAACTCCTATCGAGGCGTGCCGCTAGGCGTTTATAATGTTATACGCATATCCCAAACTTAATCGAAATGGTTTCGAGTCCTAATTTGATCGTATGGAGAAGATAGCTTTTTGAATCTAATTAAAATATTAAATTTTCGATATAAATTTCAGCGCATTTATATATCGTGCGCTCACACAACAAATCCAAATGCTATGAAATTAGAAATCCGATAATAATATAATATTACAGATCCAATGGAACTGCTTTCGTCGAATTCCGAGATTGTGCCTCGGAAGGCTATTTTTAATTCAATTTAAATTCAAAAATTTTAAAACTGAACAAACCACTATTAATTTCAATTTTACAACTTCTATTATTCTCAGTACTATCAATATAAATTTTACAAGCCTTCAAATTATTTTTAATAGGCTTAGAACTCCAGATTCAACATGTTACCCAATTTTTAAATTATTAAATTCAATAGTTCAATTCTCAAATAAATAGTGATATTTGAATTCAAGTATAAAATTAACTTTTAAATATTTACAATTAATTTAAATATTCAAATTTTAAATGCTTAAAAATTCTTGGTCGTCAAAGACCAAAACCAGGTTACTTTCATTTTCACAAGTTTTTAATATCAACCTGAAATGAAAATTCAAAATGAATCGAGGAATCAAAACCTGTTCTCAGAAATCTTCAACCTGCAAGTGAAGAAAATCAAAGTTTCAAGCATCAGATCACTTAAACAAGTTCTAGAGCAAAGCAACAATCTCTGTTGAATTTCAAACCTGAGATCAAATCCAATACAAACAACTTCAGCCTGCATGCCTGAAGCATTGTGACGACCCGCCCTCCTACACCCAGGAAGACGTTCCGTCTTTAAGAGAGAAAGGGATGAGAAAATAGAAAAGATAGAGAAGAAAGAACAACAACATCAGAATCTAACAGCGGAACGAATAAAATATAATAATCACATAAATATTTACATCTTATACCACATCAATCAGAGTTATACAGACAATACATCACATAGTAGACAGTTACAGCATCTGCCTAGTTAATACAACTCAATACACAAAGCAACTCAGAGATACCAACTCAGCGGAACTATATATATATCTACAACGCTGAAGCCACCTGCTCCATTGCTCCTCTAGAATTCGTCAAAGCTAACCTGAATCCCTTGGCTACCCGTAAAAAATTTGGGTACCCGAGAGTTTATGAAAAACAAAAATAAACTTCGGGTCAGACATGGGTCTGGTATGAGTAACAGGTTTAAGTTTCTTAACTTTGAAAATCTTTTGAAAACAAAAGGTATCACGTAAGACTCCCCACACATAAACATGGAAAAGTTTTTACCTTACGCTAACCAAAACATTTGATAGGAAATTCTGTGATATTATAATAGGTCTAGGGTTTTCAAGTAAATAGAAAATAGCCGAAATTGTTACATGATTAAATTCCAACTGCTAGCCACAATGTGGGTAATACAATCAAAACCGTGGGCACTTATTGGATTGTGGATTCCATACAATGGCAGGGCTACTGGGGTACTGCCCGTCACAGTACGTGGCCTAGATCAACGTACCGAGGATTACTCCCTTCATCCCCTGCAACACAAGGCCGGAACCATTCCTTACTGAACAGTCCCGAACAAGATACACCCCACAGTTGTTTGCAACCAACTGCCCACACAGCCGAATAAAAAGGGACATCTAGACAGGGGAATATCCTTGTCCTGCTTGGGCATGACCCACCTAGCCTTGCTGCACCTCCCCTGTTTTAGCCATTCCCGGTTGATGAGGCTTGATGTTACGATTACCTTTAGAGAACATAATTCTTAGAATGCTCATCGCCCGCCTGATGATGTGTTGAAAGCATTCAATCCATACAAGTTCGTTCCGGGTTCGAACGAAACCGAAGGCATTATCTCGTTACACTCATTTTGGAATCACCCTCAGAGTTAACGACGATAACCCTTGCATTCTGAATCTTCATCTTCACTTCAGATTCACGACCTATCGTTAATTTGGAATCGATGTGGTTTTCGGATATTCCTAATGCGGAAAACCGATCCCGGTCTCATCGAAATCCAAAACGTGTCTTTTAAGGCCAAGTTGCATATTTAGTCTTAACAGTTTAATTCAATATAATCAACATACACACAGATAGATAATTCATAATATCACGGTAAATAATCACAGATAATCTCATAAACAGATAATCAATATTATCATCTAAACAGATAACCGAATATTATCATCTTTAAACAAGCATCCATGACACATAGATATAATTCATGCCAGATCACAATCATCAATTGAAATATCAATATCATTCATCCATAAGCAATGATTTATAATCATACCATTTGTAATTAATTTAAAATGAATTAAATTAACTACTTAAATCTCTAATAAATTAAATTAATTACTTCATCTATAAATCCTGCTTATACAACCATTAATTTATTACAAATCAAATTAATTAATCATCCTCTAAATATTCATCTTGATTAAACACCTTTGCTTAATCATTTTCTAATTACAAAAAGTAATTAGTCTTTAATAAATTTTACCAATTAATTATCCTACAGCATTCATAGTAATTAATATTTAATTCCTTCATTTATTAATTAAAAATAATTACTTACATTTATTCTTAATTAATTACAACAATTAATCACTTCATTATCTATTATTACTTAATTAAACAATTCTTAATCATATCATTAATTATATTAATTAATGATCTCTAGTTTATATTTAAATTAATTTCCTTTACTTAAGTTAAACACAATTATTAATCCCCTTGATTAATAACAATCTAGTAATTAACTACCCTTAATTACTTATTTAATAAATTAATTATCCCATAATTAATTATCTCCATAATTAATCCCCTGATTAATTACAAAAGTAATTATCCAAATTACTTCACTTACAAATCATCTTGTATTAATTACATTCAGTAATTATCATCTAATTACTTCCATAAGTAATCCTGCTCCATTAATTTCACCAAGTAATTACACTTATCAAACCATCAAATGATTTCTTAAATTAATTAAACTAACTTAATTAACTTAATTTAATCATAACATCAAAATTAATTACAATAAGTAATTAATCTTCTAATTACTTTTATCAAGTAATTACTCTTAACAATTTACAATAGATTATCTAAATTAATTAATCTAATTAATTAATAAAATTAATCACATTAATTAATTAATAAATAATCCTTAGTTAATTATCTAATAACATTTCTTAATTTACTTCCTTATTAATCTCTAATTCTAAATCATTAATTTATAAATTTAATGATAAATCATTCCTTTATTTCCTTATTAATTAAATCACTTATTACCTTAATTATCTCTAAGATAGTTCATTCCTTTATTAATGATGTTATTAATATTAAAGTGTGTTTAAAACATTATTTTTAAATTTAAGATTCAAATTACATTTTTGAATTTAAGATTCAAAAATGATTATTATTTAAACATTTACAAAATTTAAATTCAATTTAGAATCTTGTAATTACATTTATTACTTACATATGAAATTTTATATAAGGAAAAGCCTTTAAATTAAACTACATAACTTCTAGTTAAAATAATTAGCTTTTTAAATTACATTGTATTTATACTTGTTTTTTTTATATTCAAATTTAAACTGATTAAGTTCTCAGATTTGAATACAAGAAGAACTTGAATCCAATAATTTAACTTTGATTTAAAATTTTTGATTTAAACTTGCTTTTTAAAAAAAACCTGACTTAAACTTAATTTTCAAAGCCAAATCTATCTTAAAACCTTAAGATTCAAATGTTCATTCCTACTTTAAATTTTTTTGAATTTAAATCACAGTTTAAATTCTGTTTTTTTTTAAACTTTAAACTAATTAAAAATTTGAACCCTGTCAGGTTTTTAAACCTGAAAACCCCCCCTTTAAACACTTAAAACTTTATTTCATTTCAAATTTGAATTTAAAAATAAACTTAAATTCAAATTGCAATCTGAATTTAAACTTGAATTTATACTTAACTTTTATTTTAACTTAGTTCAACTTTGTTAATTTACAGTAAAGCTTCAGGAAAAAAAATCAGGTTCTGGAACCTGTAACAACCATGTACTCGAGTCCCCCACCTTGCTTCGAGTCTCAACCCCAAAAACTTCGAGTAAAAATATGATTCAACTCGAGTAAATCTCGAGCTCAAAAACCCACAAACATCCCAATCTTTACCAGTTTCAAGACCTTCCACCAGGAAACATGCACCGTGACTTTGATCAACTCCGACCTCCCACCAGACCTCCATCTCATCGGCAACCATCTCCAGATGACTTCACGATCATCCAAAACCATTTCAACATCCCGAATCAAAATCGAGTTAGTTGCTCAAACTTGGAAACGCGATCAGGTCTCCACCCAAACCTGGAACCTCACGCCGCACTTCAAACTTCGACCACCATATCATCAGAGACTTCGGTCAAAACTTCATCAACACTTCAACGACCATTTCCCAAACCCCCATGGCACTCGATGCTCCAGTGACCTCCAAATGCACTTGTTTCTCCAGCACGGCTAAACTAGGTTTAGCAACAAAACTCAACCACCACAGTCGCCACCGTGGCCGTGACCACCTCCTACTATTTTTCCCATCACCTCGGCAAACTTCTCCACCTCCTCGCACAACCCGACCACCTTTAATCCCATAGATCATCAGAGATTCCCAAAAACCCAAAAACAGTACAACCCAGAATTGCACTTTCAATGCTTTATTAAAAATAGTGACTTTAATTTTAAAAATCAAGTTTTTATTTTGTGTTTTAGTTTATATGCCTGAACTAAGTAATTATGAAGTTTGAGTTTCATAAAATCTTGAGTTTATACTGTCTTACTATCTTTCCGGAGCAAAATTTTAATTTTGTTTACCTTAATAACATTTTAACATCACCTTTATAACCAAACAATCAAGTTACATCTTGATTCTGAGTCCTAACAATAAATGGATCAGACAGTAAAGATTTTTGAACTAATCTGGGTTTTGAAATTTTAGCACAGAGATGATCCTCAGGCATTTACAAACACATATACATCATACATCCCAAAAATATACAGAGATATTTCCAAATATATACACATGCAAACTTATTTCAGATATAATAAAGCAACCATATTTATATGTGAGTTTAACAAAAAAAATGTTACTCACCTGATTAAAGAAAGGAGCAAAGCACAGTTTTGAACTTTCCGTTTTGCTTTCCAAAATTCTTGCCTTGTTGAAGATGCTTCAGTTGGAATACTATTTTAGTTTGTAGATGGGAATGTTTACCATTATTTCCTTGTTTCAGGTTTGATACATTTAGTGAACGAACTAAACAAAAACATTGCATATATAAAGAAGACAGGATATGCATAAAGAAGGTGTTTACTGGTTTAGGCAAATGCAGGTACAATTATTATTATTTTTGTTTGTATTAGGCAAGATTTTTTTTTTCAATTAGGAGGCTGAATTGTTTTTATACATTTCGAGTTGACCTATTTGCTGCTAAGAAATGAAAAGCATTTATTGTTTAAGTACTTAATGTCTCCTACAAATCTTAGGTTTAGATATTTTTGTTTATACCTTGCTTTGTTTTAGCTTGCTCTACAAACTACTTTATATGTTAATTTTGTTAACTCTTTAGCTTACATATCTATTTACAGTTATCATTACTTGCCTGCATATCTATATTATTTTGTTTTATACTTGATGTTTATATCCTTTGCCTTGTATGTTTTCTTTACAGGCTGCAATTAGATTTATTATCACTTCAAGTACAAATATATTTTGTTTTATTTACTCTTTAGCCTGCATAATTTTGTTGTACTTAACTTTATTTCTTCATTTTTCTTACCTGCCTCATATTTGATGTTCAGATATATATTTTTTATTTTATTTTTTATTTTGTTCTTGCCTTGCCTGGTTATGCTTAATATTCTATGTACATATAAACTTTGTTTTGTTCATTAGCCTGCACATGTGTATTTTCATACTTATCCTACAGGCTATCTTCATTCTTTAACTTTCCTGGCAACAAACATATTTATTTTGCTTTGCTTGTTCTTCCTTAGATACATAGACATTTATCTTACTTTGCATTTGTTTTAGACTTACCTTAGCATTCTTACTAGCCTGTACATTTTACTTTGCAGGTTACAAATTTGCATTGCCTTGATTCTTTGTTCTAAGCTATTTCATCTTTGTGTTTAGATATTTTGTTTATTTTGTTTCTCTTTTATTTTAACATAACTATAAAATACTAATTTTAATTACTATTTATTATTATACTTATGCTAAATATCTATAAGGTTTATTTTAAGTTAAAACATTTTAAAAGATTCTATTTAAACTTTAAACCAAAGTTCTTCCAATTACACACACACACACATATATATATATAACAATTTCTATTTATTTTAAATCTATTTTTAAAGATATTATATTATAAATAAATCTCATTATCAAAATAATTTATAAAAGAAATAATCACCGTATAAATAAATTACCTATTTTATCAACTATATTTAAAACAAGAACAAAATAACCTTTGTTAAATTTAAATTTAAGTTAAAATCATTTAATCAAATTTTAACTTTATCTTTAGTATATTTTTAAAGCCACATTATTATTTATTTATTAGCTATATTTTTGAATCAAATTTCAAATTACCAATACATTAGAATTTGAAAACAAATCCTTATTTATTTTAATTTTAAAAACAGATCTTTAGATTATATACAAATATATATTTATTGTTAGAAAACAACTTACTAGCTTTTAAAAGATGAATTATCAGTTAAATGTTTATTTTAACGAAGATTATTTAATCAATTCAAATATTATTAACAAATATTATCAAATCAATTTAATTTTTAATGCAGATTATTAAATTGATATTGCCCAAAATTTCCGAGATATCACAAGCATCTTCAAACTAAATCAAACTATAACCTGATCAAGCTAAACAATTCATCCTCAAAAAGTTTAGATCAAAAATCAAGACCAGATTCAACTTAAATGCATCAAGTTCCAGGCTTTTGCTTCCACTCTATTCTCTAGTTTTACTCACAGGTGAGCAAACCTTATTTTTTAGCCTAGTCTTCTTGATTTATATGCCTGTGATGATGATGTTTGGGGAATATGTTTTTCAGATGAAAAATTTGTTGTAGGTATGTAAAGATATAGGTATGCATGTTTGAACACGAGTGTGTGTGTGTGTGTGTGTGTGTGTGTATCTATAAACCCCTATTAAAACATACAGGCTTTAAAAAAATTCAAAATTTAATTTCTTTTCTTCCAATCCTTTATAGGATTTGATCTCTGAATAAAATATGTAAAGAATTACCCAAAATTAATTTTAAAGAAAAAAAATCTCAAGCAACGATATTAAATCAAATATGACATTATACTGAAATAAATTTTAGTCAGAAAATCAAACAATTTAAATTTACATTTTGATTCCAAAATATGATTTGTGCTTGCAAATAATGTATTTAGGAAAAAAATCATGATTTTAAAGTATGTGGATGTCGAGTTATCTCGAGTAGATCGTTTTTGGAAGTTTCATTGATTGCCATCGATCGGCGAGGCAATAGGGGTCGAGGTTCAGGTCGGAGGAGGTTTAGATAATGGCGAATGCAGGAAAATTGGTGGTTGAATTTATAGTGGACTGTGTCGATGACATTGAGGGTTGGTAGGGTTTAAGGTCGACGAGATTTGAGGAGGGATTTCGTCACGGTGGTGATCAATAGGTGATCGGTCCAGGGGGAAATGGAACTGGAAGGGGTGGCACTGCTTTGGATAGAATTTCGCGGTTGATGGTGACTCGTTGTGGTGGGGCGAGGCAATTTTTCTGATGGTGGTTTAGGCACAGGAAGTGGTCGAGTTGAAAACTCTCGTTTTCTGATGTTATTGCCGGAGCTGGGTGGTTAGTGAGGTCAGGCAGGTCGTCAATGATCTACGGGTAGTAGTGGAGATGATCGGAGGTTGGTCAGGCGACTGTGCACGTGCACGCGATGTCTGTTTGAATCAGGGATGGATGCGGGTTTGGAAAGATGAAGTGGTATCGGGTTCAACTCGAAGTAATTGGTGTGGAAACTTGAAGCAAGTTGAGGATGGCGGAGACCCGAGATTGTGCTCGAGTATTTCAAATGTTTTGCTCGGGTTTGTAAATTGATACCAATTTTTTTAATATAAAACAGAACCTATTCCAGGTTTTTATATTTTTAATAAATCAAATTTTAAACACTTTCTTGGTTAATAATAAATGTTTTATACTAGATTTGAAATTAATTAAAGTTTTGGAAAATAAATTATTTTAAATAAATTTCAAAGTTTGAAATGATTAAAACCAAATAGCTTTAAATTGGTTTAGAAATTTAAGTGATTAAAGGCAAAATATTAATTTTTATTAATAAAAGAACTCGATTGATTTTGTAATAAAAATCAATTTCAAGCTTTTAAATTTGATAAAATTTAAATGTTAATTGAGTAAGATAAATGGCTTATTCTTTGATTAATTGAGATTTAAAGTAAATTGATTGATTAGAGATTAATTAAAGGTTGATTGATTTATTAATGTTATAATTAAAAATAATTAATTTATGATTAGGGGCTGACTGATCAAGTGATTACAGGATAATTACTCAATTTGTGATTTGTGGAAAATTAGCCACAAGGGCCTCTTTAGCAAGTGCAGTCAGTTTCTAGGACACACAACTGAAATAATTACTTTTAAGGACAAAATGCAAAATAATTAATTACTAAGGCCTAAAAACCTATGAAATTATGTCCCTGAAAGTAATTGGACTGCTGACTTTGTCCTTAAAAATAATTATTGTGCTGACTTTGGCCTTGAAATTAATTTCTATGGATGTATGTCCGAGAAACTAATTGGACTACAAAGTTTGTCCTTCTAGTGAAATGCCCCTTTTGATTTATTGATTAAAGTGATTAGGGGTAATCATTTTATTGTTATTAATAAATTAAGAATAATCAATTGAATGATAATTAATTAAGGTAAGTGCTAAAGGATAATTAATTAAATAATAATTAATTAAGGGTTAATTAATTATGTAATTAACTTAAAGGTTAATTTAATTAATGAGGTTAATTAAGGACTAATTAATTAATTAAAGGTAATTAATATGGATAATTAAGGATTTATTTATTTATTAATTAATACTAAATGATTTGTAATTAATCAGAATTGAGTAATTAGTCATGAGTAATTAATTAAATCGAATTAAATTAGGATTAAAGAATTAATTAATCCTGTTTATAAATTATTATTGAATGCTTGGATTGCTTATGAATGTTTGCATTGTATGAAATGCCTTGAATTGATTGTTTCCTCTGGACTGTAATATCTGTTTTGTGAATTGAGCTGTGTGTAATTTATTTATTTATTTGTCTGTGATAGATTTATCTGTGAATCTGTAAATATAGATAAGCGTTATAGATTATACCACTTATCGATATTGATGTGTTTGAATCTGTGATAATTGATGATGTTGCACTATTGTGTAAAATCCCTGGACAACACTATACACACAAATATGGATTGCACAATGAAATCAGCTAAGTCATAGATATTTTAAAATCTAAATATTATTTTTGAAAATTGAATCCAAATGGTTTTGGAAATGGGTTTGGTTATGAAAATCTTTTGAATGGGAGTTCTCGAAGATAAAAGTTATTTTGAATAACTTGATAAAGTTTGAAAATTTAAATAATTTGATTTGAATATGAATTCAAGATTTGAAATTGAATTTTATATTTGAAAATTTTGGTTTAAAAAGATTATACAAGTTATAAATGTTTTTACATGGGTTTTAGACCATTTTAAAAGTATTGTTTTGGGAATTTGAATTTTGACCAAAGTTTTATACTTAAAGGGCTTTAACTTGTGCAAATGAAATCGGATTTTTTCGAAACGGAAACTATTTATTTTCAAATAGAAATAGCTTTCATATAAAGAAAGGATATCCAAATTGTGTTGAAAAGATTTCAAGTTTGAAATAGAATTGTTTGGAAGCTATGAATAAATCTCTGCGAAAGATTATCGAACCTTGTTCGAAATTGAAGAGGATTTTAAATGGTGTATCTTTCATAAAAGATTTGAAATGGGATTTGTTTTGAAAGTTATGAATGGATCTTTGAAATAGTTTTGAAAGCTATAAATTGAGTCTTTGGTTCAATAATTGGATGAGATAATCTAATTTGAAAAGGAAATTGTTTTGAAAAGCTGTGAATGAATCTTTGTGAAATGTTGGTGAACTTTGTGAAGTGAATCTTTCTGTATAAAGATTTTAAAATGGTAATTGGTTTAAACCATTTAAAAGAAAAGTTTTGGGTTATAAGTAGTGACTTAACTGAGATCCCAATATCCATATGTTTTTAAATAATGTGCTCATTATTCGGTTTAGCCGGGAGAGGAACTTGTGACATATAACCCATTCCGAATAATGGTACATCGTTACTGATTGTATTTGAGGACCAGGGGTGAAGACCAGATATTTTCGAAAGCAAAAGAATAACTCATCGAATGTCTCTGCACCGGTTGATTCTCGACATAGAGATTTTTAGTACTCTTTGTGATGGGGAGTCCGGACGTGATTAGTGATTATCCGGATTTGCAAGGGCTTCTTTGTGAAGTGCCTTCGGTTTTGTTCGAACCTGGAACAGACTTGTATGGACGTGTGTCTGACATTACACTTTGAGATGTAAAACAATTTCTATCAAATACATTTCTGTTTGGTGGCGGAGATTTATTCTCTTAGCTTAACACTCTTCTCTGAGACGTACGAGCTCAGAGGTTATGTAGTTGATGGTTACTAGTGGTACATTCGCAATTCGGTAATGTGGCATATGATGTGCTGCTGATCATTTGTTGATCAAAGCATGACTTTATGAAAAGTGTAGATTTGTAGACAAGACTTCGTCGAGCCTCACAACCCGGTAACTATCGAAACAGGAATCGTGGTAGCAAGGTTATTTAGGGTAGTGCCCCTGAGGGTATGTCATTTCCTTCTACATAAAAAGTGATATCATGGTATGGAGCTCAGATATTTACTTATGTTGATTTTGGAAGTGGTATCATGGTATGGAGCCCAAATACTTTGCTTTGTGGTTGTTGGTTGAGGCGCCTTGGGTAAAGGTTGGTAACGACCGGGGGTGGCATATTCGTGTCAGTAGTCACTTTCATGCAGGGGTAACACGGCCTTGTCTAGCAGAGATCCGGTTAGGTTCTCGAGGACGTCCCTCCAGAGGCGTTCCATTTTGTGTGGGAAGTTTATTTTCTTGACCATTTGTTGGAAATCCAATCGTCCAATACGCACCCTGTACGGTTTTAGTTGTGTAACCTGCCATTTACTCGTGGTGGTCACCATTGTTTAGATGGTGGATATAGTAGACATAGTACGAAATGTCTATGCTGGCTAAGTTTAATATTATACTTTCAAAAGGTTTTCTGCACTATGCACTAATAATAATATCAAAATGATTTTGCGTATTAAGCATGTTTGACTATCTTAAGGAGAAATCTCGTCTAAGTCTGCGTTTGCTTGTGTATGCGGTGGGAGGCTTTATGGTAGTTTCATTTTTCAAAAAGCATTGCGGTTTTCAACTTTTAAATCTTTTGTTATTGTTTTAAAAGATAAAACTTTTTTTTTGCTCACACCAGTCCCATGACTGATCCGGAGTTTATTGTTCCTTTCCTAAAATCTTGGTGCCCACAATTTTGCACAGGGCAGTCTAGTTTTGGGTTTTTCAGAAAATCAAATAATAGGTGTAGAATTTGGTAGCATCCAGCCTTTGGATTTGGCGATCAGATTTGCTTCTTTTCGGCATTCGGGCTGACCTTACTTAATACAACGTGATTGAGGGTTTCTTGCTTCGCGTTTGGAAAGCATGTCGGTGGATCTAGCTTTTGGAGCCTTAGCCATGAAGTTGTAGTTGCAGTTTGATGTCGGAGTTCTCTTCGGAGTTTCTCTATTGATACTTATCATTCCGCTGTTGTATATTTACCTGCAATATTATTGAGATTCATGTTGTATCAAATATTGTAGTAATGTAGTATATATGATATTATTCATTTTCTTCTGCTGTGTTGTTATAATTAATGTGTTATAAGCTCCGACGAAGCAGATTCGGAGTTTGAATCTGCGACATTCGGGTACAAGTGAAGTACGGGTGCCGATTTTCGAAGGTCGAGTCAAGGTCGTCACGTTTGGTATCAGAGCTGAAGGTTGAACTTTAGCTCAGGAGTATAACACATTAGGTAACTCATTAGAGATAGGGCGAAGTATACCCTAGAATGAAAATATCCTTAAGATATCGGTCCGTATGCCTCGGTAAATTCTCTTACTATCCATTGATAGTGCGTATGAGTGCAAGAAGAGGAAAAGGTAAGGGACAGGGAAGTACCACCAAAAATGTTCAATATCCTGTAACAACAATGGGAACTACTTTTATGATCAATCTCCTTTGATTCAATTTCAAATTCTTTGATTTATTTGTGGCAACTACAGAAGGAGCTTTGGTGTGATAGTGGCACTGCGAACCGTGTAGATAAGTTCCTATCTCGTATTCTTGTTATCAGCTTTTCGTTTTTAACTTTAACGAAACTGAATTTTATTGGAATAAATTGGTAAATTTAATATAAAGTTAAATATGAAGATTTGTATCGATAAAACAGTTTCGATTAGAACCAAATTATTGTAATTTCTTGTGTGAATCCAAGTCCGAAGAGAGACAAGCTAGTGTATATTTCAAGATATTCTGACCTGATTGAGTATCCGCTGTTCTTTTGGGTCCAAATATATTCTACGAATGGTTAGTTATCCGTTCGAACTAACCGAGGCCCCTTCTTATTTCATAGATCTAGTGACTTGAGTATCTTGTGTAGTATTGAATGAATTCCTTCTCATAATTATTGGTAATATTCTGATTTGGTAAGCCAAATGCAGAATAGATATTCAGTTTGATCTAGAAAATTGTTTCTCTATCTTTGTGTATCCATTCTTTGTTGTCTCCCTTGCAAATTTCGAGGATGAAATTTTCTTAAGGGGGAATCTGTAACGATCCCGGTTTTGAGAAAATTTAAATTGATAGTTAATATAAATTTTTTGAAATTAAATTGTGAATTTATTTGGTATTTTCCAAATTTAAATAGATATTTGTTTGTTTATTAATATAAATGAGTATAAATATGATTTTAAAATAGAATTTCTAATTGGAAATTCAGAAATAAATAGAATAATATATTGGGTTTGGATTTATTTGCGAATTTATTTGAGAAATGATTTGAATATTTGGGATAAAACCATATAGTAGATAATGAAAGTAAAATTTGTGAAAAGAATTTTTATCTGGGTATTTTAAAATAAAATATATTGTAAAATAGAATTTGGATTAGAAATTCAAAGATAAGTGTTTTTAAAATAAATTGGATTTGAAAACTATATAATTTTATCCTAATAGAAATTTGTTTTTTATTTTAAGAGACATATGTAATATTTATTTTGAAAGTTATATTTTGAATTAGATATAAATGATTTTCAAAACAATTGTTTAAGGAAAAATATTATTATTGTTTTAATTTATTAAAAACATATTTAGTTTTAAAATCACTTCTTTCTTTAAATTCGTGTAAGTAAAAATAATAAATAAAATGTACATTAAACAAGAAATAAAAGTTTAAAATAATACATATATAGATATTTATTTATTTAAAAAAGTATAATATTTTGAAATAAGTTTAATACTCTTTTTCTTTAAGATAATACAAATATATAAATGTAGTTTGAAAGTATAGGTATTTAACAAATCAATAAGATAAAGGGGTAAAACATGTTTTATAAATTAAAATAAAGAGAGGGTTTAAAACAAAGTTTTAAATTTAACGCAAGTGTTTAAGATAAAATTTTAAATTAAATCAAATAAAGGTTATAAACATAAAATTACTTATTTTTAACAAGTGTGATCTATTTTAAAAGCATTTAAAACATTGGTAAACAAATTAAAACATGCATAGGACAAGTGTTCAATTAATTTAACAAGTGGCAAACCTGATTATTATCTTCATTTTAAAAAATATATATAAAAGAAACATGGCAATACACTTCCTTTTCTCTAAACTTAAAATCTGAAACAAATCAAAATACAATTACAAGCCTGAAAACAAAAGTTAAAAAAAAAAACTGGAAAGAAAATTAGAACCAGAGAAAATTCAAAAGCTGGAAACAAATAAATTTAAAACCTGAGATTAAATGGAGTTAAGACCAAAGCCAGGTTACTTTCATTTTCTCAAGTTTTTAATATCTACCTGAAATGAAAATTCAAAATGAATCAAGGAATCAAAACCTGTTCTCAGAAATCTTTAACCTAGAAGAGAAGCAAATCAAAGTTTCAAGCGTCAGATCACTTAGACAAGTTCTAGAGCAAAGCAACAACCTCTGTTAAATCTCAAACCTGAGATCAAATTCAATACAAATAACTTCAGCCTGCATGCCTGAAGCATCTTCAATCTAAATCAAACTATAACCTGATCAAGCTAAACAATTCAACCTCAAAAAGTTCAGGTCAAAAATCAATACCAGGTTCAACTTAAATTCATCAAGTTCCAGGCTTTTGCTTCCACTATGTTCTCTGCTTTTACTCACAGGTGAGCAAATCTTATTTTTTTAGCCCGGTCTTCTTGATTTATATGCCTGTGATGATGATGTTTTGGGAATATGTTTGTCAGATGAAAAATATGTTGTAGGTATGTAAAGATATAGGTATGCATGTTTGAATACAAGTGTGTGTGTGTGTGTATGTGTGTGTGTGTGTGTGTGTGTGTGTGTGTGTATGTAAACCCCTGTTAAACCATATAGGCTTTAAACAAATTCAAAATTTAATTTCTTTTCTTCCAATCCTTTATAGGGTTTGATCTCTGAATAAAATATGTAAAGCATTACCCAAATTTCATTTTAAAGAAAAAAATCTCAAGTAATGATATTAAACAAATATGATATTATAATGAAATAAATTTAAGTCAGAAAATCAAACAATTTAAATTTACATTTTGATTCCAAAATATGATTTGTGCTTGCAAATATTGTATTTAGGAAACAAAATCATGATTTTAAAGTATGTGGATATCGAGTTATCTCGAGTTGATTGTTTTTGGAAGTTTCATTGATTGCCATCGATCGGCGAGGCAATAGGGGTCGAGGTTCAGGTCGGAGGAGGTTTAGATGATGGCGAATGCAGGAAAATTGGTGGTTGAATTTATAGTGGACTGTGGCGATGACATTGAGGGTTGGTAGAGTTTAAGGTCGACGAAGTTTGAGGAGGGATTTCATCGACTGTGGTGATCAATAGGTGATCGGTCCAGGGAGAAATGGAACTGGAAGGGGTGGCGTTGCCATAGATAGAATTTCGCGGTTGATAGTGGCTCATTATAGTAGGGCGAGGCAATTTTTCTGATGGTGGTTTAGGCACAGGAAGTGGCCGAGTTTAAAAATCTCGTTTTCTAATGTAATCACCGGAGCTGGGTGGTCAGTAAGGTCAGGCAGGTCGTTGATGATCTGCGGGTAGTAGCGGAGATGATCGAAGGTTGGTCAGCCGACTGTGCATGTGAACGCGATGCCTGTTTGAATCAGAGATGGATGTGGCTTTGGGAAGATGAAGTGGTATCGGGTTAAACTTGAAGTAATTGGTGTGGAAACTCGAAGCAAGTTGAGGGTGGAGGAGACCCAAGATTGAGCTCGAGTATTTCAAATGTTTTGCTCGGGTTTTGTAGATTGATACCAGTTTTTTTAATATAAAGCAGAACCTGTTCCAGGTTTTTAAATGTTCAGTAAATCAAATTTTAAACACTTTCTTAGTTAATAATAAATGTTTTATACTAGATGTGAAATTAATTAAAGTTTTAAAAAATAAATTATTTTAATAAATTTCAAAGTTTGAAATGTTTAAAACCAATTAGCTTCAAATTGTTTTAGAAATTCAGATTAAGTGATTAAAGGAAAAAGTATTAATTTTTATTAATAAAAGGACTCGATTGATTTTGTAATAAAAATCAATTTCAAGCTTTTAAATTTGATAAAATTTAAATTTTAATTGAGTAAGATAAATGGCTTATTCTTTGGCTAATTGAGATTTAAAGTTAATTGATTGATTAGAGATTAATTAAAGGTTCATTGATTAATTAATGTTATTAATTAAAAATAATTAATTTATGATTAGGGGCTGACTAATCAAGTGATTAAACGATAACTACTCAATTTGTGATTTATTGACTAAAGTGATTAGGGGTAATCATTTTATTGTTATTAATAAATTAAGAATAATCAATTGAATGATAATTAATTAAGGTAACTGATAAAGGATAATTAATTAAATAATAATTAATTAAGGGTTAACTAATTATGTAATTAACTTAAAGGTTAATTTAATTAATGAGGTTAATTAAGGACTAATTAATTAATTAAAGTAATTAATATGGATAATTAAGGATTAATTTATTTATTAATTAATACTAAATGATTTGTAATTAATCAGAATTGAGTAATTAATTCATGAGTAATTAATTCATGAGTAATGAATTAAATCGAATTAAATTAGGATTAAACAATTAATTAATCCTGTTTATAAATGATTATTGAATGCTTGGATTGCTTATGAATGTTTGCATTGTGTGAAATGCCTTCAATTGATTGTTACCTCCTCTGGACTGTAATATCGGCTCTGTGATTTGAGCTGTGTGCAATTTATTTATTTATTTATCTATGATACATTTATCTATGAATCTGTAAATGAAGATAAGCATTATAGATTATACCGCCTATCGATATTGATGTGTTTGAATCTGTGATAATTGATGATGTTGCACTATTGTGTAAAACCCTTGGACTGCACTATACACACAAATATGGATTGCATGAGGAAATCGGCTAAGTCACAGATATTTTGAAATCTAAATATTATTTTTGAAAATCGAATCCAAATGGTTTTGGAAATGGGATTTGGTTATGAAAAGCTTTTGAAAGGGTGTTCTCAAAGATAAAAGTTATTTTGAATAACTTGATAAAGTTTGAAATTTTAAATAATTTGATTTGAGTTTGAATTCAAGATTTGAAATTGAATTTTATATTTGGAAATTTTGGTTTAAGAAGGTTATACAAGTTATAATGTGTTTATATGGGTTTTAAACCATTTAAAAAGTATTGTTTTGGGAATTTGAATTTTAACCCAAGTTTTATACTTGAAGGGTTTTAACTTGGGAAAATGAAATCAGATTTTTCCGAAACGGAAACTATTTATTTTCAAATAAAAGTAGCTTTCATATAAAGAAAGGATTTCTAAATTGTGATGAAAAGATTTCAAGTTTGAAATAGAATTGTTTGGAAGCTATGAATAAATCTTTGCGAAAAATTATTGAACCTTGTTCAAAATTGAAGAGGATTTTAAATGGAGTATCTTCCATAAAAGACTTGAAATGGGAATTGTTTTAAAAGTTATGAATGGATCTTTGAAATTGTTTTGAAAGCTATAAATTGAATCTATGGTTCAATAATTGGATGAGATAATCTAATTTGAAAAGGTAATTGTTTTGAAAAGCCGCGAATGAATCTTTGTGAAATGTTGGTGAACTTTGTGAAGTGTATCTTTTTGTATAAAGATTTGAAAATGGTAATTGGTTTAAACCATTTAAAAGAAAAGTTTTGGGTTATAAGTTGTGACTTAACTATGATCCCAATATCCGTATGTTTTTAAATATTGCGCTCATTATTCGGTTAAGCCGGAAGAGGACCTTGTGTCATATAACCCATTCTGAATAATGATACGTCATTATGGATTGCATTTAAAGACCGGTGGTGAAGACCGAATATTTTCAAAACCGAAAGGATAACTCGACGAATGTCTCTGCACCTGCTGATCCCCGGTATAGAGATTTTTAGTACTCTTTGTGATGGGGAGTCCGGACGTGATTAGTGAATATCCAGATTTGAAAGTGCTTCTTTGTGAAGTGCCTTTGGTTCTATTCGAACCTGAAACAGACTTGTATGGATATGTGTCTGACATTACACTTTGAGATGTAAAACCAGTTTCTATCAAATACATTTATGTTTGGTGGCGGAGATTTATTCTCTAGCTTAACACCCTTCTCGAGACGTATGAGCGCAGAGGTTATGTTGTTGATGGTTATTAGTGATACATTTCCAATTCGGTAATATGGCATACGAAGTGCTGCTGGTCATTTGTTGATCAAAGCATGACTTTTTGAAAAGTGTAGCTTTGTGGACGAGACTTCGTCAAGCCTCACAACCCGATAATGGTCGAAACAGGAATCATGGCAGCAAGGTTATTTGAGGGTAGCGTCCCCTGAGGGTTTGTCCATTTCCTTCTAGATAAAAAGTGATATCATGGTATGGAGCCCAGATATTTACTTATGTTGATTTTGAAAGCGGCATCATGGTATAGAGCCCGGATACTTTGCTTTGTGGTTGTTGGTTGAGGTGCCTCGGATAAAGGTTGGTAACGACCGGGGGGTGGCATACTCGTGTCAATAGTTTCTTCTAGGCAGCGGTAACCCAGCCTTGTGTAGTAGAGATCCGCTTAGGTTCTCGAGGACATCCCTCCAGAGGCATTCCATTTTGTGTGGGAAGTTCCTTTACCTGACCATTTGTTGAAAATCCAATCATCCAATACGCGCCCTGTACGGTTTTAGTTGTATAACCTGCCATTTTCTTATGGTGGTCACCACTATTTAGATGGTAGCTATAATAGCCATAGTATGAAATGTCTATGCTGGCTAAGATTAATATTATACTTTCGAAAGGTTTTCTGCACTATGCACTAATAATAATATCAAAAAGATTTTGCATATCAAGCATGTTCGACTATTATAAGGAGAAATCTCCTCCAAGTCTGCGTTTGCATTGTGTGTGCGGTGAAGGCCTTATGGTAGTTTCATTTTCAAAAAAGCATTGCGGTTTTCAACTTTTAAAACCTTTTGTTGATTGTTTTAAAAGATAAAACTTATTTTTACGCACACCAGTCCCATGACTGACCCGTAGTTTATTGTTCCTTTCCTAAACTCTGGGTGCCCATAATTTTCCACACGGGAAGTCTAGAGTTGGGTTTTTCAGGTAAGCAAATAATAGGTGTAGAATTTGATAGCATCCAGCCTTTGGATTTGGCGATCGGATTCGCTTCTTTTCAGCATTCAGACTGACCTTACTTAATACAACGCGATTGAGGGTTTCTCGCTTTGCGTTTGAAAAGCATATTGGTGGATCTTGCTTTTGGAGTTTTTGAAGCCTTAGACAAGGAGTTGCAGTTGCAGTTTGATGTTGGAGTTCTCTTTAGAGTTTCTCTATTGATACTTATCTTTCTGCTGTTGTATATTTTCCTGCGATATTGTTGAGATTCATGTTGTATCAGAAATTATATCAATGTAGTATATATGATATTATTCATTTTCTTCCGCTGTGTTGTTATACTTAATGTGTTATAAGCTCTGGCTAACCAGATTCGGCGTTTGAAACTGCGGCATTCGGGTATAAGTGAAGTACGTGTGTCGATTTTCGAAGGTCGAGTTAGGGTCGTCACGTATGCACTATGTACCTCTAAAATACGCGTATATTGCATACTCGTTGAACTATCACAAGAAGCTTGGATTACATGCTAAAGGTGCAAAACTTTCAAAAAAATGAGAATTAAGTTATACATAGCCAAATTTTCAATAAAGATTATGTAAACCCTAAATTACTGGTTATTTGAAAAATGTTTGAAGTAAACGGCCATACAAACTGAGAATCATACACCGATACTTGGATAGAAACGCGTGAATATAATAAGTTCACAAGTTCTATCACTCGAAACGAAGAATTTTTTTAAAAGAAAAGACTGGTTTTTAAAACAAAGTTCTGTTAATTTCTAAAGTTTTATGAATTTCTAAACAAAAATTCTCTAAGTCCTACTAATTTACAAAGTGCTTTTAACTTCTAGGTTTTGTTAATCGCAAAGTTTTGTTAGTTCGAATGAAGGGCTTTGGCTATAACCATAAACTAGAAAAGGATAAGATAAAGCAAGCATAAGTACATAGAACATATATGAACAGACATATAAGTGTGCAGTCAAGATATGAATATATTACACACAAGGTCAAAGTGTGAGGGCCGTACCCATAAAACATCGGCGAACAAAAAGAAGATACAGACTCCATAGTAAAAACGTAAAGTGCAGACTCTGCACTTGAATAGAAAGACTCAAAAAGAAACAAAAACAAGTCAATATTCTGGCAAGCCGTTGACCAAAATCAAGTTAGAATTCAAGCCGCTCAACATTTCTTTCCACCGCTCCCCTTTCCACCCTTGATTGGTGGCTTCTACTTCTTCTCAGGAGTGGTGTCACTGCCAGTAATGTCAACGAATAACTCGATGGCAATGTCCTCATCTTCCTCTGAATCCTCTCCCTTCATCTTTCACCTTCATGATTTGCGAGAGCTTTTGGAGGCTTGATCGCTTCGACCTTTTCCCTCTTGACGGTAACCAGCTCGTGTTGAGTCTTTTGTAGTGACTCTGTCTGACTCTCCAGCTTCTTGGCCTCTGTTGTTGTTACATCGCCATCCAATGACAAAGAAGGGTCGTCAAGGCCATGAAAAGCATCTATCTTCTCATCCTCTGGCCCTAGTTGTGAACTGGACACGGACGTAGAAACTGGAATAGGGATAGAAACGACCATAGAAGATGTAGAAATGGAAGCAGGCACAGGCATCGAGGTAGCTGGCATGTCCACGAGAAAGTTGGAAGGTCCTACAAGATTAAGATGAAAGCGTTAAATTCTTCCTGCTCTTGCAGAGTAGGTTGAAAGCTCCCGAATTTGAAGGAAGCAAGGATGTTACCTACACCAGAGGAACAATCGGGAATAGCGACTCGAACTAACCGCCTTCGCCTTCTTTTGATGACTCCACCACCTGAGGAATAATTTCAAGTCCTAAACACGTCGGTTTGTCATGGAGTTGCCCTGATAATTCTCCCATGCCAGAAATAGATGGATTGGTAAGCACGTCGGTAGCAGTCATCAAGGAAGCATCGGTGGCCTCCTTCCCTCTTTTGATTTGTCGAATTTCCTGGCCCTCAAGTAATGCTTTCTTGGATTCACCATTAAGATAGGCATGCTACAACTCTCAACCGGCACATACGTCGCCCCTTTCGGCAAAACGAGATAAGATTTCCTGCCACACTAAGGCGATAGTGTGCAAAAACTTTGGGCCAAGATAGCTAAGACTTCCTTGATACAATAGAGAGTTTACGTGGAAGTTCAGAATAGTCACATCCAGCTTCTTCGTTTTCCTGTCGAAGATATTTTGGAGGTCCAAATGATACGCTTTCACGGCCTCCTTCTCAACGACAACAGTCTTGTCCGCACTAAGCTATGTGAGCTAAGCCTGTAGCTTAGCGATGGTCTCAGCTTGGTTGGAAATAGTTTTGTTGTGCCCGTCAACAATCAGATCGTCGCCGGTAATAGTTTTCCCCAAAGTCTCGATGATAGAGTTACAAGTAAACACTTCTTCTTTCGGCTTGGCCTCCTCGGCATGAGTCTTCTTAATCTCGTTCCTTCAGTTGATCTCAACTTTTGCATGCACATCCTTTAACTCTTTCGTCAGATCGGCATTCCTCCTGCTTGCGCGATGGGCCGCCTCCTTCTCTTCCTCCAGATATTTAATCTTAGAGTCGCGGTCGGCCAACACCCTCTCCAAATCGTCCTTCTATGATTCGAAGGAGAAGATCTCCTGATAATTATTTCTAGTCATATTCACCGGCTGTTTACAAAGCTTCTCCCACCTTTCGGCCTGTTCTATATTGCTCTGAATAGATTGGAGATGTAGAATTTAGGAATCCTTGCAAATGGAGTGGAGATCTAGGTCAAATTTAACGCCCTTTAAGAACCAACTAGGAAGTGCTGCGTCAAGTTTAGGGGAGGGCTCGAAGAATGGACGTAGGTAAGCCTTCGGTGGGGATGAGAAGCACCAAAGCCGGCAATGACGATGAAAGATGATGAAATATGAGTTGCAGGCAGAATCGAGGAAGAAGTGATGGGATTTTCTTGGCCCATAGAAGAGTTTTTTGAAGCGAGCTCGAAAGAATGAGGGCAATGTTCAAACTTTGACCTTTTGATGGTTCATCTCTTTCCTCAAGAGATAGTCTCTTCTTATACCCTCTTTTGTATGATCGAGCTCGATCTCTTTCTTTTTGGTGGCGGTTTTCAGCTTCGAGCTCTTTCCCCCGTCTATATTCCTCCTCTGTATCTAGGACATGATGGCGGCTGGAGAAGCGCTTGGGATACCGCTGTGAATCGGTTAAGTCTTCGAAGTTGTCATAAAAGCCTTGTCCCCTCGTCATACTTAGAATGGGGCATATATAAAAGGTCTTAGAAGAATGAAAGTGAGTGTAACACAACAAATATGAAGAGATGAATGGAAGTGAGTGCAATCCTAGCATGACGTGTATTATGTTTCTAAGGCGAGCCTAAAACGTCACTACGAACCGGGAAGGATGACCGTCGTAGGTGGAATCGGACCAACTTCGGTTGTTGTGGTCAGAACCGAGCTGACCTCTGGCACGATATCTCCCAAGCTGGGAGGCACCGTAACAAATTTATAATCGTCTTTCATGAGCTCATCAAAATCAACATAGATGTCGCTGAAATTCCTGAATTCCGCTTCGATGTCCCTACTTGAAGAGTCTCTATACCTTTCGGACTCTAGAGCTTTCCCTTCATCACTTATATCAGAGAGAGGAGAGCTCGAAAGAATGGGGCTCATAACTGGAGTTTCATCACAAAACTCTGAGTCCCCACCGTCAGATTCATACAAGAAGTAATCACTGGCAGTGGACTCCTCACTACTACTTTCAAACTCTCTCTTTCTTTTTCGAGTCCAACGTGGCCTTGCCTTCTCTTTGTTTGAACTCCTCTTCTGCTTCCTCTGAAACTGAAGGCACTATACTGGGCCGCTTAGTCTAGTCGCAATAGCCTCTTTTCACTCACGGGCTTTGTTGGTGGATCCTCCGGACGGGCTTTCTCTCTCTTGAGAGGCGCCCTCTTCGGAATCACGGGAGGAGGAAATAGATCATGTATGAACCCTGGATCGAGCGGGGGAAGGAATTTCAACTTG
This sequence comes from Allium cepa, assembly GCA_030765085.1. NCBI lineage: Eukaryota > Viridiplantae > Streptophyta > Magnoliopsida > Asparagales > Amaryllidaceae > Allium > Allium cepa. The sequence goes on from CM060935.1 coordinate 393,562,971, forward strand.
AAAAGAAGATCTACACGGAGCCAGTAGTCTATATTGACACAAGTTTTCATCAGTCAATAACACTTTGATGCTTCTCTCCTCGGCATTGATAGCCTTTAAAGTCTGACAAACTTCATTGAGTGTCGCGTCTCTATTTGGCCTTGGAATAACTGCAAGAGACATACGGTTGGTTAGGAACTCCAATGCAATGCATCAAAGCTCGATGAATAAAGGGAAGCTTACCACCTATCGTCCACTGATGGTTGAACCCCTCAAGGCATCTAATGAAGAAATATTGCGTCTCAAATTGGATAAGTTGCTTTACAAGCACTCGATGATTTTTCGATTTCTTTGGGCTTCGATTATGATCAAGGAGGGAAAATCATCTCTCCTTTTGAATGCCAGAAAGTACCACAACTCTTCAAAACATAGAGAGTCGTTGAACGCCCACATGAAATGAACATGCAGGCAAGTTCGGATGGCATAGCCATTCGGATGAAGCTGAAATGAGGCAATACCCAGGTACAAGAGAGCCTCACACAGAAAGTCATTGAAGGAAGGCACAACCCCGTTCAAACACACGTATCGGTGTCAAGCGATGTTGCCCAGGGGAGGCATATGAGCGAATTCATCCTTCTCTGGCAGACGAACATCATCTTTAGGAATTCCGTGTTGCGCACAGATGTTATGAAGGAACTTAGTGGAAATAACCGATGAAGCTCTCTTAAGCGAATTAAGAAAAACTCTAAAGTTTGGAGGCATACGATCCACAGTTGACCCAACCAAGACTAACTGTCCATACCGAGCTTGCGAAGTGGACGATGACTCGGCTTTTTGGAGTGTCGAACTTCCCTTGATTGACCTATGACATGCAGATGGCTGCTTCTTTCTAAGTAACAGAACTAGCGTTCGAAAACGGTCAGGTAAATCTATACTAAACTAATAGCTTCCCCTGCCACAGATGAATTTCGAAGAAACATTAACTTGTAATCACCACGTCGGATTTCAAGTGCAGATTGGGGCAAGTGCAGTGTGCATCTATATGGGATAAACTCGATGCTCGATACACTGCCAACGCCCTATCCCGTAAACATAGTACGCTCATTGTGGAAGAATAAAAGAACTTTTTGTGTCACTTTGCTTTCAACAATTGTTTGTACGTCCTATACACTTACTCATTATCTATCCATGATTTAACGTATTCGTTGTCCAAAGCGAGACAAAAAAATCTTCTTACTAAAGGAACGCTGAGCATGCAACAAACAAGCAGGATAAATCCAAATTCTATGGAAGAATCTTGATCGACTAGTGATGTGACGTACAATAACCGCTGCAAAACTGGACACTAGTCAATTCTGGTCAAATGTATGAAGATAGAAAATGTGTCAAGCATTAGGCCAATGCCCGAATGTCGTTCCGGGAGATTACTCAAGACTCGATTTAGTATCTTCCTCCATAAAATTGCAATCAACTCGAAGTTGTAACAGTCAACATCGCAAATGGAAACTCATAATCAAATCATTATACAAATACAATCATTACCAAACCAATTAAGAAAACCCACCTCTAACCGAGTTCAAAGACACAAGAAGAATCGAAGATCAAATCTAGCGAACTACGAAGTGGATCGGTGGCGAGCTAATGGCAGGTCTGCAACAAACCAATGGTGGGTCAAGGCAGGCTAGGGTTTTTCTATAAAATAAGTTGAGGAATCACGTGCTGTAATTAGAGATTACGACGAAGATCTTGGACTAGATGGATTTAAGGAAGTGATTAATCAAATTGAACAAGCTAGGATTAGATCATCTTAGGGCTTCAGGACGTAGGGCTTTGGATCGCACGAGAATGATTTATCTCGAACGAGAATAAAAGAACTAGGTTGGTTTGAATATAAGTAAGCAGAAATAATTAAGCACGAAAATTTCCTAAGGCATTGGATCGCCTGCGACCCATCATGGGTCACTAGCGACCTAAATCTCCAAAAGAGATTTTCACAACAGTATGGATCGCTAGAGATCCATATGCAAATGGATCGCTAGCGACCCATAGTGTTGGGGCTACCTTACCTTGAGCTCTCCTTATGACATTCATTTATCATTTGAAAGCACGGTCAGGAATCTACAGGCAAAAATGTGATCCGTTGTGGCAAGTGATAACAATCAAACCCAAAGCAAGATGACCAACAACTTGACCTGCTATGTATTCACAAACTCTATTGCAATCACTTTAAAATCGATGAATAAATATTGAGAATGATAACTTCCAGAGCATGCCTTGTTGATAATAAAGGAACACTCTCGGGGGCAAATGTTATTTGGGTTTTTAACCCAGGAAGATCTAATAGAAGACAGAATAGTCTGGTGTTATCAGAATGGTTTAGAACTTGACTAGAAAGCCTAAGGCAGAGAGTTAAAGAGAGCTAAGCTATATTACCAAGGTAACGAATGGGATTAACTAAATCGAGATATTAGCATTCTTTTAGCCCAATCAGCAACTGAGCGCAAATAACTAGTAAATTGTCATCAACAAAGACGGCAAAAGACCCTTGAAACATCTCAAACCCTAAACTCCAAAAAATCCCAAGTGCTTCGATCACCAGCGACCCAAACATCTCTTTGATTCAATAACAAACTAACTAAGGATGCAATGAAGAAGTGGCCAAGACATTGGCTCGCAAATGAGCCAAGACCATAGGTTGCTAGCGACCCATAGACCATGGGTAGCTACCGAGCCATGGTTTTACCTCGGTTTGCGAGCCAAAACCCCTTGGGTCATTTCCTACCTACCTAAGAGTAGATGACAAAGTGGCCTAGCTCAAAAGCTTTCCAATCTATATAAATACCATCCTACTTGCAACATAAATGGGATCTTCTCCGGACTGGTGGCTAAAGCTCAACCAGAATTATTCTTCACTCTCTACCTCTCTCACAACTATCTCCAAAGGAATTCACTATGATTCTCTAGTGGATTCCAACTCTAAGGATTTTATTTACCTAAAGATAATCAAAGTTTTGTAATCAAACATCTCTTGTAAATAGCAATCAGTCTATAATAAAACTATAAAGTGGATATAGGCTTCATTAACAGCCGACCACTATAAATAATTTCTGTCTTCTTTCTTCTATTTAGCTTTTTCTTTATCTGTTATCCATGATACTACTCTGTGATAATAGAGCTGGTGCTCTCAAACTTAAACCGAGGTGTTGGTCCATTTTTTGGGTCAACAATCTTCATAATCATCATTTATAAATAAATTTTACAATAGGAAACCAACATTCCAAATTTGAAGTATAATAAAGGTAGATTTATGATCGATATGCTCTACAAATAGATTGTGAGGATTTTCATTGTACATGAAGCATACATATGGAATTCATTAATTTTTACTTGTAAAAACATGTAACCAAATTTCATGGATATTCATAGCTTTTGCGAAACTGTTACTCATTTCTCACCTTAAGTGCAAATAATAAATACTCCAATCCAATTTTTTTTATAGATTAATGTATTTAGATAATTTTACATATTATAAGAAATATTTCCAATATGATAGAGAATTTAATCATTCAATTTGCAAGTAGAAACTGAAAAATAAACTTAAGGGAAAAGGGGTGTTTGATGAAAATAATGTGTTTGTTTTATCCCTGATTTTTCACAAGCAATGGTTTGATGGTATTAAACTTCAAAGTGATGAATGAATGGTAAAAAAAATCATTTGGAAACACATACAAAATGATACAAAGAAAAGTGAATAAAATATCTAGGTAAATCGTTTGATGCCAATCCATAATTCACCAATTCTTAGTGAATTCTCGATATGTTATATTTACAGAGAATGGAACAAAGTTAAACATAAAGAATCGATGGATGGATGGACAAAAAAAATTGATGGATAGATGGACAAACAGAGTAAAAAATAAGGCGAAATAGAATAAATTGACAAATCCATCATTAAGTACCAAATAATGGATCGATCGATACTAAATGATGAGAAGAATCAAATCCACCCTAATACATATCCTACTCTTGTGGATCTAGGATGGAGACAACTTTGACAACTTTTCAAAGAGAAGATCTCAACTTCAGAACCTGACTTATCCCTCCATACTTATAAACATAGAGGGACATCGAACAAGAAAGGGATCGAATAATTCTTCAGGTTTTTTCCATTTTTCTATTTAAATTCCTAATTGAATTAGAGATTTTGATTGTAATAACCTAAGGATATTAGAAAAATGTAATAAATTCAAAATAAAGTGGGCATAGGTAAAAATACTAACCACTATAAATTGTTTCATTGCCTTTTTATGTTTTTTCCCTTTACATCTCTACGTAATTTTCTTATTCTATAGATCCAGATTGTAGAATCTAAAGGTAGAACTCTTAAAATACATAGACAAGAGGCTATACCTAGTAGAATAAGGGTAAGATGTAGAGTTAATTATGTAATTGTAATTACACAAGTCACTTAACTCTTGTATACAAATCTTGCTCGAAATGAAATTGCATTTTTTTGTTTGCATGCCTATTTATAATTAAATATCGATGATTACTTTTTTACATGTATAATAAGAAATGACTAGGAATAAGTATTTAATATGTAACAATTATAGATGTGTTCATCATCATGAGCAGTGAAGGAATACGTATAAATAAATACTTATTTCAAATATAGATAATTGCATAGGAATTATAGGTATACTATTCAAAAATATTGTATAAATATACAAGATTAGATGGACAATACATCAAGATGGATAAATAAAAAGACTTAGCAACAAAATTGGAAGTGTAACAACCCATATTTCTATGTCTCGGTGGATAGTAAAGATAATATTTTCATAATCAAATTTTATCCAAATGAACTATAACTTTGATGAATGTTTTGTACTAACTTTTTGACCCGTAGAATAAACTGTGGATGGTTATGGCCTCAAAAACTTATGAGAGCTATAAGTTTTGATAGAAGTAGAATTATAGTCCGAATCCACTTCCAAATGGAAGATATGATGGTTTCTCTTTTTATAGAGCGGTTATAATATATTTTTTGGATTAAGCTTTAAGAGACATTAGTGGGTAATTAGGCATTGGGACCAAAGCTAACTAAAGATAGTAGGATCCACTAATCTCTTTTCCATCTTCCACAAACATTCTATAACCTTCATTAAATCTTTGTTGGCCAAAACCATTCCAAATCTTCAAATAAACTAACCTAAATAGGCTATTAGAGGGGATTAACAAAGAATTAACAAGGGCATTTACTAATCTCGTAATTAAGTGCTTTGGGATTTTAGCAACTATTGTATGGGCTACCTCGCTTTTAGAAAATTTCAATGTTTAAGTGAGTGATATATCATCTCAGAACCTTTTCAAATGTTTTAAATGCTTAAAACTATGTTTTTGAACCATTAACCAAGTTAAAATAAGATCCTTAACTAATTTGAATTTATAGGTTTTATAAAAGAATTAAAATGATTTTAAATTATTTATATTGACTTTACATGGATTTACGTATGTGGATGTGTCATATAGATGTTAGTTTAGATTAATTATGATATTGTTCTGTATTGTATATATACAGTGCTTGGTTTATTATTCTATGTGATTGTATGTTTAGATTAGATAATGGCGTATCAATGTGCATTTTGGATTATGGATCGACACTAGAGAAATTGAAGGCATATTGCTGTAAAGTGGAGTTTGCATTCAAATCAAAGATACAATATAGATGATGATCAATGAAAAAGGACTACAGAATAAATTAGACAAATTTCCAAAAAAGTTGATTGATATGCACCGAATGACCCTTATGGATTGGTATCGACCAATAATATGGAGGTTAAAGTACAAAACTGCACTTGGAGATGGAAGTGGAGTTCGCTTTTGGAGCGTAAGAGGTCTACGTGAGGGGAGCTTTAGTATACTTAGTGGAAAATGTAAACAAACTTTTGGGAAGTCGATCACCACAGATCGATTAGCATCATGCTACAAAGGTGCCGCAATCAAAATGGGAGTTTTATCATGGTGTGTTAAGTTACTTGATTGATTGCATAGGTTTGACCAAGTGGTTTATGAGTTAAAAGAAAAAATGAACAATAGGAACTTTGAAGAAAAAGCAGTGTAAACGTAAGGATGGTGTGATGATGCTTTAAGGCAAAGGCATCTTTGCTTCAGGGAAGCCATGAGGTCACTCTGGGATGATTCAAAAACCTAAAATTTTAGCAACTTGGGGGTAATCTATTAACACTGATTGATTGTTATTGATCATCTTGTGGTGCAATCGATGTGAGATGCTCAAGATGATGAAGTAGGCTCGTTTGTACAATTGAAAGCCATTCTGATTAGAGGATGTCAAGTTATGTTATAAAGACAATCGTGATGAAGCTATGATTAAGACATAGTGGTGGTACCGCGGTAGTATATGATCATTTCAGATCAGAAAAGAGGATGCTACTACGTTACTTTGGACTCGATGAGAGGAATCCTAGGAACTTTATGAAGTGTTTCGAGCTTCAACAAATCAATAGTATAATTCTTTTAGGTCAAGTATTTCAAGCGAGAAGTGTTTGTAGGACTTCATGATGGTCTAAGGAGGCACAATTAATGATGGAAAGTGATGGAGCGGAACGCGTTATCGAGTTATCTATCGATGGGATCATTGATACGTCAAAGATGTGATTTTTGATCATGGAGTTGGGGTGTGCGTTAATGTTCACCTATGCACCCTAAACCTTAGTGATGGTCAGGCTCGCCTTTGTAATGGTTATACCTTAGTTATGGTATGTGATCGAGCACTGATCCCATTGGGGGATAGTGTGTTACTAACCTTAGTGACTGTCATCAAAGTTATCATACATCTAAAGTCATCTTAGTGGTGACGCGAGACCTAATGAGAGTTGTTGTAATTGCTTTTATTGTTGTGTTTTGCTATGATTGCTGTGTGATTGGATGGATGACATGTGATGTAAGTACTAGCATGTTATGTACCCTAACACACTCTATTATACTTAATACAGTATACCCATATGATGCTAGTGTAGCATATATTGTGTTATGTGCTAACTTGTTGGATGTAGGGACTAAAGGAGTCAGTAGTTGCCGTAGGGGCAATTATATAATTTGTTACATATATATAACTTTGTCAATCTTGTTCATAGTAATGGTGTATGTTTTCATTTATATACTTTTCTATGTTGAGTTATGACTAATTAAGTAAATTGATATAAAGTATAAATAATAAAATCAAATATACTTTTATGTGATTATAGTGGTAAATAGTTGCAATCGTGAGTAATTAATTATAAAATAAAATGACATTATGTGTTTAATATTTATGGTTAAAATATTTCAAGAAAAGAATATTAATTCATCATTTGAGACCTGTGCGTATGTACTCTCCAAATGTTGGTCTTATTACCCATGGCCACTGGGGGCATTAAGGAAATTTCCTATTAGTTGGTAAAAAGTAGGTCATAAAAAAATATCAATGTGGCGTTTTTACATGGTTCCTGTTTATACCAAAATTGGGCACAACACTCTTCGGATGTGTTTAAAGAGATAAAATGAAGAAAGTTAATTTAAAATGAGGCAGATCTAATAAACACACCAATTAACAGATAAGAAAAAGTGTCGAAACACACGAATTTAGAGTGGTTCGGCGTATGGCCTACGTTCACTATGCAATGATTGATGTTTATTGATTATAACTCTCTGGTCACAAAAGATTTACAACATTAAAATCAAAGTACAAAAGCAATTTTGGCAAAGTATCAGTGTAAAGAGGCAAAAAGTCCATTTTTTGTAGGTCCAGAGTCACTATTTATAGGCGTAGGCAGCATATATCTCGCCCAGATCTCGGAGGACTTCTTCTCTCACATGGGTGGGACACGGGATCGAGTTCAGGTGATTTTGATTCGATATCAGAGCGATACGAATGGAATTCATATCGATCAAGACTTGACTCTTTTTGGCTGAAATTGATCTAGAAAAATCTTGACGTTGTAGGCAAGATCCTTTGAAAATTTGGTGGCATTTGGACTTGTAAATCTCGAGTTATGATCGATGCAAGTTTGGATTTTCAATGTGCTGTCGAACTCGTATCGGTACGATTCGTATTGTTCTGGGCAACTTTTCTCGTATCAATGCTCCATCCTCTACTTCGTATCGATGATTTAATGACTGCTTCGTATCGATTATGTGTAGCCGCTTCGTATCGATGGATTGCGTCTCACTTCGTATCGATGCTTTTAGGTGCTACATCGCATCGATCATTTGGGGAACTGACACAAATTACCTTTATTTGATGGATGTGAGGTGGAGCAAATATGATGGATATGAAGTGGAATAAATATGATGGATACGAAGTGGGATAAATATGATGGATACACAGAAGATCAATCATTGATGGAGACGAACCGATGATCTCTCTCTTGATTTTTATCGATCCATATCTTGAGCATACAAACTCTGATTGACTTGAAATTTGGAATGTTGACTCTTAAAGCTTTGCATGTCGTGTCTTGTCAATTGTAGCTCGATCTGGACTCAGAATTTTTTTGCAAGTATCCATAGTGAACCTGTGTATAACCGATCTTCGGGATGGACTGTCTTTGGTTTCGAGTCGAGTTCTTGGTGTCACAGCCCTGCCAAAATGCGGGATAACAATTCCCTCAACTTAAGAATACCATGGAATGTAAACAAATATAACATCCAATGTATATAAAAAGATTAAACTAGTGTAACATAATAGTGTTGTAACATCCCCTATTTGGAGGCCTGAAGCTAAGCAGTATAGATGCTACAATCTTCTATAGTATTAACTTCCGGTGACCAAATGCAGTAACGTTAATGTTATCCATAATATTAGAAGCATATGAATGTGAAACAAAATCATAGATTTCAAAAACAACTTTTCTGATTACAATTCACACAGCATGTTTCATATCCCATTACATAATCCCAATCATTTCCTAGGTTCAGTCAAATATAATTATACAAATACGCCAAGAGTGACATATGAGGATGCCTCCTTGGTTGACCAGAGTACTATATAGTCATAATTGATTTAATACAACACAGTGGAATAAAACAACAAAACAACTTCTAAATAGCTAGCCATCAGTCTCCTGCTCATCTTTAGAAGCTTTACTCGTTAACCTACTAAACCTGTAAATCCTTAAGCCTCGACCTACTCAAATCAATTTTAAGCACCCAGGAGTATAAAGGAAAAACATAAACTTTGTGTCAGATATAAATCCTTGTGTGAATAATATTGTACATCTCAGCCATTTGATATTAAGTGAGATCATGCCACTTAGCGGAACGAGTTTTCCCTCACTAATATCCTTTTAAAATATATCTTTTGCAAATTATAATCCTGCAACCAAAATTGGTTAAAACCTTAAAGCATATCATGTAAACATACATATCAGGTAACAAAATGACTATCTGTCCATACATTATAGTTTTGTTTAGCTAACTATTAAGCTTTGGCTGAATCAGGCCTACCAGACAATATAAACAGATAATCTAACATCTGTTAGATACTCCTCTTCTAGATGGTCTGTCCTTAACTTACTTTCTCCAGGTCAACTGAACCTATTGGTTTTGCAAGCTCACCAATAGCCTACCTCTGTACAAACATATTCCTTTCCGTGTGTAACATCATTTTAGTCTTACATGTGACAAAGCCCTACACATTGGAATTTTGGACTAAACTAGCTAGGGGCTAATAGCCAACGTATAGGGCGCGACCCTAAACCAGTTCCATCTGGTATTTCAATATCTGAGTTATTTTATTTAATGGTTAACAACCTATACATTTTCCTTGAAACCATTTATTTCAAATTGTTTTAAACCTTTAAATCATTCTTTAAACTAGAAAAATATGCTCTATGCTTTACTCAAATCATCTTACCATGTTATATATACTTCATACAAATCTTTGTTGATTAAAATATTTTAAACCTTTGAAAGTACTTCTTTCGATCTCATTGAAAGTATCCCTTTCGAAACCACTAATGTAAACCTTTCAAAACCATTGAAAAACCTTTACTTCGAATGCTATAAAACCTTAAACATCCTATCTTTAAAACATTTAAATATTGCCTTTCAAAAACGTAAGAAAACCTTTTCTTTCAAACCTATCGAAACCATTGGAGAACTACCCCTTCGAAACCTTCATTAAAACCTTTCGAAAGCATTAAAACATCAAACCTTTCGAAACCATTTAGGTTCAAGTAAAACATGTGGAAAACCTTTCGAAGCCATCTAAAACTATCTCCTTCGAAACCTTTGGCTTCTACCTTCAACAGAGAAAAGGGTCATAAAATATTTAAGTCAAAAGCACTCTTTTGAAAGCATTTCCTAAGTAAAGAAGTGATGGTGTCAAAACCAACCCTTCGAAAGCATTGGAGAACCAGCTTGGATTTTAAAACAAAGCATACCTTCCGAAACCATTTGCTTCGAAAGGTAGAAAGCGGCAGCTAGGGTTTTCGACCTCTTCGGAAGCATCTACTTAAAACAAAAGGCACAACCTCATTTGGAACTATTCTTTAAATCAATTCGACCCAGTCGAAAGCATTCCTTTTGAAAGAAAAGCAGGCACATTTTCATATCAAAACAAAGTAGAGCTTCGACCCCTTCAGAACCCCATGCTTCAACTTCGTACCTTCCGCCTTGGTCCAATCGCTACGTACCAAGTGTTGATACCGGGCGCATTGGTTTCGATGGCTGGAGGTGGAAGTAACGTGTTGGAAGGAGGGTGCAGAAAGTGGTGAAACATGTAAAAAAAAACATGTTTAAACTGATTTTTAGCTTTTTAAAGTAATCTTTTCAACTAGCCTGCCTTGTTTGTCAAAATATTATTAGTTGCTAATTTCTTTTCTACAAGAATTGCCGAAATTTCATAATTAAACAATTTAAACAATTTACAAAATACCCCTTCTATTTGTTTAAAAATATAAAACATATAAGTCACGTATTATAAATAATTTATATATCTACTAAAACACTTAGGAAAATTCTACAAAAATTCCATAAAATCTTTTTAACATATTTGCCAACATATATTAACTTCAGATCCAAAACGTAAATAATTTAGCCGTAAATTATTTTAAAACCAAATAATTATTTTCTTCACTAGAAATTTATATTAAATTAACAAAAATTCAAAATTTTATGAAATTCGAAACCTATCCCTAGAATAACATTTCTGATCTAATCCTAAAATCGCAAGGAATTTGGATGCCATTTAATAAGGTTTTCGCATCGAAACAAATCATAATACCTATATGAATAAGCATAAATCGTCAACAAGCATATATAAATACTTAATCATTCTAAAACATGGCTAAACCTTGCATGATAAATCTGGTTTAACCTAGAACCAAAAATAATTCGAAAACATGAGATGTAGTCATTATTCACCTTAACTTTGAGATTGAGGAGTTTGAGATTTGAATGGATTTATTTTTTTAATCTTCCTTCCTTTGATTTTCTTTATCTTCTTCCTCTTGCTCTTGCTAATGGTGGTCGGTCTCTATTTTAGTTTGGTATTGAAGTGAACGTATGAATGAATTCCTAAGGGTTTAGAGGATTAGAATACTCTTATTCCAACTATGCCCCTCACTTGTTTCCTTTACCATTTTATTTTAGTTCATTTAATAATATGGCACGGCTACCCTTTAGTTTAATCACAAATCTCAATCCCCTAATCACCATATTTTTTATTTTATTTAACTAATTAAATATCCTAAATAATGTTACTAAAAATTTGGGTCGTTATAGACTCCCCCTCCTTAAAGAATTTCGCCCTAGAAATTACGATAAGTTGCACAACAAATTAATCAAAAAGGTAAAACACACCATCAACCAAATCCGGATAAGCTTCTGTGGTCCTGCTCTCAGTCTCCCAAGTACATTCTCTCTCATCATCGCTCCATTGGAATTTAACTAATCCGACTGTCCTATTCCAAAGCCTCTTCTCATCTCTTACAACCATCTAAACTGGCTTTCTAACTATAATCAAGTCTGGTTCTACTACTAAGTCATCTAACATAGTCGGTGCTATAGTAGACTTGGGATCTCTAACACACTTTCTTAAATGGGAAACATGAAAAACATCGTGGACTTCTGCCAAACTATTCGGTAACTCTACCCCATGCGAGTTTTCAGATCATCTCTATAGTAGAAAATGGTCATACGAATCTCGGTGCCAACTTGCCTGATTTCCTAAATCAAATCACACGCTTCATTTGTGACACCCTATTAAAAATTTGATCTCCACAGAGAGCTCTAAATCTTTCCATCTTCTATCTGCATAACTCTTCTGCCTAGACTAAGTATCCTTCATCCTAACTCGAATCAACTCACTCTTTTCTACAACTTCTCTAACCAAATATGGACCAAGAACCAACCTATCCCTGGTCTCTAAAAACAAATGGGTGATTTGCATGGCCTTCTATATAAAGCTTCAAATGGTGTCATCCCTATAATAGTCCGATAATTTTTTTATACGAAAACTCGACTAAGTGTTGATGGTCTTCCTACGATTCTCCAAAATCTAACACATAAGATCGTAAAAAATCCTCTAAGACTTTATTAAATCTTTCCATTTTTCCATTGGTCTGTTGATGGTAAGTGGTACTCATCTTAAGCTTGGTACCTAAAGTGTCCTATAGACTCTTCCAGAACTCGCTAGTGAACATGGAATCGCTATCAATTACTATACTACTAGGAATTCCATGCAGTCTAATTACATTCTTCATAAATAACTTAGCTAGAATAGGTGTTGTCTTAGTTGACTTAACTGGAATGAAATCGGCACTTTTGGTCAATCTTTCCAACATGACCCATACGCTTTCATTTCCTCTATTACTAATATTGGCAACCCATCTATAAAATCCATAGAAATAGAATCCCACTTTCACACTGGAATATCTAAAGGCTGAAGCAACCCACTTGGATTTTGATGTTTAGCTTTTACCTGTTGGCAGTTCAGACACTGCTTTACCCAAATGCCTACATCCCTCTTCATGCCTTCTCAGAAGAAACTCCTCTCCATGTCCTGATACATCTTAGTACCTCCCAGATGAATAATGAACTTCGAACGATGACATTCCTCCAGAACTTCCTTCCTTATGTCTCCCATATTTAGAACACATAACCTACATTCTTTCTCAATCACCCATTCTAGTCGAGACTAAAATCCTTCAAGTCATCACTCTCCGCTCCATCCCTTACCTTTCGGATCCATTCAACCAATACTGGATGCTCCATCATTTTAGAAGCAATCTTTTTTATCATCATCGGTCGAACTTCTAAACAAGACAACACAATAGATTCCCACTAGATCGAACCTTGGATCTCCATTGTACTCTGCATGTCATCAACGCTTCCAAATCTTTCAATTCAGCTATTATTACCAACACTGCATTCTGATGTTTTCTGCTTAGCGCAAATGCAACCTTATTACCTTTCCCTGGTGTGTACTCAATTCCAAAATCATGAGCAGCAATAAACTCTAACCATCAATGCTGTCTCATGTTTAGCTCCTTCTGAGAGAAAAAATACTTCAACGAATTATGGTCCATATATAGCTCAAAGCTTTCTCCCAAAAAGTAATGTCTCCACACCTTCAACACAAAAATCAATGTAGCCAATTCCAAATAATGCGTAGGATATCCAATTTCATGTGGTCTAACCTGTCAAGAAGCATAGGCAATCAGCTTACCACTCTACATTAACACAGCTCCTAATCCAGTTCCACATGCATTTGTATAAACTACTAAATCCCGATTTCCTTATGGAACAACTAGTGCAAGTGCATGAATCAATAAGTGCTTCAAGCTCTAGAATGCTTCCTAACACTTATCGATCCACACAAACTTCACATCCTTTTGCATTAGCTTGGTCATCGGTGCTGCTATCCGCAAAAAATCCTTAATGAACCTCCTATAGTATCTAGCCAATACAAGAAAACTCTTTATCTCAATCACTATCTCGGGTCTCTTCCAATTATTCACCGCTTTAATATTAGTCGGATCTGTAGACAACCCTTTTTTTAAGACTATATGACTAAGAAACTTCACTTCCTTCTTCTAGAAATAACATTTCAAAAACTTCGCCTTCAGCTAATGTTGCCTTAGCATCTCAAGCACCACCCTAGGATGAATTTCATCCTCTCTTTCATCCTTAGAATATATCAAAATATCATCTATAAAAACCAACACGAACATATCCAAGTGCTCGTGGATAATGCGGTTCATCAAATCCACAAAGAATGCTGGCACATTAGTTAGTCTGAACAGCATCACTAACCTTTCGTATGATCCATATCTAGTTCTAAAGGCTACCAAAGGAATATTATCCTATGCTACTCTAAGCTGATGGAAACTTACTACTAAATCCAACTGAGAAATTACCTTGGCTCCACTCAGCTGATCGAACAAATCATCAATTCTAGGCAACGTATATCGATTCTACATTGTCTTATCATTCAACTTACGATAATCAATACATAACCTCGACAATTCGTCCGGTTTTTTAGCAAAAACTGCGGCTGTTCCCCAAGGCGAACAACTTGGCCTAATAAAGTTCTTGTGTTTCAAATCCACCAAGTGCACATTCAACTCTCTCATTTTTATAGGTGTTATCCTACTTGGTAGCCTACTCACTCGTTCTACTCTAGGCACCAAATCTATCAGAAACTCAATGGTTCATTTCGGTGGCAATCCTACTACCAGCTCAAAAACATTCGCGAATTCTCTTACCATGTAAACTCGACTCGTCCTTTAACTCCACAACCCCTAAAAACCCATTTGCCTAACAATTAAGGCTTTCTATGGTATATACAATCCGATAACAATAATCTGGGTGTTTAAGCGATATTTTCCTATCATGGAAAAATATTCTAGCATACTTTACCAATCCATATCTAAAATAATTCTGAACCCTACAAAGTCAAATACATGCAAACTGCAAACTGCAAACAAAGGTATGACTTAACAAATTAAACTCTAGGTGGTCACACTTCATCCCAAGTGTCACATACCCTTCTATCGGATTTGCAGCCCTTAAGAAAGTAATTAAGTATGAGGGTTCTAGGTTAAGCTGATTTATCAAACAACAAAATACAAAAGAATGCAATGCATCAGTATCAAACAGAATGCTAACAAACATACCATGGATCTAAAGTGTACCTCCTAACACTGCCTTTCCATTTTCCTCTGCCGTTGGCCTCGAGGTAGCTAGCTCCAATACAAACACTTAGGCTCTTCCATCCTTAGCAGGCTCTTTGCACTGGTTCTTGTAATGACCAATCTGATCGCAGTTGAAGCACCTCACCTCTTTGTTCTCCGTAATTTTATTTCCTTTTCCTGTCCGACACTCATGGGCATAGTGTCCCTTCATGTCGCACTTACAACATACCACTTCTGCCTTTCTCTTCTTAGCAGCTCCTCCCTTCTGAGCTTCTTTACCTTATTCTTCTCAGGAGAAGCAAGCACCTCCTCATGTCTCAATTCCATCTCCACTATAACATCATAAGGATCCCTAATATAAGGTAATGTAGGCCTTGCCAAATCAGGCTTCAACCCCTTTATGAACTTCCCGTTCCTCTTAATCACAGTATCCATAGTGGCATACCCATACCTTACCAACTACTCAAACCTTTTAGCATACTCCAACACAGTCATCCCCCTCTGTTTTAACTCAGAAAACTTTTTGATCAAGGTATACTTCGCCATCACAGACATGAACATCTCCTCGAACCTCCTCTTAAACTCAGCCATGTCATCGTTTCTTCATTCACTCCAACTGTCACATTATTCTGCCAGAATAAAGATGCTCCCTGATGCTGTCTCGATGCAAGTCTCATCTTCTGCTCATCATTGAGCCCCAAGTCTGCAAAGATCCTCTCATAATGCAGCAACTAGTTCTCTACCTCAATAGCATCTCCCATTCTGATAATTGACTTTCCTCCAAGCCTAATATAGGTTCCACTCAAAAGAGCGTGGTTGTTGACCACTGGAGCTTCCTGAACTCCTCCTCCAACTACTGTAGCAGTAACACCCACGTACATCATGTTGACAAAGAACTAAAACATAGCTCCGATGTCAACTTGTGATACTCCAACATTAACATTTCCAGCTTGTGCTTGGCCATGGTTTCTCATGATATTTGGTATGGCATTTCCATTTGTTGTGGTGCTTCCACTACCAAGGTTAACTCTTGCACTTCTAGCATCCATATCTCTATTCAAGCCACATGAGATATAGAAGAATAGCCTAAGAGAGATCGAAAACTAGAGATATAGCGTATACTTATATATAGCAAATACAAGTATGTTACTATAGCGTTATCCCATATCCCGATCTTATCTCTAATTTCTTAGGATTATGTTTTCAGAATCATTTTAGTTTAAAGTTTTTCATAAACCTATGCTCCGATACCAAGTTGTAACATCCCCTATATGGAGGCCCAAAGGTAAGCGTTACAGATGATGCACTCATCCATAGTACTAACTTTCGATGACCAAATATGGTAATGTTGATGGTATCCATAGTATCGGAAGCACATGAATATGAAACAAACCAAAGATTTCAAAAAAAAACTATTCCGGTTGCATTTCACAAAACATGTTTCATACTCCCTTACATAATACTAATCGTTTTCTAGGTTCAGATCAAAATAATTATTACAAAACCTGTCAAGAGCAACATATGAAGATACCCCCTTGGTTGCCTGGAGTACTATATAGTCATAACTGACTTAATATAATATAATGGAATAAAACAACAAAACAACTCCTAAATAGCTAGCCAACAGCCTCCTGCTCGTCTTCGAAAGCTTTATTCGTCAACCAACTAAACATGTAAACCATTAACCCTCAGCCTACTCAAATCAATTTGAGCATCCGAGAGTTTAAGGGGAAAAACATAAACATCGAGTCAAACATAAAACCTGATGTGAATAGTACTATACATCTCGGCCATTTGATATTAAGTGAGACCATGTCGCTTAGCGGAACGGGTTTTCCCTCACTAATATCCTTTTAAAACATATCTTTCGCAAATGATAAACCTTCAATAAAAATTGTTAAAACTTAAAGCATTATCATGTAAACATACATATCGGGTAAGAAATGGACTATCTGTCCGAATAATATAACTTTGTTTGGCTGATTACTAACCTTTGGCTGACTCGGCCCCCACACAATATTAAAAAATAATCTAACATCTATTAGATACTCCTCTTCTGGACGGTCTATCCCTAACTTACTTTCTCCAGGTCAACTGATCCTAATGCTTTTGCGGGTTCACCAATAACCTACCTCTGTACAAATATATTCCTTTCCATGTATAACATCATTTCAGTCTTACCTATGACAAAGCCCTACACACTGGAATTTTGGACTAAATTAGCTAGGGGCTAGTAGCTAATGTATGGGGAATGACCTATACCGGTACCATCTGGTATTCTAATATCCGAGTCATTTTACTTAGGATCAACTACCCATAAGTTTTCCTTGAAAACCATTTATTTCAAATTGATTTAAACCTTTAAATCATTCTTTAAACAAGGAAAATATACTATATGCTTTACTCAAATCAGCTTGCCATGTTATATATATACTTTACACAAATCTTTGTTGATAAAAACATTTTAAACCTTTGAAAGTACCCATTTCGATCATATTGAAAGTATCCATTTCGAAACCAAGTAAACCCTTTGTAACCTAGGCTAAAAAATCAAAACATTCCTTTTGAAACCATTTATATGAACATTTGGAAACCATTGAAAAACCTTTCCTTCGAAGGATATGAAACCTTAGACATCCTATATTTAAAACACTTAAACATTATCTTTCGAAAACATTAGAAAACCATTTGTGACAACCCGTCTTTCAATACCCAGAAAGACGTATCATCAATAAGAAAGAAAGAGATAGAAATAGAAAAGATAGAAAGAAACAACAATCATTAGAATCTCACAGCGGAAACGAACAAAATATAATATTACACTTATTCATTACATAGTTTTACATATCAGAGTACACAAAATAATAAGACTTCATTACATTGGACATTCATAAGAGTTTCCCAAACCATACAACTCAAAACACAACTTCAAAAGTCACTACAGCGGATAGAGATAGATAAGTACGCCTGGTCTCCAGCTCCTGCTTCCAAAACATTTTCTAATCCCAACCTAATCACTTGGCTGCTCATAAAAATTTGAGTACCCAAGAGTTTATGAAAAACAAAATAAACTCCGGGTCAGACATGGGTCTGGTGTGAGTAAATAAGTTAAAGTTGTTTAACTTTAAAAATCATTTTGAAAACAAAAGGTATCACGTAAGACTTCCCACAAATAAACACGGGTAAGTTTTTACCTTACGCTAACCAAAACATTTGACAGGAAATCCAGTGATATTATATTAGGGTCTAAGGTTTTCAAAAAAATAGAAAATAACCAAAATTGTTACATGATTAAATTCCAGCTACTAGCCACAAAAGTGGGTAATACAATCAAAACCGTAGGGTCTCGTAGGGAAAATGGGTTTCCATCAATGGCAGGACTACTGGGGTATCGCTCGTCACAGTACGGGGCCGAGATCACCGTACCGAGGAGCCACCCTAACTCCCCTGTAACACAAGGCCGGAACTATCCCTTACTGGACAGCTCCGAACAAGACAACCCCCCAGTTGTGGCCAACAACTTCCCACACAGTCGAAATAATAAGGGACTTCTAGATAGGGGTAAATTTCACTCTCAAGTGAGGGCTACCCACGAAGTCTTGCTGCACCTACCCTGTTTTAGCCATTCCCGGTTGATGAGGCTTGAGGCTACAATTTCCTTTAGAGAACACATCTCTTAGAATGCTCATCGTCCACCTCACTATGTTCTGAAAGCATTCAGTTCATAAAAGTTCGTTCCGGGTTCGAACGAAACCGAAGGCATTATTTCGTTACACTCATTTTGGAATCACTCTCAGAGTTAACAACAATAACCCTTGCACTCCAAAAACTCCATCTCGATCCTCACTTGAGATGTCACGACCTAACGTTTAACTTGGATCGATGTAGTTTTCGGAAAATCAAATTTGATTCCCAATCCCGGTCTCATCGAAATCCAAATGTGTCTTAAAGGCCAAGTTGTTTAAATATATTAACAATTTAATTCAATTTTAAACATTGAATCCACACAGCATTATCCACAGATAATAACAATCATCCATCTCAGATATATACCAATCTCATCACAGAATATCTCAACTATCATTCAACAGATATCAACCATATTCAGATATTCAATTCACACAATCATCCATAAGCAAGCACTTCTTTATTTATATCATAATTAATTTAATTAATTAAAATTAAATTAATTACTTAAGAATTAATCACATTACCTTGCTCAACCAATCATTAATTAATTAATCACAATCATTTAATTAATTAATCACTTCTTAATTATTCTCATTATTAATTAATTAAATTTAATTAATTAACAATCATTTAATTAACTATTTATGAATTGCTATAATTATTCATTAATTAAAGCTTGATTTAAAATTTATCATTCCTTAATTGGTTATCAATTAACCCTTAATTTACAATTAATTAACCTTAATTAATTTCTTAATTAATTACAAATTTTAAATTAATTTATCTTAATTACTTAATTAATTATAAACTAATTATCCTTAATTATTTATTTAATTAAATCTTAACCACTAATTAATTAACTATTTATTATAAATTAATTAATGTTTAATTAATTTACAAATCAACTCTTAATTAATTAATTAATTCTTAATTACTAATCAATTAATTCTCAAATCACTTAATTAATTAATCTTTAATTATTTAATTAATTATCTATTAGTTATTATTTAATTTAATCCTTAATTATCTAATTATTAATTCATAATTAATTAATCTAAATTTATTAATTAATTTAACCTTAATTACTTTATTAATTAAAGTAAACTCAATTCTAAAACTTAATTAGTTTTCAAAACAAAACAATAATTAAAATTATTACATAATTAAAAAAATTCAATTTTATTTAAATTAATTAACCTTTTTAAAAGTTAACTTAAATGATTATAAAAATCATTTTTAAACTTGACTATCAAAAATATAAAATACTTTGAATATAAATATTCAACATTTTATAAAGTAGTTGAAATAAGATTTAAAGTTTAAACTTAAAACAATTTGAAAATTTAAGTTTGAAAACTTCAAACTTCACTTGCCCCCTTATTGTTTGACTCGACCAAACCCAAGCTATACACAAACTAAACCCCCATTTTCTTTTCCCTCTACTTCTTAGTTAAAGCTTCAGCTAACCCCAAAAACAAAAACAACAGGAAAGAACACTACCTCCCCTGATCGCCTACACGAGCAACAGCAAGATACCCCGAGCACACACATGAGCCACACCCCAAACCACTCGAATGCCGCTTCGAGTCACCCTGACAACCAACCCCACTGACACGGTCATTACCCCATGCACGTGGACGTTGCTCCGACGCCGCCGCCACCATCCACGACACCACGCGCACGCCCCACTTCGACCAATGACACAACTCCGGCCCTCAAACCTCACTCACACGAGCACAATCAAAATTGAGATGGCTCGATACCAAAGACCAGAACTGCATCACCAGAAAAACCCATCATCCCACGATTGCCGACCACCGTTCGCCTCGAGACTTCGACCACAACCTCGTACGACCCTGACGCAACTTCACCCCAAACTACTCGCGACTCGATCCATCCCTTCGTTCCCAGTTGGTCCCATTTCGAATGCGAATAAATACACAGCAAAAACCCTAGTTTCACAAAATCCCAATCCTCTGCTAAATGATAATCACTTCCATTATTTTTCCTGTGTTCATCAACCATTAACACAACTTTGCCCCAAATTTCAAAGTCTAAAACCATCACAATAACAAGAATTTGCTCAAAAATCAATTTCAGGTGATCATCATAATACTTCTTCAATTCCAATTTTAAATTTCTGATTTTTATCTTAAAAATTATGTTATACATAGTAGAATTAGGATGTGAATTCAATTCAACAAAATTTAAAACATGATTTTATCATGATATAAAAAATTTCCACTGTAACTTCTTAAATTAGCAGATTTTCAACAATTCCTTTTTAAATAACAATCTAAATCTTAATTCATATTTAATAAAACTTACTGCATTGAAGATACTAACTTAACAATGATTTGTTAAGTAGAATTTGAAATTTCTAGTTTAAATTTACTCTGTATGTTGAAATTACAGAGAAATGTCAATAGGTATAAGCATGCATACTTAAAAACAAAGTATCACAAAGATTTCATTTACTATATTTACATGCAAGTCAAACCACATCACAGACATACATGTAATGACCCGCCTTTTTGGACAGTTTAAACCGACGATCAAATACACATGCCGATTCCAAACCATTCAAAAGAGCAGATGGTTATTGGGGTAAATAAGAAAAGAAAAGAAAGAGAAATAAAGGAAATGAAACAACACAGAATCTCGCAGCGGAACGATAAAATATAATAGTCAAATAAACAGTCCATGAAGCTGTTTACTATACTTCGACAATTATTTATACAACATCTATCAGAGTTATACATATACAACAGAACAATTAAAATAATGCAGCAGATAGCATGATGCAAGGGTAATAATAGTAATAGTATACCAAATCTTCGTCTTCATCCTCCAGAATAGATCTTCAAAAATCTGAAAAACTTAGGACTGACCCGAGGGTAATGAAAAGAAAAAACACTCGAGTCAGGACTAAAATATCCTTATGAAAGTTAAATCAATCGTAAATAAATATGAGTGTAACGGCGTCAAAGATGTTTACGGGGTTTGACATCTCATATCCAGTGTCAACGTGCGTGCAATAACTTAAGAGATGTTACGGGATTTTCCATCTCTCAAGGATCCGTTAAACTATCTACTATGTAGTTATGTACGCTAAGTGGATAATGCCTATCAGTAATATAAAGTATCAAAATAGCGTTAAGGCGTTACCATAATCCCCCTTAACACATTTTTATAATGCCATAGTCTATACAGCACCGTAAGCCCCACCGTAAACTGGTGGTTATCAGAGGGTACCCCATAGGTATAACACAAAACATAACGTAGTGGTCGCGAATAGGATAATCAGTATGACAAGGTACATGAGGCGATACCAACTAGGATACTACTAGTTGCGTGATCCGGACTGATGTTGAGCATAGCCAGCAGCAACACCAACACCGCGAAACAACACTCCCAAATCAAGGGGTGCACCCAAATCGCATCACAAATGTAATAGATATGGTATCGAAGAAGTGTGTCCGCTAGAGATGGCGAACCTCAATGGCCCGGTGCGGCTCCTGTTTTAGTCATGTCAGGGGTCATCCAATAATCGTTCTCTTTCTTCAGTCAACGCGTTCACCAAACCATCCACTTCATTCTGGATCAACACTCCGCGTATAATAGTTATTAAAGTGGTTTTCGGTATCGACAGAGAGTATGTCCATATCTGATCCCGGTCTCATTAATAACTATGTATTATTACACCAGTGGCTCTTTTACATTTCAAGTCAATTCATAATTGATATCAAAATATCACATTCGCTTCAAAAAATCAAATCCATTTCTAATATCATCGAATCTATTCAAATGTAAGATACCGTTTCAAAAATCATTTTTCGCATCAATATCTCATTTCGAATTTCAATTTAGGTTGCAACTTCATTTAACCCAATTCGTATTTAAATTCAAGATTTAAATATAAACATTTCACCTTATTGACCAGCTTAGAATTTTAGAAAATAGTTTTAAGTAGTTTAAAATCGGTTTAAATAATTAAAGTAGTTAAAAATACTTAAAGTCTTAAAATGGAGTTAAAATAGATAGATTAGTTTAAAATAATTTAAATTGGGTTAAGTAGGTTTAAAATAGATTAAAATAGTTTAAGTATTCAAAAATGGTTTATATAACTGATTAATTTGGAAAACTAAATAAAACAGCTTCAAAACCAAACCATTTCAATTATAACTTCTCAATTCAAAACAATTTCAATTTCCCTTCTACGGATTCAATTTCGATTTCGATTCAATCAACGTCAACTTTGAATTCAAATTTATTCAATTTATATTCACTTTCAATTAATTCAATTTTAATTTATGTCAATTTGGAGCTTGATTTTTCAATAATATCGATTTATAACACTTAACAAAATTATTCATCAATATTCAAATTTAAATCCAAATTTCAAATATGATTCAACTCCAAGCTCGACTTCAAAATATCATTTTTATATCACTTTTACTTAGTAATATTCAAAGCTCGAATTAAGGTTAAACCTTTAACAAATCAATTTTTCGAAATTCAATCATATCCCGATTTTAAATTTCAAAGTCTTCACTTTAATTATTTAACAATTTCTTTTAACCAAAATTTATTTCAACATTTCAAACTCAACTTTCGATAAATTCGATTTCTATAAATTGATTTCTATTTATAACCTTTAAATCAAAAAATTCAAACAATTTCAAATCGACGATTTTAAAAATTATTAATTTAGCCAATTCGGTGTCCGTATATAATTTTCTATCCTATGGCCAAGTAATTATCTATTTCAATTAAATGTCAGGGATGAATATATATCACTTAAATCAAATCACAGTTTCATATGAATGCATAACAGTATATATAAGCAAATAAAAATCCAAACATCTGAATATCAACCAATAGCATCCATCGAAATACATCATCCAATAGACAATACAATTCATGGCAGTTTCTTAGTTATCAATGTCAGGTAATTTAATCGCAATTCAATTTCGATTTCAATTTAACTGTCAATTTAATTTTCAACGGTTAATTCAAATGACAATCTATACGACAATTAAATTTTATCAAACAACGACAAATAAAATTCATACCACTTCATAATGTAAAATTTAACTATCATAAAGATATTTAGTGCATTATGAGCGTTATAAAACACTCATCTTGATTTCAATGTAGTTCCAGCGTTTTATTTCGAATAAAATTAAATGAGCATTTAATTTTACCCGAAATTTTCACAAGCTCCAAACGATTCCAGCCTAGCTCTATAGCGTAGTGCTCGTCAATACAGTTCCAACGCAAGTTGTTTCGTCGAATTCCGACCTCGTATGACAAAGATACAGTATTTTAAACATTCACGAATTTATAATATAATTCAATTTACGTTTCTTTTTATTTATTTTAACCTTATTTTCATCTGAACCGTCCATTACAAAGCCTGCAAATCCAAGTCGTTCCCCTTTTCTTCCATCTCCCCAGGTTTGCACGCACGCACCCGAACCCAACGAGCCGCCCCTAGGGTTTTGAACGCACCCTCCAATCGTCGACGAAACTCCATCACTTCACCACCATCAGAACGGCCATCACCAGAGCCACCTTTGGCTTCAATAGCTTGGCGCTCGGCCTCCCTATGGCGTGCAAAACGATGTTGAACGACCGGCGTTCTCGAGCCAATTGCCGTTGATTCGCCTCACCAAATTCGATCATCACCGTTGATCGCGTAGAGCTCGAGGAGATCTACAATCTTCTAGTTGAAGCCTTCTGGAAATAATCGATGGATTGGAAGGAAATTAAGGAAGAAAATCAAGCAATTCTGGCCTTTGAATCTATAGGAGGCGACCGGTTATTTTTCTAGGGTTAGGGTTTATTTTTGAAAAAAAAGAAACTAATGAAGTGCTTTTATAGAAAACGACGAACACTATTCATCCCGGGTTTTCGAACTTCGATTTACGTGCGGTGACCGGCGTTCCTAGGGTTTATCCCGTGTTCCGGACACAACGGAATAGGTTTCGAAAGCCAATTCGATCATCTGTGAGAGTTACAGCGATAAACGATCAATTTAAATTAAATCGATTTAAACTAATTTCTGTGCGTTTTTGCCTGCCCCGGACAAACGGTAAATATGATTGACACGAAATTTGAAATCTTACAATAATATCACATTACGGATCCGATGAAACTGGTTTCGTCGAAATCCGAGACTGTTTGAAAAATGAGTATTTTAACTCGTCAATTAAATATTAAAATATTCAATTTTCACAAATTTACCTGTAATTCGATTTTAAAAGTTCTACAACATCATTCTAACTTTAATATGATAAAATAAAATTTTACAAATCATTTTTAATCATATTAAACCCGTTATTCAATTATCTAATAAATTCCAATTTTAAAATCTTATTAACTCTATTATAATCCCAATATAACTTATATTCACTTTGAAACCAATCTGAATCATATTAAATCAAATTTCAATTATTCACTCTATTTTCATATATTAAATTTCAATATCAAATTGATCATATCAAATTCAGAATTTAATTATTCAAACATTTGTAATATTAAATTTAAACAATTTTGATTATTCTTAAATCACTATCTTTCGAGATATTCAAAACGAACTTAAAAATTTAACAAATTCAAATTATAGAACAACCATTTTCATTAAAACAGTTATTCAATTCCCGTTATTCAATTATTCAATCAATTCCAAATATTAAATTTAAACAATTTCGCTTATCCAATAATTCATTATCTTTTGAAATATTGAAATTGAACTTATAAGATTCAACTTTTAAAACCAATTGACAATTTAGAACACTATTTTCATTTTACAGTTATTCAATTATTCAATAAGTTTTAAATATTCAATTTAAACAATTTACCTGTTCAATATTCAATATTTGATTTTAAATAGATTTTACTTATCAATCAATTACTCTATTATACTCAATGAATTCAACATTTATTATCCTATTCAACTTTTGATTTCAAAGGCATTCACTAAGTAGCATTTATTTTTCATTACTTGGATAATTATTGTTGCAATTCATTCCAATTATTATTATTCCAAATGAATTACAATTTTTTTTTTCTAATATTAAATCACGAAATCTTATTAAATTAGCTATTTTAGTTATCGAAAATTTACGGGTCATTACAATACACATGCACAAATTTATTTACTAAAATTTCCTGTTTTAAAAATTTACTCACCTGAATTTTGTTGCTAAGCAGAGACAAGAATTTAAACTCTGGAAAATGACTGCAGTTTTCTTTTTTCTTTTACTTGAAATTGCTTGATCCAATGTTTGCTTGATGATGCTTTAATCCTTAATCAGTCAGTACTACGATAGAAGAACTTGAATTTTCTTTTAGAAATTTTGAAGATACAGGAACCCTGATTTTGCAGTTTTCTAATGTATTCTTGAGTGTAGATTTTCTGAAATTTGTTTGCAGATTAAAGTTTCATGATTTTGAAGTGAGGTTTGAATTGGATTAATTTTGGTTGAAAATTTAAAGATCTGATGAACTTCAGATTTTTGTTAAAGGAAGAGTAAAAAAAATTCTTTGCTTTAGAAAATTTAGAATGATAAAATTTAGATGAAGCATAAGAAGTGGGCTTTTATAAAAATAGTTTTGTTTTATAAAAATTTAAAGAAAATAAATTTAATTTTTGACACTTGTCATTATACTTAGTTAACTTCTTAACACATGTTATAGGTGTGTTTTAAATTTATACAAGTGTACTTTTCATGCAAAAAGAAATTTAAAATGTTTTTTACTAATTGATTTTCTAAATTTAAATATATTTTTAATTCATATAAAATCAATTCTTCTTAAAGAAATAAATATAAAACAAATTTTATATTCTGAATAAAATCAAATAAAATATTCTTTTAAACTCAAGTAAAATTTAGAATATAATTAACCTATTTTGAAATCTTTTAATTTAAAAAATTCAAATTCAAATTAAAATTTTAAATTCAATTCAAAAATCAAATTTTATATGAAAAAATTTTAACACATCTATTTCCCTTCTTAGTATATA
The DNA here is from genome assembly GCA_030765085.1 of Allium cepa. Lineage (NCBI taxonomy): Eukaryota > Viridiplantae > Streptophyta > Magnoliopsida > Asparagales > Amaryllidaceae > Allium > Allium cepa. The sequence goes on from CM060935.1 coordinate 393,589,872, forward strand.
TTAATTTCAATTAAAATCAATGTACATTTACAATTCATTTATTGTTATTGTTTAAATTAACAAATTTATCAATTTAATTTATTACAAAGATTATCATTTTTAAATTGGGTTTGAAATTCAGAATATCACATTCCTTCCCCCTTAAAAGAATTTCATCCCCGAAATTTAAACAAAAGATAATCCAAAATTTTCATTTTATTTCAACAATCCTAGCATACATATCATCCATACATAAGAAATCAACAAACCAAACATCCAAACAACCATACATCCAGTACAAACACTACTAGCTATCCGGACACAATCCGGGTAAGCCTTCTTAAAACTATCCAGAGTCTCCCAGGTACAATCTCTGGGATCCTCACTCCACTGGACCTTAACGAGCTTCACTATCTTTCTTTTGAGTTGCCCCTCGTCTTGATCAACAATTCGAACAGGATGTCTGACAACTGATAAGTCCGGCTCAACCTCTAAGTCTTCCTGCACAGCTGGCCCCAAAATAAGAGATGGATCGTGCACATATTTCCGTAGATGAGATACATGGAAAACATTGTGAATTCCAGCCATCCGGACTGGCAATTCAATCCTATATGCTACGGCACCAATCCTCTCGAGCACTCGGAATGGACCAATATATCTCGGAGCGAGTTTCCCTATCTTCCCAAATCTTACTGCTCCTTTAATAGGGGAAACTTTGACAAAGACTAAATCACCAATCTCGAATTCCAATTGCCTTCGCTTTTATCTGCATATTTCTTTTGACGATCCTGAGCAGCTCTCATCATTTTCTTGATAATCTCGACTTTAGCAGATGCTTCACGAATCAGATCTGGTCCAAGCACGATACGGTCTTTCGACTCTATCCAACAAGCTGGGGATCTACACGGCCTTCCATACAGTGCTTCATAAGGAGCCATCTTGATACTTGCTTGGTAACTATTATTATAAGAGAACTCCACTAGATGTAGATGGTCCTCCCACGATCCACCAAAATCCAATACACAGGCTCTCAGCATATCTTCTAGAATTCGATTAAGCCTCTCCGTTTGTCCATCAGTCTGGGGATGATATGCTGTACTCAATCTCAAACTTGTTCCCATAGCTGATTGCAAAGCTTCCCAGAATTTGTTGGTGAAGATAGGATCTCGATCACTTACAATACTGACTGGAACACCATGCAATCTCACTATCTCTTTCAAGAAAATTTCTTCCAGTGAAGCTGCAGTACGAGTTGTCTTAACTGGTATAAAATGGGCACTCTTGGCTAGATCAACAATCACCCATATTCCTTCATTCCCCTTCTTAGTTCTAGGCAAACCGTCGACGAAGTCCATCGAAATCATCTCTCATTTCCACGTCGGGATCTCCAAAGGTTGTAACAAACCGGCTGGCTTCTACTGATCTCCTTTAACTTGCTGGCAGATAGCACAACAATTAACGAATCTAGTAATATCCTTCTTCATGCCCGGCCACCAGAAAATCCTTCTCATATCCTTATACATCTTTGATATTCCAGGATGGATATTTAATCTGGAGCGATGATCCTTAGTGTCCCTTGGTCATCAATCTTAAAACTGGAACTCTGACCCTTCCTAACTCTTCTGATGATTCTTCTTAATTTACTATCAGATTCCTGCTTGCTCGAAATCCTTTCCAGAAGAGATGGAACCACTTCCAAAAGAGATAGAACTGCATATCTGCTAAGAGCGTCTGCCACAACGTTCGCCTTTCCCAAAGTATACAGAATATCCAAATCATACGATGTCAAGAATGCGACCCATCGTTGTTGTCTTAGATTAACATCTTTTTGAGAGAAAATATATTTCAACGGTTTGTGATCCGTGAATAACTCAAACTTTTCTCCTAAAAGATAGTGCATCCAGATCTTTAAAGCAACAACAATGCCAACAACTCTAGATCATGCGTAGCGTAGTTCCCCTCATGTGACTTCAATTGCCGACTCGCATACGCAATTACCCTACCATTCTGCATAAGCACAACTCCCAATCCCACAATACAGGCATCAGTATACACTTCAAAATTTCTCTTCCCATCTGGAATAGCCAATACAAGAGCACTTGTCAACCTTACCTTCAGATTCTGAAAAGCTTCCTCACATTCCGGTGTCCACTTGAATTTAGCTCCCTTCCTTGTCAGCTTCGTTAGGTGAGAAGAGATCTTAGAATAATCCTTAATAAATTTCCTATAGTAACCGGCTAATCCCAGAAAACTGCGAACTTCAGTTGGTGTCCGAGGCTGCTTCCACTCCAGAATAGTTTCAAATTTAGCTGGATCTACAGAGATTCCCTCATCAGAAACAATGCAGCCCATAAATTTTACTTCAGATTTCCAAAAATGACGCTTAGAGAACTTAGCCTTCAGAACGTGCCTTCTCAGAGTTTCCAAAACTATTCTCATGTGCTGTTTGTGTTCGTCTTCTGACTTAGAATAAACCAAGATATCATCGATGAACACTGAAACAAACTTATTCAAAACATCTCTAAAGACTCGGTTCATCAGGTCTACAAAGTAGGCAGGAGCGTTGGTTAACCCGAAAGTCATAACCAACCACTCATAGAAACAATTAGGTCCCGTAAATGCAGTTAAGGGAATACTGTCCTCAGCTACCCTTAACTGATGGAAACCTGATGCTAAATCCAACTGAGAAAAGACTGACACTCCATGAAGCTGGTCGAAGAGATCATCAATACGAGGAAGAGGATACTTATTTCGAATGGTCACTTTGTTCAATTCACGATAGTCTACACAGAACCTTAGCGACCCATCCGACTTGGTGACAAATATAGCAGCCGAACCCCAGCAAGAATAACTTAGTCTAATCAAACCTTCTCCAACAGATCTTGAGTTTGCTTCACTAGTTCCTCCTTCTCCCTTGGAGCCATCCTCCTACTAGGTTGAATTACGGGTACTACTCCAGGAACCAAATCTATACGAAACTCTATTTCTCGGTGCGGAGGCAAAAACTTAACTTCTTCGAATACGTCAGAGAAATCTCGAACTACTTCAATATCTTCAACCTCCTCTTGAGAAGTCTCAATTCCATGTAAAAGACTACTCAAGTGAATTCCAGAGTTATCACACATTACTCTGGCAATCCTACCCAGTTCAGTTTCCAACGAAACAGTTCTCTCATCACAATTTAAGACAGCCTTATATTTTTCAAGCCAATCCATTCCCAATATAAGGTCAAAACCTTTAAAACCCAATACATAAGGGTCACATGAAAAATTATGGGATAGATAGGAGATTCTCAAATCCTTACAGATCCTATCTAATTTAGTTACCCCTCCAATAGGACTAGATACATAGATGGGATTGTCTACGGTACTAGGGGTAAGAAAGAAATTCTCTACAGTTTCCAGAGATACATAGATGGGATTGTCTACGGTACTAGGGGTAAGAAAGAAATTCTCTATAGTTTCCAGAGAAATAAAACTTAAAGAAGGACCATAATCAAATAAGACTTTAATATATTTTGCATTAAAAAGTAAGGTACCTTCTAAAACTCCTTTGCCCTTAGACGAGTTTGACGGTGCACCTTCTAAAGCAAACACTTTGTTCTGCTGGACTTTATGAAGGAGCGGGCAATCTTTAATCATGTGTCCCCCGGTTGGTGGCAGTTAAAGCCAAGAGACTTCTAAACTAAAGCTGGCCCTGGTCCACTATAATGTTGTCGCTGCTGCTGTTGCTTTCTTTCTTGAAGACAATGATTCGCCAAATGTCCCAATTGATTACAATTATAGCATTTTCGAGGTCCATTGTTATTTCCAGACTTTTTCTTGTTTTGCTTCTTCCAGTTAGGATTGAATTTTCTTTTATTAGGGTTGGAAGAATTTCCTCCAAATGCAGCAACTCGCGCCTCAGATCTTTTATTCATGAAGTCTTCATATCTTAACGCCATGTCAATAAGCTCCACAAAAGACCCTTTCAAATGTGCAGTCATTCTTTCATGATATTCTGGCCTCAACCCATGGACAAACATCTCGTTCTTCTTAAGAGGGGTGTCTATAAGTCCTGGACCATAGCAAGATAACTCGTTGAATTTAGTCTCGTATTCAGCTATAGTCATGTTACCTTGTTTCAGATTCAGAAAATCTTGATAAAGACGAGTTCTTCCTGTAGCAGGCATGAACTTCTCCTCAAACATCTCCTTAAACTCTTCCCAAGACATCTCATCTTCCGAGACATTAGCAGTCACTAAATTCCACCAGACCGCGGCACCACCTTGTAATTGCCGCGCAGCCATTATTCTCTTCTACTCATCCGATAACCTCATGCTCTTAAAAATCTTTTCACACGAACGAAGCCATGCTTGTACCTTTATTATAGTTTCTGATCCTTGAAATGGTTTTCCTCCAAGATGAACGAAGTCCTTGCATAATGCAGCAAAACTGACTGGAGACGTAACTGGATTAACAGTCTCATTATCAGGCTGCTCTCTCCTATTACTGGTTGATGTACTTCCAACAACTCTTCCCCTTCGGCCTCTTGGACTCATACTGGCTACCTGAATAGGTAACCCAACCAGTTTAGATAGGGATATAGTTATATAAGAAAATTACAAATACGCACTCTCAAGATAGATACTATTCCACAGCCTAGATGTTTCTCAACTTATGCTCTGATACCAACTGTGGCGACCCGTCTTTCAATACCCAGAAAGACGTATCATCAATAAGAAAGAAAGTGATAGAAATAGAAAAGATAGAAAGAAAAGAACAACAATCATCAGAATCTCACAGCGGAAACGAACAAAATATAATATTACACATATTTATTATATAGTTTTACATATCAGAGTACACAAAATAACAAGACTTCATTACATTGGACATTCATAAGAGTTTCTCAAACCATACAACTCAAAACACAATTTCAAAAGTCACTACAGCGGATAGAGATAGATAAGTACGCCTGGTCTCCAGCTTCTGCTTCCAAAACATTTGCTAATCCCAACCTAATCACTTGGCTACTCATAAAAATTTGAGTACCCAAGAGTTTATGAAAAACAAAATAAACTCTGGGTCAAACATGGGTCTGGTGTGAGTAAATAAGTTAAGTTGTTTAACTTTAAAAATCATTTTGAAAACAAAAGGTATCACGTAAGACTTCCCACAAATAAACACGGGTAATTTTTTACCTTACGCTAACCAAAACATTTGATAGGAAATCCAGTGATATTATATTAGGGTCTAGGGTTTTCAAATAAATAGAAAATAGCCGAAATTGTTACATGATTAAATTCCAGCTACTAGCCACAAAAGTGGGTAATACAATCAAAACCGTAGGGTCTCGTAGGGAAAATGGGTTTCCATCAATGGCAGGGCTACTGGGGTACCGCCCGTCACAGTACGGGGCCTAGATCACCATACCGAGGAGCCACCCAAACTTCCCTGCAACACAAGGCCGGAACCATCCCTTACTGGACAGCTCCGAACAAGAAAACCCCGCAGTTGTGGCCAACAACTGCCCACACAGCCGAAATAATAAGGGACTTCTAGACAGGGGTGAATCTCACTCTCAAGTGAGGGCTACCCACGAAGTCTTGCTGCACCTCCCCTGTTTTAGCCATTCCCGGTTGATGAGGCTTGAGACTACGAATACCTTTAGAGAACACATCTCTTAGAATGCTCATCGTCCAACTAACGATGTTCTAAAAGCATTCAATCCATACAAGTTCGTTACGGGTTCGAACGAAATCGAAGGCATTATTTCGTTACACTATTTTGGAATCACCCTTAGAGTTAACGACAATAACCCTTGCACTCCAAAAACTCCATCTCGATCCTCACTTGAGATGTCATGATGTAACGTTTAACTTGGATCGATGTGGTTTTCGGAAAATCAAATTTGATTCCCGATCCCGGTCTCATCAAAATCCAAACGTGTCTTAAAGGCCAAGTTGTTTAAATATATAAACAATTTAATTCAATTTTAAACATTGAATCCACACAGCATTATCCACAGATAATAACAGTCATCCATCTCAGATATACACAAATCTCATCACAGAATATCTCAACTATCATTCAATAGATATCAACCATATTTAGATATTCAATTCACACAATCATCCATAAGCAATCACTTCTTTAATTCATATTATAATTAATTTAATTAACTAAAATTAAATTAATTACTTAAGAATTAATCACATTACCTTGTTCAACCAATCATTAATTAATTGATCATAATCATTTAATTAATTAATCACTTCTTAATTATTCTCATTATTAATTAATTAAACTCTAATTAATTAACAATCCTTTAATTAACTATTTATGGATTGCTATAATTATTCATTAATTAAAACTTGATTTAAAATTTATCATTCCTTAATTGGTTATTAATTAACCCTTAATTTATAATTAATTAACCTTAATTAATTTCTTAATTAATTACAAATTTTAAATTAATTTATCTTAATTACTTAATTAATTATAAACTAATTATCCTTAATTATTTAATTAATTAAATCTTAACCACTAATTAATTAACTATGTATTATAAATTAATTAATGTTCAATTAATTTATAAAATCAACTCTTAATTAATTAATTAATTAATTCTTAATTACTAATCAATTAATTCTCAAATCACTTAATTAATTAATCTTTAATTATTTAATTAATTATCTATTAGTTATTATTTAATTTAATCCTTAATTATCCAATTATTAATTCATAATTAATTAATTAAACCTTAACAAATTAATTAATCTAAATTAATTAATTAATTTAACCTTAATTACTTTATTAATTAAAGTAAACTTAATTAGTTTTCGAAACAAAACAATAATTAAAATTATTACATAATTTAAACTTTTCAATTTTGTTTAAACTAATTAACCTTTTTAAAAGTTAACTTAAATGATTATAAAAATCATTTTTAAACTTGACTATCAAAAATATAAAATACTTTGAATATGAATATTCAACATTTCATAAAGTAGTTGAAATAAGATTTAAAGTTTAAACTTAAAACAATTTGAAAATTTAAGTTTGAAAACTTCAAACTTCACTTGCCCCTTTATTGTTTGACTCGACCAAACCCAAGCTAAACACAAACTAAACCACCATTTTCTTTTCCCTCTACTTCTTAGTTAAAGCTTCAGCTAACCCCAAAAACAAAAACAACAGGAAAGAACACTACCTCCCCTGATCCCCTACACGAGCAACAGCAAGATACCCCGAGCACACACACGAGCCACACCCCAAACCACTCGAATGCCGCTTCGAGTCACCCTGACAACCAACCCCACTGACACGGTCATTACCCTATGCACGTGCAAGTTGCTCCGACGCCGCCGCCACCATCCACGACACCACGCTCAAGCTCCACTTCGACCAACGACACAACTCCGGTCCTCAAACCTCACTCGCACGAGCACAATCAAAATGGAGATAGCTCGAACCCAAAGACCAGAACTGCATCACCCGAAAAATCCATCATCCCACGATTGCCGACCACCGTTCGCCTCGAGACTTCGACCACAACCTCGTACGACCCCGACGCAACTTCTCCCCAAACTACTCACGACTCGATCCATCCCTTCGTTCCCAGTTGGTCCCATTTCGAATGCGAATAAATACACAGCAAAAACCCTAGTTTCACACAATCCCAATCCTCCGCTAAATGATAATCACTTCCATTATTTTTCTTGTGTTTATCAACCATTAACACAACTTTGCCCCAAATTTCAAAGTCTAAAACCATCACAGTAACAAGAATTTGCTCAAAAATCAATTTCAGGTTATCATCATAATACTTCTTCAATTCCAATTTTAAAATTCTGATTCTTAAAAATCATGTTATACATAGTAGAATTAGGATGTGAATTCAATTCAACAAAATTTAAAACATGATTTTATCATGATATAAAAATTTTCCACTGTAACTTCTTAAATTAGCAGATTTTGAACAATTCCTTTTTAAATAATAATTTAAATCTTAATTCATATTTAATAAAACTTACTGCATTGAAGATACTAACTTAATAATGATTTGTTAAGTAGGATTTGAATTTTCTAGTTTAAATTTACTATGTACGTTGAAATTACAGAGAAATATCAGTAAGTATAGACATGCATACTTAAAAACAAAGTATCACAAAGATTTCATTTGGTATATTTACATGCAAGTCAAACCACATCAAAGACATAGACATGCACAAATTTATTTACTAAAATTTCCTGTTTTGAAAATTTACTCACCTGAATTTTGTTGGTAAGTAGAGACAAGAATTTAAACTCTGGAAAATGACTGCAGTTTTCTTTTCTTTTTTGCTTGAAATTGCTTGATCCAATGTTTGCTTGATGATGCTTTAATCCTTAATCAGTTAGTACTAGGATAGAAGAACTTGAATTTTGTTTCAAAATTTTTGAAGATTCAGGAACCCTGATTTTGCAGTTTTCTAACGTATTCTTAATGTAGATTTTTTGAAATTTTTTTGCAGGTTAAAGTTTCCTGATTTTGAAGTGAGGTTTGAATTGGATTAATTTTGGTTTAAAATTGAAAGATCTGATGAACTTCATATTTTTGTCAAAGGAAGAGTAAAAAAATTTCTTTGCTTTAGAAAAATTTAGAATGATAAAGTTTAGATGAAGCATAAGAAGTGGGTTTTAATAAAAATAGTTTTGTTCTATAAAAATTTAGAGAAAATAAATTTAATTTTTGACACTTGTCATTATACTTAGTTAACTTCTTAACACATGTTATTGGTGTGTTTTAAATTTATACAAGTATACTTTTCATGCAAAAAGAAATTTAAAATGTTTTTTACTAATTGATTTTCTAAATTTAAATACATTTTTAATTCATATAAAATCAATTCCTCTTAAAGAAACAAATATAAAACAAATTTTATATTCTAAATAAAATCAAAGAAAATATTCTTTTAAACTCAAGTAAAATTAGGAATATAATTAACCTATTTTGAAATCTTTTAATTTAAAAAATTCAAATTCAAATTAAAATTTTAAATTCAATTCAAAAATCAAATTTTATATGAACAAATTTTAACACATCTATTTCCCTTCTTAGTATATATTAATTTCAATTAAAATCAATGCACATTTACAATTAATTTATTGTTATTGTTTAAAATAACAAATTTACCAATTTAATTTAATTTATTACAAAGATTATCATTTTTAAATTGGGTTTGAAATTCCGGAATATCTCACCTTTCCTTTCAAACCCATTGAATCCATTGGGGAACCACCGTTTTGAAACCTCCATTAAAACTTTTCGAAATCATTAAAAAATCAAACCTTTCAAAATCATTCGGGTTGAAGTAAAACACATGGAAAACCTTTTGAAACCATCTAAAACTATCTCCTTCGAAACCTTTGGGTTCTACCTTCAACGGAGAAAAAGGGTCATAAAACATTTAATTCGAAAGCACTCTTTCGGAAGCATTTCCTAAGTAAAGAAGTGATGGTGTTAAAACCAACTCTTCGAAAGCATTGGAGAAGCGGCTTGGATTTTAAAACAGAGTATACCTTCCGAAACCATTTGCTTTAAAAGTTAGAAAGCTGCAGTTATGGTTTTTGACCCCTTCGAAAGCATTTACTTAAAAAAAAGGCGCGACCTCATTCGAAACCATTCTTTGAATCAATATGACCAAGTCGAAAGCCAACCAAGTCGGAAGCATTCCTTTCGAAAGCAAAGCAAGCACATTTTTATATCAAAACAAAGTAGCGCTTCGACCTCTTTGGAACCCCGTGCTTCGACTTCGTACCTTCTACCTTAGTCCAATTCGTTGCGTAACAAGTGTTGATAACAGGCGCATTGGTTTCAATGGCTGGAGGTAGAAGTAAGGTGTCAAAAGGAGGGTGCCGAAAGGGGTGAAAACTGTAAAAAGCATGTTCAAACTGATTTTTAGCTTTTTAAAGTAATCTTTTCAACTAACCTGTCTTTTTTGTCAGAATATTATTAATTGCTAATTTCTTTTCTAAAGGTACTACCGAAATTTCAGAATTAAACAATTTAAAAAAGACCCATTCTCCTTTTATAAATATATAAAACATTTAAGTCCCATTCGTTAAATAATTTTATATATCGATTAAAACAATTAGGAAATTCTACAAAAAATCCAAAAAATCATTTATATATTTTCCAACATATATTAATTTCAGACCCAAAACATAAATAATTTAGCCATAAATTATTTTAAACCAAAATAATCATTTTCTTCATTAGAAAATTTATGCTAAATCCACATGAATTCAAAAATTTATAAAACTTGAAACCCATTTCTAAAATATCATTTTTGATCTAAATCTAAAATCACAAGGCATTTGGATGTCATTTAATAAGGTTTTCACATCAAAACATATCATAAAATCCATATGAATAAGCATAAATCATCAACAAGCATGTATAAAACTTTTATCATTCAAAAACATGGCCAAACTTTGCAAGATAAATCGATTTTAACCTAAAGCCAAAAATAATTAGAAAACATGAGATGTAGTCATTATTCACCTTAGCTTTGAGATTAAGGAGTTTGAAATTTGAATGGATTTGATTAATCTTCCTTCGATTTTCTTTATCTTCTTCCTCTTGCTCTTGTTAATGGCGGCCGACCTCTATTTTAGTTCGTTATTGCAACTAAACATATGAAATGAATTCCTAAGGGTTTAGGATATTAGAATACTCTTATTCCAACTTTTCCCATCAAATCTATTTTCTTTACCCTTTTTATTTTAGTTCATTTATTAACATGGCATGGCTACCCCTTAGCTTATTCACAAATATCAATCCCCTAATCATCAAATTATTTTATTTAATTTATCTAATTAAATATCGTAAATAATGTTACTAAAAATTTAGGTTGTTATAAGTATGAATATCATATAGGTATGAATGATGCGATGTCACTTGCAATTTCTATGATTATGATGCATAAATACAGCTAACGCATCCTATATGAATGCAATAAGATGACATACCACACACGGATTAATAACACCCTACTATAAGCGTATACTTATATATGAATGTAAAAGTCATATCCTGACTAATGAATAGAACAATCCTGAATCTAACAGTAGTCTATTCAGACTACCAAAATCATCCAAAGCATCCAATCCTGACCTAAAGTAAACTAATCTAAAAAATTAAACTAAATCAAGAAATGTAGCAGAAAAAGGTGGAGGATTCTACATCTTCTTTTCGAGGTCCTATGTACTTTTAGTCGGCTCATTCCAAAATTGCACTCTAACTAGCTTCACCACTTTGCTTCTATGTCACATCATCCCATGCTCAACAACATGGGTTGGATCATGACACGAACTCGGCTCAAATTCTAACTCCACCACCTCCAATTGATTATGTGCAACGATAGTGGCAGATCATGTAAGATTTTTTCAAATGTGATATATTTGATATATTATGGACTCCTACAATCTTCTCCGAAAGCTACACTTTATATGCCAAACTCCCTTTTCACTCCAATACTTGAAATGGACCAAAAAATCATGGTGTCAACTTCCCCAAACTTTCGAATCTCGCTACTCTCTTCAATGGCGAAACCTTCACTAAAGCAAGATATCCAACTGCAAACTCCAAATCTGTCCAACCCTTATCGGCATATGAATTCTACCGACTCTGTGCAGATTTCCTACTTTTCTTAGTAAGTTCTATCTTTTCCATAGTATCTCTAACCCTATGAGTTAAAGCGCTTAGCGGTTTCATGGTGGTGGAAGTGCAAAAGATTATTTCATGGATAAAAAGGAATATAGCGGAAGAATAATGGAGGTGCAAAAAGCTTTATTTGATATAAAAACAAACATTTAAAGTTAATATATTCTCATTTTCACATCATTTACATAGGAAAAAGGAATATTGTTTAATATTATATAACAAAACTAAAGAATATCATGATTTATGCGGTCCTGATATAATGAATATAAAAGATTTCTAACTTATGTTAAGCATTTATGTACTAAAATTATGACTTTACACAAACTTTGTCTATTTAGTTCAAAAGAGAGCCAAATGAACCTTTTTATATTAACGTTGCTAAAATGGGGTCTAAAACTCTTGATTTACAGGAGCAACAGAAAATTTAGGGCTTAAATAGGATCTACTATTTAATAGTGCTATACCGAAAAAGTGTAGCACTCGAAGTGCGCTATGTACTATAGCAGGGATTTAGCCAGGCTTTAGCGAGGATTTAACCGCACAGCTCTAACATTTTTGGTTCAAGTATGAACTTGTATGTAGACTTTCACTACATGAAGGTGACGTACATGGTCTTCTATACAATGCTTTAAAAGAAGCCATGCATATACTAGTCTGGAAATTGTTATTATATGCGAACTTCACTAGAGGTTGTGATCCTCCTAAGATCATCTAAAATCCAATATACTTGCCCTTAATAAGTATTCCAATACCCGATTTACTCTCTCATTATGCTTTTTAATTTGTGGATGATATGTCGTCTGTGAATTTAGCTGAGTCCATAATGCATCTTGCTGGCTCGTCCAAAATTCACTTATGAAAAGTGGGCCACAATCAGTTACTATACTTGTTGAGAATCCATGTAGTCGAACTACCTTTTTGATATACCATGTAGTAGTGTTATTGTCACCCTCGTACCCTTCATTGGAATATAGTGCACACTTTTGGTGAGTAAATATACTATAACCCATATACTTTCATTTCCTCTCCCACTACTATGCAATCCATCCCGAAAATCCATAGATATGCACTCCCACCTCCACTGCAGCACGTCTAATGGAAGCAATGGCCCACTTGGCTTCTTTTTCCATGATTTCACAGTTTGGCATGTCATAAATATCACCACATATTCCACCATGTGCCCCTTTATCCCTAGATAGTCCTTCGCATATCGATTCATCTTATCTCCTTCGGGATGAATAATCATCGTAGAACGGTGGCACTTGCCTAAAACTTCCTCCGTTAACTCCTTGACTTATGATACACACAACTTTCTATATCTCTGCAAGTAGTGCTTTTAGTCTTTAGAGTAATGATTCAAATGACATGAACTTTCACTCTATTCCAATTTCTCCATGATATTAACGAGCAATGCATCATGTCCTTGACTCAACCCAGTACGATCCATCAATGTAGGTCTAACATTTATTGCCACCAACAAACCTGATGCATATTTCGACTAGGGTTATAAATCAAAATCCTAAATAAATTCCAAATGCTTCCATTCTAGTAACATAGCATTCACATCTACATGCCTCCTACTCAAGGCATCTACAGTTATATTTTCTTTTCCTGGAGTATAGGCAATCTTAAAATCATGTGATGATAAGAACTACATCCACCGTTGTTATCTTAAGTTCAAGTCCATCTGGGAGAATTGGTACTTGATGGACATACGGTCTGAAAATAATACAAATCACTCACTTAATAAATAAGATCTTCAGGACTTTAATGCTAATGCAAATACAGCTAGCTAAATGTTACGTGTCAGGTAATTCCTCTCATGAATCTTACACTATCGACTTACTTGCTATTAATTTGATGATGACATATATAACTTATTAAATTTGATGAAACATGTCAGAAATAGTGGAACCATGGAATTTCCATAGTTTATGATTTTGGGATTTAACCTAAAAACCCTAAAATTTCCATATGAATAGAAGCATAGCTTCCATTCTTCTCACCCTGGAACCCTAGCTTCTACCTCTTAGAAGTTCTTCTTCTTCATATCCTTCTTCAAAAAAATTCTAATTCAAAAACAGAAGTAAAGCAAATTAAGAAGATGAATAGAGAATTAGAGAGAGGAAAATACAAGAACTAATATTTAGGAACCTAGAAGGGAGAATTTGCAAAGATAAAGAAGAATAAAAGCTATAATTATGAGTGAATTTATCTAGAATATGATTATGATGGAGATAAGTAATCGATTTTCATTTACATACTTCTAGTAATAAAAATAAGATTTTTTTCCTTGAATCTATGGTTTTATTTTAAAAATACAAATTTGAAAGTTTTGGAAGACCTTAATCCTATAGACCTAATTTTGTATAACATGTTGGGTTAATTTTGAAAAGTGATAAACAAATTTGATTGAAACTATCCTTAATCTTGTAGATCTAATTTTTATCATGAAATTGAAGTGATTTTTGATAGATAAAAACAACAAAACAAATTCCTTGAAATTTATTTAGATATGATTAAATTTACATTGAAATATAATTAATAGCTAGTTTAAGTGCACGTAGATAATTCCTTAAAATATATTTAGATAATGGTCTGAAAAATTATATACAATTGTTGGGATAAATCACTTGAAGTTGGATATAAATAAGCAGAAATTTTATCAAAAACACTTGCAAACCTAAACCTTACATGTATACTTGAATTGGAGAAGAATACAAACAAAATAAATAAAATAAACAATTTACAAAATTTGGAAAATGCAAAACATACATTTGGAAAAAATTTAATCAGACTTCTAAATACACTTCTAAATGTTTGGATTCAGTAACTATAAAATATAGAAGAAATAGTTTGAACTGACCCGATTTAGACATTTGACACCTAATCTGGCGTCTAGAATCAAAGTTAGACTTCTGAATAAGGAGACGTCTAAATGCTTGTGAGAAGATTTCTGTGCTGGGAATCAGACGTTTGAACTAAAAATTCAAATGTCTATGCGATTTTAACAATCCTTGGTTGAACATGGACTTAGTGCTATCTAAGTAGAGCAAATGTAGGGACTTTCCCACTATATAAATTTAGAAATCTCTTGTAGCAACATGGAGAGGATGTAATAGGTAGTATTAGTTTTATGCTAAATAACATACCTAGTTTCCCACTTCATGGTGGGTCTAACGTGGAGCTTAAGAAGACATGCTATAACAACGCTAATATAAGATATTTTTATTACTTAGGAATGCTTGGTTACATGTGAAATATATATGAACCAAGGAAGGGAGATGGTAGCATCCACAATAGCAGGGCTACATGGATGGCCAGTGACTGGACCTATGGAGAAATAGCTATGACGATTTATTTAACTTCAGGTTGAATAATAAAGAGCGTAGGACACAGTTACCATTAAGAAGGTTACATGAATGCTTAGGTAGGCCATAAATCGTCAAGGTAGTAAACTCGATGCAAGCTTGTTCATTGTGATGTTTGCTCGATGTGTAAGTATAGTATAAATGATTGGTCGTTGAGATTGTCAACTCAATATTGGTTTGGAAGTTATATATCGAGAACATATACTAGGAATTGACGTAGAGTTATTAGTTTTTGGTTGTTCAACCCTCGGGTGGAAACCTTTGTAGGATGTATATGGATGTAGGTAAAAATAAAACTATACCCCATGATTTATAAAGTAATCAATCATTTATATGAAATACATGAACACAATTAGACACCGTATGTTGCGTAGGATATAACTAAACTCTAATTGCTTGTTAATGCCATATACTAGTGATATAATTCACTCATCGGACCTTGTCTGATCCCCTCTATTTCTTCCTCTTATTACCTATTACCAGATGATATGGTAGTAAATTAGATGATTTGATCAAGATGCGTAGAGAGGATGACATTGCATTAAAGACTTATTTATTTATAGTCACTCTCTATGTACCTTATTGTGTCTATTAGGAAGAATCTTATTATGATGTTATTGGGAAATGTTGTTTATATCAGATAGAGATATGTTATATTGACTTTTAGAGACTTTTTATTATCATTTATTGGATGAACCACAGTCATTCTAAGACTATATTACTTTGATTATGTTTAGAACTTATATTTTACTTCCTTCCTCTTGTAAGATGTGAAAGCATCAAAATGCTTTAAAGTTATAATTGTCCCTATACCATGTAAACTATTTTAAAACCTAATGGTTCATACTTCTTGGAACGAAGCAAGTTCAAATGCCATTTTGGGCTTTCGATCGGTGTGTCCAAAGATGCATATTGTCGTAATAAGGAACTTCCTGCCTTATTAACGAAAATGATAGGTGCTCCCCACAATGAAATACTTCTTGGAATGAATCCCTTCTTCAATAATTCTAAAATTTGTTTATCCAACTCTCTTATCTCCTTTGGAACCATATGCCTAAGAGGCATTACCACTGGTATTGCATCTTTCTCGAGATTAATATGAAATATGATTTCTCTTCAGGGAGGGAGGCTGGAAACTTCTTCGAATACATCTGGATGATCTTTCACTATAGGGATACATGAGGCCTTTTTCGTGATAGGCTAAACGAATATAAATAAGTCTCTACAGTAGAAATATCGGGCTAATAAAAATAAGCAAAGAAATTCTTTCGACATTCCTCAATCGAACTATCCTCTTATCATAATCTAGTATTACCCCATAATGCGACATCCAGTCCATTTCCAAAATCAACCCATACTTTGAAAAGTTCATTAAATATGTGTTACAAGTGTAAAGACCCGCCATTCATCTTCACAGTAACGAAGCATCATTAATAAGAAAGAAAGGGATAGAAAAGAGAAAGAAAGAGAAGAAAGAAGAAACAACACATCAGAATCTAAACAGCGGAACGAATAAATTATATTAATAACATAAGTATTACATAGTATACAACAACTATCAGAGTTACACAGAAAATTCGACACATACTAGATAGTTATAAACACCTGTCTAGATATTACAACTCAAATACAACACAGAGAAAACATAGAGATACCAAACACAGCGGAACACTAAACATATCTACAACGCTGAAGCCTCCTGCTCCATTGCTCCTCTACAATTCGTCAAAAGTTAACCTGAATCCCTTGGCTACTCGTAAAAATTTGAGTACCCAAGAGTTTATGAAAAACAGAAATAAACTTTGTGTCACACATGGGTCTGGTGTAAGTAACAGGTTAAAGTTGCTTAAATTTTGAAAAACCTTTGAAAAGAAAATGTATCACGTAAGACTTCCCACACATAAACATGGAAAAGATTTTACCTTACGCTAACCAAAACATTTGATAGGAAATCCAGTGATATTATAATAGGTCTATGGTTTTCAAGTAAATATGCATAGCAGAAATTGTTACATGATTAAATTCCAACTACTAGCCACAAAAGTGGGTAGTACAATAAAAACCGTTGGCACTTATTGGATTTTGGATTCCATACAATGGCAGGGCTACCGGCGTACCACCCGTCACAGTACGTGGCCTAGATCACCATACCGAGGATCACTCCCAATCCCTGCAACACAAGGCTGGAACCATTCCTTATTGAATAGTTCCGAACAAGACAACCCCGCAGTTGGTGCGAATATCCAACTGCCCACTAAGCCGAATAAAAAGGGACCTCTAGACAGGGGAAAATCTCGTCCTACTTGGGCATGACCCACTTAGTCTTGCTGCACCTCCCCTATTTTAGCCATTCTCGGTTGATGAGGCTTGAGGCTACGATCGCCTTTATAGGACACATTTATCTTAGAATGCTCATCATCCACCTGACGATGTTCTGAAAGCATTCAATCCATACAAGTTCGTTTCGGGTTTGAACGAAACCGAAGGCATTATCTTGTTACACTCATTTTGGAATCACCCTCAGAGTTAACGACGATAACCCTTGCACTCTGAATCTTCATCTCGAATCTGAAAGTACTATCTCCATCAAACTCATCTCGGAATCACCCTCAGAGTTATACTGACGAATAGTTCTTACACCTTGAGCCTTCACTCCTCACTTGAGATTCACAACCTATCGTTAATTTGGATCGATGTGGTTTTCAGGTATCCAAATCTGGAAACCCGATAACGGTCTCATCGAAATCCAAAACGTGTCTTTTATGTCCAAGTTGTTTTAAAGTTTAAAACAATTCAATTTCATTATATATATACACACAGATAGATAATTCACAGATTCACAATAGATAATCAACATTATCATCACAATAGATAATCCATATTATCATTATCAAAGATAATCCATATCATCATCACAATGCAACCAATGCATCCATATCACACAACATTACTTATCTCATTTCTGAGATTCAAACCATTCAAGGTAAACAAAATCATCCATCCTTATATAAGTAATGATCTATAATCACACCATCTATAATTAATTTAAAATGAATTAAATTAATTACTTTCATCTTTAATTAATTTAAAATGAATTAAATTAATTACTTACATCAATATAAATCTTGCTTACATCACTATTAATTAATTACAATTTTATAAATTAATTATTCTCTAATTAATTACCTTAATTAGTCACCCTTGATTAATTGTTCTTTAATTACATTCAAGTAATTATCCTTTAATTAATTGCACAAAATTAAATACTCTAAACCAAATACAGTAATTAACCCTCAATTACTATAATTAATTACATGAAACCTTAATTAATTACAATTAATTAATTACCCTTAATCATTTATTATTATTAATTAATCTCTAATTAATCAATCTTAATTACATCATTAATTATATTAATTAATGAGCCTTAATTATATTTAATTAGTTATCTTATTTAAATTAATTACATTAAGTAATTAATCTCAATTTAAACCATAATTATTAATCACTTTTGATTAATCACATTCAGTAATTATCTACCCTCAATTACTTATCAAATTAATTACTCCTTAATTGATTTCTTTAATTAATCCATTGATTAATTATACAAAGTAATTTAATCCAAATTACTTTCACAATTCCACCATTATCCACCACTTACATCCAGTAATTATCTTTAATTATTTCACTGAGTAATTACATTTCATTAATTACATTAAGTAATTATTTACCAAAGCATCTAGTGTTTAATTTGATTAAACTTAATTAATTATCTTAAACAAATTACATTTAAACTTAATTAATTACATTAAGTAATTAATTTCTTAATTACTTCCATCAAGTAATTAATCTTAAAATAATTCACAAATGATTATCATTAATTAATTAATCTAATTAATTATTAAAAATTAATCATATTAATTAATTGCTAAATAATCCTTAGTTAATGACCTTCATTAACTATTGATCATTCTTTAGTTACTTTTCTTAATTTACTTCTTGACTGATCTCTAATTTAAATTAATCTAAATTATTAATTTATAAATTAAATAAATAATTCATTCTTTAATTAATCTCTAAGATAATTCATTTCTTTATTAAAGACCTCATTAATATTAAAGTGTATTTAGAACATTACATTTTAAATTTAAATTCAAATTTCATTTTGAATTTAAGATTCAAAATGATTATTTATTTGAACATTAACTAAATTCAAGTTCAATTTAATCCTTTAAATAATTGTAAATAACACTTTTTACTTACATTTGAAACTTATATAAGATAAACCTTTAAACTAATTTACTAAATTTTATTTAAAATTAAGTTTTTAAATACATTACTATTTAACTTGCAAATTCAAGTTAACAAATCATTTAACTTCCATTTATAAACCTTTTATAAATAAATTCACTCAAAAATCAAGTTAAAATATTTGTTTGAAACAAATTTACTTTTAACAAGCTATTTTAATTTAAACTTGTTTTAAAAACATTCAGAATTTAAAACTTATTCAAATACCCAGATTTGAATTCAAGAAACTTGAATCCACTATTTATTTAAAACATTTGTTTTAAATTTTGATTTAAACTTATTTTAAACCTTGATTAAAACTCTTTATTTAAAATCCAAATTTCATTTTAAACTTTAAAATTCAAAAGCTATTTGAAAACTAACTTAGCCTTTGAATTCAAAACACGGTTTAAATTATATTTCAGATTTTAAAACAAAAATTCAAAATCTTGAAATCTATCAGGTTTTCAAAAACCTGAAAATCCACTCTAAATATTTTAAAACCTTTCAGATTCAAAACCATTTGAATCTATACTTTATACTAGATTTAAACTTGTTTAAATGTATCATCACAACATTTAAATTCATTTAAATTTGGTTCAAATTTAAAATTTACAGATAGGTTACAGAAAAACTGTAACAACACATAACCAACCCGAGGCAACCTAATTCCTGCTTCGAGTCAAAACCCTATTTGCTTCGAGTAATCCCCTTCATTTACTCGAGTAAATTCGAGTTCAAAAATTCCTGCACAACAAAGTTCATTAGAACTTTCAAAATGCACGGTGCACATGCACCGTGACTCTGGCCATCTCCGGCCATCCTCCCAAGCTGCAACACATCGCCGATCAACTCCTCACTCCACCCCGATCATCATCTCGCTTCCACGCTACTCGAATTTGAATTCGAGTTCAATTCTAAAACCTGGAAAAGAAAGACCAAACCCCCCCCCCCCCCCCACCAAACCTTTCAACACTTCATCCTCGACCCTTCGACCACCATTACTTCTAAAACTCCAGCCAAGTCTTCATTGACGTCCAAGTTCCCATCGCCCACGATCCCGTTGAACTCGAACAACTAGAGAAGACTGGATGATCAGATTTTCCAAACCTAGTTAAAACTAGGGTTCCTGGCAAGAAATCATTGCCGCTGCTGCCATAGTGAATTGCAATACCATCAATTATTTTTCCCATCATCCTCGATCACTGCACCATCATCCCTAAAGAACCCTACCTCTCAGTCCACAGAGATCATCAGAAAACTCCCCATTTCCATGCTCAGTTCATCCCCGAACTGCACCCTCGTCCTCAAGTTATAAATTATAATTTTATTCTTAAAAATCATGATTTATGTTAAGGATTTAGTTTAGGTTCCTGAATTGATGAATTAAAATAATTGGATTTACACTTTACTTCAAACTTGCTCTGTTATTATTGATTTTTACAGACAATTCAAAATTTTTTCTTGAATAAAATTTTAAACTTAAATTCATGATTCAACAAACATATTTTGTATGAATCTTAAACACTAACATAGATTACATTATGTGATAATGTAGTTTGAACAATTTCTTGAACCTAGGAACTCAAGAACAGTTAGAGACTATAGCACGTTCAAATATATCCATTCATTTACACATAGAAGACCTACTTATATATATACATATCATACATACTTAACATCAAAAAAAATCAACATGCAACATATTAAAATACTTAAACACATTAAAATGATGTTACTCACCTGTTTAAATTGGAAGACAGAGCCATGATTTTGAAAAAAAAAACTTTGTACTTTTAAAACTGGAAATTTCTTGCTTTAAATTTTGAATTGCTTTGAAGACTTGAGTTACTTGCTTATTTATAAACTGGAATGCTTGCTTCTTTAATTTGAAACATGCAGGCAGCTTGAATTCCAGATTCTAGGTGAAATGCAGACTTTGATTGAATATGCAGGTTTTATAACAGATTTTCTTGTTTTTTTTTGAAACTATGCATGCTACAGATTTTTGAGATAGACTATAGGAATTTGATTTCATGAATTTGGTTTAAGTGGAGGTGTTCTGATTTTAGTTTTGAGGTAATTTGTTTTTATGAAGTATTGATTCATACTTGCCTTTGAAAAATGAAAATAGAAAAAAGAAGAAGATAAGAAACATATGTATTTATAAGGGTGAAATTTGATTTATTAAAATAAAAGAAAATTATTAAAATAAATGACACTTGTCTTCAATTTTTAATATTTATCAATTTGTAATGTTTATTGACTAACACTTGTTACATGAAGCCTTAATATATTTACATATGTCCTTTAAGTAATTAGTGTTTATATTTAGAGTTTAATATATGCTTATACTTAATTAATTAATTTATAACTACTTATTTATATATAGAAAAATTCTAAAAAGATAAAACCAAAATATCCATAAATAAAAGTTTATACCTATATTTTGAAATATAAAAAAATTAAAAATATTTATACTTTAAATTTCAAAGCTTTGAATTGAAATCCAATCAAATTATAAAAATTTAATTTCGAAATCAAGTTATATGTATACATATATAACTACACAATTCAGTTTTGAAAAACAAACTATTTTTATGAAAATCCATTTGTTAAAAACAATGTAACATTATATTTTGAAAATAACAAATTTGATAGCTATAAATAATTTATAAAAGAAATTGTTTCTTTATCAATAAATTATTAATTTTATCACGCTATATTTAAAAAAAAAATCAAAATAAACCTTATTGTTAATTGTATTTAAATTTAAACTCAATATCAATTTAAACAAATTAAACTTTTATCTTAACAATTTAAAACCATATATTATTTATTCAATAGCTTTTAAAAGTTTAACTTTAAATAAAAATCATAATTCCCAATTTACCAATATATATATATATATATATAGAGAGAGAGAGAGGGAAAGAAAACGAGATATATTTATTTATTAAATTAAAACAAGGCTTATCTACTTACAATATATGCATATTCTATATACATAATAAATAGAAAACAATTATTAGCTTTTAAAAGATAAAATCTATCAATTAAATATTTATTTAATTGAATTATTAAATTAATTCAAATCTTATTAACAAGGATTATCAAATCAGTTTTAATTTTTAATTCAGATTATTAAATTGATATTGCTTAAAATTCCGGGTCATCACAGCAAGAGAACTCCACATCATGGATGACCAACTTTAGGCTACAAGATAACATTGATAAATGGGACGATCTCCTAAAAATTCGACATCAAAGTCGGTTCGTTCATGATGTTTGGTTTAAAGGATAAACTATTGACAATTGCACTTACTATGAATGAGTGGAAAGCACAATTTTCAAATAATAGGAGAATCAACTAAAGATAACACACCTTCCATCGCAATCTATTTCCCTTTTTCCTAAATCGATGTGGCGTAATACTTGAGGTTGGAATGACATCTAGAGCAATTGCAATGACTACCAGTCCTCCCATCTTCAAATTTGCGAAATCTCTCTTTATACGGCCAAACCGATCATAGTTGAAGTACTTTATCTTCTGTTGTGTTAAGGGATAAACTATTGGCAAATGCATTTACTATGAATGAATGGGATGCACTATTTTCAAACAATGGGAGAATCGACTAAAGCTAATACACCTTCTGTAACGACCCAGAATTTCTATTAATTAAAATTCGTATATTTAATTGATTTTAAATATTAATAAGTAAATTTGTAAGTCGAATAATTTATTTTTCGAATATCTGGATTTAATTGGATAATTAATCGATAAATTAATAGTTGAAATTACAGAAATAATTGAAATTTGGGTTTAATATGATGTAAATTGATTTTTAAAATTTTATTTAATCATATTGGAGTTAGAAGAATGTTTGTGAACTTTTAAAAATTGAATTAAAAGTTAATTTGTGAAAATTGAATATTTTAATATTTAATTGACGAGCTAAAATAGCCATTTTTCAAACAGTCTCGGATTTCGACGAAACCATTTTCATCGGATCCGTAATGTGATATTATTGTATGGTTTCAAATTTCGTGTCAATCGGATTTACTGTTTGTCCAGGGCAAGCCAAAACACATAAAAAATTCGTTTAATCGGTTTAATTTAAAATCGATCGTTTATTGCCGTAACTCGCACAGATGATCGAATTGGCCTCTGAAGCACGTTCCATTGTGTTCGGAACACGGGGTAAACCTTGGGAACGCCAACCGGCACGCTTCGTTTGGAGTTCGAAAAATCCAGGATGAATAGTGTTTTGGAATATTTTCTATAAAAGCCCCTTTACTCTTCACATTTGCATTCAGAAACCCTAGGGTTAGCAGCCGCCTCCATATAAAACAATGGCAGAAAATTTCCCATTTTCTTCTCTCAATTACTTCCAATCCGTGAACAATTAGCAAAAGTCATCAACTAACAAATTGGAGAGCACGATGGAAACTTCGAATCCATACGGAGATGATGGGGTATGGCACGACGATGGAGGGGGATTTGGGCCACGTTCTCTGCCCGTTCGCGTGCGTCGTTCGAGGAGAGGGTGGCGCCGAGCTTGGTGCTGCTGTAGCCGAGTGTAGAGTAGGTGATGGCGAATGTAATAATGAGGGCGGTTGATTAGAGGATAGGCGCAAGGAGGAGGCTCGAAAATTTAACCCTAGGTGGCGGATTGGGTTTGTGTCCGCGTGCACGTTCACTGGAGAGGGAAGAAGCATTTTTCGTTCTACGGCTTGGATCTGCAGGGGTAAAGATGGATGGCTATGATGGTAGTTAGGTATAAATTAAAAAAATAAAGTTGAAATTAAATTGTATTTAAATTGTATTAACTTCTAAATATCATAACTTGTTGATGCGAGGTCCGTTTTGGACAAAATGAATTGCGTTGCAATCGTTTTGTCGAATACTACGCTATGGAACTGGATTGGAGTCGTTTGGAGCTAGTGAAAATTTCGAATAGAGTTAAACGCACGTTTAATTTTATTAGAAATAAAACGCTACAATTGTTATTGAAACCAAGGTAAGAACTTCTCACTCAATCGAATCGGTTTCGATTTTAATTTTAAATAGTTAGATTTAAAATTCTTGATTGTATGTTTGAATGATGATTGTTATCTATTGATTGTTAAAATAGACATTATACGCCGTTAGTAAGCGGAGGTTATTTATTGAAAACATATACCGCGATAATTCCAACTTGTATGGAATTGGTATTATATATGTACTTGGAGTTGATTTCCTGCATTATATAGTAGATGAGGCCCTATTGCACCGCATAATAGCGGATAGTATTTTGTAAATCCCATACACCGCGATATTTCGTCTTGAGGCGAAATTGGTATTGTGCTAACATCTTTGGATGAAGGGAAACAGGTTGGAGGGATCCAACTGGATTCCTCAAACATTTGAATTGGTTTCAATGTTGTGTGTTGATCTATTTATAATCTACGTGATTATGTTTGTGATTGAGATTGTTAAAGGCTAAATTTTAGCCGAATATATTTTGGTATTGTTAGATGCCGAAATTAAATAAAATTGGATTTTGAAAACTTAAGTTGAGAATTCAAACTAAAATTTAATTTTGGAATTTATTCATTTTAAGTAAATAAACGTTATAATATTTATTATTATAAAAATGATATTTTTGAAAAACAATACTTAAGTATGATTTTGGAGTTATATAAGCTTTAATAACGATTTGTAAATTATTAAAAGGATTGGTTTATTGAATTTGGGATTTTTGAATTATTATAAATGATTTATATAAAATATTTATAAAATTGATATTTATAAATTAAAAATATTGGAATTATAAAACAAGTTTTTATAAGTGTTAAAATGGAATATAAATGGATTTTATAAGTGAATGAAATCTATATATTTATAAATTGTGGAATTATAAAACGAATAGATTTTATAAAATAAAAGATTTATAAGTAATTAACTTATAAATTGGATTTTTGCATGTAAATGGAATATGAATAGAATTTGTTAATAAAGTGATTTTATAAGTTGAAGTGGCCATAAAATATAAATGGAATTTATAAATGTTGTTTTATAAATCCGAAAAAGACTTATTTTGATAAGTTAATTATTATAGCTTATTAAAGGAAATAAATCCATGATTTTGGACAGTGGATAATACTTTAAATAAAATATGTAGAAATGTTGAATTTGGATAAGGAAATATATTCACAATTTTGGACAGTGGATAATATATTAAAGAAATATTTTGGAAAAGTGATGTTTTAAATAGAATTAAAACGATTTAAAGATGTTTTAAAATGTATTAAGTATCGAAACCATAGATTTCAACATTTATTGTTGAAATAGATGTTTCGAGAAATAGAAGGAAATGTTGGACTATAACACTGTTGTTATAGTTAATGATTTCCGAAAGGAAATGTTTTATATTGTATTGGGATTTATATATCTATTTTAAGTTCGAATCCCTATACTAGTGATTTTGGG
The DNA here is from genome assembly GCA_030765085.1 of Allium cepa. Lineage (NCBI taxonomy): Eukaryota > Viridiplantae > Streptophyta > Magnoliopsida > Asparagales > Amaryllidaceae > Allium > Allium cepa. Next base: position 393,615,675 of record CM060935.1, read on the forward strand.
TTGTCGTTCCAATATTTTACGTAACATTCGTTTTGACCTAAATAAATGTGTTTAAGAAAATATTTTCCTTATAAAATAAAATATATACTTAATTTAGATTTAAGTATATTGAATATTTTCAAAATGTTGAAAATAAATAGATTGGTGAACTACTTATTATTAAATAAGTATGGAAATGTTTTTCCAATATGAAGTGAATGTTTGAGATTTTATCTTTTAAAGATAAATTGAAAATGAATATTAGAAATCGATTTAAAAATCGTATATTCATAGATATTTTGGAATTCTAAATTCACTATGGAATTTATAAAAGAAAGGGAAATTAGTTAAAAATAAACGTTGATTTATTTTGAAGTGTGGAGATTAATTTACGGATTTCGAACGTAAATTTAATAAATCGGTAAGGATTTATTTTATTGGTTTAAATGAACCATTTTGAAATGAAAGTTGTAAGGGTGTAAATTTATTTGAAATTGGTTTTCAAATGGTTGAAGTGTGGAAGATATATATCTTATAAAGATATTTTTGAAAATAAATAATCTGGGAAATTATTTGAAATCGGGTGATGTTGTGAATATTGATTGATAGTTAAATAACCGACTATCAATATTGACCCTAGAATGGCTATTTGTTGTGAATTGGTTGAAATTGAATGCTACACTTATTTTTAAATTATTGCGCTTGTTATTCGGATTACGCATTTCGAATAGTGATACGACGTAATGGATAGCATTGAAGACCGGTGGTGAAGACCGGGTATTTGTGAAAAACGATAGGATAACCTATCGATTGTCTCTGCACCGTTAGCTACGGTATGTAGATTTCCTTTGTGATGGCAAATTCAATCGGGATTGTGAATACCCGTATTGCAAGGGCTTCTTTTGAAGTGCCTTAGGTTCTGTTCGAACCCGGAACAGACTTGTATGGTTACGTGTCTGACATTACATTTTGAGATATAAAGCAGATTTCTTTCAAATACATTTCTGTTGGTGGTGGAGAATTTATTCTCTTAGCTTAACACCCTTCTCTGAGACGTACGCACTTAGAGGTTATGTAGTTGAAGGTTATCAGCGATATATTCCCAATTTGGTAATGTGGCATGCTTAGTGTTGCTGTGTGATGATTATTTATTGATCATTTGTTGATCAAAGCTTGGCTTTGTACCTAGCTTTATGGACGATACTTCGTCAGACCTCACTCCCCGGAAATGGTCAAAACAGGAATATGCGGCAAGGTTATGAGGGTCGCACCCTTTAGGGTAAGTCATTTCCTTCTGGAAAGGGTGGTATCATGGTATGGAGCCCAGATACTTACTCATGTTGACACACTATATTTATTTCTATGTGATGTTGGTTATCGAGCGCTCGGATAAAGGTCCAAAGGGACCGGGGGATGGCATATTCGTGTAGTAGTTACCTAGTGACAAAGGTAACCCGGCCTTGTGTTGGCAGAGAGCTGGTTAAGTTCTCGGGACATCCCGCCAAGGGCGATCCCATGTGGCAGTACGAAGTTCCTTAGCCTGACCATTTGTTGGAAATCCAAATAAAACAATACACACCTTGTATGGTTTTAGTTGTAGAACCTGCCATTCACTTATGGTGGCGTCCCACTGTTTGGATGGTAGCTATCGTAGGCATACGATAATGGTCGTATGTTGGCTAAGATTTATATCTTTACTTTCGAAATGATTTTTCCTACACTATGCACTAGTAATAATATCGAATGTTTCTTTTTAATGCGTATCAAGCATCTTTGACTATCATAAGAAGAAATCTCCTCCAATTCTGCGTTTGCATTGTGTGTGTGGTGGGAGGTCATATGGTAGTCTCATTTTCCAAAAGCATTGCGAAATGACTTTAAAATTATCCTTGTTGTTTTTGTTTCAAAAGATAATAACTGTTTTAAGTTCTCACACCAGTCCCATGACTGACCTGGAGTTTATTGTTCTCTTCCTAAACTCTGGGTGCCCATAATTTTCCACACGGGCAGTCTAGAGTCAGGTTATCAGGTCATTCTGGATTCAGAAGTGCTTTGGAGCCCAAGTGGCGAGCTGGACGGTGAGAAGTATTACTTGTATATGATATTATCTTTCCGCTGTAAATTCGCTTGTAAGGACATGTTGTATAATTGTTCATTGCCCAGTTGTGTGTATATTGTTGTTGTATACTATGATGTAATGAAATGTATTAACTGAGATAGTTCTTTGTTTTAAAGATTATTCATTTATTTATTATATGTTATTCCGCTGCGACTGTGAGATTCTGATATTGTTTCTGTTCTATTTCCTTATTTCTTCTATCCTTTTCTTCTACCTCTTCTTCTTTAACCCTAACAATTCGGTTTTCCGACATTCGATTATGCTGCATTTGATAAAGTGGACGTAAGAATGCCGACCTTCGGATCCAAATAAAATCGTAACGTTACAGCTGGTACCAGAGCATTTAGTTAAGCGACAATCATGGCTCTGTTGGGTATTACTCATTAGTGATAGAGTCAGTAGTGCTCTAGAATGAGTTTGAGTGTAATAATAGATATAAGCGCGTATTTGTTAGTGAATATAAAATTATTTTATATTGTGATGATTGGTTTGTTGAGTGGTATATGGATTCTGGTCGGTATAGTCCGTACAACTCTATCGATAGAGATCTCTAAACACTTGTTCAGAACAATTCGGCACGATATTGTTTTAAATTTGGGTAAATGAAATAATTTTACCTCGATTATACTTTATATATATAAAGGAATAATTTTTTAGAATTATCAAGGTGTATGTAAAACTGAATTGTTGAAAATGTAAGAAAATGTATAAGTCAATAAAAGTTGTTTGAATAAGTTAAATAAATACAACAATTGTAAAAGAATAATTGCATAAGGAAATGAATTATAAGTATGTAATTATAATTAAAATGATTTACAATTGTGAAACAATCTTGTATAAGTAAAGGAAAATCAAATGTTAACAAATTGTGATTAAAATGATTTACAATTGTGAAATCAAATGTTAACAAATCAAATGTGATTAAAATGAAAAACCAATTCATTGAATTTTAATGAGAAATGAAAGAATATTGATTTGGTTATTGATTTGTTGGATGATTATTGTATGATAGTTGTTTGATGGTTGCATTTTTTGTTTTTGTTGCATTTGCTATATTGGCATATGTAGTTGTTATGTTGTTATATATTGAATATTGATATTATCTTCATATATGCATGTTTCTCATGGTCTGTTGAGTGTTTAGTAGGTGCGGATTGCGCTTGCTTCGCATTTGGAGCTCGCTTTCGCGCTATATTAGCCGTATATGCTCGCTAATAAAAATATGAGGTACATATCTCGGATTAAATATCGTACTTTTACACTTTTTTCCCCTGTGGGATGCCTCATCATTTGATGAGATGTATATTTGTGATATATATACTGTCATTTTTTTTGGATCGAGCCGTGCAAAGGAGGTTATGGCGAATTTTCCGAAAATTTAAGGCGTTAGAAATTTTTTGGAAATTTTGGAAAATTTTGAAAACTATAACTAAATATGATTTGAAACTTAGTAAAGTTATTGTATGAAGTTTAAATATGAATTTTGGGAAAGTTAAACACTTAATAGATTTGTGAATCAAACTTGAACGGTTTATTTTTGAAAAGTTAATGGATTTCAAAAAAAATTCTTACTTGGTAATTTCGAGGACGAAATTCTTTTAAAGGGGGAAGTTTGTAATGACCAACAATTTCTAGTAATTAAAATTCGTATATTTAATTGATTTTAAATATTAATAAGTAAATTTGTAAGTCGAATAATTTATTTTTCGAATATCTGGATTTAATTGGATAATTAATCGATAAATTAATAGTTGAAATTGCAGAAATAATTGAAATTTGGGTTTAATATGATGTAAATTGATTTGTAAAATTTTATTTAATCATATTGGAGTTAGAAGAATGTTTGTGAACTTTTAAAAATTGAATTAAAAGTAAATTTTTGAAAATTGAATATTTTAATATTTAATTGACGAGCTAAAATAGCCATTTTTCAAACAGTCTCGGATTTCGACGAAAATAGTTTCATCGGATCTGTAATGTGATATTATTTTATGGTTTCAAATTTCGTGTCAATCGAATTTACCGTTTGTTCGGGACAAGCCAAAACGCATAGAAAATTCGTTTAATTGGTTTAATTTAAAATCGATCGTTTATTGCCGTAACTCGCACATATGATCGAATTGGCCTCCAAAACACGTTCCATTGTGTTCGGAACGTGGGATAAACCTTAGGAACGCCAACCGGCAAGCTTCGTTTGGAGTTCGGAAAATCCGGGATGAATAGTGTTTTGGAATATTTTTTATAAAAGCCCCTTTACTCTTCGCATTCGCATTAAGAAACCCTAGGGTTAGCAGCCGCCTCCATATAAAACAATGGCCGAAAATTTCCCATTTTCTTCTCTCAATTACTTCCAATTCGTGAACAATTAGCAAAAGTCATCAACTAACAAATTGGAGAGCACGATGGAAGCTTCGAATCCATACGGAGATGATGGGGTATGGCGCGACGATGGAGGGGGATTTGGGCCACGTTCTCTGGCCATTCGCGCACGTCGTTCGAGGAGAGGATGGCGCCGAGCTTGGTGCTGCTGTAGCTGAGTGTAGAGTAGGTGATGGCGAACGTAATGAGGGTGGTTGATCAGAGGATAGGCGAACAGTGGAGGCTCGAAAATTTAACCCTAGATGGCGGCTTGGGTTTGTGTTCGCGTGCACGTTCACTGGAGAGGGAAGAAGCATTTTGCGTTCTACGGATTGGATCTGCAGGGCTAAAGATGGACGGCTATGATGGTAGTTAGGTTTAAATTAAAAAAATAAAGTTGAAATAAAATTGTATTTAAATTGTTTTAACTTCTAAATATCGTAACTTGTTGATGCGAGGTCCGTTTTGGACGAAACGAATTGCGTTGCAATCGTTTTGTCGAATACTACGCTATGGAAATGGATTGGAGTCGTTTGGAGCTAGTGAAAATTTCGGGTAAAATTAAATGCACGTTTAATTTTATTCGAAATAAAACGCTACAACTGTTATTGAAACCAAGGTGAGAACTTCTCACTCAATCGAATCGGTTTCGATTTTAATTTTAAATAGTTAGATTTAAAATTCTTGATTGTATGTTTGAATGATGATTGTTATCCATTGATTGTTAAAATAGACATTATACGCCGTTAGTAAGCGGAGGTTATTTATTAAAAACATATACCGCGATAATTCCAACTTGCATGGAATTGGTATTATATATGTACTTGGAGTTGATTTCTCGCATTATATAGCGGATGAGACCCTATTGCGCCGCATAATAGCGGATAGTATTTTATAAATCCCATATGCCACGGTATTTTGTCTTGAAGCGAAATTGGTATTGTGCTAACATCTTTGGATGCAGGGAAACAGGTTGGAGGGATCCAACTGGATTCCTCAAACATTTGAATTGGTTTCAATGTTGTGTGTTGATCTATTTGTTGATCTATTTATAATCTGCGTGATTATCTTTGTGATTGAGATTGTTAAAGGCTAAATTTTAGCCGAATATATTGTGGTATCATTAGATGCCGAAATTAAATAAAATTGGATTTTTGAAAACTTAAGTTGAGAATTCAGAATAAAATTTAATTTTGGAATTTATTCATTTTAAATAAATAAACGCTATAATTTTTATTATTGTAAAAATGATATTTTTGGAAAATAATACTTAAGTATGATTTTGGAGTTATATAAGCTGTAATAACGATTTGTAAATTATTAAAAGGATTGGTTTATTTAATTTGGGATTTTTGAATTATTATAAATGATTTATATAAAATAATTATAAAATTGATATTTATAAATTAAAAATACTGGAATTATAAAACAAGTTTTTATAAGTGTTAAAATGGAATATAAATGGATTTTATAAGTGAATGAAATCTATATATTTATAAATTGTGGAATTATAAAATGAATAGATTTTATAAAATAAAAGATTTATAAGTAATTAACTTATAAATTGGATTTTTGCGTGTAAATGGAATATGGATAGAATTGGTTAATAAAGTGATTTTATAAGTTGAAGTGGCCATAAAATATAAATGGAATTTATAAACGTTGTTTTATAAATCCGAAAAGGACTTATTTTGATAAGTTAATTATTATAGCTTATTTAAGGAAATATATCCACGATTTTGGACAGTGGATAATCCTTTAAATAAATATGTAGAAATGTTGAATTTGGATAAGGAAATATATTCACGATTTTGGACAGTGAATAATATATTAAAGAAATATTTTGGAAAAGGTGATGTTTTAAATAGAATTAAAACGATTTAAAGATGTTTTAAAATGTATTAAGTATCGAAACCATAGATTTCAACATTTATTGTTGAAATAGATGTTTCGAGAAATAGAAGGAAATGTTGGACTATAACACTGTTGTTATAGTAAATGATTTCCAAAAGGAAATGTTTTATATTGTATTGGGATTTATATATCTATTTTAAGTTCGAATCCCTATACTAGTGATTTTGGGTTGTCGTAACGATGTTTTACGTAACATTCATTTTGACCCAAATAAATGTGTTTTAGAGAATGTTTTCCTTATAAAATAAAATATATACTTAATTTAGATTTAAGTATATTGAATATTTTCAAAATGTTGAAAATAAATAGATTGGTGAATTACTTATTATTAAATAAGTATGGAAATGTTTTTCCAATATGAAGTGAATGTTTGAGATTTTATCTTTTAAAGATAAATTGAAAATGAATATTAGAAATCGATTTAAAAATCGTATATTCATAGATATTTTGGAATTGTATATTCACTATGGAATTTATAAAAGAAAGAGAAATTAGTTAAAAATAAACGTTGATTTGTTTTGAAGTGTGGAGATTAATTTATGGATTTGGAACGTAAATTTAATAAATCGGTAAGGATTTATTCAATTGGTTTAAATGAACCATTTTGAAATGAAAGTTGTAAGGGTGTAAATTTATTTGAAATTGGTTTTCAAATGGTTGAAGTGTGGAAGATATATATCTTATAAAGATATTTTTGAAAATAAATAATCTGGGAAATTATTTGAAATTGGGTGATGTTGTGAATATTGATTAATAGTTAAATAACCGACTATCAATATTGACCCTAGAATGGCTATTTGTTTTGAATTGGTTGAAATTGAATGATAAACTTATTTTTAAATTATTGCACTCATTATTCGGATTACCCATTTCGAATAGTGATACCATGTAATGGATAGCATTGAAGACCGGTGGTGAAGACCGGGTATTTGTGAAAAATGATAGGATGACCTATCGATTGTCTCTGCACCGTTAGCTACAGTATGGAGATTTCCTTTGTGATGGGAAATTCAATCGGGATTGTGAATACCCGGATTGCAAGGGCTTCTTTTGAAGTGCCTTCGGTTCTGTTCGAACCGGGAACAGACTTGTATGGTTACGTGTCTGACATTACATTTTGAGATATAAAGAAGATTTCTTTCAAATACATTTCTGTTGGTGGCGGAGAATTTATTCTCTTAGCTTAACACCCTTCTCTGAGACGTACGCGCTTAGAGGTTATGTAGTTGAAGGTTATCAGCGATATATTCCCAATTTGGTAATGTGGCATGCTTAGTGTTGATGTGTGATGATTATTTATTGATCATTTGTTGATCAAAGCGTGGCTTTGTGCCTAGCTTTATGGACGAGACTTCGTCAGACCTCACTCCCCGGAAATGGTCAAAACAGGAATACGCGGCAAGGTTATGAGGGTCGCGCCCTTTAGGGTATGTCATTTCCTTCTGGAAAGGGTGGTATCATGGTATGGATCCCAGATACTTACTCATGTTGACACACTATATTTATTTCTTTGTGATGTTGGTTATCGAGCGCTCGGATAAAGGTCCAAAGGGACCGGGGGATGGCATATTCGTGTAGTAGTTCCCTAGTGACAAAGGTAACTCGGCCTTGTGTTGGCAGAGAGCTGGTTAAGTTCTCGGGACGTCCCGCCAAAGGCGATCCCATGTGGCAGTAGGAAGTTCCTTAGCCTGACCATTTGTTGGAAATCCAAATAAAACAATACGCACCTTGTATGGTTTTAATTGTAGAACTTGCCATTCACTTATGTTGGTGCCCCACTGTTTGGATGGTAGCTATAGTAGGCATACGATAATGGTCGTATGTTGGCTAAGATTTATATCTTTACTTTCGAAATGATTTTTCCTACACTATGCACTAGTAATAATATCAAATGTTTCTTTTTAATGCGTATCAAGCATCTTTGACTATCATAAGAAGAAATCTCCTCCAATTCTGCGTTTGCATTGTGTGTGTGGTGGGAGGTCTTATGGTAGTCTCATTTTCCAAAAGCATTGCGAATTGACTTTAAAATTATCCTTGTTGTTGTTGTTTCAAAAGATAATAACTTTTTAAGTTCTCACACCAGTCCCATGACTGACCTGGAGTTTATTGTTCTCTTCCTAAACTCTGGGTGCCCATAATTTTCCACACGGGCAGTCTAGAGTCAGGTTATCAGGTCATTCTGGATTCAGAAGTGCTTTGGAGCCCAAGTGGCGAGCTGGACGGCGAGACGTATTACTTGTATATGATATTATCTTTCCGCTGTAAATTCTCTTGTAAGGACATGTTGTATAATTGTTCATTGCCCAGTTGTATGTATATGGTTGTTGTATACTATGATGTAATGAAATGTATTAACTGAGATAGTTATTTGTTTTAAAGATTATTCATTTGTTTATTATATGTTGTTCCGCTGCGACTGTGAGATTCTGATATTGTTTCTGTTCTATTTCCTTATTTCTTCTATCCTTTTCTTCTACCACTTCTTCTTTAACCCTAACAATTCAGTTTTCCGACATTCGATTATGTGGCATTTGATACAGTGGACGTAAGAATGCCGACCTTCGAATCCCAATAAAATCGTAACGTTATAGCTGGTACCGAAGCATTTGGTTAAGCGACAACCATGGTTCTGTTGGGTATTACTCATTAGAGATAGAGTCAATAGTGCTCTAGAATGAGTTTGAGTGTAATAATAGATATAAGCGCGTATTTGTTAGTGAATATAAAATTATTTTATATTGTGATGATTGGTTTGTTGAGTGGTATATGGATTCTGGTCGGTATAGTCCGTACAACTCTATCGATAGAGATCTCTAAACACTTGTTCAGAACAATTCGACACGATATTGTTTTAAATTTGGATAAATGAAATAATTTTACCTCGATTATACTTTATATATATAAAGGAATAATTTTTCAGAATTATAAAGGTGTATGTAAAACTGAATTGTTGAAAATGTAAGAAAATGTATAAGTCAATAAAAGTTGTTTGAATAAGTTAAATAAATACAACAATTGTAAAAGAATAATTGCATAAGGAAATGAATTATAAGTATGGAATTATAATTAAAATGATTTACAATTGTGAAACAATCTTGTATAAGTAAAGGAAAATAATGAAATTTTATAAGGAAAGATTTATAAATGTAATTTATAAATAAAAGGAGATTTTTGAAAGAATATTTAGCACTGATTTCACTATTGTTGCTGGGAAATAATAAGGGTGATGACCACAGCATCATCAGTATCATTTTCGAGTTTCTGTGTGATGGATTTGCTACCATAGTAAATTGAAATTGAAGTTTTGTTGTGATAAACAAATTTGAAAATAAATAAAAAATCCATGTTGAAATTGATGAATATAAGTGAAATGAATTTTGAACTTATGGTATGAGATAATAAATTTAGCTTTGGATAGGTAAATGAATTTGGAAGTTTAAATATATAAGTTGTATAACTTAGACAATGAGAAAATGTAAGTGAAACCGGTAGTTAAAATGGTTAAACAATTTTGTTAAGTAAAACGAAGTATGAATTTGATAGTGATATGAAAATTTGACTTTGGTTAAAGTTAAATAGAATTTACTTTAGAATTGAAATCTGAATTGGATTTGGAAATTTAAGTAAGTTAAACAGATGATGTTTAAATGGAATATAACTTAAGTAAAATTGAATGAAGTTGATTTTGGTATCGAAGAAATTAATCAAGAGAAGTGATGATTTTGAACTTGAGTTATATAACTGAAATTCAACTTTATATGGTTAAAGGAATTAGCAATTGAATTAGTTAATGGATTAAATGTTAATCAGTCGAATGTAAATAAGTTGATATGAAATAATGAATGAAGTGTTAATTCATTGAAAGCCAATGTAATTAGAAGTTGAATAATTGAATGAAAATCAATTAAATGTTAAACCAATTGGAATTAAAAGTGTTGAACCAAATTGAAAGTAAATTGAATGAATTTGGTTATGTTGAATACACATTGGTTGTTATTTGATTGTTAGTTGATTGTATATAAATTCATTAAGTGTTAATGAAATTAAATTAGTGAAATTGAAAGCTATGTAATTGAATTCAAATTGGAAGAAAATGAATTTGAATAGAATTAATTCGATTTGGAAGTGAATTAAAATGAATGTAAATTAGTGAATGTATACTAATTGGAGATGAATAAATAAATGTTGATAAAATCAAATGTTAACAAATCAAATGTGATTAAAATGAAAAACCAATTCATTGAATATTAATGAGAAATGAAAGAACATTGATTTGGTTATTGATTTGTTGGATGATTATTATATGATAGTTGTTTGATGGTTGCATTTTTTGTTTGTTGCATTTGCTATATTGGCATATGTAGTTGTTATGTTGTTATATATTGTATATTGATATTATCTTCATATATGCATGTTTCTCATGGTTTGTTGAGTGTTTAGTAGGTGCGGATTGCGCTTGCTTCGCATTTGGAGCTCGCTTTCGCGCTATATTAGCCGTATATGCTCGCTAATAAAAATATAAGGTACATGTCTCGGATTAAATATCGTACTTTTACACTTTTTTCCCCTGCGGGATGCCTCATCATTTGATGAGATGTATATTTGTGATATATATACTATCATTTTTTTTGGATCGAGCCGCGCAAAGGAGGTTATGGCGAATTTTTCCGAAAATTTAAGGCGTTAGAAATTTTTTGGGAATTTTGGAAAATTTTGAAAACTATAACTAAATATGATTTGAAACTTAGTAAAGTTATTGTATGAAGTTTAACTATGAATTTTGGGAAAGTTAAACACTTAATAGATTTGTGAATCAAACTTGAACGGTTTGTTTTGAAAAGTTAATGGATTTCAAAAAAAATTCTTACTTGATAATTCCGAGGACGAAATTCTTTTATGGGGGAAGTTTGTAATGACCTAGAATTTCTAGTAATTAAAATTCGTATATTTAATTGATTTTAAATATTAATAAGTAAATTTTTAAGTCGAATAATTTATTTTTCGAATATCTGGATTTAATTGGATATTTAATCGATAAATTAATAGTTGAAATTACAGAAATAATTGAAATTTGAGTTTAATATGATGAAAATTGATTTGTAAAATTTTATTTAATCATATTGGAGTTAGAACAATGTTTGTGAACTTTTAAAAATTGAATTAAAAGTAAATTTGTGAAAATTGAATATTTTAATATTTAATTGACGAGCTAAAATAGCCATTTTTCAAACAGTCTCGGATTTCGACGAAAATAGTTTCATCGGATCCATGATTTGATATTATTGTATGGTTTCAAATTTCGTGTCAATCGGATTTACCGTTTGTCCGGGGCAAGCCAAAACGCATAGAAAATTCGTTTAATCGGTTTAATTTAAAATCGATCGTTTATTGCCGTAACTCACACATATGATCGAATTGGCCTCCAAAACACGTTCCATTGTGTTTGGAACGTGGGATAAACCTTAGGAACGCCAACCGGCAAGCTTCATTCGGAGTTCGGAAAATCCGGGATGAATAGTGTTTTGGAATATTTTCTATAAAAGCCCCTTTACTCTTCGCATTTGCATTCAGAAACCCTAGGGTTAGCAGCCGCCTCCATATAAAACAATGGCCGAAAATTTCCCATTTTCTTCTCTCAATTACTTCCAATTCGTGAACAATTAGCAAAATTCATCAACTAACAAATTGGAGAGCACGATGGAAGCTTCGAATCCATACGGAGATGATGGGGTATGGCGCGACGATGGAGGGGGATTTGGGCCACGTTCTCTGGCCATTCACGCACGTCGTTCGAGGAGAGGGTGGCGTCGAGCTTGGTGCTGCTGTAGCTGAGTGTAGAGTAGGTGATGACGAACGTAATGAGGGTGGTTGATCAGAGGATAGGCGAACGGAGGAGGCTCGAAACTTTAACCCTAGATGGCGGCTTGGGTTTGTGTTCGTGCGCACGTTCACTGGAGAGGGAAGAAGCATTTTGCGTTCTACGGCTTGGATCTGCATGGGTAAAGATGGACGGCTATGATGGTAGTTAGGTTTAAATTAAAAAAATAAAGTTGAAATTAAATTGTATTTAAATTGTATTAACTTCTAATATCGTAACTTGTTGATGTGAGGTCCGTTTTGGACGAAACGAATTGCGTTGCAATCGTTTTTTCGAATAATATGCTATGGAACTGGATTGGTGTCGTTTGGAGCTAGTGAAAATTTCGGGTAAAATTAAACGCACGTTTAATTTTATTCGAAATAAAACGCTACAACTGTTATTGAAACCAAGGTGAGAACTTCTCACTCAATCGAATCGATTTCGATTTTAATTTTAAGTAGTTAGATTTAAAATTCTTGATTGTATGTTTGAATGATGATTGTTATCTATTGATTGTTAAAATAGACATTATACGCCGTTAGTAAGCGGAGGTTATTTATTAAAAACATATACCGCGATAATTCCAACTTGTATGGAATTGGTATTATATATGTACTTGGAGTTGATTTCTCGCATTGTATAGCGGATGAGACCCTACTACACCGCATAATAGCGGATAGTATTTTATAAATCCCATATGCCGCGATATTTCGTCTTGAAGCGAAATTGGTATTGTGCTAACATCTTTGGATGCAGAGAAACAGGTTGGAGGGATCCAACTGGATTCCTCAAACATTTGAATTGGTTTCAATGTTGTGTGTTGATCTATTTGTTGATCTATTTATAATTCGCGTGATTATCTTTGTGATTGAGATTGTTAAAGGCTAAATTTTAGCCGAATATATTTTGGTATCGTTGGATGCCGAAATTAAATGAAAATGGATTTTTGAAAACTTAAGTTGAGAATTCAGAATAAAATTTAATTTTGGAATTTATTCATTTTAAATAAATAAACGTTATAATTTTTATTATTATAAAAATGATATTTTTGGAAAATAATACTTAAGTATGATTTTGGAGTTATATAAGCTTTAATAACGGTTTGTAAATTATTAAAAGGATTGGTTTATTTAATTTGGGATTTTTGAATTATTATAAATGATTTATATAAAATATTTATAAAATTGATATTTATAAATTAAAAATAGTGGAATTATAAAACAAGTTTTTATAAGTGTTAAAATGGAATATAAATGGATTTTATAAGTGAATGAAATCTATATATTTATAAATTGTGGAATTATAAAATGAATAGATTTTATAAAATAAAATATTTATAAGTAATTAACTTATAAATTGGATTTTTGCGTGTAAATGGAATATGGATAAAATTGGTTAATAAAGTGATTTTATAAGTTGAAGTGGCCATAAAACATAAATGGAATTTATAAACGTTGTTTTATAAATCCGAAAAGGACTTATTTTGATAAGTTAATTATTATAGCTTATTAAAGGAAATATATCCACGATTTTGGACAGTGGATAATCCTTTAAATAAATATGTAGAAATGTTGAATTTGGATAAGGAAATATATTCACGATTTTGGACAGTGAATAATATATTAAAGAAATATTTTGGAAAAGGTGATGTTTTAAATAGAATTAGAACGATTTAAAGATGTTTTAAAATGTATTAAGTATCGAAACCATAGATTTCAACATTTATTGTTGAAATAGATGTTTCGAGAAATAGAAGGAAATGTTGGAATATAACACTGTTGTTATAGTAAATGATTTCTGAAAGGAAATGTTTTATATTGTATTGGGATCTATATATCTATTTTAAGTTCGAATCCCTATACTAGTGATTTTGGGTTGTCGTAACGATGTTTTACGTAACATTCATTTTGACCCAAATAAATGTGTTTAAGAGAATGTTTTCCTTATAAAATAAAATATATACTTAATTTAGATTTAAGTATATTGAATATTTTCAAAATTTTGAAAATAAATAGATTGGTGAATTACTTATTATTAAATAAGTATGGAAATGTTTTTCCAATATGAAGTGAATGTTTGAGATTTTATCTTTCAAAGATAAATTGAAAATGAATATTAGAAATCGATTTAAAAATCGTATATTCATAGAAATTTTGGAATTGTAAATTCACTATGGAATTTATAAAAGAAAGAGAAATTAGTTAAAAATAAACGTTGATTTATTTTGAAGTGTGGAGATTAATTTACGGATTTGGAACGTAAATTTAATAAATCGGTAAGGACTTATTCAATTGGTTTAAATGAACCATTTTGAAATGAAAGTGTAAGGGTGTAAATTTATTTGAAATTGGTTTCAAATGGTTGAAGTGTGGAAGATATATATATATATATCTTATAAAGATATTTTTGAAAATAAATAATCTGGGAAATTATTTGAAATCGGGTGATGTTGTGAATATTGATTGATAGTTAAATAACCGACTATCAATATTGACCCTAGAATGGCTATTTGTTTTGAATTGGTTGAAATTGAATGCTACACTTATTTTTAAATTATTGCGCTCATTATGCAGATTACCCATTCTGAATGAAGATACCACGTAATGGATAGCATTGAAGACCGGTGGTGAAGACCGGGTATTTGTGAAAAACGATAGGACGACCTATCGATTGTCTCTGCACCGTTAGCTACAGTATGGAGATTTCCTTTGTGATGGGAAATTCAATCGGGATTGTGAATACCGGATTGCAAGGGCTTCTTTTGAAGTGCCTTCGATTCTGTTCGAACCCGGAACAGACTTGTATGGTTACGTGTCTGACATTACATTTTGAGATATAAAGCAAATTTCTTTCAAATACATTTCTGTTGGTTGCGGAAAATTTATTCTCTTAGCTTAACACCCTTCTCTGAGACGTACGCGCTTAGAGGTTATGTAGTTGAAGGTTATCAGCGATATATTCCCAATTTGGTAATGTGGCATGCTTAGTGTTGCTATGTGATAATTATTTATTGATCATTTGTTGATCAAAGCGTGGCTTTGTGCCTAGCTTTATGGACGATACTTCGTCAGACCTCACTCCCCGGAAATGGTCAAAACAGGAATATGCGGCAAGGTTATGAGGGTCGCGCCCTTTAGGGTATGTCATTTCCTTCTGGAAAGGGTGGTATCATGGTATGAAACCCAGATACTTACTCATGTTGACACACTATATTTATTTCTGTGTGATGTTGGTTATCGAGCGCTCGGATAAAGGTCCAAAGGGACTGGGGGATGGCATATTCGTGTAGTAGTTACCTAGTGACAAAGGTAACCAGGCCTTGTGTTGGCAGAGAGCTGGTTAAGTTCTTGGGACGTCCCACCAGAGGCGATCCCATGTGGCAGTAGGAAGTTCCTTAGCCTGACCATTTGTCGAAAATCCAAATAAAACAATACGCACCTTGTACGGTTTTAGTTGCAGAACCTGCCATTCGCTTATGGTGGCGCCCCACTGTTTGGATGGTAGCTATAGTTGGCATACGATAATGGTCGTATGTTGGCTATGATTTATATCTTTACTTTCGAAATGATTTTTCCTACACTATGCACTAGTAATAATATCGAATGTTTCTTTTTAATGCGTATCAAGAATCTTTGACTATCATAAGAAGAAATCTCCTCCAATTCTGCGTTTGCATTGTGTGTGTGGCGGGAGGTCTTATGGTAGTCTCATTTTCCAAAAGCATTGCGAATTGACTTTAAAGTTATCCTTGTTGTTGTTGTTGTTTCAAAAGATAATAACTGTTTTAAGTTCTCACACCAGTCCCATGACTGACCTGGAGTTTATTGTTCTCTTCCTAAACTCTGGGTGCCCATAATTTTCCACACGGGCAGTCTAGAGTCAGGTCATGCTGGATTCAGAAGTGCTTTGGAGCCCAAGTGGCGAGCTGGATGGCGAGACGTATTACTTGTATATGATATTATCTTTCCGCTATAAATTCACTTGTAAGGACATGTTGTATAATTATCCATTGCCCAGTTGTGTGTATATGGTTGTTGTATACTCTGATGTAATGAAATGTATTAACTGAAATAGTTCTTTGTTTTAAAGATTATTCATTTATTTGTTATATATTGTTCCGCTGCGACTGTGAGATTCTGATATTGTTTCTGTTCTGTTTCCTTATTTCTTCTATCCTTTTCTTCTACCTCTTCTTCTTTAACCCTAACAATTCGGTTTTCCGGCATTCGATTATGCGGCATTTGATACAGTGGACGTAAGAATGCCGACCTTCGAATCCCGATAAAATCGTAACGTTACACCTTCCATCACCATCTGTTTCCCTTTCTCCAAAATCTACGTGGTGTAATACTTGAGGTTGTAACGAAATCTAGAGCAATTTCCATGACTACAATTCCTCCCTTTTTCAAATACGGAAAATCTCTCTTTGTATGTTCAGACCGATCATAGTTATAGCATATTATCTTAGGACGCCATCAATCTTTTGACAAATTTCACATCTGATTAAAGTTGCAATATCCTCCCTTTAACAAATTCTCCTTACAATAATTTGTGATATGTCCTACTTTCTGACATTTCTTGGACACAATAGTTGACTTCTTTCCTTGACCGCCCTAAGGTCCATTATTTTTGTGCTTATTCTGTTGCTGCACCTCCATTATCTTACCAAATTCCTAATCCATTCCCTCATCTATGGATTTCAACAATGCTTCCTTTAATAACCCATCAAATATTGCTCTATACGGGACCCGATTTAATGCCAATTATCTCAAAGAAGAATTTTAAACCCTTTGCAAATTTTAATGGCTTTATCTCAAGACTGCTCACTAACTCAAAACTGAATCTAACCAACTCATTAAACTGACTCGCATTGTGATGCCCCACCTCTATACCCGCGCTAGCCAAGAACACTACGGTGTAGTGCTGTCAACTAGCCCGGAGAATAAGGCTGTTGAGGAGCGACCATCAATAGTTAGGCCTTACACTAGTACTGGTTATCTCGATAGGAGTGATATATATATATATATATATATATATATAAATATTCGTAATTTTTCATCTCTGATTTATTTTCTCCCATCGACATACCCCAATACCAGTATAAAACGAACTACGATGGTTCATAATAGTTTAGAACAGTAAATATAAAATATTACACAGATAATATAATGCGGAACACAAATAAAATAGAAAGTCTCATATATACAATAACTGATGTCAGTTACAATACATTTGATACAATACATATGACACGGTACATATGATACAACTACCACAGTCGACTCAGGAAGTTACATATACAAGTACATTAACGTATATAATATACATGAATACATATTTTCCTATACAATTATACAGACTACTACAAATGACGACGACTACTCAAAAAGATATGAAAGAACTTCATAGCTCAAGCAGCAACCCAAAGCAGAATATCTACAACCTGAAATACTCGGTCTGACCCGAGTATTAGATTCAAAGAAAATAATACTCGGGTCAGTCTAATTCAAACTCAGTTATTAGTGCACAGAAGCAATAATAATCAAATAATGAATAGACGACAGTAATTAAACCAAATCAGAATGCAATTCAGAATATTGAATTGAAATAACAAAACAGTTCAAACCATTTAAATATCAATTAAAATATTAATTCAAGTAGGGCTGCAGTACACACACGCGTGCACTGCCTCGCGCATATGGAATACGCAAAAGATCCATAAATCAAACAAATAGATTATCATACACGCCATACCGTGTGGCTGCAGTTCACGCTTGCGTGCACTGCCTTGCCACTATAGTGATGATGTACCCAATAAATACCGTGTGGCTGCAGTTCACGCTTGCGTGCACTGCCGTGCCACTATAGTGATGATGTACCCAATAAATACCGTGTGGCTGCAGTTCACGCTTGCGTGCACTGCCGTGCCACTATAGTGATGATGTACCCAAAAGATCAACGAACCAAAATCAGTGAAGGTTCAAATATCAATCCAAATGCACATGGTACGGTGAACTACAAAGTGGTACATTCATGATGCACAGAAAGATGCAGTTCGAATAAAACTGCAATTAACCAGAAATCGTTCAAATGAATAAATGTACCAGGTTGGACATTCTTTTGAAAGTAGCAGTGGAGCTACTTGTACTGAAGTGAAACAATGCAACTGGTAGGGGAAGTGCAGCAGTGATCAAAACATATAACCCAGCTAAACATGTGAACTGGTCGAAACAATACAATGCAAGCTCCAAAAGATACAACAGTTCTACAACTGTGAAACTGGACAGAGCTACCAGGAATGTACACTAATGTTCATGATGGCAGTAAAACATCACGGCAATAAAATTCAAAGATGCAACAAAAATGGAACTGCATGATTCAATTCACACAATGCTATAGGACTTGAGAGTGTACAGATGAAGACACAGAGCAATAAAAACCCATATACAACAATCAAACAAGTGCAGCAGGAAAAAGGGGGGCAAGGCTGCACTGTGATAATGGTATACAAACCAATTGCCACTAAGTAGAAGTAAAGTATGTACAGCAGCAAGGAAGTCAAGGCTAAAATCAACAAAGCAACTTCATTCATGTCTAAATGACTGAAATAACAAAGCCGTCATTCGAACTAAATTCCAGTGAAGCCTAAATGAAACCAAGGCATTAAAAATGCAAAAAGAGCTACATGAACACTAGTGGTACGAAAATGCAAACTCAACATTAATGCAAACAGAGGTGGAAAGACAATGAATGCTTAGTTTATCTGCATATTAAATATGAATTCAGAAGTTGCAGTGAATCAACAAAAGTGCTCAAGTATCTGCATATCAGTTATGCAAAACCAAGTTGCAGTTAACAAGTATCATAAAAATTTAGTTCCAAGTCAAGTATTAATGATGTGGACAGAACAAGCTAATTGAGTGCCAAACTTCGAGTCAAGCAGCAGACAGGGAAGTGCAGCCTCAACATGAAGTTTAACAGTGCCAACAAATGCTAGAAGCAAGTGGCAGCAGTTTAAAACTTCCACAAGTGAATGTAAAATATGTATACAAATGAATGTACATAACAAACTGTACAGGGCTAAACAATTCAGAGGTGCACGAGAAGCAGCATAACTCAAATGAGCAAGTGCACAAGGCTGTGTACAATATAAAAAATGCAACTGCAAATTACAAGGGGGATGACACTGTAAAATGAACCATAGTTCGACAGAGAAATGAATAAGGCAAGCCGACATCAGTGACACAGGTATGAAGATTGACCAGAAATGCAACTCCCAGCAAATGCATAAATATGAATCAAACTCATATACACTGCAATAATCAATATACTGCAAGTACGACAAGTAAAAGATGGACACCGAGATGGTCAGAGACGAGGCTCACGCGGGCCGAGAAATCAAAGCCATAATTCAAAAATCAAGTAGTTAGCGAGTTCACAGATTCGAACATAAGCAAGAAACCATAAAAGCAATACCCCAAATAAATTTTCATCTCGAATCAATAACAAGATAAACTCGAACTACCGAAACACTACACTAAGGATGAATTGAGATGTGAGTGAGAGAATCACTCACCTATGCCACGAGTTGGAGCAGCCGACGAGAGCACGAGCAGCCATTAATTGATGAAGCCCTAATTTTTGCGGATGAAGGACGAACAATACGAGGCCGCCATTTTTGTTCTTTTGAGGGTTTAAGGGTTACGAACGAAAAATAGAAAAAGAGAAAGAGGGGATCGGGTCGAATTGAATAAAAAGGAACGGCAACGAAATAAACATGGGCCTATATTAAAACGTTAAAGCCCGAAATTTCTTTTAACAATTTATAAAAGAAATTTAAAAATTCAAAATTTAAAACTTCAAATGGAAATTTGTGTCAATATTAATCATTTAAAAGTCGATTATTAATCGATGCAAATACCGGGTTGTTACACGCATACTCCAACCGTAACCTTTCCTTGTTTAAAGTGAATAAACCTCTCTAATACTAAATCCCGCTTCGCTCTAGAAAAGAATATTGCCTCGTACTTCCTCTTTAACATTCCTTAAGTGATAGTATCCTCCACTTTTGATATTACTTACCAACAACATGCTGCCTCCCCTTCCAAGTGCTAAGAGGTCAGCCTCCTTGTAACAACATCACCAAGTCCCAAAAAGTTGAAAGTCTTCTCATGGTTATTCAACCATGCTCGTATGGTTCTATCACGGTAAACGGCTTCCCACTGAGACTGGAGAAATCCCTACACAACTTAGGAAAATCAACATCTACTAACATTCGCTATTTGATTAAGTATAAGTTTTATATTTAAACTGTAATTTGGAATTTTGATAAAAGAATAAATTTTTAAAACTTTAATTTAATTTAAATTATAAAAAATAATTTTTATTTGATAAAGAATTGAAATAGTTAACGAATAGGATTAGAAAATAATTTTGAAAATTTTATTAAATTTAATTCAATATAGGAAATTTTTAGGATTTAGTTGAGGAATGATGATTTAAAAATTCAAATTTTAAATTTGAACTATATTATTGGGAGTCCTAAATTTTTTAGGAAATTTACTTTGGCAAAGTAAATAATATTTGTGAAAACTTGAAATTAGTTTGGAAATAAAATAAACTTTTATAATTGTTGAAATTAGAAAGTTGATATTTTAATGAAAGAAGATTCGTTGTAAAATTAAAATAAATTTTAGATAAAATGCTTTGAGTACATATTTAAATGAGTATGAAATTTTTATTTAAGGTGGTTTGGGTTATAAGGCAGTTATAGGTATGATTAAAAAAATAGAATTTTTTTAAACCATACTTTTTATATTTATCTTTATAATCATTATATTTTAACTTTTATAAAATCCTTATATCCCAAGCTTCCTTCCCAAACCCCATATAAACCATATCAATTCATTGGTTTCGCCTTCACGCTACATTAAAACAAATCAAGGAAGACATCTTCCTTTTAATTCGTCAAGTTAGGTTTTTGTCTTTTTAGCAAAACAAGTGTTGAAGTAAGTATACTTTGTTTAATTAATTTTACAATATGTGTGTATATGTATATATATGTTATTTATAGCGAGTATATTTTTAATTAAACAACGAAATATTTTACTCTATTCTTGATTCGAGTTTGCCAAGGTTAATCGTTAATGGCTTGGTAGCCTATGATAATTAGAATAAGATGACTAAATGATTGAATTCGTACAGGGAAATAATACGGGATGTTTGAATACTTAAATATATTCATGTTAGTATAAAACCAAAAACATAAATACTCGAATTTAGATATCAATATTTGATGATTTGAACCCAGACCTATTACTGAAGTTAAGGTAGATGAGGTCAGGTGTAGGTAAGCCAAATTATTCGAATATTCAAGTTGATTCGAGCATTCGACCAGTGATTTCCTAGAGCTTGCTACTCTAGGATCATCACAACTGGTCGAACCTCCTTATAAATAACCAATCATTGATTTGTGTAAACCTAAACAGTAAGCTCCAAGAAATAATCAAAATGTTTATTTTTAAAATTCATGTTAAATTCAAAACTTTGTATTTATGAACTTTTAAAAAAAAAATTAAATTAACTCTGAAATGTATTTAATATTTTAGAAATTTTAAAATTGAAAATTTCAAAGAATTTAAATAATATGGATTTGAATTGGAAATGAGGTATTTAAGTATTCAAATATATTCATATTAAAGAAAATATTTGTAAAATGCATGTTTATTTATTTCAAAATTCCATAAAATATATTTGAATCACTATGAGATAAGTATTATGATTTCAAAGATAAATTTGCGTTATTTAAACATATATTGGAATTTGAATTGAAATAAAGGATCAATCCTGTTTAAAAATAATATAAATAATATACGATTTGAATGGTATGATTTGTATCAAAATTTTCTTGTATTTATGATGCTATGCAAGTTTATTTATATTGAATTACATCGATGATTTCGGGTAATTAACTTTATAACGTCCTGAATATTGATATTTGATAAATTTTGCTATGTCGTGCTTTATCAATTTCTATTCTATAGATGATATTATAAATTGCAGTTTAATGCTATATTGCATGAAGACGACTCTATGTGCGATATAAAATGGAATGCAATTCCATTTTGGGAAATAAATTGTATTTTGAGAGGTTAAATACAAATGATTTTGAGAAAATTTAATTTGTGAAGCAAACAAGGTAAGATGAGACTTCTGGATGCTAAATCCATTCTAGCGAACAGATTTAGAGTCTCACCCTATATTATGATGACCTAGTCCCACGTCACTTATTGTCTAAACGATCTATTACATGGACATAAGCATGAAAATAAGTGCGTTGCAAAAATGAAACAAGAAAAAATTTAGAGTAATCTCATTGATGGATACGTGATTAAATGAAGATGAAGATTACAACACAACGGGTAAGCACCAATAGTAAACATGAGAAGATAGTGTACCCATTAGATCATGTGGTGACACCCACAACATCTTGTTGAGGAATATATGGATGAAAGAAGCCTTGATATTCGCTTACAGTGGGGTCTAGTAAGAGTGAATAATGTGTAGGAATCCTCTAGTAATTGGTGGCCTTACATATGAATAACTTGACTTGTGAAAATTAATTTAATAACAATTGCATTTTATATTATGAATGGGATGTGATTGTGGATAGGTTGATGATAGGTGTGGATACCAAATAATACTAGAGCAGAATAGATCTTAATGCTATTTTACTCTAGAGGAGGTGATGATAGGTTCGATAACCTAGTCTATACTACAGTGGAATGGATCTTGAGGCTATTTTACACTAAAAGAGGATGAATAGTGTAATTAAACTTTTTATCAATATACTTGCAAATTTCAAAGTTTATTAAAAAAAATTATAACAAAGGTAATAGTATAACCATATAACAGTTAGATAATACTAAGTAAATATAGTAAAAGTAAAGGTAAAGAGGAGGTCAAGAATTTTATGCTTGTTTAGATTCACATTCCTTCATCCAGTCCTGTACCCTATATAGATTTTCATTAATCACTTCTTGACTTAAGTCGGGTGGTTAGATCACCCTTTACTCCTTTCGACCTTGACTTAAGTGGCAAGTGCACCTATTGGAATTTGACTTGGGTAATCAGCACAACCTCTGAAATTTGACTAGGTAATCGAAATACCCTTTGTAATTTTATTTGTATATCGACATATAGACTGTTAACATTTAATCTAAGACTTGATAAAATACTAACATAAATGCCTCGAGCTCCTTGTGCTTTTCTTTCTTAATTTTTCGAAGCTCATGAGTCCTTAAATATATTCCAATCAACCTTTGATTTATACTGATCAATTCTTTGAGCTTTTGTTCAATCACCACTTGTATAGACTATTTTAATATTCTTGACATGCACAATATAATATAAAACTTAAGAAAACATTAATAACAATATTATATGGTTGTTGTCGTCGAAATCAATACCTCGGGTATTAACAATCTTCCTCTTTTTGATGATTACCACTATTAAACATTTTATTATTATATATAATGGTTTTTAGTTAAACCCTCTGACTCCCCTTGAGTATATGCTATACAACTCACCTTATCTTTTTACCTGCTATATTTTATACAACTTCTACCCCTTTATCGTCAACAAAAATAGGCAACTAAGATATGTAAATGAATCAGTTATAATCTGTTAATAGATATCATTTCTACTCTAAGTGATGAATATTTTCATACATGATTATTACAGATATATAATAAAGGGTTATTCATTTACTTTTGTATAAGTGAAGTAATATTCTAAAAAGTCATCAAAAATCAATAAAACACTACTTCTCATTGACATATGTACATATATACATATATACATATATACATATATACATATATACATATATACATATATATATATATACATACATATATATTTACAGCCGCCATTACGTTAAATTGAGAAACATAACATAAACAGACACAACTTAAAATAATATAAGAAAAAAAATACTTAAACAATTATTCTATGAAAATCATGATTTTTTTGATAGAACTTTTACCCATCCGTCATCTGGACAAAAAATTCCTTCAACGGAATTTTTTTCGCAGTCCTTCGGTTTCTTCATGTCTACTTCCATGTTTTCATCATCAATCTCCTTATAACCAATCCTTTTATGAGTACAAAAGCTTTGCTCCCCTAAGACTTAGCATATAAAGCATCAAATTGATGCTAGATGACTTTCAAGTTCATGAATTATTTAATTACTTCTGGTTAATGCTAAACTTGGGTCGAATCAATGTGATTATCTTCAAGAGAGTAAGGGCACTTGAGTATGGTAGAATTCTTAGTTAAGTGGCAATACTCCAAAAAAAGTCATTATGCAAATAGTTATTTATGCAAGTCCTCTTTTATTAAATCATGAAATTGAGTTTTGCTAATCGGCCATTAGTGACCCTTTCCAAGCTTTTTATTTCTATTAAAAAAATGAGAAGGAAGCGATACATTCCGAAAATTAACCTCTATCTAGTAGTGGGGTATATGTCTATTTATAGAAAACTCCAACCTTCGGATTTCTGCCATGTGTCACCTGGAATAGATTAGTAGTGGAGATTTATTTTGTTTATGAAGCTTTGCGAATATATATCACGATTGCAATGCACAAATTTATTTCATGAAGAGCAGGTCATTTTGCTTTTTAACTCTTGATAGCCTTGAGGACACTTCACGATAGCCTTGAGGTGTTTTTCACAATGGTTTGGAAATCCATTTCATTTGGCTTTAAAGAATACATCACAATGACACATTTATACACAAAGATATGTTTAAGTGTACTTCATGGGGGTCTGTGTAAGTATTCCTTACGAGGGCATGTTTAAGTACCCCTCTCGAAGGCATGTTTCAATATTCCTCACTAGGCTTTTATCCTTTTGTTCTTCGAATTTCTTTTGAATTTATCCTTCAATATTTGATTTTCTCACGATAACTTCCTTAACAATCAACCCATGATAGTTCTTGCATAGTCCTCCTTAATATTTTTAGTAGTTGTCATATAATAATTCCTACATTATTGCCAATGGTTATTTTATGGATTATTCTATAAAGACATCAATCCTTCCATCCACAATGACTCCAAAAACTTCTTTATGATGGGTTTAACAAACATTTCATAATGACGTCGATGAATGTTCCATGATGGCTTTGAGGAAAGTTTCACAAAGGCTTTGAGGAACGTTACATAAAGGCTTTGATAAATGTTTTATAAAGGTTTTGATGAGTATTACCTTCTAATCATGTCAGCAAGTTAACCTACGATGAATTTATTTTCTTTTATCTTTCAAAGTCACTTGTCAATTGTTCTTCATAACAAACACATGAAGACTTTTACACACGAAGGCCCTTATTTGCTATTTCACGCTAGCTTCAAGGATGCATTTTGAGCTAGGTTTTTTTGGAAACCTTTCCATAATGGCTATAAAAGTTAATTATATGAAGGCTTCAGTGACTCTAAGGCTATTTTCGCGATGACTATTAATGCATGAAAGCTTCCTTATATCACTTCATAATAACATGATAGCTTAGGTGATTCACCTTTCAGCTATACTTTCTTTAATTCAACCTATTGTTTAGGCATTCTTGGGGTATAACACTTTCTAATTCATTTCCAAATGTTTTTTATTTCCCAAAATCACATGTAAAGCCTTTTTAAAAGATTGTAATAACTATTTCATGTTGTTGCTTAAATTTTCTCCACAAACACCCATCCCCCAATCCATTTATCTTTGAAAAATAAATAAGAATCTTTTTATAGGAGAAGACACAGCTATTTCACTATGTTTAAAGTGTGTTTATAGAAGAAATATTTAGTTAATTAACTATTCACTCTTTGAAATAGCTAAAACTTTAATTTTTGAAAATTGACCATTATATGTCAACATAAAAATGTGTATATCGACATACCTATTTTTTCTTTAAATATTTCTTAATTTTATTTTGCTGAAGTACTTTACAATTTTATAAATTTTACTATAATTACAAGTTTCAGAAAGTAAATTAGCATCTACTTTATATTGAAGTCAATGTTTGTTATACGTTCCATAATCTGTCATTAGTAATATGTTATATTGTAAGAATTTATATAACCAAATCTTATATACAAATAGTGGTTGTATAAGGTACAAATTTAAATATTATAGAAGGTTGACAAATTTTTTTAACAAGGTCTTTTATACAAATACAATTTTGAATACATTTATGTAATAACATTTTCTAGCAGAACAAACACACACACATTTAAATAAATAAACAAAGATCCTAGTGATGCTCTTTGGTATTAAATGTAGTCCTTTAATGGTGTGTACCCTATGGAAACGCTCCAAATTGACCTCAAACCCCTATAAAATAACATCTAACGTAACCCTAATTTCATTAGAAAACATACAACACACCAAAATGTGCTAGTATTTCTTCTCTTCACTTATTAAATTTCTTTCAAAAATAAATTAAAAAAAGCGAAGAGAATACTAGTAATCAGATCAAGGAAAGGCCAAGCTAAGGGGGGTCAATTCTCGAACAAGGAATAATGCTAGAGCTTGGATCCAAGGTGATGGGAACAAGTTTAATGAGCCGATTTTTTATATTTTATTTTTAAATATATTCTATTTGATATAGGATATTAGTAATTTGAACCAAAAACCCTAATTGTTTTAGACTAAAATTTGAATTAGCAATTCAAATGGATATGAATTGGTTAATGTAAGATGCATCTAAATTAAAACCTTTTGTAATTAACTACCATAAAATCAACTAAACCCAGATTAAACTAATTTAGCATGGAATTTCATTGACTTGAAAAGCAGCATTTGAAATTACACGGAATATTTAATGGTAACCAGTTACTGTAGAATTAGAAAAAAAATTAAAACTCTGATAAAAAATCAGAACGACCATAACATGAGACAAAACCCTAAAATTTAAACTACAACCGGTCGACTGTTCACCCTAAGCGATCGACCGGTTGATGATCAAAATGCATAACCTTAACCTCGACCTAAGACCCAGGTTTTAAATTACTATTAATTGTTTATATATTGCTTATATATAAATGGATGTTAGGAATAGTAAGGGAGCTAATTCCTAACGAAGTAATGCTAGGACATTGCAGATTAGGTAAATGTAGTTTATCTAATAGGGGATCGATAATTCGATTAGAGGCAATTCTATCACAAAAGGCACTCACAGGAGGTTCTAAGGTTGACGCACAACACTGACTGATTCCTAATGAAGTGTGGGATCCAGCAGAATGGGAATTCCTTGGTATTAATGAATTCTGATGTGTGTGTTGCTGTGGTTTTGATGGATCCTAACACATGCAATAAGAGGCATATGCTGCGATTGAAAGGTGGATACAGATGCAGACGATGAGACACTTCATTGAGTCAGCATTATGGGCCCTCCCCTAATGGTAGCTAGGGTACATGTGGTCGTTGTTTTAGGAAATTTATTCCCATAAAAATTGTATGACAACGTATGCAAAGTAGTTATGTGTAAAGTTTAATCCTATAAGGGAAATGGTAGATAACCCTATATTAAAGAGCCCTGTTAGCTATAACCGATTAATTGTTAAGGTTCAATTAGCTATTCGTTCCTTGTAAGAGCATGTACAAGCTACCAGTGTAGGTATGTGTTACTTAAACCCTTGGGTTCCACTTGAGAGTTTTTTCTACTGGGTTTGACTAGTTTTGACAGCTCTGTATTTTAGGTGGTGTGATAACCCTTGCTTATAAGTTTTTTCACACCGGTTATTATTGGTTATAAAACCAGCGTAGTGTAATTTTAATGAAAATTCTCAACCCATAAAATTCGGGGTGTTTTGCGGTATTATAAATTTTTTCCTATTATGTAAAGGCCCAATTTCCATACCCTTTGAGTCAACAGTGAACCGCACATGTCCAACCCAAATTGAATAAAAAGATATATCTTTAAAGGTTAGAAAAAAAAAGATGGAATAGAATCTCACTCGAATGGAATAACATATGTTATTGAACAATAATCTTTACGGCAGAAAATCTTTTAAAACATATATCAGAGTCTAACCTAGATTCACCTTGGATAGATATATGCCTATCCCTACACTTGTTGAAAAACAACAACACATAATGCAGCAGAAAAAAGAATACATCCATACATGATGAAAATCTCCAGGTCTTCTTTGGAAACTCCCAGCGTCTCCAGCTAATCCTGACACTACTTGGATTTGACCCGAGTATAAAAATACCCGGATCAGTCTGGCAAACCATCTTGAGAAATTCAATTCATACATGATATTGCCATAGATCTGAAATTTGTGACAAAAACCTTTTGAAAAGTAAGAGTATCTCATAAGACCACGCCGCACACAAACGTGGACGGTTTTTATCTTAGAATAACTACAACATTTTTATGAAAACATTTGATATTATTTTTAATGATATTTTTTGAAAACATTTGCAAGTAAACTTGCTAATCTTAGCCGAAATTATTATATTGATGAAATTCCAGCATATTAGCCACAAAGTGGGTATTACAAACAAAATGGCATGACTCATTAGAGAATGGATTTCCATACAAATGAGCAGGTGAAGGACAACCTTTCGGCAGTACATCACTAGAGGAATGTACTAAGGCAACAGAACATCTTCCTCTACCAACACATGACTGACCTACCTCTACACTTAAATAGTACCAAATATGTCATCACCCCGGTCATTACCGAACTATCCGAGTGCGCTCTAGCATACACCACATTAATTTAAACCCGAACGTCATAGTGGATAGAAATATATCTAGAAGGAGATGATCACACCCTAATGGTTGTGAAACACATAGCCTTGCCGCATCTACCCTCTTTTGGTCATTTTCAGCTGTGAGGCTTAAGGTAACGATTACCTTTTCACATAACGCCACATCTTTCTTCTTTGAATGCCATAGTGCAATTCCATAATACCATAATTACACAACTAATTTATGTAAAGAAAGGGTGTTAAGCTAAGAGAAGTTTCCTTCTTTGTCGTCAAGCAGATGAAACGTTCATAGAGTTTAATTAATGTGATTTTAAAATGCAACATCGGACATTCGCCCGTACAAGTTTGTTCTGAGACTGAATGAAATTGAAGGCATTCTTCATACGGCATCTTTGGAATCACCCTTACGATCAGTGGTGATTAGTCCTTGTAATTTAAAGATTATCATAACGGAGCACTACTACCAATATATATGATATGGTAAATTCCCCTAGGGTCAAGTGGCAAGTAGCCCTACATCATGAATATCCTTGTCTTTAATGATCTTATCTTCAACATGTTTTACTTCAAAACGTAAACTAGTTTGACTTGGTTTTTGGATAGGAATTCACATAGATTCGACTCCGGTCTCTTCGAAATCCAATCATCGATAAAAATGCAAATATATGTACACAGGATTTGTTAAACCTATTTTCATTTTAACTTTTTACTGATAAATCAATTTCCTTTTAACTTTGGAAATCTTTACATCATTTACTTCTAATCAAATAAAATTCCATCTTCCGAAAACATGTCAAAACAGGGTCAAAAACAATGTTATTTGAGACAGCTTTTACTGTAAACCCAAAACAATTTATACCGAGTAAAGACTAGACAAATTTTACCCAGATTAATTTTTGTATTTAACCTATATTACTTGTGGAATAACGGTGGAAAATCACCTCTTAATTTTACGCAGATTGTACAAACTTCCCTCCTCATAACTTAATGTAGAGTTTGACCAGACATTCATTATATTACTAAAAAACCTTGTTCAATCGTTTTTATTTTAGAAAATCTTTAATATGATCTTTTCATTTAGAGCATCTAGGTTTTCCATTCGATTTGTTCCACCCCGCACCTAGAAAGAGAAAATAGAGGATAGGGAAGTTCAAGGCACTGGTTGCGTCATTCCTAACCTTAATTACACACATCTTTTTAAACCTCATAGGCGAGAAAATTGTAGTAGCCATTTTGCATACTCATTCTATTTATTATATTTCATATTTTAAGGAAATGTCCTTATTATTAATTAAGCAATATAAATAATTTCTCTTATCCCTTTGTTTAACTCTTATAAAAACTTCGAAATCATCATCTATCACTCATTTATTTATTTAAAAGCATATATAAATGATTTAGGAAAGTATCGCTAAGTTTAAAACTTCATTTCTAAAATTATTGAAATGACAGCAATAAAGTGCTATGGAAAGTGCTTAAAAAAGCTGATTTTTTAAAACAACTTTTCTAATATTTAATATTCTATATTTTCAATTCAAATCTTCTTATAAACATTTTAACATATTTATCATATTTATTTCAAATTTTTAACCATCTAGTAATATTCATTTTGAAGAATTTTATACTCTGTTCACTTAACTACAAAAGCGCAATTTTCCTGAAAATTTGATTTGACAATATTTTAAAATCTACAAGATGAAATCTTGATTTTATTTCTTTATTTTCAAACTATGGATTTAACAGTCCGGAAAATTCTTACCTTGAAGACTTCTGAGCTATATTTCACTACGTACACATTTGATTCCTTCGGTGCGAAATCGCGAACTACCGTTATGTGGCGCGCCTAATTTTGACTTGTTTTTAAATATTTGTTGTAACACTTCCAAATCATCTTTATTTGCTTATAAACCATTTACAAACTATTTAAAATCAACAATTTATCATTTTGATTATTAATATCCATTTTTCATTTATTTCAAAATAACTCATATTATATTAAAATTGTCATCTTTTAAACCTTTTAAACCATGCGTTATTTATTTTTGAAACCTTAAAATTTATTGTCTTTAAAATATAAAATATTAATTTCAACTATTTATTTTTAAATTTTGGATTTCAATTCAATCTCTATCTTTTTCTAAAATGAATTTCTTTCTAAACATTAATTTTTTTAAAAGATGCTTACTATTCCAAATATACCGTATAAATGGTCTTACATAACAAAGGGAATGCTTAATCATTTCACTCAAGTAATATAACCAAATTAGCTAAGATGTCAAATTATTATCAACAATCATTCATTTAACCAAATTCATCCATATAACAAATTCATCCAAACATTCATATTAACACTAAATGGTGTTAATTATTATAATCATCATACGGGTGTAAACATGATCATCGTAGCATAACGTTAATATAATTTTTAAATGAGATAAAAGTTCGCCCTTTTTCATTTTCCTGTGCATATCTTTTTATACACCAGTGTGCTTTTCCTTGAATTATAAATACGAATACTACAAACTATCTTGATTATGAGCTATAAATATCAACTTTTGAAAGTGGAGTGCTTGAGTTTTAAGGTGTTGTTTTGTATAAGGAGGATATGGGATTGTGGTGATGTGTGGGAGAGGGTGTGGCATCGGGTGAGTATTCGGCTAGGGGTGCATGTGCTTGGTGGAGGGTAGAGGCAGGTATGCATGTTTTGGAGGTGGGTAGGCTTTGGTGGAGGCTAGTAGGGCTGGATGTGTGGGGCCTATGGGTTTATAGTGGGGTGTAGGCTCGGTTTTGGAGTTTTAGATGCGGTTTTGTAGGCTTGAGTGCGTGTATGAAGGGGATAGGGCTTGGATGCATGGGGGATTGACTTGGGTGGAGGTGTGTGGGAGGCTCGGCTGAAGGTAGAGGGGAAGGTGGAGATGGGTAAGGTGTATGGGCGCTTGAGTGAGTGGTTTAGGAAGGAGGATTGTTGGATGTCATGGAAGAGATGGAGAAAGTAAAGAAATGGTAAAGATTTTGGTGTGAGAAAATGATAGGATGGTGGACTTATTTATATATAATGCTTCACATGTAAATTGACCTTCCTACCCTTACTAACTTTTGATTTTTCAACCCTCTCTTTATCATTTTTTAAATCCATGATTTGATCCCCTAAGTACAAACATTAAATGTGGAAGAGATGTATGGATTTTAAGTTTTGTACTAAGTATAATGATTTTGCATTTTTTATTTAATTAGCAAAATTATCAAAAATGGAATGCTCCATATCCATGTAAGGATTTGGCTATTAAGTACACATGCATTTACGTGGAAAGAATGCTTAATTATTTATTTGTAATATTTATGTTTAGTAAAGGATTTATTAATAAAATATGTCAAATCAAAATCTTTTGTAATTTATTTTATAAACTTTCGTCTTATATGCTAAATTTTTAAATGTATATATATGTTAATGTGAAGTTATATAGATTTTAAAAGAAATCATGTTGCAAAATGTTTGTAAATCTTGTATTGAACCAAATATCGATTTTCGACAAAATATTTTATGGTCACATTTTGATGTTTTTTGTTCAACTATTTATTTACATAAAAATTTCTTATCATTTTTAAATAATCAAAACAAGTTCATTTGAGTTATAAAACCATATTTAATAATATTAAAATACAAGTGGTAAAAATACGACGTTGGTTTGTCAACGTGTGACTAAATTTATCATCTTTTATATAACTAGTTTATATGTTTATAAAATCACTATAAATCAAATTTATATTATTATCATATCATTATTAACCATTAAAAAGAGTTGTTAACCATTTATGAAATTAGTCGAATGTATATTGAATTTTATCGAAAAATGACTTTTGTCACTTTTCGACGAAAGTCCACATATCTTGATTTTGTAATCAAATTCTAAAAATAAATTTATCATTTTTATTTGTTATATATAACGATTATTGAGTTTGAAAATTCTATATTTTCATATTTAAAATAGATTAAATATCTCATTTCCAAAGTGGTAAAATTATGGTTGTTACAAATTATTACCATATTAATCATATCAAAAAAATTAATCTTCACAAAATTAGAGAAAAAATATAAGGTTATAAACGTGAAATTATTTTTGTAGAAAATTCTCACAACTGGTGTATGTTAAACTGTCAAGTTTGTGTCGATCAACTATAACAACACTTCATGTAAACAAATCAAAATAGCTACGAGCATTGTGTGACGACCCGCCCTTCTCAACCCAAAAAGACGTATCATCGTTAAGAAAGAAAGGGATAGAAATAGAAAAGAGTAGAAAGAAAGAATAACAACATCAGAATCTCACAGCGGAATGGAACAAAATATAATACATCACATATCTATTACATAGTTATACATACATCAGTGTCATACAATATCATATAACAGGACTATCATATACATATATGTCCATACATACATCCAAAATACAGCATACACTAATTACACGGCGGAACTACATATATAGATACATACGTCTGGTCTTCTCCCCAAAATAGCTCCTCCAGAAAATCAACACTTCCAATACCTATCACCTGGCTACTCATAAAAATTTGAGTACCCAAGAGTGTATGAAAAAAAAAATATAAACTCTGGGTCAGACATGGGTCTGGTATGAGAAAACAGGTTAAAATTGCTTAACTTTGAAAATCATTTGAAAATAAAGGTATCACGTAAGACTTCCCACAAATAAATACGGGTAAGTCTTTACCTTACGCTAACCAAATCATTTTATAGGAAATTCAGTGATATTATAATAGTGTCTAGGGTTTTCAAGTAAATAGGAAATAGCCGAAATTTTTACATCTATTAAATTCCAGCTACTAGCCACGAAAGTGGGTAATACAAATCAAAACCGTAGGGTCTCGTAGGGAAAATGGATTTCCAACAATGGCAAGGCTACTGGGGTACCGCCCGTCACAGTACGGGGCCTAGATCACCGTACCGAGGATCACTCCCGACCCCCTACAACACAAGGCCGGAACCATTCCTTACTGGACAGTCCCGAATAAGATAACCCCGCAGTTGTGGCCAACAACTGCTCACACAGCCGAAATAAAAAGGGACATCTAGACAGGGGAATATCTTGTCCTGCTTGGGCATGACCCACCTAACCTTGCTGCATCTCCCCTGTTTTAGCCATTCCCGGTTGATGAGGCTTGAGGCTGCGATTACCTTTATTGAACATTATTCTTAGAATGCTCATCGTCTGCCTGAAGATGGGTTGAAATCATTCAATCCATACAAGTTCGTTCCGGGTTCGAACGAAACCGAAGGCATTATCTCGTTACACTCATTTTGGAATCACCCTCAGAGTTAACGACGATAACCCTTGCATTCTGAAACACCATCTCGATCTCCACTTGATAAGTCACGACCTATCGTTTAATTTGGATCGATGTGGTTTTCGGAGAATCAAAATTGATTCTTCCGATCCCGGTCTCATCGGAATCCAAACGCCATTTTAAGGGACAAGTTGTCTATTTAACTTAACAGTTCAATTTAATATCAGAATTCACATAACATATATAACAGATAAACCATACACAGTTATCACAGATATCCATAATATATTATAACATATCACAGCAGAATCATCAAACAGATGTCAAAGTAAATCAGAATTATCTATGCATACCAAACAGTTTGGTTTTTCTTAACTAAATTATTTTCTTAAGAATAACTACTTTATTCTACTTAATTAATCACTGATTAATTAGCTTATTAATGATCAATTAATAAATTAGTTATCATTAATAATTAATTTATTAATCATCTAATCTTTAATTAATTATTTAATTAATTAACTTCTATTCATTAACTGTTACTTAATTACTCAGTTAATTAATTGATTCTTGTTCATTATTAACTTACTTATTAAAGATTAATTAGTTATTCAATTTGTCACAAATTATTTAAACTAATCATCTATTATCAATTTTATTAACTATAATCTTCAATTAATCACTTACGTTAATTATCGTTTATGAATTAACTTTTAAATAATTAGCTAACATTTTTAAGATTTAAATTATTTTAACATATGGTTTATTTCTAATTACAAAATCAATTTAAAGTTATTAATTTAAGATTGCAAATACAAATTAATTAACATCCTAATTCATATCTTTACATACCTCTTTAATAACCTTTTTACTTAAACAATCTAACTATTGTTTAGCTTAACTTAGACATAACAAACACAAAAACAAAATTATGCATGCACTCAGTAATGGGCCGAGACAGCACCTCCTTTCACTCGAGAAGGTCTCGAGTTTCCTCCCGTGCCTATCCCGTGTCTCTCTCCCATCTCCTCCTTTCTTCTCCCCAGTTTCAATTCTTCTTCTCACTTCTTTTTTTTAGTTAAGCTATAAATTTAAAAACTGCAGCTAACAACACCCACGCGCCCACACCCAGGAAACCCGAAGTCATGCTCGAAGCAAACCCCAAAAACCACGAGCACGCGACGACTCACTGACCATCGACCATCACCTCACCACCGTGCACGTGCACGGTGGCTCGCCTCCCCTGCGGTGACTCGTGACAGCCCCCACAAACCACAAATCACCCCTAGAATCGAAAACAAAACTCAGATTTCCAATTACAAGTTGAATTAAAAATTTGACCTGATGCTCGATCATGCGACTACAAACACCCACTGTAAAATCCTTCGTGCGGCCACCATCCATCACCGGAGGTGATGAAACTTCACCAGAACTTCGCTCACCCTCCTAACTCCACCTAAAATCGCGACCAACTCGGTAGACTTATGATGCCGAAATCAATTGTTTTACAGAGCATTCAAATTTAAGCACTAAAACCCTAATTTTGATTCAAACTCAAAATCCCTTCATTGAATAATTTTTTTAGCATTTTTCTTGTGTTAATACAACTTCAACCTTGCTTCATTCTAAATTCCAGAAATTAAAATTAACTCGATCTTCCAAAATTCACAAAAATTCAGTAAAGTTTCTTTTTAAAACTGCTCTGAATTTCTTTGCTTATAAATCAAAATTTTTATGCTAAAAATCATAATTAGGTGTATGGAATCTAAATATGTTACTGAATTTACAAATTTAAACATTCGAATTTTGATTTTTGATTTTCTTTTTACCTGTAATTTGAAATACAGTACTTATAACTTGCTGTTAAACATTAAAACTGTTTGCAGGCCTATGTTTAAGATAAACAAACTTGAATTAGCACAATACCAAAGTTCAAACAGTTATATGAATAAGTATTATAAATTTCATGGCTTAATTTTGTTCAGATTTCAAAAAACTTGAAGAACAACTACCTGTACTATTCAAACAACAGAAAATACCCAAGGCCAGTTATTCAAACAAATATCAAAGCACTTACCATTCATAAACTAAAGAAAGAAGTTTAGACTTAAAATAGGTAAGTTTACTCACCAGAACAACTTGAACAGAAAGCAAGGTTGAAGAAGACACTGCAGAAAGAAATTCCCTGAACTCTTCTTTTTCTTTTCTCTGTTTCTATTCTTTGTTTTTCTGTTTTTGAATTAATGTTGTTTGCCAAGCAACAAATGGTTATCCTCTCTTCTTATTTGATTCTCAAGTATGTTTTTAAGTTTAGTTAAGTTTTGTTCAAGTTTTATAATATATATATTGGATATATATAGAAGCTACCTACAGGTTATAACTGGCCAGTTAATATTTGTATTATCACTATTCTCTCTCTTTTTTTTTTTGGTCAAGTCAAATATCCTGCATAATGAGGTGAAAAGAAGATTTCGGCTATAGTACTTGTTAAACAATATGTTATGCTAATTAATGCTTTTGCTCTTAATTATGACAACATGTATTTAATGGCTTGCTGATAGTTGCAATTTGTACAAAGATGTTTATTATTATTTCGGCCAAACATGTTTTTTTTTTTGTACAAGATACAGATTTTTGTTTTATTATATTAAGTAAAACTTGTTTTTCTTATGCATATGAATTTTCCTGCAGCACATAAACTGTATATTTAATTCATAGCATTGTGATTGTACAAAGATATTTATATATACTTTTTCTTTCTTTCAGGTTTATACAACCTGGTTTAGAAAACTAATGAGCATACATATGTTTATTATTCTGATTCATACTTGTTTTGTAAGCATATATATGTGTATAGCTTGTCTTATTTTCTTTGACAAATAGTTGTATTTTATTTGTTAATTAAATTTTCAAACATTTGATTTACAACATACTTGTATTTATATATTTCAAGTTATAATTTATATTTGTACATTTATACCTTTAGTTACATTTTATAATTTATAATTATGGTTTTATACTAGTTTTGTATATTTATATCCATATTGTCATATACTTCCATGTTTACGTTTAATACTTCTATGCTTGTTTATTTTTAAACTTATCATTTTAAAAACTAACATTGTATTTATATGTGTATTATCAAAGATCTCATCATTTTAAAAATTTAAAAGAGTGTATTTAATTTAAATTAGATTAAATATTCATTAAAATATGCTGTCAAAAATTCCGGGTTGTTACACATTGATGGTCAAAACCAATACTCTCATAACTACTACTACTATAAAATCTCTAAGAGGAGCCTTAAGTAAAACAACCAAGTAGCCTGTGGATACATATAGGACAACCTAGGTCGCATACGGTAGTCTTAGAGTCAACTGCACATGATCATTGTATAATAAACATGTGCTCATTCACTAGACTTTTGTCTGACTAACCCTTTTTCCTTTCTTTTCCCCATCTTAGGAGCACATGGCAGCAAGTGAGTTGACTCGATTTTATTACATGGATAGACAAGCTTATCATATGAGTTGCTTATCCTTTATTTACTCTCCATGTAACTATTTATCTATTAGTACTTGCTATTTCTTATATTAGACTATGACTAACCGTACTTTGTATTTGACTACATACTGTTTTTTTGAGACTATGTTCTGAGATATTTTCTGAGATGTTTATTTTCTCTACTTATATTTTGTTCCATTCCATTATAAGTTCTGAAAATATAGTATATCTTAGATCATATTTGTTTAATTTTTAATCTCTATAATGTTATAAAAACTCAATAATAATAACTCGATTTTGAGAAGTAATAAATTTGAATTTTTATTTTAAAATAAAATTTAACATAACGAAATTAAATGAGGATAACTAATAAAAGAGTTGGGGTAACTTTAGAAATTATATATTTAAGTAAAAGCATTTATGTAAGGATGACGATTTTATATATACATCGTTCTATTTGAATTTAGAATTTATTCAAATAAGAATAAAATATTATCGAATTTAAATGATATTGAAAGTTAAATGATTAGGATTGGTAAGAAAAGGAGGGTGAAAAATTATAAGATTTTAAAAAAGACTTAAAAAAGGTTATAAAATGTATTTTGTTAAGTGAGAGTATATTTTATGTAATAAGCTTATTTTTATGGAAACAATTCATTGAAAATTATTTTACATGTTGTTGAAATTTCAAAATGTGAGAAATACAATTTAATACAACGTTTAATAAGTTTAATTGTTGAAATTTTTATTTGGTATTTAGTGAGTGGGTTCATTTTAATAATAAAGGTGAAAATGTCATTTAGAATTATTTATTTATTTGTAAGAAAATGTAAAGATCTTTGATTATGTGAAGTTTTCATTTTTAAAGTGCATTTCAAATTTAATTTTAAAACATTGTGTTAAAAAGGAAATGAAAGGAAAATATTATTTATATAATGTTAAGATAAAATTTTATAGTGTTGTTGTCCATGAGAGCTTAAATTTAGAAATTTCAAATTAAAGAGACATGATTAAAATGTTTTAAAGAATGGTTTATTAAGTAAGAAAATGAATATGAAACTTAAAAATTTTTGTAATTGGTGTGGGTTTGTTTAAGCAACTACTTTACCCATCATCAACATAAAGAAAAAAAATAAGTTTCTCCTCTCTGTTCCCTATATGTTCATACTCTGAAATGGACATGATACCCTGCTTCAAATACAGAAAATCCTGATACAATTGGGTTCTTCCTGCCGTAGGCATAAACTTCTCTTCAAACAACTCCTTGAATCTGTCCCACGAAATGTCATCCTCAGAAATATTTGCAATTGTTGAATCCCACCATGCTGCTGCACCACCTTGTAGTCGCCACGATGCCATATGCCTCTTACGCTCATCAGTCAATTTCATGCTCTTGAAAATACGCTCACAAGAGCGTAGCCAGTCTTGAACTTCAATTATTGACTCCGAACCTTTGAATGGCTGGCCTCCGAGATTTTTGAAATCCTTGCATAAAGCTGCAAAACTAACTTGAGACGGTATTGGATTGACAGCCTCACTAACATTTTGACTCCGTCCATTATCTGTTGAAGTACTGGCCCTAACTCTGCCTCTTCTTCCTGAACTCATGTCGGTCACCTGAACAGGTAGCTCAACAAATTAGATAGACTGTATATAATTATATGAAAATACAAATACGCACTCTCAAGATAAATATAACACAAGAGCCTAGGTACTCGCTCTACCTAGCGCTCGGATACCAACTGTGACGACCCGCCCTTCTCAACCCAGAAAGACGTATCATCATTAAGAAAGAAAGGGATAGAAATAGAAAAGAGTAGAAAGAAAGAATAATAACATCAGAATCTCACAGCGGAATGGAACAAAATATAATACATCACATATCTATTACATAGTTATACATACATCAGTGTCATACAATATCATATAACAGGACTGTTATATACATATATGTCCATACATACATCCAAAATACAGCATACACTAACTACACAGCGGAACTACATATATAGATACATGCGTCTGGTCTTCTCCCCAAAATAGCTCCTCCAGAAAATCAACACTTCCAATACCTATCACTTGGCTACTCATAAAAATTTGAGTACCCAAGAGTTTATGAAAAACAAAATATAAACTCCGGGTCAGACTTGGGTCTGGTATGAGCAAACAGGTTAAAATTGCTTAACTTTGAAAATCATTTGAAAATAAAGGTATCACGTAAGACTTCCCACAAATAAATACGGGTAAGTTTTTACCTTACGCTAACCAAATCATTTTATAGGAAATTCAGTGATATTATAATAGTGTCTAGGGTTTTCAAGTAAATAGGAAATAGCCGAAATTGTTACATCTATTAAATTCCAGCTACTAGCCATGAAAGTGGGTAATACAAATCAAATCCGTAGGGTCTCGTAGGGAAAATGGATTTCCAACAATGGCAGGGCTATTGGGGTACCGCCCGTCACAGTACGGGGCGTAGATCACCGTAACGAGGATCACTCCCGACCCCCTACAACACAAGGTCGGAACCATTCCTTACTGAATAGTCCCGAACAAGATAACCCCGTAGTTGTGGCCAACAACTGCTCACACAGCCGAAATAAAAAGGGACATCTAGACAGGGGAATATCTTGTCCTGCTTGGGCATGATCCACCTAACCTTGCTGCATCTCCCCTGTTTTAGCCATTCCCGGTTGATGAGGCTTGAGGCTGCGATTACCTTTATTGAACATTATTCTTAGAATGCTCATCGTTCGCCTGACGATGGGTTGAAAGCGTTCAATCCATACAAGTTCGTTCCGGGTTCGAACGAAACGGAAGGCATTATCTTGTTACACTCATTTTAGAATCACCCTCAGAGTTAACGACGATAACCCTTGCATTCTGAAACACCATCTCGATCTCCACTTGATAAGTCACGACCTATCGTTTAATTTGGATCGATGTGGTTTTCGGAGAATCAAAATTGATTCTTCCGATCCCGGTCTCATCGGAATCCAAACGCCATTTTAAGGACCAAGTTGTCTATTTAACTTAAGAGTTCAATTTAATATCAGAATTCACATAACATATATAACAGATAAATCATACACAGTTATCACATATATCCATAATATATTATAACATATCACAGCAAAATCATCAAACAGATGTCAAAGTAAATCAGAATTATCTATGCATACCAAACAGTTTGGTTTTTCTTAACTAAATTATTTGCTTAAGAATAACTACTTTATTCTACTTAATTAATCACTGATTAATTGGCTTATTAATGATCAATTAATTAATTAGTTATCATTAATAATTAATTTATTAATCATCTAATCTTTAATTAATTATTTAATTAATTAACTTCTATTCATTAACTGTTACTTAATTACTCAGTTAATTAATTGATTCTTGTTCATTATTAACTTACTTATTAAAGATTAATTAGTTATTCAATTTTTCACAAATTATTCAAACTAATCATCTATTATCAATTTTATTAACCATAATCTTCAATTAATCACTTACGTTAATTATCGTTTATGAATTTACTTTTAAATAATTAGCTAACATTTTTAAGATTTAAATTGTTTTAACATATGGTTTATTTCTAATTACAAAATCAATTTAAAGTTATTAATTTAAGATTGAAAATACAAATTAATTAACATCCTAATTCATATCTTTACATACCTCTTTAATAACCTTTTTACTTAAACAATCTAACTATTGTTTAGCTTAACTTAGATATAACAAACACAAAAACAAAATTAAGCATGCACTCAGTAATGGGCCGAGACAGCACCTCCTTTCACTCGAGAAGGTCTCGAGTTTCCTCCTGTGTCTCTCTCCCATCTCCTCCTTTCTTCTCCCCAGTTTCAATTCTTCTTCTCACTTTTTTTTTAGTTAAGCTATAAATTTAAAAACTGCAGATAACAACACCCACGCGCCCACACCCAGGAAACCCGAAGTCATGCTCGAAGCAAACACGAAAAACCACGAGCACACGATGACTCACTGACCATCGACCATCACCTCACCACCATGCACGTGAACGGTGGCTCGCCTCCCCTATGGCGACTCGCGACAGCCCCCACAAACCACAAATCACCCCTAGAATCGAAAAAAAAACTCAGATTTCCAATTACAAGTTGAAAACAAAATTCGACCTGATGCTCGATCATGCAACTACAAACACCCACTGTAAAATCCTTCGTGCGGCCACCATCCATCACTGGAGGTGATGAAACTTCACCACAACTTTGCTCACCCCCCTAACTCCACCTAAAATCGTGACCAACTCGGTAGACTTATGATGCCGAAATCAATTGTTTTACAGAGCATTCAAATGTAAGCACTAAAACCCTACTTTTGATTCAAACTCAAAATCCCTTCATTGAATAATTTTTTTAGCATTTTTCTTGTGTTAATACAACTTCAACCTTGCTTCATTCTAAATTCCAGAAACTAAAATTAACTCGATCTTCCAAAATTGACAAAAATTCAGTAAAGCTTCTTTTTAAAACTGCTCTGAACAGCTTTGCTTATAAATCAAAATTTTTATGCTAAAAATCATAATTAGGTGTATGGAATCTAAATATGTTACTGAATTTACAAATTTAAACATTCGAATTTTGATTCTTGATTTTCTGTTTTACCTGTAATTTGAAGTATAGTACTTATAACTTGCTATTAATCTTTAAAACATGTTCGCAGGCCTATGTTTAAGATAAACAAACTTGAATTAGCACAATACCAAAGTTCAAACAGTTATATGAATAAGTATTATAAATTTCATGGCTTAATTTTGTTCAGATTTCAAAAAACTTGAAGAACAACTACTTGTACTATTCAAACAAAAGAAAATACCCAAGGCCAGTTATTCAAACAAATATCAAAGCACTTACCATTCATAAACTAAAGAAAGAAGTTTAGACTTAAAATAGGTAAGTTTACTCACCAGAACAACTTGAACAGAAAGCAAGGTTGAAGAAGACACTGCAGAAAGAAATTCCCTGAACTCTTCTTTTTCTTTTCTCTGTTTCTATTCTTTGTTTTTCTGTTTTTGAATTAATGTTGTTTGCCAAGCAACAAATGGTTATCCTCTCTTCTTATTTGATTCTCAAGTATGTTTTTAAGTTTAGTTAAGTTTTGTTCAAGTTTTATAATATATATATTGGATATATATAGAAGCTACCTACAGGTTATAACTGGCCAGTTAATATTTGTATTGTCATTATTCTCTCTCTCTTTTTCTGGTCAAGTCAAATATCCTGCATAATGAGGTGAAAAGAAGCTTTCGGCTATAGTACTTGTTAAACAATATGTTATGCTAATTAATGCTTTTGCTCTTAATTATGACAACATGTATTTAATGGTTTGCTGATAGTTGCAATTTGTACAAAGATGTTTATTATTATTTCGGCCAAACATGTTTTTTTTTGTACAAGATACAGGTTTTTGTTTTATTATATTAAAGTAAAACTTGTTTTTCTTATGCATATGAATTTTCCTGCAGCACATAAACGTTATATTTAATTCATAGCATTGTGATTGTACAAAGATATTTATACATACTTTTTCTTTCTTTCAGGTTTATACAACCTGGTTTAGAAATCTAATGAGCATACATATGTTTATTATTCTGATTCATACTTGTTTTGTAAGCATATATATATGTGTATAGCTTATCTTATTT
Source organism: Allium cepa (assembly GCA_030765085.1). Lineage (NCBI taxonomy): Eukaryota > Viridiplantae > Streptophyta > Magnoliopsida > Asparagales > Amaryllidaceae > Allium > Allium cepa. Next base: position 393,659,171 of record CM060935.1, read on the forward strand.
TCTTTGACAAATAGTTGTATTTTATTTGTTAATTAAATTTTCAAACATTTGATTTACAACATACTTGTATTTATATATTTCAAGTTATAATTTATATTTGTACATTTATACCTTTAGTTACATTTTATAATTTATAATTATGGTTTTATACTAGTTTTGTATATTTATATCCATATTGTCTTATACTTCCATGTTTATGTTTAATACTTCTATGCTTGTTTATTTTTAAACTTATCATTTTAAAAACTAACATTGTATTTATATGTGTATTATCAAAGATCTCATCATTTTAAAAATTTAAAAGCTTGTATTTATTTAAATTAGATTAAATATCCATTAAAATATGCTGTCAAAAATTCCGGGTTGTTACATTCCTCCCCCCTTAAAAGAATTTCGTCCCCGAAATTTAAACAATAGTTAATTCAAAAAGCTTATATATTAACAATCCAAACTTACATATCATTCACACAATAGCAAACAAACAAACAGTCTATTCTAACAAACAATACTAGTTATCCGAACATAAATCCAGATAAGCTTTCCTAAAACTATCGAGAGTTTCCCAGGTGCAATCTCTGGGATCCTCACTCCATTGCACCTTGACGAGTTTCACCACTTTGTCTCTGAGTTGCTGTAATGGCCCGATATTTTCAACCATTCGCATCCATTATAAGTGCATAGGCAGACACTCATGCCGGAATTGAATTGCTCAAAATACCATGTTATAAATAAAATTTTGGCAAACCTCAGAATATACAGTAAATAAAAATCACAGATCACAGACACAGAGTATATAAAAATGCAGCGGAAGAAAAAGAGATAGTAGTTCATGAAGCTACTATATAAAATATAAGATACATCAGAGTTAAATAAGATTCAACAGAAGAGTAACAGGATACATCAGGTACAAATCAGATACATCACCGAACCACTGGATACTGAAACAAAATAGATGGCTGGATCTTCAAGGAAAGCTCCAACGCCGAAGGTGAATCTTGAATGCTAACTCAATCAATCTGACCCGAGCGTAAAGCAAAACATAAAACCCTCGAGTCAGGACATAAATACTTATAAACTGTAAATCAACTCAAGTGAACAGTAACAAAATGCATCAGTAACTTAAAGGATGCTTGGGACCGCCCATCCTCTAAGGATCCGTTAAACTATTTACTATGTAGTAATATACGCTATATACGGTAGTGTCTAATCAGTAAAGTATAATCATATAGAAAATAGCGTTAAGGGGATGGTCAACCTTAACGCGGTCGGATCTTTAAAACCAAAATCATAGTGGGCTCGATATAAGGATATGACACGGCACGTGAGGCAATGCCAGGGTGGATACACCGTTTGCACTCCCGGACCGGTGGTGACGGCAAGCCAGCAGCTTCCGCCCACCTCGAACAATACCCCCGAATCAAAGTGGAGCCACCGAATCGAATCACAAAAGTAATAGAATGGTTTCCGATGGAGCATGCTCGATGAAAGGGTGCGACCCTTTGTGTAGCCCGGTATAGCTCCTGTTTAAGTCATATATGCCAACTCACGGGAGTTGGGTCCACGTAATATACGTCGAGAACGTCGCCACCATCCTACTTCATTCTGGAATCTCCACCGTGTACACAGTTGTTAAAGTGGTTTTCGGTATTGGCCGGCTATAAGACAATATCCGATCTCGGTCTCTTTAACAACCAATCGTTATTATAACCCGTAGTTATAACTTTAAAACAATATTTTATACTTCAAAATAAAATATCCTTTTCAATCCAAATCTTTATCAAAATAAAGATTAAATCATTTCCAAAACCATTTCAATATATCATCGTAAAATATCTTTCAATTCAAATATTTATCAAAATAAATATCAAGTCATTTCTAACTATTTCAATATATTAAATTTTCATACCCTTTCAACACTACCTTTCAAATCATTTTAATATATCAAAATATCATAACCTTTCAAAGCTTCAGTTCGAAAATATCATATCTTTCATAACTTCTTTTTAGATCATGTTAATATCAAAATTTCCTATCTCTCAAACTCCGTTTTTTTCAAATCATTTAATATCGAAAATATCATATCTTCCAAAACTTCGTTTCAAATCATTTTAATATATCAAAATATCGTATCTTTTCAAACTTCATTCATTTCAAATCATTATTCATTTTATTAAATCTAAAATACCATTTCAATTCATATTTCAAAACAGTTTATATTCCAAAAATTCTTTTTTATCATTTCAATGAAGTTATTATGTTTAATAATTAAATTATTAAATTTCCAAAAATTTCAACTTCCAAAGTTTATTTATTCACTTAAGTTTATCAAAACCGTGAAAATTCACTTTTCGCATCATTTAGAAAACTTATACGGAAAGTTACATTCAAAACAGTTCAATTTAACAAAAGACGGCATTTTAAAATGTTATAATAGGTTTACTTAAATTCGAATAACTTAGTTAAATTCAAAAATTATAGCACTTACAAAGATTGCTATAATAGCTTTTAATTCAACTTAGCTTTTTAGTTCATTATCATCAACTACAGCGTTTACAAATGCTGTAATATCATTTACATTGTAATTAATAGCATTTCAAAAAAATGCAGTCAATTAACTTCAAATATTCAATAAAATTTCTCAACCAATTATATTTTTATTAAAAACATTTTTAACTTATAAAATCATACATTTTCACATTTATAACATTAATTAATTTTCCTCAAGTTCATGATTTTATAAAGTTAAATTTCCATTCAAAAATCAAGATTTAATAATAATTCACTTATTAAAATGCAATGTTGAATTTTTAAAATCCGTTACATTAAATTTCAACTTAACTCTTAAGTTCAAATTCTCAAATATAACTTAGTTTTATTTTTATTTACTTAACTAAAAGTTCACCTTTACGTCAATTTCATAAATTTCCAGTTTTAGTTATATTTCAAAATTTCAACTTACAATATTCATTCATTTCACATTTCACCTTTATTAAAATCATTAATATGATATAAAAATCACTTTAAATTCATTTAAATTCAAATTATCATAAATTTATCATAATTTCTTATTCAATTAAATTTCCAATTATAATTAAATCAAAATTTCCAAAATAACTCACGTTCAAAATTTCTAACTTTTTCATTAATTCATTTCACTTACAATTATTCAGAAAATCAATAATAATTTACAAAAATCCTTTTTTTAATTTAAATCAAAATATTATAATAATTAAATTTCTAAAATATTTAAAATTTTAGAAAAACATATTTTAACTACGGGCCTGTATATAATTTTCTACGCTAGGTAAAGTGACATGGGTAATATATCATTTCAACCCATAATTTACAAAGAAAATCCGGGTTTTATCATTTCAAACCCGCAATCCCAAGTCAAAATGAAAAATTTAAAACCATTCAGGCCTATCATTTCAGCCCATAACATTTTTTTTCTAATAGGGAACTTGCAGTGTGATCATATACAGAAATAATATAAACAAGGTCAATATCACAATATACAGTCATATATCAGAGGTCAGGTGAAAATTAACAGTTTTAACATGGTAATAATATGGTAATAACATGGCATAGCATATCATATGATCATCATTAACTTGCATAAACATTTTTTATTACTAAACACTTGTCATCAATTCACTTTTCATAAGTATAAATGTCAGAGTGAGAAAGACTCACTGTTTCAAGCTGAAGACCAAAACAACAAACACAAGAGCGATTCCAAAAGTATGAAAAGTACGATACAGCACGACTTTTGATTTGAATGAATGGAGAGCCTTGATATTTGTCTTGTAAACAATAACCAAAACAAGACAATACACACATAAATATTCAACGCAAAACAATGTTGAAACAATGAAAATACGAAGCAACAAAGGAATAGATTACTTGACCTTGCTTTAACCATTCAAATGTGTAACGACCGAGGATTTTAATTATTTAAAATTTGAATATTTAATTTATTTTAAATATTAATAAGTGAGATTTATAAGTCGAATAAATTTTATTTTGAATAATTGGATTTAATTGAATAATTAAATCGATAATTTAATATGTTAAATTATGGAAATAATTGAAAATTGAGTTAAATATGATTGAAAATGATTTGTAAAATTTTATTTTATCATATTGAAGTTAGAATGATATTTTAGAACTTTTAAAATCGAACTAAAAGTTAATTTGTGAAAATTGAATATTTTAATATTAAATCGACTAGTGAAAATAGTCAATTTTTGAACAGTCTCAGAATTGGACGAGACCAGTTCCATTGGATCCGTAATAGTTAGTTATTATCGGATTTCAATTTTCGTAGCAATCGGAGTTATCGTTTGATCGTAGCAGCTCGAAACGCATCGAATTATTTTTAATATTAATTTGGCGAGTTAAAATAGCCATTTTTCAAACTGTCTCGGATTTCGACGAAACAAATTTCATCGGATCCGTAATGTGATATTATTATAAGGTTTCAAATTTCGTGTCAATTGGATTTACCGTTTGTCCGGTACAAATTAAAACGCCTAGAAAATCGTTTAAATTGGTTTAATTCAAATCGAACGTTTATAGCCATAACTCGCACAGATGACCGAATTAGCTTCCGAAACCTGTTCCATTGTGTCCAGAACGCGGGGTAAACCCTAGAAACGCTGGTTATGGCGCGTAAATCGGAGTTCAGAATTTCCGGAATGAATAGTGTCGATCGATTTTCCTATAAATAGCCCACTATCACAAAAATAAAAATAAAAAAAAGGAAACCCTAATCTAAACGCAGCCGACTCCATTGATATGAATGGCCAGAAAACTCTCCTCTTCTCCTACATTTATCTTTCAATCCTTCAATCGTTTCAACAAACTCTCAACTAGAGAATCGAAGAGCTTCGTGAGTTCTACAGATCCGTACGGTTGAGATTGGAAATGGCGCAACGTGGAAGGAGAAAAGGGGGGCCGACACTAGCTACTTGCGCATGCATTTCAGAGCTCATGAGGTGACCGAGCTCTAGGAGCTTATGGCCGAAGTTGGAGTTGGTGACGAGCTTCACGATGGCGCATTCTGATCGACTTCAAAATCGACGAAGAGGGAGCAAATTGGAACCGTAATATCAAAGGGATGGGTTCGGTTGTAATCGTGTTTCCTGGGAATGTTGCGTGCGTTGGGAAGATGTGCGTGAGGCCTTGGATCTGGATCTCACGGCTATGGATAGTTAGGGTATTAAAAATTATAAATTAAGCTGTAAAATTTATATAGTTTAATTCGTGTAACTTCATAAATCCATAACTTTTCATACGAGGTCGAAAACGCGCGAAACCTGTTGCGTTGGAATCATATGGACGAGCACTACGCGATGAAATTGGATTGGAGTCGTTTGGAGTTAGTGAGAATTTCGGGTGAAATTAAACGCCCGTTTAATTTTATTCGAAATAAATCGCTAAAACGAAATTAAAATCAAGGTGAGAACTTCTCACTCAATCGAATCGGTTTCGATTTTATTTTTAATAGTTAGATTTAAAATTTGTTGAATGTATGTTTGAATGATGATTGTTATCTATTGATTGTTAAAATAGACATTATGCGCCGTTAGTAAGCGGATGTTATTTATTAAAAACATATACCGCGAATATTTCATAAACAGTGAAATTGGTATTATATATAATAGCAATATATATATATATTGGCATATGTATATATTGCAGTTGTTGATTCCCCGCATTTTTTAGCGGATGAGACCCTATTGCGCCGTCTATTAAGCGGATAATATTTTAAATCCCATATACCACGATAATTCCGTACTGGAGCGGAATTGGTATTGTGCTAATGTTTTTGGATGCAGGAAAACAGGTTGGGGGGATCCAACTGGATTCCTCAACAGTATTTATTTGAATTCAGATATTTTGATATTTGATGGATTATCATATCGATATATGATATCGTTGTTGTCGTGATTGACTATTTGGTATGTAGCATCATTGGACCAAATTTGGAACTTTAAAATGATTTTTAAAGTGATTTTTGAAAATATACTATATGTTTGGAAATTGATTCATTTTAAACAAATAAACGATATAATTTTTAATGTTATAAAAATTATATTTTTGAGAAATATAGTTAAAAACTGATTTTTGAAAATATGAGGCTAATGATTTTATAAAATAGTTAAATCGGGATTTTTGAAATTATTGTGAAAAGTTTAAATATAGGATTTATGAAATTTAATTATTTTATAAATCAGAATGATGAAATTATAAAGGAGATTAAAGATGTTTTAAAAGAATAATATAAATTGATTTATATAAAAAGATTTATAAATTGATAATTTATAAATGAAAATATTTGAATTATAAAACGAGTTTTTATAAGTGTTTGAATGAAGTGAAAATGGATTGCATAAGGGAATGGAATTTTATAAGCAGTAGGTTTATAAAATTTGTAAAGTTATTGAAAGAATAGATTTGGATAAATAATTGAATCTTATAAATTATAAGATTTATAATTGTGTAGTTTAAAGGAACGATTTTGTAAACAAATAAATTATAAGTATTTGACTTATAATATGAACCTTTAGTTTATAATTGAGTTATAAATCGAATAGGTTAATAAAGGAATTTATAAAAGGAAGTAGTTATAAAATAAATAGAAATGGAATTTATAAACGTTGTTTTATAAATCCGCAAACGACTTATTTTGATAAGTAAATTGTTGAAACCTATTAATGGAGTTATATTCACATTTTTGACTGTGAATAATCCTTTAAAATGAAATGTATAAAAGGATGAAAATTGTTAATGTAGTATATTCACGTTTTTGAATAGTGAATAATATGTTAAAGAAATTATTTTGAACGTGATGTTTTAATTAGAATTAAAACGATCTAACGATTGTTTTAAAAGCATTAAGATTCGAAACCATAGATTTCAACATTTATTGTTGAAATAGACGTTTTCGAGAAATAGAAGGAAATGGTGGACTATAACACTGTTGTTATAGTAAATGATTTCCGAAAGGAAATGTTTTGTATAGTATTGGGATTTATATATCTATTTTAATTTCGAATCCCTATACTAGTGATTTTGGGACGTCGTAACGATGTTTTACGCAACATTTGTTTTGGCCCAAATAAATATGTTTAAGAGAATGATTTCCTTAAAGAATGAAATATATACTTAATCTCGATTTAAGTATATTGAATATTTTCCAAGTGTTGAAAATAAATAGGTTCGTGAATTACTTATTAAATAAGTATGGAAATGTTTTCCAATATAAAGTGAATATTTTGAGAATTTATCTTTTTGAAGATAAATTGAAATGAATAATTGAAATTGTATATGCATGGATATTTTGGAATGAAAATTCACTATGGAATTTATAAAAGAAAGTGGAACTTGTTTAAAAATAAATATTGATTTATTTTTGAAGTATTGAAAATAATATATCTTGTAAAGATATTTTGGAAAATAAATAATTTGGAAAATTATTTGGAAACTGGTGATGTGTGCATATCCATTGATAGTTCAATAACCGACTATCAATATTTCCCTTTGAATGGGTAATTGATGTGATTTGTTTGAATTTGAATGCCACACTTAATTTTGAATAAGCGCTCACTATTCGGGTTAACCGGGAAAGGACCATGGGGTCGTATAACCCATTCCGAATATGTGATACGTCGTTATGAATTGCATTTGAAGACCGGTGTTGAAGACCGGATCTTTTTGAAAGCGAAAGGACAACTCGTCGATTGTCTTTGCACCGAGTAGCTACGGTATAGAGACTCCATATGTGATGGGAAGTCCGGACGTGATTAGAGATTATCCAGATTGCAAGGACTTCTTTGTAAGTGCCTTCGGTTCTGTTCGAGCCCGAAACAGACTTGTATGGATTGTATGTCTGACATTACAAATTGAGAGATAAAGCCGATTTCTTTCAAATATATTTCTGTTGGTGGCGGAGAATTTATTCTTTTAGCTTAACACCCTTCTCTGAGACGTACGAGCTCAGAGGTTATGTAGTTGAATGTTATCGGCGATATATTCCCAATTTGGTAATGTGACATGCTGAGTGTCGCTGTGAAATGATCATTGTGTTGATTATTTGTGATAGGATCATTTGTTTGATCGTCTATCTTGGTGATCATTTCTATGATCATTTGTTGACCCAAAGCATGGCTTTTGTATAAAGTATGTTTTTGTGGACGAGACTTCGTCGAGCCTCACAAACCGGTAATGGTCGAAACAGGAATTGTGCGGCAAGGTTTTCAGGGATCGCTTCCCTAGGGTATGACCATTCCTTCTGGAAAAGGGTAGTATCATGGTATGGAGCCCAGATACTTATTCATGTTGAAACACTTATTATTATGGTGTGATGTTGGTTAGAGAGCTCTCGTTTAAAGGTTCCAAAGGACCGGGGGTGGCATATCTGAGGGTTTGTAATATCCCTTGGGAAAAGGGGTTCCCGGCTTTGTTTAGCAGAGAACGGTTGGTTCTCGGGGCGTCCTTCCAGAGGCGTTTCCATGTGGCAATGGGAAGTTCCTTGGCCTGACCATTTGTTGGAAAATCCATTCTTCAAATACGAGCCTTGTACGGTATTAGTTGTATTACCTGCCATCTACTTATGGTGGCGCCCCACTGTTTGGATGGTAGCTATAGTAGGCATAGTTCGAAATGTCTATGTTGGCTAAGATTTATATCTTTATTTTCGAAATGAATTTTCTCTACACTATGCACTAGTAATAATATCAAATGTTCTTTTTAATGCGTATCAAGCATCTTTGACTATCATAAGGAGAAATCTCCTCCGATTCTGCGTTTGCATTGTGTGTGTGTGCGGGAGGCCTTATGGTAGTCTCATTCTTAAAAGCATTGCGAATTGATTTTAAAAATATTCCTCTATTCTTATTTTTAAAGATAAATAAACTGTTTTGAGTTCTCACACCAGTCACATGACTGACTCGGAGTTTATTATTTTCCTTCCTAAACTCTGGGTGCCCACCAATTTCCACACGGGCAGTCAAGAATTAGGTTTATCAGGATATTCTGGATATTCAGGAGTTGCTGGAGGCAAGGTGGATGGCATGGCGTATTACTAGTATATAGTATTTCTTTTCCGCTGTTTGTTGTTGTATGATGTTGTACACTCTGATGATGATGTAATATAATGTAATGTAATAACTGATATAGTTCTTTGTTTGAAGATTATTCATTTATCTATTTTATGTTGTTCCGCTGCGAATTGTGAGATTCTGTTATTGTTCTGTTGTTTTCTGTTCCGTTCTATTTTCTATTTTCTTTTCGCTCTATTTTCTATCTTTTTCTCTCTTCTTCTACCTCTTTCCTTTTCTTAAACCATAACATTTCGGGTTTCCGGCCTTCGATTTCTCGGCAGTCGATAAAGTGAGTATCGATGTTGAATTTTCGAAAGTCGAAAATTATCCGGGGCGTTACAAAATGCTTGGCCTAGGAGGTTCTTGGGTTCATCCATGATGATGATATAGCTCAGGTTTGGCACCATAACTCACGGCTAGAAGGAGTATGGAGTGGTAGGGTTATAACATGAAGCATACAATTGGTCAAGGCAACATATATGAAGTTTTTGAGCACAACAAGGCTCGGCCTTGGGTCAAGTGGGGCTTGGCCATACTTGTACAGGTTTGGAAAAGGTGGTGGTGGCGGCCTATGGTGGTGGCCAAGGTGGTGGATGAAGATATGAAGTGATAGGGTGGCTATCATGAATGTTTCAAGGCTTTATGCATTGTTTTTGTGGAGTTTTGGTTCATGGAGTCTTGGCCATGTCAATTTCAGATCTGGACAGAGGCTAAGATGAAGTGTAGTGGTGGTAGCAAGGTGGTGGTCGTGGCTAGAGGTGGTGGCCATGGTGAAGTATGAAGGTGGTGAAGTAATAGTGGTGGCTAGGGCATTGTTTTGGACATTATTTGCAATTTTGTGGAGTTTTGTCACCAAGGGAGGTGTGGCCATGGATGGATCTGAAATGATGGCTGGAGATGATGCCAAGGAAGAGTGATAGGGGATGGTGGAGAGTATGGTGGTGATGGTGGGTGGTAGAGGCCAATCCAGAAAGCATAGAAAACTAGGCAAAATACATAGAAAATGAGAAGAAAAAGGTAGAAAAAGATGTAGCCATTACCGGATTTTTTTCTCAAGATGGAGGCTATTATTTTTAGGGTTTTGGAGCTTGAAAATTCGTGAATAATATGAGGGAGTCACCTGCAAAGGATGAGGAAAGGAATGGCTAAGATAAATTGATGTATTAATTGCAAAAAGAAACGGATAAAACGTCTTTACGTTTCAGGCTTTTAAGATCTCCTAACTTTCTAAACCTTTTGCATTTCCTTTTCTTTTTAATTTTATAAAAACAAAATAAACTCAGAAATTTTATTTAAAACCGAAACTAAGTAATAATAAAATAAAATAAATAATTTATTTTAAGTAAAATAGAAAAAGGAAATAAGAAATTGCTTAAAAATAGCAACCCTGACATAAAAATTACAAGAAAATCTCCAATGACTTTGAAAAATTTATTACTTCACAAAAAAATATTATAACACAAAATTTGAATTAAAAATGGTTTTAAAACATTTTCAAGGTAAAATAATAATTTAATTTTTATTAAATAGAAAGTTAAATAAAGAAAAATGCAGTAAATACCAACTAGGCTTTATAAATTGAAATAAATTCAAATAAACTTTAGAAAAATTATATTATCATTTTAAAAATACTTAAAAGTCAAAATATACATAATATAACATATTATCACATATTAAAATAAAATATGACAAAGAAGAAGTAATTCATACAATTTAAAATAGTCATTGTTAAATAACCCTATATACGCACAATATTGTAAAGGGTATAACTTTCACAATTTACATCCGATTTCAACGAAACAAAAAGTGGTGTTCTTAGAATTTTATGTACATTCATAATAAAAGAAAAAATTAAAATTTTTAAACTTTTAAAATTTTAAGTTGAAAGTCACAGTTTGACTATTTTGACCAAAATCAGCATTTCAGGCAAATATTCAACTTACACTAGTTTGGAATTATAACTCATATAAAAATCAAGATTATATTTAAATAATAAATTTAATCATTTCAAATAAGTAAAATAAGTTTTTTTTAAAAATCAAAATCTTACATTAAAAATAATTAAAATATACAATAAAATAATTACAAAATACAGGGTTGTTACAGTTGCTTCTCGTCTCGATCCATGATCTGAACTGGATTTCTGACTACAGTTAAATTGGGTTCAACTTCCAAATCTTCTTGAATTACCGGTTCTACAACCAGTGACGGATCGTGAACAAATTTCCTCAAATGTGATACATGAAACACATTGTGAATCCCAGACATCTGCTCTGGCAGTTCAATCCTATAGACTACAACTCCAATTCTTTCCAATACTCGAAATGGTCCAATGTATCTCGGAGCAAGTTTTCCCGTCTTTCCGAATCTTATGGCACCTTTAATTGGGGAAACTTTAACAAAAACCAAGTCTCCGATCTCAAATTCCAATGGCCCTCGTCTTCTATCCGCATATTTCTTCTGACGATCTTGAGCCGCTTCCATCCTTTTCTTGATAAGCTCAACCTTCGCAGAAGCTTCTCGAATAAGACCGGGTCCGAGCATAAGACGATCCTTCGATTCAATCCAACAAGATGGGGATCTACACGGTCTTCTGTATAAAGCTTCATAAGGAGCCGTCTTAATACTCGCTTGATAACTGTTATTATAAGAAAATTCCACTAGATGAAGATGGTCCTCCCAAGATCCTCCAAAATCTAAAACACAAGCCCATAGTATATCCTTAAGAATACGATTCAGCCTCTCCGTCTGTCCGTTCGTTTGAGGATGATAGGCTGTACTAAATCTCAAATCTGTTCCCATTGCTGGTTGCAGAGCTTCCCAAAATTTGCTAGTGAAAATAGGAACACGATCACTTACTATGCTGACTGGGACACCATGCAATCGAACTATCTCCTTCAAGAAAATTTCCGCCAAAGAAACTGCAGTACGGGTTGCCTTTACTGGTATAAAATGGGCACTCTTAGTTAGACGATCTACAATAACCCATATACCATCATTCCCTTTCCTGGTTCTAGGCAAACCATCAATAAAATCCATCGAGATCATTTCCCATTTCCAATACGGAATTTCTAAAGGTTGCAATAATCCGGTAGATTTCTGTTGATCACCTTTAACTTGTTGACAGATGGAACAACTGTTCACAAATCTAGCAACATCCTTCTTCATATTCGGCCACCAGAATACTCTCCTCATATCTTTGTACATCTTCGAGATCCCTGGATGAATATTCAATTTAGAGCGGTGACTCTCTGATAAGACTTCCTGCCTCAACTCCTTGTCATTCGGAACACAAATTCTCCCGTTGATCCTTAGTGCTCCTTGGACATCAATTTCAAAACTAGGACACTGACCTTTCCTGACACTTTTAATGATTCTCCTCAACATCTTATCAGATTCTTGCTTGCTTGAGATCCTTTCAATAAGAGATGGAACCACTTCCAGAAGAGATAAAACCGCGTTCCTACTGAGAGCATTAGCTACGACATTCGCTTTCCCCGGAGTGTACAGAATATCCAAATCATAAGATGCAAGAAATTCAACCCACCGCTGCTGTCTCAGATTAAGGTCTTTTTGAGAGAATAGTTATTTCAACGGTTTGTGATCCGTGAACAATTCGAATTTCTCTCCCAAAAGATAATGTCTCCAAATTTTCAAAGCAAAAACAATGGCTAGCAATTCAAGATCATGCGTAGCGTAGTTTTTCTCATGAGGCTTAAACTGCCGACTAGCATACGCAATAATCCTTCCGTTCTGCATCAGAACTGCTCCCAAACCCACTATACAAGCATCAGTGTAAACCTCGAATTTGCTTTTCCCATCCGGAATAGCAAGTACCGGTGCACTATTAAGCCTTATCTTCAATTCCTGAAAAGCTTCTTCGCACTGAGGTGTCCATTTGAATTTAGCTCCTTTCCTGGTCAGCTTAGTCAGATGCGAAGAAATCTTGGAATAATCCCTAATAAATTTCCTGTAGTAGCCAGCCAATCCTAGAAAACTGCGAACTTCCGTCGGTGTCTCTGGCTGTTTCCATTCCAGAATAGTTTCAACTTTCGCTGGGTCTACAGAAATGCCTTCACCCGAAACAATGTGCCCTAAAAATTTAACTTCCAATTTCCAGAAATGGCACTTCGAAAACTTCGCCTTTAGCACATGCTTCCTCAGAGTCTCCAATACAATTCTCAAATGCTCCCTGTGCTCTTCTTCGGATTTGGAATAAACCAAGATATCATCAATGAATACCAGCACAAATTTATTCAACACATCCCTAAAGACTCGATTCATGAGGTCAACGAAATAGGCAGGAGCGTTGGTTAATCCGAACGGCATAACCAATAACTCATAGAAACAATTCAGTCCCCTAAATGCAGTCAAGGGAACACTGTCTTCAGCTACCCTCAACTGGTGGAAACCTGAAGCTAGATCCAATTGAGAAAAGATAGAAGTACCATGCAACTGGTCAAAAAGATCATCGATACGAGGAAGAGGATATTTATTACGGATAGTCACTTTGTTCAATTCTCTATAATCCACACAGAACCTTAGTGATCCATCTGATTTGGTCACAAACACTGCTGCTGAACCCCAACAAGAAAAACTGAGTCTAATCAACCCTTTCTCTAAAAGATCCTACGTCTGCTTAATCAACTCTTCTCTTTTCCTAGGAGCCATTCTCCTACCGGGCTGAATCACTGGCACAGCTCCTGGAATCAAATCAATACGGAACTCTATTTCTCGATGTGGTGGCAGACACTTCACTTCTTCAAATACATCAGGAAAATCTTGAACCACATCAATGTCTTCAACTTTCTCATCAGAAGCCTCAATTCCATGCAAAAGACTCCTCAAGTGAATTCCAGAATTATCACACGACACTCTGGCAATTCTACCCAGATCAGTTTCCAACGAAACTGTTCTTTCATCACAATTCAAAATGGCTTTATACTTATCCAGCCAATCCATACCCAAAATAAGATCAAATCCCTTAAAATTCAACACATACGGGTCACAAGAAAAACTGTGAGATAGATAAGAGATCTTCAAGTCCTTACAGATAGTGTCTAATTTGGTCACCCCTCCTATAAGATTAGATACCAAGATAGAACTATCTACAGAACTAGGAGTAAGAGAGAACTTTTCAACAGAATCCAAAGAAATAAAACTCAAGGAAGCACCCGAACCAAACAAAACTCTAATATATTTTCCATCTAAAAGTAAAGTACCTTCTAATACTCCTTTGCCCATCAAAGAAGAAGATGGTCCGGCTTCCAAAGCAAAAACTTTATTCTGAGGCGCCCTCTACAGAAGTGGACAATTCTTGATCATGTGTACTGGCTGATGACAATTAAAGCACAATGATTTCTGAACCATAGCTGATCCTGGGCCACTCTGATGCGGTTGCTGTTGTTGCTGCTGGAATACTTTCCTAGGACATTTATTTGCCAGATGCTCTTCCTGTTGACAAATGTAGCACTTTCGGGGTCTGTTGTTATTCCCAGGTTTCTTCTTATTCGGTTTTCGCCATTTAGGATCGAATTTTCGCTTATTCAGATTAGTGAAATTCCCACCTGAAGCTGCAACTGGAGCCACCGATTTCTCACTCATCAAACTTTCATATCTCAATGCCATATCAATCAAATCAACAAAAGATCCCTTCAGAAGCACTGTCAATTTCCCATGGAATTCAGGCCTCAACCATTGCACAAATTTCTCATTCTTTTTCATAGGAGTATCGATGAGTCCTGGTCCATAAAAAGAGAGTTCGTTGAATCTGGTTTCATACTCTGAAATGGACATACTACCCTGCTTCAAATACAGAAAATCCTGATACAATTGGGTTCTTCCTGCCGTAGGCATAAACTTCTCTTCAAACAACTCCTTGAATCTGTCCCACGAAATGTCATCCTCAGAAATATTTGCAATTTTTGAATCCCACCATGCTGCTGCACCACCTTGCAGTTGCCACGATGCCATATGCCTCTTACGCTCATCAGTCAATTTCATGCTCTTGAAAATACGCTCACAAGAGCGTAGCCAGTCTTGAACTTCAATTATTGACTCCGAACCATTGAATGGTTGGCCTCTGAGATTTTTGAAATCCTTGCATAAAGCTGCAAAACTAACTTGAGATGGTATTGGATTGACAGCCTCATTAACATTTTGACTCCGTCCATTATCTGTTGAAGTATTGGCCCTAACTCTACCTCTTCTTCCTGAACTCATGTCGGTCACCTGAACAGGTAGCTCAACAAATTAGATAGACTGTATATAATTATATGAAAATACAAATACGCACTCTCAAGATAAATATAACACAAGAGCCTAGGTACTCGCTCTACCTAGCGCTCTGATACCAACTGTGACGACCCGCCCTTCTCAACCCAGAAAGACGTATCATCATTAAGAAAGAAAGGGATAGAAATAGAAAAGAGTAGAAAGAAAGAATAACAACATCAGAATCTCACAGCGGAATGGAACAAAATATAATACATCACATATCTATTACATAGTTATACATACATCAGTGTCATACAATATCATATAACAGGACTGTCATATACATATATGTCCATACATACATCCAAAATACAGCATACACTAATTACACGGCGGAACTACATATATAGATACATACGTCTGGTCTTCTCCCCAAAATAGCTCCTCCAGAAAATCAACACTTCCAATACCTATCACCTGGCTACTCATAAAAATTTGAGTACCCAAGAGTGTATGAAAAACAAAATATAAACTCTGGGTCAGACATGGGTCTGGTATGAGAAAACAGGTTAAAATTTCTTAACTTTGAAAATCATTTGAAAATAAAGGTATTACGTAAGACTTCCCACAAATAAATATGGGTAAGTCTTTACCTTACGCTAACCAAATCATTTTATAGGAAATTCAGTAATATTATAATAGTGTCTAGGGTTTTCAATTAAATAGGAAATAGCCGAAATTTTTACATCTATTAAATTCCAGCTACTAGCCACGAAAGTGGGTAATACAAATCAAAACCGTAGGGTCTCGTGGGGAAAATGGATTTCCAACAATGGCAAGGCTACTGGGGTACCGTCCGTCACAGTTCGGGGCCTAGATCACCGTACCGAGGATCACTCCCGACCCCCTACAACACAAGGCCGGAACCATTCCTTACTGGACAGTCCCGAATAAGATAACCCCGCAGTTGTGGCCAACAACTGCTCACACAGCCGAAATAAAAAGGGACATCTAGACAGGGGAATATCTTGTCCTGCTTGGGCATGACAAACTAACCTTGTGCATCTCCCCTGTTTTAGCCATTCCCAGTTGATGAGGCTTGAGGCTGTGATTACCTTTATTGAACATTATTCTCAGAATGCTCATCGTCCGCCTGACGATGGGTTGAAATCATTCAATCCATACAAGTTCGTTACTGGTTCGAACGAAACCGAAGGCATTATCTCGTTACACTCATTTTGGAATCACCCTCAGAGTTAACGACGATAACCCTTGCATTCTGAAACACCATCTCGATCTCCACTTGATAAGTCACGACCTATCGTTTAATTTGGATCGATGTGGTTTTCGGAGAATCAAAATTGATTCTTCCGATCCCGGTCTCATCGGAATCCAAACGCCATTTTAAGGGACAAGTTGTCTATTTAACTTAACAGTTCAATTTAATATCAGAATTCAC
The DNA here is from genome assembly GCA_030765085.1 of Allium cepa. Classification (NCBI taxonomy): domain Eukaryota; kingdom Viridiplantae; phylum Streptophyta; class Magnoliopsida; order Asparagales; family Amaryllidaceae; genus Allium; species Allium cepa. Next base: position 393,675,953 of record CM060935.1, read on the forward strand.
ATAACATATATAACAGATAAACCATACACAGTTATCACAGATATCCATAATATATTATAACATATCACAGCAGAATCATCAAACAGATGTCAAAGTAAATCAGAATTATCTATGCATACCAAACAGTTTGGATTTTCTTAACTAAATTATTTGCTTAAGAATAACTACTTTATTCTACTTAATTAATCACTGATTAATTAGCTTATTAATGATCAATTAATTAATTAGTTATCATTAATAATTAATTTATTAATCATCTAATCTTTAATTAATTATTCAATTAATTAACTTCTATTCATTACCTGTTACTTAATTACTCAGTTAATTAATTGATTCTTGTTCATTATTAACTTACTTATTAAAGATTAATTAGTTATTCAATTTGTCACAAATTATTTAAACTAATCATCTATTATCAATTTTATTAACTATAATCTTCAATTAATCACTTACGTTAATTATCGTTTATGAATTAACTTTTAAATAATTAGCAAAAATTTTTAAGATTTAAATTGTTTTAACATATGGTTTATTTCTAATTACAAAATCAATTTAAAGTTATTAATTTAAGATTGCAAATACAAATTAATTAACATCCTAATTCATATCTGTACATACCTCTTTAATAACCTTTTTACTTAAATAATCTAACTATTGTTTAGCTTAACTTAGATATAACAAACACAAAAACAAAATTATGCATGCACTCAGTAATGGGCCGAGACAGCACCTCCTTTCACTCGAGAAGGTCTCGAGTTTCCTCCCGTGCCTATCCCGTGTCTCTCTCCCATCTCCTCCTTTCTTCTCCCCAGTTTCAATTCTTCTTCTCACTTCTTTTTTTTAGTTAAGCTATAAATTTAAAAACTGCAGATAACAACACCCACGCGCCCACACCTAGTAAACCCGAAGTCATGCTCGAAGCAAACACCAAAAACCACGAGCACGCGACGACTCACTGACCATCGACCATCACCTAACCACCGTGCACGTGCACGGTGGCTCGCCTCCCCTGCGGCGACTCGTGACAGCCCCCACAAACCACAAATCACCCCTAGAATCGAAAACAAAACTCAGATTTCCAATTACAAGTTGAAATAAAAATTCGACCTGATGCTCGATCATGCGACTACAAACACCCACTGTAAAATCCTTCGTGCGGCCACCATCCATCACTGGAGGTGATGAAACTTCACCAGAACTTCGCTCACCCCCCCTAACTCCACCTAAAATCGCGACCAACTCGGTAGACTTATGATGCTGAAATCAATTGTTTTACAGAGCATTCAAATGTAAGCACTAAAACCCTACTTTTGATTCAAACTCAAAATCCCTTCATTGAATAACTTTTTTAGCATTTTTCTTGTGTTAATACAACTTCAACCTTGCTTCATTCTAAATTCCAGAAATTAAAATTAACTCAATCTTCCAAAATTGACAAAAATTCAGTAAAGTTTCTTTTTAAAACTGCTCTGAATTTCTTTGCTTATAAATCAAAATTTTTATGCTAAAAATCATAATTAGGTGTATGGAATCTAAATATGTTACTGAATTTACAAATTTAAACATTCGAATTTTGATTCTTGATTTTCTTTTTACCTGTAATTTGAAATACAGTACTTATAACTTGCTGTTAAACATTAAAACTGTTTGCAGTCCTATGTTTAAGATAAACAAACTTGAATTAGCACAATACCAAAGTTCAAACAATTATATGAATAAGTATTATAAATTTCATGGCTTAATTTTGTTCAGATTTCAAAAATCTTGAAGAACAGCTACCTGTACTATTCAAACAGCAGAAAATACCCAAGGCCAGTTATTCAAACAAATATCAAAGCACTTACCATTCATAAACTAAAAAAAGAAGTTTAGATTTAAAATAGGTAAGTTTACTCACCATAACAACTTGAACAGAAAGCAAGGTTGAAGAAGACACTGTAGAAAGAAATTCCCTGAACTCTTCTTTTTCTTTTCTCTGTTTCTATTCTTTGTTTTTCTGCTTTTGAATTAATGTTGTTTGCCGAGCAACAAATGGTTATCCTCTCTTCTTATTTGATTCTCAGGTATGTTTTTAAGTTTAGTTAAGTTTTGTTCAAGTTTTATAATATATATATTGGATATATATAGAAGCTACCTACAGGTTATAACTGGCTAGTTAATATTTGTATTGTCATTATTCCCTCTCTTTTTTTTTGGTCAAGTCAAATATCCTGCATAATGAGGTGAAAAGAAGATTTCGGCTATAGTACTTGTTAAACAATATGTTATGCTAATTAATGCTTTTGCTCTTAATTATGACAACATGTATTTAATGGCTTGTTGATAGTTGCAATTTGTACAGAGATGTTTATTATTATTTCGGCCAAACATGTTTTTTTTTTGTACAAGATACAGATTTTAGTTTTATTATATTAAGTAAAACTTGTTTTTCTTATGCATATGAATTTTCCTGCAGCACATAAACAGTATATTTAAGTCATAGCATTGTGATTGTACAAAGATATTTATATATACTTTTTCTTTCTTTCAGGTTTATACAACCTGGTTTAGAAATCTAATGAGCATACATATGTTTATTATTCTGATTCATACTTGTTTTGTAAGCATATATATGTGTATAGCTTGTCTTATTTTCTTTGACAAATAGTTGTATTTTATTTGTTAATTAAATTTTCAAACATTTGATTTACAACATACTTGTATTTATATATTTCAAGTTATAATTTATATATGTACATTTATACCTTTAGTTACATTTTATAATTTATAATTATGGTTTTATACTAGTTTTGTATATTTATATCCATATTGTCTTATACTTCCATGTTTATGTTTAATACTTCTATGCTTGTTTATTTTTAAACTTATCATTTTAAAAACTAACATTGTATTTATATGTGTATTATCAAAGATCTCATCATTTTAAAATTTTAAAAGATTGTATTTAATTTAAATTAGATTAAATATTCATTAAAATATGCTGTCAAAAATTCTGGGTTGTTACACATTGATGGTCAAAACCAATACTCTCATAACTACTACTACTATAAAATCTCTAAGAGGAGCCTTAAGTAAAACAACCAAGTGGCCTGTGGATACTTATAGGACAACCTAGGTCGCATACGGTAGTCTTAGAGTCAACTGCACATGATCATTGTATAATAAACATGTGCTCATTCACTAGACTTTTGTCTGACTAACCCTTTTTCCTTTCTTTTCCCCATCTTAGGAGCACATGGCAGCAAGTGAGTTGACTCGGTTTTATTACATGGATAGACAAGCTTATCATATGAGTTGCTTATCCTTTATTTACTCTCCATGATACTATTTATCTATTAGTACTTGCTATTTCTTATATCAGACTATGACTAACCGTACTTTGTATTTGACTACATACTGTTTTTCTGAGACTATGTTCTGAGATATTTTCTGAGATGTTTATTTTCTCTACTTATATTTTGTTCCATTCCATTATAAGTTCTGAAAATATAGTATATCTTAGATCATATTTGTTTAATTTTTAATCTCTATAATGTTATAAAAACTCAATAATTATAACTCGATTTTGAGAAGTAATAAATTTGAATTTTTATTTTAAAATAAAATTTAACATAACGAAATTAAATGAGGATAACTAATAAAGGAGTTGGGGTAACTTTAGAAATTATATATTTAAGCAAAAGCATTTATGTAAGGATGACAATTTTATATATACATTGTTCTATTTGAATTTAGAATTTATTCAAATAAGAATAAAATATTATCGAATTTAAATGGTATTGAAAGTTAAATGATTAGGATTGGTAAGAAAAGGAGGGTGAAAAATTATAAGATTTTAAAAAAGATTTAAAAAAGGTTATAAAAAGTATTTTGTTAAGTGAGAGTATATTTTATGTAATAAGCTTATTTTTATGGAAACAATTCATTGAAAATTATTTTACATGTTGTTGAAATTTCAAAATGTGAGAAATACAATTTAATACAACGTTTAATAAGTTTAATTGTTGAAATTTTTATTTGGTATTTAGTGAGTGGGTTCATTTTAATAATAAAGGTGAAAATGTCATTTAGAATTATTTATTTATTTGTAAGAAAATGTAAAGATCTTTGATTATGTGAAGTTTTCATTTTTAAAGTGCATTTCAAATTTAATTTTAAAACATTGTGTTAAAAAGGAAATGAAAGGAAAATATTATTTATATAATGTTAAGATAAAATTTTATAGTGTTGTTGTCCATGAGAGCTTAAATTTAGAAATTTCAAATTAAAGAGACATGATTAAAATGTTTTAAAGAATGGTTTATTAAGTAAGAAAATGAATATGAAACTTAAAAAAATTTGTAATTGGTGTGGGTTTGTTTAAGCACCTACTTTACCCATCATCAACATAAAGAAAAAAAATAAGTTTCTCCTCTCTGTTCCCTATATGTTCAATTTCTTTATAGGAACCAGAAAAGAAATAGAAACTTTCTCTTCTTCTCTGTTTCGAAAAAACCATAACCTTCTCAAAAATCAATTCAAATTAATAAATTGCTAGAAATTACAAAACTCAAAACATGCTTCTCTTCATCTATCTCTCCTTATAGACTCGAAATGGAGTCGGGCCATGGTTGGAGGCCCTATTCGATTAAGTAGCAAGAGGGAAAGTGAAATCTAAAGCTGAAAACATCTATCAGTACGAAAATCATAATTAATTTTAGAAAATTAGAAAATTTTGTAATTTTGATATGTTGTTTGTATCTTATCTTTACACCATCAATTATAAATTCGTTGAAAAATCTTTAGATTTTATATGTTAAAACATCACAACACTAAGGACGAAATTATAGAATTATTTTCATTGATTTAGCTTGAGATCGTACATGCAATTTTGGAGTTTATAGATGTTAAGTTGAGTAATCCTCACCACTCCTCCTAAATTGATTCCATATTTGTATAGTTATAATTTTAGTCATAAATTGAATTGAATTACTATAGTTATGTAGTAATTGAAAGTAATGCATCATTGAAAATAAGGTGGTAGTTGAAAATTTATTTGGAAAGTGTGTTATAGTAAAAAGGATAACTTGCACTTCCAATGCCCGTTTAGGGTCAATTATTTTGGGTTAGAAAATAGTTTCAATGAGAAATATATTTTCTTATGTTCACTTTTTTATACTTTTACGTTACTAGACCTAAAATGGATTTGAAAGTATAGTCACGCTTCTGTCTTTAAAGTAATTTTCTGAGTTTAAATCTGAAATTGATTTGGCCATAACTTTTGAACCGTATGTAACGACCTGGAATTTTTGTCATTTGATTTTTAATATTTAAATGATTTTAAATATTGAAGTTGGAACACAAATTGATTTTTAATGTGGAAAGTTTGGTTGAATTGGTAAATCTAATTTAAATTTCAATTATAGCAATTTAACGAAATATGGAATTGGTAAATAATTGAAACTGGGGTTGAATATGAATCGGAACAATTTCTACTGTTGATAAAAATTCTATTTAAATTGGAATTAAGTTAGTAAGTTTTAAAACTGAAATTTCAATTGGTTTTGTAAAATTTTGAAATCGACGCATAAAAATAGTGATATGGGGCACTATCTCGGAATTCGATGAAACCAATTCCATTGGATCTGAAATAGTGTACGTAACCACCCGGAATTTTGGTCATTAGATTTTGAACATTTAATTCATTTTAAATGTTAAATGTGGATTTTGAATTGATTTTGAAGTAAGAAGATTTTGGTTCAATCAATATAATTAGTTAAAATATCGAGTATGGCAATTCAATTGGATTTGAATAATAATAATTAAATATTTGGAATTGGGATAATTAATGAATCGGGATGTAAATGGTTATGAAAATGGTTTCTAATATTTCTTTTTGATCTTGTTTGATTTGATTTGTAATATTGAATTTTTGGATGGAATCAAAGGTCGATAAGATGAATTTGGAATTTCTATATTTGATTTAATAATGGGATTTAATATATAGTAATGGTAAATAATCAGATTTTGATTTAAAATGAATCGGAACAATTTCTAATATGATTATAAATTCTATATGATTTATTATTGAGTTGGTAAAATTCTAAAGGTGAAATTATAAGTGATTTCGACGATTTTGAAAATCGTTCGAATTTATCGACGAGTTAAAATAGCCTTCCGAGCAACCGTCTTGGAATTCGACGAAAACAGTTCCATTGGATCCGTAATAATGTATTATTATCGGATTTCAAATTTCATAGCGTTTGGATTTACCGTTTGCTCGTACGGGTGAGAAACGCGTTGAAATTAAAATTGATAATCAAATATTTAAACTCGATTCAAAAGGCTATCTTCCACATATGATTGAATTAGCCTCCGAAACACGTTCCATTGTGTTCGAAATACGGGTAAAACCTTATAATCGCCGGTGGCATGTCAGCTTCAGAGTTCGTTTGAAAATATTGTTTAAAGTGGATTTAATATTAAAATAATAATTATAAACGTTTATATATACACAATTTTAGGCCGAAACCCTAGTTGTTTTCACGGCCGCCATTTGAGAAGCAATGGCCAAAAACATCCCATTTTGTTTCTCGCTTTTTGCTACATCCACGCAATAATTTTGGAAACTTTTAACTATAAGATTGTTGAGCTTGTTGAGCTCTACCCTTTGAACGGCAATGATCTAGTTTGGCGCAGTAGATCGTTTGGATTTTAGCCTCATACGCGTGATGTTCAAACGCGTTTTTCGAGTAGTTGGAAATTTCGAGCTCAGCCATGGCCGGACCCTAGGTACACGTCAATTAGAGCTTTGTCGTGGTCCAAGTTGATCTCGTTCTCGTCTATTATAGGAGGTGTGGTGTGTAACCCTAGTTGAGAATGATGGGTTCGTTTTTGCTGGAGACTTTCGTAGTAGCGCGTGAGGGAGAAGAGGATGTTTTGCGGCCATGATTTTCCCTTCAGATTGAACGGCTTGATGGTATCAAAAAAGAATTTAGTTTAAATTATACTTAAAATCTTTGAAACTGAATATCTTTTGCATGAATCGTCAGATTCCGACGAATTTGTTAGCGTCGGAATCGTAGCAACGAGCATCCCGCTGTGGTGCAGATCTGGGATCATTCTGAGTAAGTTAAAATTTAGGTTAAATCGAATGCCGCTGGATTTAATTTAAAATTTGAACGCTCATAGAAAATTCAAGGTGAGTTAATCTCACTCACATCTGGATGCCATTTAATTTAAATAGCTAATATTTAAATGTTTGATTGGTTGATTAATTGAATGTGATAATTATTATCAGACTGGATCGATATTTATTGGTGGTGCTAATATCTGTGGATGCAGGGAAATAGGTTGGAGGGATCCAACTGGAATCCTCACAATATAGAAATTATTTTCATAGTTGATGATGTATTTCATTTATATACTGTGATAGATTAATTTGGGAATTAAGTTGTGCTGTGCTATGATTGAATAAGGTATAATCTGGCATTTTAAAATATAAAGGAAAATAAAATAAATTAGGATAAAAAGGGAAATGAAAATGGATTTTAAGTAATGAATTTAAGGAAATTAAATTCAGGAAATTTGTTTGGAAATTTGAAGTGTTTTTTTTTGAAGTTGTGATTTAAAAGGAAACGAGGAATGGAAATTTATTAGCCGGGTTAATAAATGGAATGGGATACTTATCGGGGGATAAATTTAAAAGTATAGATTTCCGGTGGAAGTTTCTATAAGAAGGTGTAAATAGTTTTAAATAATAGTGAGATTATTTTTAAAGAGATGGGAAGTGTGTTTTCCTGGAAAACTAAGTATGTTTTCAAAGAAAAGCTTTCGCAATATAAACTAGAAGTTTAAAATGTGTTTTTAGAATGTTTTAGAAAAAAATACTACTTTTAATTATTTTCAAGTGAAAAGTAAATATTTATTAAAGTAATTATGGTATTTAATTATTTTAATGGTAAATTGGTATTGTGTTTTCTAAAGGAAATTTTATTATAAGTATTTGGTGTAATAACTTTATATAAAAAGGAAATTTTTGATTTAAGTTACCCAAGAAAACTTTTATAGATTTTCAAAAGTATATTTTGAATAAAGAATCTGGTACCTTATTTTAAATATTTTAAGCATGTGTATGTGCTGCGTGGTCTTATGCGATACCCTTTGTTTTCAAACACTTGTATTTTGAGTTTTTCACACTAGTCCTATGACTGACCTGGAGTTTATTTCCATTTCCTTAAACTCTAGTAACCTATTTTCCCAGGCAGCCTAGTGGCCAGGTTTAGTTTGGAGGAATCTGGAAGAGCTCGGTGGATGGGGTTAGAAGATTCTTCAGTAGACTATATCCTCTTTTTCCACCACACTTGTGAACTATTTTATTCTGCATTTGTATGGACAGAGATTTATAACTGTCCATGTATAACTCTAATAAATGTATATAAAATTTCCACTGTAAAGATTATATATAATGAAATAATATACGTTATTCCATTCGTGTAAGATTATGTTCTTTCTTCTTTTCCTTTTATCCTCAGCGAATCGGGTCTCTAGCACTCGGATTTGCGGCACATGAATATCGAGGATATATTAGCATCGATTTTCAAGTGCTGAAGAAATGGATCTTTACGTTTGGTATCAGTACTTTGATTGAGCTAACATCTAAGCCTAATTGGGCAAAATTCACATCGAAAATAGGGTTAGTAATACCCTAGGATGAGTAACTCATTAGAGATAGGGCTAGTAATGCCCTAGATAGAGTTAAGAGTATTATATATGAGTGTGCATTTTTTAATGATATATAAAAATGATTTTTGAAAATACGGTGAAATAATTTTACCTAGAATTATATTTTGTATAGAAAGGATGTATTTTAAAAAGGTTACACAGCTAGATATATTATAACTTGGAAGATTTTTAACCAACATTTGTAAAATCTAATTATAAACATCTTGTAAGTAAAATTTCATAGTTTGACTATAAGATGGTTACCAAATAACGCTATGAATATTTAGGGATATAAATAATAAATAAACCCGATAGGTTGAAAAATGGTTATGAAATAAGATTTTAATCTAAAAAGGTTTTTGAGAAAAAGTTTCCAAAGAATCTTGGGATTTGATAGTAATAAACATTCAGTTATTATCATTGATTAATCAATCATTTGGTTAAAATTTTATATACATATACCTCATGAATTTAGTTTCATGATTTGACTATAAGGTGTTTGATAATTATGTTGGGTTAAGCTTAATGAATTATAAGATAATAAATGAGCATGTTGTATAAAAGAGTCTTTTACAAGAAAATCAAATGATTTTGTAAAAGATGAATTTGGAAGATATATATTATAAAAGGGACTTTGATAATTTAAATCCTCGCGTTTTGAAATTTTTTGGCAAAGTTTAAAGAAATTAGAGAAAATCCATCTAATATAAAGTACTTGAACATTTCATATGTGGTGATATATATATATATATATATATATATATATATTAAGAGCAAAATTTATAAATGTGATATTTTATAAATAAAGTAGTAAATTTATAAACGGTATTTTATAAATATTAAAGATGGATTTTGTAGTTGATATTTTGTAAAGATTTATAAATGGAATTTTATAATGAAAGAGATTTCATAAAGTGAAGTTTTATAAAATAGGAAAGAGATTATATAACATCGTGTTATAATTATAAAAAGGTTTATCTTGATCAGTAGAGGATGGATTTTATAAAAGGAGATACATTTCATTTTAAAAGTAAAATAATCTCTTAAAGGAATGCTTTAAAAGCGATATTTTTCAATTGAAGATTAATGACCTTAAAAAGTGATTTAAAATGTACTATGTGACAAAGACACGAATTTCAGCATTTATTTTTGTGATAGATGTTTTTGAGAAAGTGAGAAAGGTATAGACGATAACATTGTTGTTACAGTAAGTAATTTCCAAAGGGAAGTGTTTTATTTAGTATATGGGATTTATATAAATATAAATAGCTGAATTCCTATATTATTGTTTTGGGTTATTGTAATAGTGTCTTACACAACATTCATTTTGACCCAATAAAGTGTGTTTTGGAAAAATATGAAGCTTTTGTCAAAGATTAGTAAATATACTTATTACGGATTTAAGTATATAGAGATATTTTTTAAATGTTAAAATTGAAATAGTTTCTTTGGAAAGAAGATAGAAATTTTTATTACATATAAAGAAGCATCTATATAAAAATGTTTGAATAAAATTTTTATGAAATGTTTTCATAAATTTTTTTAGGAAGGTTAATAAATATCTATGACATACGTAAATAAATTCATCACTCGATTCTGATCTAAGATTCGAGCATGGAACTTTGAGGGGTTTGCACTGGTCCCAAAAATGATTTATCACTCAATTTTTTACGATGGATATTGATGAGAGATTGTGGTTGGATACTTAAGTTTTCTATCATAGTTGAGTGCTATACTAGGAAAACTAAAATTCTAATTTGAAAGCCTAATCGGAGTCCGCACTAGCAGATTGGGGGATCAATACTAGTTCAGAAGTAAATTTGCGAATTCAAAGAGTAGATCGAATTAGATATTAAGTATGGATGATCTATATATATCGTACGGGTGTAAAGTTTAAAAATAAATATTTTGGACTAATACCTTTAAGTTTTGCGTTGTAATTTTGAGGACGAAATTCTTTTAAGGGGGGATTATGTAACGACTCGCAAATTTATCACTTTGAAAAATTATATTTATTTTAAAAAATTCAGATATAAGCTTTTCAACGTAGGTTATATTGTCTTGAACAATAAGTAATAATGGTAACCCTATTTTGAATAAGTATTTATAAAAATATATACTTTGGAAAAATATCAATAAAATGACCGAAAACCGGTTTAGCGATAAACAGCTCTATAATCGTAAAACATCATGCACAAAGCTGGATACATACACTTGTTTTTATAATTGAGAAATAATACCAAATCAAATGAATTTATTTTATTTTTGGGAGTACAATATATTTATGACATCACCAATAATGGCATCGTATTTAATAATTGATTTATGAATTTAAATTGAGATTTAATGATTTAATAATTATTACAATTATTCCAATAATTTTTAAATGATAATAATTCATTTTAATTAGTTATGAAGTGATAAAAAATCATATATAATAGTTTTATAAAGATGTATGCCTGATTTGAAAATATATAAAAATTCATATCGCTTTATCGATGTAATAACGTTTTTGTAAACAATTATTTGATATTTATTATATGGTTTTATAATTCAAATGAGATCATTTTAATTTATTAATAATGATAAGAAATTAGTTTTGAAATTTTATTTATAATTATATGCACTTTAATTAGTAAGTGAAAATGTGATCAGGGATCGGTTTTTCGACTTTCAACGGTTTAACGAATGAAAATTGTTCAAAGTCAATGCATCGTTGTTTATTATCTTGTGCACATATATGTAAATATATATACACGTCACACGCGTATGTAGATATTTGTTTCCAAACTTTGGTTATAAATACCCACCTTCACAACTCGTTTTCCATCTTCTTCATTCTATCATAATTTCTTAAAAACCGTACCAAATGGAGTAACTCATTTTCTCAAACCATATAAAATTCTAGTGGCTACAACTTTCTTGTGTACCGCTTCTTTCAATTTTAAGCTTAGCTATATCAAAATCTCCGGGCCCAGAGTTTAGGTCCGAAGATACATTCTTTCCCTTTTGATCATATCTCCCTCAAAACAAATTGGAATCAAGTATTTCTTTTTTTCTCAAAATGTAGGAAAAATATTTTTCAAGACCTTCTCTTTGAAACTTTTCAAAATTCCTTGAGAAATACATTCAAAGAATAAGTTAAATGATAACCAATTTTTGGGTTTGGTTTTTTTGTGAATCCGAGAATGCCTCTTCTTCTTTTAACCATATCTCCCTCAAAACCACTCAAAATTTAATAATTCTTTTTCCAGACTAATGAAGAGAAAAATTTATAGAACTTTCCTTTTGACAACATTTCCATATTTTGAGAGCAACATGGTCAAAAAGCCGAGAGAAAATGACCTATTTTTGTGAATTCAAGATCGAAGCTCCACCACTTCTCCTCTATACTTTCGGCCACCACCTCCATCAACATTGGTCGTGAGCTCAACTATCTCCAACAAAGCCATGAGTATTAGGGGTGAAGGAAGTCTAGGGCCAAGAATAAATAGGTAGGGGGAGCTGTTTAGGTAGTGTATTAATGAAGTGTCGATTCGATTAAATGTTGGTCGGAAGTTTGGTTTGAAATGGTGAGAAACTCTATAAATATATATAATGTGATATGATTGCTACAGTGTTTACTATATTTGATCATCAAGTTTAGATATCGATTATATGTTTATTTTGATATTGAAATAAGTCGGGTTTAACACACGTCGAATATTACAAAGGAAATCACTTTCCTTTAATAAATGAAATGGTGTATATGAGATTGTTAAACCTCTTGAAAATGGTTTAAAATGGTTTATGAATGTTTTTCGAATGCTAAAATCCAGTTTGGTGAAGTTTTGACAAGTTATGAAAATTGAGATAACAATAAGCGCGTCGCATAACGACAGTTCACGATTTCACGACATAGAAAGTTAAATCCATGATATGATGGATTTAGAGTCGGAATGCTTTGTAATAAGAATTTTCTAAACTCTTATAACCATAGTTTTCAAACAAAGGAAAAGGATCAAGATTTAGTTTAGTAGATTTTGAAATATGAGCATAACAAGTTTTCAAAATGGTCGCGCTTTAGCTATCCGAAAACCAAAGCAACAAATTTTTTATAAATGATATTTTTAATTCTTCAAAAAAGGAATAAATTCTGCAAATCTTTTAAAATTTTTAAAAGATATTTGAGCTATAAAAATGGATTTCCAAATGATAGAAAAGTTATTTTGACCAAATAAGCCTTAAAAGCACTATTCGCAGCACTTTTTGCAGCATTTTTAATAATTTTTGAAATATGGTTTTAAACTTAAGTATTCTATCCCAAATCTTTTTTAAATATTTAAATTAAATGAATAAGTGTTCAAAGATGAATTAAGGGATTCATAATTTACATTAAATGGTTTAAATCAATGGTTTAAAGAAAAGTTTTTATAATCAAGTGATTTAATCTTGGCTCTAAAAGTCGATGAGTAGAATGATTTTTTCTATTTGTAAGATCTGGATATGAGGTTCTTAAACTAAATGTTCAAGAGAAATCAGTGCCTTGGCTCACCTAACCTATTTCCGAGGCAAGGAATAGTTAAGGTCGAAATGTCGAAAACGAGGCAAGTATAAAAGGTTCAATTTTTCAAATTCGAATTTAATACAATTGGATTGTATAGACATAATCCTTTTAAACTTGTTATTAAATCCCAAGAAGGAAACTTGCTCTATCCGTGTGAATTCAAAAGGTGATTTCACGTTATTCAAAGGATAGTAAAGGTTGAATACGGAAATTGATGTTGAATAGAATCAGTAAAATTTCCATCAATCCTTTTTAACTCAAAAAGGTTTTGCGCAGTAACTTATGAAAATGATTTGGCATTTCCAAAGTTAAAGAGAGGTTTAATGATTCCGTGTATATAGGAAAGAAATATTTTAAAGATAATATTTCACTAGAATATATTTTTGATAAAAAGAAAGTAATTAATCAAATGATAAGCACTTTTTTACTTAATATCTTTTTATCGATGTTTGGTTCAAAGGATCCGTGGTTGGATTTGAGACATTCTTATTCGAAAACCACTTCGAACTAGTTTACATATTCAAAGTTAAGACTAGGAATGATAGTACATAGAATGAAGGGCTGCTTGTCATTGACCCTCGAGGGAAATTTCCCATATCGTGTATGCAATACTACCTTTATTTGATCTTCGATGCAAGGGCTGCTCGCTACCAATCCAAGGGATGATTCCCGACAGGATGTGTTAGGAGAGTTCCTTCGGTTTTTCCTGCTCCTAGACAACTTGTACGGATGAATGTTTTATTTTGCATTTCTAATCACATTGATTGATCTCTATAAATAGATAATCTGTTTGGTGGCGAAGGAGGGAACTTCTATTAGCTTAACACCATTTCCTGAGACATATAAGCTAAGGAGTTATACGTTTGTAGAAATTAGTTATGTGATTGTGAATGGCAATGTTGCATTCAAAGTGAACTGTATACTATGAAAGGTAAACATTTCCTTAAGTCTCGCACCTCAAAAATGACAAAAACAGGGTGGAAGTAGCAAGGCTATGTGGGTTGCCCCCGTTAGGAGATGTTGCCACCATTCTAGATTACTCTATATATGTCGAGTGTGTTGTGTATGCTGAGAAAGCCCTCAGATAGGTCGAGAACAATCAGGATGATGACATATTTGGTACTATCAAGGAAGTGATAGGCCGGTCCTGTATTAGTTTAGGCGCCCAATATCTAGACCACAGGTACATCGCCTTGGAGGTGTACACTGCAACAAAAAGTGTCTTTTATAGCGGCATATAGCCGCTATTAATCACAACCATAGCGGTTTGATAAGCGTTGTATATCGACATGTTATAAAAAACTGTTGAATATTTATAACACAAAATATGCCGCTATGGTTGAGCTTAGTTTTATAACGCAAATTCGCCGCTATGGTACGTTAACTCAATAGCTCATTGTAGCCGCTATAATATATCATATATGCCGCTATAAAAATCGTAGATACACTTTTCAAGAGCTATGCCTACATATTACATTTTAATAATAGCAATCAAGCTAAATCATAGTAAACAATATACTCTTTTTCAACTAAATCAAACAAAAATGACAATATTTTATTCCCTTTTTCTACTTGCATTTCATTTTTCTTACAAGTTTATAACTTGCACTGCATTTACATTTACAATAAAAAAAACAATACATTGTTGCATTACTACTTCTCTGCCATATTCTCCTCTGTCAATACATTTGCATCACTCCCCTCACCTACAGTCATCTACCACTGTCATACTGCCTTCATCTGCATCTACTTCCATTTCAATTCACATCTGTCTGTTGCCGTGCAAACTGTCAACACATCTACCATCACCTAACTTCACTGCACAGTGATATTACCACCTCAATACCATCCTCTTCATCAAACTGTCAAGGCATCTTCTTTCTGCAGTTTTCCACTGCCTCTTCATCTCCAATCTGCCCAACAAAAATTTATTCTCCATCTGCTAACATTCCCCTGCTTCCTTCTACCCGATTGTCACCCTCCTTTTCACTGCATCCATCAACTAATGAGCCACTTTTCCTCTGCTAACAAGTACTTCTCAAACTTCCTCCAACTTTCACTGCATTCATCAACACCCTGCTGCCTCTATTCTCTGCACCATTTCACTTGCATATCACCATACATACTACCATACAATTCCACTTCCTCCTTTACAGTGCACACCCCCAATACTCCATCCTATGACAACTTCTTCACCACTTCTCCAAACCACTTCAACAGTGCCCAGTGCATTTCTTTATTCATTGTTGCCACTGGCCATATATTTTAGTTAAAATAAAATGGATCATACTTTCATACTTTGATGTATGTGCCATAAGTGAAGAGTTAATCTATGATGACAAACAACCTCAAATAAATAGCTAACTTAAAATTTACAATTTTGATATCTGTTCTAATTACTACAGAAAGCTGGAAATAAATCGTAAAGTTCTAGTGTGTGAGTTTTCCTCAAAGTGAGGTTACCAGAATTTATGAATGAATGTATTGATATATTTCCTCAAAGGAAATCAGGGATAGTCCAATGTTTGGTCTCATATTACACCCCTACTTCTCAAATACTGGAAAACATTTGCAGTACTGGGCTATGTGCTCTGGAGAGGCACAAGTGAATATATAGGCATATTTGTGTCGCTATTGTCAAGACTCAAATTAGTTGCTAGATTTAGGACTATTCTACTGAAAAATAAATAAAATACTATACTTAAATCCTCTGGGACAGCCAAAAATATATCTAAAACAGGACTGATTCTACTTGTTTACCCCTTCCTCCGGGAGTAACTAGCACTAAACATAAATGTACAAATTAAGTACACTTGTTATACTTACTTTATTATTCGTCATGACAATTTTCATTGACAATCACTCAGGCATGACGTTATGTGCAGATTTTGTATGTTGTGTGCACCACTTCAATGCAATGTAAAGTATGACTCAGTAGTCAGTTCCCCTGTGCAGTACATGCTAACAGATTAAATTAGTACGTAAGCGAGTAATACAAGTAATGAAATTATACATAGATAATACTAAAACTGTAAAATATGAGACTTACAGTTATTGATGAGACTTACAGTTAATAATACTATTAGTTACCTTTGCGTGATGAGAATTTAGGTTACCTTTGCGCCATTGCAGCATGAGCCAGAGTCCCACACGTAGGGTGAAGCAACATGTCTAGCCCAGTAAAGGCGCTTAACCAAAGTCCACAATCTTCAGATTACCTATGATATTGATAAGGCAAGAGCTAAATAACATAAAATTTAGGAATCTTCCCAATTTTTATGCTATTCAACTATGCCTCATCGATATCATTTATACCTTATACCATAGTGACAACATATATGATTGATGTAAACGCACCTGTGTTAAAACTTATAATTCAGATTTTACCAAATTGAGATTATTTGTTGTAAACGCACCTGTGTTAACATCTATATTCATTCACAAAACATATCATGGGTTCAGTCTCCACAGTCTATGACATGCGAATCCCAATTTCTATGCCAGAGTCATTACTCCAACCAAATTCGATCACATGCGAATATTTTCACAATGCAGGTTTCAGTTTGGAATTATATAGTTTACCCAATTCTCTTCTTTTTTTGTCTAATCGTTTTCAGGCAATCTAAAAGATAGCTACCCACTACAGAGAAGACAAAATCGTCATATAAATAATCAAGGCTGCTACGTGCTTGGTATTATACAATCTATATGTTCAAAGATGTCGCTGGAGCTGAAGTTTTACATATCTTCTAGCTCTTTTGTTTTAAACTTACCAACGATTAAATATGCCAGTTGACTGTACATAAAGCATAGAAATTTCAAGGTAATATTAAATATCAATATCTAGAACTTGATGTTATTTTACACAATTGTAGTTTAGCAGGAATGATTTTATGTATTTTAAAAAAATGTTTTCTAAGCATGTCTTGAAAATACTCATATGCCAAAATATTGAATGTGTACATTGTGAATATAAGTAGAATCTTGATGGTCAAAGTACACTTTTCATTATACTAAAATTATAGAACTGTTGATAACCAGTCAGAGGAGCATGATTAAATGCTAATGTATAAGTTTGATACGTTTGACAGCTCGATTATTAGCTTTTGGGTAGTAAGGTCCCTATTAATAGTGGTTGACTATATCACTAGATAAAATTATGCCAAAATTGCGTAGGTTTGGCAGAGTAAACAATGTACAATTTGATATCGACATCAGTTGGTAAAACACTAACTATATAAAGCGAGGTTCAATTAAATTGAAATTATTTGCTGTTTATGTGGAGGTTGTGATATTTATATCAGTTATTTTGAATGCACGCTAAAAAATTCTTATCTTTTCACCTTTCTTTTTCCTTCCATTATAACGTTAGTGCATAAAAAACAAAAATTGGTGCACATTTAAAAATCTTCTTATGCTTTAAGATGAAACTGAAAAGACTACCCAACTTTTATAATTTCAGTATACCTTTAAAGATGAAATACACTAAAACAGCAGAAGAAAAATCTATGGATGTAAAGAAATTTATCTATTTGTGGGTATTAACCCAGTGTTGTTTAGCATTGGACCACGATTAATATTTCAACCGAGTGAAATCCAAATCAGAATCCCCTGTTTGTTTTATGACAAATTTGAACTTACCTAGAAATAAAACAGTTCCTAACGAATTTGAACGCAAATATAATCATAACCAAATGATAAAGTCGAATTAAAACAATTAATAAACATAACCTAGAAATCCAAGCAGATAATTTGGGGGTTCTGGACAATTAGACTTGGGAACAGCTGAAGAGCAATGAGCGAAGATCGGAGGTGACGATGGCGAGCGATGAGTGATGAGCGATGAGTGAAGATCGGAACAGCTTAAGAGTGATGGCGAGCGATGAGGAGGGAGACGAAAATTTAGGGTTTTGGGTGGAAGACGAGAACGATTAAGTGCTTTGAGAGGGAAATGAAAATTTTGGGAGGGGTAATTTTGTTTTGGGGAGTTACGTGAACTGAGTATGTGTTAACCTAGTAAGGAAAATAAATAATTAAATGTAATCAATAACGCTTTTGAATAAGGCGCTACTGAATGGCGTTATTAATAACATATTTTGTTGTAGTGGTACTTTATGGAAGGTAGTCCCTTACCTTGTCATTGTATGGAATTCATTCTCTAATAAGTGCCTTTAGACTTAGTTGTAAATCGATTATGCCATCAAATTTAACCAATGTAACAATTTCGGCTATTTTAATATGTTTATTTAAAAAACATTTTTCAAAGAAGTCTTTAGAAATAATATCAATGGATTTCATGTAGAAATGTTTTGGTTATCACGCGGTAAAATCCCATTCTGTGTTTTGTGATAGTAGTTACGAAGTGTTGTAACTGCGAGTAATTTATCACAATGAAACAAATATATCATTTTAAATGTTCCTAGTCAAGATGACTCATATCGATGTATCCACTGAGACTAGAGAATGTAACGCTCTCTAAATGTTGGTCAGTGTATTGCATTTGACTGTTGGAGGCACCAAAGGTTTACATACTGATAGTTATTGGATAACTATGGAATGACTCACTCGACAGTTTTCTGTTGGTTAGTATAACAAAGGTCAAGCAGAGAATATTGATGTGACTAATTTACACAGTTCTTTCGACTTGAGAATATTGTTGATCTTCAATGTGAAAGCTTCGCTTTAATTGTAGTTAAATAATGGCACGGCATCCATCGAATGACCATAGTTGGGTCAAGTGGAAGCACTGGAAGTGAAACACTATTCAAGAGAGGATTCGTTTCCTCAGTTATACGAGGTTAATGTTATGGTCAATTGAAGTCAGTTCAAAGTCAAAGTTTCTAGCCAAAGTATTTCGGTTAATAATAATTGTTATTATTGAAGCAAGGACGTTGTGTTTTGACTATAAAGTCGAACATAGATGATATTGGAATATTGACCATTACCAAATTCCATAATTCCAAAGTGATATGGTTTTGACGAAGAGAATTGGTGTAAATAATTATCACTATCAGGTACCGCTTATAATAAGTAAAATTTGATTTTACTGAAAAGACCTACAAGCCATGAATTCATCCATACTGTCATACCACCTGCTAAGCGACGTGTGAATATTAATACTTGAATTATTTAATATTAATCGCTGACTGAATTCACACCTCTGAGTTGCACAACCACATTTGTGATTTCTTCGAAAACTACACAATTTATTTAGTTTGTAAAATGTTGAAAACTGATTAAATTAATTAATATTTATGAAGTATTAATTATTGTTAGTTTATTTGATATTTTGAATGTTGTTGGTAATTATTTTAATTCATATACGAAAGTTATATTTGCATATATCGATATGCGATATCGGTATAATTTTAAACATGTTTTAAACAATAAAATAATTACATAAAAGGTGTTTCTTTTATTTGAAAAAGTTGCATATTTGGAATGTGCTTTTATTAGCCATATAATGGTAAGAGGAGGAAATCAATGAATTAGATTAGTTAAAATTTAAAAAGAGGAAAAAATGGAGGAAGTTTTAATAGGAGAATAGGAAAAGGTTCCTTTAATTCTGTTAAAAAAACCTCCTCATTTTTGAAAGTACGGAGAACAGAACGTGACTTTCATTTTTGTTCTCTTTTCTTCCTCTTCTCCATCAGTCATTCCTGGCTGAAACTTTATCTAAAAAAATCCATCAAACAAAATTAAAATCAACACCAAACTAAATTAAAATGGTGGTTAATTCTTCTCTTGCAAAGTGGGATGGTGATTTTCTTGAAATCTGAGAAGAAGCCACAAATCAAGGTGTGATGAAGGGCTAGGTCTATCAGATCTAGAGAATGATCAATCAGATATAGGTATTGTTTTATTATTCAAGATGTTTCTATATGCTTCTTCCTAAGGTAATTATATGTGTGTATAATTCTATATATACATATCTTATAGTTTGTTCCTATCCCCTCAATCTCTATCTTTCCCTTCTATTAATGCATGTAAATTTGAATCTTGGTTTGAATATCTCTATTCCCTTGCTTAAATCGATTGTCCTATCATGTGAAAATATAAAATGTTTTCTTTTGTTCACTGCTATTTTGTTATGAATTATAACATCTCATTTTCTGTCTCATGTATGAATGTTTGATTAATTAATTTAACCTAGCTCTAGATCTTCTTGATTTTATTTTCTGTACTCTATGTGATTGTTTACAAAGTTTGTTTAATCTAGATCTAGTCCTTCTTATCTCAAATCTATATATGCCTATATTGTTTGATTTTTGTTGTTTAAGAAAATGAACATAATTGAACTTTGATTTTTTTTTTCTTTTTATAATTCAGTTCTTCATGTCAAAAG
This sequence comes from Allium cepa, assembly GCA_030765085.1. Lineage (NCBI taxonomy): Eukaryota > Viridiplantae > Streptophyta > Magnoliopsida > Asparagales > Amaryllidaceae > Allium > Allium cepa. Next base: position 393,696,547 of record CM060935.1, read on the forward strand.
GTTTACACTTGAATATTTAGACATAGGTTGCTATGTTGAAACTTGGTAATAATCATATTAATTAATCCTTGTCATCTGATTAATATGATGTTTTAATTGTCATGTTTCAAATCATTCTAATATAAACTCTTCCTTTTAAAAAAAAGTGAAACATTAAATCAATGATATTTTCCATATTGTGATTACATCTAATTAAAGATTATATCTTTGGTTAAACATGAAGGAATCATTGCACAACTATTTCAAACCATTTTCATTAATCCTAATATTCTTTGATTTACTACTTGTAATTGAAATTAAATCTATTTTATTTGAACCATTATGTTAAACATTAATGGTATATGTATATATTTTTTTTTATAGAGTGTGTGTATATATATGTGTGTATCTATTTATATATTAATAAATAAATAAAACCGTTCATGTTTAGGATGACAAAGGCATATATAGATGGGAAATATGTCCATTGTGGTGTAAATCCCAGCACTTGAGCAATGTCTACACTTACTTTGTACACTTTTATATGTTTCACTTATACTATACACATAGGCGCATGTGATGTGCTCATAATCATTCGCAATTAATCAAATTAATTTGAATTGATGCTTTCCTAACAAAACATTCAATTGAAATGTCAACATGTTTACTCAGTATATTATCAATCTAATCAGAGAGAGAGAAATATGATGTTTCTCTCTCTTCAATTAATATTTTTTACTTTCTTAATTAATTGCATAACTATTGGAGAAGGAAACTAAAGGTTACTTTCTCATATTTATTTTAATAACTACACATAAATGTATTTGATACACTCATTCGTATAAATTTATATAATACTCAAACCCTTTTGAAATTTTTTCTACCAAATTAAATAAAATATCGGTTTTATTTAAAAGGAAATTTAGATATGATCAAAATGCATTTAGATTTCATAGGCCTGTTAATGATCCAAAATAGTAAATTTTTTGAAATTCACTCATTTCTTCCTCTATGGGCTAGCCCAGTTCCAATATTGGTATCAGAGCCCAATAGCATATGTTATTTGAATTAGTCATGTTAGGGCTAGCTTGTGCACTAAGTACGGTGTGACGACCCATCTCCTCACCCTCGAAAATCGACACTAATACATCCATGGTATTCACGTGGTGTAAATCCAAGTGTCGGGGAGGTAGATTATCAGGGGTGTAAAAGAAAATAAAGATAGAAGATAACACAATAATAGAATCTCACATCACATTCAACATTTTAATTATACAGAAACGGTCAGAGTCAAATACAAATGCAGGGGGATAGTTATAACTGTCTATCCGTACATATGCTGGGAAATACATACTACATAACACAGTGGAATATAGGTAGATATCTACATCGGGTATTTCAGCTTTATAGCTCCAAAAGACTTCTCTAAAATACTCCCCAACATGCTCCAAAATGCTCCTAAGGTATCTGACTACACGGCTACGGAAAAATAGGGCACCCACAGTTTAAAGGGAAAAAAAACTCTGGGTCAGTCAAGGGGCTGGTGTGAGAACTCAAAGTACGCTGTTTTGTAAAATAAAATGGTATCTCATAAAACCACGCCACACATAAACACGGAACGGGATTTTAGCTTATGATACCAAAACTCTTTATTACGTAAAATTTAGGGATATTATTTTTAATTATTTCTTTGAAAACATTTGCAAATAAACTTATTAATCTTAGCAGAAATTTTTTACTTTGATTAAATTCCAGCATAATAAGTTTACAATCAAGTCCAAAGGTTCTTATTGGAGAATGTATTTCCATACAATGACCAGGTGAAGGGACTGCCTTTCAATGGGTACACCTCTAGATGGATATCCCGTGGAACTATCACAAAGCTCCATTATGAACACAAGACCGACCTATCTCTATAACTGGATAATACCGAATATGTCATCCCCCGATCGTTACCGAACCTTATCCGAGAGCTCTCATTGCATACATCCACATTATTATACATCCCGAACGTCATAGAGGGAAGAAATATATCTAGAAGGGGATGATGACACCCTAATTGAGAATGACCTAATTAGCCTTGCCGCATCTAACCCTATTTTAGTCATTTCTGGTTGATGAGGCTCGACGCAACGATTACATTTTCACATAGCACATCTTCTTTCACTTTGAATGCCACATTTCCATTCCACATTCAAACGACTGATTTCTATAAACGTATATCTTCCTAAGCTCGTATGTCTCGAGAAAGGGGGCTAAGCTAAGAGAATGTGTCTTCTCCGCAATGACTGATATGCTTTTATAAAGACCACTCATTGTGATATGGAATGCAAGGTCATACATTCATCCATACAAGTTCGTTTTAGGATCGAACAAAACCGGAGGTACTTTCCTCGGCCATTACTAGGCGAGAAATCCTTGTGGTCTGAGATTTTTCATAACAAAGAGATCACTTCTACAATATAGTGAATCGGGAGTTTATCCCCAGTTAATCAACAAGTAGTCCCTCGTTATTATTCGTCTCAATATCTCCTTCTTCAAACATCTTTAATCTTCAAACACATAAATTGGTTCGATGTGGTTTTCAGATAGGAGTCACCCAAATCTGACCCCGGCTCCTTCGAAATTCAATCATCGATAAAAATGATGTCATCGGGTGATTGTTTTTCGATTCGTTCATTTTCCTTTACCAAAATATCTTCGAGAGGTATATATTTTCAAAATCTTCTTCTTTAAATACGGAATCATTTAAATCTCTCTTTCAAATATTTCTCGAATCATTTTTAAAGAGCATCTTTTGAGAAAATAGGATTATAGAAATCATTCTACTTTTATTCAAAATCAACTTCTGTATTCAAACAAGTGCTATGGGCAGAATAACGGTGAGATCACCTTTTAAATTCCACAAAGATGACAAGTTCCCTCTTCGGATTTTAATAATGAGTATAAGAATATTATTTCTATAAAATCCAAGTTGAGCATCCGGGCTTTCCTTTCGATATGTGCCACCCCTCGTCTAAAAGAGAAAACCAAGGCGAGGTAAGTTCAGGGAACTGGTTGCTCCATCTCTAATCTTAGTTACACATCTTGTTTTCAATTTGTGATCTACAGGCAGGACAAATGCACTAGTCGTTTTCCGCATACTCATTTTCCCTTTTTAAATCACTTAACTATTTGTTTAACCATCTTTGGAATAATGTTAAACTGTTCAAATTTATTTTAGAATTCTTTATTATTTACTTAAAAAATTTCTAAGGATTTGGGAATGAATTGTTAAGTTTCAACCTTTATTGAAAAGAGTGTTGCAAATAGTGTTACGACAAGTGTTTTAAAAGGTATATTCTTCAAAATGACATTCATATCGTTTAGAAAACCATATTTTCAAATTAAATCACTTTTAAAACATTGTACATGATTTTTAGAATTTATTTCATATTTTTAAAATGATTATTTTATGAATTTCCAATTTTGGTCATTTAGTGCAAAAACTGGATTTTTATTGAAAACTGATTTTGTCATATTTCAAAATCACAAGATGACATCTTAATTTTATTTTTTTATGTGAAAGATGTGGATATAATGATTCTAAAAATTCTTACTTCGAAGAATTCTGAACTATATTCCACTTTGTATGTTCATTTGAACTTTTAACGCAAAAACACGAACTAACGTTACGCGACACATCAAATTTTAAGCGTACTTTGAGATTCATATCCAAACTTTGTTGAGACAAGCATTTATGAATCATTTCTAAAGCATATTCAATAAAATTTCATAGGTACAAATGATTCCATACCACATTTCATTTCTTTTGGGAAGTGATTTCCATGTGATTGTACGTCGTGTAAATCTGTGACTTTTTTCAATATTATCATGCAATAAACAACATATGAAAATCAATATCATAACCAAACATCCCAAAAAACATATCCCAACATCACGAACAAATATATATATATATATATATATATATATATATATATATATATATATATAAATTAGGAGTTCTCACCTTGGTTACAAATGAACTAACTTTAAAGTGATTATAACTTCCCTAACTTTAATCTAGTGCTCACGAATTCTTGTTTTAAGGCTTCTAGGTGGCTTGACTTGACTTATGGAGGACTATGGAGGTTTGGGCCATGAGTTTGGAGGAGTTTTTGGGCTCTGGTAGATGGTGAAGGGGGGCGTGAGCAATAAGAAGGGGGAGGAGATGTTTTGAAGTGGTTCAGATGGAGTTTTGTTGATATTTTTCTTTGTTTTATTTTTGAATATATTTTGCCATTATTTCATTATGGAAAGAAGCCATTAAAAGAGTGAGAAGAAGCTTGAAATTTTAAGAAGAAGAAGTGTGGAAGAAAATGAGAAAGTGGGTGTGTATTTATAGAAAAAACTTTGGATTAAAATATTATATTTGCAAAAGACCAAAAACCCTTTACTTACTTTTAAAGTAATCTTACTTTTCAACACTTAAAATCACATTTCAAATCTTCATTTTATGTCCTTATCACTTAATGGGTAAGAAACCATAATGTAATAATGATGTTTCTTTTGATTTGACATGTTTTGTTTTTATTAGTTTACTTCTCCTAATTACTTTCTAGAATTTCCTAAGTGTGATTATTAAAAGTAACCTTGTTTAGTTAATTTTTAACTACCTTTGTATGTCAACATATTTATTAAATTGTGTACATAAAGGTGCGACAACGTTGCGACAACTTTAAATCGACAAAACGTTGATTTTTGACAAAATGTTTTATAGTCACATTTTGACATTTTAATTAAACTATTTATTTATGTATACCAAATTTTGTATATTGTTATTTAAAAACACTCACAAACAAATTAAAATAATTTATTAAACCATTTAAACTTACTTTTCTAAAATCAGGATTTTGTCACTTTTGTCGATATAAGGAAATGCTACTATTTTTATACATATTTCTATTTCCAAATCTTATCTAATATTGTTTGAATCATAAAACCTTTTATATTTTATATTTAAATTCACTTTTAATATTATATTTTGAAGTGGTTAAATTCTGGGTTGTTGCATACGGTGTCTAGAAAGGTGATGTGTGTTTGTACCAAAATTGGACACAACACTCTTCGGGTGTGTTTGAAGAGATGTGAAATGAAGAGAATAAATATAAAATGAAGCAGATCTAACAAACACACCAATAAACATATAAGAAAACACACAGAAACATAGGGTTTTAAAGTGGTTCGGCGTATGGCCTACGTCCACTATGAAGTTGATGATTTTATTAATATTTACTTACCGATTAAATTGATTAAGGCAGATTATAGCGGATTATAATGTTGGAATTCATGTACAACAGCAGCTATGGAGTACAAAAATGGATTCGACAAAGTCTAGACGTATGAGAGCAAAAAGATCCTTTTTTTGTAGGCCCTGGGGCTCTATTTATAGGCGTAGGAGGCTGATATTTCACTCAAATCTCAGAAGACTTTTTCTAGCACGTGGGTGGGCCCACGCGATCGACCACATGAAGTTTCCGCTCGATCTGTGACCGATACGAACGAATTTCATATCGATCAAGATTTGCTTGAATCAAGATGAAATTTGGCAACAAGGTTCTTTATGTTGTACGTAACCTCCTATGAAAATTACATAGCATTTGGACTTGTGGATCTCGAGTTATGATCAATGCAAGTTTGAGTTTTTCGGTCCGTGATCGATACGAACGAATTTCGTATCGATCAAGATTTTCTCCAATCGAGGTGAAATTTGGCAGGAATGTTCTTTATATCATACGTAAGCTCCTGTGAAAATTTCATAGCATTTGGACTTGTAGATCTGAGTTATGATCGATGCAAGTTTGGATTTCTCAACCGTGTTCGATCAATATCTTGTGCATACGAACTCCGATTGACTTGAAATTTGGAACATTGGCTTTCTTAGCTTTTCTTGTAATGTCATATTAATTGTAGGTCAATTCGGACTCGGACAAAATTTACCGACATCCATAGTGGACCTATGTATTAACGAACTCCAGGGCGAACTATCCTTGGTTTCTAGTCAAGTTCTTGGTGTCACGGCCTTGCCAAAAGGCGAGATAAAATTTGCCCCCCAAAGTACGTCTTGTGTGAACATGACGTGCTTTGAAAACTGCCATCTTTATTCGGAAGAGTTCTATCCGTTTCGCTAAGTAATTGCTATCTTTTCATCAAAAGATGTAGCCTTTGGTTGATCTTCAGTGACGTAGATGTCAAACTGTTGATTGTCAATGATCATGCAGTGTTTTTTGGTAAATGAGCGTTGAGCACTAGCGATTTTTTGTTCATCGTTCTGATCGTCATCTGGTAAGCATTCAATTCCTGTTAATTTTGAAAATTGACTGTTAGTTTGGCATACATGCACATATGTTAGCCTGACTCCTATTCATGTTTGCACATTTGCAGGTTGTTATCAAGTTCTTTAGTTTTTGTTTGGATTGAGTTTCATATCGATCCTCTCTTGGATCGAAGAGAAATTTGAGTTATAACAACGTTCGATGGTTGTTTTAAGTCCTTCCTTTGTATCGATCCTCTCCTAGACCGATTTGGGATGTCAGAATGTATGCTTCATATCGATGGATATGTAATATTGGGTCTCGGAATGATGGATACAGGAGTAATGCTTTTTGTCGATGGAGTCGAACGATACAGAAATAATCATGCAGTGATGCTTCACCGAGGATACACCATCTCTCATTCCCTTGTTTAAGAAGAATTCCCCACGGTAGATAGTCTTTGATAGGAGTCATCCATGATCCCCTTTCCAGGATCCATTTCTATGATGTAGTCGATCTTCATCTATTAATGCATGGAATAATAGGTATTTCAACTGGGACGAAGTTTATTTGTCGTGCATCCCTAGAACTGGCTAGCTTGGCCATTGATTCGGCCTTTTGTTTTGTTCTCTAAGGATTTGTGTAGTGCTGTAATTATCGAAGTCAGCCAGTAGCTTTTGGATCCAGCTAAGGCAGGGAACCGAACGTTGCCCCTAGTCCGATGATCCACCCTGCCTTAGCATACCACTAATCAGAAATCACATAACATATGTAAAGTTTCCACCCCTAGTTTTCTTGCAAGTCTCGGCATGGCAACCAAGGCTCATACTTAGCTTCGTTATATATTGTAGGTAAATTGGGATTCACAGTATAGCAAATCGAACATTCTTCAGGAGCCATTAACACGACTTCGATGTTAGAAAGCCGATTATCGGAAGTTCCATCTATGTGTGTTCTCTATTGGTTGGACAGTTCTCCACTGTTCTTCGGATAATCATTTGATGTAGTGAAATCAGATATGAAGTATGCTAATGTTTGACCATATGCAGCTATATGAGGGAGATAAGTGATATCAAATTGGCTTAGCTTGATATTTCATTTGAGTAACCTTTCAGACATCTAAGGTTGCCATTGGACCCACCATAACATTTGGTCGATACAGACATTAAGAGGGTAAGCTTGTTAATAGGTAGCTTTCATCATATACTGGTCTTTGGATTAGTTTCTCTTCACATAGCATTGCGATGCTTATGGCGTGTGTTGACATGACCCAATTGAGGTATAGATCTTCACGATCCAATAGCTTGGGTAAAATGGGAGGTCTCTTTGAGAAATCTATTAGAGCTGCTTGGTTTCCTTGGTACATGGATGACCCTAATCTTTAGAATTTTCTGACATTAGCCTCAATCCTACAAGAATTGATGACGAAACTTGAGAATTATTCTTATACAACGTTGAAAGCGCATTCCAAAGGATCAAGTTTCATTCTATAGTTAACAGAAAGCGCTGAATACCTTTGCAAAGTCATCGATGTGGTCGTTCGATGGTCGTAATCTCACGAGCGTATTAACCACATATACTTTCATCGATCAGCTGATCTAATTTTTGAATGACCTGTTAATCGTCCTTTGGTTAGTAGCATAAGCGTTCTCAATTTTGAATCCAAGGAATGTAGCATAACACTATAGGCCTGAGTCAGTAATGAAACAGTTGTATTCCTGGTCTGGGACATGTTTCAGTATCTGATTGTATCTAGAGTCTGCATCCATGGATGAGATTAATTCATGTCCTATGGTTGAATCTATTAATTGGTTGATCATTGGAAGTGGAAATCTATGCTTTGCTATACCTTGTGCAAATCTGAGTAGTCGGCGTACGTTCGCCACTCTCCATTTGTTTCTCTCATAAGTAAAGGGTTGGATACTCATTTTGGGTAGAGGACATCGCAGATGAACCTGTTGGTTTTTGAGTAGATCCGCCTCCTCCTTAAGTGCAGCAGGTCTTTCTAGATCTATTTCGCTTCATTTTTATTCACCGAGACATGCCTCGAGTTGACATTTAATGCAGAGTTCTCAATGGTTAGTGAATGTCTGCATATATATATATATATATATATATATATATATATATATATGTATATGTATGTATGTATATGTATATGAGATCGAGCCCAAGCGAACACATCGAGATTCGCCTAAAGTAAAATAGTTAAATCTTTTACCATCATTATGCTAAGTTGTGTTCCCATCTGTAATACCAGTGATGGGTTGTAGGCACTTCATGTGCTTATTTGCAATGGTAAATGATCAGGCTTGTAGGGATGTGAAATCAAAGGCTTAGTAGAGTTTAGCCTTGTATCGCATGCTTCAGCATAGCTGGCTCCAGCTATGAGTTTGAATCTACCTGTGTTTCCGAGCAATGCGCTTTCCATTCAATGTACTCACAATCCTTTGCTCATTGGAAGGGTCAGAATGACGATCAGTTGCCCATAAGTCCAGGCGTCGATCTGACTATTCTATCTCTAAGCATCCTTTCTATCGTAACGTCAAGTTGTTATAAGTACTAGGCACGAGCTACAGGATTGATTAGTCATATCCAGCTCTTGGATGATCACACCCATGCCCCCAGTCTTGGGTTGATGGATGAATTGTGCGAATGATTGAGCCTAGCTTCTGCTGTGTTTATAATGTAGTCCAAGATGTAAGAGCTAGAGTTGTTTGATGAAGGATCAAATTATATTCATCTTATTTATCATGCATGCCCCCAAGTCCGGGGAATATCTCGATAAGCAGCAAGGTAGATAATGTTCGCTTCAATTTTGCATTCTGTCCTATTGAACTATGGGATCGAGTAAACCGATGGAAGGCTAAGTTGTGCCTAATCCTGCATTCTATCCAAGTTCTTTCCTCTAGGCAGAATACCTCGTTGCCTTATTGACATTCACTTTGCTGCTTATGTCAGCATACTCTGGGCAAAAATTGAAGAGTGAATTGTCCAGTCAAATTCAATGCAGGATTGATGCTTCCTTGAATCGAAGGTAAGAATCGGTGCGCGGGCATTTAGGTTGTACTTGTTGTGAATTGCTCGTTTAGCCTGATTGGGGTAAGAGTCAAAGAGTAAATGGTCGCATTGCATTCTTTTGGAGTTAGGCGATCAACCACGTCCATTTTGATTTACGTTCTCCCATTAGATCTAGGGACTAAGTCAGCCCAAATGCAGTTATGTCATACTCATCTGGTCTCATGCCCTTCCTAACGGATCGAAGGAAGGCAGTAGAGGACAAATGGTCAAGTCACACTCATTCGTGGTTTTATCCATGCTCTGGTGGTCGAAGGTATTCGATAGGCACTGGTGTCACATCGACCTGTAGTCAAAGAGTATCGATATAGGTCGTCGATTTAGCGCATAATGTAGATTGCACGGACCCTATTGCCTATCGATCTATTGGTACGATATGAAAGGTGCAGATCGATATTGACTATCGATCCGACGGTATGGTATAATTAGTTTCTCATAACTTTGGGCATCATACTGATTGGTTAGCTTTAAGGCCTCTTTGCCGTCGTTGCCTTAAGTTGTAAAGGACGCTATGCTGGCGATGTAGCGAGTCACCTTTCTCTTCTTTCAGTGATTTACGCCTCTTCCCCTAGTCTGGGGTTAGCAGAGTTAGTTTGTGGACGGTCTAATTGAATCTGTAGCGAGGTTATACTCCTCTCGTCGACTTTAGGTCGGAGCTGGTGAATGAATGGTCGGATCACATTCATTCGTTTGTCTACGCTCGTAGTCGTACTTCGGGGATCAGAGTTAGTTGAAGGGTCATTAGTCACACCTATATTATGTTTATACCCCTGCCCACACTAAGGGGACTAGGAATTTTTTTGTAGAAAATGGTCGGACAAGATATTCCTTTGTTAGTTCCTCTACCCCCAGTCAAGGGCAAAAGTTGAAGTGTGGTCCGTTACATTACAACAACTTTAATTAGATGCCTCGCCCACTGAACTGTAGGAAGGAGTTGATTGGCGTATGGTTAGGTCACATCCGTCCATGTTGCATGCACAACCCATAGGATCATAGGCGAGAGTTAGCGGATAAATGGTAATGTCATGTTCTATTGCAGTAGGATGGGTAGTCGCATCCATTTAGAATAGGACATTCAGCTAGGTCCGTTTTGCGAATCTGCGTCTCCCTATCGAATCAAGGAAGAAATTTTGTCTTGTAGGGTTGGAGTGCATCCCTATAAGATTATGTTATAGGTCACGTGCTGGGGATAATTGTTGATGCGTGAACGGTTGTGTCGTTCCCGCTTTGTGCTAGATGGTCGGAGCATTCGATTTTTTATGATAAGTATGCCCTATGTCAGGGGAGGATTGGAAAGCGGATATTTGAATCACATCCACTTTTTATACTACAGGACTTGATGTGGAATCAGAGTTGATAGATGGATAGTCGAATTGCATCCCTTTTGGTATTTATATTCCAATTCTAGCTTTGAGGACTGGAGTTGGTTGACAGGTTGTCAGTAAAACCGATTTGGTATTTAAACTCCAGTATGCGCACTCGGGACTATAGTTAGTTGATGTTTGTACTCGCACTCTGGGAATCTGGAGTTTGTTGATGTTTATTCTTCAGTTCGCAATCTGGGAATCTGGAGTTAGTTGATGTTTATACTCCAGTTCGCACTCTGGGAATTTGGAGTTAGTTGATGTTTATACTCCAGTTTCCACTCTGGGAATCTAGAGTTAATTGATGTTTATACTCCAGTTCGCACTCTAAGAATCTGGAGTTTGTGGATGTTTATACTCCAGTTCGCCATCTAGGAATCTGGAGTTAGTTGGCGTTTATACTCCAGTTCACACTCTAGGAATCTGGAGTTAGTTGATGTTTATACTCCAGTCCACGCTCTGGGGACATAGAGTTATTTAATGTTTATACTCCAGTTCGCACTCTAAGAATCTGGAGTTAGTTGATAGGTGGTCAGTCACACCTATTTCAGTGTTTGTACTCCAGTCCGCGCTCTCGGGACCAGAGTTAATCAATGTTTATACTCCAGTTCACACTCTAGGAATCAAGAGTTGGCAGACAGATGGTCAGTCACATCTGTTTAGGCTTTTGAATTTCATTCACACTATGGGAGCGATTGATTTATCAGGATCGTAGATGGTCAATTCACATCCACCCTGAGTTAACAAACGAGGTCGTTAGATGGACGGGTCCATCCTCCTTAAACTTAGTCAAGATATAGGCCAAGTTGTTAGGTGGACAGATCCACCCTCTTTGAAACCGCATTTATAAGTTTATACTCTAGCTCATACTTTGGGAAACTGGAGCTTGTTAAAGGATTGTCGTGTATCAATCCTTTTTGGTTTCAGTGCGGCGACTCGTCCCCGTGTTCAGGATTACACTTAGCAAGTGATTGGCGGGATATCGATTACTTTCCACTTATCTTCCATCAACAAAGGATGAGATTTAGTTTATGAACAGTTGAATCGCATCCATGTTCATTTGGATCCCGCTTCTGCCAAGCCTAAGGAGTAAGATTAGTGTTCTGGCAAGCTTTGAGCTCGAGCAGAGGAGAGGATGGCTGAGCTACAGCCACTTTGAGTTGTGTATTTTCCTTTAAGCTAGGGGAAAGAGTTGGAGAGTAGACGGTCGAGTCGTGTCCACTTTATGCTTTGCGCTCTTCCGGTCGAGTTGAGGAAGAGAGTTAGAATTATGGCTCATGATGGTTAGCGAGTTAGCAGTCGATTGTTGATGACTATAAATTGAGGGTTGGCCCAGTGATGAAGTCGGTTTAAGGCATGATTGTTTTGTGGAATCACATACGCAAACTGGGGAGTGAATGGTCAAATCATATCCACTATAAACATGTGTTCATAAATAACCCCAAGTGTCCAATGCAGGATTGGATGCATGGATGGTCACGTCACGTCCACCTTTGGTGTGATTTTGATTTTACTGTGCATCATAAGAAGCATAAGTATTTTGGAAAGTTTCAAGTACGAGATGGAGAGTGCACTGTTGGGACATATAACTCCAAGTCTTTCTCAAATCACCTAATTAAATTTCACAGGCATATGAGTGGATGGTCGGTTGCATCCACTTTGTACTGGAATCCTAACCTTGTCGGTCTCTTTTGCTTTGATGCCCTGCCCCCAAGTCAGGTGCATATAGCAACCGATGAGTGGTTGAGTCATGCTCGTCATGATGATACCTCAATGATTTGGTCATAGTCCACAGAGGTTGTTTTGCACCCATCCTTAAGTACTCGGTTACCTGCATCATTTGCAAGTAGTTTAATTCAATTCGGTCATATTTTGCAACATAAACGAAATAGAAATAATTCAAAAGAGATCGGATTAAATCTCATTGATAAGTGAAGCAGCGTCGTATGCTTGCTATTGCACTTCACTCCAGCCCTTCTCAGTTGGAAGTATAATGCAAGAGGTTCAGTTTGATCAAAGTTCTTGATTGATAGGGATCAAGGTTCCCGGCCCTTCGTTTTATGGGGCTCGAACATATTGCCGTAGCTATCCTTTCCGTAGAAGCCTTATGGCGTTGGCATCCATGGTAGCCGTCTAAAGAAGAGGAGCTTCTCGATTTAGAGTATGGAGTAGGTTTCCTCATTATCTTGCGACATTGATCCTTCCTCTAGTTCATCAACTCAATATTAGACACGATACATTGGTATAGTTTTCGGTGGCTATCCGCCAGTCCCCTTATCAAACTGATTGACAGTCTCCTTTGAGGCATAGGGGGAGACATCTGCATTTGATAGCATTCATCACTCTTCGTGGAATCCATGCACCATCTTACTTCATGAGATAGTGCCGCAGGTTGAATTTCCATAATACACTGACATAGTTAGCATGCTGAATTTATGCTAGAAATTCTGCATGTAGGATGGTTTCAATGAGTAGGTCCCGCCTGGGAAAGATAATACAATCAAATTTATCAAATTCATTTTAAGGCTATAGGGTCTTGTAATAATAGTGAATGAAGTAGCGCTCCCCGATGGCTACGGAATAGTCAATAGGTGATCGATACGAAGAGAGACCATCTACTGATGGGTACGAAATCGACCGATGCAAAACGATGGGTTGTGACTTCAATCGATTCGAAATGATCGATATGAAAATCACCACATTTACTAGATACAAAAACATGGATACGAAAATAACAATATTTTCTGGATACGAAAACATGGATACGAAAATCACCACATTTTCTGGATACGAAAACATGGATACGAAAATCACCACATTTTCTGGATACGAAAACATGGATATGAAAATTATCACATTTTCGTGGATACGAAAATCACCACATTTTCTGGATACGAAAACATGGATACGAAAATACCATATTTTTTGGATACGAAAACATGGATACGAAAATCACCACATTTTCATGGATACGAAAATATGGATACGAAATTCATCATATTTTCATGGATACGAAAATATGGATACCATATTCATGATGATGTAGTTCCTCTTAGATCTAGAGCAATCTTAATAGAATAGAGGGAACCATTAAATGGTAGATCTGGTTCTTCTCCTTAGATTTTTGCAATCCAATGACGGTAGTAGATCCATAGAGCAGGAGAAAAGCAGGGTTTTCTTAGTGAAAGCACCAAAGTGTTTGTACCAAAATTGGGCGCAACACTCTTCGGATGAGTTTGAAGAGATGTGAAATGAAGAGAATAAATGTAAAATGAAGCAGATCTAACAAGCAGACCAATAAACATATAAGAAAACGCACAGAAACACAGAGTTTGAAAGTGGTTCGGCATATGGCCTACGTCCACTATGAAATTAATGATTTTATTGATATTTACTTGCCGATTACAACTGATTACGGCAGATTACAACGGATTATAATGTTGAAATTCATGTACAACAGCAGCTTTGGAGTACAAAATGGATTCGACAGAGTGTGGACGTAGGAGAGAAAAAAAGATCCTTTTTTGTAGGCCCTAGGGCTCTATTTATAGGCGTAGGAGGATGATATTTCGCACAAATCTCGAGAAACTTCTTCTGGCACGTAGGTGGGCCCACGCGATCGATCCCATGAAGTTTCGGCTCGATCCGTGACCGATACGAACGAATTTCATATCGATCAACATTTGCTCCAATCGAGATGAAATTTGGCAAGAAGGTTCTTTATGTCGTACGTAATCTCCTGTGAAAATTTCATAACATTTGGACTCGTGGATCTCGAGTAATGATCGATGCAAGTTTGAGTTTTTCGGTCCATGATCGATACGAACGAATTTCGTATCGATTAAGATTTGCTCCGATCGAGACGAAATTTGGCGATAATGTTCTTTATATCATACGTAAGCTCCTGTGAAAATTTCATAGCATTTGGACTTGTAGATCTCGAGTTATGTTCGATGCAAGTTTAGATTTCTCAAACGTGATCGATCAATATCTTAAGCATATGAACTCCGATTGACTTGAAATTTGGAACATTGGCTTTCTTAGCTTTTCTTGTCATGTCATATTAACTGTAGCTCGATCCGAACTCGGATAAAATTTACCAACATCCGTAGTAGACCTATATATTAACGATCTTCAGGACGAACTATCCTTGGTTTCTAGCCAAGTTCTTGGTGTCACGGCCTTGCCAAAAGGCGGGATAACAATGTCTAGGATTGGAATTGGACAATCAAGTACCATGTCTTACCTTATTACCTGCCTGGCCTAAAATGTGGTGTGAGCCCAAAGGTTGCCCCTAATAGAAAAGGTCCCATTTGAATTGTCCCTTGGGCTAATTTTCAAAATAGTTTTGAAAATTAAAATGGGATTTTAAATTTAAAAGTTAAATTTAAAATAGAAACATGTTTATTATAATAGGTTGTAATATAACATAAATTTTCTAAATTTCTGGAAAGGTAATGAACACTTCAAAATGTTTGAAACTATTTAAATATTAATATCAAAATTTAAAAATTTATTTATAAGATTAATAAAAATAAATTAATTAAATGAGTTAATTAATTAATACTTATATGCATGTATTAAATAAGTTGATATATGTTACGTTATTTTAAAGTGTTTCAGATAACATAAATATACATGTATGTATATATGAAATTTTTTGAAATTAATATAATTTAATTAAAAAAATTTAATTAGCTAAATTAATAAAATGTTAATTAATTACATAAAAATAAGCATATATAAAATATATGTGTTATATTATAAAGGTTACAGTATATGCTATAAAGGTTATAGTTGATATGTCTAATATAAATGTTATATTGGAATACTAATATAAAATTAATCAAAAAGTTAACTAATTTAAATTAATTATATAAGATTTAGTTAAATAAAATATTATATATAAGACTATTATATAAATAATACGAAATATAAAAGTTGTATAACAGTAAAATTTATATGATATGAATGTGTAAACTAAAGGTAGAAACATTAAAAAAACCCAAATAGACTCAAGAGATAAATACATTCGTAAATGTACGTATATAGTGATTTCTGATGTGTTTGATACTTGAATCATGAAGGTATTTCATAAGAATAATATTATTCCTTAAGTCGATAGCACTCAGTAGAATATATTGGAGATTATTAATCTTCAATATAAAGTTGTTCTCTACTATATATATATATATATATATATATATATATATATATATATATTAATAAATTACTTGCATACTCCTTAATTGTTGAGCAAACTCAAGCTAGGGATGTTATGTGTAGTATCATTATTATATTGAACGGATGAGGTAAGATAATTATATGTATTTGTTGAGCAAACTCAAGGTGCATATACTATACTTAGGTCATCATGATATGGTAGGTACGAGTGAATAATCTTATCGACTTATTGAGCAAACTCAAGGTCGAAATGAGATTAGGATAAGGAAAAATTGCTTAGGAGTTGTAAGTGATACAACCGATAAGGAGTTATCCACTGTTTGTGGGGCTATGATTTGTTGAGCAAACTCAAGGTCAGAATAAGGAATACAAGTCTTAAAACCCACTAGTGAAGTTGAAAGACATTTATGTTTCATCTTAGGGATAAGAGAACATAAAAGACTAGTGGGAGCCTTATTAGAAAAATGAAACGGTAACATTTAACATTTCTAATTTTGTAAGAACATATGCTAAATAATATTATATTTATCTACAATGATTAATTTGTGCATTTAATATGATTGATATAATGTTTATCAATTAGCATATACAAACGAACTGAATTGAAAGTTGAAAAATGGAATATAACAACTACTATTAAAATCCTATTGCATGTTAATGTTTTCTATACCAGTGCAAGTGTCTAATTTTTAAAACTACTTAATATATTCGTAAAATAGTCACTTACATGCTTATTTGGTTGAGACCGTGTATTGCACTCTATGAGTTTCGAACTCTAAAAACAATACAACATTATGGATATTTGATCCATATACCACCATTTATAAATGTTATATGGGGAATGGTCATAGTTCGTAATGTACGATACTTCAGTGAATATGGTTCATTGGAAATAAGCCAATAAACAGTATTTTGAGATCGTGCATTCAACTTGATCGATTACATAAGGGATCATATTGTGTTAATATAACACAAGACCAAAAACTACAAGATAGATCTAATTACTTGATCGCTGAAATGTCATTTTGATCGGTTTACATAAAGTGAAACATATTTTATGTCCTTAAATGTTAAGGATAATCGAATTCGCTTTTGTAAAGAATTTTTTGTCATATTCCAGTAAGGTGTTATTTTGAATAGTTTAACCATTTGAAAGGAAAACGAATGTATAAGAAAAGATGTAATTTAAGGTACGGTCCGGGTGAAGAGAATGATAGTCATTTCTGCTTTATAGAGAAGCATTGGAAACGAGAATAATAATAATAATTGATACTTAATATTAGAATATGAAATATGATTTCTGTTCGGAAATGTATTCTCATATAGAAAATTATTTTCTATGAGATTTATTTCTTTGAGCTCAAGATATTTGATCAACGAACTCTTCACTGTAACTAGTTGCAATGTATGAAATGAAAAATGTATTGAGTGAATGATGGACCTTCGAATTTAGTATGATATTATAGTAGTGGTGGAAATAGTGGAAGCATACCATATAGCACCAATTAATTGCATCGTAGTATGAAAATTGTTTTTGTAAAACTTACCATATATTATTTATGAAATAATGATTATTTTTCGGTATCGACTAAAGAAAAGACATAGCTTTATTTCAATATGAATATTATGAATATTCTTTGTGAAATTAAAGTATAATGTGGTTTTTTTTATAAAAAAATAGATGCGTTGGAAAATATAAAAGTATCTAATATTATTTATAGTTGTTTTAGAACTATAGACTAAGTCAATTTTGAGAAATAATTTTATTACATGATTTTGAATCATATGACACTTGTTAATTATATCTCAAACAATAAAGGACTATGCACCCGTTTTATGGGAGTATCATAAGAGTTGATAAACCCTTCGGATTGATACATATAGATGTATGCAATCCTATAAATACCAAAATGGTTCCATATGCTTCGTCATATTCACCTATGAGTTATCGTCGACATGGACATGTGTATTTGATACACATGTAGTATGTCTATGGTAAACTTATAGAATATAAAACAGAAGTACATAAAATAACATGCAATAGAAATGATTTGATTTGATCGAATGAGTGAGGATATTAGAAAATGTTCCGAACATACCTAAAATGAATAGGGATTCAGTCTCATAATTACTCCTCCATGTGATACATAATGATGCATTGATATGCAGTAATCGAACTTTGTTCGACAATTTATGATTAATTGTGCGTGAAGTTGAGTTAGTTCCTTTTTATGAAGTACTGTACTAGTACTGTACTTAAGGGTCGTACACAAGGTTAATATTATTTCATTTGAATAACAATTTACAAAATTTTACTAGATAAGGGCTTATAAGAAACTTCAACATAGCATAGGCTAAGGAGTTGGCAAGTTGTGCAAGTTGAAAGATTGCAGTAATTATTTATGAGGGATCTTGTATGAATCTCCCTAAAAGGATTTTGAAAAGACTATCATTGAATGACATACTATGTTTCAAACGTAATTTTTGTAAACTAAAACAAAATTAGTTTTATAAGTGAAGAAATTTATAAAATATTTATGAATACCTATTCTATTGCACTGAGAAACAATTGTTATTTCAAGATATACCCACTTCACTGTGAAGAAATTTATTTAAGGAATCATTGGTAGTATAATGGAATTGGATACGATCCATATATATGACTAGTTATGTGAGATGAAGTGAAATTAAATTACCTAAACGAACACATAACATTAGAATGTCTAATAAGTATTCTTGCACATCTAAGAGAAACTATGAGTTTTGTATTAATGTCAAAAATATATAATCCTAGATTGTTTAATTAAACCATTTAGAGTGTTGACTCTATATGGTATGATGTGCAAATCCGGAAGAATTCCGAGTACGCTATCAAAATATAGATTTTGGTGGTTGTAACTAATGGGATATGATCCATTGGCCAGGACTATATCTTTATGAGTAAGACTAATGCGGTTGGAATTAAATGAGCAATATTGATAAGAATGATATTACAAATTTCAATTGTTGAAATTAGCGTAGTGGATTCGATATTCAACACGTTCATGTCAATTCGGATTTACTCACAAAATTATCTATTAATAAGCCTTAATGTTTAGTACGTATGTATTGAAACAAAAAATTCTAAAGAATGATTTAGAGTAAGCTATTTACACATATTAACCAAAAATGTCTAAAAGTCAATGGGAGCGATGTTGAGTTTGTGAATCTTTGGATATGATCCAAGAAATGATACGAAAGTGTCATTTTATAAGCATCAAGATTGAATAAGTATTTTGATAGAAATATCAAGTAATTTGATTTTCAATCAAAGTGTAGAGGAAGCGTGTGTTCATAAGAAAGAATGTTAAAAAGTACATTGATATTTCTAAACTATAAATAAACAACATATTGTTGATTTTAATGGTGTACTTGTATTAAAATCAGCCTTAATTATTTTAATACTCAACAATGGATTAATAAATGATGTCTTTTATAGTAAGTATTAAAGATGTCGGGAATGTCCCAAATGATATGCAAGGACACCTTATTAAAATGTTTACTATGGAAATGTAAGACTGATTCCTTTGCATTGGTAAAAGGAATTATTATACATGTTGTGTTTTCTATGATATCATGATTTGTTTATGCATTTGATACATGAAGCAAATACCAAATCCAAATTGATATCACTAAATGGTTGTTTGAAGTGTTCTCATGTATTTATGAAATACTAGAGAATTTCTTACAGAAACAAAAACTCCTTATGAAAGAGTTTCGAACTCAAACCTCATAAGTCATATTAAGTGTAGCATGTCAATAATAAATTTCCTTAAGTTGGAAATGTTCCAAATAAAATATTGTGGCTTATTCAATGAAAAAGGGCTACGTATATCGCCTTGAATATTGCCGCAATAAAAATAAGGTACATAAAATTGTAAGTGCACAAATTTATCACTGAGCCGATTCTAGATGTTGAGAATCTCATAACACTGATATATGATAACAATGTCGCGATATGGTTTGTAATAGAACTTGGAGCTCATTAGAGATCGAGAGACATGCTCCGAATTTTTCCACATGATAAAGTAGTTTATCACCATCGGAGAGAGTTGATTAACAGAGTAGATAATTGAAACATAATAGCTTACCCATTCACAAAGGGACTGACCCAATAGGTTTTGAGAAATCGATTGGAGAAGTTGGAATAAGATTTCATAATTGACCCCAAGTGAAAGTGGAAGATTGATAAAGTTAGGGGTATGCCTAGGGGTAACTATGTAATTTGTTACATATATCTAACTCGTTGAACAATCTTGTTCATAATAAAAGTGTCTTCTTCCTATTATATTTTTGATATAATGCGGTTATATCAATAAATAAATTTAAATAAAAGGATATTTAATAGAAAATCCATAAATTTTATTTTTGTGATAGTAGTTACAAAGTGTTGTGACCATAAGTAATTTATCAAAATGAAACAAACATATCATTTTAAATATTCCTAGTCAAGATGCATCGAGACTATATATCGATTTATCCATTGAGACTAGAGTACGTAACGCTCTCCAAATGTTGGGCAGTGTATTACTCATGACTGTTGGGGGTATCAAGGTGTTACACACTGTTATTGGATAGCTATGAAATGACTCGCTCGATAGTTTTCTGTTGGTTAATATGACTATATCAAGCAGAGAACGTCAATGTGACTAATTTACACAGTTCTTTCGACTTCATAATACTGTAGATCTTCAATGTGAAAGCTCCACTTTGATTATAGTTAAATCATGGCCTGGTGTCCATCGACCGACTATAGTTGGGTCGAGTGGAAGCATTGGAGGTGAAAGACTATTCAAAGAGGATTTTTCTCCTCATTTATATGAGGTTAATATCACGGTCAACTAAAGTCAACTCAAAGTCAAAGTCTCTGGTCAAAGCATTTCGATTAATAATTATTATTATTATTGAACCAAGTACATAGTGTTTGGACTATAAAGTTGAATGTAGATGACACTTGAATTTTGACCATTACTAGATTCCATAAATCCAAAGTGATATGGTTTTGATGAAGAGAATTGGTGTAAATAATTATCACTATCAGGTATCGCTTATAATAAGTAAAATTTGATTTTACTGAAAAGATCTGTAAGCGATAAATTCAACCAAACTATCATACCACCTACTAAGTGACGTACGAACATTAATATTTGAATTGTTCAATATTAATCATTGTCTGAATTCATACCTCTGAGTCGCACAACCGCATTTGTTATTTCTCCAAAAACCACACAATTTAATTAGTTTGTAAAAAATTACAAACTGATTAAATTAATCAATGTTTATTAAATATTAATTATTGTTAATTTATTTGATATTTCGAATTTTGTTGGTAACTATTTAATGCATATATAAAAGTTATATTTTCATATATCGATATGCGATATTGGTATAATTTTAAACATGTTTTAAACAATAAAATGATTAC
Source organism: Allium cepa (assembly GCA_030765085.1). Taxonomy (NCBI): domain Eukaryota; kingdom Viridiplantae; phylum Streptophyta; class Magnoliopsida; order Asparagales; family Amaryllidaceae; genus Allium; species Allium cepa. The sequence continues at coordinate 393,717,912 of CM060935.1, forward strand.
ATAAATGTTGTTTTCTTTTATTTGGAAAAGTTGCATATTTGTTATATGCTTGGATAAGTCATATAATGGTAAGAGGAGGAAATCAATGAATGAGATTAATTGAAATTTAAAAAGAGGCAATAAAGGAGGAAGTTTTAATAGGAGAATAGGAAAATGTTCCTTTAATTCTATCAAAACCAAACCTCCACATTTTTGAAAGTACAGAGAACAGGATATTTGTTCTCATTTCTTCCTCTTCTCTATCATTCATTCATGGCTAAAAATTTGTCCAAAAACACCATTAAAATAAATTCAAATCAACATCAAACTAGATTGAAACGGTGGTTAATTCTTCTCTTTCAAAGTGGGATGGTGATTTGCTCGAAATCTGAGGAGAAGCCACAAATCACGGTGTGATGAAGGGCAATGTCTATCGGAATAGAGAGTGATTAATCAGATCTAGGTATTGTTTTATCATTCAAGATGTTTCTACACGCTTCATCCTAAGGTAATCATATGTGTGCATAATTCTATATTTACATATCTTATAGTTTGTTCTTATTCCCTCAATATCTATCTTTCCCTCCTGTTCATACTGGTGAATTTGAATCTTGATTTGAATATCTCCATTCCCTTACTTGAATCGAGTGTTCTATCATGTTAAAATATAGAATGTTTTCTTTTGTTCGCTGCTTTTTGTTATGAATTATAACATCTCATTTTCTGTCTCATGTATGATGGTTTGATTAATTAATTTAACCTAGATCTAGACTTTCTTAATTTTCTACGTGCTTATTTTCAAAGTTTTTTTTAATCTAGATCTAGTTTTTATTATCTCAAATCTATATATGCCTATGTCATTTGATTCTTGTTATTTAAAAATTGAACATAGTTGAACTTTCATTTTGTTTATTTTCATAATTTAGTTTTTCATATCAGCAGGTTTAAACTTGAATATTTGGACATGGGTTTCTATGTAATTGAAACTTGGTAGTAATCGCATTAATTAATCTTTTTCATCCGATTGATATGATTGTTTATTGTCATGTTTCAACTCATTCTAATATACACTCTTCCTTTTAAAAGAAATAGGGAAACATTAAATCAATGATATATTCCATGATTTGCAATTCCTCCACATCTCCACGATCCTTGTAATGTAGTTATAGAGATAGCGATCCGACATGAAGAGATGCTTGCTATTTGTGCTAGGGAAAAGCCGGTTGAAGCCCGGGGTTCTTTGGGAAAGAAAAGGAAATTCTTTACAAAAAAGGGAGCCCAGAAGGGGAGACTGCCAAGAAGGCAAAGGCAATTTAGATTTTTTCAAGTGTTATAAGTAAGGTCATTATGCTCATTATTGCAAGTCGGGCAAGTGGAAGAAAGATTTAAAAAAAGAACGTGAAGTGCTTTAACTACGACCAAGTTAGGCATTATAAGAATCGCTGTCCAGAACCACTCAGGTTGGATAAGAGAAAGGTTTTTTGCTGTTGGACCATTATCTACTAGGCCAACTGCAGCTGAAAGGGGGAAAACTGTGATGGAAGGTACGCTTGTAATTTAGAGTATATCAGTTAGGGTACTATTTGATAGCGGTGCTTCACATTCATTTGTGTCTTAGTGTTTGATTGATAGGTTATGCTTAGAACTCACATACCTTGTTACTTCCTTCAGGGTTGCAAATCCAATAGGAGGATATGAAACTCTAGGGATGACATATGACCATTTAGAACTTGACTTTTTAGGTCATAAGTTTGCATGCAGTTTGTATGTTTTCGATTTCGTAGATTTCGAAATCATTTTGGGTATAGATTGGTTGGATAAGTATGAGGCAAGGATATTTTGCTAGGATAGAGGGATATCACTAAGGCACCCTGATAGTCATAACTGAATTATATTCTCAATGGAGAATTCTGACCAGAGTGGTTGTTCTTTGTCAAGTGCTATGGAAGTAGGAGAAGGGTTAACTTAGGTTCGAGTAGCAAAAGAATTTGTAGATGTCTTTGAGCCAATTATAGGACTACCATGGAAACGAGCTATTGAGTTTCAAATAGATCTTGTGCTAGGAGCTGAACTTGTTAGTAAACCACCTAATAAGATGACACCGGCCGAGATAAAGGAATTAAAGGTGCAGCTAGTGGATCTAGAAGTAAGGAATTTTATTTGTAATATCCCAGAATTTTGGACAATATAAATTTAATAATCTGTGTTTCAAACTGAATTGAATTGATAATTTTTGTTAATAAATTTGATTTGATTTAATAATCTTCTTTATTTACATATTTAATTGATGAATTTATTTTTAATTTGCTAATAAATCTATTTTCTATTTAATAATGTATATGTATTTATATATATATTAAATAGATAAGTTGTTTTTAATTAAATTAGTATAGCATAATTTTAATATTTTGAAATTGGGAATTTTGATTTATTTTCGATTTAAGCTTTTCAAAAATATTTAATAAAATAACTAAATGATTTTAGATATGAGATAAATGTTTTATTTGTTTAAAATTAATTTTTAATTTAAGTTTGAATATGAAAATAAGTCACAAAAATGTTTGTGTTATTCTTTTTAAAATATTAACTTATAAAATGTGATTTGTTAATTTAATATGAAATTTAAAATACAATTTAAAATATGAAACATGTATTCAAGTAAGTTATAACCTCTTTTATAAATTTATTTTAATTGTTTAAAAGTATCTTTGACAATTGATTTAATTGTATATTGTTTTATTTATAATAACACTTTTCTTTATTCTTTAGGAATTAATTATATACATAACTAAGTATAAGAAACTAATTAATTTAATTTAAACATTCATTAACTTAAATTAAAATAACAAATCACCTAAAAGACATGTGTATGTATTTTAGACACATAGTTTAACATGTGTTGAGTAATTAAATAGGAAAGTTAACAAGTGTTAACAGCTTAAGCCATGTGTCATTGTTTAATTATGTTTTTCTTTAATTTTAATTAAATCATAAACTAGTTATATAAACTTGCACTCTTTCATTCCTATTCTTTTCTCTCATTTTCTATTCTTAACAAAGAAACTTTTAAGCTGAAAAACAATCCTCATATCAGAATGATCTTCATTCTAAAGAAAACTTGCCAAACCATTTTTTTCTTTTCTTCAAGATGCATATCCCTGAAACATTTTTTCTGCATGCAAATCTTTTCCTGTCCAAACGATTTTTTCAAAACCCTGTGTTCCATTTCAAAGGCCTGCATTTTTTTGGAAATCAAGAAAAGCATGCATTCATTTTTCCAAAAACCTGTTCATCATTAAACTTGCATTCTCTTCTTCAAAAATCTGGATACAAGAAGACCCTACATTTCAATTTTAATCAAGAAAACCTGCATGTTCTTGTAAACTAAAGCATGCATTCATTTTTCAAAATCTGGAAGCAAAGAAAAAAAAATGCATTCTTCAACATTTGGAAGATTAGATACTGCATTTTCTTGTAAGCTGAAACAAGCATGCAAGTTTGTAATTAATCAAGGGGCAAAGGCAATTTTAAAAGTATCAGGAGCATTTCAGTTTTTGGAGTTCAAGTTTTAAAGGCATTCAAATGCAGTTTTCAAGTCAAAAGTTCTCTGTCAAAAGCTGTTTGCAAATTAAAAACAAAATGGCTCTGTCTTCTATTAAATCAGGTAAGTAACTCTTTTTAAAAAAAAATTAAAACAGGTAATGGTTGATTGCATGTTTTAATCTGAAATGAATATAGTTTATGAAATTTGCAGTGAATGTTTATATATATGAATATATATGTGTGCATGTTTGTTTTCTGTATAATTCTGTTCCTTAAATTTACAAGCTGCTGTTTTGATTTTAAAAAACCATCATCTCTGGATTAAATCTTGGTATAGATTTAAGGCTTACACAAGATATGTTCATTTCATCATAAAACTATAGATTGAAATTTTACTTAAGTTAAAAATAACTATGTATCATCTCTGGAGTTTGCAAACAGATGATCAATCAATAAATTAGTGAAATTTCAAGTTTAGAAATTTATGAATTCAGAGTTTAAAATCAAATCATCATACTAAATCATGATTTTTAAAAGAAAAATTACAATTTATAATGCTTTATACAAAATGCAGTTCCCTTTCTTTGCATTTTATATTTTGAAGCATTGTTGCTGCTTCAAGCGTCTGGAGGGGTTGTAATTGTTTCTGGAGATGGAGAAGTTAACTAAGATGATGGGAAAATTCTCAGATTGAGTTGAAATTAAATTTTGGTGCTGTAATTTGGGATTATCAGTTATGAACCCTAGTTTTATTTGGGTTAATGTTTTTGTTCGACTGCGGCCTCCTCAGTTGATCGAGTTCAACCAAGATTTGTGTATTGGTAGATGGTGGTTTAGGGAAGTCATCGCCGGAGTATGGAGGGTGATAGTGGCCGGAGTTGGGAGGTCTCGCCATTGACAGTCAAGCATGAAAGGGGGAATGCTGTTTCAGGTTTTGACTTTAAACTTGAATTCAAATTCGAGTTGAAATTTTGGGGATCTGAGGTTTGAAGGGTGATGTGGGGTTACTGGTCGATGGGGGATGGCCATTGATGATGGTCAGAGGTGGCCGGAGTTGGTTTATGGGTGCACAGGAAGGTGTTGTGCATGTTGGTGTTGATTTTTGGTTACAGGGTTTATACCTCGTGATGGTCTCGGGTAAATTGAAGAGTGACTCGAAGCAATATTGCTTCTGACTCGAAGTAAGAACATGAGGAGCTCGGGTTTGTGAAGTGTTTCAGGTTTTAGAGTTGATCAGAAACCTGTTTTCCAGGTTTTATAAAAATTGAAGTGAAAAGTAGTAATGCAAACTAAAAATTTGAAACTAGTTTGGAACCTGAATTTAGTTATAAATTCAAATAATTTAAATCTGGGTATTTGTAACTATTCAGTTTTAAAATTTTAGTTTGGGTTTTTAAATCTAAAATCAGAAAACCGTGTTCTGTTTTTTTTTAATTTAAAAGTAAAGTTTAAATTATAAGATGAAGTTCAAACTGGGATTTTAAAATCTGTAAATTTGAATATGAATTTAAATTAGATTGTCTGAAGATTTGAATCATTTAAGTTTTTAAATTTAAATTTGGTTTTAAACTTATAGGTGTAAAAGTATATGTGAGTTTTGAATTTGAATAAGAAGTTTGAATTTTAATTTTTGAATTTAAATCTGGAATTAAATTTAAACTACAGTTTTTAAAATAAAGGTTTAAATTTAAATTGCTTTAAAACGATTAAATGATTTGCATTTAAATTGAAGTTGTAGATTGTAAGAAAAGTTTAGAATGAGTTTAAAAGTTGTATTTCAATTTTGAAATTTAAAAATAATTTTTAAATTGATTTGAATTTAAATTGAATTTTAATTTAAATTGTTTTAAACTTATTGATAAAGTAGACGTTTCTTTTAACATATTATATAAAAGTTTTGAATTGTTTCAAAATCTTGTTTAAGATAAATTTGCAACTTTAGTTTAAAAATGAAGTTAAATGGAATTTGAAGCAAATTTAAAAACAAAATTTGTTTTAAATAATTAATTAAATAAGGGATGTTTATCTTAAAGACAAATAAAATTTTAATGATTTGTGTTTATTTATTATTTAATTAATTAATAATGTGGATGATTAATTAAGTAATTAATAATTTTTAAAATTTGATTAATTAAGATTGAGATTAATTAATTAAGGTCAATAAATCTATATTTAAGGATGGTTAATTAAATTTTAATTAATGATTAAAATTTATTTAACCAAGTGATTAAAGAAGTTAAGATTTTAATTAACACTTAATAAATTAATAATTAGAGATTAATTAATTATAATTAAATATTATTTAATTGATAATTAATAATGATTTGTATAAGTTAACTCTTAATTAAGTAATTAAGAAATGTTAATGAAGGTCATTAACTTAAGATCATTTAACAATTAATTAATGTGATTAATTTTTAATAATTAATTAGATTAATTAATAATAATCAATTATTTAGGTTTAATTACTTAATGAAAGTAATTAATGAATTAATTACATGGTGCAATTAATTTGATTAATGTGATTAGTTTAGATTAATTAAGTTAAATTAATTTAAAAATTTGTGGATAGTTTGATTATTACTTTACGTAATTTATGGATTTGTAATTACTTAAGGGAGTAACTAAATAATAATTACTGAATGTAATTAAAGATATTTATTATAGAAGTAATTTGGATTTAAATTACTTTGAAAATTAATCAAGCGATTAATGAGGATAATTAATTAAGAGTAATTAATTTATGGGATGAGTAATTAAAGTAGTTAATTACTGAATGATTATTAATCTTGGGTGATTAATATATGTTTTAAATTGAAGATTAATTACTTATGTAATTAATTTATATAGAGATTGATTAAATGTAATCAGAAATCATTAATTAATTAATTAATGATGTAATTTAGAATTGATTAATTAATGTATAATTAATAATGAATAAATGATTAATGTGATTAATTTTAGCTAATTAATTAAGCAATTATAAGTTAATTATGTGTAAAGGGTTTAATATAATTAGCTTGTGTAATTAATATTAAAGGCTAATTACTTATTGTAATTAGGGAATTATTAATCAGTAATGATTAATTGAAATGAATATTGAGATGGTGTTTTATTTTAATTGATTTATAATAAATTGATGGTTAAGTTAAGCAGGATTTTAATGATGAAGTAATTAATTTAATTCATTTTAAATTAATTAGAGATGAATTAATTTAATTCATTTTAAATTAATTATAGAAGGTGTGATCATTAGATCATTGCTTATGTTTGATAGATGATATTGGATGTCTGGTACGGTTTGTAATCTCAGCTATGAGATGGGAGATGTATGTAATATGGTTGCATTGGTTGCTTTTGGATGATAGTATGGATTATCTGATTATGATATGAACTATCTGTTGGTAATGATAAGGTGGATTATCTATTGTGTTGTGAATTATCTATCTGTGTGTATATAGATAATTAAATTGAATTGTTTTAAACTTAAAACAACTTGGCCTTAAAAGACACGCTTTGGATTTCGATGAGGCCGGGATCGGGTTTCCATATTTGGGATCCGAAAACCACATAGATTCCAATTAAACGTTAGGACGTGAATTCAAGTGGAGCAAGTGAAGACTCGAGGTGTAGGAACTATATGTCAGTATAACTCTGTGGGTGATTCCGTAATGAGTTTGACAGAATAGTACTTATTGGTTCGAGATGAGGATTTAGAGTGCAAGGGTTATCGTTGTTAGCTCTAAGGGTGATTCCAAAATGAGTGTAACGAGATAATGCCTTCGGTTTCGTTCGAACCTGGAACGAACTTGTATGGATTGAATGCTTTCAGAACATCGTCAGGAGGACGATGAGCATTCTAAGTGATATGTCCTATAAAGGTAATCGTAGCCTCAAGCCTCATTAACCGGGATGGCTAAAACAGGGGAGGTGCAACAAGGCTTCGTGGGTAGCCCCCACTTGAGAGCGAGATTTACCCGTGTCTAGATGTACCTTTATTTCAGCTTAGTGGTGCGGTTGCTGATCACAACTGCGGGGTGGATATGTTTGGAACTGTTCAGTAAGGAATGGTTCCGGCTTTGTGTTGCAGGGGAGCGGGCGTACTCCTCGGTACGGTAATCTAGGCCACGTACTGTGACGGGCGGTACCCCAGTAGCCCAGCCATTGTATGGAATCCAAAATCCAATAAGTGCCAACGGTTTTGATTGTATTACCCACTTTTGTGGCTAGTAGATGGAATTTAATAAATATAACAATTTCGGCTATTTCTTATTTACTTGAAAACCCTAGACCTATTATAATATCATCGGATTTCCTATCAAATGTTTTGGTTAGCGTAAGGTAAAAACTTTTCCATGTTTATGTGTGGGAAGTCTTACGTGATACCTTTCTTTTCAAAGGTTTTTCAAAGTTAAGCAACTTTAACCTGTTACTCACACCAGACCCATGTCTGACCCGGAGTTATTTCTGTTTTCTTTAACTCTTGGGTACTCAAATTTTTACGAGTACCCAAGGGAATTCAGGTTAGCTTTAGCGAATTGTGGAGGAGCATATGGAGCAGGAGGCTTCTGCGTATAGTTATATAGCTTTCCACTGTGTTGGTATCTCTGAGTATCTTCTGTGTGTATTGAGTTGTAATAACTAGACAGGTGTTTATAACTGTCTAGTATGTGATGTATTGTCTATGTAACCCTGATATTTGACGTATACTATGTAATACTTATGTTATTAATATAATTTATTCGTTCCACTGTTGAGATTCCTGTGTTGTTTCTTCTTTCTCTTCTTTCTTTTCTCTTTTCTATCCCTTTCTTTCTTAAGGATGATACGACTTTTGGTGGAGAAAAAAGTCGGGTCGTCTCAGTTGGTATTAGAGCGCTAGGTTGAGCGAATACCTAGTCTCTATAGTGGTGTCTATCTTGAGAGAACGTATTTGTACTTTTAATATATATATATATATATATATATATATATATATATATATATATATTTGGTTCTACCTATTTGTTGGGTTACCCGTTCAGGTTTTTCCAATGTAAGTTATAAAGGTAGATGAGGTAGAAGTGTATGTAACACGACTACCAATGGTTGGAGTTTGATGGATGAGGTTGGAAGTGTATTTGTCGAGACTGTAGACCTAATACCGTCTCGAGTAAGTTTTGCTTGGTGTAAGTACTTCATCGATCTCTTAAGGAAACCTTCTAAAGGTTCGGAGTTCATCTTTGAAGTGCAGAATTGAATTTTGATCTGTCGATAAGGCTGAAGCAAGTGAGTGATGGTATCTTGATATCTCAGGAAGTTGTAGCTGCGTGATGAGATGTAGTGACTATGGATATTTCTGAAGATGTTTCTTTGGAACAAGAGTAAGAAGTGGGTCTGCTCGGTGATGTGGCTGGGTTTAGTAGAGTGTTCTGAGTTGGTAGGGAGTCTTCTGGCTGGGTAGTTTTTCTGAAGTGGAGTTCAAAAGCAGCAGAGTGGACTCGTTTCTCTGGTGAGTTGGCTAAGCCAGCATAAGCTGTTCTGTTTGGCAAAGAGAGAGCAGATTTCCTTGGAATTAGGCTGAGTTGATCGCAAAAGTGACTTTCGATAAGTAAGTTCTTTTGAGTTGTTGGGGATTGTCCGGATTTCTTCCAGGAAGTCAGAAGTTTGTCCGCATCTGGAGATTGAGTTTTCTTTCCAGGAATGGAACTGGTGGTTCAGTTGGTTGATAGATGGTTCCTTGAGATAGAAGTTGGTGAAGCAACTCAGGTTTCGAAGGAACATCTGAGTTTTCTTTATAGATATGTAGAACCATATTTCTATGCTGGGTTGTCTAGTCAGAGCTCATGTTCTTCAGCATTTTCTTCTACTTCGGATCAGAGTTGTGCAGCAGAAGCAGTTTGGGGGTGTTTTTGTTTTGTTTTTCTGGATATGAAGAAGTTTGTTGTTGAGAAGCAGAGTTTGTGTTCATGGTTTTTTGAGTGATCTTGAGGAGATCATTGGATTGTTTTGATCCAGTCTGTTCTAGAAGCATCAGCGTAGAGTTAAGCTGATCAGGAAGGATCTTGGTAGCCCAGGATCGTCCGAAGAGTTTTTATGGATAAGAGACGAAGAAATTTGGATTCTAGAATCATAGATTTGATTTTGGATAAGTTTTTCTCTGATCCAAGGAGCTATAAGTTTGGGAAGCTAGCTCCGTAGTGTTTTGGGTTTCTTCTGTGTTTGGTAAGATAAGTGTTTGGTTTTCTAGAGTTGAATTACCAGTTTGGATAAATGGAATTCATAGTGTTTCAGGTATCTCTGAGGAAGTACGTGTTTGATATTTATGGCTGTAGAACCAGCAGTTTAGGATGGATTGATAGTTGAGTCAGACTCGTCCGTAGTCTGATATTCTATATAGAATTGTTGATAGGAGTTCTATAGCTTAGTAGTATTGATTGATTGTATTTTATAGAGCGAGTATCCCGATATATATATATATATATATATATATATATATATATATATATATATATATATATATATATATATACACCGGGGAAACTCGTGAAAGTTTTATCCAAAATTCTTTTGGATAATTGGATTTGTTCTGATTGTGTGAATTGGTTGCTTTGGTTGTCAGCATATGATTAACATATGTTGTATTTTAAAATAAATCTGTAAATAGATTATTAAATTACCTTTGTTTTAAATTTCAGGGACGAAATTCTTTTAGGGGGAAGGATTGTAATATCTCAGAATTTTGGACAATATAAATTTAATAATCTGTGTTTAAAATTGAATTGAATTGATAATTTTTGTTAATAAATTTGATTTGATTTAATAATCTTCTTTATTTAAATATTTAATTGATGAATTTATTTTTAATTTGCTAATAAATCTGTTTTCTATTTAATAATGTATATGTATTTATATATATTTTAAATAGATAAGTTGTTTTTAATTAAATTAGTTTAGCATAATTTTAATATTTTGAAATTGGGAATTTTGATTTATTTTCGATTTAAGCTTTTCAAAAATATTTATTAAAATAACTAAATGATTTTAAATATGAGATTAATGTTTTATTTGTTTAAAATTCAATTTTAACTTAAGTTTGAATATTAAAATAAGTTACAAAAATGTTTATGTTATTCTTTTTAAAATATTAATTTATAAAATGTGATTTGTTAATTTAATATGAAATTTAAAATAAAATTTAAAATATGAAACATGTATTCAAGTAAGTTATAACCTATTTTATAAATTTATTTTAATTGTTTAAAAGTATCTTTGACAATTGATTTAATTGTATATTGTTTTATTTATAATAACACTTTGCTTTATTCTTTAGGAATTAATTATATACATAAGTAAGTATAAGAAACTAATTAATTTAATTTAAACATTCATTAACTTTAATTAAAATAACAAATCACCTAAAAGACATGTGTAAGTATTTTAGACACAGTTTAACATGTGTTGAGTAATTAAATAGGAAAGTTAACAAGTGTTAATGGCTTAAGCCATGTGTCATTGTTTAATTTTGTTTTTCTTTAATTTTAATTAAATCATAAACTAGTTATATAAACTTGCACTCTTTCATTCCTATTCTTTTCTCTCATTTTCAATTCTTAACAAAGAAACTTTTAAGCTGAAAAACAATCCTCATATCAGAATGATCTTCATTCTAAAGAAAACTTGCAAAAACCATTTTTTCTTTTCTTCAAGATGCATATCCCTGAAACATTTTTTCTGCATGCAAATCTTTTCCTGTCCAAATGCATTTTTTCAAAATCCTGTGTTCCATTTCAAAGGCCTGCATTTTTCTGGAAATCAAGAAAAGCATGCATTCATTTTTCCAAAAACCCGTTCATCATTAAATCTGCATTCTCTTCTTCAAAAATCTAGATGCAAGAAGACCCTGCATTTCAATTTTAATCAAGAAAACCTGCATGTTCTTGTAAACTAAAGCATGCATTCATTTTTCAAAATCTGGAAGCAAAGAAAAAAACTGCATTCTTCAAAATTTGGAAGATTAGCTACTGCATTTTCTTGTAAGCTGAAACATGCATGCAAGTTTGTAATTAATCAAGGGGAAAAGGCAATTTTAAAAGTATCAGGAGCATTTCAATTTTTGGAGTTCAAGTTTTAAAGGCATTCAAATGCAGTTTTCAAGTCAAAAGTTCTCTGTCAAAAGTTGTTTGCAAATTAAAAACAAAATGGCTCTGTCTTCTATTAAATCAGGTGAGTAACTCTTTTTAAAAAAAATTAAAACAGGTAATGGTTGATTGCATGTTTTAATCTGAAATGAATATAGTTTATGAAATTTGCAGTGAATGTTTATATATATATATATGAATATATATGTGTGCATGTTTGTTTTCTGTATAATTCTATTCCTTAAATTTTCAAGCTGCTGTTTTGATTTTAAAAAACCATTATCTCTGGATTAAATCTTGATATAGATTTAAGGCTTACACAAGATATGTTCATTTCATCATAAAATTATAGATTGAAATTTTACTTAAGTTAAAAATAACTATGTATCATCTCTGGAGTTTGCAAATAGATGATCAATCAATAAATTAGTGAAATTTAAAGTTTAGAAATTTATGAATTCAGAGTTTGAAATCAAATCATCATACTAAATCATGATTTTTAAAAGAAAATTTACAATTTTTAATGCTTTATAAAAAATGAAGTTCCCTATTCTTTGCATTTTATATTTTGAAGCATTGTTGCTGCCTCAAGTGTCTAGAGGTGTTGTAATTGTTTCTGGAGGTGGAGAAGTTAACTAAGATGATGGGAAAATTCTTAGATTGAGTTGAAATTAAATTTTGGTGTTGTAATTTGGGATTGTCAGTTATGAACCCTAGTTTTATTTGGGTTACTGTTTTTGTTCGACTGTGGCCTCCTCGGTTGATCAAGTTCAACCAAGATTTGTGCACTGGTAGATGGTGGTTTAGGGAAGTCCTCGCCGGAGTATGGAGGGTGATAGTGCCGGAGTTGGGAGGTCTCGCCATTGACAGGTCAAGCTTGAAAGGGGGAATGCTGTTTCAGGTTTTGACTTTAAACTTGAATTCAAATTCGAGTTGAAATTTTGGGGATCTGAGGTTTGGAGGGTGATGTGGGGTTACTGGTCGATGGGGGATGGCCATTGATGATGGTCAGAGGTGGCCGGAGTTGGTTTATGGGTGCACAGGAAGGTGTTGTGCATGTTGGTGTTGATTTTTGGTTACAGGGTTTATACCTCGTGATGGTCTCGGGTAAATTGATGAGTGACTCAAAGCAATGTTGCTTCTGACTCGAAGTAAGAACATGAGGAGCTCGGGTTTATGAAGTGTTTCAGGTTTTAGAGTTGATCAGAAACCTGTTTTCTAGGTTTTATAAAAATTGAAGTGAAAAGTAGTAATGCAAACTAAAAATTTGAAACTAGTTTGGAACCTGAATTTAGTTATAAATTCAAATAATTTAAATCTGGGTATTTGTAACTATTCAGTTTTAAAATTTTAGTTTGGGTATTTAAATCTAAAATCAGAAAACTGTGTTCTGTTTTTTTTTAAATTTAAAAGTAAAGTTTAAATTATAAGATGAAGTTCAAACTGGGATTTTAAAATATGTAATTTTGAATATAAATTTAAATTAGATTGTCTGAAGATTTGAATCATTTAAGTTTTTAAATTTAAATTTGGTTTTAAACTTATAGGTGTAAAAGTATATGTGAGTTTTGAATTTGAATAGGAAGTTTGAATTATAATTTTTGAATTTAAATCTAGGTTTTTAAATCTAGAATTAAATTTAAACTACAGTTTTTAAAATAAAAGTTTAAATTTAAATTGCTTTAAAATGATTTGCATTTAAATTGAAGTTGTAGATTGTAAGAAAAGTTTTAAAGAGTTAAGTTAAATCTAGAATGAGTTTAAAAGTTGTATTTCAATTTTGAAATTTAAAAGTAATTTTTAAATTGATTTGAATTTAAAATGAATTTTAATTTAAATTGTTTTAAACTTATTGATAAAGTAGATGTTTCTTTTAACATATTAGATAAAAGTTTTGAATTGTTTTAAAATCTTGTTTAAGATAAATTTGCATCTTTAGCTTAAAAATGAAGTTAAATGGAATTTGAAGTAAATTTAAAAACAAAATTTGTTTTAAATAATTAATTAAATAAGGAATGTTTATCTTAAAGATAAATAAATTTTAATGATTTGTGTTTATTTATTATTTAATTAATTAATAATGTGGATGATTAATTAAGCAATTAATAATTTTTAAAATTTGATTAATTAAGATTGAGATTAATTAATTAAGGTCAATTAATCTATAATTAAGGATGGTTAATTAAATTTTAATTAATGATTAAGATTTAATTAATCAAGTGATTAAAGAAATTAGGATTTTAATTAACACTTAATAAATTAATAATTAGAGATTAATTAATTGTAATTAAATATTATTTAATTGATAATTAATAATGATTTGTATAAATTAACTCTTAATTAAGTAATTAAGAAATGTTAATGAAGGTCATTAACTTAAGATTATTTAACAATTAATTAATGTGATTAATTTTTTATAATTAATTAGATTAATTAATAATAATCAATTATTTAGGTATAATTACTTAATGAAAGTAATTAATGAATTAATTACATGGTGTAATTAATTTGATTAATGTGATTAGTTTAGACTAATTAAGTTAAATTAATTTAAACATTTGTGGATAGTTTGATTATTACTTTATGTAATTTATGGATTTGTAATTACTTAAGGGAGTAATTAATTAATAATTACTGAATGTAATTAAAGATATTTATTATATAAGTAATTTGGGTTTAAATTACTTTGAAAATTAATCAAGTGATTAATGAGGATAATTAATTAAGAGTAATTAATTTATGGGATGAGTAATTAAAGTAGTTAAATACTGAATGATTATTAATCATGGGTGATTAATATATATGGTTTAAATTGAAGATTAATTACTTATGTAATTAATTTATATAGAGATTGATTAAATGTAATCAGAAATCATTAATTAATTAATGCTGTAATTTAGAATTGATTAATTAATGTATAATTAATAATGAATAAATGATTAATGTGATTAATTTTAGCTAATTAATTAATTAAGTAATTATAAGTTAATTATGTGTAAAGGGTTTAATATAATCAGCTTGTGTAATTAATATTAAAGGCTAATTACTTATTGTAATTAGGGAATTATTAATCAGTAATGATTAATTGAAATGAATATTGAGATGGTGTTTTATTTTAATTGATTTATAATAAATTGATGGTTAAGTTAAGCAGCATTTTAATGATGAAGTAATTAATTTAATTCATTTTAAATTAATTAGAGATGAATTAATTTAATTCATTTTAAATTAATTGTAGAAGGTGTGATCATTAGATCATTTCTTATGTTTGATAGATGATATTGGATGTCTGGTACGGTTTGTAATCTCAGCTACGAGATGGGAGATGTATGTAATATGGATGCATTGGTTGCTTTTGGATGATAATATGGATTATCTGATTATGATATGAACTATCTGTTGGTAATGATAAGGTTGATTATCTATTGTGTTGTGAATTATCTATGTGTGTGTATATAGATAATTAAATTGAATTTTTTTAAACTTAAAACAACTTGGCCTTAAAAGACACGCTTTGGATTTCGATGAGACCGGGATCGGGTTTCCATATTTGGGATCCGAAAACTACATGATTCCAATTAAACGTTAGACGTGAATTCAAGTGGAGCAAGTGAAGACTCGAAGTGTAGGAACTATACGTCAGTATAACTCTATGGGTGATTCCGTAATGAGTTTGACGGAATAGTACTTATAGGTTCGAGATGGGGATTTAGAGTGCAAGGGTTATCGTCGTTAACTCTGAGGGTTATTCCAAAATGAGTGTAACGCAATAATGCCTTCGGTTTCGTTCGAACCCGGAATGAACTTGTATGGATTGAATGCTTTCAGAACATCGTCTGGTGGACGATGAGCATTCTAAGTGATATGTCCTATAAAGGTAATCGTAGCCTCAATCCTCATCAACCGTGAATGGCTAAAACAGGGGAGGTGCAACAAGGCTTCGTGGGTAGCCCCCACTTGAGAGAGAGATTTACCGCTGTCTAGATGTGCCTTTATTTCAGCTTAGTGGTGCGGTTGCTGATCACAACTACGGGGTGGTCTTGTTTGGAACTGTTCAGTAAGGAATGGTTCCGGCTTTGTGTTGCAGGGGAGCAGGCGTACTCCTCGGTACGGTTATCTATGCCACGTACTGTGACGGGCGGTACCCCAGTAGCCCAGCCATTGTATGAAATCCAAAATCCAATAAGTGCCAACGGTTTTGATTGTATTACCCACTTTTGTGGCTAGTAGCTCGAATTTAATAAACCTAACAATTTCGGCTATTTCTTATTTACTTGAAAACCCTAGACCTATTATAATATCATCGGATTTCCTATCAAATGTTTTGGTTAGCGTAAGGTAAAAACTTTTCCATGTTTATGTGTGGGAAGTCTTATGTGATACCTTTCTTTTCAAAGGTTTTTCAAAGTTAAGCAACTTTAACCTGTTACTCACACCAAACCCATGTCTGACCCGGAGTTATTTCTATTTTCTTTAACTGTTGGGTACTCAAATTTTTACGAGTAGCCAAGGGAATTCAGGTTAGGATTCAGGTTAGCTTTGACGAATTGTGGAGGAGCATATGGAGCATGAGGCTTCTACGTATAGTTATATAGTTTTCCGCTGTGTTGGTATCTCTGAGTATCTTTTGTGTGTATTGAGTTGTAATAACTAGACAGGTGTTTATAACTGTCTAGTATGTGATGTATTGTCTATGTTACCCTGATATTTGATGTATACTATGTAATACTTATGTTATTAATATAATTTATTCGTTCCGTTGTTGATATTCCTGTGTTGTTTCTTCTTTCTCTTCTTTCTTTTCTCCTTTCTATCCCTTTCTTTCTTAAGGATGATACGACTTTTTTTGGAGAAAAAAGTCGGGTCGTCTCATTATTAGACCAAGCAGTTGCCTTAGGGAGCGGTCGCGGCGGTTGTGAAGAAACTAGATGGATTGTTGAGAATGTGTAGTGACTATTGTAGGTTAAACGAGAGGAAGATCAATAATAATTAACCTTTACCAAGAATAGCTGATCTATTTAATCAGTTATGCATAGCCAGATTATTTTCCCAGTTGGATTTGGTGATAGGTTTCCATCAGTTAAGAGTGTAGAGGACGTTATTCCTATGACAGCATTTTGAACTAGGTATGGTTGATATGAGTGGTTAGTAATGCCATTTGGATTAACAAATGCACATGCTTTCTTCGTGGATTTGATGAACCGAATTTTTTGAAAGTACATGGATAGTTTCATGTTAGTGTTTATAGATGACATTTTAGTACACTCTAAGGATGAAGAGAGCACGAGGATTATCTTAGAGTAGTGCTTGAGATGCCGAGGCATCATCGGCTGAAGGCGAGGTTTTCCAAGTGTCATTTTTGGAAGAAAGAGGTTAAGTTCCTTGGTCATGTGGTTTCAGAGAAGGGCTTGTCAGCCAATCCAGATGAAATCAAAGTTGTTAATAATTGGAAGGGACCAGAGGCGGTGACAGAGATAAGGAGTTTTCTTGGACTTGTTGGCTATTACCGAAGATTCATCAAGGATTTCTCGTGAATAGCAGCGCCTTTGACTAGTTTAAATAGGAAGGATGTGAAGTATTCTGGTCCGACAATTATGAGGAAGCAGTACTTAAGTTAAAGCATTTGTTGACTAATACATCTATGTTAGTAGTTCTCGGATGAAAACCAAGGGTTGGTGGTGTATACCAATGCATGTGGGACTAGATTAGTAGCTACGTTAATGCAGAAGGGTAAAGTTATTGCCTACGCTTCATGATAGCTCAGACCGCATGAAGTAAGATATTCTACTCATGATTTTGGAGTTGGCAGTGGTGATCTTCTCATTGAATATTTGGAGGCATTATCTCTTAGGGGAGATATTTGAGTTATACATATATCATAAGTCCTTAAGATATTTATTCTCTCAGAAGGATCTGAATGTGAGACAGCAGAGGTGGCTGGAGTTTTTAGTTGCTTATGATTTTATAGTAAATTCCTAGGAAAGGAAATAAAGTAGCAGATGCTCTTAGAAGAAGACATCAGTATGTGGTGTTAGCTATGTTGATAGAATGGAGAGATTTAGAAGCTTTGACTACTTGTATTATGCAATTACGATCGACTGCTAGTTCGAGTCAGAACACCGCCATGTGGTTTGTTTGGAAGTTCGACCAATGTTGATCGAAAGCATTTATTTTAAGAAGAAAGAGGATCCAGTATCTGCCAAGAAAATTAGAAGGCATGAGGTGGGATTAGGGATCGATGATCTAATGAATTTTGGTCTTGACCAGAGAGGATGGTTGGGAAAGAAGGAAGGATTGTGTGTTTCGAATGTTGAGAACTTAAGGGAAGAAGTTCTTGGAGAATGTCATCAGTCTAAGTTTACGATTCATCTTAGAGGGATTTTTCTATCAAAATATGAATAGGAGCTTCTATTAGGAAGGTATGAAGAGGGATGTTGGCTTGTGGATTTGGCAGTGTGAAAACTGCCAACAAGTGAAGGCCGGACATCATAAGCTGAGTGGGTTGCTTCAACCTTTAGAGATTCCAGTTTGAAAATATGATTCAATATCCATGAATTTTATAGATGGGTTGCCAAGGTCAAATAGGGGAAATGAAAGTATATGGGTCATAATGGAAAGGTTGACCAAGAGTGCCCATTTCATTCCAGCTAAGCCTACCAGGACGGTACCTGTTTTAACTAAGTTGTTCATGAAGAACATAGTTATACTACATGGAATTCCTAATAGTATAGTCAGTGATAGAGATGCTTTGTTCACTAGTGAATTCTGGAAGAGTCTACAGGAAGTATTAGGTACCGAGCTTAGTACCGGTAGTGCATATCACCGTCAGACAAATGGGCAGACTGAGAGAGGCAATAGGTACTCGAAGATTTACAAAGAGCTTGTGTATTGGACTTTGGTGGATCTTGGAAAGATCGCTTATACTTAGTGGACTTTTCCTATAATAATAGTTATCAAACTAGTATAGGAATGGCGCCTTTGAAGCTTTGTATAGAAGATGATGCAAATCACTTGCATATTGGTTGGAGACTGAAGATAGATTAGATAGAGAAGATTGAGTTAATCCAAGAAAGGATGAATGTAGCTCAGTCCAGACAAAAGAGTTACTCAAGTAAGAGGTGTAAAGACCTAGAACTCTAAGTTGAAGATAAGGTTTCATTGAAGTATCACAAGTGGAGGGTGTGGTACGACTTGGAAAGTTAGGAAAACTAGCACCAAGATATGTTGGTCTATTCCAAGTTATAGAGAGGATCGAGAAGCACGCATACAAAGTAAAATTGCCGAGCAGTATGTCAGGTGTCCATAATGTATTGCATGCGTCTCATCTTCGTAAGTATGTGCATGATCCAGAGACTACTATTCCTTCGACAAGTTCTAAGATTTGATAGTAAAGCCTAATTTGACTTTTGTTAGAGCAAGAGAAGAGAAAAGGTTGAGGAATAAGGTAGTCAGGTTGGTGAAAGTTCAGTGGAGCGACAATGTGAATGACTGTACTTGGAAAATAGAAGACAGATTTAGAGATACTTATCCTGATCTGCTTTGAGGGTATGTATATGTTAGCTTTATATAAATAGTTGCTAGTTGGGTAGGCTGGTATGGTTGTTAGGAGTGGTTACAAATGATTGCTATGTTTAATATTTAGTCCTTACTGAATTTCGATAATGAAATTCTTTAAGGAAGGAGCCTGTAACACACCTAATTTTTAATAACATTATTTATGATATTTAATTAGATAAATTAAAATGAATAATGTAAAATTAAAGTGATAAGGGGATTGAAATTTGAAAATAATTTAGAGGTCGAGCTCAATGATATAAATGGGCATGTAAATGGTTTTAATTGTTAATTAACATGGAAATAATTAATGCAAGGACTGATTAGGAAATCATCGTCACCATTAACTTATATTCCCATTTCGTTCCCATTTATGTTCATTTTACAAAACACAAACAAACGTAAATAAAAAAGGAGCCGGCCACTACTTAGGAGTAAAGCAAAGAAGATTAATCTCAAATTCCTTATCCTAATCAAGGTGAATAATAATCTAAATCATCTCTATTTTGTTTTTATGATCATTTGATTTTCGGGTTTAAGATTAAATCCATTATAATAATGACATGCTTGGATTTTATAACACGTTTGATTTAAAGAAGATTGTTTATATATAGTTTTATACAGTTTAAGGGAAAACCGATTATAATGAATTGCAACGCCATGAGGAAATTATATGTTATGTAAAACATGATTTTGGAGATGGTTTTAATTTTTATAATTTTCCAAGCAATGGAAAATTTATTATGAATTTTCAAAAGAAAATACGAATAATTGGGTTTAGAAATTAATTTCGATTATTGTATGAAGAATTAGGGTCTGAAATTTTTATGAGTTAGATAACATATTGGAAGGGAAATTCTGTAATTATGGGGATTTCTCCTAAGTGATTTATTATAGAAATTAAACTATTTTAGAAGGAGGACTTAAATAAGTTAATTGTTTTGCTTAATGGAAAGGCTTGTTTGTTAATTTAATCCTTGTTTATATTTGGAATTATGCGGTAGTTATTTTGGTGAATAATTTGAAAAGTTATGATAACTAATTAAATGTTTACAAATAGGAATTTAGTTATAAAGTATTTACTTTAATTGGCCTTAAATCAATCCTTAGACGGAAAAGTAGGTTCCGCCTCTTTTAGAAGCCACCTTTCATCCCTATGCTTCCACCTTCAACCAACTCAAAACTTACTAGATCGAAACCAACTAAGCTGAAACCAATACACAAGATATCATGATGTTGGTACGTAGTGGATTGGAGAACGGCGGAAGGCATGGTGTCGAAACAAAGCTTTCGATGGGGTCAAAACCTTTGCTTTACTTTCTAAAGAAATGCATTTGCCTGATTTTACTAAAAGCTTTTGAAGAAGTCGAAAAAAATGCTCTCGAAAGGGTCTTTTAAATAGTTTTTGAAAGGGTTGGCACCTCTTGTTTAAATTGTAGCTTTCGAATGAGTTACTGAGTTTTAAAATCATTGTTTTCGAGGAGGGTAGTTTCGATCAAGTCAAAACCCTTTTGCCGTCCTTATGCCTTTCGGATGGACTGAAGTCATCAATCAAATCAAAATATAGCTTTTTTTTCAAACTTGTACTAAGCCACCTCTTAAAGCTTTTGAAACGATGTAGGGTTTTGAAGGCAATGACTTTGAAAGGGGTTTCGAAGCTATCCCTCAAATGTTTTACATAAATATTTTGAGCTTTCGAAAGGATGGTGCCGAAGCCATCTGTTTTTCCCCAAACTCTTTTTTAATGTTTTTGAAAGGGGCATTTTCTCTTGTATTCACTTAGACCACTTAGATATGATTCGAATAAAACCCAATGGTTCCGAAAGGGGTACTTTCAAATGGTTTCGATGCTATGCTTCTATAATTGAATGGTGATACTTTAAAACATTCGAACAGTTTTGAAAAAAGGTTTTAATGTATTTTGAAAGGCAGGTACCTAGTGTTTCGAAAAGAAGATTTGAATACTTTCGAAAGTAAGTTTTCCAATGGTTTCGAAGGTAAAGATTAAAGGTTTTGAAAGCATTATTTTTCAAAACAAAGACCCAATCTCAAATTTTTTAAAAGTAAAACCCATGGCATTATAAAAGAGCATTTAAATTGGAGTTTTTGAAGTAGCTTTCCTTGGTAAATTAATAGGTTAAAGGGATTAACCATGTCTTATATGAAATTGATTTCAAGGATCATAAACCACAGGTGTTGGCATTATTATGTTAATATGTCTGCTTCTTCTAATATATATATTCACATTATAATTGACCTATAACTGCATTTTGTGGAGAAAGGGCAGAATAACTAGCTAGGTTGACCAATAGAATATAAATTGAATTAACTCCTGAATGAGTAGAAGTGCATCTAGGAGGTCGGATAGACCAGAATATAGGATGCTTGAATAGTAAAGTTGTTAGATTGACAGGTTCATAGTAAAACCATGAAAACTATATTTAAGAAAAGTTATTGGCAGATGCCAATGGGTTCATGGTAAACCCATGAAACTATGATTAGAAAGATTTATTAGCAGAGGCTAATAGGTTTGTAGTGAACCCATAAAAACCATATCCGGATTAAGTTATTGAAAGAAGTCAGTAGGTTCCTAGTCAGCTCATGAAAACAGTGATAAGAGGGAAGTTATTGGATATAGCAATAGGTATAGTGAGAGCCTGTGAAATAATGAAGTTATTGGCAGGGGCCAATAGGTTCTTAGTGTGCCCATGAAAACTATGAGACCAGAGGGGGAGTCCATAAGTATTAAATAGGTTACCAATCAGTCCATGAAAACTATTAGGTTAATAGTGACCATAGAAACTATAATTGAGGCAGATAGTCAAAAAAGAATGGGGATGGGTAATCCAGAATTGATTTACTTGTTTTCATATCATCATAATATTTTGAACTGTTATGTTTTAACCATTGTGGATGTAGGAGCATAGTATATGGTTTTTATAAAGTTTTGGATAAGATACTAGCGAGAGGAAAACCTGTTCTGCTAAACAGCATGGTCTCACTAGATATCTAAATTATTTGAGATAGTGGATATTACTCATACCAGGCTTTATGTCAAACTTGAAGTTTATGTTTTCCCCTCAAAACTCTCGGGTGCTCAATTGATTTTTAGTAGTTTAGGAGTTAAGGTTTTCAATTATTCCTTTAGATGAATTAGCTTCCAAAAACATGCACGAGGCATGATAGCTATTTAGATTTCTTTTCAATTTTGAGTTTGTTGTGTTTTGTTGTAAAGGTAAAGTTGTTTAATTTCTTAGTCATACATTCTGATCATCCAAGGGGGCATTTTCATATGTCTCTCTTGGTATATGTTGTAATACTTATATTTTCTTTGAACGTGGTTAACGATTATGGGATTGTGTAATGAATTTGAAATGGAATAAGAAAGTTGTTAGTTGATTTTAAATTTTTTTCCATATCCATGTGTTTATGTTATATCCATGTATCTAACATTACCATATTTGGTCATCGAGAATTAATAATTATGGATGACAGCAGCATTCGTAGCCATTTGTTTTGGGCCTCCAAATGAAGGATGTTACAAAATGCCATGGAAGTGAGGAGTTTCCTTGGTTTGGCGGGCTACTATGGGTAGTTCATTAAGGACTTCGTGAAGATCTCCACCCCTCTGACCCGCCTTACCTTGAAAAATCTATTTTTCTCATGGGATGCTAAGTGTGAGGATGCTTTTATCAAGCTAAAGGAGGCATTGACTAGTGCACCTATTTTGGTATTGCCCGATAGTGCAAAGACATACACAGTATATACCGATATATGTGCTATGGAGTTAGCGCAGTCTTGATGCAAGAAGGAAGGGTGATGAGCTATAATAGTTGACAGTTGAAGTTTCATGAGATAAACCACTCCACTCATGATCTTAGTTAGCAGCCATTGTCTTTGCACTCAAGTCATGTAGATATTATATTTTAGGAGCACGGTTTGAACTGTATACAGATCGAAAATCTCTGAAGTATTGGTTCTCCCAAAAGGTCTTGAATTTTTGGCAGTAGAGGTGAATGGAGTTCTTGGCATCATACAATTGCAATATCTCATATGCTCTAGGAAAGGGCAATGTGATGGTTAACGCCTTGAGCATGCATTATTGAGTCCTTTGTTCTTGGAGTGGAGGCATTTGGAGTTCATTTCTGCATTTGACTTCCGACCATCGGTAGACATTACCCTGGCTCACTAGTAACCTTGGATGTACACCCTACAATTATGGAATGTATTGGATCTTGTCAAAAGCAAGATAAGTAGCTACTAGATACTTTTGAGAAACTTAGTAGAGGAGAGCAGTCAATTCAATTAAGGCATTTTGTCACTAATTCAGAGGGATGGTTATGAAGAGATGGAAAATTATGTATTCTCTCATTATGGATTTAATGGACAAGGTACTAGCTAAGTCTCATCGTTTGAGGATGATGATTCATTCTGGCAGGGATAAAATGTAACTTGACATGAAGAGAGTCTTCTATTGGCCATTAATGAAGAAGTATATAGCGAAGTACGTAGCTCGATGTATTACTTTCCAAAGGGTAAAGATGTAGCAGAAGAAGCTTGGAGATTTTTTGCAGCCATTGGATATTCTTTAGTGGAAGTGGGAGAGTATTTCAATGGATTTCATCAATAGTTTACCAAGGAGTAGGAGAGGGATTGAGAGTATTTGAGTCATAGTCAATCGGCTAACCAAATGCGCTCATTTTATACCAATTAGGAGTAAGAGGATGATGACATCTTTGGCGACTCTATATGTGAGGGAGGTCCTAGGTTACACGGAGTTTGTACTAGCATCATTAGTGACTGAGATATGCTTTTCACCAGCTAGTTTTAAAGGAATCTCCCAAAGGCTTTAGGCACCGAGTTGAGCTTGAGCATCACTTATCACCCACAGATGGATGGATAGATGGAGAGAGCAAATTGACTTTTGGAGTATTTTCTTCGAATGTGTATCTTGAATTTTGGAGACTCTTGGGAGGATCACTTGTCATTGGTGGAGTATACCTATAATAATAGCTATCAGGTGAGCAATAGGATAGCACCATTTGAGGCGTTATATGGTAGATCCTATAGATCATCATCGTGTTGATGGGAAACTATGGATAGGATTATTCTTTGGCCATACATAGTGAAGGAGACTTCTGAGAAAGTGGAATTGAACCGTAAAAGGATACAAATCGTGCAGGATAGACATAAATCTTATGTTGGTAGGAGATGTAAGGAGTTAGAGTTCGCAGTGGGCGACATGGTGTCTGTGAAGGTCTCACCACTTAGGCTCATTATGGGATTTGGTAGTTCTGGGATGCTTGCACCGATAATAGTAGGACCCCAATTACTCATAGGATAGGGAAGTTAGCATATAGAGTAGAGCTTCCTAAGAAGTTGGCGGGAGTGCATGATGGTTTCCATGTGTTGCACTTGCGAAAGTGCTTGCATTATTCAACTATTGTAACTGAGCCGAATCAACTAGAGGTGGTGGAAGTAGAGAGGGATTCATGTAATAACCCATAATTGCGATTAATTAATTAAAAGGACAAGAGGGGCTAAATAAAAAAGGGACAACGAATTAATGAAAACGAGTATGTGAACCAAAGCCCAAATGATTATAGGACAATAAATATAACCCTTTTCATTCTTTCATTCCATTCTTCTAAAATTAAAAAAAAAGCTTAAAAGATATGTTAATGGTGGTGGCTTAGAGAAACGGGAATAAAGAGTAGATAAAGCAAATGCAAGCTAAGGAAAAGAGAAGAAGATCCGATCAATGTTTCTAAACATTTTAGGTGGGTAATACTTAACCTTTTTTCAATTCATTTCCGTTGATTCAGTTCATTTTATTTTGTTGGTTCTCCTATAGATCTTTGCCAAAATAAAACCCTAATATGATGTGCTAACTAATATTCTAAAGATGGGTTAGTAATTTGAGAAGCTCATGGCTTAGAAATAAATTGTTATGAATTTCTAATACAAAACTTAGAAAATATACAAGGAAAATAACTTGTAATGCATCAAATGAATTGTTCATAAATTTCCTGGAATTTTATAAGACTTGTTATATTTAAATTAAGCTAGAAAGAATGGAGAGCTACGCTCGTGTCGGACGGGGATCTGCATTGAGAATTGATGGAAATGATTTATGTATTAAACCATAATGCAAGGGGAAAAGATCTATAAAAATAGCCAAAACGATAAATAAAGGACATTGTAAATGTCAGAAAAAGATAAAGTTGTAGAATCAAGTAATACACCCTAGGGGGAGGTGAATGGTGTATTTAAAATTATTTGGCACTGTTGCTAATAAAATATAAAATAAAGTACGGAAACGTAAATGCAGAAGAAAAATAACACAACATATGCCCAGCTTCAACCTAGTTCCTACTACTGCCTCCAAAGTTATTACTAGAGTTATTTTTCAAATGCTTACAACTAGTAAACTCACAGACACTGCTAATAAATATTTTAACTCTATGCCTAATAACCCTGCCTTAACTCGATGCCCTGAGACAAGAATCCCGAACTACAAACTTGTAGCTCAACCTATATATATCTAGAGTTTGAAAATAAAAAAAGTAAACTAAAAAACAATAAAGACGGAATAGAAATGTAAACACAAATAAACTCCCTTATGTTGCAAATCTTGACCCTTAAAATCTCGTCCTCACTAATATCGTTGCTAAAATTACTTCATCCACCTTTTCTTTCTTTTTCCGCTTTAAAAACAAATATTATCTTCACCAAAATAAATTCGAATCCTTAAAATCAATTCACCTCAAGCACTTCAATGCTGCAACCTAAAATTGAACGTTGTGTGGCACTCAAGTTCGTCAATCATCGATCACTTGAATTCATTCTAAGTGAAGTCACCATTGTGAGTTGAGAGAATTGCCACCGTTGTATCATTAAATTTCTGGCCTGGACTTTGATGTCAAATTGTTGTGGCTTTAGTGAACTTCTGGCAATAAGATCTAGAAACACATTGTCTAGGAAGTTGCATAGCTAGAACACCACTGCCTAACATTATTGTTGATGTGGGATGGATTTACTCAAGAGTAGGACATCGAATGTTGCGATGCTAACCGCATGTCTGAACTGATATGGTGGATGAACCACTGACTTGGTTGTGATTTCCCATTTTGATACTTATTGTTTGAGTCACGTCACTACTTGAAAATTGGATCTGAAGCTTACTGAGAGATTGTCAATGGTAGATGCATCTTGGGTTGTTGAATGGAGTAGGTGTTGATGAGGTTGTAAGGAAATGATGTTTCTTGTGATTGTAGAAGTCGAGTCAGATTTTGATAATAAAGTGAACTTGGGTTTGTGTATGACTTTGAGTTATTGCTGTGATGTTTTTCTCCATACGTTGACAAGTTTTTTGGAATCTATGATAGGATTGTATGGTGTATTGAAGATGATTGTGTAGTGAATTTGATGGTCTTTTCTTTTGCTGTAATGTGTGTTTATATAGGATCATGGAGGGGATGTGTATATGGAAAGATATATGTGCGATGGTACATGGAGAAATAAAAAATTTCAGAGATAGTTTGCTTCCCTATGTAGTAAATAAAATCCATATATAAATGGAAATAAACTCTATAGTATCTTCCAAAATATACACTACAACAAAACGACCTTATTACAGTTGTAGTTTTACAACTGTCACAAAATTATAGTTGTAATAAAGATTTTTTACAACTCTATTTTTCAGTAAGTTGTAATAAACTAATTTTCAACAATTCTTTTTTTGTCAGTTATAATAGATGCACTTTTTCAATAACTTGTTTTCTATTTGTAATAGATGCATTTTTTTCAACAACTTGTTTGCTAGTTGTAATAGGTACCTATTACAACCTTTTTTCATTTGCCAGTTGTAATATATGTTAGTTTTTAACAACTCTTCTTTCTTGCCAATTGTAATAGTTGCCTATCACAACCTTTTTCATTTAACCATTGCAATAACACATTAAAAATATAATTAAATAATAATATTAGTAATTAAATAATTAATGAAAAATTATTAATAATCAATAATTATGATTAAATAGTGATAATAAGTAATTAATTTGAAAATATGAGGCAGTTAATATGATAGTTATTATTCAATAATTAAAAACTAGTATAATAATTAATAAGTAATAATTATTATTAAATAATTAATAAATAAAAATTAATTTTTAATAATGAATAATTAATATTAGTAATTAATAACTAAGAAGTAATAACTAAAGTAATATTTAATATTAAGTAAATAACTTTTGATAATTCATAAAAAAATAAGTAATAAATAAAACTTTTAAATATTAATAAATAATACTTAAATAATGAGAAAAATTAAATATTAATATATAAAATTAATAACTACCATTAAATAATAATAACTGATAATTAATTTGAAATATGAGATAATTCCTATTAGTAATTAATAACTAATTATAATTTAGGGGTAATTAATTTAAAGGACAAAATTTTCTGTATTTTTTGCCTCAAGGACACGACCTCAATATTTTTACCATAAGGACAAACATTCTTCTAAAAATTATTCACAAGGACAAACATTTTTCAAAATTATTCATAAGGACAACAAAACTGATACCGAGCTAAAAACTGATACCTAAAAACTGCTACCGATAACTGCAAACTGATACCTAAAAACTGCTATCAATAACTAAAAACTGATACCTACAGAAAGTTGTCCTTCAGGATAAAATATTGAAGGTCTGTCCTTGAGGCTAAAAAGCTGTAAAATTTTGTCCTTGACAATAATTTCCTGTTATAATTTATACTTAAAATTAATAAGTAATGAATAATTAGTTGATAATTAATAAGTAATTGATAATTAATAAGAATTTATAAATTTGCAATCAATAAACAAATAAAAATAACAAATATTTAATTAATTAATTAATTATGCCATGCCAAAAAAACAAATATTTAATTAATTAATAATTTATAAATAATATTTACTATTAAATGATAATAAGTAATAATTAATACATAATAAAAAATTTATAATAAATAATAATTAAAAGTTAAACATTAATATTAACTAATAATTAAAATAATAATAATAACATATTAAATAATAACTACTTAATATGTAAAAATTAATAATAAATACCTAATATGTAAATAATAATAATTAAATATTAATATATTATAATTAATAACTGCTATTAAATAATAAATTTAATAATTAATTTCAAATATGAAGCAATTCCTATTAATAATTAATTAGTAATTATTAGTTAATGCTTAACTTATAAGTAATTAATTAATAATTAATAATAACATATTAAATATTTAATTAATAATTAATAACTTTTGAATAATTCATTATTAAATACTAGTAATTAATAGTTAATAATAATTTTTTTATAATAAATAATAATAATAAAAATTTAAAATTTAATATTATTATCAATTAATAATTAAAATTAAATAATAATAATTAAAAATTATTTTGAAATATGAAATAATTGCTATTAATAGATTGCCCTTTCTTTTGAATGAATTCGTTATGGTAACATACTACTTTTGGATTAGTTCAGGAGAAATTTTATACGGTGGAGGTAGTGGTTAAGGCCTGGTTTTGTTTAGAGCTTGACATATTATCCAGTTCTAAAATAATATACTGCATGAAATTTCCACTTGGCTTAATACTATATAGCGTCAGTATTATCAATAGTAGTATTTTATTTTATTACTAATGAATAGTGAAGATTGCTTTCTTTAAGTGGATGCCATTGGGCTAGGCTTGTAAACGGTTGGATACGAATTCGGATAGTGTCATATCTATATATGCATTCAAAATCATTTTTGTATATTGGATATCCATATCTATGGATGCGAATGCGGAGGATATCGAATATTCTTCGACCAATTCATTACTAATAAATCTAAACAAATAAATAGAAAATTCTGATTCATTATAAATCAATTTTTGTACTAAAAATATGAAAATAACAAATACGCTAAGAAAAATAATTTTAAGCAGCAAATAGTGATCTTTAAACACATTAATTTTTTTACTTATATAAAATAGTAATGACAATAATTTTATATACTAAAAGTCATGAAAAATTAACTATAATTTAGATTAAAATCGAACATATAATTATCAGATGCAGATGTGCATATCCATATTCGTATCCATTTTTTCAAATATGAGATAATTCTCTATATTTCGGACACGGATACAGAAGGATTATGAATTTTTCGAGTATTAATTGACAGCCCTACGTTGGACCTTAGAATGTTATATGTCGAAGGCATTTAAATTTCCCTTGAATCCAAAAGCAAATTTTACTTTCCAAAACTAAACTTTTGTGCTCCAAAGCTAAATTTTCACTTATAATCAAACTTCAATCTCAGTTACTCTTTGTTAATAGAATAAATAGACCAAGTGGAATACTCAATCAATCATTAAAGAACAAGTGAAATGACAAAATCTAAAATCATTTCTCACGCCAACGATACTGTCCTTGATTCATTAGAAGTAGCTTATCAGACGCAGCTATTATTAAAATTTGTAGCATCCGAATCAAAAGAACTGCAAAGGTTCCATATTCAATGGAGAAGTGCATCTAATAAAATCGCGCTGGGTAGTGATTTTCCAAAGGAGTCTTAGAACTTTCTGGGATAAAGTAATTCCATGCCGCAAATTTTCATAAGACAAATAGCGTTGTTGTTAGGTAAAGAGAATAAGACAAATTGCATCTCCATATTGCACCGCAATTTGGGAGGAAACACACTCAATAAGTAAAGAGTGTATTGAACACATGGGTCGAGGCAGGGTGTACTGTGCTAAAGTATTTTAGGCGGAAGTAAGGTATGGAAGGGATATTAATGCTGGGTAAGGATGCCTACTCGAATGCACACCTTAAGAAATTTCAGGCGAGGGGAGGCATTCAAATTCCATTGGTTTGCGGAGGGTTGATTCTATAAAACCTCAAATCAAAATAAAACAATAATGTAGAGGGATGATTCTACACTATAAGGGACTAGATGTGGCTAATTCTTTGTAGTCTAGAATTAAATAATATTTAAACGAGACCTACGGAAGGCTGGTTCATAGCAGGTCAAAGTTAAATGAATAAGTGTTGAAAAAGGGGATATGGGTGGTTGATTTGTAGTAGTCCCAGTTCCAACATTAAATAAAATAATTAACTGGGACTTGTGGGTGACTGATTCATATCCGATGTAATATTAAATAACATAAAAGGATCTACAGATGGATGCTTTATAGCATATTGGAATCTAACGAAGGGTAAGAATGAGGATTATTGGTGAGTAGCATAGTAGTTCAGAGCAAAATAAACGCAGATCTGCGGGGGAGTAATTCCGTGTGGACCAATGTGAAATAAATGCATGAATTAATACCATGGAACTGGGATCAATGCAATCTAAGTAAAACATAATAAGAATTAAATAGGAACTGTTTTGTAATGAAGTGGTAACTATTTAGATTTTATGCAATATTAGATTTTCACTTTAGTCAGTTGAGACTAGGTGGAAGTACCCAAGAGGGTAGTATTATCTATATAAAGGAAACTTGGGAAGTTTCCAAGGAAGCAAGTATAGCTTTATTTTGTGTGGTATTATGTTTGCAGTTTGTGGTTAGTGAGAAGAAAACCCATTCGGTATTATGTGGCGTGGTCTCACTATATAAT
Organism: Allium cepa; assembly: GCA_030765085.1. Classification (NCBI taxonomy): domain Eukaryota; kingdom Viridiplantae; phylum Streptophyta; class Magnoliopsida; order Asparagales; family Amaryllidaceae; genus Allium; species Allium cepa. The sequence continues at coordinate 393,748,774 of CM060935.1, forward strand.
TTATGATGCATCTTTGGACAAGTATTATTCACACTAGACTTCATATCTAATCCGTGTTTTTATCATTGTTTGTCCCTATAAACTCACGGGTACTCATCTGAGTAGGTTGATTTTATATGATAGGAAGGTTATTTTGGGAGAAAACTGAAGATCGAAGACAGCAAAGAAATATAGTTATTTTTTAGTGTATGGTTCATTCCACTGTTATAAGTGGTTGGATGGCATCATTATGTTGACCGAACCCTCTGGTATGTATTTTTATGTTATATTTCGACCCTTACATGGGTAAATTTGGGGTTAACTTTAATCATGTATGTAAGAATATTAAGACAAATTTTTGATGAAGCGAAAGCAATTTATAGCTTTATTTACTTGTACTATTTTTAATATACTAAACTAACTCTTGGTTGTGTAAAAAATTCTGATGACGACTAAAATATCATTGGCATTCATTTTCAGGTTTCCTAGTAGGGAATGTTACAAGTCACTGGTTCGTCGTGCACCTACTTGTATTCTTGAGTATGGTATTAAGAGACTCTACAACAACAAAAATCAAATTTTTTAAGGTCCAACCGAAAGACGATCGAGTGTAGAGTATTTGGGAGCCTATGGAGAATATCCAAGCTACCCACCCACAACTCTTTACTGGTACATTTTTTATTTAAATTTACTAAGCGTAGATTACTTATGCATTAGGACTTAGTTTGGTATACCCCTTTAGGTAGAGACCATTGGATGGTAGGAATGGTTGCAAACGTATCATTAGGACATTTTATGAATGATGAATGCTAATGGATGTGATATTTGGAACTGTTTCTTTAACACAATCAGGAAAATATACTCTCTAGAGAGCGCACAAACGAATACAATCACATGTTTATTTTTTTTACTTATTGAGTATTATGCATACTGATGTTGCACATGGATTAAATGGCTACAAATACATGTAGAATTGCAAGTACATTTATGTCTGATGTTGCATACATCTTGAATACGTGGCATAAGCACTTGCATGATAGGAGGTCGCTAGATCTTGAGATTACGTAGCTTAGGATTAATATAGGTTCAACGCATTTCACGCTTGCATATACATATACCACATTAGAAATTTTTAAAGGATAATGATTGCCCATGGATGATGAATGAGTAGATGGTTGTAGCTATTTATTTATTGTTGCAAGTAAGTGTTACATTTTTCCATCCTTTGATATTTTAAGGATGAAATCCTTTTTAAGGGGGAGAATGTGACACCCCAGAAATTTAGCAAAAAATTTAATAAGAAAATCAGATTTAAGTATTATAAGGGCTAAAATAGAATTTTCATCAACATCTAAATTTGGTTATGAAAATTGTACCATTGCGTTCATAGCAATTTCTAGAAAATTTTCATATATAACACTTTGAAATCGGAGTTAGTACAGAGAAGTTACGGACAATGAATGTTTGAGAACAAAATAAATTAAAACTAAAATAGTATGCCGGTAACCATGAAGTGGTCAATTGGTCTGCCAAGCGATTAATCGTTAACATACATTTCTGACGATCTAGAGTGATGATCGAATGGAGATTATTAAACCAAATATTTTTCTTTTCTACCAAGTAACTGATGCACATCTAGGAAGAAACTAAAGATTCCCTAGCGTAAATCTAATGCTCCAAATTGATCTCAAACTCCTACAAATAAACACCTAACCTAACCCTTATTTTGTTTGAAAATCTATAACATACTAAAACTCGACCAAAATTTCTTCTCTCCACTTATAAAATTTCTTTCAAAAACAAATTAAAAACAAAGCAAAGAGAACACTAATAATTAGTTCAAGGAAGGGTAAGCTAACGGATGCTGATTCTCGGTTGAGGAATAGAGAAAAAACTTGGATCCGAGGTGGATGAGAACAAGTACAATAAATTGATTATTTATAGTCAATTTTAATTCTATTCTATCTGATCTAAGATGTTAGTAATCTAAACTAAAAACCCTAACTGTTTTAAACTGAATTTTGAATTAGCAAGCAAAATTGGCATAAGTTGGTCAATATAAGATTCATCTAAATTAAAACCCCTTGTAATTGGCTAAAAACCCCTGAAATCAGCTAGACCTAGGTTAAACTAATTTAGCATGAAATTTTATAGATTTGAAAAGTGGCATTTGAAATTACAAGAAATATTTAATTATAATCAGTTACTATAGAATTAGAGAACGAAATTAAAAACTATAACACAAAATCAAAATAGTTGTAACAGGAAAAAAGCCTAAAATTTAAACTACGTTTGGTCGACCATTAATCTTGAGAAATTGATCGCAAGCAATCAACCAATATGGTGTAGCGGTCGTCGGTTGATAATCGAAATGCGTAACTTGAACCTCGGCCTAAGGCCCAGGTTCTAAATTATTATTAATTGTTTATATACTACTTATATATAAATGGATGTTAGGAATAGAAGGGGAGCTAGTTCCCTATGAGGTGATGCTATGAAGTTGTAGACTGGGTAAATGTAATTTATCCAGCGAGGGGGTTGATATTTCACTAGGGCGATTTTATTGCATACGACACTTATAAGAGTATCTACATTAGACGTGCAACAATGATTGATGTCTGATGATGTATGGGGTCTGGCATAACGGATGTTCCTTGATATTCATGGTTACTTATGCGTGTGATGTTGTGTTGTTGATGGATCCTGGTGCATGCAATAAGTGGCATACGCTAAGATTTTGAGGCAGACATGGATGCAGATAAAGAGAAACTTCAACGAATGAGCATTATGGGCCCTCCCCTCAATGGTAGCTGGGTATGTGTAGTCATAGGTCTATGAAATTTATTCCTACAGGTGATTTGGCCTGATTTTAGTGCGTGGAGAGGTGAGCTCATCACAAGAATTTCTTATCCTTTATTTACTCTCCATGTCATTGTCTGTCTATTTTTACTTAGTATTTCTTTTGTCAGACTATGACTGGTATTTCTGTGTACTCTATACTTGACGACATGATGTTTTTTTGAGACTGTGGTTTAAGATATTTTTTGAGACGATTATTTTCTGTATTTATATTTTGTCTCATTCTGCAGTGAGTTTTGAATGTGTAGTATATCTTAGATCATATCTATTTATTTTTAGTCTCCAGTAATGTTATAAAAACCCGATAGCTTTTACATTTTTATCACTAACGCGAGTCTAAAAGTCACCTTAGACTTTGGATCGGTGTGTCGAGGTGTGCGGGTTGTTATATTTTATTTTAATATGAATATTCATAATATTTATTTTAAAATAAATCTATTATAATAATGGTATCTTATCTCATGACGATAGTGATCCATTAGCCACAAAAAATATAGAATTATTTAATTTTTTCTATAATTATTTTGGAATTATGGACTAAGCTGTATTTTTAAGAAACAAAACTTAAATAATATGATTATGAATCGTATGGCACTTGTGAACTGTATCTCTAAAGATTGATGACAAAACACACCATTCAATGGGTCTGACAAAAGAATTAATAAACCCTTTAGATTAATACATATAGATATATGCATGCTAAGGTTCATTAATACCAAAACAGATACACTGTCTTTGTTAAATTTTCTGATGAATTGCCACAAAAATGAATATATGTATTTGAAACACAAATAGTATTACTTTGATAAGTTCATAAAATTTAAAATGGAAGTAGAAAACATGACATTCAATAAAATATTTTGATTTGATCAAATAAGTGAGTATATTGAAAAGCGTTCCAAAATTACTTACAAGAAAATAAAATTCAATCTCAATATCACTCCTCCTTGTGATATGTAAAGATGCATTGATAATAAGTAATCGGACTTCATTGGACAAAATATGATTGATGATGAGTGATGTTGAATTAACTACTTTCTGTAAGGATATATACTTAAGAGCAAGTACATGTTAATATTAGTTTCATATAAAGTTATGTTTTTGAAATCATATAAAATGTGAGTTGATAAGAAGCCACTACATGACCTATGTCAATTAGTTGACAGGTTATGTGAGCCAAGAAGCTGCACGTAAAATGCGGTCATGAGTGATCGTATATGGACCATCCCAAAGGAGTATGGGACCAACCAACAACGGTCTACTAATTTCATTATGAACATAAATTTTATGAACTCAAAATTGAATCAATTTTATGTAAATATTGGATATGATCTAAAGACTCTAACATTGAAACCGATTATATAAGATGAAACAAAACTAACTAAGCCTAAAACAGACACGACTCATTAGAATATATAATGAGAATTTTGATACTTTGAGAGAAATCAAGAGTATCTTATAAATGTTGAGAAAAAGAGTTGTTGATAATAACAATTTCTTCAATTGTCAATAAGCTATAAAGAGCATAGACCCGACCGTCACTAGAGGACACTAGACATTTAGTAGCCTTTGAAAATGCTATCATAACTTTCCTTAGCTTTTTAAAGAATGCTATGTAACAACATGCTATAATAGACCAATAACATATAATAGCGCTGATGCAACGTTGCGCTTCATAGCAATTAATAATGCTATAAATTTAAACGTTATGAAAGGGAAGGTATACTATATAATTGTTTTTATGGCATTTATTAACTCTACGATATATGTTTTGTAAAATACATTCTGTAGTGTGTAAGCTTTTGATAGCATTCAAAAATGCATAATAACTTTCATAGATTATTAAGAATGGAAAGTATGAACATGCTATAATAAATTAAGAACATATAATAGTAATGATGCAAAGCCGTAAGGTTTAGACACTAAGAAATGACCATTAGCACCATATGTGTTGGTATATTAAACAAGAAATCAATTTGGACAGCAAAAATACTTGCAAAATTTGATGAGACGTATAAAAGATATTACATTGGCAATAAGCCTACTACAGCAACTTCAACGTGAAAGATCTCATATTTCAAAGATAATCATTTCAAATTACAATACATATAACATCACTCCCTTGTCACTTCATACAAACATAAAAGATAAGTGCACTCATTATCTTCATTAAACATGAAAAGGAGATCTTCACACTTCTTATGCCTATGGAATATGCAACTCAACCTTGGCAACAAAGAAGAAGACTTATGACCAAACTTCTTTCCCTTTTTACCATAACTAAAGACAAGCAGAAGTCCGGTAGTAATTTCTAAATCCACCTTGTCGGCTTTTCCTCTAATACCTTCTTCATTTCTTTTGCCATTTATTATCTCTTTAATGCCTCTACTCTTGCTGCCTCTATCTCCTTTATCCCTTTACATTTTACTTTTAGTCTTTTTGTTGCTTTTGCCTCACTTGCCTTAACTGCCTCCACTTGTATGGCTGATGAAACTACCTTCATCTCTATCAGCTTCTATGATTTCTCAACCTCTTGTTTCAATGATTCAAATTCCTCATTTGAAATTGTTAATTCTACTGCTCCAGAATCTATCGAAGCAGATGATCAACTTGATGATAGATTTTTTTATCTAATTCACCATTTGAGCTTCTATAGCATTTGCTAGTTTAGATTCTTTCAATGTCAGTTCTAGTTTCAATTTCTTTTCGGATAATGAAACCCTCATTGATACAGCTTCCTCTTTCATTGCTTCGGCTTCCTTCTTCGTTGATTGAGCCTCTGGTAGAGCGCTTTCTGATTTAAGTTTTAGTTGTTGAAGGGTCATGTTGTTGTTAATAGTAAGTTACAAAAGTATTATGAAACTATTACGATTACATTGAAAAATTGCAACAACTACAGAACTGTTACAATTACAGAACCGTTACAAATATGTTGCAAAATTGTTACGATTATGTTGCAAAATTGCAACAGTACAGAACTGTTACAACTATGTTGCAAAAGCTGTTACGAATAGAAATTTGTCGTAAACAAATTATGCAATGGATATAATATCAATTAGATTGTCCAAGTCTATAATACTCTGTTTCCTTGAAAAAATATTTCTCCCTCTACGGCGCTTAAGAATATCCAGTAATTGTTTCCTAAGATGGATGGACCTATCTCTGTGATGCTGCACGATAATCACAAAGCAAAGACGAACTCAAGAGAATGTAATTAAGAACAGAGTTTTGTTGGAGAGGAAGAAGTGCAGGAAATACTGAGTTAGTTTTCATGTTTTCCTTCAGCCTCTAATATGCCTCAAACGCCCATTTTCCCATGCCATGGATGTAGGTGCGGGTTTAGGTTCAGGCTCGGGCATGGGCATGGGCGCGGGCGCACGTGTGCGGGGTGGTACGTTGCACCATCCGCCAAGATGACTAGGTCTATTTTTGTCTCATAGTAATTATAATAGTGTCCACATCTTAGTATATAAATACAAAATGTATATTGTATTCTAGGATGTGGGACTATTCATTTTCCATGGCATTTAATGCCTCACATTTCCCAATGAAATGCCCATTCATTCTAACAATCCTCCACATGAATGAGTAATAGCTCTATTTTTTCTTAAATTTTGTGAAACATTTACCGTATCGGTTAAAGTATCCCATTGGCCTTGAACTTTCCTAGTGTTTATCCTTTTGACTTACTGACGAATCAATGGACTTAAGTTGTCTTTAAACTGTAAGCCTTTTACGTAAATCTTAAATAGACAACATGCAATAAGCGTTTCTTCTCTTCCATGGTTCTCTGTTTATGTTCGTTTTTGCCATGAACACTAGTTTGGTCTAATGAATGCTTGGAGAATTTAGCCTTACAATTCTCCTTGAAGTGGCGTCTTCGCACTCATGTAGGTTATTCTATAGAGGGTATTTCACAATACATCACTTGGTTCTTAATATTACCAAGTATAGACATCATTAAAAGTGTCAAAACTTATCCTATTCTCCAGCGAATAGTGCATTGACTTACCATACGAATGGTTTGAATATTTATAGTGCTATTAAGTTTATCTAAACTTAGTTGTCCTGTTTAACCTAGATCTTGGGATCTCCAGTCACCTAGGTGGGGTTTCTGTTTAAAAAACTTTTTAGTTTATGGGCTTTAACCTCATTCCTATCGATAAGATATTAACCTTCTCTCTAGGTAAACCTTTTGTTGGTCGATCTGCAATGTTATCATTTGATCTTACATAGTCAACTTTGATAACCCCATTGAGAGAAGTTGTCTAACATTTCTAAATCTACGACGAATATGTCTAGACTTACCATTATAAAGCTTACTATTGGCCCTTGTTATAGCTGATTGGTTGGTCCAATGTACATTTATTGGAGGTACAAGTTTTTTCCCAATTCGAAATACCTTCTAAAAAACCTCGAAGCCAATTCTGCGGTTTTGTCTATGGCAATAAATTCTCATTCTATGGTTGATCTTGCTATACATGTTTGTTTAGAGGATTTTCAAAATATTGCCCCACTAGCTAAGGTAAACACATATCCACTAGTCGATTTTGTATCTGATGAACCAGTTATCCAGTTTGCATCACAATACCCTTCTATTACAGATGAGTATCATTCATAATGTAGTCCATAACTTTGTGTATACTTTAGATATCCTAGTACTCAAATTATAGCTTTTCAGTTATTCTTTCCTGGGTTGCTAGTATATCCGATTAGTTTACTAACAGCATATGTTATATCAGGCCTGGTGTAGTTTATTACGTGCATAATACTGCCTAGTATACAAGAGTACTCAAGTTGGTAAATACTATCACCACTACTTTTAACCTAGTTTTGGTTCAAATCTATAGGTGCTTTGGCTGATATTAGATTGTGTTGTTTAAATTTTTCACGTATTTTCCCAATGTAGTGTGATTGGGACAACACTTATCCTTGGTTGGTTTTACATATTTTTACACCAAGTATCACATCAGAGATTTCCATATCTTTAATGTCAAATCTGGCGGACAACATATCTTTTGTAGATTTTATTATCTCCCTGTTGCTTCTAAATATTAGTAAATCATCTATGTATAGACATATAATGACATATCCCATATTTGTATGTTTAGAATAGACACATTTTCCACATTCATTTATATGAAATCCATTTAGTATCATATTCTCATCAAATTTTTCATGTCATTGTTTAGGCGCCTATTTTCATCAAAAAAGTTATCCTTCCTCTTATTCATAAATTTGCATTTTAATCCCATCTTGGTTACACCAACAATGACACAATGAATGGAGTCAAAATCAAAAATTGGCATGGTGGTTTGGGCTCAGTCTATGGAACCATGTTTAGTAACATTATCATGCATGAAGTTTAGATACCTTTTGTAATTGATCAATCCTACAATGATAGATGTACCTACAAGAATCAGTCATCAACAGTGGGATTATCGAGCATAAGCTATCGAAATATTAGAGGGAATTACACCGTGAAGCCTGTGCATTTTGCATGCAGCAATGTTATTACTTGCTATGATCTTAGCCTGACTCATATACAGATGAAACATATATTAAACATCATTATATATTATTATGGAATTCAAAAGTGATCACGCTAATCCAAACTCCAAACGCAACGGAAAATAAGATCATTGTAAGATGTGCAAAAACAACCGATCAATATCTTGATGTCAAATCTCAATCCAATCCAAATAAAACTAAATCACAATCACCAAACAAGCAATAAAATAAGAAATAAAAAAAAAATCACACATTGGTTTTATAGTGGTTCCATTAATTTCTTGTTGGTAGTACATCCACTTTGAGGATAGTCTTTTATTATAACGATGAAAGAGTACAAAAGACTAATTAAAAAGATCATCAAAATTCTATAGAATTTGAATTATGGAGACTAGAATTGAAGAAAATTAGATTTTTGAAACCCAATTTCAATGTTGGATAAACCTTTGATCATATTCTCCTTTGAATTCTGGAAATAGATTATATAAGGAGAAAATTTGCCTAGGAAAATACACAAAATGCCCTTGATGCCTTCATAAACATTGCACAATCACCTGGGCAGATATGTCAGAATAGAAGGTCGGATGTCCAGAATTTTACTTATACGTTCACGGAACTAACAAGATTCTCCATCAGGCAGCTAGACGTTTGGATTTTTATCCAGACGTCTAATCCAACTCTCGGGTTGACTAGAGACATTCGACCCTTTCTTCACAGACATCTACAACCACTCACAAACGTCTGGCACTTTTATTCCAAATGGTTGACACTATGTTGCAAACCTTGTGAGTTTGCAATTTTTTAAACTATGATAACACTAGCTTCTAAGCTTCATTTTGCGAATCATTTTCTACACTACCAAGCTACTTCTGACCTCTTCAACTCTACATGCAGTGTCGCCAAAATTCAACACTCTACCTCGACACTATGTCCATGTAACATCCTGCCTTTTCGCACGCTTTAAATCGACACACGTGCCAATTCAAACCATATGGAAGGGCCAATTGTTATGGGGTAAATAAGATAAACACAGAGAAGATGAAGAAAGAAGAAAAAAACAAAATAGAATCTTGCAGCGGAACGATAAAATATAATAATAAATATACAGTTCATAAAACTATTTACAAAACATTTGATTTTTCTTTATACAATAAATATCAGAGTTCACACACCAATAAATATCAATGCAGCGGAATCAAATGGTGTAGTGGAATAATATAATAGATAGTAATACTATAAATCTTTGTCTTCGTCCTCCAGAATAAAATCTTCAAATCCTGAAACGCTCGGACTGACCCGAGCGAATTGAAAAGACAAAACACTCGAGTCAGAACTAAAAGATCTTATGTAAATTAAATCAACAGAGAAAAATATGAGTGCAGTAACTTAAGAGAAGCTCGGGATTTCCATCTCCTAAGGATCCGTTAAACTATCTACTATGTAGTATATTTCGCTATTATACTAGTGTCTAATTGTAAAATAAACTTACTTTTAAATAGCGTTAAGGCTTTACATTTTCCACCTTAACACAGTTATATATTCCCATAGTCTATACAGTACCGTAATCTCCCATGTACTGGGCGTCGTCAAAGGGCACTCCATAGGTATGGTACAAAACCAAAATCGTATAAAGCGCGCTAGGGTAGGTGAAACGGCACAACTAGGCAATGCCAGGGTAGATATACCAATTGCTATCCGGACTGGTGGTAACGCATAGCCGCAGCTACTGCCCACCTCGAGCAAACACCCCCAAAATCAAAAAAATAAAGGTGGCCACCGAATCAATCCAAAGTCAGAGTATAGTATCGAAGGGATGTGTCCGATAAAGGGCGCTAACCCCCTTGGCCCGAGAATCGCTCCTGTTTTAGCCACCTTATGCCAACTCACGGGAGTCGGGTCCACGTATTTACCTAAAAGGAAACGCCGCCACTATCCTACTTCATTCTGCAATCTCCACCGCGTACACGGTTGTTAAAGTGGTTTTCGGAGTTGGCAGAGTGTATGACAACTTCTGATCCCGGTCTCTTCAACAACCAAATGTTATTATAACACCGCGGTCTTATCAAAATAGTTTTACTTTCAAAACCAGAATACATACCCATTTCAAAACCACATAATACGATACCATTTTTCGTTTTAAAAACCAAATAAATTTGATATCATTTATAAACCCAAATCAGTACAATATCATCTTTATTTCACATACATCTTTTCCAAAATCATACTGCTTTAAAATTTATAATATCTGAAACCCAAATATTTGAATTATAACTTTCAAAACATAATACTTCGAAATTCATATCTTTAAAACCATAACTTTCAAAACTTAAATGGTTTGGATATTCAACAGGATATAAAATAAAACAGTTAAATTTAAATTTTTTTATAAAGTAAATAATTTCCACGCCTTTACAATTTTATTTACTTTAAATTCAGTCTAAACCCATAACCTTTAGATTCACTTTCAATTTGAATAAAAACATTTCGATTTCAATTTTTTCAAACTTTAAGTATTTAATAAATTTCAAAACTAAGGTTGGGAATTTCTATTCAACAGTTCATTGTCCTATTATTTAGTTTTGAAACGTTTACATAATAGATCCATAACCATTTAAAATAAAACCCAATTTATTAACACTAATTATTTCCTTCCATTTATTTATACTAGAATTATTCATTTAATTTATCTTGAATAAAAATCCAGTTATAAATATCATACCTTTAAAATTTCCAAGATTAATAAGTTTACATCAACTTATGGAGTTTAATTTTTAAATAAGCTCAATTCCAAATAAATTTCCAATTTATCTTCCAATCTTAATTGATTTGAATCATTTAAATCCTATATATATACACAATATCTTAAACCTGTACTAAATCATATAATATAAATTATCAAACTCCATTATTCAACTTATTCATTTTTATTTAACAGATTTATACATAGCTTAAATTTAAAAAAATTTAACTATATATGTATATATATAAAATAATATTTATAAAATATCAAAATTTAATATTTATTAAACCGTATCCTATCTAAACCATAGAAAATCGTTTCAAAAATAATTATATATATAGATCGACGGTGTCTGTATATAATTTTCTACCCTATGGTCAAGTGGTACGGATATCTATCATTTCAATCCGCAATTTAAAAATAAAAATGTGGTTGTATATCGTTTCAAACCGCAATACCGAATGAAATGAAAATGCATAATAACTTGCAGTTTATAAATATAATACAGCATCCATTCATCCATCGTATCAATCATAAATTTATCATCCAATTCAAACAATCACGACAATAAATAATAATTAGTTCTGATAGTTAAATTTCCAATAATGAATTAAATAACCGTTTAACTGTAGTTTATATGAAATAATAAATAAATTTAACTAGCAGGTTATATGCAAAAATAAATGTTACTAAAATTTAAACTAACAGTTTTAATGCAATGAATAAATTAATTAACAATTAACTGGCAGTTTTAAATGCAGTAATGAATTAAATAACGCATAAATTAATAAATGCAATTTAACTAAGAAAATGATGAAATATATGCCAAACAGCTAAAATAAAATTTTAAACACATCATAAATCAATTCAACCAACATAAGAAATCTTAGAAGTTGTGAGTGGGTTAAAACACTCACCTTTTGAATTTATATTGAATTTAAATCCAATTTAAACCCAAAATTTGAACGGTCTCCAAATTTGTCCAAACCAGCATTAAAGTGTCCGGAATTTTATTACGATCCTAACAAAAAAATTCGCACATGAAACGGAGCTCGTATGTAAAAGTTAGGAAAATTAGAAGATTGGAAAATTCTATCCCTGAGTCGACTTCGGGTTCAATTTGATCCACCGCCTCAATTCCCCGGTGCGTGCTTGGAGTTTTTGCCAAAACGACCCGGAGTGACCCGAGTAACTTTCTTTCTAACCCGAAGTAGATGCAGCGTTTTTGCCTCTGAAACTCGAAGCGCGACCAGAAGTTGTTGTAGATCCGCAATTTTTTTTTATGAAATTAAAATTGGATTGGGAAGATTACGGTTTGAGGTTGAATGAGGAAGGGCATACGTTCAGAATGAGAAATAAGTAATGACCTAGGGTTTATAACCACATATATATAGGCAAACAGAATAGAAAGAATGGGCTAGGTTGGATTTGGGTTTTGAACGGTAATTGACCCGAAAAGCCCGTTTCGATTCCGGGAACGGAAAAGGGTCAACCCATATATCAAAATATATGTTCAAAAATATTTAAAATGCGATGGCAAAAGTTTCACGTCCAAATTCCATCGTACGAAGAAGTTATGCTAAGTTCAAATTTTTCAAATTGATCTAAATTGCATAAATTTCAAGGCGTTTCGAGTCCGTACGATCAAACGACAAGTTTGATCGCTACGAAACTTGAAACACTATTATAATTCACCGTTACGGATCCGATGAAACTTGTTACGTCGAAATCCGAGTCAGTGGCCAAAATGGCAATTTTTCCATTAATTAAATAAATTAAAAATTAAATTAATTAAATCCAAATTTAAATTCCAATCTTAAAATTTCCAATATCAACATTTTAAAATTCTTAACCATTTACAAGGCTTCGAACAAAATTTAAATGTCAATAATAGTTGATTTATTTATCATTTCCAATGTAAATCTACATTTCAATATTAAATTTCAATTTCATTAAATTTAGAAATTAAAAAAAATAAAACTCCAAAATCCACTATTTAAATTCTTACCCTTGTTATTCGAGTCTTATTAAATTTAATATTTCAAATAAATTAACAAAGCTTCGTTTTCACTCCTTAAATCTACCAATTTCCATTTTATAATTAAAATTAACATTTATTACATCTTATAGAATTAATCATTTCAAATGACCAATCACATCTACCATAACGGCACAAATTTATAAACTAGTAGATTTTTGTCATTTTTAATCCCTTAGATATTTATAATAACTAAAAGCAAATTCACATATCAATTTAGTGTCAATTATTCCAGTAAATACAGTGTTCAAATGTCAACTGCAATTAATCCAATTAATTGCAAATTAATTCCAATAAATTTGATTTTATTCGATTACAACTAAATATTCAATCAATTATTACTCAACTAACATAGTTAACATTGTTTTATATTTCATTACATTAATATTTCTACATACATCTTAGATTTGTATCAACGGTTATACTTAAAAATGTGAATCTTGTCAGTTACGCGTATTAATTAAGGTTTTAAACTCAATTAACAAAATTTCCTAAGTCAAATCCCTTTTACCAAATTTGACAATCCCTAACCATTTGTACTACATCCCATATTAATGTAATATTTATTAGATTTTACTTAAAATTAACGTACAACTTAATTTCCCTTAATTGAGATCTGATTTCCATTTTTTTTTAATATACTAAATGAATATATAACCTATAGATTGTTACCAATTTCCTTTACATGTCTTTATAGGTTTATTACTTAACAATTACCGTTAAAAATCCCGTGTATACACAAATTTTATATTCCGTAATCATATTCAATCAATTACGTATTACTTTCCAGCAAGTAATATGATTACTTAGAGAATGTTGACTTTTATTCAATTACATTTATTGAAATCCACATTAATTAATTTTATTAAATGCTTACATTTATTTCTCTATATCCAATTTGTTTCAACTTTATTTACATTAATACTATTCCCTTAATTTGGTTATTATTTATTAACTTGTTCAAAACTTATTACCTAAATTTCCGTTATTATAAACCTTTATTTGTTCATTTAAATTAAATTTCAAATTCCTAATTCAATCAACCATTTCAACATGCAACTTATAATAACCGCTTACAAGTATGACTGGAATCATCATTTATTCCAATATTATCTTAATTTACATTAACATATTAATTGATTTCCTTTTAATGAATTTTATATCCAGGTATAATATTTACCCCATTTCATTTAATGAAATTTATTCAAATTGCTAGTAATAGGTTTTAATCATCATTTATATATTTTATTTTAGTGTTCATTTCAATATTTGTTTATAAAGTTTTTTTTTTACTAAATTTAATTACGAAACTCGTTAATTCAACCAATTTTAAATCCATGAAATTTACGGGTCGTTACACTCTCCCCCACTCAAAACTTTTCGTCCCTGAAATGGAAAAAGAAGGGAGAAGGAAGAATTAAATAAACAATACATCTTATTCAAAATATTAACTTATAAACAATAATTTACAAAATTTATTACTTTAAATAAAATATACCCATTTTATAATCATTATATCTTTTTATACCTAATAAATAAAGTTTGGGAAAACATTTTCAAAAAAATTTCTAAGTCCAAAAATTTACGGAAAATATTGGCAGAGTCTCCTTTGTACGGAGAGGCTCGGGAGAAAATATAATATCAAATATAACAACTATATTACATATACTATCCAAAATATTATATCCGAACCCAGGAAAATATATAAAATAGCGCTATAAACTGTAATCCGAAACGTACCTATTTGTCGGTTAATTTACGCTTAATTTATGGAACCAAAAGCAGTAGCAATTGCTTCCATAACCTGCATTTCACTTATAAAATCCAAAGGGTTAACAATTTATATAAAGTGCAATATTTAAGTGGTTTCAATCACTAACAACAAATCAATACAACAACCATCAATTTCAACAAACAGCATACACAACCAATACACAGCAACCATTCAATCAAACAAACAAATAGTTGTTCGGGTTCAAAACTTTTAAATTGTACGGAATGAAGAATAAACTACTAGCGCATCATTTACTCAATAGTCTTAGATAAAACTAAATAGATTATTGTAACGACCCGGAAAATTTTAACAATTTTAATTGATTCTATAACGTATTTAATTAAATATTTGTGAAATCTTATAATAATTGAATTTTTAAATAAAATGTTTATATATTTAGAATACGTATATTTAAATATAGCAGATTTTTAATTTTCAATTTATTTTAACAAAGTTTATTTCATTGGGAAATTCTATTAAATTCAAGCTAAAAATTGCTGATAATAAATTTATTATCAAGCAATAGCCACTATCCTTTACTTTAGTAATTATTTCATCAGTTGCTAAATTTTAGCCGTTGCCATCATTTCAAAAATTAAGCGTATAATTTTGTATACGTTGTATTTATCTTTTTGAACGGTTGATATGTTAATTGCCTTTATAGCTTTAATATTTGTCAGCTAAATAAATGGGTGACCGTTACTGCTAATATTTAATTTGATACGTTTCCCGGTTGCCTTTTTCATTCACTTGATTGATTGATTTGTTGCCATCTCTGTTATTTTCTCTCTGTCTTCATTGCTTTTTAAAGGTAAGAAACTGTTCCCTCGAAACATAAATATTTGATTGTAGCCAGCAGTAACTTGTTTTAATAACCTTTTCCTAAATCAAAGCTTTTGAGCGTTACAATTTCTTTTGATTGGATATATGTGTTTAGGAGAAAATATTGCAGGTGACCGTTACAATTGATTTCGGTGACTTTCTTTCTTCCCATACATCATTATATATTTGCTTTCCATTTTTCCTGAATTTATGTTTAGCAGTTTCGAAAATCAAACGTATACATTTGTATACGTCGTAATTATTATTTTAAAACGATTCACTTTATTTTTCTTTCCCTTTTTAACTTCGTTTCTCTCTCTTTACTTTATATTAGGACTTTTGTTTCCTTTGCTTTTCAACCTGAGCCTTGCTTGCCAAGCAATAAATTTATTGCTTAAATAATTTTCAGCTGAAATCAAGAAATTAGACCGTTACCATTTTGGTTATATTGATTTCCCATTTATTTCTGGCTCGTATTGCTCTGACTTTTCCTTTTCCTTTTCTATACTTACGTTTCAAAAATAAATAGTACATATAATAACGTACATAATAAATTGCATCCAGCTCATTTCTCACATATTTATTTCGTGCCTTAAAATCCCGTCACTCAACGCATCGATGACTACCTTTAATTTCGCCAGTTTTGAAATGTAAATGTTGGATACGTTGCATCCATTGCCTTATTCCTATATATTTAGATCTGAACCATTTGCCTTTACCTTTTCACTTTCTTCCTCATTCATAAACCACTTCCTCCTCCTTCACGTAACCACTCACCAAACGTTACATCACTCCTTCTTCTTGCACTATCCACTCTCACGCCACCGAGGCCATCACCATCCACCTCTCCGTTTGTCTCCCCTCCTCTTCCACGCCGAAGCATGAAGCAGTGTCGTGCTCCCCTCCGAGCTCCCCACCACCCCTGACTTCGGCCTTTCTCCTTCCTTTTTGGGTTAGTATATGTATCTTAAATATAAGTATAGTATTCTGTGTAAATTATTTATATACATTAAGTAATAGATTCATAACTGTTGTATATATATGTCTAACTTCTGTTATAATATGAGTCTAGTATATAGGCAGATTGTATGGGTTGTCTGCATAGTTGTATAAGTTTATAAATAGTTTATATAAGATATTTTAGTTATATAGTTTACATATATATTGGTATAACTTTTGTGTGGTGTGCGTATGTTTTGGGTTATAACTTTTGTATGGTGTGCGTATGTTATGGGTAGTATTTGCAGTGTATGGTTTCAGATATTATTATATTAAAGTGTACTAAGTATATTGGGTTCGAATTAAATGTAGTTTTAAATTTTTATGTTTTGAATTGATGTAAAAGCAAAAATATGAATAAGTTGTAAGATTTTGTTTCTGTTGGAGATAAAGTTGGACTTTAAATTTTATTTTATTTTACATGTCTAAATTAAATATAATATATGTATAAAGTTTTAACTGTTTAAGAAAAATATATAAAGTTTTAAGTGTTGTTAGAAGTATTGTTTTATTCGCTAGAAGGAAAGTATTTTGTTTATATTACTTATATAAACGTTGTCAGTTTAAATACATAGGTTATGGAAATTTGGTATTGAGTCTTTTCATTTGGGTAAGGTTACAATAATTTACTTATACATATAGCTGCATGTTCACATGTATATGAATTTACCTTTCTGATTTAGGCTGCAACTACATGAATTTTGAATTCCCACGTTTTCTATTCTAATTTTTTTTCCAGATTATATTAATATGTATAGGCAATTGTTTATATTTAAGTTTACAAGATTTTTTTTAGTCTGCATAGTGAGTTAATATAAAAAGTATATTTTATTTATAAGCGGTTGTATACACATTACAAGTTGTTTTAGTTAACAGTAATAAAAACTAAAATTTTATAGCATGT
Source organism: Allium cepa (assembly GCA_030765085.1). Taxonomy (NCBI): domain Eukaryota; kingdom Viridiplantae; phylum Streptophyta; class Magnoliopsida; order Asparagales; family Amaryllidaceae; genus Allium; species Allium cepa. Next base: position 393,766,400 of record CM060935.1, read on the forward strand.
GTTAATTTATATATCTAAACTGTCAAGTTTATGTGGGTATAAATGATTAGGTCAAAGTGCATATACAAGCTATAAAGATTTTATTGATTTTGGTTATATATATAAAAAAAAAATTGAGATTTATTTCAAATGAATATGTATTTTAAAATAATGGGTTTAAGTGAAATATTAATATAATATGCGTCTCGTCTAAAACTTTATATCAAGCTATTTTGATCCGTTCCCGTCGTTTCTGTTACCAGATTCTGTTCATCAAATTCGTGCCAATTTTGCTTTGCTTGGATTTGTAAATCAAATTTCCATGTCCGTATCAGTGTGTGTTTCCGTATCACCTTCGGTACCCTCCAGCCACGAAAGGTGAGCAATCACTCACGACTAACGTTCTTTTATTTATTAAATTTGATTCCAATTGAAACGACAATTGAAATATGCTACTGTTAGTTATTTACATTGCTATATATTTTGTTGTTTGCAAATGTGTTCACCTGTGGGATATGACACCATATCCCATTGTTATATTATACTGTTATTGATGATATATGTCTGTTATTTTATTATTTGTTATCACTCTGCAAGTTCCCCGTAGTTTAGAATTCAATATGGGTTGAAATGATACATACCCGAACGGACTTTAGAATAGGAGAACTTCATTATGGGTTGAAATGATAAACCCAAGCGATTTTCAATAAAAATTGAATTTGGGATTACGGGTCGAAGTGATATCTACCCGTATATTTAAATTTCGGATTGAAATCCGTATCCCTTGACCATAGGGTATGAAATTATATACAGACATCGTTGGTCCATATGTATAAATATTTTGAAAATAATTTCTATGGGTTGAAAATAAATATACGGTTTTAATAAATATTAATTCTTAAAATATTATATGAAAATAGAAATTTTATATATAGATTTAATAGTAATATTTTGGAGATCGATTTAATCCATATAATATGTTTAAGTATTTATTTAAATTTATATTTCAAAATTGATTGTTGTAATAATTCGGATAAGTTAAGGTTGAGAAGATAAAGTTGAATTAATTGAAATTGTATTTAGTTAAGTATTTTACTTAATTGGATTATTTGAACCAAAGAATTTGAAATTTAAGATTCGATTTATAACTTGATTTTGATTTAAATGATTAAATGGAGGTTTCAAGTTTAAACAAATCGAAAGGAATATTTAGTTTAAAGGTAAATTGGGTTGTTAAATAAATATTGAATTTATTTAGTGAACATTTCAAGACTAAATAACAAGGTTAAATCGAGATCTATATGAAACTGTTAAATCAAACTTTGAGTTGTTGAATATTAAACCGTTGAAATATAGTAGAATTTAAACGGTAAAATTTTGATTTAGTTCTGTATTTGAAATGAATAAAATTTGAATTTGTTTGATCAAAAAACTGAATTGTATAAAAATTTATAAATTGAGATTGAATTAAATTTGAATGGGATGGTCGGGTTGATTTTGAAAACAATTTGTTAAGTTGAGGAAACTACAAATATTCTACTCTAAATATTTATGTGTATATATATATAATGAAAAGATATTTTTGTTGTGAAGTATAAATTAATTTGAAATGACCTCGGTATTATAGTGTATATTTCTACCTTATAGATAGTTCCATGGACCCTTAGAGGATGGTTATCCTAAACGTCCTTTAAGTTAATTATATTTCAGTTGATATTTCACTTGAGTTAGATTTATAGATATAAGAATGTTAATCCTGACTCGAGTGTTTTGTGTTTTTGCTTTACGCTCGGGTCAGACTGAGAGATACAGCATTTGAGACTCACCTTCGAAGTTGGAGCTTTGCTTAAAGATCCAGCTATCTATCCCTTCAGTCATCCAGTTGATTGGTTCAGAGAAGCCATCTGTTGCATTGGAGACTTCATGGTATTTGAACAATTCGGTTGTATTTTATTTCTAACTCTGAGGTATATAGTAGCTTCATGAACTACTATTCTTTATCTATTCCGCTGCATTGTATTACTCTGTGTAAGTGATCTATGATTGATTTATTTACTGTATATTTTAAATTTTGCCAAATTTTATTAACAATTCGGTATTTTGAATTATTCAAGTCGGACATGTATGGTTTTATTGTCGATTTGAATGGTCCAAAATAGCGGGCTGTTACAGTTGGTATCAGAGCTTTGGCTCTAGGCAAAACTTAGCATATATGGTAAATTTATTTACAGAATCACTTTCGTTCGAGTTGAATCTCTTCCTTTTTGACTCAATTTCCTTTGAGTTTTGGAATGTCCCTCGGTTCCGAAATTCATTCTTGTCTCTTCCTATTTATATTCGTTTGATTCTGGAGTATCCCATAACTCCACCGAATGTTTTGTAAAGGGGGTGAAAACACCTTTACAATTGGCATCGATTCACCGAAGATTTTTGTATCCTCAGTTTGCGATGCTGCTATATCTTGATATGCCGAATTCCATCTCTGGCAATCGAATGTCGATTTGTTTTAGAATTCCGCATCGATCATATCCCTGAAGTCACGGTTGACCCGGTTAAGGTCGCCCGCGATTTATAGAAGTATATCCATCTTCTATTTTGTAATTTAATTATCTCATCTTTGATCGAGTCTATCTTCGAATCAGAATTTTATTGATTGGAGTTCCTCTAATTCAAATCTCTATCTTTGTTTTGAAATCCATTCTTAAAATTATTCTTTGAAAATCGAGTATATTTGCATTTTTGAAATTGTTTTATATATCGAAATTATTATTTTGATAATTATGATTTTATTCTATATAAAAAGTGAAAATGTTTTTGATAAGGATTATATACCTATATATAAAACGAATAAAAAATGTTATTCTATATATAAAAGTTTTGAAAGGATTGGAAATTTCGAAAATTTATAAGAAAGTGATTCATATAAAAATGATTTATAACCGAAGGGTTAAATTTGAATTTCGAGAATTGAATTCCGGTATTTTGAAATTGGTTTTAAGATTTTGGAAAATATATAAAAATAATATGATTTAAAAGTATTTTTCCGAATAAGAAATGTTTCAAATGAGTTCAAATGAATTCCAATAATTTTGAAGAAATTTCAAAGAAGTTTTCAAGAAAATAGAAATCCAGAACTCACTTATGTCGCTGGAAAATAATTTCGGTGATGAGTGCATGCATCGTCGACATTGATTTTTGAGTTTCGGAGTGGGGGAGTGGCCACTTTAATAGCTTCGCTATGCAAGTGATTTTGTAAAACCGTTTTTGATTTCAACTTCCGAAGTATAATTTGATATTTTAGAAAGATATAAGTATATATTTGAAACAATTTAAAATGAGACCGGTGTTCAGTCCTCGAGTTTCGGATTTAATAATTGGTTTATTGATTTATTGTTGATTTTCAACTGTTGAATTGAAAATTTGATTTCCCTAACTATTTTGAATGTTCGAACACTTCCAAATCGAGATTAAATTTTCAAAGCTAAGAAATTTCGAGGAGTATAAAATGTTTGATAAAGAATATAAATTTAGTTTTGAAATGTTTTGAAAAAAATATGGTTTTGAATAATGGTTTTCAGAAAGGTAAATTGGATATTTCAAATAGAAATAGATAGTTTTAAAGTTTTAAAGGGATACTTATAAATTCGGAAACTATTTTTAGTATAATTGATTTTGAGAAAATATTTGGTTTTGAAATTTAATTGAAATTAAAACCAGTACTTATATGGTGATTTTGGAAATGAATTTGTTTGACTTGAATTATTTTAATTCGGAAACTGGGATTATTTTCTAAACCTATTATTATGGGAACTTTGAAATTGAGATATTTAATTTGGAAGAAAATTTGGTGAAATCATATATGATTTTGAAACTGATATTGAAATGATTTGAAATTTGAGAACCTTATATTATTAAGCACTTGATTTGGGAGTGGTCGAACCTATATAAAATGGATTGTATAAGTATGAAGTTGATTTGAAATCTATTGATTTGAAAGGTACTCAATTTGGAAAGAGATTTTATATAATCGAAGTCTATATAAGTATGATTTGATCTACTATTGATTTGGAAAGTATTCGATTTGGGAAAAATGAAATCCTATATATATGGACTTTATATAAGTACGATATTTGAAAGTGATTTGAAAAGGTACTATATGATATATATTTTCGAAGTAAAGATATGGAAAGTGCCTTCTGCTTGATATCCGCTTTGTGGCCACATCGTGGATTCATTCTATCGATATTATTCTCTCTGATTTTTGGTTTTCCGGATGTAATACTCGAGTGTTCCCACCGTGGCGTTACCCATGGTTTTTTTTTCTCTCGTGAATGCATAGCGCAATTGCCTGGCTGAGTCTTGCCTAGGGGTACAGATTGTTTCCTGGGGGATCCAGGCGTAACCATTGTGTATCCTGCAATCTGTGTAGGTCGCGAATAGTAGCGCAAGTGCCTGGCTGAGTCTTGCCTAGGGGTACGGATTGTTTCTTGGGGGATCCAGGCGTAACCATTGTGTATCCTGCACTCTACTAGTCATCATGGCGTAACTCGCAGGGCTGAGAAAGCTTACGGATATGGATTGTTTCCTGGGGGACCCTGGCGTAACCATTGTGTATCTGTGAACCATGATCGGACAAAGGTTTTGGTTTGGTTGATTTGTTTGGATTGTACTTTCCATATCTGTTTTTAAAAGGTTTTTCAAATATTTTCACTGGGTGTTGAAACAGGTCTACTAAGTACTTGAAGAACTCTAGCTTTGCGCCTGATCAACGCATGGCCAGAGTTTGCAAGAACGAGGATAAACTTGTTAAAACATCGAGTTATAAAAGTATTTTCGAAAGAAAAATTGGTTTCGATATAAAAGTATTTTATTTATAAAGGTATTTTATTATAAAAGTATTTTCAACAAAGAAATTTTGTATTAATATTTGAAATTTAAATTCTTATGGTTTGAAATAAATTATTCGTGCCCGATTCTATTCTTTTGAATCTACCTCACCTGCTCAGCTTTATTTTTCACCTATATTCCGTTTTCGGAATCTACCTTCCTTTCCTTTTTGAATAAATCTTTTAAATATTGCTTATTTGTATACTACATTGTTTTATATAAAATTTTTGCGTTATAAATATTTTTGAAGTTATAAATTAAATAAAACGTCTTTAAAGAAAATGATTATTAATTTATTGATAATATTTGAAAGGTATCTTGAGAAAAATTAAAAATTTCATAAATTTTGGATTTAATATTTTCAATAGTCTTTGTAAATAGAAGTAATAATGTAAATAATTGTTTGCAAAGGAGTTTGAGAAGTATTAAATATTAAAGAAAATTTAATTTCAAATGAAATTTTCAAATAAATATTTTAAATAAAATTTATATAGTTTTAAAATTTATTGTTTATCTTGGCTTTCAATCTATTTTTTTTCTGGTTGTTTTATTCTCCTACCTCCTTCCTTTTCGGGGACGAAAAGTTTTGAGTGGGGGAGAGTGTAACGACCCGGAAAATTTTAACAATTTTAATTGATTCTATAACGTATTTAATTAAATATTTGTGAAATCTTATAATAATTAAATTTTTAAATAAAATGTTTATATATTTAGAATACGTATATTTAAATATAGCAGATTTTTAATTTTCAATTTATTTTAACAAAGTTTATTTCATTGGGAAATTCTATTAAATTCAAGCTAAAAATTGCTGATAATAAATTTATTATCAAGCAATAGCCACTATCCTTTACTTTAGTAATTATTTCATCAGTTGCTAAATTTTAGCCGTTGCCATCATTTCAAAAATTAAGCGTATAATTTTGTATACGTTGTATTTATCTTTTTGAATGGTTGATATGTTAATTGCCTTTATAGCTTTAATATTTGTCAGCTAAATAAATGGGTGACCGTTACTGCCAATATTTAATTTGATACGTTTCCCGGTTGCCTTTTTCATTCGCTTGATTGATTGATTTGTTGTCGTCTCTGTTATTTTCTCTCTGTCTTCATTGCTTTTTAAAGGTAAGAAACTGTTCCCTCGAAACATAAATATTTGATTGTAGCCAGCAGTAACTTGTTTTAATAACCTTTTCCTAAATCAAAGCTTTTGAGCGTTACAATTTCTTTTGATTGTATATATGTGTTTAGGAGAAAATATTGCAGGTGACCGTTACAATTGATTTCGGTGACTTTCTTTCTTCCCATACGTCATTATATATTTGCTTTCCATTTTTCCTGAATTTATGTTTAGCAGTTTCGAAAATCAAACATATACATTTGTATACGTCGTAATTATTATTTTAAAACGATTCACTTTATTTTTCTTTCCCTTTTTAACTTCGTTTCTCTCTCTTTACTTTATATTAGGACTTTTGTTTCCTTTGCTTTTCAACCTGAGCGTTGCTTGCCAAGCAATAAATTTATTGCTTAAATAATTTTCAGCTGAAATCAAGAAATTAGACTGTTACCATTTTGGTTATATTGATTTCCCATTTATTTCTGGCTCGTATTGCTCTAACTTTTCCTTTTCCTTTTCTATACTTACGTTTCAAAAATAAATAGTACATATAATAACGTACATAATAAATTGCAGCCAGCTCATTTCTCACATATTTATTTCGTGCCTCAAAACCCCGTCACTCAACGCATCGATGACTACCTTTAATTTCGCCAGTTTTGAAATGTAAATGTTGGATACGTTGCATCCATTGCCTTATTCCTATATATTTAGATCTGAACCATTTGCCTTTACCTTTTCACTTTCTTCCTCATTCATAAACCACTTCCTCCTCCTTCACGTAACCACTCACCAAACGTTACATCACTCCTTCTTCTTGCACTATCCACTCTCACGCCACCGAGGCCATCACCATCCACCTCTCCGTTTGTCTCCCCTCCTCTTCCACGCCAAAGCATGAAGCAGTGCCGTGCTCCCCTCCGAGCTCCCCACCACCCCTGACTTCGGCCTTTCTCCTTCCTTTTTGGGTTAGTATATGTATCTTAAATATAAGTATAGTATTCTGTGTAAATTATATATATACATTAAGTAATAGATTCATAACTGTTGTATATATATGTCTAACTTCTGTTATAATATGAGTCTAGTATATAGGCAGATTGTATGGGTTGTCTGCATAGTTGTATAAGTTTATAAATAGTTTATATAAGATATTTTAGTTATATAGTTTACATATATATTGGTATAACTTTTGTGTGGTGTGCGTATGTTTTGGGTTATAACTTTTGTATGATGTGCGTATGTTATGGGTAGTATTTGCAGTGTATGGTTTCAGATATTATTATATTAAAGTGTACTAAGTATATTGGGTTCGAATTAAATGTAGTTTTAAATTTTTATGTTTTGAATTGATGTAAAAGCAAAAATATGAATAAGTTGTAAGATTTTGTTTCTGTTGGAGATAAAGTTGGACTTTAAATTTTATTTTATTTTACATGTCTAAATTAAATATAATATATGTATAAAGTTTTAACTGTTTAAGAAAAATATATAAAGTTTTAAGTGTTGTTAGAAGTATTGTTTTATTCGCTAGAAGGAAAGTATTTTGTTTATATTACTTATATAAACGTTGTCAGTTTAAATACATAGGTTATGGAAATTTGGTATTGAGTCTTTTCATTTGGGTAAGGTTACAATAATTTACTTATACATATAGCTGCATGTTCACCTGTATATGAATTTACATTTTTGATTTAGGCTGCAACAACATGAATTTTGAATTCCCGCGTTTTCTATTCTAATGTTTTTTCCAGATTATATTAATATGTATAGGCAATTGTTTATATTTAAGTTTACAAGATTTTTTTTAGTCTGCATAGTGAGTTAATATAAAAAGTATATTTTATTTATAAGCGGTTGTATACACATTAGTAGTTGTTTTAGTTAACAGTAATAAAAACAAAAAATTTATAGCCTGTGTTAATTTATATATCTAAACTGTCAAGTTTATATGGGTATAAATGATTAGGTCAAAGTGCATATACAAGCTATAAAGATTTTATTGGTTTTGGTTATATATATAAAAAAAAATTATTTGAGATTTATTTCAAATGAATATGTATTTTAAAATAATGGGTTTAAGTGAAATATTAATATAATATGCGTCTCGTCTAAAACTTTATATCAAGCTATTTTGATCCGTTCCCGTCGTTTCTGTTACCAGATTCTGTTCATCAAATTCGTGCCAATTTTGCTTTGCTTGGATTTGTAAATCAAATTTCCATGTCCGTATCAGTGTGTGTTTCCGTATCACCTTCGGTACCCTCCAGCCACGAAAGGTGAGCAATCACTCACGACTAACGTTCTTTTATTTATTAAATTTGATTCCAATTGAAACGACAATTGAAATATGCTACTGTTAGTTATTTACATTGCTATATATTTTGTTGTTTGCAAATGTGTTCACCTGTGGGATATGACACCATATCCCATTGTTATATTATACTGTTATTGATGATATATGTCAGTTATTTTATTATTTGTTATCACTCTGCAAGTTCCCCGTAGTTTAGAATTCAATATGGGTTGAAATGATACATACCCGAACGGACTTTAGAATAGGAGAACTTCGTTAAGGGTTGAAATGATAAACCCAAGCGATTTTCAATAAAAATTGAATTTGGGATTACGGGTCGAAGTGATATCTACCCGTATATTTAAATTTCGGATTGAAATCCGTATCCCTTGACCATAGGGTATGAAATTATATACAGACACCGTTGGTCCATATGTATAAATATTTTGAAAATAATTTCTATGGGTTGAAAATAAATATACGGTTTTAATAAATATTAATTCTTAAAATATTATATGAAAATAGAAATTTTATATATAGATTTAATAGTAATATTTTGGAGATCGATTTAATCCATATAATATGTTTAAGTATTTATTTAAATTTATATTTCAAAATTGATTGTTGTAATAATTTGGATAAGTTAAGGTTGAGAAGATAAAGTTGAATTAATTGAAATTGTATTTAGTTAAGTATTTTACTTAATTGGATTATTTGAACCAAAGAATTTGAAATTTAAGATTCGATTTATAACTTGACTTTGATTTAAATGATTAAATGGAGGTTTCAAGTTTAAACAAATCGAAAGGAATATTTAGTTTAAAGGTAAATTGGGTTGTTAAATAAATAATGAATTTATTTAGTGAACATTTCAAGACTAAATAACAAGGTTAAATCGAGATCTATATGAAACTGTTAAATCAAACTTTGAGTTGTTGAATGTTAAAGCGTTGAACTATAGTAGAATTTAAACGGTAAAATTTTGATTTAGTTCTGTATTTGAAATGAATAAAATTTGAATTTGTTTGATCAAAAAACTGAATTGTATAAAAATTTATAAATTGAGATTGAATTAAATTTGAATCGGGTTGATTTTGAAAACGATTTGTTAAGTTGAGGAAACTACAAATATTCTACTCTAAATATTTATGTATATATATATATAATGAAAAGATATTTTTGTTGTGAAGTATAAATTAATTTGAAATGACCTCGGTATTATAGTGTATATTTCTACCTTATAGATAGTTCCATGGACCCTTAGAGGATGGTTATCCCAAACGTCCTTTAAGTTAATTATATTTCAGTTGATATTTCACTTGAGTTAGATTTATAGATATAAGAATGTTAATCCTAACTCGAGTGTTTTGTGTTTTTGCTTTACGCTCGGGTCAGACTGAGAGATACAGCATTTGAGACTCACCTTCGAAGTTGGAGCTTTGCTTAAAGATCCAGCTATCTATCCCTTCAGTCATCCAGTTGATTGGTTCAGAGAAGCCATCTGTTGCATTGGAGACTTCATGGCATTTGAACAATTCGGTTGTATTTTATTTCTAACTCTGAGGTATATAGTAGCTTCATGAACTACTATTCTTTATCTATTCCGCTGCATTGTATTACTCTGTGTAAGTGATCTATGATTGATTGATTTACTGTATATTTTAAGTTTTGCCAAATTTTATTAACAATTCGGTATTTTGAATTATTCAAGTCGGACATGTACGGTTTTATTGTCGATTTGAATGGTCCGGGCTGTTACAATTATTCATTTATCCTAATCCAATTTTAAAGTATCCTTGTCCAAACAACCATCAACTAAACAACAACAAATCCAAACAACAATCAACTTAACTTATTATTAATTTCCTTTCATACCTTTGTTGTTTGATTTTCTTTTTATTTATACAGTGATTTATCTTTTAAATTTACATTTACTTGTTAAATGTTTGCTTAATTTATTTTTACTTATTACTTACAATTATTCAATTCCATTAACTCAGGTCATGCCAGTTCCTTTTATTTCGTTATAATTACTCATTCATTTATTATTGCATGTCCTCGTTTATTTATTACAGTATTCATTTTCCTACTAATTTTATTTATCATTTTTTTATTACTTAATTCCATTTACAATACTCACTTTTCTGTTTTAATTTGTAGTCTTTTCAATTTAAGCTTAAGTTTATAACTTTATACCACCAATTCTAATAAATAAAAGCAATTTATTGAACACTTTCATTACATACTTTTACTGTACAATTTCCATTACATTTCTTATTAAACATTTCAACTTTTAATATTTGGTAAGTTATATATATGCTTTTAAAGAATGTAATTGAAGGTTATACAAGTTTTCTTATTTCTTTTAATTAATTCATTGTTCAATAAATTTTTACCTTTTATTAAATGTTCAATAATTATATCCTTTATTTCATAGGTTCCAGTTTCAAATTTCATTTAACACTATTTATAACTTAGCATTAAATCTCTTATTTCCTTTAGAGGCTTCAATTTATTAATTACCGTCGTTCCAATTCATTACAGTAATTGAAACTATTTATTAATGGAAACTTAAGAATTAAATACCGGGTTTTATTTCAAATCATTTTAAAGATAATAGGTAACATATACTTACCATTTATGTATTCAATTATATTTAAAACAATTAAAATTTATATTTATTTATCAAATTAAATCTGTAGTAAAACTACTCCAGTGGCCTTCCCACTTCGAAACTCGAAAATGAATGTCGATGATGCAGCCGCCATCACCGAAATTATTTTCCAGCGACAGAGAGGGGAGTACAGAAATTTTCTTTTCGAAATTTCCTCTTTAAAACAATTCTTTCAATTTATACGGAAATATTTATATCAGAAAATACATATAAACAATATCATTATATTCAAAATTATTCAAAAGAAATTTTCAAAATCCCGGAACTAAAGCTTTAAGTTTCCAATTTCATTTATCTTATTTTCAATCTTCGTCTTCGTCCTCCAGAATAAAATCTTCAAATCCTGAAACGCTCGGACTGACCCGAGCGAATTGAAAAGATAAAACACTCGAGTAAGAACTAAAAGATCTTATGTAAGTTAAATCAACAGAGATAAATATGAGTGCAGTAACTTAAGAGATGCTTGGGATTTACATCTCCTAAGGATCCGTTAAACTATCTACTATGTAGTATATTTCGCTATTATACTAGTGTCTAATTGTAAAATAAACTTACTTTTAAATAGAGTTAAGGCATTACATTTTCCACCTTAACATGGTTATATATTCCCATAGTCTATACAGTACCATAATCTCCCTCGTACTGAGCATCGTCAGAGGGCACTCCATAGGTATGGTACAAAACCAAAATCGTATAAGGCGCATTAGGGGAGGTGACACGGCACAACTAGGCAATGCCAGGGTAGATATACCAATTGCTATCCGGACTGGTGGTAATGCATAGCCGCAGTTACTGCCCACCTCGAACAAACAGCCCCAAAATCAAAAAAATAAAGGTGGCCATCGAATCAATCCAAAGTCAGAGTATAGTATCGAAGGGATGTGTCCGATAAAGGGCGCTAACCCCCTTGGCCCGAGAATCGCTCCTGTTTTAGCCACCTTATACCAACTCACGGGAGTCGGGTCCACGTATTTACCTCAAAGGAAACGCCGCCGCCATCCTACTTCATTCTGGAATCTCCACCACGTACACGGTTGTTAAAGTGGTTTTCGAAGTTGGCAGAGAGTATGACAACTTCCGATCCCGGTCTCTTCAACAACCAAACGTTATTATAACACCGCGGTCTTATCAAAATAGTTTTACTTTCAAAACCAGAATATATACCCATTTCAAAACCAATACGATACCATTTTTCGTTTTAAAAACCAAATAAATTTGATATCATTTATAAACCCAAATCAGTATAATATCATCTTTATTTCACATATATCTTTTTCAAAATCATACTACTTTAAAATTTATAATATCTGAAACCCAAACATTTGAATTATAACTTTCAAAACATAATACTTCGAAATTCATAGCTTTAAAACCGTAACTTTCAAAACTTAAATGGTTTGGATATTCAACGGTATATAAAATAAAATAGTTGAATTTAAAATTTCTTTATAAAGTAAATAATTTCCACGCCTTTACAATTTTATTTACTTTAAATTCAGTCTAAACCCATAAACTTTAGATTCACTTTCAGTTTGAATAAAAACACTTCGATTTTAATATTTTCAAACTTTGAGTATTTAATAAATTTCAAAACTAAGGCTGGGAATTTCTATTCAACAATTCATTGTCCTATTATTTAGTTTTGAAACGTTTACATAATAGATCCATAACCATTTAAAATAAAACCCAATTTATTAACACTAATTATTTCCTTCCATTTATTTATACTAGAATTATTCATTTAATTTATCTTGAATAAAAATCCAGTTATAAATATCATACCTTTAAAATTTCCAAGATTAATAAGTTTACATCAACTTATGGAGTTAAATTTTTAAATAAGCTCAATTCCAAATAAATTTCCAATTTATCTTCCAATCTTAATTGATTTCAATCATTTAAACACTATATATATACAATATCTTAAACCTGTACTAAATCATATAATATAAATTATCAAACTCCATTATTCAACTTATTCATTTTTATTTAACAGATTTATACATAGCTTAAATTCAAAAAAATTAACTATATATGTGTATATATAAAATAATATTTATAAAATATCAAAATTTAATATTTATTAAACCGTATCCTATCTAAACCATAGAAAATCAATTCAAAAATAATTATATACATATAGACCGACGGTGTCTATATATAATTTTCTACCCTGTGGTCAAGTGGTACGGATATCTATCATTTCAACCCGCAATTTAAAAATAAAAATGCGGTTGTATATCATTTCAAACCGCAATCCCGAATGGAATGAAAATGCATAATAACTTGCAGTTTATACAATATAATACAGCATCCATTCATCCATCATATCAATCATAAATGTATCATCCAATTCAAACAATCACAACAATAAATAATAATTAATTCTGATAGTTAAGTTTCCAATAATGAATTAAATAACTGTTTAAGTGTAGTTTATATGCAATAATAAATAAATTTAACTAGCAGGTTATATGCAAAAATAAATGTTACTAAAATTTTAACTGACAGTTTTAATGCAATGAATAAATTAATTAACAATTAACTGGCAGTTTTAAATGCAGTAATGAATTAAATAACGCGTAAATTAATGAATGCAATTTAACTAAGAAAATGATGATATATATGCCAAACGGCTAAAATAAAATTTTAAACACATCATAAATCAATTTAACCAACATAATAAATCTTAGAAGTTGTAAGTGGGTTAAAACACTCACCTTTTGAATTTAAATTGAATTTAACTCCAATTTAAAACCAAAATTTGAACGGACTCCAAATTTGTTCAAACCAGCGTCAAAGTGTCTGGAATTTTATTACTATCCTAACAAAAAAAGTCACGCGTGAAACGAAGCTCGTATGAAAAAGTTAGGAAAATTAGAAGATTGGAAAATTCTGGCCCTGAGTCGACTTCGGGTTCAACTTCGGTCCACCGCCTCAATTTCCCGTTGCTTTCTTGGATTTTTGCCAAAACGACCCGGAGTGACCCGAGTAACTTTCTTCCTAACCCAAAGTAGATGCAGCGTTTTTGCCTCTGAAACTCGAAGTGCGACCAAAAGTTTTTGTAGATCCGCAATTTTTTTTTTTTGAAATTGAAGTTAAATTGGGAAGATTAGGGTTTGAGGTGGAACGAGGAAGAGCATACGTTCAGAATGAGGAATACGCAATGACCTGGGGTTTATAACCACATATATATAGGCAAACAGAATAGAAAGAATGGGCTAGGTTGGATTTGGGTTTTGAACGGTAATTGACCCGAAAAGCCCGTTTCGATTCCGGAACGTAAAAGGGTCAACCCATATATCAAAATATATGTTTAAAAATATTTTAAACACGATGGAAAAAGTTTCACATTCAAATTCCATCGTACGAAGAAGTTATGCTAAGTTCAAATTTTCCAAATTGATTTCAATTGATCTAAATTGCATAAATTTCAAGGCGTTTCGAGTCCGTACGATCAAACGACAAGTCCGATCGCTACGAAACTTGAAACACTATTATAATTCACTGTTACGGATCCGATGAAACTTGTTTCGTCGAAATCCGAGTCAGTGGCCAAAATGGCAATTTTTCCATTAATTAAATGAATTAAAAATTAAATTAATTAAATCCAAATTTATATTCCAATCTTAAAATTTCCAGTTTCAACATTTTAAAATTCTTAACCATTTACAAGGCTTCAAACAAAATTTAAATGTCAATAATAGTTGGTTTATTTATCATTTCCAATGTAAATCTATATTTCAATATTGAATTTCAATTTCGTTAAATTTAGAAATTAAAAAAAATAAAACTCCAAAATCCATTATTTAAATTCTTACCCTTGTTATTCGAGTCTTATTAAATTTAATATTTCAAATAAATTAACAAAGCTTGGTTTTCACTCCTTAAATCTACCAATTTCCATTTTATAATTAAAATTAACATTTATTACATCTTATAGAATTAATCATTTCAAATGACTAATCACATCTACCATAACTGCACAAATTTATAAACTAGTAGATTTTTGTCATTTTTAATCCCTTAGATATTTATAATAACTAAAAGCAAATTCACATATCAATTTAGTGTCAATTATTCCAGTAAATACAGTGTTCAAATGTCAACTGCAATTAATCCAATTAATTGCAAATTAATTCCAATAAATTTGATTTTATTCGATTACAACTAAATATTCAATCAATTATTACTCAACTAACATAGTTAACATTGTTTTATATTTCATTACATTAATATTTCTACATACATCTTAGATTTGTATCAAAGGTTATACTTAAAAATGTGAATCTTGTCAATTACGCGTATTGATTAAGGTTTTAAACTCAATTAACAAAATTTCCTAAGTCAAATCCCTTTTTACCAAATTTGACAATCCCTAACCATTTGTACTACATCCCATATTAATGTAATATTTATTAGATTTTACTTCAAATTAACGTACAACTTAATTTCCCTTAATTGAGATCTGATTTCCAAATTTTTTTTAATATACTAAATGAATAAATAACCTATAGATCGTTACCTATTTCATTTACATGTCTTTATAGGTTTATTACTTAACGATCACCATTAAAAATCCCGTGTATACACAAATTTTATATTTCGTAATCATATTCAATCAATTACGTATTACTTTCCGGCAAGTAATATGATTACTTAGAGAACGTTGACTTTTATTCAATTACCATTTATTGAAATCTACATTAATTAATTTTATTAAATGCTTACATTTATTTCTCTATATCCAATTTGTTTCAACTTTATTTACATTAATACTATTCCCTTAATTTGGTTATTATTTATCAACTTGTTCAAAACTTATTACCTAAATTTATGTTATTATAAACCTTTATTTGTTCATTTAAATTAAATTTTAAATTCCCAATTCAATCAACCATTTCAACATGCAACTTATAATAACTGCTTACAAGTATGACTAGAATCATCATTTATTCCAATATTATCTTAATTTACATTAACATATTAATTGATTTCCTTTTAATGAATTTTATATCCAGGTATAATATTTACCCCATTTCATTTAATGAAATTTATTCAAATTGCTAGTAATAGGTTTTAATCATCATTTATATATTTTATTTTAGCGTTCATTTCAATATTTGTTTATAAAGTTTTTTTTCTACTAAATTTAATTACGAAACTCGTTAATTCAACCAATTTTAAATCCACGAAATGACCGCGTCGTTACAATCCATCTCCATCCATCAAGAACCAATCGTACCAAACTATCGCCACTTCTACCTTTTACCAAACAAGCTTGAATACTTTCATAATGAGCTCTAGAAATCCAGCATCCATTACACTCCATCAAAGAGATATGCCAAAGCCATCGCCTACCAATAAAGCGTTGAAAGTATCCAAATCCAAAACTATCTTACCAAAAGATAAAAGTAGATAGGAGAAAAAACATGTATTTACTAGAAAGATAGAACAACAATCTCTCACCGATACTCTTCATCATCAATAAGTATGCTCCCCCTCAACCGTGCCACCTTGTGGCACTTAGCACTTTAGCAAGCAAATCAAGTTCGAGTAATGCTGTAACTTCTCAATATGCAATGTTTTAGTGAACATATCTACCACGTTATCCTTTCTATGAACTTTCCAAAGATATACAAGCTTATCATCAACTACGACAACCAAAAATGACTCTCTTGCCTCACTGTGCTTAGTCCATGAGCTAAAAGCCAAATCCTCTGCCAAGTAAATAATACTCTAGCTATCGTATTGAACATCGATACTATCGTGTCCAAATCCCAAGTTACACAACAATCATCTTAAATATAGTGCTTCCTCTGCCACCTCCACCATGGCTATCAATCTGCCTCCGTAGCTCCGAGCAACTACAATTTGCAATCCTGATCTCCAACTTATGGTCATACCACCAAGAGTGAAGACATATCCGAAAGTTAAGTTTTCTGATCTCTAACACTAGCGTAGTCCAAATCATAGTAACCAACGAACTTGAAAGTCATTCTTCCACTACCACATAAAAAAAAGAACATGAAATAATGTGCATCTTAGGTATCTCAAAATAACCTTCATGGCTTCCTAATGTGATTTTTCTTGATTAGCTCGGCTAATCATCCAAATGGCATCTGCAATATCGGGCCTTGTACACACTATAGCATGCATTAAACTTCTAATCACACTTACATATGGCATCTTTGCTATCTAAGCCTTGTCTTTCTCCAAAATAGGTGGTCCCTTAATCAAAAGCTTCATATGCAAAAGTAAACATGTATTTGCTGCCTTCGCATTCTCCATACTTAACCGGAAAACTACTTTCTCTATGTACTCCTTTTGAGTTAATTTTAACTCAAAATGCTTTCAATTCCTTCTTATTTCCATGCTCAAAATTTTCTTTTCCCATCTATATCTTTCATATCAAGTTTTGATTTCGAACACATTTTCAGCTTGTTGATTTCATTTTTGTCTTTTGAAGCAATGAGCATGTCATCCACATACAAGAGTAAATTCAACCAACAATCATTTTCCAACTTCCTAAAATATACACAAGCATCTTTGATGCTTCTATCAAAACCATTTTCAAGGATTAAATCTCTTGTACAATTATCTAGGTTATTGTTTTAAACCATACAGTAATTTGTTTAACTTGCAAACTAAATTTGACTTATCATTTATGACAAAAGCTTCCAGTTGCTCCATGTATATGCCTTCATCCAAGTCATCGTGCAAGAAGGTGGTTTTCACATTAAGATACTCCAATTCCAAATCATGAATGGCAACTATAGCAAGCAATATCCAGATTGAAGTATGGCGCATAACCGATGCAAAAATCTCATCATACTCCTTTTACTTCCTTTATGCTAACCCACTTGCTACTAATCTTGCTTTATATCTCCAATCTTCTTTCACCTTGTATATCCATTTGTACCCAATGGCGCATTTTTCTTTAGGAAGTGGAACCAAATCCCAAGTTTGATTCTTCAACAATGATTGCATCTCTCCTCCATGGGATAAATCCATTTTGAGCTATAACTCGAATCCATGACGTCATCAAGGTTCACCGAATCATCTTGGACTACATGAAGAGCATAGTCCGGATTATCACAAAAGCTAAGATAGTTCCAATCACCATATTTATCGGGTGGTCTTATAATATGACAATAAACAAAGTTGCAATATTATCACCCAAAATCCTTTCGAATCCACCTTGAACCGAATCATCTCTAGAATCATGTATATCACCAACACTGCTATATGACACATGTGGACTATGTGATATCATCAACCGCTTCCTCCTCACAAGCATCTCCAATAACTTTACTCCTTGGATGAAAGATAGGATAACTTCCTTCTTATAGATTCATCTTGAACTAAATCTGGAACATTCGATGAGCTCTCATTCTCCTTGAACAAAGACGACACATCAAAAGTAACATGATGAGAATTCACAACCTTTTTCATTTATGGTTTCCAAACCCGATAACCTTTTATTTCGTTCGTATAACCAAGTGATACCCCTTTAAAAGCTCTATGCTCAAGCTTACCATTTCCCAGATCATATACATAAAACAAACTACCAAACACACGAAGATAGTTAAAGCTAATTCTCATCCCCTTTCACATTTCCTCTAAAATTTTGTTATCAACACCCGAGCACGGAATTTAATTTACAATATACACCACGGTTGAAAAAGCTTCAGCCTAAAATCCCTTCAATAAACCCGATGTCAATCTCAAGCATTGCTCTTTCTCAAGTAGAGTATAGTTCATTCTCTCCGCAACACCATTCGATTGCGGATCTCCCAGTGTAGTAAAATACCTTCAAATAACATGATGCTTGAAAAACTTCAAGAATTCTCCAGAAAAATATTCTCCACTATATCGGACCTTAATACCTTCAAAGACTCACCACTTTCATTCTCAGCAATAGCCTCTCAAAATTTAAACTTTGCAAATACCTTCGACTTGGCCTTCATTACATACACCCATATCTTCTAAGAAAAATCATTAATAAGAGAAATATAATAATGAGCCCCACCCAAAGAAGCTACCGATGCCAGTCCCCAAACATCCATGTAAACATACTCAAGAAAATCTCTTGGATCATGCTACCTGTCACTGAATGACACTTTAGTTTGCTTCACGACAATACATTACTCGTAGAACTCAAGTTTATAAAACTCTCTTTATTGATCATCTCCCTCTTCTAAAGAATATCTAAACTCCTCTCCGAGGCACGACCTAACCTCAAATGCCACAATCTTATCGTAGCCAAGCCACGAGAACTATCAACACATACACAAGTTTCACCTTCCATAGTCACACCTTCATGCAAATGTACACCATGCGACCTAGCACCTTTCATCATTGCAAGCGCACCCTTTAAAACCTGCAAGCTATCACTTTCAATATTGATCTTACATCTGAAAGAATCTAATTTTCGTAAGGAAACAAAAGATTTACGAAGACCCAAATAGCATACATTAGTGAGCATACGAATCAGTCCATCAAACATCCGAATTTGCACGGAACAATTGCCTTTTGGCTTACAAATAGCACCATTCCCCATAACAATTAAATTTCCTATTTTGTCGACATAAGAGGAAAAACAATTCTTATTTGACATCATATGATAAGACGCTACTGAATCGAGCATCTATTTTCAACTTGAAACTCTGATGCTACCACCATTAAAACATCTACATCTTTCCCACTAACTTCAACGTCCACCGCCACCGATAAAGATGCTACTTCCTTCTTTGCCTTACCCTTGTCCAGACACTCATTCTCCCAGTGACCGGGCTTCTTACAAATAAAACACTCATTATCTCTTTCCTTCGACTTTTCTCTCCAACTGGGATTCCTAGATTTAAAATGCTCTTGATTCCCCTTCTTTGCATGTCTCTCCTTTTCTACAAATAAACCGTGAGCACTACTAGCACCACCGCTTCTATCACTCAACTCTTTCATTTGATCCTACAACTCGTCACCCAAAAGATCCGCTTTAACATCACCAAGATTCAAAGTATCCCAGTAGATTAAACTATTTAAGAAACCCGTATAATGGTCAAGCAATGAACATAACAATATTATCGCTTTTTGCTCTTCCTCAATTTTAAAATCTACTGCATTCATCTTCATTAACAAATCATCAAAGATATTCAAATATGTCATTATCAAAGTACCCTCCTTCATCTTATAAGTAAAAAAACGTTCACAATAAGAACAAACAATTACTTAGTAACATCTTCATATATATTTTCTCTAACCGGTCCCAAGTAGCCTTAGCGGTAATCTCATCAATAATTTTGGAGATTACATTCTCCCTCATAGCAAACTAAAGTGTGGTGAATGCTCACTCTTATATTTCCTCTCTCAACATCCAATATGTCCATCAATAACAAATGCATGTCAAACGTAACTTGATGCACACGATTAATCCTTAGAACCACTTTCATCTTCCATCGTCATTTTTCAAAATCATTATTGTCGTTCCTCTTTTCTATAACTAGTTGTGAACCCGAGTCCATATACAATTCACGTACATACGTGCTACACTACTCGGACCAACCATTGAGGGACTATCCGAGGTATTATCCGATTCTGGAATTTCTACAACCATCGTACAAACGCCAAAGCTCTAATACCAAATCTTATGGAATTCAAAATCAAGGTCACTCTAATCCAAATTCCAAACATAGAAAAAAATGAGATTGTTGTAAGATGTGTAAAAAAAACCATCAACATCTCGATGTCATATCTCAGTCCAATCCAAATAAAACCAAATCACAATCACCAAACAAGCAATAACAAAAATAAGTCACAATATAACATACCCTATCTTGAGGTCCGAAGCTAAGTGCTACAGATGCTGCAGTCATCCATATTATTGACTTCCGTTAATAAAACATGGTAATGTTGATGGTATCCATAATATCAGAACCACATGAATATGAAACAAAGTCATAGATTAAAAAACTACTTTATTGATTACACTGCAAAATCATGTTTCATATTCTATGACAAAATCCTAAACGATCCCTAGGTTTTTTGATCAAATATGATAATTACAAAATACATCAAGAGCGACATATGAAGATGCCCCCATTGGATGACCAGAGTACTAAATAGGCATATCAGTCTAATACAACACAGCGGAAATAAAACTAAATAGCTCATATATTGCTAGCTCTGCCTCCTGCGCATCTTCAAAAGCTTTATTCATCAAACCTACTAAACATGAAAAATCTTAACTCTCAAGCTACTCAAATTATTTTTAGCACCCAAGAGTTCAAGGGGAAAACATAAATTTCAAGTCAGACATAACTCCTGATGTGAATAATGTTAATACATCTTAGTTTACTGATATTAAGTGAGACTATGCCACTTAATGGACGAGTTTCCCCTCACTAATATCCGTTTAAAACATATCTTTTTGCAAATCAGAATCCTACAATTAAATCGATTAAAACAATAATAGCAATATCATATATGCTCATAAATTAGGTAATAAATGGACCATCTGTCCGAACAATATGTTTTTGTTTGGCTAGCTACTAACCATTGGCTGACTCGGGCCTATCAGACAAAATAAATAATCTAACATATATTAGTCAAACTTCTTGATGGTCTGTCCTTAACTTACTTCTCCCAAGGTTACTAATCCTAATGGTTTTGTGGCTTTCCAATAACCTATCCTCCTTCTCTGTATATATTCATTTTTATATGTAACATAATTTAAGTCTTAATGTGACTAAGCCCTACACACTAGAATTTTGGACTAAATTAGCTGGGGGCTATAGCTAATGTATAGGGTGCGACCATATAGCAGTCTCATCCGGCATTCTATTATCTTATTCATTTACTTAGGTTAACTACCCACCAAATTTTCCTTGAAAACATTTCTTACAAAATGATTTAATCCTTTAAATCATATTTAAACAAGGAAAACATATATTGGCTTTACTCAAATCTCTTTGCCATGATATATGCTTTACATAAAATATCGTTGATGAAACCTTCGAAACCCTTGTTTAACATCTTTTAACAATCTCTTTCAAAACCTTTGAAAGTACGCCTCTAGAAACAAGTTAACTAATTTACTTTATAACATTAGGCCGAAAGGCCAAAACATATCTTTCCAAAACATTGAAAGAGTCCATTTCGAAAGCTTTATAAAATCTTAAACATCCTCTTTTCAAAATAATACAAACTTTCCTTTCGAAACCATTGGAAACTTTCCATTTAATCACTAAAGGTAAACCTTTCGAAAACATTGGGGAATCATCCCTTCGAAACCATTATCACATAACTTTCAAAAGTATTAAAGTCCTTTGCTTAAAACAATCCTTTTGAAAGCATTGGGTTCAAGTAAAAATGTGCGAAACATAGTTTGGAAACCTTTAAAACTATTCCTTTAGAAACATTTGGGTTTAGATTTCAAAATATAAAAGGATCTTAAAAGAATTAGGACGAAAGAAACTCTTTCGAAGGCAATTTCCTAAGTAAACGAAGTGGATGGTGTCAAAACCAACCCCTTTGAAAGCATTGGAGAAGTGGATTCAGGGTTTAAAACAAAAGAACCCTTTCGAAAGCAGCTTCGAATGGTAGAATGCAGCTGTAGAGGTTTCGACCCCTTCGAAAGATCCACTTAAAACAAAAGCTGGCAACCTCTTTTGAAAGCTCTTTTCTTTAAAACAATTGACTAAGTCGAAAGCCATCTCATTCGAAAGCCTCATCTAAAACCAAAATAGTCTTAAGTTTTCAAAAGCTACTTCAATCTCTTTGAAAGCCCTATTTCGACTTCGTACTTTTCGCCCAATTTTAGTCCATGACATACCAAAGCTGATACCATGCATATTGGTTTTGACTAGGATGGATGTGGAAGTACGAAGTCAAAAGGTACTTGCCGAAAGTGGCGAAACAGCAAAACCTTGTAAAACTGATTTTTAACATTATAAATTAATTTCTCTTTACTTTGTTTGTCAAAACATGATTGGTTGCCAATGCTTTTCCAAAATCTTTTCTAAAAATGTTGCCGAATTTCAGAGATTAATAATTTAAAACACTTAAAAATTGCTCATTCTCCTTTTATAAACATATAAAACATTTAGGTCCCATACCTTAAATAATTTAATATAATTATTAAAACACTGAGGAAAATTCTCCAAAAATTCCCATAAATCACTTTTAATATGTTTTCTAACATATATAAATTTTTGACCCAAAGCTCATATAATAGCCGCAATTAATTTTAAACCCAATTTAACCATTTTCTTCACTAGAAAATTTATAATAAATCTACAATGATTCAGAAAATTGTGAAACTTGAAACTCTTCTCTAAAATAATATTTTTGACCTTAGATCAAAATCACAAGAAATTGATGTCATTTGTTAGGTTTTGCAATCATAACTTATAATAAAAATCTATATGAACAAACAAAATTCATCAACAAGCATATATATATATATATATATATATATATATATATATATATATATATCATTCAAAACATGGCACAACATTTTGCAAAATATGTTCAGATCTAATCTAGAACCGAAAAACAAGAAAATACGAGATGTAACCTATTATTTACCTTAGCTTGTTATTAAGGAGTTGAGATTTGCTCTTGAATTAAATTGATTAAGCTTCTTCCTTTTGATTCTTGCTGGTCTTCCCCTTTATCTTCTTCTAATGGTGGCCGGGCTAGATAAATTTTAATTTTTTCAAGAACGTGTAAATAAAAGTAGCATGAGGGTTTAGGGTATAAGAATATAACCTATTCCTATTTTTCCCTTATTTCATTTTAATTCCCCTTTTGTTCATTAGTTTATTAGGCACGGCTACCCCATATTATTCAAATCTCAATCCCTTAACCATTTACATTAGTTCATTTAATTTACCTAATTAAATGTCCTAAATAATGTTACTCAAAATTAGGGTCGTTATAGACTCCCTTCCTTAAAGAATTTAATTCTCGAAATTACGATAAGGCACTAATCAAAATCAATCATAAAGGCAAAACATACGATGAAACAAGTCAGGATAAGTATCTCGAATCCTGCTCCCAGTTTTCCAAGTACAGTCTCTTTCGTCATAACTCCACTGGGCTTCGACTAATCTACTGTCTTTTTTTGGCCTCTTCTCATCTCTCATGATTGTATGAATTGGCTTTCTAACTATAGTTAAATCGGCTACATTACTATGTCATCTAGCACAGTAAGTACTTGTGAAGACCCAAATTATTGAGATGAAAATGATTTTAAAAAGGAAGAAAAAAAATCAGTTAAAGAAAAATATTCAAAGGATAAAATAGTTTGAAAATAACTAAGTATGAACGAGTCTTATATTGACATGTCTCACATATATATATTGTATATAAGTAGCTAGAGGAGTATAGAGTGATAAAATAAACTCTTAATTAAATATACGAAACCAGTTTAGCATTATATATGTATAAATACATATTTTTTTAAATCAAGAGAAAACATATGGTTTGAAACATTAGCAAGGAATAAAAATTGATAAAAATATATATAAGTGAACATTTCAGATTAATCATAAGAAAAATACACAATATATATAAGTTACATGAAAATAGTGTGTAGGTGAAACATGCAAATGGCATGTACACAGAAAAAGAGGAAAAGCTGCTGTAATACCCGAAATGGAATCGAAAAAGAAAATGGCATATTTTGCCATTCTCACATATCCATAATTCTTTCATTTGTGTGGAGATAAAATGGGTTTTTCTCTCCACTAAAACCCTAGCTAAATGTTTTTAGCACCAGAGGATAAGCAGCAATTTATTTTTGAAAACAGTAAAGATATTTTAGAAAATAAAACAAAGGGCTAACTCACACTGTTTTCAAGCTAGAGCATTCTCGGGGAAAGGAAGAAAGGAAGGTGAGTAATTAATCATCTTATGAGATTTAAGGCATTAACACCCAAGTTAAGGGCAGCCAAATTACTTTTATAAAACCATATCATGTTTTATTTAATTTTACTCTCTGCATAAATAAATGTTGATCATGGTTGGTATTTTTGGCTGAGTCTTTGGTTGATATTTTGATCTGTTTTGATTGTTTTGGTTAATGCTTTGAAAAGACAAACACCCTGATCACAGTAAAAGATTCTATAATCCAATTTTTATGTGGAAATGGGCTAAATGTTTTTATTGAGAAATAGGGTATTAATGAAGAATGAAGTAGGCAGTGTGAATAAGGAGATTCATGCTTATGTCTAGTTCATTTTAAAAATGATATGAACAATGCAATATTATATATATGTGCTGATTTGTTCAAATCACAAGTTAACATGTTTTATGGGTTTTCTCAAAAACCATACCCTATGTTCACAGTAAAATAAAGGTAATGTTTATATGACTTCACCAGATTTATGTAAGAAATCGGAATATTTTTGGAAATAAATATACACGCATGTTTCAGAAAATATGATTGAATGAAAATGACCTTAAAATGGGATGTGGTGTTTTGCATGAATCCTTTGTATGTCTGGCTGAAATCCCTGATTAAGTTTAATACTCTTTGATTTATGGAAGGAAGAAAAGAATATAAAACATTACAAAAATTAATAAAATTCCCCTGATAGAAAAATGATAATGGTCTCTAGATTATAAAGCTAATTTAGGAGTAGTTCCTTGATCTATTCATCATCAGGTGGATGATGGGTATGTGCATGACTTGCTTAAGTCATGTAGGCCTCTATGTAAAGGGTTAACAGAATTGAGCCCCTTTGCAATGCACACATGGTGTTCAATGGCAAGAGTTAAGACCAATTAAAATGATTAAAGGGGATTGAAGAATTAAGTCAGGGAATTAAGGGAGTTAATCCATAGGAGTATATGTATGAATAACTGAATGGTGTTGATGAATGAATGCTTGGCCGCAGGTATGTTAAAAAGAGCTTACACATATATACATTGTAACGAACGCGACTTTTCGACGCTCGAAAACCGACATCAATACGTCCACTGTATCAACTGCCGAGCAATCGAATGTCGGAATACCGTACCGTTATGGTTAAAGAAGAAGAAAAAGATAGAAGAAGAAAGAAAAAGATAGAACAGAAAGAACAACATCAGAATCTCACAATCGCAGTGGAACAACATATAATAGATAAATGAATAATCTTTAAACAAAGAACTATATCAGTTATTACATTACATCATATTACATTACATTACATCATCAGAGTGTACAACAACAAACAACAACAAACAGCGGAAAAGAAATACTATATACTAGTAATACGCCATGCCATCCAGCTTGCCTCCAGCAACTTCTGAATTCCAGAATATCCTGATAACCTGACTCTTGACTGCCCGTGTGGAAATTGGTGGGCACCCAGAGTTTAGGAAGGAAAACAATAAACTCCGAGTCAGTCATGGGACTGGTGTGAGAACTTAAAACAGTTTATCTTTAAAAAAAACAACAGGATACTTTTTTAATAGATTCGCAATGCTTTTTAGAAAATGAGACTACCATAAGGCCTTCCGCGCACACACACACAATGCAAACGCAGAATCGGAGGAGATTTCTCCTTATGATAGTCAAAAATGCTTGATACGCATTAAAAAGAAACATTTGATATTATTAATAGTGCATAGTGTAGAAAAAAAATCATTTCGAAAATAAAGATATCAATCTTAGCCAGCATAGGCATTCCGCACTTATGCCCACTGTAGCTACCATGTTCAATAGCAGGTTACCGCCACATTCCATGGCAGGTTATACAACTAAAACCGTACAAGATCGTATTGTTTCTTTGGATTTCCAACAAATGGTCAGGCCAAGGAACTTCCCATTGCCACATGGGTACGCCTCTGGAAAGACGACCCGAGAACCAAACCGGATCTCTGCCAACACAAGGCCGGGTTACCCCTAACTGGGTAACTACTGACACGAATATGTCATTCCCCGATCGTAACCGATCTATATCCGAGGATCCTCGATTTCCAACAACCACAAAGCAATAAATTTGCAGCAACAACATAGGTTAAGTATCTGGGCTCCATACCATGATACCACCTCTATCCAGAAGGAATGACATACACTACAGGGGCGCTACCCCCTAATAACCTTGCTGCATCCTTCCTGTTTTGACCATTTCCGGGGTGTGAGGTCCGACGAAGTCTCGTCCACAAAGCCATGCTTTATACAAAAGCTATGCTATGGGTCAACAAACGGTCAAAGTAATGATCACCAAGATAAATGATCAAACAAATGATCATATCACAAATGATCAAACAATGATCATCCCACAGCAACACTCAGCATGCCACACTACCAAATTGGGAGTATATCACTAATAACCTTTAACTACATAACCTCTGAGCTCGTACATCTCAGAGAATGATTGAGTTAGCATTCAAGATTCACCTTCGGCATTGGAGCTTTCCTTGAAGATCCAACCATCTATTTTGTTTCAGTATCCAGTGGTTCAGTGATGTATCTGATTTGTACCTGATGTATCCTGTTACCCTTCTGTTGTATCTTATTTAACTCTGATGTATCTTATATTTTATATAGTAGCTTCATGAACTACTATCTCTTTTTCTTCCGCTGCATTTTTATATACTCTGTGTCTGAGATCTGTGATTTTTATTTACTGTATATTCTGAGGTTTGCCAAAAATTTATTTATAACACGGTATTTTGAGCAATTCAATTTCGGCATGAGTGTCTGCCTATGCACTTATAATGGATGTGAATGGTTGAAAATACTGAGTCGTTAGAAATATATTTGAAAGAAATCAGCTTTATATCTCAACTTGTAATGTCAGACATACAATCCATACAAGTCTGTTTCGGGCTCGAACAGAACCGAAGGCACTTACAAAGAAGTCCTTGCATTCCGGATAATTTCTAATCACGTCCGGACTTCCCGTCACTAAGGGTGATAAAACCTCTATATCGGAGATCAGCCGATGCAGAGCAACTCAACGCTAATCCTTCCGTTTTCAAAAATATCCAGTCATCAACATCGGTCATCGAATGCAATCCATTACGACATATCACATATTCGGAATGGGTTATACGACCCCAAGGTCCTTTCCCGGCTAACCCGAATAGTGAGCGCTTATTCAAAAATAAGTGTGGCATTCAAATTCAAGCAATCACAACAAACACCTATTTAAAGGTAAATATTGATAGTCGGATTATTTAACTATCAATAGGCATGCTCAACATCACCAGATTCCAAATAATTTTCCAAATTCTTTAAAATATCTTTACAAGGTATATATTTTTTCCACACTTCAACATTTGAAAACTAATTTTCAAATAACTTTTCACCTTTACCACTTTTGAAAACAAATTTCAATCATTTTCCTTATTCGAAATACTTTCATTTCAACATGGTTCATTTAAACCAATTAAATAAATCCTTACCGATTTACTTTATATTTACATTCCTAATCCGTAAATTTATTCCCATACTTCAAAAATAAATCAACGTTTATTTTTAAACAAATTCCCCTTTTCATTTATAAATTCCATAGTGAATTTACATTCCAAAATATTTATGAATATACGATTTCAATTATTCATTTTCAATTTATCTTTAAAAGATAAAATCTCAAACATTCACTTCATATTGAAAAACCATTTCCATACTTATTTAATAATAAGTAATTCACCAATCTATTTATTTTCAACATTTTGAAAATATTCAATATACTTATTTCACAGTTAAGTATAGTTTTCATTCTTTAAGGAAAACATTCACCTAAACACATTTATTTGGGCTAAAACGAATGTTGTGTAAAACATCGTTACGACGACCCAAAATCACTAGTATAGGGATTCGAAATTAAAATAGATATATAAATCCCAATACTTCATAAAACATTTCCTTTCGGAAATCATTTATTATAACAACAGTGTTATAGTCCACCATGTCCTTATATTCCTCGAAAATGTCTATTTCAACAATGAATGTTGAATCTATGTATTCGATTCATAATACATTTTAAAACATCTTTTTAAAATAATTAACTTCATTTTATAATATAGCTTTCCCAAAAATAACCATTTTATTTAATAACATATTCACTGTCCAAAATCGTGAATATACTTCACTAACCAAATTCAATTTCTACATATTCTATTCAAAGGATTATCCACTGTCCAAAATCGTGAATATCCTTCATTAACCAAATTCAATTTCTACATATTCTATTCAAACGCAAAAATCCAATTTATAAGTTAATTACTTATAAATCTTTTATTTTACAAAATCTATTCATTTTATAATTTCACAATTTATAAATCTATAAATTTTATTCACTTATGAAATCCATTTATACTTCATTTTAACACTTATAAAAACTCGCTTTATAATTCCTATATTTTTAATTTATATTATCAATATTATAAATCTTTTATACAAATCATTTATAATAATTCGAAAATTCCAATTTAAACCATTTTATAAATTAATTTACTATTTATTTCTAAAATCTTTTTTGGTTATATTTCTCAAAAATCATAACTTTTATAACATTAAATTTATAACGTTAATTTATTTAAAATAAATCAATTCAAAATTTTAATAAAACATATACTTTCAAAAATCACTTTAAAAATCAAAATCATTCTTTTGAAACTTCAAAAATGGATCCGATGATGCAACATCACCAAATAGTCAATCACGACATCCAAACATCATATATCAATATGATAATCAACAAATATCACAATATCTGTAAATAAATCAATACAGCTGAGGGATCCAGTTGGATCCCTCCAACCTGTTTCCCTACATCCAAAGATGTTAGCACAATACCAATTCCGTTCCAGTACGGAATTATTGCGGTACATAGGATTTATAAAATATTATCCGCTTAATAGGCGGCGTAATAGAGTCTCATCCGCTATATAATGCGGGAAAATCAACTCCAAGTACATATATAATACCAATTCCAATCAAGATGGAATTATCGCGGTATATGTTTTTAATAAATAACATCCGCTTACTAACAGCGCATAATGTTACAATCAATAGATAACAATCATCATTCAACATATAATCAATAATTTTAAATCTAACTATTTAAAATTATAAATCGAAACAATTCGATTGAGTGAGAAGTTCTCACCTTGATTTCAATTCCGTTTCAGCTTTTATTTCGAATAAAATTAAACGGACGTTTAATTTTACCCGAAATTTTCACTAGCTCCAAACGACTCCCAACCAGCTCCATTGCGTAGTGCACGACAAAATGATTGCAACGCAATTCGTTTCGTCCAAAACGGACCTCATATGAAAGAGTTATAGCAATTTGAGGTTAATACGATTTAATTACAAATTAAATTCAACCTTCTTTTTATATTTTAAACCCTAGCTACATCATCACCGTAGATCTCAAGAAAGCAATCAGGGCCGCACTTTTTCCTTTTATCTTCCCCATTATATTGCGTTCGAACGAACCCATCAAGCCGCCACGTTCAAGCAATTTCGCCCCCCACTTCGACGAACTTCACCCCGATCAGATGGTGCCAAATTGAAGCCCTACTCGAGCTCTACCTACAGGTGCCACCACTTGAAGCTCGGCCTCCCTTTGAGCATGAAATTCGATGACGAACGGTCGGCCATCGCGGCCCCGTAGCTCCCTCCTTGTCGCTCCAATTTCGATCGTAGTCGTTCACTTCAGACATCTCAAAGCCCTCTCTCATTTTGTAGTTGAAGACTTCGCATGAAAATTGATGGATTTAAAGAAAAACGAGGAAGAAAATCGGAGTTTTCTGGACATTAATGAAGATAGTGGCGGCTAGGGTTTCTGGTTAGGGTTTGATGCAAAAATAAAGATATGAGGTCCTTTTATAGAAAATTGGCAAATTACTATTCATCCGAATTTTTCCGAACTCCAAACGAAGCGTGCCGGTTGGCGTTTCTAAGGCTTACCCCGTGTTTCGAACACAATGGAACATGTTTCGGAGGCTAACTCGATCATATGTGCGAGTTAAGGCAACAAAACGATCGATTTTAAATTAAACCAATTTAAACTAATTTCTACGCGTTTTGGCTTGCCCCGGACAAACTGTAAATCCGATTGATACAAAATTTGAAAATTTACAATAATACCACATTACGGATCCGATGAAACTAGTTTCGTCGAAATCCGAGACTGTTTGAAAAATGACTATTTTAACTCGCTAAATTATAAAACAATTTCGATGCGTTTCGAGCTGCCATGGTCAAACAAAAACTCCGATTGCTACGAAAATTGAAATCCGATAAAAACAAACTATTACGGATCCAATGGAACTAGTTTCATCCAATTTTGAGACTGTTTGAAAAATGGCTAATTTTCAGTCGATAATTAAATATTAAAATATTCAATTTTCACAAATAAACTTTTAATTCAATTTTAAAAGTTCTATAACATCTCTATAACTTCAATATGATTAAATAAAATTTTACATATCATTTTCAATCATATTATACTCGATTTTCAATTATTTCTGTAATTTCAACTATTAAATAATCGATTTTAATTATCCAATTAAATCCAATATTCGAAATAAAATTTTATTTGACTGTTAAAATTCACTTGTTAATATTTAAAATCAATTAAATATTCGAATTTTAATTAATAGAAATTCTGGGTCGTTACAATCTTCCCCCCTTAAAAGAATTTCGTCCTCGAAATTACCTAGTAAGAAAAATTTACAGAATCCATTAACTTTGCAAAACAAACCGTTCAAATTAGATTTTTCAAATCTCTTAAGTGTTTAACTTTCCCAAAATTCATAGTTAAACTTCTTACAAAATTTTTACTAAGTTTCCAAATCCAAACTTAGTTTTCAAAAATTTCCCAATTTTCTCAAAAATATTCTAACGCCTTAAATTTTCGGAAAAATTCGCCAGAGTCTCCTTTGCGCGGCTCGATCCGGAAAAAAATGACAGTGTATATATCAAAAATATACATCTCATCAAGTAATGAGGCATCTCGCGGGGAAAAATGTGTAAAAGTACGATATTTAACCCGAGATATGTAACTTATTTATTGTTGGCGTGCGTATACGGCTAATATAGCGCGAAAGCGAGCTCCTAATGCGAAGCAAGCGCAATCCGCACCTACTAAACACTCAACAAACCATAAGAAACATGTATATATATGAAAAAATATCAATATACATCATATAGTAACATAACGACTACATGTGCCAATATAGCAATGCATTCAATCAACAAATGCAACCATCTAACAACTATCATCCAACTAACATCCAACAAATCCATATAAATATTCATTCATATTCTCATTAATATTCAATGGATTGGTTTTTAAATTTAAATCACATTTGATTCATTAAAATTGGATGTTTTTACTAACATTCATTCATTCGTTTCCAACTAGTATACATTCACTAATTTATATTCACGTTAGTTCACTTCCAAATCAAATTCAATTCTATTCAAGTTCATTTTCTTCCAAGTTGGATTCAATTACTTTAGCTTCTAATTTCGCTAATTCAATTTTATCAACACTTAATGAATCATACATATAATCAATTTATAATCATATAACAACCAATGTAGATTCAACATAATCAAATTATTAAATTCACATTCAATTCGGTTCAACACTTTTTTTTTACTTTCAATTGGTTTATATTAAATTGATTTTCATTCAATTATTCAACTTCCAATAACATTAGCTTTTAATGAATTAACACTTACATTCATTATTCCATATCAATTTATTTGCATTCAGTTGATTTACATTCAATTTATCTATTACTTCAATTGCTAATTCATTTAACATTTCAAGTTGAACTTCATTTATATAACTCAAGTTCAAATTCTTAATGACTTCATTTCATTAATTCACTTATTAGTTTACTTCTACACCAAAATCAACTTCATTCAACTTCACTTAAGTTATATTCCATTTCAAACATCATTTGTTTAACTTAACTTATATTTCTACTTATAAATCCTATTCAGATTCCAATTCTATTTAACTTTTACCAAAGTCAAATTTTCATCACTTATTCATAATTTATTTTGCTTAACAAAATTGTTTAACCATTTTTAACAATCTGTTTCACTTACATTTTCTCATTTTATAAGTTATACAACTTATATTCAACAATTACCACTTGGATTTTTATTGATTCACTTATACTTACTTTAATTTAACTCCATCCTTTAAGATAAATTTATTCTATCAAAATTCCAATTGTATAAGTTATCAACTCTTTTATCATTCCCATAAATATTTTAAATAGGATTCTAGAGTTTTTCAACCGTTCAAAACCATTTTTGAAATCAATTCAATTATCCTTTGAATTTCAAAACCAAACTCAATTTTTTTCCAAACAACTTTCATTTAAAATAATCTGGCAGCAATTCGTCTTTTGGAAACTTGAAAATGAACACCAATGATGTCGCGATCATCATCGGAATTATTTTCCAGTGACCAAAAAGAGTTTAGAGCTTTAATTTCTCCAAAACAATTTTTCAAAATATCAAATCCTTTCAAAACACTTCTCTGGAATTTTTACTTCAGATTATAAATCACATTTATAAATCTTTTACTTATATGATTTCACTTCTTATATATAAGATTATTCTACAAGTGTAAATCATTTTAATTATAACTCCATACTTATAATTTTAATTTCCTATACAACTTATTCTTTTATAGCTGTCGTTTTTATTCAGCTTATTCAACAACCAAACAATCAATTATATACACTTTAATAATTATGAAAAATTATTCCTTTGTATATAAAATATAATCAAGGTAAAATTATTTCATTTACCCAATTTAAAATGATATTATGTCGACTTTCCTCGTTTAAGAGTTTGGAAACCCCTATCGATTACGGTTGTACACCCCGCATCGACCAGAATTCATAAACAGCTCAACGGATAAGCAAACACAATATAAAACAATTTCATATTCAATAACAAATACGCGCTCATATCTATTATTACACTCACACTCATTCTAGAGTACTACAGACTCTATCTCTAACGAGTAATTCCCAACAGAGCCAAGGTTGTCGCTTAACCATAAGCTTTAATACCAAATTGTAACGAACGCGACTTTTCGACGCTCGAAAACTGACATCAATACGTCCATTGTATCAACTGCCGAGCAATCGAATGTCGGAAAACTGTACCGTTATGGTTAAAGAAGAAGTAAAAGATAGAAGAAGAAAGAAAAAGATAGAACAGAAAGAACAACATCAGAATCTCACAATCGCAGTGGAACAACATATAATAGATAAACTGGTTTCGTCGAAATCCGAGACTGTTTGAAAAATGACTATTTTAACTCGCCAAATAAATATTAAAACAATTTCGATGCGTTTCGAGCTGCCATGGTCAAACAAAAACTCCGATTGCTACGAAAATTGAAATCCGATAAAAACAAACTATTACGGATCCAATGGAACTAGTTTCATCCAATTCTGAGACTGTTTGAAAAATGGCTAATTTTCAGACTGTTTGAAAAATGGCTAATTTTCAGTCGATAATTAAATATCAAAATATTCAATTTTCACAAATAAACTTTTAGTTCAATTTTAAAAGTTCTATAACATCTCTATAACTTCAATACGATTAAATAAAATTTTACATATCATTTTCAATCATATTATACTCGATTTTCAATTATTTCTGTAATTTCAACTATTAAATAATCGATTTTAATTATCCAATTAAATCCAATATTCGAAATAAAATTTTATTTTACTGTTAAAATTTACTTGTTAATATTTAAAATCAACTAAATATTCAAATTTTAATTAATAGAAATTCTGGGTCGTTACAATCATACTCAGATTTTAGTATAAACTTGAATAAGCATCAAATATATGAATTCTCTGCACAGTATTTAGTAATTACAAGTTGTTAAAATCTATGATTTCACTCACACCAGAATATATTTTCTGACCCTATTTGTTGCCTTTGCAATCTTTGGGGTGTCTCATTTTCATTGAGGTATTTCAAAGTGTTGCTGCAGGGAAAGATGCTTGAGTAGCTTGCTTGAATGGATGTTTGAAGATCTTGTTGGTTTTAAAATGCTTTGGAGAAGTAGCAGTTCAATTGTAATAAATAACCTAGGAAAAACTCTCTTATGTCTTGTGTATTTCCAAGATTGATACTTGCTTTGTTTTCTTGAAAAGAATATGTAAAAGGAAAAAAAAAACTTAAGTATTATATTATGCAAGTGAGTTATTGAATTAAGTAATAGATTCTGGAGTTTTCCAGTGGGTTATGACGAAGGAGAACATGCCATATAATCTGATATGTGGATGTATTCTCCTTGACATGTTTGTTTATCTTCGGTTATAAAGTTAAAGTGGTTTTTGAATAAATATGTGCCAAGGTATTAAGTGGATGGGTTGAACATGGTCTAGGCTAACCAGTAAGGCTTAAACATGTCTTGTAATTGATATAATTCCATGCAAAAGCTTGAAGTCATAGCCTGTAATCCTATCTGGATATCTGATTTTCCAGCTGAAGCCTGTATTGCATTGTGTCGTGAGTTGGTGTGTATGCTTTACACTTTAGTCTTCACTGCAATCATATTAAACTAAACCTTATTGTCTACATGCTTGATTCAAAGACTGGTTGCATTTGGTTTAGTCAAATCTGTTGTAATTTGCAGTATCATGTAGTCTGATTTGTGTATTGAACATATCCATTACTCCACTGCATACCGATCCCTGTCAATTGCTCTTTGCTTAAAGTTCAGTAGCTTGTCTTCATTATATGTTCATCTAGAAGTTTTTCATAGTTCTAATTTTTGACATTGCCGAACTATAGGCATACATTGATGACACCCCTGACCTTGGTTGTTGTGCACTGGGTAGATGCTGTGATCATTGTAACTGTTAACTTGGTTATGGGTTTGTTGCCATGATCATGTTGTCTTCACGCATATAGTTGCCTTTCACTTGAATCATTTGTACTCACTGCCTTCATGTACATGCTGAGTCTTCATTTGGTATAATGGTCTGGGTTTGCACTTTACTCATCTATGTTGTTTTCATGTGTGCGACCTTTAAATTAGTTTACAACTCACTATTACTCACATGATCATTACATGCTCTATGAACTAGGATATGCGCATTTTGCTTGACATGAATTGTTTGTGCATGTTTGTGTATGAATTCTTAAATACCAAAGATCAAAAACATGGGGTATAAATCCACAAATTAATTAACCTGGTTTATAAAAATATCTGATATATGAAGAAGAGAATGATAGGTTGTAATACTTGAAGCATGTATTAATCAAATCTTGAGTCAAAAAAAGGGGTTAAAGTGTAGAAATGGCTATGTGACACAAAACCTTCCAATTATGGAAAATATTGTGTGATTAAATTTCTTTGCTACACTAACACTCTGATAGGCAAAGAAACATTTATATATCTTCATATATATAAATGATCTAACTTAATATAAATACTGATATTTTTATATTAGTAAATTCTGGATCTTGGGTAATTAATCAAGAGAAGTGATCCCTTATTTTAGAAAAAAAAACTCAACTGAAATCATAAAAATATAGGTGAAGAAAAGTGGGTCACTTTAGTTGGTATCAGAGCTATGTTACTAAAATAACATAGCAAAAAAAGTATGTATATATATATATATATAATCTAATTTTCTTATATGGATAAAATTCTAAGGAACAAACCACATAAAAATACTTTTAGTAGGAGAAAATTACTGAAATAATTAAAAAAAACAAGACTAACTAGTTGTGCGAATTGTATAGTGAATCATGGTAGGAAGACCACCAAATCCTGGAGTAGGACCTTCTAATGTAACACCATTGGTCAACTTGCAAGATTTGGTGAGGGCATTTAGGGAAGGAGCAGTGCAGAGGGAAGAAAATCCTCATGAGGAGTTATCTAAGCTACTGAAAACTTTCTCAAATTTTGGAGGAAAGGATTTTGAAGGCACTGAAGGGGTCATGGGTGTGCAAACATGGCTAAGAACTTTGGAAAGGATATTTGCAGACATGCAAATCAATGACCAGAGGAAGAGGCAGATAGCTTCTA
Organism: Allium cepa; assembly: GCA_030765085.1. NCBI lineage: Eukaryota > Viridiplantae > Streptophyta > Magnoliopsida > Asparagales > Amaryllidaceae > Allium > Allium cepa. The sequence goes on from CM060935.1 coordinate 393,803,404, forward strand.
GAAGGCTCAAAGAAGCAGCACTGGATTGGTGGGAGGTAATCATCACAGGAAGACTAGAAAATGAGATAACATGGGATCGGTTCAAGAATATGCTTGAGGATAGATTTTTCCCAGCAACAGCTAAGGCAACATTGCTTGAGGAGTTCATAAGATTGAGGCAAGGATCAATGAGTGTGACTGAATACACTCAAAAGTTTGAGAGCTTTTCTAAATATGGAACCATGCTCATAGGGAACGAGGAATCAAAGAATTCAAGATTTATTCAAGGACTTAATGCTGGTTTAAGTAGAGCAATGCTACCATACGAAGACAAAACATTTGATCAAGTCATAGATCTCACTCTTTCTTTTGAACAACATGATAATGCAAGGGAGAAATTCAGGAACATGAGAGCTAATAACAACAAGAAAGGAAAAAATAGAGCATGTCCTTATGACAAGGAGAATTCAAACAAGAAGGTTGAAGGAGCAACCAGTGGGGAAATTAAGAAGAAAGTTATTTGCTACAACTGTGGAAAGGTAGGACACATGAGTAATTAAGTGTCAAGCAGCTAAGAAGACCCCATTCAGTTGCTATAATTGTGGGAAAGAAGGTCACATCAAAAGGAATTGCCCAGAGTTCAAGAAAGGAGCAAAGATAGGAGCATTGGAAGGAAAAGCAAAAGCAAATGCAGTGGGAAATTCTGGACAATTGCAAAGTATGCTCTTAATTAAAGATTATCCAATCTCAGTTATATATGACATCGGGGCTACATATTCTTTAATATCACAAGACATAGTGAATAAATTGTCTATCACATGCAATTTAGTTGATAAACCTTTGTTTATTCAGAGTCCCCTAGGTAGTTCTTGCATGCTAGGAATTAGATGTTTGAGAGTAGAATTAAACATAGGTGGAAATATGTTTAAATCTAATTTGTTTGTGTTAAAATATCCTGGAATAGGAATTATTCTAGGAGTAGATTGGTTGAGTAAATTCAAGGAAATTTTGTACTTGGAAAATTTTACTATTTCTTTGAAAACATAAAATGGTAAAAATATTATAGTCGTGAGTGAAATAGCCAGAACAAATTGCCTTAATCAAATGTGGAGCATGCCTGAAAAAGAATTAATTTTGGAAGATATAAAAGTAGTAAATGAATACCCAGATGTCTTTGGAGAGGTTATAGGAGTTCCAGAAAATAGGCCAGTTGAATTTCAGATAAGATTAATCCCAGGAGTAAGTCCTGTCATCAAGAAGCCTACAAGAATGGGTCCTAAAGAATTAGTGGAATTAAAACAACAATTGGAAGAATTGGAGCAGAAAGGCTTCATAAGGCCTAGTAGTTCAAACTGGGGTTCTCCAGTGGTATTTGTAAAGAAACATGATGGTACAATGAGGATGTGTATTGATTTCAGGGAATTAAACAAAGTTACCATCAAAAATAAATATCCACTCCCAAGAATTGATAATTTATTTGATCAATTAAATGGAGCAAGAATCTTTTCAAGGCTAGACTTAGCCTCTGGATTCCATCAAATGAAGGTTGAGGAGGAAGTATTAAATACACTGCATTGAACACAAGGTATGAGCTATATGAATTTTTGGTAATACCTTTTGGATTGACAAATGCACCATCCTATTTTGTAGATTTAATAAATAGGACATTCAGAGATTTTCTAGATAAATTTGTAGTTGTTTTCATTGATGATATATTGGTGTATTCAAAATCAGAGGAGGAGCATGCAAAGCACTTGCATCTGGTTTTGTCAAGATTAAGAGCATACAATTTAAGGGCAAAATTTACTAAGTGTACATTTTGGAAAAATGAAGTAAAATTTTTGGGACACATTATATCTCAACAAGGTATTTGTGTATACCCAAACAAATTCATGGCAGTGCAATCATAGAGTTGACCCAAATCAGTGACTGAGGTAAGGTCATTTTTGGAGATGGCAGGCTATTATAGAAGGTTTATAAAAGACTTTGCAAGGATAGCCATCCCACTAACCAAGCTAACCAGAAAAGAGCAACCTTATGTGTGGACAGAAAAATGTGAACAAGCTTTTGAATCATTGAAGAAGGCATTGATGGAATCTCTAGTCTTGCAAGTTCCAAAGCGAAATGAAGGATTAAATGTTTATACTGATGCTAGTGGGTCTGGGTTAGGGGCAGTACTCATGCAACATGGAAGAGTCATAGCATATGCATCAAGGCAACTCAAGCCAAATGAAACCAGATATGCCACTCATGATTTAGAGCTTGCTGCCATGGTTTATGCATTGAAGCTATGGAGACACTACTTATTAGGAGCTAAATTTGAATTGTTTACCGAACATAAATCGCTTAAGTATTTGTTTTCTCAAAAAGACTTGAATATAAGACAACATAGGTGGGTAGAATTTTTAGCTTCCTGTGATCTTGATATATTATATACTCCTGGAAAAGCTAACAAGGTAGAAGATGCTTTGAGTGGACATCAAGCAAGATTGACAAGCTTAATGATGACTGAATTCAAGGATTTAACAATCCTTAGTGAAGCAGAAATGAAGGAAGAAATTGGTGCATTAAACAATGTACATAGTGACATGATTGAATATGGAAAATTAAGTCTCATCTTCTTAAGATCAACCCTGGTTGATAGAATAGGAGAGATGCAGAATCAAGACAATAATTTAAAAGAAAAGAAGGACATGATATCACAAGGCGTATCAGTGGAAAATTATAAAGCTGATGATAGAGGCTATTTAAGAAAGAAATGGAAACTCTGCATACCCAATATAGAAGAACTGAAGCAAGAGGTTATGGATGAGCATCACAAGACAAAGTATATTATACATCCAGGTGGTACAAAAATGTACCATGATCTTAAAAGAAACTATTGGTGGACACGAATGAAAGGAGCAGTGGCAAGATATGTCGCAAAGTGTTTAACAAGTCAAGGCAGATTATCAAAGACCTTCAGGCCTACTACAACCTCTGGAAGTGCCTACCTGGAAATGGGAAAGCATTTCAATGGATTTTGTGGATGGTTTGCCAAGAATAAGAAGAGGAAATGATAGTATTTGGATTGTAGTGACAAACTCACAAAAACAGCTCACTTTATTCCACTGAATTCAAATAGAGATGCTCGCAAATTAGCTCAATTATTTGTGAAGGAGATAGTGAGATTACATGGAATCCCCAAGACTATCATTAGTGATAGAGATACCTTGTGTACCTCAAGGTTCTGGAGTAGCTTTCAAGAGGCCATGGGGACAGAATTAAGCTTGATCACAGCTTACCACCCACAAACAGATGGGCAAACTGAGATTGTTAACAAGATTTTGGAGGATTTGCTTAGAGCATGTATACTTGATTTTGGAGGCGACTGGGAAGATCGTCTCTATTTAGTTGAATTTGCTTATAACAATAGCTATCAGTCCACTATAGGTATGGCCCCATTTGAGGCTTTGTATGGGAAGCCTTGTCTATCTCCTGCTTGCTAGATGGAGGCAGGTGAAAGAGTGTTGCTTGGACCAGAACATGTGAAAGAGACCTCTGCAAGGATTGAACTTGTAAGGCAAAGAATGAGAACAGCACAAGAGAGACAAAAAGCCTATGCAGATAAAGGGAGAAGGCCAGTGGAATTTGAAGTGGGAAATTATGTATTTCTCAAAGTCTCACCAATGAGAAAAATATTGAGGTTTGGCAAGGCAGGAAAATTATCACCAAGACATATATGGCCATATGAAATTATTCAAAGAGTAGGAACTTTGGCTTATAAGTTGAAATTGCCAAAGGAATTGAGTAATATACATGATGTATTTCATGTATCTTAATTAAGAAAATGGGTGCATGATAAGAAGACCATTCCGCTACACAAGTTGAAGTTCAAGAAAATCTAGTTTATAAGAAGGAACCAGTGGGTATTGTGGCTAGAGAAGAAAAGAAATTAAGAAGTAAAATAATTAAATTGGTTAAAATCCAGTAGAGTATAGATGAAAATAATTGTACATGGGAAACTGAAGATAGGATGAAGGATAAATATCCTAATCTATTTTTTGCTTAAAGGTATGCCTAAAATTATGATAAACTTAAACATTACTTATGTGTGTTTGATTGGTTTTGAATGCATAAGTTTTTGTAGTTTCTGAAATGAAATTATGCATTGTATACAATTGGATGGAAATGTATGAATATATATATATATATATATATATATATATATATATATATAATTGTGGGACACAATTCCTTTTAGGAGGAGAGCATGTGAAGACCCAAATTATTGAGATGAAAATGATTTTTAAAATGAAGAAAAAAATATCAGTTAAAGAAAAATGTTCAAAGGATAAAATAGTTTGAAAATAACTAAGTATGAATGAGTTTTATATTCACATATCTCACATATATATATTGTATATAAGTAGCTAGAGGAGTATAGAGTGATAGAATAAACTCTTAATTAAAATATGTGAAGCCGGTTTAGCATTATATATGTATAAATACATTTTTTTAAATCAAGAGAAAACAAATGGTTTGAAACATTAGCAAGGAATAAAAATTGATAAAAGGATATATAGATGAACATTTCAGATTTGTCATAAGAAAAATACACAATACATATAAGTTACACGAAAATAGTGTGTAGGTGAAACATGCAAATGGCATGTACACAGAAAAGAGGAAAACCTGCTGTAATACCCGAAATGGAATCAAAAAAGAAAATGGCATATTTAGCCTTTTACATATATACATAATTCATTCATTTGTGTGGGGATAAAATGGGTTTTTCTCCCCACTAAAACCCTAGCTAAATGTTTTTAAAACCAGAGGATAAGCAGCATTTTATTTTTGAAAACATAAAAGATATTTTAGAAAATAAAAAGAAGAGCAAACTCACACTGTTTTCAAGCTAGAGCATTCTCGGGGAAAGGAAGAAAGGAAGGTGAGTGATTAATCATCTTATGAGATTTAAGGCACAAAGACCCAAATTAAGGGCAGCCAACTTACTTTTATAAAACCATATCATGTTTTTATTTAATTTTATACTCTGCATAAATAAATGTTGATCATGGTTGGTATTTTTGGCTGAGTCTTTGGTTGATATTTTGATCTGTTTTGATTGTTTTGGTTAATGCTTTGAAAAGTCAAACACCCTGATCACAGTAAAAGATTCTATAATCCAGTTTTTATGTCGAAATGGGCTAAATGTTTTTACTGAGAAATAGGGTATTAATGAAGAATGATGTAGGCAGTGTGAATAAGGAGATTCATGATTATGTCTAGTTCATTTTAAAAATGATATGAACAATGCAATATTATATATATGTGCTGATTTGTTCAAATCACAAGTTAATATGTTTTTATGAGTTTTCTCAAAAAACATACCCTATGTTCACAGTAAAATAAAGGTAATGTTTTATATGACTTCACCGGATTTATGTAAGAAATGGAAATATTTTTGGAAATAAATGTACATGCAAGTTTCAGAAAATATTGTTGAATGAAAATGACCTTAAAATGGGATGTGGTGTTTTGCATGAATCCTTTGTATGTCTGGCTGAAATCCCTGAGTAAGTTTAATACTCTTTGATTTATGAAAGGAAGAAAAGAATATAAAGCATTACAAGAATTAATAAAATTCCCCTGAAAGAAAAATGAGAATGGTCTCTAGATTATAAAGCTAATTTAGGAGTAGTGCCTTGATCTATTCATCATCAGGTGGATGATGGGTATGTGCATGACTTGCTTAAGTCCTGTAGGCCTCTGTGTAAAGGGTTAACAGAATTGAGCCCCTTTGCAATGCACACATGGTGTTCAATGGCAAGAGATAAGACCAATTAAAATGATTAATGGGGATTGAAGAATTAAGTCGGGGAATTAAAGGAGTTAATCCATAGGAGTATATGTATGTATAACTGAATGGTGTTGATGAATGAATGCTTGGGTGCAGGTATGTTAAAAAGAGCTTACACATATATACATACTCAAATTTTAGTATAAACTTGAATGAGCATCAAATATATGAATTCTCTGCACGGTATTTAGTAATTACAAGTTGTTAAAATCGATGATTTCACTCACACCATAATATATTTTCTAACCCTATTTGTTGCCTTTGCAATCTTTGGAGTGTCTCATTTTCATTGAGGCGGTTCAAAGTGTTGCTGCAGGGAAAGATGCTTGAGTAGCTTGCTTGAATGGATGTTTGAAGATCTTGTTGGTTTTAAAATGCTTTGGAGAAGTAGCATCTTAATTGTAATAAATAACCTAGGAAAAACTCTCTTATGTCTTGTGTATTTCCAGGATTGATACTTGCTTTGTTTTCTTGAAAAGAACATGTAAAAGGGAAAAAAAACTTAAGTATTATATTATGCAAGTGAGTTGTCGAATTAAGTAATAGATTCTGGAGTTTTCCAGTGGATTAGCATGAAGGAGAACATGCCAAATAATCTGATACGTGGATGTATTCTCCTTGACATGTTTGTTTATCTTCAGTTATAAAGTTAAAGTGGTTTTTGAATAAATATGTGCCAAAGTATTAAGTGGATGGGTTGAACATAGTCTTGGCTAACCAGTAAGGGTTAAACATGTCTTGTAATTGATATAAGTCCATGCAAAAGCTTGAAGTCATAGCCTGCAATCCTATCTGGACATCTGATTTTCCAGTTGAAGCCTGTATTGCATTGTTTCGTGAGTTGGTGTGTATGCTTTGCACTTTAGTCTTCACTGCAATCATAGTAAACTAAACCTTATTGTCTACATGCTTGATTCAAAGACTGGTTGCATTTGGTTTAGTCAAATCTGTTGTAATTTGCAGTATCATGTAGTCTGATTTGTGTATTGAGCATATCCATTACTCCACTGCATACTGATCCCTGTCAATTGCTCGTTGCTTAAAGTTCAGTAGCTTGTCTTCATTATATGTTCATCTAGAAGTTTTGCATAGTTTTGATTTTTGACATTTCCTGACTATAGGCATACATTGATGACACCCCTGACCTTGGCTGTTGTGCACCGGGTAGATTTTGTGATCATTGTAACTGTTAACTTGGTTATGCGTTTGTTGCCATGATCATGTTGTCATCATGCATATAGTTGCCTTTCACTTGAATCGGCTGCATTCACTGCCTTTATGTACATGTTGAGTCTTCATTTGGTATGATGGTCTGGGTTTGCACTTTACTCATCTTTGTTGTTTTCATGTGTATGACCATTTAATTAGTTTACAACTCTCTATTACTCACATGATCATTACATGCTCTATGAACCAGGATATGTGCATTTTGCTTGACATGAATTGTTTGTGCATGTTTGTGTATGAATTCTTAAATACCAAAGATCAAATACATGGGGTATAAATCCACAAATTAATTAACCTGGTTTATAAAAAAATCTGGGACGTGAAGAAGAGAATGATAGGTGGTAACACTTGAAGCATGTATTAATCAAATCTTGAGTCAAGAAAAAGGTGTTAAAGTGTAGAAATGGCTATGTGACACAAAACCTTCCAATTATGGAAAATATTGTGTGATTAAATTTCTTTGCTACACTAACACTCTGATAGGCAAAGAAACATTTATATATCTTCATATATACAAATGATATAACTTAATTCAAATGCTGATATTTTTATATTATTAAATTCTGGATTTTGGGTAATTAATCAAGAGAAGTGATCCCTTGTTTTAGAAAAAAAACTCAACCAAAAATCATAAAAATATAGGTGAAGAAAAGTGGGTCACTTTAGTACTATAGTAGTCTCTGGAATTCGAATAAACTTCCTTAGATGAGGAACATGAAAAACTTTGTGGACTACTGCCAAACTACTTGCTAACTCCATCTTTTGTGTGAGTTTCCCAATCCTTTCTACAATAGGAAACGTTCCAACGAATCTTGGTGCAAATTTTCCGGATTTTTCGAATCTAATTACACCTTTCGTAGGTGATCCCTTGACGAAAACATGATCTCCAATTGAGAACTCCAAATCTTTCCGTTTCTTATCAACATAACTCTTTGCCCAAACTGAGCTCCTTTCACTCTGGCTCGAATGAACTCAATCTTTCTGCAGCTTCTCTAACCAAATCTAGACCAAGAACCAACCTATCCTTGGTCTCTAACAAACAAACGAAAGATTTGCATTACTTTCCATACAAAGCTTAAAATGGTGCCATCCCTATACTAGCCTTATAACTGTTGTTATACGAAAACTTGACTAAGTGTAGATGGTCTTCCCATTATCATCCAAAGTCTAGCATGCAAGCTCGTAACAAATCTTCTAAGATTTTGATAATCTTTCCGTTTGCCCATCTGTCTATGGATGGTAGGTGGTACTCATCTTGAGCTTGGTACCCAAAGTCTCCTGTAGACTCTTTCAAAACTCACTAGTAAATAAGGAATCTCTATCACTTACTATACTATTAGGAATTCCATGCAGTCCGTAAACAACTTAGCTAAAACAGATGTTGTCCTCATTGACTTAACTGAAATGAAATGGGCACTCTTGATTAATCTGTCCACTATAACCCATATACTTTCATTTCCTCTATTTGACCTAAGTAACCCGTTAATAAAATTCATTGAGATAGAATCCCACTTCCATACTAAAACATCTAAAGGCTAAAGTAATCCACTTAGTTTCTGATGTTCGTCTTTTCCTATTGATAGTTCAAACATTGTTTTACCCATAAGCCTACACTCTCTTCATTTTCCCCGAAGAAACACCTTTTCATATCCTGATACATCTTAGTTACTCCTGGATGAATAATGAACTTCGAACGATGGCATTCTTCCAGAACTTCCTTCCTAATGTTTCCCAAATTCAGAATGCACGATCTCCATTTCTTCCTTATTGATCCATTATGGTCAAGACTGAATCTTTTAAGTCATCACTCTCTATTCCATCCATTAACTTTCTGAACCGTTTAGCTAATAATGGATCCTCTCCTTGTTTAAAAGCAATTCATTCGATCATCGCCGGTCGAACTTCTAAACATGACAACATAGTAGTTATTGTACTAGAATTGCTCTTAGTCTCCACTATACTCTGCATGCAATCAATGCCTCTAAATCTTTCCACTCAACTATCATTGCCAATACTACATTCTGATGTTTTCTGCTAAGTGTGTCTACAACATCTTTGCCTTTTCCTGGTGTGTAGTCAATACAAAGTCATAAGCGGCTAAAAACTCTAACAACCTCTGATGCCTCATATTCATCTCCCTCTAGAAGAATAGATACCTCAGAGACTTATGATCCATATACAACTCGAATCTTTCTCCCATAAGGTGGTATCTCCACACCTTCAATGCAAAAATTACCGCAGCTAATTTCAAATCATGTGTTGGATATCTAACTCCATGCGGTCTGAGCTATCGAGAAACATAGGCAATCACTTCACCTCTTTGCATTAACAAGGCTCCTTATTCTATTCCACAAGCATCTGTGTACACCATTACATCCTGGTTCCCTGTTGGAACAACTAACACAGGTGCATTCGTCAATAAGTGTTTTGGCCTCTGCACAACTTCCTCACACTTTTCAAGTCAAACGAATTTCACATCTTTCCGAGTTAACTTAGTCATCGGTGTCGTTATCCATGAGAAATCCGTAATGAATCTTCGACAGTAACCGATTAATCCAAGAAAACTCTTTATTTCAGTCAATCTTGGGTCTCTTCCAATTATTCACCACCTCGATATTGGTTGGATCTACAGACAACCCTTTCTTTAAGACCACATGACCGAGAAACTTCACTTCCTTCTTTTAGAAATGATAATTTGAAAATTTCTCTTTCAGTTGGTGCTTCCTCAATGTCTCAAGCACCACTCTAAGATGAACTTCATGCTCTCTTTCATCTTTAGAGTGTACTAAAATGTCATCTATAAAAAACCAGTACGAACCTATACAAGTGTTCTTGGAAAATTTGGTTCATCAAATCTACAAAGAATGTTAGTGCATTAGTTAGCCCAAAAGGCATTACTAACCATTCGTACGATCTATATCTTGTTCTAAATGCCATCAAAAGAATACTATCCTCTGCCACTTTAAGCTGTTGGAACCATGCTGCTAAGTCCAACTAGGAAAATACTTCGGCTCCACTCAACTGGTCAAACAAATCATCAATTCTATGTAACAGATATCGATTCTTTATCATCTTTTCATTCAACTTACGATAATCGATACATAACCTTAACGATCTGTCCGTCTACTTGGCAAGCCCTGCGGTTGCTCCCTAAGGCAAACCACTTGGCCTGATAAAATTCTTGCCTTCCAAATCCACCAATTGCACCTTTAACTTCCTCATCTCAATAGGTGCATTGTGCTTGGCGGTCTACTTACTAGTTCTGCTCGGTGTACTAAATCTATCTAAAACACAATGACTCATTTCGGTTATAGTCCTACTACAGGTTCAAAGACATCTATGAATTCTCTAACAACAAAAACTCGATTCAACTCGTCTTCTGCTTCCACAACACCCAACAAAGCATTAACCTTAAAAATAGAGTTTTCTATAGTATATACAATGCAATCACTATACTCAGGGTGTCTAAGCAATATTTTCCTATCATGGCAAAATATCCTAGCATCGAATTTACTTAACCAATCCATACCTAAAATAATTCCTAACTCTACGAAATCAAACACATGCAAACTGCAAACAAAGGTATGACCTAACAACTCAAACTCTAAGTGGTCGCATCTCATCCCAAGAGTCGTATAACCTCCTATCAGATTTGTAACCCTTAAGGAGTTAACTAGGTACGAGGGTTCTAGGTTAAATTTATCTACCAAACAATGAGATATAAAAGAATGCGATGCACGGGTATCAAATAGAACTCTAACTGATACACCATAAGTCAAAAGCTTACCTCCTAACACAGCTTTTCCCTTCTCTTCTACTGTTGGTCTCGAGGTAGCTGGTTCCAATGTGAACATCTTGTCCTTCCCATCCTTAGCTGGTTCCTTGCACTGGTTCTTATAGTGTCCAATCTGATCACAATTGAAACACTTCACACCTTTCTTCTCAGCATCTTTCTTCCCTTTGCCAGTCCGTTATTCATGAGCATAGTGTTATTTCTTATCACATTTATAACAGACAACCTCTGCTTTTCCTTTCTTAGCAGCTCCACCATTTTGAGCTCCTTTATTATGGAAAAACTTCCTTTTCTGACTCTGCCCTCCTTGAGTTTCCTTGGCCTCGTTTCCTTCAAGATAAGAAAAACATCTCTTCCTGCCTTAAAGCCAACTTAACAACAACATCGCATGGATCTCTAATATGTGATAACATGTCCTTAGCAGCTCAGGCTTCAACCCGCGAATGAACTTCTCATTCCTCTTTATAAAACTATCGACTGTATCATATATGTATCTTGCTAATTCCTTAAATCTGGTTGTATATTCAAATACTATCATATCTCCCTGCTCCAACTCAGCAAACTTCCTAAGCAGAGTAGACTTAGCAATCTCCGACATAAAACCTTTCTTCAAACCATCTCCTGAACTTAGCCTAAGTCATAGTCTCCTCATTGACTCCGATAGTAATACGGCTCCACCAATACAATGCTGCCCCTTGTAGCTATTTAGAAGCAAGTCTCCTTTTCTGCTAATCATTGAGTCCCAAACCAACAAAAATCCCCTTGCAATAAAGTTACCAATTCTCCACCACAATTGCGTCTTCAATACCAATAAATGGCTTTCCTCCCAACTAAGCATAATATCTACTCAAAACAGCATAATTATTAACCATTGGAGCTCCTAGATTTGCTCCTTCAGCATTTCATCCCGCTAACCGAGCGGTAACTCTTGCTTGCATCATGTTAACAAAGAACGAATACATTGCTCCTATATCGACTTGTGGGACTCCAATACCCACATTTGCAGCCTGTGCCCGACTTGGATTCCTCCTGGTATTTGTTCTGGTATTCCCATTGGTTGTGGTGCTTCCCCCTCCAAGGTTAACTCTTCCTCCTTTAGCATCCATATTTTGCATCCGTAAAATCAGCATCCGAGTCTTTGTAAGATACAGAAGAATAACCTAAAAGAAATGGGAGAATAGAGCTAAAGCATATATTTATATATAGCAAATACAAGTATGTTACTACAGCGTTTATCACATACCCCAATCTTTTCTCTAATTCCTTAGGATTATGTTTTAAAAATCATTTTAGGTTTGAAACTTCTTTCAATTTTTTGATAAACCTCGCTCTGATACCATATTGTAACATCCCCAATCTTGAGGCCCGAAGCTAAGTGCTATAGATGCTGCAATCATCTATAGTATTAACTTCCTCTGACAAAATATGGTAATGCTAATTGTATCCATAATAACAGAAGCACATCAACATGAAACAAAATCATAGATTCAAAAACAACTATATTAATTACATTGCAAAATCTTGTTTCATATTCCATCACGTAATCCCAAACTATCCCCGGGTTTTTTGATCAAATATAATTATTACAAAATACGCCAAGAGCGACATATGAAGATGCCCCCTTGGATGACTAGAGTACTAAATAAACATATCAGTCTAATACAACACGGAAGAAATAAAGCTAAACAGCTCCTATATAGCTAGCTCTACCTCCTGCACGTCTTCGAAAATTTTGTTCGTCCAATCAACTATACCTGAAAAACCTTAACTCTTAATCTACTCAAATTAATTTTGAGCACCTGAGAGTTTAAGAGAAAAACATAAATTTTGAGTTAGACATAAAGCCTGGTGTGAATAATACTTTTACATCTCGGTTTACTGATATTAAGTATGACCACGCCACTTAGTGGAACGGGTTTCCTCTCACTAATATCCATTTAAAACATATCTTTTTACAAATCAGAATCTTGCAGTCAAACTGATTAAAACAATAATAGCAATATCATATATGCTCACAAATTAGGTAATAAATCGACATTTGTCCAAACAATATAGTTTGATCTGGCTAACTACTATCCATTGACTGACTCGGACCTACCAGACAATATAAATATTCTAACATCTTTTAGACAAACTTTTGGACAGCCTGTCCGTAACTTACTTCTCCTTGGGTCACCTGATCCTAATGGTTTTGCGGGCTCATCAGTAACCAATCCTTCTTCTCTGCATATATTCCTTTCTGTATGTAACATCATTTAACCCTTACCTATGACTAAGACCTACACATTTGAATTTCGTACTAAATTAGCTAAGGGATATAGCTGATGTATAGAGCGCGACCCTATACCAGTCCTATTTAGTATTCTAATATCGAGTCATTTACTTGGGGTTAACTACCCATCAAATTTTCCTTGAAAACATTTCTTACAAAATGATTTAACCCTTTAAATCATACTTAAACAAGGAAAACATACTAAGCTTTACTCAAATCTCTTTATCATGATATATGCTTTACTCAAAACATTGTTGATAAAAATCTTCGAAACCCTTGCTTAAAGTCTTTAAACAACCTCTTTCGAAACCTTTGGAAGTACCCTTTCGAAACAAGTTAACTATTTTACTTTATAGAATTAGCCCGAAAGGCTAAAACATATCTTTCGAAACCATTTACAAAAGACCTTTCGAATACACTAAAAGAGTCCCTTTCGAAAGCTCTACAAAACCTTAAACATCCTCTTTTCAAAACATTACAAACTTGCATTAGAAACCATTGGAAACCTTTCATTTAAACACTAAAGGTAAACCGTTCGAAAACATTGGGGAATCATCGCTTCGAAACCTTAATCATATACCTTTCGAAAGTTTTAAAGTCCTCTACTTAAAACAATCCTTTCAAAAGCATTGGGTTCGAGTAAAAATGTGCGAAACATAGCTTCGAAACCTTTAAAACCATTCCTTTAGAAACCTTTGTATTTAGCATTTAAAAATATAAAAAAAAAGTCTCATAAGAATTAGGTTGAGAGCAACTCTTTCGAAAGCAATTTCCAAAGTAAACGAAGTGGATGGTGCCAAAACCAACCCCTTCGAAAGCGTTGGGGAAGTGGCTTTAGGGTTTAAAACAAAAGAATCCCTTCGAAAGCATTACTTCAAAAGGTAGAATGCGGTAGAGGGGTTTTGACCCCTTCGAATGCTCTATTTAAAACAAAATACACAACCTCTTTCGAAAGCTCATTTCTTTAAAACAATTGACCAAGTCGAAAGCCATCTCATTTGAAAGCCTCATTTACAACCAAAATAGCTCTAAGTTTTTAGAAGATACTTCAACCCCTTTGAAAGCCCTGTTTCAACTCCATAACTTTTGCCCAATTCCAATCCACTATGTAATGAAGTTGTTACCATGTGTATTGGTTATGGTTTAGAGTAGGATGAAGGTGGAAGTATGAAGTTGAAAGGCAACTGTCGAAAGTGGCGAAACTGCAAAACCTTGTAAAACTAATTTTTAACTTCATAAAGTAACTTCTTTCTAACTAATTTTCCTTGTTTGTCAACACATGAATGGTTTCCAATATTTTTCCAAAATCTTTTCCCAAAATGCTGCCGAATTTCAGAGATTAATAATTAAAAACATTGACAAATTGCACATTCTCCTTTTATAAACATATAAAACATTTAAGTCTCGTATCTTAAATAATTTTAGATACTTATTAAAACACTTGGAAAAATTCTCCAAAAATTCCAATAAATCACTTTTAATATGTTTTCTAACATATATAAATTTCTGATCCAAAACTAACATATAATAGCCGTAATTAATTTCAAACCTAATTTAACCATTTTCTTCACTAGAAAATTTATAATAAATCCACAATAATTCAGAAAATTATGAAACTTAAAACCTTTCTCTAAATAATATTTTTGACCTTATATCAAAATCGCAAGGCATTTGGATGTCATCTAATAGGTTTTTAAATCATAACTTATCATAAAAATTTATATGAACAAACAAAATTTATCAACAAGCATACTATCCATTAATCATTTAAAATATGGCATAATACTATGCAAAACATATTCGGATCTACTTTAGAACTGAAAATAAGAAAATATGAGATGTAACATACTATTCACCTTAGCTTTTTTTTTAAAACAACACTTTATTTACTAAAATAGCACTCATATACTTTCATAATATTCCTCATTAAAACCTTGCAACCCCCTAACCTAAATGGGCACCTTGCTAGAAAAAAGAGTACATATCATGTCCATATATTAATAGTGCAGCAAATAAAAAAGCCTGAAAACCAAGTTATCAGATAGATGGAGGAGTAAACAAAGAAGCAACATGCTTAAAACCATCCATATGATCAACTTAGGGAAGCAAGAAAATAAAAATAACTAACACTACTAGCACTATAACAAAAATACCCTATTACAACGCGCTTTTTACAACGGGCATTGACTGCCCGTTGTAATAGAATGCTATTACAATGGTCTTTTCAAGCCCGTCATAATAGATGCTCTATACAACATCCTTTTTACAATGGGCTATGTCTTCCAGTTGTAAAAGAATGCTATCACAACGGTCCTTCCAGACCTATTGTAGTAGATGCCAATTTTACAACGTTCATGAAATACCCGTTGTAACAGATGCCAATTTTACAATGGTCACAAAATACCTGTTGTAAGGGGTGCCAATTTTACAACGGTCATAACGCCTGTTGTAATAGGTGTCAATTTTACAACGGTCAAAAAATGCCCGTTGTAATAGGTGCCAATTTTACAATGGTCGTAAAATTCCCGTTGTAATCAATGCCAATTTTACAACGATCATAAAGTTCCCGTTGTAATAAATGTCTGTTGCCAATTTTCGATAATCGATAATGAATAATTATAATGCTTTCTTAAAATTAATTTTTATTATTTATTAATATTTAATAGTTAATCATTAATAAAATTATATTAATCATAGGCTACTAATTACTAATTATATTATTATATTACTAATTACTACTCACTAATCATTGATAATATTATATTATTTATTAATATTTAATAATTAATCATTAATAATATTATACTAATCATTTATAACTTATAATATTTAATGATTATTAATAAATAATCACTAATTACTAATTATTAACCTTTTTAGTTTACCAGCTGTAATAAATATAGCCTTGCCAACGTGCATTTTATACTAATTATAATTACTAAATTTTATAATAATGAATAATTTATAATTAATAACAAATACTTTATACTTACTTAAATAATTTATAACTGATAGTTTATAATTACAAATTTATAAATGAAAACATAGATAGTAATTATTTATAATTTATGACCAATGATTATTAATAGATAATTTCTAATTTCTAATTGTAACCTACATTCAATAATTATTTTTTATATTTAATAGTTTATTATAACTAGTTGTTAATAATTAGTACTTTATAGTTAATATTTATTGATTACATTTAATAAATAATATTAAATTGCAATTAAGAAGTAATAAGTAATAATTAATAAATAAGAAGTAATGATTAATAAGCAATTAGTAATAATAAAAATATTTAATAATTAATAATTAATAATCAATAATTTAGAAGTAATATTTCGTATTAATAATTAATTTTTAATAATTATTAATTATTATTAAATAATTTCTATTAAATCATCAATAATTAGTAATTAACGAAATATATTAAATAATTAATGAAATATATTAGATAATTAAGAAGTAAAATTAAAAATTAATAATTAAGACTAAAATTTAATAATTGCTAATTAATAATTAATTGTGATAATTGTTGATTGATACTTACTTTTTAATAATTATGATGTAATATTTATTATTTAATAATTAATATTTAATAATTAAAATTGATACTTATATCTATTATTTAATAATTCAAAACAATTTGAAATTTGAAATTTCTAAATTAAATTTAAAAACATTTATAAAATTCAAAAACAAAATTTTGAAATTAAGTAAAATTCGAAAGTTAAATTAAAATAATTGATAATTGATATTCATTATAATTAAGAAGCTACAAAATAATAATTATTAAACAATAAATCAGTTCGTAATCAATTTTTAGTAATTACTCATCAATATTTACTATTAAATGGTAATTAATAATTATTAAATAAGAAATACGATTTCATAATTAATTTTCAGTAATTACTCATTGCTATTTACTATTAAATAATACTTAAAAATCTACAACTTATAAGTGATATTTAATAATTAAAAAATAATAGTTATTAATTTGTATTTAATATTTAATATTTAATTTATATGCTATAGTTTAATTTATAACTAATGAATAATATTTATTGACCATGCAAGCTATAGTTTAAATTATACGCTAAATATGTTCGTGGCGTAATCAAAATTTAAATTAATTAAATGATATAGAATGTGAATATAAGGCACTAATTACACTAATTCATACATATACCACCATGTTAACTTGTACTACACCATTTTCCAAACGCAATTTTTGGCTCCAAAATTAAATATTTGGCTCCAAACCCAATTTTTATCTAAACATTTTGGTCATTTCTTTGAAATCTAGGTCAGATCTAACACACACCTCCACTACCATTCCAGCAAATTCGAACTCCACCGTGAGCTCCCCCCTCTTCCGGATACGTCTCTCTCCCCGATGACACCTCCAGCTCCCCCCCCCCCCCCCCCCGCAGCACCTCTACCTACTAAGAATGGGCTGAGAACTTCAGCTCTGACCTCGTCCACGTCGACAGTGCCAGCAATTACTTGCAATGTCAATTTTGTTTTTCCATAAATTTAATTAACCTCGTCGACGTCGATTAGTTCCTCCCTTGTGGTTGTTTTAGCTTTTCCAGGTCTAATTAATTGGTATGTGTTATCAATTACTCTTGATAATTATTACAATTCTCTCAATTATCAATCACTTGCAGATATATATAGGGACGAAATCTAGGGCTGCATGTTTGTTGTTGGCATTAATAACACTTTGGTTGCTCTATTTCATTTGTATGGACGAAAAAATTCCATAATTTAAGAGTATTTCCTGTGCATCCGAAGTTCATATACATTAAAAGTAGTTGTTGCTCTGTTTTATTTGTACTGCCATTGATTGTTATATGTTTTGGTTGCTCTATTTTACTTGTAGATATACTCGGCTTGTAACAAAAATATTCTCAATTGCACTATACATCTGAAGTTCAAACAGATGTGTGTTACCGTGCCTACAATTCTTTAAAAAGACATCAATCTTTTAAGTAACTATGGTGTATGGGCAAGTCATCCTTGGCTACCAAAAGTAAGCTCAAACAGTTTAAGAAAGTGACTCAAAATGATAAAAACTCTTAATGATTTAGCTCACAAAATATCCCTTGGATATGCCATATTTTAAGTAGGTTGATGTAAATTACATTCAAAGAATTTCATTTCAGTTGTTCAATAAAGCAAATTTCAAAGTGACATTAGAATTTATGCATGGTATTGTCTTTCTACCTATTACATAATTAGGGAAGAAAGAGATATTAGAGATTTGCAATCAGCGATGCAAGAGACGAGGCCTGGTGGTTTAGCTGAAGGGGCTCATCTACATACTGTTCATTTATCTGATTCAAGAATTTCACTCGATCTTATCAATGTATATATTCCTAATCTCACGTTTATTACATTGTATGCCATGAATTAAGCATTTTGCACATATTTCATGCCAGTTCACTTCAGTCATTAAACATATCACAATCTTATGTTTACCCTTTATTATGTCAGTAACCATTGAATTTTCGCCTATTTTCAACAATTAGTTTAAAAATCTGATAAATGTAAAATGCAAAAGGTAGGGAGGCTAGTGTGAGCGTTGAAACTTGTCCGCATTATTTCGTTTTTTCTGCTGAAGAAATCAAAGTAGGGAACACCCGATTTAAGTG
Source organism: Allium cepa (assembly GCA_030765085.1). Classification (NCBI taxonomy): domain Eukaryota; kingdom Viridiplantae; phylum Streptophyta; class Magnoliopsida; order Asparagales; family Amaryllidaceae; genus Allium; species Allium cepa. Next base: position 393,822,177 of record CM060935.1, read on the forward strand.
TTCTCCACCTATACGTGAGGAAACTAATAGACAACGGTTGTGGGAAGCTTTAATGGTATTATATTTTCATGTTCTTATATAAAATTAATTTTGCTTGTTTGATCTATTGAAACAAGATACATAATGGACTGCCATTGTTTTTAGGATGGGCACATCGACATGTTGAGTTCTGACCATTCACCGACAGTACCAAAACTAAAAAATTTCAAGGAAGGCGACTTTTTGAAAGCTTGGGGTGGAATATCATCTTTGTAGGTGAACTCTTTACTTTTGGTTGTTTAACTATACGTCAAATAATGTTTACACTGTCTGATATGCTTTCATTTGAATTTAATCATTAATTGAAGCTTTTGCAAGTAGTATGTGGGATAAATTGATTGATCAGGTCAAATATTTGATCGAATTGTTTAATGAGAAAAATAATTACAAAATATTGTAAAATGAACTTATTTTATTGGTATATGTTTACTGAACCACATTCTGAAAATTATTTGAAGTTTAATAATGAAACCCAGTCATATTCCTCTACAGTATGTTCTTCCTGCAACTTGGACGTATGGGAAGAAATATGGAATTACATTCAATCAATTTGTAAAGTGGTGGAGCAAGAAGCCATCTAAGCTTGCAGGCTAACAAAATATAAAGGTAAATTATGTTCATGGTTGCTGCTATAGCATTTGCAATAATGATTTGAATAAAAGCAAACTATGCTAAGGGCCATTAAACTTTCATATACCAAATGAATTGTTTCAAAACATAATATCATATATAAGAAGATTGATAATAGCCCCTTTACCAAATCAGTTGGTAGTAATAATCACTTAATCTCTTTCTACATAAGAATGATACAAATTTATCCACGTAATTTACATTATCTTTGTATGTATCGTAGGACATAGCAAAAGCAAAGGAATTTTTGAAGAAAAAAGGTGTTATGTAGGTTTTGATTAACTAAAATATTATAGTTCAAGGTTTGCTTCAATGTCGTTTGGTCTAAATTTTAAATCTTTTGTTATTATTTGTATGTACTACGTGTTATATTAGTTTAGGTTTGTATTCGATGTTTTGTTACTATATAAAATTTTATGTACGATGCGAATAGATAAATCTTTTTGTTATTTTGAAATCTGAATTTATTTTGCTATTTTTAGTCAATATGATTAAATATGGTATGGTTGTCATTAGTATAATAATTTTGTTTCAATTCAAATTAGTTTAAATTTTACACGTGCATTGTAGTAGTTCTATTTATTTTCTTATTTAAATTTTTTTAACAACGGGCAAAAACAGTTGCAAAAACTCTTTTGCAACGAGCAAAAACAATTGTAAAATGATTAATTGCAACAGGCATAAACAGTTGTAAAAGACCCTTTTGCAACAGGCAAAAAACATTGTCAAAGACTCCTATTGCAAAGGGCAGTAACCGTTGTAAAATTCACCCATTCTATTACAACATCACATAATACAACGAGCTTAGGCCCGTTGCGAAACCCCTATTACAACGGGCATTGCCCATTGTAAAAGGAGTATCTTGTTGTAGTGTAGACATGTGGAGCGACTAAAACAAAACCAAATAAAAGGAAACAAAACCGCACTAGATGTCTTAATTCTTCAGCATTCAGGAGAGAGAAACGCACCGACTTTGCTAAAATTTAGATCTGATCTAATTCACCTACCAAAACTAGACATGAATGGAAGAGGCTTCTAAGCTAACGAAACAAGTACAATAACCAACACAAGACTATAGAAGAAGGCAACACCGCGATCAAGGAGGACGTTGGGTAGAATTTGGGTTAGTTGCAATGCCAAAGTCTGACAAGATAAGTTCAAACTCTTTGCTTTTCGTCTTAGAATCCAATTTATGATGAATTAAATACTTGCAGTCTTGAATTATGAGCATGAATCCCACTTTAACTAGCAATTCAATACCTTTGAAAATATGAATGTTTCTTTCTCACCAAATGTGCCAAATCAGTGAAGTAAAGGCCATGTTTATGAGATGGTTAATTGGTAAATTACTTTTCCGATTTTGACAAAAAAATTCCAAGATTTGGTGGATCTCATAAGTGGTTCTGAGGTTAATCTTTAGCAACTACAACTGCTTTAGCAACTTCATCAATTCTTTTAATACCAAGGCCACACTCACTTTTAGTTTTACAAACATCATCCAAGCACATTTTATTAGCTTTAGATTTTCATATGAAGTTAGCCTAAAGAGAATTAATTGTCTGGATAATAGTCGTAAGAAATTGGGTGAATTGCAGCCAAAATTGGATCATTGGATGAATAACGGTTTTAATTAATTCAATTCTACCACAAATGTGAGCATTTTACTATTCCAATGATTAAAGTTTTTATTTATTTTGTCTATTAAACATCCAAATCCCTCGCTTTTAATTTTTTGTTAGATAATAGAATGCCCAAATAGACAACTGGAAGGTTTCTAATGCTGATATTTAAAATTTCAACAATTTGTTGCTTGTTATTTTCTCCTTTACTAAAAAAAACAGATTTGTTTTCATTCAAGTCATGGCCAGTTAGAATCTTCAAAACCTGAAATATGTGCTAAATGCACTCAACATTTTTTGTGGTAGCTTTGGTCAAAATTAAAATATCATCCGCATACAACAAATGGGTGATCATTGGTTCAAATTTGTATATGGGGGTAATATTACCTTTCAAGTACTCCACATCAAGATTAATTATGAGGAACTCCTTAGCAATAGAAAACAAATATGACGAGAGAGGATCCCCTTGTCTTAATCCCTTCGAGCTGCCAGTTAATCCAAAGGGGGAGCCATCAGTTAACACCAAAAACGAAGGAGTAGATATGCACTCATAGATGATATCAGCAAATAACATTGGAAACCCTATAGAAATCAATATGTGATGAATAAACTCTCTACTTATTTTATTATAGGCTGTACGCAAGTCAACTTTCAAGCATAGATTGTTAGAACTTTTCCGTTGAATCCTCAAACCATTTCATAAGCTAGTAGGGAATTCTCAGTAACTATTCTACCAGGAATGAAAGCATTCTGATTACATGAAATAGGATCATTCATATAAGCTTTCATTCAGTTACAAAGAAGGTTGGCTAGGATTTTATTGGAGACACTGTATAGAGAAATCGGTCCAAAATAAGTCATATCAACCGCATTAGGTTTTTTTGGAATTAGACAAATAAATGTATGGTTGATTTCTCTAATTATTATTTTTCAATCGGAGAATGTCATTCATAGCATTCCAGATATCAGTTTTAATTTTCTCCCAATGCACTTTGTAGAATTTAGAATTGATGTCATCGGGTCCAAGGGTGTTGTTATCATTAATCTAGAATATAGCTGATTTTATTTCCTCTATCTGAAATGGTTTGCATAAATTGCTTGTAGCATTATCAGATAGGATTTTCTTACATGTAATGCCTAGAAATTGATATGTAGACTGAGATGATATGAACAGATCAGAAAAGTAATTACCAGCTTCATATGCAAGTTTTTCTGATGCTGAAGACCATGATCCATTATAATTAAGAATAAAATAACTCCTTCGACTAGGGTTAAGGACATTTACCTTACTGTAAAAAAAATCAATTGGTTTATCCCCTTTAACCAACCAATTTATTTTCATAATTTGCTCATTTTCAATTGCAATTTTCCTCATAATGTATGTTACTTTTATTTTTTATCCAATTCTTCAATGCAGATTTAGCCGCTTTCAGTTTGCATAAGAGAATATGAAGAGGATTACCATTAAATTCGTGCATCAGAGCATCATGAAGGGAAGTGTGATAGCCCACATGAAGATGCCCAGAATTGTTACATCTGAAAGGTACTCTAGTCTTCATTTTATATGTAAAATAAGTTTGATAATTATAGGAGAATGATCACTCAAAGAGTGATTTTCAAAATTAATACCGAACTGATAAAACTTATCCAACCATAAAGAGTTAACAAATACACGATCAATCTTACTATGAATAGAGAAACTTTGTCCTCCTCTCGAAGTAAAGTAATTAACAGTAAAATCTGGTTCCACTAGATTAGATGAGGAAATGTAGTCAATAAAATTCTGCTCACCCATCGAATTAAAGAAACCATTATTAATTCTATCATTAGATGATAGAATAGCATTAAAATCTCTTGCCACAATCCGTGAAAGTTTAAAACTTTTAGACTGCTCAAAAATATACTTCCATAAATCTATACACTTCACTTCATCATTGAAAGCATAGACCGTGGTGCACAAAACAATAATGCCACTCACATTGTTAGTGTTGTTAAGGAGTTGAGATTTGCTCTTGAATTAAATTGATTAAACTTTTTCCTCTTGATTTTTTCTTCTCTTTCCCTTTATCTTCTGCCAATGGTGGTCGGCCTTCATAAATTTTAATTTGTTTTATGAATTTGTAAATAAAAGTAGCATGAGGGTTTTGGGTATAAGAATATAACCTATTTCTATTTTGCTCTTACTTATTTCATTTTAGTCACCTTTTGTTCTTTAGTTTATTAGACACGGCTACCCCATATTATTTAAATCTCACTCCCTTAATCATTTATATTATTTTATTTTATTTACCTAATTAAATGTCCTAAATAATGTTAATCAAAATTAAGGTCGTTACACACACCGATTTATAGCGGTTTTACTAATTTTTTATTAGTATACATCCACTTTAAGGAGGGTCTTTTATTAATAATGATGAAAGAGATTGATTACAATGATTACCAAAATTCTATAGAATTTGATTTGTTGAGATTTGAATTAAAGTAAATTAAATTTGAAAAACCCTATTACAATGTTGGATAAACCCTTGATGATATTCTCCTTTGAATTCTGAAAATAACTTATATTGGGAGAATTTTCGCCTTTGAAAATACCAAAAATGCCCTTGAAGCCTTCAAAAACATTACACAATCACTTGAGCAGATTTGTCCCTAAAACAAAATGTCAGACGTTTGGAATTTTACTCAGACGTCTGACTCGGAACCAACACGATTCTCCATTAGAAAAGCAGACGTCTGACTAAACTCTCGGGTTGACCAAGGGCATCTGGCCCTTTCTTCACATACGTCTGCAACCACTCACAGGCATCTTGCACTTTTATTCCAGACATCTGACACCCTGTTGCAAACCTTGTAAGTCTATGAATCTTTAAACCAGGATAACTCTAGCTTATGGGTTCCGTTTTGCGAACCGTTTTCTCCGCTATCAAGCTATTTCGGACCTCTTCAACTCTATGTATAGTGTTTCCAAAATTCAACATATGTATGATTCATAATGCTGGCAGGCGTTAGCACAGTTGTATAGCCCAACTATTCCTACCATTATTTCCTTCAGAATGGAAAACCTTCAAGCTATCATATCTTATCTGATCATGATATATGTCAAGTAGTGTGCGTGTGTGTGGCTGTGGTTTACCCAACCCGTTTGTGCTAGAGTGCACATTTGAGGCTAGTGAGAATTGACTGCTATATTTTGTATTAGCATAATTTAATCAGATATCTTCTTTAAAATTATCATACCATAAGAATCTTCGTAGTATAACTGTAAACCAGCTGACAAGATGGTAGCACTTTGTCACTTTTCATTTCAGTGGAATCAATTATGAACATAAGATATTATTCTTGTTATGCATAATACGTACCACGAGTAACAATATGCAATCACCATATGGACTTGTAATTAGTACTCGCCTAAAGCTTTTAAATACTACAATCTACCACCTTCGACTTCACCTTTTATTGTTGAAAAACTACTAAAATAAATGACTAATTGTGTGCTATGCCTGTTGTTGTTTGATTGTCATGTTACAAAAATGTTGCTTTTGTTTCTGATTTGCATGTTGCAAAAATGTTGAGCGTGGCTATTTTCAGATATGGCATAAGGCTATTCCTACATCATTTTGTATAATGCAATCATGTCATACACTATACAGGATACATGGACTTCGTAATTTTTATGGTTTGAAACATAAATGGTAGTATAACTTTAGCACTCTATTTTATTGTACCTCCTCGCCTTCTATTTTAGATAAGAGTAGAAGTATAATATTATCTATTAAGTAAATATATAGCAGATAAGACACCTTAATCATGGTATGGCAGCTCATATCGTTTGTGTTGTGGACTCACTTAACTAACAGTGTATCACACGATGATATAAACTTGCTTTTCTTAGTCAAATTGGCATGTACATTAATGATAGGATTATCGTCAACAAAAGAGAACACACATGGTCCTGGAAATTGCTCTTTAATAAAAATTCGTGACCCTCGTATACCTTAGGAAGCTCGTAGGTTGCATGTAGAAACTTAACCACCAACAGTGCATCCAGAATGACTGGTGATATGCTCGCCACAGGTCAATATACCTCTGAAGCAACTAGGGAGCAAAGTAGATGCAAGAGGATACTAACTACCAATTATCTTGAAAAAACATAATTTAAGTATCAAAATTTTAAAAGAATAAAGGACATTATGCACTTAATGAAAAAGTAACTACTGTATAAAATGGTTTGAGTGCAAAAATATCTTTGTAAGTACAATCAGATACACACATATGCACCTTCAGATAGGTCTACATTTAATTATAACGTGCATGCATTTTTAGTTGTACTTATGAAAGTAGATTTGATAGTAGCATTACCATATTTGAACTCCGACTAGGCAGAAGCCGATATTATTTTTATTCAAACTGCAATAACTTCTTCATACTAATTTGGAATAAGGCAAGACTTCGACGGATGAACTCTCTTCTAAATTACAGACAATAAGAAACACTCGGATACTTCATCTAGCAAATGTATACTATAGTTTTTTATGTGGTTAACAGTTGTAATTAGAAAATAACAGTCTACATCCACGTATTTGAACTCCGCCTAGGCAGAAGCTGCTATTTTTTCTTCATACTCAATAACTTTTTCATACTAATTCGGAATCGGACGAAACTAAGATTGATGAACTTCCACCTAAATTACGGGCAATACAGAACACTCGAATATTTTAATTTATGAACGTATACTGTAGTTCTCCATGGTGATTAACAGTTGTATTTACAAAATAACAGTCTATATCATCACTTCAACGCTCACTGTAGTTCTTCATGGTGATTAATAGTTGTACTTAGAAAATAACATGCTGCATCATCATATTTGAACATCATTTAGGCAGAAGCCGCCATTTTATTTCTTCAGATCGCAATAACTTCTTTATACTAACTCGGAATCTGACAAAACTTCGACCGATGTACTGCCACCTAAATTACGGACAATATGGTACACTCGGATACTACATCTTATGAATGCACACTGTAGTTCTTCATAGTGACTAACAGTTGTACATAAAAAATAACTAGCTACATCCCCGTATTTGAACTCCAACGTAGGCAGAAGCTGCTATTTTTTTCTTCAGACTACAATAACTTCTTCATGCTAGCTCGGAATCGAGCAAAACTTCGACCGATGAACTTTCACCTAAATTATGGACAATATAGTACACTCGAATATACTTCATTTAGTGAACGTATATCGTAGTTCTCCATGGTGACTAACAGTTGTACTTAGAAATAACATGCTACAATCCCGTATTTGAATTCCGCCTAGGCAGGAGCCGCTATTTTTTTGTTCATACTGCAATGACTTTTTCATACTAACTTGGAATCCAGCAAAACTTCGACCGATGAACTTCCATCTAAATTACAGACAATATGAGACACTCGGATATTTCATCTAGTTAACGTATACCGTAGTTCTCCATAGTGACTAATAGTTGTACTTAGAAAATAACATGCTACATCCCTTTATTTGAACTCGGCTTAGGCAGAAGCCACTATTTTTTTGTTCATACAACAATAACTTCTTCATACTAACACGAAATCGAACGAAACTTCGACCGATGAACTCCCACATGAAAATATGGTACACTTGGATGCTTCACCTTATGAATGCACACTGGACTTATCTATGGTGACTAAGAGATGTACGTAAAAAAAAAATAGGATACATCCCCGTATTTGAACTCCAGCCTAAACAGAATTCGCTATTTTTTTGTTCATACTGCAATAACTTATTCATACTAACTTGAAATCGGACAAAACTTCGACTAATGAACTCCCACTTAAATTACGGACAATATGGTACACTCGGATACGTCATCTTGTGAACGCATACTGTAGTTTTCTATGGTGACTAATGGTTGTACTTAAAAAATAATAGGCTATATCCCCGTATTTGAACTCCGTCTAGACAGAAGCTGCTATTTTTTTGTCTATAGTACAATAACTTTTTCATACTAACTCGAAATCGGACGAAATTTCGACCGATGAACTTTCATCTAAATTACGGACAATATGTTATACTCGGATATTTCATCTTATAAATGCACACTATAGTTCTCCATGGTGACTAACGTTGTACTTTGAAAATAACATGCTGTATCCCCACTTCGACGTTCGCTGTAGTTCTCCCTTGTGACTAATACTTGTACTTAGAAAATAACAGGCTACATCCTCATATTTGAACTCCGTCTAGGTAGAAGTCGCTATTTTTTCTTCCGGCTGCAATAAATTCCTTATACTAACTCAGAATCAGGCAAAATTTTGACCAATGAACTCTCATCTAAATTACGGACAATATGATACACTCGAATACTTCATCTTATGAACGCATATCGTAGTTCTACATGTGGATTGACAGTTTACTTAGAAAATAACATGCTACAACATCGCCATATTTGAACTGCGCCTAGTGTAGAAGCCGTTATTTTTTGCTCAAACTGCAATAACTTCTTCGTACTAATTCGGAATCTGATGAGGTTTGACCGATTAACTCCCACCTAAATTACAGATAATATGGAACACTCGGATGCTTCATCTTATGAATATAAACCGTAGTTCTTCATGGGAGCAGATAGTTGTACTTAGAAAATAACATGCTACCACGTCTTCATACTTGAACTCCGCCCAGTGTAGAAGCCGATATTTTTTTTGTTAAGACTGCAATAACTTCTTCATACTAACTCGGAATTAGGCAATACTTCGACTGATGAAATCCTACTTAAATTACTGACAATATTGTACACTTGGATGCTTCATCTTGCCAACACACCTGTAGTTCTCCATGTTTACTAACAGTTGTACTTATAGAATAACAGGTTATATCCTCACTTCAACGTCCACTGTAATTCTCCATGGTGACTAATAGTTGTACTTAGAAAATAACAGGCTGCATCCTCGTATTTGAACTCCGCCTAGGAAGAGGCCGCTATATTTTTTCTTCAGGTTGCAATAAGTTCTTCATACCAACTCGGAATCAGGGAAAACTTTGACCGATGAATTCCCACCTAAATTATGGACAATATGATACACTCGGATGCTTCATCTTGTAAACGCACACTATAGTTCTCTCTGGAGACTGACAGTTTACTTAGAAAATAAAATGCTACCACATCCTTATATTTGAACTCCGCCTAGTGCAGCAGCCGCTAGTTTTTGTTCAGAATGCAATAACTTCTTCATACTTATTCGAAATCCGACGAGACTTCGACCGATTAACTCCCATCTAAATTACAGACAGTACAGAATGCTTGGATATTTCATCTTGCGAACGCACACTGTAGTTCTTCATGGAGACTGACAGTTTTAATTAGAAAATAACAAGCTACTACATTCTCATATTTGAACTCTGCCTAGTACAGAAGCAGCTATTTATTTTGCTCAGATTGCAATAACTTCTTTATACTAACTTGAAATCAGGCAAAACTTTGACCGATGAACTCCCACCTAAATTATGGATAATATGGTACACTCGGATACTTCATCTTATGAATGCACATTTTAGTTCTTCATGGTGACTAACAGTTGTACTTAAAAAATAAAGGTTATATCCCCATATTTAAATACTATTTCTTTATGAAATGTAAAATGGTATATTTGGAATTTCAAAAAGACACCGACTAAATCAATTCAATAAATTCTCTTTATTAGTATTATAGATGAAGATATGTTTGCCTTCGTATCTTAATTGAAAAATGTACCAAGTTAATGCACTATTCAGTAAAAATCGGATGTTCTTCGCTTGGCACTTATTTTTTGAAACTAGTAAAACTAATATTAAATAAAACAGAAAACTATCTTAGTGTCCAAAATATGATACAATTTCTATGCACAAGCTTTCTCATCGTGTTTGGAACAAGTTCTTTACTTGTAATTGTAAGTGCTAAGTTTGAGATATATATAATTCATAATAATTATTATTAACAGTGCTAGTATCCTTTACCAGTAATAAAATGTAATCTTTTATAGTGAACATTAGGCTCAGTTCCTTAAAATCAAACTTAATACACAAAAACTACTCTTCAAAAAAAGATTGTAAATTAGGTCTCTATAATGAAGTTATTGAATAATTGCATACATTTATGCAATTATATCTAAAATTTACATAAATGTCTGCAATTATTCAGTGAATAATTGTAAAAAAATTAGCAATTTTTTTGGTGAATAAATAAGGAAATTTACGCAATTTTTTTGATTAATATTGCGAAAATTTCCGTAATTTTTCAGTGTATAGTTGCGAAAATATCTGCAATTATTCACAGACTAATTGCATAAATGGATGCAGTAATTCAGTTATTTAATTTTACGGAGCTAATTTACATAATTTTTTTGACAAGGATATTCGGTGTATTTTGAAACTTAATAGAGACTTTAGTAAAACTGTCCTTTTTTACACATGTAACATATGACAAAAAAGAAAACATTTTTGACGATTGACCTTGTTACAGTGAAGAGGTTCTTCAACAATAGATCTTTTATGAACCAAATCAATGAATTTTATTCAACTTTGTTTCCAAAAATAAACTGAAAGTAATAAAATTAAATAAAATGCTAGCATATTTTTTCTATGAACAAATATGGTAGTGTAATACTTAACCAGATCGTTAGAAAAGTTATTACTAACACACTAAAACTTACAAGTAATTGCAGCAAAATGCCATGAAAAATTGATGAAATTATGACCATCAGATATTGGGTTCAAATCTCCTGTGTGTGTTTATGTTGCAAGTGAAACCTTATTTCATTCATATTCATTTGTAGAGAAACCTATATGGCAAAATTATCATTTTAAGCATGACCGAACTAAACTAACTTGATATTATGATGAATCAATCAACTTAACTTACAGTCCTGCCTTTTTAGACACAAAATAATAAGAAAACATGCTCATATAATCAGCTAGAGATTTTTGTTTCGCTCTGACAGCCTTAGCAATACATTTGCAATGTTGGTCATGGTATATACCATTCATGATGAACTTGCTCATCATTTCAGTTCTATCCGCTTTCCACTATAAAAAATTCCAATTTACTTTGCTTTGGTACAAGTGACATAATTTTATCTCTTTTAGTATATGTCCAATGTAATTAATATGTTATTACTTTTACTTAACAAATGATATTACATTTCTCAAGCCTTCTTAGTTTCTTGTTTATTAGAATGTGATAAACTCACAAATATTTTAAAAAAAAGATATCATTAGTATTGCATATAAACGTTTATTTATAAAAGAGTTGACATACATAAAATAATATTTTCCCTATATTAGAAGATCTTAATAATTTACACTTTTCATATCTTAATTTATACCCTACTTAACTTTAGGATACAATTCTTCACAAAACAGTACTTTACCGGTATTAGAAGATCTTAATTTATACTTTTCAGATCTTAATTGTACTTTCCTTAACTCTAGGATATAGTTCATCACACTCCCCTTCAAGTTGGAGCATGTAAATCAGGAATGCTCAACTTGCGTAATGGAATACCAAACTGCTGCTTTCGAAGTGCCTTTGTCAAAATATCTACCAATTGATGTCCAGTAGGAGCACACGCAGTGGCTAGATTTTCAGACTAAAACTCATTACGAAAAAAATGACAATTTACCTCTATATATATGCTTAGTACGATCATAAAACATAGGGTTTCTTGCAATATGGAGCGCAGATTGACTATCACATAATAACTTCATCGGCTTAGAATGCGGAACGCCAAAGGAGGATGACAATAACTTCATCCATTTTAACTCACGAGCAGCAACGATAGCACGATACTCAGCTTCAGTGGATGAATGGTAAATAGCAGGTTATTTCTTAGTCTTCTAGAAATTAGGGGAGCGACCAAGAAACACCAAATAACCAAATATTGAACGTCGTGTCAAAGGGCACCCGTCGAATCACTATCATAAAATGTCGTCAAACATATTTCAGCCATAGGATGCAGCAAAATTCCTTTACCAGGACTGCCTTTTAAGTAGCATAGAACCCACAAAGCCACATCCCAACGTTGTACCTGTGGGGCACTCAAGAATTGTGCAAAAGTATTTACTAAATAACTCAATTCAGGACAAGTAATAGACAGTAAATGAGTATCTCACTAAACGACGATATTGATCCGGTTGAGCAAACGGCTCCTCCTTGGCATATGCAAGACGATGATTCTGCTTCATAGATATATCAATAGGCTTATAGACCAACATTCACGTTTTATTCAAAATTTCTAAGGCATACTTTTGTCGGAAAAGAAAAATACCTTCGAGACCACGAGCAACTTCAATACCCAAAAAATATTTTATTGTGCGCAAGTCTTTCATATAAAAACATGAGCTGAAATATCCTTTAAATCACACAATAGCATCATATGAGGAACCTGCAATTACCAAGTCGTCGGCATACACAAGAACGTGCAGGGACATGCTACCCTTAATATAACTGAACAATGAGTAATCAACATAAGACTACTTAAAACCAAATGTCTTCAAAGCATTAGACAACTTAGCAAACCACTGTCAGAGAGCCTGTTTTAAACTATATAAAGACATAGGAAACTTGCAAACCTTTCCTGGAGTAGTAATATTATATCCTGGAGAAAGCTACATCTATACTTCCTCCTCCAAAACACCATTAGGAAAGCATTATGAACATCTATTTGATACAATTCCCAGTTTTGAGCTACAGCAACAAATAGTAAACACGAACAGTCCCATTTTTGCAACTGAGGCAAAAGTTTCATTATAATCAACCCCTGCAACATATCAATTACCATAAACAACAAGACATCACTTAAGACATTCTACTTCACCCATCGACGTGTATTTGATCTTATAAACCCAACCACTGCCAATTGCTTTCTTACCAGGAGGTAAAACTTCCAATGTCCACGTACCACTACGTTCAAGAGCATTAATCTCTTCATGCATTGCTTTACGCCAACCTAGATGTTTGACAGCTTCCTAAAAGGAAGTTGGCTCTTTATCTTTTGTAATTGCTGTCATGAAAACATTTTTGTCTCATAGAAAATTTGTTATAATCAACAAAACAAGCTATATCAAATGGCTTACCTAAGGAATTCAATCGAAGAGGAGTAGCAGTTGATGTAGCAGGTTCTATATTTTTTTGAACAACTGTATTAGTAACATAACCCCGAAGATTTGTTGATAGAACTTTTGTACAATGGCCGCAACCTAGAACCTCACCACTACTAGATGCACCACTACCTCCTCGCGCCATAGTACCACCTTCACCATCATCACCGTTAGTGCCTACGTCATTTATTTCCTCTACCATCTTCTCAGCAACATACTCCTCATCATCCAACAATGGTGGTTGAGTAAAATATTTTTGCCATTGCATTCTTTCATTATCAGGAAGAGACTCGATATATGGGATTTTATCCTCGAAAAATTACATATAATGACTTGCAAAAAAATCATGAGTATCAAGATCATACAAATGCCAATCTTTTTTCCAAAGGGATAACCAAAAAATATACATTTTCTAGACCTCGAATCAAACTCATCCTTTACATGAAATCTATTTGTGGCATAACATAAACAACCAAAAACATGTACATTATCATGCAAAGGAAGCTGACTAAACAAATTCATATGTTTTTTTTCCATTCAACACAAGAATAGGAGTCAAATTCATAAGATGCACAGCAATTAGAACACATTCTCCTAAAAAATACTTAGTTAATTTAGCTTGAAATCATAATGCACGTGCAACATTAAGAATATGCATATGTTTGCATTCAACACAACCATTTTGTTGTGCAGTATCAACACAAGATGTTTGATGCAATATTCCTTTTTTTGAGAAAAATGACTAACTCAAAATTCTTGCCGTTATCGCTTCTCAAAATTTTAACCTTTGTATTAAATTGAGTTTTCACCATAGCATAGAATTCTTGAATCAATTTTCCAACTTCGTACTTGCTAATCATCAAATATACCCACGTTGCATGAGAGTAATCATTAACAATAGTAAAGAAAAAGCAAGCATTGCAACATGACAAAACTTTATTTGGACCCTAAATATCACAATGAATCAAACCAAACACACCATATGTTGTATTCATACTTAAAGGAAAAGTGTTACAAGGTTGTTAACCCATAAAACAAACTTGATAGTCAATGTCGCAACTTTTATTTGAACTACTACAACTTTTTATTCAAGGTAAAGAAGATACCACAATCATCGAAGGATGACCTAAACGCATATGTCATAACATACTTGCATACGTAACAATGATTTTATTTTCTTGAAACTACGAGCATGAACAAACCTAAAGGTATAGACCTAATTGCACTGCACCCCAGCTCCAATCAAATTCCTCAGACTGCGATCGTGTATAGTACATAGCTTGTTAGGGAAAAGAATAGTATATTTTTGTTTTTCTAATAACTGAGACATAGACAGAAAATTACAGCACAAAGCAGGAACATAAAATATATCATCCAAAATTAAACCATCACTTAATACGATTTTTCCATCTTTCGTAGGAGTGATATTTTTTCCACTAGGTAAACCAACTTGAGATAATATCTCATGAAAATTAGTAAATAATTCAAGCTTATCAAACATGTGATTCAATGCATCTGCGTCAATAATCAAATCATTATAATCATACGTATCGTATAATTTTTCAATCGAAGAGGAAGAGGGTTTTAAACCCTTGACTGCAGACATAAATTGTGTCCATTGATCATCGGTCGAAGTTGGAGCACTAGCGTGATCTGCCTCCCTGAAGTCTTGTGCACCTCCTTATGAGAGCTTCCCATATTGGTAGCAAAATTACGACCACCAGCGTCGGTACCTTCACTTGGATGAAGGTAATACAAAGAAAAAGGCTTATAGGTAGATCCCTTCAACAGAGTTTGATCTTCATCTCCAAGCATTACGAAATTAGGTTTTTGTTTGGAAAAGAGAAAAAAATTCTTTAATTTAGACATGCTCCAATACCACGATAAACTCACAAATATTTACAAGAAGAAGATATTGTTGTATTGCATATACACTTCTATTTATAAAACAAGAGTTGACAAACATAAAATAATACTTCACCAATATTAGAAGATCTTAATTTATACTTTCTTGATCTTAATTTATACCCTCCTTAACTCTAGGATTTAATTCCTCACAAAACAATACTTTACCAATATTATAAGATCTTAATTTATACTTTACTTAACTTTATGATATAATTCCTCATCGTTTAGGTTTTTTATTGTGAAAAATCAACTCCGAACATTGTGATAAATCAAAATATCTAATTCTAAACATTATGATAAATCAAAATATAAAGATTATTATTTGGTGAAGTTAACCGACAGTCAACTTAAAGCTTGTCCAAAGTTTTATGCAGTTTGACTTTATTTTAAAACCGATAACATAATGATTCTTACATCAGGTTAGACCATACAATCTGTACACTTGTTCGTGTTGTGCATTAATTTAATACTTCTTCACAAATCATTTACTAAATTTGTATCAATAAAAATATGTTACTACATGGTTTTGTCAGTTTTCAACTCAACTAAAACGTTACCTTTGCAAATGAGATCTCATCATTATACGCTATCTATGAAAATTTGAAAAAAAAAATGTGTATATATTTAAGGAAAAATTGTAAAAATTACATAACATCGTAAATTTGTAACAACCCAGAATTTCAAACACTTTATATTTAAACATCTGAATTATTTGAATATTTGAATCTTGAATTTATGAATAAATATGATTTTACAACCTTGTTAACCCCCTTTTAAATAACAACTAACGATAAGAAGCTTATATTGGATTTTTTTTATAAAAAATGTATAGATTAAAGAAATATCGATAATGTGACTGAAAATCGATATCAGTCAACGATTTTTTATTAAATAAAAGTTGCTCGAACTCTTTGGCACTTGTAACAAAAGAATACATAATAATAAACTAAAAATTCTTAATTTAAGTACAAATTAATTAAAGTAAGTAGGATTAATTAAGGAGTCAGAGACCCTTGATTTAAGGCATGAGAAGAAGTGGAGGGAATCTAGGCTTGTCTCAAGGAAACGAAGGTAGATGGATGCTTCATATTTTTGGCTGGAAAAAGGAGTTTTGTAGGAGATATTATTCTCGTTTTTATTTGCACAAACATTTCATAATATCTCTAGTTCATTTCCTAAATGGAAACTCAAAAAATGCTTCTTCTTTCTCTCTTCTTTCTTTCAAAACAATAGCAAATCAACTCTTTATCCTTTAAAATATCACAAAGGTCTTATACCATCTAGAGAACACATAATAACATTAAAAAAGTTTAAGAACGATAAATAAATGAGGGGAGAACTCAAGGCCATGAGCAATAAGGTAGGGGAAGGCTTGTGTTTGTGATTTTTGAAGGCAAAGTGGAAGCTTTGGGCTTTGGGTGATGGTAGGAAGTTGTTCTTATATTCTTGAGCATTGTGATGATTTATAGCTTGGTTTTAAAGTGAGTTTACTCACGATTTAATTTGTGTATGTGTGTGTATAATGTTTGTTGTGTAAATATAAATGTTAAAATAAAAAACAATGCAAGTTATTACTTTTGGACTCATCCTTGCTTTGGAAAAAAATGACAACATTATATTATGCATAATCTCTCTTATAACACTCTAGAACATGTAACTAGCCATGACTTGTTATTTACATGATTGATAATGTTGTGTGCAAAGTTGAAATGTGTTGTGAATGTTTGAAGCAAAATGGTCGCTATTAACGCAATTTGAAATCTCTTGTATTTAACACATGTTAAATTGGTTAAAATATGAATATATTATGAAAGTATATATTTGGTTATTCACCACATATGTTTGTTTTGTTTTACATAAAGGAATTGGTTTGGAAAATTATACTTATTGTAATGAAGTTGTGAATGTTTGAAGCGAAAAAGTCACTATATATGCACTTTGAAATCGCATTGTGTTCGATGGTTTTTAAGTCAACTTTGGAAGACATCCTTGGAGGTTTCTTTGTGGTTTTAATAAACCAAACACAAGTACTTACTATGATAAAAGTTTCAAATTTTAAAAAGGTTTAAAACTAGTTAAATAAAGTTATAAAAGCTAATAGCAAAATGGTCGCTATATTGACATTTTTAACTACCTTTTTTTCAAGAATTAACGTTTATTTTATGAAGGGATCCTTAAGGGTTTCTTTACCATTTTAACATGTAAATTATCTTTTGTTTTTTATTTAAATTTTTTAGAGTTTAAATCATTTAGTAACTAGTAGAAGAAAATGGAAAAAGTTGCACCAATATAGTCGATATATGATCCCTTCGGAAAAAATACCTTATTTTGGAAAAAAATTAAAAATAGTTAAAAGGTATTCGTAGGCTTTCTATTTTTGGTACTTAGGTAACCTGAGTATATTAACTACTGTACAAAAATCGAATATCAAATCAATTGTTTAAACATCCAAAATTAGCCTCAAAGTTGTTGTAAATTCATGTTAAAAACAGGCCTCGAATTTTAGAAAGCATTTGGAAGAATGCTCTTTTCTTCTAAAACACATTTACCTATTGTAAATTGTTAGAAAGCAGTGCTGAAATGCTATCGTCTCTGTTTGAACTTTAAGTTGTCTTAAGTATAACAAAACTTTAGATGGTAGTTCTGTAAATGATGTTGTTTGAAACTTTAAATGGTTTTAAGTGTAATAGAACATTAGAGAGCATTTCTGTAAATGCTGTAGTAAGTTATTAAGATTATAAAAAGGTTTAAAATGACATTTAAATTAAGTATTTTTCTCTAATTTTTTCATGTTGTTTTCTAACTTATATTAGATTGTTTGAAAATTGGTTTCATGTTTAAATATATTTTTAATAATTAATTATGAATTTTAAAGTAAGAGGATATTAAAATAAAATATGTTTATCTTTTATTTTCCACTTTATTCAATATTTGTTGTTTTTACATAATAGTATATGTAGATAACCATAATATATTATTTAAGCAGTTTTAAAGTGTTTTAACATAATTGTAAGTATTTTAAAAGTGTGCATATATATATATAAGTTTAAAAAAAGGAAATTAAGTATTTTATAAATGTAGTAAAGGAAGTTTTGGATTTTGACACTTAAGTTAAATAAATGGTTTTGTGAAGTAAATTAAAAGTGCATTGCCTTAATTAATAAGTGTGGGTATGCTTTGACCTTTAAAATGAATGTCTTAAAGCTAATGATAAGTATAAAAATGGTTTTGGGTTGTAGTAAACAATATTAATAATTGTTTTTAACCTATATTAATTATGCTTAGGAATATAATTAGAAATTTAATAATAAATATTTAAAGATAACTAGAAGTAAATGTTTTTGGTTTTGCTGAGACAATGCTTAAGTAATAATTATCTTTAATCCTTGTAAGAATATACCTAGATCTTTAATAATGGACATTTTAAAGATAATAACAAGTATGGAATCTTTTATAAAAAGGGAGAAAAAGTACAAGTTTAACTTATAAAAGAGAAGGTATTTATAGTAAAAAAGTTTGAGTGACTTCTATTTTTTACTTCTTTGGCTATATTTTAAAGTAAATCTTCTTAGTGATTGTGAACATACTTATACCATTTGAGATAAGTATATGAATATTTTTGAAGTATGGAAAAGATTATAAATGAATAACAAAAAATAAATAGTGTAATACGTGAATAGTAAGATATGTGAATAGTAGAATACAAATATATATATATATATATATCATAAAGAGAAATTAAATATATATATATATATATACAAGTTTAAATAAGTTAATTTTTAATTAATAAGAAGTTAATTAAATAAGTTAATTTTTAATTAAATAAGAAGTTTAATTAATAAGGAAGTCTAATAATTAAAGAATGAAGTTTTAATTAAAGAAAGGAGTTTTAATTAAATGAAGGAACTTTTATTAGATAAAAAGAAGTTTTACTAATAAAAGAGGTTTTAATTAATGAATGATTAATTAACAAAAAAAAGGGATTAAAAGTAATTTATGTGACTTAATCATGCTTGTGTGTGTAAATTGTGCTTAATGCTTTTCTTGTCTATAGCAATATTTAGTCGTCTGGTTATCACTAAAAGCCAACGAAGTAGACTTGATTCTATTTGTAAGAGCTAAGAATGATTATTCAATTAGGGTATAGAAGCAATAATGCTCTAATCTATCGGGCTTCGCTCTTGACCGAGTAGTAGTAGAAGTTGAAAAGGTTAGAAACGTAATAAGTATACGAGACTTGGTTTCCATATGTGATCTTTTCATCGTTATTATGCCACTTATATATTGATATTTTGGCATATTATGTAGTTTTGATTATTCAAATGTCTATTGTTGATTATGGCTATTTAACTAAGATTTATAGATGCGTATGTTCATGTTCTCATCCTTCTTATATTTTAGAGATAATCTAACACCATTATTACTTCATAATACTCGGGTCGGATGGAAATTTGATGGGTACTAGGACTCAATGACCTTGGATATGGGATAGCTTTGTATATGTGTGTGTATGTACGTATTTAGTGGTAACAATTTGGGCTAGTCCTATATGTATGCGTGTATATTTAGTATGAGATAGTGACTCGTTATGTTTGTACATATATTCTTTTGATACGTTGGAGTTGATGTATATGTATGTGCATATGTGAGTCCAGTGCTCTTTTTGTAGACTCACTTTATGTGCTATGATATTGTTCATATAATATCTTACCGCTGTTGTGATTTTGTGTTCTCTACTATGTTATATATTACTTGGTTTTATATTAGCCAACATGTTATTACTTTGTGCTGATACTGTACACATCAGATATTTCTATAATAAGGTAAAGCAAAATGTGTTGGTGTTAGGCCAACGGGGAATATACATGGTCGGTTGGTCCTAACAAACCTTATTCTTTGTACTACCAAACAGTATTCTTTGTAATATTCTTTAGTGGTATGGGTGTAGAGGTGGGGAATTAATACATTAAAATGTAAACATGGCCAAAGTAATAAATAAATAAATTTTTGTTTTTCCTAGAGTTAATAAACATACATACCAAATTTTGTTTTTTCCTTTTAAATATATACATGAAATTTTTTATATGTATAATATTTGCACAACTCAAATCATAGCTGAACTGTAAGATTAATTATTTACTTATGTTTGCATTTAAAACTTTAGTCAAATAAAATACAATGCATATGATGTGATTAACATGACTGACATAAATAAACAAAAAAGTGAAACAAATTTCATCACAAATATATGCGTGTGCGCATGCACACATGCATGCACATAGATATGTGTGTGTGTGTGTGATATTGAATTTCAACGATATATGTAAAAATTTACATCAAATCTAAATCAATGGCAATAAAATATATTAGATACATCAATATGATTTATTGTGAGAATGTATGAATATGCAGAATAAAATTAGAGTAGTACCTCATTAGATCTAGCCCATCGTGACACCTCTTTTTAGAGTTGACTCCTTAATTGATTGAATCACAACTCGATGTTGAACTATCTAATGAACCACCTTGATTTTATTTTCTTTAACGTTATCTGGGGCAAAAGAAGGGTTCAGCATAGATGGAATTTTAAATGATGACGGTTGAATTAAAAAAATAAGGATAGCCAGAAGAAAAACAATTAATCAAATGAACGATTGAGTATTGTTTTTATGGAGAGAACAAAAACCTTTTCCATTCTCTCATTCAAATACTTCATCTTTTAATACCCAATTAACTCTACATCTAATAACTAGGTGATTTCTTCCCACTTTTTGGCTAATCATGCTTGGTAATGGAAAAAAAATGAAAAAATAAATTAATTAACTATGGACGTTTAAAGCTCGTTATAATATGTTTCATTACCGTATATCTGTATGTGTATATAATATATACTCATCCAGAAAATTATTAATTGCATACAATTTCACGTTGCAAATGCGTATCTTTTCTTTGGCCAATGGTTAATAATCATTTTCCAATAGACGATTTTCTTTGGCCACTTTAGCCTATGCTCTTCCTCTTCCCATTCCTCCTTCCCTTGCATCTTCCCTGTTAGTCCGTGAGATGATGGTTTAGATGAAAACAACCTTAGAATAGATTATAAAATATAAATACTAACAGTATAAGTTTAGATATATATGTATATGCAAGATTTAACCATACAGGTACCAAGAATGAAGAATATACGGTATAGAGATTCAAGGTATCGAGATTGAAGACTCATGAGTATCAAGATTATCAAGAGTTCAAGAATTCATGTAATTTATTCTTTAATTAGAAATTTTGTTAAAACTCTTAGAAAAGCACTGGCATCTTAAAATCCAATTTATTCATGGAATGGAATCCATTTCGAGCCTATTAAAGGGTTGGAACCCTAAGTAGGATGGAACCTACGAAAAATCTAGTGGAACATTGTTTTTTATCCGCTAACCTTTTACTCAAAATGATTTTTTGAAATTATATCTTGTTTTCAAAATGATTTCAAAACCTTCCTTTTAAAATCATCAAAAACATCTATCCTGATTTCAAATACTTTTAGCCTTAAAATAATCTTTAATTTCAAAATCAAATCATCCTTATTTTTAAACTATCTTTTAAATATAATATATTTAACTTTTAAATATTTATACTTAGACTTTAAATATAAAATTATAGAAAAATTTTGTATATATTATTCTTTAAACTTACTTATGTATTTTAAATATAGTCAAGTATATTTATAAAGTTTAAAATAGTTTTAATATAAAATAAAGGTTATTTTCAAAGAAAATCAAAACACAAAAAATCTCTTTGGGGTGTCGACATACTCATGTACCCCATGTCGACATGGTGTCAGTTGAGTTCAAAATTTAAATTTCAAAAGAAGTGTCTATTCGTCATAACTCTTTACGAATGGACATGACTGTTGTTCCTCTATAAATAGGGGTCAGTTTCAACGAATTTTAAGACATTTTTTCTATTTTTTCACTCCCCTTCTTCTTCCACATTCTATATACAAATTCTTATCATTACTCCGCCGAAATCAACATTGAATCTAACTATATTATTTCTACTTTGATTCTCTATCACTATCTCAACAAGATCCTCAGTGCTATTCAGAGTTATATGCTTTTGTAATCAACTTAGCGAAGGTGTGATTGTAGCCTTAAAAATCAATCAAGTGTAAAAGGTGTGATTGTAGCCTTAAAAATCAATTGGGTGAACTTGTTGCCCGGGAAATCAAGTATCTCTACCCAAAGGATTGTGATTCTTGAGGGTGTACCTTGTAGCCTTGAAATCGAGGGTGTAATTGTAAAGATTGTTTTTGAAAGGAAATCTGTACTTGTGTGCGGAACTGGATGTAGGGTAATTCCAAACCAGTATAAAATCCGGTGTGTTTTTTCATTTACTGCTTTTACTTTATATTTGAATTTGTGTTTGATTCTGTTATCATATCTGTGTCTGAATATTGCATACATTTGTGTTCAAATTAACAAAAACTCAAAAAGATTTAACAATTCTCTAAAACACTATTCACCCCCCCCCCCTCTAGTGTTTGTCCTTAGCCTTAAGATCCTTAATCCGCATTTCTCACATTTGGTATCAGAGCAAGATTTTCAAAGTTTCATAATCTGATTTTTAAAAAGGTTTTAAAATGGCTATGTTTGTTAATACTAGTTTAGAAATATTCAGATCATCGTTGTCTTTTGAGTCTGCATATAATCAATGTTCAAATTCAAGTTGTCAACCAAAATTGTTTGATGTGCAGGAATCATGCTTTATGGCTATTGAGGAATCAATACACAACGGACAAATTGTGCAGATCAGAAAGGACAAATGGATACTCGATAGTGGATGTTCTACACACATGACAGGCAATCCAAATATGTTAAATGATATAATATACAAAGATGGAGGATTGGTTAACTTTGGAGACAATTCAAAAGGATATGTGATTGGCGTGGCAAAGTCGGTAACTCTGAAACTCCTATTATTACTAATGTCTTGCTAGTTAAAAATCTGAAACATAATCTGCTATGTATAAGTCAACTTTGCAATAAAGGATATAAAATTAAATTTGAAAAAGATAAATGTCACATTGAAGATAACAATTCAAACATAATATTTGAAGGAGTTAGGAAAAAGAATATATATATTCTTAGTATGAAAGTTTCAAATGATAACTTATGTCTTTTGGCAAAGACAAGTGACCCTTGGATTTGGCATAAGAGATTTGAGCATTTGAATTTCAAACTCTTATCTAGACTATCAAAACATGATCTAGTAAGAGGTCTCTCTAAAATGAATTTTAAAGTAGATAGTTTATGTGATGCATGTCAATTATGAAAACTTAGAAAAAGTTCCTTTAAATTAAAAGATATGATTTCAACTTCAAAACCTCTTGAATTACTTCACCTTGATTTATTTGGTCCATCTCAAATTCTGTTAATAAATCATAGGAAATATGTTTTTGTAATTGTAGATGATTATTCTAGATTTACATGGACAATATTTTTGAAACATAAAAGTGATACTTTTGAATGTTTTAAGAACTTTTCAAAAAGAATTCAAAATCAACTTTCTCTAAAAATTATAACTATTCGAAGTGATCACGGTGGTGAATTTGAAAATGAAAAGTTTGAGAAATTCTGCAATAAAAAGGGAATAACTCACAGTTTTTCATTTTCAAGAACTCCATAACAAAATGAGTAGTAGAACGTAAAAATAGGACGATTCAATAGTGTGCGAGAACTATGCTTTCAGAGAGTAAATTACCAAAGAATTTTGGGAAGAAGCAGTTGCTACCGCCTGTTATATTTAAATAGAATTTTAATTAGACCATTAACTAATAAGACTTCTTATGAACTTCTTCACTCAAAGAAACCAAAAGTATCTTATTTTAGAATTTTTGGAAGTAAATGTTTTATTTTAAATACTAAAGATAACTTAGATAAATTTGATCCTAAATCCAACGAAGGTATCTTTATCGGATATTCTAATAGAAGTAAAGCGTACAGAGAATTTAATTTAAGAACTAACACCATCAAAGAAACAATGCATGTGTCATTCGATGAAAATTTCAAAAATTTTGAAGATACAAATGATGAAGATGATTTAATTACTCAAAATCAAGAGCCAACTGGAACTAATAATGGAATTAATCATCCTAATAAAAGGACTAAACTTTCAAAAGATCATCCTATTGAAAATATACTAGGAGATATGCAATCTGCAGTTAAAACTAGAAATCAACTAAGTCAAATGAGCAATGTATCTTTTATATCAACTATTGAACCAAAAAATCCAAAAGAAGCATCAACTGATGATTCATGGATTTTGGCTATGCAAGAAGAACTAAATCAATTTACTAGAAATGAAGTATGAGAACTTGTTCTTAGACCTGAAAATCAAACTATAATTGGAACTAAATGGGTTCATAAAAATAAAATGAATGAACAAGGAGAGGTATTTAGAAATAAAGCACGTTTAGTCGCTCAAGGTTTTTATCAAGAAGAAGTAATAGATTTTGATGAAACATTTGCTCCCGTAGCAAGATTAGAAGCCATTAGGATTCTACTTGCTTTCGCAAATCAAAATAATTTCAAATTATTTCAAACGGATGTTAAACGTGCCTTTTTAAATGGATTTGTAAAAGAAGAAGTGTATGTTGAACAACCACCACTTTTTGAAAATGATAAATTACCAAATCATGTTTACAAACTTAAGAAAGCTTTATATGGTCTAAAACAAGCTCCTAGAGCCTGGTATGATAGACTAAGATCTTACCTATTACAATCAAATTTTGAAATTGGTAAAGTAGATAATACTCTTTTTATTAAAAGAAATAAAAATGATATTCAACTAGTTCAAGTCTACGTGGATGATATCATTTTTGGATCAACTAATTTTGAAATGAATAAAGAATTTTTTGAAATAATGACAAAAGAGTTTGAGATGAGTCATATGAGTGAATTAAATTTCTTTTTAGGATCACAAATAAAACAATTAGATAATGGTATCTTTATTATTCAAGAAAAATATGTTAAAGACCTAACTAATAAATTTGGTTTGACTACTGCAAGTGGAAAACACACTTCTATGGCAACAAATTAATACCTTAGTAAAGAAGATCTCTCGAAAGATGTAAATCAAAAGTTATATAGAGGAATGATTGGATCACTACTCTATATTACTACTAGTAGACCCGATATCATGCATAGTGTTTGTCTCTATGCAAGATATCAATCCCAACCTAAAGAGACCCACTTAAAAGCCGTAAAACGTATCATCTGATATGTTGAACACACCTCTGATTATGGCTTACCCTAAAAATGATTCTTTTGATTTAATATCTTACTGTGATGCTGATTATGCTGGTTATAAATCAAACCGAAAAAGTACAAGTGGAACTTGTCACTTTTTGGGGCATTCTCTGATTTCCTGGTTTAGTAAAAAGCAAAACACAGTTTCTTTATCAGCAACTGGAGTATAATATATTTCTACTGCTTTGCCTTGTTCTCAAGTAATATATATGCAACAAACTTTAAAAGATTATGGTTTAAAATTTTCAAAATCACCAATTTATTATGATAATATGGGTGCGATAAATTTATCCAAAAATACTACTCAACATTCTCGAACTAAACAAATTGATATCAGACATAATTTTCTCAGAGATAATATAAGTAAGGATGTAATCACTCTAGATTATATTAATTCTGAGAATCAAATTGCTGATATCTTAACAAAACCATTAAATGAATCTATATCTACTAAATTAAGAAGAGAATTAGGTATTTGTTTAATAACTGAAATATAAAATATAAATAAACAAAGTATAATTAAAAATTAATTCAAAATAAATTAAATAGGCAAAAATTCAACAACCATGTCGACATACCCTTCTACACTATGTCGACATACAAGTTTTTAAATTTTTGAAATTTTTCCCACCAAAATTCAAATAATTGGTTATATATTCTTCACATTTTTGAAATTTTATTCATCCTTTCTGTTATATCTCTGTTCTTTTCTCTGAAATCAAATAATCAATGGCCTCCTCTTTCAAATCAAACATAAAATCAATCGTTCCCCTCTCCTACGTCTGGTCCATTTCAACGTACTACTCTTGCTCATGTGACTAAAATGGAGGATTCTCTAAAGGATGCACTTTAGTAAATGACTGAAATTCAAGTAATTCAACTTCGGATGGCCAAGGAACAAGAGAGGCAAGGCAAAATCCTTAGAAATTTGCAAAAATTCATAATGGACAATCATGCTAACCCAATCTTGATCGACGAAGATTCTTCAGGAGATCAAGAACAAGAGGCCAATGAAGAAGAAAAAGTATAAGTGGAAGAAGAACCCATGGAAGAAGCGCATGCGGAAGATGACGTCAAAGTCGTGTGCGTTAGAGAAGTGTGTTTTGACAAAGATGGGAATCTTATCGAACAACGTGGAAATTTCTGTTTTCACTATCTAAACTGTTCGATTCATAGATCTCCTATGTTCAAAAACACACATTAGTTTCTTCTCTTTCTTTACCATTGTTGTTTATTCCTTCTTAAGTTTAAAACGAAAATGTAAATACAACTATATGATTAATAAATAAATTGTGTTCTTATATGTGTTCTTCCGTATTAATAAATATAACTATATGGTTATCATATACTTAAAATAGTTAGTAGTTTAGGATTAGGTTTATTATTAGATCTAAGTATTAATTATTTATGATAACACTATCATTATAATCACACATCATGGAGTATTAGATTTAGGGGGAGTTATATAGTTTAGTGTTATATAGTTAGAGTTGGTTTTTTTTAAATTGATTACAAAGGGGGAGAAGTATAAATAGGTTAATTAGGCATTGATTAAGAGTGAGTTATCAGGATAGAAGTAATATTTTATAAACAAAGGTTGTCATCATCAAAAAGGGGGAGATTGTTAGTCCGTGAGATGATGGTTTTGATGACAACAACCTTAGAATAGATTATAAAATATAAATACTGACAGTATAAGTTTATATATAAATGTATATGCAGGATTTAACCATGCAGGTACCAAGAATGATGATTGTACAGTATAAAGATTCAAGATATCAAGATTGAAAACTCATGAGTATCAAGAATTCAAGTAATTTATTCTTTAACTAGAAATTTTGTTAAAACTCCTAGAAAAGCATAGGCATCTTAAAATCCAATTTATTCGTGAAATGGAATCCACTTCGAGCCTGTTAAAGGGATGGAATCCTAAGTAGGATGGAACCTACGTAAAATCTAGTGGAACATTGTTATGTATCCGCTAACTTTTTATTCAAAATGATTTTTCAAAATTATATCTTTTTTCAAAATGATTTCAAAACCTTCCTTTTAAAATCATCAAAAACATCTATCCTGATTTCAAATACTTTTAGCCTCAAAATAATCTTTAATTTCAAAATCAATTTGTCCTTGTTTTTAAACTATCTTTTAAATATAATATATTTAACTTTTAAATATTTATACTTAGATTCTAAATATAAATTTATAGTAAAATTTTGTATATATTATTCTTTATACTTACTTATGTATTTTAAATATAGTCAAGTATATTTATAAAGTTTAAAATAATTTTAATATAAAATAAAGGTTATTTTCAAAGAAAATCAAAACACCAAAAATCCCTTTGGGATGTCGACATACTCATGTACCCTATGTCGACATGGTGTCAGTTGAGTTCAAAATTTAATTTCAAAAGAAGTGTCCATTCATCATAACTCTTCACGAATAGACATGACTGTTGTTCCTCTTTAAATAGGGGTTAGTTTCAACGAATTTTAAGACAGTTTTTCTTGTTTTTCACTCCTCTTCTTCTTCCACATTTCTATATACAAATTCTTATCATTACTCTGTCGAAATCAACATTGAATCTAACTAAATTATTTCTGGTTTGATTCTCTATCACCATCTCAACAAGATCCTCAGTGCTATTCAGATTTATAGGCTTTTTGTAATCAACTTAGTGAGAAAAGGTGTGATTGTAGCCTTGAAAATCAATCAAGTGTAAAAGGTGTGATTGTAGCCTTGGAAATCAATTAGGTGAACTTGTTGCCCGGGAAATCAAGTATCTCTACCCAGTGGATTGTGATTCTGGAGGGTGTACCTCATAGCCTTGAAATCGAGGGTGTAATTGTAAAGATTGTTTTTGAAAGGAAATCTGTACTTGTGTGCAAGACTGGATGTAGGGTAACTCCGAACTAATATAAAATCCGGTGTGTTCTTTCCTTTACTTCTTTTACTTTATATTCGCGTTTGTGTTTAATCCTGTGATCATATCTGTGTCTGAATATTGCATACATTTGTGTTTAAATTAACAAAAACTCAAAAAGATTTAACAACTCTCTAAAAGACTATTCACCCCCCTCCCCTTCTAGTGTTTGTCCTTAGCCTTAAGATCCTTAATCCGCATTTCTCACATGCCCTATCTATGCCTAAGCCTTTAAAACCCCTTACTATTGCTACTGTCCTTGAGCAGCCATGGTCGTTGACCAGATCTTGTGCTACTTCTCCACCTAACACAGTTCTGTTACAAAGCTCATCTCCTTCTGCTGACCAATGTCATCGTCTTCCGGTTATCCCACCTCCTTATCCTTCGCAATAGTCAATCTCTCTCTACTTTGGTTAATGAGCCTGACACTCCTTGTCTGCAACTGCACCATTATCTAGCATGTCTATAGTTAATTTTGATAGCCCGATTACCCCTTTTTATTTATTACTTCTGGTAATTCAAATGAGCGTTGGGTGAATGCATTGGCTGGTTTAGACATTGGTAACAATGTTGAGGATGTTATTGGAAGGAATGAGTATGTTGTGGCTGATAATTTAATCTCCGTGGAAAGTATGCAAGGTGTTTGCATTATGCTGAAACCATTATTCATAAACTGGTACTGGTTCTTTGCTTCCCATTACTCAACCTCCTTTGTTAGGCAATCCTGCTCGGTTTTCTCATCAAGCCGACTTTTCTAACGGTAGCCCTTCTACTCCTACAAGTAACAGTAATATCGGTCCTCTTTATTTGCCTGCTCGCATACATTCTCCCCGATCTTTTGAAACAATTGAAGTTAATGGAATGATGGCCCCTTCTTCGAAGGTTATTCAAGTAGATATTGACTACTGGTTCGGTTATTTGGTTGGTATTTTTCTACTTCCAACATTGCTTATTATGTGGTTAAAGACCATTGTTGACGTAATCGAAAGCTTAGGGTGGTTTGCAAGTGCACTTCAATAGCATAATTTTTTATTTCAAATTTTCGAATCCCGAGAAGAGGCTTCCTATTCTAGAAGTTGTACCCTCTCTAATCAATGGAAAGCCCTTTATCATTACTACTTAGAATGCGTCTATTGATAGTGTCAAGGAGCAAGTTTTATCTATACCTGTATGGGCTCATTTCTCTCACATTCCTTCTTTTTTGCAACCGATGATTGGTTTAGACTGGCTGATGAGCCTTGTAGGAAAACTAAAAAGTTTTGATGTAAATGCAGTTGCTAGGAAGAAGCTTATTTATGTTAAAGCTTTGATTGAAATTACTTCGGATAAGCCCTTGCATTCCAAGCTTAGTGTTTGCCGAACTCCTGGTCATGGGCTATTGTTGATGTTCACTGCAGTTGGAAGCCCGACATTTGCACGATATGTAAGCATGGTATTCATGTTGTCGCTCCTGAGGAGGCCGTATCCCTCTTCCTGTTACCGTTAAGGTCCCTCTTCCTCGTCCCCTGGCAACAAAGTGGATTCCGAAGCATAGAGCCATAGAGGTGGTTGATCATGTTGCTCCTATGGCATCTATTTATCCTTTGGAGGTCTTGCTGCCTGCTCCTTCTATGTTGTTTGTTACTGTAGAAATTGATCCTTTCACGGTGAAGGTCCATGTGTTTTCAGAAAAGATATTTGAGAGGTCTAGTCGTTAATTTTTCAAGCATGTAGGAGTTGAAAGGAACGAGAGATACCTTTTCTATCAGGTGGATGGTGAAGTGATTTCTCTATGTGTTATGGGCGATCTTGGTGATAGTAATAGGTCTATGTTGGCTGATGACTCTTGGGATAGGAAGTAATTTTATGATGTTGATTTGATAGACTATCTTCCTTGTTTATGTTTTCTTTTTTCTAGGTACTTTCGTTACATTGGCCCAGCCACTTCTGAGGATGGGAATGGATCCTCCTCTTCGGAGCGGGACTAGTGTTGTGTTTATTATAGTAGTATATATATTTTTCCTATCTCCTAGGCTTATTTGTTTGTTTAGTTGTTCTAGTGCATGTGCCAAACACTTACTCTCTTGTTTATTTATAATGGTGGAAGGCCCAATTGAAAGCCGGTTAGCCTTGCTAAAAAAAAGTTATTACTTGCACTAAGAAAATTTCTGTGAGCCAGCAAACTTACTAAGAATACGACGAAACATTAAATACAATAATTAATATTTTAAAAATATGAATTAACTCGGTTAATTTATAAAACTTTATAAGCCAATTAAATCATGTGGTTTTTCGATGTAAGACTTAAAGATGTGAATTAAGGCAGTGATTAATATTAAATAATTCAAATATTAACGTTCATACGTTGCATTTTGTAATCGTATGATATTTCGGCTGAATTCATCACTTAAAGATCTTTTTGGTAAAGTTATATTTTACAATAATTTACCATTAGTGACAATAATTTATACACATTATCTTTGCCAACATTATATCACTTTAAGATGTATGGAATTTTGTACGGTTAAAAGTCTAATGTTATCCACATTTAACTTGATCTGTCTAAAAAAAAGTCATTGGTCCAACAATAACATTTATTGTTAACCGTTCTACTTAGGCCTGAGATTCTGATTTTAAGCGGACTATAGTAAATCATGATGCTAACCTTATACAACTGAGGAGATGAATTCTCTATAGAATTGTATTTCACTCCTAATGCTTCAACTAAGACCTAATTATAATCGTATGATGGATGTCAGGCTATGATTTAACAATAATAAAAGTGGAGCATCCACATTGAAGTTCCATGGTATTCTCAAGTCGAGGGAACTGTGTAACATTGTCACACTAAGATTTCCCATTTGACATAGTTGTTATTAATCAATTGGAAACATTCAGTATTTCCATCGATATTCAATAACAAAGAGTACTATAAAACTATGTAGTTAATATCAGATAATACCGATTATCGCCAATATATCTCATATCGCTTCTAAGCTGGTATTTTTTTGAAATATCACTTAAAATATTGTTACCGATATATCGCTCGATATTTTCCAATATATCGCTTCGATATTTAGTGTAAAACTGATATTTTTTATGAATATCATTCACAATTGTATATGCTGGAGAAAATATCTTTACAAATAAATTTCTTCACATTCTCAATATTTATTTTTGTATATAGTTAAATGACAATTTACAGACCGAATTAGAAATCCCATATGCACTATTTTTTTAGTTTAATCATACGGCTTTAGGCTTTTTTAGTCGCCTTTAAATCAAGAATATTCTACTTATTTTATTACTTTATACGTTTTATTTTCCTTCAAGACATTAATACTAAAGGCAAAATCATGAAAGACCTGATTCTCTTTTCAGTTATTTTTATTCACCATTTCACTACACTAAACATATCATTTTGTAACACTTTTTGCCCTTTAGTTCGTCACAGTTAATACCGTTATAATTTGTCAACAGATATTCCCATTGTAATCAATTATAACGGTTGTTATCATGGTAAACCTAGATAATTTCCTAATTACGTGAAAGTATAGTGGGCAGACTTGTCATTCTCTCCATATTATTACCTATCGCATTCTAACGTTTGATCGCTTTCATACTTCCTACTATCAATCTAGGGTTGCCGCCTTGTCCACGGATCTAAGCCCTAAGTCTTTAGCGGCCAAAGCTACCTCGGATCTAACATCACTTGAAGAATGTCTATTTGGTCAGTCAATATGAGGTTGTATCTAAGATCCACTGGTATGGTTTCCATATGAATTTAGTAATCTCCATTTCCTATAACCCCCCGCCATCACCTCATCTAGGGTAACCGTCACTGCCTCTTCGACCTTACAGGTATTTTTCATTTTTCTATTTGTAAAATTGTAATTATCAATTTAATTTTCAATTTTGGTTCCAGTTCTAATTCAAGGTCGAATTTTGTTTCATGTATCGAATGGTTGAAATTTCCTTTTATGTATAGGCATTGATTTTGAATTTTGTTTCATGTACCAAATAGTTAAATATTTCGACTTGATTTTGAATTTTGTTTCGTGTATTGAATAGTTGTTTTCTGTCAATTCAAAATACTCAATTTTTTTAGCATTATAGAAGACTCAATTTTTTGTTTTGCAGTTGCCAAACTTTTAATTTTCATAACCAAAGCTCAACATTATGAAAGTTCATATAGTATAACTCAAACATGTAACTGATTACTGGAAGAGTTCTTTGAAAAATAACTGGAGTTGAAATTTATTTGTATTATTGAGCAGGCTGAAAACATGTTGTTAAGTTTAACTTATAATGTAAATATACAAATTTTCTTTATTATTTATTACTAAACATTTTCTTACATTGATACACCAGTGTGCTGAAGTTGCACATAATTTCTACATGTCTGTAAATTCAACTCTCCTATTAATAATGGAAAATTTCATGCATACATATGTTCAAAGTTTAGCGACTTCTAAATTATACATCTAACACATAATATAATGTATTTGAATGCACAAATATAATAACAAGATAATTTCAGATATGATAATGTTTCCATTTATTATTTCAACATAAGAAGATTCATCACACTGATCAAAATAGATCTTAATAAATCTATAAATGCATATACTTGATGAAACTAAATCACAAGGGAATGAAAAACATGGGTATTGTCTACCATAATCTTATTAGATGTTATTCAAGTATAGCATGTTGATGTGCTTGAAGGACCTATAATGCACTTTAAGTTATATAGTGTTCAGTTTACAAACTGCTTGCAATGCTCAACTGCAAAGTAATTGTAATGCTCCAGCTTACAAACTACTTGCCATTCTCAATTTGCAAACTACTTGTTCACCAACTCAATCTTGAAGTGAAACAACTCAACTGTAGGGTGAAATATAACAAGGATGGGCATTTACTAAGGTACATATGCACTTAATTACCAAATTTATATAATAAAGATATATTATTGAGCTTTCTTCAAACTAAAATGTGTTTGAAAGTTGCTAACTAAATAAAGGCTGTTATAAGTGAATCCAGCTGATTACGCAAGGAGTAAATATATAAATTTATAACATGTGTATTAAATGGAAACCACTTCTATAGTTACATGCTTTTGCAAAATGGTTTATATTACATTGTTACAGTAAATATAGTCAACACTTATTGTGGATGGCCATAAGAAACAATAAAAATATTATTTGCGTAGCATGTGCATTGTTATAAAGCAACACATACTTTATTCTTAGTCTAACACTAATACACACAAGATACTCATACCCTAAAACCATTCATCTTGTTATATGTCCACAACGTGGTGGTAAGAGGAATATAATGGTCCACTCCTCGCTATCTTTTGTCTATCTTTAGTTTTAAACAATTTTATTTGAAGTAGGATCATGTATATATTTGAGAGTTTAAGAATACGTTACCACAAGAATGGAGAAAAAGATGTTTACTTAATTCTTTTTGATTTATTTACTTTTTTTTTGAGGTTATGCAGTTGGGAATCAGGGTGAAATCACCAGAAATCTGAGGGCCGATGAGTTATTTGTGCATTGCAGCTGCACGAGAAGGAAAAAGAGAGGCAGTAAATGAGTTGCATGATTTGTACACGGGTAGGAAGTTGACTGTAGTTATGTGTGTCTTTGCCTTTTCAAGTCAAATGGCACCATCATTTCATTTAGTTCTGTTTCTTGCATTAAATGGTTGTTGTTTGTATATAGACTTTGTTTACTTTAGCTATTTATTTCTTTGCAAATAGCTTGTACTGTTGGGTTATTTGCTTTTAGATACTGTTTTTTAATGGTTAGCTCTTGTTTTTTCAGGTATTTACATCTCCAACTATGTATTTGACATAAATTCAGGTTCCAATTATTATTACTTCATATTCAACCGGTGATTCGCGAAGAGGGTAGGTTTTACATCTGCTAAGATAACATGACAAACGTCTGCATGCCATGAACTGGTAATGAACTGAACATATTAGTTTGTTTTCTGTTTCTTACAATTTTTCTTTTAACTTTGTTCCTTGTTAATATATTACATAATTGGAGTAGTATTTCAGATGGTATGAAACGGGTACTTACAAACAAATTTACACAAAATCATATTTTATTTTGAATATATTACTTTACTGAATTATTCTAATTAATAACTATTTAGTTTTAAAAGTATGATAGCTGCCTTATACTTGTAGTAGCTATTAATTGTTAAAAGTGTGATAGGTATTAAGTTTTAAAGATGCGCTAGCTATCATATACTTGCGATAACTATTTAGTTTTAAAAGTGCTATACATATCGTACATTTGCGATGGATATTGAGTTTTAAATGTAGTTATCTTATACTTGTGATGGTTATCTTATAATTATGATAACTATCTTATAATTACAATAGCTATCTATTTTAGATTGGTTTAGCCTAATTTGATTATTCCTTCAAAAGTCAATTTTATTGCAACCATAGCCAATGTTTATGCATAGTTACTTTTAAAAGTACTTCAACATTTTTTCTAATTATCACCATCAATTTAAAGACATTTCCACTAATAATACCCTTTTTTATTTTATGGAAATACCATCATCATTTTTGAAAAATTATCACTTGCTAATAAAAAAATTCTGAGTTTGAGTTGCATGGTCAATTTTGACTTCTCTCTAATTATTTCCTGCTTATTTATTCAAAAATCATGGGGAAAACTAAGAAGAATGCCTTAAAAAAATTTAACTCTTCTAAAATTAATAAAGACCCTGATCATTCTAAAGAAAAGTCTATGTCAACTGTAGATCATTCTAAAGAAAAGTCTATGTCAACTGTAGATCATTCTAAAGAAAAGTCTATGTCAACAGTCTTGGAGGTAGCTTAGGTGCTCCACTAAATGGAATAATGGAATCTTTTACGAGAGAGAAACAACCAGTAACGCTATCGTCGGTAGATTTGACGGAAGTAGCAAAAGGACACATTGGGACGCAAAAGATATGTCATGGTAGAAAGGTGGTTGAAGGAGAGCAAGTTGTTTTGGTGGAGAATGTTTACGATCCAGAAGCTTCAATTTATGAAGCACCACAAAATGGCCACTACACGCTATCCGAATTAGTTGAAGGGGGTTTTGTGATTTGTCCCGAGCATCGTTTGCGTTATTAGTAAGTTACTAAACACTATGTAGTTATATTCTGAAGCTGCGTTTTAAAGTTTGTTATATATACTATGCTTGTATGCTATAATTTGTGGTGTCGGTATGAAGTATCCTTCGTGGTTTTTGAATGAAACATAAATGTTTGGTGTTGTTCTAATTATTGATCGTATGTTTTCCTAATGTTAATACTATATATTTTTTGTATAGGTTGTTTGTAGCTGTAATAAAATATTAGTGCTATATAGTTTGTTTGATATTGTTTTAGTTATCACAGTTATAAGTGTTAGAAAATAACCTTTCGTAATGGTTATAACTGTGATATAATTTGCATTTGTCACGGTTATAAGTGTTAGAGTTTCCTTTTTGGTAGTGGTTATAAATGTTAGAAATTTTTGTCCTGTCACGGTTATAAGTGTAATACTATCTAAATTTTCCACGGTTATAAGCGTTAGTAATAACCATTTTATCACGATTATAACCGTGAGTAAATACTGTTATGTCACAGTTATAAGTGTGATAATATCTAAATCTATAACGGTTATAAGTGTGAGAAATTACTATTTTTATCACGGTTATAACCATGAGCAAAAGTGTGGCTGAATTTGCCCACGGTACCTATTTTCACTGTTATAACCGTAACAAATTAGTTTTATCACGCTTATAACCGTGAGGAAATTGCCTTTCTGGTGTTGTGTTTCTAATTAGTAAGTTAGCTTATGAAAATTAATTTTATTAATTGTTATCATACACCTAAAACTAAATTTTTAAGAGCAGTAGAATTATATATTTTACATATCGATAAGGAAGGAGCTAAAGTAGTAGTTGATATCAAATTAATGTTGCTTATTCGATAAATTAAGTGAAAATGAAAATGAGTAAACTATAAATACGGAAAATTTGGGAAGTAATATAGATGATTGGATGACAGAAGATATAATTGATATAGTATTAAAACGAAGAAAATAATAAAGATGTAGATTACGTGAATTTCTTGGTTTTTATGAGTCTATATAATGATTTGTACTAAATAGAATATCCTGATAAACTGACTATAATCTATGAACTATATGTAATCAGTCTTTGATAGTAATTTAGAATTACTGTATTTGAATACTTAAAATCAATATAACATAGTATAATATCGTTTACAACATAACGTGTTTGATATTTTATCGATATTATCATAATATTTCAAAATACTTCATACAGCTACTTGATCGATATGTACTTAATACCGGTATTAACTACTTAGCTGCAATATCCCCAATTTCGAGACAAGAAAATGAATGTCGATGATGCTATAGTCATCGCCATAATTATTTTCAAGCGTCAAAATAGAATCAACTTTTTTCAACAACATTAAGTAAACAAAGCAGCTAAATACTTTCATTAAATGCAATTGTCTTACAGAAGGGTCATTGCATTTTCATTAAACCAATTGATTCCAACGCAAGGGTAAATATAATAAGACATAAATACGATTTCCATGCCCAACATATGAAGGTGTCGATATAAATACATAACCAGTTATACAGTCTATTTTACAATGGTATTTTTGAAACAAATTTTATTAAAAAATCAGCTTCAGCTTCGCCTTTAGAGCTTTTATTATCTTTTCCAAAAGTTACATATCTAATCCATGAACTCAACCTACTCGAATGAGTATCCATGAGTTTTTGAGGAATAATAAAAACACGGGTTGGACATAAAGCTTAGTATGAGTAATACTTTATCTTAAAAAAATCGTATAATGAGACCATGTTGCTGAAGTACGAATGAGTTTTCCTCACTAGTTTAATCTTCAATGATACTATGTAATAAAACATCATAACATAATCGAATTCGAATCATCAGTTACAATATAAGTGCGAGATTTTGAAACACAAACCCTCTATACCCATATTATCCAAGAGTAGTACTAGGTTAATACTATTAGATAATACGAAGAATGAGGCTATATGGGTTACACAAGTGAATATTCCTTTAGGCTAACACTAGTATATATTTAAACATCAAATAAATATCTTATCTATACGTACAAAGTATGGACACAAAGCAATAAACACGTGTGCCTTCAGAATAGAACAATACACGATATGCAGTAAATTACAAAGAGTATAGAGTTAGTAATGTCGCGATAATATACGTAATATACAA
Source organism: Allium cepa (assembly GCA_030765085.1). Lineage (NCBI taxonomy): Eukaryota > Viridiplantae > Streptophyta > Magnoliopsida > Asparagales > Amaryllidaceae > Allium > Allium cepa. Next base: position 393,860,006 of record CM060935.1, read on the forward strand.
TACACAATACATGTCCAGAATGCAACTCAAGAATATACGTACATGTATTACACCATATATAATAACATGCATCTAAACTGTATAACTAGCCTCTATTATACCCAGTAAACACAAGTTGGTCTCATCGTCTCTGTATCTGAAATGTCTCAGGCTGACCCGAGTATTACAAATAACACACGGGTCAGACATGTCTAAAGTGGTTACTCATGTATATATAAATAAATATGTAATACACATAGAGAAATACGATAACATATCAAAAGGAAATCACTAGAAAATCCATGTGTCAACACATAGTGCATATAGCAATAAATGCATGGTATGTAACTAAGGCTGGTTTTTTTCCGTTATTCCATTTTCTTGAATTTCCATCCATTATTTCCTTGAATTTCAATTTTTGATGTTTTTCTAGAAAAGGACACTAGAAAGAATTCCTTTCTTTAGAACCAAGAATATTTTGGAACTTCCATAGGAAAAGTTTTCCTTCCGTCAAGTTTAAGTCAAGTTAATTTATTAGGCCAAGCCCGTATACTTATAAAATATGGGAGTAACGAGTAATGGGTTTCATTTTTACTCTCTTGCTTCGAATTTCATATGTCGTTTCTTCAAAAAAAATTAAAATCCCTAACCCTGATTTTCTTCCCCTCTCTCATCTTCGCTCGTTCTAATCTGGCTCACGTTCTTTGTCATCTAGGCTCGCATCTCTCTCAGCTTACGATTGGGATATAATTAGAACCCTAAATGTCAATGCCTACTCTATAAACATTTTGCGTTAAGAAATGGAAAACCCAGGTTCTGAATTAGATATTTGAGAACAGTACATAATTATTCACTCTTTTCTGATGACCCAATACGAATGGGATAATTGAATATGCTTTGAACTACTTCTGGAGAGGAGGTATGATTCTAACTTAAAGTCAAATTAAATTTTGAATGTGGATCTTGACTTGATTTAGTTTTTGTTTGAAATTATGTTCTTTTTCATCTTCTGCTTATCTTTTAGCTTTTAAATAGTGCCAACTCAAAAATTTAATAATAGAAATATCATGAGCATCTCCTACAATATGTGAGCTTATATACATAACATGATTTGTTTCCTAACATCTTCCATTTTCTGATCAAGCAATTTATTATATGTGGCTACTGCACTTATTATTTAACTTGCATGTTTATTTTTATGGTACCTGAATAAGATTTGAAAAGATAGTGTCAACATCTTTTCTGTACATTAAAATTTCCATGGTTAAGCTATTGGTTTTGTACCAACCATCTTTAAGTTCTATATGTGATATCCTATCCCAATTATTGTATTTAATGCAATGTTGTCTACTTAAATACGTATAATTTGATTTGAAATATAGTGCATAAATTCAATTTATAGTGGATCCTGTATGCTATGACAAACCAATATATTTATGTTATGAAATTCTAGAACATCATTTCGGGATAATGTCAGTGTTCAATGGTAATTCATTATTTATTATAATTACATTTTAATGATTTAACCTTATTGCGTATGGTCTTTAAGTATGCAATATTGAGTAATAAGTTCAAGAAAAAAAATCATAAGAAAGGTTCATTTGGGATGTTTGAAGATTCTTCATTTTTTTCATACTTCCTATTGCAATGGCATGATTGAAGTATTATAATTAAAGCAATTTTTATCTTTAACTGACATAAACTTGATCTATTTCGATATGATTTCACTAAATGCGCTCACAAGCCCTGACATTCTGCAATGGAAGCAGAAGACAAAATTCTTGTAGCAAGGATATACGATACTGGAACTAGCACCATTGTTGAATCTTTGATGCATTTTCTTTGGTGTTTGCTACTCTAAAAAAGTAATCTGCTATTTTGCAATCTATTTCTATTAAGAAGCTAAATCATAGTTCAATGTAGTTGAAGTTATTATTAGTTTTATATTGTGTTAACATTATACCATGTTTTTCTTCTGAATTATTAGAAGTCAAAATGTATTTGAATTATTACTTTGTTCAAATTAGTCAGAATCATTACTATTTTGTATTCTTTAGAGCTACATCGTGTTCAATTTATTATTGGTTTAAATTATATTGCTAATTGATATTTGATAGACAAGGTGCGTTCAATTTATTATGGTTTTGTGTTTTGCTGATGCTTGAAGCGTAATTTACAACGGAAAAGCTTTTCGTCTAAAAAATGAAATTCCACATTTATTCCGCTTTCTGCCTATTGGAATTCTTGAGTAAGTGGTGCGAATATGAAACATTTAGTATTATCCGTCAATGGAAGAAAAAAAATGTCTCGGTTAGTACATAAACATTTCATACCCACCCCTGTGTATAATCATAATATCATAAGCAATCCCCAACGTATCATAAAACGTCAAATATCACAAAAACTATGCATAAAGGTGTCATTATCCATATAGAAGCACATCAAATCAGAAGTCACGAAATCAATGTCAAATGGACGAATCATCCATATATAGAATTCATTGTCAAATTCCAAAAATCATCAACAAAGGAGATATCGTCGAGTATAGTCAGGCTAGCACACAACAAAACCCAAATATATCCCCTAATCTCAAATAATAAAATCACATCAACAATATGTATAAACCAATAATAATAAGCCACACATGTGGAAAATCGTATATGAAATATATAATATGAAAATCTATCATACTTTGGACACCTATAGTAGGCATCACCTGATATGGAATATCACAGAATATATTGTGATGGGTAAACTATTGTACAGGATATGAAGTCCCAAGTAGAGTCATATCTCATTAGAATATAAATAGTATATGTCTATTTACCACATAAGCTAGAACCAGATGGGAGACTGACACGTCATATTGACATGTTTAACAATACATCCAAGTACATCCACTAGCATCCATCATCCATAACACGTCTTATTAACATGTTTACAACCATTCCTACCGTTCAATGGCTCTACCTAAGCAAGAACCTTTTTACAAAAAATAATTTCCTCTAATTAAAATGGAAAGGTGCCAAAAAAGAGTTCGGAATCTCTAGTTCGAATTCTCTCCTCAAGTTCCCATGTACTCTCAACTAGATCGTCTCCCTACTGGACTCTAATCAATTTAAGTATTTCATCGCAGAGTCGACTGATCCCATGCCCAAATTCGGGTAAGTGCATGGTGAACAAGAGACTCACCTATCCTTCTTAAATTTTACCTAACTGGCACAGCTTGACCATGGTAGCTATATTGCATAGACACTTCCCTAACTACCTATCGATGGCCATACAATGTTTATTCGTATTCTGTCTTGCCTTGGGGATATTTTACTTATCTGTTTTCCAATTGTGGACTCAACTCCTCAGATTATTGTGGACTCAGCTCCACGGATTACCCTAAGTGTCTCTTGTTGGTACATGTTTTCTGCCTACCTTGTGCAGTCCTTATCCCTCTATAAAATAAATCTATCATACTTTTTAACTGCACTTCTCATTCTTTATCACTAGTATAAAACCTTAAATCCAAATGTGTATGCATAGGTAATTCTCTCTAATCCTTTCTGCTAACTCAAATGGTGTCAACAAGCACCACGCTAGATAACTTGAGTATAAGTATTCGCCCACAAAACTGTAGCCCTATAAAATCCTCAATGCATAACATACTACCTTACTTATCCAGTGGTATACCTAATCACCTCAACTTCTGGCTATCAATTGAGACAATTCAAAATTGGACGGTGCGTCCTTCTATGGTACTTCTTACTTAGCCCTTTGCTAATTTCCACTTTACCGAAGGGTATCCAACTTGGTGATTTCTTAAATTGTTGAAAAGACAAAACTTCTTTTCCATTCAATTCAGCTTAAATCATCTTATTTTACTTCTAAGTGGTTACTTCGGTCCTTTCAAAATCAATTGTATCGAGTTATCCTATTTGAAGTCTATAAAGGATCATTCCTAAGCTCTACAAGTGAAAGGTCAGTCTATCTTTCCTTTCGATTTTGACAATAAAAATCCCAAATTTAGTTGAAGTCGTGACTTTGAATCACTATAGAATTAGTAATAATCACCTAAGTGGTACTTTGTTCGCGTGCAACTGATAACCACACGACTTGTGTATTCTAAATTAGTTTTCCATTAATTTCCTTATGTAAATTGTCTTCTTCCAATCCAATGGATGATCGAGAAGAATCCTTTTTATCCTTTCCCTTAAATCTTATCAAAAAAATTCTGATTTAGTTTTCTATGAAAATAGCCTTTGTAATGTATGCAAATAAAAACATCTTTTTCTTGACGGAGACCCAAATTCTTGAATTAACCACTCCTTGCAAAATCTGGACTATAACCTTTTCTAGGATATCTTTTGTGGTTTGAAGTTCTAAAAATTTACCATTTCTTAGCGTCCTTGCATAAATAAGACCTCTTTACTGAACATAACCTACTATTATTTTATTCCAATTATTTCATGGTTGAGGTAACTTAACATGAAATGATGCCCTGCCATTTTAATCCAATAAACATGATAACCAATATTTTGTTTTGTATTTACGGATTTTTTTCTTTAATGCCTGGGAACTACATCTCCCATAGAAGAAAGGTTGGCGGTGTAAATTTCTATGTCTTATCCCAAAAGGCAAATTAGTGTCACGTTTGAAATTACAAGGAATTATATTTTTATAATTATTGAAATAGAAGGTACAAAATATAGTAACCATCCATGTCCTGTACATCTCTTCCATTTGGGTATACTCCTTGTCATTTCAAACTATACGCTTTTATTTATAAATTTGAATTTGATAATCTATAAGAATTTACATTGTCACTCTCTATATTCCAATGAATTAAAATACTTACTTAAATCCCATTTCCAATTTATAACTACTTTCAGTTATGTCAATTATCCCATACCAATTGTTTAACAATAATCCTCCCAAAAATGTACTGGGATAATTTTATAACACCCTGTAAAATTAACCATAAATAAACAAATTGGATAAATTAATTAAAATAAGATAGGGGCAAAAGTGAAAATTTTGTAAAATTTAGAATTTGACCATGAAAGTTATGCATTGTGCTCTTGATGATTTTTTGATCAACTTCCACATATAGTATGTTGAAAACAAAGTAAATGAGGAAATTATGGACGTTTAAAGTTTCAATTTCAAATCAATTTAAATAGAATTTAAATTCAAATAAATAATCAATTTTAAAATTTGAAATTCAAAAGTTGACAATAATTATGCTTTGGTTTATGTAAACATTAAAACTAATGTTATCGTTAAATTTCAATTAAGGAAGAAAATAATTAAACAACAGTAAAAACAAAATCAGCGTTCCCAAAATGGAACCAGTCGACCCTTGACCCATGACCAGTCAACCACTACTAGTCAATTGATGGTAGGGAGCGGTTGACCAGTGAACACAAGGTGGCGATTAGGGTTTTGCAGCAATAAATGTTCCAGACTTTTAATTTTAAATCAACTTAAATCCGATGTTCTGGTGCATTCTTTCCATTATAAATAAGAGCCTACCCCCTTCACTTTTGTTTACAAAATAATTTAGGAACACAAGCAATGCTCTGTTAGTTCATCTGTTCATAGATTCAAAAAAAATCTATTTTGGTTTCAGGTAAGAAATTCTATATATCTGTAAAGGATCCGTAATTTTTAAAGTTTCGACTGGGAATATTTAATTTATTTAAATAATCAAATTTGATTCGAATGTGGTAAATATTAATAAAATAATTTGTTAATAAAATGACTTAATTTTTAATGATGTATTTTTAGTTTAATTTATATGATTTTTCCATAATTTTTAATTTGAAAAATATTTAAATTATCATTTGATGTACTTTTCGGCAGAAGACGGTTTGTACGTAAACTAAATTCTATATAGTGAAATGCTAGAAATTGCGAAATAAACTAAGTTCCACACTTAGACTATTCTTCACTCTTGACTTTTACCTCCTTTTCTTTTCACTTCCCCTCCTCTTTTCCATTTACAATAAACCAAAAAATGGCCTTCTCCATTTAAAAAACAAAATCCTATGATTTAATTAAAGAAAAATATGAATCCAGATCTATGGCGTTTGTATGAGTGTAAGCTTCAATTCTATGTAGGTGATTATGTGTGTGCTGGTGGTTATTGTAATGATCCGCCTTTTTGACCACTGAAAGTCGAAACTGAATACTACCATTGTGTTCAAATGTCGAGCATCCAATCGACAAAAGGGCAGATTGCTAGGGTAAATAAAAAAGAAAAGAACAGAGAATAGGGAAAATCAGAATCTCACAGCGAAATTAACAACATATAATATAACATGGATAGTAAAAACTGTCACTCTAAAATACTAAGTACATCAAAGTTAAAACAAGCCTTATCCGCTAGATAGTTATAAAATCTCGACCTTACAATTGCTAATAATGATACTATATAATACGGGGGAAAATAAAACATTACGATAGGTGAACCTCCAACTCCTTTCCAAGCTCTCCATAACACTGAAGTTAACCTAGGAAAATACTCAGTCTGACCCGAGCATTATAATAAAATAACACTAGGGTCAGTCTGCAAATATTAGCATGAGAAAATTCAAATAATGGGGAACATACAAAATTTCTATGAGACTACGTCGTTAATGCGAAATAGATTTTTACCACACAAGAATAATATCCATACAGGAAAGAACTGATACAACCAACAGGAAATAAATCCAAATAATAATGGGGATAAATAGTATTAAAAACTACGCTTGAAAGACTGAAAATAATCCAAGTATAATCCAAACTGGGCAGAATGGATAAAACAAGATAACAATCCAAACTAGATAGAATGGACAAAAACCTATAATTAAACGTTGTGAAAAGTGGTTGACTCTTCTCGTTGTAATTATTAAAAAGCAATTCAAAGATTCGAATCAAATATGGAGAACGGATCCATCCAACATAACTAGGAGGGTGCTGTCCCCTTCAACAAAAGTACACCTCTAGATAAAATATAATTGAGAGCACACGCGTGACTCTCGGAACTTCCAAGTTAGACCCTACTTCACATGTGCATCTGAATATTTCACTTCAATGCATGCATGCCGACACCTCTCTAGATAAATGTGAACATACCTTGATGGGTGAGACCCACATGGCTTGGCTCCCTCTTGCATTTTGGTTTTAGTTTTTTGGTGTTGAATACCAAAGCTCAATACACGCGATAAATAGGCTTAGAATGATGAAGCATAACAATGACTTGGAGGTTGCACCCTCCTTATCCGCGCTTTGGTTTTAGACATTTTCGATAAAGGATAGCAAAGCTAAATGGAGCAAATCGTCTTCTTAGAATGACGAAAAATAAAGAAGATAGCAGAATCAAAATCGATAGTCGAGAAATCAACTATCGGGAATAACTACGTGATTTGTGTATGAGAGTTAAATTACGTACACTAACCACAAATGAGATGAATCAGACGCTTAAATACATTTTATCCTTACTTGTGCTTGATTTTCGCATTTCAATCTTAGTAAAAACACTTTTAAAATGTTCTTTAAATTGATCTTTTAAACGACAAATTTATAATACTAAGTGTATTAAAAACAATGGTCTAAATAAAAGTCAATAAAATATTGTTCAATATAAATCCAAAATAATTTACACTTACCTTTATTTTTAAATAATTATATTAAAAGACTTATTCATTTATAAACCTTCATTTATAAATTTAAAACAATATTTATTACCCCGAAAGATAACAAAACAATTTAAATTTCTTTTATAAATTTAAATAATGTTAATTTCCCCAGGGATGATTTATAATACTCTTTTAATTATCCAGAAAGATAGTATACCACATTTATAATCTCTTTTATAAATATAAACAATATCAATTATCCCGAAAGGTAATTAATCAAATTTACAATTTCCTTTAAATAAGCAAATAAATTATCTTAAATAAAATAGTTAATTACTTCTAAAACACTTTCATCAAAACAGTTAATTTACTTTAAACTCATTTATTAAGTCAATTAACTAACCTAAAATATCATTCATCAAACGATTTATTAAATCCAAATAACCATTAATTAAAATGAATAATTAATTTTCAAACATCATTAAATAAATTGATTAATAAAAGTTAGATGCTATTAATCAAAACAATTAATTAGATTCAAAAATTCATTAGTTAATTGATTTATCATGTTTCAAATATCATTAATTAAAATGATTTAGTTAAATTCAAACATCATTAATTAAGATAATTAACTAAATTTCAAAACACTATTAGTTAAAATAATTAATTAAATTTAAACAACCATTTATTAAAATGATTAATTAAAGTCCAATATCCTTAATTAAAATAATCAATTTTAAATTCATATCTCATTAGTCAAAAGGATTAATTAATTTCAAACATCATCAATAAAAATGATTAATCTAATTCAAATATCATTATTTAATATGATTAATTACTTTTAAATATCATTAATTAAAATGAATATTAGTTTCAAATATCATTAATTAAAATGATTAATTAAACTCATTATCGTTAATTCAAATAGTTAATTAAACTTAAATAGTCATTAGTTAAAACGATTAATTAAGTATAAAACATCATTAGCAAAAATGATTAACTCAAATCCGAATATAAACCAATATTAAACTTCATTAATTAAATTGGTTAATTAATTTTAAATTAGTTAAAATTATTAATTATTTTAAATTATCATTAATCAAAATGATTAATGAATTTTAACATTCTGTTTAGTGAAAGCAAAAGATCAAGTTCAAAACGCACAGGTTTTATGGGGTAATATGCAATAAGTGGCGGTATAGGGAAAATCATTGCAAAGACGCATAAACAATTAATAGAATATCATGGTTAATTTTAATTAAACATCAATATAAACATCATAGGAAGTTAAATAAATAATTACTATTAAGAAACCCCTCATGGTCTCCCTACAAATTTTTCCTACAAACAATGGTTAAGGACATTATATATAACCATATGGATTCTTAACAATTAAGTTAATACGTCATCCATTTTCCAAATGGAAATTTAACTAACAATTAATCAAATAATTTAACTAACATCCAAGCGATCAATAATAGTTTATAACATCATAGATATGATATAGCAAAATTGAACATCAGTTAAACTCACATTGCCTCCAATTTCCGCCAAAGTGTCCCGATTTGGACTAAGCATGAACGAGCGTTTGATTTTAGCCAAAAAATGAACTAGTTTCAAATCTAACCAAGCCAACTCTAATGCGTAGCCATCACCGGTAGTAGTTCGACACAAAAAACGGAGTTCGAATCGACTTCGTATGAGAAAGTTATTCAATTTATAAGTTTTTAGATTTAAATAATACAATTAAATAGTTAATTACATCACCAAATTAATCATCTTCTTCCCCCCTAAAATAAAAACGTGCACAGCCGAGCAAAAAGAACCTATCCAAACGTGCATGATTTTGCAGTGATATGGAGATCCACTTGATGAAATTCGAATCTACCTCCGTCAACACGCCGCTCTTGATGAACTCAACTTATCAATACCAAAAACCGCGCCCCCAAGGCCCCTACACAAAACACAACTTGCACCTCAACTCCTTATCGCTGCTACTAACGCGACCACAAAAACGAACCGCGTCTCGTGAGACTTCGTTCAAAGTTGTGTCTCACCTCCACGGTCACTAATCTAAGCTCTGCTTAGCCTAACGATCCCTAAATCTTGTTGAAAATCAAACCCTAATGGCCTACTCATTTTCAGCCTCTTCCTAATCACGAACGTACCCAACCAAAATGCATCAAGGCGTATAAATCTAGACGATACAGGAACAAAGATGTTAACTTTTTATTTTTTTTACTGAGTGTATCTTTAGTTTTTTATATTTATACTTTCCCATTTGAAAGAAAAGCTCCATTTTTCGTTCTTAAGCATTGTTTTATAAGGGAAGGAGGATATGGGCTTCGACATGGGAAGGTATGGGCTAAAAAGCGCAGAGTATAGACATAAAATTTAGGGTATACACATTATTTTATATTAAAATATTCCACATTGCATACCCAAAAATCTCGAACTCTAAACGATATGTGCCACCTGGCATTCTATATGTTATACCATATTCTGAACATAATGGAACTATTCTCGAGGCCTGATTTGATCATATACAAAAGATATCTTTTTAAATTGAATTGTATTTAAAACTAATCGCTATGCATTTCGAGTTCGTACGACCAAACCATACGTCTGATTAATACAAAACTTGATAGCGCACAATAATTTATTATTTCAAATCTAAGGAACTAGTTTTGTCAAAATCTGTTAAGTGCCCTGGAATGTTAATTTCACAAATTTAAATACCATTTTATATTTTTGATCCAATTATCGATATTTATCTGATCTATTTATATTTGTAAATAAATTTACGAATTGGATTCATTAATATTATGAACTAAAAAGTAGTTAAATAAAATTATTAAATCCATTTAGTTAATGTTTCATTCACTATCAAATATTTAAACATTCCCTATATTTGAACTATAAGTTAATAAATTCCAAAATCCAATTATTTAAATATTAAAAATTAATTATGTATTTAAAATCAAATGACCAAAATATTTAGATTGTTACATATGTGGTGTTTGACATGGTGAAACAGGAACTAGGGTTTGCCTTCATCGGTGATGTAGGAGGAGATAGGCGAAGGCGAGGCTGACATTAAACTTAGGATGGAAAGGGGAGTTTGCGGTGATCATTTAATGGGTTGCGACAAAATATTACAAGACGCAACATTTCATCGTTGCATGTAACACTACGGGTCACGATTTGATGGAGCGTTGTAGGGTTACAGTGCTTGGGTCGATCGGAAAGGGTGCGCGAAGAGGAAGATGTAGGCGATGGCGCATCATTCCATGGTCATTAGCTCAAGAAAGAGAAAAGAGCAGGTATGTGAACATGTCGGTTTGTGCATATTAGGTCATGCATAGTGATATTGGATTTTGGGGAGATGAAGATTAGCAAGGGTAACAAGTTTAAGCGGTGATTAATTAAATTAACGCATATTTTATTCTATAATCTTATAAAATCAATAACTTTCTCATACGAGGTCCAATCGAGACGCGGTTTTTTGCATCGCGCTCGTAAGAGCGTTATCTATGAACTAAAATTGATTTCATCAAGTTTGGAGCAAGTGAAATTTTGAACTAATCGAACCGGAACGCTTAAGCATCCGTTGAAATTTTGGTGAGTTATTTCACTTTGGATGAATACTATATGATATATAGCATATATTAATTATTTTTTCATGTTTGAATGATTTATTGGTTCAGGTTGGATGAATTTCTGCTTTGAAAAGCGAATGAAATTTAAAATGAAATACAGAGAATTTTAGTGAGAAATCCAGATTTCTCAATGTTGTGATTTTTAATTTCAGTCATATACATGTTGATTAAATTATTGAATATTAAAAATTGGTAGTTGGCCATATATGATATGAAATTAATATATACTAAAAGTTGAATCCTTTTTGGTGAAAAATGTAGTATTAATATTGGTTAAGTGCTTAGTATTTATTTACCCTGTTATAGGATTTTGAAATAATATTAATTGTTGTTTGATTTGAAAAATGGTTTTGATTTGGAGAATGGTTTTAAATATGATTTTTGGAAATTTCTATAGCAATTTATTTAAAAATTATTTTCGAACTTCTCTATTTTTAATCTAACCTTTTTGGAAATGTTTTAAAGTTATTTTGGAAAGTATTTATTTATAGAAAGTTATTATAATAGCATATGTTTATTTTAAACAAAAGTGGAGTTTATCTTTTGTAATAAAGTAATTCTGTTTTAAAAGAAGATGGTACTATTTTGGAATAAATGTTGGTGAAACGTATTATAAAAAATGCTAAATAAAAGAGAGGTATATAAATGGTATTCGTTTATAAATAAAAGAATAAATTAATAAATGGTATTTTATAAAAAGGGTAATTATATCATTTTCATAATTTAGCATTTGTGGATTTATTGTAATATATAGAATCATCATTTTATAGAAAATATTTGTTTCTAGCTTGGAACTGAAGGTTCGTGATAAGAAAATGAGATTTATATAAGAAGTTTTATAAATATATTTGGAGATTTATAAAAGAGGTATTACAAAATATATTTGGAGATTTATAAAATAGGTTTTATAAATATATTTGGAGACTTATAAAAGAGGTTTTATAAATATATTTGGAGATTTAAAAAGAATTTCATAAAAGGAAAGTGTTTTGGGTTTATTGTTATCAGTGTTTTAAATGACATTTGTTTTAACCCAAATAAGTGGTTTTGAAAGTGGCATCTTTCTTAAGATTTATGGATATACTATGCCATTGATATAGGTATATGAAAAAGTTTTCTAAGTATTGAAATTGAACTATTTCGTGAAAATATACTTATACCATTTAGATAAGTATATGGTTACAATTTCTAAGTATTGAAAGTGCAATAGTTTGCGAATATAATTGTACCAATGAGGTAAGTATAGGAATATTTTACCAAGCAATGAAAGAGCATAAATGAGTAGTGAATCATTAATATATTTGTGTATATCTTTTGTAAAAGTATCTTAATACAAAAATTTACAAAGTGAGTTTAATTAATGAAAGGATCAAGTAAAGAGTCTTAGTGGTTTCTTATATGCTTAACCGTGCTTAATTTTCTTATGAAATTAAATCTCTGATTTGATTGTTTTTTTATTTGATAGTTAATAACTGACTATCAAAACTTGGCCGATTTTGAAAATTATCGATTGTTGGTTTGGAGAGACCGAGATCGGATATATTATTCGACAACCACTTCGAGCGACCCTAAGTATTCAAATTGAAGAAATCTTGAAGACGGTGAAATCTAAGACAGAGTTCTTTAAACTGCAAGGGCTATTTGCTACTAATTCTGAGTATGTAGTAGAAGGCCTTTGGCTTGTTCATATCCTAGACAACTTGTATGGATGAATGCTGGCATTGCATTGTTGTCTGGAGGTAGTGTAATAATTTCAAGTGGGATTTGCTAAAAAGGTAAAACCTAGCCTCAAGAATCACACTTAATAATGACTAAAATAGGGGATACGCTTCAGTGCTATGTGGTTCGGCACCATTGGGGTACGGTCATCACCTATATCTAGATCGATATTCGGAGATTATGCATGCTCATGGTCATTGAAGTGGTTTGTTAAAGACAACCGGGGTGATGACATATTCGGTACTATCTAGAAAGGAGTAGGTTGGCCTATGATTCGCAGTGAATCAGCTAAGGCTCTTGGTACATTTTTCTAGAGGTGTACTATAGCAGGCGGTACCTTAATAGCCTTGTCATTGTATGAAAATCCATCTTCTAATACGTGCCTTTACGGACTTAGTTGCATACTATGTACATCACTAATTAATGTAACCATTCCGACCATGATTATTTATTTATTTTAACCATGTACATTATTATAATATCATAGAATTTTCGTATAATATGTTTTGGTTTAGTAAGGAAAAAACTGTACGTGTTTATTTGCCATGTGGCCTTACGAGATACCTATATCTTTGAAAGGTTTCATAACCTTAAAATTTGACATGATTTGTGTTTCTCATGTTGGTTACCAGACTGATCTGAGCGTTATTTTTTTATAATGCTCGGGTCAGACCGAGTACATTCAGATTTAGTTATGGATGCTTTGAGCTTCAGGAGATGAGCTGAATGCATCCAAGATTCATTCCCTTTTTTTTCCACCACATTTGTTGCTTTGTAATTATCAATATTTATGAGACAAGATTTTTATAACTGTTCAGACTGGTGATAGGTTAGTTACTCTGATTGATGTATGTATATTAAGTTTTCTTTGGTAAAATCATGTGTATATTATATATTACTCGTCACGATGTGAGATTCTATTCAATATTTTCTTTCTTTCACACCAACAATCTGTCTTTTCGGCACTTGGATGCTCGACACGTGAATATCATGGATGTATTAGTGTCGACTTTTGAGGGTCGAAATGGCCGATCATTACAATATCTATTTTGTTTATTATTTACTTTCTCAGCCTCTTCTCCTCAGAACCTTTAATTTTTTGAATCTAACATATACACAAATCGCTTACTATATATATCCAAAAAAAAGATGTGAAAAGAGTTCATTGAAGGCATGTCAAATCCAAAAGAAGGAAAAGCTAACAGCTTACAGTGAGTGGAAATCTTTTTTTTCTATTAAGTGATTGAATAATATAGTTTGGATTTGATATATGCCTTAGGGAGTTTCCAGTTATGAAAGCATCACATAAAAATCCCTAAAATTACTCTAAGGAGATGTCAATTATTAAGTTGGAATCTTAATTTTTTTGTAGCAGAATAACGGAGTTCGTGTGGGTTTTCCAATTAAGTATTTTACCTTTGGTTCCACTTCTTGTTCTTTTTGGATCTGATTAAGAGATTCGATTAAGAAATAGTATGCAAGATACGAATTCTGATTCGTAGTTTGCACTACCTATTTCTACAAATTGAATAGAAATTCCTTTATCTAATTTCATGTAAAAGAAGTTAAATAGAGCGTGAAATTAATTAAACTGTAAGTTTCTGTTATTGGATTTTTCTGTTATTTTAATGTGAAATAAGTTGGACTTGGATTTTATAAACAAGTCTAATGATTTGATTTTGGAATATTGGATTTATGGTATATGTTATTGTGGAAATGAGACGTAACATAATTTTGGAAAATTTGACATTTAAAACGTTTGTTTAAGGTGGTAATCTCTACACGTATGGAAATCAATAAATACATGTGTGTATGTGTAATAAACTACCACAAATAACTTACAATTATAATGTATTAATGGCATAGTTAATTAGGTTAACAATTATCATTTAAATCTCCTTAGGAAAGTAATTAATTGTAGAGGCAAAATAAGAAGGATTTCTTATAAGGCCTAAAAAATTGATATGGTGAGATGTGTGATAATATACTTACAAAGTGTTATGAAATATGACTAAGTTTTAGGGATGTGAGGTCAGTCAAAAGCACACTGGAGTCTACCCAGGTAATTTGGCTACCAGTAGTGTAACTTAGGGGTTGATATGAGACATATTCTATGATAAGTAATTACAGACGATGCGAATTAATCCTATTTCTGTATGTTAAATCTGCCAAGCTAAACTGGCTACAGTTCCTATGAATAGTCGGGATAATGTGAGACATCTCTGTGGGATACAACTCATAATACGAAGGACCTGCTTTGGGGTTAAAGGTATTAACTGATTATCTGAGGGTTTGCCTCTTTTCCTTAAATGAAGTATTTAATGGTCGGGATTGGGTTTAGGAACGGTTGGGGATATCTTATGAAGGTCCACTTCAATGGAAGTAGTAAGTGTCCAAAGAGATTTTCATGCAATGTCAGCTAGATAGATACTTCTGAGGAGTCACCCTTGGGCACAGGTTTTAAATGATGTGGGCCTAACTTAATTTAGGTCTTAAATGATTAAAGTCTACTTATTTTCCATTAAAAGATATTAAATGGCTTGGATATTATCTCTTGCATTGTAGACATTAATAACAATGTTCGTGGGTTATGGAATTGAATAATGCAAAGGACATGCTTTGGGGATCGAAGACATTAAGTGGTTTTTTGAGGGCCGCCTCTTTCCCTTGTATAAAGTATTAAATATTTTTGAATATATTTTAAATGTGAAAGGCATATCCTTATTTAAATTTTACTTCCCAAGTGCAGAATAGAAAGAACTGAGATTTCCATTCATCAAACATCGTTGTTCTAACTACCTCCTTATTACAACATAGGTTAGGGAAGGAGATGATGATCAAGTTAAAGATGACGATGAGAAGAGCTTATGGTAGTAATATATTTATGCTATTTTCTGATTTACCTATTTGAAGGTGACAATGTATTTTCGAACATGATTACGCAATGGTTATTTTTAATATTATGTTATGGTTTTGTGACATTTGAAATTTTAAATAAAATGGGTATTGTTTATACTATAATATCCTTTCGCAGTGAGTTCTGAATGAATAGATAAATAGCCCTATATTGTTCTTTTTTCCCAACCAACAGCCAGCTGTGGAACGAGTATATGTTTCGATGGGCCTTTTTTGGGTAAGCATTTAGGCCTGCTTTAAGGTAACACTGCAATAGGCTACTGTGGATACCAATTTCCACTAATACCACCTCATAATGCTACTGTAAGGACTGCTCTTCCACTAATACGACTTTTCACTCATGTCAATCTAGTCCACCTGTAGCCTCTAGTGAAGCAACATAATACCTGGACCGCTTATCGCCTATAGGTATCATATCCTTATCTTTGAGGTACCGACCAGTACTCGGGCCATCCCTTTGTCACTTAACTTATTATATAAGAATTGAAGTAGACCCTACTTGGCTTGTTTTACACCTCAAACCGAATAAAACTCCTTCCATATATAGCATCTCTTGACAATAACCATCTTCATCTACTCTTCCCTAATTTTGGTATACGTTTTACCTAAATCATACTTTCCAAACTTTCTCACACAAATATTTTATGATTCAAACCATATTTCGAAAAAAAAAAATACAAGGTGGTGCTCACCCTTTGCTACTACAGAAAGCTTGACCTAGTACTATGTCCTTCCAATTCAGACGTTGACTGATAGGTCGCTAATTCTCATATTTCCTTTTATCATTGTCCCAACCATGCTAAGAGTTCCAAATTCCATAGTCAATTTCTTTTCTAGTGGACTATTTAATCCTATTTGACTATCTCAGATCTATTTCTTTCTTTTTAAGTTTAGCTAATAGTCATTTTCTTTTCATTTTACCCTTTTAAATCAAGACATTTGATTTTAACTTTATTTGCACAAAACTAGTAAGTTTTTAAACTATAAACTCTCTTTTCATTTTAGTAAGTGTTTCCTTTTTACCAAGGTTATCTTATTCTTCTTTAATTATCAAAAATGGTTAAGCTTAACTTAACAAAATGTACCTTAAAACACAACATTTAAAAAAATTCTTTAATAAATAAGTGACTTTAAAAACGTATTTTTAAAGAAAATATAGTATTTTTAACTTAATACTACTATTATGACAAAAACATTGATAAAAGATATTTTCAAATACTAACAAGTTCTAATTTATAAACGGAGTTCTAAAATAAAATCTTACATGCTTCTAAATTTTTACTTTTCAGAAGTTCTACTATTAAAAGCAAGGCACACATTGAGGGCAAGCATAACAATGTGCCCAAAACTCAAAACAAAACTTTAAACAATTATTAAAAAATCATTTTTAATCAAATTTTCTCCATTTACCATTTTAACAATTTCCATAAAGTTCGTCTGATTAGTTTATATAAATCATAAACCAACTTTCAATTTCTATTTAAAATGTCAAACATCTATAGTTTCTAACTTTTAAAAAACATCTGCATTGGTTTATCACTTAAATCAAAGTAGACAACAGCGACCTAATCACCTAAGCCCACGTATACCCAAAAAGGCTTAAGTGGATGAAGTTTCCATCCTTCTTATCAACGATAGTTTATTCAAGTTTGTTTTCCAATAACGTGTCCAACTTTAATATGGGAATACTCTAGCCATACCTTTAAACAAATAGGAGTCCTTGCGACTATACCAATTTAAGAATAGGGTTTCTACTTTAGTTGGGAAATCAGCCTTTAACTTGCAATATTCTCTTTTATGCTACCAGTAAATGAGAAAATTTTATTTTCCGCCTTAGCTGTTATAACGTTGACAGTTATTTTAATCCATAATTGTCTGCTTCTATAAGGGATAAGCCAACAATTACCTTATGAGTCAAAATATTTTGAATGTTGTGTATTAATAAACTTATCACAAAATTATAATTACGCAACCATAGTCGTATGAGGCTCATCTTATCTTCTCACTTTATATACCAACAGAACCTTATAGGGGTGTTCACCGCAGAATCTTAGCTGCATTTCTAGAGCCATTCCTCTAAGATTTGTACTCTTTCTCACTATCTATGATTGGGAAGTATTTTCAACTTTCCCAAAGATAGTGCTCGGCGTGAATACTTGATACCATTCTTTCTTGTTATGCTTATATATGAAAAACCTATGAAACCTTTTTGTAACGATCTAGAATTCCTGTCATTTGGAATTCGTATATTTAATTGATCTTTAAATATTAACAAGCAAAATTTGTAAGTCGAATAAATTTTATTTCGAATATCTGGATTTAATTGGGTAATTTAATCGATAATTTAATATTTGAAATTACGGAAATAATTGAAAATTGGGTTTAATGTGATTAAAATTGATTTGTAAAGTAGTATTAAATCATATTGAAGTTAGAATGATGTTATATAACTTTTAAAAGTTAATTTGCAGAAATTGAATATTTTAATATTTAGTCGACGAGTAAAAATAGTCATTTTTCAAACAGTCTCAGATCTCAATGAGACCAGTTTCATTACATCAGTAATGTTATATTATTGTATGATTTCAAATTTCGTGTCAATCGGACTTACGGTTTTTCCGGGGAAAGCTAAAACGCACTGAAACGGCTTGAGTGAATTTTAAATTTAAATAGTCGATTCGAAAACCTATCTTCCAAATACGATCGAATTGGCTCCCGATATATGTTCCATTGCATTCGGAATGGGGGTGAAACATTATAAACGACAGGCGGCACGCTTCGTTTAGAGTTCGAAAATATCTCAGGTGAATAGTGTTTTGCAATTTTCTATAAAAGGCCCTCTATTTTTCACTTTTGCAACAAACCCTAGGGTTTCTGGTCAGCCGCCACTCAATTCTATTAATGGCCAAAATTGGATCATCTTCTTCCTCTGATTTCTTCAAATCCGTTAACAATTACAAGAAACTCTCAACTACAAAGTTGTAGAGTGCATCAAGATCTCTCTATCCAACGGTCAAGATCATAAATGGAGCTACGGATTGGCAACAAATTGGTTTGAACATGCCGCAATCGTGCACGGTTTTCAACACCAAGGCTCGACCGAGCTCAATGATAATCACGGCGATGGTAGAGGGTGGCGAGGGCTTCGAAGTGTTCGTAGTTGATTGTGGTAGAAGTGGACGTAGGAGGTCGCGTCATATAGGGTTTTGCGGCGGCTACAATGAGTTTCGGTCGCGTGGTAACCTGATGGGGAAGAAATAGATGCGCACGGCCAAGATTTTCAGAAAGTAAAATGGATGGCTCAGATGAAAACAAGATTTAAAAATATAAAAGAAATTGTAAATTGATATATATTAAAATTCATATAAACTTTAAACTATCATAACTTGTTCATACGAGGTCGGAATTTGACGAAACGACTTGCGTTGGAATCGTATTGTCGAATATCATGCGATGGAGCTGGAATGGGGTTGATTGGAGCTAGCGAAAATTTTGGGTAATATTAAATGCGCGTTTAATTTTATTCAAAAGAACACTGCGACTGTTATTGAAAGCAAGGTGAGAACTTCTCACTCAATCGAATTTGTTTCGATTTAAATTTTAAATAGTTAGATTTAAAATTGCTTGGATGATAAATTATTATCTATTTTTTTTAAATAGACCCTATACGCCGTATATTAAGCGGATATTATTTATTTAAACCCATATACCGCGATATTTCACCTTGAAGTGGAACTGGTATTATATATGTTCTTGGAGTTGATTTTCCCGCATTATATAGCGGATGAGACCCTATTGCGCCGCATAATAGCAGATAATATTTTATATTAACCTATGTACTGTGATATCCCGTATTGGAATGGTATTGGTATTGTGCTAACATCTGTGGATGCAGGGAAACAGGTTGGAGGGATCCAACTGGATTCCTTAATCGTATTGATTTATTTATAGATATTGTGATATATTCTGCTATCATATGATATATGATGTTTTTGGATGCCGTGGTTGATTTATTGGTGCTGTTGCAGCATTGGGCCTATTTTGGAGTTTTAAAAATGTTAGAATAACAATTTTGAATTTAAAAGGATTTTTCAAGTGATTATTGAAAGTATACGTTTTATTGAATTTTGGAATTGATTCATTTTAATTAAATAAACGTTATAATTTTAATGTTATAAAAATTATGATTTTTGAGAAATATAGTTGAAAATTGATTTTTGAAATATGGAGTTAATGAATTTTATAAAATAGTTTAAGTTGAGATTTTTGAAATTATTATAAACGGTTTATACAAAAGATTTATAAAATTAATATTTAGAAATTAAAAATATTGAATTTTAAAACGAATTTTTATAAGTGTTAAAATGAAGTATAAATGGATTTCATAAGTGCACGAAATTTATAGATTTATAAATTGTGAAGTTGTAAAAGGATGTAAAATAAAATATTTATAAGTAATTAACTTATAAATTTGATTTTGGCATTTAAATGAAATATAAATAGATTTGTTAATTAAGGGATTTTTTTAAATTGAAGTTTTTATAAAATTTTATATAGATGTGAATTTATAAACGTTGTTTTATAAATCCAAAATCGGTTTAATTTGATAAGTGAATATGAAAGCCTTTAATTCAATATGTAGAAGTGTTGAATTTGGTAAACGATTTATATTCACGATTTTGGACAGTGAATAATATATTAAAGAAATGTTTAAGGAAGTTATCTTTTAATAGAATTAAAATGATTTGAAGTTGTTTTAAAATGCGTTAAGGATCGAAACCCTAGATTTCAATATTCATTGTTGAAATAGACATTTTCGAGAAATAAGGAAAAGATGGACTATAACACTGTTGTTATAGTAAATGATTTTCGAAAGGAAATGTTTTATATAGTATTGGGATTTTTTTTATATCTATCTTAATCTCGAATCCCTATACTAGTGATTTTGGGTTGTCGTAATGATGTTTTATGCAACATTCGTTTTGAATCAGATGAATGTGTTTAAAAGAATGTTTTCCTTAAATTAAATTATATACCTAATTGTAATTTAAGTATATTGAATATTTTCCAAATGTTGAAAATAAATAGATTTGTGAATTACTTATTATTAAATAAGTATGGAAATGTTTTCCAATATGAAGTGAAATGTTTTGAGATTATATCTTTTAAAGATAAATTGAAAACGAATAAATATTTGGGAGTGTTTCCGCGTAAGGAAAATGATTTGAAAATTTGTTTTCACAAGTTGTAAAGGTGAAAAATGATTTGAAATTGTTTTCAAATGGTTGAAGTGTGGAAAAATTTATCTTGTAAAGATATTTTTGGAAAATAAATAATTTAGGAAATTATTTGGAATCTGGTGTTGTTGTGCATATTTATTTGATAGTTAAATAACCGACTATCAATATTTACCTTTAAATGGGTATTTATTGTGAATTGCTTGAATTTGAATGCTACACTTATTTTAAAATAAGCGCTCGTTATTCGGTTTAGCCTGAAGAGGACCTTTGGGTCATAAATCCCATTTCGAATAGTGATATGTCGTAATGGATAGCATTTGAAGACCGATGTTGAAGACCGGATATTTTCGAAAACGGAAGGATTACCATCGAATGACTCTGCATCGACTGATCTCCGATATAGAGATTTTATCACCCTTTGTGATGGGAAATCCGGACATGATTAGTGAATATCTGGATTACAAGGGCTTCTTTGAAGTGCCTTCGCTTCCGTTCGATCCCGGAACGGACTTGTATGGATGTGTGTCTGACGTTACAATTTGAGATGTAAAGCTGGTTTCTATCAAATATATTTCTATTGGTGGCGGAGAATTTATTCTCTTAGCTTAACACCCTTCTCTGAGACGTATGAGCTCAGAGGTTATGTAGTCGATGGTTACTAGTGATATATTCCCAATTTGGTAACGTGGCATACGAAGTGCTGCTGATCATTTGTTGATCAAAGCGTGGTTTTTATCAAAAGCGTACCTTTGTGGACGAGACTTCGTCGGACCTCACACCCCAGTAATGGTCAAAACAGGAAAGATGCGGCAAGGTTATTAGGGGATAGCGCCCCCTTAGTGTATGTCATTCCTTCTGGATAGAGGTGGTATCATGGTATGGATCCCATATACTTAACCTATGTTGTTGCTGCAAACTTATTATTTTGTGGTTGTTGGTGAATCCCGGGATTTAGGTCGGTTATGACCGGGGGATGGCATACTCGTGTCAGTTGTTAGGGGTAATCTGGCCTTGTGTTGGCAGAGATCCGGTTAGGTTCTCGGGGAGTCTTTCCAGAGGTGTACCCATGTGGCAATGGGAAGTTCCTTGGCCTGACCATTAGTTGGAAATCCAAAGAAACAATACGAACCCTTTACGATTGCAAATTGTATAACCTGCCTCCTCAGGAGGTAGCTATAGCAGGCATAATATAATGGTACTATGCTGGCTAAGATTAATATTATACTTTCGAAATGATTTCTGCACTTCGCACTTATAGTAATAATATCAAATAAATTTGCGTATCAAACATGTTTGACTATCATAAGGAGAAATCTTCTCCAATTCTGCGTTTGCATTGTGTGTGTGGCAGGAGGCCTTATGGTAGTTACATTTTCTAAAAGCATTGCAGATCTATTTTTAAAATATTTCTTTGTTTGTTTTTAAAGATAAACTGTTTTAAGTTCTCACACCAGTCCCATGACTGACCTGGAGTTTATTGTTTCCTTCCTAAACTCTGGGTGGCCACCAATTTCCACACGGACAGTCTAGAGTCAGGTTATCAGGTCATTCTGGAATTCAGGAGTTGCTGTGGAGATCAGGAGCAAGTTGGATGGCATGGCATATCGACTAGTATACAGTATTTCTTTTCCGCTGTTTGTTGTTGTAAACTCTGATGATGTAACGTAATGTGACGTAATGTAATAACTGATATGATTCTTTGTTTTAAAGATTATTCATTGATATATTATATGTTGTTCCGTTGCGAATTATGAGATTCTGATATTGTTTATGTTGCTTCTTCTTTCTTTCTTCCTCTATCTTCTACCTCTTCTTTAACCCTAACGGTTCGGTTTTCCGGCATTCGATTGTTCGGAAGTTGATACAGTGGACGTATTAATGTCGACTTTCGTGAGTCGAAAATCGCTTCGTTGCACTTTTATCGATACATACATATATATATATATACATATATATATACACACACACCTTTCAAAAGTCCATTTTGGAAAAACCTTTTGAAAACCGTTTTCGAAACTTTTTTTTCAAAAAATTTCAAGTACGTTATCTTAATACATACTTAAATCCTAAGGGATCTTGAACTGGCTCTGATACCAAATGTAACAATCCACACTTCCCGACATAACAATCCAAAGCCTAGTATGATTTTTGGACTTGCGTCATATTAAGAAATACAAGCTGTTGGGTTTTTAAAATAGTATAGAGTGTAGCTATAAGGCAAGTTCAAAGACATTCTACACTTTCGGATCTCACAGTGGAAGGAAATAAAATATAAGTATTGAAAAATAGACATTTCAGAAAAGAGTCTTCAAAATACTTTACTTGACAAATAAGGTGTTTTAAATAAAATATATTTTTTACAGACTTTTAATACAGTAAGTAACTACAAGATGAACTATAAAGAATATGAGAACACTAATCTAAGGCTCCTTTCTCCACGTACTATGCCCAATCCATTGCTAACCTGTCATCCTATGGTGGAGAAAAATGAAAATGAGGGAGTGGATCAAACAAAAATCTGGTGAATGAGTACAAGTTTAATATGTGATGATCATATGCAGTTACTTCAACACTATTCTAGATGATATATGGTGTACTGCAAGCGTTCATGAATTCCTAAGGTCCATTTCCTAAAGGTTCTAGTCTAATACATATACGCACTACAATTTATGTAGGCTTCTCCAATAATCGAACTATGGATCAAACCTTACATCTAACGATCGTCCATCACTCCTAGAGTATTAATGTAAATAATGCCATTAGGCTACTAACACATGCAAACACTGCAATAACGCTACTAAACATGGAAACACCGCCCTTTGGCTGCTGACCATGAAAACACCACCACTAGGCTACTATGGGACAAAATTCCCACTATTATCACGACCACTAGGCTATTGGGAACCGATTACCCTTCACTGCGCCTGGAGGGAAAAACGTGAGATGTTGACTCGCTAGTGTGTTTCATCATCTGCATTCGCTTTCACCTCTTGATTTTGGTGTTGGACTCTTATCACATGCTCTAGGTTCCCCATTTGTACTATATCACATGCGTTAGAAATTGTATATACATAGACCTCTCGTTGTGTTGGACCCACTCCATCAGGCATCTGTGCTAATGTTGCATGCCTACCGTTGGAACCTCCAGTGAGTGCCATTTATGAAAATACATTGCCTCCAATTGATTACTTGATCCCAAATTGGGAAAACAATATTTACTCAACATTGCAATAACATAGATCCGCTTCTAGAGAACTAGCTTTCCTGCAAGTCCTAACATGCATCCAACTGCCCTAAAATAGGCCCATAATAATTAATGACATATATATATATATAACATTGGGGCCTTAGGCCGATGTTCAGTTCTGCAATTTTTATTCTAGACGGTTAACCGCTACTGGTCGACTACTAGGGTTCTACGATCGACCATTCGCATATTAAAATTGTGTTTTTACATATTTTTAATGTCGCTCATTTGTATAGTTTTATGTAACGGCCCGAAATTTTTCGATCCCGAAAATTTCGGGTAGTTATGAAAAGGAAGAAAGAGATAGAAGAAGAAGAAAAGGAATAAGATTAGAAACATCAATATCTCACATTCGAAACGGATAAAATATAATAATATATAATAACAATTTACAAAAGAATAATATTCTGTCGACTACACTTCAAATACATCAGAGTTACACATATATACAGACACTGAATATATATAATTATCAGGTCACGGGTACATAACAATATTAAATAGCGTAAATACTCTATACACTCTTGTCGTCCAGCTCACCTCTAGAGCTCCAGAACGTACCTACCAGAAAATTTGTAATACTCGGTCTGACCCGAGCATTACACCAAAGTAACACCCGGGTCAGGCTGGAAACCAGCGTGAGTAAACCCATAAAATTTAAAATACTAAGCTCAAACCATAAAAGAAACCCGGGTAACTCGTATTTCTCTTACTTAGTTTCAAGGGTCCACATTGTTCCATTTCAGTCTATTGATTTCACACATTAAATCCATATTGAATCATGCAGATTACAAATCGAAGTGGTTTCGGGTATTAGTGATACCCGATCCCTGTCTCTTTGAATCCATTATCGTCTTATCCAAAGCTTTTCAAGTGTAATACATTTCATAATCTTAAGTACAGAGTGTCACCTTTACACAGTAATTTATTATCAATAGATACCCACATTACCATAGTTTAAACCAAACATATCGTAACACATGGCATCACAAATCACATCAGAGATAATCTAAGCATACAATATCATTCAATCATTTATAAGCAAGATTAAATTATTCTACCATCTCTAATTAATTTAAAATAAATTAAATAAATTATTTCAATCATCTTTAATCCTGCCTACTTAACATTATTTATTACAACCCATTTATTAATCATTCCTTAATTATCCTCTTTAATTACTTAAAGTAATTTGCCTTCAATAAATATCACAAACTAATTAATCCTTTACCCCTTCACATTAATTATATTACTTCTTAATTAATTACTCAAATTAATTATTCTATGGCCACTTATATTGATCAATTATCCTTTGATTAATCACACTTATTTAACTAACCCTTAATTAATCTCCTTAATTTATCAATCCTCAAATTAATTACACTAAGTAATTATCCCATGGTTACTTCCACTGAGTAATTATTCTTTAATTACTTACCATCATGTAATTTCTCTTAATTAATTTCACCCAGTAATTACCCATTAATTACTTATACTAAGTAATTAATACTTTATTACTCAACTAATCTCCAAGTGATTATCTTTAATTAATTAACTAATTAATTAACTTAAATTAACCTCATTAAATTAATTAATTACATTGATTAATACATTCCTTTAAATCACTTCATAAGTAATTACCCTTTTGATTGTTAACATTTATTAGTCAACCTTTATCAATTCATTAAGTGATTAACTTTAATTAATTTCCCTAATTAATTTCCTTGGATTTTCGCCACCCTAATTAAATTCTCGATCTTAATTAATTACTTAATTTTACCATTATAAAAATCATTTAGGGATCAATGATTTAAAATATATAATCTTCTTTAAATAAACAATTTAAACATTAAATTTTTAACAGTTTAAAATCTTTGAACTTGTTTAACTTGTTAATAACTTCAAAAAAGTTATTCGTGAAATTTATTTATCCTATCTAAAAACTGATTTACCTAAATACAATTTAAAACTTGATTAAACATTTTCCTTTGACACCTAATTTTTTTTATATCGGACTTGTTTTATTACTTGCTTAAATCTTATAAAATATTTAGCTTGGATAATTCAGTTCTTATTTTGCTTCAAACTTGGCTAGTAATCGCAGAACTAAATTCGAGATTAAATCACCAGAATACACGAGCCATAAACGATGAAACCCGAGCAAAGCTTGCAGGAAGATGCAATCGAACCCGAATCTTCCTTCCTCTCCAAAAGCACGAGCAAATTTCGTTCTACCCGTACACAACTCCGAGTCCAACCAGCACAGTGGCGACACCAGACACGAAGAACTTTGTGCACATGTACCTCAGATCTGATCACCAACGATCATCGCCGCATCCATACTCAAGTCACTGTCGACACCTCCGATCCATACGATCCCTTATTTTGATGATTCCACCATCAAATCGGAATCGAACTCTTCACCCAATCTGAAACTCAACTACTATGACAAAACCCATTGCCGACGATCATCCTGACCACCAGAAAATACCCTACTTCGTCAATGGCTGCGTCTCATTCTCCATCATCGATTCCCCCTCTCACGATTAAACCCGAAGCATCCACGACTCCGTAAAAAACCTTAATTCAACGTCGGCACTACTAAGCTTTCAAACCCTACAATAATGTCGCCTCACCACCACGGTGTGTGATAACACCTCCGACCATTTTTCTCACCACCATCAACCTATAAGCCATCCTTGGTCAAGACCCTGAGAACACAGTTTGTCGAGATCGCCAGATATTGATGATTACCCAATTTCTGATTAACTCACAAAATCACGACACTTACAACATTAAAAATCATGAAATTATTGTCATAAATCATTATTTTCAATAACAATTTAGATTATAAACTTGAATCCACAAATCTTTTATGCCAAATTTTTGATATAATTAAAATACTGTTGTTCTTCTTCCCTTTTTATTAAATCCAGCCTCAGATTTAGTTTGCAGATATTTTTTTATTTAAACCACATTATAACAAACATAATTCATCTATACATCGTGTCCTAAAGAAGATCAAAGGAAGAGTAATAAAAAAAATTGTTTGTTTTTGAAACTGTAAAACAAAACAAATATATTGGCATCCTACTTAACAGATTTATATTTATAAACTTACAAGCATTATTTACATTCACGCAAGCAACTATCACAACATTAATTCATATATCCATCACATGCATCAAGTTAGAACAAGTTAAAACTTTTATATAGATCATTTACTCACCTTGTTTGAAAAACAGAGAATAGTTCAATCCTGGAACTTAATGTTTTTGATACAAATGATCTGAAGCTTGATTAACTGGAAACTTCTGAGATTAGGAGATGATGCCTTTGATTTTAGGTTTTCTTGATTAATCTCCAGTTTTGAAATTGCTGCTTTAACTCATCTGGTTTTTGAAAATTTGATTGCAGCCTTTGCTCAACAGGGTTTTCAATTTGTCCTGATTTTCTGATCTGAAGCTTTTGTTTGTTTTCAGGTTTGTTTAGATTTTCTTTTCCTTTCATAATGAAGATAAAAAGGAAAAAAAAGAGAAAGGGTGGAGATGTACATATCTTAATTATCCTTTATTTTCTTATTTTCTAAGAATAATGACACTTGTTGATTTTACATAGAAATGTCATTTGCATGAAACATTTGATTTACATTTATTAAATCATGAATATATTTAACTTACAAGTGCATTTTCCTAGAGTTAATAAATTTTATAAATTATTTTTTTATAAACTCTCATATATATATATATATATATTCATATTTAATTTCCTAATTTATACATACATTTTTTAATTTGTATATATATATATATATATCCCTTTTAAAAGAAAATAATATAAAACAAACTCTAAAGCATATATAATATATTTTAAAAGAAATCCAAATTTATTTAATGTGATGTCCCGGAAATTTGGGCAATATTTATTTAATAATTTCATTTATAATTTATTTTAAAATGTGAAATACTGATTTAATAATCCAATTCAAACATAATTCTCTTTTGAAAATTTATAATTATTTTGTTAATAAATGATATTCTTTTGAAAATTTATAATAATGATTTAATTTGAAAATCTTATTGTTTTAAAATGTTAAAAATATTTTAATGATAAAATTTTCTTTATAAGCTGATTTAAAAATATTTTATTTATAATGTATATATGTGTATACATTGTAAATAGGTGTTTTGATTTTATTTTAAAATTTAATAAAAAGATCTTTTCAAATTTATAATATATATATATAGCTATATAATTTATGAATTGATTTATATTAAATTGAAAATAGTATTGAACTTTTCATAAGTCAATTTATAAATCTATCTAGTATTTTTAGAAAGTAATTATAGTAAATATTTTGTTATAAATATATATAGTTAAGAATTGATTTTTATAATAAAGTTTATTTTGTTTTATTTTAAAATCGTTTTGAAATAAATTTAGTTTATTTATATTTAAGTATAATATGTTAATTTGGAACTCTTGAATAAAATAAATTCAACTTGTTCTTTTCTTTTAAGTTTCTCTTTTGAAATTTGTTTTAAATATAATTCTTAAAATATTCAAACAAATATTTGTATATGTTTGGATAATTCATTTGTAAAGACTAATTATATATAAACATATATAAACATCTTAAATTAAAATTAGAATGGTTTTATCTTTAACTAAAGACATTTGTAAACACATAAATTAATCCTATTATCTAAATCTTACATGTGTTTAACATTCATGTTTTTAAGTAGACACTTGTAATTTATTTTCATACTTAATTAACAAGTGGCAATACAAATCAATTTTGGAATAAAACTTAAAACATGTCTTTTGTTTCAAACATTTTATCTTCCATGAAAAATCAAAATTCAGATTTGAGAAAATCTGGAAATCATCTTCACTCTAAAAATTTCACAACCCAAACCTGAAAAAGAAAATCCTACTTCACTCTAATTCCACAATCAATATTCTACAAAATGAAGACCTTATTACATCTGCAAATCAATGTTTTGAAACCTGCAAACCATGTTCAAATATCTGCAACAAACCAAACTTCTCCAATCTGTAATAAATCAATGCAAGCAAGTTGAAATGGGAAGCATGCAGTTCCAAAGCCTGAAGCATCATGGCATCATCTAATGCAAATTCAAAGTCCTGCAAGCATCAAGTTAATACCCTCTTCAACTAGGAGCAAGCTCTGATTCAATCCATGCATTGGAAATTTAGGCTGCAGGGATGAGATTGAACATGGATTGCTCTCTGCTTTTTCAAATTTAGGTGAGTAAATCTCTGTTTTAAAAACAGTTACTACTTTTAAAATCAAACTAACAAGGTTTGCAGAACACAAAGTTTAATTTAAATTATCTTTCAAATAGGAAATTTAAAACAGTGGTGGATAAAATAATTAAACTGTTCTGTTCTTCTTTTAGTAAGAAACCTCAAAAGTTTATAGGATGAACTAAATCTGTCTGTGCATGAGTTTGAATATGTTTATTGACTGTTGTAATATGCCTGCATACATTAATCTCGAGTATGCAGATATGTGTGTTGTGAATTTTCTACAGACATGTTTCTGTTATTACTAGGATTTAAATACAAATCTACTTATTTATGTATAAATCTTAGTTAGGACTTATTATGTAAACAATTTGAGTTGTGATTGCATAGATTTAGGTTTGAAAAAAAAAATTAGTTTAGGAAGGCAGAACTGTTACTACAGGAAATAAGTAACAACAGACAAAAGTTTTCAATGTAAAAGTTTTCCAAACATCTTTAAAATTATTAAAACAAGTTAAAGCTTAAATGCATGTTTAAAAACATGTATAATAAAACATGCATCAGGTTTTAAATCAACTGAGGTGTAGTATTTTAGATTTGTGCAGTAAATTTTGGGATTGTGGGGTATCTGTCTATTTTGTAATTCTGGAGCTTGAAGAATAAGGAAAAGTTATGGAGAGAGTGGGGGTATAAGTGGAGAAATGGCCGGAATTAGAGGCCATAAGATGACCAGAGGGAGTTGTTATGAAGATTGACAGGTTTTGATATGTGTGGGGAAGTTTTCAGGTTGATGTCTTGTTGCTTGAATCTGTTTTCAAGCAACAGAGAGTTTGTTGGTGTTTGTATCAAGTGGAGAGGTGGATAGCTTCCTGGAGGTGTTAGTGAAGGTTGCTGGAAGTCGCCGGAGTAGTGGTCGTAGTTGCACAGTGGAGTTTGGTCACTGGTGGAAGTTTTGGTGGTGTGCAGGGTTGGTGACTCGAAGTCACACTCGTGCGTTTTGTATTGTAGCTCGGGGTAAGCTAGGGATAAACTCGAAGTAAACTATGGATGGCCTCGGGTTAGTGTGCAGGGTATAAACCTGAAAGTAGTGTTTTTAAAATCTGAAAAAAAAAAATTCAATGTTTAAAAGCTATGAGTTAAATTCAAGTATAGTTTGAATTGAATTCAAATAAGTTTATGAATTCAAAAAGTTTAAATGATGAATTTAAATTTAAAATAAGGTTTAAGTTAAAAATTTGGAACCAAGTGTAATATAGGTTTCAGGTTTTTTTTTTGAATCCAGTTTTTATTTTGAAACTGTTTGTTCTTTTAAAAATTTAAAAGCAATGATTTAAAATAGGTATAGGTTTGAATTGAATTCAAATAAGTTTATGAATTGAAAAGTTTAAAATGATTTAAATTAAGGTTTAAATTCAAATTTGGAAACTGTGTAAAGATAGTTCAGTTTTTTTTTTTTTTCCAGATTTTAATTAAAAACAGTTTTGTTCATTTAAAAATTTAAAGGTGGATTCAATATTTAAAACAAGATTCAAATTTAGGTTTGAATTGGAATTAAGTATAAATTCAAATCTGGAAAACAGTGTAAGTGTAGAATCAGGTTTTGGATCCAGATTTTAATTAATGCAGTTTTGTTTCTTTTTAAATTTTTTTTTTTTTAAGGAATTCAATGTTTAAAATTTAGATTCAAATTCAGGTTTGAATTTGAATTAGATTCAGGAATATTTTGAATTCAAATGAAACATTTGAATGATAAGCAAGATTTAAAATTGGGTTAGAAATCAAATTCAAATATGATTTCAGTTTTTACTTTAAAACCTGTTTGAATTCAAATCAAGTTTGAAAAGTTTTAAATATTGAACAGAAATGTTTTTAAGAAGAATTTAAATATGCATCTGATTTTGAATGAAGGTTTAAATTGTAAAAGATTTCTTCTTTTAAGTATTAAATAAAATTATGATATGTTAACTTTAAATTGAAAGTTGAATTAAATTTTAGGAATGTATTATTTTAATACATTTTGAATATTAATAAAGTTGTAAATAAGTAAATAAATTAATTGGGAAAATAATTAAGAATTTACTTATTTATTTGATTTTAAATAATAACTTGAATTAATTTATAATTAAAGATGATTAATGAATAATTAATTTAAGGTAATTATTCTTAAGTAAGGAATAAATGGAATGTTGTTAATTATCTAAGGATAATTAATAATTAATTAATGTAATTAATTTTGATGGATTAATTAGATTAATTATTTTAGGAAAATATATTGTAATTTGATAAGTATAATTACTTTACCAAAAGTAATTAAGGAATTAATTATTTATTGTAATTAATTCTGATAAATGTGCTTTGTTAAATTAATTAATTTAGTTTAATTAATTTAAGAGATAATTTAATAATTTAATGAAAATAATTACTTAATGTAATTTATGGAGCAAGATTACTTAGAGAAGTGATAATGGATAATTACTGGAATGTAATTATGGATAGATGCTTATTTTGGTTAAGTAATTTGGATAATTACTTTTTAATTAATCAAGGATTAATTAATATAGATAATTAATTATTGGATAATTAATTAAGGAAGTAATTAAGGTAGTTAATTACTGGATTTAAATATTAATCAAGGTGATTAATAAATGTATTTTGATTAATTACTAAATGTAATTAATTTTAATTGAGTAATTAATTTAAATATTAATTAGAGATCATTAATTATTATAATTAACGATGTAATTAAGAATTGTTTAATTAAATATTAATTAATTAATTAAGTGATTAATTAATTGTAATTAATTAAGGGTGAATGTAATTAATTATAGTTAATTAATAAATTAAGTAATTAAATGTTAATTACTTGTGATTAAGGTTAATTAATTTTATAAAATTAATTAAAGAGTAATTACTTATTGTAATTAGTGAATGATTAATCAAAGATGTTTAATCAAGTTAAATACTTAATGAATGATTAATTAACTAGGTTGATTAATCAATGGATTTATAAGCAGGATTTATAGATGAGTAATTAATTTAATTTATTTTAAATTAATTAAGGATAGAAGTAATTAATTTAATTCATTTTAAATTAATTATAAATGATAATATATCATTACTTATGGATGATATTGATATACCTTTGGATGGTTGTGATCTCAGAAATGAGATGAGTAGTATCTATAGGATATGGATGCTTAATTATAGTATGATGGATTATTTGGTTGTGATGATTGTTGTTGTGATGTTTGACTGCTGTGATGATTATCTGTTGTGATAATATTATGGGTTATCTGTTATGATGTGAATATGTAGTTTATCTATCTGTGTGTAATAGATAAAGATAAAATGAGTTAATTGTTTAAAACCCTTAAGTATAACTTGGACATTAAAATGGCGTTTGGTTTCGGTGAGACCGGGATCGGGTTTCCATATTTGGATATCCGAAAACCACATCGATTCCAATTAAACGTTAGGTCGTTAATCCAAGTGAAGCAAGTGAAGACTCGAGGTGTAAGGGCTATACGTCAGTATAACTCTGTGGGTGATTCCGTAATGAGTTTGACGGAATAGTACTTATAGATTCGAGATGGTGGATATAGAGTGCAAGGGTTATTGTCGTTAACTCTGAGGGTGATTCCAAAACGAGTGTAACGAGATAATGCCTTCGGTTTCGTTCGAACCCGGAACGAACTTGTATGGATTGAATGCTTTCAGAACATCGTCAGGTGGACGATGAGCATTCTAAGATAGATGTGTTCTTTAAAGGTAATCGCAGCCTCAAGCCTCATCAACCGGGAATGGCTAAAACAGGGGAGGTGCAGCAAGGCTTCGTGGGTCGCGCCCACTGGAGGGCAAGATACATCCCTGTCTAGAGGTCCCTTTATATTTCGGCTGTGTGGACGGTTTTTGAGCTCCAACCGTCGGGGTGGTCTTGTTCGGAACTGTTCAGTAAGGAACGGGTCCGGCCTTGTGTTGCAGGGGATGAAGGGAGTAATCCTCGGTACGGTGATCTAGGCCACGTACTGTGACGGGCGGTACCCCAGTAGCCCTGCCATTGTTGGAAACCCATTTTCCCTACGAGACTCTACGGTTTTGTTTGTATTACCCACTTTTGTGGCTAGTAGCTGGAATTTAATGAATGTAACAATTTCGGCTATTTCTTATTTACTTGAAAACCCTAGACACTATTATAATATCACTGGATTTCCTATCAAATGTTTTGGTTAGCGTAAGGTAAAAACTTTTCCATGTTTATGTGTGGGAAGTCTTACGTGATACCTTTTGTTTCAAAGGATTTTCTAAAGTTAAGCAACTTTTAAACTATTTACTCACACCAGACCCCTGTCTGACCCGAGTGTTTATTTTCTGTTTTATTAAACTCTTGGGTACTCATATTATGTATGAGTAGTCAAGTGATTCAGGATTGCTTTGACGAGTTATGGAGGAGCAAATGGAGCAGGAGGCTTCTGCGTTGTAGTTATCTATTTTCCGCTGTGTTGGTATCTCTGAGTCATCTCTCTGAGTTGTATCTTGTACTGTTTAGAGATGTATAACTAGACAGGTGTTTATAACTGTCTAGTATGTGATGTATTGGCTGTAAAACTCTGATGTATATGATACTATGTAAAGTATTATGTGATATATTATATTTTATTCGTTCCGCTGTGAGATTCTGATGTTGTTTGTGTTCTTCTTTCTCTTTCTTTTCTTCTTCTATCCCTTTCTTTCTTCTTAGCGATGCAATTTCCTGGAGTTTGGAAGTTGGGTCGTTACAGTGGTATCAGAGCAGTAGGTTGAGTGAATACCTAGGCTCTGTAGTGGTGTCTTTCTTGAGAGAGCGTACTTGTAATTTTAAATATAAATATATTTAATTCTACCTATCTGTTGGGTTACCTGTTCAGGTTTTCCAATATAAGTAATAAAGGTAGATAGGGTAGTGGTGTGTGTAACACAACTACCAATGGTTGGAGTTCCGAGTGTTTGAGCTTGGAAGAGATCTGCTAGGGCAGTGTTGGGCATCTTGAGTAGTTTGGCAGTTTGGTGTGAAGGATTTTTCTGATCTCTGGGGAAGAATCTTTTCAAGATTTGGAGTGTATCTTTGGATTTTAAGCTTGATTTCACTCGTATGAGTGGATTTTTCTTGAGTCTGGATCAGTTTGGAGTACTGAAGCCAGCATTGGAATTTTGGCAACCTTAGGAAGGAGTTCTGTCTGTATTTGAGTATGAGACTCAGTTTGGCAGAGTATTTTGTGCTTGGTTTGAAGGCGAGTTTCCTGAGGGATATCTGTCTTCTGAAGGCTCTTTTGTGGAAGTGGCTGGTGTAGCTTTGTGGTTCAATAAGTTTTTGGGTAAGGAAGTTTTGGCAGCAGTAGCGGTAGTGAGTGGCCTCTTTCTTCGATGGTTCTGAAGTCTCTGTGATCTTTTGTCAGTAGGCCAGGCAGATGGCGAAGCTTGTCCATTTCTTCTGGAAGCTCAGCTGGGTGTGATGTTTGTGGTTGAAGGAGAACCACTAGTTTCCTCTTTGATTTGAAGGCTTTGGCTGTTCTGATTGTTGAAGAGAGAACGATCTGAACTGAGTAGAATCGCAAAAGTGACTTGCGATGATCCGGAAGTTTTCTGAGTAACCTTTGTTTAGATTGGAGCATCTCTAGAAGATGTTTGAGTTATCGAAGTGGTTTGGTATTTTCTGGATGTCTTCGAAGGAGTTAAGTTTTGCATCCGCATCAGGAGATGGAGTTCTGTTTCGACTTGGTTTTTGGAGATTTTATGGAATTTGATGAACAATATTTTCGGGGTAAGTTGAGCAAGTTTTGTACCTATGTTCACCAACAGCATTCTCAAATCAGAGTTGCGCAGTGGAAGCATGGTGGCAGCTATTTCAGAATTAAAGCAACACCCTATTCATTGGGATTTGTGTTTTGTCTTGGATCAGAAGAATTTCTACAGGAAATTCATCTTTAATCTGGAGATTTGGATGTCTTGGGCATCTGTTCTGTTTTCCGAATATGTGTAGTTGTCTGAAGTCTTCTGGTATCTGTAGTAGAGTTTTTATAGTAGATTGGATTGATCTAGAAGTTGAAGGCAGCCCAGGATCGACAGGAAAGATTTGTGGATAAGAGATTGGACCTTTCTGTTTTCTCTCAAGGTTAAGTGATTGATCTACAGGATTGGATTGCCAGTTTGGATAACTGGGATTCGATGAGTTTCACGTATCTCTGAGGGAATACGTGTATGATCTATATCTGGTTGTGGAACCAGCAGTTCTGGAGTTTTGGCTGTTGAGTCAGACTCGTCTGTAGTCTGATGTCTTGTCTAGTGTTATAGAGATTAGTTGTATAGGAGTTTTGGAGCTTCTTAGTATTGATTGTTTGGATTCTCTAGAGCGAGTATCCCGGTATATATATATACTTGGGAAAAACTCGGTAGAATTTTATCCAGAATTTGTCTGGATAATTAGATTTGTTTGATTGGTTGAATTGGTTGTTTTGATTGTTAGCATATGTTTGATATATGCTTGTGTATTAAATAAATCTTTAAAGAGATTATTAAATTACCTTTGCTTTTAAATTTCGGGGACGAAATTCTTTTAAGGGGGGAGGAATGTGATGTCCCGGAAATTTGGGCAATATTTATTTAATAATTTCATTTATAATTTATTTTAAAATGTGAAATACTGATTTAATAATCCAATTCAAACATAATTCTCTTTTGAAAATTTATAATTATTTTGTTAATAAATGATATTCTTTTGAAAATTTATAATAATGATTTAATTTGAAAATCTTATTGTTTTAAAATGTTAAAAATATTTTAATGATAAAATTTTCTTTATAAGCTGATTTAAAAATATTTTATTTATAATGTATATATGTGTATACATTGTAAATAGGTGTTTTGATTTTATTTTAAAATTTAATAAAAAGATCTTTTCAAATTTATAATATATATATAGCTATATAATTTATGAATTGATTTATATTAAATTGAAAATAGTATTGAACTTTTCATAAGTCAATTTATAAATCTATCTAGTATTTTTAGAAAGTAATTATAGTAAATATTTTGTTATAAATATATATAGTTAAGAATTGATTTTTATAATAAAGTTTATTTTGTTTTATTTTAAAATCGTTTTGAAATAAATTTAGTTTATTTATATTTAAGTATAATATGTTAATTTGGAACTCTTGAATAAAATAAATTCAACTTGTTCTTTTCTTTTAAGTTTCTCTTTTGAAATTTGTTTTAAATATAATTCTTAAAATATTCAAACAAATATTTGTATATGTTTGGATAATTCATTTGTAAAGACTAATTATATATAAACATATATAAACATCTTAAATTAAAATTAGAATGGTTTTATCTTTAACTAAAGACATTTGTAAACACATAAATTAATCCTATTATCTAAATCTTACATGTGTTTAACATTCATGTTTTTAAGTAGACACTTGTAATTTATTTTCATACTTAATTAACAAGTGGCAATACAAATCAATTTTGGAATAAAACTTAAAACATGTCTTTTGTTTCAAACATTTTATCTTCCATGAAAAATCAAAATTCAGATTTGAGAAAATCTGGAAATCATCTTCACTCTAAAAATTTCACAACCCAAACCTGAAAAAGAAAATCCTACTTCACTCTAATTCCACAATCAATATTCTACAAAATGAAGACCTTATTACATCTGCAAATCAATGTTTTGAAACCTGCAAACCATGTTCAAATATCTGCAACAAACCAAACTTCTCCAATCTGTAATAAATCAATGCAAGCAAGTTGAAATGGGAAGCATGCAGTTCCAAAGCCTGAAGCATCATGGCATCATCTAATGCAAATTCAAAGTCCTGCAAGCATCAAGTTAATACCCTCTTCAACTAGGAGCAAGCTCTGATTCAATCCATGCATTGGAAATTTAGGCTGCAGGGATGAGATTGAACATGGATTGCTCTCTGCTTTTTCAAATTTAGGTGAGTAAATCTCTGTTTTAAAAACAGTTACTACTTTTAAAATCAAACTAACAAGGTTTGCAGAACACAAAGTTTAATTTAAATTATCTTTCAAATAGGAAATTTAAAACAGTGGTGGATAAAATAATTAAACTGTTCTGTTCTTCTTTTAGTAAGAAACCTCAAAAGTTTATAGGATGAACTAAATCTGTCTGTGCATGAGTTTGAATATGTTTATTGACTGTTGTAATATGCCTGCATACATTAATCTCGAGTATGCAGATATGTGTGTTGTGAATTTTCTACAGACATGTTTCTGTTATTACTAGGATTTAAATACAAATCTACTTATTTATGTATAAATCTTAGTTAGGACTTATTATGTAAACAATTTGAGTTGTGATTGCATAGATTTAGGTTTGAAAAAAAAAATTAGTTTAGGAAGGCAGAACTGTTACTACAGGAAATAAGTAACAACAGACAAAAGTTTTCAATGTAAAAGTTTTCCAAACATCTTTAAAATTATTAAAACAAGTTAAAGCTTAAATGCATGTTTAAAAACATGTATAATAAAACATGCATCAGGTTTTAAATCAACTGAGGTGTAGTATTTTAGATTTGTGCAGTAAATTTTGGGATTGTGGGGTATCTGTCTATTTTGTAATTCTGGAGCTTGAAGAATAAGGAAAAGTTATGGAGAGAGTGGGGGTATAAGTGGAGAAATGGCCGGAATTAGAGGCCATAAGATGACCAGAGGGAGTTGTTATGAAGATTGACAGGTTTTGATATGTGTGGGGAAGTTTTCAGGTTGATGTCTTGTTGCTTGAATCTGTTTTCAAGCAACAGAGAGTTTGTTGGTGTTTGTATCAAGTGGAGAGGTGGATAGCTTCCTGGAGGTGTTAGTGAAGGTTGCTGGAAGTCGCCGGAGTAGTGGTCGTAGTTGCACAGTGGAGTTTGGTCACTGGTGGAAGTTTTGGTGGTGTGCAGGGTTGGTGACTCGAAGTCACACTCGTGCGTTTTGTATTGTAGCTCGGGGTAAGCTAGGGATAAACTCGAAGTAAACTATGGATGGCCTCGGGTTAGTGTGCAGGGTATAAACCTGAAAGTAGTGTTTTTAAAATCTGAAAAAAAAAAATTCAATGTTTAAAAGCTATGAGTTAAATTCAAGTATAGTTTGAATTGAATTCAAATAAGTTTATGAATTCAAAAAGTTTAAATGATGAATTTAAATTTAAAATAAGGTTTAAGTTAAAAATTTGGAACCAAGTGTAATATAGGTTTCAGGTTTTTTTTTTGAATCCAGTTTTTATTTTGAAACTGTTTGTTCTTTTAAAAATTTAAAAGCAATGATTTAAAATAGGTATAGGTTTGAATTGAATTCAAATAAGTTTATGAATTGAAAAGTTTAAAATGATTTAAATTAAGGTTTAAATTCAAATTTGGAAACTGTGTAAAGATAGTTCAGTTTTTTTTTTTTCCAGATTTTAATTAAAAACAGTTTTGTTCATTTAAAAATTTAAAGGTGGATTCAATATTTAAAACAAGATTCAAATTTAGGTTTGAATTGGAATTAAGTATAAATTCAAATCTGGAAAACAGTGTAAGTGTAGAATCAGGTTTTGGATCCAGATTTTAATTAATGCAGTTTTGTTTCTTTTTAAATTTTTTTTTTTTTAAGGAATTCAATGTTTAAAATTTAGATTCAAATTCAGGTTTGAATTTGAATTAGATTCAGGAATATTTTGAATTCAAATGAAACATTTGAATGATAAGCAAGATTTAAAATTGGGTTAGAAATCAAATTCAAATATGATTTCAGTTTTTACTTTAAAACCTGTTTGAATTCAAATCAAGTTTGAAAAGTTTTAAATATTGAACAGAAATGTTTTTAAGAAGAATTTAAATATGCATCTGATTTTGAATGAAGGTTTAAATTGTAAAAGATTTCTTCTTTTAAGTATTAAATAAAATTATGATATGTTAACTTTAAATTGAAAGTTGAATTAAATTTTAGGAATGTATTATTTTAATACATTTTGAATATTAATAAAGTTGTAAATAAGTAAATAAATTAATTGGGAAAATAATTAAGAATTTACTTATTTATTTGATTTTAAATAATAACTTGAATTAATTTATAATTAAAGATGATTAATGAATAATTAATTTAAGGTAATTATTCTTAAGTAAGGAATAAATGGAATGTTGTTAATTATCTAAGGATAATTAATAATTAATTAATGTAATTAATTTTGATGGATTAATTAGATTAATTATTTTAGGAAAATATATTGTAATTTGATAAGTATAATTACTTTACCAAAAGTAATTAAGGAATTAATTATTTATTGTAATTAATTCTGATAAATGTGCTTTGTTAAATTAATTAATTTAGTTTAATTAATTTAAGAGATAATTTAATAATTTAATGAAAATAATTACTTAATGTAATTTATGGAGCAAGATTACTTAGAGAAGTGATAATGGATAATTACTGGAATGTAATTATGGATAGATGCTTATTTTGGTTAAGTAATTTGGATAATTACTTTTTAATTAATCAAGGATTAATTAATATAGATAATTAATTATTGGATAATTAATTAAGGAAGTAATTAAGGTAGTTAATTACTGGATTTAAATATTAATCAAGGTGATTAATAAATGTATTTTGATTAATTACTAAATGTAATTAATTTTAATTGAGTAATTAATTTAAATATTAATTAGAGATCATTAATTATTATAATTAACGATGTAATTAAGAATTGTTTAATTAAATATTAATTAATTAATTAAGTGATTAATTAATTGTAATTAATTAAGGGTGAATGTAATTAATTATAGTTAATTAATAAATTAAGTAATTAAATGTTAATTACTTGTGATTAAGGTTAATTAATTTTATAAAATTAATTAAAGAGTAATTACTTATTGTAATTAGTGAATGATTAATCAAAGATGTTTAATCAAGTTAAATACTTAATGAATGATTAATTAACTAGGTTGATTAATCAATGGATTTATAAGCAGGATTTATAGATGAGTAATTAATTTAATTTATTTTAAATTAATTAAGGATAGAAGTAATTAATTTAATTCATTTTAAATTAATTATAAATGATAATATATCATTACTTATGGATGATATTGATATACCTTTGGATGGTTGTGATCTCAGAAATGAGATGAGTAGTATCTATAGGATATGGATGCTTAATTATAGTATGATGGATTATTTGGTTGTGATGATTGTTGTTGTGATGTTTGACTGCTGTGATGATTATCTGTTGTGATAATATTATGGGTTATCTGTTATGATGTGAATATGTAGTTTATCTATCTGTGTGTAATAGATAAAGATAAAATGAGTTAATTGTTTAAAACCCTTAAGTATAACTTGGACATTAAAATGGCGTTTGGTTTCGGTGAGACCGGGATCGGGTTTCCATATTTGGATATCCGAAAACCACATCGATTCCAATTAAACGTTAGGTCGTTAATCCAAGTGAAGCAAGTGAAGACTCGAGGTGTAAGGGCTATACGTCAGTATAACTCTGTGGGTGATTCCGTAATGAGTTTGACGGAATAGTACTTATAGATTCGAGATGGTGGATATAGAGTGCAAGGGTTATTGTCGTTAACTCTGAGGGTGATTCCAAAACGAGTGTAACGAGATAATGCCTTCGGTTTCGTTCGAACCCGGAACGAACTTGTATGGATTGAATGCTTTCAGAACATCGTCAGGTGGACGATGAGCATTCTAAGATAGATGTGTTCTTTAAAGGTAATCGCAGCCTCAAGCCTCATCAACCGGGAATGGCTAAAACAGGGGAGGTGCAGCAAGGCTTCGTGGGTCGCGCCCACTGGAGGGCAAGATACATCCCTGTCTAGAGGTCCCTTTATATTTCGGCTGTGTGGACGGTTTTTGAGCTCCAACCGTCGGGGTGGTCTTGTTCGGAACTGTTCAGTAAGGAACGGGTCCGGCCTTGTGTTGCAGGGGATGAAGGGAGTAATCCTCGGTACGGTGATCTAGGCCACGTACTGTGACGGGCGGTACCCCAGTAGCCCTGCCATTGTTGGAAACCCATTTTCCCTACGAGACTCTACGGTTTTGTTTGTATTACCCACTTTTGTGGCTAGTAGCTGGAATTTAATGAATGTAACAATTTCGGCTATTTCTTATTTACTTGAAAACCCTAGACACTATTATAATATCACTGGATTTCCTATCAAATGTTTTGGTTAGCGTAAGGTAAAAACTTTTCCATGTTTATGTGTGGGAAGTCTTACGTGATACCTTTTGTTTCAAAGGATTTTCTAAAGTTAAGCAACTTTTAAACTATTTACTCACACCAGACCCCTGTCTGACCCGAGTGTTTATTTTCTGTTTTATTAAACTCTTGGGTACTCATATTATGTATGAGTAGTCAAGTGATTCAGGATTGCTTTGACGAGTTATGGAGGAGCAAATGGAGCAGGAGGCTTCTGCGTTGTAGTTATCTATTTTCCGCTGTGTTGGTATCTCTGAGTCATCTCTCTGAGTTGTATCTTGTACTGTTTAGAGATGTATAACTAGACAGGTGTTTATAACTGTCTAGTATGTGATGTATTGGCTGTAAAACTCTGATGTATATGATACTATGTAAAGTATTATGTGATATATTATATTTTATTCGTTCCGCTGTGAGATTCTGATGTTGTTTGTGTTCTTCTTTCTCTTTCTTTTCTTCTTCTATCCCTTTCTTTCTTCTTAGCGATGCAATTTCCTGGAGTTTGGAAGTTGGGTCGTTACAGTGGTATCAGAGCAGTAGGTTGAGTGAATACCTAGGCTCTGTAGTGGTGTCTTTCTTGAGAGAGCGTACTTGTAATTTTAAATATAAATATATTTAATTCTACCTATCTGTTGGGTTACCTGTTCAGGTTTTCCAATATAAGTAATAAAGGTAGATAGGGTAGTGGTGTGTGTAACACAACTACCAATGGTTGGAGTTCCGAGTGTTTGAGCTTGGAAGAGATCTGCTAGGGCAGTGTTGGGCATCTTGAGTAGTTTGGCAGTTTGGTGTGAAGGATTTTTCTGATCTCTGGGGAAGAATCTTTTCAAGATTTGGAGTGTATCTTTGGATTTTAAGCTTGATTTCACTCGTATGAGTGGATTTTTCTTGAGTCTGGATCAGTTTGGAGTACTGAAGCCAGCATTGGAATTTTGGCAACCTTAGGAAGGAGTTCTGTCTGTATTTGAGTATGAGACTCAGTTTGGCAGAGTATTTTGTGCTTGGTTTGAAGGCGAGTTTCCTGAGGGATATCTGTCTTCTGAAGGCTCTTTTGTGGAAGTGGCTGGTGTAGCTTTGTGGTTCAATAAGTTTTTGGGTAAGGAAGTTTTGGCAGCAGTAGCGGTAGTGAGTGGCCTCTTTCTTCGATGGTTCTGAAGTCTCTGTGATCTTTTGTCAGTAGGCCAGGCAGATGGCGAAGCTTGTCCATTTCTTCTGGAAGCTCAGCTGGGTGTGATGTTTGTGGTTGAAGGAGAACCACTAGTTTCCTCTTTGATTTGAAGGCTTTGGCTGTTCTGATTGTTGAAGAGAGAACGATCTGAACTGAGTAGAATCGCAAAAGTGACTTGCGATGATCCGGAAGTTTTCTGAGTAACCTTTGTTTAGATTGGAGCATCTCTAGAAGATGTTTGAGTTATCGAAGTGGTTTGGTATTTTCTGGATGTCTTCGAAGGAGTTAAGTTTTGCATCCGCATCAGGAGATGGAGTTCTGTTTCGACTTGGTTTTTGGAGATTTTATGGAATTTGATGAACAATATTTTCGGGGTAAGTTGAGCAAGTTTTGTACCTATGTTCACCAACAGCATTCTCAAATCAGAGTTGCGCAGTGGAAGCATGGTGGCAGCTATTTCAGAATTAAAGCAACACCCTATTCATTGGGATTTGTGTTTTGTCTTGGATCAGAAGAATTTCTACAGGAAATTCATCTTTAATCTGGAGATTTGGATGTCTTGGGCATCTGTTCTGTTTTCCGAATATGTGTAGTTGTCTGAAGTCTTCTGGTATCTGTAGTAGAGTTTTTATAGTAGATTGGATTGATCTAGAAGTTGAAGGCAGCCCAGGATCGACAGGAAAGATTTGTGGATAAGAGATTGGACCTTTCTGTTTTCTCTCAAGGTTAAGTGATTGATCTACAGGATTGGATTGCCAGTTTGGATAACTGGGATTCGATGAGTTTCACGTATCTCTGAGGGAATACGTGTATGATCTATATCTGGTTGTGGAACCAGCAGTTCTGGAGTTTTGGCTGTTGAGTCAGACTCGTCTGTAGTCTGATGTCTTGTCTAGTGTTATAGAGATTAGTTGTATAGGAGTTTTGGAGCTTCTTAGTATTGATTGTTTGGATTCTCTAGAGCGAGTATCCCGGTATATATATATACTTGGGAAAAACTCGGTAGAATTTTATCCAGAATTTGTCTGGATAATTAGATTTGTTTGATTGGTTGAATTGGTTGTTTTGATTGTTAGCATATGTTTGATATATGCTTGTGTATTAAATAAATCTTTAAAGAGATTATTAAATTACCTTTGCTTTTAAATTTCGGGGACGAAATTCTTTTAAGGGGGGAGGAATGTGATGTCCCGGAAATTTGGGCAATATTTATTTAATAATTTCATTTATAATTTATTTTAAAATGTGAAATACTGATTTAATAATCCAATTCAAACATAATTCTCTTTTGAAAATTTATAATTATTTTGTTAATAAATGATATTCTTTTGAAAATTTATAATAATGATTTAATTTGAAAATCTTATTGTTTTAAAATGTTAAAAATATTTTAATGATAAAATTTTCTTTATAAGCTGATTTAAAAATATTTTATTTATAATGTATATATGTGTATACATTGTAAATAGGTGTTTTGATTTTATTTTAAAATTTAATAAAAAGATCTTTTCAAATTTATAATATATATATAGCTATATAATTTATGAATTGATTTATATTAAATTGAAAATAGTATTGAACTTTTCATAAGTCAATTTATAAATCTATCTAGTATTTTTAGAAAGTAATTATAGTAAATATTTTGTTATAAATATATATAGTTAAGAATTGATTTTTATAATAAAGTTTATTTTGTTTTATTTTAAAATCGTTTTGAAATAAATTTAGTTTATTTATATTTAA
Source organism: Allium cepa (assembly GCA_030765085.1). Taxonomy (NCBI): domain Eukaryota; kingdom Viridiplantae; phylum Streptophyta; class Magnoliopsida; order Asparagales; family Amaryllidaceae; genus Allium; species Allium cepa. Next base: position 393,904,793 of record CM060935.1, read on the forward strand.
GTATAATATGTTAATTTGGAACTCTTGAATAAAATAAATTCAACTTGTTCTTTTCTTTTAAGTTTCTCTTTTGAAATTTGTTTTAAATATAATTCTTAAAATATTCAAACAAATATTTGTATATGTTTGGATAATTCATTTGTAAAGACTAATTATATATAAACATATATAAACATCTTAAATTAAAATTAGAATGGTTTTATCTTTAACTAAAGACATTTGTAAACACATAAATTAATCCTATTATCTAAATCTTACATGTGTTTAACATTCATGTTTTTAAGTAGACACTTGTAATTTATTTTCATACTTAATTAACAAGTGGCAATACAAATCAATTTTGGAATAAAACTTAAAACATGTCTTTTGTTTCAAACATTTTATCTTCCATGAAAAATCAAAATTCAGATTTGAGAAAATCTGGAAATCATCTTCACTCTAAAAATTTCACAACCCAAACCTGAAAAAGAAAATCCTACTTCACTCTAATTCCACAATCAATATTCTACAAAATGAAGACCTTATTACATCTGCAAATCAATGTTTTGAAACCTGCAAACCATGTTCAAATATCTGCAACAAACCAAACTTCTCCAATCTGTAATAAATCAATGCAAGCAAGTTGAAATGGGAAGCATGCAGTTCCAAAGCCTGAAGCATCATGGCATCATCTAATGCAAATTCAAAGTCCTGCAAGCATCAAGTTAATACCCTCTTCAACTAGGAGCAAGCTCTGATTCAATCCATGCATTGGAAATTTAGGCTGCAGGGATGAGATTGAACATGGATTGCTCTCTGCTTTTTCAAATTTAGGTGAGTAAATCTCTGTTTTAAAAACAGTTACTACTTTTAAAATCAAACTAACAAGGTTTGCAGAACACAAAGTTTAATTTAAATTATCTTTCAAATAGGAAATTTAAAACAGTGGTGGATAAAATAATTAAACTGTTCTGTTCTTCTTTTAGTAAGAAACCTCAAAAGTTTATAGGATGAACTAAATCTGTCTGTGCATGAGTTTGAATATGTTTATTGACTGTTGTAATATGCCTGCATACATTAATCTCGAGTATGCAGATATGTGTGTTGTGAATTTTCTACAGACATGTTTCTGTTATTACTAGGATTTAAATACAAATCTACTTATTTATGTATAAATCTTAGTTAGGACTTATTATGTAAACAATTTGAGTTGTGATTGCATAGATTTAGGTTTGAAAAAAAAAATTAGTTTAGGAAGGCAGAACTGTTACTACAGGAAATAAGTAACAACAGACAAAAGTTTTCAATGTAAAAGTTTTCCAAACATCTTTAAAATTATTAAAACAAGTTAAAGCTTAAATGCATGTTTAAAAACATGTATAATAAAACATGCATCAGGTTTTAAATCAACTGAGGTGTAGTATTTTAGATTTGTGCAGTAAATTTTGGGATTGTGGGGTATCTGTCTATTTTGTAATTCTGGAGCTTGAAGAATAAGGAAAAGTTATGGAGAGAGTGGGGGTATAAGTGGAGAAATGGCCGGAATTAGAGGCCATAAGATGACCAGAGGGAGTTGTTATGAAGATTGACAGGTTTTGATATGTGTGGGGAAGTTTTCAGGTTGATGTCTTGTTGCTTGAATCTGTTTTCAAGCAACAGAGAGTTTGTTGGTGTTTGTATCAAGTGGAGAGGTGGATAGCTTCCTGGAGGTGTTAGTGAAGGTTGCTGGAAGTCGCCGGAGTAGTGGTCGTAGTTGCACAGTGGAGTTTGGTCACTGGTGGAAGTTTTGGTGGTGTGCAGGGTTGGTGACTCGAAGTCACACTCGTGCGTTTTGTATTGTAGCTCGGGGTAAGCTAGGGATAAACTCGAAGTAAACTATGGATGGCCTCGGGTTAGTGTGCAGGGTATAAACCTGAAAGTAGTGTTTTTAAAATCTGAAAAAAAAAAATTCAATGTTTAAAAGCTATGAGTTAAATTCAAGTATAGTTTGAATTGAATTCAAATAAGTTTATGAATTCAAAAAGTTTAAATGATGAATTTAAATTTAAAATAAGGTTTAAGTTAAAAATTTGGAACCAAGTGTAATATAGGTTTCAGGTTTTTTTTTTGAATCCAGTTTTTATTTTGAAACTGTTTGTTCTTTTAAAAATTTAAAAGCAATGATTTAAAATAGGTATAGGTTTGAATTGAATTCAAATAAGTTTATGAATTGAAAATTTTAAAATGATTTAAATTAAGGTTTAAATTCAAATTTGGAAACTGTGTAAAGATAGTTCAGTTTTTTTTTTTCCAGATTTTAATTAAAAACAGTTTTGTTCATTTAAAAATTTAAAGGTGGATTCAATATTTAAAACAAGATTCAAATTTAGGTTTGAATTGGAATTAAGTATAAATTCAAATCTGGAAAACAGTGTAAGTGTAGAATCAGGTTTTGGATCCAGATTTTAATTAATGCAGTTTTGTTTCTTTTTAAATTTTTTTTTTTTTAAGGAATTCAATGTTTAAAATTTAGATTCAAATTCAGGTTTGAATTTGAATTAGATTCAGGAATATTTTGAATTCAAATGAAACATTTGAATGATAAGCAAGATTTAAAATTGGGTTAGAAATCAAATTCAAATATGATTTCAGTTTTTACTTTAAAACCTGTTTGAATTCAAATCAAGTTTGAAAAGTTTTAAATATTGAACAGAAATGTTTTTAAGAAGAATTTAAATATGCATCTGATTTTGAATGAAGGTTTAAATTGTAAAAGATTTCTTCTTTTAAGTATTAAATAAAATTATGATATGTTAACTTTAAATTGAAAGTTGAATTAAATTTTAGGAATGTATTATTTTAATACATTTTGAATATTAATAAAGTTGTAAATAAGTAAATAAATTAATTGGGAAAATAATTAAGAATTTACTTATTTATTTGATTTTAAATAATAACTTGAATTAATTTATAATTAAAGATGATTAATGAATAATTAATTTAAGGTAATTATTCTTAAGTAAGGAATAAATGGAATGTTGTTAATTATCTAAGGATAATTAATAATTAATTAATGTAATTAATTTTGATGGATTAATTAGATTAATTATTTTAGGAAAATATATTGTAATTTGATAAGTATAATTACTTTACCAAAAGTAATTAAGGAATTAATTATTTATTGTAATTAATTCTGATAAATGTGCTTTGTTAAATTAATTAATTTAGTTTAATTAATTTAAGAGATAATTTAATAATTTAATGAAAATAATTACTTAATGTAATTTATGGAGCAAGATTACTTAGAGAAGTGATAATGGATAATTACTGGAATGTAATTATGGATAGATGCTTATTTTGGTTAAGTAATTTGGATAATTACTTTTTAATTAATCAAGGATTAATTAATATAGATAATTAATTATTGGATAATTAATTAAGGAAGTAATTAAGGTAGTTAATTACTGGATTTAAATATTAATCAAGGTGATTAATAAATGTATTTTGATTAATTACTAAATGTAATTAATTTTAATTGAGTAATTAATTTAAATATTAATTAGAGATCATTAATTATTATAATTAACGATGTAATTAAGAATTGTTTAATTAAATATTAATTAATTAATTAAGTGATTAATTAATTGTAATTAATTAAGGGTGAATGTAATTAATTATAGTTAATTAATAAATTAAGTAATTAAATGTTAATTACTTGTGATTAAGGTTAATTAATTTTATAAAATTAATTAAAGAGTAATTACTTATTGTAATTAGTGAATGATTAATCAAAGATGTTTAATCAAGTTAAATACTTAATGAATGATTAATTAACTAGGTTGATTAATCAATGGATTTATAAGCAGGATTTATAGATGAGTAATTAATTTAATTTATTTTAAATTAATTAAGGATAGAAGTAATTAATTTAATTCATTTTAAATTAATTATAAATGATAATATATCATTACTTATGGATGATATTGATATACCTTTGGATGGTTGTGATCTCAGAAATGAGATGAGTAGTATCTATAGGATATGGATGCTTAATTATAGTATGATGGATTATTTGGTTGTGATGATTGTTGTTGTGATGTTTGACTGCTGTGATGATTATCTGTTGTGATAATATTATGGGTTATCTGTTATGATGTGAATATGTAGTTTATCTATCTGTGTGTAATAGATAAAGATAAAATGAGTTAATTGTTTAAAACCCTTAAGTATAACTTGGACATTAAAATGGCGTTTGGTTTCGGTGAGACCGGGATCGGGTTTCCATATTTGGATATCCGAAAACCACATCGATTCCAATTAAACGTTAGGTCGTTAATCCAAGTGAAGCAAGTGAAGACTCGAGGTGTAAGGGCTATACGTCAGTATAACTCTGTGGGTGATTCCGTAATGAGTTTGACGGAATAGTACTTATAGATTCGAGATGGTGGATATAGAGTGCAAGGGTTATTGTCGTTAACTCTGAGGGTGATTCCAAAACGAGTGTAACGAGATAATGCCTTCGGTTTCGTTCGAACCCGGAACGAACTTGTATGGATTGAATGCTTTCAGAACATCGTCAGGTGGACGATGAGCATTCTAAGATAGATGTGTTCTTTAAAGGTAATCGCAGCCTCAAGCCTCATCAACCGGGAATGGCTAAAACAGGGGAGGTGCAGCAAGGCTTCGTGGGTCGCGCCCACTGGAGGGCAAGATACATCCCTGTCTAGAGGTCCCTTTATATTTCGGCTGTGTGGACGGTTTTTGAGCTCCAACCGTCGGGGTGGTCTTGTTCGGAACTGTTCAGTAAGGAACGGGTCCGGCCTTGTGTTGCAGGGGATGAAGGGAGTAATCCTCGGTACGGTGATCTAGGCCACGTACTGTGACGGGCGGTACCCCAGTAGCCCTGCCATTGTTGGAAACCCATTTTCCCTACGAGACTCTACGGTTTTGTTTGTATTACCCACTTTTGTGGCTAGTAGCTGGAATTTAATGAATGTAACAATTTCGGCTATTTCTTATTTACTTGAAAACCCTAGACACTATTATAATATCACTGGATTTCCTATCAAATGTTTTGGTTAGCGTAAGGTAAAAACTTTTCCATGTTTATGTGTGGGAAGTCTTACGTGATACCTTTTGTTTCAAAGGATTTTCTAAAGTTAAGCAACTTTTAAACTATTTACTCACACCAGACCCCTGTCTGACCCGAGTGTTTATTTTCTGTTTTATTAAACTCTTGGGTACTCATATTATGTATGAGTAGTCAAGTGATTCAGGATTGCTTTGACGAGTTATGGAGGAGCAAATGGAGCAGGAGGCTTCTGCGTTGTAGTTATCTATTTTCCGCTGTGTTGGTATCTCTGAGTCATCTCTCTGAGTTGTATCTTGTACTGTTTAGAGATGTATAACTAGACAGGTGTTTATAACTGTCTAGTATGTGATGTATTGGCTGTAAAACTCTGATGTATATGATACTATGTAAAGTATTATGTGATATATTATATTTTATTCGTTCCGCTGTGAGATTCTGATGTTGTTTGTGTTCTTCTTTCTCTTTCTTTTCTTCTTCTATCCCTTTCTTTCTTCTTAGCGATGCAATTTCCTGGAGTTTGGAAGTTGGGTCGTTACATTTAAGATATATATATGTCTATCTTTTGAATCCCAAATTTAAATTCAAATTCAAATACAATCTAAAATCCTATTTGAAATTAACCTACACAAATATTTTCATTTACACAAACATAGATTCAATTTGTTTTGGAAATAATAATATTTCTATTTAAATTCTTCTTATATCCATATATAAATATAAACAACCATTATTATTTGTTTTAAAAGAATAACTTGTAAAAATTTAAATAATTATCTTGGGAGATTATTAAATGAATATTTATCCATATATTTATAATTTAGCATTTGTTATTGTTTAAATTCATATATACATATTCAGATATCCATATATATATATATATATATATCAGAATTTCATTTGTTGAATTAGCGAATAAGTATTTTAACAATTTTAATCCTGTTAATTCGCAATTAACAGATACCTAGAAATTCGAGTTATCACATTCCTCCCCCCTTAGAATCTTTTCGTCCTCGAAAAGGAACGAAAGCAGAATCTATTAAAACACTTAATATCAGTTAAATTTCCTCTTCGATTATTTTTAAAACTCTTTAAAATCTATATAATTTTACCAAAATAGTTTTTTATAAAAATACATTATAGCTCGATGTTTAAACAAGTCCGTCCTCGTTCTCACAAAAATTCGGTCATACGTTGATCAGGCGTAGGATTGAAAATCGATAAGTACTTGGTAAACCCACTTTCAACACCCAGTGAAAATACTTAGAAAATAATTTATTTGAAAATATAGAAAACATTTTTGAAAATAGAGAGAATATCTTTGTTGAGAATTCTCTGGAAATCATCACTACCATCCATGGTCGCAGTTACATCTTGGGTTACGTTGCCATCGCAGCAAAAGTCCATGTAACTGTAGGCACTCCGCGCCCCTCGATTACGCCATGGAACCCACGACACATCGCAGTTACATTCCATGGTTACTTTGCCATCACAGCAAAAGTCCATGTAACTATTGGCTCTCAGCGGCACACACGATTTTCGCTGTCAAAATGAAACTTCTCCACTCCTACATAGTTCGCAGTCTACCGATATAAAATCAAACACAGACTGTTGGCTCTCAGCGGCACACACGACTTTCACTATGTTACCATAGGTCGCAGTCTACCGATATAAAATCAAACGCAGACTGTTGGCTCTCAGCGGCACATACGACTTTCTCTATGGTATACTCTACTCATAATCCTTAGGAACTAGTTTTGTCCGGACTGCTCACAGGATCAACTTTAGAACCCCCCTTGGGACTCAAGGCAGCACCACTCGGTGGTACTCTTGAGAAGTTCATTTCAAGGGAGCGCCTTTTCCCCAGAGCCATCATCAAAACACTTTATACTATACACATATAGTATCTTTCAAATCATACACCTAGCATGATCTCACACAAAGCTCCTTTACACAAAATCGATTATTCCAAAATCGATAATTCTCAAACTAGGCTTTCCAAATTTAAATATTGATTTCATCCAAAAATCAAAAGCCTTTCCAAACCCAAAGGTTCCCAAAACCTTTTCCCCAGATCCTCATAAGATCCTTTATATACTATACACACACACACACACACACACACACACAGAGATATATAAAAAATTTAAAACTTCCGATCATTTCAAACTTGTATAAAACTCCTTTTATACTTCAAACATTTTCAAAATTCTTTTCCTTCCGGTAAAAGATTCAATAAGGGAAGATTTATCTTATACAACAAAGATATATAACTTTGTTTATTTCAAATCAAATATTCAAATTTGATTACTCTATAAAGTCACTTACCAAATTACTTATTTCCATAAAGTAAAACTTTTTTTACCATAGAAATTCCCAATTTCCACTTTACTTCATCATATATTTCACAAAATATACCTTTCATTTCAAAAATCATTTCACATTTCTAATCCACAAATTTCAAGTATCAATTTCATTTAAACCCATACGATGTACACATATCATCTGTATGCTATACCAATCTGATCGCTCACTCAATCACACAATTTCCCTTCCGAACTATTAACGTCCACTCGACTTTCTAGTGCGGACTCAGATCTGGTTTCTTGATCAGAAACCGTCATTCTCCATGCACAGCCATAACTACGATGGAGAATATTCAGAACCAATCAACAATCCATATCCAGGTTCGCCGTCGAAAATCGAGCAAAAAATCCCAACTCGAATCGACATACTATTTCGAAATTCTGCGCTCAATCTGGATCAAGTCACTATGCAAATAGAATAACATACGTACACCCTATGTATTTATCTTTATTGGTTATTAGCCAAATCAATTCTCTTTCTATTCACATTCACTTTAATTTTAATTCACTTATTCACAACTGCATTAATCCCATTTGGATAATCACCACTATTCTTATCTCAATTGGGTATTCAACCATAAATAGTTTAAACTCTGTCCACTTTAAATTTAAAAATAGTATGAAAATTTTAAAATTAGATAAGTAGTTGAAAAACAATTTAAAATTTGTGAAATGGCTGTAAAATAGTTCAGTAATTGTAAAATAATTGGAAAATAGTTAAATAGTTATAGAACTTTTAAATAATTGCAAAATAGCTGTAAAATAGTAATTAATAGTTGAAAATAGTAATTAGTTTATAGAATACTTGAAAAATTGTTAAATGGTTCTAAAAATGATTGTAAAACAAGTATAAGATAGTTTAAGGTTTTAAAAGAAATGTTGTATAGTAAATAGTTTGGAAAAATAGATTTGTACTAAAATAATTTATTTTGAAAATAGTCCAGAGTCAAACTGTTCAGTTCCTAACCTCCATTTCCAATCAATTCAATTTAAATTTCCACTTTCATTTAAATTAACTCAATTCCAAATTAAATAACTTCAATTTCCATTGAAATTGATATAACCCCAATTCAAGTTGAATTAATTCTCAATTCCTATTTGAATTTGAACTTATTCAATTTCAATTTCATTTCAATCACAAATCCAATTAATTCAAATCAAAATCAATTTGAACTAATTCAATTCAAATTCCAATTTTAACCTATCTTTACTTAACTCATTACAAGGTTCAAGTAAGAGTTCAAAGCAATTTTAATTTACAAAATTCAATTCTTAACATTCAAATCTTCAGTTCAAAGTGATTCCATATCCTTAATTTCAAATTAAAGCTAAATTTCCCTTTTTATCCCAATAATGGATATATTGCCACACTTCATTTCTTCATTCATTTAAACAAATCCAATTTCAGCTTAAATATTATTAATAACAACAGGATGGTATCATTCAAATTATTCTAAAACATCCATCCATTTTGAGATCACACAAACTCCCAATTCAAATCAACCATTTAACTTCCCAAGTTAAATCCCAATTTCATCCTGAAATTTCAAATTCAGGTTGCTTGTTAAATTATTTAACTTTCCCAAAGTTAAATTCAATTTACTTAACCCAACCAATCTTGCCAATTTGAATTCTTTAAATTTCATATCATTAATCTTCCCATTTTTAAATTTCAAAAACTTATCACTTTGGGTATCACATCTCATTCCAAATTAAAACTCAACATTTAGAGTTTATTTCAAACTATCTTTGATATTATGTATATCCACACATATATACATATTTACTTCTTGGATCTCCAAGCCAAATTTTAAAATTTAAACCACCCTTGGTTTTAATTCAACAAATTCTTTTAAAGTTTACAAACAACTTCTTATTCTAAAGTAACATTACAATCAAATAGTTTGAATAATATTATTTCCTTTAACATTTTGAAAACAATTTCAAATGTTTAAATTTAGAATTCAGAACTTCACAATTCAAAACCCATCTCAATTCATAAGTTATACTCATTATCAAATATTTCATTATTAAACATAATAAACATTTATGATAATAACCAAGATTATCGTATTTGGAAAACAATTCATTACCATCTAATTTTGGAATTCTTCCCCAAATTCAAGGTTTTAAATTTTGGTTTGCATCCATTTCAAACTCATCTTTATTCAATTTCAATTTGGTTGTATTTCTATTACCACTTAATTTAATTCCAATAATTTAACAACCAATTACCTTAATATTTATTAGAAAGAAATATTACTTTATATATATCAAAATATATTCTTATACAAAATCATTTAGAATCTTTATATAAGAAAATAACAAGTACGCTCTCACACATATACACTCAACTCATTCTACAGTACTGCGGACTCTATTAAATGACTAATTCCCACCAGAGCCAAGGTTCTCGCTTAACCTTTCATCTCTAATACCAAATGTAATGACCCGAAATTTTTCGATCCCGAAAATTTCAGATGGTTATGAAAAAGAAGAAAGAGATGGAAGAAGAAGAAAAGGAAGAAGATTAGAAACATCAACATCTCGCATTCGCAGCGGATAAAATATAATAATAAATAAATAACAATAACAGTTTACAAAAGAATAATATTCTGTCGACTACACTTTAAATACATCAAAGTTAAAAATATATACAGACACTGAATATACACAATTATCAGGTCACAGATACACAACAATATTACATAGAGGAAATACTCTATACACTCTTGCCGTCCAGCTCACCTCCAGAGCTCCAGAACGTATCTACCTGAAAATTTGTAATACTCGATCTGACCAGAGCATTACACCAAAGTAACATCCGGGTCAGGCTGGAAACCAGCGTGAGTAAACCCATAAAATTTAAAATACTATGCTCAAACCATAAAAGAAACCCAGGTAACTCGTATTTCACTACGAGTTCATTACTTGTTATAGTCAAAACCAATTTCACAAATTAACCCCAAGGTATCTTACTTAGTTTCAACGGTCCACATTGTTCCATTTCAGTCTATTGATTTCACACATTAAATCCATATTGAATCATGCAGATTACAAATCGAAGTGGTTTCGGGTATTACTGATACCCGATCCCAGTCTCTTCGAATCCATTATCGTCTTATCCAAAGCTTTTTAAGTGTAATACATTTCGTAATCTTAAATACAGAGTGTCACCTTTACACAATAATTTATTATCAATAGATACCCACATTACCACAGTTTAAACCAAACATATCGTAACACATAGCATCACAAATCACATCAGAGATAATCTAGGCATACAATATCATTCAATCACTTATAAGCAAGATTAACTTATTCTACCATCTCTAATTAATTTAAATAAATTAAATAAATTATATCAATCATCTTTAATCCTGCCTACTTAACATTAATTTATTACAACCCATTTATTAATCATTCCTTAATTATCCTCTTTAATTACTTTAAGTAATTCGCCTTTACTAAATATCACAAATTAATTAATCCTTCACCCCTTCACATTAATTATATTACTTCTTAATTGATTACTCAAATTAATTATTCTATGGTCACTTATATTGATCAATTATGCTTTGATTAATCACACTTATTTAACTAACCCTTAATTAATCTCCTTAATTTATCAATCCTTAAATTAATTACACTAAGTAATTATCCCATGGTTACTTCCACTGAGTAATTATTCTTTAATTACTTACCATCATGTAATTTCTCTTAATTAATTTCACCCAGTAATTTCCCATTAATTACTTATACTAAGTAATTAATACTTTATTACATAATTAATCTCCAAGTGATTGTCTTTAATTAATTAACTAATTAATTAACTTAAATTAACCTCATTAAATTAATTAATTACATTGATTAATACATTCCTTTAAATCACTCCATAAGTAATTACCCTTTTGATTGTTAACATTTATTAGTCAACCTTTATCAATTCATTAAGTGATTAACTTTTAATTAAATTCCGTAATTAATTTCCTTGAATTTTTCACCACCCTAATTAAATTCTCGATCTTAATTAATTACTTAATTTTACCGTTATAAAAATCATTTAGGGATCAATGATTTAAAGTATATAATCTTCTTTAAACAAACAATTTAAACATTAAATTTTTAACAGTTTAAAATCTTTGAACTTGTTTAACTTGTTAATAACTTTAAATAAGTTATTCGTGAAACTTATTTATCCTATCAAAAAACTTATTTACCTAAATACAATTTAAACTTGATTAAACATTTTCCTTTGGCACCTAATTTTTTTTATACCGGACTTGTTTTATTACTTGTTTAAATCTTATAAAATATTTAGCTTGGATAATTCAGTTTTTATTTTGCTTCAGACTTGGCTAATAATCACATTACCAAATTCGAGATTAAATCACCAGAATACACGAGCCATAAACGATGAAACCCGAGCAAAGCTTGCAGGAAGACGCAATCGAACCCGAGTCTTCCTTCCTCTTCAAAAACACGAGAAAATCTTCGTTCTACCTGTACACAACTCCGAGTCCAACCAGCACAGTGGCGACACCAGACACGAAGAACTTTGTGCACGTGCACCTCAGATCTGATCACCGACGATCATCACCGCATCCATACTCAAGTCACTATCGACCGCTTCGATCCATACGATACCTTGTTTTGACGATTCCACCATCAAATCTGAATCGAACTCCTCCACCCAATGTGAAACTCAACTACTATGACAAAATCCATTGCCGACGATCATCCTAACCACTAGAAAATCCCTTATTTCGTCAACGGCTGCGTCTCATTCTCCATCATCGATTCCCCCTCTCGCGATTAAACCCGAAGCATCCACGACTCCATAAAAAACCTTAATTCAACGTCGGCACTACTAAGCTCCCAAACCCTACAATAATCTCGCCTCGCCACCATGGTGCGTGATAACACCTCCGACCATTTTTCTCACCACCATCAACCTACGAGCCATCCTTGATCAAGACCCCGAGAACACAGTTTGTCGAGATCGCCAGATATTGATGATTACCCAATTTATAATTAACTCACAAAATCATGACACTTACATCATTAAAAATCATGAAATTATTGTCATAAATCATTATTTTCAATAACAATTCAGATTATAAACTTGAATCCACAAATCTTTTATGTTAAATTTTTGATATAATTAATATACTGTTGTTCTTCATCCCTTTTTATTTAATTCAGCCTCAGATTTAGTTTGCAAATATTTTTTTATTTAAACCATGTTATAACAAACATAATTCATCTATACATCATGTCCCAAAGAAGATCAAAGGAAGAGTAATAAAAAAAATTGTGTTTTTGAAACTGTAAAACAAAATAGAGGGCTCTTTTATATATATATACACACACACACACACACACACACACACACACACACACACACACACATATACAGGCATTCCTACTTAACAGATTTATATTTATAAACTTACAAGCATTATTTACATTCATGCAAGCAACTATCACAACATTAATTCATATATCCATCACATGAAGCAAGTTAGAACAAGTTAAAACTTTTATATAGATCATTTACTCACCTTGTTTGAAAAACAAAGAATAGTTCACTCCTGGAACTTAACTTTTTTTATACAAATGATCTGAAGCTTGATTAACTGGAAACTTTTAAGGTTAGGATGATGATGCCTTTGATTTCAGGTTTGCTTAATTAATCTCCAGTTTTGAAATTGCTGCTTTAACTCATCTGGTTTTTGAAAATTTGATTGCAGCCTTTGCTCAACAGGGTTTTTAATTTGTCCTGATTTTCTGATTTCAAGCTTTAGTTTGTTTTCAGCTTTCTTTAGATTTTATTTTCCTTTCATAATGAAGATAAAAAAGGAAAAAAATGAGAAAGGGTGGAGATGTACATATTTTAATTATCCTTTATTTTCTTATTTTCTAAGAATAATGACACTTGTTGATTTTACATACAAATGTCATTTGCATGAAACATTTGATTTACATTTGTTAAATCATGAATACATTTAACTTACAAGTGTATTTTCCTAGAGTTAATAAATTTTATAAATGATTTTTTTATAAACTCTCATATATATGTATATATATATTTAATTTCCTAATTTATACATACATTTCTTAAATTGTATATATATATATATATCCCTTTTAAAAGAAAATAATATAGAACAAACTCTAAAGCATATATAATATATTTTAAAAGAAATCCAAATTTATTTAAGATATATATATATCTTTTGAATCCCAAATTTAAATTCAAATACAATCTAAAATCCACTTCAAAATCAACCTACACAAATATTTTCATTTACACAAACACAGTTTCAATTTGTTTTGGAAATAATAATATTTTTATTTAAATTCTTCTTATATCCATATATAAATATAAACAACCATTATTATTTGTTTTAAAAGAATAACTTGTAAAATTTTAAATAATTATCTTGGGAGATTATTAAATGAATATTTATCCATATATTTATAATTTAGCATTTGTTATAGTTTAAATTTATATATACATATTCAGATATCCATATATATATATATATCAAAATTTCATTTGTTCAATTGGCTAATAAGTATTTTAACAATTTTAATCCTGTTAATTCCTAATTAACAGATACCCAGAAATTCGGGTTATCACATTTTATCTAAGTCATAATAGTAATTGGTGAACCCTAACTCTATGCTAAGTGTACTAACCCTGCTTTCTGTGCTGTATAATTAAATAAATTTAAAATAAAAATGTTTGAATTTTATTTTTGATATATAATATTTTGAAAGAAAATTTTACTTAAATTCTATTTAATAGAGGATTTTGTTTTAATAAACAAAATTAAATAATAAATTATTTTCGATAATTTATTGAAATTGAATAAAATGTTTTAATTGTTATAAAATAATATGATGTGTAAATAATTTTTATATTATTGAAATAGTTGTAGATAAACTTACTTTACAATAACACGTCGAGTAATTAAATAAAGATTAAATAAGTATTGAATTAAGTATAATTGTCTAACTATTGAATATAATCTGTAAAGTGAAAAATTGAATTTAAGTATATTTGTCAACAAACGTCAATAGTTAAAATTTTAATATAAGTGCGAAAGAAATTAATTAAAACAAAATTTAATTAGAACTTATAGGCCAAACTAAATTAAGCCCAGACTTTTTTTCCCTATTCTATAACACTTCCGATACCTTCATTTGCAAGCCAACCTATTTTTTTCCACTTTAGTCCTAAATTGAAAAATCGCGACATTTAAACTAAAAAGAAAAAAAGAAATTTGCGTGCAATCCTGGCAAAGACAATCGGAGGAGCTGCTTTACAATGGTTGAGCAAGGGCAAGCCGTGCGATTTCATGTGTGAAACCTAGATGCACCCGGAGACCCATTCGGCTATGGCATTGCAATGGGCTAGGCTGGCCACATATTTAAGGGTCGTAATAGAAGTTACGATGGGAGTAGATGTGGATTTGCAGTGGTGTTTTATAGATGAAGCTGGCATCAATCTTGGTCTTGGCAGCAATGAAGCTGGGGTGTTGTGATCTGAGTTGCTGATTCAAAGTTAGTGTGGAAGCAGAGCAGCTACTGTTTGGGGCTATAGGCAATGATGATAATGGATAGCGAAGGTGAAGGAAATAATTGCTCAGATTTCAGTAAGTTACCTAATAGCAACTATATCTCAAATTTATTCACAACTATATTTGTAATTACCACCCATTACATATACATATACATATACATATACACATACGTACATACATATATATATATACATACTTACATATATATATATTCTCGATAATGGTTGAATTGTTTGGTAGATATGTTTGATTGGGATTGTCTATGTTGGATTATTGGTACATTGGTATGGAATTGGATGATATGAAATAACTAAGGGCCGATTGTGAATATATATAGGTATATGTGTGTGTGTGTGTGTGTGTGTGTGTGTTTGTGTTGATATGTGTATTCTATAGAAGACCAGAGTTCGATGGAATCAATTCGGGTCAAACAATTAAATTATATATGTTGATTATTTGATAAATATTTTTAGAATAATTTTACTTATGTATTTATTTATTATCATGTTTTAAAAGATTTTTGGAAAGCTTTGAAAATTATTTGTGAGTTTTAAAATCTTATTAAAACTATTCTATGAATATCTTATTAAATTATAAATAATCTAAATACGTTTAAATTTGTAAATATTTTTAATTAAAAAAATATAAATATAGATTGCTTTTTATTATAAAACTTTTTTAAATCAATATTATAAGCGGATTTTCACTCAAAGGGCTTCTTTGTGCAGGGTAATATGTTTGAAGGACAACATTTCTGAAAAATTAGTTTTAAGGACAATTTACAGAAAAAAGATAAATGAGGTTATCATTTTAGTTATATAGGAATAATGATAAATTCATTTGTCATTATTTCTGTGTAACTTTAAAAGATAAATGAATTTATCATTTTTCTATAAATTGTCCTTAAAACTAATTATTCAGAAGTGACGTCCTCAAAACTTATTACATTAGAATGAGAAGCCCTTCAAACTAGTTTCCACATATTTTAATATATTATAAATTTGAATTTGTTATAAAGGAAAATTGTATTATACATAGCTATTTTACAAAATGTAATATATAAATAATAATACCGTTTTAAGTGATTTTTATTATAGTGGACATTTGATTTATAAATTGATTTGAATGTTTTATATGAATATTTGATTTAATTGTTTAATGAAATAATCTACTGAACTTTATTATTATTTCATGCTTGAACTAAAATGGGATTTAATATATGATTTCTTTATTTTCAAATTTCTCATTTTTACATTGATTTCGATATCATGAATGATCCACCGTTGATACTGATTTGTGATATATGTTAAGATGATACGATGATGAGATCTTTCTGGTTGATTTATCGATGGTTATTCTTCGTAATGAAAAATCTGATTAAACGAATTAGTGATACTATCTAGTATGGTACTTTCGGCCATACTCTTGTGGTTATCCTTTGGACTCATTATATAGAATAGAAAAGGGCGAACATGATATGTGAGCACTGAGTGAACGGATTAGGAACAAATGGTGGTATGGGACGCCACTGTGTTAGTTATTCGGTTATTCTTTTGCTCGTGGATGACATCAATACAGGTATGTTGTATGTGATACCTGTTATGTTTAATATTTGATAATCACATGGTGACTTATATGTAGAGCCGTGTGGCGGCCATTGTATATACTCTATGTATCTGTTTACCTTTGTCTAGCTCTCTTTATGGTTCGAGAGTAAACTAGATTGACTAGCATCCACCTTGGCAGCCTGATCATGGGGTTGTGCCCTAGATCTGCGACACTGTTATTATATTATACCGGACACGCATCACAGTAGATTGGTAGGTGCCTATATCCACTTGTGTCGCATAGGCCAGCAGTCTGTTATCTACAGGGGCAAAGCAGGGTTATGACCAAGGCTATGCATTGACGAGCCATTGGTGGATATGTGTCACGATGTCCATCGAGATAACTAGTACGGCTATAGGCATGCGGCAGTAGACCCTGGATTTTTAGATCAGGCATACGGCCGTCAGTCCCCCATCTGGTTTCGGTTTGCGTGAACTAAAATTGTAGGAATAGGTCCGTCTACACAGCATATAGCTAGCAGACCCTAGGTTCCTGGAGAGGGCATACGACCATCAGTCTCTTGTTAGGTTTTGGTTCATGTATGGTAGATAGATATACATATATGAGATGAGATATACTTAAGACTATGTCTAGAGTATAGTCAAACCTGTATCCTGCTTTAACAGATAGCATACTTACTATTGATTGTACTCGAGCACAGTTATGAGCTGTGTAACATCCCCTTACTTGGAGGCCTAAAACTAACAGCTACAGATGCTACAGTCATCCATAGTTATTAATCATCGACGACCAAATACGGCGATATTAGATACATTGATACACAACTCTTTGCCAATTTATAAATTAAAACATATCAAATTAAAATAGAAAGAGAGAAAGAACCAAAATAAAAGGGGTAGAGAAAGAAAGGCAAATAAATCAAGGCTAGAGATCTAGAAAAAAGGATTAACAAAGATTAAAGAGAAGGGAAAAGCTTTAAAAGGTGGGTAGATTTATTAGGATATGTTTATGATGTAAAATAACTAGTGGAATTCACCTATAAACATATTGATCTAGATTATGTAATATAATTAAATTAGTAAAAATAGATCTAGGTATATATTTCCTGAACCACCTAGATTTGATTATATCATTTTTGAATAGCCTTGAATATAGATAGATAGATAGATAGATAGATAGGTGAATATAAGTTGTATATAGTCTAATATATAAACTACACGAATCTGATATAAATAAGAATGAGATTATATTTGAATTACTTGTTAAAATCGAATCCTACAGTTGTACATAAGTCTATAACGATGGTAAAAAAAGTAAAGAAGAAGGAGTGAAAGTAAAACATCAAAAACAACGAATTGTACCTAAGTTAGACGCCTGAATAAGGAACCGGACATCTAAATTCTTGTATGGTTCAAATATAACATGATTCAGATGATTGAACCTCTACTCAGACATCTAGAATCAAAGTCAGATGTCTGAATATAAGCTTAGACATCTGAATGCTTGTAGCTAAGTTATTATAGGCAATTAAACGTCTGGGCCGAAAATCCATTTGTCTGAACTAAGGTCAGTCATCTGAATATATCATTCGGATATTTGAATAGCCGAAGAAAGCTCAAGTTGAGTTGAACATTGTGCAAGCCAAGTAGGATGGACCGAGGAAACTTATTCCCATTTTCTCAACTTTCGGGAGCTCACACTACTGTATGCAAGTAGAGGGATAAGTTTAATGCTCGGTAACATACATAGGTTCACACTTCATAGTATGCGTAATGTGATACTCAATGAGGCATGCAATCGCAATTAGATCACAACTAGATGCTCTTATAATTACTGTAGCACACTTGGTAGCATGTTTTAATGTATTGGACAATGAGGTTGGATGATGGAGACGTCTGCGATAGTAGGGTTATATGACCGGGCAAGGCGATTGGACCTATGGGGAATCTTAATATTAAATGACTTCTTTATCTTTAGGTTGAATGGTATAGAATGTAAGACAAGTTTACCACTAATAAGGTTACAAGAATGATTTGGTAGGCCATCGTCAAGGTTGTATACTCGGCACATGCTTAGACAATTGCAATGTTTGCTTGATGTGTCTGTGCGATTTAAGCGATTTATCATTGAGAATGTTAATCAAATGTACAATTGGGTGGTTTATTATCAAGACCATATACAGGAACATATCTAGGATTACAAAGTTGCTCAATGTCCAACCTTCGTGTGGAAATTCCATAGATTATCATTTGACAACCGCTTACACCTAGTACACGAACAAAAATGAACTACCCTAAGTTGTGTAGATTATAACTGCAATTTAATTACTTTCGAGCACCATACCATTAGTTATATGTTTCACTCACCGGACCTTGTTTGATCTCCTTCATTCCTCCCTCTTCATATCACTTATAAGAGGATGAGCCTGTAGTTGAATTTGTCAGGATACAGTGTGTGGAGGTAAATTGGTCCACAAGTGATATGTTTATTTATAGTTACTTCCCTATGTACCTATGTCCTCATATTATGTTATATTCATCTGCATAACAAACTGGGATTTTCGACCTTCGAAAATCAACATCAATATGTCCACTGTATAGAATGCCGAGCAATCGAGTGCTAGAAATACCAGTTCATTAGGGGTGTAGAAGAAAAGGTAGAAGAAAAATAGAAACAATAGCATAGAATCTCACAATGCGGCGGAGCAAAATATAATATATTATAATAAATTTTTATACAAAAGAATCTGTAACTATTTATACTTACAATCATTAGAGTACAACAATTAATACATCGATATGGAAAATTATAATAAGTTGTCCTCACATAGCGGAATAAAAACAAGTACGTCATATATGTCTGAAATCCTCCAGCTTGTCTCCTGAGCTCCATAGCATCCTAACATGAATCTGTAATACTCAGTCTGGCTCGAGCATTATAATAATATAACACCTAAGTCAGTCTGGAAAACCAGCATAAGAAAACACACTCAATTTGAATTATTAATGTTATCAAAACCCTTTTGAAAAACAAAGTTATCTCGCAAGACCGTGTCACACACAAACACAATGGGTTTTTCCCTTGCTATAACCAAAACATTTTATAGAAAATCCAATGATATTGTAATAGTGTCTAAATAAAAACACTTATTCACATGGCCTAAATTGTTACATTAATTAAATTTCAGCATACTAATCTCTATAAACAAAATCGTAAAGGCTTGTATTAGAGAATAGACCCCATACAATGACTGTGCCACTAGGGTACCGCCCATCCAGTACACCACTAGAAAAATGTACCGAGTATCTCGCCGGGATCCCCTGCTAAACAAGACTAGCTTACCCCTAACCTGGATAGAGCGAATATGTTACCCCTCCCCCGGGGTGTTCCTACCCATAAAAATTGATCACTCGCTTTCTCATGCACAACCATATGTATATTTTTATATTTTCGAGGACATCTATAAAAGTGATAACATACCCTAACTAGGTACGACCCTTTCAGCCTTGCTGCATTTCCACTGTTTTAATCATTCATGGTCGATGAGGCTGGAGGTTAATGATTAGCTTTCAAGAACAATTCCACTTAGAATGCTTATCGCCCTCCAATAATGATGCCTTGATAGCATTCACCCATAAAAGTTTTCCTAGGTCTGGAAAAACTAAATTACCGTCCTCGTCGTCTTCATGGTATTCATTCGCAATGTCAAACTAGATTGAAGTGGTTTTTGGATAATTAAATCCGATCTCGGTCACTTCGGAACGATTAACGGCATTGGACAATATTGATAGTTGGTTATTTAATTATCAATAAAACATCCATAAGTAGACACTAGGCCTTATTATATTCCAAAAGTTTTACTTTCAAAATATCTTTATACGATATATATATCGATCCCTTTCAACATTTGAAAACAACTTCAAATATTTAAATCTCTAATAGGATATTTCCAAACCATCTCAACACTTTGGAATATTTCCAAATTTCCATTTTTATACTTAGGACAATATTGTAAGTCTTATTTCCAAAATATTTTCAACTATCAACACTTAAGAGAATATTTCATAACTTATCTCATTAGTCTTCGGAATCACTAATAAATTCATTTTTTTCAATTTCCAAAACCCAGTATACTTATTTATAACCTCATTTAACAATTTATAGATTCTTTTATGAATTCAGATTTCATTTTCAAAACTCCTATATTCAATATTTTGAAATTCTATTTCCACCAAATCCCTTATAAAGTTCCTCTCCTCAAAATCATATCCATTTATAAGCCTTATTTATGAATCTCGAGAGAATTTATAAAAAAAAAATTTCAATCACTTCAAAACTATATATATAATAGGTATTTAAAAGAATAATAATTTTTTCTAAAACATGTTTAAGTAATTTTTTTAAATATCGAAAACACTTTTATAAACATCAATAACTCATTTTTAGATAAACAAATAAATTTTCAAAGCTGATTTTAAAAGTTGGATTTACTAAAATAAATACTTAATATTTGAAAAAGTGCGTACTGAAGTATTTCAATCATAACTAGTTTAAAACCATAGTTTTAAAAAAAAATCCTTTTAAAAACAACTTAACTACTTGGAATTAAAAATAAATTTTTAAAAACACAATATCCAATTCAACTTATAAATTCCTCTCGATTTCCATTACATCGCTTCTATTCCGATCTCCTTAACTATTTCCACTTCCAAAAATAGCATCCATTATTTCCTCTCCTATTTCAATACTCTAATATATATTCACCCCATAAATTTATATTCCCAATTTATCATCCTGATATCGATTTCCTTTATTTATAAACATCATTTGTATATTTCATAACTCCTTCGAGTTCAACTTTTTGTAAAACTAATCTCGTTTATAAAATTCCATTTTTATAAATCCATTACTTTGTAAATTCCATTTATTTATTTTTCGAATATATTTTTGATATTGACTTCAACTCCTTCTCATATTTTTAGAATATCATTTATAAATTCTTATATATAATTCATTTTTAAAAAATCTCTATCTTAAACAATTTACAAATAGTTAAATACAACTAAAACAAATATATATTATTATTATTTTCCAACTCAACTTCCTTCAAAATAACCCAAATCCCAATATAAATATTTTTAAATCCAAAATACCTTTTCTTCCTTAAAATTTCAAAAAAAAAATTATGGTATTTAAAATTCCAAAATTCAAGCCAATGCTACAATAGCATCCAATAATTCCAATCACTACAATAATCTATAACAGATTATTCTACAAAAACCATATATCACGATATATGAAACTAAATTCAACATTTTGAGGAATCTTGTTGGATCCCTCCAACCTATTTTCCTGCATCCACAGATGTTAATAAAAAATAAAAATACCAATCTCACTTCGAGGGGGATATCGCGATATATAGGGTCATCCGCTATTATGCGAGGCGCATAGGGTCTCATCTGCTATAATATGCGGGACAATCAATCCAACTACTGACATACACACACACTAACTACTATATATATATATATATATATATATATATTTAACATATCATTCAACAAAAAAAAATTTCTAAATTCAACAAAGCAACCAATAATTAATTTTAACTAATTTAACTGGCAACCCAAATGAGTGAGACTTTCTCACCTTTGATGTTTATTTTGCAATCTGTTCCAACTTGACTTGTTTTCACAATTTTAGACCTCATATGAATAAGTTATTAAGTGTATTAGTTCATCATAATTTTTAATCCTCGATTAAATAACAAATTATATAGTTAAATTTATTACAGGAAATATACCTTTACTGTCGTTCGTTCCAGGCATCGAACGACTCAACTATCATCGACCAACGACCGCTTGCTTCCCATTCTTGCGCGATGATGCCAACCGATTCCGTTGTCCCAATACCAATTCGCCTTTTGCCATCGGCCACTGACGTTGCCACCACCTCCCTACAGGCGCACTTCATCAATGATATTACGCGCGTGCGAATGCGACTCCATATCCCCACCACCCTAGCTGTGGTCGCCACATGTTCTATCTGGAGCGCCTCACGGTTGTCATCATCGCCCCACCCTTAGTTCGAATGTCGCCATCATCTGCACGTGACCAAGAACGCAGTTGACCCTAGCCATAGCTCCACTACTAAATTCGACTCCCCCAAAGGCTCGCTCGATAGGCTCGCTCGATTGACTCGCCTTCCCCATGCTTCGTGATTCCACGGCGCGGCCGCGATTCCCAAGCGATTGCGATATTATATATATATATATATATATATATATATATATATATATATACTTTTTTCAATTTTGATTCAAAATGGATTTCGATTCCCTCTTTTTTTATTAACTCGTGTTACTATCATTCGAAGGAAGGAGGAGAACACGATTCATAACTGGGGCAAAGCATCTCGAGTACGAGTAACAATTTATAATATTATTTAATTACAAAATAGCTCGTTTAGCAACTTAAAATCTTGATCTTCTATCGAGGCATGACGCTAGGTGTTTGTAATATTATACCTCTATACCGAACGCAACGGAAAAAGTTTCAAGTCCTAATTCGATCGTATGGAGAAGATAGCCTTTTAAATCGACTATATAAATTAAATTCAATTGAATAAATTTCCAGGCGTTCTATCACGTATGACCAAACGTTAACCTCAAACACCATAAAATTTGAAATTCAATAATAATACACTATTACGGATCCAATGAAATTGGTTTCATCGAATTCCGAGAATGTGCTCCAGGTCGCTATTTTAACACGTCGATTAAATCGACGATTCCAAAATTTTGAAATCACTTGAAATTTCAGTTTTAAAATCTTATTAACTAAGTTGTATATTTCAAATCCAATATTTAAACCATTTAAATATTCAAAATCAAATGATGAAAAATCAGGGTCATTGCATTCCTTCCTCCTTAAAAGAATTTCGTCCTCGAAATTGCTAAGGCCGGAGATCTCCTCCAAACCCTTTAAATTATCAAAACCCACTAAGTTAAAACTCGATATTTCACTTTTCTAATCTTTGAGTTCCACCCAAAATTAGTTTTCAATACTAATTCCAAAACCCTTTATTTCAATTTTAATTCGAAGCAAATTGTCGTTCACAAAAAAAATTTAAAATTTTTATAAACAACCTAAAATGTAATATATATCAATATTTATATTTTGCGGTATCTAATCCGAAAACATGCCTTATTTTAGCATTTTTAAGCATGCGGCTTATTTTATATGCAGTTTGCGCGATCAAAATCAAGCAAACAGCTCCATATACCTATACTTACTCAATTTAAACATGTAAGAACCAAAAATATGACATTTTAATAAATTTCAATTATTTAACTAGTTAACACAAGAATTTCATAAGCAATGCATCCTAACATATTTTTATAAGTAATTACAAGGTTCCGACACCAATTTAACTACTTTCAATCGATCCATATATCACTTTATTCAATCCGAAATGATTTACAACCAAATTTATTTGCATCCGATTCATTTTAAATCAAATAAACCCATATCCATTCCATTAAAAATCAATTTATTCACATTCTATTTATGCATAGAATTTTATTTGCTTCCATTTTCATTGAACAACAATTTTTCTATGCAAATTTGGCGCTATTCATTTAATATAATAATCATTTAGTTCATAACTATTTTAAACTGATTCTAAATCAATTTTATTTTTAATTCTATCCCATTTCAAATTGATTCTCGATCAGTTCATTTGCATTCCATTTATATCCACATTTATTATATTCAAATCCATTTTGTTAAACTAGGAATCATCCCGCGCTATTTATTAAATAATCATTTCACAATATTTGAGCCAAAATTCCACCCAAAATATTAACTTAAGTTAATTAATTTATTTCAAATTATTCCAACTCTGTAATTTAAGTTTATCACTCTTGCAACCGATTCTCATTTTCATTTTCAGATTGATTCTCATTCAATCAAAATTCCACTCCATTTTACTATTTAATTTAATTAGTTCACCCACTTAATCCACTTCAAATATTAATTTCCATACTCAAATTCATTTAATTTATATCCCAAGTCATGTTCAATTTATTTACACTTAAATAGAATTTATATATAACCCAAACTGTTGCTATCTCAATCCAATTCTATTTTATTTGACGATATTTCCAATTATATTAAATTCACTTACAATTTAAGTCGGATTTTATTTATAATTCAAGCTCCATTTCCAATATCCACTTTTAATCCATAATCTAATTTTATTCAACCAAATTAATATCCATTCTATATTCAATTAACTAATTAATTATCTAATTAGTCCACTACAAATTTATAACTCAATATCTGATTTTTGTCTCAAAAATCACTTCTTTTAAGTTAATTGAGTTTAAATTTATTTTAAACTTCAAGTTTTGATTTTATTTCCTTTACCAAAATATCAAACCATTTTTATTTTGGGTTTTCTATTTCACTTTTCAATTTTATAAGTCATACAACTTATTTTTCCCATTTCCATCAATTCTATAATCGAATATATTCACTTTTTATTTTTTTAACTCAAGATCATACATTTATTTATAACCTAAATATATTTGTATTCCATATATTTCAAATTTTATGAGCTATACAAACTCATTTATCCACCATTCCAAATTTTCACTTAAACCTCATTTCATTCAAAATTTTATAACTTATGGTTATATATTTATTTTACCACTCACAATTTATATTTACTTCCATTTAATATTATTTCTAATCTAATCCAATTTTATAATTTATAGTTATATAGTCGCTTTATAATTTGCGTTTACATATTTAATTCAATTTCATATGTATCAAATCCAATTCACTTTTTTATTTAAATTTCAAATCCTATTTATCCAACAATTCAAAGTCATACTTGAAATATTCATACTTAAACTAATTTCACTCCAAACAAATTTATTTTTAATTCATTCAATTTCATTATATATTTTGATTAATTCGCTTAAGTTAACTCCCATTTCATTAATACACTATATTAATTCAATTCAAATCCAGTCAATTAAATTTCTAAAAATTCTATTTATCCAACTTAACTTAAGTTGAAAAACATTTTAACTTTCTCACATTAAATTTTATTCCATCTTCAATTTTTTCACACTTCCCTCCTTTTAAATACCATCTTCCACAGGATTTCAGAACTTTCTCCCGGTATTTATTTCAACTCACATTGAAATCAAATATATATACAGTCTTTTTGGTTTAACAAACCACTTTCTTAGATTTTCAAAATTCACTTGATTCCATTCTTGAACAATTTCCTTTTGTAATTTCCAAAACAACACTTCTTTTCACCAAAAATCTCCATATCAATTTACTGTGGTAGCAACAAGTCACTTAGAAACTCGAAAATGAATACAGATGATGCTGCGTAGTCATCACCGGGATTATTTTCCAATGAATGAAGTGAGTTCAGTGCTATCCCTTCCTAAAATCCATTTAAAACCATTTTCTACCCAAAAATATCTCCAAATAATAATACTACTATTTATCTTCAAACGCTTTGGAAAATACTTTTAAAAATCTCAGAGATTTAAGTTTTCTAAATTCTTGTTTGAACCCATTTTTAGCTTTTAATACATTTGTATAATTCATACTTGTACACTCTAATTTGGTTTTAATAACCATTCCAAATTTTCAAAATCTTATTTTTGTTATATAATAATAACCAAACACATCAATCTACTTTAATAATTTCTAGAAAATTATTCCTTTTATATCAATATATAATTTGGGTAAAATTATTTCATTTACCTGATTCAAACTCATATAGTGTCAGTTTATCATGTTCGAGTGTTTAGAAACTCCTATCGATTTTAGTGGCGTACTATTACTCAACTAGAATTTATATACCACTCAACAGATAAATTAAAACAATATAAAACAATTTATATTCACTAAAAATAAGCGCTCATATCTATTAATACACTTAGACTCATTCTAGAGTACCACTGACTCTATCTCTAATGAATAATCTCCACCAGAGCCAAGGTTCTTGCCTAATCTTCAGCTTTGATATCAACTGTAAAAAACGGGGATTTTCGACCTTTAAAAATCAACATCAATACATCCACTGTATAGAATTCCGAGCAATCGAGTGTCGGAATCACTAGTTCATTAGCGGTGTGGAAGAAAAGGTAGTAGAAAAATAGAAACAATAACACAGAATCTCACAATCACAGCGGAACAAATATAATATACAATAACAGATTTTTATACAAAAGAATTTGTAACTGTTTTATGCTTACAATCATCAGAGTACAACAATCAATACATTAATCTAGATAGTTATAATAAATTGTCCTTACACAGTAGAATAAAGACAAGTATGTGATATGCGTTTGAAATCCTCCAGCTCATCTCCTAAGCTCCATAGCATCTTAACCTGAATCTGTAATACTCGATCTGACCAAGCATTATAATATAATAACACCCAAGTCATTCTGGAAAACCAGCGTGAGAAAACACACTCGATTTGAATTATTAAAGGTATCAAAACCCTTTTGAAAAACAAAGGTATCTCATAAGATTGCGTCACACATAAACATGACGGGCTTTTCCCTTAAGATAACCAAAACATTTTATAGAAAATCCAATGATATTATAATAGTGTCTAAATACAAATACTTACTCACATAGCCGAAATTTTTACATCAACTAAATTCTAGCATACTAGGCTCTACAAATAAAATCGTAAAGGCTTGTATTGGAGATTGGATCTCATACAATGACTGGGCCACTGGGTACCTCCAATTGCAGTACAACTTTAGAAAAATGTACCGAGGACCTCGTCGGGATCCCTTACTACACAAGACCGACTACCCCAAACCTGGATAGACCCGTGTGAATTTGATATTTAAAATGAATTAAATTAATAGGATTTTTAATTTAAATTTAGAAAGGAATGAAAATATTATTTATTTATATAAAAGAGAATGTTAAAATTTGATGTATCAAGGGTAATTAAAATGTACAAATTAAATTATTTATTGCAATTAATTGTAATAGTGGAAATTTTTGCAATGGGATATAAGGTTAGAAATAAGTAAATAAAGGCAAGGATTGAATTCATTAATGAAAATAAAATTTTATTTAGTACAATCCTTTTTATTTATTATTGGAAGGTGAAAAATTGAAAATAGATTCAAATTGTATGTAGATAATAAATTGCAATAATTAAAGTTAGTAATAAATGGAATATCAAACTATTCATAAAGTGAATATAAGTAGATGTAACAAATGAATAGGAAATGCTAGTTATTCATAAAGTGAAGAAATGGAACCTAGATGGAATAAGAAATTGGATTTAGAATCTTAATTTATAGATATGCATTTATTTATAAATGGATTATAAAAGGGTAAAATAACCATATACAAGTATATTAAAGGTTGTAATAGTAGGTTACTAGTAAATTCACTTATTTACCTATAAAGATAATTAGGAGTGCCTTAATTGTAATTAATAAAATAACGAAAGGAGTAAATGTATTTATTTATAGAATTAATTTCAATTGGATAAGGATTTTAAGTAATAAGGTTAATGCGAGGTAAGTAATGCTGAATTTAGGTTAATAATAATGAATAGTAATAAATTAAAATTTTGTAGCATATATCATAATTTACCTGCTTCCTTGTTAATGGAATTAGAATGTGTAGTAAGTAATAATCAGATAAAGGAATGTTACCCTAATGGAAAAGGAAATAATTAAGTGTTGAGTAAATTATAGGATTGTATTTACGTTATTCTAATAATAATGGTTAATTGTGGAATTAATATGGGGAGTATATAAAGAAATAACTAGGGAAGTATACGTTATAAGTTAATTATAACCTAAATTTATGTGCAAGGTTGAAATTGGATCTAATAGGAAACTTATTCAATAAATTGGATTCAAGCGTAATAGAAAGATTATTTTAAGAAAATATTAAGTACTATAATTAGTAGAATGATTTACATTTAAGATTTGAGATAGAGATTTGTCTAAGGAATTATAAAGTTAAGTAAATCAAGGTGATAGAAAATTTTTGAATTATAGAATGTGAATTTGAATAGTGAGTCAATTGGTTATTTTATAATAGTAGGACTTATTGAGATAAATGAAATCAAATTTTTATTTATTACGTTAAATTAAGAATTACGTTGAAATAGGATATTTATGTGATAATTTTTAATCCAAAGGGTAAACCCTTATATTTAAGATTAATGAAAGGAATAAATATACATTGATTCAATAAAAAAAAGGAAGTTTTGGAAATTTATCAACAAATTTTGGATTTTATGGAATTGAATATTTATATTGATTTAATCTTTAATAGATTGACATATAAAATTTGTTAAATCATTTTAAATATTGAGAAAATAGTACTAAATCGATTGCAATAGATATAAATAAATTTTTACGTTAATGTTAATATAAAGTACTTTTTGAAGATAACGTCAAATTCATTTATGGAGATTTAGTTAAATGGGAACTTTGATTTTGAGAAATAAAAGCGTATTAACGTGACTAAAGGTTAGAGTACGATTATTGTATGTTGCCTATTTTGGTAGCTTTTTAATTTACAATTTTGAAATCAGTTACAATAATTTTTAATTGAGTATTGCGTTAATGTTAATTAAAGTAGTATTTGTAACAATGTTAAGACTTTCGTATTGGATAGTTTGCTGTAATATAAGACTTGGAAATAAAGTTATTAACGTACTGGAAAACAATTACATTTGATGAAATTAAATGTTGAAATATTACATAGATAAGAATTTAGATGAAATGGATTAATTTATGAAATAAAATGGTAAGTAATTATAATATTGTTATTAATAATAGACGTTACTTTAAGGATAATTAATGTAGTAACGTAAGGTGAAAATGTAAATTAAAAGGGAAACGTAAAATTTAGTTAAGGTAGTAATTTATGAATTGGGAATAAAATTCAAATGTTATATTAGGCTGTAAATCAATTTGGGAATAAAAATTTATTTAATTGGGGTAAATTGATATATACTAATGTTAAATATATACATAAGATGATGATTGATTTAATAAAGAGAATTGAATACGAATGGTATAAAATTTCATTTGAAATAAGATTTTATAATTTATTGAATTTACTTTAATTAAAGGTAAACACTAAAATTTTTGCAATAAATCTTTATTTGATATGGAGGTTTGGTTAATAAATTTGAAGCTAATTGCAATCAGAAATGATAGGAATGGTAAGTTGACCATTTATTCATAATAAGATCTAAAAATCAAATAAATGGATTATTGGAATTTAAATTTGATAAATTGTGAATTCATTTAAATTCGGATCCACTGTCTATTCCAACTTCATCTATAAATACCCCGCTAAACCCTAGCCTCCGCCTATTCTCATTTGTCTGGGAGTAAAATTTCATCAGCTCCTTCTCCTCCTCAATGGCAGACAAACAAATCTTAGATCCAAATAAGAATTCCAAACCAAATCAAAAGCTAAAATTCAAACTTCTCAGAAAAATCTGGAAGCAAAACGCATGAGGGAGAGAGGGAAAGAAAGGGGGATGACGTGGCGCTTGAAGGTGTTCTTTTATTTCTATTCTTTTTTCTTTTTTTTTTTGAAATTTCAATCACCATTAATGCGTATAACTTTCTCCTACGAACTCTGTTTCACGCGAGATTTTTTTTGTTAGGATCATAATAAAATTCCAGATCTTTTGACACTGGTTTGGACAGATTTGGAGACCGTCGAATATTTGGGTTTAAATCAGATTTATATTCGATTTAAAATTCAAAAGGTGAGTGTTTTAACATACTCACAACTTCTAAAATTTCTCATGTTTGTTAATTTGACTTTAGATATGAGTAGAGATTTATTTATGACTGTTTGGCATGTTTTATTCATTATCTCTGTTAAATCGCATTTATTTAATATAACTGTTAATTAATTTATTGCATATAAATTTGACAGTTAGAATTTATTTATTTGCATATTAACTGCCAGTCATAGTTATGTTAAAATTTTATTTCATATTAACTGCCAGTTAAATTTACGTTTATTTTTGCATATAAACTGCCAATTAACAGTTATTAAATTTATTTTGAGTATAAACTGGTAATTGATACCATTATTTATCACCTGTTATATATTGATGATTGTTTGAAATTGGATGATGACTGTGATAAATGGATGAATGGATGATTAATTTTATTAATTGCAAGTTGCTATGCATTTCATTTCATTCAGGATTGCGGTTTGAAATGATATAAAACCGCATTTTTATTTTAAATTGCGGATTGAAATGATAAACATTTGTATCACTTGACCATAGGGTAGAAAATTTTATACAGGCACCGCGGTAAAAATATATTTTGAAATGCTTTTGGTTTTGTAAAGCTATATATATATATATATGGTTTATGGATAATGATTTGGTTATTTATATATATATTGTAATTTTCAGGTTTTAAGCTTTGTATAAATTTGATTTGAAGTATAAAATAAAGTTTGATTTTCGAGATCAAATACGATTAAGAATTTATTTAAATTTTAATTTCTGGAGTTTTAATGACTTAAAAGAGAACAAGATTGGAAGATGAATATTAAGTTAAATTAAAATTTAATGAAAAGTTAGAATTTTAAAAGAATATGATTTTTATAACTTGATTTTTGTGTAAAGTGATTTAAATGAATATCAGGTTGATTTAAATGAATATATAATAAATTAAATGATTTTCCAGTCATGTGAAGTTAAAGGTTTCTTAAATTATATTGAATTCATTAAGTAAAGATTTCAAGTTTAAAAAAAAATAAGTAACTGAATTTAATATATATGGATTTGTCAAATGAGTTGTTTTGAAATGGTGAAAATATTTAAAGCTTTGAAACATAAAATTTGAAATGGTATTTGGTAGTTTAAATCGATATTTGAAATTGATTTGTGAAATCTAAAGAAGCTATTTTGTTTTATAAAAGTAATTTAATATTTAACCATTTAAGAAATGGAAACTTGTTTCAAAGTTATGATTTTTAAGGTAGTATAATTTGAAAGTATTATATTCAAGAGTTTTGATTTCTAAATATTTTTCTTTGAAAACCCTATGATTTTGGAAAAGAATATATTGGAAAATAAAGATGATATCATATTTATTTGGGTTTTAAAAGGAAATGATATCATATTTATATGGTTTTGAAATGGATATTTTATTCAGGTTTTAAAAGCATAAATTATTTTAAATGACCGCGGTGTTATAACAACGTTTGGTTGTTGAAGAGATCGGGATCGGAAGTTCTCATACTCTCTGCCAACTCCGAAAACAACTTTAACAACCGTGTACGCGGTGGAGATTCCAGAATGAAGTAGGTTGGTGGCGGCGTTTCCTTTGAGGTAAATACGTGGACCCAACTCCCGTGAGTTGGCATAAGGTGGCTAAAACAGGAGCGATTCTCGGGCCAATGAGGTCATTCCTCTGATCGAACACTCCTCTTCGATACTATACTTTGACTTTGGATTGATTCGGCGGCCACCTTTATTTTTGATTTTCGGGGAGTTTGTTCGACGTGGGTGGCAGCTGCGCGCTGCGCGTTTCCACCAGCCCGGATAGCAATTGGTATATCTACCATGGCATTGCCTAGTTGTGCCGTGTCACCTACCCTATCGAGCCTTGTACGAGTTTGGATTTCTCCCGTAGCCCGTGTGGTATCCTCTGGTGGCTTCCCGATCAGGAGGGACTATGATATTGGATGGACTACTGGGACTATTACGTATTAAGGTGGAAAATGTAAAGCCATAATGCTATTTAAAAGTAAGTTTATTTTACAATTAGACACTATTATAATAGCGCAATATACTACATAGTAAATAGTTTAACGGATCCTTAGGAGATGTGAATCCCGAGCATCTCTTGGGTTACTGCACTCATATTTATTTCTCCTAATTTAACTTACATAAGATCTTTTAGTTCTGACTCGAGTGTTTTTTTCTTTTCAAATTCGCTCGGGTCAGTCCGAGCGTTTCAGGATTTGAAGACTTTACTTCTGGAGGACGAAGACAAAGATTTCATTATTATTATTATTATTATATTATATGGTTCCACTGCACACTGTGTTCCGCTGCATTGATATTTATTGGTATGTGAACTCTGATATTTATTGTGTAAAGAAGAATCAAATGTCTTGTAAACAGTTTTTGTGAACTGTATATTTATTATTATATTTTATCCTTCCGCTGTGAGATTCTGTTTAGTTTTTTTCCTTCTCTGTTTTTCTTATTTACCCCATAACAATCCGCCATTCCGTATGGTTTGAATTGGCACGTGTGTCGATTTAAATCGTGTGAAAAGGCGGGATGTTACAGTTGGTGAACGGATTTCTTTATTATTTGTCCTAAGAGAGTGAAATGAGATTTATATGCACAGTACAACATCATCGGAGATAACTGTGTCATATAACTCACATGTTTCTCCTGGATATTTCCAAAATTACATTTAGGGTCTTGATAATCGGTTATTTAACTATCAACAAACACACATCCAAATTAGGGATTTATTTAAAAAAGGTAAACCAACACTGGTTAGCACATAAGCAACTACTAGCCTTTTAAATTATTCCTTTTTATCAATTAAATCCACTTTATAAATGTTTGTATCAAAAACCTTTTACAAAGATACATATCCACAAATCCCTATATTTTCAAGTCTTAGAAAATATCCATATACTTATCTCAACGGTATATGTATGTTCACACAAATTACACCTCACAACTTAGAATAATACTCATATACTTATCTCTATGGTAAAAGTATATTTACAAAATTGATAAAGATTTTCTTTTATTTGATTCAAAAATCATTTATAAACTCCTTATAATTCCCTAAAACCATTTGTAAACCATTTTATACATCTCTAAAAATCATTTATAATCTCTTTTATAAGTTTCAATCACCTATAAATTCTTTTTGTACGTTTCTAAAATCATTTAAGACCCCTTTATAGATCCATAAATCCATTTATAAAACTCTTCTTATAAATCTATAAGCCTATTACTTAAATCTTTTCATAAATATCAAGAACCATTTTAAAACCCTTTTCACCTTAACAAATCTTCCTTTAAGTTTCCAGACCATATAATAAAACTTCTCTTACAAACTCACATTTGTTTATAAAACTCTATTTATAAATCCTGGTACATTTATAAGTAATTCCTAATCTTTTATTTCGAAACACTATTGCATAATAATAATTATTGATAATAAACGTAATAAATTAATAATAATTATTAATTTCAAAACAACTTAATAATACAATAATAATTAATCTTTATTATTACTATAAATAACAATAATTAACTTCCAAAATATTAAAAATATTGACATATAAATTTAAAACAACATTAAAAATAAATAAATAACTTTAAAATAATACTGGCATAAATAAAAAAAATTTAAACAATATCAATATAAATAACTTTAGAATAATATTAAATATAATAAATAACTTTTTAAAATAATGTTAAACACAATAAAATAACTTAGAAAAAGATAGGTAAAGGTTGGAATAATACAAAAATTAAATCCATTTAAATAAAATATTTCCAAAATCCTATTTCGGGTTAAAAATCATATCATGTCTTAAGAACCCCTTCCCACTCAAATGGCAATTTATAGTATATTTTTAAATACAAATTTTAAAGCCGATAGCCACCCAACACTCAACCAATATTTATATTGATTTTTTTTACTACTACGTTTTTAAGTTTAAACATATAATAATGTCATAAACCATAGTGTCCATAATCAGGTTTCATATTCAGTAATCATATATCAATAAACAATTGTAATTAAAAATTAATAATGGTAAGGAATCCTATTGGATCCCTCCAACCTCTCACTCTGCATCACAAACCATATATAATTATATAATATGGGGCATCTGCTTTTAGGCGAGTATATATAAAAGGTCATCTGCTCTAGGGGCAGGAAAAAACCAAACCAACTAATAAAATAGTAAATCATTCAAACATTCAATCACCAATTCTTATCAACTATATTATATTTTTGGTTAGCCGAAAAGGTGAGTTTAACTCACCAAAATTCCAGTTATCGCTGAACCGTTCTGGTTCGAATTAAAATCAAACAAGCGTTCGATTTTAACACAAGTTTCTACAAGATTCAAACTAATCTAATCCAACTCCATAACGTTGTATTCATCAATAGAATTCTAACGCGACTGACCATTTTTAATTTGGACCTCGTATGAAAGAGTTATACATTTTATAAAGATTTCACAATTTTTAAATAATATAATTTATTATTAATTACAGTCTTTAGCGTTAATAAATCACCCTTGATCGCTTCCCTTAATCACCATCTCACGCTCTCGTTCAAATCAAAATGTCGCCATCTTTGATCGTGTATCGCCACTTCTGCATGCCACGAACCACCACTGCACTTACACCTGAGCATCGCCTCGTCGTTCCCTGCCCAACGGCACCCTCGCGACCCTCCGTTGTTCCCATTAGCTCGTTGGAAACGCCAAAAGAAGATCGACATCACTTGAAAATCTGGTCATCACAGTCATCGATTTCTCACCAAACTCCACCATGACGTAGCCTCGACCTCTCCCTCCATTTTCCCTTTAGAACCCATCGACCAAAACTCGACGCCGATGCTAGAAATGACCAAAAATCGAAGCATCCACCTCCCCAGTCGCAGCCTATTTCCCCTCACCTCCGATTGAATCGGCCCAAATCCACCATTGAACTCCATCGCCATGCCATCCTGGAAAAATTGTAATTGAAGTCGAAGCCTAAAACGACACGTGGTGGCTCCGATGATCATGTGCCGTTGGATTTAGTTGAATTTATTCATAATTTTAGGCGAGAAGTTTAAACAGCAGAGGTATGTAATGGGAAAGGAGTAGGGAAGGGGGTAAGGCATACGTAATGGAGATATGGGCTATGGGTACGGTGGCTATGGGATTAGAATGATAGGATATATAATATTTTTAATTCTAAAACTTCAAATTCTAGGCATCTGAAAATTCTGAATTCCAAAAAGAGTGTACCGACTGGCGTTCTATACTAAATAATCCTATTTCGAACTCAGTGGAACTATTATCAGGACCTAATTCGATCATATATTGAAGTTAGCTTTCAAAATCAAATTATATTATATTAAAAATTTGTAATTAATTTCATCGCATTTCGAACTCGCACGACCTCATGATACGTCCAAACGTTACGAAATTTGTCGGCGTATAATAATTCATTATTACGGTTCCAATATCACTTGCATTGTCAAAATCCAGGACAATGCGTTAGAAATAATGTTTTCGCATGCTAATTAAAACGAGTTATTAAAGCCAAAAATAAATCACTTTTTGACCAGGTTTTCCCTAGTTTCAAAAAAAAAATCACTTTTATGTTTACATTAAAATTTTACTATCTTCATTCTTATTTAAATAGAATTCAAATCAACATTCGAAATCATTTTTTCATATTAAGTTCATGATTTAATTATCTACGCAATTCCAAAAATTAAATTCAATAATTTGATTATCAAATAAATCGCTATATTTGAAATTCAAGTTATTTGACTTATAAAGTTAACTTTTCTATATTTAAAATCAATTAAATATTTCGAAACCAATTGACTAAAATTCTAAGTCATTACATTCTTTCCCCCTTAGAAGAATTTCGTCCTTGAAATTTGCAGGGTGAAAAAAGCCTAAACCCATTAACCTTTTAAAATAAATTAGTTGAAATAGATCGCCAAATTATTTTAATCATTTAACTTTCCAAAATGAATTTGTTGAAACTTTGCTATCACCTTTTCTAAGTCTTTATATTCATTCATAGTTACTAACTAATATCATTCCAAGTTATAACATAAATATCAAATTTAAGTTATTAAAAATTTCTTCAAAAATTTCC
This sequence comes from Allium cepa, assembly GCA_030765085.1. NCBI lineage: Eukaryota > Viridiplantae > Streptophyta > Magnoliopsida > Asparagales > Amaryllidaceae > Allium > Allium cepa. The sequence continues at coordinate 393,941,314 of CM060935.1, forward strand.
AACTCTTAAATTTTCAAAAAAATTCGCCAGCGTTTCCTTTGCGCGTCCAGATCGAAATAACTACAAATCACCACTCGATCCCAACCCAACAAATGAAAACAAAATCCAAGTGGCTCCATCATAAAATCATGGTATCCAAACAAAAATATAAGTATGTACCTTTTAGTCGGACAACCAAATTTTACTTATTAAATCAAAGGCATCCAACAAGCTTTTGCTTTTATATACCTGCATATTATTTACTAATGATACCCAATCATATAGTTCATAATCATATTATTTTGTATTTTCAATTGTCAAGATTTAATTCATTTAAGCCTGTACAATATAAATGTACATCCGTACGAAAAACCAAATCTGATCGCTCGCTCGATCGCACAATTTCACTTCCGAACTAATATCGTTCACACGAACACTCTAGTGTGGACTTAGATTCGGTTTCTTGATCAAAAACCGTAATTCTCCTTGCATAACCATATACCACGACAGAGAATTCCAAAATCAATCAAAAATTCATATCCAATGTTCGTCGTCGAGAATCGAGTGAAAAATTCTAATTCGGATCGGTGTAAATCACCTCCAAATCCTATACTCGAATCTCGATCAAACAATTATGCGAATAAAATAATACGTACAACTTATGTATTTATTTAAATTGGTTACTCCTCATATCCATTCCTTTTCCATTTAGATTCTTTTATTTTCGTTCATTTACTCTTAATCATTATTCACATTGCTTTATTCGCATTTACTTGTTACTTAGTATATTCTTTCAATACTAATATCCCTTAAGAGCCATTCTATCAAATTTTATTTAAGTTTATTATAAATATTTTATACAACCACTTCTCAAGTTTATTTCCACTTTACACCTTAATTTCATATTCATTTTAAATCAAATTTTAATTCATTTAATTCATTTCGAATCCAATCAACTTCATTTAAATCATTTCATTTAAATTATGTTAAATCTTCATTTCAAATTTTCTTTCCTCATCATTCATATTTAATAATTTTAAAATTTTGTTTTAACTTATTTATTCTAAAAGATTTATAAGTTATAAAACTTATTTTCTCAAATTCGAAAAACACCTGGATGAAAATTTTCAAAGTTTAAACACCCTATTATTGTTTCAAATTATTTTAAAACAATGCTATAAATAATTCCTTGGTATTTCAAATCATAATTTTTTTTTAAATCAAAACTAGTTTTATCAAAATAAAACTCCAACGGTAGCAATTCCTCTATTGGAAACCCGAAAATGAACGTCAACGATGTTACAGTCATCATCGAAATTATTTTCCAACGACCGAAGCGGGTTCGGTGCTTTGTATTTCTTTTAAATTCCATTTTAAAATATTTTCCAGATAAAATACTTTCTAAATAATGTCATTATTAAAACTTCGAAAAACAATTTTCAAAATCAACATGATTTAAACTCCCAATTCTCAGCTTTTAAATCGTATTTGCAAATTTCCCTTATATATATCATTTCAATAAGGTTAGATAAAACCATTTCTTAATTGTTTATCTTTTTTTACGTTATAATAATAACAGCTGTTATTAGAACAAAAAAATGATAGTAACCAAATATTATCATTCCGTAACAACCAAACGCACCATATATGCTATAATAATTTTTCTGAAAATTATTTCATTATGTATAGAATATAATCAAGGAAAAATTATTTCATTTACCCAACTTCAAAACAATACCATGTCGAACTGCTCTGTTTAAATGTTTAGAGATCCTTATCAATAACGTTAATTACTCATATTGGCCGGAATTCATAAGCCACTCAACTGACCGACCAAACAACATAATACATTTTTATATCACTAACAAATAAGCACACACACACATAAAAACACACACTCAAACTCGATTTAGGGTGCTACTAACCCTATCTATAATGAGCACCCCACCAAAGCCAAGGTTCTCGCTTAACCTTGCGCTTTGATACCAAGCTGTAACGACCCACTTTTCTGAATAATTTAAGCGGATAATCAACCACACATGATCCACTCAAAATGAATGGAAAGGTGGATAGTTAGGGAAGAAAGAAGGGAGAAGAAAAATGAAAGAGGGAGAAAGAAAACTAAAAAACACAGAATCTCATAGCGGAACAAATATTCTATAATATATAACAAATCTTTACATAAAGAAAAATGTAATATACATACACCAATCAGAGTACACTTAACTATTTCAGTCTTGATTGTTATAACAGCATGTCCTTACAATTGCAGATAAATACAACCAACATACAATACAACGAAACACAATGAAATAAGTAGATACATATTGAGCCTCCGGATCGTCTCCTGAGCTCCAATGCATCCACAACAATCTATAAATATGCTTGGTCTGACCTGAGCATTATTATGAAATAACACCCAAGTCAGTTTGGAAAACCAACGTGAGAAAACACACCCAACTCGATTTTAAAGTTATGAAAACCTTTGAAATCATAAGTACCTTGTAAGACCACATCGCACATAAACACAATGGGGTTTTACCTTACGATAACCAAAAAAAATTCTGTAGAAAATCCATTTATATTATAATAATGTCTAAGGGTCAAAGTAAAGTATGAATATAGCTGAAATGCTTGCAGTTCACATTTCAACATAGGTGGACACAACTAAGCCCATATGACACTTATTGGAGAATGGATTTGATACAATGACCGGGCTACTGGGGTATCACCCATCATGGTGCATCCCTAGATAAAATAACACCGAGGACCTTGCCCGAATACCCTGCCAACACAAAACCAGCCTACCACTTGACTAATAGTACCAAATATGATCACCCCTCCGTCAACGGGCCCCAAAGCATATAAATTGAAGATAATATCGACTCTAGATAGGGATGGTAATACCCTACTTGGGAGCGACCCACTTAGCTCTGCTGCATCTCCCATGTTTTAGTTATTCCCGATTGATCTGTTTGGGTTATGTTTTACCTTTCAAATAGCACTTCCCACTTGGAATGCTAACACTGCCCTCTGGCAACAATGCAATGCCAACATTCATCCATACAAATTCATTTTGGGACTGAACAAAACATTTGAGAGCTCCGCCTTCAATTTCATCATCTTTAAGACATCTTCAGGTTGAAATATTTGAGTTGGATAGAAGTGATTTTCTGGTAACATATCTGATCTTGGTTTCTTCGAGACAACATTTGATAGTTCTGGTAAACTCAACCCCGATTCTTTAGAAAAAAATTGTCAAAGATAAGAGCAGAGATAACCTCCTAACCATTGGGGGAAGGATTTCATTATCATTTGTCCTGGGAGAGCAAAATGAGATTTATATGCACAATACAGCATCAACAGAGATGATTGTGTCATATAGCTCAAGTGTTTCTCCTAGATATTTCCAAAGTAATGTTTGTGGTTCATATTTGATAGTCGGTTATTTAACTATCAACAAACACACATCCAAATCAGTGATTTATTTAAAAAGGGAAAATCAATACTGGTTAGCACATAAGCAACAACTAGCCTCTTAAATTAATTCTTTTTGTTAACTAAATCCGTTTTGTAAATATTTGTATCAAGATCCTTTTACAAAGATATATATCCATAAATCCTATATTTTCAATACTTGGAAAATATCCATATACTTAACTCAACGGTGTAAGTATATTCAGACACATTACACCTCACAATTTAGAAAATATACACATATACTTATCTTTGTAGTATAGGTATATTTAAAAAAATGAGAAAAATTTTCTTTTATTCGATTCTAAAATCAATTATAAACTCCTTATAATTCCCTAAAACCATTTGTAAACCATTTTATAAATCTCTGAAAATCATTTATAATCTCTTTTATGAATTTCAGTCACCTATAAATTCTTTTTGCACATTTCTAAAATTATTTAGAACCCATTTATAAATCCATAAATCCATTTATAAAACACTTCTTATAAATCTATAAACCCATTACTAAAACCACTTATAAAACCCTTTTTCGTCTTAACTATTCTTCCTTTAAGTTTCCAGACCTTATTATAAATCTTCTCTTATAAACTCAATTTTTTTATAAACTCATTTATAAATCTCAGAACATTTATAACTAAATTCTAATCATTTACTTCAAAACACTATTATATAATAATAATGATTGACAATAAACGTAATAAATAAATAATTATTACTGATTTAAAGCATCTTAATAAAACAATAATAATTATCATTACCATAAATAACAATAATTAACTTCCAAAATATTAAAAACATTGATATATAACTTTAAAACAACATTAAATACAAATAAATAACTTTAAAACAATATTGATATAAATAAATAAATTTAAAAAAATAACTTTAAAATAATATTAAATATAACAAATAACTTTTTAAAAATTTTAAACAAATAACTTAGAAAAAATAGGTAAATAGGTTGGAATAAAATAGAAATTAAATCCTTTAAAACAAAATATTTCTAAAACCCAATTTCGAATTAAAAATCAATTCCTGTCTCAAGAACCCCTTCCCACTCAATTAGCAATTTATAGTATATTTTAAAATACAAAATTTAAAACTAATAGCCACCCAACGCTCAACCGATATTGATATTACTTTTTTTTATTACTATAGGGTTTTTAAGTTTGAACATATAATAATGTCATAAACCATAGTGTCCATAATTGGTTTACATATTCAGTAATCATATAACAGGAATATTATTGAAATTTAAAATCGACTACGGTGAGGAATCATGTTGGATCCTTCCAACTTGTCCCCCTCATTATAAAACATATATAATTATATTATATGGGTCATCTGCTTCTAGTCGGGTATATATAAAAGGTCATCCACTCCATAGGAGGGAATAAAACCAAACCAACTGATAAAACGGTAAATAATCCAAACATTCAGTCATCAATTTTTATCAACTAAATAATATTTCTTGTGAGCTAAAAAGGTGAGTTAAACTCACCAAAATTCCACTTGTTGCTGAAGCGTTTCTGGTTTGAATTTGTAACATCCCCCATTTGGAGGCCAAAATCCAACTGCTACGGATGTTGTAGTCATTCATAGTTATTAATTCTTGGTGACCAAATGCGGTAATGTTAGATACATTGATATGCCAGAAACACATGAATATGAAAAATTTTAAGTTCAATTTAAAACAATTTTTTCATTCATTAAAAACGGTATTTTAGATTGATTACATAATCCTATACTTACGCCACGTTCAGAGAAATTACAGTTTATTACAAAATACGCCAAGAGCGATATATGAAGATGCCTACTTAGTTGATTAAAGTCTAAATATAGGAAATTAAACAAATGTGCCCTTACATCCAAACAACACAACAAACAATAGATAGAATCTCCTAAATAGCTAGCTTGCCTCTTGGACGTCTCCGTAAGCTTATTCGTCAATTAATAACATGAAAAACCCTTACCCTCAGCCTGCTCAAATTAATTATTAAGCACCTGAGAGTTTAAGAGGAAAATATAAACTTCGAGTCGAACAAAAGGTCTAGTATGAATAATAATATATCATCTTGAACCAAATAGATATCTTGTGAGACTACACCGCTCGGTGGAATGGGTTTTCCCCTCGCTTATACCTTAACCAAAAACTAATTAACCTTATTTTGTGCACCTGCATCCACAATGGTTAAAACATAACATAATATGATGATATGCAATTATACAATATAGCCTGGATTTTCCATCCCCATTCATTGGACTATTTGTCTCTAGTTATAGTTTCTAGGGTCATTATTAACGTATTAGTTTTCATGGACTAACTTATAACATGTTCCAAGCTTACGGACTATCCATCCGGTTTCATAGTTTTCACGGGATTACTAAGAACCTATTGGTATCTACCAATAACATCATCCAATCATGGTTTTCATGGGCTGACTATAAACCTACTGGATTCTTCAATAACATCTCTAAGATCATAGTTTTCATGGGCTGACTATGAACCTATTGATCTCTATCAATAACATATTCCGAATATAGTTTTCATGGGATCACTAATAACCTATTGCTCCTGCCAATAACATTTCTCAAGGCATAGTTTTCATATGCTATAACTTTTGATAGGTGTAGAATTGGTATCTCTAACCTATTTCATTGCTTCTGAATGATGGTTTCTCTTTCCGTAGAGTGGTCATAATAGAGAAATGGACTTACGGTTACAAAGTTACACATTTTTAAAATTTTGAAAACAAAGATGGTGTTGCTGTAACATGGCTAAAAAAGCTTAACAACACGAAAGCAAAAAGGCTACTGTAGCAATTTGAAAGCAAAGGTGACGAAGAGGCACAACGGCAGACTCGTAATTAACGTAAAAACTGCTTTTTGCTAAATAAAGTATACTCTTATCACCAACTCTTATTGTTTGTTAAATTCCTATTGGACAGAGATATATTTTATTAATTTCTTTGTAGAAAAACTGCTATAATCAGATTTTAAAAGTTCCAAAATTATTTTCAAACCAATAAATTATATGAATATTTTAATATAATTGTTAAGCCCTTCTAGCTTAGAAAATTCATAATAAATCGAAAACACTTGGGAAAATCCAAAAAATTCACCAAAAATCTGAAATAACATTTTCTTTACTATATTAAAATTTTACGGCAAAGTTCGTTATTTTATTATTTTTAGTAAAAAACCTAAAATAAATTCCCTTTTCACCTTAGGAAATCATAAAATATTCCTATTAATTTCGAAAATTATGAAATTAAAAACACGTCTCCAAGATTAGTTATGACACAACATATCCAAAAATCAAGTTGTTTGGAAGTCATTCACTATGGTTTTTCCCTCGAAACCAATGATAATAATTTTATAAAAATTCTAATAGATCACCATTCGTGCAAACAATGTAAAATCAACCATAACATCATCAAACAATGTAGAATACATCAAAAATATGAAATTTAACATATATGAATGAGATGGATACTTTTTTCACCTTATTTTGAGAAAAAGAATTGAGATTTGAGTTGTTGATTTGGTTCCCCTTAGTTTTAACTTGATTCTCTAACTTTTCTTCCTTTAGGAGCTGTAGCAATGGCCTCTACTTTGTTTGTATTTTGTATGGATGTAAAAATGAATAAGGATATGATGGTGGAAGGGTTTATGTTAAGTAAATGAAGCTTATTCCTATTTTGCCCCTCTCATAAATCCTCCTACTTATGTTTAAGTTAAAACGATCTTACATGTTGATTAGTTAAGGCCTAACCCAATTAATTATCAAATTCCATCTCCTTCTCTTGCCACACATTACTCTGTTTAATTAATCTAATTAAATCTCTTGAATAATGTTAAATAAAAATTAGGGGTGTTACAGGCTTCCTCCGTTAAAGAGTTTCATCCTCAAAATTCAGTACGGACTACAAAAAAGCATATCAATCATGCCAAAAAAGCTAGCATATGACATGAGCGAAAAGTCTATATAAAAAACATAGAACATGCCCTTATAATAGCCTAGGATAAGTATCTCTGATGATGTCTTCTGTTTTTCAAGTGTAGTACTCGTTGTCGCTCCACTGAACTTTTACCAACTGGACTGTCTTTTCTTGACCTTCTCTCATCTCTCGCGATACACCGAACTGGCTAGCTAACAAAAGTCGAATCCGGTTCTACTATTAAGTCTCCCAATGTAGTCGAAGGCATGGTAGTCTCTGGATCATGTATATACTTACGAAGATGAAACATATGAAACACATTATGGACACCTGCCAAACTACTTGCTAAGTCTACTCTGCATGCGAGCTTTTCGATCCTCTTTTTGAAGAGATAATGTCTCCATATTTTCAAAGCGAAGATTACCGCTACTAATTCTAAATCATGAGTAGGGTATCTCACTTCATAGGGTCTAAGATAACGAGAAGAATAGACAATGATTTGCCCTTTTGCATCAACACAGCTCCTAACCTGGTTCCACATGCATCGGTATACTCTACTAATCCTTGATTCCATCTGGAACTACTAATACTGTGATAAACCTGATTTTCGAGTATCTGTAAATTGATATTTAACTGGATCAATTTATAGAAATGCCGATTTATAGATTAAACAAATAAATATGGCCATAAGTAGTAAATTTAAAATGAAAATATATACATAGTTGTAATTTGGAAATTTTAATTAACATAATGTGTGACGACCCGACTTCCTATCTCCAGGAAATCGCATCACTGGTGAAGAAAGAAAGGGATAGAAGAAGAAAAGGAAGAGAAAGAAAGAAACAACAATATCAGAGAACTCACAGCGGAACGAATGAAATATAATAATTAACATAAAATATTACATAGTATCTTATTATATCAGAGTTATACAACTTATTCAACACATATTAGACAGTTATAAACATCTGTCTAATTCATACAACTCAAGTACAACAGAAGAAACAGATACCAAACACACAGCAGAACCAATATATATATAACTATACGTCGAAGCCTCCTGCTCCATATCTCCTCCAGAATTCGTCAAGCTAACCTGAACCACTTGTCTACTCATACATAATATGAGTACCCAAGAGTTTAATAAAACAGAAAATAAACACTCGGGTCAGACAGGGGTCTGGTGTGAGTAAACGGGTTAAAATTGCTTAAATTTAGAAAAAAACCTTTGAAAGAAAAGGTATCACGTAAGACTTCCCACACATAAACATGGAAAAGTTTTTACCATACGCTAACCAAAACATTTGATAGGAAATCCAGTGATATTATAATAGTGTCTAGGGTTTTCAAGTAAATAAGAAATAGCCGAAATTGTTACATTCATTAAATTCCAGCTACTAGCCACAAAAGTGGGTAATACAAACAAAATCGTAAGGTCTCGTAGGGAAAATGGGTTTCCATCAATGGCAGGGCTATTGGGGTACCGCCCGTCACAGTACATGGCCTAGATCACCGTACCGAGGATTACTCCCTTCATCCCCTGCAACACAAGGTCGGAACCATTCCTTACTGAACAGTCCTGAACAAGACCACCCCGTAGTTGGCGCGACCAACCACACACTAAGCCGAAATAGAAAGGGACCTCTAGACAGGGATGTATCTTTCTCTCCAGTGGGAGCTACCCACGAAGCCTTGCTGCACCTCCCCTGTTTTAGCCATTCCCGGTTGATGAGGCTTGAGGTTACGATTACCTTTATAGGACATATCTATCTTAGAATGCTCATCGTCCACCTGACGATGTGCTGAAAGCATTCAATCCATACAAGTTCGTTCCGGGTTCGAACGAAACCGAAGGCACTATCTCGTTGCACTCATTATTGGAATCACCCTCAGAGTCAACGACTATAGCCCTTGCACTCTGATTCACCATCTCGAATCTATAAGCACTATTCCGTCAAACTCATTACGGAATCACCCACAGAGTTATATTGACGTATAGCCCTTACACCTCGAGTCTTCACTCGCTCCACTTGGATTAACGACCTAACGTTTAATTGGAATCGATGTGGTTTTCGGATTCCAAATATGGAAACCCGATCCCGATCTCACCGAAACCAAATGTCATTTTAATGTCCAAGTTGTACTTAAGGGATTTTAAACAGTTTATCTTATATTCAGGATGATATAAACAGATAGATAAATCATATTATCATAACAGATAATTCATAATAAACATTCATCTCATATAGCAGCATATTACATATCATAGATATCCAATTATCCATCAACATCCAATATCAACCAATTACTCAACATCAATCATCCAATATCATTCAACATCCAATATCAATCATCCAATATCAACCATTTAATATTAATCAATCATCCAAAAACAAAATTGATTATCACTTAACCAATTTAATTAACCTCTAATTAAATTAATTACTGTCCTTTAATCATTTGGTTTACCCTAAATCCTACTTCATTGATTTATAACAAATCAAATTCATTTATCATTTCCTAATGATCTTTTAATTAATCTCCCTTGATTAATCAACTTTAATTACATTCAAGTAATTATCCTTTACCATATTTAGTAATTAACCTTTAATTACTATCATTAATTACAATAATTAATGATCCTTTATTAATTAATTAACTATAATTAATTACATTAATTCCTTAATTAATTACAATTAATTAATCACACTTAAATTAATTACTTTTATAAATAAACCTTGATTAATTACATTAATTAAATAATCCTTATTAATTGATTAACCCTTTTAAATTAATTAAATAATTAACTTATAATTTATCATCTCATTTAACATAAACAGTAATTAACAATTTGTAATTACTTATTTTAATTAATTAACTTCTTAATTAATTATATTAATCCTTGATTATATACTTTAATTAATCTTTAATTACTTCATTAAGTAATTATTATTAAATTAAATAATTAATAAATCCTTAATTAATTACTTAATTAATTAATTACATTTTAATTAATTACCTTAGTAATTAATCTTAAATTAATCACATTATTAATTAATTAATCACATTAATTAATTAACTAAAATAAATTAAGTAATTAACCCTTAATTACTTACATAAGTAATTATTTCTAATTACTTCATTGATAATCTTGATTGCTTTCTTAATTTATTACTTAACAAATAATTAATTTCATTATTAAATAATTCTTAATTCATTAATTAATTAATTATTCCATAATTAATTAATTTTTAAACAATTACATTAATCAATTCCTTAATTGATAACATTAAGTGATTATCCACTAATCACTTCCAATTAATTACCCCATGAGTAATTTCCTATTAATTACTTCCATAAGCAATTATCATTCTTAATTACATTCAATAATTGACCATTAATTATTTTATTATGTAACTACACTTAATTAATTCTTAATTAAGTGATTATTTAAAATTAAATAAATAATTAACTAATTATTTAAAATTTATTAAACAATTAATTAATTAACTTCTTATATTTTAAAAACCCTTAATTAATTAAGATAATCATTAATCTTAATAAAATCTTTACTTAATTGCAAATCATATATAATCAAGTATTCCTAAGTTTTCAAATAATTTAACATTATTTATCTTCATAAGTTAATTATTTGAATTAAATCAAATTTCAAAAACTTAAAACAAACTTATCCAATTTGGTTTACATAATTATAACTTAAACCTTATTTGGAAATAAAGTATTTAGAAACAAATTTCCAAATTTAAAACACTTCAATCATCTAATTTCGAACCTATTTATTTTTAATATAAATTGAACTTGGGTTTAAACATTACTTTAAAACTTTGATTAAATAATCGAATTAAAACATTCTTCTAAATTGAAATCCAAGGTTTAAATCAAGATAATTACTTTCCAAAAACAATCATCTTAAAACCCTTTTTAAATTTGAAAACAGATTCAATTATCATTTATAAAGATTGATTTCCACTTATTTTAAAACAACACAAGCCACTCAACCTAACAACATCGAGCAAACATCCATCACTTGAATGTAAACTCCAGTAATTCCCCTGATCTTCCCGAAGCAATCACGAGTCAGTCCTCCTTCCTATTTCGAGAACTACTCGTACGAACCTGAGTAAAACCCAAACTCTCTTCGAGTCGCCCCTGTAGATAACGCGAGAAAATCTTCGGTAAATCTCTTCTATCCCAAAGCTCAATACACAGTGCACAAACCCGTGCACGGTGCACCTACCCACGCGCCTCCGGCCAAACTTAGTCGTCGCGATCATCGGCGTTGATCGCAGTATCACACGCGACCCTTAAAACATACTCAGATCCTAGAATATGCACTCGAATCAAAAATTCGTCCTCAAGCTTGAGCAACTGAAGCTACCACTACCCAAAAGCCACCCACGGCCGATCACCACATCGCTGTTCAACCTCGCCGACCCCACCATCGAGACGTCACGACCAAGATTGTCAATCTCCCCAAAAATGAACGAACTCGGTTCATCAAACTCGACGCACTGTCACGCCATTCAAGTCGAAAACCAACAGTAAGCTTAAACCCTAATCTCTTCGATTCCCATCAAATTACTCATTGGAAAAATCCAAAAGTATTTTTCCCTGAATCTATAGCGTACATGCTAGCTTCGATCCAAGTATCAACTTAAATTATTAAGTATAACATCCACAGTTCATAAAAATCCCCAAATCATTCAAACACAAATTTCGAATGAATTACCAAACTTTAAATTACAAACTTCATATCTAAATTCATGATTTTACATCAAGATTACATGCATGTAGTTAGATTTTAAGTTTAAGATAATAAATTTTTAACCAAAATTTAAATTTCACTATAAATTCTATTTTAAACATGATTTGAGATATTTTTAAAAATCCTGAAACTATTTTATAACCTCCATGGTATAACTACAAACAATTTCCATTCAAATACTTAGCCTAACGTGGAATTAGATTTATAGATATTGAAATTTTTAAGCAGAACCATTCACTGTAAACTAACAGGGAACAATTGAATGTAATTAAACAGGCAAACTCATTACACATTCATACCAATTTATTTAGATTCAAGCAAAGAACTTTGATGCAAGTAAATATCATCACATGCATGACAATGAAACCATATCAAACTGTTTTTAAAACATTTACTCACCTGTATTATTTCAGAGCAGAGCAGGCTTATGGTATTAGGATTCTTATTCCAGGCTTTGAATATGTTTAGATCCGCAAAAGCTTTGATTTTTGTTGATAAAATCCTACTGCATGCTGTCGTAATAGAATGCATGCTTCCAATTGCAGGTTGAATTGTTCCAGTTTTAGCTTTCAACTTGAATTTTCATTTGCTTTGAAAATTGCAGATTGACATTTGTAGTTGAATTTCCCTTTAGTTGCAGGTTGAATTAAACTTGCAGTTGATCATCAAATTGAATTACAGGTTTGAGTTGCCTCTGGTTTCAAATTCAGGTTTTAGATTTGCTTTTGATCTTTGCATTTGATTTTCAGGTTTGATATTCTCATATCTCCATTAATTTGAGATAAGAAATGAAAAACAAAGAAAGAGCATTTGAAAAAAACTAGTTTTCTTCCTTTACATTTATTAAAAATTAAAATAAAATAATGCCACATGTTAATGCATGCCATATTAATTACAAGTGTAATTTGCATGAGTTAGTTTGTTAACAAGTGTCTAAAATCCTAGCATAATTGTTTTTAAAACCTTATTACAAAATTAATTATATTTATATTTATGTAATATGGACATCTATGTTTATATAAATATGGATCTAGTAATTTATTCACATACTACTTATGTTTATAAACAATTTTAATTCAAGAGATTAATTAAGAAGAAAGTTTATTTATAACTTTTTATATATATTTATAACCATTTTATTTTGAACATTTTAAAGAAAACAAAAATAAAACATTGATTAAATCTCTTTTAAACTATCATATTAAAAATAAACAATTATCTTTATATTTTAAAATAATTGAATTAAGCTCAAATTAACTTTTTAAAATATTGATTCTAAAACAATTCTTTAAAATTACAATATTCATTCATATATAATCATTAATAGATATTCCCATTCACAACATATATCAAATATATATATTATAAACAGAATAAATATTTATTAGCTTTGACTGACAATCTTATCAATATTTCCAGATTAAAAATTTATCAACCTTTAAAAGATTAAATTAGCCAATTTTTAAATTAAAATTATAAAGAAAATTATCAAACCAATTAAATTATTAACACAGATTATTAAATTCTTATTGCCCAAAATTCCGGGTCGTTACATAATGCTTTTCAAAGGATATTTGAAACCTAAATTTTTAACAGAAAAGATAATTTCATGATCATTTAAAAAAAATATTAAGTGAAAATTAAATTCCCAAGCATATAAACATATGTTATATTTATTTGGATCATAGCATATATAATTTACAAATATCTACCTAAATTCACATTGTATATTTATTAAAAATTTAAAAGCCTAAGTTATAAAAAAACAAACAAAAGAAATACATTTTTTTATTATTGAAAATATTACATGAATATATATAATCTAGATGAATTAATAAAAGACTAGTTTAACACTTGTAAGCATATTAAGTAATTTAAAGACATTTGTAAATTGGAATGTATATGTGTAAGCTATATAATTAACCTAAGGACAAGTGGCTTTATTTGTTTTTTTTTCTTTTAACAATTAAAACTTTAAAATTTAAAAATATGAAAAAGAGATTTGGTATTTTCTTTCATCAGCTCTAGATTTTTCTCCTCTTTCAACTGAAACTAAATTCGAATCCAAAAGAAGATAAAGATAAGAAATCTGAGAAAATTAAACTGGAAATTCAACAAAGCAAGAAATCAAAGGCAAAGGCAACAACAATATCAAATTTTCAAGTACAATCAGTCAAGACAACAAGTAACAATGCAAAGATTAACACCAGATTTAAAATTTAATAAAGCAAAAGAAAATCAAACAAGTCTGGAAACCATCAGCCTGGAAACAAATCTGTTCTTTGTTTAATATAGCCTGGCAAGTAAACATTTTTAAAAACAATTTAATCTGGTTTAAATCAAAATGCATGTGATGATATTAAAATGCATGTGATAATATTGAATTGTATTGAATTCTTCAGTTCGAAATTTATCTGGATTTGCATATATGTATGTACGTATGTACGTACGTACATACGTATGTATGTATGTATGTATGTATGTGAGATGTATGTTTATATATATTTTGTTTCCTGTGTTCCCGTCTATGATGTTTGCTTTCAAAAATTCATATCTCTTAATCCAATAAATTTTAAGCTTTGATCCTTGAATAGAAATTGATTATAGCAGTATTAAGTTAATTTTAAAAATAGTTCTAGGAATTTAAATTAAGAAATTGCCTCAAGAATTAAAAATTACAGAGTTAACCAAATATATGTTAAAAATCGATCATGATAATTTGAAGTTATGATTATATAAAAAAAATCGTGTTGTAAAAAAATGAATTTTGGCATTAATATCAAAAAAATTAGATTCGTATATATTGTGAATTTCCAACCTGATCAGAAATTGGGTATTTGTCAAATTACGGCGAACGGCATGATGATGTTGGTCGGACCAAGGCTGGGGGTGGCCGTTGTGACGAGGTTCTCTAGAAAAATGGTTGTGGATTTTACTAGTGGTCGTGGTGGCCAGGAAGGGTCGATTTAGGGTTTAGTGATGGTTATGGGTTGTTGAAGTTGTCGAGGGTGTTTCGGCAATGGTGATGCATCGAAGCGGGTAGCGATGGGGGAAAACGCGGCGTGGTGGCTTGGTGCTGCTCTGGAGTGAAGGCCGTGGGTTCCAGTCAGCTAGATCATCGGCGGTGAAAGGATTTTTGTCGCCTGTGTTTTGTTCCAGTTGTTGATCGTGAGGCTCGATTTTGATTTTGCGTTGTGATATTCAAATCTATGTTATCGAAGGAATGGGGGAGTTGCCGATGACCTGTAGATGGTCGGAGTGACGATCGATGGTGGCCAGAGTGGATGTGCATGTGCACATGCACGTTTGGGTTGGGTTGTTGTGCTGTGAGTTGTATTTTTGGAGAAGAAGGGGAATTCTCGAGTAGGTCTCGAGGGGCAGCTTGATTGACTCGAACCTGATGGAGTAGGTGAGTGACTCGAGGGCAAACACGGGTTCACTTAGGGTTCGACTCAGGTTTTGTATTGATGGGTAATCGGGTTCGAGTAAAAACAAATTTTGGAGAAAGAAATCAAGTTTTAAATTTTAAAACAAAATTTTCAAATGAATAAAAATCAAGATTTTGAAAATATTTAATTTAATATGTGTCAAGATTTGAAATGTTTAATATATTTGACTTCAAGAGTAATTAACTAAATTTATTTTGAATTTTTGATTCAATATATTTTCAATTAAAAATATTAGATCAATATTAGGATAGTTCAAATGAGATTGAAATAAGAACGTTTCAAGTTAAAGTTATGTCCAAAGAAATTATAAAGGAATGTTCAAATTAGATTTTAAAATTTATTTTAAATGAATAAGTTTAAAGGATATGAAAATTTGGATTTCAAATTTAAATAATTGTTTAATCTAATTTAATATGTTTGAAAGGTTTTCAAAGATTTTTAAGTATATTAAAGATTAAGAGTTGGAATTGTTTTGTTTAAAATAAAATTTTATTTCAAATATATATTGATTTCTAAAATGATTTTAATGAAGTTAATAATTGGAATAAGTATTTAAAATAAATGTAGAGTTTATCCTTAAAGGTTGAGACTAATTAAGGGTAATTAATTAGTGAAGTAATTAAAGGTTAATTACTTATTTATAATTAAGAATAATTACTCATGGAAGTAAGTAGTGGATTTACTTATAGAGGATAATTAATGGAAGTAATTAAGGGTTAATTACTTAGCTAATTTTGTTAATTAATTAATGTGATTAATTAATTAATTAATGTGATTAATTTAAGGTTAATAACTAAATGTAATTAATTAAAAGTGTGATTAATTAATAAAATAAATAATTAAGGATTATTAATTAATGCAATTAATTAATAATTACTTAATGAAGTAATTAAGGATTAATTAATTAGTGTAATTAATCAAAAGATTAATGTAATTAGTTAAGGAGTTAATTAATTAAGGAAAGTAATTACAAGATGATTAATTATTGTTTATGATTAACTAAGGCTAATTAATGAGTGTGGTTAATTAAAGATAAATTATTTAATTAAGTAGAAGGATTAATGTTAGAGGTTCATTAATTAATATAATGAAATTAATCAAGGTTGATTAATGGAAGTGATTAATGAAAGTTTAATTAATTAATGTAATAAATTAAGGATCGAGGTAATTAATTATAGTTAATAAATTAATAGATGTAATTAGTAAAGGATCATCAATTAATGTAATTAATTTGGTTAATTACCTTAAATGGCTAAGGATGATTAATTTGTGTAATTAATTTAGGGTTAATTACTTAATGTAATTAAAGAATAATTAATCAAGGGTGATTAATTAAGATGGGTAATTAAAGGATGATTAATTAATTGGTTTGAAATTAAGTAATGGTAAGTAAGCAGGATTTTTTAGTAAGGGATATAATTAATTTAATTAGAAATGCTATGACAAATTAATCTTGCTTATAAATGATTGGATGATATTATATACCTTGGAATAGTTGATATCTCTGATAAGTGATTTGTGATGTTATGTGATATGATATGATTGGGTTAAACTGTGAGATGTGGTTATCTTTCAATGGTGAATTACTGTGTAAAGATGACACCCTGTATTTTAAGTTGAATTGTATTTAATCGAATAACTTGAGTTAAGATGACATGAGATTTGAAGAGACCGGGGTCGGGTATCAGTAAATACCCGAAACCACTTCGATTCTTTATAAATTGATATGTGGAATCAATATGTTGAAATGGAATGATTTATGTGAATTGGACTATTTAATCTAAGTTTTTTGTACTTAGAAATTGATGTGTGAAATAAATGATATTTGTAACAACTTTTGAAGTTGTAAATTGATGCAAGTTACCTTGGGTTTATATAAGTTGTGTGCTTTTGCATTCAATGTTAGATGGGTTTACTCATGCTGGTTTCCAACCTGACCCGGGTGTTACTTTGATGTAATGCTCAGGTCAGACCGAGTATTACAGATTTTCAGGTAAGTACGTTCTGGAGCTCAGGAGTCGAGATTGATGGCAAGAACGTATGGAGTGTTTCCGCAGTGTTATATTGTAGTTTATTTGTGACAAGTTAGTTTTAACTGTCCAGTGATTGTGTAATGTTGTAACTCTGTTGTATTAAAATTTAAATTTACTGATTCGGCTTTCTTTGTGTAAATAATATTATTTAATATTATATTTTATCCGCTGAATGTGAGATGTTGGTGTTTTGTTTCTTCTTTTCTTCTATCTCTTTTCTTCTTTTCCTAACTATCCGGGGTTTTCGGGATCGAAAATTCTACGTCGTTAGATTTGGTATCAGAGCTGAAGGTTAAGCAAGAACCTTGGCTTTGGTGTGATTACTCATTAAGGATAGGGTCAATGGTACCCTAGATTGAGTTGAGTGTGTATACATATATGTATGAGAGCGTACTTGTTATTTTCTTATATAAAGATTTTAAATGATTTTATATAGGAATATATTTTGATATATAAAGCAATATTTCTTTCTAATAAATATTAAGGTAATTGGTTGTTAAATTTTTTGAATTAAATTAAGTGGTAATAGAAATACAACCAAATTGAAATTAAATTAAAGATAAGTTTGAAATGGATTCAAACTGAAATTAAAATCTTGAAGCTAGGAAAGAGTTTTGAAATAAGATGAATTAGAATTGGTTTCAAAGCAGAAAATAGAATGGTTATTGTGTTTAATGATGGGATGATTGTTTTCCAATAAACAATAAAATGTTTTAGGGAAGTAACCATTTGATGAGAATAACTTGTAAATTAAAGTGGGATTCAAATTGTGAAGTTCTGATTCTAAATTTAAATATTTGAAATTGTTTTCAAAATGTTAAAGGAAATAATATTATTCGAACTATTTTGAATATAATCTTATTTTAGAATAAGAAGTTGTTTATAAACTTTAAAAGAATTTGTTTTGAATTAAAACCAAGGGTGGTTTAAATTTTAAAATTTGGCTTGGTGGGCCGAGAAGAAAATATGTATATATGACGAATGTACATAATATCAAAGATGGTTTAAAATAAAAACTAAATGTTGAGTTTTAAATTTGAAATGAGATGTGATACCCAAAAGTAATAAGTTTTTAAACTTATAAGTGGGAAAGAATTTTGAAATTTGAAATAGAGAATTCAAATTTGAGTAAGGTTAACAAGATTAATTGAAGGAAGTTAAATAAGTTTGAATGAACAATTTGATTTGGAAATTTCAAGATGAAATTGGGATTTAACTTGGGGAGTTAAATGGTTAATTTGAATTGGGAGTTTGTGTGATCTCAAAATGGATTTGAAATCTAGAAATTGGAAATGGATGGATGTTTTAAAATAATTATACCATCCTGTTGTTATTAATCATTAAGCAGAAATTGGATTTGCTTAAATAAATGAAGAAATGGGGTATGGTAATATATCCATTATTAAGATAAAATGGAATTTGGATTCATAATTAAATGGTTTAAAGATATAAGTTGATTTGATTTGATTTAAAGGATTAAATCAACATTTAAAAATTTAACTCGAATTTATGTAATTCGGGATGTTTAAATTTGGAATTTGAATTGAATTAGTTCAAATTGAATTTGATTTAAATTAATTGGAATTGTGATTGAAGATGGATAAGTTTAAAAATTCAAATGGAAAATTTGAATTGGATTAATTGAAATGAAATTGAAGTTGAATAAGTTCATAGTCAAATGGGAATTGGGATTAATTCAAACTGGAATTGATATGAATTAAAATTGGTTCAATTTGAAATTTATTTGTATTAATTGAAATTATGATTAAAGTTGAATAAGTAAATTCAATTGGAATTTGATTTGAATTTAGGAAAGAAATTGAGGATTAAGTCAACTTGATTTGGGGTTGGATCAATTTCAATGGAAATTGAAGTTATTTAATTGGAATTGAGTCAATTTAAATGGAAGTGGAAATTTAAATTGAATTGATTGGAAATGGAGGTTGGGAATTGAACAGTTTGACTCTGGACTATTTTCGAAATAAATTGTTTTAATATAAACCTATTTTTTCAAGTTATTTATATATATAACCTTTCTTTTTAAATTTCAAACTATTTTATAATCATTTTTGAAATCATTTAACCATTTTACAACTATTATATAAACTAATTACTTCAACTGACTATTTTATAACTATTTGACTATTTTCCCACTATTTTATCGTTACTTAACTATTTTACAGCTATTTTACAAACTAATAATTATTTTTCAACTACTTATCTATTTTAAAAAAAATTCAAGCTATTTTCTAAATTTAAGCCGGTCATAGTGCAAATTGTTTATGATTAAATATCCATTT
This sequence comes from Allium cepa, assembly GCA_030765085.1. NCBI lineage: Eukaryota > Viridiplantae > Streptophyta > Magnoliopsida > Asparagales > Amaryllidaceae > Allium > Allium cepa. The sequence continues at coordinate 393,961,282 of CM060935.1, forward strand.
GAGGAAAGAATTGAGGTGATAATCCATATTGGATTGAAACAACTGTGAATAGGTGAATAGAAATTAAAGTGAATGTGAATAGAAAAGAAGGTTAATTTGGCTAATAATCAATAAAGATAATATATAGGATGTACGTATATTATTCTATTCGCATAGTGATTTGATCCAGATTCGAGCATAGAATTTTGAGATAGTTTATCGATCCCAGTTGGTATTTTTCACTCGATTTTCGACGGCAGACCTAGATATGGATTGTTGATTGGTTCTGCATTTTCTCTATCATTGTTGAGACTATGCAAGGAGAATGACGGTTTCTGATCAAGAAACTAGATCTAAGTCTGCACTAGGAAGTCGGGTGGACGATACTAGTTCGGAAGAGAAATTGTGTGATCGAGTGAGCAATCAGATTGATATAGCATATGGATGATATGTGTACGTCGTACGTGTTTGAATGAAACTGAATTGAAAATATAAGGATAAGAACTGTAAAATGATTTTTGAAATGAAAAGTATATTTTGTGAAATACATGATAAAGTAAAATGGAAATTGGATATTTCTATGATTATGAAGAAAAGTAAAGAGTAATCAAATTTGAATATTTGATTTGAAATAAACAAAGTTATATATCTTTGTTATGTAAGATAGATCTCCCCTTGTTGAATCTATAGCCAGAAGAAAATGGTATTGAAAATATTTAAAGTATAAAAGGGGTTTTATACAAGTTGAAATGATCCAAAGATTTTTCAAGGTTATATATATATCTATATATATATAAAAAAAAGGATCTTATGAGAATGATTTTGGGAAAAGGTTTGGAACCTTTGGGTTTGGAAAGGCTTTCGATTTTTGGGTAAAATCAATATTGGATTTGGAAAGCCTAGCTTGAGAAGTATTGATTTTGTGATAATCGATTTTGAGAAAGGAGATTTATATGAGATTCATACTAGGTGTATGATTTGGAAGATACTATATGTGTATAGTATGAAGTGTTTTGAAAATGGCTTTAGAGAAAAAGGCGCTCCCTTGAAATGAACTTCTCAGGAGTACCATAGGTTGGTACTGCCTTGAGCCTCCAAGAGGAAGGTTCTAAAGTTGATCTTGTGAGGGTTCCAGACAAACTAGTTCCTGAGGACTATTGGGTAGCGAAAGTCGAGGGCACTGATGCCTACGGGGGCATTTGGGATATGCTATAACGACAGTGTAACTCGATGTCGCTGTGATCTACTGTGGACCATAGCGGAAATCGTGTGGAGGTGAGTGTAAATGGTCTATGCTTGATTTTGCCAGGAAGGCAACGTAACATCGGTAGACTGCGATCTATGGTCGAGTGGAGTGGAGAAGTTTCATTCTTTTGGCAGCGGAATTCGAAGGTGCTGAGGCCTATAGTTATATGGGTTTTTGCTGTAATAGCAACGTAACCCCTGTTGTAGCTGCGATCTGTAGCGGGTTTCATGGTGTAATCGAGGGGCGCGAAGGCCTATAGTTATCTTTGGATTTTGCCAATACGACAACGTAACCATCGGGTTAAATGCGACCATGGATGGGGGTGATGATTTTCAGAGCATTCTCACCAAAGATATTTCCTCTATTTTCAAAAATGTTTTCGATATTTTTAATAAAATTATTTTCTAAGTATTTTCACTGGATGTTGAAAATGGATCTGCTAACCACTTATAGATTTTCAGTCTTACGCCTGATCAATGTATGACCGAATTTCTGTAAGAACAAGGACGGACTTATTGAAACATCGGGATATAAAAAGTATTTTTATAAAACTATTTTGTAAGTATTATATGGATTTTAAAAGTGTTTTAAAAATAATCAAAAAGTGATGTATCTGATTTTAAGTATTGGATAAATTCTGGCTTCGTTCCTTTTCGAGGACGAAAAGATTCAAATGGGGAAGGAATGTGATAACTCGGATTTTGGAGTATCTGTAAATTGATATTTAACTGGATCAATTTATAGAAATGCCGATTTATAGATTAAACAAATAAATATGATCATAAGTAGTAAATTTAAAATGAAAATATATACATAGTTGTAATTTGGAAATTTTAATTAACATAATGCTTTCCAAAGGATATTTGAAACCTAAATTTTTAACAGCAAAGATAATTTCATGATCATTTAAAAATATATATTAAGTGAAAAGTAAATTCCTAAGCATATAAACATATGTTATATTTATTTGGATCATAGCATATATAATTTACAAATATCTACCTAAATTCACATTGTATATTTATTAAAAAATTAAAAGCCTAAGTTATAAAAAAACAAACAAAAGAAATACATTTTTTTATTATTGAAAATATTACATGAATATATATAATCTAGATGAATTAATAAAAGACTAGTTTAACACTTGTAAGCATATTGAGTAATTTAAAGACATTTGTAAATTGGAATGTATATGTGTAAGCTAAATAATTAACCTAAAGACAAGTGGCTTTATTTGTTTTTTTTTCTTTTGAAAATTAAAACTTTAAAATTTTAAAAATATGAAAAAGAGATTTGGTATTTTCTTTCATCAGCTCTAAATTTTTCTCCTCTTTCAACTGAAACTAAATTCAAATCCAAAAGAAGATAAAGATAAGAAATCTGAGAAAATTAAACTGGAAATTCAACAAAGCAAGAAATCAAAGGCAAAGGCAACAACAATATCAAATTTTCAAGTACAATCAGTCAAGACAACAAGTAACAATGCAAAGATTAACACCAGATTTAAAATTTAATAATGCAAAAGAAAATCAAACAAGTCTGGAAACCATCAGCCTGGAAACAAATCTGTTCTTTGTTCAATATAGCCTGGCAAGTAAACATTTTTAAAAACAATTTAATCTGGTTTAAATTAAAATGCATGTGATGATATTAAAATGCATGTGATAATATTGAATTGTATTGAATTCTTCAGTTCGAAATTTATCTGGATTTGCATATATGTATGTATGTACGTACGTACGTACGTATGTATGTATGTATGTATGTGAGATGTATGTTTATATATATTATGTTTCCTGTGTTCCAGTCTATGATGTTTGCTTTCAAAAATTCATATCTCTTAATCCAATAAATTTTAAGATTTGATCCTTGAATAGAAATTGATTAAGTAGTATTAAGTTAATTTTAAAAATAGTTCCAGGAATTTATGTTAGGAAATTGCCTCAAGAATTAAAAATTACAGAGTTAACCAAATATATGTTAAAAATCGATCATGACAATTTGAAGTTATGATTATATAAATAGAATCGTGTTGTAAAAAAATGAATTTTTTGGCATTAATATCAAAAAATTTAGATTAGTATATATTGCAAATTTCTAGATTGATCAGAAATTGGGTATTTGTCGAATTACGGCGAACGACATGATGATGTTGGTCGGGACCAAGGCTGGGGGTGGCCGTTGTAATGATGTTCTCTGGAAAAATGGCAGTGGATTTTACAGGTGGTCGTGGTGGCCAGGAAGGGTCGATTTAGGGTTTAGTGATGGTTATGGGTGGTCGGAGTTGTCGAGGGTGTTTCAGCAATGGTGATGCATCGAAGGGCGCAGCGACGGGGGAAAACGTGGCGTGGTGGCTTGGTGCTGCTCTGGGGTGTAGGCGTTGGGTTCCAGTCAGCTGGATCATCGACGGCGAAAGGATTTTTGTCGCCTGTGTTTTGTTCCAGTTGTTGGTCGTGAGGCTCGATTTTGATTTTGCGTTGTGATATTCGAATCTGTGTTATCGAAGGAATGGTGGAGTTGTCGATGACCTGTAGATGGTCGGAGTGACAATCGATCGTGACCGGAGCGGATGTGCACGTGCACGTTTGGGTTGGGTTGTTGTGCCGTGACTTATATTTTTGGAGAAAATGGAGAATTCTCGGGTAGGTCTCGAGGGGGCAGCGTGATTGACTCGAAGCTGATGGAGTAGGTGAGTGACTCGAGGGCAAACACGGGTTCGCTTAGGGTTCGACTCGGGTTTTGTATTGATGGGTAATCGGGTTCGACTAAAAACAAATTTTAGAAAAAGAAATCAAGTTTTAAATTATAAAACAAGTTTTTCAAATGAATAGAAATCAAGATTTTGAAAATATTAAATTTAATATGTGTCGAGATTTGAAATGTTTAAAATAGTTGACTTTAAGAGTAATTAACTAAATTTATTTTGAATTTTTAATTCAATAAATTTTCAATTTAAAATATTAGATCAAGATTAAGAAAGTTCAAATAAGATTGAAATAAGAACGTTTCAAGTTAAATTCTGTCCAAAAATATTATAAAGGAATGTTTAAATTAGATTTTAAAATTTATTTTAAATGAATGAGTTTAAAGGATATGAAAATTTGGATTTCAAAGTTAAATAATTTTTTAACCTAATTTAATATGTGTGAAAGGTTTTCAAAGATTTTTAAGTTTATTAAAGATTAAGAGTTGGAATTGTTTTGTTTAAAATAAAATTTTATTTCAAATATATATTGATTAATTGGTTTTAATGAAGTTGATAATTAGAATAATTATTTAAAATAAATAAAGAGTATATCTTTAAAGGTTGAGACTAATTAAGGATAATTAATTAGTGAAGTAATTAAAGGTTAATTACTTATTTATAATTAAGAATAATTACTTATGGAAGTAATTAGTGGAAATTACTTATAGAGATAATTAATGGAAGTAATTAAGGGTTAATTGCTTAGCTAATTTGGTTAATTAATTAATATGATTAATTAATGAATGTGATTAATTTAAGATTAATTACTAAATGTAATTAATTACAAGTGTGATTAATTAATGAAGTAAATAATTAAGGATTATTAATTAATGCAATTAATTAATAATTACTTAATGAAATAATTGAGGATTAATTAATTTGTGTAATTAATCAAAAGATTAATGTAATTAATTAAGGAAAGTAATTACAACATGATTAATTACTTTTTATGATTAACTAATGCTAATTAATGAGTGTGGTTAATTAAAGATAAATTATTCAATTAATTACAAGGATTAATGAAGTAATTAGAGTTTCATTAATTAATATAATGAAATTAATCAAGGTTGATAAATGGAAGTGATTAATGGAAGTTTAATTAATTAATATGATTAATTAAGGATCATGGTAATTAATTATAGTTAATTAATTAATAGATGTAATTAGTTAAGGATCATAAATTAATGTAATTAATTAGGTTATTTACTGTAAATGGCTAAGGATGATTAATTTGTGTAATTAATTAAGGGTTAATTACTTAATGTAATTAAAGAATAATTAATCAAGGGTGATTAATTAAGATGGATACTTAAAGGATGAATAATTAATTGGTTTGAAATTAAGTAATGGTTAAGTAAGCAGGATTTTTTTCTAGTAAGGGATATAATTAATTTAATTTATTTTATTTTAAATTAATTAGAAATGGTATGACAAATTAATCTTTTTTTATAAATGATTGGATGATATTGTATACCTTAGAATAGTTGGCATCTCCGATATGTGATTTGTGATGCTATGTGATATGATATGATTGGGTTAAACTGTGAGATGTGGTTATCTTTCAATGGTGAATTACTGTGTAAAGATGACACCCTGTATTTTAAGTTGAATTGTATTTAATCGAATAACTTGAGTTAAGATGACATGAGATTTGAAGAGATCGGGGTCGGGTATCAGTAAATACCCGAAACCACTTCGATCCTTTATAAATTGATATGTGGAATCAATAGGTTGAAATGGAATGATTTATGTGAATTGGACTATTTAATCTTAGTTTTTGGTATTTAGAAATTGATGTGTGAAATAAGTGATATTTATAACAACTTTTGAAGTTGTAAATTGATGCAAGTTATCCCGGGTTTATATAAGTTGTATGCTTTTGTATTCAATGTTAGATGGATTTACTCATGCTAGTTATTAGCCTGACTCAGGTGTTACTTTGAGGTAATGCTTGGTTAGACCGAGTATTACAGATTTTCTGGTAAGGACGTTCTGGAGCTCAGGAGGCAAGCTGGATGGCAGGAACGTATGGAGTGTTTCCGCTGCGTTATATTGTAGTTTATCTGGGACAAGTTATTTTTAACTGTCCAGTGATTGTGTAATGTTGTAACTCTGTTGTATTAAAATGTAAATTTATCGATTCACCTTTCTTTGTGTAAAGAATATTATTTGATATTATATTTTATCCGCTGCGAATGTGAGATGTTGGTGTTTTGTTTCTTCTTTTCTTCTATCTCTTTTCTTCTTTTCCTAACTATCTGATGTTTTCGGGATCGAAAATTCCGGGTCGTTACAAATACAGGTGCATTGGTCAATAAATGCTTTAACATAAGGAATGCTTCCTCACATTTTCCAGATCAAGTAAAATTCACATCCTTCTTGGTCAGCCTAGTCAAAGGCGCTATTATTCACGAGAAATCCTTAATTAACCTTCGGTAGTAACCAGCAAGCCCAAGGAAACTTTTGATCTCATTCACCATCTCTGGTCCCTTCAAATTGTTAACAGCTTCGATCTTATCCAGATCAACTGACAAACCCTTCTCTAAAACTACGTGACCAAGAAACTTAACTTCTTTCTTCTAGAAATGACACTTTGAAAACTTAACCTTCAATTGATGCTACCTCGGCATCTCAAGCACCACTCTAAGATGAGCTTCATGCTCTCTTTCATCCTTTGAGTATATTAAGATGTCATCTACGAATACCAATATGAACCTATCCAGGTGCTTTCGAAAAACCCGGTTCATCAAATCCATGAAGAAAGTCGGCTCATTTGTTAACCCGAACGGCACCACCAACCACTCATATGACATCTGGTCCTAAATGCTGCTAACGGAATACTATCCTCCTACACTCTTAACTGATGGAACTTTGTTGCCAAATCCAACTAGAAGAACACTCTAGCTCCACTAAACTAATCAAACAAATCACTAATTCTCGGCAAAGGATACTTATTCTTGATTGTCCTTTCGTTCAACTTGCGGTAATCAGCACACAATCTTAGAGATTCATCTAGTTTCTTCACAATACCTAGCCATGGCCTAAGGAGAACTACTTGGTCTAAAAAAGCTCTTCCCTTCAAAGTCCACTGGCTGTCCTTCAGCTCTCTCATCTCAGTAGGTGTCATCCCACTATGGGTCTACTTACAGGTTCTGCCCCTGGCACAAGATCTATCCGAAACTCGATAGCTCGCTTTGGAGGTAGTTCTGACACCGGTCAAAAACATCTGCAAACTCTTTTGCTACCAACACCTAATCTAATTCTTCTTCCGCTTTCATTGGATTCAGCAAAGCATAAGCATTTGAGTCTGACTTCTCCACCGAGTATATAATTCGGTTATGGCTGTTAGGGTGTCTCAATGATATTTCCCCATCCTGACAAAATATTCTGGCATCGTATCTATCTAACCAACCCATATCCAATACGATTCGAAAACCTCAAAAATAAAAAACATACAGACTGCATGCAAACTTATGACCTAACAAGTCGAGTCCTCCTATTGGATTCGCAACCCTTGAGGAAGTAGGTAGGCATGATGGTTCTAAACATAATTATCTACCAAATATGAGATATAAATGCATGCAATGCACCAGTGTCAAATAGTACACTAACTAGTATACTATGGATCAAAAGCATACCTTTCACCATGGATTTCCCTTCTTAGATCTTGTTGGTCTGGTAGAAGATGGTTCCAAAACAAAAACTTTTCCCTTGTCTGCTCTAACCGTTTCTGGACACTGATTCTTCTAATGCCCAATCTGATCATAATTGAAGCACTTCACTTCTTTCTTATTTACAAACTTCTTACCTCTTTCAGTTCGACAATCATAAGTAAATTTTCATTTCTTGTCGCACTTGTAACAAACTACATCGGCATCCCTTTTCTTGGATACTCCTCCTTTCCGAGCTCCTTTCCGTTTAAAGAACTTTCTCTTCTTTCCCTAGGGATCTTGAACCTCAATTAACTTCCTCTTACTAAATGTAGAGAACATCTCTTCGTTCCTGATAGCCATCTCCACTGCAACATTGCTTGGGCTATGGAGGTGTGGCACGGTTGCTCTGGTTATCTCTAGCTTCGGTCCTTAAATAAACTTTTCATTTCTCTTAATGACGATGTTAATCATGGCGTATTTGTATCTGGACAGCTCATCTAATTTCGTGGCATATTGAATAAGCGACATTTCATTCTGCTCTATATCCATAAACTTCCTCATTAATGCCAACTTGGCCACTTCGGATAGAAATCTATCTTTGAATCTCCTTCTTCCAAGTTAATTCTTCTTCAAGTACTCCAATAGTAACTTCATTCCACCACTATAATGCTGCTCCCTGCAACTGCTTAGAAGTAATTCTTCTCTTCTGTTCATAATCTAATCCTAAATCAGTGAAAATTCTTTCACAATGCAATGACCAGTTTTCTACTTCGACAGCATCCTTTATTCTCAAAAGGCTTCCCGCCAAGACCGGTTTAATCCCTGCTAGGCTTGGCATAGTTTTTTCCAATTAGGGCCATAGGATTTGCTCCACCGGCGTTCACGGTATTTCCCCCAACTATTCATGTAGCTGCTCCAGCTTGCATCAGATTGATGAAGAACTGATACATCATCCCTATATCTACGAGCGGGGTTCCAACACCTATGTTAGCATTTGCGTTTGGATTAGCATTTCTTTATTGACCCGGATTTCTACTGGGATTGGGTCGAGCATTTCCATTAGTTGTGGTGCTTCCTCCACCTAGATTTCCTCCTCTATTTTCTGCTTCCATATCTTCCTTTCTCGTATATCTAAATAGAGCCTTAGTAAGATACAAAAGAACGGTCTAAGAGAAAGGGAATACATACTTTTATACATTTATATATATATATATATATATATATATATATATATATATATATATATAACAAATGAAAGTACGTTACTATAGCATCGACCAAAACCCCTTCTCATTCTTTGATTCATTGGGTTATGCTTTGAAAATCTTTTAGGTTTAAATTTCGTTTAAATTTACATAAACCTATGGTCTGACACCAACTTGTAACATCCACCATTTGGAGGCCCAAAACCAACTACTACAGATGCTGCAGTCATCCATAGTTACTAATTCTCGGTGACCAAATGTGGTAATGTTAGAAACATTGATATAGCAAAAACACATGAATATAAAAAAATTAAGCTTAATTCAAAACAAATTTCTCATTTCATTATAAATAGTATTTCAGATTCATTATATAATCTCATACGTAAGCCACATTCAGAGAAACTACAATTTATAAACAAAATATTCCAAGAGCGACATATGAAGATGCCACTTTGGTTTATCAGAGTCTAAATATAGACAATTAAATAAAATTCCCTTACATCCGAACAACATAGTGGACAGTAGATAGAATCTCCTAAATAGCTAACTGGCCTCCTGCACGTCTTCGGAAGCTTATTCGTGAACTAATAACATGAACGGCCCTAACACTTAGCCTACTCAAATTAATTTTTGAGCACCCGAGAGTTTAAGGGGAAAAAACTTCGAGTGGGACAAAAACTTTGGTGTGAATAATAATACACCATCTCGGACCAAATAGATATCCAGGGAGACCATGCCGCTGAGCAGAACGGGTTTTGCCCTCGCTAGTACCTTAACCAAAAACTAATTAACCATATACTATGCATCTACATCAACAATGGTTAAAACATAACATAATATGATGATATGCAATTATACAATATATCATGGATTTCCCATCCTCGTTCATTGGATTATCTGTCTCAAGTTATAGTTTCTAGGGTCATTACTAATGTATTAGTTTTCATGGGCTAACTAATAACATGTTCCAAGCTTACGGACTATCCGTCTAGTTTCATAGTTTTCACGGATTACTAAGAACCTATTGGTGTCTATAATAACATCATCAAATCATAGTTTTCATGGGCTGATTATGAACCTACTAGATTCTCCAATAACATCTCTAAGGTCATAGTTTTCATGGGCTGACTTTGAACATATTTATCTCTATCAATAACCTATTCTGGACATAGTTTTCATGGGATCACTAAGAACCTATTGACCCATGCCAATAACATTTCTCAAGCCACAATTTTCGTGGGCTATAACTTTTGGTAGGTGCATAACTAGGGGCTCTAACTTATTTCATTGCTTCTGAATGATGATTTCTCTTTCCGTAAAGTGGTCATAATAGAGAAATGGACTTACCGTTAAAAAGTTGCACATGTTTTAAATTCTGAAAACAAAGCTGGTATTACTGTAGCATGGCTACTAAAGTTGAAAGGTATTGTAAATGGCTACTGTAGCAATTTGAAAGCAAAGGTGACGAAGAGGTACAATGGCAGACTTGTAATTAACATAAAAACTGCTTTTTGCTAAATAAAGTATATTCTTATCACAAACTCTTACTGTTTGTTAATTTCCTATTGGATAGAGATATACTTTATCGATTTCTTTGCAGAAAAACATCCAAAATCGGATTTCATAATTTCTAAAATTATTTCAAACCAATAAATTATATTAATATTTTAATATAATTATTAAGCCCTTCGAGCTTAGAAAATTCATAATAAATCAAAAACACTTGGGAAAAATGCAAATTCACCAAAAAATTGAAATAACATTTTCTTTACTATATAAAAATTTCGATGCAAATTCATTATTTATTATTTTTAATAATTAAAACTCGAAATAAATGCCCTTTTCACCTTAGGTAATTCATAAAGTATTCCAATTAATTCTGAAGGGTGTGAAATTAAAAATTTATCTCCAAAATTAGATATTACACAACATATCTAAAAATCAAGTCGTTTGGAGGTCATTCACTAAGGTTTTTCACTTGAAACCTATCATAAAAATTTCATAAAAATTCCAATAAAGTGCCATTTATGTAAACAGTGGTAAATCAACCATATCATCATCAAACAATATGGAATACATCAAAATTCCAAAATTTAACACATATGAATGAGATCGATATTATTATTTACCTTGTTTTGCGAAAAAGAGTTGATATTTAAGTTGTTGATTTGATTCCCCTTAGCTTTAACTTGATTCTCTAACTTTTCTTCCTTTACAAGATTTTGCAACGGCCTCTACTTTGTTTGTGTTTTGTGTGGATGTTAAAATGAATGAGGATGTGAGGGTGAAAGGGTTTATGTTAAGGAAATGAAGCTTATTCCTGTTTTCCCCTCTCATGAATCCTACTACTTATGTTTTTACATTAAAACGATCTTACATGTTGATTAGTAAAGGCCTAACCCAATTAATTATCAAATCTCATCTCCTTCTCACGCCATACATTATTCTGTTTAATTAATCTAATTTAATCTTCTGAATAATGTTAAAGAAAAATTAGGGATGTTACAGAATTAAAATCGAATAGGCAACATGGATTCCTACAAGCTCCAAACTACTTCAATCCAACTTTATAACGTGGCATTCGTTATTAGGAATCTAATGTGATAGACAACGTTCGATTTGAACCTCGCATGAAAGAGTTATACATTTTATAAGAATTTCACAATTTAAATAGTATAACTTATCATTAATTACAGTCATTAGAGTTATCAAATCACCCTTAATCACTTCGCTTAATCCATTCTCTTGTTTAAATAAAAATATCACCGCCTTTATATCGCATGCCACCGCTTCTACATGCCACGAACCACCACCGCACTTAGACTTGAGCACCGCTTTATCGTTCCCTACCCAGCGGCACCCTCGTGACCCTCCACCATTGCCGTTAGCTCATTGGAAAATGCCAAAAGAAGATCGATGTCGCTTGAAAATTCTAGTCGCCACATTCATCGATTACTCACCAAACTCCACCATGACATAGCCTTGACCTCTCTCTCCATCTTCCCTTCGGAGTTCATTGAAAAAAACTCGACGTCAGCGTCGAAAATGACCAAAAACCGAAGCATCCACCTCCCAAGTCACGGCCTAATTCCCCTCACTATCGATTGAATCATCCCAAATCTCTAATTGAACTCGAGGCCTGAATCGACACGTGGTGGCTCCGATGATCATATGTCGTTGGATTTGGTTGAGTTTATTCATAATTTTAGGTGAGAAGTTTAAACAGCATAGGTATATAAAGGGAAAGGAGTAAGGGAGGGGTTATGGCATACGTGATGAAGGTGTGGGCTATGGGTATGGTGGGTATAGGATTACTATGGTAGGGTATATTATATTTTTAATTCAAAAATATCAAATTCTAAGTATCCAAAGATTCCAAATTCCAAACAGAACGTGCCAACTAGCATTTTATAATAAATAAACATATTCTGAACTCAGTAGAACTATTATCAGGACCTAATTCGATCATATAGTAAAGTTAGCTTTCAAAATCAAATTAAATTATGTTAAACTCCTATAATTAATTTCTAACATTTTTGAACCCGCACAAGCACAAAATACGTCCAAATGATAGAAATTCATCGACGTACAATAATTCATTAATACGGTTCTAATGGCACTGATTGTCAAAATCCAAGATAGTGCCCTAGAATGATATTTGCACACGTTAATTAAAACAAGTTTTTATTAAAACCAAATAAATCACTTTTACGTCTAAATTAAAAGTTTACTATCTTCCTTCTTATTTAAATAGAATTCATATCAACTTTCGAAACCATTTTTATTCATATTAAGTTCAGGATTTAATTATTTAACCAATTCTAAAGGTTAAATTCAACAACTTAATTATCATATAAATCTCTATATTTGAAATTCAAGTTACTTAACATATAAAATTAACTTTTCCATATTTAATATTAATTAAATATTTCTAAATCAACTGACTAAAATTCCGAGTTGTTACATGGAAGGTGTGATTTGTTACGTATAGCTTGTTATTATATGTATGTATGTATGTACTATTCTTTCAATTCAAAGCATATAATAGGAATTTTGTGCAAAAGTTTAGATCTATTGTTGATTATCTTCTTAAATCAAAACTAGATTTAAAATTGTTGGCTTTAAATAAAAAATTACAAGTCATATATATAGGTTAGTTTGAATTTAATTGTAGTTTGTTATTATTTACATATGTACATACGCATGTGCACATACACGCGGATATGTATACACACATACACACACTCGCACGCATGCATAATTTCAGTTTAAAGTTTATAAAAGGACTTTTGTGTAAAATTATAGATCTAATGTTGAACTCCTTCTTAGGTCAAAATTATGTTTCAAAACATTTAAAATAATCGAATTCAATTTTAATATGTATATATACACACACGAATATATTTGTTATTTTCTACAATAAAAGAAAATCTATGGATAACATAGGCATATATAAAGGGTGAATAAGTCATTTCGGCATGAATTCCAGCACCTATAAGTGTACAAATTAACCAGGTACACTTTCAACATGTTGCACTTTCAATGTACACATATCAGCGTTTTTGTTACGCTCATTATAATAATTAGTTAATTAAATAAATTCTGATTTCTTTTAAACAAATTAAGTAAAATAAGATTTTATTTCTTTATTAGATTGGATCCAAAAACTCTTTTGATTTCATATGCCTAATAGATCCAAAATAGGAATTTTTTTAAATCTATTTACTTCTCCCACATCCCACTTGTTTGCTTCTTTTAATAATGTTAGAGCTCATTGGTCTATGCGGTCTAAATTAGCAATAATAGGGCTGACTTATTAAAGTCTACCTATTTAGTATGATGTCAAGAAAAGTAGTGTCAAACGTTGTATTTGGGTAATCAAATACTCTACCCTACTTAGCTATTGGCTTGGCCCGAAGGATGATGTAAGGTTATCTCTATTATAAAGGCCTAAATTATTAGGGATCTTGGGCTACTTTTCAAATTCAGTTTGAAAATTTAATATATATATATATATTAAATTTATAAGTTAAGTTTAAAATATAAAATTATTTTTGTAAAATTTACAAAATGAATTCAAATTTTTCAATTTTGGTTTGATAAATTAAAATCATTAGTTTAGAAATTTTAATGCAATCAATTAATTTGACTAATTAAATTAAATAGTTAATTGAAAGTTTGTTATTCACACACGCACACATATTTATATATGTATATAACTATAAGTGTTATAGTCATGTATCTACACTAAATTTGTTTAAGGAAATTAAACTAAATTTTTTGAATTAATTTGAATATTTAATTGAATAAACTATATATGTGTATCAATATGTACATATAAGTAAACTATAAATGTTAGTGTTGGTATTTATTTCAAATTGTTTAAGATGAATAAATTATTTTTAAAATTTTAAAATAATTCAGTTAATTTTTATTTAAATAAATAAGAGTTAAAATTAACTAGATAAGATTTAGTTAATAAGATACATGTATATATTATTTAATTGAATTGAACTACAACGGCTATAAATAAATTAAAACTTATATAACCATGCATGTATAAACATATGTGGAACTAAAATAAACCCAAAATAGATTTTTGGAATGAGTGCATACATATGTTATATGTACCATAATTTCAAATATGTCCAGCGCTTAAATAAAGATTGTGTTTCATAAGAAACATTTTATTCCTCAAATCAATATAACTCGGTGTATGTATATATATATATATATATTAAAGATTGTGAATCTCTAATATAAGTTGTCCGTTACCATTTATATATTAATAGATTACATGCATACCCTAGTCGTTAAGAAAACTCAAGCTAGGGATATTATGTGTAATAATATTAACATATTGACTAGGCAAGGTAAGATACATGCATGTATTTATTGAATAAACTCAAGGTTAGTGCATTATGCTTAGGCCATCAGGGAATGGTAGGTGAGAGAATAATCTCTTTCGATTTGTTGAGCAAACTTTACATCCAGATTGGGACCAGGAAAAAGACCATTGGCTAGGAATTATGTACGATACAGGAGATAAAATGTTATCCAACCCTTGTGATCCTATGATTTGTTGAGAAAATTCAAGATCCGAAGCCCTAGGCAAGCGAGTCCTAACACTCGCTTAAGAAATCGAAAGAATTCTATGTTTTCTTTTAGGGTTTTGAGAAACCTAAAAATCCATTGGGAGCCTTGTTAGAAAAATGAAATGGTAACATTCAACTTTTCTAGTATTGTAAGAACATATACCATAAATGTTAAATTAATACACTTTAAAAAAAATGCGACTAATATAATTAATAAAATATTTATCGGTTAAATTATACAGTTGAACCAAATTAAGATTGACAAAAAATATTATTATATTTACCAATAGGTCTATAGGCATGTTGTCACTTTATAACCCATGCAAGTGCCAACTTATATAACCACTAAACAATTGTGCTTTGATTGCTTAAGTGTTTATTTGTACGAGAATGTGCGTTATCTTTATGAGTTTTGAATTCTTAAGAAATACAACGGTACAAACATTCAATCTGCATTCAATTACATATAAATGTTTTATGGTGAATAGTCGCTATTCTTAACGAACGAAACTTCAATGAAACTAATTCATTTGAAATAAGCAAGCAGATCATAATGCGTAATTGCGTATTTAATATGTTTAATTACAGGAAGGATCTTATGTGTTAAATGTAGCATTAATGAAAGCGCTACAAGATGTAACCAGTAATTTATTACTAAAATGTCAGTTTGATTAGTCCACGTGAAGTGCAACTTATTCAATATCTTTAAATGTTAATGATAACTGAATGCATATTTGTAAAGAGTTCATTACAGACATATAGTAATGATTTCCTTTGTATGGTTTTATCATTTTGGAAAGGGAAGGGAAGGTAGGAGAGTGGATGTGACTTAAGCTTAGTTAGGATGAAGAGAGTGAATATTCGCCTTTGTTTCATGAAGAGACATTGGAAATAAGAATTTTACAAAATGCTAAAATATACTTAATATGGAATGAGATTGTAATTTCTATTCTATTATCCGGTATTTTGATTTGGCTATATCCAAACTGATTGGACAAGTTAGACTCGATTGTCATCAAGGCCAGTAGCCCAGAGCGATGATTGTGGGGTCCAGAAATCCAGCATAGATGATAATATGAAGTAGAAGCATGAGAGCACACTACTCCCCCAAGATGGATAGGGTGATATCCATATTCAACACTATAAATCGTATTGATTCCACAAATCACATTGCACCGAAGGTCTAGCAATAACTCAAGTTCTACATCCAATTGACATAAAACTTGAAGTATAAGCCTACTACAACATGTGGAACACCCTTTAGGCATATCATTCCAATTGGAGGAAGTTGGAGGGATTAGCATAATTCCCTTTGGAGGGATCGGCGGAAATCAGAATTCAAGCAACATTACTTCACAGAAAATGCAACACCTCATAAACTGTACGTCGAAATTGCATGAAATTTGGGGGGCAAGTAGCTAACATCATGGGACATCTATCATATAGATGGCAGCCCATATGGATGCATTAATAGGGATCGGCATCGATTCCTATTTTGGGCCCTGATAGGCCTGCAAATTTTTGGGTAGCCTCACCTTGGCATCCTGAATCTTCTGCTAAAATTTCAGTTCGATCCGTGCATGTCTTCCATTATAAATAAAGCGGACATGGTTTCAGAAAAGGGATCCTACTTTCTCTGCCGAGGCTCTACCATTTTTTTCTTCACTTTTGTACTAATGGATCCCAATTAATCCAAACATTCTTCTAATCATAATCAAGTGGAAGATCAATAAAAATATGAAGTGGACGTAGGATAAGATTACCAAACCATTATAAAATCTGTGTGTTCCTTTATGGTTCTTTTTTGTTTTAATTTCATTCTTCATTAATCTATACTAGATTCTATTGGATGTCGATGCCTATTTTTGGCGTCAACATTTTGATGCTTTCACTAAGAATAGAATTCTCAGCTTGATTGGATCTCATCATCTACTTGTGGATTCCCATATTCGATAAATAGACCAGCATTCTACCAATAAACTTCCTATTCTACTCAGATTTGAAGGAAAACTAAAGGAAGGCGATAGCTACGCTTAGAGGAACTAAGTCTATTTCCCATGTTTTAGAGGATTTAATTGTGCTAATGTTCTTGTTTGGAGTTGTTCATGTGTTCATGTTCATTTTGGAAGGGATCAGATTCACTCATGTATGAAAGTTCTTGGAATCAAATGCTGAAGTTTGCACTCAAGTTAGCCAAAATGGCTGATCCCTCTCTCGAAGCCTAGATGGCCTATTCCACTCTCGAAGCCTAGATGGCCAATCCCTCTCTCGAAGCATAGATGGCTAATCCCTCCAATCTCAATTGCAACCGATCCCTTAGCCTAAATGACTGATCCCTCTATAAGGTGTATATACCGATCCCTCTATAAGGTGTATATATTAATCCCTCTCCAAGGTGTATATATTGATCCCTCTACAAGGTATATATACCGATCACTCCAAAATAGCAATACCAATCCCTCCAAAGACATCAATATCGACCCCTCCAAAGTAGAAATAACGATCCCTCCAAAGACATTAATACCGAGCCCTCCGAAGCAATAATAACGATCCCTCCGAAGAGGTCAATACCGATCCCTCCGAAATAGCTATACCGGTCCCTCCATATCAATGATCCCTCATATGATCGATCCCTTCATATGATCGATCCTTCTATATTACCGATACCTCATATGACCGATCCTTTCATATGACCGATCCCTCTCTTATAGCAAACTAATGATTACTATAATACTCATCCATATACTAAAAAATATGGACCGGGTACGATCCATTTTAAAAAATATGAATCGTGTACGATCCAAAAAAATACCCGAACCGATGCCACAGTGCCCCCGCATTCTGAATTCGGAACTCAACTTAAAAATGATACATTCTATCCACTTCCCTTATGTCCTATGAATGATTGGAGCATAGAGGATCAAGCGGCCGCTACTAAATTACAACCAAGGAATGGACAAGAAACTGTTGCTCAAACGGTGCTCTCAAAAGCTGGAGAACCGAGACGATATGACGCAAACTAGGATTGATTAGCAGGTCAAGCTCCTAGGGTATATTGTGACTGCCCTCAACTTACCAGCTTCCAAACACCTGACTTGGCAGCTATGGTACAACGGCTTGTAGGAGAGAGCCAAGACCAGACTGACAATGAACGGGGCATCTCCCCTTATCATAACCCCTTCACTGAAGTCGTTCTATGAGAAGAATATCCAAGGAGATTCAACATCTCGACCATGCCAGCATACTCTGAAAATATAGGCCCTTAGTAGAATCTTATGAAATATGAGTGGTACATGGAATCCGCTAGAGCGATGGACACCATCAAATACAAATGCTTTCCTATATTCCCTGAAGGAGTAGCAATCATATGGTTTACATGATTATCGCTCAAGTCCATCTCCTCATTTGAATAGCTGGTTCAGAAGTTTTCCAAGCAATTCAAAATTCATGCGACTCGTCCTGAGGATGCAATGTCATTATCCAACCTAATCAAAGCGCCAAGTGAGATGCTCAAAGATTTCTTGCATAGATTCAACGTCGCCATCACTGAAGTGAGCATTCCCAGCACGGATATCGAACTAATGGCATTGACAAGGAGAATCGACCCAAAGTTGGATTTCAGCAACTAGTTAGCTGGAGAGCCTCCTACGACCTTGGATAACTTCTATTACAAAGCGAACCGGTGGTTACACAAGGGGGAGGCAAGACATACTAAATAGAAGAACAATGCAAGTTCGTTGGCTGAAGGAAATCAAAGTGAGGGCAGCATTAAAGTCTTAGATGAGGACTCGGATTCTAGCAACGACCCAAAATCCAAAAATCGGACTCACATACTCCTTTGAACGATTCAATCAAAAACATCTGCTTAAAGACTCACGACTTGAAGCATTACTAAAAGCTAGCCTCTAGAGGGTCCACTGAAACCAAGAAGAAATCGAAGAAATGTTGTACATTTCAGGATACACTCGGTCATAACACCGGCGATAGTAGACACCTCTGATATGTGATCAAAAAGCTGACCTGGAAAGGAAATCTTTAACAATATATGCAAGCCCTGCAGAATGGTGGGCAGGGAACATCTGATGCTTATCAATGTAGAATTTTGATTATCAATTGGACCAATGGCGGTTGACATCCCGTTGAAAGAAGCTAGGGGTAAAGTGGAATAGCAAGCACACGATGCTGCTTCACTTATCAATGAGATTTATTTCGATATTCTCTGAATTGTTTATTTCAATTTCAATTATGTTGTGAACTACGACCAATTTGAATTAAACTACTTGCATAAGATGCAGGTAACCAAGTACCAAGAATTAGGCACCAACCAACCTCCGTGGACCATGATCGGACCTTTGAAGCATCACAAGACGAGCGTAATTCAACCGCTCATCGGCTACCAGATGCCCCTGACTTGGGGGCAAGGACTCAAAATGGAAAATGAGTGTGACTCGACCATACACTTCCACATTGTGCTCCAATTCTGACAGAACATTTATGCCTTACTCAGAGCCCGACAAGGTCAAAATCTAATACAAAGTGGACACGATAGACCATCCACTCATCAACCTCCATGCTTCACTTGATGACTGGAGAAACACTTGGAGCGTATGCAACCCAACCATCCACTCCTAGCTCATACTTGAAGTTCACCAAAATATTTATGCCTCTCCTAAAGCTCAACACGACCGAGGTCCAACTAAAGTGGATGCGATTTGGGAGCCCACACATTAACTCTGGCCCTGGATATATTAAACAGTCTGAAAGCTCAACTTAAAGTAGGCGTGACTGACTGCCTACTCATCAACCACCGCTGTCAACGCATGGACATGACTACAGCTTAAGATGGATGTGACTTGACCTTTCACCCAAAAAATCTCTTCCTCCACTTGCGGGGAGGAGTACGAAGCAAAATGAAGGATGTGGTTCGACCATCTATCATCAACTCTGGTTCCCAGAGTGTGAACTGGAGTATAAACTTCTAACGAATATGACTGGCCATCCATCATAAAAATCTAGTCCCTAGAGTGTGGATTAGAGTATAAACACACAAAAATGGATGCGGTTCGACTGTCCATCGATCAACTCTGGTTCCTAAAGCGTGGATCGAAGTGTAAACATCAAATGGGTGTGACTGACCATCCATCATAAAACTCTAATCTCCAAAGTGTGGACCGGAGTATAAACACAAAAGGATGGACGCGGTTCGACTGTCCTTCGATCAACTCTAGTTCCCAGAGCATGGACCGAAGTATAAACATCAAATGGGTGTGAATAACCATCCATCATTAAACTCTTGTCCTTAGAGTGCGGACCAGAGTATAAATACAAAAAGATGGATGTGGTTCGACCATACATCAATCAACTCTAGTTCTCAAAGCACGGATTGGAGTATAAACATCAAACGGATGTGACTAACCACCCATCATAAAACTCTGGTCCCCAGAGTACGGATCGGAGTAAAATTGCAGAAAGATGGATGCGGTTCAACCATTCATCGATCAACTCTGGTTCTAGAGCGTGGACCGGAGTATAAATATCAAACGGATATGACTGACCATCCATCATAAAACTGTAGTTCCAAGAGTGACTGGAGTGTAAATACAAAAATATAAACGCAGTTCGACTTTCCATTGATGAAATCTGGTTCCCAGAGCGCGGACTGGAGTATAAACATCAAATGGTTGTGATTGACCACCCATCATAAAACTCTTGTCCCCAGAGTCTGGATTAGAGTATAAACACAAAAGGTGGACACGGTTCGACCTGACGCTCTTTATCTCTTGCCCTTTACTTAGGGGAAACCACACAACTCAAAGTTGATGCATGTTGTCCATCTCCTCCCTTGCTCGAGCTCGAAGTTCTTCAAAACACTCATCTTACTCCCAAGGCTTGGCAGAAATTGGATCCAAGTGGAAGTGGATGTGGTACAACCATCCACGCATCAACTCGTACCCTGGATGTAGGGTGCAGTTTAAGATCCTAAGCCTAAATTAGACGTTGTTTGACCGTCCAATCCAAAGAGGATGTGATATGTCCTTCCATGACCTGGTTTGCACTTGAGGTATGGCAAACTATCCAAGCCTTGCTTGGACATTGGCAAGCCCAAAATGCAAACCAAAGCATGGATGTGGTTCTACCGTCAGGCAAATGACTCTAGTCCCCCCCAGTGTGGGTTGGAGTATAAACACAAATTGGATGCAGTTCGACCACCAGCCAACAAACTCTTACCCCCAGAGCATGGAAATGAGTATAAACAATAGATGAGTGATGTTCGACCACTCAATATTCCATAAAATCTAAGCTGAACTCGAAAGGAGTATACACTCACTATGGATGCAATTCAACCATCCACGAACTAATTCTACTAACCCAAGAATGGGAACGACGGTGCAAAATTCAACAAGCTGAATACCACATCTTATTATAGCTTCGATTGGGTGATCTTTACAACTAAAGATAATGACCGCAAGAAAGCCTCTGCACAAAACCAATAGAAATGACATTTGAAGTTATGGCCGACTGACTATATTTTACCATCGGGTCGACAAGCAATGTCGATCCAAGCTTTCCATATTGTCCCATTGGGTCGACGGTCAATATCGATCCACATCAGGCATAAAAGGAAGTGACTCAGATGTCCTCTGAAAACTTTTGATCATCAAAGTGTGGATAGGAGAATAAACCACGATGAGTGTGACTGGATCATTAATTCTTTAGTACCCTCCTTCGATGCCGGGAGGAGTATGAAACGGGATGAGCATGACCCGACTACACCTGAGCCAACTCTATCCCTAGATCTAGTGGAAGAATATGAATCAAAATGGATATGACTGACCATCCATCTCCGAATGAATGCAACGCGACCATTAATTCGTTGACTTTTACCAAGATCCGACTAGAAGAGCAATGCGACACAGATGTGACTCACCCATCTACACACTGATCCTTGCCCTTGGTTCAGCAGGGAGAGCATCAATCACTGATTGGACATGACTTGCCTTCCTACTTATCGACGTATGCCCTAAACTGGGGGGCATGAGTGAGAAATAAAATGAATGTGAACTGATTATTCATCGATCAACTCTAAGTCCTTGGAGCTTAGGTGGGAGTATGACTAGGACGAGACTCAGCGGTCACGCAGTACACTTATCAACTTGAGACCGGGGGTATAAGTGTGGTCATCCAAAGACTGACTGCGGTAGCTCAATATTGTGACTCGTGCCAGGTGTTTATGATGACTTAACGCTACGACCGAAAGGATGCCTAGAGATAGAATTTTCAAATTAATGCCCAAGCTCATTAGTAGCTGACTATCACTTCAACTCAAACAACGAGTAACAGATCGTGAGTACATTGAATGGAAAGCGCATTACTCGAATACACAGGACTAAACTCCAATTGGTGTTTGATTCAATGATCCTTTAAGTCTGATCTTTAGCCATCGCGGATAATCGCTAAAAGCACCAAAAACCCGTCACTATCGGACTCAATAGTTCATGAGAAGACCTTAGGTTTTGAACGGAGTTACCGTCATCATTGACTGTCCCACCCATATTTTATGTTGATTGTTATGAAAAATAATTACATTTGAACACAGGATCGGCTATTGACATATATGAATCTGACATTCATATTCAAGTTCATTCAGGGCACATGTTGCAATTCGTACAATATGCTAATATATTCAAGTCTGAAGTGGTAAACATCTGGTTTAAGGCCATATGCTAGTTCAAGTATGCAAGTCATATATGGCATGTCCCATTGTTTGATTTCAAGTTCACATGGTCTAGTATGTTTATGTCAATCAAAAACTGCTAAGTTCCACTAAAACAAGGGATCGAAACCGATTTCGTTGCTTGGGAAAATCCATTTAAGCATTTTTTAGCTCACAACATAAGGCAAATATTAAGAACCAATAGCACAGTCGTTTCTATAAAGATATAGACCACAAAGATGAAGAAGAGGACCCCAAGGAATCCAAGACTGCACCTATTGAGCTAACGATCAACATATAGTCATCCATAATGACCCATCATGGGTCCAGAAGATCAGATCATAGGTCAGTGCAATGAAGATGAAGGAATTAGCTGGTTTTCTCTAAGCGTATCTTGATGTATTTGTTTGGACCTATTCTGACATATGCGAAATCTCGCCATCTATCATGAGGCATGCATTGATTATCGACCCAAGGCATGTATCGGTGAAACAAAAGTAACACGTCGTGGATCCAAAGAGATCTGCTGCACTTAAAGTGGAAGTGGATAAACTCATAAACAATTGTTTATCCACGACACCCTCTACCCGAAATTGGTTTCCAATCCAGTTCTTGTGAGAAAAGCTAATGGAAAGTAGCGGACATGCATCAACCACTCTTACCAGAACAAAGCATGCCCGAAAGACAGCTTTTCACTTTCGAGGATCGACCAGCTGGTGGACTCAACCGCTGGATATGAGCTGCTTTCATTTATGGATGTGTACTCCGGACACAACTAGTTCATGATGCACGTCCTCGACCAGGAGCACACCAAATTCATTAATGATCTAGGACTATATCGTTATGTTGTGATGCCGTTTGAACTAAATAATGTTGAAGCTACTTACTAGAGAACGATCAACTGGATGTTCAAAGACTATATCGAGTGATCGATGGAAGTACATGTGGATGATATGTTCGTGAATTCATGACGATCGAATAACCACATCAATGACTTGGTGTAGATGTTCATTATTCTACGAAAATAGGGAATGAAACTAGATCCCTTGAAATGCCCTTTCAGCATTGCGTTTAGAAAATTTCAAGGTTTCATCGTCAACTCTCGCAGAATCGAAGCTGATCCTGAAAAGATTCAAGCAACTCGAAACATCTACGTACCCAAGACAATTAAGCATGTACAGAGCTTAAATGAGAAGGTCTCGCCCTAAGGCGCTTCATCTCTAGGGCCAGTGACAAGTGTATTCCTTTCTTCGACTTGATCAGAAGAGGGAAAAAGAACTTTAAATGGATGCAGGATTGCAAGCTTTGCTAGATCACTTAAAGAGACATCCCATCCTATCCAAGCCACTGGATCATGAAGACTTATACATCTATTTAATGGTGTCGGTACATGCCATAAGTGCCGCACTTTTACATAAAGAGAATCAAATCCATATGCCAGTATATTATGTTACAAAGCGATTGACAGATGCGGAGAGAAACTACCTAAAGATTGAAAAGCTCGTGTAGTGCCTATTGATTGCATCATGAAAGCTTCATCCTTACTTCCAGACTCATCCCACCAACTTCTGCACGACCAGCTGTTATGACAGGTCCTGTAGCAACCTTAGATGTTTAGAAGTTCACTTAAATGGAATACCAAGCTAAGCAATTCGATATCACATATCTCCCTCGGAGAGCTATCCAGGGACATAGACATTAGCAGACTTCATGGCTGAATTCACTACATCAGACGACTATCCAAAGAGCAGTGGAGAACCGACCAACCGATGGGAATTGTACACGGATGGAGCATCCAATGATCGGTGTTCTGGCCCCAGAGTTGTGTTAATGACTTCCGAGGATCGATCGATTTGCTATGACCTGAAGCTCAACTTCCCTACAACAAATAACGAAGATAAGTATGAAGCTTGATCGCCAGGCTCAAACTTACTAGAGAACCGGGAGTGAAAACTTTACATATCTTTTGTGATTCCTAGTTAGTAGTATGCCAAGTCAGGGAAGATTATCTTGCTAGGGGCAGCGTCTTGCTCCTTATCTCGGCTGGATCCAGGAGCTACTGGCCGACTTCGAGTATTACACCATTACATACATCCTCGAAGAACAAAATGAAAAAGCCAAGTCATTGGCCAAGCTGGCTAGTTTTGGGGATTTGTAGCAAAGAGACTTGTCCCGGCTGAATTACTTGACATTCCAAGCATTGATAGACGAAGATCGACTAGATCTTGGAGATGTAGCCAGATAAGGAGTCATGGATGACTCCTATCAAAGACTATCCATAATGGGGAATTCTTCTTGTGCGGAGGAATGAAAAATGACAAATCCTCCTCAAAGCTTCCTGTTGCATCATCCAAGAAGGAGCCTGCATAGAAAGGGCTTTCAGCATTCCCCTGCTTCGGTGTATCACTCATGATGAAATCAAATGAGGCTTGAGAGAAGTCCATAAAGAAGAATGCGGTGATCACACTAAGGGGAAAACCTTGACAAATAAAATACTCTACTATGGATATTACTGGCAACTGTTAATCGAGATACAGTTGATCACACTAGACAATGCGACAAGCGCTAGATGTTTGCAAAAATTCCAAGACCTCCGTAGATAGAAATTACACAAATGGTCAATCCATAGTCGTCTACCACTTGGGGTATTGATATCATCTGCTTCTTACCGATTTCTAAGGTGGTGTGAAATACGTCATCATAGCAGTGGATTACTTCACCAAATAGGCTGAAGCTGAACCTTTAGCCATGATCGCAATGAAAAAAGGAATCAACTTCATTATCCTAAACATCATCTATCATTTTGGCCTTTCACCAACCATTATAACTGATAATGGAACCTAATTCGACAGCGTTGAATCTAAAAACTTCTGCCGACGACATCATATTAAAAAGAGATTGGCGGCAATTTCTCACCCACGAGCAAATGGACAAGTCGAAGCTATGAACAAAATCATAAAGCCTATTCTAAAGAAATGTTGGGAACAGGCTAGAGGTAAGTGGGTGGATGAACTCCTAACATCATTATGGACTTACGGAACCACCCACGAGTCTCCTGTTGGCCATATTTCATTCGTCCTTACTTATGGCTACGAGGCATCATCCATGTAGAACTTGAAGTCCCCTCTCATTGAGTGACTCATTACAACCCCTATTTCATTATAAAATAAAATATAAACAAGGAATTGTAATTGAACTGCAATTAACTAGAAGGAATTGGTGATGACTCGTGAATGTACAAACACATCTAGGAGCCAATGACAAAAACGTGTACCTAAACGATTATGTGTATATTCAAAAAAATTAATTTCTTGAAATCGATATAAATTGAATTTTCACCTAGAGTTATTAAAGAAAAGACTGGATCAAATAGCCAAAGCCTACTACTCCATAAAACCGAGCATAAATAATAACTGATGGAATACAATCTAGAATTTATACTATTGGAAATCGACCAAGCGTCATGATGATCAAAAAGAGATATAGCATATTGGGAGGATAATTCAACGGATAGATTGCAACTATTTAGGAAACTGGATAGATTTCTTTCCAACGACTCTAACTTGCTTCGATTTAAAGCATGTCATGTATGCAACAAGACGTACTTTGAGGGGCAAATGTTATCCGGCATTTTGACTCGGCTATATTCGAACTGACTGGACAAGTTAGACTCGACGGTCATCAAGGCTAGTAGCCCAGAGCGATGACTATGAGGTACAAAAAAGGCATAGATGATAATATGAAGTAGAAGCATGAGAGCTCACTACTCCTCGAAGATAGATCAGGTGTGATCCATATTCAACATTATGGATCGTATCGTATTGATTCCATAACTCACATTTCACCAAAGATCGAGTAATAACTCAAGTTATACTCATCCAATTGACATGAAATTTGAAGTACAAGCGTACTACAACTTGTGGAACATCCCCTAATATTCCAATTGGAGGAAGTTGGAGAGATCTTCATAACTCCCTTTGGAGGAATCGACAGAAATTAGAATTCAAACAACACTACTTCAAGGAAAATGTAATATCTCACAAACCGTGTGTCAAAATTGCACAAAATGTGGAGGACAAGTAGCCAACATTATAAGGCATCCCTCATAAAGATTGCTGCCCATTTGGATGCATTAATAGGGATTGGTATCGATCCATATTGTGGGCCTCGATGGGCTTGCAAATTTTTGGGTAGCCTTTTCTTAGTCTCCCGAACCTTCTGCCAAAATTTCAGCCTGATCCGTGTAGGTCTTCCCCTATAAATACCGCAGGCATGGCGTTAAAAAAGGAATCATGCTTTCTCTGTCGAGGCTCTGCCATCGTTGTTCTTCACTTTCGTACTAATGGATCCAAGCTTATCCAGACATTCTTGTAATCATAATCAAGTGGAAGATCAACAAAAATATGAAGTGTATGTATGCCCAGATTGCTGAACTACTATAAAAATCTATATGTTCCTTCATATTTTTGCTTTGTTTTACTTTCATTCTTCATTTAATCTCTACTAAATTCTATTGGGCATTGATGCCTATTTTTGGCGTCAACATTTTCCAAATTTATTTTCTTACAAAAAAATATTTTCGGTGAAAGTTATTTCTTCCAGTTTGAGATAACCTGAGACTCTCGACTGCAAACTAGTTATAGTGTATTAAATAAAATTTTGTAGTAGGTGGATGAACGGAGATTCGTATTTTGTATGCTATAAAAATGGTGCGAGAATACCATATAACACTACTTAGTGGAGAATTTATTTACAAAAAATTTCTCGTAAACGTGCTAAATATTATTTATGAAATAATAATCATTTTTGGCTTTTACTAAAAATAGAAATAGTATTATTTTAGTATGAATATTGTGAATAATCATTATAACATAAAATCATAATAATAGTATTTGTTTTAAGAACAAATGCATTAGAAAATATAGAAGTGTTTGAAATCTTAATTTATTTTGGAATTATAGACTTAAGCGACACTTTTGAGAAATAATTCTTTAATCATTTAATTGTGAATCATATGACACTTGTGAATAGTATCTCAATTAATAAATGACAAAGTACCATTTAGTGAGAGCGACATAAAAGTTGCTAAACTATTAGGATTTACACAAATAGAAGCATGCAATCTTAGGTCTATTGGTATCGATACTTCATTAAATTCACCAATGAATTATCATAAATATGAATATGTGCATTTGATACATAGGTAGTTTGTTTATGATAAGTTTGTAGAATACAAGACGAAAGTAAATAACATGACGTGTAAAAGAAAATAAAACGATTCAATTCGATCGAATAGATGAGTGTATTGTAAATGAATTCCATATGTACCTAAAATGAATGAGATTCAATCTCAAAAGTCACTACTTCCTATAGTACATAATGATGTAGCGATAATAAGTAACCAGACATTGTTGGACAAAGTACAATTGATAGTAAGTGAAGTTGAGTTAACTTCTTTATATAAGGATATGTACTTAAGAGTAAGTACATAAGGCTACATTTAATTTCATCTAAAATAAAGTCTACAAAATCATACAATATAAGAGTTGATGAAATAACCCTGATATATTCTAGGTCAAGGAGTTGATAGGTTGTATGAGTCGAGAGATTATACGGAGTACTTGTGTGCAAGGAATCTTTTATGGACCATCCCAAATGAGTTTATGTCCAGTCAATATTAGTTAACCAATTCATGTTATGAATATAACTACAATAAACTTAAAAGACAAATCAACTTTATACAAACACACACACAAAGATATATATATATATATATATATATATATATATATATATGCAATTCATAAAATGTTTATGGATGCATATTCCCTTAGACTGAGAAATAACTATTACTGCAAGAAACACTAACTTCGTGATGAAAGAATTTCTTCTAGCAGTTATTGGTTGTAAAATGGATATGGATTCAATCCAAAGATAAAACAAATTACAAAGAATGAAATGAAATTGACCAAGCTTAAACGGAAAGTGCTACTTAGAATGTTTAATAAGAACTCTAGCGCATTAAAGAGAATTGATGATCTTCTTATCGATGTCGAGAAAAGAGTTTCCTCAGTTGTTAATAAGACATAAAGAGTAATGACCTTAGCATGTGACATAGTGCACAAATCCCGAATGGATTCCAAGTACATTATCAAAACTATGATTTAGATAGTTATACTCAAAGGGATATGATCCATCGGCCACAAAAGTGCCTTTAAGAAGAAGATCAATGCAGTTGGAATATCATAAGCTACTTTAGTAGAGTAGCATCGTAAATTTCACTTGCTGAAATCAACGTAATATATTCATCATTTAATTTAGTTAAATTAATTCAGATTTTACCCACAAAATTATTGCTCGATATGATTTTTAGTTTTGGTACATTGGAATAGAAATTCTAAATAATGATTTAGAATATGAATTTATGCTTTTTAACCAAAGTGTCTCAAAGTCAGGGGGAGAGATTCTGAGTTTGTCGGTTCTTGCATGGGATCCAAGAATTGATATGAAAGTTTTGTTCAACAGCATCGGAGTAGAGCAAATATTTTCATAGAAAAATCAAATAGTTTGAATTTCATTCAAAATGCAGAGGAAACGTGTGTATGCAAGAAATCACAATAAAGGTAATATTTCATGATTTTTAACGATGTACTCATGCTAAAATCATTTCGGTTTGGTTGTCTATTTCTCGTTATTGGATTTGAAATTGACATCTTTTATAATAAGTATGGAAGGATGTTGGGCTTGTCCTAAAATGATATACATAGACACCATATTAAATATGGTTAATACGAAGCATGTAAGATAAATTTCTTATGCATTGACAATAGGAATTATCGTACACATTGTATATTCTATAATATCGTATTTCACTTATGTATTTGATATATACGGCAAGTATCAAACCAGAACTAAGATGATTATGACATTTTAGAGTGTTCTCAAGTATTTATGAAATGTTAAAGGATTGTTTATGGACATAACAAACTCCTTATGAAGAAGTGCACTGACTCAAACTCCATAAGTGATATCGAGAATATGTGTAATCCCAAGTTCATGTTCAATCTTAAGTTAATAACTTTAAGTTGGAAATTTCCAAACAATAAGTATTGGCCGGTTCAACCTAAGGATAATACATCGCCTTAAATAGCACTGTAAAATAAGAAGTTTAAGCAAATGCACAAATTTAATTGGTCTAGGGTGATTCCAAAAATCGAGAATCCCATAGTATTATTATACGGTCACAATGTTGTGATACAGATAGTAAAAGAACCTAAATTCACTAGAAAATGAAAAGTATACTTCGAATGGTTCTACATGATAAAGATAGTTTAGCAGCTTTGGAGAAAGTTAATTGATAGAGTAGGTAATTAAGAAAATAGCATATCTGTTCACTAAGGGATCGTAATATTTGTTTTTGAGAAAACTAACAAAGAAGTTGAAATAAGATGCTATAATTGACCCCAAGTGAATGTGAGAGGTCGATAGAGTTATGGGTATGCCCTAGAGGCAATTATGTAATCGTTACATGTATATCTAACTTAATAACCAATCTTGTTCATAATAGATGTGTTTGATTCCTATAATATACTTTTTTATACTATGAAATAATTAATTAGGTAATTAATTTACAGTATTTAGATAAAAAATCCCTAGATTATATGTTATGCATAGTAATACAATGTGTTGTAATCATGAGAATTTTAGCAAATTGAAAACTAACATATTATTTTGAATATTCCTAGTCAAGATGTTTCAAGAAAGGACATCGATTCATCCATTGAGACTAGAATATGTAATGCTCTCAAAATGTAAGGCGCTGTATTACCCATAGCTACTATGGACACCAAATGATTATATACATATAGTTATTGAATAATTACGGAATGACTCTATTAAAAGCACTTCGTTGTTAATATAATTAAGGTAAAATAGACAATCTGGAAATGACGATGTTACACAATTCTCTTGACTTGGTAATACCGTGAAACTTCAATGTCAATGCTCCACTTTGATTATATTTAAAACATGACATGAAGATGCATCATGTGACTATAGTAAGGTCTCAATCGAAGCATTAGAAGTGAAACACTATTCAACAGAGAATCCATCACCTCATTTATAAGAGGATGGTATCACGATCAACTATAAGCAATATAAAGTCAAAGTCTCTGGCTAGAGCAGTATGGTTAATAATAATTGTTATATTGAACCGAGAATTTTTGTTTAGACCAATCGATTTGAATTCGGAAAAATATTGGAAGTTTGACTCAAATCAAATTTCTTAAGACCTAAAGTGATACAGTTTTGACGAAAAGCATTAGTGTAAATAATCATTAATGTTGTCACCACTTATAATAGCTAAGCTGGATTTTACCCAAAAGATATGTAAGCGATAAACTTGGCCAAAATGTCACAACACAAGCTAAGGTGACTTGTGAACGTTAATATTCGAATTATTCAATATTGATCGTTTGTCGAATACATACGTATAAGTCGCACAACTGTAATGATGAATACTCCAAGAAACCACTCGATTTAGTTAATTTATAATCATTATAAATTAATCAAATTAACTATTATTTATGAAATATTAATTATTTTATTTTATTTAATGTTTGAATTGTAACAACCCATAAATTAATCACTTTGTTTTTGAATATTTAAATAATGGATTTTAATAACCAAATAAACATGTTTAAATATTAATTGATCATTTTTAAATTTTGTTTACCAAAATAAATAGTTCAAACATAAATAAAAAATGTCACCGAAAAATGTTTTTCAAAAATTCGGCTTTTCGACATCGGAAAGTCGTCAAAAACGTTGTGCACATTTTTATGTCACTCATACACACATGCATATATGTACACATGTCATATGATGTTTAAGTAAAGTATTAATGGTAATGAACCATGATTAATTTAAATTTAATCATGATAAGGCATGATATGTTTAAATAAAAGAAAAATATAATATAATAAAAGGCTCCAGTCACTTTAACAACCAAACACGTAGAACCGCATCCAATTTGTATTTATACTCCAACCCGCCCTGGGGGACTAGAGTTATTTTCTTGATGGTCGAACTACATCCATGCCTTGGTTTGGATTTTGGGCTTGCCGATGTCCAGGAAAGGCTTGGATATTTTCTGAGATAAATTTCGAGTATAATGCCTCTTATTGGCATACTCTCTGTCAATTTTGGAATCACTTTAACAACTGTGTACGCGGAGGAGACTTCAGAATGAAGTGCTTGGACTTAGCATACGTTTGATGGATTTGAAGAAAGAGAACGATGATGGATAGACTCCGACACTTGTGCCAATTTGAAACAACTAATAACTACTATTTTATTTTATAGTTACTTTCCATGCTAATAAGTCTGTATATATATATTCCATATTGCAAGATCCTATAGCATAGTCACTTTCAATTCCGATTTCAAGATTTCCCATTAAACTAGTTAAAATGTTTGACTGGATTACATATTTTGAAATAAATTTTCGTTGGTATCCTGAAAACATAATTATTATAATTCTTCATTTAATCTCTACTAGATTTTATTGGGTGTTGATGCCTATTTTTGGCGTCAACATATTCCAAATGTATTTTCATACAAAAAATTATTTTCAGTGAAAGTTATTTCTTCCAGTTCGAGATAACCTAAGACTCTCGACTGCAAAATAGTTACAGTGTACTAAATAAAATTTTGTAGTATGTGGTCGAACGGAGATTCGTATTTTGTATGCTATAAAAATGGTGCGGGAATACCATATAACACTTCTTAGTGGAGAATTTACTTACAAAAATTTTCCCGTAAACGTATCAAATATTATTTACGAAATAATAATCACTTTTGCCTTTTAGTAAAAATATACATGGTATTATTTTACGATGAATATTGTGAATAATCATAGAAATTAGTTAAATGTTGTTATAATTTATTTTGAATTAAAATTCAGTTTTAACATTTACATATATAATAGGATTTCAAAATTTATTTAACATATAATATGAAACTAACTTAAACTTTTGCAAATAAAACCTTCCTCTTTATTTACATGTAAATCATTTTGATCCCCTTCTCAACATAATTTATTTTGTATATCAAATCACTTAAGAAATATCCTCAAAATTCGCAGAAATTTACTTTGATCATGTTATCTAACATACCAAAATTTCAATTCAAATTCTCAATATATTTTCTGAAATAAATTACCAAATCCAACGTGCTATATTTTCATTTAAAAATTCATAATAATCTTTCCAAAGCTTGGAAAATTATCAACTTAAAACCCAACTCTAAAATCATGTTTAGCATAATATATAACTTTTACATGGCATTTAAACGTCAATATCACACGGTTTTTAACTAAAACTGTATCAACCATTATTTAAACAATCTTGTTTATATTTTAACAAACCATAATTCAAGCATATCATCATCAAACATCATATATACGAATTTAAACTTAAACCTGAAACATATATTTAACAAATAGAGATGGAAATTATAATCCGCCTCAACCTTTGATAAGGAAAATGGATTGAGATGGGTTTAATTCCCCTTGCTACTTTCTCTTATTTTTCTTTGAATTTCCTCTTCGTATTCTCTTTTTGATGGTCAGCCTTATCTTCTTTTCTTAGGTTTTTATTTTTGTAAGAAAATGAATGTGAGTGTGAATGGCTTAAGGGTAAACGTGTGTGTGTGTGTGTGTGTGTATAAAGGTAAGGTTAGGTGTAGTTAAATCTCATTATACCCTTACATAATTTAATTAGTCTATAAACCATTCTTTAGTCCAATTGAATTAATAAGCACAGCCACTTAAATTTATTCAAATTTAAATCCCCTTATCACTTAACATTTACATTATTCTATAAAATTTATCTAATTAAATATGCCGAATAATGTTATTTAAAATTATGAGTGTTACAATAATCCTATAGGTTTATGAAAGTTATCATTTTATATATAAAATATAATTTAAGTAAAATTATTCCATCTAACCTCTTTTAAAATATTATATGTCGGCTTGCCTCATTTAAGTGTTTAGAAATCCCTATCGATAATACGGGGTCCCATGCACCGACCAGAATTCATAAACAATTCAACGGATAAGCAAACATAATATAAAACATTTAATAACACTAACAGGTACACGCTCTCATATATACATATGCTCAAACAACTCATTCTAGGGTATTACTACCCTATCTCTAATGAGTCAAACCCCATAAAGCTAAGGTTATCACCATTTTTTGGCTCTGGTACCAACTATAACGACCCGCATCCGGAAGGTTTAAATCGACAATAATCCATACATGTCCAACTCAAACAATCCGGAACAAAGATATTCAATGGGGTTAATTAAGAAAAAACAGAAAAGAAGAAAAAAATACAGAATCTCGCAACGGAATAACAAAATATAATAATCAAATAAACAGTTCATGAAATTGTTTATACTATACATTTGATTATAATTTTACAACATCTATCAGAGTTATATATACAACAAAATAATATAATAATGCAGCAGAACTCATGATGCAGGGAATAATACTAGTAATATAACATACCAAATCTTCGTCTTCATCCTCTAGAAAATAATCTTCAATGCGCTGAAAACTTAGGGTTGACCCGAGCGTGATGAAAAGACAAAACACTTGAGTCAAGAATAAAAAATCCTTAGCGAGTCAAATCAATATAACATATAATAAGAGTGTAATAGCTTTAGAGATGTTTATGGAGTTTTACATCTCCTATCCAGTGTATAACGTGTGTGCAATAACTCAAGAGATGTTACGGGATTTTCCATCTTTTAAGGATCCGTCAAAATATTTATATATAGTAGAATATACAACATATACAATGTCTAATCAGTAAAATAAATATTTTCTTAGCGTTAAGGCTTTACATTAACCCCCTTAACGCGTTTTTAAGCATTGTCGTACGTTTGCATATAACTCCCCAGTAGCACGTCTGGGGATAGGGATGCGCCGTGATATGCCTACACAAAACCAAACTCGTAGTGGTCTTATATAGGGATAAAAAGTATGACAGGGCACATGAGACAGTGCCTAAGGTAGGATACTACCAGTTCATATCGTAGGGCTAGTAGTAACACATCGTAGCCACGATCGCCCACCATGTCCATCCATCCCATATCGAGTCAAAGGGAGGTTATCCCGAATCAAGATGCACCAATCGAAACCAACATCAAAAGTAATAGTAAGGGCCAAGTCTAAGAAAATCGAAGAATGGATGTCCATTAGGGGTAACTGGCCCGCTTGGCCTTTTTAAGCCGTCATGTTTTAGTCATTTCAAACTAGCACAAGTGTTGGAGTCTATCCATCATCGTTCTCTTTCTTCAAATCCATCAAACATATGCTAAATCCAAGCACTTCATTCAAAATTCTCCTCCGCGTACACAGTTGTTAAAGTAGTTCCAAAATTGACGGAGGGTATGCCAACAAGAGGCTTCAGTCTTTTTAACAACCAAACGTCGTTTTATACACCGGTTAGCACTTTTACATTTCGGAAACGATTTGTACTTGATATCAAAATATCATATTTGCATCAAAAATATCCTTCATTTCAAAATATCGAATGTACTTCAAATACGTCAATTTCACTTAAAAACATCGTTTCATTCAAATTTCTCAATTTTACTTCCAAAATCATTACGAATTTCAATTTGGGTTATAACTTCATTTTAACCCAATCCGTAATTAAATCCACGATTTAAATATAAACATTCCCCCTTACATAGTTTGAATTTTTAGAAAATAGTTTGAATAATATTAAATAGTTTAAAAATTAAAATTGTTTGATATTAAATAATTTGAGTATTGAAAATGGTTTATATAGTAAAATAACTTGGAAAATCAAAATAATTCGAACATTTAAAAAGATATATTTTAAACATTTTACATTAAAATAATTTATTAAAAGTAGTTTCAAAGTCAAACTGATTCAATTCCAAATCTTCCAATTCAAATCATTTTAATCTTAATTCAATCTAATCGACTCGAATTCGATTTTAATTCGAATTAACTTCGATTCCAATTTCAATTCAAATCAATAATGATTTCGATTTTCATTTTTAATTTCAAATTCGAATCAATAGTTTGACTCAATGGTATAAATTTCAATTCTAATTTTGAACCATTTCAATTTATATCAATTTCGAGTTCACTTTCAGAATATCGATTTAAATCATTTAAATTAATCTAAACTTCGATATTCAATTCAATCTTTAAAATAATTCAATTCCAAGTTCAAATTTGAAATATCCATTAAAATTACTTTGCTTGGATTTATTTAAAAGTTTGAACAAAAGTTCAAATCTTTTAAAAAAATCAATTTCCATAATTTAAATCATATTTCAATTATAACTTCAAATTTCAAATTCAATTATTCAAACGATTCCTATTAACAAATTTCAATTTCAACATTTCGAGCTCAAGTTCGAAAATAATTCAATTTTCATAAACTCGGTTTTTATTTCTTTGTTTCATAATCATTTAAATAATTTCAAACCAAATTTTTTAAATCATTTAATTTAACTAATCTGGTGTCCGTATATAATTTTCTATCATATGGCCAAGTAAATAGTTATTTTAAGTTTAATTTCAGGGATGGATATATGTCATTTCAATCCAAATCAAAGTGTCATAGATATATATCATTTCAACATATTTCTTAATTTATTCAAAATAATTCAAATAGCTGTTTATATGATGTCGATAATATACATGGTGATAACATGATATATAGAAAATAAATAAAAATCAATCATCCAAAATATCGACCAATAGCACCCATCACAATCAACATCCAAACAGTCAATATAACACAATAGTTGATTAGTTACCAATAACGGATGCTAACTGGAAATTTAATTTCGATTTCAAATTTAACTGCCCATTTAAATTGTTATTGGTTCAAATTATCTATCAATTTAAATGTCAATTAATTTACCAAATAACAGTCAATGAAATTAAATTACTTCATGATATCAATTTAACGAACATAAAAATATATAGTACGTCGTGAGCGTTTAAAACACTCATCTTTATTTGAAACTAAAAATTTCTCCAACTTAAAATACATTCCAATTCCAGTCCACCACATAGACAACGTCCATACGAATCCAACGCAAAAGACGGCACTCGAATCCGACCTCATATGAACAATATACAAATGAATTAGCAAAACGAATAATTAATATCTAATTAACTAAATTAATTAAACAAATTAAACAATTAACTAACCTACCTCCTCTCTGCTCATGCTACAGCCAGGCCTACGCACGCACGTTCTTCCTCAATCCCGCTCGCGGATACCTTGTTTTTCTTTTCTTTTTTATAATACATCGATCGAACGAACGCCGTCAACGACGACCAAGAACCACAGCGCACCGCCATCTCGCGCCACCGCCTGCGCATGTCAGGTCACGCGCGCATCACGGAGCACCAAAACCTTAAAAACTGTCGCATGAACTCGAGCAAAAATCGATCACCACATCATGAAATTGCTCGATCCAATCGTTCAACGCGCAGATCTCGTCGAGATCTATGATTTTTCTTTTGGAAAATTTTAATTTTGTTGCGTGGATGAAGAAAAATTGAAGGAGGAAGGAAGACGAATGTTGGCCATTAAAAATGATGAGAGCGGCTGCCTTTTTTTAGTTAGGGTTAGCGAAATGAATGAGGCCTAATATATAAATCTCCGAGCTGATTGACCCACGAAATTCCAAACTCCAAACAAGCGTGCCGCCTAGTATTCTATATATTTTACCCATATTCCAAACACAATGCAATAGGTATCGGGAGCCAATTCCATCATATTTAGAAAATAGCTTTTCAAAATCAATTTATTTTAATTAAAGTTCTTTAACTAATTTCTACGTGTTTTAAGCTTGCACGGCCAAACAATAAGTCTGATCGCTACAAAACTTGAAATCCTATAATGATTCACTATTATATATTCGATGAAACTAGTTTCATCGGAATCTGAAATAGTAGCCAAAAAGGATATATTTACACTTTTAATTAAAACAAGCTATTTTCCAAAATCAATTTATTCACTTTAAATTCAATTTTAAAAGTCAACAATTTTCATTCTCATTTAAATAAAACTTAAATCAACTTCTGACATCATTTTCATTCGTATTATATTCAGATTCAATCATTTAAATAATTTCCAATATTAAAATCCCACTGAATTTTGGTTATCTTCATTCAATTTATTTTCATCCAAATAGTTCAACATTTATTATTCAACCCCAGCTGCTTATTATAAACATATTCAATATATAAAATTTTATTTCAATACTTGTTATCACCTAAATCTTCGAAATTATTTGTTTCAAAATTTCGTCAAGTTCATATTCAATAAAATACATTAATAAATCATTGAATTTTTATTTCTAACCATGTTTAATTTAATAATTTAAAAGTAGTTAAAAATGTGGGTCATTACAACTGTTTTGAGTACTTTGATTGGTGAGTTTATTACTTTGTATTAATATTGTACACATCAAATTTAAGTTTAGATATTAAGAAAAATGTATAAATGACCTGTCAGTGTTAGTATAAAGATATATTCACATTGATCGCCCTTATCCAACCGCATTCTCCGGATTGGTAGACAACATTACATGTAATGTTCTTTGCTAAACTGGGTATGGCAGTGGGGTCCTTTTGAGAGTCAAACGACATCAATATTATATATACACCATTAGATGATTATACATAACATATGTATAATATTTACAGCGTGAAAACATTCAGTTTTTGAAGCTATTGCATAGTAAGTTATCTCATTGTAATCGAATGCGGAAGTTATATTCGGTAATCTTATGTAAAAGCAGAGGGTATATTCACTTGGAATCGTTTATTAAAATGTAAACTAATCGAAGAAAAGTGATTAAAACTACACTCGCTTTCTATTTGCTTTGCTAGAGACTTGGAATACCTCGCCTTTGATAATGAAGATAAAATTTGGTTTCTTTCTTTAGTTTATGAATGGATTAAAATGAGATATGGATTTTAGTATTTATAGGCGAAGATAAGG
Source organism: Allium cepa (assembly GCA_030765085.1). Taxonomy (NCBI): domain Eukaryota; kingdom Viridiplantae; phylum Streptophyta; class Magnoliopsida; order Asparagales; family Amaryllidaceae; genus Allium; species Allium cepa. Next base: position 394,000,000 of record CM060935.1, read on the forward strand.
GTACTTTAGTAATTACCAAACCTCCTATAGCCTAACCTGATTCGACCATATTTTGGTCCAGTGGCAACCATTTGTATAACATAACCCGATTCGACCATATTTTGGTCCAATGACAACCATCCTATGGAATATAAGAAGCATTATATTTTTTTATATACTATTGTTCATCTAAATGGGCACAAGGCGATCGGTGTGAAGTTGTGTATAAAGCAAACAAGAATACCAAATGGGAAGTTGAAAAATAGGACGAGATTAGTGCAAAAAGGCTACACTCAAAGAGCCAACATTGGTCGTGATGAAGTATTCGCTCTAGTTACTCGACTAAAAAATGCTAGACTATTAATTTCATAGGAAGCTCAATTTTTTTGTAAAATACATCAAATGAATGTGAACGCATCCTTAAAAGGAGTCCTTTAAGAAGAAGTCTATGTTAAGCTGCCATAAGGCTACGGAGTAAAGGGAGAAGAAGACAAGGTATTGAAGCTAAAAAACACACTTTATGGGTTGGAATAAGCCCTAAGAGCCTGGATTGCTTGAATCGATAAATAGCTCTAAGAGAGAAATTTTATCGAGTGTCCATATGAGCATACACTCTATAGCAAAAACCAAAACGGTGATAGAATGATTGTATGCTTGTACGTAGATAACTTGGTCTTCATAGGTAGCAATCCAAGCATGTTCAATGCGTTTAAGAAGGAGATGACGAAGGAGTTTGAGATGATCGATATAAAGCTCGTGTTCGACTACCTCAACATTGAAGTAAAATAAGAAGATAAAGGCATCCTAATCATTCAAGAAAGCTATGGTAAGGGAGTGCTAAAGAAGTTTAAGATGGATGACTAACCCAGTCCACATGCCAATGGAATATGGAACTAAGTTGTCAAGGCACAAAGAAGGAGAAAAAGTCGATTCACCACTCTTTGGGAGCTTGGTTGGAAGCTTGCAATATTTAACATGCATAAGACCCGACATCCTGTATGCGGTAGGATTCAAGGTGGCAAAGAGGGTTCTTCACCATGTCAAAGGGACAATGATGTGCACGTAAATGTGCATATTTTTACATCTATATTTAATCTATTTTTAATTAAATAAATGAGCATATAGGGTATTTTAACATGTTTAAACCAAAATTTCAGTTGTTTTCAAATCATTATTTATTCATCTTCATATGGGGGTAAAATGATCAATTTTGTGTATGATTTAGTTTGAGAAAATTTACTTTGACATTTTTATTTTATTTTGTAGGAATATGGAAAAATATGAAGAAGTCTTCATGAAAATATGCATGCACAAGAGATGGAAACAAATGAAGTTGGAAATGAATCATTTCATGCAACATGGAGGATCTTACCTACCCAGAACTAATGCTCATGTTAGTAGAGATAAAAGTTATATGCACATGAAATGGTGGATTATGCTCTTGCCAATGACAACTTGGAGGCCACACTTTCTAGAGGGATATTTTGGATAGTCTTCTAAAATATGGATTAGGGTTTTAGGCTTGTATAAATATACCTTATGTTTCATGTTATGAGCTTATAGCACCACCTTATAGTTAGTTTAGTGGTAGCGACAAATTATATGAGAAATAAAATAGTTTCCTAAGCCTTCTTTTCTTCTTTGCTTTTATTTATTCTCATACTCATTTTTACTTACATGCAATTTTTCCTTTCATGTTAGTAGTGTAGATTTATTTATTTATTCAATTAGTTTAGTTCACTTTTTAGTTAATTAGCTTGCGCTTTTTCTTGTTTTATTTCGTGTTGAGCTCTACATTTGTTGAAATGATAACAAGTATGAGAAGCTAAACCTCTTCAATTTAGGGGTAATGAAGCTCTCTTAATCATGTAAAATCAACAGTTTGCTAATTTTTGATCTTTTTTTGTGCTTAATGATAATATTTGATGTGGTTAAATTTTGTTGGTTAGCTTTGAATTTGATAGTCTATATTGTTGACACTAAATTGGCTATGCTTAAACAAATATAAACAGAAATTGCCTGTTCATCTACACATAATGTTAGTAATGAAGTGGATTTGAGAATCAAAATTTGATGGTCTGTATTACTAATCAATAGTAAATAGATCATGCTTAGAATAGATTTTATTTTCAATTTCATTATCATTTTCATGAGATTTAACAAGTGGTTTAGCGGGTGTGTTTTAAAGTTTGATGGTTTATGTTGGGCTAATTAATAGCACAAATAGGTCATACTTATGATAAACACGTCAACTAAATTCATTAATGACCAAAATAAGAGAGATCATAATTTCATTATGTTGATTTATGTGATCATGAGAAGGAAATTACCTTTAAATTGCATTCTGCTCTCATATTTTTATTTACTTTCTTTTGTTAATTTTTTACATTTTTAGTTTAAAAAATCTCAAACTCTTTGGTTAATTTGATTGATTAGAGTTCAAAATCAATTCAATTCCCTACGGATCAATCCGTACTCACCACGTAATAAAATTGTACGCCGTGCGCTTGTGGTTATTTTTATTACAATTTTAACAGCAGTTTTCTAACTCGATAGAAAATTCCGCCGTTAATCAACAAGTTTTTGGCGCCATTGCCGGGGAATTAATATGATTTTATTTCTATTGTTTGAATTATTTTTTATTTGATTTTATTTTGTGTACTCATTTTGTGTGTTCATTTTTATTTAAAAATATTTTATGCTGTGTGTTTGTGTGATTTGTGCTTGCATTTTCTGTGTGCTTGTTGCTTTTCTACTTACATTTGCATTCCTAATTTTAAAAATGTAATGACCCGCCTTTCATTCCATAAAAAGACGCATCATTAAGAAGAAAGAAAGGGATAGAAAAGAGAAAAGATGGGAAAGAAAGAAACAAACAACATCAGAATCTCACAGCAGAACGAATAAATTAAATTGTATCACATAAAATATTACATAGTATCATATACATCAGAGTTATACAGCTAATACAATACAAACTAGATAGTTATAAACACTTGTCAAGTTATTACAATTCAAGTACATCACAGGAAACATATACAACTCAAACACAGCAGAACCACTAAATATATATATCTACACGCTGAAGCCTCCTGCTCCATTTCTCCTCCAGAACTCGTCAAAGCAATCCTGAATCCCTTGACTACTCATGCATAATATAAGTTCCCAAGAGTTTAATAAAACAGAAAATAAACACTCGGGTCAGACAGGGGTCTGGTGTGAGTAAATGGGTTTAAAGTTGCTTAACTTTGAAAATCCTTTGAAAACAAAAGGTATCACGTAAGACTTCCCATAAATGAACATGGAAAAAATTTACCTTACGCTAACCAAAACATTTGATAGGAAATCCAGTGATATTATAATAGGGTCTAGGGTTTTCAAGTAAATAAGAAATAGCCGAAATTGTTACATGATTAAATTCCAGCTACTAGCCACAAAAGTGGGTAATACAATCAAAACCGTAAAGGGCACGTAGGAAGAATGGGTTTCCATCAATGGCAGGGCTACTGGGGTACCGTCCATCACAGTACGTGGCCTAGATCACCGTATCGAGGAGCCACCCTAACTCCCATGCAACACAAGGACGGAACCATCCCTTACTGGACAGTCCCGAACAAGACAATCCCACAGGTGGCCGTCGCCAACTGCCCACACGGCCGAAATAAAAAGGGAACTCTAGACATGGGTAAATCTCGTCCTACTTGGGCATGACCCACTTAGCTTTGCTGCACCTCCCCTGTTTTAGCCATTCCCGGTTGATGAGGCTTGAGGCTACGATTACCTTTATAGGACACTTATAGGACACGTCAATCTTAGAATGCTCATCGTCCATCTGGCGATGTTCTGAAAGCATTCAATCCATACAAGTTCATTCCGGGTTCGAACAAAACCAAAGGCACTATTTCGCTACACTCGTTTTGGAATCACCCTCAGAGTTAACGACAACAGCCCTTGCACTCTGAATCTTTCATCTCGAACCTGAAAGTACTATCCCCGTTAAACTCGTATTGGAATCACCCTCAGAGTATTAACACGAATAGTCCTTACACCTCGAGTCTTCACTCTTCACTAGAGATTCACGACCTAACGTTTAATTTGGATCGATGTGGTTTTCGGAATTCCAAATTTGGAAACCCGATCCAGGTCTCATCGAAATCCAAACGTCATCTTAATGTCCAAGTGATTTTAGTTTAAACAATTAATTTAATTCATCATTATCTATATGCACACAAATATATAATTCACATATCACAATAGATAATCACATTCTCATCATAAACAGATAATCCGTATTATCACGACAAACAGATAATCATCAGAAACAGATAATCCATATTATCTTACTTTAATTAAGCATCCATATCATATAGATGTTACTCATCTCATTACTGAGATCACAACCATTCAATAAAATATCAATATCATCCATAAGCAATGATTTATTAACCACCATCTATAATTAATTTAAAATGAATTAAATTAATTACTTATATCTCTAATTAATTTAAAGTAAATTAAATTAATTACTACATCTATAAATCCTGCTTATATATCCATTAATTAATTAACCTAGTTAATTAATCATTCTCTAAGTATTCATCTTGATTAAGCACCTTTGATTAATCATTCTCTAATTACAATAAGTAATTAGTCTTTAATAAATTGCACAAATTAATTAACCTTAATTATTTAGTAATTAACATTTAATTACTTCGTTTATTAATTAACTATAATTAATTACATTTATCCTTAATTAATTACGCTAATTAATCACTTTATTATTAATTATTCCTTAATTAAACAATTCTTAATTACATCATTAATTATATTAATTAATGATCTCTAATTTATATTTAAATTAATTACTTTATTTAAATTAATTACATTTAGTAATTAATCTGAAATTTAAAATACAATTATTAATCACCCATGATTAATATCAATCCAGTAATTAACTACCATTAATTACTCATTAACAAATTAATTATTCCACAATTAATTATCTTCATTAATTACTCCCTTGACTAATTGCAAAAGTAATTACCCAAATTACTACATTATAAATCATCTTTCACTTATTACATTCTAGTAATTATCATTTATTACTTCCCTAGGTAATTATGCTCCATTAATTATATTAAGTAATTAATCTTATTAAATCATCAAATAATTTTCTTAAATTAGTTAAAATAAACTAATTAACTTAAACTAATCACATTATCTTAATTAATTACAATAAGTAATTAATCCCTTAATTACTTTTATCAAGTAATTATGCTTAACAATTTAAAATTGATTAACTTCAATTAATTAACCTAATTATGTATCAAATTTAATCATATTAATTAATTACTTAATAATCCTTAGATAATTATTATTATTTTTAACTAATAACATTTTCTTTAATTATTTTCTTAAGAAATTTATCTTAGATTAATCATTATTAATCTACTCTAATTATAAATTAATCTAAATCATTAATTAAAATCAAATAAATAAGTTATTCCTTGATTCTCTTATAAATTGATTCTTTATTATCTTAATTATTTCTATGATAATTCATTTACTTTATTAATGACTTCATTAACATTCAAGTGTATTTAAAACATTACATTTCTAAATTTAAATTCAAATTCCATTTTGAATTTAAGATTCAAAATGTTTAACCATTTAAACATTTATCCAAATTTAAATAAATTTATAAACCTTAAAATAAATGTAAAGAACATTCATTACTTACATAAGATACTTATATAAGAAAAAGTTTAAAAACTAAATTACTCAATTTTATTAAAATAAATCAAGCTTTAAAATAAATTGAATATTTTAACTTTCAAATTTAAGTTAAACACTTCATAACTTTTATTCAAATATTAAAGAAAACCTTTATAAAGAATTATGTCAAGTTTAAGCATTTATTTGAAAAAAATTCATTTTTAAAATCTACTTCAAAACATTTAAACTTGTTCAAAACTTAGAACTGATTTAAATTCAAGATCTGGATTCATAGTAAACTTGCAACCAAATTTAAACTTGATTTTAAACTTGATTTAAACCTTGCTTTAAAATTAAAATTTCCATTTTAAAACTTTTCATTTGAATCCAAACTTAACTTTGAATTTAAAAACCCCTGTTTTAAAATCTGCTTTAAATTTGAATTTCATTTAAATTTTAAAAGCCCAACACTATCAGGTTATAAAACCTGAAACTAAACAATACCCGAGACCATCTACTGATGCTTCGAGTTAACACCCTAATTGCTTCGAGTAAAATACTCGATCTACCCGAGTAAAACTCGAGTTACATCTCTCTACACAAACCCAAAAAGTTCATCAGAACTAAAATATGCATGGTGCATATGCACCGGCGCTCTGGCAACGTCCAGCCATCATCACCACCTTCATCATGTCATCGACCATCTCCATACCTGATCACGACCACCAGATTCCCCACAGTAGCTCAAAATCAAAAACGAGATAGCCAAACCAACCTGGAACTCGACACTGCAACAAAAGCCCAAACCTGTCAACACCTCGTCTACTCATCTCCGACCATCAGATCACCTACGACTCCGGCCAACCCTTCATCTACATCCCCTCTTCCAATCCCCAAAACTCTACATCACTCGATGCACCAGAGAAATCAAAAGGCAACAAAATATCGACCACCAAAAAATAGGTTTAGAAACTGGAAAGAGCAACCACTGTCGCCACCAACCTCTGACCATCCACCTGACATTTTTCCTCCACTCGCCAATTATTGCTCCACCTCCAGGAAGAACTACAAGCATTCCAAACCCACTAGATCACCAGATAAATCCCAAAACTCCTTTTCTGTTCAACCCAGTAATACTCATCCCATAGTTAACTAAAAAAATGTGATTTTAGTTTTAAAAATCATGATTTCATACAAGCATTCAAGTTATAAACCTGATTTAATAATTTAAGAAGTTTGAGATTTGCTTATTTTAAATAATGACTGTTCTTACAGTTTACAGAGACAACCAGTTCTTATTTAATCTTAATTATAATTTATAAACTTAATTCCATACTAGACTAACACTTTTTGTTTACATCTCAAATCCTAACAGAGATCAAATCAAGAGGTAATGGATTTCTATTAAAATCTTTGTTTAAAAACCAGAACAGGTATACAGATACCTGGCAACAACACATATATACATATACATATATATATATATATACACACAGAATATTCATCACCATGCAATCATACAAAGCATACTTATTCCTATTTATCCACATGCAATAGATAAATTTAAGCCCTTTTTAAATTGTGAAGTTACTCACTAAAAAAAATGAAGACAGAGCAGTTTAATTTATAACAGTTTTGATTTTTTGGAAAAACAGTTTGAATCAGAAACTTGAGTTCTGGAATTTACTTTAGCTTTGATTTAGAAGGAAAGAACTATTTTTTTTAAATCAGAAGTTTACTCACCTTTAATTGAAGAAGCAGAGGACAAACTCAGTTGCAATATCATTCTCCTGGAACAGATTTGCTCTGGATAATGAATCTGAAGTTTTGCATTTGCTTGATGATTTGTTAGTTGATTTAAATTTGCAGCTGACCTCCATTCCTTTTTTGCTAAAATTGGAGTTGATCTTCATTTAGATTACAAATTTGAAGACTCGGCAGATTGTTTTGCAGATTTTTGATAGATTTAGATTTTGGGTTGTATTTGGTTTTTGAATTATTATTTTTTACAATCTGATTTTTAGTTTTCTTTTAGAGAAGAATGTTTGAATCTCACATGAATTTCCAAGTTTCTACTTAATATATTTCTAAATAAAATGTTTTCAAATATAAACAAACAATGCCACTTGTTACTTTATGTTATAGAGTGATTTACAAGTGTCTTCCTTAGGAGTTAAATGTCTACACATGTTAATTTAATATTATAATAAATTTCTTAATTTTATAAATGATCTAAAATTCATTTCTATTTATGTTATCATGTTTTTAAATGTTTGTTTACATTTCAATTATTTACATGTAAATTTCCTTTACACAATTACATATTTTAATGTTTATTTGTAACTTTTAAAAAAAATATTTTTAAAGCTAAATTTTCAAGAAAAAAAATTTAAAAAGAAAAGAATATTGAATTAAACTTTATTTTGAAGTTTCAAACTGAAATATTGTACTTTAATATATAAGAACTAGGTCTATTTCAAAATAACAAAATTTTAAAATAAAACAAAATAAATTTTTATTATAATATACAATTTAAACTATTATATTTAAAAAAATATTTACTTTAATTTCTTTTGAAAACATCAGATGGATTTTTGAACAAATCTTTGAAAAGTTTCTATATTAATTTCAATCAAATTTTACAATTCACAATTTATATATATGTAATAAATTTGAAAATATTTTTAATAAATTTAGATTTAAATTAAAATCAAACTCCCTATTTATAATGTATACACATATATACATTATAAATAAAATATCTTTTAAATTAGCCTAGAAAGATAATTTTATCATTTAAATATTTTTAACTTTGAAAAGAATATGATTCCCAAATATTAAATTAACATTATTATAAATTTTGAAAAGATAACATTTGTCAAACTAAATAATTATTAGTTTTCAGAAGATAATTTCTGTTTGAATTAGATTGTTAAATCAATATTTCACATTTTAAAATAATTATTAATGGAAATTATTAAATAAATATTGCCTAATGTTTGCACAAAGAATGGGCAAACACCTCCAAGTCGTATGATTTAGTTGATTATATATGGTTCTTAGCGATTTGGGGGATTTATGCGAATATATAAAATAGATGGACTAAACTGTAAAAGACACACAGATTTATAGTGGTTCGGCCAGAACGTGCCTACGTCCACTTTATATGTTATTCTCTTTTTCCTCTTCAAATTACAAGTACAAAGCTTTGTATACAAGTATATGAAAGTTGTTAGAAAGTTCCGTCCGTGCTTTAGCTCTCAAACTTGTCTACCATTGTTATACCCCTGCCCCTCTATTTATAGAGTGAGGCTGGGGGTAGGGGTCCTGGATGTATATAGCCGTTGATGGGCCTGGGCTGAAGCAATCTGGCCTGGCAACTTTGATCCGGCAATGCCATGGTTCAGTGGAGAGTGGTATGTTGTTTGGACCGGTGGTAGGTTGGGATTGAGTTTGGTTCGGTGGTGGTTGGTTCGGTTAAGTGTGGAGGTAGATTGGTTCGGTGGTGAAGTGGTTCGGTAATCTGGTTCGGTGGCGTTGGACCGGTAGTGGATGGAAGGTGGCTGGTTCGGTAGTGAATGGAGTAGGTTGGTTTGGCTATGCATGGAGAGGAGATGGTTCGGCAATGCATGGTGAGGGACGGTTCGGTAGTGAAAACGTGGCCAACATTTGCCCCCCAAAGTAGGGCATATGCCTGTATATGGCGTGCTTTGTTTTGAGTAATGCTGAACCAACTGGTCCGGTCATTGATTCTTGCTTATAAATAGGGGCCCAACGCTTTCGTTATTCAGCCGAGCCAACCCCTTGTTTTTGCCGAATCGAAATATTATCTTCGCCGGACCAAACGTGTTAGCCGAATCAAACTCCTACCCTTGCCGAACCAGGTAAGAACCTTTTTTGCCGAATGGGTTTTAATCTTGAACTAGCGAGTGTGCTTGAGTGCCGAATGAGCTGAGGAGTATAGCGCCGAATGGCCTTCTGCCTTGCTCTACCGAATGGGCTCGGTAGTTTGAGTGCCGAATGGCCTTTCGACCTTGTACTACCGGATGGACTTGGGAGTTTGATAAGTGCGAGGCCGAATGGACTTTAGCCTCAAACTTTTATGTTTCGTATTGAGAATGAGACTCCAGGCCGCATGTACTTGTTTGTTTATATTTTCATACTCCTTGTTTTAACAATGTGTTTGTTTTTGGTGTTGCAGATAATGTCTCACAAAGTGGAAACTCGATCGGATAAGAAGAAATCTTCGGATAGAAGAGAGTCCACCGTAGTTCCCCCAGCTCAGCCAGGGCCGGAACGTCACGGACCCACCCCGAGATCGCTAGTAGATGGGTATGGTCCCCAAGAGCTTCTGATTTCTCCGCCTGACTGCTTTCCTAGCTCTCTCAGAGAGGAGCAGCTTGATGTTATCTCCCGCTCCTTTGGGATTGATAGAGCACGTATGTTGTTGCCAGCGAAGGGGGTCATGCCATATAATCCCCCCGAAGGATACTTCGCTTATAGTAGGTACCACTGCATGTGCGGGGCCGTTCCTCCAATCAATGCTTGGATAGTTAGCTTCGTCACCTATTTGAAGGTGGCCCCTTTCCAGCTCCAGCCCAACTCCTACGCTATCTTGGTGTTCTTATTCGTGATTTTCCAAAGAAAGTACGGGCGCCCCCTTCTAACCGGGAAATTCAATATCTATATAACTTGAGGGGTTACAAGAAGGGGTCTCCATACATCAGCTTGGAATCGGCCATGTCCTTCAAGCCGGTCCTGGACTTGTATTCAAAGTTCACCATGTTTAAGAAGGAATGGTTCTTCGTCCAGGATGACACCGTTTCGATCCACCGCTTCACCTTTGGCTGTAAGTTGAAGCTTATTTATAATTTCCGTTCTGACTGAGATGCTTTTTCTTATGTGTTTTTATTTCCTGCTAGCGACAAGAGGCTTTGCGGTCGTGGAGAATGATCACCTGGTTCAGATGGCCGTGAAGATAGAGGTCATTTCGGGAAGGGATAGGTCAGCTTCTTACCTAATCAGGAATGCCACTCTCCTGGAACACAACTTGATTCTACCACATCAGTCTGTAGTCAAGCAGAGGGATACGGCTGAGGAAAGAGCTGCCAAAGCCAAAGGAGGGGCCACGACAAAAAGTAGCAAGAGGAGACCCTTCTCGATACCTCCAGTCGTCGGGGGGAAGAAGCTTAAGAAATCTGATGGACCCTCTCTCAGCACATGCCCAGATGTTCTGGAGGAGGAAAGTGGAGAGGAGGAAAGAGGCGAGAAGGAGAGCGGAGGTGATGGAGAAGGTGATGGTGGTAACGGTGGCGAAGGACAGAGTTGTAGTGGCGTTGGTGCCTTGACCTCTGGGCAAGCGGGTGAGATTCAAGAGTGGACGGATGATGCTTTCCGCCAAGCCTTTGAGGGGTTGGAGGAAGGGCCGGCCTTGGTGGAGAAACCGAAGAAATCTGATAAGGCCTGGACTAGTGCCAGTCCATCTTCTGAGAGTATTTCAGCTAGGGCAACTCCGGCGGTTCAAGGTGAATTCTTGACACCTCTTTTAACTTCACATGTTTCTTGGATTATAGTCTCATGCATGCTTATAACACTTGGTTTTTATTTCAGGAACGGGTAAGGCGGCCAAGACATCAGACATTTGGCACCGCCTCGAGCAGTTCAAACTCCTCAAAGCTTCCGCTAAACCGAAGCCCTCGAATGACCATTCTGGGGGCCTAGTCGGCTACCGTCCTCTTCTCGGAGTCATCGAAGAGGATATTCAAAAGAGAAAGAGGAGGCATTCCATGTTCGAACCTTCGCTTGGACCTCAGCCCCCAACCCAGCCTATTCATGATATTACGGGGGAGGATACTGAGTCCATAGCATCTCCACATCCATCAGAGAATCCTACCGTTACTCATGTTGACTGTCCCGGCTTGGCTCGTAACCCATTTGTGGGTCATCCAGATCTGGACCCGAACCTCCATGATATTTCCTTCGATGAAGTTACCGGTGAGCACCTCCTAACCCGCAATCCTATGGTAAGGGTGCTTGATGAGGCTAAGTCTTTGGATCTCGACTTGTTGACTACTCGGATTGTGACTATGGGGGATGAGGCCAAGGCAAACATCGATCGGGTGGCTGAGGAGATCAGGAGGCTGATGGCGCATCATGCCCGACTGGTCAAGGCTGGAGAGGAAATCAGAAGTGCTAACATTCAGTTGCGGCTAATGGTTTCCGATCAGGCCAAACAGCTCGCTGATCAGGCCATTCAGATCTCCCAGCATGAGACGGCCTCCAGACGGCTAAAGAAAACTATGGAAGAGGCTAGCAGAGCCGAGATGCGAAAAATGGAGGCCACCTACAAGGAACGAATTGATATGGCCATTGCCACGGTGGATGAGGTTCGGAAAGCGGATCTTGAGCAGATAGAGGAGTTATCTGGGAGGCTTGAGGTCACAGAGCTTGCTCAAGCTAAGCTGAAGGAGGAGATGGAGGCAATGCGGAAATCCCTTCAGGCCGACTGCTCAAGATACCGATTGGAGAGAGATGCTGCCGTCGCAAGGCTGTCGGCTTTCGAGGCCCGGATGAGGGAGTTTGAGGAGAACGAGGGGATGATGGATGAGATGCTCCAGGACATGTACTTCCGTACTTGGAAGCAGGGCAACCTATCCTGGATGGACGATTATCCCCGGGTCATGGCTAGGATATATCTCCGGGCTTTGGAGGAGGCCAAGGCTGAGGTGGATAAGGAGGGTGGTGTAGCTTTCAGGATGGATGTGGTAACGGCCCAGTTTACTGAGGAGGAGAAAGTGGCAGTGAAGGAGGGCATGCGGCTGCTTACCGCCGAGGAAGTGGGTGTGCAGTTGGGGGATGATGATCAGGGAGCAGATGCTGGTAAGTCTTCCCTCTCAATCTTTTCTTAACTTGATTGCATGTTATTTATCTGATGGATTCTTCTCCTGAATCGGACAGGTGGGACCTCTGGCCAGCACGCCGAGAGTTCTGATCCTGTGGTCAAGTAGATCTCGGAGGGCTAGCAGGATAGAGGCGGAGCCCTGCTGCAGCCGACTACTTTTTTGGTTTACTTGGCATTCCTGAATATACTAGTCCAAAACATTAATGTACTTTCAGGCTGTAATTATGTAATTATGTCGTTGTAGCGAATGATTTTATTCTTATATAATTTCATAACATAAGTTGATTCTGTCGTATTTGAATGTTGTCGTTATTTTGATGTGTTGCATAAGAAATATAGCTGTGTATATGCATGTGCTTTAATCGTATTTGATGCTAAGCTCTTGCTTAAAATACAATTTCATGTCTCACAATGTTCGTGTGATGTGTGAATAGGCTATAGCTACATGTTTATGTACAAGAAAAGGAAGTACCGCCCTTTATGTTTTAGTTGTAGACGGTAGCTTTGAATGTCTTGTGTGACTGAGGATGGAATGCTGCTGAGTGACCTGTTATCCAGTTGTGAGTTACCATTTCCACTAGCGAGTGTCTCCCATTTTGTATCATGTACTTTAGTGATCATTATAGAGGATAGGAGGAAAGTTTTCATAAATAAAATGGAAATATAAGAAATGGTAAAACTTCCAATCACGGAAGGCCTTCGATATGCTTAAGTTCGTGGCAAACGGGTTTTGTAGTCACTTTCCCTAGCTGTGGGTCTTGGAGACATTCGTCACCCATCTTACGCCTCCGTGGGGAGTTTTCTTTTTTACCACAGCCATACTTAAGACACATCGGAGCCGAGATCGCGCACAGTAACTACCCGGGCCATTATGGCCCGTAATCGTGGGTATTATTCGATTTACCGTGGCCAGTTAGCGTGGGTGTCGATCGTCAACTATGAACTGCCCCTGGCTGGCCACACCTTATGTTGGGGCTTATAATCGGTTCACAATCGTCGGCAAGCCGAACGCCGTCATGAGCTTCCTCAGCTATAGTCGGCCTTCTTGGTGGCTTATGATCGGCTCATTACAGTTGGATTTGAGGGTCGTCGCGAGCAATGAGTTAACCCGTAGCAGAGGGATGCTGGAGCAAAAGTGTCTCATTGACGAGGGCATAGATTCGTATAGTACTTGTTGGGTCTTGTCCAGGTGAGGTTGTGCCGTGAAGTGTCCAGAATGGAAATGCCGTTATATAGGATTTTGTTCAACAGAAAAGGATAAAGCTTAACAAGCAGCCAAGATATAAAGGAACAAGTTAAAAAGAGGCAAGATTTTTAAAGTGGTTCGGCACGAAAATGCCTACGTCCACTGATTCTCTTTGTTAATTCACTTCATATGGGCAGTACAAGTTAAGAAAAGTATCGACGAAGGTGTTGGATGTTCCATGCCCTCTGGAACACCTCTCGTCCACTGTTGACAAAATATAAGCTCCGTTGTGGAGATCTTTATGAAATACATAGGGTCCGTCCCAGATAGGATCTAGCGCCCCGGGGCGCGGGAAGATCCGTTTGAGAACAAGATCTCCTTCTCGTAAGTTGCGGTGCTTGACTTTGGAGTTGTATCGTGCTGCCACTTTTTGCTTGTGAGCTGCCGCTTTAAGTGCTGCATCATTTCTTCTTTCTTCAATTAGGTCCAAAGACATGTGTAGGAGTTCTTCATTCTCTTCTGGGTTGTAGTGGATCCTACGGTGGGAGGGCACTACAGTTTCAACTGGGAGCATGGCCTCTGATCCGTATGCCAAAGAGAAAGTAGTATGTCCTGTTGATGTTCTGTAAGATGTGCGGTAGGCCCAAAGTGCCATAGGAAGTTCATCCACCCAAGCGCCTTTTCAAGTTTCTTCTTGATTAGAGTTTTGAGAATTTTGTTGACAGCTTCGACTTGTCCATTTGCCTGGGGATAAGCTACAGATGAGAAGCTTTTGTGAATTCCGTGCTCTCGGCACCAGTCGGTGAATTCCTCGCTGTCAAATTGAAGTCCATTGTCCGATATGATTTTTAGTGGAACCCCGTACCTGCATGAAACATTTTTTATCAAGATGTTAATAACTTTTACCGAAGATATTTTATTTAAAGGTTCCGGTTCCATCCATTTGGTGAAATAGTCGACTGCCACTATAGCATATTTGGCTCCGCCTCGGCCCATCGGCAGTTCGCCAATCAGGTCACTTCCCCATACCGTAAAGGGTCAAGGACTGGTCATCTGAGTAATCTCATTGGTTGGTAGTCGAGGGATTTTAGCAAATTTCTGACATCTGTCGCATTTTTTGACGAAGTCCAAGGCGTCTTTGTTTAAGATGGGCCAGAAATATCCATATCAAAGTATCTTCTTTGCCAGAGTCTGCCCTCCAGTGTGGTCTTCGCCACTTCCTTGATGGATGTTGGATAAGATTTCCTTGGCTTCCCTTCCGGCGACACATCTTAATAAGGGGTTAGAGAAGCCGCGCCGATAGAGGATGCCTTCTTATATCGTGTAGCGGGAAGCACTCCTCAAGATTTTCCTGACTTCATTACGCTCGTTGGGTAGTGTGCCATCTTGCAAGTATTTCCGGATAGGAGTCATCCAAGTTTCTTCTTCGATTGCAGCTATCAGATCCTCTTGTTCGAAACTTGGGGCTAGTTGTTTTGAGATGGCTATCGTTCTAGAAATGGTGTAGTTCTTCATGCTAGCGTGCTTTGCCAGTTCGTCGGCCTCTCGGTTCTCCTCTCGAGGAACGTGTTTGATTAAATAGTGATCCAATTGATTGAGCAGCAGCTTGGTCTTCTTTAGATATGCTGTGAGTCGTTCTCCTCGAGTCTGGAATTCTCCCAGTATTTGATTTACAATAAGTTGAGAATCACTATGGAGACATAAAGAACTGACTCCAATTTCTAAGGCAAGTTCTAGTCCTGCTATTACTGCTTCATATTCTGCATCGTTGTTGGTGGCAGCGAATTCCAACCTTAGGGCATAGTGCGGCTTCCTTACCCTGGGGGTGATTATCATAATACCTGCCCCTGAGCCCTGTTCGTTTGATGCTCCATCTACAAAGAGATTCCACTTGATATCTTTTGCTATTTCAGATTGATCCTTACCTTCGTTGGTAGTGAATTCGGCAATAAAATCGGCCATGGCTTGTCCTTTGATGGCGGTGCGAAGATGGTTGGTGATATCATATTGACTCAGTTCAATGCACCACTTAAGTAGTCGCCCAGAAGTGTCGGGGCGATGGAGTACCTGCCTTAGCGGTTGATCGGTTAGAACTCTGATGGAATGAGATTGGAAATAGTGTCGTAGCTTCCGTGACGTGATTAGCAGACAGTATGCTAGCTTCTCAAGTTTAGGGTATCTGGCTTCTGCCCCTATAAATCTCTTGCTTACAAAGTATACGGGCCGCTGCGCGCGGTTGTCTTCTCTCACCAAAGCGGCGCTTAAAGCATGGGACGATACAGCAAGGTATAGGTATAGTTCTTAGCCTTCATTTGGAGTTGAGAGTACTGGTGATCTTTGAAGGTGTTCGATTAGGTTAAGGAAGGTTTTCGAGCATTCGTCGGTCCATTCGAACTTTCCTTTGTCTTTCTTTAGAGCTTTGAAGAAAGGGATGCATTTGTCGGTTGCTTTAGAGATGAACCTGCTTAGGGCGGCCACTTTCCCGTTTAGGCTTTGCATCTCTCTTCGAGTGGATGGTATCTTGATATCTTGCAAAGCCCGGACTTGTTCGGGGTTTGCTTCAATCCCCCTGGCATGGACGATGAATCCCAAGAACTTTCCCGACGATACTCCGAAGAAGCACTTTAGAGGATTCAGCTTCATTCCATATTGGCGAAGTACTTGAAACATCTCGTCCATGTGGTTTATATGATCGCTGGCTTTTCTCGATTTTACCAGCATGTCATCCACATAAACTTCCATAGTTCGTCCAATTAATTCCGCAAACATCTTGTTGACGAGGCGCTGATAAGTAGCTCCGGCGTTTTTAAGTCCAAAAGGCATTACTCTGTAGCAGTACAATCCCCAGTCAGTGATGAAACTAGTGTGGTCTTGATTGGGGGCGTGCATAGGGATCTGGTTATATCCTGAGTATGCGTCCATAAAGGATAAGAGTTCGTGTCCGGCTGTGCTGTCCACGAGTTGAACGATTCGGGGGAGTGGGAAGCAGTCCTTCGGGCAAGCGTTATTTAGGTTGGAGAAGTCGATGCATGTTCGCCACTTCCCATTAGCCTTCTTTACCAGTCCCGGGTTGGCGATCCATTTTGGGTAGATGGCTTCTCGTATGAAGTTATTGGCAAGTAGGTTCTTTACTTCTTCCTCGAGAGCTGCTGATCGTTCTACCCCCATGCTTCTCTTTTTCTGCTTTACTGGCACCTTGGTGGGATCGATGTTCAATACGTGGCATGCTACGTCTGGGGAGATTCCAGTCATGTCAGCGTGCATCCATGCAAATACATCCATGTTGTGGCGAAGGAAATCGACGAGTTGATCCTTCAATTCCGCTCTTAACTGAGACCTGACTCTCAGCAGTCTACTTGGGTCGTGTTTGTCTATACATACAAATTCCATAGCCCCTGCAGGCTCGGTGGTGGCCTCCTCCTCCTTGTCCCTGGGGTCTAATTCGTTGAAAGGATCGCTGGTGTATCGAAGAGGAGGGGCTTTCTTTAAATGCTATGCTTCCAAGTTTTTCTTACAGAGAGAAGTCTCTGCATCCTTCCCTTTATCCTTCCTGCGGTTATTGCGAAGTTCAATCACATAGAAATCTCGAGGAGTGTCTTAATCTCCCTCTATTTCTTCTATTCCGTTATCCGTTGGAAATTTCGTCTTCAGGCACCACGAGGGTAGGACAATTTGGAAGTCGGACAAGGCTGGCCTTTCCAAAAAGGCGTCGTAGGCCGAGTGGTTCTTTATTAGCACAAATGTTTGTTTTCGCACAACGAAGCGGGGATGACTTCCTATTTCGACAAAGAGGTCCAGTTGCCCGAGGGGCATCTTCGCATCTCCAGTGAAACCATGTAGCGGTTTGCTGCAGGGAGACACATTCTTCATTGACAGCTTCATTTTGTCGAAAGCATGCTTGAATAGGATATTTATTGAGCTTCCAGTGCCTACTAGAATTCGAAAAACCTTGGCTGGACCGAACCAGGCAGAGATGACCATAGGATCCATGTGAGGATACTGCCTTCCCTCTAGATCACGCCTACTGAATGTGATGTCATCATTCTCTTTCCGTTTCGGGTGGCGTTCTTCTGTAACAGAATTAACGTAGCCTTCATTGTTTCTAAGTGACTTACCGTATCTCTCCATATCTACCCAGCTTCCATCGGCGATGTGTGGTCCTCCTGATATGGTAAGGACCACTATCTTCTCTTGACTGGAGCCGCTGGTGTTGCGATTTCCTCCGCCTACTTACGGGAGTGGCAGCCCTGGGTTTTCATTGACAGGAGTTGATGTCCTTTTCTGACCTTTCACATAGCACTCTAGTCTCTTCCTTCTGATGTGTTCTTCAATCAAGTCCCGAAGATGATGGCATTCATTGGTGTCATGCCCATGAGATTCGTGGAATCGGCAGAACTTTCCAGACTTAATTGCATTATCTGATTCCTTTTTGTGCGGGGGATGCTTGTATCTAACTTCGTCCTGGGTGGCCAAGAAGATGTTTTCGATTGTTTCATTTAGAGGAGTGTAAGAGTCAAATCTCGATCCTGGCCTATATAAGCGTTTTTCCCCCTTCTTGCCCCCAGCACTATCCCGGGAGTCATTTCTTCGAACGTCCTTTGCTACTGCGGGTGTGTTGCCATGAGCTGCCTTGGTTTGTTGCCCTGTCTGCCTTTCAATGGCAGCGTCTTCAAGTCTCATATATTTTCCGGCTTCGTGGAAGAAATCGGGTAAGGTAGCTGGCTTTTCTTTCGTTAGTCTCCTAGCAAATTTAGTATCCGGGTGTACACCACTGCAGAGGGCCATTAGGATAAGTTTCTCATTGGCATCTTGGACTGCGGTCGCTGCGGCGTTGAATCGGGTAAGATATTGCTGCATTGTCTCTCTGGGTTTCTGTTTGATATTAGATAGGGAATAAGCGTCCTTGGGTTGTTCCACATGAATGTGAAACTGGCTGATGAACTTTTCTTTCAACATTTCCCATGAGCTGATGGATCCTTGGGGCAGATGGCAGAACCAGGAGGTAGCTAGATCTGCCATGAATAGTGGAAAGCATTCACACAACACTCCCTCTGTTGCTCCTCTCATGAGCATATGCTGTGTGTATCTCTGCAAGTGTACAACGGGGTCAGAGCTTCCTTTGTAAGGTTCCATTGTTGGCATTTTCCATTACCGAGGGGTGAAGGCAGTTTTGATATTGCGGGTGAAGGGGCTGGTTACCCTAGCGCCTATCCCTCGATCCCTTTGTTCTCGTTGGATGCACTCTCTGAACAATCGTGCCATCCTTTCATCAGAACTTGGAGCGGATAGAAATGAGTTTGGTTCTTCCCTGCGGGATTGATTCCGTCCAGATGACCTGTAGGGATGGTATCGTCTATCACTCCTAACATTCTCCAATGGCTGCCTATGGTCTTCCGGGGGCACGCTGGGGTCAGCCACAGTTAGCCCTTGCCTTGATCCTCCCCTGCTGGGTTCTGTTCTCAGCACTTCCTTGGGTCCAACTTCGGGCCGGACTCCAGCTCGGCCCCGTCCATTGGTGTTTCCGTGGTTAGGTAGCGTGACGGGCTCAGCCACATCCGACCCCTGCCTGGTACCTCCCCTGTTGGGTTCGGTTCCAAGTGTTTCCTCGGGTCGGAATTCGGGCTGAGTCCGGGCCCGGCTCCTACCATAGCTATTTCTGTTGTTAGCCTCTTCGAAGAAGAAAGACCTTTGTCGTCTCCCAAATCCTCCAGACCGGGACTCACCCCATTATTCAGTGTTCCGGTTGGTTTCTTCAACATCTCTTAAGCGCGACATGAGTTGATCCACCGAGGCTTCTTGTTGAGATGCGAAGCGGTTAGTTACTTCAGCCACAACCCTGTCTAGATCCGCCCTTGTATTATTCCGTAGCAGGGGCTGTCGGATTCGCCTGATTTACATTTTCTGTTGGAACCGGACGATTGCCTTGGTCTCTGATCATTGGATCTGGAATACTGCCAGTTGTGATGTTCTTTCCTTTGTTAGCATCTTTCTTCCGTCCGGGAGGCATGTTTTCCAAGCAATGAACGATGCTGATAGGAAAAAGGGTTAAGTGGGAGAAGCTGAGCTCCGAGCTCCTCCTTCTTAGTGAAAGCACCAAAAATGTTTGCACAAAGAATGGGCAAACACCTCCAAGTCGTATGATTTAGTTGATTATATATGGTTCTTAGCGATTTGGGTAATTTATGCGAATATATAAAATAGATGGACTAAACTGTAAAAGACGCACAGATTTATAGTGGTTCGGCCAGAACGTGCCTACGTCCACTTTATATGTTATTCTCCTTTTTATCTTCAAATTACAAGTACAAAATTTTGTATACAAGTATATGAAAGTTGTTTGAAAGTTCTGTCCGTGCTTGAGCTCTCAAACTTGTCTGTCATTGTTGTACCCCTGCCCCTCTATTTATAGAGTGAGGCTGGGGGCAGAGGTCCTGGATGTATATAGCCGTTGGTGGGCCTGGGCTGAAGCAATCTGGCCTGGCAACTTTGATCCGGCAACGCCATGGTTCGGTGGAGAGTGGTATGTTGTTTGGACCGGTGGTAGGTTGGGATTGAGTTTGGTTCGGTGGTGGTTGGTCCGGTTAAGTGTGGAGGTAGGTTGGTTCGGCGGTGAAGTGGTTCGGTGGCGTTGGACCGGTAGTGGATGGAAGGTGGCTGGTTCGATAGTGAATGGAGTGGGTTGGTTTGGCTATGCATGGAGAGGAGATGGTTCGGCAATGCATGGAGATGGACGGTTCGGTAGTGAAAACGTGGCCAACACCTAAATTTTCAGGACATCACACTCCTCCCCCCTTAAAAGAATTTCATCCCCGAAATTTAAAAGCAAAGATAATTTAATAATCCCATACAGATTTTAATTTTAAAATAGCATGCATATGCTATCAACCAAATACTAGCAACCATAGCAACCAATTCAAACAAACAATTCTAACTATCTAGACAAAATTCTGGATAGGATTCCCTAGAGTTTCCTAGGTACAAACACCGGGATACTCGCCCTACGGAATCTAAACTAGCTACACCACTCAGATCCAGAGCTCCTATATATCTAGATCTACAAATCTAAACAGGGTACTGGACCACAGACAAGTCTTGATCAACTTCCAAATCTCCCAGAACTACTGGTTCTAAAACCAGTGATAAACCATACACGTACTCTCTCAGAGATACGTGAAAAGCATAATCAATCCCAGTCGTCCGAACTGGCAATTCAATCCTGTAGACCAAACACTTAACCCTCAAGAGAAACCAGAAAGATACAATACTCTTCTGAGTTAGCTTCCAAACTTACCCAATCTTATAGCTCTTACGATTGAAGAAAACTTATCCAAAAAATTTCCAAATTTTGAAATCAAAATCTTCGACTTCAAATTCTGAATTCCTTTGTCTCTATCCCACAAATATCTCCTATCGATCCTAGGCTGCCTTCAACTTTTTTGATCAATTCAATCTTCACAGATGCCTTACGGAACAAATCTGGACAAAGAAATAAACGATCTCTCGATCCTACTCAACAAAATGGTTCTCCCAAAATCCATCAAAATCCACCACACAAACTCTATTACACAAACATCAGAAGACTTCAAACATACTACTCCTATTCGGAAAACAGAACAAATGCACAAGACAACCAAGCCTCCAGATTCAAAATGAATTTCCTGTAGAAATCTTCTGATCCAAGACAAAACACTAATTTCCAATGGATCCGGGGTTAGTTCTATTCTGGAATAGCTTCCACCATGCTTCCACTGCACAATCCTGATTTGAGAATGTTGCTGATGAACACAAGCACAAACTTGATCAACCCATTCCGGAAACATTATCCATCAAATTCCATAAAATCTCAGTGACCTATCAGATTCGGTCACAAACACCACAGCAAAAATTCTGCTAGAAAACAAGATCCGATCAATCCTACCAGCTTAAACAGACCTCTCTCTCAAAGAACCCTCCTACTAGGCTGAACCACCGGTAAAGCTCCAAGAACCAAGTCGATACAGAACTCAATCTTCTGATGTGGATGCAAAACTTAACTCCTTCGAAGATATCCAGAAAATACTAAACCACTTCGATAACTCTAACATCCTCTAGAGATGCTTCAATTCCAAACAAAGATTACTAAGAGAACCTTCGAACCATCGCAAGTCACTTTTGCGACTCTACTCAGTTCAGATTCCAAGAAACTGTTCTCTCTTCACCAATCAGAACAGCTTAAGCCTTCTAACCAAAGAAGAAACTAGTGGTCCACCTTCAACCACAAACATCACACCCAGCTGAGCTTCTAGAAGAAATGGACAAGCTTCACTATCTGCCCGGCCTACTGACAAAAGAATCACAGAGACTTTTGAACCATCGAAGAAACGGTCCACTCTACTGCTTCCGGACTCAACCTCTTAGATACAGCTAAGCCAAGAGACTATCCTGATGGCACACTCAATACCTCCAAGCTGCTACTGCTGCCAAAGACTTTCTTATTCAAAAGCTCATCGAATCACAAAGCTACATCAACCCCTTCCACAGTAGAGCCTTTAGAATAGACAGATATCTCTCAGGAAACTCGATCTCAAACCAAGCACAAATATCTTGTCAAACTGAGTCTCAAACTCAAATATAGTCAAGACTCCTTCCTAAAGTTGCCAGGATACCATCACTGCTTCAGCACTTCCAACTCAACAATCAAACACCAACCAATGGTAATTGTGTTACACACACCACTACCCTATCTACCTTTATTACTTACTGGAAAACCTGAACAGGTAACCCAATCAAATATGTAGAAATAAATAAATATATATATTAAAAATTACAAATATGCTCTCTCAAGACAGACACCACTCCACAGCCTAGGTATTCGCTCAACCTAGCGCTATGTTACCACAATGTAACGTCCCGCCTTTCATTCCATAGAAAGACGCATCATTACGAAGAAAGTAAGGGATAGAAAAAGAGAAAAGATAGGAAAGAAAGAAACAAACAACATCATAATCTCACAGCAGAACGAATAAATTATATTATATCACATAAAATATTACATAGTATCGTATACATCAGAGTTATACATCTAATACAACACAAACTAGATAGTTATAAACACTTGTCTAGTTATTACAATTCAAGTACATCATAGGAAACAGATACAACTCAAACACAGCGGAACCACTAAATATATATATCTACACGCTGAAGCCTCCTGCTCCATTTCTCCTCCAGAACTCGTCAAAGCAATCCTGAATCCCTTGACTACTCATACATAATATGAGTACCCAAGAGTTTAATAAAACAGAAAATAAAAACTCGAGTCAGACAGGGGTCCGGTGTGAGTAAACGGGTTTAAAGTTGCTTAACTTCGAAAATCCTTTGAAAACAAAAGGTATCACGTAAGACTTCCCACAAATAAACATGGAAAAAAATTTACCTTACGCTAACCAAAAAATTTGATAGGAAATCCAATGATATTATAAAAGGGTCTAGGGTTTTCAAGTAAATAAGAAATAGCCGAAATTGTTACATGATTAAATTCCAGCTACTAGCCACAAAAGTGGGTAATACAATCAAAACCGTAAAGGGCACATAGGAAGAATGGGTCTCCATCAATGGCAGGGCTACTGGGGCACCGCCCGTCACAGTACGTGGCCTCGATCATCGTACCGAGGAGCCACCCTAACTCCCCTGCAACACAAGGCCGGAACCATCCCTTACTGGACAATCCCGAACAAGACAACCCCGCAGGTGGCCATCGCCAACTGCCCACACAACCGAAATAAAAAGAGACCTCTAGACAGGGGTAAATCTCGTCCTAATTGGGCATGACCCACTTAGCCTTGATGCACCTCCCCTGTTTTAGCCATTCCCGGTTGATGAGGCTTGAGGCTACGATTAACTTTAAAGGACACATCAATCTTAGAATGCTCATCGTCCACCTGACGATGTTTTGAAAGCATTCAATCCATCCAAGTTTGTTCCGGATTCGAACAAAACCGAAGGCACTATTTCGTTACACTCATTTTGGAATCACCCTCAGAGTTAACGACAATAGCCATTGCATTTGAATCTTTCATATCGAACCTGAAAGTACTACCCCCGTTAAACTCGTATTGGAATCACCCTCAGAGTATTAACACGGATAGTCCTTACACCTCGAGTCTTTACTCTTCACTTGAGATTCACGACCTAACGTTTAATTTTGATCGATGTGGTTTTCGGAATTCTAAATTTGGAAACCCGATCCCGGTCTCATCGAAATCCAAACGCTATCTTAATGTCCAAGTGATTTTAGTTTGAACAATTAATTTAATTCATCATTATCTATATACATACAGATAGATAATTCACATATCACAATAGATAATCACATTCTCATCATAAACAGATAATCCGTATTATCATCACAAATAGATGACCACCACAAACAGATAATCCATATATCTTACTTTAACCAAGCATCCATATCATATAGATATTACTCATCTCATTACTGAGATCACAACCATTCAATGGAATATCAATATCATCCATAAGCAATGATTTATCAACCACCATCTATAATTAATTTAAAATGGATTAAATTAATTACTTCTATCTCTAATTAATTTAAAGTAAATTAAATTAATTATTACATCTATAAATCCTGCTTATATATCCATTAATTAATTAACCTAGTTAATTAATCATTCTCTAAGTATTCATCTTGATTAAACACCTTTGATTAATCATTCTCTAATTACAATAAGTAATTAGTCTTTAATAAATTGCACAAATTAATTAACATTAATTATTTAGTAGTTAACATTTAATTACTTCATTTATTAATTAACTATAATTAATTACATTTATCCTTAATTAATTACATTAATTAATCACTTTATTATTAATTATTCCTTAATTAAACAATTCTTAATTACATCATTAATTTAATGATCTCTAATTTATATTTAAATTAATTACTTTATTTAAATTAATTACTTTATTTAAATTAATTGCACTTAGTAATTAATCTGAAATTTAAAATACAATTATTAATCACCCTTGATTAATATCAATCCAGTAATTAAATACCATTAATTACTCATTGACAAATTAATTATTCCATAATTAATTATCTTCATTAATTAATCCCTTGATTAATTGCAAAAGTAATTACCCAAATTACTTCACTATAAATCGTCTTTCACTAATTACATTCCAGTAATTATCATTTATTACTTCCCTAGGTAATTATGCTCCATTAATTATATTAAGTAATTACTCTTATTAAATCATCAAATGATTTTCTTAAATTAATTAAACTAAATTAATTAATTTAAACTAATCACATTATCATAATTAATTAAAGTAAGTAATTAATCCCTTAATTACTTTTATCAAGTAATTATGCTTAACAATTTAAAATTGATTCACTTCAATTAATTAACCTAATTAATTATCAAAATTAATTATATTAATTAATTACTTAATAATCCTTAGATAATTATTATTATTTTTAACTAATAACATTTTCTTTAATTGTTTTCTTAAGAAATTTATCTTAGATTAATCATTATTAATCTACTCTAATTATAAATTAATCTAAATCATTAATTTAGAATCAAATACATAAGTTATTCCTTAATTCTTTTATAAATTAAATTCTTTATTATCTTATTTATTTCTAAGATAATTCATTTACTTTATTAGTGACTTCATTAACATTCAAGTGTATTTAAAACATTACATTTCCAAATTTAAATTAAAATTCCATTTTGAATTTAAGATTCAAAATGTTTAACCATTTAAACATTTATCCAAATTTAAATAAATTTATAAACCTTAAAATAAATGAAAAGAACATTCATTACTTATACAAGATACTTATATAAGAAAAGGTTTAAAAACTAAATTACTTAATTTTATTAAAAGAAATCAAGCTTTAAAATAAATTGAATATTTTAACTTTCAAATTTAAGTTAAACACTTCATAACTTTTATTCAAATATTAAAGAAAACCTTAATAAAGAATTATGTCAAGTTTAAACATTTATTTGAAAACAAATTCATTTTTAAAATCTACTTCAAAACATTTAAACTTGTTTAAAACTTAGAACTGATTTAAAATCAAGATCTGGATTCATAGTAAACTTGCAACCATATTTAAAATTGATTTAAACCTTGCTATAAAATTAAAATTTCCATTTTGAAACTTAGGATTCAAAAGTTCATTTGAATCCAAACTTAACTTTGAATTTAAAAACCCCTGTTTTAAAATCTGCTTTAAATTTGAATTTCATTTAAATTTTAAAAAGCCAACACTGTCGGGTTATAAAACCTGAAACTAAACAATACCCGAGGCCATCTACTGATGCTTCGAGTTAACAACTTAATTACTTCGAGTAAAATACTCGATCTACCCAAGTAAAACTCGAGTTACATCTCTCTGCACAAACCCAAAAAGTTCATCATAACTAAAATATGCACGGTGCATATGCACCAACGCTCTGGCAACCTCCAGCCATCATCAACAGCTCGTCTACTCATCTCCGACCATAAGATCACCTACGACTCCGGCCAACCCTTCATCTACATCCCCTCTTCCAATCCCCAAAACCCTACATCACTCGATGCACCAGAGAAATCAAAAAGCAACAAAATACCGACCACCCAAAAACTAGGTTTAGAAACTGGAAAGAGCAACCACTGTCGCCACCAACCTCTGACCATCCACCTGACATTTTTCCTCCACTCACCAGTCATTCCTCCACCTCCAGGATGAACTACAACATTCCAAGCCCACTAGATCACCATATAAACCCCAAAACCCCTTTTCTGTTCAACCTAGTAATACTCATCCCATAGTTAACTAAAAAATGTGATTTTAGTTTTAAAAATCATAATTTCATACAAGCATTCAAGTTATAAACCTGATTTAATAATTTTAGAAGTTTGAGATTTGCTTATTTTAAATAATGACTGTTCTTACAGTTTACAGAGACAACCGGTTCTTATTTAATCTTAATTATAATTTATAAACTTAATTCCATACTAAACTAACACTTTTGGTTTACATCTCAAATCCTAACAGAGATCAAATCAAGAGATAATGGATTTCTAAAACCAGAACAACAGATACCTGGCAACAACACACACACACACACGTATATATATATATACACATACACAGACCATGCAATCATACAAAGCATACTTATCCCTATTTATCCACATGCAACAGATAAATTTAAGCCCTTTTTAAATTGTGAAGTTACTCACTAAAAAAAATGAAGACAGAGCAGTTTTGATTTTTTGGAAAAACAGTTTGAATCGGAAACTTGAGTTCTGGAATTTACTTTAGCTTTGATTTAAAAGGAAAGAACTTTTTTTTTAAATCAGAAGTTTACTCACCTTTAATTGAAGAGGCGGAGGACAAACTCAGTTGCAATATCATTCTCCTGGAACAGATTTGCTCTGGATAATGAATCTGAAGTTTTGCATTTGCTTTTTGTTAGTTCATTTAAATTTGCAGCTGACCTCCATTCCTTTTTTGCTAGAGTTGGAGTTGATCTTCATTTAGATTACAAATTTGAAGACTCAGCAGATTGTTTTGTAGATTTTTGATAGATTTAGACTTTGGGTTGTATTTGGTTTTTGAATTTTTTTTTTACAATCTGATTTTCAGTCTTCTTTTAGAGGAGAATGTTTGAATCTTACATGAATTTCCATGTTTCTACTTAATATATTTTTAAATAAAATGTTTTAAAAAATAAATAAAACAATGCCACTTGTTACTTTATGTTATAGAGTGATTTACAAGTGTCTTCCTTAAGAGTTAAATGTCTACACGTGTTAATTTTAATATTATAATAAATTTCTTAATTTTATAAATGTTTTTAAATTCATTTCTAATTTATGTTATCATGTTTTTAAATGTTTATTTACATTTAGCCTTCAATTGTTTACATGTAAATTTCCTTTGCACAATTACATATTTTAATGTTTATTTGTAACCTTTTAAAAATAATATTTTTAAAGCTAAATTTTCAAGGAAGAAAATTTTAAAAAGAAAAGAATGTTGAATTAAACTTTATTTTGAAGTTTCAAACTGAAATATTGTACTTTAATATATAAGAACTAAGTCTATTTCAAAATAACAAATTTTTAAAAGAATAATAATAATTTTTTATTATAATATACAATTTAAACTATTATATCGTTAAACAAAATAAATATTTACTTTAATTTCTTTTGAAAACATCAGATAGATTTTTAAACAAACCTTTGAAAAGTTTCTATATTAATTTCAATCAAATTTTACAATTCACAATTTATATATATATATATATATAATAATTTTGAAAATATTTTTATTAAATTTAAATTTATATTTAAATCAAACTCCTTATTTATAATGTATACACATATATACATTATAAATAAAATATCTTTTAAATTAGCCTAGAAAGTTAATTTTATCATTTAAATATTTTTAACTTTGAAAAGAATATGATTCCCAAATGTTAAATTATCATTAACATTATTATAAATTTTGAAAAGATAACATTTGTCAAACTAAATAATTGTTTCAAAAGATAATTTCTGTTTGAATTAGATTATTAAATAAATATTTCACATTTTAAAATAATTATTAATGGAAATTATTAAATAAATATTGCCTAAATTTACGGGATATCACAAAATATATATATATATATATAAACATTTCATTTCAAAAAATAAAAAAATTATTTTATTTTCTTTACATTTTACATTTTTTTTTACATTGCATGTACAAGAGTAGCACTACATAGTTACAACACAAAACTATCACCATTGTTCTATTGCTACCCTTCCACATTTCAACTGTGCACATAATATCACCCTGCTGCCTCTTCTGCTCTGTCTTCCTCATATTCATCACTTCACCATTTCCGCCCTGTCATTACCCTTACTACCTTCATTAACCACCTACCCTTCAGACCACCCACCATCCGTTGTTACCACATTTCAAACAACAAACATCATCTCTGTTTGCCACTGAAAACATTCACTTCATTACCATACTACATATTCATTCAAACTTACTTCTTTACTACCACTAACATCATTGTATTTCTTTCAACCTTCCAACTCCTCCTCGCAAATACAATTACCGCTTCCATTCTCCTCTTAAACCAAAAAATTTCCCAACATCCACCAATGCAACCATTTCCACTGCCTCACCCCACCTGAAACCATTTTCCCTGCACATACACTTTGCATCATATACCCACACTACTGCACGTTCTCTATCAACATTCACTGCAAACCCTTGGATCAACAACATACAACCACCATAGAGCAACTTCCTCCAACCACCTGTTAATCTGAAAATAAGTCTTTTTTAAAAGCAACACCAAAAATCCATTTCATTCAATTATACAGCACATTAAGACGGATCATAAAAGGTAAGTAAGTTCCAATCAATAACTAAAATATCGTATTAAGAGAATAAACATCGAATTTGTTAGGATTCGAATTCGTGGGAGTTTAAGTAAATTGTTCAAAATTGGTAAGATACCATAATTTAAGTAAATTGTTAAAAAATTGGTAACATACCACTAAAGGAAGAATCTTACCCATGATGGATCGATGATGCCGAGATGGAGTTGGGGAGTTCTTGTTGATTGTCGGTCCAATAGGTTTGTTGACCGTCAATCAGAAATTTGACGTAAAGTGAATTAGAAGAAGGGTAATTAAGGAAATTTTTGTTGGATCTTATGTTTTGATTAATGACAAGAAATTGAACAGAATGAAGATTCATGAATCTACGACAAAGAACTATGAAAACCGGACTCAACAGCCTAAAGTATGGTTCATATATATATATGTGTGTGTGTGTGTGTGTGTGTGTGTGTGTGTGTGTGTGTGTGTGTATGTATGTATGTATGTATGTATATGTTGTTTAGAGTTAAAGTCCAGTTTTAGCTATGTTAAAATCTATCCTCAAGTAGTTCGCAAACATACACATTCGAAATATTCTATAAAAGTAATATAAGTTTTATTAAAAAACAAAACAAAATAATAACAATAATACATGAAGCAAGACTTGAATCATTTGTAAAATCATATTTTAAATATAAAAAATCAAGTTTTCAAAAATATATGGAGCAAGGCTCGAACCCTGGTCACTAGTTTAGAAAACAAGTGCTCTAACCAAATGAGCTATAGTAATTTTTGTTTATTAATAGAATTCAGTCGACTAAACAAGGTCATTCAGTCGACAGAATATCTACAGGCAGTCTACTGAACTTGTGCACATATGTATGCATGTTTATATTTTCAAATTCAGTCGACTGAAGTTCATAGACCAGTCGATCGACCTGGTTCCAACTGCCATTTTCTAAATAGACACTTCCTTTCACGAACAGTTTTCTTCTTCCCAGAAGGTTATGACCATTGTTGTTTGATAACATCTTTTCACCAGAAGTTGTAACTTTCTATCTACTATATATACGCATGAATTTCAAGACCAAATTACTTAACTTTCCTGCTTTTGCTTGATACATCTTTTCTGAAATTAGTACTCTCTCGAATTCATATATTCATTGCTTATGAACATAAATCTATATTTCTTAAGCAATCTGAAACTTTCTAATCTTCATATACGCACAACTACACATATTATACTTGAGGAAAAGATTATAGGAAGGATGTACTACAACTGACAAATCTGTGTTGTTAAAATAACACAAAAGGTCAAGACAATCAATCTACTTTGTATTCAAGTCTTTTTCTGTTGCTCAGGCGGTCAAGTCCCGTTCACTTGCTCAAGTGGTCAAGTCATGTTCGCTTGCTCAAGCGGTGTAATCTTGTTCCTCCAGGTGAAGTGAGGGTTGCTAGTTTTAATTCCAGAAGGAAGTGGGACTGGACGTAGAATGAGAAGTTCGAACCAATATAAAAATCTTTAGTGTATTTTTACTTTACTACTATTTTATTTTATAATTACTTTCCACACTAATAAGTTTAGTATATATATTCCATATTGCACGATCCTATAGCACAATCATTTGCAATTTTGATTTCAAGGTTTGCCCTTAACTAATTAAAATGTTTGACTGGATTACATATTTTGAAGCAAATTTCCGTTGGTATCCTGAAAACATAATTACTATAATGACTGTCCTCAAAACTAATTCCGCTCTTCACATGGCCAGAAGACCCAATTTCCACATAACCATTAAAAAAGTATCTATATTATATAACTTTTAAAAATAATCTTGAATTATAATAACTTTTTAAATTTGTACTAATTTACAATTGATAATTTTTAAAATTAAGTTATAATTATTATTTTTACAATTAAAATTAAAATTTATTAAGTTATTAATTTGAATTTATATTTAAATTAGACCATAATAAATTTTGAAAATCCTATTATATATGTAAATATTAAAATTGAATTTTAATTCAAAAAAAATTATAATAGCATTTAAATTAAGATAAAAATTATTTTATTGTATTTACGTAACCAAACTTATATGATTTAATAAAAATATTTATATTTATATAATATGATAATATTTAAAGTTTTTATGGAAATTGGTACTTAATTGGTGGTAATACATGTACTACAACAATTGTTATTTGGTATATAACATGCTACATGTCAACATAAGTTTAGTAGTCTAAATAGCGTTACGAATGATTCGAACCTGTGATCTCACAAATCCAAATCGAATGTCTTACCATCGAGATAATGTTTGCTAGACAACAATATTTAAAGTTAAAATTGAAATTTGAAATTATTAGGCATGGAGAGGGGTTCAAATCACCTGACCTTATTTTATGTGGTTCACATAGACCAAGTAAATTCACACCATTCCTTTCTTACTTCTGATTTAAAAACGAGTGCACCTATGCTACGAATACAGGGGTTAGTATATAATTCGGTTAACGTGTATTTTTTAGATTTTGTAATATATAAAGATGAAAGCACATATTTATGGGATGTAAATTTTTAGATTAAGTTTTTCATGAATACTACTAACAAAAATGTGTTGATGAATCTACTTAAACAGTCTTGGATAATATAGAGTATAATCAATAATTTATAGCACAATGCCTTTATATAGAAAATGTTACATCAACTATCGGTTGTTCCTAACCTGGTAAGCGCTATAATACTAAGCATGTCATTTAATTAATTTTCAAATATAATTTACATTGGTCCAATATAGTTTTATCCTATTTTTAATATATAAATCTAAGTATGTACATAATTCTGTTTGATGATAGTGTTCCTCTAGAGTAGAGAAATTATGCTCGAAATGAGATAGTATTTAAATTTGGCTTAGTGAAACAACATTTTCGTTATTACACATTTCGACATTGTACTATTCTAACTAAATTAGAGGAAATATTATAGCAGTTTTCAAACATCATGTTTTTTAATATATATAGCATAATATGACATGAGAAAATATATGAGATGAGCAGTCAAATTTTGTATCTTTTGTATCTAGGGTATCATTTTGGTGTATATATCATGCAATAATTTGTTAACTAATAATTATGTATATAACACTCATTGTATTATTGTTACTATATTAAGCTTCTTAAAAAAAAATTATTGGTTAACTGTGCATATTCCAACATTGATGATTCCGACTGATTAAACATTACCCTTGTTCGTTTCAACTAATAAGAATAAGATCTTAAAAACAACAAAAATTTATAGAAAATAATAAATAATGGCTAAATGTTCCATAAGATCTCCAAATATTTAGTGTCAACTATGCATTAAATAGAAAAATACATGCTACTTATGAAGACTTCATGGTCACTGAAGCATTGCTATAGAAAAATGTATTACAGTAGATCGACTAAGATGGATAATATCTAATATTACAAAAAACAAGTATAGGTTGCGTATAACAAAATAAAATATTTAGATAAAAATTAAGCTTATAGAACACTTATTTAGAACTAAAATTTCAACATACTTTTCTCAAAATGCAATACATAAATTTATTATTTGACTATTCTTTTACATCATAGATGATAATTTCTATGGTTGATTTTCTTAAATACTTATAGTTCAAAATGAAAAATACATCAACTTTATCTCAAATTATAACCAATTAAAGATTCTTTGATGTACATGTGTTAGTAAACCAGTTATGCCTTATAAATTTAGAAATGAAATTCATATTTGTACTAAATAAACACAAAATACATTAGAGAATTTATTATGTATTAATATCTTCGATGCTAACTTAAGAAACTAATTTGCCATAAATACAATCGTATTAATTTTCTGAGAATTTGATTGGATTCTATTATAACATCAAACAATCAAACTATAAAATAAACATATTACCAAGTCATCAAATTAACTAAAGTACACGTACTTTATACTGAGTTCAAATCTTTTAAAATAAAGCATCTAGCGTTAAAGCTAAAAATACCGTTATTTTTGAAACTGAAAGCATAGATGGGAATTATTGGTTGACCTATAACTATTTGACCTTCTATCCTTCGTATCTATAGTAATATTTAGGTTTATAAATCATGCAATGACTTTTTGACTAATAATTATGTACATAGTATCTACTGTATTATTTTTACTATATTAGGCCTTTTCAAAAAACTTGACTTGTTAACTATGCATATTCTAACTTTGATGATTCCAACTACTTGAACATGATCATAGTTTGTTTAAAAATGTACAAATAATACGAACAAGCGCTGCATAACATTTTAATAAAAGTATACTTTAGAGATATATAATTAAGTAAATTAAAAATTAGTCTTAATCCATCATAAAAATAAAATATTATATTGACTAAAGGAGGACACTAACTGATTAGGATCGATGAAGATTAGTATGTAACCGTTCTCTAACAAGAAATTTTAATAAAAGAGAATTAATTGTAATAATTCTCAAATTGGTTTGAATTTGAAGTAAATGAATATTATCAATTTATTCCTATTAATAGAATTGTTTCCATTTGAAGTTAGTTTACTTATAAACATTATTCATAACACATCTTTGATTCATAATGATTTATGAACATCTCAAACTGCAAAATAAAATCAAAACAACATAGCATTGAATAATCTTTGTAGAAAATAAAAGATAATTGCTAAAATGTTCTATAAGATCTCCAAGATTCAGTGTTGACCATGCATTAGATAGGAAAATGTGCGCTGTTTATGTACATTTCTTGATCAATGAAGCATCATTATAGAAAAATATATCAAACCGTATGACAATTAAAATGGATAATACCTCGTGTTACAAAAAAATGAGTCTAAGATGAGTATGAAAAATAAAATATTTAATTAACAATGAAGTTCACATAAAACCTTTCTAAAACTAAATTTTCAACATAAAGTTACATATGGTAGACTGAACAAAAGCAACGTTTATATATTTATGTTTCTTTTCTCAAATACGACGTAAAAATTTATTATTTGACCATTCTTTTACTTCATGAATGATATCTTCCCAACTTAATTTTATTGAATACATATGTTTAAAAATGGAGAAACATCAATTTTGTCTCAGATTATTCATAATTCAAGATTGTTTGGTATACATGTGTTAGTGGACTAATTATGCTATTCAAAATATACAAAGGAAATAAAATTCATGATCGTACTAACGAAACACATATCAGATGAACATCAATGTAAATATAAATTTGAGAACTAAAAAATAGCTCGACATTACATATCAAGGATTTTATAAAAAAGATCTATGATATAGATACATCAATCAATCCAATAATCTCCTGCAGAATATGAAGGATACCAGGTTGATAATGATACAGATCGAAACTAAAATAATAAGATTTTTCTCAACTTGACTTTTTTTTATATATACTTGTATTTCAAAGTAAAAAAGATCAACTTTATCACTTGTGTGCTATAAAAAGTTCAAGATTATTTTATATCTATATGTTAGTAAGCCAATTTTCCCTGTAAATGAATGAAACGAAAATCACAATCGTACTAAAAGATAAAAATAAGGTGAACGTCGATGTAAATAGAAAATTTAAGAACAAAAAATAGTCAAGCTTCATGTATTATAGATTTTACAAAATAACCAAAGATTACATGATATTTATATATTAATAAATCTACAAACCTTCTAAAAATATAAAAGAAACTATATTCATATACATACAAATTGTAACAAAAATATGAAGAAAATAATTTCTTGAACACAAAATTTGAAGTAAAGATCTACAATAATATATTGGAGCTAAAACAAAAAATCAACCATAAATTAAATGAAAATAAAGATAGTAACATAAAAATCAAACATTTGAATACAGCTTGGTAGATCAGTAAACAAGGTTTTTGGAGGATTTTAAACAATTTTTCCATGAAAACTTTAACATTGAAAGCAACAGATAAAAACACAATCCCTGCAAAACATGATTAAAAAGAGTAAATTTTAAAATGAATAGAAGTTAAAGAATTAAATGATGAATCCAACCAAATTATAGTTAGATAAAAGAATAAAGAGATTAACTGAAAACTACTTGGATAGAATCTTTTAAGTTGATTTAGATTGGAAATAGACGTGATAACAGTAGGAAACAAATGATGAATGAAAAAATTAGATGATAACATGGAGAAGGGGAATGAATCTATGTTAGATTACAAAGAAATAACGATTATGGGTTTACAAAAGAAATAAACATACATAAGATTATTTTATCAAAAAGAATAATGATAACATTAATTGTTATGTTATTGACGGTAGTTTGTGAAATATTGAAAAAATTTAGGGGGTCTAAATGGAAAATTAAACCAAAAATTAAGGAGAACGTACTATTCAGACCGAGAGTGAATGAAAGATAATAATACCAAGACTTCTATATTTTCTTTGTTATATAATAGAATAGATTAAATAAATCTATTAAATAATAGCAGAGTGGAAGAATTTAAAGCTTTCTTATTAATTCTAGGAATTTCCTCTTCTCTCCTTGATTCACTCCAGATATTTTATTTTCACATCCTCACAATTTATTATTATTATAATTATTACAATGTTTTTATTGGTTCTCTCTTCTACCATTAAAATTTAAGACTAATTTTTACAATTATTTATATATTCTTCTTCTAAGTTTTTTCTGTTATTTTTACATTTATGTCCATATATATTAAATTAGTTAGATGATCTTAAATTTAAGATTGTTAAATAAATATAATTAATGAATATTCATTAATCGATCTAATAAATTTTGAAAAATAACAGTTCAACGTGCGTATTGCATTAATAGTGATAAAAACGGTAAAACAATTTTTTTATTCAAGTTCACATAGTTTTAATTTTTCACAACCATATACAAATTATACAATTTCTACTAATACTCTCCTATCATCTTGCATTTAAATGGCAACATTCAATTACAATTATTTACGGATTTCTCCTAAATTTCCTATTTATTTTACATTCAAGTCAATATATTGGAATTTATTAATTGATCTTGAATTTAAAATTTTTAACTAAATTCAATTAACAAATATTTATTAATTGACCAAATAAATCATAAAAAATGATAATTCAATGTGTATACCGCATTTGTACTAATATAAATGGTAAAACTATTTTTCATTCAATTCCTTATAATCTAATATTTTCATAATTATATCAAAATTATATTCGATACTTTTACGTTTTTCTACGTTTAAGTTTACAAAGTTTCTTTATTTCTAAAATTAGTTATTTAATACAAAGAAATATATGTGTAATTTTTTCTTTCTAAAATTAGTTATTTAATACAAAGAAATATATACATACTTTTTTCTTTTTGAATTTGTTATTTCATTACAGACAACTTTCCAAATTGGCACATCATTACAAAAATATATAAGGTTTTTCCTTCCTAAAATTGGTACATCAAATGGACTCTTTATCATTATTAAATTATATTTTGTGAATAATAACGTTACAACTAATGATAATTGTTGCATATTTGTATTTTCTATTATTGTAAAAACGGTAAATATTTTAAATTAGTATGTTTTTGTTCAAAAAGTTACAACTTGATTATTTATATTCGTAACATGAATTAATCAATGGACAATAATTATACCATATTTTGATTAGAAATATTTTTCTTTCATTTTTTTTACGTAAATGTTAAATATTTTCTGAATTTTTTTATTATAAAATAAAAACAGCAAGGCATGAAACAATGTGATTTGTAACGTTTGAGGTCTTATTTTCACTTAATGTTTCTTTTAGTAGTTAAATAAACAATTTTTTAATTATGTGCTACAAGAACTTTAAATGCATATAAAT
This sequence comes from Allium cepa, assembly GCA_030765085.1. Taxonomy (NCBI): domain Eukaryota; kingdom Viridiplantae; phylum Streptophyta; class Magnoliopsida; order Asparagales; family Amaryllidaceae; genus Allium; species Allium cepa. The sequence goes on from CM060935.1 coordinate 394,037,050, forward strand.
ATATTTATAAATATATTGAGTCTTTGGTATTACACTTATATTTTTAGGTAACTGTTGTCATTCTCTAAAGTAATATTTGATATTTAAGGAATACGTCATTTATGTTTTAGTCAAATGTATCAAAAGCCAAATGTCAATTTCACAATATACGCACATGAATATTTATTTATGAAATTTTATAAATCTTAATTTCAAAATTTATCAAGAATATTATTTTCATTTATTTGATTAATAAATAACGAATCATAAAAATTAATAAATTAATATATAACTCATTTTTATCAACAAAAATAATAATTCAATTCTTATTCAAATATAGAAAATATACGAATCTCATAAAAAATAAACACATATAATACAGTAATTTCATTCTTAACAAATTAACGAGATATTGCACAATAAATTATGCTCTTTAAAATAGTTAAAATATTATTTTTCTACAACATACCGTGTACAACGCACGGAAAACACACTAGTAGAAAATGAATGGATAAATTTTAGAGGGTAAACGAGGTTTAGGATAATTGAGACCAAATAATTGTTTGTCCACAGAGAGGGCTGGGGGATTAACCAGAAACAATCGGTTTGAAGCAAATTTGCCGTTTCCTTTTTTTTGTTTTGTTTTTCCTTTGCCTTTCTCCTTTAATCCGACCGTACGATGTTGCTAATATACAACCCAGCCCACTGAAATAATACCCAACCGTTCATTAAGTCTCGAATCAACAATCCGGATGACCAAGTCACTGAGCTGTGTACTATTCTCTGATTGGCTGTGCCAGAACTAGCCTCACCTTATAAATTCCCACAATCGCAGCTTACCCGTATAATTTGCGTCTTCTATTTTAGTGCCTCCACGATCCCTAATTCATAAAATCCCCAAATCAAACATTGCAATGGCAGGAAGAGGAAAGGCGATTGGGTCTGCAGCGGCGAAGAAGGCCACTTCTAGAAGCAGCAAGGCCGGCCTTCAATTCCCAGTCGGTAGAATCGCACGATTTTTGAAGGCCGGAAAGTACGCCGAGAGAGTCGGTGCTGGTGCTCCTGTTTATCTCGCCGCCGTTCTCGAGTATCTTGCTGCCGAGGTTCTGGAACTTGCTGGCAATGCAGCAAGAGACAACAAAAAGACAAGAATCGTGCCTAGACATATTCAATTGGCCGTGAGGAACGATGAAGAGCTATCAAAGCTTTTGGGTACAGTTACAATTGCTAATGGTGGAGTAATGCCTAACATTCACAATCTACTGCTTCCAAAGAAGACTGGCGCTTCCAAATCTGCTCCTGAAGAAGATTAGCGGGTTTGATTCAAGTTTATATAAATTGGGTTTTGAAGTAGTTCGATTAGCTTTGTTTGGCTTACTTTTGTAACGTTGAAGTCTGGATTATCAGTTTTATGAGAGAGCAATTTTTATATATAAACTTACTGGTTGAACTTAACGTGATTTAAATAGCAGCAGTATGCCCATACCTTTTTTCAATCTAATGCAAAAAGCTTACTATATTTTCAATGCTGTTGAAAGTGTATGATTTAGTGTAAGAGATGTTTGAAGCTGCCATGGCCGGTTTTAATTAGAAATCAGCTAGCTTAGACGTTGAAAGCATTTTTTCCCCCTTTGGTGGCAACTACAATAGCTAGCTATTTTGTTATGGCACGAACTTTTTATCTTAATCATGTTCTACTTAGCACAATTCTCTTATTAACATTTTTGCGTGCTATATGGGACGTTTGAAACTATGTGGCTATGGAAGTTGTGAAATATTTGATAATATTTAAAGAAAATCTACGGTAGGAAATATGCCATGAATGGTGCAGTGAGGATAGAGTGGATCTTTTTTTCTTGTCTTTTCTTTGTATTTTCTACGCCAAATTGGTGAGGAAAATCATGTAATTCTTTTGTTGTGATAATCTTGGATTATCCAGCGCAGCCATCAGCAGTCAACGATGAAATTCGATGAATACACTTTGACTTGTGATTCACAGACTAGAGGAGGGCGATTATGAGGAGTGAGCACTTACTCTAAATTTTTGTGATATGGCCAAAACTTTTCTAACTTGTTTTTTTTTCCTGTGACCAACAATTGCTGAACTTAAGCGACTTTTGAAATTTTGAATATTAGGATTGTCAACGAGCGTTTGAAAATTTTAAAATTCGTCGTATTCCAAATATGAATAATTATACCCGAAAAGTGGATACGTATGCAGATATGCTACATCTGCATCTGACAATTGTTGGTTTGGTTTTTATAAAGATTATGTATTTTTATGTATTTTAGTATATAAAATGATTGTCATTTATTATTTTATAAAGAATTTTTTTTATGCGTGAAAATCAGTATTTCTAGCTTAAAAGTTATTTTTCTTGGCATATTTATTATTTTTTATATTATTATCACTGAAATGAATTTGTTATGAATTAAAGTTTTTATATTTATTACTTTTATATTATTTGAGTAAAGATCAAACTAATGATTATATATATATATATATATATATATATATATATATATATATATATATATATTTACAGTTATGTACTACTACAATTATTAAGTGCATACGTAATAGTATATGTCATGGGAAAGCAATGAATTGGAAGGAACTAGAATACATTATGGTATTAACTTAATTAGACATAAACATGATAATACTACTAAGTATATTTTAGTTGCACAGTTACAAACATATAGATTAGGATTTGATCAGGTCTAAAAGTGGATGATGTAATTGTTGAGCAGGCGAGTAGGTTTGCCTTCACATTTTGGGTTAGCACTACAGTGCATGCAGATGGGAAGCACAATAGTTTTTTTCTTTACCGTTTTCTGTACATGCAGCTATACAATGAACAACATGCACTATTAGACTTACATGATTTAACTTACAATCATTTTAGACTTAAATACACAATATTAAGGCAATTTATATTCAATATATATTACCTTACGTAATGATCATATTGTATTTATCACATGATATAACAGTGACATACAAGACTAATAATATATTGAATATAAACAAATCGAATAGTAATTATTACATGTTATTTAAATAATCAACAATATGACTTACCGATCTTTGTAATTTGGAGTCTAGAGATCTTGCAGAAGTTGAGGCGAGTAACGCATTTCTATTTCTTATCTACCCTTCAGAACTGATAATAACAATGATGTATTTTGTCCTTTTGTAGTCTGTTTAGGCGATTTGTACTTTTTTTTAAGCAGCCTTCAAACTTGCAAACTTCCCTGCTGACTTTCATTTATCAATTCGGAGCTTGCGTCTTTTGATCTGTGCTTAAAATGATAGGTGCTCGTTAGAATCGGATGACGACCAACCCGATAAGGGTTTCTTCCCCATATCGGATCCGATATTAGGGTTAATGTGCTATGAGTTCCGAGGATAATAATCTATCATCTATTATTTAAGTGTGTCGCTATATATCAGCATATCGGTTTGTGCTACAGACCACCATACCTTTTTTGTAAACCATGGTCGATGGACAACCGCTGAATCAAGCAAGGTTCGGTCGGCGGTTGTCCACTGACCGTGATGGTCACCAGCAGAAACCGGGGTGCTGATAGTGATACATTTAAAATAGAAAACAAGAAACTAGGCATGCTGACTTGGACTATCTGCAAACGAAACATTTAAAATGCATCATTGCACAAAAGGTCCTTATTTCTGATTTTGTTATAAGAAAAGTCCATGCAGAGATGAGTATGTACATTTTATGTGTATTTTTCAAATCAGAAAGCATTTTCTGCATGAACTTTCCTTGTAATCATGTCAAAAACAGCGATCTGTATCCCTGTCCCGTTCTTCTGCTCTACACTTTATTTGCCCTGATTTGTTTGTTCATATCTGCATTCTTAAAAATCGACCAAATCTCTCATCTCTGCTTGATACTGCTACTCAACCCTAAATTCTTCCTATTCAACTGCAAATCAACATCCTTGCTTCCATGCTCATTGCTTGAGTAGTGACGCCTTGCTATTGGTTGTCGATTTTCCATCGACATTGGGTTTCTTCGAAGAGTCCGGGTACTGTGCCCATAAGTTTATGCCCTTCGAAGAATACGGGTACAATTAGGCTCAGTTAAGGGATCACGTATTTCAAAGTTAAAGTTACATAAAGATCATTGATTTTGTGGCTTTGAACAGGTATGTGGATATGTTTTTCGTCATCATGCACTGAATATATTTAGTCGCCAGTGTTGATGGATACTACGCACCGCAACATGGTAGTGTAGAAATTTGCTATTGATTTGATGGATACTACGCAACACAAGGGGCACACTAGTGCAGAAATTAGTCTTAATCCATCATAAAAAATATATTATATTGACTAAAATGGACACTGATTGATTAAGATCAATGAAGATTAGTATGTAACCCTTTTCTAGCAACAGGTAAATAGACACAAGAAGAAGTTGCAAAAAAATTTAGTCTCAGTGACAACTAGTTTGCTTTTTAGTCTGAGGGACACATTTTAGTGTAAACTGAAAATGATAGTTACAACTATCATTCTGTAAATTACACTAAAAGTGTCTTTCAGCCTAAAAAACAAACTTTTTGTCCATGAGACTAAATTTTTTTGCAACTTCTTCCTTGTGCCTAAATACCCCTAAATTTTAATAAAAGCGAATTAATTGTAATAATTCTCAAATTAGTTTGAATTTGAAGTAAATGAATATTATCAGTTTATTCCTTTTAATACAGTTGTTTCCATTTGAAATTAGTTTACTTGTAAACATTATTAATAACACATCTTCAATTCATAATAGTTTATAGACATCTCGAAACTGCAAAATAAAATCAAAATAATATAGCATCGAATAATCTTTCTAGAAAATAAAAGATAATTGCTAATATGGTCCATAAAATCTCCAAGAATTCAGTGTTAACCATGCATTAGATAGGAAAATTGGTGCTGCTTATGTACGATTCTTGGTCAATAAAGCATCATTAGAGAAAAATATATCAAACGTAGGACAATCAAAATGTATAATACCTCATATTATAAAAAAATGAGTCTAGCCTGAGCATAAAAAATAAAATATTTAATTAACAATTAAGTTCATATAACACATTTCTAAAACTAAATTTTCAACATAAAGTTACATACTGTAGACTGAACAAAAGTAACGTTTATATATTTATATTTCTTTTCTCAAATATGACATAAAAATTTATTATTTGACCATTCTTTTACTTCATAGATGATATTTTTCCCAACATGATTTTCTTGAATACATATGTTTAAAAATGGAGAAACATCAATTTTGTCTCCGATTATTCATAATTTAATATTGTTTGGAATACATGCGTTAGTAGACTAATTATGCTATTCAAAATATCCAAACGAAATAAAATTCATGATCGTAATAGCGAAACATATATCAGATGAACATCAATGTAAATATAAAATTCGAGAACTAAATAATAGTTCAACATTACATATCAAGGATTTTATAAAAAAGTTCTATGATATAGACGTATTAATCAATCTAAAAATCTCCTACAGAATATGAAGGAAACTGAGTTGATAATGATACAGATTGAAACTAAAATAATAAGGAAGTATAAGATTTTTTCCAACTTGATTTTTTATATACTTATATATTAAAATAAAAAAGGTTAACTTTCACTACTAGAAAATGTCCAAATAGCGACGGGTGGGAGCGACAGATTCCAACGACTATTTTCGATGGCTTCCGACGGACCGTCGGCGGCCGTCGGAAGCCGTCGGAAAATCGCGATTACATGCAGCTCGGCCGAGCCTTTCTTCCTCATTTTCCAGCAACTCAAATTCACAAAAAAAACCTTCAAATCATCATTTTCCACCTCCAATCGCTGATTTCGTGATTTTTTCTCCTTTCCCGCTGTGAAGTCAACACCTCTTACTCTTAATCTCAGGTATAATCTCTTATTTTTTTTTGAAAAATTCAGTTTTTGCCTTAATTCTAGATTTGCATAAATTGATAAATTAGGGCGAATTAGTGATTGCAATTGTTTCCAATACCGTAATAACGGTTTATGGCATCACATGGTATACCTATTTCATCTTTTATCGTCAAATTATGAAAAACATGTATAGTTTGTGGTTGTTCATGTATATGTAAATCGTTGTGTATGCCTTGATTCTACGAATGTATACGTTAGTTGGAATAAGATAAAATGAATGAATGAACTAGGAGTATTATATTGTGCACGTATTGACTTATAAAACAAAAAAAATGCATGAGTCTAAATAATAATTGTGTGTATTGAAAAATGACAAAAATGTTAAACCAGCCTTAAGCTGATGTAATACGTCGAATAAATGTGTTAAATTAATATATATTTTTGTAAATGTGAACAGTGAGTAAAACTGTATTTTTTCATAAAATGCGCGCATGTAATTGAGAAATGTCCCTTAGAGAGTTTTTGCCTCCTCAGACGAGTGTTGTACATGATCGTTGTATAAATAGTCGTTTTTTTCAAAAATCGACCATTTTTATTCATCTGGTACAATGTTTGTCGGATTTGTCCCTGTACTGGACAAGTTATGAACACAGCAAGCATTTACATTTTGTATACTACTTCGTCTCAAACGGTTCATAAAATTTCGGTCTAACTTTTCTTTTTTGTTTCCTACGTACACGCATTTGTGTACAATGCAGGGAACAAAAGGGAAATGCTGCCGAAATTTTGTTGAATCGTTTGAGACGAAATAATATACGAAATGTAAATGCTTACTGTGTTTGTAATGGGAAGTAGGATGCCTGACCAATGGAAAAAAAATTATACAAATTTTTGTATCGATACGTTAAAAAATAAAATGTGCCCTATTTGAAAATATTTTTAAATTTGTGAAGTTGATCTTTAAATTCAAATATTATACGATCATGTAAATAATCTTTTTTGAATTTGTATTCTTCAAAATAAATATTAAATTTTGAACTTCTCATTTTGTCAAATAGGTAAAATGATTGATTATTTTGTTGATCGGAGGAGATGGATGTATCAAAGAAAAGGACTGAGGGGCTCAATAAAAGAAGCTTTTTTTAATGGTATAAACGTGTTTGTTGAATTCGTTTTAAGTAATACCGAAAACGATCCAGAAATTCATTGTCCATGTAGTAGTTGTAGACATTTGAAGTATTTGTTACCAGATATTATGGAAGTTCATTTGTGCCAAAACGGTTTCGCACCGAGTATTATGTTTGGGATCGGCATGGAGAAGTTGTAGCAAATACTTCTGTAGAGTCTGAAAGTGTCGTTAACGAAATAGTTTCGACGATCCGTATAGAAAATATGGTCGAAGATGCAGCACGATCAATGTTTCCTATGGTTGAAGTTGACGACGATGATGGAAATGTTGAAGAAACAAATTGTAACAACCCGCATATTTATCGATTTTATATTTAAATATTTTATCATTCGTCGGATTTTGGTCCGAAAATATACTTTTTGCAAACAGTCGAATTGGGACTCGAGACCACCCCCATTGAGTTCAAAATGACGTTTGCGACCTTTTTGAGTATAAGCTTCGATATGTTTGGAGAAAGTTGATTTTTGTCACTTTTTCACTTAGGGATTTGGTTTGGGCTGAACCCATTAGCCACTTACTAACTCAGTCCCAACAACCCCTCTCCTCTTCATTACTTCATAATTTCCTAATACATTCAAGCTTCATCAAAAATGGGGGAAGAGAAAAAGAATTAGGAAATCCTAAGCCCTAGTTTCCATTAGCAAATTCATCTTCTTGCTCCAAACTCAAGAGAACCCATTGGTAAGCTTTCTCTTCATCTTCTCCAACTCATTCTCTCTTTGATTTCAGAAATTTCCTAAACCTAACTTAGGGAATGTTCTTCTTTTAAGCTTAGATTCAAGCTTCAAGTGTTGAGATTGAAGTGTTGTTGATCTTCCCTTGTCTTCGAGCTTCTCATTCATTGTTTTGGGTTCGAAGGTGAGATTTTTATCTCACATCTATGCTTATATTTATCTTCGATTGTTAGGTATGAATTCCTAATACTTATTCGTGTGCTATTGCTTTTGGTTTGGATTGATTTGGTGAATATTCCAATTTCTAGTGTTTTGGGTTCAAATCTTTAAAAATCCTAACTTTGATGTTTGAATGTGTTTTTGATTGTGCATCGAAGAGTTTATAGGGCCGGGTAGTCGATAGGCATAAACCCTTAGCGCCGTTGCTCGAGCGAATGCAATTTGATCGAGTTTGCACCTCTTTTGAAATAGGGCAGAGGAGTGCTGGCAACAGGTTCGGCCGACCGAGCCCCTGGGTCGGTCGACCGACCTGCTACCCAGGCACTTCCTGCCTCTGTTTGGAAGTGCCGATTACAGGCCTCGGCCGACCGAGCCCCTGGTCCGGTCGACCGACCTGCTACCCCGTGCACTTCTATTTTTGGTTCGGTCAACCGACTCAGGGAGTCCGGTCGACCGACCTGCTGCTATTTGCCAACTGTGCCTATTTTGCCTAGTTGTCTGAAATTCCAACTTTAATCGATTTGTGTTATTTCCCTATCTGTTGTTATCATTTGTTATTGACTTTGATGACTTATTTTCTTCGGGAATTCTTGGAATATCCATTTCGATGGATTCGGTATCGATTTCTTTGGATTTTATTCACGTTTTCGAATGTGAATCTTAGTGATTGATTGTTCCTACAATCTTCTTTGTGATTTGTCACTTTAAAAATATAAAGGTTTTCTATACTAGTAGTAAATATCAAAACTCTTTCTTCAAATGATTTCAACACTATTTTATTACAAAGCTCGTTTTCTTAAACCGTTTTCCAATCTATTAGTATATACAAGCCTTTACCTCACTCGTATGAGAAATCTAATTAAACGACTTAGTAAAACAAGTGGTATGAAACGCTTGCGTTTACTTCATCGGTTAATTCTTGGACTTGTTCGATTGAATCTCCTGTGACAATTTTCTAGTGGAGATCTACAATTTGTTCGTAAATATTTAAGTTAAGCTAGTGGTTATGGGACATGAAGCTAAGCTCATATATTTACTAGCTTACTGTAATTGACACTTCTCTTTGATCATGACGATCATTTTATGTTTTAGACTAGCATTGTGCTATGTCTTTGTGATTTGGTTCATCGGATGTCACGCTGTACGACGTCGTTGTTCCCTTTGATTGTGTTTTGGTTCATCGGATGTTACGCTGTACGACGTCGTTGTTCCCTTTGATTGTGTTTTGGTTCATCGGATGTCACGCTGTACGACGTCGTTGTCCCCTTTGATTGTGTTTTTGGTTCATCGGATGTCACGCTGTACGACGTCGTTGTTCCCTTTGATTGTGATTTGGTTCATCGGATGTCACGCTGTACGACGTCGTTGTCCCCTTTGGTTGCGATTTCTGGATTTCGTGTGTTGAATTCTGGAATTTATGTTTCACCAACTTTTACGATTGGCATGGATATATATGTCATTTATTGTGGTTTGGTGAATGAAATTAGGAGTATGACATTCCTTTTTATCTTTGAGAAGATCTTTGCGATATTGATTAATCTCTTGTTGATTTTTCAATTACTTATTTATCACAGCTTGGCATTGTGATTATTATACGTTTAGTCATATCTCTTATTCTATATCATTTCATCTGATATTTATAGCTAGACTGATCCGTTTATTATTTTCTTATTAAATAATACTCCGGTCAGACTGAGATTTCACAGGTTCTTCTGCTTGACTCCTTATCGGACCATCATCTGACTTTTGGCTAACTAAGATTAGTAGTTTTTGTTGTATACATTTGAGATACAGACTCTATGATGTATACTTATTTTTTTGTCTAGCAGTTGTATCTATTCTTTTTGATATTGTGGATCTTTTTTGACCACTACTCTGATGTACACTTTCATGTGTTATATTCATATCTATTTCCGCCCTTGTGATATGAATTATCTGTGACTGATTTGTGTTATGTTTATTTCTATATTTGTTTCCGAAGATTACATATAGCCACTGTGTAGTAGCTTTGAGTTTGTGTCGGTATGTCGGATTTCCTCTTGAGATGAAAAGTTATATTTTTATCTGGCATATCGGTACTCGCACAAAGCAATTATGCAGATGGTCGCTCCTCAACAGCCTTATTCTCCGTGCTAGTTGACAGCATTACTCCGTAGTGTTCTTGGCTAGCGTGGGTATAGAGGTGGGGCGTCACAGCAATATTGAAGCAATTTTTTTTATGATTTACTAGATGCTGCTAAGAAACCTATTTGGGATGGTTGTAAAAGCGGCACTCAGCTGTCAGTAATCGCAGAATATTTTACGATGAAGTCAAAATACAATATCACTGAAGCTGAGTTTACGGCTGTTGTACAAGCTGCAAAAAGACATATACCGCCCGATAATCTAATGTGTGAAAATCACTACGATGTTAAAAAAACTTATGTCGGCTTTTGGTTTACCTTATCAGAAAATATGTGCATGTTTAAAAGGCTGCATATTGTTTTGGAAAGAAGACGCAAATCTTATAAATTGTAAAGTTTGTAGCCAGGAGAGATACAAACCAAGAAAAAAGAAGGGGAAGAAAGTTCCGTACAAGCGTATGCATTACTTACCCATAACTTCAGGACTTAAAAGACTATACGCATCTTCTGTAACTGCATCTAATATGAGATGGCATAGCGTGAGAACGGAGGAAGAGGTTACGTTGACACATCCAGCCGATGGAGAAGCATGGAAGCATTTCGGTAAAACGTATCCAAATTTTGCAGCGGAGAGTCGAAATGTTAGATTAGGATTATGTACAGACGGTTTTTCTCCATTTTCTCAATTTGGTTCTAAATATTCATCCTGGCCCATTACCGTCACACCGTATAATTTACCTCCATGGATGTGTATGAAAATGCAATATATGTTTCTTACTGTTGTCGTTCCTTGCCCCGACGATCCGACACAAGGAATCGATGTATATTTACAACCATTGATTGAGGAGTTAAAAATACTATGGAACGAAGGAGTATTTTTTACGATGTGTCCAAGAAGAAAATTTTTGTATGTTTGCTTCTTTATTGTGGACTATAAGTGATTTTTCTGCCTATGCAATGCTTTCGGGATGGAATACTACCGGTCCTCTAGCATATCCATATTGCATGGATGAAACACAAGCGTTTTCTTTACCTCATGGTAAGAAAATTTCATGGTTTGACTGTCATCGATATTTTCTCCATGTAAATCATCCCTTCAGAGGAGACAAGAAAAAAAATTTAGCTAATAGAGTAGAAACCAGACAACCACTGACGATATGGTCAAGCGAAGACATATATGAACTTGTTAAGGACTATCCAAAGATATATGAAACTGGCGAGCAAACAGAAATTGAAGGCAAATCAGTTGTTCATTATTGGTGCAAACAAACGATTTTTTGGGAGTTGCCGTATTGGAAACATCTTCTGTTTCGCCATAACATAGAGGTGATGCACAATGAGAAATATATATTTGATAATGTTTTTAACACAATTTTAAATGTGAAAGGAAAGACGAAGGATGATTTGAAATCAAGACATGATATAGAAGAATTATGCAAACGTCCTGAGCTTCATATGAAACCAAATGACAGTAAAAAAACCCAAAGCATGTTACGAATTAGATAATACTCAAGTTAAAGCTGTGTTAAAATGGGTGGAAGGGTTAAGATTTCCTGATGGGATATCATCAAATGTTCGTAGATGTGTTGACTTTAAAAATGGTAGATTGAGCAGAATGAAAAGTCACGACTGTCACATAATGGTGGAGAATTTATTTCCCGTAATGTTCAAAGAACTACCGCCGTTAAACGTTTGGAAGGTAGTAACGGAGCTTAGTATGTTTTACCAAGAGCTTTGTTCGATTACTTTACAAGTGCAACGTTTACGTAAACTTGAAGTGGACATTCCTATATTGCTTTGCAAATTATAGAAAATATTTCCGCCGGGTTTTTTTAATGCGATGGAACATTTACCTGTTCATCCCATCTGAAGCACGATTTCGAGGTCCTGTCCAATATGGATGGATGTATCCATTTAAGAGGTATGTAATATGTTATACGTAATTTAATTGCACTTGAAAGATGAAGTTAATATAAATTAATTTTGCATAGATATTTGAATCATCTGAAGAAAAAAGTGAGGCAAAAAGCACGAGTTGAAGGTTCGATATGTAAATCTTACATCGAAGAAGAAGCTTCGTTCTTTTTCTCTCACTATTTCAATGACCATGTGAATATTTCATTTCAAAGTGTTCCTCGTAATGACGAAGGCGACGAGCAAGAGTCCTCTCAAGCAATGTTATTTATTTTTAGACAACATGGCCAGCCTTCTGGAAAATGTGTAGAAATATGGCTAGACGATAGAGATCTTCATGTAGAACACACTTATATTCTTCTAAATCGTGTCGAGGTTGCACCGTTTGTTAGGTAATCTGAAATAATAATTTCTGTTTTATTCTTTTCTATAATGCATGCGCGTGTGTAACCTAATGTAATAATTTGTTTATATAAATAGTGTTTATGAACGTGAACATCCGAACGAAGATCTCAGTAAAGAATTTTTCGGTGGGTTTTCAAATTACGTTTATGAGCCGAGAAATTGTGTTGTTGACGAAGGGTTGTAACATCTTGCGATGAGACCAAAAAGAGTGGTCAAGACATATCCAATATATTTCGTCAATGGATATAAATTTAACACCAAAGAATACGGTGTAGAAAAATTAACAAATAATACTGGAGTATTTGTTAAAGGTAGTGACGATCCAGAAAATCACTTAAATGGTTTTTATGGCGTTCTAACACAAATTTTGCAACTAACATATTTCTCACGACCCGCGGAGGAAGTGTTTCTATTTAGATGCGATTGGTTTAGCAATTTTCCAGGTTCTAGAATTAATGTGCACAAGTATTATAATCTTATTGAAATAAAGCATACATCGCACTATCACAAGTATGATCCTTTTGTACTAGCCAAACAAGCATTGCAAGTTTATTACGCTCCTTATCCGTCTCTAAAAAGAGATAAAAGCAGATTGGTGTAACAACCCGCCATTCATCCTCACAGAATGACGCATCATTAATAAGAAAGCAACGGATAGAAAAGAGAAAGAAAGAGAAGAAAGAAGAAACAACTCATTAGAATCTAAACAGCGGAATGAATAAATTATATTAATAGCATAAAATATTACATAGTATGCAACAATTATCAGAGTTACACAGATAATACAACACATACTAGATAGTTATAAACACCTGTCTAGTTATACAACTCAATACAACTCAAAGAAAACACAAAGATACCAAAATATAGCGGAACACTATACATATTTACACGCAAAAGCCTCCTGCTCCATTGCTCCTCCACAATTCGTCAAAGCTAACCTGAATCCCTTGGCTACTGTAAAAATTTGAGTACCCAAGAGTCTAAGAAAAACAGAAATAAATTCCGGGCCAAACATGGGTCTGGTGTGAGCAACAGGTTAAAGTTTCTTAACTTTTGAAAACCTTTGAAAAGAAAAGTGTCACGTAAGACTTCCCACACATAAACATGGAAAAGTTTTTACCTTACGCTAGCCAAAACATTTGATAGGAAATCCGGTGATATTATAATAGGTCTAGGGTTTTCAAGTAAATATGAAATAGCCGAAATTGTTACATTATTAAATTCCAGCTACTAGCCATAAAAGTGGGTAATACAATCAAATCCGTTGGCACTTATTGGATTTTGGATTCCATACAATGGCAGGGCTGCGGGGGTACTGTTCGTCACAGTACGTGGCCTAGATCACCATACCGAGGATCACTCCCAATCCGCTGCAACACAAAGTCGGAACCATCCCTTACTGCACAGTCCCGAACAAGACAACCCCACAGTTGGCGCGCGTATCCAACTGCCCACTAAGCCGAAATAAAAGGGACTTCTAGACAGGGGGAAATCTCGTCCTACTTGGGCATGACATACTTAGCCTTGCTGCACCTCCCCTGTTTTAGCCATTCCCGGTTGATGAGGCTTGAGGCTACGATTACCTTTATAGGACACATTTATCTTAGAATGCTCATCGTCCACCTGACGATGTTCTGAAAGCATTCAATCCATACAAGTTTGTTCCGGGTTCGAACGAAACCGGAGGCATTATCTCGTTACACTCATTTTGAAATCACCCTCAGAGTTAACGACAATAACCCTTGCATTCTGAATCTTCATCTCGAATCTGAAAGTACTACCTCGTTAACTCGTATTGGAATCACCCTAAGAGATTAACGACGTATAGTCCTTACACCTCGAGTCTTCGCTCTTTACTTGAGATTCACGACCTATCGTTAATTTGGATCGATGTGGTTTCGGATATTCAAATTTGGAAATCCTATCTCGGTCTCATCGAAATCGAAAACGTATCTTTTAAGGCCAAGTTGTTTTAGAATTTAAAACAATTCAATACAATTATCTATATACACACAGATAAATAATTCACAGATTCACAATAGATAATCATCACCACAGATAATCCATATTATCATTATCAGAAGATAATCCAAATCATCATCACAGTGCAACCAATGCATCCATATCACACAACATTACTAATCTCATAGTTGAGATTTCAAACCATTCATGGCAAACAATATCATCCATTCATAAGCAATGATTAATAATCCCACCAAATGTAGTTAATTTAAAATGAATTAAATTAATTACATCATCTCTAATTAATTTAAAGCGAATTAAATTAATCACTACATCAATATAAATCTTGCTTACATCACCATTAATTAATTACAATTTAATTAATTAATTATCCTCTAATTAATCACCTTAATTAATCACCCTTGATTAATTATCCTTTAATTACATTCAAGTAATTATCCTTTAGTTAATTTCAAAAATTAATTACTCTTAACCAAAAACAACAATTAACCTTTAATTACTTTCTTAATTAATTAACTATAGTTAATTACATCAAGCCTTAATTAATTACAATTAATTAATTACCCTTAATCACTTATCATTGATTAATTAGTCTTAATTAATCAATCTTAATTACATTATTAATTATATTAATTAATGATCTCAGTTAAATTTAAATTAATTACTTATTTAAAATAATTACATTAAGTAATTAATCTCAATTAAACCATAATTACTAATCACTTTGATTAATCACATTCACTAATTAACTATCCTTAATTACTTATCAAATTAATTACTCCTTAATTAATTATCTTTAATTAATTCCTTGATTAATTATACAAAGCAATTTAATCTAGATTACTTCCACAATTAAACCATCTTCCACTAATTACATCCAGTAATTATCATTACTTCACTAAGTAATTATACTTCATTAATTACATTAAGTAATTATTATCAAATCATCCAGTGATTAAAATTAATTAAACTTAATTAATTAATTTAAACTAATCACAATAAACTCCATTAATTACATTAAGTAATTAATTTCTTAATTACTTCCATTTAGTAATTAAACTTAAATAAATTTGACAATTGATTATCATAAATTAATTAATCTAATTAATTATTGAAAATTAATCATATTAATTAATTACCAAATAATCCTTAGTCAATGACCTTCATTAACTATTAAAAATTCTTTAATTACTTTTCTTAAGTAATTAACTTTCATCAATCAATATTAATTATAAACTAATTAATCTTGAAAAATCAATTAATTAACCTTTAGGTATTAAATTAATTAAGTGTTAACTGTAACTTAATTAATTCTAAATTACTTGATTAATTAATTACTAATCATTAATTAAAATTTAATTTTATTTAATTAACAATTCTTAAATTACAAGTTAATTATCCATTAACTTAGACCTTAACTAATAATTTAAAACCCTTAATTACCTTAATTAATTATCCATTCCATTAATTAATTAATTAAATTATCCATTTAATTACCTCAATAATTAAATGAAATTACAAATCATTAAATTCTTAATTTACTTTAAGATAAAACCTTTTCTTAACTATGGTTAAATTATCATTCATAAATACATTTGAAAACACTTATTTCAAATTTCATTTTAAATTCAAGTTTTAAAATGAAAGCCAATTTATCTTTAACCAATTTAAAACTTTGAAATTCACATGTTAAAGAGTACTTATATAAAAGAAATTTAAAGATTTTAAACTAAATTCCTTTTTAATTTCAAATCATTAAAGCATACTTTAGCTTTTAAACTTATTTACAATATTTAAATTTATAAACTTTATCTTATTTCCAAAACCTAAGATTCAAATTCAATTTGAATTCAAATTTAAAATTCTGATTTAACTTTGTTTAAATCCTTCCTTACATTTCAAACTCCATTTAAATTCAAATTCTTTAAATGCACTTTAACTTCTTAAACACTATTATGTTATTAAGACAATTTGAATTTAAAAAATCATTTATTTCCAAACTAAGATTCAAATTAATCTTGAATCTATTTCAGACTTAGATTTATCTTAAACTCAGATTGAAAAATAGATTCAAATCTTATTTAAAAACTTTACTTTCATTTAAACTCAGCTTTTAAATTTATTTAAAATTTCAAACAGAACAGCAGGTTTCTGTTTAAAACCTGTTACCATATTTAAACCCGAGCCAGTGCAGTTTTTGCTTCGAGTCCACAAGCAAAAATCTTGGAGCCAAACACAGAAACTACCCGAGTGATTCTCGAGTTCATCCCACTGCTTCACCTAGGCAAACATCAGAAATCAATAGTGCACGGTGCACATGCATCGTGCCTCCGATCAACTCCAGCCACCTCCGGTAGTCTTCCCTCATCGGCGACCAACTCCTCACTCTACCCCGATCATCATCTCGCTTCCACGCCACTCGAATTTGAATTCGAGTTCAAATCTTAAAACCTGGAACAGAAAAGAAAGTCCACCGCCAAACCTATCAACGCTTCATCCACGGCGCTCCGACCACCAATAATTCTACAACACCGGCCACAGTCTCGTCTACGACCACACTTCCAACTCCTAAAACCTAGTTGAACTCGATCGTCCCTACAGCCCGTGCCGATCAAATCAAATTGCCTAGTTAAAACTAGGGTTACAGGAGATAATTTGCCACCGCTGCCTCCACGATGAAGTTCAACACCACTTACCATTTTTGCCTCCAACACTGATCACTCCACCACCAACACTGAAAATCCCAAACCTCCAGAGCAACCAGATCACCGGAAATTTCCAAAAACCCAAAAATAGTGCAATTCAAAACTGCACCTTCAATCCTAATTTAAAAATTATGATTTAAGTGTTATAAATCATGATTTGGTATCTGTATTCATTTCCTAATACTGAATCTATAAATTTCACGGTTTGAAATTTAATTTATTTAGAGCATGCACTGATGTTTGGTTTTACAGGGATACACAGGCTTAAATTTAACTTGATTAAATTTTTAAATCTTAATCTATGATAAATCAATCAACATTTGTTTGTAAATTAAGTCCTAAAAATAATTGGTACCAGAGAAAATTTAATTCACATCAAAAACAAAAATCAGGAAATATAAACAGGGTAGATTTTGTAGAAACATTCAAGCATACAACTTACATATATGTAAACAGTAGGTTCACACAATCATGTTCAACTCATCATCAACCAACATGCAACCAGATTTTATACTAATTTTTTTTATAAAGTTACTCACCTGACATAAATATGAGCAGAGCCTTCCTTTAGAAACAGCTTTTGAATTGAATTTTTTGTTAAAAACTTTGAATTGCTTCGTAGTCTTTTAGTTTTAAAACTGCAGTTGCTTTGAAAACTTGAGTTGTTGAAGCTTTAAAACTTGATCTTTAAAAAGGACTACATGCATGCAGTTGCTTTGAATCCCAAATTTGAAATGATGCAGTTGCCTTGATTAAATATGCAGGCTTTAAAACAGTTTTGCTTTGAAACTGTACAGGGTATATATTTACAGGAAATTGATTTGAAGATGTAGATGGTTTGCATGCTTGAAGATGTGCAGGTTGATTTTGATTTGCATGTTTTGATTTCATGATTTTGGTTTTAGAGGAAGTGTTTTTTTCCAGATTTGCTTTGCTCTTTTGATTTAGAAAAAAGAATAAGAAATGAAAGAAGATTTGTTTATATATAAAAACTGAAATACTTATTAATAAAAATAAAAGAAAAAAAGCTAATTTTAAAATGCCACTTGTCTTAAATTTTAACATTTGTCACGTAGTTATGTTAATTTGTTAACACATGTATTTTAAGGTAATTTAGTTATAATTAAATGTTAATTAGTATTTAGTTAATAGATTAATATAAGATAAATGTAAACTTGTGTTTAATTAATTAGTTATTATGTACTTATTTACATGTAGATAATTTTGGAATGAATAAATCCAATTATATTTATAAAATAAAGGTTTATACAAATAATTTAAAATCCAAAACAAATATAAAAAAATTATACTTTAAGTTTTCAAGGCTTTAAACTCAAATTCAAATCAAATTCTAAAATTAAATTTTGAAATCAAGTTATATAACCAAGTATCCTACAAAGAGACTCCCGAGAGCCAGAAGTATTGAAGGAATGGCCATAGGAATGGGCGCATCATGACATCGTAACCTGCGCCCGAATGAATTAGTTACATATATAACTACATGATTAAATTTTGAAAAAAAAAACTATTTTAAAAAAAATCTATTTGTTAAAAACAATATCTTATTATTATATTTTGAAAATAACAAATTTGATAACTTTAAATAATTTATAAAAGAAATTATTTCTTTATCAATAAATTATTTATTTTATCACACTGTATTTAAAAAGGAAGCAAAACAAACCTTATTGTTAATTTTATTTAAATTTAAACTTAAGTTAAAACATATTTTAAACCATTTAAACATTTACCTTATGTATTTAAAATCATATAGTTATTTATTATATACTTTTAAAAAATTAATATCAAATAAATTAATTTAAACAAATTAAATTTTTATCTTAACAATTTAAAACCATATATTATTTATTCAATAGCTTTTAAAAAGCTTTATATTAAATAAAAACAAATTTCCAATTTTACCAAAGATATATATATTTAGAAAACAAGATTTATTTATTTATTAATTTAAAACAAGGCTTATCTATTTACAATATATACATTTTCTATATATATTATAAATAGAAAACAATTTATTAGCTTTAAAAAAATAAAATCTATCAATTAAATATTTATTTTAATTGGATTATTAAATTAATTCCAATCTTATTAACAGAGATTGTCAAATCAATTTAATTTTTTTATTCAAATTATTAAATTAATATGCCAAAATTCCAGGACATTACATTCCTCCCCCCTTTAAAGAATTTCGTCCCCGAAATTTAAAACGAAAGTAATTTAATAATCTATTTAAAGTTTAATTTTAAGACACAAGCATATATCAATCATATGCTAACAACCATAGCAATCAATTCATCCAATCAAACAAATCTAACTATCCAGACAAAACTCTGGATAGAGTTTTCCCCGATTTTCCCAAGTATATATATACGTGGATACTCACTCTACAGAATCCAAACAATCAATACTACTAAGTTATAGAGCTCCTACTCATCTAGATCTACAAAACTAGATAGCATTTCAAACTACAGACGAGTCTGGTTCAACGACCAAACCTCCCTGAACTGCTGGTTCTACAATTAGAGATAGATCATACACGTACTCCCTCAGAGATACGTGAAACACATCAGATCCCAGTTATCCAAACTGGCAATCAATCGTGAAAACCAAACACTTATCCTCACAAGAAAACAAAAAAGATCCAAACATCTCGGAGCTAGCTTCCTAGCCTTACCCAATCTTATAGCTCCTTTGACCAGAGTAAAGTTAACCAAAACCAATCCAACCCAATGATCTCCTCAAGTTCAATCCAAAACTAGAACAAACTCTACTCTTCAAACAACAGAAGACTGAACTTACTTCTCCTATCCGGAAAAGACAATCAAAAACACTTCCAAACTGCTTCCGCTGGACAACTCTGATTCGAAGTAGATAAGAAAATGCTGATGAAGAACACGAGCACAAACTGGACATCACTTCCCAGAAATATAGTTCAACAGATCCATACAAGAAAACTCTGAAGTTCCTCCAAAAATTTGAGCTGCTTCATCAAACTCTATCTCTAGGAATCATCCTTCTACTAAACTGAACCACCGGTTCCTCTCCTGGAATCCTAGTCGATAAGAAAGCTAAATCTTCAGATGCAAACAAACCTCTGACTTCCCAGAAGACATCCAGAAAAACTCTGATAACCCAAGAGAACACTCAAATAATCGCAAGTCACTTTTGCGATCAATCCAACCTCATTCCAAAGAAAACCGTTCTCTCTCTACCAAACAAAACAGTTTACGCTGGTCTAGCCAATCCATCGAAGAAACAGATCCACTGTGCTGCTTCTGAACTCCATCTCCAGAAAAACTATTCAGCCAGAAAACTTCCAGCCAACACAGAACACTCTGAGCTACACTGCTGATACCGATGCCAAAAACTTCCTAATCCAAAGTTCTTCGAGCAACTCGGACTTCAAAGCAAACAGAAACACCAGGCTGAACTCAGGCACAACGCCGAAGCAGACACGCTTCCCAAAACTTGTTCCAAAGAAAACATCTACGGAGACAATCCATGGTCACTGCATCTCGTCACGCAACTACTACTTCCTGAGATATCAAGATACCATCACTTGCTTCTGCCCAACCGGCAGATCCAAACTCAACTCATCCGAACTCTTCACTTCAAAGATGGACTCTGAACCCTAACAGGTTTCCTTCAGAGATCAATGAAATTTTACACCGAGCTGCAAAGCTTACTCGAGACGATATTAGGTCTACGGTCTCGACAGATACACTTCCAACCCCAGCATACAAACTCCAACCAATGGTAGTCGTGTTACACACAACTACCCCATCTACCTTTATAACTTATATTGGAAAACCCGAACAGGTAACCCAACAGATAGGTAGATATATATATATATATATATATATATATATATACTTAAAATTACAAATACACTCTCTCAAGAAAGAAATCACTCCAAAGCCTAGGTATTCACTCAACCTAGCGCTCTGATACCACTGTAACAACCTGTCATTCATCCTCACAGAATGACGCAACATTAATAAGAAAGAAAGGGATAGAAAAGAAAAAGAAAGAGAAGAAAGAAGAAACAACTCATCAAAATCTAATAGCGGAACGAATAAATTATATTAATAACATAAAATATTACATAGTATACAAAAACTATCAGAGTTACACAGATAATACAACACATACTAGACAGTTATAAACACCTGTCTGGTTATACAACTCAATACAACTCAAAGAAAACATAGAGATACCAAACACAGCGGGACACTATACATATTTACACGCAGAAGCCTCCTGCTCCATTGCTCCTCCACAATTCGTCAAAGCTAACCTGAATCCCTTGGCTACTCGTAAAAATTTGAGTACCCAAGAGTTTAAGAAAAACAGAAATAAACTCCGGGTCGGACATGGGTCTGGTGTGAGTTACAGGTTA
Source organism: Allium cepa (assembly GCA_030765085.1). Classification (NCBI taxonomy): domain Eukaryota; kingdom Viridiplantae; phylum Streptophyta; class Magnoliopsida; order Asparagales; family Amaryllidaceae; genus Allium; species Allium cepa. Next base: position 394,058,580 of record CM060935.1, read on the forward strand.
AAGTTGCTTAACTTTTGAAAACCTTTGAAAAGAAAGGTGTCACGTAAGACTTCCCACACATAAACATGGAAAAAAATTTACCTTACGCTAACCAAAACATTTGAAAGGAAATCCGGTAATATTATAATAGGTCTTGGGTTTCAAGTAAATATGAAATAGTCGAAATTGTAATATTATTTAATTCCAGCTACTAGCCACAAAAGTGGGTAATACAATCAAGACCATTGGCACTTATTGATTTTGGATTCCATACAATGGCAGGGCTACCGGGGTACCGCCCGTCACAGTACGTGGCCTAGATCACTGTACCGAGGATCACTTCCAATCCCCTGCAACACAAAGCCGGAACCATCCCTTACTGGACAGTCTCGAACAAGACAACCCCGCAGTTGGCGCTCATATCCAACTGCCCACTAAGCCGAAATAAAAGGGACCTCTAGACAGGGGAAAATCTCGTCCTACTTGGGCATGACCCACTTAGCCTTGGTACACTTCCCCTGTTTTAGCCATTCCCGGTTGATGAGGCTTGAGGCTACGATTACCTTTATAGGACACATTTATCTTAGAATGCTCATCGTCCACCTGACGATGTTCTGAAAGCATTTAATCCATACAAGTTCGTTCCGGGTTCGAACGAAGCCGAAGGCATTATCTCGTTACACTCATTTTGGAATCACCCTCAGAGTTAACGACAATAATCCTTGCATTCTGAATCTTCATCTCGAATCTGAAAGTACTACCTCGTTAACTCGTATTGGAATCACCCTCAGAGTTTAACGACATATAGTCCTTACACCTCGAGTCTTCACTCTTTACTTGAGATTCACGACCTATCGTTAATTTGGATCGATGTGGTTTTTGGATATCCAAATTTGGAAATTCAATCCAGGTCTCATCGAAATCCAAAACGTATCTTTTAAGGCCAAATTGTTTTAGAGTTTAAAACAATTCAATACAATTATCTATTCACACACAGATAGATAATTCACAGATTCACAGTAGATAATCATCACCACAGATAATCCATATTATCGATATCAGAAGATAATCCAAATCATCATCACAACGCAACCAATGCATCCATATCACACAACATTACTAATCTCATACTTGAGATGTCAAACCATTCAAGGCAAACAATATCATCCATTCATAAGCAATGATTAATAATCCCACCAAATGTAGTTAATTTAAAATGAGTTAAATTAATTACATCATCTCTAATTAATTTAAAACAAATTAAATTAATTACTACATCAATATATATCTTGCTTACATCACCACTAATTACTTACAATTTAATTAATTAATTATCCTCTAATTAATCACCTTAATTAATCACTCTTGATTAATTATCCTTTAATTACATTCAAGTAATTATCCTTTAATTAATTTCACAAATTAATCACTCTTAACCAAAAACAGTAATTAACCTTTAATTACTTCCTTAATTAATTAACTATAATTAATTACATTAAGCCTTAATTAATTACAATTAATTAATTACCCTTAATCACTTATCATTGATTAATTAGTCTTAATCAATCAATCTTAATTACATTATTAATTACATTATTAATTACATTATTAATTATATTAATTAATGATCTCAGTTAAATTTAAATTAATTGCTTATTTAAAATAATTACATTAAGTAATTAATCTCAATTAAACCATAATTATTAATCACCTTAATTAATCACATTCAATAATTAACTATGCTTAATTACTTATCAAATCAATTACTCCTTAATTAGTTATCTTTAATTAATCCCTTGATTAATTATACAAAGTAATTTAATCCAGATTACTTCCACAATTAAACCATCTTCCACTAATTACATCCAGTAATTATCATTACTTCACTAAGTAATTATACTTCATTAATTACATTAAGTAATTATTATCAAATCATCCAATGATTAAAATTAATTAAACTTAATTAATTAATTTAAACCAATCACAATAAACTCCATTAATTACATTAAATAATTAGTTTCTTAATTGCGTCCATTTAATAATTAAACTTAAATAAATTTCACAATTGATTATCATAAATTAATTAATCTAATTAATTATTAAAAATTAATCATATTAATTAATTACTAAATAATCCTTAGTTAATGACCTTCATTAACTATTAAAAATTCTTCAATTACTTTTCTTAAGTAATTAAATTTCATCAATCAATATTAATTATAAACTAATTAATCTTGAAAAATCAATTAATTAACCTTTAATCATTAAATTAATTAAGTGTTAACTGTAACTTAATTAATTCTAAATTACTTGATTAATTAATTACTAATCATTAATTAAAATCTAATTTTATTTAATTAATAATTCTTAAATTACAAGTTAATTATCAATTAACTTAAACCTTAATTAATAATTTAAAACCCTTAATTACCTTAATTAATTATCCATTCCATTAATTAATTAATTAAATTATCCATTTAATTACCTTAATAATTAAATTAAATTACAAATCATTAAATTCTAAATTTACTTTAAGATAAAGCCTTTTCTTAACTATGGTTAAATTATCGTTCATAAATACATTTGAAAACATTTATTTCAAATTTAATTTCAAATTTCATTTTAAATCCAAGTTTTAAAATGAAAGCCAATTTATCTTTAACCGATTTAAAACTTTGAAATTCACATGTTAAAGAGTACTTATATAAAAGAAATTTAAAGATTTTAAACTAAATTCCTTTTTAATTTCAATTCATTAAAGCATACTTTAACTTTTAAACTTATTTACAATATTTAAATTTATAAACTTTATCTTATTTCCAAAACCTAAGATTCAAATTCAATTTGAATTCAAATTTAAAATTATGATTTAACTTTGTTTAAATCCTTCCTTACATTTCAAACTCCATTTAAATTCAAATTCTTTAAATACGCTTTAACTTCTTAAACACTATTATGTTATTAAGACAATTTGAATTTAAAAACTCATTTATTTCCAAACTAAGATTCAAATTAATCTTGAATCTATTTTAGACTTAGATTTATCTTAAACTCAGATTGAAAACTAGATTCAAATCTTATTTAAAAACTTCACTTTCATTTAAACTCGGCTTCTAAATTTATTTTAAAATTTTAAACAGAACAGCAGTTTTCTGTTTAAAACCTGTTACCATATTTAAACCCGAGCCAGTACAGTTTTTGCTTCGAGTCCACAAGCAAAAAATTTCGAGCCAAACACAGAAACTACCCGAGTGATTCTCGAGTTCATCCCACTGCTTCCACCCACGCAAACATCAGAAATCAAAAGTGCACGGTGCACATGCACCGTGCCTCCGATGAACTCCAGCCACCTCTGGTGGTCTTCCCTCATCGGCGACCAACTCCTCACTCCAACCCGATTATTATCACGCTTCCACACCACTCGAATTTGAATTCGAGTTCAAATCTTAAAACCTGGAACAAAAAAGAACATCCACCACCAAAACATGTTCAACTCACCATCAACCAGCATGCAACCAGATTTTATACTAATTTTTTTTTATAAAGTTACTCACCTGACATAAATATGGGCAGAGCCTTCCTTTAGAAACAGCTTTTGAATTGATTTTTTTTTTTTAAACTTTAAGTTGCTTCTTAGTCTTTGAGTTTTAAAACCGTAGTTGCTTTGAAAACTTGAGTTGTTGAAGCTTTAAAACTTGATCTTTAAAAAGGACTACATGCATGCAGCTGCTTTGAATCCCAAATTTGAAATGATGCAGTTGCCTTGATTGAATATGCAAGCTTTAAAACAGTTTTGCTTTGAAACTGTATAGGGTATAGATTTACAGGAAATTGATTTGAAGATGTAGATGGTTTGCATGCTTGAAGATGTGCAGGTTGATTTTGATTTGCATGTTTTGATTTCATGATTTTGGTTTTAGAGGAAGTGTTTTTTTCTTCAGATTTGCTTTGCTCTTTTGATTTAGAAAAAAGAATAAGAAATGAAAGAAGATTTGTTTATATATAAAAATTGAAATACTTATTAATAAAAATAAAAGAAAAAAGCTAATTTTGAAATGCCACTTGTCTTAAATTTCAACATTTGTCATGTAGGTATGTTAATTTGTTAGCACTTTTCTTTTATGGTAATTTAGTTATAATTAATTGTTAATTAGTATTTAGTTAGTAGATTAATATAAGATAAATGTAAACTTATGTTTAATTAATTAGTTATCATGTACTTATTTACATGTAGATAATTTTGGAATGAATAAATACAATTATATTCATAAAATAAAGGTTTATACAAATAATTTAAAATCTAAAGCAAATAAAAAAAATATACTTTAAGTTTTTAAGGCTTTAAACTCAAATTCAAATCAAATTCTAAAATTAAATTTTAAAATCAAGTTATATATATATATATATATATATATATATATATATATATATATATATATATATATAACTACATGATTAAATTTTGAAAAACAAATTATTTAAAAAAATTCTATTTGTTAAAAACAATATTTTATTATTATATTTTGAAAATAACAAATTCGATAACTTTAAATAATTTATAAAAGAAATTGTTTCTTTATCAATAAATTATTTATTTTATCACACTATATTTAAAAAGGAAACAAAACAAACCTTATTGTTAATTTTATTAAATTTAAACTTAAGTTAAAATATATTTTAAACCATTTAAACATTTACCTTATGTATTTAAAATCATATAGTTATTTATTATATACCTTTAAAAAACTTAATATCAAATAAACTAATTTAAACAAATTAAATTTTTATCTTAACAATTTAAAACCATATATTACTTATTCAATAGCTTTTAAAAAGCTTTATATTAAATAAAAACAAATTTCCAATTTTACCAAAGATATATATATTTAGAAAACAAGATTTATTTATTTATTTATTTGAAACAAGGCTTATCTATTTTCAATATATACATTTTCAATATATATTATAAATAGAAAACAATTTATTAGCTTTAAAAAAATAAAATCTATCAATTAAATATTTATTTTAATTGGATTATTAAATTAATTCCAATCTTATTATTAAAGATTATCAAATCAATTTAAGTTTTTTAATCAGATTATTAAATTGATATTGCCAAAATTCCGAGACATCACAATTGGTCTGCAGTTTTTAAAACAAAGGCCAGATTCACATTCGATGGGAAGAATATACCGGAGGAACAAGCTTATCAGGCAGATCTTGAGCAAAATAACGAAATAATAATTACAGACGATCATACATATTTCGGTCCTTTGATCGATGAATCAAATGTTTTGGTAGAAGCGTTTGACAGTGCAGAGGAAAATATCGTCGAAAACGAGACCGAATCTGAATCAGAAGACGATGATGACTGATATAAATCTGAATCTGTTTTTTTGCAATTGATGTAACTATGTTGAATTCTTGATGTATTATGAAATTGATGTAACTATGAAACCAAATCCATTTACCATTGTTTACATGTTTTATGTCATTTCCATTTGTCATTTATTTAGCAATTTTTTTTTAAAAATGCAATGAAATCTGCTTATCGTCGGAAGAGTACACCCATTATGAATCAGGTATAACACACTTGCATTTCTATTTCCATTTCAGTCATTAATTAAGCAATTTATACCGTTGATGTCATTTTCATATGAAATATATTTCATTATCATGTTGTTATTCTCTTATATAATGATGTGTATATGTCACAGGTTTATCATTATGTCATATAGAGTTAGGAGCTCTTCCCGATCACCAGGAGACGATGGCAGTGACCCATCGCAAGAGCCACATCGTCCAGTAGTTTCGTTAGTCCCTAGAGCAGAGGGGTAAGAATTAAATTTTATTCAGCATCTTATTTTTATATGATATACGTACGTACTTATCTATATCATACTTAAAAACAGGGGGTTCGACCTACTTTCCTCGAAGGTTGTGCTAGATGTCTCTAGAGCTTCTTATCGCAGTAGGATGAGTGCTTGCTGATCGAAGTGGGATAACATCCCTCCTCACATCATAGAGTGTATATGGCAGGATGTCCTAGTATGTATATTTTTCTGTTTTCCATTTTTAATTCGTTTTTGTCATTTTTCTACTGTTTATCGTTTAAAGTGTAACCTTTTTTTCTTACTTTTTATCGTGAAACACAGGCTGAGACAGACATCCAGACAGACGATATGATGCTGGCACAAGGATACTGGATGAAGAAGATGCGCAAGAACTATAGGGACACGATATCTGAGATTAAGAAATCTGGTAAGAAACCACGGTGGATGGGAGAGTGCGAGTGACAAGCTTGGTTGATATACTGGGAGACGGATGAAGTTAAGGCAAGTATACTAAATTTTTTTGAATTATTAATTTGACGTGATTGAAAAATAATGTATCAAATTTTAAATGTACAGGCAGAGTCGGATAAAAACTCTGCAAATAGAAATAAGAATCCCGTCACTCATCGCGGAGGATCGAAGTCGTTTCACCAGTATCGGCAGGAGTTGGTAAATTTACCGAATAATAGATGTAAATAGTTTATGCTACATGATTTTAAATGTATAATAATTGTATGTAACAATCAACTTCAGGAAGCCGAGGTACATGGTCCTGTCGGCTATATGGACGTGTTCATCCGTACGCATGCTGTCGAGCATGTTAATCCAGACGGGACTGTTTCGTATACATGGCAGGACGATAAATGCAACAAAAGCCATGTAAGCATATTTCGTTTTATTCAGTACCAGTATTGGTTTTGCTTGTTAAACTATAGTGAAATAAGTTATGATATTATTAATTTGTTAATGCAGGAGAAGTTTATGGAGCAGCGGCAAAAACTTCTTGCTGATACGGATCGAGATCAGCTGACGACTAATGAGGAGGACGCTATTTTTGAGTCCGTTATGGATCCAACAGAGCATGGTCGACGATAAGGATTTGGCAATCAAGTGGTAAATGATTTGTTTTATCTTAAAATACTTCAAATATGATATTTTGACATTTTCAAAATAATAAACTTGGATTTTATCTATTTTTCCATTATTGCAGGCCAGTAGTCAGAGTAGGGGACGGCGGAGTAGAGCTCAAAGCGATCTAGAAGAATTGCGGACTAGAGTGTCCCAACTGGAGGAGCAGAACCGCCAACAGGCCATGCAGACCACACAGTTGCTAGAGTACATGCAGCAGTTTGGTGGTCGTTTTCCTTTCTCGGATGACTCTGGATCTGGAGGAGATTGATTCATTACTTGCTTGCTTGTTCATTCCGGTATGTTTTGTTTTAGTTTTGAATGATTTGGTAGACGGTGTAGGTAATTGTTGATTTATGTATAATTATGTTTGATACACTTGGTTTTGCGGTTATAAGAGGATGTGGATGAGGATGTTGATGAATTTGTGTATTAATAACATGGTAGAACACTTACTATTAGGATTATTGTTAATGTGGGAATGGTTATGTATATTATGTATTTTATTTTGATGTAATTTTATTTATTTGTGTGTTTATTGAATATTGTGTAGTTTGGATTTTGATATTTGGTTGAAATATTATATACTGGATTGTGGAGTATTGATATAATAGTGTTTGGAAGAGAAATGTGGTTGGAAAGCTATATTTGCAGCGAAATTTAAAAAAAACAGCAGATTTGCGACGGATTCCGATGGCTGCCGACAGCTTACAGGTCAAAATTTCCGACGGCTACTGACAGCCTGTAGCACTATATTTCCGACGGCGTCCAACGACTTCCGACATTTGTCGGAATCCGTCGGAAACCGTCGGAATCCGTCGAAAACTGGTACGACACCCTATGTCGGAAGCCGTCGAAAATACTGCTCTTCGACGCAGTATATTCCGATGACTTTTTCCAAGGGCGGCCGACAGCTTCCGACGGCCGTCGATGGTTTTGGGCCGTCGAAAATCTTCAATCCCCTTATAGTGTTTACCTCTTATGTATTATAAAAGGTTTAAGATTATTTTATATCTATATGCTAGTAAGCCAATTTTCCCTATAAATGAATGGAATGAAAATCATAATCGTGCTAAACGAATATAAATAAGGTGAACGTCGATATAAAAGAAAACATAAGAATAAAAAATAGTCAAGCTTGTTGTATTATAGATTTTACAAAATAACCAAAGATTACATGATATCTATGCATTAATAAATACAATAACCTTCTAAAAATATGAAGAAAACTACATTCATATCCATATAAATTGTAACAAAAATAAGAAGAAAACAATTTTTTGAATGCAAAATTTGAAGCAAAGATCTGCAATAATATATTAGAGCTAAAAAAAAAAAATCAAACTTGAATTTAAATGAGAATAAAGATAATAACATAAAAATCAAACATTTGAATATTGCTTGGTAGATCGTTAAGCAAGGTTTTTTGGAGGCTTTTAGGCAATTTTTCCATGAAAACTACAACACGAAAGCAATAGATATAAATACAATCTCTGCAAAACATGATTAAAAAGACAATTTTTTAAAATGAATGGAAATTAAAGTATTAAACGATGAATCTAACCAAATTATAGTTAGATAAAAGAACAAGGAGATTGACTGAAAACTATTTGGATAGAATCTTTAAGATGATTTAGATTAGAAATAGATATGTTAGGAAACAAATGATGAATGGAAAAATTATATGATAACATGGAGAAGGTGAGAAATCTTTGTAAGATTACAAGAAATAACGATTATGGATTTACCAGAGGAAATAAACATACAAGAATATTTTATCAGAAGGAATAATGATAACTTTAATTGTTATGTTAATGATGGTAGTTTTGTGGAATAATTAAAACTATTCAGACTGAGAGTGAATGAAAGATAAGAATACTAAGAGTTCTATATTTTCTTCCTGTATAATAGAATAGATTCCTTGTTAAAAAAGTCTATTAAATAATAGTAAGCAGAAGAATTTCAAGCTCTCTTACTAATTCTAGAAATTTCCTCCTCTTTCCTTGATTCTCTCTAGATATTTTAGTTTCACATCCTCGTAATTTATTATTATTATAACAATTACATTTTTTTATTGATTCTCTCTTCTACCATTAAAATTTAATACTATTTTTTACAATTATTTACATATTTTTCTTCTAAGTTTTTTTCTGTTATTTTTCATTTATGTCTATATATATTAAATTTAGTTAGATGATCTTAAATTTTAGCTTGTTAAATAAATACAGTTAATGAATATTCATTAATTGATTTAATAAATTTTGAAAAATAACAATTCAACATGCACACTGCATCAAGAGTGACAAAAATGGCAAAACAATTTTTTTATTCAAGTCCACGTAGTTTTAATTTTTCACAACTATATACGAACTATACACTGTTCTACCGATACTCTCTTCTATCATTTGGCATTTAAATGCCAACATTCAATAATTTTTACAATTATTTATGGATTTCTCCTAAATTTTCCTATATTACTTTACATTCAAGTCAATATATTGGAATTTATTAATTGATCTTGAATTTAAACTTTTTAACTAAATTCGATTAACAAATATTTATTAATTGACGAACTAAATTATAAAAAATGATAATTCAATATGTATACCGCATTTGTACCGATATAAATGGTAAAACTATTTTTTCGTTCAAGTCTGTATAATCTAATATTTTCCTAATTATATACAAAACTATCTTTGATACTTTTACGTTTTTCTACATTTAAGTTCATATAATTTCTTTCTTTCTAAAATTATTTATTTAATACAACGAAATATATGCATGATTTTTTCTTTCTAAAATTAGTTATTTAATACAAAGAAATATATACATAATTTTTTTCTTCCTAAAGTTGTTATTTCATTGCAGACAAATATATATAAAATATTCTTTTCAAATTGGTACATCATCACAAACATATATAACGTTTTTCCTTTCTAAAATTGGTACATCAAATTGACTCTTTATCATTACTAAATTATATTTTGTGAAGAATAACAGTATAGTTAATGATAATTGATGAATATTTGTATTTTGTATTGCTGTAAAGGAATAAATATTTTAAATTAGTATTTTTTGTACAAAAAGTTACAACTTGATTATTTATGTTCGTAACATGAGTTAACCAATGGACAATAACTATACTATATTTTGATTAGAAATATTTTTCTTTCATATTTTATTATCATTTTTACGTAAATGTTAAATATTTTTTGAAATTTTTTACTATAAAATAAAAATAGTAAGACATGACGTTTCAGGCCTTATTTTCACTTAACGTTTCTTTTAGTGGTTAAATGAATATTTTTATAAATATGTGGTGCAAGAACTTTAAATGCATACAAATATATTAGTCTTTGGTATTACATTTCTATTTTTAGGTAACGGTCGTCATTCTCTCCAGTAATATTTGATATTTAATGAATGCATCATTTATCTTTTAGTCAAATGTATCAAAAGCTAAATTCCAATTTCAAAATATATGTACTTGAATATTTATTTATGAAATTTTATAAAAAAATAATTTCAAAATTTATTAAGAATACTTATTTTCATTTATTTGATTAATTAATAATGAATCCTAAAAAATAATAAATTAATATATAACTCATTTTTATCAACAAAAGTGATAATTTAATTTTTATTCAAATATAAAAATGTACGAATCTCATAAAAAATACGCATTTATAATATAGTAATTTTATTTTACAATTCATTTATTTTAACAACTGAATGAGACATTGCATAATAAATTCTATTCTTCAAAATAATTAAAATATTTTTTTTCTAAAACATACTGTGTCGTGTGTAACGTACGGAAAGCACACTATTAGAAAATGAATGGATGAGTTTTAGGAGGTATAAAAGGTTTAGGATAATTGAGGCCAGATAATTATTTGTCCATTGAGAGGGCTTTAGGAGCAAGAAGCAATCGGTTTGAAGCAAATTTGACGTTTCTTTTTTTTTATTTTTTTATTTTACCCCTTTACCCTTTCTCCCTTAATCCGGCCGTACGATGTTGCTAATATACAACCCAGCCCACTGGGATAAAATCCAACCGTTCATTAACTCTCGAATCAACAATCCGGACGACCAAGTCACCCAGCCGTGTACTCTTCTCTGATTGGCTGTGCCAGAACTAGCCTCGCCTTATAAATTCCCACAAACCCAGCTCACCCGTGTAATTTGCATCTCCTTTTTCAGTGCTCTCCTCGAACCCTAATTCAAAAAAAAAATCCCCACATCAAACATTGCAATGGCAGGAAGAGGAAAGGCGATTGGGTCTGCAGCGGCGAAGAAGGCCACTTCTAGAAGCAGCAAGGCCGGCCTTCAATTCCCAGTCGGTAGAATCGCACGATTTTTGAAGGCCGGAAAGTACGCCGAGAGAGTCGGTGCTGGTGCTCCTGTTTATCTCGCCGCCGTTCACGAGTATCTTGCTGCCGAGGTTCTGGAACTTGCTGGCAATGCAGCAAGAGACAACAAAAAGACAAGAATCGTGCCTAGACATATTCAATTGGCCGTGAGGAACGATGAAGAGCTATCAAAGCTTTTGGGTACAGTTACAATTGCTAATGGTGGAGTAATGCCTAACATTCACAATCTACTGCTTCCAAAGAAGACTGGCGCTTCCAAATCTGCTCCTGAAGAAGATTAGCGGGTTTGATTCAAGTTTATATAAATTGGGTTTTGAAGTAGTTCGATTAGCTTTGTTTGGCTTACTTTTGTAACGTTGAAGTCTGGATTATCAGTTTTATGAGATAGTAATTTTTATATATAAACGTACTGGCTGAACTTAACGTGATTTAAATAGCAGCAGTATGCCCATGCTTTTTTTTTCTTCCAATCTAATGCAAGAGGCTTACTATATTTTCAATCCTGTTGAAAGTGTATGATTTAGTGTAAGAGATGTTTGAAGCTGCTATGGTCGGTTTTAATTACAAATCAGCTAGCTAAGATGTCGAAAGCATATTTTTTCCCTTTGGTGACAACTACAATGGCTTGATATTCTGTTATGGGCAGGAACTTTTTATCTTAATCATGCTTTACTTAGCACATTGCTCTTATTAACATTTTTGCATGCTGTATGGGACGTTTGAAACTATGTGGCTATGGAAGTTGTGAAATATTTGATAATATTTAAAGAAAATCTACGGTAGGAAATATGCCATTAATGGTGCAGTGAGGATAAAGTAGATCTTTTTTTCTTGTCTTTTCTTTGTATTTTCTACGCCAAATTGGTGAAGAAAATCATGTAATTCTTTTGTTGTGTTAATCTTGGATTATCCAGCGCAGCCACCACCAGTCAACGATGAAATTCGATGAATACACTTTGACTTGTGATTCACAGACCAGAGGAGGGCGATAATGAGGAGTGAGCACTTGCTCTAAATTTTTGCGATATGGCCAAAACTTTTCTAACTTGTTTTTTTTCCTGTGACCAACAATTGCTGAAGTTAAGCGACTTTTGAAATTTTGAGTATTAGGATTGTCAATGAGCGTTTGAAAATTTTGAAATTCGTCCGTATTCCAAATATGAATAATTATACCGGAAAAGTGGATACGTTTGCAGATATGCTACATCTGCATCCGACAATTGTTGGTTTGGTTTTTATCAAGATTAGATATTTGTTTATGTATTTTAGTATATAAAATGATTGTCATTTATTATTTTATAGAGATAATTTTTTTTATGCGTGAAAATCAGTATTTACAGCTTAAAAGTTATTTTTCTTCGCATGTTTATTATTTTTTATATTATTATCACTGAAATGGATTTGTTATGAATCAAAGTTTTTATATTTATTATTTTTATATTATTGAGTAAAAATCAAACTAATGATTATATATATATATATATATATATATATATATATATATATATATATATATATTTACAGTTATGTACTACTACAATTATTAAATGCGTACGTAATAGTATCTGTCATGGTAAAGCAATGAATTGGAAGGAACTAGAATGCATTATGGTATTAACTTAATTAGACATAAACATGATAATACTACTAAGTATATTTTAGTTGCACAGTTACAAACATATAGATTAGGATCTGATCAGGTCTAAAAGTGGATGATGTAATTGTTGAGCAGGCGAGTAGGTATGCCTTCACATTTTTGGTTAGCACTCCAGTGCATGCAGATGAGAAGCACAATAGTTTTTTTCTTTACCGTTTTCTGTACATGCAGCTATACAACGAACAACTTGCACTATTAGACTTACATGATTTAACTTACAATCATTTTAGACTTAAATACACAATATTAAGGCAATTTATATTCAATATATAACCTTACGTAATGATCATATTGTATTTATTACATGATATAACAGTGACATACAAGACGAATATAAATAAATCGAATAGTAATTATTACATGTTATTTAAATAATCAACAATATGATTTACCAATCTTTGTAATTTGGAGTCTAGAGATCTTGCAGAAGTTGAGGCGAGTAACACATTTCTATTTCTTTATCTACCCTTTAGAACTGATAATGACAATGATGTATTTTGTCCTTTTGTTGTCTGTTTAGGCGATTTGTACATTTTTTAAGCAGCCTTCAAACTTCTAAACTTCTCCGCTGACTTCCATTATCCATTCGGAGCTTGCGTCTTTTGATCTGTGCTTAAAATGATCTATATTTTTAAACTTATGAATGATGAAGAAATGTTGATTTTAAATTAAATATGCAGATGTCTGCTGAAGAAGAGAAAAGTCGCAAGCTATTGATGTTGCTGGACATAGCATTGCCATTACTACAAATGGAGCACTATATACCATTGGGTCTAACAATTACGGACAGCTTGGCCATGACACTTCAGAAGAACAATGGATGTGCTGGCCTAGGTGAGGGTTTGGTTGCATAACTCGATAGGCGCTCGTTAGAATCGGATGATGACCAATCCGATAAGGGTTTCTTCCCCATATCGGATCCGATATTAGGGTTAATGTGCTATGAGTTCCAAGGAGAATAATCTATCATCTATTATTTAAGTTGTCGCTATCAGCATCTCGGTTTGTGCTACAGGCCGCCATGCTTTTTTTTAAAGCATGGTGGATGGACAAACGCCGAACCAAGCAAGGTTTGGTTGGCGGTTGTCCACTAACCGTGGTGGTCACCGGGAGAAACCGGGGTGTTGTTAGTGGTACATTTAAAATAGAAAACAAGAAACTAGCGCAATTAATACTGCATCGGGATCTCTGAATGGTATATTATACGTAATATAAGTACTACCAATGCAAACAACAAAAATGGTTTTTTATGTAGCGCAAGAGTATACTGTACCTTATATAATATATATGACTTGCTGTTGCCTGACAATTGTTTGGATAAAATTTATTGGCTTGCCTTTATTCGTAACACGACGTGGAGGATGTTGCATGCTTTAGTTGTCTTAGTAGTTAGTAATATGTAAACTATACGTACTTCGGCTTCACCTTTTGTTTCTGTGTATTAACTACTTGTACACTGTTTGTTTGATCAGGGCGCTTACTTTTGAAATCTCTTATTCAATATTCTATTAATGCTGAAAAAATAGCATTTCCGACAGCAGATGCACACACATAAAAAGCGATTTAATTGTAAAAATTAGTCTTAATCCATCATTAAAAAAATAAAATTATATTGACTAAAAGTGGACGCTGATTGATTAAGATCAATGAAGATTAGTACGTAACCTTTTTCTAGCAATAAATTTTGATAAAAGCGAATTAATTGTAATAATTCTCAAATTAGTTTGAATTTGAAGTAAATGAATATTGTCAGTTTATTCCTTTTAATACAGTTGTTTCCATTTGAAATTAGTTTACTTGTAAACATTATTAATAACACATCTTCAATTCATAATGGTTTATAGACATCTCAAAACTGCAAAATAAAATCAAAATAATATAGCATCGAATAATCTTTGCAGAAAATGAAAGATAATTCCTAATATGGTCCATAAGATCTCTAAGAATTCGGTGTTAACCATGCATTAGATAGGAAAATGGGTGCTATTTATGTACGATTCTTGGTCAATAAAGCATCATTACAGAAAAATTTATCAAACGTAGAACAGTCAAAATGTATAATACCTCATATTATAAAAAAATGAGTCTAGGCTGAGCATAAAAAATAAAATATTTAATTAACATTTAAGTTAATATAATACATTTCTAAAACTAAATTTTCAATATAAAGTAACATACTATAGACTGAACAAAAGTAACGCTTGTATATTTATATTTCTTTTCTCAAATACGACATAAAAATTTATTATTTGACCATTTTTTTTACTTTATAGATGATATTTTTCCCAACATGATTTTCTTGAATACATATGTTTAAAAATGGAGAAACATCAATTTTGTCTCAGATTATTCGTAATTTAAGATTGTTTGGAATAGATGTCTTAGTAGACTAATTATGCTATTCAAAATATACAAACGAAATAAACTTCATGATCGTAATAACGAAACACATATCAGATGAACATCAATGTAAATATAAAATTCGAGAACTAAATAATAGTTCAACATTACATATCAAGGATTTTATAAAAAAGTTCTATGATATAGACGTATTAATCAATGCAGAAATCTCCTACAGAATATGAAGGAAACTAAGTTGATAATGATACAGATCGAAACTAAAATAATAAGAAAGTATAAGATTTTTTTTTATATACTTATATATTAAAATAAAAAAACAACTTTCACAACTAGAAAATGGCCAAATAGCGACGAGTGGGAGCGACGGCTTCCGACGGCTATCTTCCGACGGCTTCCGACGGACCGTCGACGGCCGTCGGAAAATCGCGATTACATGCAGCTCGGCCGAGTCTTTCTTCCTCATTTTCCAGCGACTCAAATTCACAAAAAAAAATCTCCAAATCACCATTTTCCACCTCCAATCGCTGATTTCGTGATTTTTTTTCTCCTTTTCCGCTGTGAATTCAACACCTCTTGCTCTTAATCTTATGTATAATCTCTTATTTTTGTGAAAAAAATCAGTTTTTACCCTAATTCTAGATTTGCATAAATTGATAAATTAGGACGAATTAGTGATTGCAACTGTTTCCAATAGCGTAATAACGGTTTATAGCATCACATGGTATACTTATTTCATCTTTTATCGTGAAATTGTGAAAAACATGTATATTTGTGGTTGTTCATGTATATGTAAATCTTTGTGTATGCCTTGATTCTACGAATGCATACGTTAGTTGGAATAAGATAAAATGAATGAATGAACTGATGTATTATATTGTGCACGTATTGACTTATGAAACTAAAAAAATGCATGAGTCTAAATTATAATTGTGTGTATTGAAAAATGACAAAAATGTTAAACCAGACTCAAGTTGATGTAATACGTTGAATAAATGCGTTAAATTAATATATATTTTTGTAAATGCGAACAGTGAGTAAAACTGTATTTTTTCATAAAATGCGCGCATGTAATTGACAAATGTCCCTTAGAGAGTTTTGGGCCCCGTCTGACGAGTGTTGTACATGATCGTTGTATAAATAGTCGTTTTTCGAAAAACGACCATTTATATTCATCTGATACAATGTTTGTCGGATTTGTCCCTGTACTGGACAAGTTATAAACACAGTAAGCATTTACATTTTGTATACTACTTCGTCTTAAACGGTTCATAAAATTTCGCCTAGCTTTTCTTTTTTGTTTCTTGCGTACACGCATTTGTGTACAATGCAGGGAACAAAAGGGAAATGCTGCCAAAATTTTGTTGAATCGTTTGAGACGAAGTAATATACGAAATATAAATGCTTACTGTGTTTGTAATGGGAAGTAGGATGTCTGACCAATGAAAAAATGTATACAAATTTTTATATCGATACGTTAAAAAATAAAATGTGTCATATTTGAAAATATTTTTAAATTTGCAAAGTTGCTCTTTAAATTCAAATATTATACGACCATGAAAATAATCATTTTTGAATTTGTATTCTTCAAAATAAATATTAGATTTTGAACTTCTCATTTTGTCAAATAGGAAAAATGATAGATTATTTTGTTGATCGGAGGAGATGGATGCACTAAAGAAAAGGACTGAAGGGCTCAATAAAAGAAGATTTTTATAATGGTATAAACGTGTTTGTTGAATTCGCTTTAAGTAATAACGGAAACGATTCAGAAATTCGTTGTCCGTGTAGTAGGTGTAGACATTTGAAGTATTTGTTACCAGATATTGTGAAAGTTCATTTGTGCCAAAACGGTTTCGCACCCGAGTATTATGTTTGGGATCGGCATGGAGAAGTTGTAGCAAATACTTCTGTAGAGTCTGAAAGTGTCGTTAACGAAATAGTTTCGACGACCCGTATAGAAAATATGGTCGAAGATGCAGCACGATCAAAGTTTCTTATGGTTGAATTGACGACGATGATGAAAATGTTGAAGAACCAAATATTGAAGTAAAAAAAATTATGATTTACTAGATGCTGCTAAAAAACATATTTGGGATGGTTGTAAAAACGGCACTCAGCTGTCAGTAATCGCAGAATACATTGCGATGAAGTCAAAATACAACATCACTGAAGCTGGGTTTACGGCTGTTGTACAAGCTGCAAAAAGACATATGCCGCCCGATAATCTAATGTGTGAAAATCACTACGAAGTTAAAAAACTTATGTCGGCTTTTGGTTTACCTTATCAGAAAATAGATAAATGTTTAAAAGGCTGCATATTGTTTTGGAAAAAGACGCAAACCTTATAAATTGTAAAGTTTGTAATCAGAAGAGATACAAACCAAGAAAAAAGAAGGAGAAGGAAGTTTCGTACAAGCGTATGCATTACTTACCCATAACTCCAAGACTTCAAAGACTATATGCATCTTCTGTAACTGCATCCAATATGAGATGACATAGCGTGAGAACGGAGGAAGAGGGTACGTTGACACATCCGGCCTATGGAGAAGCATGAAAGCATTTCGATAAAATGCATCCAAATTTTGCAGCGGAGAGTCGAAATGTTAGATTAGAATTATGTACGGACGGTTTTTCTCCATTTTCTCAATTTGGTTCTAAATATTCATCCTGGCCCATTATCGTCACACCGTATAATTTACCTCCATGAATGTGTATGAAAACGCAATATATGTTTCTTACTGTTGTCGTTCCTGGCCCCGACGATCCGACACAAGGAATCGATGTATATTTACAACCGTTGATTGAGGAGTTAAAAATACCCTGGAACGAAGGAGTAGAAACATACGATGTGTCTAGGAAGAAAATTTTTCGTATGTTTGCTTCTTTGTTGTGAACTATAAGTGATTTTCCTGCCTATGCAACGCTTTCGGGATGGAGTACTACCGGTCGTCTAGCATGTCCATATTGCATGGTTTGACTATCATCGATATTTTCTCCATGTAAATCATCCCTTCAGAGGAGACAAGAAAAACATTTTAGCTAATAGAGTAGAAACCAGACAACCACCGACAATATGGTCAAGCGAAGACATATAAGAAATTGTTAAGGACTATCTAAAGATATATGAAACTGGCGAGCAAACAGAAATTGAAGGCAAATCAGTTGTTCATAACTGGTGCAAACAATTTTTTTTTGGGAGTTGCCGTATTGGAAACATCTTCTGCTTCGCCATAACATAGATGTGATGCACAATGAGAAAAATGTATTTATAATGTTTTTAACATAATTTTGAATGTGAAAGGAAAGACGAAGGATGATTTGAAATCAAGATGTGATATAGAAGAATTATGCAAACGTCCTGAGCTTCATATGAAACCAAATGACAATAAAAAAACCCAAAGCATATTACGAATTAGATAATAATCAAGTTAAAGCTTTGTTAAAATGAGTGGAAGAGTTAAGATTTCCTGATGGGATATCATCAAATCTTTGTAGATGTGTTGACTTTAAAAATGGTAGATTGAGCGGAATGAAAAGTCACGACTGTCACATAATGATGGAAATTTTATTTCCCGTAATGTTCAAAAAACTACTGTCGTTAAAAGTTTGGAAGGTAGTAACGAAGCTTAGTATGTTTTACAAAGAGCTTTGTTCGACTACTTTAAAAGTGCAACATTTACGTAAACTTGAAGTGGACATTCCTATATTGCTTTGCAAATTAGAGAAAATATTTCCGCCAGGTTTTTCTAATGTAATGGAACATTTACCTGTTCATCTCCAGTGTAACAACCCTAGATTTTTCATATATTTTAATATTTGACCTTATTTTATTTTGAAATTATTTTAAACTTATTTTATTTCAAACTTTTCATTTTTAAACATAAGTGTTGATTATTATGTTAATTATAATTTCAAACTGGTATAAATTGAATATTTGCCCGAAAAGTGGATTTTTGGTCAATATGGTCAAACTTTGTCTTTTAAATTTAAAATTTAAATACTGTAATTCTTGAATTTTATCTTTTATTACGATGATAAATTTAATTTCAAGAATATTGCTTTTCATTTCGTTGAAATCCGATTTATATTGTGAAAGTTATGGTTTTTATCATATTGTATGTAAATTGATTTATTTAATAAAATCATCTATTTTAATTTATATAAACAATATTTTTTTTGTCAAATCATGTTCTATTATGTGTTATATGACATATTAGATATATATTTTATTTTAAAACATTTTAAAGTGATGTTATAATTTTTCCATAGTTTACTGTGTTGATTTCCTATTTTTATAGGCTGTTTTCTAATTTTCTTCATTAAAATTATATTTAAATTAAATTTTATATATTTATTTGTGAATGTATTTTTGTTTTATGTTATTATTTATGTCTAAAAATATTTTGCAAGCTCATATGAATTTTCTAAAATTTATTTCATTTAATTTCAAATTTTCTAGTCTAGTTCACTATTTTTAGCTATTTTTCTTAATTTAACTTTATATAATTAATAAATATTATATAAATTTTTATATTTTGATAAATTTTCAAAATTTTATCTTCGATTATTATTATTTCCAGAAATATAAAGTTATATAAATAAAAAAAAGAAATATGAAAGGGTTTTGACTTTTGAATTGCCTTTTGCCTTTTTGAATTCCACCTCTTCATTTTCCTTACAACTCTTCATTTCTTTTGGCATAACTCCCCACATTTCAGCTGACTAATTCATTTTCATTTCATGTATCTTCCTTTCCTCCTTCGTGAGAAATTTTTTTTGGCCATTACATGCTTGGGAAGTTGGTAAATTTTTTTATTTCTTTTATCTCTTTTTTTCACTTATATTGCTTATTCCTTTTGATTTTTGTTTGCACTTGCTCTTCCATTTAGGTTCGGCCATGCTACCTTGCTGCCTAGCCGCCTCCACCACCTGATGGCACACCACCACCACCTCCTCCTCACCAGCCACCCAAGCCATGAACCCCCTTGGTGATGCATATCCACAAAAGTTTCAAAACACCCTTCATACTAGCCTAACCGAGCACCACTCTCATTCCATCACCTCACCACCCCTCTAGCCGCCACCTACCACACCACCACCACCTCCAGCACCCATGGCCACACCATCATAGTGGACCCTACTCCTCTGGCCGTGACACTTGGAGCCTTGGCCGAGCCCAAATCCATGACTAAAACACATGTATATGCATGCTTATGTGTGTTATTCCCTTCACCGACTTTGGCACCATCACAAACGACATCTAGACCGACCCATACCCACCATAATCTGACTCAAACACTTGCCATTGTCATGTATTTTCCCTTATGGCTGAGCCTAGTAAAGGTTAAAAGCAAGTGCAAAAATTTCTATTTGATTCTGTGCAGTTATTCTAGCATAGTTTTGATCGTAGTTGATTTGAAACTCATCGTTGTTATATTGTTTTTGTTTGATGTGTATCCAAGGAATTTGACATTTGGCTCCTCTATTCGAATCTGTGTCGTGCTTTTGTGCTTGGGTAGATCCCTTTTATGCAATTCTTCGTTGGGTCATCATCTCAAACCAGTGAGTTACTCTCACCAGACAATATGTACATATATAACTAGTTAATTGACCCCTTTTGAATCTGTAAAATGCATTATTATGTTACACCTGCTATGTTATGATTTTATGATGTTCACCCATGCTTAAGCACCTGTTATATCATATGTTACTGTTATATCATGTTGTTCTATTATTTTTTATCAGTTTATCACTGCAAGTTCCCTTTAGATTAGAATCACTATGGATTGAAATGATACATACCCAAACAGACTTTAGAATAGGAGAAAATCGTTATGGGCTGAAATGATAGGCCTGAATTATTTTCAATTATTTTCATTTACTTGGGATTGCGGGTTTGAAATGATCAAACCCGGGTTTTCTTTGTAAATTACGGGTTGAAATGATATATTACCCGTATCACTTTACCTAGGCTAGAAAATGAAATACAGATCCGTCGTTAAAATATGTTTTTCTTAAATTTTTAAATTTTTTTTGGAATGTAAATATTATAATATTTTGATTTAAATTTGATTAAAAATGATTTTTGTAAAGCATTATTGACTCTCTGAAAATTTATAAGTGAAATAAATTAATGGTAAAGTTGGAAAAACTGAAATGTAAGTTTTTTTGGAAATTATAATTTGTTGATAAATGGAATTTAAATTAAATATGAAAATATGATAAATTTATGATATTTTGAACTAAATGAATTTAAAATGATTTTATTGTATATTAATGATTTTTGAATTAAGTTAAAATGTGAAATGAATGAATATTTAAGTTGAAATTTCAAAATATAACTAAAATCGGAAATTTGTGAATTTGGCTTATAAGTGAATTTTAAGTTAAGTAAATAAAAATGAAATTAAGTTATATTTGAAAATTTAAACTTAAGTGTTAAGTTAAATTTAATTTAATGAATTTAAAATTTAATGTTGGAATTTAATAAGTGAATTACTATTAAATTTTGATTTTTGAATAGAGATTTAACTTTATAAAATCATGAATATAAGGGTATTTGAATGATTGTTTTAAAAGTGAAATTATATGATTTTATAAGTTAAAAATGGTTTAAATAAAAATATAATTGTTTGTGAAATTATACTGAATATTTGAAGTTAATTTACTGCATTTCTAAAATGCTATTAATTCTAATGTATATGATAATACAACATTTGTAAATGCTGTAGTTGATAATAATGAACCAAATGGCTCAATTTAATTAAAGGCTATTGTAGAATTTTTGTGAATGTTATAATGTTTGAATTTAACTAAGTTTATTTGAAACTAATGGAACCCTATTACAGCATTTTAAATGTTGTCTTTCGTTAAATTGAACTGTTTTAAGTGTGATTTTCCGTGGCATTTTCTAAATGCGACGAATGTTGAATTTTCATTGTTTTAATAAAT
The DNA here is from genome assembly GCA_030765085.1 of Allium cepa. Lineage (NCBI taxonomy): Eukaryota > Viridiplantae > Streptophyta > Magnoliopsida > Asparagales > Amaryllidaceae > Allium > Allium cepa. Next base: position 394,080,863 of record CM060935.1, read on the forward strand.
TTAAGCGAATGAATGAACTTTGGAAGATTAAAATTTTGGAAATTTAATAATTTAATTATTAAATGTGTTATCTTCATCTTAATGATTTTAAAATGAAGCAGTTTGTTTCGAAATATAATACTATTTTGAAATTTTAACCACGGGATGTATTTAATTTATGGTTTAACTGATCCTTAAAGGCTGGGCGATCCCAAGCATCCTTTAAGTTATGGTGCATTTCTACTACAGTTCACTTGAGTTGATTTACACTATATAAGTATATATTGTCCTGACTCGAGTGTTTTGTGTTTTACTTTACGCTCCGGTCAGCCTGAGTATTCACAACTTTGGATTCTCTTTCTGGAGCTGGTTTTTGCTGGAGTTTCTGCTTATCTACATTTATATCTACTTTCTGTTTCAGCTATTCTAGTTTATCTCATGTATTAGTGAACTTCTATGTATTTGGGATTTCTATTATGTTGTTTTCAGACTGTATTATGTATTTGGTTTGAGACTCTGCCGTAGTAGCTTCATGAACTACTATGTATTTTATATTCCGCTGCGAGGTACTCTGTTTGTTCTGTGTCTGTGATTCTGTGATTTGTATTTCACTTGCTCCTAATTTATTTACAATGCGGTATTTTGAGCAATTCAAGTCCGACATGTGCGGTTGTGAATGGCTGAAAATACCGGGTTGTTACATGTATCAGAGCTTTGGTTTTAGGCAAACCATAGCCTGTGGAGCAAAAACTCATTAGAGATAGGGTAGAAATACCTTAGAATGAGTAAAATCTATCTTGGAATCCTTTCTTGTGAGAGAACGTATTTTCGAAGTATAAAATAATTTCCAAATGATTTTTAAAGGATTTTCAAAGATTATTTTGGTATAAATTTTTTTCTTATTTTGAAACCAAGATTTTCAAAACTTCATCCCTTCAGTATCCATCTTGTTAGAAATCTCCTTGTTAGGATTCTTATCGATTAGGATTCCTTAAACTTTGGAACGCTCCCACTTGTTCTGAAATCTAGTCTTGTCTTCCTTATTCTATCCATTTTGAGTTTGCAGCATTTCATAAATCCACTTTGGAATGACCTCTATAAAGATCGGTGATTCCGCAAATCTTTGAATGATTTGTAAAGGGGTGAAAATCCTTTATAATTGGCATTGATTCACCGGAGATTCCTGTATCCTCTGTTTTTGATGCTATCTATCTCCTGCTCCGTCCGGATTCTACCTCTGGCGATCGAATGTCGATTTGCCTTAGATTTTCGAATTGATTATATTACTGAAGTCACGGTTGACCGGTTAAGGTCGCCCACAATTTATATAGGCTTATCATCTTCTATTTGGTAATAAAATTATCTTATCTTCGTTCGAGCTTATCTTCAAAACAGAATTCTATTTGATTAGAGTTCCTCTAAATTTGAATCTCCGTATTGCTTGAAATCTAACCTTGAATCATTCTTTGGAAATTTGTGTTTGATTGTATTTTGAATTTGTGCACATCGAAATTATTATTTTGACCAGGATGACCCTATTTTGTATATAAAAGTGAAATATGTTCAATAAGGATTTTTACATTTGGAAAATGAAATTTTGAAGCTTTGAAAGGATTTGAAATTTTGGAAATTTATAAGAAAATGTGATTTATATAAAAATGATTTATAAATGAAGGGTTTGAATTTGAATTTTGAGGAATCGAACTCCGGTGTTTTGAAATGGGTTTTTAAGTTTTTGGAAAATATATAATAATAACATGATTTAAAGATATTTTTCCAAATAAGAAATGTTTCAAATGTATTCGACTGAATTCCAATGATTTCGAAGAGATTTCGAAGAAGTTTCAAGAAATAAAAGTCCAGAACCCACTTATGTCGCTGAAAAATAATTTCGGTGATGAATACATGCATCATTGACATTGATTTTTGAGTTTCTAAGTCGGGGGGGGGGGGGATGCCACTCTAGTAGCTTTGCTATGCGAGTGATTTTATGAAACCAAATTTTGATTTCCAATTTCGAAGTATGGTTTGTTATTCGAAAGATATGTATTTATATATATTTGAAATGATTTAAAATAAGCCGGTGTTCAGTCCTCGAGATTCATATTTGTTTTGGTATAACCTTACCTATTGGAATTGATTTACTAATTTGTTGGTGATTTTCAACTCTTGGATCGAAATTATGATTTCTTCGACTATTTCGAAGGTTCGAGCACTTCCAAATCAAGGATAACTTTTCAAAGCTAAGAAATTTTTAATGGTATAAGGTATTTGATAAAGTATAAGTTTAGTTTGGTATGATTAATGTATAAAGTAATATGATTTATATAAGTTTGAAACTGTTGTGGAGTGAATAAAATAAGACTATTTTGAATTATACTGTATGAAATATAGTTTTGAAAAGATATTTGAAGTAAAATGTTGAGTTTTGTTAAATTTATAAGTTAAGAAAAACAGTGAATTTTGACTTAACAAATGAAAGTAAGTTTTAAATTGAATATTTGATTTAAAACTTTGTTGTGATAAATCATATGTTGAAAATTATTTAAATGTGAAATTTTAAAGTCTAGAAATATGATTTATAAGTTTAAAATTTGCTAAAATTGAAGTTGTATTGTTTTTGAAAAGTTATAATAAAATCTGGAATTTTATTAATAGCATTTCCAAAATGCTATAGTTTTATGACAACACTTTAAATTGCTATTGTTTTTGAATTTAACTTTGTTTGAATTAACTAAATATCAGTTATGGCATATTATAAATGCCGTTATTCTTGAAATAAACTATTTTGGAAACTTTAAGTTACGATAGCACTTTTAAATGCTGTCGTTGTTATAATTTGACAATGTTTCGTAATGTTATAAATTTTAACACTGTTGAGTTATGTTTTAAAAAGTTAAATGATTTAATGTTTGGAATCGATTATTTGTGAAATTTAAGGAGTTTTGAATATAATTTAATATTTAAATTTGAATTTTGAGGAATTTAAACTGAATTTGAATTTAAATAAGGTTTACTTGGTTATGTGTTAAATGGAATGAAATATAATGAGATAAATGAATTTTTGAATAGAATTTTGAAATGTATTTTGTAATGATATTTGAAATAATAATTGAATAACATATTTGATTTTTTAAATGATATTAAATTTGAATATTTGAAATTGAATTCAAATAATGATTTGATATTGAGGCTTTGAATGATATTTGATAAAGAATGTGAATCAGGAATGATAATTGATTTTGATAAATGAAATTTAAAGTTTATATTTGTATGAAAGGATATTTGGTTTACTTGTAATTTGAGTTTAAATAAAAATGATGGATTTATGAAATGAATATTTCAAAACTAAGTAATAACGAAGTAAAATTTGAGATATATGAAATTATAAAAATTTAGTTTGGAATATGGTATATTTAAGCCTTGAAATATATTTAAGACTGAAAAGTTTATTTTGTGGATCAAATCTATATTGAAATTTTATAATATTTGAAATGGTTTTGTTGTAAAACTAATTTGAATTGAAATTGATGGTTTGAATTGAATTAAAGCTGGAACTTGTTGACTTGGGTTTAAATTGAATAAATTTGTGAAATGTAAAGAATTAAAGGGATGTTTTATGATTTCAAATGTATGATTTAGAAAAGTTATGATTTTTAAAGTGTAATGATTTCAAGTATTTTGGTTTCGAAAGATTTATAACTTTGAAAGTATTATGATTTTTGAAAGTGAATATATGTTTGAAATGGAAATGAATTTGTTTGACCTAAATTTTTGTTGTTTTGGAAATTTGGATTATTTTCTAAATCTATTGTTTTAAGAAACTTTGAAACTGAGTATATGTAATTTGTAAGAAATGATTTGGCGAAATCATATATGATTTTGAAACTGAAATGTTATTTAAACAAATTAAAATTGAGAACCTTGTTTTACTAAATACTTGATTTGGGAGTTATCGAACTTATATAAAATGGATTTGTATAAGTATGAAGTTGATTTGAAAATGTTGAATTGAAAAGGTACTCAATGTGTAAATTAAAATCTTATATAATCGAAGTTTATAAAAGTATGATTTGATATACTATTGATTTTGGAAAGTATTCGATTTGAAAATGAAATCTTATATATAATGGAATTTATATAAGTTCGATATTTGAAGCTATGATTTTGTAGGGCTACTATATATGGTATATTATATTTTGATGTAAGAGGTATGGGAAGTACCCTCCGGAAGAAGTACAGTGATATGCTTTGACCCAGATGGACTTAGGGAATTCAGGAATGGATTCGACCGATAAACCCTAATGGACTTGGGTGAATTCAGAAATGGATTCGAACTGATATGGTTGTCCGGACTTAAACTCATGAGTTCCTCGATTTTTTTCAGGGTAGATGGTTCTTTAGTTTACCCAATGGAGGCGCTTTCGATCCTGGGATCTGTTGTTTATGGATCTTACGGGAAGGAAGTACATCCATTGCGTAAATCATTGAATCAGCAGCGTACCACTGCAGCAAGGGTCGATGGTCCCTTGTTTACGAACTTGCTACGATATTTTTCTGGAATCCGAAAGGTAGAAGGATCTTCTGGAAAGTTTCATGTCCAGTGCGTAAATACTGGATCAGCAGCGGGCCACTGCTAACGTATTATCATCATTTGACATTGGATTCTGAGTGGTGCTTCTCATACCCATTTATTTTTTCATTTTTATTTTTTTAGTAGTTTTCACTGGGTGTCAAAACAGGTCTACTAAGTACTTGGAGAATTCTAGCCTTGCGTCTGATCAACGCATGGCCAGAGCCTGCAAGAACGAGGATAAACTTGTTAAGACATCGAGTTATAAAAGTATTTTGATAAAGTACTATATAAATAATATTTTGATCAGTTATTTTTCCTTCTAAAGAATTTTAAAATGTTTAAATATTGTTTACCTCGAACCATCAGATTTGAATCAAATGACTATTCATCATATTATAAAATGTTTTAAATGGTATAAAATTTTAATTGAAATGTATAATGGTTTAATTAATGGTTCATCCTTGTCTTTCAACCTGCTTTCCCTCCTAGCTACTTTTTTCCTGCCTTCTTTCAGGATGTCTTCCAACCTATTCTTCTTTCTCGTTGTTTCTCCGCTTCCTTCCTTTTCGGGGACGAAAAGATTTGAGTGGGAGAGAGTGTAACAACCCTGGATTTTTCATATATTTTAATATTTGACCTTATTTTATTTTGAAATTATTTTAAACTTATTTTATTTCAAACATTTCATTTTTAAACATAAGTGTTGATTATTATGTGAATTATAATTTCAAACTGGTATAAATTGAAACTTTTCCCGAAAAGTGGATTTTTGGTCAATCTGGTCAAACTTTGACTTTTAAATTTAAAATTTAAATATTGTAATTATTGAATTTTATCTTTAATTATGAAAATAAATTCAATTTCAAGAATACTGCTTTTCATGTCGTTGAAATCCGATTTATATTGTGAAAGTTATGCTTTTTACCATATTGTATGTAAATTGATTATTTAATAAAATCATCTATTTTAATTTATATAAACAATATTTTATTTGTAAAATCATGTTCTAATATGTGTTATATGACATATTAGATGTATATTTTATTTTAAAACATTTTTAAAGTGATGTTATACTTTTTCCATAGTTTACTGTGTTGATTTCCTATTTTTATAGTCTGTTTTCTTATTTTCTGCTATTTTCTTCATTAAAATTATATTTAAATTAAATTTTATATATTTATTTTGTGAATGTATTTTTATTTTATGTTATTATTTATGTCTAAAAATATTTTGCAAGCTCATATGAATTTTCTAAAGTTTATTTCATTTAATTTCAAATTTTCTAGTCCAGTTCACTATTTTGAGCTATTTTTCTTAATTTAATTTTATATAATTAATAAATATTATATAAATTTTTATATTTAGATAAATTTTAAAAAATTTATCTGGGATTATTATTATTTCCAGAAATATAAAGTTATATAAATAAAACAAAGAAATATGAAAGGGTTTTGACTTTTGAATTGCCTTTTGCCTTTTTGAATTCCACCTCTTCATTTTCCTCGCAACTCTTCATTTCTTCTGGCATAACTCCCTACATTTCAGCTGACTAATTCATTTTCATTTCACATATCTTCCTTTCCTCCTTTGTGAGAAAAAATTTCGGCCATTACCTGCTTGGGAAGTTGGTAAAAAAATTTATTTCTTTTATCTCTTTTTTTCACTTATATTGCTTATTCCTTTTGATTTTTGTTTGCACTTGCTCTTCCGTTTAGGTTCGGCCATGCTACCTTGCTGCCTAGCCGCCTCCACCACCTGATGGCACACCACCACCACCTCCTCCTCACCAGCCACCCAAGCCATGAACCCCATTGGTGATGCATATCCACAAAAGTTTCAAAACACCCTTCATACTAGCCTAACCGAGCACCACTCTCATTCCATCACCTCACCACCCCTCTAGCCGCCACCTACCACACCTCCAGCACCTCCAGCACCCACGACCACACCATCATAGTGGACCCCACTCTTCTGGCTGTGACACTTGGAGCCTTGGCCCAGCCCAAATCCATGACTAAAACACATGTATACGCATGCTTATGTGTGTTATTCCCTTCACCCACTTTGGCACTATCACAAACGACATCTAGGCCGACCCATACCCACCATAATCTGACCCAAACACTTGCCATTGTCATGTATTTTCCCTTATGGCTGAGCCTAGTAAAGGTTAAAAGCAAGTGCAAAAATTTCTATTTGATTCTGTGCAGTTATTCTAGCATAGTTTTGATCGTCGTTGATTTGAAACTCATCGTTGTTATATTGTTTTTGTTTGATGTGTATCCAAGAAATTTGACATTTGGCTCCTCTATTCGAATCTATATCGTGCTTTTGTGCTTAGGTAGATCCCGTTTGTGCAATTCGTCGTTGGGTCATCATCTCAAACCAGTGAGTTATTCTCACCAGACAATATGTACATATATAACTAGTAAATTGACCCCTTTTGAATCTGTAAAATGCATTATTATGTTACACCTGCTATGTTATGATTTTATGATGTTCACCCATGCTTAAACACCTGTTATATCATATGTTACTGTTATACTATGTTGTTCTATTATTTTTTATCAGCTTATCACTGCAAGTTCCCTTTAGATTAGAATCACTATGGGTTGAAATGATACATACCCAAACGGACTTTAGAATAGGAGAAAACCGTTATGGGCTGAAATGATAGGCCTGAATGATTTTCAATTATTTTCATTTACTTGGGATTGCAGGTTTGAAATGATCAAACCCGGGTTTTTTTTGTAAATTACGGGTTGAAATGATATATTACCCGTATCACTTTGCCTAGGCTAGAAAATGAAATACAGACCCGTTGTTAAAATATGTTTTTCTTAAAATTTTAAAATATTTTAGGAATGTAAATATTATAATATTTTGATTCAAATTTGATTAAAAATGATTTTTGTAAAGCATTATTGACTCTCTGAAAATTTATAAGTGAAATAAATTAATGGTAAAGTTAGAAAATCTGAAATGCAAGTTTTTTTGGAAATTATAATTTGGTGATAAATGGAATTTAAATTAAATATGAAAATATGATAAATTTATGATATTTTGAACTAAATGAATTTAAAATGATTTTATAATATATTAATGATTTTTGAATTAAGTTAAAATGTGAAATGAATGAATATTTAAGTTGAAATTTTGAAATATAACTAAAATTGGAAATTTGTGAATTTGGCTTAAAAGTGAATTTTAAGTTAAGTAAATAAAAATGAAATTAAGTTATATTTGAAAATTTAAACTTAAGTGTTAAGTTAAATTTAATTTAATGAATTAAAATTTAATGTTGGAATTTAATAAGTGAATTACTATTAAATTTTGATTTTTGAATAGAGATTTAACTTTATAAAATCATGAATATAAGGGTATTTGTATGATTGTTTTAAAAGTGAAATTATATGATTTTATAAGTTAAAAATGGTTTAAATAAAAATATAATTGTTTGTGAAATTATACTGAATATTTGAAGTTAATTTACTGCATTTCTAAAATGCTATTAATTCTAATGTATAGGATAATACAGCATTTGTAAATGCTGTAGTTGATAATAATGAACCAAATGGCTCAATTTGATTAAAGGCTATTATAGAATTTTTGTGAATGTTATAATGGTTGAATTTAACCAAGTTTATTTGAAACTAATGGAACCCTATTACAGCATTTTAAATGTTGTCTTTCGTTAAATTGAACTGTTTTAAGTGTGACTTTCCATAGCATTTTCTAAATGCGACGAATGTTGAATTTTCATTGTTTTAATAAATTTAAGCGAATGAATGAACTTTGAAAGATTAAAATTTTGAAAATTTAATAATTTAATTATTAAATATAATATCTTCATTTTAATGATTTAAAATGAAGCAATTTGTTTCGAAATATAATACTATTTTGAAATTTTAACCACGAGATGTATTTAATTTATGGTTTAACTGATCCTTAAAGGATGGGCGATCCCAAGCATCCTTTAAGTTATGGTGCATTTATACTACAGTTCACTTGAGTTGATTTACATTATATAAGTATATATTGTCCTGACTCGAGTGTTTTGTGTTTTACTTTACGCTCGGGTCAGCCTGAGTATTCACAGCTTTGGATTCTCTTTCTGGAGCTGGTTTTTGCTGGAGTTTCTGCTTATCTACATTTATATCTACTTTCTGTTTCAGCTATTCTAGTTTATATCATGTATTAGTGAACTTCTATGTATTTGGGATTTCTATTATGTTGTTTTCAGACTGTATTATGTATTTGGTTTGAGACTCTGCCGTAGTAGCTTCATGAACTACTATGTATTTTATATTCCGCTGCGAGGTATTCTGTTTGTTCTGTGTCTGTGATTCTGTGATTTGTATTTCATTTGCTCCAAATTTATTTACAATGCGGTATTTTGAGCAATTCAAGTCCGACATGTGCGGCTACGAATGGCCGAAAATACCGGGTTGTTACATCCCATCTGAAGCCGACTTCGAGGTCCTGTCCAATATGGATGGATGTATCCATTTGAGAGGTATGTAATATGTTATAATGTAATTTAATTGCATTTGAAAGATGAAGTTAATATAAATTAATTTTGCATAGATATTTGAATCATCTAAAGAAAAAAGTGAGGCAAAAAGCACGAGTTGAAGGTTCGATATGTAAGTCTTGCATCGAAGAAGAAGCTTCATTCTTTTCTCTCACTATTTCAATGACCATATGAATATTTCATTTCAAAGTGTTCCTCGTAATGACGAAGGCGACGAACAAGAGTCCTCTCAAGCAATGTTATCTATTTTTAGACAACATGGTCGGCCTTCTGGATAATGTGTAGAAATATGGCTAGACGATAGAGATCTTCATGTAGCACACACTTATATTCTTCTAAATTGTGCCGAGGTTGTGCCGTTTGTTAGGTAATGTGAAATAATAATTTGTGTTTTGTTCTTTTCTATAATGCATGCGCGTGTATAACCTAATGTAATAATTTGTTTATATAAACAGTGTTTTTGAACGTGAACATCCGAACGGAGATCTCAATAAAGAATTTTTCGATTGGTTTTCAAATTACGTTTATGAGCCGAGAAATTGTGTTATTGACGAAGGGTTGAAACATCTTGCGATGGGACCAAAAAGAGTGGTCAAGACATATCCAATATATTTCGTCAATGGATATAAATTTAACACCAAAGAATACGGTGCAGAAAAATTAACAAATAATACTGGTGTATTTGTTAAAGGTAGTGACGATCCAGAAAATCGCTTAAATGATTTTTATGGCGTTCTAACACAAATTTTGCAACTGACATATTTCTCACGACCCGCAGAGGAGGTGTTTCTATTTAGATGCGATTGGTTTAGCAATGTTCCAGGTTTTAAAATTAATGTGCACAAGGATTATAATCTTATAGAAATAAAGCATACATCATACTATCACAAGTATGATCCTTTTGTACTAGCCAAACAAGCATTGCAAGTTTATTACGCTCCTTATCCGTCTCTAAAAAAAATAAAGCGGATTGGTGTAACAACCCGCCATTCATCCTCACAGAATGACGCATCATTAATAAAAAAAGAAAGGGATAGAAAAGAGAAAGAAAGAGAAGAAAGAAGAAACAACTCATCAGAATCTAAACAGCGGAATGAATAAATTATATTAATAACATTAAATATTACATAGTATACAAAAACTATCAGAGCTACACAGATAATACAACACATACTAGATAGTTATAAACACCTGTCTAGTTATACAACTCAATACAACTCAAAGAAAACACAGAGATACCAAACACAGCGAAACACTATACCTATTTACACGCAGAAGCCTCATGCTCCATTGCTCCTCCACAATTCGTCAAAGCTAACCTTAATCCCTTGGATACTCGTAAAAATTTGAGTACCCAAGAGTTTAAGAAAAACAGAAATAAATTCCGGGTCAGACATGGGTCTGGTGTGAGTAACAGGTTAAAGTTGCTTAACTTTTGAAAACCTTCGAAAAGCAAGGTGTCACGTAAGACTTCCCACACATAAACATGGAAAAGTTTTTACCTTACGCTAAGCAAAACATTTGATAGGAAATCCGGTGATATTGTAATAGGTCTAAGGTTTTCAAGTAAATATGAAATAGCCGAAATTGTTACATTATTAAATTCCAGCTACTAGCCACAAAAGTGGGTAATACAATCAAATCCGTTAGCACTTATTGGATTTTGGATTCCATACAATGGCAAGGCAACCGGGGTACCGCCTGTCACGGTATGTGGCCTAGATCACCGTACCGATCACTCCACCACCATCACTGAAAATCCCAAACCTTCAGAGCAACCAGATCTACAGAAATTTCCAAAAACCCAAAAATAGTGCAACTCAAAACCGCACCTTCAATCCTAATTTAAAAATTATGATTTAAGTGTTATAAATCATGATTTTGTTTATGTATTTGTTATCCCGCTTTTTGGCAAAGGCGTGATACCAAAAGATCGATCGAAAACAAGGCACAGTTCGTCTCAGAGGTTGGTCATACTTCGTTTCATTATGGGTAACGCTGAATTTTGTCCGAGTCCAGATTGAGCTACAATTGATAGGACATGACAAGGAAGATCATAGAAGTCACCATCTCAAATTTCAAGTCAATCCAAGTTCATACGCTCAAGTTATGATCGATTCAATTTGAAGGGAGAAACCTAGATTTTGAACCCATCACCAAGCACTGGTTCGAACCGATCACCTTCGATCGATCCACTTCGAATCCATCGAAGTGCCTCGGATTCGACTCCCTTAACTTCGAATCCATCGAGTTTGTATCTATGGACCTCGTACCCATCAGCCAGTGTTTGCTTCGTACCCATCAGATCATCATGCTTCGAACTCTTCAGTGAAGTTTCGTTCGAATCCATCAGTAAAGCCTTGTTCGAACCCTTCAGTGAAGTTTCGTTCGAATCCACCAAGTCAACCATCCATGATGACGTGTCATCCATCGGTTCGAATGCGTCGAGATACATGGAGTCGAAGCGGTCAACTCGGAGTGAAGACCGGATCGGTTCGAGGTTTGCGCTCCACGTCATCACGAAGGCGCGTGCCACCATCGGTTCGAAACCATCGATTCGAAGGGATAGTTTCGAACCAAACAGCCACACAATGAATCCCATCTTGTATCCATCATATCTCTCAATCTACTGATCCAAATGCCACGAAATTTTCACAGAAGCTTGCATACATGCTGAAGAATGTCCACACCAAATTTCTCCTCGATTGGATGATTTTATGATCGATTCGGATGGAGTTCGAGTCGATGCCAAAGTGAGCCCAAATTTCCTGAGACCGGGCGCGTGGGCTCCCTCACGTGCCAGAAGTGGTCTCCCGAGTTTTCAGCGAAGTATCAGCATCCTACGCCTATAAATAGAGCCCTAGAGCCAACAGAAAAGAGATCTTTCGACTCTGAAGCGCCCAGACTCTGCCGGATCGAGATCTCCATCGTCCTATACCATAATTTTGCTGTTGATTTCGAATTTCCAGTTGTAACTCGCTGTTGATTGCTGTAACAACTAGTAATCATTGAAAGAGAATCAATAAAACTGCAAAAACTTCACAGTGGAAGTAGGCAACACGCCGAACCACTATAAATCGCTTGTCTACGCATTTTACTTTATTGTTGATTGGAGTTTTTGTTAGATAATATTCGTTTTGAATTTACATTCTTCATTATTATCTCTTCAACGACTCCCAAGAGTGTTGTGACCAATTTTGGTGCAAACACTTTGGTGCTCTCACTAAGAAAACCCAGCTTTTCTCCTGCTCTTTGGATCTGTCATCGATACCGGATTGAATAAATCTAAGAGAGAGATCCAGATCATCAAGTCCAACTTCCTTCCCTTCTATTCAGATTTGCGCAAAGTCTAGGAAAGGAATTCAACTTTCAGGATGGTTAATACAAGAACCACCTCTAACGCTGTCAATCAAGAAGAACAGGATAGACAGGATCTTGTTCCACTACCTCCATCTAATCAAGATGCTACTGAATCCTCGGAACCGTCGGGTCCAATTACCCGACAGGAGTTGCAGTTGCTACTCCAAGAGCTGACCCAGAGTCGGCAACAATTGACAGAACAGCTACGCGCTAACGCCGAGCTGATCAACCAACTGGATCGTCAGAAGCGAAAGAGATCTAGGAGAGACCATGCTTATCGCTCATCCAGCGAAAGCACTTCCTCTTCTGATTACCATAATCACTCTCCACAACCCCGGCTAGATGGGAGTCACATGCCAGCTGCTGGAAATCAACCAGCACTGACCGTTGGACAACTGATAGTTGGTCCATCAGCCAGTTTCCAACCCGGACCCTCCTCCCGAGGAGGTTTCGTCCCTCATAGAATACCGCACCACTAACGTTGCGGCTGAACCAGGGGTCGACGTCCAAGATCAGTCGAACCTAGACCGTCGTCATAGCGGACGTACTCCTGAACCATACGTCCCAGAAGATTATGAGCCAAGAAGGCAAGACTTGGACCGTCGACAACATTCGGTCCAACCCCAAAGTATGAAACGTAATCATACTCTGGTGCGAGCCGCACAAAACGCGCGAATGCCGGATGTTTCAAATATGATACGTCAGATGATCCGTGAGAGTCAGGGATTCAGGAATGACGACTGGGGAGTTTCCCAAAGTCACACTCCCTTTACGGATGATATTCTTACTGCTGAACCCCCACGGCGATTCAGAATGCCAACTCTACCCATGTACGAGGGAAACTCCGACCCCAACCAACATATTCTGAAATATGAATGGTCGATGACTGCTGCCAGAGCCGACGATGCAGTGAAGTGTCGTAGTTTCCCCATACCCTTGGAGGGCATCGCTACCATGTGGTTCACTCGATTGCCACCTCGATCCATCTCTTCGTTCGACCAGTTGGCCACAAAATTCGTTGAACAATTCTGCATGCACGTCGCAAGGCCAAAAGATGTCAACACTCTATCTAGCGTCACTCAAGCTCCTGGAGAAACGCTCAGACACTATTTAGAGAGATTCCATACTGCATGTGCGGAGATCAACAATCCGAACGATAACTCCATCCTTATGGCGTTAACTAAGGGGATCGACCCCGATTCCGAGTTTGGCAACTGGTTAGCTGGAAAACCACCTACATCGTTGGACCATTTCCACGCCAAGGCGGCGCAATTCCTGAGACGGGAAGATGAGAAACAGTCTAGGAAGCAAGCCGATGCGGGGCCAAGCACAGAAGGGATCCAAAGCAATGTTGCAATCAAACAGTCCGTTGAGAGCTCCGGAAAAGTTCAGTTGAACGTTAAAAACAAGCAAGCTCGGCGAAGAAAGAGCATGAATCAAACTAAAAAACGAGATCAAAATCATGGCCCGCAGCGCAAGAATCCAATGTTTGACCGTTACACCCCTCTGAATACATCACTAGAGGACTTGTACTTACAAACCTGTGATACAATTCGGTACCAAAAACCTGCACCAAGACCGTCATCAGAGAGACAAATCCAGACGGGAAAGTTTTGCAGGTTCCATGAAAGCTACGGACACAATACGAACGAGTGTCGTCATTTACAAGATCTCATTGAAAAGCTGATCAGAGAAAGGAAACTGGAACAGTTTGTGCGGACAACGCAGCCCAGAGAAGCGGGCCCATCAAATCAAAACAATTAACCCAATCGGCCGAGACATGAGGACTCAACTTGTCCCCGCGGAAGATTGGTGATAAACGCCATCAGTGGCGGACCAACTTTCTTAGGAGCCTGGGACGACGAAGATCTTCGTCACTGTCACACATGACAGGCTCATTCTATCTATGAATTCTTTGCAATTTCCTTTACATTCTGAAATTTGAACTTGTAACAAGGCACTCACTTTGCCATATTTTCTTATTTCAGCAATAAATTACTATCTCTTCAAGCTAGAGCTGTGATTCACCGAATGCAACGTTCAACAATCACGACACACGAAGAGCTAAGTTTCATCAAACAATGGAATTTATTCAAATAGCGAGTGACTGTGATACGACCGACCACTCACTAAGTGAAACCCCGGCTCGGGGGCAAGCCATCACACCAAAGGCTGAACTGGACCAACACACGACAGTCCTACAAATAACTCGTTCCCAGAGCGCGAACGGACTCCAACTTCCCAGGGTGTGAATTGGAGTATAAACATTCAATAACTCGTTCCCAGAGCGCGAACGGACTCCAACTTCCCAGAGTGTGAATTGGAGTATAAACATTCAATAACTCGTTCCCACAGCGCGAATGGACTCCAAATTCTCGAGTGTGAATTGGAGTATAAACATCCAATAAATCGTTCCCAGAGTGCGAACGGACTCCAACTTCCCAGAGTGTGAATTGGAGTATAAACATTCAACAACTCGTTCCCAGAGTGAGAACGGACTCCAAATTCCCAGAGCGTGAATTGGAGTATAAACATCCAACAACTCGTTCCCGGAGTGCAAACGGACTCCAAATTCCCAGAGCGCGAATTGGAGTATAAACATTCGACAACTCGTTCCCAGAGCGCGAACGGACTCCAAATTCCCAGAGCGCGAATTGGAGTATAAACATCAAATCCATCGTTCCCGGAGTGTGAACAAATTCCTAAAAAGTCCAAATAGGTGTGACTGACCATCTATCGGCCAACTCCAACTTCCCAGAGCGTGAATGGAGTATAAACATAGATTACGAGTTCCCGGAGTGCGAACCAAAACATACATGCTACCTTCGAATTCCTAGAATGCGAATTGAAGCACAAATACTACGTCAAAGTTCCTGGAGTGCGAACCGAAATATCATACTAACTCCAAGTTCCCGGAGCGTGAAGCGGAGTATAAACGTCAATTCCAGGTTCCCGGAGCGCAAACCGTGTTACAAATATCGATAACTCTCAAATTCCCGGAGTGAGAACCGGATTATCGATCTCAAATTATCCTAAGTCCCCAGAATGTGGACATGTGCTTAAGATTTGCAATAAATGCGATCAACCACCAAAATAAAAATGTTGTTCCCCGAGACTAGGGGGCTAAAAAGCTAAGTGTTAGTCGCTAACCAAAGTGGTACAATGTCCGAAGTTCAACCTATTCATCGATAACAACATATGACCAAGATTTTCAAGCTTGGCAAATAAAACAAACTCTACTTGACGGTAAAAACACCACAAGTACACCGGACTAAAAGATAAACACTGCAAGTACTTAAGCACAAATGAAATGAGAATTGAAACAAAGAAATTGAATTTTATTTCAACTAACTAAAGACAAGGACTTACATGCAAATAAGTTCTTCCAAAAAAGAATTCCTACTTGCAGAGGCCGAACCTGCGTCTATACACGGCCTACTAGCAAAAAATAAACAAGTTCCTATCTACCAAAAAATCCGCTTAAACGGCCCATCTACTACTTCTTTTTGAATCTCCTTATCAGCGGTTCGTCTTCGGACTCGCTAGAAACAGAGATCCTTCGTTTGGAGTGCTTCCTCTCCGGTGGCTGCTCTTCGGCTGGGGGCATAATGTCAATGTCCTCGTCAGAGCTCGAATCCACGTGAAGGCTTTCCACCGGAGGAGTAGGAGGGACTGGATTCGCGACGGAAGACGAGATGGTGCCACCTGATGATATTACCCTTAAAGGTGCTAGGCTATGCGCCGCCGTGCTGCCACCAATACTACCACTTTGCCCCGCAGCCTCTAATTCCGCATTAATCTTGGCCAAAATCTCTTCATCATGAATCGCTTGTGCATGGCTGGGGGAATCTGCAGGCTGCATTGAAGAGCTAGAGGTTGGAGGGAGGTCACTAACGATGAACGACAAGTCTGTGGAGAAGCCACCCTGCTCGCCGAGCAGCTCGCTCACCATTTGTTCATCAAGAGATAGTGTGCTCCCCTGCGCTGCCTCAGTAGACACTGCTGTTACAATGGTAGTCTCGGTGGTGATGGCCTTATCCCCCTTACTCGATTCTTGTGTCGCGGCAATCGGCGCAACACCAGTCACTAAGCAGAGAAAAGACGAAGTTATTGGTAACTGCTTCAAAACAAACTCCCTATTTGGAATACATTTGAGATAAGTTCGGAGTACCTTGCTCAGTTCGTCCTGCGGACGGCTGAGCGGCCTCAGAAGTATGCTCCTGGATAGGAGATAGCCGCGGCTGTTCTGGGTCGTAAGCTGGAACAGATTGTGACTCAACCACGGATACAGGCTCTAACGAAGGTGGAGCAGTAAATTCAAGAACAGTAGCGTGATGCTCGACACCCGATCCTTCCCCAATCTCCCGGTGCTGGCCACCAATCATCTCCTTCTCATGAGAAATTATGGCATCATGAAGGATCTTCTTTTCGTCTTCGGTCAGTAACCAGTTCTCAAGCTCAAACTGGTCGACTGACGCATCCGGATGCGCTTCTCCTTCCTCCTCAACCAATCGGACCTAAGCGTTACGGAGATGTACCGGGTAATCCTGAAGCCAGGCTAAATTTCTGTGCCTCAGCACATTGGCATTGTAAGTAACGAGGAGGTCTTCAATGTCGGCCTCCAGCCTGCCCTCCGCCCTTTGAACTTTCTCCTCGACTTCAGCCTCAACCGCCTGAACTTTAGCCACCGCCGCGTCTCTCTCAGTCCGAAGCACTACGGATTGTTCGCATGCTTCTTGGGCCGAGTTGTGTGCGTCATCTCTATCTTTAGTGATCTCGGCAAATTTGGCTTTGAGTGCATTAAGTTCATTCAGGGCCGCGTCCCGCTCGACAGTCACGATGGTGTTTCGGTGGCCCATGTCCTCCACCGTAGCGTAATGCTCACGCTTCATCCTGTCCATCGCCGCTTGGGCCTCATCCGCTTTCTTTGTATCATCCATTTCTGACTTCCGAGATGACTCGGCTTCATCAGTTAACACTTGTACGATGTGATCCCGGCGAGCTAGATCAGTTTGGAGTTTCTCGATGACGGCCGCTCGCTCAAAGGCCAACGCTGATGCTTTCTCAGCTGCATTCGCCCACGCCTTGTACTGGGCATAAAAATCATGCACGTAGTCCTGTACTAGCTGCTCGGCTTCCTCCGGGATCCTTTTTAAGTGTGGAGGAAAGATGTAGTTGTCAAAGCAAATGTTCGGAAAATCTTTCTTTAGATGAGCAAGCTTAATTGCTCCTTCCCCTGAAATTTCCACGGGGGGCTGTTCTGTGACAACGGCAGTTACTGTTTCGCTTCTAGAGTAACAGGATTCATGCCTAGACGATTGAGAAGCCGACTTGTAGTGTGAAGATTCAGAGGGACGAGAGACACAAGTAGGAGGTTGTAGGGGATCTCTGGGAGGAGGGGGAGTACACGATCGAGATCGACGCTTATGGCCTCTATATTTATCATATCTTTCTTGACCAGAATACCCAGAGCGTCCCTGGTCGTAATCTCTGTCCCCCTCTCGTCCGCGTGACTCATGATATGAAGACTTGCGGGCACGTCGGAGACTCCCTAACATTGAGCCTCACCCAGACATAGTATATGCAGAGCAAAATAAAATAGGATTAATCACCCTTTGAAACAGGTAGTTTGCAGTCAAATGTTATGCAGTGATGTGAAATATGTATGAATGTGCAACCCCCCGACCAACCGGATGTGTCTGCCATATCAGTGGGAAAAGTCTCGCTCAAAACTAAAGTTTCTGAAAGTTCTTCCAATCCGGCATCGTGCTGCAGGGACACATCGTCCGGAATTGGAATATCGGCGAGCCCTTCATAGAGATTTTCAGTTCTCGGAGGAGACATCTCCAAAATTCTAACTCCGGGAGCGGATCGGGCCGTGACAACCGATTTCCATCTCCCCTTCTTAGTTGGCTTAACAACAGCTGTCTTGCATTTTCTCTGCTCCGCGACATCCTGAACTACATCTGTAGGCTCGGTCAACGGCTCATCATCAGTATGAGTCCTTTCAGAATCGGCTTCCTCAGCTATAATAATTTTGGGCTTCTTGTGCTTGAATCGTTTTTTCAAAACGGTCCTTAATGCCCCGTCAAACTTTATGCTCTGCCCTCGTTTGATCAACCCGTAAGTCCGGAGATTCCTATCTGTCAAAAGCGACTCGATATCCCTATCTTTGCTCGGGACTTCTCGAAGTACTCGCACTATCTCCTTAAAGTGCTCACCTTCAGGTCGCTGAATCGTTGCTGTAAAAAGGGAAAAAATATAAGTTTCACTTCGACTGCAATTGCCTTAGTAATTACTTGAGAACTCAACGATACTCGCGTCTGAATAACCATCGCCGGGCAAACCCCGGAGGACATCTAACATAGAACCATTCTGTCCTGTAATAACTCGGCCTGGTCCAGGACCCAGTGACCACTTGACAATTCCTCACCGCTTCCAAAAATGTGAAGGAGGGGTAATCACCTCGGGTTTTGAAATTGAATAGATATCTGATCTCGGTCGGGATCGGTGGTCTATGAAGGTACTCCATGAAGACGATGAACAAGCTGTTCACGGAAGCATATCCGTTCGGGTGTAGTTGAGATGGAGCGGTCCTCAAAAAATACAATACTTCCCTAATGTACTCGTTGAACGGAGGAAGCGTCCCGACCGCGCACGCGTGGCGATTAAATGTTGTATATCCCTCCGGCGGATTGTGCGGTCCATCATTTGGCCCCATCAATAACACGTCATCCAGTGACAGGCCATGCCTCAAGCATATCCTCCCAAGCATATCTTCAGAAATATTGGATTGAACGGAATCCGATGGATTGGCAATAAAAGACACGTTGGGAAATTCGTGCGGGGCTGGACCGATGATCTCAGGTTCAATATCCGGAACCTCTAACCTCGAAGTAACTGTACTCTGAATCTCCTGCTACTGCGGACTTGAAGGTTCCATGGCTAGCTAACTCATGAGAAACCATCGTTAGACGACAAAGGGCCCATGCATTCCCCAGTGTAAAGTGTATGAATGTATGTTTGAATAAGTGTAGCAGAGTTGAATGAAATATGCAAATGACAAAGTTACGAAGTCCAGTTATAATGACCGTCATCGCTGACCGTCATCACTAAACCGTTTATATGATAGAAATTGATTCAGATAGAAGTTATTACGGTTCCATCGACGAGCTTCGGAAGGTGGTCGAGTATGCAGTTTGATTATCAAGTTCAAATATGCAGGAATGAAGCTCGTCGAAATTATGCTAAGAAAATGTCAAACTTTGGTATCCATCACATAGGGTTTCGAACTGATCACAGGAAGCTCGTTCGAACCCATCAAAGTACCGCTTCGAATCGATACAGAGGGGCGCGCTTCGAACCGATGTTCAAGCGCCAAGTTCGAATCGATCAATGAAGGATGACTTCGATTCGATCCTTGGTTAGTTAGTTCGTACCGATCAGGAAAACCTCAACTTAACATCGATCACGTTTGAAATGATACCCTTCGTATCGGTCACAAAGAGGCAATTCATATCGATGTAAAGTTAAGGACTTCGAACCGGTGGCTGATGGATTCGAAGTCCATCGATTCGAATGGACCCATCAAGATAGTCAATCGGTGCGAACTGCGTCACCCCCATAAGGTCATCCCGGGGATCGATACGAAATCCAAGAAAAAATGATACCGCCATCATCGATTCGAACACGAGTCCCCAGATGGTTTCGAAGCTCCTCCAAACCAGATCTGGTTTTACCAATCACCAGAGTGGCCAATCGATGAAGAAGTGGTAGGTTTGAAATAGCTTTGTCGTTTGGATTCGAGGTTAATTACCTAGTTTGAGCGTGGGATTCGAGGAATAAAGGATGTAAATCTTCTTTGGTTCGAAGATGTGCTTCTCTGAAGCTTCGAATCGACGCAATAGCACAATAAACGCAAGGCAAAGGTAAAAAGTAAAAAGTGAAAAATGGAAAGGTCTCTGCTATTTATATGGAGCCTTGAAGGCAACCGAGACGTTTCGCATCCCAGTTAAATCGATCGGTCACAACCGGTCAATTAACAGATCGGTTCGAAATCTGCCTTCGAATCCATGCGCTTGAAGTCTCATCAATACGAAGCGTACAACAGAGCATCGAGTCGCATCGATACGAAACACACAGCGGGCACATCAATTCGAAGCCCCTGTTCACAACTTCATCCACAACCTACCGATACGAACGACGATTTCGTATCCATCATTTCCTATCGATACGAACTACTATTTCGTATCCATCCTTTCTCATCGGTACGAATGAACGTTTCATACTCGTGCAGGCCATCGGTTCGATTTTCGGTTTCGTACCCATCATAGCATAAGCGTACTCCATCCATACGAATGTTGATCTCGAATCCATCGATGCTCATACCCATCGGTTCGAAATATTACATTTGCGCAACACAAATTCAATTCCTTCAACCTTCTATATCGGTTCATGAGAGGATCGATACGAAGGGACTTTTCAAAACAACCATTAAGCGTTGTCTCAACTCAAATTACCAAATCGGTTCAGGAGAGAATCGATACGAAATTCAATAGCAAACAAAACTGACAACGACTCGTGGACGCACGACGTTAACAAGGGTCAAACTAACATATGTGCATAAATGTCGGACTAAAATTCGATTTTAAACATTTACAGGGATCGAATACTCATCTTGTTACGAATGCAACAGCCAATGGCTATGCACTATTATACAACAATCAATCATATCAACGCAGGGATACAACGATACAGAGCAAGAGTCTCAGCAAAAGAGAACAATGATTGTTCAGAAAGAAATTGCAGCTATTCAAAGCACGTCATGTTTCCATAAGACGTACTTTGGGGGGAAAATGTTATCCCGCTTTTTGAAAAAGCCGTGATACCAAAAGATCGATCGAAAACAAGGGACAGTTCGTCTCAGAGGTTGGTCATACTTCGTTTCATTATGGATAACGCTGAATTTTTTCCGAGTCCAGATTGAGCTACAATTGATAGGACATGACAAGAAAGATCATAGAAGCCAACATCTCAAATTTCAAGTCAATCCAAGTTCATACGCTCAAGTTATGATCGATTCAATTTGAAGGGAGAAACCTAGATTTCGAACCCATCACCAAGCACTGGTTCGAACCGATCACCTCCGTATCGATCCACTTCGAATCCATCGAAGTGCCTCGGATTCGACTCCCTTAACTTCGAATCCATCGAGTTCGTATCGATGGACCTCGTACCCATCAGCCAGTGTTTGCCTCGTACCCATCAGATCATCGTGCTTCGAACCCTTCAGTGAAGCTTCGTTCGAATCCATCAGTAAAGCCTTGTTCGAACCCTTCAGTGAAGCTTCGTTCGAATCCACCAAGTCAACCATCCATGATGACGTGTCATCCATCGCTTCGAATGTGCCGAGATACATGGAGTCGAAGCGGTCATCTCGGAGTGAAGACCGGATCGATTCGAGGTTTGCGCTCCACGTCATCACGAAGGCGCGTGCCACCATCGGTTCGAAACCATCGATTCGAAGGGATGGTTTCGAACCAAAAAGCCACGCAATGAATCCCATCTCGTATCCATCATATCTCTCAATCTACTGATCCAAATGCCACGAAATTTTCACAGAAGCTTGCATACATGCTGAAGAATGTCCACACCAAATTTCACCTCGATTGGATGATTTTATGATCGATTCGAATGGAGTTCGAATCGATGCCAAAGTGAGCCCAAATTTCCTGAGACCGGGCATGTGGGCCCCCTCACGGCCAGAAGTGGTCTCCCGAGTTTTCAGCGAAGTATCAGCATCCTACGCCTATAAATAGAGCCCCAGAGCCAACAGAAAAGAGATCTTTCGACTCTGAAGCGCGCAGACTCTGCCGGATCGAGATCTCCATCATCCTATACCATAATTTTGCTGTTGATTTCGAATTTCCAGTCGTAACTCGCTGTTGATTGCTGTAACAACTTGTAATCATTGAAATAGAATCAATAAAACTGCAAAAATTTCACGGTGGACGTAGGCAATACGCCGAACCACTATAAATCGCTTGTCTACGCATTTTACTTTATTGTTGATTGGAGTTTTTGTTAGATAACATTCGTTTTGATTTTACATTCTTCATTATTATCTCTTCAACGACTCCTGAAGAGTGTTGTGACCAATTTTGGTGCAAACAGTATTCATTTCCTAATACTGAATCTATAAATTTCAGAGTTTGAAATTTAATTTATTTAGAGCATGCACTGATGTTTGGTTTTATAGGGATACACATGCTTAAATTTAACTTGATTAAATTTTTAAATCTTAGTCTATGATAAATCAATCAACATTTGTTTGTAAATTTAGTCCTAACAATAATTTGTACCAGAGAAAATTTAATTCACATCAAAAACAAAAACCAGGAACTATAAACAGAGTGGTTTTTGTTGAAACATTCAAGCATACTTCTTATATATATGTATACAGCAGGTTCGCACAATCATGTTCAACTCATCATCAATCAGCATGCAACCAGATTTTATACTAACTTTTTTTTATAAAGTTACTCACCTGACATAAATATGAGAAGAGCCTTCCTTTAGAAACAGCTTTTGAATTGAATTTTTTTTAAACTTTGAGTTATACGATCTTAAATTTAGTTAGATGATCTTAAATTTTAGCTTATTAAATAAATAGAGTTAATGAATATTCATTAATTGATTTAATAATTTTTGAAAAACAACAGTTCAACATGCGCACTGCATCAAGAGCGACAAAAATGGTAAAACTAATTTTTTTATTCAAGTCCACATAGTTTTAATTTTTCACAACTATGTACGAATTATACACTGTTCTACCGATACTCTCTTCTATCATTTGGCATTTAAATGCCAACATTCAAATTTTTACAATTATTTATGGATTTCTCCTAAATTTTCCTATATTATTTTACATTCAAGTCAATATATTGGAATTTATTAATTGATCTTGAATTTAAACCTTTTAACTAAATTCAATTAACAAATATTTATTAATCGACCAAATAAATTATAAAAAAATGATAGTTCAATATGCATACCGCATTTGTACTGATATAAATTGTAAAACTATTTTTTCGTTCAAGTATGTATAATCTAATATTTTCATAATTATATACAAAACTATCTTTGATACTTTTACGTTTTTCTACATTTAAGTTCATATAATTTCTTTCTTTCCAAAATTATTTATTTAATACAATGAAATATATGCATAATTTTTTTTCTAAAATTAGCTATTTAAGACAACGAAATATATACATAATTTTTTCTTTCTAAAGTTGTTATTTCATTGCAGACAAATATATATAAAATATTTTTTCCAAATTGGTACATCATTAGAAACATATATAACGTTTTTCCTTTCTAAAATTGGTACATCAAATTGACTCTTTATCATTACTAAATTACACTTTGTGAAGAATAACACAGTTAATGATAATTGATGAATATTTGTATTTTGTATTGCTCTAAAAGAATAAATATTTTAAATTAGTATTTTTTGTACAAAAAGTTACAACTTGATTATTTATGTTCGTAACATGAGTTAACCAATGGACAGTAATTATACCATATTTTGATTAGAAATATTTTTCTTTCATATTCTATTATCTTTTTTACGTAAATGTTAAATATATTTTGAATATTTTTACTATAAAATAAAAATAGTAAGACATGGAATAATGTGATTTGTAACGTTTCAGATCTTATTTTCACTTAACGTTTCTTTTAGCAGCTAAATGAATATTTTTATAAATACGTGGTGCAAAAACTTTAAATGCATACAAATATATTAGTCTTTGGTATTACACTTATATTTTTAGGTAACGGTCGTCATTCTCTCCAGTAATATTTGATATTTAATGAATGCATCATTTATCTTTTAGTCAAATGTATCAAAAGCCAAATACCAATTTCAAAATATATGTACTTGAATATTTACTTATGAAATTTTATAAAAAATTAATTTCAAAATTTATTAAGAATACTTATTTTCATTTATTTGATTAATAGACAACGAATCCTAAAAAATAATAAATTAATATATAACTCATTTTTTATCAACAAAAGTGATAATTTAATTTTTATTCAAATATAAAAATATACGAATCTCATAAAAAATACGCACTTATAAAATAGTAATTTCATTTTATAATACATTTATCTTAACAACCGAATGAGATATTGTATAATAAATTATATTCTTCAAAATAGTTAAAATATTTTTTTTTACAACATACCGTGTGTAACGCAGAGAAAACACACTATTAGAAAATGAATGGATAATTTTAGGAGGTATAAGAGGTTTAGGAGCCGTTACCTCTTTTTTTTTTTGTCCCCTTTCCCTTTCTCCCTTAATCCGGCCGTACGATGTTGCTAATATACAACCCAGCCCACTGAAATAAAATCCAACCGTTCATTAAGTCTCGAATCAACAATCCGGATGACCAAGTCACCCAGCCGTGTACTCTTCTCTGATTGGCTGTGCCAGAACAAGCCTCCTCTTATAAATTCCCACAATCCCAGCTTGTCCGTATTATTTGCAACTCCAATTTCAGTGCTCTCCTTGAACCCTAATTCATAAAATCCCCAAATCAAACATTGCAATGGCAGGAAGAGGAAAGGCGATTGGGTCTGCAGCGGCGAAAAAGGCCACTTCTAGAAGCAGCAAGGCCGGCCTTCAATTCCCAGTCGGTAGAATCGCACGATTTTTGAAGGCCGGAAAGTACGCCGAGAGAGTCGGTGCTGGTGCTCCTGTTTATCTCGCCGCCGTTCTCGAGTATCTTGCTGCCGAGGTTCTGGAACTTGCTGGCAATGCAGCAAGAGACAACAAAAAGACAAGAATCGTGCCTAGACATATTCAATTGGCCGTGAGGAACGATGAAGAGCTATCAAAGCTTTTGGGTACAGTTACAATTGCTAATGGTGGAGTAATGCCTAACATTCACAATCTACTGCTTCCAAAGAAGACTGGCGCTTCCAAATCCGCTCCTGAAGAAGATTAACGGGTTTGATTCAGATTTATATAAATTGGGTTTTGGAGTAGTTCGATTAGCTTTGTTTGGCCTACTTTTGTAACGTTGAAGTCTGGATTATCAGTTTTATGAGATAGTAATTTTTATATATAAACGTACTGGTTGGACTTAACGTGATTTGAATAGCAGCAGTATGCCCATACTTTTTTCAATTTAATGCAAGAAGCTTACTATATTTTCAATCCTGTTGAAAGTGTATGATTTAGTGTAAGAGATGTTTGAAGCTGCTGTGGTCGGTTTTAATTACAAATCAGCTAGCTAAGGTGTTGAAAGCATTTTTTTTTAATTTTAATTTTTTTTGCTTCCTTTTGATGGCAACTGCAATAGCTAGTTATTCTGTTATGGGCATGAACTTTTTATCTTAATCATGCTCTACTTAGCACATTGCTCTTATTAACATTTTTGCATGCTATATGGGACGTTTGAAACTATGTGGCTATGGAAGTTGTGAAATATTTGATGATATTTAAAAGAAAATTTACGGTAGGAAATATGCCATGAATGGTGCAGTGCGGATAGAGTGGATCTTTTTTTCTTGTCTTTTCTTTGTATTTTCTACGCCAAATTGGTGAAGAAAATCATGTAATTCTTTTTTTTGTGATAATCTTGGACTATCCAGCGCAGCCACCACCAGTCAACGACGACATTTGATGCAGCTTCATTTTAACTAATACACTTTGACTTGTGATTCACAGACTAGTGGAGGGTGATTATGAGGAGTGAGCAGTTACTCTAAATTTTTGTGATATAGCCAAATACTTTTCTAACTTTTTTTCCCCCTTCCTGCGACCAAAGACCGCTGAACTTAAGTGTCTTTTGAAATAAGTATCGGGTAGTCAATGAACACTTGAAAAATTTGAACTTCGTTCGTATCCCTATTTGAAATATGAATAACTTTACCCGAAAAGTGAATATTGATGCAAATATGGCTACATCTGCATCCGATATGGCTACATTTTTGCAGCTTAAAGTAATTTTTCTTAGCATATTTATTATTTTTCATGTTATTAGTACTAAAATGGATTTGTTATGAATCAAAGTTTTCTATTTGTTTGTTTAGATTTATTAATTGCAAACTAATCGAAGAACATTCAATAAATATCCGATATCTGTCCGTATTCGTAAATACAGATATTAGATATCTGACAATAATTTCGGATACAGGTACAAACACTATATAAGTCTGTATCCGACCATTTATTACTCAAAATGAGCCATGAGTGATGTGTTATTTTGTTTGCGTGTAGCTTTTTCTTTAAATGTGCATTTCTTAATGCAATATATCTATTATTTCCCATTAGTTTACAATTTAATGTTAATCAATAACATTTATTTGAAAATGGATAAAATAAAAAATAAGTAAAAATACATATAATCATTCACCTTTTGTAAGACAAAAATGGGAAAAAGATTTCTTGGTCGAGCAAACCACTTCACTACATAGTTATTAAGGCGTGAGCCTAGGCTCAAAAAATCCCAGCCTCAAGCTTCGCGTCTTTTTCAGTTTGAGGGTGCCTTTTTTCAGTTTGGAGTGTCTTTTTGTAAAATTCAAAATTTAGTTTATAAAATAATTAAAATAAAAATTTTAAATTCTTAAATGAATTATAAAATATGGTTTAAAATTTAAATTTTGATTAATAAAATATTTAAATAGTTGAATGAATTATAAAATATGGTTTAAAAAGTAAATTTTGGTTAATAAAATAGTACATCGAACTTGTATAAAAGGCACTCGTAAAAGCCCATGGCTCAAGTCTTTTGCCTTTTTGCGCATTAACTATTATGCACTGTTTTGAAAACCGGACCGGACCAAGGGTTGAACCTTAAAAACCGTGAACCATATTGGAATCAGGCTTGGAGTTCAATTGAGCCATGCGGTTGATAAAAATCTGCTTCTGTTTGGCCTATTCATTCATTACCCATTTACCCTCCAGAAATTTTTGAAGACTACGACTTCATGTTACTGGAGAGCAACGGCTCATCATTTATAATAGAAAATATCTTTGCTATTCCTACAATAGATGATGTGGGGTTTAATGGTTTGAAAATCTTCATTTTCGGTGTACTGAAGCAAGTACAGACAACTAGAAAATGAGAAACTTAACAAGTGATGCAGCACTGTTATATAACTGTTGATTTATTTGGTCACTAAAAACTAAAACATCTGGACATTGCGCTATAATTCGAAGTTTTCTTGTATAATAGGACGTGAAAAGTGAGTATACAGGTTTTACTCGGTGCAACATTTAATAATGAACAATGTTTATAACAAGGAAGCAGTAAAATTAATCTATAAATTATATATTTTCATCATAAAATTATTCTGTCAACATGTTAGTTAAAGATAGGTTAAATTATGCTTTAAAATAAAAGATAGGTTAAATTATGCTTTAGAATATAACGATCTTACACTTATCATAGAAAACTTAAAATAAAAAATTAGCACGGTTCTGACGGCCTGACCGGTCGGACCATCAAATCCTTTGACCTTGGACTAACACGGTTTGAACGGTCCGGTCTTCAAAACTATGCTATTATTCTTCAGTATCTCTTTCGAAAATTCTTTTCTGCATGTCTCTTTCACTAAATAAAATAGCCACCCTAAGTCTTAATTGTTAAGAGCAGTGATGAAGAATAGCTCCACTTGCTTTTTCAAAGAAGACCTGAAGAAAACAAAATGAACTGAAGACAATACTCAATGCTCAAAGAAGTGCTTCATGAGAAGTCTTCTTTTTTTCCAACTCTGAATGTACCTATGGAGGAAATTGGAGGAAATTGAAGAGTTGATTCACACGGATCAACCAATACATGGATGAAACTGAAGATATGATTATGCTCATTATATTCCGAATTCTTAATTTTGGGTGATTGATGTATAAGAGCGGGTGAAATTGTATCTCAACGTAAAAACTAAACTGATAAATAAACGAACATATTTCACTCAGCAAACCAAATTAATGCTGCTTTTTTATCCTTTAAAAAATAAGTAACAATAGACAAATTAATGCTACTTTTTGTCCTTTTAAAAAATAAATAATAATAGACATTTAAGGTACACAGACAATAGCCCTTTATTCAGACAAATTAATGCTACTTTTTGTCCTTTTAAAAAATAAATAATAATAGACATTTAAGGTACACACGCAATAGCCCTTTATTCAGTATCACTTGTACTCCCATGATATCAACCAAAAGTTTATATATAAATATTTGGTTCATATAACGGAACAGATGAAGAACATTATAAAATTTGTGCTTGATACGGAGCTACAAAATGGTGCTAAATAAATGAGGCCATTGATCATACACACATGTACGTATGTATGTCTATGTATGTTGTAAACTACGTAAATGTGTACTTTTTTTAATCAGGAAAATACGGAAGAAATTGCAAAAATATTTATTTTCAAGGACAACAAGTTTGATTCTTAGTCTGAAAGACACTTTTTGGTGTAAACAAAAAATAATAGCTACAACTATCATTATGTGATTTACACAAAAAGTGTTTCTTAGCCTTAAAAAACAAACCTTTTGTCTTTGAAATTTAATTTTTATTCAACTTTTTTGTTGAGCCTAAAAACCCCTTTTTAACTTTATTTAAGAGGTCCAATTTTCATACCTAAAAACCTGTAAAACTGGAAAATCTTCTTATATATTAAACTTAAGATTTTAACTTATGTCCTCAGTTTTTTATTTTTTTATTAAATAGGAAAAAAAATTTAAAGGACAAATTAAAATAAGTATTTAGTCAGAATGACACGCGCATAAATTTTTTATCGTGAGGACAAAGCCCAAATACAATTTCAAACAAAATATTCTGTTCGTCTTCCTCCTCATTCCTCAACTCAAAATTTGACGAAATTTTACTCGAAAGAAAAAATGGCACCGCAAACCAGAAACAAATCTACATCTCCAGCACAACCTCACAAGTCGACGGTAGATGAACAACGAGCACAACAATCGGCAGTCGATAAAAACCTAAGTAAGTTGGAAGTGAATCAACAAAACGAAAATTGAAATGTCGAATCACTTCCGGCAGCAGATGTTGAAAAAGAAAATGCAATGATAGAAGAGGAAAAACTACCTCTAGCGCAAACGATAGCGACGGCAGTAAAGGCAAAAAACAATAAGTTAAAACTTAGAAAACCTACACCAACAGAAGAGGAAAAGCAAAATAGAGAAAAAAGAACAAAGATAAGACATGAAAAAATTACAACAAGTGGAAGCAGACCGGAAATAAGCGAAAACATACCAAAGAAGGTAACTGATAATGTAAAATCAAACATAACAAAGTTAATATAATATTGTTACAGTAACATTGATTTTTTTTGCATAGAACGAAGAAGAGAATATGCAGCAACAAATACCTACGGAGAAAAAAGTTGAAGACAATATGCAAAAAAGAGAACAAAGAACAAAAAGAAGGAATGAAAAAATGATTCAGAACAAAATGCAAAAAGAAACAGAGGTAACTGAAATTGCAAAATTATAAAAGTAATACTAATAATTTTATAATGTTAAAATTTTCTAATGTTATGAAAAATTTTAAACAGGAAAAATCTCAGAAAAAAGAAGGGAAAAAAGCCGCAGATGAAGAATCAGAAGAAAAACAACTCAATTCGGTAAAATAAAAAAACATCATAACTTTATACCATGATAAATATGTCAAAAATATTACCCGTAAATCATTTGGTAAAAGAAAAGGCTGATAAGTACAATAAACTCATACCTAATTACAAGTAATAATAGTTAGTATCATCAAGCGTAAACTGTTTGATAAAATAATAGTCAGTATCATTTAGTTGAAATGTGATACAAACAAAAAACTGATACCTATTTGCAAAAGAACTGATACTTATTCACAAAACAACTGATACATACTTGAAAAAATGATACCTGGTTACAGAAAACTGATACCTACTTAGTACCAACTGATACCTAGTTACTGCAAACTGATACATAGTTACTACAAACTTTAAATTGTTACAAACTTTAAATTGTTACATATTTAAACATAATTTGTTTTACAAATAACTTATAGTCTTTATTTTGAAATAATAGGATGATGATGATTTTGTTGATCCACATCCAAAATGCATAAAAGAAAGATCATAAACAAAACAGCAAACTGAAGATAAAAAGCATGAAACTGCTTACAGATGTGGATTGCAGGCAGTATTCAAAACGGTAAAACTAATAAAACAGAAAAATGCTCTATCCAAGAAGCAGATGGACATAATGAAGATCACTCCTTTCTACAACTTCTTTAAAGTTTTCCACGAAGAGAAAATTTTGATGAAAGAATGCAAAAAGCATCAACACAATTTGGATATTTTATACAAATGCTACTCAGTTGTGGAAGATGCATTCTTATTTTCCAAAGAAAGGATGAAAGTTACAGCAACGGATATAATTTTGATTTTTGGCCTACCACTAAAAGGAATTAACATTGAGCCAACCCAGAAAATGACAAACAGAATGTTGAATTTATGTGATTCAAATATTTCCAAAGAAGATAAAAAAATAATTAATTGATTCAGTCAATCAATTAATTAGGCTGTATATGCAATGATAAAGAGGAAAGATATGCGTGGTATCTTTTAGAGAATGGAAACTAATTAATTGCTAATCAATTAATTAGTCAGATTTATTATATGAAGATAGAGAAGTTTATACATAGAGATTAATTTAAGCAATATAAATTTATGGAAACATAGATTTTTTGTCATTTATGTGCATTGGAATCAAATCAAGTAATCTGGAAAGGTTGTCACATAATCTGGAAGTTAATTTTCTTCATCTCCAAGCATCCGTCATTTTCATGCCTATTTAAATGAAGGAAGTTCTTCTTCATATGTGTGTGAGCGTGTGAGAGAGCATCCACCATTATCCTCTTCTTCAGTAAACCCTAATTTTTGCAGTCAATCAATTAGGGGATTTGAGCGTAAGTCATTGGATAAATTGATTATTCAATTTGTAATTATAGGTTAGTCTCTCCACTTTGCTGCCTATAATTTTGTAATCTCTTTTTTTTGTACTCTCTTTCTTCAATGAAATAAAGAATAGTTGTTGGGTCCGTGGACGTAGGCAATCTAGCCGAACCACGTTAAATCTGTTTTCTCCTTTCTTCTGTATTTTTTTTGTCTGGTGATTATTTTTCATTGAATTTGTGGTTGGTAATTAATCGACAAGCTAGATCCTTTTTTGATTGTTTCCGCGCATTAGCATTCCGTTGCGTTTTTGGAGTTTGTGCGAATCGATTGAATTTCCGCACAACAGTTTGATATCAGAGCTAGCTGTTTTGTTGTAGATTAGTTATCAATGGAAAATTCTTTCAGTAGTGGTATGAAAAATTATGGCATCACCAAATTTGTTAGAAAAGGAGTTGTTGGGACATGGAAGGTGAAGATTAATGACGCTGTTCTTCAGCAACAATTTCGTTTATCTAAAGGAAGAGATAAAAAGCAGAAGCACCTTGGAGGTAGAGATATGCGTAGGTCTCATTTCATGGGTCCTAGAAGGGGTGCTTGCTATTATTGTAAGAAGTTGGGACATTTCATACGGGATTGTCCAGCTCTTAGAAAGAAGAGAGAGAATAAGGAGAAAGCTTCAGTTTTTCCAACAGTTAGATCAGATGTGGATAGAAGTGATAGTAATACATCATTACTTTCAGCCAGTATTTCACCTTTAGAGCATACAAGTTGGGTGATTGATTCTGTAGCCTCTTGTCATATGACGCCAGATAGGAGTTGTTTTGTCAGTTACAAGAAAATTGATGGCGGAACAGTTCATACGGGGAATGACACATTTTGTCATGTTGTGGGCGTTGGAAGTGTGAGGTTTAGGATGCATGATGGTGTTGTTAGGACTATCATGGATGTTAGACATGTTCCGATGCTGCGTAGAAGTTTGTTATCAGTTGGAGCTTTGAGTAGACTTGGTATGAGGATAATAATAGATGGAGAGAATTTGAGAGTGGCGAAGGGTTCCTCAGTAGTGATGAAAGAGGTGCGAGTTAATGATATTTATGTGCTTCATGGAGAGACAGTCTTAGAAGAGTCGGTAGTTTCTACTGATTCTAATATTTCAGATTCTACTCAGTTATGACATCTTCGTTTAGGTCATGTTGATGAGGAGAGTCTTGAAGTATTGAAGAAGCATCGGTTGATTGATGGTGTTTGTCAGTCGAAGCCTAGCTCTTGTGGAGATTGTTCTTTTGGAAAGAAGAAGCATGTCACATTTGATGTTGGAAGACCTAGAGCTACAGAGTTTCTAGAGTATGTTTATTCTTATGTGCGGGGACCCATCCCAGTTGCATCTTTTGGTGGAGCCAGTTACTTCGTCTTATTTGTGGATGATTACTCACGTAAGGTTTGGGTCTATTTCTTAAAGGCCAAAGATGAAATATTTGCCCAGTTTTGTAAGTGGAAGACCTTGGTAGAGAAGCAGTCGAGGAAGCGTTTGAAGGTTCTCAAAGTTGAAAATAGTAGTGAATTTATGTCACAAGAATTCACTAACTATTGCGAGTCCGAGCATGTAATTAGAGATTTTTCTATTTCTGTTGAGTCACATTGTTGTTATGGAGTGGCGAAGAGCATGTGTCGGATATTGTGGGAGAGAGCTACGAGCTTGAGAACGACTGCTGGTCTAGAAGTGGGATTTTGGGCAGAAGCGATATCTATGGCAGTATTTCTCATCAACCGCACACCTTCTATTTCCATAGATATGAAGATCCCAGAAGAGATATGGAAAAGAGAGCATGTTGATTATTCATTCCTTAAAGTGTTTGGTTGTTCAGCTTATTTAGAAGATGAGAGACATGATATGTTGAAGCCTAGGGAAAACAAGCACATTTTGTTAGGCTATAAAGAAGGAGTGAAGAGGTATAGGTTGTGGTGTAAAACAACTCGGAGAATTGTGACTAGCAGACATGCGATATTTGATGAGAGCTCTTTGTTGAAGGTGGAGCCCTTATCAAGTGATGACATTGGAAGGACAGAAAATTGCCAAACACATTTGGAGTCATCTGATTGTTTCCTTATTCAGAAAGATATTGGTATTTCCGATGATACCATGGTTGATGAGAAGATTACAGAGGTTCAGACTCTAGGTGGAGCTCACTTGCTGGAAAGGCCTTTTGGTTCAGTTGGCCCTATTTGTAAGCATATTTGTAGCGATGATTCTTCATCTTATGCTTTGAATGTTGTGGAGCTTGTTGGTGAGTCTGTTGATGTTGATTTAGGAAAGTCTAGCAAAATTCTTGTGGAGGAGATTGGAGTAGATAATATTGAGTATGTCCTCACTCAATTTGGAATGGAGAAGGTGAAGCGCGCTGTTAAATCTCCATTGGTCTCTCGAAGAATAGTATCTATATGTTCATCTCCAACATCGGATTTGTTGAAGAATTTTGGTACTTTCTCGTATGCATTATGTTTGATGACGTGCATACTATCTTTCTTGTGCTTGGGAAAGATTTGGAAGCTTTGTTTGGGCAATATTGCCCATACTAGTTCACATTGAACTTGTTGACGTAGACCCAACAATTTGTCGAGATGTGATGATGCAGAGAGATAGTTATGTTTGAATCAAGGTGGAGTGTTGAATTTATGTGATTCAAATATTTCCAAAGAAGATAAAAAAATAATTAATTGATTCAGTCAATCAATTAATTAGGCTGTATATGGAATGATAAAGAGGAAAGATATGCGTGGTATCTTTTAGAGAATGGAAACTAATTAATTGCTAATCAATCAATTAGTCAGATTTATTATATGAAGATAGAGAAGTTTATACATGGAGATTAATTTAAGCAATAGAAATTTATGGAAACATAGATTTTTTGTCATTTATGTGCATTGGAATCAAATCAAGTAATATGGAAAGGTTGTCACATAATCTGGAAGTTAATTTTCTTCATCTCCAAGAATCCTTCATTTTCATGCCTATTTAAATGAATGAAGTTCTTCTTCATATGTGTGTGAGCGTGTGAGAGAGCATCCACCATTATCCTATTCTTCAGTAAACCCTAATTTTTGCAGTCAATCAATTAGGGGATTTGAGTGTAAGTCATTGGATAAATTGATTATTCAATTTGTAATTATAGGTCAGTCTCCCCACTTTGCTGCCTATAATTTTGTAATCTCTCTCTCTTTTTTTGTACTCTCTTTCTTCAATGAAATAAAGAATAGTTGTTGGGTCCGTGGACGTAGGCAATCTAGCCGAACCACGTTAAATCTGTGTTCTCCTTTCTTCTGTATTTTTTTTGTCTGGTGATTATTTTTCATTGAATTTGTGGTTGGTAATTAATTGGCAAGCTAGATCCTTCTTTTGATTGTTTCCGCGCATTAGCATTCGGCTGCGTTTTTGGAGTTTGTGCGAATCAATTGAATTTCCGCATTTCCGCATTTCCACACAACACAGAACAATTCCAATGCAGTGTAGGGAATTTGCAAAGAGAAACTTCGGCAGTTGCACTTATATAACAAAAAATGTTGTTGAAAAAAGAATAAGCAAGAAGTTGCGAAGAAGAAAAAAGAGCATGGAGAAGACTTGCCAATGTTAATAGTAATTGAAATACTATTAACATTCTTCTTTCCAAACAACCAGCAAAAGTTAAGATGGAGACTTCTACCATACTTAATTAATGTAGAGACAATGCAATTGGTTTCTTGGCCACTAACAATAGAAAAGAATTTCAATAAATTTGTTAAGAAGTTCATCCATAATCCAAGAAATATGTCGAGATGCTCCATGCTTCCATTGGTAAGATAACTTAATCAAAAATTTATTGCTTAATTTTTTTAACAAACATATCTAATCAATTCTTTTTATCTTAACAGTATTACATTTGTGAGAAACTGAGTCTCATTCAACAAAGACAATATTATACTCCAGATTTACCAAGATTTGCAAAATGGGATTTAGGGAAACCCAAAGACAAACCACTCAAAGCAGTTTTTGACAACGTGAAAGAGGGTGATGTAAGTAAAAATTCCATTTAATTTTTGTTAATCAATATGCTTTAACTCTTATGTAGAATAAATTTTAATTGTCTATCCTCTCTTCTATAACATAAAACTGATACTACAGTGCTCAAAAACTGATACCATATCATTACATAGTAAATAGCATCAAAAACCAAAAATAGAATCCAAAAAATGATACCATATGTTTACTTGTTTGAAACGAATGCTAATAGTATCATAAACTGATACAAAAATTGCAAAAACTGATACCAAATGATTACATGCTACAAACTAATTGTGGAAATGTTCAAAACTGATACTAGAATCCAAAAACTAATACCTTATAACTTCACAATTTACTCTGATACTACAATCCAGTAACTGATACCATAGTTGTACATCCTTGAAACTGATACTAATATCATAAGAAACTGATACTAATATTATTAGAAACTGATACTAGAATTCGAAAAATGATACCAAAGTTTTACATGATTAAACCTTATACTAATAGTATCAGAAATTAAAAAAATAGCTATTAGTTTTATTGCATACAATTTCCTTTTTTCATAACAGTAAAAATTTAATTATCATTGTTGTTTGAAATCATATCTTAAAACCGAAACAAATTTTCCAACACCAATTTTCTAGGTGAAAGAAATCACAAATCTCAGCCCATATGTAGAATGTCTACTTCAAACAGAGACTGTTGAACACAATTTCCCCAAAATTCAAAAAGAAAAGCATGGAAAGAAAGTTTGAAGAAACCAAAGAAAACGCACATTCATTTGAGGAAGACATAAGCATTAGGAACTTCCAAATGCATATAAAAGATTTGGAAGAAGAAACAAAGAAAACAAAAAAAGAATTGGAAGTAGAAAAAAAGAAGAGAATTAAAGCAGAGCAAGAAGTTTTCAGGTTGAAAGAAAAGTTGAAAGAAATTAAGTTGAAGTTGAAAGTTAATGAAGAGAAAAGATCACAGGCTGAAGACAACAGCAGTAAATGTGAAGATGATTTGAATGACATTGAAGAAAACGACGAAAATAAAAAACAAAGTTCCAATGTAGAAAGCGACATTTTACAAACTGAACTAAATGCATATACTTTTGAAGAAATGGAAATTCGAAGAAATGAAGAAAATAAAGAAACAAAAGCTGAAGAGTGTGTACAACAAAGAGCAGATAAAACAGAAGAAATGGAGAAACATATGCCTAACGAAATAGAAAGTTTATTGGGTAAAAAAACAAACAATGAACAAATACAATGTCAACAGGAAGAAAAGAAACAAACTCCAACTGAAGTGCATCAAAAAGAAGAGTTGGAAAAAGAAAGTCAAGTGCAGAGAGACAAAACAGATGATACTCAACATCTTCAAGAGGATATAGATGTAAAAAATCAAAATGCACCATCCGTCATTTCAGTGCTTGACTTTACCCCTCCATCTTTCAAACTTTACGATACACAAGATTTTGAAAGTGAAAAAGTGAAAAAAATGCAGAACAACCTGTGCAGCCAGCCATTAGGAAAGAGAAAGAAACAGTCATAAAATTAAGGGGCAAAAAAATCAAAGCAACACAAATAATGACAGCTTCTTATATTCAAAGATTGAAGGAAAGAACAAGAGTAAAAAAACAACGTGATAGCTTTGAATGTGGGATGTAACAAAAAAAAGTTGCAAATAAATCAAAACCTAAAAAAAAGATGTTGAAAACAAAAGTGAACAAGACAACAGTCCAAAGCCATTTGCAATAATAGAGCCAACACTTTCAGAGATAGGCCTTGGACATTTCAAATGTTTGATCTATCTAAACATCGAACAAGAAGACATGATCAAAACTTTATTTTCATTAACGATATCAGCACAAAATAAGTGTACAAATGTGTATATTAATTTTAAATATGAAATTAAGTTTATCTAACATATACAAATTGTTTTTATCAAAATAGTGTAGTGGCATGGGAAGATAATGACACAATAAGAGGAAGTTGTGTCATAACAAAGAATGCACTAAAACATCTACCAGAATGAAACGACACAGATGGACAGGTACATAATATTTTTTTCTTAACATCAGCACTAATACCAAAATAAAAACAAAAATGATACCCAAATCCACAACATACTTAAATTCACTTGATGCTTTATTATTTTTATACCAATCAACATACATAGCCACTATTAACATTACTGATACTATTAACAATTTAATATTGCTTCACCAATATTTTTTTTTTTTTACTTTTCTGATTTTAATACAGATTATAGATTCGTATATTTCAAAATGTGGACTGGAAGAACACAACTATGCTTTCACAACTACAATGACGGTAAATAAAACTTTAATATTTAAATACATAATAATTGCTTCATTTATTAAATCATAACTTATTTTCATATTAAACAGAAAGCAGTTGTGTGTAATATAAAGGGTGTGATAAAAAGTCTTGTCCTCCCTATGCTAGAATCAATTGTACAAGATAAATTTGCTGAAAGTATATATTTTCCTTTGCATTGTGAGAACCACTGGACATTAGCCACTTTAACATACCCAACAATGCAATGGTGCCATGTTGATTCGAACCGCCGTAGAAGATCAAACGTAAGAAACAATTCCAGCTTAAAAGAAGCTACAAAATTGGTTTGAGATTACTCTTTCTTATAAAAAAAATACTTATCATGGTGAATATGACCTAAAATTTTAATATATTACCTGTTTTAGAGACATCAAATAGAGGACATGCTCGAAGAAATCTGAAAAAGAAATAACACAACAAACATTGTGATGAAACAAGATGATATACATCAAATAAAGTGTGCCCAACAAGCGGAAGACACGTAAGTTTTTTTCCGTAAAAATGTTATCTACCGAGAACACAATAACAATACAATTGAAACTACTAGTCATAATCAATTGACAGTTCCTCATTATTCAAACTATCTATGTTTTTGCATTATAATTTTCCATACATACTTTTATACATCATTGTATATCTTTTATATTTAATTGAATTTGATTCTTAACAAAATATTGAAAATTATTATCTCTCAATTCAATAAACTTTTAATTCAGAAATAAACAGTTACTACAGGAAGAAAACTGATACCTACATAAAAGAAACTGATAACTACAGAAACAAAACAGACACCTGCAAAAAACAAACTGATACCTGTAGAAATTAATACATTGTGCTAGTACAGCTGCTAAATATTTTAATTCAAAGCATACTATATGCTTGTACCATTATCTCTGAAATTCAAATTTTTGTATTAATTATAAACCTGTTAATACAACAGATGCAAATTGATACTAATATTACACTTTGGTTTCAACAGGCTTGACTGTGGGATATTTGTAATGATATTCATCATTTCGCTTAACAGAAGCAGGATACCAATAAAAATGGAAAAGAAAGAAGTATTATCAACAAGAGCAAAGATTGTACATGCAATATTAACAGATGATGAACACTGCTGGAGTTTGTCGAAATACATGTCAAGCCTATAAGAACAATGAAAAAAAGAACTGAATTCCCATTGCGTTATTTCATAATTAAATTGGGTACCTAAAAAGTAATGTTGTTCTGTTGCAATGTGTACTTCTGAAGTAATGTTGTTCTGTTGAAATGTGTACTCGTGAAGTAATGAAGTTCTGTTGCAATTTCATTTTTATGAAGTAACGTTGTTCTGTTGTTAAAACAATGATGCTTTTACTTGTAAAAACAATACCGATCTCCTGGAATAATAGGCTGTGGTTGATGTACTTTTCTTTTCCTATTTTTTATATTATAACAAGATTAACTAGTGTATGTTCTATCATCCAACTATGGATCCCACATAATATTATAAGTTTTATGATACAAATATCAGTTGTATAATGATATTATGAAATTTCATATAATATTTCGAAACAAAACAGTAACTGGGCATCAGTTATTATGACTTATAGTATCAGTTTTGTTAAAACTTACAGTCGACATACTTTATGAAACAACAATAAGTGCAAGTCTTAGGTTTTGCAAACACCAGATATCATTCTAATTATTTAGTACTACCGATGTCACTTCTAGCATGTATTATAACACACGAAACTGATACTAACAACAAACCAAAACCGATAATAAAGCCATTTATATCCAATCAACCAATCATTATCTCCAAAAAAGCTAACTAATACCAAAAATGTAAAAAATGATACCAGAACTTAAAAAAACTGATACATGTAAAAACTTATAAAAAATGCTACTGTAAAAAATGATACTGTAAAAATGATAATGGTACCAAAACTTGTAAAAACAAACAACAGAACTGATACTGCAATTATAAATAACTGATACTATCATCTATACTAACATAGCTGAAATTAAAATCTATTTCATAATATGCTATACTAAATACAAATTAATAACAAAAGGTTCAATTACTATAGACCACTGAAACAACTCTCAAATACACTTATTACTCTGAACAAATTTAAAATGTAAAATCAAATCATATTCTCTTTGAAGCTTGACAATTCCGTTTATTATGACCAAATTGCTTGCACTCGCCACATCTATTTTGCTTGTTATGAAAATATGAAAATCCTCCTTTGCGCTTCACTGATGGTCTACCAGCGTCACGTTTCTCCTTTGATGGCTTAATAACATCTTGAATGCCACCATCAACAATATGCCTATCATAATTTGGAATAGGATTTATAGCATTGGCATAAGAACAACGATAAGCATCAACAGTGAAATAATTCTCAACAAAATCATATACAGACAACTTAGACTTGTTCATACACTTTATAGCATGAGCACAAGGTAATCCCATAATTTTCCATTGGTTGCAACTACAAACCCGCTCCTTCAAATCAACATAATGAGAGTTTGGAGATTTCACTTCAAAAGCAAAATCAGAAGATTTATATACATCCCATCCAAATCCTTCTTCAATCAATTCATCTAAACGTAACTCCTTAGAAGGACAAAGACTTGTTCTCCACAAACGACATTCTTCTTTTCTTCTAGCCATTTGTTCCATAATCTTAACACGAATACCATCTAAGCACAAAGTAATAGGCAATGCTCGTTCATTTAAAATCCAATTGTTAAAACTTTCTACAACATTGGAACTATATTCACCATAACGTTTCTTTGGAAAAAATAAATCAACCCACTTATCCAATGGCTTATCCTTTAAAAAATTCACACCAGCAACACCACCAATGTGACAAAACTTAGAATATGCTCTTTCAAATTCATATAGATTAGAAGCTCTAGAACACATTTTGAATAGATCAACGATAGACACATTTGCATTTTTGGCTTTCACTACTGAAAGAAGATTTTGCTCCATATGCAAATAGCAATAACTATGATAATCTGAAGGAAAAACATCACGAACACCTGAAAACAAACCTTGGTGCCGATCTGACATAAAAACTAAAGTACGCTCTTCTTGAAGTATTTGTTTTAAATGGTTCAAAAACCATGTCCAGTTATCCACATTTTCTACAGAAACTACACTCATAGCTAAAGGGAAGAAACCTGCAAATGCCAAAATAATTAGTAAAAAAAACTAAAAGTAATTACAACCATAAATATAAAAAAATTCATAAAAAATGATACTGACAGTAACAAAACTGATACCTAAAACCTGAAATGACCATTATAAAAATATTTATAACCACAACATTATGCACATTAATCTTCATTCTAAAACAACAAAGAAACAAAAATTGACATATATTATGATACAAAGGAAATATCAATACTACAAAACTGTAAATGATACCATATATGAACATAATTACTTGAAACTGATACTAACATTATACACAAACTGATACAAATCTCCTGTGTGGCAGTATGAAATTATTATACCAAATACAAACTTACAATTCAATACAATGAAAATTCTGATCTAGAAACTTGCTACTTATAAACTACAATTCTTAAAACTGATACGAACATAAAACAAATTATGATAAAAAATGTATATTAATGTTTATGCCAAGTATTATGATCTCAATACAAATAACTCAAATCTGAAAACAAAGACATACCTTGATCACCATTTTTTGCAGTAGCACCCATCAACACACCAGGATGTCCTTCAAGTGAGTAGCATCTAAGAATATCATAGGAAAACAAAACTTGAAACCAAGTAAACAAGCGCCAAAAGCAATAACCACCCTTTCAAATTCATTACTACAAGGATCAACATCCATACCAACATAACTATCTGGATTATATTTCTTCACTGCTTCCAAATACCAACTCAAATCATTATAAGACAAAGCATCATTACCATGCAACTCCATCAATGCAAGTTGTTTCCCATGATAAGCATAACCATAAGACAACTGAAAATTGTATTCTCTTTTAAAATCAAGTATAATATCCTTAGGCTTTTTACTTGGACAATCACAGATCTCGTCAATAATCATCGATTTAACAAATGAACTAGATATATGTGGACTATTCACATGTCTAAGACCAGCCCCACAAGAATGATCAGGAACCAAATTTCTCATAAAGAACCTTTTCAATTCTCCAGAATCACAGGAACCATGAACTTTGAAAAGACAGCCATCTTTATATGAAGAGCAAATCATAGTAACTCTTGTAGCACAATTCTTTAAAAAAACTAATTCATACCCCATTTGAAGTTGATATGCCATTAAACTCTCTAAAATGTTCAGCTCCTCCAAAACAAAAACCAACAAAATTGGAAATGCTTAATGTTGACCCTCTCCTCAATATATCTTTTAAATAACTTTTACCATTAATAACAACATTTGAACAGACAGATACAGTAGAAGACGAAGAAGCACGAACATAGGATGAAGTTGAAATAGAAGCACCATCAAAATTTCCAATTCAGAACCCTTAACCTTAATAGTAAAACCAAAGAAAGAACTTTTCTTGTATAACTGAAAACAAACTATGCTCTGAATATCAGAATCAGTGTCAACCATAATAACTTTGTCCTCAAGTACATAAGAAATCTAAATAGAAGGAGTTAATTGAGACCAATATCGACATATCTCATTTTTCAAATCATACAACGAGCTATCAATAAACAATCGAGTACTAAAAGTGTTATTATTCAGCATAAACAAACAAAGAAGGCTGTTATACCCACTGCCAAAAAAATAAAATAAACATTAGTAACAATATTTTCAATATAGAACAGTAATTATTCAATTTAATAAAATTGATACCTACCGTAGACAAAACTGATACCTACGTACTGATAATAAAAAAATGATACTAAGAAAAAATAAAAATGATACCAAAAAACTGAACCTAAAATACGATAGTTTTCCACTCTATCACAACTTTAAATACTACCCAAGTAATGATACTTTTCCAATCATCTCAACATCAATGCAAGAAAATGTAATAAAAATTAAATGAAAAGCAAATTAGATGACAACACTGCATAAAGAAATGAATATAAGAATAAAAAACCTGCTGCTACTTGCACCATTTTCCATCGACGAACGAACAAAAAATCATAACAACAACACTGCATATCATTTATAAAAATGAACACAATTAGAAATCATGGACAAATATTTTTAACTCGAATAGAAAACAAATAGAATAATATAGGTATACCTAAGAAAAACGAGATAACGGTACGAATATGAAAAGAACGAGATCAACAAACCCACGGAAGAAAAAATGATCAATGAAGTACAATTTTCAGAAGGAGGAAATTGAAATAAACGAACAAAGTTGATCGATATTTTAATTGCGAGAAGGATATTTGATCGCGACTGAGAAAGTTGATCGAAAGAACGAAGAAGAATAAGCGCGCAAAATTGGGCTGGAAGGGAAAAACGATTATATGTCCTTTGGAGAAATATATTAGCGGCCCGTCCTACATCCAAAAAAGCCCTAAAACGTGTCTTTGAGGA
This sequence comes from Allium cepa, assembly GCA_030765085.1. Taxonomy (NCBI): domain Eukaryota; kingdom Viridiplantae; phylum Streptophyta; class Magnoliopsida; order Asparagales; family Amaryllidaceae; genus Allium; species Allium cepa. Next base: position 394,124,239 of record CM060935.1, read on the forward strand.
AAATTTCCTATTACTAAATTATATAAAGAAAACATCATTCTACTCATTGAAATTTTGTTTTAAAATTAACATACTTACCTTGACGTTTCTCCTTTATGAAAATTCCTATCTTTAAATTTTTTGCCCTTTAACCAATTATGCCCCTTATCCAAAAAAATTCCTATAACAACCCTTTTTGTTATATCACTGATATCAAGTTTACTGCATTGTGAAGAAAATTAAATTTACAGAAAATACGAGATTCATAAGAGTAAGAGTAGCATTTCTATCTATTATTTATTTACCATGGAAATCAGGAAACACAGTAGGATGGTGTGTACAATTTGGAATGAAATATTTTCAAATACCACGAATCTATGCGTACTGTGTTCTTTTTTTAACTTACTATCAACCATAGTTTTCATAATCCGATGGCCAAAAATTCAATCAAACATCCTTCATACAAGAATCTTGGTTCGATCTTTGAATTGGCAGTTTAACCTTTCATTTGAATCCGGTTGAACCCTCCCATATGCACAATTTCTTCACTTCAAAATATGTTTTCAAATCTCCGCCCGTTTTATATTCGTAATAGTGTAGCCAGTGTAACAAATTTTGTTTACCTTTTCAAAGTCGAATTAATGTATGGATTATGAATTAGTATTGTATATTTTTTATCGAAGATCTTGATTTATTGTGTACATAAAATTGATACGTTGCATCTAAATGTATTAATTTTCAAAAAAGAAAGTGTACGGTTCTTGACGGTTCGATCAGTCGAACCCTCGAACTCTGAGTCCTCACAGTTTGATTGGCAGTCGGTTTTGAAAACATTGACTATCAACTGTTTCTGCACATGTCACATTTATCCCTTTTCCACTTATTTCCCCAAATTTCCTCAAAATTGATAACCCTATACTATCAGAGTAACATCATTTTGGTTCTTGTTGATTCTTCGCCTATGTCGGTGTTTGTCAAATTTCAGGTAATTGGTTGCTCGATTGCTATGATATGAAATTTCGTTGTTCAATGTTTAAAAGCCGTTGTTATTGTTTGTGCTGACTATGAGTATATTTGTCTAATAGCATCAACATTTTATGAAAATTTTGATTTCATAGATGTTTCTCCTTAAGGTCTCTTAGTTGGATTTTGTGAGATTTGTAATTTCAGAAAATAAAAGATGAAAGAAACACAGACTACTTTATTCAGATTGAATTGAATGATTTTTACAGAGCACTTGCTGTTTCTTTTATACTGGTACAATGCAAAATAAGATAAAAGAAAATGAGTGTTTGGGCTGCAACATTCACAGCCTAACATACACAGCCCAGGAAGCCAGATACAAAGACAAATAAGTTGGCGGTGGATAATACAAAATCATATTTCTCATTTGTATTCTTTATTCCCCCCTTTTAAATGTGACTAGAGTTTCGCTTTTCATCAAAATTCTTCGATCTAATGAAGACAACTCAGAAATAATTTCAAAATTCTTGCGATCTGAGCTTTATTGAGCGAGTGCACACTGATTTGATGGCAAAAAAGAGAGAGTAGAAGCTTGCTGAGATTCATGTCGATTTATGAGAAACTTGCATGGATCTACAGTAAGATGAGTAGATCTGAAACGAATAAGCTTTAGTAGTGTGCTGAGAGCATTTAAACAGCTCATAAGCGTGAATTACATATGAAGTTAGTCAACTTTTTGAATCTTTCAGACATTAGCTAAACTTGAAGCAAAGATGGTTAGGTCTGAGGTGTTTGCACTTCAGCTGTATGCAAGAAGTATAAGAGCTTTATGATTGTTGTTGAAGCTCCTCGACTTTCAGATCTTTTCTGAATCTCGTGAAGTTCAAGGCTGAGAGCGACTTAGTCAGGATGTCGGCACGCTGGTAAGTGGCAGGTAAATGATTGATACTAAGGTTTTCTTTTAACACTTGTCCACAAACGAAATACAAGTCAATTTCGATATGCTTAGTCCTTGAGTGAAGAATAGGGTCAGCAACTAATGACACGGTACTCAAGTTATCACACCACAATACAGTTTTGCTGCTTAAATTGATCTGTAGTTCTCTCGGTAGAGACTGTACCCACATAATTTCTTTTGTGGCACTTGCCACACTTCTGTACTCTGCCTCAATGCTGGATATAGAAATAGTAGGTTGTTTTTTTGAGCTTCAGGAAATAGGATTATCACTAAGATAGATGTAACGATCTCAATTTTGAATTAAATTTAAATTAATAGTTAATGTACATTTTGGAATAAATTTTGAATTTGAAATATATATTTATATGTATATATGAGTAAATTTCAATTTGACTTTAGAATTTGAATTTAAATATCGAATTTGTATTTAAATTTAAATAAATGACTTAGAGAAAAATGATTTGGGTTTGAAATTATTATCCATATAAATTAATTTAATGGGTAATTAGTTTTAAAAGCATTTTCTTTTAAATAATGTGTATATAATAATGATTAAGAAGATGTATTTATAAAATGAGAAAAATGTGATGTAAAATTTATTTAAAAGTTTTTAACTCATGAGAAATACAAGTGTAAAAAGTATGTAAGATAATAAAACAAATAAAAATCTAAGAACACACAAGAATGAGAAAAAAAAACATGAAAACATGGAACAAGACAAATATATATATATATATATATATATATGAATGTTTTGCAAAAGAAGACAGTAAAATATCTTCATGTACAAGGAAAAAGAATAAATATCTATGAAAAAATAATCAAACAAAGGATAAATATGAAAAAGTGATAAGCATAAGCTTATAAAACAAGATAAATATCATTAACGCAACACACCATAGTACATCATTTCAGCCACCAAAGTGAGAAAATCTGCATATTAAAGAAGAAAGAAAATATCTTTGATATTGTACAAAACAAATTATATCACCTGTACACCTATCTTTTCTATATATACATACTCTATTTCATCTTCGTTCATTCAAAGCATTTCAGTTCTTATGTTTCAAGCTAGACAAGCTTTCAGAAATCAAGCTTTCAGAAAACAAAATAATATCAATGTGCAGTTTTCAAATTTCCAAAGGGGCTTCAGTTTTCATTCCAGTCCAAGCTCTCTGCTTTTTTTCCTATGTGAGTAAACAACTTAAAAAAAAGAAATTTAAGTATATTCATTTGTTGCTTGTTAATATGAGATTTGAAATTGCTCTATTACGTATATACATATACAAACCTCCTCTGCCTGTATACGTTAACATTCCTGTTTCTTGCTTTAGAGCATAAGGCTCGATCAAAAATTCAAATATTAAATCACTTGATCATTGTTAGATTTTGATTTCCAAACAAAACAGGTGTATTTAAGTATGAACTATAATTTAAAAATAGTTTCAAGAAACAAAAGAATATACAGTATGAACAAATTTGATTTTACAGTGCGAATTCAAAACTTTGACATAATTCGACCATAGTGATTTGAAGATTTAATTATATAATCTGAATCCTTACTTAAAAATAGTATTTTTGAGAATAGTTTGGAGATTTTTAGCATCATGGTTTAAGAGAAGTTCGAAGATGAATGAAAAATGGGTTTCGATCAAATTTCGGTGGTCGGAGGCACTAGAGGGGTCGGGGTTTCACGTGGAGGTGGAGGAGTTTACGACGCTAATGGGAAAAATGGTTGGAGGTGTACTCGATCATTGAGGCGACGGCGACGAGCTTTTATAATTTGTAAACCTCTTTTTGTTGAGGTGAAGAATTTTGTTTTTGTCGTCTACATTGGATCGAGCGCGACGTGGCTCTAGAGGATGGAAGAGGGGAGGTTGACGAATAGATGGCCGAAGTTGTATGAATTCTGGTGGTCGTGGTTGTGAGAACGAGGCGTTGACAGGTTGATGGTGGTTCCAGTTCTTTGTTACCAGGTTTAAGTGAAAGGCTCGAATTCGAATTTGAGTCTGAATCAATGATATCAAGTTCATGCTTGGGTTGAAGGGTGATTGCCGACTTGAAGAGATCATCGTTGATGATCGGAGCGGGCGAGGTCGTTGGTGTAGGTGCACAATTTTGTTGTGCCTAGAATGAAGAGGAGATACTTGAGTTTCTCAAGTTTCTCGCGTGTGTTGCTCGAGGATTTGGATGTTTTACTCGAAGCAGTAGGGTTTTGGACTCGAAGAAAATAGGAAGGCTCGGGTAGAATGTTTGATTCCAGGTATTCAAACCTGTAGTATTTTAAAATTTTAAAACTGATGTTTTAAAATGAAAAGTAAAGATTAAACAAGTTTAATCTAAGTTTAAATGTGATTCAAGTAGTTTGAATCTCAATTTAAAAAGTAAAATAAAATAAAGTTTTAAATTAAATTGTTTTAACTACTTTAAATGGTTGAATAGTTTGAAAAAAAAATGAATGAAGATTTAAATGTAAGTAAGTTCTTAAATCTAGGTTAAGTCTGGAATCAAGTTTTTGTCTGTGTTCCAGTTTTGAAATTAAAGAAAGTTTTATTTTAAAATGATTTAAATAACTCTGAATGTTAAAGTGTAATTTTAAATTAATTTTAATTTAAAAATAAATTTGGTTTAAAATTCTTTTAAGCTACTTTATAAGATAAATATTTCTTTAATTTATGAAGTGAAAAACAAAGGTTTTTGAATTGTTTTAAAACCTTGTTAAATTAATTTGCAATCATTTTAAATCTTAAATTTAAAATGAAATTTGATAGTAATTTTAAAAGCATATTGTTTTAAAATGCTTTGATTAATAAGAAAGTTTTATCTTAAAGATAATTTTTTTTAATGATTTATGATTCATTAAATTATTAGTGTAATTAAAATGAATTAATTAATTTAATTAATTAATGATTTGGATTAATTAAATTAGTAATTATGAGTTTTAAATTAATTAATTAAGGTTTAAGTCAATCAATTAAGAATTGTTAATGATAATTAATTACAAAGATAGTTAATTAAATATTTTTAATGATAAGTTAGTGATTAATGAAAGGATAATCACTTATTGTAATTAATTAAGAATAATTAATTGAATAGTAATTAATTGAGGGTTGATTAATTAATGAATTAATTAAGGGAAATTAATTAAAGGATAATTGAATAATTAAAGGTTAATTATTTAATAATTATAAGTTGATTAATTTAAATTAATAAATGATTAAAGGACAATTAATCAAATGATTTGAAATCAATTAAAGTTAATTAACCATGACGGATGACTCATCTGATTTAAATTAATCAGATAATTAATTGAGTTTACTTATGGATGTTTGAATTCTATTGATTGTCGAACTGTTTGATATTCTGATATGTTATGCTTTGTGCTATAAATTGTTTCAGTGTGATCTGTGATGAATGTAATTTATTATCTGTGATAAATTTATACTATTTATCTGTGAATTTATAAATGAACGATAAGCGTTATAGATTATACCGCTTATCAATATCGATGTGCTTAAATATATGATGTGATGATTTATGATGTTGCACTGTTGTGTTAAACCCCTGGACTAAACCATACACACACAAATATGGATTGCACAAGGAAATCGGCCAAGTCATATATTTTTAACTATTGTAAAGATTGAATTCTTGAATCCAAAATAGTTTTGGAATTGGAATTGAAAGCTTTGGAAATAAAAGGTATTTTAAATAACTTAATATAAATAATTTGATTTAAATTTGAATTCAATATTTGAAATTGAATTCAATGATTTGGAAATTATGGTCTAAAAAGATTATACAAGTTATAAAGGTATTTATATAGGATTTTAACCATTTAAAAAAAATATGGTTTTGGAAATTTAAATTTAAATCGAAGTTTTATTCTTGAATGGCTTTAACTTATAATTGTAATCAGTTTTCCCAAAACGAAAACTATTTGTTTCAAATAATAATAGCTTTCATGAAAAGAAAGGATGTTCCATTTATATCGGAAGATTTCAAGTTTGAAATGAAATTGTAAATAGTTTGGGAAAACTATGAATTAACCTTTGTGAAGATGATTAAATCTTGTTTTGAAATCAAAGAGGATTTTAAATGGTGTTTCCTTTATATACAAGATTTGAATTGGAAAGGATTTGAAAGTTATGGATTAAATCTTTAATTGAAAGATTGGATGAGTCAATCCAATTTGAAATGGAAATTGTTTTGAAATCCGTGAATGGATCTTTGTGAAAGTGGGCGAACTTTGTGAAATAAATCTTTTTGTTTAAAAAGATTTAAAATGGTAATTTGTTTAAACCATTTAAAGAAGGTTTTGGATAATAAATTGTGACTTAACTGAAATCCCATATCCATATGTTTTTAAATATTACGCTCATTATTCGGTTTAGCCGGGAGAGGACTTTGTGTCATATAACCCATTCCGAATAATGATACGTCGATATGGATAGCGTTTGAAGACCGGTGGTGAATACCGGGTATTTTCGAAAACGAAGGGATAACCCGTCGATTGTCTCTGCACTGAGTCGCGCCGGTATAGAGATCCCCTAAGTGATGGGAAGGCCGATCGGGATTGTTAATACCCGGATTTGCAAGGGCTTCTTCGAAAGTGCCTTCGGTTCTGTTCGAACCCGGAACAGATTTGTATGGATGTATGTCTGACATTACACTTTGAGATGTAAAGCTGGTTTCTTTTAAATACATATCTGTTGGTGGTGGAGAAGTTATTCTCTTACCTTAACACCCTTCTGTGAGAGGTACTAGCTCAGAGGTATGTAGTTGATGGTTACTAGTGATACATTCCCAATTTGGTAATGTGGCATGCTAAGTGCTGCTATGTGTTAATGATTATTTGTTGATCATTTGTGATCGAAGCATGGCTTTGTGAAAAGCGTAGCTTTGTGGATGAGACTTCGTCGAGCCTCACAACCCGGTAATGGTCGAAACAGGAATCGTGGCAGCAAGGTTATTTGGGGGTAGCTCCTCTTGAGGGTATGACCATTTCCTTCTGGATAAAAAGTGATATCATGGTATGGAGCCCAGATATTTACTTATGTTGATTTTTGAAAGTTGGTATCATGGTATGGAGCCCATATACTGTACTATGTGGTTGTTGGATTGAGGGCCCTCGGATAAAGGTCGGTAATGACCGGGAGATGGCATGCTCGCGCCAGTTGTTACCTAGTTACAGAGGTAACCCGACCTTGTGTAGCAGAGATCCGGTTAGGTTCTTGGGGGCGTCCCTCCAGTGGCGTTCCATTTTATGTGGGAAGTTCCTTTGCCTGACCATTTGTTGGAAATCCAAACAAAATAATACGCGCCCTGTACGGTTTTATTGTATAACCTGCCATGGAATGTTGCGGTAACCTGCTATTGAACATGGTAGCTATAGTAGGCATAAGTGCGAAATGCCTTTGCTGGCTAAGATTAATATTATATTTTCGATAGGTTTTCTGCACTATGCACTAATAATAATAATAATAATATCAATTGGTTTTCGCGTATCAAGCATATTTGACTATCATAAGAAGAAATCTCCTCCATGTCTACGTTTGCATTGTGTGTGTGGTGGGAGGTCTTATGGTAGTTTCATTTTCCAAAAAGCATTGCGGTTTTCAATTTAAATTCTTTTGCTTGTTTTAAAAGATAAAAACTGTTTTTTTTGCTCACACCAGTCCCATAACTGACCTAGAGTTTATTGTTCCTTTCCTAAACTCTGGGTGCCTGCTATTTTCCACACGGGTAGTCTAGAGTTGGGTTTTTCAGATAGTCGAATAATAGAAACTGAATCGATAGCCTTCGAAGCCTTTTGGCTTTGTGGATCGCATTTTCTACACTTCAGTTTTCATGGACTGACCTTGCTTATCGTGGTGCAACTTGATGGTTGTTCGAGCTATCGTTAGTTTGGAGATGGTGTTGCAGTTGCATTTTAGCGATGTATTCTTTTGAAGATATTCTTTTCCGCTGCTATTTCTTGTATCTCTAATAGTATTGATATCTATTGTATCATTTTATTGTATCATCATTGTATCTGATATTGTATCAAATATTGTATATGATATTATTTATTTTCTTCCGTTGTGTTGTACTTGATGTGTTATAAGCTCCAGCGAACCAGATTCGACGTTTGAATCTGCGGCATTAGAATATGAGTGTCGTATTTGGTGTCGATTTTCGAAGGTTGAGTCAAGGCCGTTACATTTGGTATCCGAGCTGAAGGTTGAAACTGTAGCTCAGAAGTATAACACCTTAAGTAGCTCATTAGAGATAGGATGAAGTAAACCCTAGAATGAGTATATCTCTAAGATATCCGTCTGTATGCCTCAGTAAATTCTCTTACTATCCACTGATAGTGAGTATGAGTGCAAGAAGAGGACGATATATGAGACAGGGAAGTACCACTATGAATGGTCAATGCCCTGCAACAACGGAAACAATCTTTCTCTATCAATCTCCTTTGATTCGATTTCAATTCTTTGATTGGCTTTGTGGCAGTTCGAGGGAGAAGCTTTGGTATGATGGTGGCCCTTACAAATCGTGTAGATAAGTTTCTATTTCGTATTCTCTTCGTTAAATTTCTATCAGCTTTTCGTTTTTAACTTCAATGAATTTGAATTTCTGTTTGAAATAAATTAATAAATTAAATATAAAGTTGAATATGAAGATTTGTATCAATAAAACTATTTCGATTAAAACCAAATTCGAACTTCTATTGTAATTTCTTATGAATATCGAAGTCCGAAGAGGGACATGTTATACATACTTTGGGGTATCCCGACTTGAGTTTGGAATCCATATCTAGTGTTTGGAAGTTATGGAAAATTAAATCAATTTATCTATTGTTTGGGTCTCGATATATTTTACGAACGGTTAGTTATCCCTTCGAACTAACCAGTGCCTTGCATATTTCGTAGATTTGATGACCCGAGTATCCTGTGTAGAATTGAATGAGTTTGTTCTCATATTGGTGATATTCTGATTTAGTGAGCCAAATACAGAATATATATCCAGTTTGACTTGGAAAACTGTTTCTCTATCTTTGTGTATCTATCTTTGTTGTTTCTCTGCATGCAAATTTCAGGGACGAATTTTTTTTAAGGGGGGAATCTGTAACAATCTCAATTTTGAATTAAATTTAAATTAATAGTTAATTTAAATTTGGAATTAATTGTGAATTTGAAATATATATTTATATGTATATATGAGTAAATTTGAATTTGACTTTAGAATTTGAATTTAAATATCGAATTTGTATTTAAATTTAAATAAATGACTTAGAGAAAAATGAATTGGGTTTGAAATTATTATCTATGTAAACTAACTTAATGGGTAATTAGTTTTAAAATCATTTTCTTTTAAATAATGTGTATATAATAATGATTAAGAAGATGTATTTATAAAATGAGAAAAATGTGATGTAAAATTTATTCAAAAGTTTTTAACTCATGAGAAATACAAGTGTAAAAAGTATGTAAGATAATAAAACAAATAAAAATCTAAGAACATACAAGAATGAGAAAAGAAAAAAAATAAACATGAAAACATGGAATAAGACAACAAAAAAATAAAAAATAAATATATACGAATGTCTTGCAAAAGAAGACAGTAAAATATCTTCGTGTACAAGCAAAAAGAATATCTATGAAAAAAATTCAAACAAAGGATAAATATGAAAGAGTGATAAGCATAAGCTTATAAAACAAGATAAATATCATTAATGCGGCACACCATAATACATCATTTCAGCCACCAAAGTGAGAAAATCTGCATAGCTAAAGAACAAAGAAAATATCTTTGATATTGTACAAAACAAATTATATCACCTATACACCTATCTTTTCTATATATATACATACTCTATTTCATTTTCGTTCATTCAAAGCATTTTAGTTCTTATGTTTCAAGCTAGACAAGCTTTCAGAAATCAAGCTTTCAGAAAACAAAACAATATCAATGTGCAGTTTTCAAATTTCCAAAGGGGCTTCAGTTTTCATTCCAGTCCAAGCTCTCTGCTTTTTTTCCTATGTGAGTAAACAACTTAAAAAAAAGAAATTTAAGTATATTTATTGGTTGCTTTTTAATCTGAGATTTGAAATAGCTTTGTTACGTATATAAATATACAAACCTCCTCTGCCTGTATATGTTAACATTCCCGTTTCTTGCTTCAGAGCATAAGGCTCGATCAAAAATTCAAATATTAAATCACTTGATCATTGTTAGACTTTGATTTCCAAACAAAACATGTGTATTTAAGTATGAACTATAATTTAAAAATAGTTTCAAGAAACAAAATAATATACAGTATGAACAAATTTGATTTTACAGTGCAAATTCAAAACTTTGACATAATTCGACCATAGTGATTTGAAGGTTTAATTATATAATATGAATCCTTACTTAAAAATAGGGTTTCTGAGAATAGTTGGTATTTTTAGCATCATGGTTTAAGAGCAGTTCGAAGATGAACGAAAAATGGGTTTCGATCAAATTTCGGTGGTCGGAGGCACTAGATGGGTCGGGGTTTCACGTGGAGATGGAGGAGTCTACGGCGCTGCTGGGAAAAATGGTTGGGGGTGTACTCGGTCATCGAGGCGACGGCGACGAGGTTTTATAATTTGTAAACCTAGTTTTGTTGAGGCTAAGAATTTGGTTTAGTTCGCCGTCTACGTTGGATCGAGCGCGACGTGTCTCTGGAGGATGAAAGAGGGGAGGTTGACGAGTAGATGGCCAGAGTTGTATGAATTCTGGTGGTCGTGGTTGTGAGAACAAGCGTTGATAGGTTGATGGTGGTTCCAGTTCTTTGTTTCCAGGTTTAAGTGAAAGGCTCGAATTCGAATTTGAGTCTGAATCAATGATCTGAAATTCGAGCTTGGGTTGAAGGGTGATTGCCGGCTTGAAGAGATCATCGTTGATGATCGGAGTGGGCAAGGTCGTTGGTGTAGGTGCACAATTTTGTTGTGCCTGGAATGAAGAGGAGATACTTGAGTTTCTCAAGTTTCTCGCGTGTGTTGCTCGAGGATTTGGATGTTTTGCTCGATGCAGTAGGGTTTTGGACTCGAAGAAAATAAGAAGGCCCGGGTAGAATGTTTAATTTCAGGTATTCAAACCTGTAGTGTTTTAAAATTTTAAAACTGAAGTTTTAAAATGAAAAGTAAAGTTTAAACAAGTTTAAACAAGTTTAATCTCAGTTTAAATCTGATTCAAGTAGTTTGAATCTCAGTTTAAAAAATAAAATAAAATAAAGTTTTAAAATTAAATTGTTTTAACTAGTTTAAATGGTTGAATGGTTTGAAAAGAAAATGAATGAAGATTTAAATGTAAGCAAGTTCTTAAATCTAGGTTAAATCTGGAATCAAGATTTTGTCTGTATTCCAGTTTTGAAATTAAAGAAAGTTTTATTTTAAAATGATTTAAATAACTCTGAATGCTAAAGTGTAATTTTAAATTGATTTGAATTTAAAAATAAATTTGGTTTAAAATTCTTTTAAGCTACTTTATAAGATAAATATTTCTTTAATTTATGAAATGAATTGAATTGTTTTAAAACCTTGTTAAATTAATTTGCATTCATTTTAAATCTTAAATTTAAAATGAAATTTGGGAGTAAATTTAAAAGCATATTGTTTTAAAATGCTTTGATTAATAAGAAAGTTTTATCTTAAAGATATTTTTTTTATGATTTATGATTCATTAAATTATTAAGGTAATTAAAATGAATTAATTAATTTAGTTAATTAATGATTTGGGTTGATTAAATTAGTAATTATGAGTTTTAAATTAATTAATTAAGGTTTAAGTCAATCAATTAAGAATTATTAATGATAATTAATTACAAAGATAGTTAATTAAAGTTTTTTAATGATAAGTTAGTGATTAATGAAAGGATAATCACTTATTGTAACTAATTAAGAATAATTAATTGAATAGTAATTAATTGAGGGTTGATTAATTAATGAATTAATTAAGGGAAATTAATTAAAGGATAATTGAATAATTAAAGGCTAATTATTTAATAATTAAAAGTTGATTAATTTAAATTAATAAATGATTAAAGGACAATTAATCAAATGATTTGAAATCAATTAAAGTTAATTAACCATGACGGATGACTCATCTGATTTAAATTAATCAGATAATTAATTGAGTTTACTTATGGATGTTTGAATTCTATTGATTGTCGAACTGTTTGATATTCTGATATGTTATGCTTTGTGCTATAATTTTTTTTAATGTGATCTGTGATGAATGTAATTTATTATCTGCGATAAATTTATACTATTTATCTGTGAATTTCTGAATGAACAATAAGCGTTATAGATTATACCGCTTATCAATATCGATGTGCTTAAATATGTGATGTGATGATTTACGATGTTGCACTATTGTGTTAAACCCCTGGACTAAACCATACACACACAAATATGGATTGCACAAGGAAATCGGCGAAGTCACTTATTTTTAACAATTGTAAAGATTGAATTCTTGAATCCAAAATAGTTTTGGAATTGGAATTGAAAGCTTTGGAAATAAAAGTTATTTTAAATAACTTAATTTAAATAATTTGATTTAAATTTGAATTCAGTATTTGAAATTGAATTCAATGATTTGGAAATTATGGTCTAAAAAGATTATACAAGTTATAAAGGTATTTATATAGGATTTTAACCATTAAAAAAAATGGTTTTGGAAATTTAAATTTAAATCCAAGTTTTATTCTTGAATGGATTTAACTTATAATTGTAATCAGTTTTCCCAAAACGAAAACTATTTGTTTCAAATAATAATAGCTATCATAAAAAGAAAGGATGTTCCATCTGTATTGGAAGATTTCAAGTTTGAAATGAAATTGTAAATAGTTTGGGAAAACTATGAATTAACCTTTGTGAAGATGATTAAATCTTGTTTTGAAATCAAAGAGGATTTTAAATGATGTTTCCTTTATATACAGGATTTGAATTCGAAAGGATTTGAAAGTAATGGATTAAATCTTTAATTGGAAGATTGGATGAGTCAATCAAATTTGAAATGGAAATTGTTTTGAAATCCGTGAATGGATCTTTGTGAAAGTGGGTGAACTTTGTGAAATAAATCTTTTTGTTTAAAAAGATTTAAAATGGTAATTTGTTTAAACCATTTAAAGAAGGTTTGGATAATAAGTTGTGACTTAACTGAAATCCCATATCCATATGTTTTTAAATATTACGCTCATTATTTGGTTAGCTAGGAGAGGACTTTGTGTCATATAACCCATTCCGAATAATAATACGTCGACATGGATAGCGTTTGGAGACCGGTGGTGAAGACCGGGTATTTTCGAAAACGAAAGGATAACCCGTCGATTGTCTCTGCACTTAGTCACGCCGGTATAGAGATTCCCTAAGTGATGGGAAGTCCGATCGGGATTGTGAATACTCGAATTTGCAAGTGCTTCTTCGGAAGTGCCTGCGGTTCTGTTCGAACCCGAAACAGACTTGTATGGATGTGTGTCTGACATTACACTTTGAGATGTAAAGCTGGTTTCTTTCAAATACATATCTGTTGGTGGGGGAGAATTTATTCTCTTAGCTTAACACCCTTCTCTGAGACGTACGAGCTCAGAGGTTATGTAGTTGATGGTTACTGGTGATAATTCCCAATTTGGTAATGTGGCATGCTAAGTGCTGCTTTGTGTTAATGATCATTTGTGATCGAAGCATGGCTTTGTGAAAAGCATAGGTTTGTGGACGAGACTTCGTCGAGCCTCACAACCCGGTAATGGTCGAAACAGAAATCGTAGCAGCAAGGTTATTTGGGGATAGCTCCTCCCGAGGGGATGACCATTTCCTTCTAGATAAAAAGTGATGTCATGGTATGGAACCCAGATATTTACTTATGTTGATTTTTGAAAGTTGGTATCATAGTATGGAGCCCAGATACTTTACTGTGTGGTTGTTGGATTGAGGGCCCTCGGATAAAGGTCGGTAATGACCGGAGGACGGCATGCTCGTGTCAGTTGTTACCTAATTACAGAGGTAACCCAGCCTTGTGTAGCAGAGATCCGGTCAAGTTCTCGGGGGCGTCCCTCCAGAGACGTTCCATTTTATGTTCCTTTGCCTAACCATTTGTTGGAAATCCAAACAAAACAATACGCTCCCTGTACGGTTTTAGTTGTATAACCTGCCATGGAATGTGGCGGTAACCTGCTATTGAACATGGTAGTTATAGTAGTCATAAGTGTGAAATGCCTATGCTGGCTAAGATTAATATTATATTTTCGAAAGGTTTTCTGCACTATACACTAATTATAATAATATCAAATGGTTTTCGCACTATGCACTAACAATAATAAAATCAAATGGTTTTCGCGTATCAATCATATTTTGTAGGATCGATTTCACCCTAGAGGGGGGGGGGGTGAATAGGGTGATAGTGTAAATCATTAAAAATTAATCGTGGAAGCTTATAAATTAATTTCAATTCAGATCACAGAATAGCAGCACAGATTTCGCAGAATATAAATAACAGAATAAAATAGAACAACACAGAATTTATCCAACTTCGGCAAAACCCTGCCTACGTGCTGCCCCCAAGGTTTCTACTAGAAATTAGATAGTCCCTCGCTTACACACGTAAACTCGCTATACCCGCCATTGACTAATCTAACTCTACGCTCAAAACCTTGCCACAACTCAACCACCGAGTTGCGAATTCCCAAACCACACACCGTAGTTTGTCCCCTAGTCACACGACTAGAAAATTAAAACGGTTAAAAAGAAAATACAATTAAAAACAATTTAAGTAAAATAAAACCCTATTTAAAAATAAACTAAAGCCTTATAATAAAACAAGGCCGGCCCCTATTCACTTCTTCAACCCGTTCCTTTTTCTTTTTATTTGCTCCGTTCGTTGTTTTGAGATAGCGGAGGCTTTGTCCTTCAATCCAGATTAGGGCTTTTGTTCGTGCGATCCAATTTAGGGTTATTGGAGAAGTCGACTGATTTGTTGGTTGATTGCAATCGCTGTTCCTCTGATTTGCTTCGGCAATCGACCGTATCTTCAATTTGAACACGACTGATTGATTCTGACTGATTCGTTATCGTATATTTTGGTTGCTTGATGGTTATGGCTTTGATTTATTTCGTGATCAATTTTACTTGTTCAACATATCCACGGCTTGTTCAACTCCTTGATTGCCACGGCTTCTGCTCCGATCATTTTACTGTTGACTTTATTTTTTGACTTCATTTTGACTTTGGCATTGACTATCTTGATTTTGGGCATGCGAATCCACTACTCTGTATTAGCTTCGGCCATCACCATTGCTTTTATACAAACTTGATTTACGACTTGGTAATCACTGTAACCTGTACTGTATAGTTCGACCTGGTTTTGATACTTGCTTTGAATTTGATTCACTGATCCATTGTAGCTGTGTTGATCTTGCTTGCTTCCTGTACTGATGCATTAGTTGTTGGCATATTTGCTTGTTGTTGTATGGATCATTATGCAGTCTGCATTGAACTTTGGGTTGTAGTCTCGAGCTCTGTCGTCATGTAGCTTGCAATGTGCATTCATCCTTACTGACTTGATTCACTTCATGTTTGTCCGGTCTCACTTCCATGTATGGCTTGTTCTTGGTCTCTGTTCCATTCTGGTTGCTTCCCTGATCTTGTAGCTGTACACTTTGGCTTCACTGTGAACTTCATCTGTGATATTACTCAAATTGTAGTTGTATAGTTGCACTTGGTCATTTTACCTATTGTATCTGAGTTGAGTAATTTCCACTGTGACCTTCATGCTTGGATATTGAGATCCTGTTTACATGCCGGTGACATTCATGTTACTTTTTGAGTTGCAGTGTTGGTCTGACTTATTTGGTTTGTACATGCTATAGTGTCTGGTCTTTTCATTCATGTTGCAACTGTTCCACTGCAGTTTCATTGTGACTGCGACTCCATGACTTGATCTTTGTTGAACTGGCTTTGTTTGGTCATTTCTTGGTCATTGCACGGGTCATTGCTTGTGAAGTTTGATATTGCATCATTATGTACTTGATAAATGCACTTCTGGTACGCTGCAGCTTGCATCACTGGTGCACTTTGGTCTTTGTGATTTCATTGCTGTTGACATTGTACTTGAGCTTTGTACATGAACTGTGTTGTCTCTGACCTGTGCACATTGTAGCATTGTTGATGATTCATTATCATGCTACTGCTTGGTCTTTGTTGCCTCTTGCATGTAGTTGGTTGTAACTGTGTTGGATTTTATTTTGGTTGGCACTTGCACTGATCTGCATACATGTGCTTTGATGGAGTTTTGATTTGTCGAAGCTTTGCATTCTTCAAGTTGCCTTGTGTTAAATCCAGTTTCAAAACTCGGATTTGACCTTGTGCTCGTGTCGTGATTTAATTCATGTCGCACCTGAGTTGAATCCTGTATTTGGGTTTGACCTGTGCTCACCTGTCCCTGTAGCATTATCAAGTGTATATATCGGTGTGCACGGCCTTGTGGCATATACAGTAATACACTGTGTATGTCACAAGTTGTTCGTGTATGATGAATTCAAATTTAAATTATGACGAACAACCCAAATAACTGAGGCAAATCATATTTTCAAAAGTCATGTTTTATTTTTGAATTGCAAAAATATTTCTTTTTCAATTTTACTGCGTTAGTTTATATTTTTGCAGATTTCTCAGATGCTGGATTCAAACTGGAATGGAGTTGAAGATAAATACGAGTGTGAGTGATATGTAGTGAAGTGCTGATGTAAATGTGAAAAAATGTGATGTAATCAAAGTTGTATAGTTATAGTGGGAGCTTGAAATTGTACTATTCAAAGTTGTAATAAATATTTATTCGAATAAAATATTTGTTTGAATTCAAATTCTGTGTTATTTAATTTATTCAACAAATATTTATTTAATCAGTGAAAACAAAATAGTATATTAACAAATACATTTAAATGAATGTATATATGTTTATTATCATCAAACAAAAATCATATAAGCGCATATTCAACAATCTCCCCCTTTTGATGATAACAAACATATATTTAAGATTTTGAATATGTTAAATGTATTTGATCATTGATATATCCTAATTGCTCCCCCTATTTAAATGCTTCCTCTCTACACAAAGCTCCCCCTACATATATGCATATAAATAAAAATATGCAAATGAGCCTAGATGCAAATAGAAAATAATTTGACCTTTGCTTGATTTTATTTGACAAAATCTTAACTTTTCTCTCCCCCTTTTGTTATCGGCAAAAGAATAATAGTGTTAGAGAAAATAGAGATAAAGTTATCGATATTAATTCAACATTAAAACTCAATTGAATATAAATATTAAATTTCAATAAAAAATCAAACAAAAATCATAAATGTTTTGTTAGACGC
This sequence comes from Allium cepa, assembly GCA_030765085.1. Lineage (NCBI taxonomy): Eukaryota > Viridiplantae > Streptophyta > Magnoliopsida > Asparagales > Amaryllidaceae > Allium > Allium cepa. The sequence goes on from CM060935.1 coordinate 394,141,522, forward strand.
ATATTCCACTTTTAGAATGATGGAAATGATGTCATCATATAAAACCATAGAGTTGTGTCTATTTGTGGTATATTTATATCAGGAATTTGAATATCTACTAACCATGCATAACCGTTAGGACTTTTAAATGAGATTAGTAGTATTTCAATTTTATTTTAGAAAAAATGAATTCAAGTATCTTCTAACCACGCATAACCGTGAGGACTTTTAAATGGGATTAGAATCAACTTGTTTATTTTAAAAATTCAACTTTTGATATGCGTTCCATACATGCATAACCGCGAGGACTTTTAAATGAGCATGGAAGCACATAACAAATTCCAAGTAATTCACCCATGCATAACCGTGGGGACTTTTAAATGAGAGTGAATACTTTGGTATTTATTTATTTATGTTTTTTTTAAAAAAAAATGTGAAAATGAAAAACGAACGATTCCTGTTTAAAGTACCACATATCGACAAACTATATAGAATTTTGATGAGTGATGGTTGTTAGAAATATGATAGATATAGAGATGGTCATGGAATTTTTTACCAACAAAAAGTTTTATAACTCTTGTTTAAATTTCTAAAGAAATTTATTAATTATACCGTCTCAAGTCATAATATTTGATCAATATTAACACTCATCACTTTTTCAATCACTATTTTTCTTTTCGATAATCATTTGGGAGTTAGATTAGTCAAAATAGTCATTTAAAATCAAATTCAAAAATAATTATGAAATTAATTTTTCAAAATGACTAATCTGAAAATATGGTCAAAAATGATTTTCTCGAGGGGGTTTTTAAAAGAAAATTTTCTGCTATTTGAAAATTATTTGAAATGAAGAATATGCAGATATTTTCTTTGAAACACGATGCAATTACTAAATGTCCCAAAAATCACGTTCAACTAGTAATTTTTCTATCAACTAGATTACCAGTGTTATCTGCATCTGAATTTCTCTTTCACTCAAAATCATCAATTGAATTTTATAGACCAAAACATGAAGTGTGCACCAAAAATTTCAAATTCAATTTTAACAACAATTTAAATGACATTCTTTTGAAATTGAATTGAAGCCGTGTAAATAATCGAAAACCGTGAATAAGGAGTTAACCGTATTATAACCAAATGTATTATCCAACAAAACACTATTTTTAATCCAAACTGATATATATGAAGTAATTCAAAGAATCTAGAGATTTTTATAGTGTTTTTGGCATAAGAATATAATTGGCCAACTATTTTGAATAAGTCAGAATCAAAATCATCATTTTTTCATCATCTTCGTTATTGGCTGATTTAATTCAGAATATGGTGCAGATTATCACATTTAATATATCGTTCAAATATAACTTTACCTGTTTTACCTTTACGATAATTTTCCGTTGTTGTCCATTGTGATTCTGTCACCTTTATACTATGATAAGGAACTTTGCTTTGTCGCCCGTTGTGTTTCTGGAATAGCCAAAATCCAGAGAACACTGTTGTTGTTCCTTAGCCCGCCACCACACCTACACGGGAAAAGATTTATGTGACCTATTTGTTTTTATAGGTCCATGGTTGTTAGTGGCAGAAAATTTTGAAAAACAATTTTGTGGAGACCCAAAACTATTTATAATTGTTCCCTTCGGCACCCAAATTTGTTTAACTTTGAGATTTTTTATATTTGTGCCTTTTGGAACCCAAATCGGTATAGTTTTCACATGTTTGGGTCTATACCAACAATTGTTGTGGTCATGTCCAAATTTTCTACAAATTGTGCACATAGAATTAACTTGATTAATCTTGTTTTCAATAATTTTCGAACTATTATATCCAAGTCCTTGTCTAACCTTATTAACAGTTTGCCCTAATAGCATACTCAATGATTTTTCACTTTTGGAAAATTTATCTAAAGTAGTAGACAATTGTTGGACTTGTGTTTTGAGAGACTCATTTTCGTTTAATAATTGTGTGCACTTTTTAATAGAATTCTCTCTTCTAGTATTTTCATTCTCTTTTAAAATCAGAATTTCATTTTCAAGCGATTTCATTTTAATTTCTGATTTTTTAATTTCTTCATCAAATGTTGGACACTTATCACACTTAGGGATCCTACTTTGATAGGTTTTAACTAATTGATCAAGTTGTTTATTGCATTCTATCAAAGTATCATTTTGAGATTCAAGTTTGGCGTATTTTTCCCTAAGTCGTTCAAAACAACCGTTTACTTCATGAAAATATATAAGCAACTCAGAATGAGTAAGTTTTGATACCTCACTTGGCTTGTCATCGTCACTATCAGTTGTATCACCTCGAAGACACAATTCTGCCTTTTCGCTTTCACTGCCAGTGCTTTGATCATTCTCGTCTATTTCATCCCAAGTGGCTGCAAAACTTTTCTTTTTCTGTTTCTTTCCATGGCTGAATTTAATTTGTGGACAATCGGGCTTGATATGGCCGTGTTTGTTGCAATTATAACAAATAATCTTTTGTTCTTCTGAGTAGTCTAGTGCTTTGGCTATTCTACTTTTTGCTTTTTGAATTCGAGCTGAATTTCCATGTTTCTGATTCCATTTTTTGAATTTCCTTATTAACAGCTCTAGTTCTTCTGCACCATCATCATCGTCATCGTCATCACTTTCGGTTGTTCCTTTGAGCGCTATTGATTTCTTTCGAGTATCTCCTCCTTCATACTCTTCCTTGAATTTCATTTCTAACTCATAAGTGGTGAGATTTCCGATGAGTTCTTCGACTTTCATTTGTTTCAAATCTTTTGATTCTTGAATGGCAGTCCCTTTTGCTTCAAATTTTCGTGGAAGGCTCTAAGGATTTTTCGGACTATCTCCAACTCTGTGTATGATTTTCCAAGAGCTTTTGATTTGTAAACGATATTGGAAAGTCGTCCATGCATCTCTTTGACATTTTCTTCCTTCTCCATTGTAAAGTTCTCGTATTCGCTGCTTAGCATGGCAAAGCGAGATTCTTTGACCTGAGATGTTCCTTCGTGAGTCACTTCTAGTGTGTGCCCTATTTCCTGTGCAGTTAGACAATGTGAGACACGATTAAATTCAAATTGATCCAATGAACAGATAATAGAATTCATAGCTCTAGCATTAGCATTTTGTAATCTATTTTCTAGATCTGTCCATTGATCTTTTGGTTTCTCTATTTCCTGATTATCTACAGTTATAATTGGTATTCTATAACCTGTCTCAACAATATTCCAAGCGTCAATGGTTTTCAGAAAAATTTGCATTCTATTTTTCCAGTAAGCATATTCACCATTGAACATTGGTGGTCTAACTATGGATTGACCTTCTGCAAAAGCATTATTAAAAGAAGCCATTTTAAAAAATTCAAATTTTTAAAACAAAAATTGGTTTTTTTAAAACAAAAACGGCTTTTGATCCTAGCTCTGATACCACTTGTAGGATCGATTTCACCCTAGAGGGGGGGGGGTGAATAGGGTGATAGTGTAAATTATTAAAAATTAATCGCGGAAGCTTATAAATTAATTTCAATTCAGATCACAGAATAGCAGCACAGATTTCGCAGAATATAAATAACAGAATAAAACAGAACAACACAGAATTTACCCAGCTTTGGCAAAACCCTGCCTACGTGCTGCCCCCAAGGTTTCTACTAGAAATTAGATAGTCCCTCGCTTACACACGTAAACTCGCTATACCCGCTATTGACTAATCTAATTCTACGCTTAAAACCTTGCCACAACTCAACCACCGAGTTGCGAATTCCCAAACCACACACCGTACTTTGTCCCCTAGTCACACGACTAGAAAATTAAAACAGTTAAAAAGAAAATACAATTAAAAACAATTTAAGTAAAATAAAACCCTATTTAAAAATAAACTAAATCCTTATAATAAAACAAGGCCGGCCCCTATTCACTTCTTCAACCCGTTCCTTTTTCTTTTTATTTGCTCCGTTCGTTGTTTTGAGATAGCGGCGGCTTTGTCCTTCAATCCAGATTAGGGCTTTCGTTCGTGCGATCCAATTTAGGGTTATTGGAGAAGTCGACTGATTTGTTGGTTGATTGCAATCGCTGTTCGTCTGATTTGCTTCGGCAATCGACCGTATCTTCGATTTGAACACGACTTCTTGTTTGATCGAGTTCGACTGCAAATTGGTATGTGATTTTTGCTTTATTGCTTTAAGTTAATATTCTTGAACTCGATACATTGCCGATGATGATTCGTGGTAATTTATAGGAATTGAATTCCTGTTTTTGCGTTCGTATATTCTCTAATTGAATTTGTCAACTGATTCACCTCGGCCACTTGATGATGCTTGAATGTTTGAGATTGATTCTGACTAATTCGTTATCGTATATTTTGGTTGCTTGATGGTTACGGCTTTGATTTATTTCGTGATCAATTTTACTTGTTCAACATATCCACGGCTTGTTCAACTCCTTGATTGCCACGGCTTCTGCTCCGATCATTTTTCTGACTTCATTTTGACTTTGGCATTGACTATCTTGATTTTGGGTATGCGAATCCACTACTCTGTATTAGCTTCGGCCATCACCATTGCTTTTATACAAACTTGATTTACGACTTGGTAATCACTGTAACCTGTACTGTATAGTTCGACCTGGTTTTGATACTTGCTTTGAATTTGATTCACTGATCCATTGTAGCTGTGTTGATCTTGCTTGCTTCCTGTACTGATGCATTAGTTGTTGGCATATTTGCTTGTTGTTGTATGGATCATTATGCAGTCTGCATTAAACTTTGAGTTGTAGTCTCGAGCTCTGTCTTCATGTAGCTTGCAATGTGCATTCATCCTTACTGACTTGATTCACTTCATGTTTGTCCTGTCTCACTTCCATGTATGGCTTGTTCTTGGTCTCTGTTCCATTCTGGTTGCTTCCCTGATCTTGTAGCTGTACACTTTGGCTTCACTGTGAACTTCATCTGTGATATTACTCAAATTGTAGTTGTATAGTTGCACTTGGTCATTTTACCTATTGTATCTGAGTTGAGTAATTTCCACTGTGACCTTCATGCTTGGATATTGAGATCCTGTTTGCATGCTGGTGACATTCATGTTACTTTTTGAGTTACAGTGTTGGTCTGACTTATTTGGTTTGTACATGCTATAGTGTCTGGTCTTTTCATTCATGTTGCAACTGTTCCACTGCAGTTTCATTGTGACTGCGACTCCATGACTTGATCTTTGTTGAACTGGCTTTGTTTGGTCATTTCTTGGTCATTGCACGGGTCATTGCTTGTGAAGTTTGATATTGCATCATTATGTACTTGATAAATGCACTTCTGGTACGCTGCAGCTTGCATCACTGGTGCACTTTGGTCTTAGTGATTTCATTGCTGTTGACATTGTACTTGAGCTTTGTACATGAATTGTGTTGTCTCTGACCTGTGCACATTGTTGCATTGTTGATGATTCATTATCATGCTACTGATTGGTCTTTGTTGCCTCTTGCATGTAGTTGGTTGTAACTGTGTTGGATTTTATTCTGGTTGGCACTTGCACTGATCTGCATACATGTGCTTTGATGGAGTTTTGATTTGTCGAAGCTTTGCATTCTTCAAGTTGCCTTGTGTTGAATCCAGTTTCAAAACTCGGATTTGACCTTGTGCTCGTGTCGTGATTTAATTTATGTCGCACCTGTGTTGAATCCTGTATTTGGGTTTGACCTGTGCTCACCTGTCCCTGTAGCATTATCAAGTGTATATATCGGTGTGCACGGCCTTGTGGCATATACAGTAATACACTGTGTATGTCACAAGTTGTTCGTGTATGATGAATTCAAATTTAAATTATGACGAACAACCCAAATAACTGAGGCAAATCATATTTTCAAAAGTCATGTTTTATTTTTGAATTGCAAAAATATTTCTTTTTCAATCTTATTGCGTTAGTTTATATTTTTGCAGATTTCTCAGATGCTGGATTCAAACTGGAATGCAGTTGAAGATAAATACGAGTGTGAGTGATATGTAGTGAGGTGCTGATGTAAATGTGAAAAAATGTGATGTAATCAAAGTTGTATAGTTATAGTGGGAGCTTGAAATTGTACTATTCAAAGTTGTAATAAATATTTGTTTGAATAAAATATTTGTTTGAATTCAAATTATGTGTTATTTAATTTATTCAACAAATATTTATTTAATCAGTGAAAACAAAATAGTATATTAACAAATACATTTAAATGAATGTATATATGTTTATTATCATCAAACAAAAATATTATAAGCGCATATTCAACATATTTGACTATCAAAAGAAGAAATCTCCTCCAAGTCTGCGTTTGCATTGTGTGTGTGGTGGAAGGTCTTATGGTAGTTTCGTTTTCCAAAAAACATTGCGGTTTTTAATTTAAATTCTTTTTTTTTGTTTTTAAACGATAAAAACTGTTTTGTTTACTCACACTAGTCTCATGACTGACTTGGAGTTTATTGTTCCTTTCCTAAACTCTGGGTGCCCACTATTTTCCACACGGGCAGTCTAGAGTTGAGTTTTTCAGATAGTCGAATAATAGGAACTGATTCGATAGCCTTCGAAGCCTTTTGGTTTTGTGGATCGCATTTTCTACACTTCAGTTTTCATGGACTGACCTTGCTTATCATGGTGCAACTTGATGGTTGTTCGAGCTATCGTTAGTTTGGAGATGGTGTTGCAGTTGCATTTTGGCGATGTATTCTATTGAAGATATTCTTTTCCGCTGCTATTTCTTGTATTCATGATAGTATTGATATCTATTATATCATTCTATTGTACCATCATTGTATCTGATATTGTATCAAATGTTGTATATGATATTATTCATTTTCTTCCGCTATGTTGTACTAGATGTGTTATAAGCTCCGGCGAACCAGATTCGACGTTTGAATCTGCGGCATTGGAATATGAGTGTCGTATTCGGTGCCGATTTTCGAAGGTCGAGTCAGGGCCGTTACAATAGATGCAGTACCTAGTGGTTGATCTTCGATCATCTGGGTCTGTGGCCTAATCAGCATCAGCAAAGCCATCTAAAGTAAGAGTCTTTCCTCCTCTAGGTGTTAGGCCATAATTTAGAGTACCTTTTAAATATCTCAAAATTCTTTTTACTGCCCTCCAATGTTCATTGAGAGGTTGATGCATGAATTGGCTCATTTTGTTTACACTATATGAAATTTCTGGTCTTGTAATTGTTGAATATTGTAATGCTCCAACAATACTTCTGTATTGTTTATCATTGCCGATTGGTTTATCTATGTACTTGGATAGTTTTAAATTGCTTGTTATTGGTATAGGCCGTGGCTTTGCTGAGTTCATTTTAGCTTTGCATAAGATCTCAGTAATATATTTTTTCTGACTTAGTTGCAATGCTGAATCTGATAGTTTCTTCACTTCAATGCCTAAGAAATAATTCAAGTCACCCTAATCTTTAATTGAGAACTGCTTATCAAGATATTGTATAATATTGCCAATTTCCTTGCTGCTATTACCAGTGATTATAAAATCATCCGCATATACTAGGATGTATGTTATTTCATCCTTATCGTGTTTTATGAATAAGGAATTGTCTGACTTTGTTAGTTGATATTGTAGCTTCACGAGTGTTGTTTCAATTTATCAAACCATACCCTTGGAGCTTGCTTTAGTCCATAGATGGCCTTGTTTAACTTGCATACATAATTATTTGTCTGCTTGTATCCTTGTGGTTGATCCATGTATACTTCTTCTTGAAGTTCCCCATTAAGAAAAGCATTGTTGACATCTAGCTGCCTTATGTTTCATTTCTTATATAATGCAATAGTTAGAATAACCCTTATAGTTGCCGGTTTTACCACATGAGAGAAAGTATCATTGAAATCAAAACTATACTGTTATGTGTATCCTTTTGCAACAAGTTTGGCCTTGTATTTAGATATGGTTCCATTAGGGTTTCTTTTTAGCCTATAAATCCACTTGCATCCAAAGGTATTTTTTCTTTGGGCAGTGTGACAAGTTCCCATATTTTGTTTTTGACGAGAGCATTATATTCTTCATCCATTGCAGTCCTCCATTTTTCATTCAACATGGCTTGTTCATAGTTTTCTGGTTCATCATCGTTCAGAATAGTTGTATATATCTTAGGCTTAAATATGCCACTCTTTGACATGTGATGCCCAGTTTGACTTTGTCTGACTTGATTGCGAGCTGTTGCAGTAATTTCTTGTTCACCGTGTGTGTTTGATACATGATTATAACTATGCTCATGTTGATTGCTTTGTCCTGTGCTCTCACTATTCTGAGGAGTGTAGGTGATATGCTCTGGCATATCAGTTTCTTCATGATCTGGTATGTATTGAGTTTCACATGTACTCCTTTGATTACTATCCTTGGAATATACTAGTATTGATGGAATAAGCACAGTTGGATTGTATATTTTTTGTGTTGGTCTCTCCTTGTTATATGCAAAAGGAAAATTTATTTCATTAAATACAACGTGTTTTGAAATAAAATTTTTACCTTTACTATCAAGACATTTATAGCCTTTTTGCTTGTTTGCATATCCTAAGAATGTACATGGAGATGATCTAAAACTGAGTTTATGTGCATTATATGGTCTTAAATATTAAAAGCAAAGACATTCAAATACCTTTAGGCTTTGGTAATCTGGCTTTATTTTGCGTATGATTTCTATTGGGCTTTTGTGATTTAAAATCTTTGTGGGTAATCTATTAATGAGATATACAATAGTATTAAATGCATCAGACCAAAATTTTAAAGGTAAAGAAGCCTGGGCAAGTAATGTGAGACCAGTCTCAACAATATGCCTATGCTTCCTTTCAACTAAGCCATTTTGCTCAGAAATATAAGCACAAGTAGTTCTATGTATAATGCCCTTCTTCTGAAAATACATGTTGTGGGACTTATATTCAGATCCTCCATCTGTTTGCATTATTTTCACATGGAAGTTTGTTTGATTTTCAGCTTGAGTGATGAATTGTATTACAACATTGTATGCTTTTGACTTTGTCTTGAGAAAGTAAATCCAAATATATCTGGAATAAGCATTAACAAAAGAGATATAATATTTGAAACCATAATCAGAATTAATCGAAGCTAGACCCCACAAATCTTATGCTATTAGTTCAAGAGGTCTGTGATACACAGTAGATGAGTTAATAAAAGCAAGTTTATGACTTTTGCCTAATTGACGGTGAGCACATACATAAGGTAGTGATATATCACTAAATGTAATATTAGTGTCCATTAAAACTTTCTTTACAATTTTCTCACTTAGATGGCCAAGTTTATAATGCCATATATTGAAAACATTTTCTCTTCTATCTGTAACATTACATTCAAAAAAATTGCACAAATTTCTTGAGTTTTCTTGTTGCTTCTTGCTAGATAGATTGAACTTGTACAGCCCATTTTGCACATCACTCTATAAAAGAATATTTTTAGTTTGTAAGTCTTTAACCAAACACATTTTAGGATAAAATTAAAAGTAGACATTATTGTCAGTGGAAAATTGCAAAACACTAATAACGTTTTTTCTTATTTGAGGAACTCTGAGGAATTTTTTTAAATAAAGACATCTTTTTCCTTGTATAATGCCATTTTTAGTATGAGTAGTGCAAACTGACTCACCATTTCCCTATATGTTAATTTGTCACCTTTGTACTCCTTGTTTCTTATGTTCAGATTGTGTAAGTTGCCGGTGATATAATTTGTGGCACCTGAGTCGGGGTACCCGCTCTCACTCATTATATCTTCAGTTCTTGCCACCTCATCATTTTCCTGGTGACAAACTCTGACATTTCCTTAGGTACCTTTTGTTTCAAATTGAATTTGAGCAATATTTGCACTTGGATTCATGTTTCTTTGATTTCCTGAACTCTGGTTTTGATGTGTATGTTGAGTGTCATATCTGAAGTAGCATTTCATGGCTGTATGTCCATTTCTTCCACATATTTGACATTTGATCCTGTTGTTACTGTTCCATCTGCCGCCTCTGCCTCTTCCTCTGAAAGGTTGGCTTCCTCTTTGAACAGACTGATATGATCTGTTGTTAGTTTCATTTCTGGTAGTCTGTCTCTGATCTTGATGCTTGTTGTTGTGGTTTGCAGCATAATTAACAGTATAGTCCGTTTCTAAAGATTTCTTTTGCTCAATTCTTCCTTCATGTGCCAAAAGTGTAGAATGAACATATTGAATAGATGGTAGTTTTTTCTTTGATGAGATTACTGCCATAACAGATTCTTACTCCTCATCAAGTCCATTTAGAATTGATATGATTTGTTCCGTGTCTGAAATCTTATGACCTACTGTACGTATATAGTGGATCACACAGAGTCTTTATCTTTGAAAGATATTCTCTCATTGACATATCTTCTTTCTTTATGTTTTGAAGTTGCCTTTTATAATGCATGATTCTTGCAGCAGACCGAGTACTAAAAATTTGCTCGATGGTTGACCATATTTCATATGCTGTATCACATCTCACTGTTTGTGGTAATAAGTTTGTACTTATAAGATAAAAGCCAAGAACTCAAGAGACTATCTTGTCTTTGATGAGCATTGTATTCTTTTTTCTCAATTGTGTTACCTTCACCGTATTTCAGGAATTATGGTGGAATGTTTGGGTTGGCAGAGACGAATTTGTTGAGACCATACCCTCTGATTATAGTTTTCACTTGATATTTCCAAAGGAGATAATTGCTTTCGTCAAGGTGAGCGGTTATCAATTGACTATGAGGACTGATTACTGTCTTAACCAGTTCCTCTATGGTTGATTGCTGATATGTTGATGAATTGTTGGAGGTTACTGAATCGTCTCCAGCCATGATCGAACAGAGAATTCAGATGATCAATATGATGGGTTCTCTGATACAATGGATATTGCACAGAAAGAAATAGAATGTATTTCAAGAAAGGCAAGAAATTCCTGAAATCAAGAACACCTTATCCTGAGTCTTCAAAAGAGGAAGGTAAGTGCAGTCATTAACCCGTATGATGATATTCTGATGGGTTTCTTTGACATGGCATTTCTCTTTCTGAATCTTTTGATGATATTTAATGATTTCTTGAATTGATTTTTGGTTGCTTTTCTGAAATCCCAATCTTGTTGCAGCCAGATCTAGTATTTGATCTTTGGCAAGGCACTTGATCAAACAATCTCTAATGATGATGATTTATCTGATGAGATTTTGAAAAGTTTGCTTAAACAAATGATGATATTTTATCTGATGATAATATGCCGTTAGGCAGTGATGCTCTGATACCAATTTGGATTTTGTGAGATTTGTAATTTCAGAAAATAAAAGATGAAACAAACACAGACTACTTTATTTAGATTGAATTGAATGATTTTTACAGAGTACTTGTTGTTCCTTTTATACTTGTACAATGCAAAATAAGATAAAAGGAAATGAGTATTTGGGCTGCAACATTAACAGCCCAACATACATCCCAGGAAGCCAGATACAAAGACAAATAAGTTGGTAGTGGATTATACGAAACCCTATTTCTCATTTGTATTCTTTATTTCTCTTATAGAGATTAACTGTCAATTTTAAGATCTAGTTTTGTACTGCTAATAGTACGAAATTTTTCAGAGTACACAAGTTGGTTAATGTTTCGCACTATGTTTCTATTAGTAATATGCTTTTAAGTTGTTTACTGCCGTAACTACAACACCGGTTTGCATCCATTTTTGATGCAAGGCAGTGGTTATGAGCATTTAGAATGTCTATTGGCTTTCCATTCCGGTTGGTATCAAATTGTTACCCACATCATTCTGTTTGTGCTTTTGTGTACTAAATGGTGCTGAATCTACTATATGTTATTTTCAGTAATTTTGTTATCAACACTCCTGGTAAACATCTTTTGACATTATGAACCATAAATCTTTTTTGACAACAATTATATTGAATGTTAGTTTAATAAGCAGTAGAGCTTCTTGGGTACATCCATAATATAATGCACTTGAGTAAAAGTATATTAATACAATTTGATCGACAATATAGATAAATAAATGGATTCACTGTTCTGTTACAGTTACAACTAAACAAATTAACAATGTTTTAAATATATTATATACAACAGTTTTTTTAATGTATCAGTTTATATCTTCCTTCTGCTCTTTAATGTTTGTATTTAATGCTAACACTACTAAAAAGGCTAATATTCTTGTAAAAGCCCGCAAATCCGTACTCCTTGAATAGACACTAATCTCCAGTGATTAACTCAAGATGAACGGAAATACGAACCCTTATGGTTGAAGAAGAAAGAAAAAGATAGAACAGAACAGAAAGAAACAACAGAACAATATCAGAATCTCACAATCGCAGCGGAACAACATATAATAGATAAATGAATAATCTTTAAACAAAAAACTATATTAGTTATTACATTACATCATATTACATTACATTACATCATCAGAGTGTACAACAACAAACAACAACAAACAGCGGAAAAGAAATACTATATACTAGTGAATACGCCATGCCATCCAGTTTGCCTCCAGCAACTCCTGAATTCCCGAATATCCTGATAACCTGACTCTTGACTGCCCGTGTGGAAATTGGTGGGCACCCAGAATTTAGGAAGGAAAACAATAAACTCCGAATCAGTCATGTGACTAGTGTGAGAACTAAAATAGTTTATCTTTAAAACAAAGAACAGGATAATTTTAAAATAGATTCGCAATGCTTTTTAGAAAATGAGACTACCATAAGGCCTCTCACACACACACACAATGCAAGCGCAGAATCGGAGGAGATTTCTCCTTATGATAGTCAAAGATGCTTGATACGCATTAAAAAGAAACATTTGATATTATTACTAGTGCATAGTGTAGGAAAAATCATTTCGAAAATAAAGATATAAATCTTAGCCGGCATAGGCATTTCGCACTTATGCCTACTATAGTTGCCATCCAAACAGCGGTGACCACCATAAATGAATGATAGGTTCTACAACTAAAACCGTACAAGATCGTATTGTTTCTTTATATTTCCAGCAAATGGTCAGGCCAAGGAACTTCCCATTGCCACATGGAAACGCCTTTGGAATGATGTCCCGAGAACCAAACTGGATCTCTACCAACACAAGGCCGGGTTACCCCTAATTGGGTAACTACTGACACGAATATGTCATCCCCCGATCGTAACCGATCTATCCGAGGATCCTCGATTTCCAACAACCACAAAGCAATAAATTTGCAGCAACAACATAGGTTAAGTATCTGGGCTCCATACCATGATACCACCTCTATCCAGAAGGAATGACATACACTAAAGGGGTGCTACCCCCTAATAACCTTGCTGCATCCTTCCTGTTTTGACCATTTCTGGGGTGTGAGGTCCGACGAAGTCTCGTCCACAAAGCCACGCTTTATACAAAAGCTGTGCTTTGGGTCAACAAATGATCAAAGTAATGATCGCCAAGATAAATGATCAAACAAATGATCATATCAAAAATGATCAAACAATGATCATCCCACAGCAACACTCAGCATGCCACACTACCAAATTGGGAGTATATCACTAATAACCTTCGACTACGTAACCTCTGAGCTCGTACGTCTCAGAGAAGGGTGTTAAGCTAAGAGAATAAATTCTCCGCCACCAACAGAAATATATTTGAAAAAAATCATTTTTATATCTCAATTTGTAATGTTAGACATACAATCCATACAAGTCTGTTCCGGGCTCGAACAAAACCGAAGGCACTTACAAAGAAGTCCTTGCATTCCGGATAAATTCTAATCACGTCCGGACTTCCCGTCACTAAGGGTGATAAAACCTCTATATCGGAGATCAGCCGATGCAGAGCAACTCAACGGTAATCCTTCCGTTTTCAAAAATATTCGGTCTTCAACACCGGTCATCAAATGCAATCCATTACGACGTATCACATATTCGGAATGGGTTATACGACCCCAAGGTCCTTTCCCGGCTAACCCGAATAGTGAGCGCTTATTTAAAAATAAGTGTGGCATTCAAATTCAAGCAAATCACAACAAATACCTATTTAAAGGTAAATATTGATAATCGGATTATTTAACTATCAATAGGCATGCTCAACATCACCAGATTCCAAATAATTTTCCAAATTATTTATTTTCCAAAAATATCTTTACAAGATATATATAATTTTCACACTTTAACCATTTGAAAACAATTTTCAAATCACTTTTCATTTATACCACTTTTGAAAACTAATTTCAATCATTTTCCTTACGCGGAAATACTTTCATTTCAACACGGTTCATTTAAACCCATTAAATAAATCCTTACCGACTTACTTTATATTTACGTTCCAATCCGTAAATTTACTCCCACACTTCAAAAATATATCAACGTTTATTTTTAAACAAACTCCCCTTTTCATTTATAAATTCCATAGTGAATTTACATTCCAAAATATTTATGAATATACGATTTCAATTATTCATTTTCAATTTATCTTCAAAAAGATAAATTCTCAAATCGTTTCATTTCACATTGGAAAAACATTTTCATACTTATTTATTAATAAGTAACTCACAAATCCATTTGTTTTCAATACTTAAAAAATATTCAATTACTTAATATCGAAATTAAGTATATATTTCATTCTTTAAGAAATCATTCTCTTAAACACATTTGTTTGGGCCAAAACGAATGTTGCGTAAAATATCGTTACGACAATCCAAAATCACTAGTATAGGGATTCAAAATTAAAATAGATATATAAATCCCAATACTATATAAAACATTTCCTTTCGGAAACCATTTACTATAACAACAGTGTTATAGTCCATCATTTCCTTCTATTTCTCGAAAACGTCTATTTCAACAATAAATGTTGAAATCTATGGTTTCGATTCATAATATATTTTAAAACATCTTTAAATCGTTTTAATTCTATTTAAAACATCACTTCCCAAAATAAATCCATTTTATTTAATAATATATCCACTGTCCAAAATCGTGAATATACTTCCTTAACCAATTTCAACTTTCAATTTATCAAATTCCATTGATTTCGAATTTATAAACAATGTCTATAAATTCCATTTCTATTTATAAGCTTCGATTTATAAATCTCCTTTATTAATCCAATTTAATTTATACAACTCAATTATATACCAAAAGTTCGTATTATAAGTTAAATGCTTATAATCCATTTATTTACAAAATCGTTCTTTTAGAACTTCACAAATTATAAATCTTATTACTTATAAGATTTCATTTATAACCCTATTTTCAACATTAATAGAACTCCTTTTAAAATTCTATTATTTCAATTTATAAAATATATATTTTATAAATCTCAACTATAAACCATTTTTGCTTCATCAAAGATTTCAATTTAAATGAAAAAAAATCCGATTTATAAGTTAATTCCTTAAAATCTTTTGTCTTACCACATCTATTCATTTTATAACTTCACAATTCATAAATCTATAAATTTTCATTCACTTCTGAATCCATTTATACTTCATTTTTAACACTTATAAAAACTCGTTTTATAGTTCTAATATTTTTAATTTTAAAATATCAAATTTATACGTCTTTCATATAACCCGTTTTAAAATAATTCAAAAATCCCAATTTGACTATTTTATAAATTTATCAACTGCTTATCTCAAAAATCACCTTTTGGTTATATTTCACAGAAATCTTAAATTTTATAACATAAAAATTTATAACGTTTTAATTATTTAAAATGAATCAATTCAAAAATTTAATAAAACGTATACTTTCAAAAATTACTTTAAATATTCCTTTAAAAACCAAAATCATTATTTTTAAACTTTAAAAATGGATCCGATGATGCAGTAACACCAAATAGTCAATCACGACATCCAAATATCATATATCGATATGATAACGAACAAATATCATAATATCTGTAAATAAATCAATACAATTGAGGAATCCAGTTGGATCCCTACAACCTGTTTCCCTGCATCCAAAGATGTTAGCACAATACCAATTCCGTTCCAGTATGGAATTATCGCGGTATATGGGATTTATAAAAATATTATCCGCTTCATAGACGGCGCAATAGGGTCTCATCCGCTATATAATGCGGGAAATCAACTCCAAGTACATAAATAATACCAATTCCACTGTACTGTGAAATATTCGCGGTATATGTTTTTAATAAATAACCTCCGCTTACTAACGGCATATATTGTCTATTTTAACCATCATTAGATAACAATTATCCTTCAACATACAATCAATAATTTTAAATCTAACTATTTAAAATTATAAATCGAAACCGATTCGATTTAGTGAGAAGTTCTCACCTTGAATTCTATTTCGTTTCTGCGTTTTATTTCGAATAAAATTAAACGCGCGTTTAATTTTATCCGAAATTCTCACTAGCTCCATACGACTCCAATCCAATTCCATAGCGTAGTGTTCTTCCAAACGGTTCCAACGCAACTGGTTATGAATTTTTCGACCTCGTATGAACAAGATATGATATTTTAAAGTTTACACAAATTAAAATATACTTTAATTTACAATTTCTTTTAACTTTAAACCTAGCTCAGATCAGGGCCGTCCATCTCTGCTTAAGGAAATCCAGGCCGTTCGGCCCTTCTTCCATCTCCCTCCCTCCAGTAAAAACACACGCGTGCTTTGAACCCAACTCCAACACCTAGGGTTCCAAATCGCGGCCACCACAAGCCCCTCTAGCTCGATCAAAGAATACCATAACGTAGCCCACACACAACACCACCAACGCCCAGAGGCCGATCCCACTCGGCTGCGTCCCCTGCACGAAACACGAGGGCGAACGCGCAACGTTCAAACCCCCTTTGCCATTGATCTGAGACGCTATTTCCGATCTTGACCGTTGATTCTATAGAACTCATGTAGCTCTACAATTTCCTAGTTGATAACCTTCGCTAAAAGCTGATGGATTAAGAGATTTGGAGGGAAGAAGTTGAGAGTTTTCTAGCCATTAAAACTATAGGAGGCGGCCGACCATTGATAATTAGGTTTAGGGTTTTCTTTTGCAAAATGAATTGTTGAGGTGTTTATATAGAAAATATTCCAAAACACTATTCATCCTGGATTTTTCGAACTCCAAACGAAGCGTGCCGGTTGACGTTTCTAAGGTTTACCCCGCGTTCCGAACACAATGGAACGTGTTTCGGAGGCTGATTCGATCATCTGTGCGAGTTACGGCAATAAACGATCAATTTAAATTAAATCGATTTAAACTAATTTCTAGGCGTTTTGCCTTGCCCCGGACAAACAGTAAATCCGATTGACATGAAATTTGAAATCTTATAATAATATCACATTACGGATCCTATGAAACTAGTTTCGTCGAAATCCGAGACTGTTTGAAAAATGGCTATTTTAACTCGTCAATTAAATATTAAAACAATTTCGATGCGTTTCGAGCTGCCATGGTCAAACGAAAACTCCGATTGCTACGAAAATTGAAATCCGATAATAACTAATTATTACGGATACAATGAAACTAGTTTCGTCCAATTCTGAGACTATTCGAAAATTGGCTATTTTTCAGTCGATAATTAAATATTATAATATTTAATTTTCACAAATAAACTTTTAATTCAATTTTAAAAGTTCTATAACATCACTCTAACTCCAACATGATTAAATAAAATTTGAAAAATTATTTTTAATCATATTTAACCCAATTTTCAATTATTTCTGTAATTTCACATATTAAATTATCGATTTAATTATCCAATTAAATCCAATTATTCGAAAATAAATTATTCGACTTATAAATTTCACTTATTAATAATTAAAATTAATTAAATATTCGATTTTACATTAACAAAAATTCTGGGTCGTTACAATTCCGACAGCACGTAGCGACGGCTTCTGAAGGCTAATTTCCGATGGCGTCGACGGGCCGTCGAAAATTCGTGAATTACAGGCCCAGCCGAGCCTTCTTCCTCCTCATTTTGCTGCACGAATTTTTTATATCAAAAACCCCTAAATCCCTCCTACAAGCTTTCGATCTCGAGCTTCCGGATCCTCCACGGCTGCCTAAGAAAACTCTATTGTTCTCTAACACATGTATAATATCTTAATTTGGGCAAAAATCTAATTTTTGCCCTAAATCTAGATTTGCATAAGATAATAAATTAGAGCTAATTAGTGATTGCAATTGTTTCCAATTACGTGGTAATGGTTTATAACATCCCATGGTATACCTATTTCATATGTTATCATGAAATTTTAAAGAGTATGTATAATTTGTGATTGTGTGTGTATATAATTAGTAAAATTGTATTTTTTCGTAAAATACGCATATTTAATTAACTAATATCCTTTAGAGAGTTTTTGGCCCCGTCTGACGAGTGTTGCACATGATCGTCATATAAATAGTCGTTTTTTCAAAAAACGACCATTTATATTTATCTGATTCAATGTTTATTGGATTTGTTTCTGTATTGGACAAGTTATGAACACAGTAAGCATTTACATTTTGTATACTACTTCGTCTCAAACGGTTCATAATATTTTGGCCTAACTTTCCTTTTTTTTTCCTGCGTATACACGCATTTGTGCACAATGTAGGGAACAAAAGGAAAATGCTGCCGAAATTTGTTGAATCGTTTGAGACGAAATAATATACGAAATGTAAATGCTTACCGTATTTGTAATGGGAAGTAGGATGCCTGACCATGGAAAAAAAAAATCTTTTTGTACAATTTTTTTTATCGATACGTTAAAAAATAAAACGTGTCATATTTGAAAATATTTTTTAATTTGTGAAATAGTTCTTTAAATTCGAATATTAGATGACCATGAAAATAATCTTTTTCGAATTTGTATTCTTGAAAATAAATTTTGAACTTGTGACACATTTTCTCAAATAAGAAATATGATTGATTATTTTGTTGATCGGATGAGATGAATGTACCAAAGCAAATGACTGAGAGGCTCAGTAAAAGAAGATTTTTATAATGGTATAAACGTATTTGTTGAATTCACTTTAAGTAATAATGGAAACGATCCATAAATTCGTTGTCCGTTTAGTAGGTGTAGACATTTGAAGTATTTGTTACCAGATATTGTGAAAGTTCATTTGTGCCAAAACGGTTTCGTACCCAAATATTATGCTTGGGATCGACACGGAGAAGTTGTAGAAAATACTTCTATAGAGTCTGAAAGTGTCGTTAACGAAGTAGTAACGACGACTCGTAAGAAAATATGGTTGAACATGCAGCACGATCAATGTTTCCTATGGTTGAAGTTGACGACGACTATGGAAACGTTGAAGAACCAAATATTGTAGCAAATTTTTTTATGATTTACTAGATGCTGCTAAGAAACATATTTGGGATAATTATAAAAGCAGCACTCAGCTGCCAATAATCGTAGAATACATTGCGATGAAGTCAAAATACAACATCACTAAAGCTGGGTTTACGGCTGTTGTATAAGCTGCAAAAAGACATATGTCGTCCGATAATCTAATGTGTAAAAATCGCTACGAAGTTAAAAAACTTATATCAGCTATTAGTGTACCTTATTGGAAAATAAATACATCTTTAAAAGACTTTATGTTGTTTTGGAAAGAAAACGTAAACCTTAAAAATTGTAAAATTTGTAATCAGGAGAAATACAAACCAAGAAAAAAGAAGGGGAATGAAGTTCCATACAAGCGTATGCATTACTTATCAATCACTCCAAGGCTTTAAAGATTATATGCATCTTCTGTAACTGCATCTAATATGAGATGACATAGTGTGAGAACAGAGGAAGAGGGTACGTTGACACATCCGGCCGATGAAGAAGCATAGAAGCATTTCGATAAAACGTATCCAAATTTTGTAGGGGAGAGTCGATATGTTAGATTAGGATTATGTACGAATGAGTTTTCACCATTTTCTCAATTTGGTTCTAAATATTCATTCTGGCACATTATCGTCACACCGTATAATTTACATCCATGGATGTCTATGAAAACGCAATATATGTTTCTTACTGTTGTCATTCCTGTCCCCGACGATCCGACACAAGGAATCGATGTACATTTACAACCGTTGATTGAGTGTATTTGGCAGGATGTCCTAGTAAGTATATTTTTCTATTTTTCATTTTTAATTCGTTTTTGTCGTTTTTTACTGTTTTCGTTTAAAGTTTAATATTCTTTTTGCTTTTTATCGTGAAATACAGGATGAGATAGACATTCAGACAGACGATATGCAGTTGGCACAAGAATATTGGATGAAGAAGATCGTAAAAACTACAGTGACTCGATATCCGAAATCAAGAAATCAGGTAAGAAACCACGTTGGATGGGGGAGAGCGTATGACAAGCATGGTTGGGATACTAGAAAAGTGACGAGGCGAAGGCAGGGATACTAATTTTTTTTAAATTATTTGACTGGTAGTAAATATCAAAGAATACATGATCGATAAATAATGTATCAAATTTTGAATGTACAGGCAGAGTCGGAAAGAAACTCTGCAAAGAAAATTAAAAATCCCATTACTCATCGCGGAGGGTCGAAGTCATTTCAGCAGTATCGGCAGGAGTTGGAAAATTTACTGAATGCAAATTGTAAATAGTTTGTGCTATATAATTTTAAATGAACAATAATTGTATGTAAAAATCAATTTCAGGAAGCTGAGGCGCATGCTCCTGTGGGCTATATGGACGTATTTACTCGTACACATGCCGTCGAGCATGTTAATCCGGACGGGATAGTTTCGTATACATGACACGACGATAAATCCAGCAAGAGCATGTAATCATATTTCATTTATGCAGTATTAGTAATTGTTCTACTTATTAAAATATAATGAAGTAAGATATGATGATATTAGTTTGTTAATGAAGAAAAAGTTTATGTTGCAGCACCAGAAACTCCTAGCTGGTACCGGTCGAGATCAGCTTACGATGGATGAGGATGATGCTATTTTTGAGTCAGTTATGGATCCATTGGAGCATGACAGACGATACAGACTTGGCAATCAAGTGGTAAGTAAATAATATATTGGGTATCATATAAGTTTTCAAATTCAGTACTTGGGTGTCGTATAAGTTTTCAAATTCAGTACATTGGTTTTGAGTCACTTCGTTATGAAGGCATTATGCATTACCAAAATATATTAATTCGTTACTTGAATGTCATTTCAAAAAAATAAATAAAGAAAAAGACATGTTATTTAATTTAGTTTGCCTGATATATGCTGTACACATACATAAATTTGTCACATTTACTGTTAAAGAGATCAAAAGCAGTGATATCTCGTAATGTAACGTACTATTATTTTTGTTAATATTTGGTTGAATCACAATTTTAAAACGGTCAAAAGAACATATTTTAAAATGTATATATTATACATAAGTAATGGTTAGA
Source organism: Allium cepa (assembly GCA_030765085.1). Classification (NCBI taxonomy): domain Eukaryota; kingdom Viridiplantae; phylum Streptophyta; class Magnoliopsida; order Asparagales; family Amaryllidaceae; genus Allium; species Allium cepa. The sequence goes on from CM060935.1 coordinate 394,162,823, forward strand.
ACTTCATTGACGAGTAAATTATTGTAGATTTGATTTTGTTGCATTAAATAACTGGAAGAAATTCAATGCGTCAAAATGGTAATGGATAGAGTTTTGAAATAGAGTGACTTTGCCATAAAAGCCGTAGGTGCTTCTAACGACATATTTATATTTATTTATTAGCGACTAATGTAACATGTGGATTCATTTTTGAAAATACTCGAGTAACATATAATTTTCGAATGGAAATATGTAAACTGAACGAGTACTTGTGCATTTGTTTTGAAATAAAATAATACAAGGATAAAATTATTTTGCATAATTATTTTATTGCTAATTTTTTCTTTATTTTAGGACAAGTATCTTGATTTACAAGTATAAACGAACATACAAACATGAAGTACAAATACTGTACTAGAGTAGATTATATATGACTGCAATAATTTATAAATAAAGGCCTTTTGTGTTTCAGGTATCAAAATGCCGGTTTATGCTGTGGGAACTACATCAATTAATGTTTTTTTCCATCATCTAATATGTGTAAATTCGAAGTTCAAATGATGAGTAATTTGTTAAAATACAAAACAATGTTTTATAATTGTTGATATTTGTCCAATACATTGTCAGCCTCATTCAGTCTACAGTTTCATGGTTTAGTCTCATGGCCCTCCTTAACCAATTTACATATCTTTTTTTGAAACTAGTCATCTCCTTTCGAAATAGTTATCCCTTTGCTGGGTGACACAACTGTTCGTATCTATAAATTGTCCAACCTCTCTCTTATTTAAGAGATAGAAAACAGAGTAATTTCAAATTTATTGCTCTCATCCTTCCCCATAGTTACTTTACTTATGCTAAAATTTTTCAAAGTTATATTATTTCAAAATATAAATCAACAACCTTGTCACTATAGTTATTTGGTGTTACCACAATCTAAGATGTTATCAACACGCACATACACTTACATAAACATGCATAAACTAAATTAAATAACATTATCACACCGCTAATCATTCACATACCTGCACATATACTTACAGAGATCACACAGCTAAATTAAATATTTATTACAGGCCAGTAGTCAGAGACTGAGTAGGCAGACTAGAGCTTAGATCGATCTAGCAGAGATCGAAGATTTGTGGGCTAGAGTGGCGCGGATGGAGGAGCAGAACCGTCGGCAGGCCGTTGAGACCACACAGGTGCTTGACCAGCGTATCGTCGAGTACATGCAGCAGTATGGTGGCCGCTTCCCTTCCTCTATTGGCTCTGATTCTGGAGGAGATTGATTGATTGCTTTGGTTGGTATGTTTTTTTCTGTTTTTGTATGATTTGGCAGATGGTGGAGGTAGTTGTTGATTTATGTACCATGTTATGATACACTTAGCTGTTTTGTTGTAAAATTATGTGTTTTGAATTAATTTTATGTATTTTTTTGTTTCATGAATTGTATATAGTTTGGTTTTTGATATTTGGTTGGAATATTATATATTGGATTCTGCAATATTGGTGTAATAGTTTTTGTATGTGAAATGTGGATGGAATGTTATATTGCAGTAGAAAAAAAAACTGGAGAAGATTTCTGACGGCTTCCGGCGGCTTTCAGGCTATATATTTTCAACGGCTTCCGAAGGCTTCCTACCGCTTCAGATCAATTTTTCCAACGGTTTTCGACTGTTTTCGACAAGTGTCGGAAGCCGTTGAAAATACGAATGGTGAGATGCATCGGAAGTCGTCGGAAACACTGCACTGCGACGCCTTATTTTCCTACGGCATTTTCTGATGGCCTCCGACGGCCGCCGACGGTTGTCGTCCGTCGAAAAATGTCTTTTTCCTTGTAGTTTGAATATAGTTGTGATGGAAAATGCTCTTCGTTAATTTTGTGTTTATCAATAGAATGGGCATTAAACACTTTTATTGTTACTTCAAATTATTTTGTTTTAAGGAGTAAAAAGTGCGTCTGACCGTATTTGTTTAATGTATCAGTATATGCTTTCCTTTTGCCAATTCGCCCTCTGTTGTTTGTGTCAAATGTTAATAATTCTTGATAGTTAATGTTTGAATATACCTTTAACGAAACAGCAAATACTCTTCATTAATTTTATGTTTGATCGGTATATCGAGCATTAAACGTTGTGTAAATGTTATTTTAGATTATTACGTATCAGGAATAGTTAAAAGTGCCTGCAACCATATGATATTGATTTCTAAGCATATGACACTTCAGAAGGACAATGGATGTGCTGCCTTGGGTGAGGGTTTGGTTGCATAACTTGATAGGCGCTCGTCAGAATTGGATGACGACCAAAATGACTGTTCGTCCAGTCCGATAAGGGTTTCTTCCTTGTATCAGATCCGATATTAGGGTTAATGGGCTATGAGTTATGAGGAGTATAATCTATCATCTATTATTTATTTAACACAGTAAACAAGAAACTAGGCCTGATGACTTGGACCATCTGCAATGAAGCATTTTAAAATCAAGAAATGAGTTACATGTTCCTATTTTTTATGTTGTTATAAGAAAAGTCCCTATAGATATAAATACGTAAACTTACTCCCTATTTTTCAAAAAATAGAAAATGCATGGTGTTTTGCATTTTTCTGACAGAAAATGCAAGCTAACTTGCAACTTTTAGACTTTGATTTTTTCTTAAATTTGGAAAATTTCAGAACTTTTAAAATTTTTGAGAAGCGCAAGTTAACCCACGTTTTCTATCAGGAAAGCGCAATCTAGTTTGCGCTTTTATTTCGAATTTTTTTTGAAATGTTTGAAAATTTTGAAAAAGGTAGGTTCAAGCTAGTTTGTGCTTTTTTATTTTTAAAATTTTCGAAAATTTTGACATGTTTTAAAAGCGGAAGTTAACATGCATTTTTTATAGAAAAGCGCAAAAAAAATGCAAGCTAGTTTACACTTTATTATTTTGAATTTTTTTTTTGGAAATTTTAAAAAGCGCAAGTTAACTTGCACTTTTTATAAGAAAAGCGCAAGATGGTTTACGCTTTTTGATTTAGAAAAAGCAGAGACTTAATTTACATACATATTATCATAGAGACTTTTTTGACAACAACATTAAAAGCATGGACTTTCGGTGCAAAGCCCCGAAGCAAAATGCTTGTCTTTGTGTCTATTCTTTCTTTTTCTTTAACTTCCCAACAACTGTACCCCCTGTTTTTTTCGTCTACCCCACTCCTACACTCTATTTCCCCTAATTTGTTTATTCACCTCCGCCTTCTTAAAACTCGACCAAATCTCTCATCTCTGCTTGATACTGCTACTTAACCCAAAATTCTTCCTATTCAACCGCAAATCAACATCCTTGCCTCCATGCTCATTGTTTGAGTTGCGACACCTTGCTATTGGCCGTTGATTTTCCGTCAACATTGGGTTTCTTCGAAGAGTCCAGGTACCATGCCCATAAGTTTATGCCCTTCGAAGAGTACATGTACAATTAGGCTCAGTTAAAGGGTCACATATTTCAATGTTTACGTTACACGGTGATAGAAATCATACATTGATTTTGTGGCTTTGAACAGGTATGTGCATGTTTTTCGTCACAATGCACTGAATATATTTAGTTGCCGGTGTTTTACTTTGAAAATCTATATACACGTTTCATTTTATCGTAATAGATTTCATTTGTTACAAAAACAGTAGCGCTTTGCAGAAGCTTATATCAACGGATCATTGTCACTAAAATCACAAAAAGATAACTTGAATTGAAAATAAGACGAAATTAAAATCAAAACACAATAACTCAAAATATTTCACTCAACCACCTACTTTATTGAATCATCAAAATTTTGTTTACAACCAATAGAACAAAGCTAAAATAAACAAAATATCATTGAATCAATAATCAAATTGAGAAATGGAGCAAATATCTACATGGTTAAAATTGTTGGAGAAGAAGGACAAAGATGGAGAAGGGAAACTTAACAAATAGATTTTTCACCACATTTTTACACTCTATTCTAATCTTGTTTATATAATCAATTACTTAATGCCCAAGTTAACATTAGATGATAAAAAATAATTTGATTAGCCAATTAGAGGAAGAAACAAACATAATCAAATATACCTATTAATTAGGAGAAACAAAATCTTTTTTTCTTTTGCATATTTATTTTCCTCTATTTGTGATTTCGTATCACCAAAATTTAACACTCCACCTTGATGCAAAATCACATATCTCTAACATATGAAGCATGATATATCTAGATCTACCACAAATCCTAATATCTCAACCACACTAAATTACAAAGCTCAACCACCGCCTGCAAGTGATGCATCTTCCACATGAGGTGCACTACACAAATCAGTCTAAAAAATGTTTGTAATACTACAAAGATTGTCATCTTGTCTTTATGCATTTTGCAACTTGACACCCGTCTATTACTCGATCTGAGCTCATTACATGATCAATATCGATTCCTCAAACATCATCAACATGAAGATCTTTGTCTAAAATATGATGCTCAATGCTAGAATCATAAACAGTGTCCACATTAACCTCTCCATCTTGCCGTGGACTAGATCCTTCAACCTTCACTCGCTTTTCAATACAGAACCAACCAAATTATAAAGGTTTTCTTCTTCTTATACTCTTCTCATCCTTACACGACCACCATTCTTCACTCTCAAGACTCCACCTTGAGTCTTATGAGTGCAACCACGACGATCCAACTGACCGTGAGAAATAAGATTATGCGAGCAAGGTACAGGTCTCGCTCCAGAGACTTCTCTAACCACACCATTATGCATATGAAACCAGATAGATCTAATACCACAAATAAATAGCTCTTCTCCATTGGCTGTCTTAATCATGCAGACATTCTTCTCATAAGAAAAAAAACAATTCATATCGCTACAAATGTGAAAACCGACGCCCGAATCCATCTTCCAAGGCTTATTTTCCACTAAAAAGGACATCAGAAAAAGCTTCACTATCGATACCTTCAACAAAATATGCATGTGCGTCACTACTAGTATAACCATGCGCAGTCTTTTTGTGACGACCCGTATTTCTATGCCCAGAAATCTGTATCGTCATGAAGAAAGAAAGGGATGAGAAAATAGAAAAGATAGAGAAGAAAGAACAACAACATCAGAATCTCACAGCGGAACGAATAAATTATAATAATCACATAAGTATTTATATAGTATACAACATCAATCAAAGTTATACATACAATACATCACATACTAGACAGTTATAAACACCTGTCTAGTTAATACAACACAACACAATCAACTCAATCAATACGACTCAGATATACCAACACAGCGGAACTATATGTATATCTACAACGCTGAAGTCTCCTGCTCCATTGCTCCTCCAGAATTCATCAAAGCTAACCTGAATCCCTTGGCTACCCGTAAAAATTTGGGTACCCGAGAGTTCAGGAAAAACAGAAATAAACTCCGGGCCAGACATGCGTCTGGTGTGAGTAACAGGCTAAAGTTGCTTAATTTTGAAAACCTTTTGAAAATAAAAGGTATCACGTAAGACTCCCCACAAATAAACATGGGTAAGTTTTTACCTTACGCTAACCAAAACATTTGATAGGAAATTCAGTGATATTATAATAGGTCTAGGGTTTTCAAGTAAATAGAAAATAGCCGAAATTGTTACATTCATTAAATTCCAGCTACTAGCCAAAATAGTGGGTAATACAATCAAAACCGTTGGCACTTATTGGATTGTGGATTCCATACAATGGCAGGGCTACTGGGGTACTGCCCGTCACAGTACGTGGCCTAGATCAACGTACCGAGGATCACTTCCGACCCCCTGCAACACAAGGCCGGAACCATTCCTTACTGAATAGTCCCGAACAAGATAACCCCGGCAGTTGTTGCAATCAACCGCCCACACAGCCAAAAATAAAGGGACATCTAGACAGGGGAATATCCTTGTCCTGCTTGGGCATGACCCATCTAACCTGCTGCACATCTCCTGTTTTAGCCATTCCCGGTTGATGAGGCTTGAGGTTACGATTACCTTTATAGAACATAGCTCTTAGAATGCTCATCGCCTACCTGATGATGTGTTGAAAGCATTCAATCCATACAAGTTCGTTCCGGGTTCGAACGAAACCGAAGGCATTATCTCGTTACACTCATTTTGGAATCACCCTCAGAGTTAACGACGATAACCCTTGCATTCTGAATTTTCATCTTCACTTCAGATTCACGACCTATCGTAAATTTGGAATCGATGTGGTTTAAGGATGTTCCAAATAAGGAAAACCGATCCCGGTCTCATCGAAATCCAAAACGTGTCTTTTAAGGCCAAGTTGTCTATTTAGTCTTAACAGTTTAATTCAATATAATCAATACACACATATAGATAATTCATAATATCACAGTAGATAATCACATCATCTCATAAACAGATAATTAATATCATCATCCAGACAGATAATTAAATATTATCATATTTAAACCAAGCATCCATATTACATAGATATTATTCATGTCATATCAGAATTCAACATCATCAAAAGAAATATCAATATCATTCATCCATAAGCAATGATTTATAAATCAACAATCTATAATTAATTCAAAATGAATTAAATTAACTACTTCTATCTCTAACTAATTTAAAGTAAATTAAATTTATCATTAAATTTATAAATTTATTAGGATAAATCATTATAAATCAAATTAATTAATTATTCTCTAGGTATTTATCTTGATTAAAATACCTTTGATTAATCATTTTCTAATTACAATAAGTAATTAGTCTTCAATTAATTACACAAATTAATTATCCTAAATCATTTATAGTAATTAACATATAATTGCTTCATTTATAAATTTAATATAATTAATTACATTTATTCTTAATTAATTACATAAATTAATCACCGCATTATTAATTATTCCTTAATTAATCCATCACTAATTATATTAATTAATGATTTCTAATTATATTTAAATTAATTACTTTATTTAAATTACATCAAATGATTCATCTTTAATCAAACTCAATTATTAATCACTCTTGATTAATAACAACCAGTAATTAACTATCATTAATTACTTATATTAATAAATTAATTATCCCATAATTAATTATCTCCATTAATTAATCCTCTGATTAATTACAAAGGTAATTATCCAAATTACTCCATTAACACATCATCTTTCACTAATTACATTCAGTAATTAACATTAATTACTTCCTTGAGTAATTATGCTCCATTGAATACACTAAGTAATTACACTTATCAATATATCAAATGATTTCCTTAATTAAACTAAATTAATTAAATTAAATTAATCATTTTATTAAAATTAATTACAATAAGTAGTTAATCTCTTAATTAATTTTATCAAGTAATTACATTTACAATTTACAATAGATTATCTAATTAATCTGATTAATTATCAAAATTAATCACATATATTAATTAATTAATATTCCTTAGTTAATTATCTTTATTAACTGATACCATTTCTTAATTTACTTTCTTAATTAATCTCTATTTACAAATTAACCTAAATCACAACTTTATAAATTAATACATAAGTCAACCTTTAATTAACTTATTAATTAATTCACTTCAATATCTTAATTATCTCTAAGATAATTAATTCTTTTTAAACTGATTTATACAAATATTAAAGTGTATTTTGGACATTACCCTCTGTTGAATTTAAATTTGAATTCCTTTTTGAATTTAAGATTTCAAAATGATTTACCATTTTAACATTAGCCCAATTTAAATATTTATTTATAAACTTTAAAAAGAAATGTAAAAAAAACATTTATTATTTATATAAGAAAGCCTTTAAATTAACTACTTAAGCTTTTGATAAAAAAAATTAAGCTTTTTGCATTACATTACATTTTAACCTGCTTTTGAAAACTTGATTTTTAATCCTTGATTAAAAACCCAAACTCATCATTTTTCTCTCTTTTACCTTGGATTCAAAGGTTCATTTGCATCCCTACTTTAAATTTTTGAATTTAAATTCCAGTTAAAATTTTTATTCCATATTTTAAATTAAACTTTAAAAATCTGAAAACTATCAGGTTTTAAACCTGAAACCCCATTTAAAGATTTTAACTCTTTATTACATTTCTGATTTTTATGCAAAGATAAATTTGGATTCAAACTTAAACCTGGATTTAAAATTGATGAAAATCTTGTATACAACTAAGTTTTCATTTGAATTTGTTAAAAAAAAAACTCAAACAACTTGCTATCAGGTTACAAGCCTAGAACAACACTGACCAAACTCAAACCAAAGTTGACTTCGAGTCGCATACCCCTCTTCTACGAGCCATATACTCGAATGACTCGAGTGAAACCCGAGGAAACAACCCACAAAAAACACAATGACAGGTTTTTATCAAACCTGTAACCAACACCCACCTGCTCTTCAAATGGACACGGTGCACGTGCACCGTGGCTCTGGCCACCTCCGGCCACCCACCTGAACTCCAACACGTCGTTAACTACCACCAGTTAACATCACGACCACCAGAATCCATTCCCTCAACCTAAATCAAAACGAGCAGCAAACAAGACCTGGAAAACAAAACATTCCCCTACCCAAACCTGTAAAACCCTCGCTCTTGCCGCCTCGACCACCGGAGGTGCTGAAATTTTGGCCACGGCCTCGTCATCTCCCCCACTTCCAATCCCCAAGAGCACGCAACACTCGATCGATTCCAAGCGGGGAACGAAGCGAACAAGACGGCCTCACCAAGATTAGGTTAAAAATATTCAAAACCCCACCGCCGCTTCCTCGACGAACTGGAGCAACTCTAGGTATTTTTCCTAACGCCACAGTAGGCCCCTCGTCCGTCATATACAAGCACCACCCCCCAGATAACAGTGATTCCCCCAAAAACCCTAAATTTGCATTTTTAGTTCATACCAGAACCGTACTTAACCTCTTGCACTAAAAATCTTGGTTTAAGTTTTAAAATTCATATTTTACTACAGAGATTCAAAGTATGTTCTTGAATTTATAATTTAAATTGTTTGGGTTTTCTCTTATTCAAGTTTTCACTGTTATTTTGATTTTCCAGAACCATATTCAAATTTAATTCAACTTAAATAAAACCTAAACTCGAAATTATGTTGAAACAAACAATTTCTGTTTGTATACTAGGTCCTGAAGGCTATTAGATCAAGAGAAAAAAAATTTGGATCAACTCAAGCCTGGGAACAAAATGAATAGGTTTGTTTACAGAGACTTCAATATGTACTCAGACAACATCCATATTCACAGAAAATTTCATACATACAAATCACACTTATTCCAGATTTTAACCTTGCAACTAGTTTAAATACTTAAGTTTTAGTAATTAAAGTTACTTACAGCAAATGAAAAACAGAGCAAATTTAAAATGAAAGCAGTTTGAATTTACAGGCTTGAAATATACAGAAATTTCATCTCACAAACACCCAGGGAAAAATGAATATATAAATATTCACACAATATATTTAAGCATCCAAATATTAGCATGCAACAGATTTTAAAACTTAAGAATTTTTTAAAAAAAAGTGTTACTCACCAATGCTTGAGAATGACAGAGCACTTTGGTATTGAAAAGCTTGAACTTTAAAAACTGAAAATTTGTTTGCTGCAATCTTCCTAAACTTCTTGCCTTTGTTGGGTTGTAAATATTATTTAAGTTTGTATAGATGGAAGTGTTTGCTATTACTTCTTTGCTTCAGGTTTGATATGTTTTGAACTAACTAAAAAAAAAAAATAAGATGACATATATAAAGAGGTTTCAGGGGAAGGTGGCATCTGGGTTAAGCATATGCAGGTAAAAATCTTATTATATTTTCTAGAGATTATGTTTTGTTTTATCAGGCAAAATTTCTGTATTAGTAGGCTGAAATACAACTCGAGTTGACTAAGTTTTGCTGCTAAGGTGAAAGCATTTATTGCCAATGTACTTTATGTCTCTACTAACCTCATTTTTATGCTTAGATATTTTACATTTTTTTGTTTATACTTTGCTTTGTTTCTTTGTTCTTGCATAACTCCTTTTACAGGCTACACATATACACCTGGTTTGCTTTCATTTTTTTTTAGATACATAGGTATTTAATTTACTTTTTCTTAGCTTTGTATTCCTTTTCTGCCTGCATTTTACTTTTACTTGTACTTGCATATATTCTTACAGGCAACATACTTATGACTTTGCCAGGTTTACTTTTATTATTTTACATAGATATTTAGGTTACTTTTTCTTAGCTTTTCATTACTTTCTTGCTTGTACCTTATTTCTACTTTATGTTTTCATACTTGTCTGAATCTTAATCTACAAGCTACTTGCATTTTATTTTATTTTGTTTATTTGCCAACATAACTATTTTACAGACATGATTACATGCTTTTGTATTTTACATACATATTATAAAAATTGTTTTAGTCATTTGTTTGGTTTATTACTTTATTTACTTATTGTTTCCTAACCTTATGTTAATATCACAATTTCTTAAGTTTATGTATTCAAACTTATTTTATAACCCTATACTTGGTTTACACTTATGTTTCATATTTATAAAGTTTATTTTAAATTAAAACATTTTGAAGGCCTTTATTTTTAATTTTGAAAAAAACTTCAATTTAAATTTCCAAATCATACTTTCATTCAAACACACATATATAACAATTTCCATTTATAAACTTGTTAAGACATTATATTATTAATAAAACTCATTATTAAATTAAAATGATTTATAAAAGAATTTATCTCTTTATTAATAAACTACTTATTTTTATCAAGCTAAATTTAAAACAAAATAAACAAACCTTTTGCTAAATTTAAATTTAAGCTAAAATTATTTTAAACAAATTAAACTTAAATCTTAAGTATTTTAAACCATACAGTTATTATTAAATAGCTTTTAAAAGATATATATTAAATCAAATTATAATTACCAAAAATATTAAAATTAGAAAACATATCTTTATTTATTAAATTTAAAACAGAGCTTATCTATTTACAATATATACAAATATATAAATAGAAAACAATTTACTAGCTTTTAAAAGATAAATTATCAGTTAAATATTTATTTAAAAGAAGATTATTAAATCGATTCAAATCTTATTAACAAATATTATCAAATCAATTTAATTTTAAGGTAGATTATTAAATTGATATTGCTCCAAATTTCCGGGATTTCATATTTATTTTAACTCTTTATTACATTTCCGATTTTTATGCAAAGATAAATTTGGATTCAAACTTAAATCTGGATTTAAAATTGATGAAAATCTGGTATACAGCTAAGTTTTCATTTGAATTTGTTAAAAAAAAAACTCAAACAACTTGCTATCAACACTGACCAAACTTAAACCAAAGTTGACTTCGAGTCGCATACCCCACTTCTTCGAGCCATATACTCGAATGACTCGAGTGAAACCCGAGGAAACAACCCTCAAAAAAACACAGTGACAGGTTTTTATCAGACCTGTAACCAACTCCCACCTGCTCTTCAAATGGACACGGTGCACGTGCACCGTGGCTCTGGCCACCTCCGGCCACCCGCCTGAACTCCAACACGTCGTTGACTACCACCAGTTAACATCACGACCACCAGAATCCATTCCCTCAACCTAAATCAAAACGAGCAACAAACAGGACCTGGAAAACAAAACATTCCCCTACCCAAACCTGTAAAACGCCTCGCTCTTGCCGCCACGACCACCGGAGGTGCTGAAATTCTGGCCACGGCCTCGTCATCTCCCCCACTTCCAATCCCCAAGAGCACGCAACACTCGATCGATTCCAAGCGGGGAACGAAGCGAACAAGACGGCCTCACCAAGATTAGGTTAAAAATATTCAAAACCCCACCGCCTCTTCCTCGACGAACTGGAGCAACTCCAGGTATTTTTCCCAACGCCACAGTAGGCCCCTCGTCCGTCACATACAAGCACGACCCCCCAAGATAACAGTGATTCCCCCAAAAACCCTAAATTTGCATTTTTAGTTCATACTAGAACTGTGCTTAACCTCTTGTACTGAAAATCTTGGTTTAAGTTTTAAAATTCATATTTTACTACAGAGATTCAAAGTACGTTCTTGAATTTATAATTTAAATTGTTTGGGTTTTCTCTTATTTAAGTTTTCACTATTATTTTGATTTTCCAGAACCATATTCAAATTTAATTCAACTTAAATAAAACCTAAACTCGAAATTATGTTGAAACAAACAATTTTTGTTTGTATACTAGGTCCTGAAGACTATTAGATCAAGAGATAAAAAAATTTTTGGATCATCTCAAGCCTGGGAACAAAATGAATAGGTTTGTTTACAGAGACTTCAATATGTACTCAGACAACATCCATATTCACAGAAAATTTCATGAATACAAATCACACTTATTCCAGATTTTAACCTTGCAACTAGTTTAAATACTTAAGTTTTAGTAATTAAAGTTACTTACAGCAAATGAAAAACAGAGCAAATTTAAAATGAAAGCAGTTTGAATTTACAGGCTTGAAATATACAGAAATTTCATCTCACAAACACCCAGGGAAAAATGAATATATAAATATTCACACAATATATTTAAGCATCCAAATATTAGCATGCAACAGATTTTAAAACTTAAGAAATTTTAAAAAAAAGTTTTACTCACCAATGCTTGAGAATGACAGAGCACTTTAGTATTGAAAAGCTTGAACTTTAAAAACTGAAAATTTGTTTGTCGTAATCTTCCTAAACTTCTTGCCTTTGTTGGGTTGTAAATATTATTTAAGTTTGTATAGATGGAAGTGTTTGCTATTACTTCTTTGCTTCAGGTTTGATATGTTTTGAACTAACTAAAAAAAAATAAGATGACATATATAAAGAGGTTTCAGGGGAAGGTGGCATCTGGGTTAAGCATATGCAGGTAAAAATCTTATTATATTTTCTAGAGATTATGTTTTGTTTTATCAGGCAAAATTTCTGTATTGGTAGACTGAAATACAACTCGAGTTGACTAAGTTTTGCTGCTAAGGTGAAAGCATTTATTGCCAATGTACTTTATGTCTCTACTAACCTCATTTTTATGCTTAGATATTTTACATTTCTTTGTTTATACTTTGCTTTGTTTCTTTGTTCTTGCATAACTACTTTTACAGGCTACACATATACACCTGGTTTGCTTTCATTTTTTTTTTAAGATACATATGTATTTAATTTACTTTTTCTTAGCTTTGTATTCCTTTTCTGCCTGCATTTTACTTTTACTTGTACTTGCATATATTCTTACAAGCAACATACTTATGACTTTGCCAGGTTTACTTTTATTATTTTACATAGATATTTAGGTTACTTTTTCTTAGCTTTTCATTACTTTCTTGCCTGTACCTTATTTCTACTTTATGTTTTCATACTTGTCTGAATCTTAATCTACAAGCTACTTGCATTTTATTTTATTTTGTTTATTTGCCAACATAACTATTTTACAGACATGATTACATGCTTTTGTATTTTACATACATATTATAAAAATTGTTTTAGTCATTTGTTTGGTTTATTACTTTATTTACTTATTGTTTCCTAACCTTATGTTAATATCACAATTTCTTAAGTTTATGTATTCAAACTTATTTTATAACCCTATACTTGGTTTACACTTATGTTTCATATTTATAAAGTTTATTTTAAATTAAAACATTTTGAAGGCCTTTATTTTTAATTTTGAAAAAAACTTCAATTTAAATTTCCAAATCATACTTTCATTCAAACACACATATATAACAATTTCCATTTATAAACTTGTTAAGACATTATATTATTAATAAAACTCATTATTAAATTAAAATGATTTATAAAAGGATTTATCTCTTTATTAATAAACTACTTATTTTTATCAAGCTAAATTTAAAACAAAATAAACAAACCTTTTGCTAAATTTAAATTTAAGCTAAAATTATTTTAAACAAATTAAACTTAAATCTTAAGTATTTTAAACCATACAATTATTATTAAATAGCTTTTAAAAGATATATATTAAATCAAATTATAATTACCAAGAATATTAAAATTAGAAAACATATCTTTATTTATTAAATTTAAAACAGAGCTTATCTATTTACAATATATACAAATATATAAATAGAAAACAATTTACTAGCTTTTAAAAGATAAATTATCAGTTAAATATTTATTTAAAAGAAGATTATTAAATCGATTCAAATCTTATTAACAAATATTATCAAATCAATTTAATTTTTAATGTAGATTATTAAATTGATATTGCTCCAAATTTTCGGGATGTCACACTTTTTCCGATCTCTTTTATAAGCATAACACTTGTTGCGTATGTGACATTTCTTATTACAATAATGACAAGTTATAATACTTTTACCATTAGCGTCATTCTTCTTCCAAATTGTATCTTTTTTCGAATCCCGTTCCATTATAGCCTCACTTTTGAGTTGATTCACACCTGACCCTTTTCATTTAAGTTTCTCGTTCAAAATACTGCTTCAAACAGCTTTCAGAGAGATAGTTCCATTAACATTGGATTTGTTAGGCGTGACTCGCATTGTAAATGGAGTGGGTGCGTTGATTGAACATGTTAAAATTCCCACATCGTAGGATATCTGAAATAATCATGGTATATATATGAGATTGATGTCATGTAACATTGAGATTCTTTTTGTTACAATGTGTTGTCAAGACCAGATTATATGCCCGGTGGAGGCGATGGAGGGATGTTCAATCGGGACACCGGCATATGAGACTTCAACCGTTGACTCCGGCTAGACACGGTGAAGCAAATGCGTATGGTACGTGGGAATGACGAAACTCAACATGGTATCGGAGCTCCATAGTTTGATGGAACCGGTATGATGCAGCGTGACCGAAGCATGGCTCCTAAGTGGCTTGAGCATGGGATGCTCGTCAAAGTGGAAATATGGTTAAGCAGCCGCTCCCCCCACTTATGAGAACTCGGAATAGCAGATTGACTCGACTGTGAAGAGGACTCCGTATAACTCCAATGTTACTTGAGCAATGCTCGCCAAGGTGAAGATTGTTAAGTGTGCCTCGCATTGTAAGTGGAGTGGGTGCGTGGGTTGAACAGGTTGAAAGTCCCATATCGTAGTATATCTGAAATAATCGTGGTGTATATATGAGATTGGTGGCACGTAACACTGGGGATTATATGCCCGATGGAGGCGATGGAGGAATGTTCAATCGGGACGCCGACATGAGAGGCTTCGACCGTTGACTCCGGCTAGACACGGTGAAGCAAACGTGTACGTACGTGAGAATGCCAAAACTCAACAGGTATTACTCAATGAAACAGCCGAAGTTTTCCAACTTTCTGAAAACAAACTCATCAATAAAAGAGTCTGTAACTCATCATCAAAATTGACCTTTATATTTGCCAATTGATTTATTACATCTTGAAATTCATTCGAATGCTCAAAATTGACCTTTATATTTGCCAATTGATTTATTACATCTTGAAATTCATTCGAATGCTCTGCAATAGACTTCTTTCTATCTAATCTCAGTCGTGTCAACTTTCGAACGATAAAGGCCTTTACTATTAGTACTCTTTGACTCATACAAAGATACTAATTTGTCCCACAAAGCTTTTGTGGATTCACAATCAGCCACATGATGGAAAACTGAACCATCAAGATACTGCCGAATCAAAGCAATCGCCTTCTTATCAATCTTCCATTTTCTCTCATCTACATCAGAGGACTTCTTTCCGTCTCCATTAGTTCGATCATGAAGATCATTGAGGTACAGAACATCCCCTCCATCTTATACTTCCAAATACCTCAATTTTTCCAATCCAAAATAGCCATCTTAAAAAACGAAATCATATCCGACATCAATAATTTTTCAAACTAAAATTACTCCAAGCTTTGCGATGATCTGTGCTCTGATACCAACTTGTTAAGAAAATAGTAGCGCTTTTCGGAAGTTTATATCAACGGATCTTTATCAACCAAATTACAAAAGAATAACCTGGATTGAAAACAAGACGGAATTGAAATCAAAGCACAATAACACAAGATATTTCACCCAACCACCCACTTTATTAACTCATCAAAATTTTGTTTACAATTAATAGAAAAAAGCTAAAATAAACGAAATACCATTGAATTAATAATCAATCTGAGAAAGAGAGCAAATATCTATATGGCTGAAATTATTGGAAAAGAAGAACAAATATGGAGATTGCCATTGTTTACATTATTTTAGCCTTTTTTATTACAAGTAATGCTATTCACGATCGAGATTGTCTTTGTTTTGTAATACCGACTCTTTTTTTTTTTAAAAAAAAAAAGCATCCTTTTGATTTACACGTAGTTTATTAGATTAAAAATTGATTTAATATGCTAATCATATTGTGATTTACTACAAATTTAATGTGGGCCTTTGTCATCGGATTCTTATTTTGGTTGTTAGTTTGATTTGTACCATAAGCCTGCATAGCGTATGTGTAATATATTTTTCTCTGCCTTCTCCAAAGTTACATGTTCCTTTCTTATTAACTATATGCATTCGATGCTCAGATTACTTACTTTATTATTAAATTTTACTCTAATCAGTGTGGTATGTTTAAATTAGTGCATGTCTACTAATATCACTTTTCCAATTCTAATATATCTAATTAGTGCATCTCTGCTTAGTTTCTGTTTAATTCTATTACTATTTCGGTGAAAGGCTGGCAAGATCAATTTGTTCTAGGCATTCTCGACGTCTAAAGTAGCCTAAGTCAATTAAACTGCCAATACATTTGCATCTTAAAAACGGATAGATGGGTAAGGAGCTGGCAGTGATATATTTTCTCATTATTTCATATTAATTAATTTTGTATTCCTGACCATGCTGTTGTTCATACAACATGCATTGACATTAGCAGGTGCCTCTGCTCTGGCTTTTCTTACTTCTTCAACTTGAGTCGACAACATGGCAGTGCAGAAATTTGCTATTGATTTGATGGATACTACGCACCGCAAGGAGCACACTAGTACAACTTCGAACAGTTCCGATCGCTTCCTGGACTGTCAACTTCTACTACGTTCTTAAAGCATTGTGATCTACATTTGTACCTTTTAGACTCTTATAACTTGTCATAACTTTGTAATTAATACCGCGTCGGGTTCTCCTGAATGGTGTATTATACGTAATATAAGTACCACCGATGCAAACAACAAAACATAAATCTTCAAAACAATATGGCAAAATCAACTAATACGATTGCATGAAAACGAGCACAATCAGATTTATACAACAGCATTCAATTTATCAATTAATGTTCTAAGTACCTACAGTACCCAATATGCCAAAATATACCTCCTTTAACCCAGAAAAATCATCCATCGCCATCGGGACTACTAGTCAAACAAAGTTCATGCAGCTCATTCAAGATCCACTCCTCTCCGGTCTGTCCTCCTAGAACAATCACCCTCGTCCCACCCACCACACAGGTACTATGGCCCCACGCAAACTTCGGCGGCTTCCCGGGCACATTCAATATCCTCCACGTTGGCTTCTCCTCACTCGGATCCAACATAAACAACTGCGCCGGCGAATGCAAACCCGCTATCGACCCGCCAAACACAATCACCCTCCCGCACGGCAAACTCACCGCCACATGGTCCAACCTCGGTGGCGGGCCGGGCATCACCACTCCCAACTCCCTCCACCTCGGCCCATCAGGCCCGCCCAAATCCATCATATACGCCTCGTTCGACCTCAACCTCATCTTCCCACTACTCGCCAACCCCCCAAACATCAACATCCGACCCTTCCCGTACAGCGACACCGTGTGCCCCAGCCTTGGACTCGGTTCCCACCCGGCCCGAATCTCCACCCACATCGGCCTTTCATCATCAAGGTCAATCGAGTGCGTATCGCTCAAAAGCACGCCGGATTCCGTGCACCCGCCTGACACAACAAGGGTAGATCCATCCACCGCGCATGCGCCGTGCCACGATCTCGGCACCGGCGCGGACGCGGCCTCCACCCGCTTCCAAGTGGGCTGGTTTGAATCCAAGTCCAGCACGAACACATCGTTCAGCAACCCGCTCCGTCCGCACCCGCCGAACACGGCTAAACGTGACCCGTTCATGGAAGTGAGCGTGTGCCCCCACCGACCAGGTGGGGAGGAAGGAACGTCGAGCCGATGCCATTCAGGACATGGAGATTCTAAGTCGAGAACGAAGGTGTCATCCATAGGACGCATGTCGATCCCCTCGCCGCCGAAGAGGACAAGCCTGGGCCCGACCGCGCATGCGCCAAAGTTGCACCGGGACGGCTCGACCCGACCTCCTACAGTGAACTTTTTCCAAGTGACAGCTTCGAAGGTGGTGAGTTCGCGGGAGAGTCGGCCCCAGCCTAGGGTTTGACTGCTTGGTTCGAGCTTTCGGGCCATGTCGGGCCCCCATGCGTTTTCGCAGACCATTCGACGGAGGTGTTCGTTTCGGGTGAGCTCGTGGAGCCGGGTGCAAACAGACCCGATGGAAGCTACATCTCGAGGGGTTAACCGGGAAAGCACATTGTGGGCTAGGACTTCATCGGAGAGTTGGAGGATGCAGCAGGGGTACTCTGTGCTGGATTTGGAGGGTATGGGCTTCTTGGCGGACGGCTGCTCGAAGACTGGGTAGGACAGGTGGTTGGGGTCGATGTTTGCTGAGGTGAATATTTGGATGGCAATAATGTGGGTGACGATGCCGTCATCGGATATTGGCATTAGGCAAAGGCGGTTGAGGAGTGGGGTGCCATCTTTTCGGAAGTTCAGCAGCTCGCCTTGGAACTCTATGCCTTTCTCAAGGCAGTTGCGGATTTCGGATACCACTGTAGGGTCCACTAGTGGGTGCCGCCTTTGCGCTTGTGGGTCCCGGAATTGTAAGAATCGGCTGTGAAAATGATAAACAAAGTGTTAAAATCTCAAAATTACTGAATTTCATAACATTATGTTCATAAAGATTACTAACGTAAGGGCATAACCAGACTAAAATTGCTCTTAATGTAAAATATATACGTGACACATTGGATGCAAAAGAATATGGCATTATATTTGTGCACCTCGTACGCAAGTTTCTTTCTTGGTGGAAAAACTATCAAATTATCTATAAATTTCAGGTGGATGCGATTTGGAAAGATAAGCTTCTTATCAAAATTGGTTGAATATAGCAACACGAGTAGTACGAAAATACATTAATGAACATGCAACTAGATGTTTCAAATTTTTACAAATAGCTTCCATGCACAAACAAAAGCATATTTCATTTACATGATAATGTCTATTTGGCGTACACATTGATCCACATGGTAACGCTGAATAATGGTTGTTTGGAAAGATGGCTAGGTACATAGTTATATGGACTAAAATCCAAGATAACTGACAAATGATAAAAGAAATACATCGATATAAGTTTTTAAGTATCAAGATGCAATCATGCAACAACCAACAAATTACAGTTTATTTGTTACAAACATATTTCATACATAGTCCATTCACTAGAATATTCAACATGTTCAATCTCATAATATATCAAGTTATAATAGGAATTGGTGTTATAATAAAAATGAATATTACCAATTGCGACCTATAACTTCATCAGCTCTGTATCCAGTAGAATCCTCAAACACGGAATTAACATAAATAATCGGGAAATCGGGTTCCATCGCATCAGACACAACAAAGGAAGCAGAAGATCTCAATTCAAAATCAAATCGATCGATGCTCGTATACTGATGATTATAATAATCTCCAGCATAATCAATACTTATTTCCTCCTCCTCGTAATCCGATTCGTATTCATTTTCATTCTCTTCTTCTTCATCCTCCCAATCTATAGAACCATCGGTGTAGTATTTCAATCGCTTCCCTTTCCTCTGCACATCATCTTCTATAAAACCCATTCTCAAATTCGCTGTAATTGGTTTGGGATTTGAAATGAAATGAGCAGAGACATTTGGTATGTTTATACACTACACAGCTATAGTATAGTAAATATGCCCCGTTATCCGTGTTTATTTACAGAGGAGCCATTTCATATTATCAGTATGCCATTCAGTGATTGAAAATGAACGTTTAAGGGTGCAATCGGTATATGATAGAGTTGGGTGCTTATGTTGGACAGCTACCAGAGATTTCACAAATATCTTCGAGGTGGGGTCGGAAATAAGCCATTTATAAAGTGACACGTAGCGAAGGAACCGACTTTGTTATATTTTTTGGTGCTTGTTGGCAAAGAAAATACCTCAGAGAAAGGGAATAAAAGGCATCCAAGGGAATAAAAAATATCTATGTTTTCCCTATGGCGGTTTAAGTTATCTTGGCATTATCATGTGATGGTGTTTCGTGACTCTTCACGTTTGTTGTTTTATAATTGGGTAATGGGAAATGTGGAAATCAAGGTCCATAAAAACCATGTTAATTTTTAACGTGCACTAACAAGAATGATTTTTTGTAATTTTATCTAAATTTCTTTTATATTTAAACAAGGGACAATATAGATAACATTATTCATATCCCAAGTTCATCTCAGTTGCCATGCAATTGATCGTCAATATTAAGAAGCTTAAGCTATACAATTTTTTTTTTGAAAATTAGCCACAAGGGCCTCTTTAGCATGTGCAATTAGTTTATAGAACACACAACTGAAATAATTACTTTTAAGGACGAAATGTAAAGTAATTAGTTTCTAAAGCCTAAAAACCTATGAAATTATGTTCTTGAAAGTAATTAGACTGCTGATTTTGTCATTAAAAGTAATTATTCTGCTGACTTTGACATTGAATTTAATTTCTATGGATGTGCGTCCTAAAAACTAATTGCACTGCAAAGTTTGTCCTTCTAGTGAAATGCCCATTTATTTTTATAAACAAAATATGAAAACAATACTGAAAGTTTGAAGCATAACGCACGAGCAAGCAACACTCACTTGTGTGTGTTGCCAGCATTATATTTATCATCGAATAAGCATGTTTAATGGGATAAATGCTAAATAAAGTTGCATCAAAATTTTGATACATTTATCTGTATCATAATTTTGCCCGTGGAAAATTGGTGTGAATATACAACCATGGAATGCATTGTTTAACTCACTTAGTATGTGTATGTTTTAATGTAATCATTCGTGTTAACTTGATAGCAAAGATATTGGACTTAACTTTTGTTAACGTAAAAATCAAACGCTAACACCCCGGTGCGAGTTGTGTAAGTGTGAAAGCACCACCCGTCGATACGGGAATAAAAAATAAGCAGAAAAATCTCAGAAAAGCAGTAAAAGACACAGTTTTTATAGTGGTTCGGCTTATAGTCAAGCCTACGTCCACTTTCAATCTCTTTATTGCTGACTCAAATACAACTTTTACAACTCTCCTCAATTACAACACACTTTAGACTAATAGTTCAAACTTCGATGTAGGATAATCTTTCGAATCCATGTCAAATAATGCAGATTTTCTCTTGAAGTCTGTCGTAATGTCCTTGGTGTTTGGAGTGCTTGAAGTGCTGTTCGAGTTGAGAAAATGGCAGAGTATTGGCGCTTCGAGAATGAGCCAAAAGTCCCCCCTCATGTTGGAGTAAGGGCTGTATTTATAGGAGATTTATAGGTCGTGCACGACCTAAGGTGGGTCTTAACTCGCTAGCGAGTTAAGGGAATACGAGCTACGACTTAACTAGTTCGCACTTGGTCATTTGAATTAGCTGGTAGATCATAACTACCTAGAGGAAAGCGGCACGATTTTATCACCAAGTACTAGGTCGCGAACGACCTAAGGTAAGTCGTAGGTCGGTGGTGACTTATGGGAGTAGTCAGCGAAAAATGTTGAGATATCCGATGTAGCGACTTAGGCTAGGTTGTTGAGCCACACTCTACTCCTTATATCGTTGGCTCAGTAGGTCGTGAGTCATTGGACAATTGAGTCGCCCAGCCTTCAAGCTGTTAAGTCGCTGGACCACCTAGTCTTTTAGGTCGCTGCTTTCCTTAAGTCGTTACCTGTTAGGTCGCTTGGCAATGTTCTATCTTTTAAGTCGCTGGAGCTCTTAGGTCGCTGAGGACTGAAGTCATTAGGTCGTTCAACCTTTAGGTCGCGGGGTCCATAATTGTTAACTTGTTTATGCTTTAAGTCGCTTATCAGCCGCTTCATGTGTTAGGTCGTTAGGTCCTTATCTTGTTAACTCGTAGGTCTCTTCGGTCTTTAAGTCGCTAAGTCGTGATGCAGAGTCTCAGTCCAGTTGCCTCGCTATTGCCTTGGGTCGCTGAGTCGCTTAACATAGGAGTTAACATTTGCCCCTCGAAGTACACGCCTAGGTCGTAGGTCGTGTGCTTCGATCTAGTTTCGTTAGGTCGTGAGCGACCCAAGAGATAATTCATATGGCCATTCGTCTTCTTCTTTTTACCCTATTAAACCATTGACTCGCTCCTTCTTGTAACGATCCGCCTTTTTGGACAGTTTAAACCGACGATCAAATACACATGTCGATTCCAAACCATTCAAAAGGGTAGATGGTTATTGGGTAAATAAGAAAAGAAAAGAAAGAGAAATAAAGGAAATGAAACAACACAGAATCTCGCAGCGGAACGATAAAATATAATAGTCAAACAAACAGTTCATGAAGCTGTTTACTACACTTTGACAATTATTTATACAACATTTATCAGAGTTATACATACACAACAGAACAATTAAAATAATGCAGCAGATAGCATGATGCAAGGGTAATAATATTAATAGTATACCAAATCTTCGTCTTCATCCTCCAGAATAGGTCTTCAAAAATCTGAAAAACTCAGGACTGACCTGATCGTAATGAAAAGACAAAACACTCGAGTCAGGACTACAATATCCTTATGAAAGTTAAATCAATCGTAATAAATATGAGTGTAACGACGTCAAAGATGTTTACGGGGTTTGACATCTCCTATCCAGTGTCAATGTGCGTGCAATAACTCAAGAGATGTTACGGGATTTTCCATCTCTCAAGGATCCGTGAAACTATCTACTATGTAGTAATATACGCTAAGTAGATAATGTCTATCAGTAATATAAAGTATCAAAATAGCGTTAAGGCGTTACCATAATCCCCTTAACACATTTTTATAATGCCATAGTCTATACAGCACCGTAAGCCTCACCGTAAACTGGTGGTTATCAGAGGGTATCCCATAGGTATAACACAAAGCATAACGTAGTGGTCGCGAATAGGATAATCAGTATGACAAGGTACATGAGGCGATACCAACTAGGATACTAGTAGTTGCGTGATCCGGACTGATGTTGGGCATAGCCAGCAGCCACCTCAACACCGCGAAACAACACTCCCAAATCAAGGGGTGCACCCAAATCGAATCACAAATGTAATAGAAATGATATCGAAGAAGCGTGTCCGCTAGAGGTGGCGAACCTCAATGGCCCGGCGCGGCTCCTGTTTTAGTCATGTCAGGGGTCATCCAATATCGTTCTCTTTCTTCAGTCAACGCGTTCACCAAATCATCCACTTCATTCTGGATCAACACTCCGAGTATAATAGTTATTAAAGTGGTGTTCGGTATCGACAGAGAGTATGTCCATATCCGATCCCGGTCTCTTTAATAACTATGTATTATTACACCGTTGGCTCTTTTACATTTCAAATCGATTCGTAATTGATATCAAAATATCATATTCGTTTCAAAAATCAAATCCATTTCAAATATCATCGTACCTATTCAAATGTAAGATTCCGTTTCAAAAATCATTTTTCGCATCAATATCTCATTTCGATTTCAAAATCATTTCGAATTTCAATTTAGGTTGCAACTTCATTTAACCCAATTCGTATTTAAATTCAAGATTTAAACATAAACATTTCACCTTATTAACCAATTTGGAATTTAGAAAAATGGTTTTAAGTAGTTTAAAAGTAGTTTAAAAATTTGAAATACTTAAAATACTTAAACTCTTAAAATGGATGTGAAATAGATAAATTAGTTTAAAATAATTTAAATCGGGTTAAGTAGTTTTGAAATAGATTAAAATAGTTTAAGTATCCAAAATGGTTTATATAACCGAGTAATTTGGAAAACAAAATAAAACAGCTTCAAAACCAATCCATTTCAATTTATAACTTCCCAATTCAAATCAATTTCAATTTCCATTCTACCGATTCAATTTCGATTTCAATTCAAAATAACGTCAACTTTAACTTCAAATCAATTCAATTCTACATTCACCTTCACTTTATTCAATTTCAATTTTTATCGATTTGGAGCTTGATTTCAAAATATCCATTTATAACACTTAACAACTTTTCCATCAATATTCAAGTTTAAATCCAAATTTCAAATATGGTTCAATTCCAAGCTCGATTTCAAAATATCGTTTTTATATCACTTTTACTTAGTAATATTCAAAGCTCGAATTAAGGTTAAATCTTTAAACAAATCAATTTCGAAATTCAATCATATCCTGATTTTAAATTCCAAAGTCTCCACCTAATTTTTTTTAACAATTTCTTTTAACCAAAATTAATTTCAACATTCCAAACTCAAATTTTCGATAAATTCGATTTCTATAAATTGATTTCTATTTATAACTTTTGAATCAAAACATTTAAATAAATTTTCAAATCGACGATTTCAAAAATTATTAATTTAGCCAATTCGGTGTCCATATATAATTTTCTATCCTATGGCCAAGTAGTTATTTATTTCAATTGAATGTCAGGGATGAGTATATATTACTTAAATTAAATCACAGTATCATATGTATGCATAACAGGATATATATAAGCAAATAAACATCCAAACATTTAAATATCAACCAATAACATCCATCGAAATAAATCATCCAATAGACAATACAATTCATGGCAATTTCATAGTTATCATTGTCAGGTAATTTAATCGCAATTCAATTTCAATTTCAATTTAACTGTCAATTTAATTTTCAACGGTTAATTCAAATGACAATCTATATGACAATTAAATTCTATCAAGCAACGACAAATAAAATCATAACACTTCATAATGTTAAATTTAACTAGCATAAAGATATTTAGTATGTTGTGAGCGTTATAAAACACTCACCTTGATTTTTACGATTTTAAATCAAATCGAACGACGTTCGATTTAACCCAAAATTTTCTCTAGCTCCAAACGGTTCCAATCCAGCTCCATAGCGTAGAGCTCATCCATACGATTCCAACGCAAAAAGTGTCGTCCGAATCCGACCTCGTATGAATAAGATATGATAGTTTAAAGTTAATACGAATTTTTTTACAATTAATTACAACTTTAATTTAATATTTAAACCTAGCCCATCATCAACCGTCCATCCATGCTTTGCAAATCACAGCCGCTCACGTATCTTCTTCTTCACGCGTACAGGTAAGGCCGCACGCAAAGAAACCTAACAACGCCCAACTAGGGTTACAAATTTCGGCCACCACGACTGTCGATATCACGATCAGGAGCCACCATCACGAAGCACACCGCGCCACCTACCCTCGGCCAGAGATCGGCCACGCGCGGCCTCCCCGTGTTCTCGAACGACGTGAACAAGTGCGCGACTTTGAGGAGCAATTTCCGTTGATTCGTGCATCGAAACACGATCATAACCGTTGAATTACTAGTTCTCATTGTCGTCTACAACTTTCATGTTGAAAGATTTCGCTAATTGTTGATGGATTGAGAGATTTGAAGGGAAGAAACTTGATAATTTTCGGCCATTGACTGCATTCACTGGCGGCTAGGGTTTCTTTTTTTTATTTTTTTTTGTTGAAAATTGTGAACAAGGGGCTATTTATAGGAAACGACGAACTCTATTCATTCCGGATTTTCAAACTCCGATTTACGCGCGGTGACCGGCGTTTCTAGGGTTTACCCCGCGTTCCGGACACAATAGAATAAGTTTCGGAAGCTAATTCGATCGTACGTGAGAGTTATAGCGATAAACGATCAATTTGAATTAAATCGATTTAAACGAATTTCTATGCGTTTTGGCTTGCCCCGGACAAACGGTAAATCCGATTGACATGAAATTTGAAATCTTACAATAATATCACCTTACGGATCCGATGAAACTAATTTTGTCAAAATCCGAGACCGTTTGGAAAATGACTATTTTAACTCGCCAAATTAATATTAAAACAATTTCAACGCGTTTCGAGCTGCCACGGTCAACCGACAACTCCGATTGCTACGAAAATTGAAATCCGATAATAACTAACTATTACGGATCCAATGGAACTAGTTTCGTCCAATTCTGAGACTGTTCAAAATTTGGCTATTTTCCAGTCGATAATTAAATATTAAAATATTCAATTTTCACAAATTTACTTTTAATTCGATTTTAAAAGTTCTACAACATCATTCAAACTTTAATATGATAAAATAAAATTTTACAAATCATTTTTAATCATATTAAACCCGTTATTCAATTTATCCAATAAATTCCAATTGTAAAATCTTATTAACTCTATTATAATCCAAATATAACTTACATTCACTTTGGAAACCAATTTGAATCATATTAAATCAAATTTTTATTATTCACTCTATTTTCATATATTAAATTTCAATATCAAATTAATCATATCAAATTCGGAATTTAATTATTCAAACATTTATAATATTAAATTTAAACAAATTTGATTATTCTTAAATCACTATCTTTTGAGACGAACTTATAAAATTTAACAAATTCAAATTATAGAACAACCATTTTCATTAAAACAGTTATTCAATTCCCGTTATTCAATTAATTCAATAGATTCCAAATATTGAATTTAAACAATTTAATTGTTCAATATTTGACGGCTTTCAATATTGGATTTTTAAATAAAATTTCATTATCAGTCGATTTACTATATTACATCAAAGGAACTCTACATTATTATAAATCAACAGTTAGAGATAATGCACTCAAATAATATATGAACTTTCATTTTAATTTCAATTGGCTCACAAATTCAATTCGACTAACTAAATGAATAGGTAACTTAAATAATTATCACCGTTAACTTTTAATTTCTTATAAGTTTATTATTTACAAACAAGTGTCACAATTATCTATACAATACAAATTCATTCAATTACCTTTGACTACATAACATTTCAATCGATTTGGGATTTTATTCAATTCATAAATACTTATCTTAGATAAAATCTTGTTGCATTTCATTCTAGTTATTATTAATCCAAACGACTTACAATTTTTTTCTAACACTAAATCATGAAATCTTATTAAATTAGCTATTTTAATTATCGAAAATTGACGGGTCGTTACACTCTCCCCCACTCAAAACTTTTCGTCCCCGAAAAGGAAAAAGAAGGGAAAAGGAACTAAGTAAAGAATTCAACATTTGATATATTTTATTAAAAATTATCCACTTATAAACAATGAAATTCCATTTATACAGTCATAACTACGCTTCCACTAAGTTACTCCAAACGGCTTCCTAACTTTAAAAATTAGTAATCAAAACAAGTTATAAAAAAATTTTAAAACTTAAAAAAAATATTCTAACACCCGGATTTTACGGAAAATTTCGGCAGAGTCTCCTTTGCGCAGCTCGATCGAAAAAAAATATAACAGTATATATATCACAAATATACATCTCATCAAGTGATGAGGCATCCCGCAGGGAAAAAGTGTAAAAGTACGGTATGTAACCCGAGATATGTACCTTATATATTGTTAGCGAGCATATACGGCTAATATAGCGGGAAAGCGAGCTCCAAATGTGAAGCAAGCGCAATCCGCACCTACTAAACACTCAATAACTAAGTTAGAACCATGCATATAAAGATAGATCGATATACTTAGCCTACACAACATATATATAACATATTTAGCTTCAAAACCGAGATTCCAATTTCAGGACAGCAAACAAATCTTAGTTTTAGGACACCTAAACGATAAAATTCAGCAACATAATATAAACTAAAGTTGTTCCATTCATTTCAGGCTTTCCGGAATGTCCAAAATCATCGAATTCGGACCATACGCTCAAAAATTATGGCCGTTTTACTTAGATGATACGCCTCAGCCTGGGCAATGAATTGCACAGGTCAGCGGCGTTCACCCACGTTTTCGACCTTCTAAATTACATCGAAACACAAAACACTTAAAACAAAAGTTTTAGCTTAAGTTCTTACCTTTTCAGAAAGTGTAAAACCATCAAAATCCGATAAACCAGTCAAAAGATATGGCGAAAATACTAAGGGTGTATACTACTGATTTTACTTATTTTTACACAGGACAGCGAGTAACATTCAAGTTTTTAAGCTAGTAGACGAAGGAATTTTCTCAAGTTATTTACACAAAAGTTGTGCTATAGTTTCTAAGATTTTCTAAAAGTCCAAGATCGTCGAATTCCGTTTAGCCATTTAAAATTTATGGTTGTTTTCGTTTCAACATATATTGGACAATTTTGGATTTTTTCCAAAATTTGCTTTTATCATTTCAAAGTACAAACCATCAAACTTCAAATTTTCTAAAGAACAATCATAAACACACAGTCATTTATTTTCTTATTCATCCATGCAATAGGTTTACATTCAATTTGTTCCCGATTTATTCAAGTTTGTTTCATTCACATTTTAAATTCAAGTCAATTTGCTTCAATTTAAATTGAATTCAATTATATTTAATTTCACTTTGCTTCAAATTTGAATTTAATTATTTTAAATTTTTATTGCGTTTATTCAATTCCATTAACACTAATGAATTCTACTTAATCAATTATCATCCATCTAACAACCAATGCATATTAAACATTAACATCCATCCAAAATCTACACTAAATCAATTATACATTTCCAAGTCCATTTTTAATTTCATACACTTCCAAGTTTATTGACATTTAGTTATATTCAAATTTAATTAGTTTCCATTTACCAATTTTATATTTCATTAATTTTTAAATTTTTATTCATTCACTTATATATATCATTCATTTTACACCTTAAATTTCTTTTATATTTACAACTATCAATAGATCTTCACATTTTATTATTCACTCTCACACTGGTATATTATTTCTCTACTCATCTTCATTAGCATTTTAAACCCTTTTAAGTATTTGGTAAGTTATAGTTATGCAAATAGAATGTAGTTAAACAACATACAACTTCTTTTCGTTTAAAGTTGAATTTTCAATTAATTAATTCTTAAGTCATTACTTAAATTTCACTATAATTTAATTTCACATTTACATCCACGTATAGTATTTCCATTTTATATTAACATAATTGTGAATCACCTTTAAATGTTAATTTAAATTCCAATTATTTACTAAATTTTTTATTTATATTTGCAAACCATTAATTAAATGCATATTTCATTATTCAAACCTATACTTGTATCTTATCCAATTAACAATTCATATCGCATTTTTGAACTTCTTAAATATTTTGGTAAGTTATATCTATGCTATAGAATGAAATTTAATACTATGCGATTTTTACAGTTTCAATTTTTATTTTAAGTTCATAATTTCATAATTCTAAGGATTTCTACTTCAATTGATATTTTCACTTAGCTCTTAGGTTCATTTCTCATTTCACAATTCAGAAGTTCCTTAATGATTCAAGTCTAAATTCATTTCAATTATTTAAAAATAATAATTAATTATTAAAGGACTTAAGAATTCCAATCCCGGTTTCATTTCAAATCAAGTTTTGAAATAATATATACTTATATAATTTATATATCAAATCATACTATAGAGAATACAAAATAAAATAAAATTTGAATCAAAACAAGGTTTAGACAAGCTATTAAGTGGTCTCCCCCACTCGGACTCTCGAAAATAAACGCCGATGATGCGTGCACTCATCACCGAAATCATTTTCTAGCGTCAAGAGAAGGGAATATAACACTTATCATTAAAAAAAATCCTTCGAAAACAATTTCAACTCAATTATACCATCATATAATACTCGTATTATATTTTTCAAATTCTTGTAAGTCAATTTCAAACACCGGAATTTAAATTCCCAAATCCAAGTTAAAATTCATTTATATTCATTATCAATTGTGTTTACAAGATTTCATTTTCCTAAATCCATTGTTGTTTAATCAATTGTTGTAAATATTGAATGATCAAACAATAACGATAATAATCTAATATTATCATCTCCTAACAATCAATTCAATCAAAATGAATAAATATTCAAATAATTCTTTTATATAAAACTTGTCCTATTCGAGTGTTTAGAAATTCCTATGGACGCCTTGGCGTCCCAAGTATCGACCAGAATTCATAAATACTCAACGGAACAAAGTTAACACAATATAAAACCATTTTATATCAAATAACAAGTACGCTCTCTCATATACACTCAACTCATTCATATAGTTTACCTCTATTTCAATGAGTTATTACCCACTAGAACCAAGGTTTATCGCTAAACCAAAGCTCTGATACCAACTGTAACGACCCGCCTTTTTGGACAGTTTAAACCGACGATCAAATACACATGTCAATTCCAAACCATTCAAAAGGGCAGATGGTTATTGGGTAAATAAGAAAAGAAAAGAAAGAGAAATAAAGGAAATGAAACAACACAGAATCTCGCAGCGGAACGATAAAATATAATAGTCAAATAAACAGTTCATGAAGCTGTTTACTGCACTTTGACAATTATTTATACAACATTTATCAGAGTTATAAATATACAACAAAACAAATTAAATAATGCAGCAGATAGCATGATGCAAGGGTAATAATAGTAATAGTATACCAAATCTTCGTCTTCATCCTCCAGAATAGGTCTTCAAAAATCTGAAAAACTCAGGACTGACCCGAGCGTAATGAAAAGACAAAACACTCGAGTCAGGACTACAATATCCTTATGAAAGTTAAATCAATCGTAAATAAATATGAGTGTAACGGCGTCAGAGATGTTTACGGGGTTTGACATCTCCTATCCAGTGTCAACGTGCGTGCAATAACTCAAGAGATGTTACGGGATTTTCCATCTCTCAAGGATCCGTGAAACTATCTACTATGTAGTAATATACGCTAAGTAGATAATGCCTATCAGTAATATAAAGTATCAAAATAGCATTAAGGCGTTACCATAATCCCCCTTAACACATTTTTATAATGCCATAGTCTATACAGCACCGTAAGCCCCACCGTAAACTGGTGGTTATCAGAGGGTACGCCATAGGTATAACACAAAGCATAACGTAGTGGTCGCGAATAGGATAATCAGTATGACAAAGTACATGAGGCGATACCAACTAGGATACTAGTAGTTGCGTGATCCGGACTGATGTTGGGCATAGCCAGCAGCCACCCCAACACCGCGAAACAACACTCCCAAATCAAGGGGTGCACCCAAATCGAATTACAAATGTAATAGAAATGGTATCGAAGAAGCGTGTCCGCTAGAGGTGGCGAACCTCAATGGACCGGTGCGGCTCCTGTTTTAGTTATGTCAGGGGCCATCCAATATCGTTCTCTTTCTTCAGTCAACGCGTTCACCAAATCATCCACTTCATTCTGGATCAACACTCCACGTATAATAGTTATTAAAGTGGTGTTCGGTATCGATAGAGAGTATGTCCATATCCGATCCCGGTCTCTTTAATAACTACGTATTATCACACCGTTGGCTCTTTTACATTTCAAATCGATTCATAATTGATATCAAAATATCATATTCGCTTCAAAAATCAAATCCATTTCAAATATCATTGTATCTATTCAAATGTAAGATTCCGTTTCAAAAATCATTATTCGCATCAATATCTCATTTTGAATTTCAATTTAGGTTGCAACTTCATTTAACTCAATTCGTATTTAAATTCAAGATTTAAACATAAACATTTCACCTTATTAACCAGTTTGGAATTTTAGAAAAATGGTTTTAAGTAGTTTAAAAGTAGTTTAAAATTTGAAATACTTAAAATACTTAAACTCTTAAAATGGATGTGAAATAGATAAATTAGTTTAAAATAATTTAAATCGGGTTAAGTAGATTTAAAATAGATTAAAACAGTTTAAGTATCCAAAATGGTTTATATAACCGAGTAATTTGGAAAACAAAATAAAACAGCTTCAAAACCAATCCATTTCAATTTATAACTTCCCAATTCAAATCAATTTCAATTTCGATTTCAATTCAAAACAACGTCAACTTTAACTTCAAATCAATTCAATTCTACATTCACCTTCAATTTATTCAATTTCAATTTTTATCGATTTGGAGCTTGATTTCAAAATATCCATTTATAACACTTAACAACTTTTCCATCAATATTCAAGTTTAAATCCAAATTTCAAATATGGTTCAATTCCAAGCTCGATTTCAAAATATCGTTTTTATATCACTTTTACTTAGTAATATTCATAGCTCGAATTAAGGTTAAATCTTTAAACAAATCAATTTCGAAATTCAATCATATCCTGATTTTAAATTCCAAAGTCTCCACTTGATTTTTTTTAACAATTTCTTTTAACCAAAATTAATTTCAACATTCCAAACTCAAATTTTCGATAAATTCGATTTCTATTTATAACTTTTAAATCAAAACATTTAAATAAATTTTCAAATCGACGATTTCAAAAATTATTAATTTAGCCAATTCGGTGTCCATATATAATTTTCTATCCTATGGCCAAGTAGTTATTTATTTCAATTGAATGTCAGGGATGAGTATATATTACTTAAATTAAATCACAGTATCATATGTATGCATAACAGGTTATATATAAGCAAATAAACATCCAAACATTTAAATATCAACCAATAGCATCCATCGAAATAAATCATCCAATAGACAATACAATTCATGGCAATTTCATAGTTATCAATGTCAGGTAATTTAATCGCAATTCAATTTCAATTTCAATTTAACTGTCAATTTAATTTTCAACGGTTAATTCAAATGACAATCTACATGACAATTAAATTCTATCAAA
This sequence comes from Allium cepa, assembly GCA_030765085.1. Classification (NCBI taxonomy): domain Eukaryota; kingdom Viridiplantae; phylum Streptophyta; class Magnoliopsida; order Asparagales; family Amaryllidaceae; genus Allium; species Allium cepa. The sequence goes on from CM060935.1 coordinate 394,195,687, forward strand.
CAACGACAAATAAAATCATAACACTTCATAATGTCAAATTTAACTAGCATAAAGATATTTAGTACGTTGTGAGCGTTATAAAACACTCACCTTGATTTTTACGATTCTAAATCAAATCGAACGACGTTCGATTTAACCCAAAATTTTCTCTAGCTCCAAACGGTTCCAATCCAGCTCCATAGCGTAGAGCTCGTCCATACGATTCCAACGCAAAAAGTTTCGTCCGAATCCGACCTCGTATGAATAAGATATGATAGTTTAAAGTTAACACGAATTTTTTTACAATTAATTACAACTTTAATTTAATATTTAAACCTAGCCCATCATCAAGCCGTCCATCCATGCTTTGCAAATCACAGCCGCTCACGTATCTTCTTCTTTACGCGTACAGGTAAGGCCGCACGCAAAGAAACCCAACAACGCCCAACTAGGGTTACAAATTTCGGCCACCACGACTGTCGATATCATGATCAGGAGCCACCATCACGAAGCACATCGCGCCACCTACCCTCCGCCAGAGACCGGCTACGCGCGGCCTCCCCGTGTTCTCGAATGACGTGAACAAGTACGCGACTTTGAGGAGCAATTTCCGTTGATTCGTGCATCGAAACACAATCATAACCGTTGAATTACTAGATCTCATTGTCGTCTACAACTTTCATGTTGAAAGATTTGGCTAGTTGTTGATGGATTGAGAGATTTGAAGGGAAGAAACTTGATAATTTTCGGCCATTGACTGCATTCACTGGAGGATAGGGTTTCATTTTTTTATTTTTTTGTTGAAAATTGTGAACAAGGGGCTATTTATAGGAAACGACGAACTCTATTCATTCCGGATTTTCGAACTCCGATTTATGCGCGGTGACCGACGTCTCTAGGGTTTACCCCGCGTTCCAGACACAATGGAACATGTTTCGGAAGCTAATTCGATCGTATGTGAGAGTTATAGCGATAAACGATCAATTTGAATTAAATCGATTTAAACGAATTTCTATGCGTTTTGGCTTGCCCCGGACAAACGGTAAATCCGATTGACATGAAATTTGAAATCTTACAATAATATCACCTTACGGATCCGATGAAACTAGTTTCGTCGAAATCCGAGACCGTTTGGAAAATGACTATTTTAACTCGCCAAATTAATATTAAAACAATTTCAACGCGTTTCGAGCTGCCACGGTCAACCGACAACTCCGATTGCTACGAAAATTGAAATCCTATAATAACTAACTATTACGGATCTAATGGAACTAGTTTCGTCCAATTCTGAGACTGTTCAAAATTTGGCTATTTTCCAGTCGATAATTAAATATTAAAATATTCAATTTTCACAAATTTACTTTTAATTCGATTTTAAAAGTTCTACAACATCATTCAAACTTTAATATGATAAAATAAAATTTTACAAATCATTTTAATCATATTAAACCCGTTATTCAATTTATCCAATAAATTCCAATTGTAAAATCTTATTAACTCTATTATAATCCCAATATAACTTACATTCACTTTGGAAACCAATTTGAATCATATTAAATCAAATTTTAATTATTCACTCTATTTTCATATATTAAATTTCAATATCAAATTAATCATATCAAATTCGGAATTTAATTATTCAAACATTTATAATATTAAATTTAAACAAATTTGATTATTCTTAAATCACTATCTTTTGAAATATTCAAACGAACTTATAAAATTTAACAAATTCAAATTATAGAACAACCATTTTCATTGAAACAGTTATTCAATTCCCGTTATTCAATTAATTCAATAGATTCCAAATATTGAATTTAAATAATTTAATTGTTCAATATTTGACGGCTTTCAATATTGGATTTTTAAATAAAATTTCATTATCAGTCGATTTACCATATTACATCAAAGGAACTCTACATTATTATAAATCAACAGTTAGAGATAATGCACTCAAATAATGTATGAACTTTCATTTTAATTTCAATTGGTTCACAAATTCAATTCGACTAACTAAATGAATAGGTAACTTAAATAATTATCACCGTTAACTTTTAATTTCTTATAAGTTTATTATTTACAAACAAGTGTCACAATTACCTATACAATACAAATTCATTCAATTACCTTTGAATACATAACATTTCAATTGATTTGGGATTTTATTCAATTCATAAATACTTAACTTAGATAAAATCTTGTTGCATTTCATTCTAGTTATTATTAATCCAAACGACTTACAATTTTTTTCTAACACTAAATCACGAAATTTATTAAATTAGCTATTTTAATTATCGAAAATTTACGGGTCGTTACACTCTCCCTTAACTGAACTATCTTAATAACCACCTCCACCATTAGTGATCTTTCGAGCTTCCTAAGGCAAATCCTCTCCAATCAAGCTGCCAATCCATTCCAACTACTATATTACGTAAGTGATTCCCTTTTCTACTTACTTCACGATCGTAACCAAATCACGAGTTCCAGATTCCCGTTTTTAAACTCTGGTTCCATTTCATATCCTTATGTTTTCTTCGTAAACCATGTCGTGATTGATTTCTAATGGAATTGAGGTGGTTTGATTTCATTTTTGGGTGATTTTCAATGATTCGAGGAGGAGATGATGGATTGTAGGACCCCAAGTTAGCTGGTTTGCGAGTTTGACGGGAGCCGGAAAGTTCTTAATAGGTTGAGGGGTTATTGGATCACTGGAGATTCAGAGGAGACGATGATGCTTCAAACGACGCAGCGGTTGGAGGACACGCGGCAAAGTGCAATTGGAGAGTAAGGCATAGCGGCTTTAACGGGAGGTAGCTTAGGATCGCTGCATCACTTCAGGAACGACCTAATAAATAAGAGCGACCTAAGGACCTTCATAACCTTACATATTTGGCCGACCTAGAAACTCCTGCGACTTACTCTCCGTGGCTTAATCTTTAGGTCGTGTAGGCGACTTAACACTTAGGTCGCGTAGGCAACTTAACACTTAGGTCGTGTAGGCGACTTAAGTAAATTTGCACTGTTGAGTTGCTTCTTGCGGCCTATATCAATCTCATCCTACTTGCCAGGTCGCGAGCGACCTAGGACTTGAGCAAATCTTCACCGCCTTGATTTCGAAGCTTTTCAACTTTGGACTTCTTGACTCGGATTGCGACTTAAGAACTTTGAACATAACTTGAAAGTCTCAAAATTTTGAAAGGACTTGATTGAACTTCCAACTTAAATTTTGAACTGCCGAGATAACTTGCATGACCTCGCTATGCTCTCTTAACAGATTAAATCAACTTAATGCTAATGACCTGTTAAATACAACATTTGTAGAAAATGGGATGAATATACTGCCACTGATTGCCCACATCGAATGACAGATTAGCCGATAAAATATAATCAACTTAAAGAAATTATATGAAATGCTGTGAACCAACAAATTTAAGTGAAGTAGTAAAGCAATGTTAATCAACTAAAGTTGATTTTTTTGCATCAATACTGCACCTGCATCTGGACTTAAGGCGACAGTCCTGAAATTGTACACTTGTCATTTATTTATTTGCTTTAATTCCAGTTATACTTGCTTGTCACTTTGTTAGTTTCACACAACACTTCACACATTTAGGAAACGTGCACCTTCATATTTGAATATCCAGTTCCTTGTGTAGAATGTCTTCTCAAGAAGAAATAGTCGAGCAACCCGAAGGAGTCTCCCCGATAGCAGAACCATTGGTTGATCCTTCGAAGAGAACTCCAACTACCTTGAGTCAGCGGACATTCAATCAACTACGTGTTCAATTTAGGATTGCCGAAGCAGATGCTAGACTTCCTGGCCCAAATGATACTGCTGACAGGCCGCCTCTTGGTTTTGTTGCCGTCAACCGTCAGATGTGCCTTTGTGGTGCCATTCCCCCTTTCAACGAGTTTCTTCATCAACTCCTTTTCTGGCTAACCATCTCTCCCTTCCAACTACATCCCAATGGATACGCCATCCTGATGGGATTGTGTGTTTTATTCAGGAAGACGCTTAACCGCCTCCCGAGCTTCGAAGAAGTTTGCTACTTCTGCACATTTGCAAAGAATAAAGACCACCCCTCCTTTATATTTGTGAGAAGTGCCAAAAATCGCAAACTTATTACTGATCTTTCCGAAAGTGCTCACGGCTTTCTGAATCAATTCTTCTTTGTTCGCTGTCCTCTAGGGTTTTATGCCATCTGGAGAAAAGGAAGTGAAATTGCTCATCCCCGTTTCTTCGTTTCAGCTTTCAAAGATTCGAATTGCTAAGTGCTAACTTCATTCTTTTCTTTTACAGCACTTCCTCCTCCCTCTAGAAACCCCATTCACAAGACGACCTTTGATAGATTAAGTGCCGTGCCGGCTGAAGAAAGAAGTATTAAGGTTTTGCTGAGAGATGAACTTCTGCATCAATACGAGCTTTTGCACCCTTCTCGCTCCACTCAACCTCATGAAGTTCCTGATTCTCCGACCGAATTTCCAAATGCCCCCATTCCTGCCGAGGAACCTATACTGAAGGAACCTACTTCTGAAGCTTTACTGGTGAAGTGCTCTACTTCTACTGATATTGCGGGGCCGTCTGACAAGCTTACACTTGCCCCGATCATCGAAGAGGAAGAGCCTTTTCATCATTCAGGGAAATCCGGTGATGTGGGAACTGAGAGAGCGAGTCCTGCCAAGCAGAGTGGGGATGACATTTTTGAAGGGTTGAGCGATCTGATGATCACTTCGCAGGAGCTCTTTAAAGACGACCCTGTTTCTGCTAAAGCTACATCTTCAGCAGTTGAAGAAACATCCACCTTACAACAGACTTCGTCAGCTCAAGAGTTGACGTTAGCCATAAAACCCATCATTTCCCCGCAACCGAGGAGTGGTTCGTAGTTCGACGCGCGTAGTTTGCACGTTTCACACACTTAGGATTTTTAGCATTCTTATGCACTTACATGCACTCTACTTCAAAGATTCTCAAGCTTTGCCTCTTTTCCATTTTCAGGTCTTTCAATGGGGCGACGCTCTTATTATGACGACTTTCAGAGCTACGGGAGACGCGGCTCTTTTGATCCCAAGAGATATCTTCCTTCTTATAGGGAAACTGACGAAGAAAGAGCCGCACGAAAAGCTCGCGAAAGGCGTGCCCACGAAGAACGCCATGAAAGACGGGATGAGCGACACGATTCTTCCCAGAGGGAAGATGATTCCCATAAATGGAAGTCCCGTAACGACAAGGGGAAAAGTCAGATTGCGGAAGATGTGAGTAAAAGAGCCAAACATGGCGAAAAGCCAGCATCCGAGATTTCCGAACAACCTGCTGCTCCTGTACTGCCCCAATCTCCTGCCTTGGCTCGTACTGATATTCAAACAATCAATCGAAGGCCCCCATATCAAGTTGGTCCAGGCCCAGCTACTCTTCAGAGCCGATTCCCGAACTGGTGCCTGAAAGGAGTGCGCTTTGATCTTGACCTGGTCCCGATCGATAAGCAGGCCATGCTGCGCAACCTTGATGCTGTCAAACTTGATATCGAAAGAATGTCAGGTTGGCAAAAGCTTGTCGATGAGCTCCAAAGGGTAAATCGCGCGAATCTTGAAGCCATGTTAACAATGGAAAACGACAAATTTGAATGGCAGAAGATCCTTGAGCAACATGATGCAGAAATGAGAAGCATTGCTACTTATAATGAACAGCTCGAAGCGGAAGTTGAAAAACTCAAAGAAGAGCTTGCAACTTCCTCCACTTCTTATTCGCAAAGGGAGCAAGTGCTTGAACAACAGGTGCGAGATGCTCATGCCGCTCAAAGAGATGCTGAAGATAGGCTTGATATGCAAAAAATAATTAATGAGGGCCATATTGCTGACATTGTAGAGTTGCGAAAGAAGACTAGCTCCAAGGACGTGGAGATCGAAATTCTAAAACTTCAACTCTCTAAAGCCGAAAGAGAGCGTGATGAGGCTGTTGCCGGTAAAAATGCAGCTGAAGAGTCTCACGAAGCAACGAAGGCCAATATCAGCTCAACATTGTTTGACTTCTACTTGCATAGCGTCTTGGGGCGTGGTAGTCTCTCCTTTCTTGGCCCCAAATATGAAATAACTCTGGCCGAAGTGTGGGAGGCCATACTTGACATGTTTGGCAGTGCTGGCTATACTGAGGCGGATTTTTAGGCAAATTATCTTGATGACAATGCCCGCGCCGCTCTTGCCAGAGGAAAGGAGCAACTGGCCGAAGAGAGAGCCGGAATGGCCGAAGGAGAACATGTAGGAAAGACAACTTTAACCGACCCAGTTAAACCTTCGATTTCAGACGATATCGACATTATTGGTTCTGGTTCCCATTCTCCGCCTCCTACTAAATCCATCACCGAAGGTGCAACTTCTTACAATGGAGATGATAGTCAAGAGAGTGGTGACGCGCGGGGCTTTGAAGTTGACATAGTAAAGCCTGCTTCGCCAGGTAACCTTACTGCTGATCTTGCTCAAGTGGACTGCTCGTTCGCTTCACATGAGTTTGATGAACTTCTTGATTATTTTTTAAATCTCGACACGCCACTAACTCCTCTCTTTTCGAGAGATACTGACTTTAACTTCTTTTCTTCTGTAGAGAAAGTACCGAGCATTGTTCAGACTTCCCCTCCTCCAGTTATTCCTCCCCCGTCTCTTCAAGTCATTCCTCCTTTTGCCTCTCAACCGTGGTCACAATAGGAGCAAATAGAAGCTCTCCAAGACTTGGACGATCCCATTGCTTCACAAGAACATAGGGGAGAAGAAACTGAAGAGGGCGAAAAGACTCCGGAACTAACTGGTTCCGACGATATGCCGTTAGCCACACTTTTTACTCCAGGAAGCGGGTCTTCTTCTAAGAAGAGGGGGGAAAGTGAAGTCTCAAAAAAGAAAGAAGCTTCAGCTGGCGAGGAAAAAGCAGAAACAAGTCCAGTTGTTCCCCTTTCTCCTTCTTCCCCTACTCTTTCAAGCCGGCGCAAGAAGTTGGTCAGCCGGCCAGGCGCAGTTGTTCCCCTTTCTCGCTCTTTGCTTTTTGCTTGTGTATAAGCTTGCGTTGACTGGAGATTGTGCGGGCACCAGTCCCCGCCTTCTTTTACTTTGAAACCTGCATATGTATAAAATTCTCATAGTATGGAATAAAATGGTTCTTTTACCTATACAAATTTCTGTCTGTATTTAAGAACGCATTTATTTTCCGTTTTCATGCAAGTTTCTTTATCCTCTTTATGTGAAGTTGCAGTAAACCTATGGTATGTTGCTTGAGCGTTGTTCTTATTTTTGTGATGACTATATTGTATTGCCCCCATACCATGGTTTATTTCAATCTCTTTCACATTGGCAAAATTTCGGAGAACAACTCTTCTGTTTCGAGAAGACTTGTACTCTTCCTTTAGAGAATAACTCTTCCATTTGAAGGAGGTTTGCATTTGTACTTTATAGGATAATATTTCCGTTCCAAGGAAATATTTTTCTAATTTAGTAGAATGCACTTCATATTGGAGGAGTCTTCTTTTTTTTTGGCGATGTTTTTGCACTTCACTTTTGGAAAAAGTCACTTTTGCTTTGGCAAGTGAATTTCACTTCATAGTACAGTGGGCCTTCCGAAAAAGGGCTTCAACCTGCTCGTGCCTCCGAAGAGGGTTTTTTGTTTGATTGTGCCTCTGAGAAGAGGTCTTTTTGTTTGGTTGCGCCTCTAGGAAGAGGTCTTTTTGTTTGATTGTGCCTCTGGGAAGAGGTCTTTTTTGTTTCTGCCTCTTGGGAGAGGCTTTTATCTTTTCCCTATTCGCTGGGAAGCGGGCCTCCGAAGAGGGCTTTTCGCATTTCGACTCATGTGAAGTTTTATTTCAGATCACGGTGAAATGTGTGTCTTTGAGTAGGGCTTTTTCCTGGAAGTTTGGAGTTTCCTTCTCTTAGTTGGATGGATTCACGGGGTGGACACGAGTATTCTGTGCCACCGATCAGTCCGCAACTTTCTATCGAGAAAGAACTCTCTTTTTCTGGCGAGGCCCGCTAGAGGTCTTTTAGCATTTCAACTATGGTGAAATGGGCCTCCGAAGAGGGCTTTTCACATTCCAGCACTTGTGAAATTTTATTTCAAATCTCGATGGAATGCGTGCCTCCGAGTATGCCTGGAAGTTTCTTCCTCATGGTTGGTTGGATTCACGGGGCGGACGCAAGTTACTTGGACGTTTATTTGCGCAGATTGTCTCAGCTAGTGAACAAGCGCCTTGCCTTCCACTGGGGAAGGTGCCTCCGATCATCGTATGGATTCACGGGGCGGACGCAAGTTACTTGGACGCTTGTCTGCGCAAACTGTCTCAGCTAGTGAACAAGCGCCTTGCCTTCCAGTTGGGAAGGTGCTCCCGGTCATTCCATACCAATCTTTTTTGTTGAGAAAGTTTTCTGGCATGCTTCGTTCGAGGTCTTTATCCTCCGAAGAGTTGTGCCTCCGAAGAGGGCTTGTGCCTCCGAAGAGGTCTTTGGCTGTTTGATGCTTGCTCGCCCATGTCTCTTTGCCATCTATTCATATCGGCGATCCCCGTTATCTTTTCCAAATACGCTTCTCTTTTAATTGCCAATAATTTCCTTTATCCAAAGAAGTATACTTCATAGTTAAGCGAGTTGGTGGGGGCAGACACATGCTATTTAACTGGATGCTCGTTTGTACAAACAACCACAATTAGTTAGCAAGGACCCACTTCCAGCAGAATCACTAACTTTTTGCTTGAAGCACTTCTTTCGTAGGATTTGAATATGGAAATTTTGAACAGCTTAGCATTTGCTTGTTGGGTGATGTCAGGGATTGCTTGGTCTTGTGATGGGTAAGCTTTGTTTTTATGGCATTCATCATTCTTTAACAATATTTCATCAAAGCCTTTAAGTAAAATATGGGCGCAGATGATTGCTGTTCCAAGCTCTTGGAATTGGATCTCCTTCGACAGTTATTAGCTTGAAAGTGCCATCGAGAAGTTTTTTGCCTATGGCATACAGCCCTTCCCAGTTTGGTGCAAACACTCCCGTTGCTGTCATGACCCTCTTCAAGACTAGTCCTCCAATCTCAAAGCTGCGTTGGCGAACTTTAGAATTGAAGTGCCTGGCAATTCTTTGCCGATGGGCCGCAATTCTGAGCTGAGCCTCTTCTCTTCTTTCATCAAGGAAGTCAAGTGCTTCAAGTTGTAACTCCTCATTTTTTGCTTGGTTGAAATGAATTCTTCTATGCGAAGGGACTTCTATTTCTACCGGAATCATTGCCTCTGATCCATATGCCAATGAAAATGGAGTGTGCCCCGTCGCAGTTTTATGTGTAGTTCTATATTCCCATAGTGGTAGTGGAAGCTTATCGACCCAACCACCTTTCGCTTTTTCCAGCTGTTTTTTGATGGTCGATTTGATAATTTTGTTTACTACTTCCATTTGCCCGTTTGCCTGCGGATGAGCTACCGCTGAGAAGCTTTTCTGGATCTTGAATTACTTGCAAAAAACTTGGAACTCTTCACTTTCGAATTGGGTTCCATTGTCTGTGATTATCTTTTGAGGCACACCATATATGCAAATGATATTCTTAGTTACAAAATTTATCATCTTCTTAGAAGTAGTAGTAGCTAATGGTTCAGATTCAGCCCATTTAGTAAAATAATCAACAGCAACAATAACATATCTGATTCCGGATTTGGCGGTTGGCAAAGGCCCGATGAGATCTATTCCCCAAATAGCAAATGGCTACGGGCTGACCATCTGCGTTATCTCAGTAGAAGGTGCCCTTGGGATTTTTGCAAACCTCTAGCATCGGTCACATTTTCGGGTATAACTTGCAGCATCACGATTAATATCTGGCCAAAAATACCCATAACGGAGAATCTTCTTCGCTAGAGTTTGACCACCTGAATGATCTCCACACTCTCCTCCGTGCACTTTAGTTAGAATTGTCTCAGCTTCTTCCTTGGTCATGCATCGGAGTAATAGCATTGAGAATCCCCGCCTATACAATCGACCATCTTGAATTATGTATCGGGAGGCTTTTCTTCACAACTTCTGCCGTTCTTTTGAGTTTTCTGGTAGAGAACCGTCGCGCGGATATTTCAATATCGGAGTCATCCATGATTCTTGCTCCTGTGATATAGTCATAATCCAGTCAATATCCATCTCATCAATGCTTGGAGTTGACAGGACTTCCACAGGAACTAGTCCCAATAATTGAGCTTCACCAGTGCTTGCATATTTTGCAAGAGAATCTGCCTTCATGTTTTCTTCCCGGGGTATATGATTTATCGTATAATGGTCAAGGTCATTGAGAAGCTCTCAGGTTCTTAACAAGTAAGAGGGAAGATTCCCCCCTTTAGTTTGAAACTCTTTCTTGACTTGACATACAATAAGTTGTGAATCACTGAAGATCTGCGACATTTTGACATTCAATTCTTTAGAAATTCTCAAACCGACAATAAGAGCTTCATACTTTGCTTCATTGTTTGTCGAAGGGAATTTCAATCTTAAAGCACAACACAATGACCGCCCTTCAGGGGTTTCAAGCACAACCCCAGCCCCGGAACAGTAATCGTTTCTTGCGCCATCAACATACAATTTCCATCGAATTGGGGGATTATCGGTCACTACTTCTTCGCTATCACCTTTGTCTATACATTCTGCGATGAAATCTGCCAAAGCTTGTCCATTGATTGCTCTCCGGGGATGATAAGTGATGTCATATTGACTGAGTTCAATATTCCACTTCAAAAGTCGACCCGAAGTCTCAGGGCGAAAGAGGACTTGCTTCAAAGGCTGATCAGTGAGAACTTTGATTGGATGAGCTTGAAAATATGGCCTCAATTTTCTTGATGCGATCAATAGACAATAGGCGAGCTTCTCCAACTTTGAATAATTCATTTCTGCCCCAGTAAACCTTTTACTAATATAGTAGACTGGGTGCTGAATTTTGGCGTCTTCTCGCACCAGTGCCGCACTAAGAGCATGAGCTGAGATCGCCAAGTATACAAAAAGATCTTCACCATCGTCGGGCTTAGAAAGTATCGGAGGAGTTTCCATATGATGAATTAATTCATCGAAAGCTTTCTGGCATTCTGGAGTCCAGTAAAAGTTTTTCCTTCCTTTCTTCAGAGCATCAAAGAATGGAATGCATTTATCAGTAGCTTTGGAAATGAATCGACTTAAGTCAGCGACTTTTCCATTGAGACTTTGCAGTTCCTTCTTCGTTCTAGGAGCTTTGACTTCTCTTAAGGCGGTGATTTGAGCAGGATTAGCCTCAATGCCCCTAGCGCTCACAATGAAACCCAAGAACTTTCCGGACTCCACCCCGAATGAACACTTCAAGGGATTAAGCTTCATTCCATACTTTCGTAGGATGACGAACATTTCCGCTAAGTGGTCCATATGGTCTACTGCTCTCTTTGATTTAACCAACATATCGTCAACATAAACTTCCATGGTCTTTCCGATCTGTGGCTCGAACATCGCATTAACAAGCCTTTGGTAAGTTGCCCCTGCATTCTTCAGTCCGAAAGGCATGACTTTGTAGCAGTACAGACCTACATCAGTTATGAAACTCGTGTCCTCCTGATCTGGCTCATGCATCATGATCTGGTTATATCCGGAGTAGGCATCCATAAAAGATAACAATTCATGTCCCGCTGTTCCGTCAACCAACTGGTCAATCCGGGGTAGTGGAAAGCATTCTTTGGGGCAGACTTTGTTTAAATCTGAAAAGTCGATGCATACCCTCCACTTTCTGTTAGCTTTCTTAACCAGTACCGGATTTGAAACCCAATTCAGATAAGTTGATTCTCTGATAAAGTCATTCTCCATGAGCCGATCCACCTCTTCTTTCAATGCTGCTGACCTTTCGGGACCCTGTGTTCTTCTTTTCTGCTTCACAGGTGTAAACTTCGGATCAATATTCAAAGTATGTACTGCAACTTCAGGTGATATTCCACACATATCAGCATGGGTCCAAGCGAATACATCCAGATTTGCTTTCAGGAATGATATCAAAATATTCTGAACCACCGTATTAAGCTGTGAACCCACATTCAGCACCTTGTTTGGGTCTTTTGGGTCAACAGGTACTGGTACCGTTACTTCCACTGGCACCACTCGATTCTCCCCTGCACTGGCTTTTCTGGGATCCATCTTTCTTCGTGCTTCACTACATTCGCCAGTACAGGGTCCGCCCTGTAATTGCAACAAGGTTGATTCTTTGATGCGGACTGGGGCTGCCGCATCCTTTCCCATCTCTCTCTTTTTTGCTTCACGCAGTTCTATCAGATAATATTCCCGCCCCGCATTTTGATCCCCTTTAACCACACCAACTCCATTATCTGTAGGGAATTTCATGGTAAGGCACCACGGGGCGAGGATTGCTTTAAAGGCTGCAAGAGTTGGCCGGCCTAAGAAGGCGTTGTAGGCAGAAAATTCATCAACAATAACAAAAGTCTGCCTTCGAACGACCTTCTTCTGCCCCTCTCCAAGTTCCACGAACAGGTCAATAGTCCCAATCGGCTGCCTGGGTTCCCCAGTAAACCCAACAATATTTTGCGACGAAGCTTGAACATCAGCCATTGGGATCTTCATCTGATCGAAGGTTTTTTTAAAAAGAATATTGCAAGAAGCACTGCAATCAACGAGTACTCTTGTTACAATAGCTGGCCCAATGCCAGCAGAAATAACCAAGGGATCTATGGTAGGGGCTTCAACACCTATAGAATCCCTGACTCTGAAGACAATGCCATCATTAAAAGTTTTCTGCTGCTTCAGAGGTGCAGCATCTTCCAACACAAAAGCACTTTCCTCTGCTGGCGCAAACTTCAATGCACGAGCGTACCGTTCCATCTCACCCCAACTTCTGCCAGCTAGGTGAGGTCCTCCTGTAATCTCATTAATAACGGGCCTCTCTGATTCATGAGCTGCTGCCTTTTCGCTTGAGCTAGGACGATGAACAGGAGCCTGTTGTTCTTGAGTTGACAAAGTTGGACCATTCCTGTTCCTCTTTACATATTGCTGGAGCTTGTTTACCCTTAATAGTTCCTCAATCAACTCTTTCAAGTGATGACACTCATTGGTATCATGCTCGGGTTGGTTATGGAACCGGGAAAACCTTCCATTCTTCTCAGCTTTCTTATTAACCCTCTGCTTAGCTGGTGCGGGGAATTCAACTGTGTCCTTATTTGCAAAGTAGATATTCTTCGAGGTATCAGTCAGAGGGGTGAAGTTGAAGGGACGATTTTTCTTTGCATCTCCTTGCTTCTTCTGACCATCGTTTCCCCTCTTCTGATTGCCAGATTCCTTCTTATTCGGAACAGCATTACTATTTCCAGCCCCTGTCGATACCACCTTAGCCGGTGCTTGGAGACTTTCCAAGCGCATGAATTCATCGGCTTTCTTATAAAACTTGTCAAGCGAATTCGGTTCTTTCATTTTTAACCACTTCCTGAACTCACTTGCCTTGTCAATAGCCCTCATCAGGTATGTTAAAATCATTCTCGGCTCTGCGTTGTCTACTTCAGCCAAAGCTATATTGAAGCGATACAAGAAAGATCTTATGGATTCTCCAGGATTTTGCTCCAAGCCGGATAACGACATTATATCTTTCGCCTTTGAAGCGTACAATCTGAACTGTTCCTTAAACTTTCGAGTCAAATCAGAAAACTGGTCTATCGACCGGACCGGCAGTTTTGTGAACGAAAGTAAAGCAACTCCTTCCAGGTATACCCAAAAATACCGGCATTTGATCTCATCAGAAGCTCTGGCACCCGTCATGTGCCAATCATACTTGTACAGAAATTCATTAGGGTCACTTGTCCCCTTATAAGCCGGAATGGTAGGAGGAACGAACTTCCTAGGAAACTCTGCTTTCAGAATCCTTTCAGTGAATGGAGTCTTGCTTGGAGCGAACCCCCATTCTTTTTCCTCTTCCTCCCTTTGCATACTTTCCTTCATGATTTGTCGGACCATCCCTGAAAAATATTCCTCATCATTAAGGGGCTCAGCAGGACAGGCATCGGCCATCTTCTCAGAAGTTTGCCTTGACAGGCGCTCACGGAAAGTTGGCTGTTGTCCCGATCCTCCAACTTGGGGAGGGGTGTCTTTGACTAGGCCAGCTGCCCTTTGAGGAACATCTCTTTCTTCAACATCATGAACATTATCAGCAAAGTTTGGTTCGTTATTCACTGGTTGACGGTTAGCCCCAAGCAAAGCATTTAACCTTTCCAACATCAGGTTGTTTTGGGCTTCCATCTGCTGATATAGCCCAGAAATCGCAGCATCCAATTCTGCTCGCGTTACTCCAACAGTTTGAGTTGTTTGACTTAAAGGAGGAGAAGTGGCAGTAGTCTCGCGAACATCGTTGGATCTAACAGACTTGCGCTTTCTTCCAGGAGCCATTATTTCTGATAAACTTCTAGTTCTTAGAGAGATCCTTTCCACAAATTTCTGCGAAGCTATGATGACAGTATCATGAGTTGGGTTCTCAGTGAAAGCACCAAAAATGTTAACGTAAAAATCAAACGCTAACACCTCGGTGCGAGTTGTGTAAGTGTGAAAGCACCACCCATCGATACGGGAATCAGAAATAAGCAGGAAAATCTCAGAAAAGCAGTAAAAGACTCAATTTTTATAGTGGTTCGGCTTATAGTCAAGCCTACGTCCACTTTCAATCTCTTTATTGCTGACTCAAATACAACTTATACAACTCTCCTCAATTACAACACACTTTAGACTAATAGTTCAAACTTCGATGTAGGATAATCTTTCGAATCCATGTCAAATGATGCAGATTTTCTCTTGAATCTGTCGTAATGTCCTTGGTGTTTGGAGTGCTTGAAGTGCCGTTCGAGTTGAGAAAATGGCAGAGTATTGGCGCTTCGAGAATGAGCCAAAAGTCCCCCCTCATGTTGGAGTAAGGGCTGTATTTATAGGAGATTTCTTGGGCGAGGTATAGGTCGTGCACGACCTAAGGTGGGTCTTAACTCGCTAGCGAGTTAAGGGAATACGAGCTACGACTTAACTAGTTCGCACTTGGTCATTTGAATTAGCTGGTAGATCGTAACGACCTAGAGGAAAGCGGCACGATTTTATCACCAAGTACTAGGTCGCGAACGACCTAAGGTAAGTCGTAGGTGGGTGGTGACTTATGGGAGTAGTCAGCGAAAAATGTTGAGATATCCGATGTAGCGACTTAGGCTAGGTTATTGAGCCACACTCTACTCCTTATATCGTTAGCTCAGTAGGTCGTGAGTCGTTGGATAATTGAGTCGCCTAGCCTTCAAGCTGTTAAGTCGCTGGACCATCTAGTCTTTTAGGTCGCTGCTTTCCTTAAGTCGTTACCTGTTAGGTCGCTTGGCAATATTCTATCTTTTATGTCGCTGGAGCTCTTAGGTCGCTGAGGACTGAAGTCATTAGGTCGTTCAACCTTTAGGTCGCGGGGTCCATAATTGTTAACTAGTTTATGCTTTAAGTCGCTAATGAGCCGCTTTATGTGTTAGGTCGTTAGGTCCTTATCTTGTTAACTCGTAGGTCTCTTCGGTCTTTAAGTCGCTAAGTCGTGATGCAGAGTCTCAGTCCAGTTGCCTCGCTATTGTCTTGGGTCGCTGAGTCGCTTAACATACGAGTTAACAACTTTATTGTCCATTTTATTAGAGTTACTCCAATGTCAATTTGTTTCGTTTATAAACAATGACAAAAATCAAAGAAATAAAAGGTTAAGTTTATTTGAATCAATGCTAAGGACAAAATTTTCCATCAATACACTACGTTAACTATGTGATTAATATTTTTATTTTGTAAATTTGAAAGTTAATCTTTATTATATTATAGAGCATTTTATATGCACGTACCAATAAAGCAGTATGTTAATAATGAAATAGATATAGTATGTTAATAATGAAATAGATAATTATCAATTCTATATGCACTTCTTTTACTCCGTCCACATGCCCTATTTTTCTTTATTCCATCATTCGTACTTCCTTTCCACGTCTACCTCTTCATTTCATTCGTTATCATCTTCCTTATACAAACCCTTCCATTCGCATCTTTACCTCCTCTAAATTACTCCGCAATGTCAAATGATAATGATTCCCTCCCTAAAGCCAAAAAAAACGAGAGGAAATAATGTCATTAAACACACACACACAGATATATATATATATATATATATATATATATATCGCAAAAAATTCGATAGAATGTCAAATGATAATGATTCCCTCCTTAAAGCGAAAAAAAAACGAGAGGAAATAATGTCATTGAATATACATATATACATACATACATACATACATACATACATACACATACATACATACATACATACATACATACATACATACATACATACATACATACATACATACATACATACATATACATACATACATATATATATCGCAAAAAGTTCGATAGAATCAAAGAGAATAAATCGTAGTTGCTACCTGTGCACATGTGCGACGTAGGTGGATTTAAATCTGTTCGATCAAATGCATTTAACAATAGGGCAAAAATGGTAGATTTCAGAAATGTCTTTTAATTTATTATGTACTGGATCTTTAATAGTGTAGTCATGAATAATGTTTTCAACGTCAAATCATATTCAATATTTTACTAGATGAAAAAAGAGATTTTTATGTTCAATATTTAGATAAATTTAAATTTACTTTAATTATTTGGATTAAAATTAATTTTTTAGTTTACATTATTAAATTAGAAGTTAATTTAATGTTTACTTTAGTTGTCATATGTTAAATTTGATTTACGTCAATTTTAGCTACATATCATTGTACTAACGATATTAACATTTGATATACAATGATATTATTTATTCAAATTAATATTTAACAAAATAAATTATTATTAGTTCAAATAGCAACTATTTAAATTTATATTTAATAATAAAGAATTCTCATATAATAGTATATGTAATTTTAGCTTTGAATACCAAATATGTGAACAAAACAAATAATATCACAATATATATAAATTTCATACTGATGATGTTAATACACAATTATTTAATTAAAAATTTGATATATCTGTGTCATATTTGATGTCATATACAAGTGCACAACATGGTTTAAATAGTGTCAATGTGTTTAGAATTATGATACGACCATATCGATGCAAGTTGCGCGCAAAATGGAGTTCATAGGTGAGAGTTATTTATGTTCAAACATGTAGGGGTTATAAAGTAAATATAAAATCAATAGGGTAGTATATGTGAAATTACCTTCTCCCTCAGATAAACCCTTGCCACCTAAAACTCATGCCTTTCGCTAATTATTGCAGCCAGACCACTCGAGTTGTCATTGCTGTCATTCTTTCCATCTCTACTAGAGCTACCGACCAGTATCAATCATGTAGCATCCGATGATGGGTATAGGTCGCATTATTAATTATTGGAATGAATAAATGTGATAATTTTTATAAAGATATGAATTTGAAAGAGTTCGAATTGATAATTTGGATTATCGAAGATATTTTAAAATAAACAGAATAAAGTATTATTCGATATGGATAAATCAATAATAACAAGACTAAATAATTACTGAATTTAGAAATGAAATTTAACATATTGAGATGTATCCTGTAAAATATATTATAAATCAGTTTCAAATGAACAAAAATTTATTTTATAATTGGTAAAGCATTAAAATAAAATGTCCATGTAAGTAAAAGAGATTTAGTTGTAAACTGAAATGAAAAAAGTGTAAAATGTAAAGAAAGACTTAAGTTTATATTGTAAAAATGAAATTACTTAATACATAAAATTACTCTTCCTCTTTTTTCTTTACCAGGAACCATAACCAAACATGATTGATCATCCCCTCCATTCTTCAGTATTACCAAATACCTAATCCCAAACCGCTCAAAAAATTCGCCGCAGGCGCACGAGCAAAAGGGTCGTGAGGGGAGGAATGACGACAGATGTTAGGGACATGATGCATGCATGATAGGAGTAGTGGATGGAGTAGTTGCGCGTGTTGGGTCAGGTGCATTAATTACCGAGTTAAGTTGTTTCAAAAAGATTTCGTTTTATTAATCTGCACAAGATTGTATTTTGTGTTTATATGAATAATAATTTTGCACTAAATTATATTTAGTATTGATGAATAAAAGAGTTTTGGGTTTAATTTTAATTCAGTTGAATTGCATTAATTAAAATAAATATGGTGATCTAACCTAGGGTATACATAATGAACATAAGTCATAAGTGTATAATTGACCATTGGGATTTATGGTTAATAAATACGTTTTAAGGAATGGGTTAATAATGATATCATATACATATACACAAACAAATATATGTACACACACACACACACACATATATATACATACATTAATCTAAGTAAAATAGTTTTTTATTCGATCCTTAATTAAATGATGATATATATAACACAATATTATTTAAATTTAATATATTAATATATACACACAATATAATTTTTCTTTCGACATATATATATATATATATATATATATATATTTAATATATATATATATATATAACAGGTAAATAGACACAAGGAATAAGTTGCAAAATAATTTAGTCTCAAGGACAACAAGTTTTTTTTAGTCTGAAGGACACTTTTTAGTGTAAACTGAAAATGATAGTTACAACTATCATTCTGTGATTTACAATAAAAGGGTCTTTCAGCCTAAAAAACAAACTTTTTGTCCCTGAAACTAAATTTTTCTCTACTTTTTTCCTTCGGCCTAAAAACCCCTATATATAATATTCATATACGTATATGTATAAAATATATTTATATATTATTCTCATTTATTTAAAATAAACCATATATATTATCTATATTTTACTTTGGTAATATATAATTATATTTAAAAATTAAAACTTAAATTATTTGAACTATTCATGGTCTAAAAGAATTCACTTTATTTTAAAAAGGTAGTGAGAAACAATATAATTTTTTAGTCTATAAAATATTATCTATGTGCATATATATAGACACACAAACATACACGTTTTATATTTCAAATTTGGAACCAAGAATAAAACTGTGAGTTTCTAAAAGTGGAAATTAGCCACAAGGGCCTCTTTAGCAAGTGGAATTAGTTTCTAGGACACACAACTGAAATAATTACTTTCAAGGACAAAACACAAAATAATTAGTTTCTAGGTCCTAAAAACTTATGAAATTATGTCCTAGAAAGTAATTGGGCTGCTGACTTTGTCCTTGAAAGTAATTATTCTCCTGACATTATCCTTGAAAGTAATTTTTTTGAATGCGTGTCCTAAAAACTAATTGGACTACAAAGTTTGTCCCTATGGTGAAATGCCCCCTTTTAAAATGTGTGCATGGGTGTACACGTTTATTTTGTAATTTAATAATAAAAAATAGATATATGTGTATGTGTGTGTATCCGAAAAAATGTTTTTTTAACCAAGAAAAAATGGTTATTTATTTTAAATAAAAATTAATCTATTTTTAATTTAATTCAAAATATATATGTAATAATTTTTATTCCAATCGAGGAAAAAAGATTTTTTTTTAAAACCCGAACTAAGTATATGCATATATGTTTATATTATATTTACACACGTAGACACACACACACATATATACACGACGATGATTCATTATTTTAACATCTAAATTCATTTATAAGCGAAATTAAAATATGCTTACAACTAAATTTGGATACCAAAGATAGTGTACCAAAGGTATATAGAGTAAAAAAAATAATCTAAAATGGTGAAGCTAAAAGGGAAACCTCACTGCACAATTTAAACATCAATGTACATATACATACTTCAACAATTAAATGTTACCCAAGTAAAATACATCACATATTTATACGGTTTCAATACATCAATTATTATACACAACAACGATAAAATTTTGATGCAAGAGATATACCTATCTATCCTGTGAATATGATTCATTCTAGACCCTTTTATCTGCCTTCTTTGTTTATATCTGCAAACTTACAAATACACATATATACTTGTAATAAAGAGGAAAAATGTTTCAACTATGTTTGGACTACGCCTAACCATATAAAATGCGACCATAGGCTCGATACCTGTTGCATAGGAAAAGACTGTCTACATATTCTTTTGAGGAATCAAACCTACATAGTTCCGTTTTCTGCTCTTCTTCTGCATCTAAATACTTGTTAGTACATAACAATCTTGCATCCATGCAACCATTGCAATAATGCAATCAATGTAAGCAGCAAACAATACTCCTACTCATCTATCACAACAAATCATCACATGGGATAACAAAAATAATAGCATATGCCGTCCAACATTAATAACACTCAATTTTAACCCCAATCATCAAATAAGAAATAACGACACAAATATAATTACATACATACTAATCATCCATTTTAGTAACACATCATCAATGTAAGAATAGATCATTTAGTGTGTGCTACTCACCCCCTAACAGTGACACGACATCAGCCATCAAATGTGTACTAATACAACCAACATTTGTAACACAACATCAATACCATCAAATGTGTACTAATAACTCCACAATAGTAACACAACATCAATCCTTAAGTAACTATAATAAGTACCAATTACCTAGTATTAATTATGATAAAACATCGCATATTTATCCTAATGCGATCTCATCATCATCATAAAACAAACATATCACATATATAACAATATTACATACATTCAGACATTGTACTTACAAAAATTATTTTTCCCCAAGTTAAAAGTCGTTTCACTTGTTTATTGCAAAAACACCTTTATTTATTTCTAAACAACATCAACCTTTTGAAATGATAAAATAGTTAAGAAATACTTTATTACAATTTTATTTCTTCAAATCTTTTAAAAGGTAGTATTTTCCATCAACTAGTAATTTATATCAATATATTTTTCAAAGTAAGAACATTATTGTTTTATGACAAAATAAGAACTAAGGTCACTGTAATAGTTCACAAACCAATCTATTACTATTTATATCAGAAATAATAATATTTTATTTTAAATCACAAAAACTCCTTTCAATTTCTATTCATCTCAAAATATTAATTATTTTATCCAAAAACGCATTTGGAAAACATTTTTTTTTTATTATTATTATTATCCAGGAAATACCTTCTTATTTTATCACTCAAACAACAATAATAATATTTCATATTATAAATACTATAAGATCAATCATTTTATCATTTACACACAAAAATACTATTTTCATTGGAATTTATATTATTATCATTTAAATTCTCATTCAAAATAATAAACTTCCCAAATATCAGTTGAAAATGTAATTTCAGTTATTATATATGAATTTTTCAAGAAATTCATGAATAATAACCATATTTAATTCTATAGTTTAATTTCAGTAAAAGTTGGTAAATCATTATTATTTACAAAAACCATTTAAAATATATAAATATCCATATCTATCATTTATTTATTCAATTTTCTTAATATTATCCCTTTTATTTTAATTATTTTTTTCCATTCAAATGAACAATTAATTATTATTAAACACCAAAAATACTACAGTCAACAATAACTATCCATTAAGGCACAATACATCCAAAATGTTACCAGTCTAAACAAACATCAAATAAACAAAGCATATCTTAATAAATATGATTTTTCACCAATATACATGTATTATATAATTTAAAATTCAATTAATTAAATTAAATACCATACCAACACACTTTTGTAAATAGTCTCCAAATTTAGCAAAACCAACATTAAATTATCCGTAATTTGTCCACGAGTCCAACGGAAGAAATTACGCGTAAATTAGAATTCATATATGAAAGATACGAATGTTCGAAAGAGTATAATTTTTAATTAATATAAATATAAAAGCTAAAACATAAAATTCTTTACACTGCTACAGTAATTATGAAAGCCACAGTCCTCCCTTAACGCCACTAGCACCACTGTAACGGCCCAGAATTTTCGACCCCGAAAATTTGACACTAATACGTTCACTGTATAGAGTGCCGAGCAATCGAGTGCTAGAAATACCAGACTGTTAGGGTAAAGAAGAAAAAGGTTTAGAAGAAGGAACATAAAACAAAAACATAGAATCTCACAATCACAGCGGGACAAAATATAATATACATATAGTAGCATTTACACAAAAGAAGCTGCAAATGTCAATTTATACAATATATCAGAGTACAACCATTCACAAAGAAACTGGAAATTTGTAACAAATTGTCCCTGAATACAATCAATACAAATTCTAATACACAGCAGAATCAATACGTCTTTGTCAACCAGCTCGTCTCCTGAGCTCCGAAATGACCTAACCTGAAAATCTGTAATACTCGGTCTGATCCGAGCATTACAATAAAGTAACACCCGAGTCAGGCTGGAAACCATCGTGAGTAAACCCATTTAATATGAAATACTTAAGTTGTAAAGCTTCTTTGTAAACCCAGGTAACTCGTTCAATACTACGAGTTTTATCTTGCTAAAGCTAAACACTTATTTCACAAAACAATATATAAGTACCGTTACTTAGCTTAAATGGACAAGTTCGCTTAATTTATTCCATTTCAGCCTATTTGGTTCTATAATCAAATCTATAAAGAATTATAAATTACAAATCGAAGTGGTCCCGGAAAACGCTGATATCCGACCTCGATCTCTTCGAATCCATCGCCATCCTTTAAGCCAAGTTGTTAAAGTAAAACAACTCAATTTAAATTCGGAATATCATATTCACAAAGAAATTTATCACAGATATCTGAAACATCTCACATTTATCAACAGTTCAATTTAGGTATTTCATATCACAGAACATCAAAAATTATCAGTCTAGAGATATTAAAGTATTCAACACAATTTAATCATCCATAGGCTAGATTAACTGGTCACACAGTTTCTAATTAAATTAAATTAAACTAAACTAAACACTTATAAATAAATTACTTAAAAATCTTTCTTAAATGTCATTAAGTAAACACAAACCATTTTATTTTATTTAAACAACTATCTGGAATTGATTAACACATAGAATAACTTAAGACCTTTGATTAATTTAAAAGTTTAAAACATTTATTCTTCCTTTAACTAATATACTTAAGTACATTCTTTAGTTTTAATTTAATAACTTAAGAATTAATTTAAATAATGATCATATAAATAAATTATTCTAAACTTAATTAATTTGAGTTAAAAAATAAATTATTTATATAACCTTTAACTAAACAATATTAAGTAAACGTTAATATTTAAAAGAATTGGATTCGAAAACTTGCTTGAAAAAAACTTGTTTGCTTTTCTTTTTAAAACTTGCTACTATACTTATGAAAACCCGAGACTAACCCGAGTCTTCCCCTCGTTCTCCGCGACTCTCTCTCTTTTCTATCTACTCTACAGCAATAACTCGAGTCCAACCCGATCAAAATCTCGAGCCAAACTCAAACTTCCCCGTACACTCCCTCGAAAATCCGATCCTACCTCAACTACAAAACCACAACCCAGATGTACGTACATGCGTGCACATGCACAAACGAACAACGACGCTCCGACCATCATCACCATCGCCCGCAAGTCGTTGATGACATGCTCGAACGTCGCCACTACCTAGAACCACAAACGAGAAAGCAAAATGAGATCGAGCAAACCCAACACCCACTGGAATGAAAACGAGCACCAAAAACCACAACGCACCACCACCTCCGATCGTCTAAAGCCTCATCGCCACGCCTGGAGCTACGCCAGCCCTTCATCATCCTTTTCCCCTACTTCCAATCAAGTCCGAAGCCATCGCGACGCCGCATTCACTTCAAGACCATCATCGACCCAAACAGGTTCTTAAACCCTATAACCTTCTCGCCGTGCCACCACGGGGAACTATAAATCCTCCGACCATTTTTCCCGAGCACCTCGACCCTCGAGCTACCTCCAGCAACGAACTCGACCTTCCACCATTCACCGATCATCGGAGATCAATGAAATTCCTTTTTTCGATCAACCCACAGTATCTCCCAAATCACAAACTTAAAAATCAAGAAATTATTATCAAAAATCATAGTTTTCGAAATCAAATCTTATTATACAGGTGAAACTTGAAATTATGAAGGTCGAATTTTCTGAGTTATTTGATTTTTACTGTAGCTTCTTATTTTCCAATTAATTAATTACTAATTACACTTATGATTATCTAAAAAGATAAGATTTAGTTAATACAAACATATTTGTTTGAAAGATCATAACATAAAAGAGATTGAGGGAAGAGAATTGAATTTTTGAACTTATTGTTGGTCAGTTAAAAAAGAACAGAGGTATGTATGTATACACACAGGCATGCACACAGTATTTCACCTTATAAGCCAAAAAAATACATTTCTACATCCATGCAAATCTCATTCAAACCATTTCCACAATCAATACTTACATGCACATTGTTAAAAAGAAGATTTAGCTTTAGAAAGTGAAGTTTACTCACAGTATTTAGTTGAACAGAGGAAACCAGAGTTTGAAAATTTGAAACTGCACTTGATTTTGAAACTGGAACTTGATCTTCTTTGTTTAAGCTTGAATTTGTACTTTGTTGGGATGGACTTGAATTGAATCTTGCTTTGCTTCAGTTTGAAATTTGAAAGAGTTGTTTTGTTATTCTATTTTTTTTTGTTTTGGTTTTAAATTTTTGAAAGACGAAGAAAGAAAGAGTTGAGGCATATATATATTACTGCCTCAAACCATATATCAGGTTTCTCATTTTTTCTATGAAGGAAATAAATAAACTTTACACTTATATTAGTAGGTCATCCCTTAGCTTACAAATGTGCACAAGTGAATATTTTATATTTCCTTTTTATGTTTTATATTTTTACTCTTATATTTTCTTTTTATTTGTTTTATGATCTCAAAGGAAATAATATAAAACCTTTTTATTTATACTTATTTTAAGTTTAAGCTAATTTAATTAATAACTGTATACATCTTAATGTTTAAAATGTAGAGTTTTAAATCTAATTTATTTTGAGATATACATTTTGAATTTCAAATAATAGTTCCATTTACAATCTACAAATATATATATATATATATATATATTTTATAGCATATTTATTGTTGAAAGATAAGTTTATATTTAAATAATTATATAAGAAGATTATTAAATTAATATCCAGATATTATTTTTATTTATGAGAATTTGTTTTGTTCAACATATAAATCAGTATTTCTAATAATTTAATCCAGTTAATTACTAATTAACGACCATTAAAAATCCGGGTCGTCACATTCCTTCCCCCGTCAAATCTTTTCGTCCTCGAAAAGGAACAAAGAAAGAATTTTAAATTATACTGTTAATTATCAGTTAAATTATTCTAAAATTTTTAAAACACTTTAAAATCTACATAATATAACAAAAATAGCTTTATAAAAATACTTTTTATAACTCGATGTCTCAACAAGTCCATCCTTATTCTCACAGAAATTCGGTCATACGTTGATCAGGCGCAGGACTGAAAATCTATAAGTACTTGGTAAACCCGTTTTCAACACCCAATGAAAATACTTGAAAAAATTTTGTGAAAATATAGAAAACATTTTTGTGAGAATGCTCTGGAAATCATCACCCCCTCCATGGTCCCAATTAGCCCGATGATTACTTCGCCATCCCGGTGAAATCCATAGAAAACTATAGGCCTCTGCGCCCCTCGATTACACCTTGGAACCACCACAGATCGCAGCTACACCCAGGGTTACGTTTCTATTATGGAAAAAACCATGTAATGTAGGCATCTGCGCCCTCGCATTTCACTGCCAAATGAAACTTCAATCACACAGACCACATAGATCGCAAACTACATCAGTCAAGTCCCAATGTAGCCTATAGGCGCTCACTGCCACAAGACTTTTGCTATGTCTTCATAGATCGTAGTCTACCAATGTTACGTCGCTCTCACAGCGAAATCAAACGTAGACCTTAGGCAATCACCGCCCCTCGACTTACGCTATGGAGCGCTGTAGATCACAATTACACTGCCGTCACAGCATAACCCCAATGTCTCTGTAGGCATCGGCGCCCTCGACTTTCGCTACCCCAACCACAATTCTCAAGAACTTTAGTTTAGTCTGGACATCCTCTGGGATCAAATTTAGAACCCTCCTAAGGGCTCAAGGCAGAACCACCCCGTGGATCTCCTACTATAAGTTTCAACTCTAAATGGGAGCATCTTTTTCTCCACAGCATTCTCAAAACATTTTATACTATACACATATAGTATCTTTCAAATCATACTTTTATATGTATCACATATAAATCCCATTTACACAAAACCGATATCTCAAAATCGATAGTTCCAAACTTGGCTTTCCAAATTCCCAAATTTTATTTTTTCCAAAATCAAAAGCCTTTCAAAATAATAGGTTCCAAAAACCTTTTTCCCAATTCCATAAAATCATTTATATATATAAATATAAGTTTATTCCTTTGGATCACTTCATACCTATATAAATTCCTTTTTATACTACAAATATTTCAAAAATCTGTTCTTATGGTTATAGATTCAACAAGGAGAGTTTATCATATATAACAAATACACACACATACACATACATACTTCATCTATGCCAAATCCAATATTCAAGTTTGATTTCTTTTATAAAGTTATTTACTACCTTACTTACTCTCCATAAAGTTAATTTCAATTATAGAGATATCCAACTTCCACTTTTATTCATCATATATTTCAAAATGTTTTTTTTCCTTTTCAAAAATCATTTTTACATTTCTTTTTCAAAATTTTCAATATCTATTTCATTCAAGCACGTACGATGTACGTATGTCATTCGTACGCAATATCAAATCAATCGTTCACTCGATCACACAATTTCACTTTCGAACTAGTATCGTCCATCCGACTTCCTAGTGCAGACTCAGATCTGGTTTCTTGATCAGAAACCGTCGTTCTCCTTGCATAGCCATAACTGTGATAGAGAATTTTCTAAATCAATCAAAAATCCATATCTAGGGTTCGCCGTCAAAAATCGAGTGAAAAATCCCAACTCGGATTGATATACTATCTCGAAATTTTATGCTCGAATCTGGATCAAATCGTTGTGCGAACAGAATAATATACGTACATCCTAAGTATTTATCTTCATTGATTATTAGCTAAATTAATTTCCTTTTTATTCGCATTTATTTTGATTTCTATTCACTTATTCACAATTGCCTCAACTTCCATTTGGGTTATCCCTTTAATTCTTATCTCAATTGGTATTTAATATTAGACAGTTTCACTCTGACCAGCTTGAATTTCAAAAATAGCTTGAAAACTTTAAAATAGTTAAGTAGTTGTAAAATAGAAATTAGTTGTAAAATAATTGTAAATAGTTAAGTAGTTATAAAATAGTTGTAGAATAGTTAGATAGTTGCAAAATAGTTGTAAAATGGTTGAATAGTAAGTATAAAATAGTTTGAATTTTAAAAAAAATGTTTTGTATAGTCAGTAGCTTGGAGAGATCAAATAAATCTAAGAATTTTAGGAAACAGTTTTTAGACAGTTTATATTAAAACAGTTTATTGAGAATAGTTCAGAGCTAAACTGTTCAATCTCCCAATCTCCAATTTCAACCCATCTCAATTTCCATTCCCATTTAATTGATTCAATTCCAATTCAGTTTGAATTAACCTCGATTCCCATGTCAAATTCAAATCAATTCCCATTTGAATTTAAACTTATTCAACTTCGATTACACACCCAATTAATTTAATTCAATTTCAAATTCCAATTAATTCAAATTAAATTTCATTTTGAACTAATTTTCAACTCCAATCTCAACTTTAAACCATCTTGAATTATATAAATTCGAGTTAAATTTTCCAGTGTTGATTTAATCCCTTAAATCAAATTAACCTTTACTTTTACTTTTAATTTTAACAACCATGTCTTTAAACAATTTAATTCTGAGTCTAAATTTATAATATTCATTTAAATTACTTTTACTTAACTTATTGTGATGACCCTGACTCGACCTTCGAAAATCGGCACTGAATACGTTCTCGTATTCAAATGCCGCAGATCCAAACGTCGAATCTGGTTCGCCGGAGCTTATAACACACAAAGTATAACAACACAGCGGAAGAGAAAGAAATGGATATCATATACAATTCCAATGATACAATATCTAGATATACAATAATGATATCAAAATGATACATACAAGAAATATCAGAGACTCTAAACAACAGTGGAAAACGAATAGCAAAAGAGATAACCCCAATATCAAACTGCAACTCCAAGCCATAACTCCAATCCACTAGCTCGAACCACCATCACGTTGCACCAAGCTAAGCAAGTCTGGTCCAAACCAAATACTTCAATGTCCAAAGTCTTCAAAGAATACCAAAGAGAAAGCCGAAAGCTACCGAATCGATATCTATATCTAGTATCTGAAAAACCCAACTCTAGACTGCCAGTGTGGAAAATTATGGGCACCTAGAGTTTAGGAAGGGAACAATAAACTCAGGGTCAGTCATGGGACTGGTATAAGCAAACTAAAACAGTTTTTTTTTAAACAAAGAAAAGAATTTAGATTGAAACCCACAATGCTTTTTGGAAAACGAAACTACCATAAGGCCTCCCGCCACACACACCATGCAAATGCAGAATTGGAGGAGATTTCTCCTTATGATAGTCAAACATGCTTGATACGCGAAAACCATTTGATATTATTATTAGTGCATAGTGGAAAACATTTTCGAAAGTATAATATTAATCTTAGCCAGCATACAACATTTCGTCGTATGCCTACTATAACTATCATGTTTAATAGCAGGTTACCGCCACATTACATGGCAGGTTATACAACTAAAACCGTACAGGGCACGTATTGTTTCTTTGGGTTTTCCAACAAATGGTCAGGCCAAGAAACTTCCCATTGCCACATGGGTACGCCTCTGGATGGACGCCCCGAGAACCTAACCGGATCTCTGCCAACAGAAGGTCGGGTTACCTCTGCAAAAATAGTTAACTACTACACGAGTATGCCATCCCACGGTTGTAAACAACCTTTATCCAAAGATCCTCAATACCAACAATCATAAAGCAATATATATATTTGCGATATCCACATAAGTTAAGTATCTGGGCTCCATACCATGATACCACTTCTATCCAGAAAGAAATGCACATACCCTAAGGGGCGCTACTCCCTATAACCTTGCTGCATCTTTCCTGTTTCGACCACTCCAGGGTGTGAGGATCGACGAAGTCTCGTCCACAAAGCTACGCTTTTCACAAAAGCCATGTTTCGATCGACAAATGATCAGCAGCACTTCGTATGCCACATTACCAAATTGGGAATGTATCACTAGTAACCATCAACTACATAACCTCTGAGCTCGTACGTCTCAAAGAAGGGTGTTAAGCTAAGAGAATAAATATCCGCCACCAAACATAAATGTATTTGATAGAAACCGGTTTTACATCTCAAAGTGTAATGTCAGACACACATCCATACAAGTCTGTCCTGAGTTCGAACAGAACCAAGGCACTTCCAAAGAAGCCCCTGCAATCCAGATAATTTCTAATCACGTTCGGACTTCCCATCACAATAGGTGCTCAAATCTCTATACCAGGGCCATTCGGTGCAGAGACATTCGACATGTCATCCTTTCGCTTTCGAAAGTATCCGGTCTTCACCACCGGTCTTCAAATGCTATCGATATCATCGTATCATTATTCGGAATGGGTTATATGACAAAAGGTCCTCTCTCGGCTAAATCGAATAATGAGCGCAATATTGAAAAACATATGGTAATGGAATTTTAGTTAAGTCACAACTTAAAATCCAAGCTTTTCTTTCAAATGGTTTAAAAAAACTACCATTTCCCATCTTTTAAACAAAAAGATTCATTTCAAAAATCTTCAACGGCTTAAACAATTTCCATACTTAAATCTTTTAAACAAAAGATTTATCTTTTAAGACCCTTTTCAATTTTAAGGTTCATCAATCTTTCACAAAGATTCATTAATATCTTTCCAATTCAAATCCTTTATACAAAAGATACGCTTTTTAGATCCTTTTTTGATTTGAAAAAAAACTTCACCAATCTTTAAAACAAAGATTCAATTTATAGCTTTCAAAACCATTATATTTCAAACTTGAAATCTTTTCATCATAATTTGGAAAATCTTCCCATACATAAAAGCTATTATTATTTGAAACCACTCGTTTCCGTTTCGGAAAACCCGATTATATTTGCACGAGTTAAGGCTTTTCAAATAAAACCTTGGGTTAAATTCAAATTCTCAAAACTATACTTTTTAAAATGTTTTAGAAACCCATAAAACACATTTATAGTTTATATAACCTTTTTACATCATAAATTCTCAACATAGAATTCAATTTCAAATTTTGAGTTCAAAGTTTAATCAAATTTCAAAACTAAATCAAGTTATTCAAAAATAACCTTTATCTTTGAAATTCCTTTCCAAAAGCTTTTCACTTTAAACCCAATCCATATCCAAAACCATTTGGATTTGAAAATTCAATTTTTTTAAATTATTTAAAAAATATTAAATTCAAATATCTGCGACTGAGCTGATTTCCTCGTGAAATCCATATTTATGTGTGTATAGTGTGGTCCAGGGGTTTACACATAATAGTGCGACAACATCAACCATTACAGGTTCAAACACAGAAATATCGATAAGCGGTATAATCTATAACACTTATCTTCATTCACAGATTCATGGATGAATAATATAAGTTCATCGTAGATAATAAATTACATCACAGATCAAAGCACAAATCAGGATAATTCATAACGCAAAGCATTGTATATCAAGGATATCAACAATTAAATCATCCAATCCAAACATCCATAAGTAATATCAATTAATTATCTGATTAATTCATATAAGATTAGTCACTAATCTTGGTTAATTAATGTTAATTAATTACAAACCATTTTGATTAATTACTCTTTAATCATTTATTAATTTACAATTAATAATAAATTAATTAAACTAAAATTATTAGTTAAACAACACTAATCATTGAATGATTATCCTTTAATTAATTTATTATTCTTCAATTAATTATTCTTAATTAACTTCATTAATTAATTACTCCTCAATAAATTTTCATTTCTTAATCACCTTTATTAATTAATTAACCTTTAATTAATTATCCTTAATTTATTTCTATAAGTAATTAGCTTTTATTTACTTACTCAAAGTAATTATCTTCAATTTACTTCTATCAATAAATTTATCTTTAAATTAATTATCCTTTATTAATCTTAAATTAATTGCATTAAGTAATTAACCCTTAATTGATTTACTAAAATAATTTCTTTGTTAAGTTTATTTAAATGTAACTATTTTAAAATTTAAAGTTTTAAACAGTTTGAACTTAATTAATTAAGATATCCCTATTCTAAAACCTTTAGTTACATGTTCTTTTAACTTAACAACAATAAATAATTTAAAAAAATAGTTTAGGAATCATGTTAACTCAGTTTTATTTTAGTTTTGAACTGGAAGTTTTAACACCCGAGTCAATTTCGAGTATTACCCGAGACGCTTACCCCTTTGCTTCAAGTGTTTTGCAAATTCAACCCGAGAGCCACGTTTTCCAACTAAAAATTTTTCTAAGTATTTCTACAACGATACGCTAACATATTACTCGAGCCTAACTTCGAGTCGCATCATGATATTCATGAGAGTTTCCTCGAGTTAACATCGTCTTTCCCAAACTTCGCAACCATCCAGGCACGAGTGCATACGCGTGCACATGCACCGCCATTCTGATCATCTTCAATCGTCGCCGAGGCCATCCACCGATCAACATTGACCACCAGAATTGATTCGAACAACTCAACACGCGAAATCCCCATTAAATTGAAATCGAGCAGAGTTTCGAAAGCAATGCTACTTCTTGAAACCCATACAACCACCTTAATCCCCTTCGCTCCGCCACGACAAGCCACGCCGTCATAGCCGATGATCCTTCGACCATCGACAAACCCATTCCCCCAAGTGCGATCGACCAGATTGCCGTGCCTACGACGAAATTTGCTCGTGAACAATAGCAACCCCAAACGAACCCAAAACCCTAAATCAACATCAATTTACCACTACAACATACAAAAATAATTTCGACCATTTTTCTACGATTCCCCTATATGTAATCCATCTCCACCATAAATCACGATTCATATTTCACTGTTGATTCCCAAGAATTGACCAAAATCCCAATTC
Organism: Allium cepa; assembly: GCA_030765085.1. Lineage (NCBI taxonomy): Eukaryota > Viridiplantae > Streptophyta > Magnoliopsida > Asparagales > Amaryllidaceae > Allium > Allium cepa. Next base: position 394,227,862 of record CM060935.1, read on the forward strand.
CAGTCAACTCAAAATTTTTCCATAAATACTAGCTTAAAAATTCTAAGACGATCATCAAAAATCGTGGATTCGAAGTACGAATTCATTCCTATAATTAAAAATCAAAACCCTGACACTCGAATTTTTGTTTAAATTCTGATCATCTCTGCTATTTTTATTTTTTAAAAATAATTATGAAACAAATGTTCATGAAATCATTTTTGTATTTTGGATTTGATAAGCACAAACAAGTTTTCTTTAAAGATCAAGGCATGATATTGATTCTCTTGTGTATTATGGACTCTTTTTGAACAGATTACAAAACCTGTTATATCAACAGTGATATATATTTAACTGTAAGTTTTAGTTTCCAGTAACCCATTTGCTAATTTTTTACCTATTTATATTTTTACATAAAAAAATGTTACCCTCATATGAACATTTTTTTCCATTCAACAAACAAAACTTAAAAACGTTTTTGTGTTTTAATAATTTAAATTTTCAAATAGGTTATTAAAACCTTGAATGAACAAAGGCAAGCTTTGTTAGTTTCCAGACATACATCCCATATATATACATACCTAGTTTCACATTCCAGAATCACCATACATCAAAGAAGATGATTCATTCAAACATTCATCAAGACAGGGAATAAATTCAGGGCTAGATTGCTCACTGAATATTGAAAACAGAGGAGCCAGTTAACAAGCATAACCCAGACATATAAGATTAAGTTTAAAAGATGCAGGCTTACTCACAGATTCTCAAGCATTGGATTCAAAGAAATGGTTTTTAAAAATTAAAGTTGCACACCTTGCATTAAAGACAGAGGATAGAAAAACCTGGGTGTTGAAGTTTGAATTGCCTCAAGTTAAAACAGTTTGATTATATTCTAATTTCCAGCTTCCTGATTTTGCTCTGGTTTGAGATGATTTTGATCTTCTTGTTTTGCTCTTGAATCTATTGTTTGATCTTTCAGTTTTTTTTTGATTAGGTTGAATTTGACTTTACTTTCAGATTGATTGCCTTATTTCTTTTCCTGGCTTTGATATTGAACAGATTTTGCTTTAAATTCCAGGTTGCTGCTTCCTTTGCTTCATATTTAAGTGTTTCAGGTTGAAGTTTGATTCAATTTTTTTTTCTTTTCAGGTCGAATTCATTTCCTGGTTGAAAACTCTGAATCTAGGTTTAAGCTTTTGAATTTGGTTTTGATTTTTTTTTTTTTAGTTTTAAGTTTGAGGTGAAAGAAAATTTTCTTTTCTTAGTCCTGAGAAGAAAATGAAGATAGCTTGGTTCAAAAATTTTCTTATGCATGCTTTCTATTTTTTTTCTTTTGTATGTTATTTTACATTTTAATTTAAAAGAAAATTAATTTAAATGCCACTTGTTATCATTACTAACACATGTCTTTAAACATGGACACTTGTTAAATTATAAACTTTTTATATTTAAGTCCTTTATTAATTTAAAATTTATAGTTTAAACCCTTAAAATTATTTAATCTTTATATTAACAAATGTTTATGTAATACATTTTATATTTAAACTTAAATTTAGTTTAGTACATAAATATATTCATATTTATTTTCCATTCATACATTTATGTATATTTTTATTTGCAAATCATGTTTTAACCCTTGATTATAATTTATTTGGAATGCATGTTTTTTTTAAAATCTTACTTTATTTAAATTGATGAAACAAGTTTTTATTTATTTAAATTTATGAAACATGTTTTAAACCTTTAGACTATTATAAACTGTGCAATATAATTTCTTATTAATTTAAGTTTACAAATATTTATACACATATTTAATTTGTAGTTTTAAATCTTATTCTTTTAAAAAGATATCTTCGTATCAAAGCTTGAGTATTTATTTACATATAAAACTAACTATTTTATTTTCTTACACTTATGTATATATAAATTTAGTTCAAACAAATTTTAAAAGAAGGTATGTAAACTCTTAATTTAATTTTTATTGATTTTCAAGAGATAGGGATATTGAATAATATGAAATTTAGTTTTAAACAACTCTTACTATATTAATTTAAAAATATAACATTCCAATATATCATATATTAAAATTAGAAAACAATTTTATTCATCTCAAAACTTAGAGTATTCAAATCAAATTCAAATAAGTAAATACTTATTTTTGAATTCCAATCCAAAATCCTATTTAAAGTACATATTTTTATTTGTTCTGGAAATTTCATATTATTTTACCAATAATTTCATAATTTAATTCCAAAAACTAAATTAATTGTCAAATTAAACTTGGTAAAAATTCGGGATTGTTACACTTATTTCAAGTTCAAGTAAGAGATCAGAACTTTTTTTTAAACAATTTAATCTTTGGAATCCAATTTATTACCAAATTTTGAATTCGAACTTTAAATCCAATTATTAACAATTTCAGTTTGCAAGTTCATTTTTAACATTTAAATCTTAAATTCAAAGTGATTCCATTTTCATAATTACAATTTCGCTTCAAAATCAAAATCTTCTAAATAGTTTCAAAATAAAGTTTTATTTCAATTTAATTTGAGTAATGGATATATATTATCTCAATCCACTTCTTAATTCATTCAAAACAATCCAATTTGCAATTTCATAAATTATTAATAACAAAAGAATGATATTAGGTTAAGTCGAAGTAAATAAATATCTAAATTATCTAAAGCATCCATCAATAGCATCCATTACTGTAACGACCCGTAAATTTTCGATAATTAAAAGAGCTAATTTAATAAGATTTCGTGATTTAATGTTAGAAAAAAATTTGTAATTCGTTTGGAATAATAATAACTGGAATGAACTGCAACAATAATTATCCAAGTAATGAAAAATAAAAGCTACTTAGTAAATGCCTTTGAAATCAAAAGTTGAATAGGATAATAAATGTGGAATTCATTGGGTATAATATAGTAATTGATTGATAAGTAAAATTTATTTAAAATCAAATATTGAATATTGAACAGGTAAATTGTTTAAATTTAATATTTAAAACTTATTGAATAATTGAATAACTGTAACATGAAATAGTGTTCTAAATTGTGAATTGTTTTAAAAGTTGAATCTTATAAGTTCAATTTCAATATTTCAAAAGATAATGAATTATTGGATAATCGAAATTGTTTAAATTTAATATTTGAAATTTATTGAATAATTGAATAACGAGAATTGAATAACTGTTTTAATGAAAATGGTTGTTCTATAATTTGAATTTGTTAAATTTTGTAGGTTCGTTGAATATTTCAAAAGATAGTGATTTAAGAATAATCAAATTTGTTAGATTTAATATTACAAATGTTTGAATAATTAAATTCCGAATTTGATATGATTAATTTGATATTGAAATTTAATATATGAAAACAGAGTGAATAATTGAAATTTGATTTAATATGATTCAAATTGGTTTCCAAAGTGAATGTAAGTTATATCGGGATTATAATGGAGTTAATAAGATTTTAAAATTGGAATTTATTGAATAATTGAATAACGGGTTTAATATGATTAAAAATGATTTGTAAAATCTTATTTTATCATATTGGAGTTATAGTGATGTTATAGAACTTTTAAAACTGAATTTAAAATTTATTTGTGAAAATTGAATATTTTAATATTTAATTATCGAATGAAAAATAGCCAATTTTCAAACTGTTTCAGAATTGGACGAAACTAGTTCCATTGGATCCGTAATAGTTTGCTATTATCGGATTTCAATTTTTGTAGCAATCGGAGTTTTCGTTTGATCGTGGCAGCTCGAAACGCATCGAAATTGTTTTAATATTTAATTGACGAGTTAAAATACTCATTTTTCAAACTGTCTCGGATTTCGGCGAAACCAATTTCATCGGATCCGTAATGTGACATTATTGTAAGATTTCAAATTTCGTGTCAATCGGATTTACCGTTTGTCCGGGACGAGCCAAAACGCATAGAAATTCGTTTAATCGGTTTAATTTAAATTTGATCGTTTATTTTCGTAACTCGCACATACGATCGAATTAGGCCTTGAAACCTTTTCCATTGCGTCCGGGATAGGGGTATAACATTATAAACGCATAGCGGCACGCCTCGATAGGGGTTCAAGATTTTAAGTTGCATATATTGGGATATTTTGAAATTTAAAATTTATATTTTGACTGGTCAACCCTTCTTTTCAGCTGTAAATTCTACCTTGTCCCTGTAGCTTTTCATTCACGTCTCCCTCTCCTTTATTCTACACGCAATGGCAGAAAATAAATAATAGAAAGAGGAAAAAAATGGAAACTTTGAAAAATCATAACTCTATTTCTACTCAAGTAAAAATCGCGAAACTAGTTTTAAAAATCCTATTTCATCGAGTGCTTCAATTTGATATGCTCGTTTCTGGGTGCGGCAACTATTGGGGTCGAGGCCGTTCATAGTTGTGATCTAGGGTTTGAAAAATCGAGAGATTTAGCGATCGATTCGCGAAACAGAGCTTTGATTTGAACTCGTCGTCGAAGATAGCATCTCGGAGCAAGTTTCGGTGGGGTGCGGCTATGGTTTGGGATGCGCGACATTCGCGTCGTGCGTAAGCTGGCTCCAGGTCACGATTTTCTAGGGGTGGCCGAGCTTGGGGTTTTTGGTATGGTCGAGTCGAGCACGCGGAGAGAAGGAGTTTGGCGAAGGCGGCATGTCGAACGGAGTACCGGAGCTCCGTATCACTGGAGTTTGATGCACGGCAATGGTGGGTTGTGCATTTTGTTCACGTACAGGATTTTGCTTTGGGAAAGATGGGGTTAGTGGGCTGGGTCTCAATTGCTTTGGGTATGAATTCATTTAAATATAATATAAAGTGTTTTATAAAATTCAAATGTCGATAACTTATAAAATGTATAACTCTCACATGCGAGGCCGGATTCGGACGAAACTTTTTGCGTTGCAATCACTTTGTCGAGTACTACGCTATGGAGCTGGATTGGAATCGTTTGGAGCTAGTGAAAATTTCGGGTAAAATTAAACGCTCGTTTAATTTTATTCGAAATAAAACGTTGGAGCTGCATTGAAATCAAGGGGAGTGTTTTATAACGCTCACAACGTACTGAATATCTTTATGCTAGTTAAATTTGATATTATGAAGTGATATGAATTTTGTTAGTCGTTGTTTAATAGAATTTAATTGTCATATAGATTGTCATTTGAATTAACCGTTGAAAATTAAATTGACAGTTAAATTGAAATTGAAATTGAATTGCGATTAAATTACCTGACATTGATAACTATGAAATTGCCATGAATTGTATTGCCTATTGGATGATGTATGTCGATGGATGCTATTGGTTGATAGTTAAATGTTTGGATGTTTCTTTGCTTATATATATATATATACTGTTATGCATACATATGACACGGTGATTTGATTTAAGTGATATATATTCATCGTTGACATTTAATTGAAATAAATAATTACTTGGCCATAGGATAGAAAATTATATACGGACACCGAATTGGCTAAATTAATAATTTTTAAAATCGTCGGTTGGAAATTTATTTAAATGTTTTGATTTAAAAGTTATAAATAGAAATCAATTTATAGAAATCGTATTTATCGAAAATTTGAGTTTGGAATGTTGAAATAAAATTTTGGTTAAAAGAAATTGTTGAATAAATTTAAGTGGAGACTTTGAGATTTAAAATTTGGATATGATTGAATGTCGGAAATTTATTTGTTTTAAAGATTGAACATTAAATTTGAGCTTTGGATATTACTAAATAAAAGTGACATAAAAATGATATTTTGAAATGAGCTTGGAATTGAATCATATTTGAGATTTGGATTTAAATTTGAATATTGAAGGAAAATTTTGTTAAGTGTTATAAATTGATATTTTGAAAATCCAGCTCTAAATCGATATAAATTAAAATTGAATTAATTGAAAGTGAATATAAAATTTAATAAATTTGAAGTCAAAGTTGACATTGATTTGAATTGAAATCGAAATTGAATCGGTAGAATGGAAATTGAAATTGATTTGAATTGGGAAGTTATAAAATGAAATGGATTGGTTTTGAAGCTGTTTTATTTTGTTTTCCAAATTACTCTGCTATATAAACCATTTTTGAATACTTAAACTATTTTAACCTATTTTAAATCTACTTAACCCAATTTAAATTATTTTAAACTAATTTATCTATTTCAAATCCATTTTAAGATTCTAAGTATTTTAACTATTTTAATTATTTAAACTACTTTTAAACTACTTAAAACTATTTTTCTAAAATTCTAAGCTGGTCAATAAGGTGCAATGTTTATATTTAAATCTTGAATTTAAATACGAATTGAGCTAAAAAAGTTGCAACCTAAATTGAAATTCGAAATGATTTTGAAACCGGAATAAGATATTGAGACGAAAAATGATTTTGAGAATCTGACATTTTAATAGATACGATGATATTGAAATGGATTTGATTTTTGAAGCGAATATGATATTTTGATATCAATTATGAATCGATTTGAAATGTAAAAGAGCCAACGGTGTAATAATACGTAGTTATTAAAGAGACCGGGATCGGATATGGACATACTCTCCGTCGATACCGAAAACCACTTTAATAACTATTATACGCGGAGTGTTGATCTAGAATGAAGTGGATGGTTTGGTGAACGCGTTGACTGAAGAAAGAGAACGATATTGGATGACCCCTGACATGACTAAAACAGGAGCCGCGCCGGGCCATTGAGGTTCGCCACCTCTAGCGGACACACTTCTTCGATACCATATCTATTACATTTGTGATGCGATTTGGGTGCACCCCTTGATTTGGGAGTGTTGTTTCGCGGTGTTGGGGTAGCTGCTGGCTATGCTCAACATCAGTCCGGATCACGCAACTACTAGTATCCTAGTTGGTATCGCCTCATGTACCTTGTCATACTGATTATCCTATTCGCGACCACTACGTTATGTTTTGTGTTATACCTATGGGGTACCCTCTGATAACCACCAGTTTACGGTGGGGCTTACGGTACTGTATAGACTATAGCATTATAAAAATGTGTTAAGGCGGATTATGGTAACGCCTTAACGCTATTTTGATACTTTATATTACTGATAGGCATTATCTACTTAGCGTACATTACTACATAGTAGATAGTTTAACGGATCCTCAAGAGATGGAAAATCCCGTAACATCTATTGAGTTATTGCACGCACGTGACACTGGATATGAGATGTCAAACCCCGTAAACATCTCTGACGCCGTTACACTCATATTTATTTACGATTGATTTAACTTTCATATGGATATTTTAGTCCTGACTCGAGTGTTTTGTCTTTTCATTACGCTCGGGTCAGTCCTGAGTTTTTCAGATTTTTGAGGATCTATTCTGGAGGATGAAGACAAAGATTTGGTATACTATTACTACTATTACCCTTGCATCATGCTATCTGCTGCATTATTTAATTGTTCTGTTGTATATGTATAACTCTGATAAATGTTGTATAAATAATTGTCAAAGTATAGTAAACAGCTTCATGAACTGTTTATTTGACTATTATATTTTATCGTTCCGCTGCGAGATTCTGTGTTGTTTCATTTCCTTCATTTCTCTTTCTTTTCTTTTCTTATTTACCCCAATAACCATCTGCCCTTTTGAATAGTTTGGAATCGGCATGTGTATTTGATCGTCGGTTTAAATGTCCAAAAAGGCGGGTCGTTACAGTTGGTATCAGAGCTTTGGTTTAGCGATAACCTTAGCCTTGTGGGGTCTGACTCTTTATAAATAGGGTAGTAATACCATTTGATGAGTCGCTGAGTGTATACATATGAGAGAGCGTATTTGTTAGTGATATAAAATGTTTTATATTGTGTCAGTTGATTTGTTGAGTGGCTTATGGATTCTGGTCAATACGAGTAATTAACGTCATTGATAGGGATCTCTAAGCACTTAAACAGAACAATTCGACATAGTATGGTTTGAAATTGGGTAAATGAAATAATTTTGCCCTAATTATATTTTGTATATAAAGGATTTATTTTCAGAAATTATTGAGACTTATCTAGCTTACCTGGTTGTTAGGAATGAAAATATTGGTTATTATCATTAAATTGATATTGTAATTTAATAAATAAGGTGAATTACAAAATGAACAATGATAAAACACTTGTGAAATGTTTTAAGAAAGAAAATCCTATAAGAATGTTTTATAAAGGTGACTTATAAATTAAAATAGATTTAAGTTGGAAAATATTGAATTTAAGACCCGGAGATCTTGGAAAATGATTTTCAAAGCTTTGAAGAAAATATATTGTGATGTTAGTTGGAAAATATTTATAGGAAATATTTTGAAAGGATTTTTAAGAAGGAATGAATTAAGTACTCCTCTCTTCTGTCACTTGAAAATAATTTCGGTGATGATTGCGCAGCATCATCGACGTTCATTTTCGAGTCTCAAAGTGGGGGAGACTTCTAAGAAGTTTTGCTTTTCTTCAAAAAAATAAATTATTTTGGGTAAATGGGTTTTGGTTTAAACTCTAAAGGTATGATTTGATATATTAAAGATATAAGTGTATATGTTTATTTCAAACGATTTGGAAAGAACCGGGCATTTAAAATTCTAAGTTATGTTAATTAGAAATTTTCAAATTATTTGAATGAAATGTGAATAACCAAAATTTATAAAATAAGAGGATTAAGATATCTAAGCTTATGTTTTGGGAAAACTTTGGAGTGTAGTGTACCTTTAAAGTTGAAAGGTAAAATAAATCAAATTTGTGAACATTCTAATTAAGTAAAATGAAATTATATAAATTTGTATAATACCAAAATTACATTCTGATGACATATAACAAGACTTACCAAATGTTAAAATTTAAAATGTTGTTTGGATATGTAATGAGATATTGTATAGATAAACAGAACCGGAAAGTAATTGAAATATACAAGTAAGGAAAACTCAAAGGGAATTAAATGTATACAAATGGAAAATTTGGTTGTGATAAAAATTTATATATACTTAAATATAGCATGAAACGATGAATGGATAAATGGAACAAGTGAACTTAAGAAAGAAGATAAATGAATCGTATTATATCTTTGTAAAGTGGTTATAGAAAATAAATATAAATTGCATAGAAATTTTTTAATTTGCAACCATCAAGATAACTGTAAACTAAGGAAAGTCATTTATGAGAGGTTAGACTTTTATAGGATGATTAATAAACTAAAGTGCTGGTTAATAAAATGTTCCACAAATAAATTTGTATTAACTGAAATTATGAAAATGCAATAAATGTAAACAAAGGAATTCCTTATAGCTAAGAATCAATTGGGAAAAGAAATTGAGTTTAATTAAATTATATAGAATGTTTAAAATGAACTTGAGTAAGCAAATTCTTTGATATGATGTTTAAGAAAAGATAATGTTAAAGAATATACTATGTAAAGAAATGAATATACTAACTGAATAATGGATTGTGGGTAATTAAGTGAAAAAAATAGAAGTCAATAAAATAATTTAGTATAGATAAATTGGATAGAAATCTATTTTTGTACGTATATTATTTTATTCGCATAACGATTTGATCCAAATTCGAGCACAAAATTTCGAGATGATTTATATCGATCCAAGTTAGTATTTTTTTCACTCGATTTTCGACGGCGAACCCTGGATATGGATTTTTAATTTGATTCTGGAATTCTCTATCATAGTATATGGCTATGCAAGGAGAGTAACAATTTCCAATCAATGAACCAAATCCGAGTCCGCACTAGAGAGTCGGGTGAACGATACTAGTTTGGAAGTGAAATTGTGTGATCGAATAAGCGATTAGATTGATATTGCTCATGGAAGATATATGTATGGCTTACGGACTTAATTAAAGTTAATACTGAAAATTTAAGATGCCGAATATAAAATGATTCTTTTAAAATTATATAACAGGATATATATATATAAAAGAGATAAACCAAATTGAATGTAAAATTAAAAATTTGGTTATGTTGGGTATGATTTGGTTGTTATATGATTGTTAGTTGATTGTATATAATTCATTAAGTGTTAATGAAATTGAAAGATATAAATCATTGAAACCAAATTGGAAGTTAAATGAATTTAAAAAGAATTTAATTTGAAATTGGAAGTAAACTAATGTAAATATCAGTTAGTGAATGTTAACTAATTGAATTGAGAATGAATGTTAGTAAAATCCAACGTTAATGAATCAACTGTGGTTAAAAAAATTGAAACCCAAGTCAATAAATATTAATGAGAAGTGAATTTATATCGATTGGTTATGGATTCGTTGGATGATAGTTGATTGATGGTTGCATTTGTTGTTTTGTTGCATTTTCTATGTTGGCATATGTAGTTGTTATGTTTCTATATGATGTATATTGATATTATTTTCATATATGCATGTTTCTCATGGTTTGTTGAGTGTTTAGTAGGTGCGGATTGCGCTTGCTTTGCATTTGGAGCCCGCTTTCGCGCCATATTAGCCGTATATGCTCGCTAATAATATATAAGGTACATATCTCGGATTACATACCGTACTTTTACACCTTTTTCCCTACGGGATGCCTCATCACTTGATGAGATGTATATTTGTGATATATATACTGTCATTTTTTTTTCCGATCGAGCCGCGCAAAGTAGACTCTGCCGAAATTTTTCGTAAAATTCGGGGGTTAGAAAATTTTTCAAGTTTAATTTTTTTTAACTTGTTTTGATAACTAACTTTTAAAGTTAGCAAGCCGTTCGGAGTAACTTAGTGGAAGCGTAGTTATGACTTTATAAATGGAATTTTATTGTTTTATAAGTTGGTAACTTTGAATAAAATATAGCTAATGTTGAATTCTATACTTAGTTCCTTTTCCTTCTTTTTCCTTTTCGGAGACGAAAAGTTTTGAGTGGGGGAGAGTGTAACGACCCGTGAATTTTCAATAATTAAAATAGCTAATTTAAAACGATTTCGAGATTTAATGTTAGAAAAAAAATTTGTAATTCGTTTGGAATAATAATAACTGGAATGAATTGCAACAATAATTATCCAAGTAATGAAAAATAAAAGCTACTTAGTGAATGCCTTTGAAATCAAAAGTTGAATAGGATAATAAATGTGGAATTCATTGGGTATAATAGAGTAATTGATTGATAAGTAAAATTTATTTAAAATCAAATATTGAATATTGAACAGGTAAATTGTTTAAATTTAATATTTAAAACTTATTGAATAATTGAATAACTGTAACATGAAATAGTGTTCTAAATTGTGAATTGGTTTTAAAAGTTGAATCTTATAAGTTCAATTTCAATATTTCAAAAGATAATGAATTATTGGATAATCGAAATTGTTTAAATTTAATATTTGAAATTTATTGAATAATTGAATAACGGGAATTGAATAACTGTTTTAATGAAAATGGTTGTTCTATAATTTGAATTTGTTAAATTTTATAGGTTCGTTGAATATTTCAAAAGATAGTGATTTAAGAATAATCAAATTTGTTAGATTTAATATTACAAATGTTTGAATAATTAAATTCCGAATTTGATATGATTAATTTGATATTGAAATTTAATATATGAAAATAGAGTGAATAATTGAAATTTGATTTAATATGATTCAAATTGGTTTCCAAAGTGAATGTAAGTTATATCGGGATTATAATGGAGTTAATAAGATTTTGAAATTGGAATTTATTGAATAATTGAGTAACGGGTTTAATATGATTAAAAATGATTTGTAAAATCTTATTTTATCATATTGGAGTTATAGTGATGTTATAGAACTTTTAAAACTGAATTTAAAATTTATTTGTGAAAATTAAATATTTTAATATTTAATTATCGACTGAAAAATAGCCAATTTTCGAACAGTCTCAGAATTGGACGAAACTAGTTCCATTGGATCCGTAATAGTTTGCTATTATCGGATTTCAATTTTTGTAGCAATCGGAGTTTTCGTTTAATCGTGGCAGCTCGAAACACATCGAAATTGTTTTAATATTTAATTGACGAGTTAAAATACTCATTTTTCAAACAGTCTCGGATTTTGACGAAACCAGTTTCATCGGATCCGTAATGTAACATTATTGTAAGATTTCAAATTTCGTGTCAATCGGATTTACCGTTTGTCCGGGGCGAGCCAAGACGCATAGAAATTCGTTTAATCGGTTTAATTTAAATTTGATCGTTTATTTCCGTAACTCGCACATACGATCGAACTAGGCCTTGAAATCTTTTCCATTGCGCCCGGAATAGGGGTATAACATTATAAACGCCTAGCGGCATGCCTCGATAGGGGTTCAAGATTTTAAGTTGCATAAATCGGGATATTTTGAAATTTAAAATTTATATTTTGACTGGTCAACCCTTCTTTTCAGCTGTAAATTCTACCTTGTCCCTGTAGCTTTTCATTCACGTCTCCCTCTCCTTTATTCTACACGCAATGGCAGAAAATAAATAATAGAAAGAGGAAAAAAAATGGAAACTTCGAAAAATCATAACTCTATTTCTACTCAAGTAAAAATCGCGAAACTAGTTTTAAAAATCCTATTTCATCGAGTGCTTCAATTTGATATGCTCGTTGCTGGGTGTGGCAACTATTGGGGTCGAGGCCGTTCATAGTTGTGATCTAGGGTTTGAAAAATCGAGGGATTTAGCGATCGATTCGCAAAACGGAGCTTTGATTTGAACTCGTCGTCGAAGATAGCATCTCGGAGCAAGTTTCGGTGGGGTGCGGCTATGGTTTGGGACGCGCGACATTCGCGTCGTGCATGAGATGGCTTCAGGTCATGATTTTCTAGGGGTGGCCGAGCTTGGGGTTTTTGGTATGGTCGAGCACGCGGAGAGAAGGAGTTTGGCGAAGGCGGCATGTCGAACGGAGTACCGGATCTCCGTATCACTGGAGTTTGATGCACGACAATGGTGGGTTGTGCATTTTGTTCACGTACAGGATTTTGCTTTGGGGAAGATGGAGTTAGTGGGCTGGGCCTCAATTGCTTTGGGTATGAATTCATTTAAATATAATATAAAGTGTTTTATAAAATTCAAATGTCGATAACTTATAAAATGTATAACTCTCACATGCGAGGCCGGATTCGGACAAAACTTTTTGCGTTGCAATCGTTTGTCGAGCACTACGCTATGGAGCTGGATTGGAATCGTTTGGAGCTAGTGAAAATTTCGGGTAAAATTAAACGCTCGTTTAATTTTATTCGAAATAAAACATTGGAGCTGCATTGAAATCAAGGCGAGTGTTTTATAACGCTCACAACGTACTGAATATCTTTATGCTAGTTAAATTTGATATTATGAAGTGATATGAATTTTATTAGTCGTTGTTTAATAGAATTTAATTGTCATATAGATTGTCATTTGAATTAACCATTGAAAATTAAATTGACAGTTAAATTGAAATTGAAATTGAATTGCGATTAAATTACCTGACATTGATAGCTATGAAATTGCCATGAAATGTATTGCCTATTGGATGATGTATGTCGATGGATGTTATTGGTTGATAGTTAAATGTTTGAATGTTTCTTTGCTTATATATATATACTGTTATGCATACATATGACACGGTGATTTGATTTAAGTGATATATATTCATAGTTGACATTTAATTGAAATAAATAATTACTTGGCCATAGGATAGAAAATTAAATCGGACACCGAATTGGCTAAATTAATAATTTTTAAAATCGTCGATTGGAAATTTATTTAAATGTTTTGATTTAAAAGTTATAAATAGAAATCAATTTATAGGAATCGAATTTATCGAAAATTTGAGTTTGGAATGTTGAAATAAAATTTTGGTTAAAAGTAATTGTTGAATAAATTTAAGTGGAGACTTTGAGATTTAAAATTTGGATATGATTGAATGTCGGAAATTTATTTGTTTTAAAGATTGAACATTAAATTTGAGCTTTGAATATTACTAAATAAAAGTGACATAAAAATGATATTTTGAAATGAGCTTGGAATTGAATCATATTTGAGATTTGGATTTAAATTCGAATATTGAAGGAAAATTTCGTTAAGTGTTATAAATTGATATTTTGAAAATCCAGCTCTAAATCGATATAAATTGAAATTGAATTAATTGAAAGTGAATATAAAATTTAATAAATTTGAAGTCAAAGTTGACATTGATTTGAATTGAAATCGAAATTGAATCGGTAGAATGGAAATTGAAATTGATTTGAATTGGAAAGTTATAAATTGAAATGGATTGGTTTTGAAGCTGTTTTATTTTGTTTTCCAAATTACTCTGCTATATAAACCATTTTTGAATACTTAAACTATTTTAATCTATTTTAAATCTACTTAACCCAATTTAAATTATTTTAAACTAATTTATCTATTTCAAATCCATTTTAAGATTCTAAGTATTTTAACTATTTTAATCATTTAAACTACTTTTAAACTACTTAAAACTATTTTTCTAAAATTCTAAGCTGGTCAATAAGGTGCAATGTTTATATTTAAATCTTGAATTTAAATACGAATTGAGTTAAAAGAAGTTGTAACCAAAATTGAAATTCGAAATGATTTTGAAACCGAAATAAGATATTGAGACGAAAAATGATTTTGAAACAGAATCTGACATTTTAATAGATACGATGATATTTGAAATGGATTTGATTTTTGAAGCGAATATGATATTTTGATATCAATTATGAATCGATTTGAAATGTAAAAGAGCCTACGGTGTAATAATACGTAGTTATTAAAGAGACCGGGATCGGATATGGACATACTCTCTGTCGATACCGAAAACCACTTTAATAACTATTATACGTGGAGTGTTGATCCAGAATGAAGTGGATGGTTTGGTGAACGCATTGACTGAAGAAAGAGAACGATATTGGATGACCCCTGACATGACTAAAACAGGAGCCGCGCCGGGCAATTGAGGTTCGCCACCTCTAGCGGACACACTTCTTCGATACCATATCTATTACATTTGTGATGCGATTTGGGTGCACCCCTTGATTTGGGAGTGTTGTTTCGCGGTGTTGGGGTAGCTGCTGGCTATGCTCAACATCAGTCCGGATCACGCAACTACTAGTATCCTAGTTGGTATCGCCTCATGTACCTTGTCATACTGATTATCCTATTCGCGACCACTATGTTATGTTTTGTGTTATACCTATGGGGTACCCTCTGATAACCACCAGTTTACGGTGGGGCTTACGGTGCTGTATAGACTATGGCATTATAAAAATGTGTTAAGGGGGATTATGGTAACGCCTTAACGCTATTTTGATACTTTATATTACTGATAGGCATTATCTACTTAGCGTACATTACTACATAGTATATAGTTTAACGGATCCTTAAGAGATGGAAAATCCCGTAACTTCTCTTGAGTTATTGCACGCACGTTGACACTGGATATGAGATGTCAAACCCCGTAAACATCTCTGACGCCGTTACACTCATATTTATTTACGATTGATTTAACTTTCATAAGGATATTTTAGTCCTGACTTGAGTGTTTTGTCTTTTCATTACGCTCGGGTCAGTCCTGAGTTTTTCAGATTTTTGAGGATCTATTCTGGAGGATGAAGACGAAGATTTGGTATACTATTACTATTATTACCCTTGCATCATGCTATCTGCTGCATTATTTAATTGTTCTGTTGTATATTTATAACTCTGATAAATGTTGTATAAATAATTGTCAAAGTATAGTAAACAGCTTCATGAACTGTTTATTTGACTATTATATTTTATCGTTCCGCTGCGAGATTCTGTGTTGTTTCATTTCCTTCATTTCTCTTTCTTTTCTTTTCTTATTTACCCCAATAACCATCTGCCTTTTTGAATAGTTTGGAATCAGCATGTGTATTTGATCGTCAGTTTAAAGTGTCCAATAAGGTGGGTCGTTACAATTACCAATTCCAGAACTCAAACCCGTTTTGAGATCATACATAACTCCTCTAAGTTAAGTTCAATTTATCAAATCCAATCAGCCTTAGTCAATTTGAATTCTCCACTTCAAATTTTTAAACTTCCTACTTATAGGTTTAAAAACTTATTTCTCTTTGGGTTTTTAAATCACATTTCAGGGAAAAGAATTCAAAATTCAACACGTAGTGTTTACTTCAAATCGACTTTGATATTATGTATATCCTACACATATACATATGCATATTTATTTATTTGCGCAACAAGTCATATTTCCAATTTTAAACCATTCTTGGTTTTTAGTTCAAAATAATTTTCCTTGAAATTTTGAAAACAACTCTTGTTTAAAACAAGACTCCTTCATTCAAATTTATTATGAATAATACTATTTATTATTTCTTTTAACATTCTGAAACAATTCCAATTCCAAATTTCTCCGGGTCTAGATTTAGAATTTTCCAATTTAAAATCTATTTCAATTCATAAGTCATACGTATATAAATTGTTACTTCCTTAAAACATTCCATTTTGCTTTATCATTATTTATTTTTAGAAAATAAACATCCCTTTTATTTAGAAACAACAACCATTTTATAATAATGACCAAGATTATCATATCTGGAAACCAATTCACTATATATTATCTCATAATTTATTGGAAAATAAAATCAGGGCAACTTATTTCAACAGTTTGAAAAACACTTCTACAACTTTTCAGGATTTTAAATTTCTGGTTGGAATCTACTTCTAGCTTATCTTATTTGTATAGTTAATCCTCACTCAAAATTTCATTTGGGTGTATGTACATTACCACTTAATTCTTATTATTATATTTAATTTCAATTATCAACAACCAATTAATGTGTTATAATAATTAGAAAAATTGTTGCTTTATGTACCAAAATATAAACTTATATAAAAACTTTTTTATAACCATTTTTAAAATTATATAAGAAAATAACAAGTACGCTCTCATATAATACACTCAACTCAATCTAGGGTACTACTGACCCTATTCAAATGAGTAACCCCCACCAGAACCAAGGTTCTCGCTTAAACTTCAGCTCAGATACCAAATGTAACGGCCCAGAATTTTCGACCACAAAAATTCGACCCTGAAAATTCGACCCTAATACGTTCACTGTATAGAGTGCCGAGCAATCGAGTGTCGGAAACACCAGACTGTTAGGGTAAAGAAGAAACAGAAAATAACAGCACAAAATCTCACAATTGCAGTGGAACAAAATATAATATAAAAATAGTAGCATTTACACAAAAGAAGCTGTAAATGTCAGTTTATACAATATATCAGAGTACAACCATTCAAAAAGAAATTGGACGGTTGTAACAACTTGTCCCTGAATACAATCAATACAAATTCTAAAAATAGCGGAATCAAAATGTCTCTATCATCCAACTCGTCTCCTGAGTTCCAGAACGACCTAACCTGAAAATCTGTAATATTCGATCTGACCCAAGCATTACAATAAAGCAACACTTGAGTCAGGATGGAAACCAGCGTGAGTAAACCCATTTAATATGAAATACTTAAGTTCTAAAGCTTCTTTGAAAACCCGGGTAACTCGTCATTACTACGAGTTTTATCTTTCTAAAGCCAAGCACTTATTTCAAAATACAATATCTAAGTACCATTACTTAGCTTAAATGGACAAGTTCACTTAATTTATTCCATTTCATCCGATTTGATTCTATAATCAAATCTATAAAAAATTATAAATTACACGAAGTGGTTTCGATATCGCTGATATCCGATCCCGATCTCTTCCAATCCATCGCCATCCTTTAAGCCAACTTGTTAAAGTAAAACAACTCAATTTAAGTTCAGAATATCATATTCACAAACGAATTTATCATAAATATCTGAAACATCTCACATTTGTCAACAGTTCAATTCAGGCATTTCATATCACAGAACATCACAAATTATCAGTCCAGAGATATTATAGTATTCAATACAATTTAATCATCCATAGGCTAGGTTAACTGGTCACACAGTTTCTAATTTAATTTAATTTAATTTAATTTAATTAAGCACTTATAAAAAAATTACTTAAAAATCCTGCTTAAACGTCATTAATTAGTCACAAACCATTTTATTTTATTTAAATAACTATTTGGAATTAATTAACATACAGAATAACTTAAGACCTTTAATTAATTTAAAAGTTTAAAACATTTATTCGTCCTTTAACTAATCTACTTAAGTACATTCTTTAGTTTCAGTTTAGTAATTTAAGAATTAATTTAAATAATGATCATGCAAATAAATTATTCTAAACTTATTTAATTTGAGTTAAAAATAAATTATTTATATAACCTTTAATTAAACAATATTAAGTAAACATTAATGTTTAAAAGAATTGGATTGGAAAACTTGCTTGAAAAAAACTTGTTTGCTTTTCTTTTTAAAACTTGGTACTATACTTATGAAAACCCAAGACCAACCCAAGTCTTCCCCTCATTCTCCCTAACTCTCTCTCTTTTCTCTCTACTCTACAGCAACAACTCGAGTCCAGCCCAATCAAAATCTCGAGCCAAACTCAAACTTCCTCATACTCTCCCTCGAAAACCCGATCCTACCTCGACTAAAAAACCACAACCCAGATGTACGTACACGCGTGCACGTGCACAGACGAACAACGCCGCTCCAACCATCATCACTATTGCCCGCAAGTCGCCGATGACATGCTCGAACGTCGCCACTACCCAAAACCACAAACGAGAAAGAAAAATGAGATCAAGCAAACCGAACACCCATTGGAACGAAAACGAACACCAAAAACCACCATACACTACCACCTCCGATCGTCTGAAGCCTCGCTGCCACGCTTGGAGCTAAGTCAGCCCTTCATCATCCTTTGCCCCCACCTCCTATCAAGTCCGAAGCCGTCGCGACGCCGCATTTACTTCGAGACCTTCGTCGACCCAAACAGGTTCTTAAACCCAACAACCTTCTCTCCACGCCACCACGGCAAACTATAAACCCTCCGACCATTTTTCCCTAGCACCTCGACCCCCGAGCTACCTCCAGCAATGAACTCGACCTTCCACTATTCAGCGATTGCCGGAAATCAATGAAATTCCATTTTTGTATCAACCCACAATATCTCCAAGATCACAAACTTAAAAATCTAGATATTATTATTAAAAATCATATTTTTCGAAATCAAATCTGATTAGACAGGTGAAACTTGAAGTTATGAAAGTCGAATTTTCTGAGTTATTTGATTTTTACTGTAACTTCTTATTTTCAGTTAATTACTTGCTAATTGCACTTATAATTATTTTTAAAATAAGATTTGGTTAATATAAATATATTTATTTTAAAGATCATAACCTAAAAGAGATTGAGGGAAGAGAATTGAATTTTTGAACTTATTTTGGTCTGTTAAACATGAACAGAGGTATGCATATATACACACAGGAATGCACACAGTACTTCACCTCATAATCAAAAAAATACATTTCTACATCCATGAAAATCTCATTCAAACCATTTCCACAATCAACACTTACATGCACATTGGTAAAAAGAAGACCTCGCTTTAGAAAGTGAAGATTACTCACAGTATTTAGTTGAACAGAGGGAACCAGAGTTTGAAAATTTGAAACTGCACTTGATTTTGAAACTGGAACTTGATCTTCTTTGTTGTAACATCCCGCCTTTTCGCACACTTTAAACCGACACACGTGCCAATTCAAAGCATACGCAAGGGCGGATTGTTATGGGGTAAATAAGAAAAACAGAGAAGAAATAAAACAAAATAGAATCTCACAGCGGAAGGATAAAATATAATAATCAATATACAGTTCATGATAACTGTTTACAAAATATTTATTTTACTTATACAATGAATATCAGAGTTACACATACCAATATAATCAATGCAGCGGAAATTTAGAGTATGGTGCAATACTATAGATAATAATAATACGACTCCTTCGTCTTCGTCCTTCAAAGCTAAAGTCTTCGATCCTGAAACGCTCGGACCGACCCGAGCGAATTTGAAAAGACAAAAACACTCGAGTCAGACTAAAAGATCTTATGTGAGTTAAATTAACAGAAATAAATATGAGTACAGTAACTCAAGAGATGTTCGGGATTTACATCTCCTAAGGATCCGTTAAACTATTTACTATGTAGTATATTGCGCGATTATAATAGTGTTTATTTATAAAATAAACTTACTTTTAAATAGCGTTAAGGGGTTACCCATATAGCCCTTAACACAAATAATGCCAATAGTCTATACAGTACCGTAATACCTCCTGATCGGGAAGCTACCAGAGGATACTCCATAGGTACGACACAAATAGAAACTCGTAGTAAAGGCTCGGTATGGTAGGTGACACGGCACAACTAGGCAATGCCAGGGTAGATATACCAATTGCTATCCAGACTGGTGGAAACGCGTAGCCGCAGTTACCGCCCACCTCGGACTAACTCCCCAAAATCAAAATATAGAAGTGGCCACTGAATCAATCCAAAATCAAAGTATAATATCGAAGAGGAGGGTCCGATCAGAGGAATGACCTCATTGGCCTGAGAATCGCTCCTGTTTTAGCCACCTTATGCCAACTCACGGGAGTCGGGTCCACGTATTTACCTTACAGGAAACGTCGCCACCACATACTTCATTCTGGAATCTCCACCGCGTACACGGTTAGTCAAAGTGGTTTTCGGTATCGACAGAGAGTATGTCAGATATCCGATCCCGGTCTCTTTGTCAACCCATCGTTATTATAACACCGCGGTCATTTAAAAATAGGTTATACTTTAAAAATCAGAATAAACATTCCATTTCATAACCATGAATACGATATCATTTCAAAACCCAAAACCATATTTTATCACTTATCCCAAATATAATTCTTTTCCAAAATCAAAATGCTTTAACTTCATATCGTCTGAAAATCAAATATTTTCAAAGCATAGTATTTTGAAAATCATAATTTGAAACCGTAACTTCTATAAAAAAAACTTGAATGGTTTGGACATTCAACGGTATATGAATTAAATGGTTTAACTTAAATGTTACTTTGTAAAGAAAAAAGTTCTCATGGCTTTACAAATACATTTCTTTATTAAAGTCTAAACCAAAATTTATATTATCTCTCTCAAGTTCCAAAACCACTTCAATTTATTTATATATACGTATATCCATTTTGAGTAACAATATTTCAAACTGAAATTGGATTTTATTCTTTCAACAGATCAATTGTTCTATTAATTAGTCTTGAATATTCACATAAAATCCATAAATAAATAAGAACTCCAATTTCTAGTAATAAAATATATATTTTTTTCAATTCAAATTATACTAGAATATTCATTTCAATTTATCTTGGAAAAAAAATCCAATTATAAATATCATATCTTAAAATTTCCAAACTTAACATTTAAACATATGATATAAATTATCAAACTCCATTTTCTTAAATTTTTCCATTTTTAATAAAGAGATTTATACACCTTTTAATTTCAAAATTTTCAACTTCATATGTATATATATGGAAGAATAATATTTATACAATATAAAATTTAAGATTATTATAAACCGTATTCCATCCAAACCATAGAAATCACCTTTAAATAGTTATATATATACCGCGGTGCCTGTATAAAATTTTCTATCCTATGGTCAAGTGATACGGATATTTATCATTTCAATTCGCAATTTAAAAGATATAAAATTTTGCGGTTGTATATCATTTCAAACCACAATCCCGAATGAAATGAAATATGCATGATAATTTGCAATTTAATGATATACAATAAACATCCATTCATCAACATCATCCATCATCCAAATCGCAATCATCAATCAGTACCAATCAATAACAATATTATATTTGATAATAGATAACAGGTAATAACTGGCAATTTTATTCAGATTAAATTTAACAACTATTAATCTAATAGTTTATATTCAGTAATAATCTATATAACTGTTAACTAGCAGTTTATAGGCAAACAAATAAATTCTAACTATCAATTAATACACAATAAATAAATTAAATTAACAGTTAAACTTAATAAATGCAATTCAACAAATATGAGTGAAATAAACATGCCAAATACTCATAAATAAATTGCTATTCATTTCTAAAATTAATTTAACAAACATAAAAGCTTCTAGTAGTTGTGAGTGGGTTTTAAACACTCACCTTTGGAATTTAAGTCGAATTTAAATTCAATTTAAACTCAAAATTTTGACGGTCTCCAAATCCATCCAAACCAGCGTCAAAACGTCAGAAATTCCGATACGATCCCAGCAAAACAAACCGCGCGTGAATCCGAGCTCGTATGCAAAAGTTATGGAAATTTGAAAAATGGAAAAATTCTGGTCCTGGGTCGACTTCGGGTTCGACTTCGGTGCGCCGCCTCAATTCCCCGGTGCTTGCTTGGAGTTTTCGCCAAAACGACCCGGAGCGACCCGAGTCATTTTCTTCCAAACCCGAAGTTGCTCTAGGGTTTTCTCCCCTGAAACCCGAAGCGCGACCAGAAGCTGCTGCAGATCCGAATTTTTTTTTTTTTTTTTTTAAATTTGAATTTTTTTTTTTTTGAACTGACTGGATCTAGGGTTAGCACCCATTGAAGAAGAAGAGGGGCTTGAAGAAAGTATACGCTCAGATGAAAAGAAATTAGGTGGAGGCTAGGGCTTGTAGCTAGGTTTATATAGAGGGGTTAGAGATAGAGTAGATAGACCGTAGAATGAACGTGCGGAACAAACTATGGCCCAAAAAGCCCGCTATGCCTCCGGAACCGAATTTATTAAATCTATATATCCAAATAGGTAATTTAAAATATTCTGAACGCGATGGAAAAAGTTTCACGTCCAAATTTGATCGTATGAAGAAGTTATGCTGAAAACAAAATTTCCAAATTGATTCAAATTGATTTTAATTAAATTTGATTTCAAGGCGTTTCACGCCCGTACGATCAAACGACAAGTCCGATCGATACGAAACTTGAAACCCTATAATAATTCACCGATACGGATCCGATGAAACTGGTTTCATCGAAATCCGAGTCCGTGACAAAAAAAGGCTATTTTTATATTCATTAAATAAATCAAAATAAATTACAAAAATCCAAATTTTATATTATATTCTAAAATTGTCCAAATTTTATTACTTATATAGTTTAATCAATTTCAAATGATTTAACAAGCTTGGATGTGAATTAAAATTATAAGTATATCAATTTGCAGTGTTAATTTCTGCACTTTCCTATATTTAAGAATTATAAAATTAAATGCTCAAAACCCCGTATATTAGATTTTAACTTTTATATACTCATTCTTTATCCAAATAGGGATGCCACATACTTTGGTTCATGATTCACAATATTATTCTTAAAGTTCATTTTAAATTTCAGTAACGTAATATTTAACGTTAAATTCCCTTTATTTATGCAATAAGCGCAATTATTGAATTTGATACTCAAATTGATTTATAGATTCTGCTTTCAAAAAATCTATATCAACAATTTGGTCTAATTATAAATAGAATAAGTATTAACCTCGTCTTATAGAATTAATTATTGCAATAAATCCAATTTACCATATCTTAAATCCAAATTAATAGGTAAAGCTTGATTCCTTTATTAACTCCTTTGGTTTTCAATTAACCTTTTATGGTGAATATAAATTCCAATGTATAATTGAAACCTTATTTCCATTTGATTTCACTATTTCATTAAAAATCCTCATATTCCAGCTAATTTTCAACTAACGTATAAATTAGCTATTTCAATTTCATTTAATTGCGATTATCATACTATAGAAATTAAATTCCATTAAATAAATAAATAAATGTTGATTCCCATCTATTTACATTATATTACATTGGTACTTCTATTTACAACTTAGCTTTGTATAAATGTTTGAATGTAGAATCTTGTCTATTTCACGTATTAATTAAGCCTTAAAAATCAATTAATATTATATCCTTGGTCTAACCTCATTTTACCCATATTTATATTAATATATCCTTTGAATTAGGTAAATTACCATTGATTATCTACCTTAACTTATCAGACTCCACTAACGTAATGGTTAAATATTAATTCCATTTGAAAAAAAAAAACCAATCCACAAGATTTGCATTTCACATTGCAAATGAATTCATAAATCTTGGCTTTCTTTTTCTTTGCTTCTTAAAGGCCAAATCAAACTACCCTATCATCACTAATTTATGGCAATTAATTGCAATTGATTCTCCATTAAACTACATAAGTTATCCAATTGAAACCTAAGTGAAACGTTTATTTATTTAAAAATCCTACTGTTTAAAAGAGTATATCATCTACGGTATAATTTACATTTGACCTGATTTCTCATATATTTCACACAACAGTGAATTCCAATTTCTACCAACATTATGTTTAATATAAATTGGAAATCCAAATCATTGGTATTTCACAACCTTATTGCGTACATTTACGTATAGTTACACTAAGTCCATACACTGATTTATGAATTCATTAATTAATACACAATTTGCCTTTGTTTTCTTATATTAAGTTTATTACCGTTTTTAAGTACATTCATTATCGAACAATATTCATAAAAAAATTTATCTACACTTATTGCATTGGTTTATTCAACGGTCACCAAATGAAACAATCCTACTATTTATTTTAATATTAAATGAATCCCATTCTAGTAAATATTTTATTAATATTCACTAATTCAACATTTATTGGTTTCTTAACATTAACTTTTAACAAAGTGTGACAATTACATTATCCAAAACTATTGTCATAAAAATTAAATTGTTACATTAAACTATAACAAATTACTACATTTTCTCAAATAAATCTTAAAGCCTTTTTTTTCTAAATCAGGTTAGAAATTATATTAATTTAACTCATTTAATATTATTAATTTAACGGGTCGTTACAATCTCCCCCACTCAAAACTTTTCGTCCCCGAAAAGGAAAAAGAAGGGAGAAGGAAGAATAAAACATTACATCTTATTTCAAATATTAATTTATAAACAATAATTTACTAAATTAATTTCCTTAAATGAGATATGCCCGTTTTATAGTCATTATAACCTTTTATACTTAAATCATTAAAGTTTGGAAAATATTCAACAAAATTCTAAGTCCAAAATTTACGAAAATTTTTGGCAGAGTCTCCTTTGCACGGAGAGACTCTGGAGAAAATATAATATCAAAATATACAAATATATTACATATATTATCAAAATATTATCCCAACACGGGCAAAATTAGCGCTTTAAACGTAATCCGAAAACGTACCTATTTGTCGGGCAATATACGCTTATTATTTTGGAACCAAAAGCAGTAGCAGTTGCTTCCATCACCTGTATCACTTATATAATCTAAAAGGTTAAATATTTATTTTAAAGTGAACTATTCAAGTGGATTCAATCATTAATCAACCAAACAATTCAACAACCATCAACCTTACAAACAACATACATACACAAACGAAGCAACCATTTAATCCATCAAACAGATAGTTGTTTGGGTTCAAACTTAAAATTTGTATGAAATGGAATTAACTATCAAGTGCATCCTTTACTCAACAGTCTTAGATGGAACAAAGATAGATACTTATTCATTTAACCACTTCAAATTTCTTACCCAACAACATAAATCAAACAACACAATTCAAACCAACACCCAAATTTATTTATTATACATTTATCTCATGCTTCAATGGTTTGATTTTCTTTCTTTCATTTATGGAGTGATTTCTTTATTTCTTACAATTTTCATTTTCCATTTATCACAAAATTCATTATATTTGTATTCCAATTTATTTACTAAAGTTTCTATCATCTATTTATACTACTTACCTTTACTTATAGTAAAATTTCCAATTTAACTTAAGTCTATACAATTAATTCTCATTAATAATAGCAAATTAATAGAATACCTTTATTACCTTACTCTTCACTTGTAAGATTTCCCTTTACATTTTCGTACTAACATTGCAACTTTTTATTATATGGTAAGTTATGTATGTTTTAAGAATGTAAGTGAAAATTTACAAGTTTCTTCTCCATTCCTTTAATTAATATATATTTGTTTTATAAATTACAATTTCAACTTACCTTTAATTTCATTCATTTATTTAATGTTGAAGTTTCTATTATATTTAATAGTAGTAACAATTTAATTACCCACTTTCTATTATATTTAATTACAGTAACCCTTTTTAATTACACTTAAATTATTAACCCTTTAACCTTCATTCTTAAAAATAAGGAATTTTATTAATTAATTACTTGGGGTTTACAGTCATTTATATATTACTTACTTTCTATTATATTAGAATAGGGGGAAATTAAGGCGTACTTAAGTTAATAACCCTACAATCAAACTTTATAAATTAAGGAATTTCATTTTTACTTTCTTAAGGTTAAAATCACCTATTAATAATACAACCTTTAATTTTAGTAAAATTCCAATCATCACTTAAGTTAATACCATTAAATTCTTATTTATAACAGTAATTTATTGAATACTTCATTATTTCCAAAAATTCTACTTGCATAATATTCTATTCCACTCTTAATTCACATTTCAACTTTTTATACTTGGTAAGTTATTTATGTTAAAAAAAAGCAAAAGAACTTATACAAGTTTAATCTCAACCCTTTTAATTCGTTGATTTTCAATAAATCTTTACCATTATTTATCAGTTAAAATTTTAACTTCCTTTATACCTAGCATTAATTTTCTTACTTAAACTAGAGGTTTCAATCCATTTATTACTTACTTTATATTTCCCTAAAAATAATTTAAACCATTAATTAGTGGAAAATTTTAGAATTAAATACCGGGTCAAATTTCAATTTTATTTTAAAAATAATAGATAAATGAGTTCTTACAACTTATATCTCAATTTATATTTAAAACAATTTAAAATTTTATATAATTTCAAAATAAATCTGCAGTAGAATTTACTACAGTGGCCTTTCCCCTACGAAACTCGAAAATGAAAGTCGATGATGCGGCCGCCATCACCGAAATTATTTTCTAGCGACATAGAGGAAAGTACAAAATTTATTTTCTCCAAAATCCTCTTTTAAAACAATTCTTCCGAATTATACTAAACATTTATATAAGAAATTACCTATAAACCAAATCATTATATTTCACAAATCCTTTGAAAGAAGATTTTCAAAAATCCCGGACTTAAGTTCTAAAATCTCCAATTTGATTTATTATAATTTCAACTTAGCTTCAATTGTTATAAATATTTTTATTTCCTAACACCCAATCTATAGCAACCAAATATATATATATATATATATATATATTTTTATATATAGAAAATATAATAGGCAAAATTATTTCATTCACCTATATTAAAAACAAATATTATGTCGGTCTGTCCTATTAAGTGTTTAGAAATCCCTATTGATGTCATAGCGTCCCATGCATCAACCAGAATTTATAAATACAAAGCGGAACAGATTAACACAATATCAAAATCTTTATTAACACTAACAAATACGCTCTCTCATATATATACACTCAGCGACTCCCATAGGGTATTACTACCCTATTAACAAAGAGTCGAACCCCACAAAACCAAGGTTTATCGCTAAACCAAAGCTCTGATACCAACTGTAACATCCCGCCTTTTCGCACACTTTAAACCGACACACGTGCCAATTCAAAGCATACGCAAGGGCGGATTGTTATGGGGTAAATAAGAAAAACAGAGAAGAAATAAAACAAAATAGAATCTCACAGCGGAAGGATAAAATATAATAATCAATATACAGTTCATGATAACTGTTTACAAAATATTTATTTTACTTATACAATGAATATCAGAGTTACACATACCAATATAATCAATGCAGCGGAAATTTAGAGTGTGGTGCAATACTATAGATAATAATAATACGACTCCTTCGTCTTCGTCCTTCAAAGCTAAAGTCTTCGATCCTGAAACGCTCGGACCGACCCGAGCGAATTTGAAAAGACAAAAACACTCGAGTCAGACTAAAAGATCTTATGTGAGTTAAATTAACAGAAATAAATATGAGTACAGTAACTCAAGAGATGTTCGGGATTTACATCTCCTAAGGATCTGTTAAACTATTTACTATGTAGTATATTGCGCTATTATAATAGTGTCTATTTATAAAATAAACTTACTTTTAAATAGCGTTAAGGGGTTACCCATATAGCCCTTAACACAAATAATGCCAATAGTCTATACAGTACCGTAATACCTCCTGATCGGGAAGCTACCAGAGGATACTCCATAGGTACGACACAAATAGAAACTCGTAGTAAAGGCTCGGTATGGTAGGTGACACGGCACAACTAGGCAATGCCAGGGTAGATATACCAATTGCTATCCAGACTGGTGGAAACGCGTAGCCGCAGTTACCGCCCACCTCGGACTAACTCCCCAAAATCAAAATATAGAAGTGGCCACTGAATCAATCCAAAATCAAAGTATAATATCGAAGAGGAGGGTCCGATCAGAGGAATGACCTCATTGGCCTGAGAATCGCTCCTGTTTTAGCCATCTTATGCCAACTCACGGGAGTCGGGTCCACGTATTTACCTTACAGGAAACGTCGCCACCACATACTTCATTCTGGAATCTCCACCGCGTACACGGTTAGTCAAAGTGGTTTTCGGTATCGACAGAGAGTATGTCAGATATCCGATCCCGGTCTCTTTGTCAACCCATCGTTATTATAACACCGCGGTCATTTAAAAATAGGTTATACTTTAAAAATCAGAATAAACATTCCATTTCATAACCATGAATACGATATCATTTCAAAACCCAAAACCATATTTTATCACTTATCCCAAATATAATTCTTTTCCAAAATCAAAATGCTTTAACTTCATATCGTCTGAAAATCAAATATTTTCAAAGCATAGTATTTTGAAAATCATAATTTGAAACCGTAACTTCTATAAAAAAAACTTGAATGGTTTGGACATTCAACGGTATATGAATTAAATGGTTTAACTTAAATGTTACTTTGTAAAGAAAAAAGTTCTCATGGCTTTACAAATACATTTCTTTATTAAAGTCTAAACCAAAATTTATATTATCTCTCTCAAGTTCCAAAACCACTTCAATTTATTTATATATACGTATATCCATTTTGAGTAACAATATTTCAAACTGAAATTGGATTTTATTCTTTCAACAGATCAATTGTTCTATTAATTAGTCTTGAATATTCACATAAAATCCATAAATAAATAAGAACTCCAATTTCTAGTAATAAAATATATATTTTTTTCAATTCAAATTATACTAGAATATTCATTTCAATTTATCTTGGAAAAAAATCCAATTATAAATATCATATCTTAAAATTTCCAAACTTAACATTTAAACATATGATATAAATTATCAAACTCCATTTTCTTAAATTTTTCCATTTTTAATAAAGAGATTTATACACCTTTTAATTTCAAAATTTTCAACTTCATATGTATATATATGGAAGAATAATATTTATACAATATAAAATTTAAGATTATTATAAACCGTATTCCATCCAAACCATAGAAATCACCTTTAAATAGTTATATATATACCGCGGTGCCTGTATAAAATTTTCTATCCTATGGTCAAGTGATACGGATATTTATCATTTCAATTCGCAATTTAAAAGATATAAAATTTTGCGGTTGTATATCATTTCAAACCACAATCCCGAATGAAATGAAATATGCATGATAATTTGCAATTTAATGATATACAATAAACATCCATTCATCAACATCATCCATCATCCAAATCGCAATCATCAATCAGTACCAATCAATAACAATATTATATTTGATAATAGATAACAGGTAATAACTGGCAATTTTATTCAGATTAAATTTAACAACTATTAATCTAATAGTTTATATTCAGTAATAATCTATATAACTATTAACTAGCAGTTTATAGGCAAACAAATAAATTCTAACTATCAATTAATACACAATAAATAAATTAAATTAACAGTTAAACTTAATAAATGCAATTCAACAAATATGAGTGAAATAAACATGCCAAATACTCATAAATAAATTGCTATTCATTTCTAAAATTAATTTAACAAACATAAAAGCTTCTAGTAGTTGTGAGTGGGTTTTAAACACTCACCTTTGGAATTTAAGTCGAATTTAAATTCAATTTAAACTCAAAATTTTGACGGTCTCCAAATCCATCCAAACCAGCGTCAAAACGTCAGAAATTCCGATACGATCCCAGCAAAACAAACCGCGCGTGAATCCGAGCTCGTATGCAAAAGTTATGGAAATTTGAAAAATGGAAAAATTCTGGTCCTGGGTCGACTTCGGGTTCGACTTCGGTGCGCCGCCTCAATTCCCCGGTGCTTGCTTGGAGTTTTCGCCAAAACGACCCGGAGCGACCCGAGTCATTTTCTTCCAAACCCGAAGTTGCTCTAGGGTTTTCTCCCCTGAAACCCGAAGCGCGACCAGAAGCTGCTGCAGATCCGAATTTTTTTTTTTTTTTTTTAAATTTGAATTTTTTTTTTTTTTTTGAACTGACTGGATCTAGGGTTAGCACCCATTGAAGAAGAAGAGGGGCTTGAAGAAAGTATACGCTCAGATGAAAAGAAATTAGGTGGAGGCTAGGGCTTGTAGCTAGGTTTATATAGAGGGGTTAGAGATAGAGTAGATAGACCGTAGAATGAACGTGCGGAACAAACTATGGCCCAAAAAGCCCGCTATGCCTCCGGAACCGAATTTATTAAATCTATATATCCAAATAGGTAATTTAAAATATTCTGAACGCGATGGAAAAAGTTTCACGTCCAAATTTGATCGTATGAATAAGTTATGCTGAAAACAAAATTTCCAAATTGATTCAAATTGATTTTAATTAAATTTGATTTCAAGGCGTTTCACGCCCGTACGATCAAACGACAAGTCCGATCGATACGAAACTTGAAACCCTATAATAATTCACCGATACGGATCCGATGAAACTGGTTTCATCGAAATCCGAGTCCGTGACAAAAAAAGGCTATTTTTATATTCATTAAATAAATCAAAATAAATTACAAAAATCCAAATTTTATATTATATTCTAAAATTGTCCAAATTTTATTACTTATATAGTTTAATCAATTTCAAATGATTTAACAAGCTTGGATGTGAATTAAAATTATAAGTATATCAATTTGCAGTGTTAATTTCTGCACTTTCCTATATTTAAGAATTATAAAATTAAATGCTCAAAACCCCGTATATTAGATTTTAACTTTTATATACTCATTCTTTATCCAAATAGGGATGCCACATACTTTGGTTCATGATTCACAATATTATTCTTAAAGTTCATTTTAAATTTCAGTAACGTAATATTTAACGTTAAATTCCCTTTATTTATGCAATAAGCGCAATTATTGAATTTGATACTCAAATTGATTTATAGATTCTGCTTTCAAAAAATCTATATCAACAATTTGGTCTAATTATAAATAGAATAAGTATTAACCTCGTCTTATAGAATTAATTATTGCAATAAATCCAATTTACCATATCTTAAATCCAAATTAATAGGTAAAGCTTGATTCCTTTATTAACTCCTTTGGTTTTCAATTAACCTTTTATGGTGAATATAAATTCCAATGTATAATTGAAACCTTATTTCCATTTGATTTCACTATTTCATTAAAAATCCTCATATTCCAGCTAATTTTCAACTAACGTATAAATTAGCTATTTCAATTTCATTTAATTGCGATTATCATACTATAGAAATTAAATTCCATTAAATAAATAAATAAATGTTGATTCCCATCTATTTACATTATATTACATTGGTACTTCTATTTACAACTTAGCTTTGTATAAATGTTTGAATGTAGAATCTTGTCTATTTCACGTATTAATTAAGCCTTAAAAATCAATTAATATTATATCCTTGGTCTAACCTCATTTTACCCATATTTATATTAATATATCCTTTGAATTAGGTAAATTACCATTGATTATCTACCTTAACTTATCAGACTCCACTAACGTAATGGTTAAATATTAATTCCATTTGAAAAAAAAAAACAATCCACAAGATTTGCATTTCACATTGCAAATGAATTCATAAATCTTGGCTTTCTTTTTCTTTGCTTCTTAAAGGCCAAATCAAACTACCCTATCATCACTAATTTATGGCAATTAATTGCAATTGATTCTCCATTAAACTACATAAGTTATCCAATTGAAACCTAAGTGAAACGTTTATTTATTTAAAAAACCTACTGTTTAAAAGAGTATATCATCTACGGTATAATTTACATTTGACCTGATTTCTCATATATTTCACACAACAGTGAATTCCAATTTCTACCAACATTATGTTTAATATAAATTGGAAATCCAAATCATTGGTATTTCACAACCTTATTGCGTACATTTACGTATAGTTACACTAAGTCCATACACTGATTCATGAATTCATTAATTAATACACAATTTGCCTTTGTTTTCTTATATTAAGTTTATTACCGTTTTTAAGTACATTCATTATCGAACAATATTCATAAAAAAATTTATCTACACTTATTGCATTGGTTTATTCAACGGTCACCAAATGAAACAATCCTACTATTTATTTTAATATTAAATGAATCCCATTCTAGTAAATATTTTATTAATATTCACTAATTCAACATTTATTGGTTTCTTAACATTAACTTTTAACAAAGTGTGACAATTACATTATCCAAAACTATTGTCATAAAAATTAAATTGTTACATTAAACTATAACAAATTACTAAATTTTCTCAAATAAATCTTAAAGCCTTTTTTTTTCTAATCAGGTTAGAAATTATATTAATTTAACTCATTTAATATTATTAATTTAACGGGTCGTTACATTTGTTTAAGCTTGAATTTATACTTTGTTGAGATGAACTTGAATTGAATCTTGCTTTGCTTCAGTTTGAAATTTGAAAGAGTTGTTTTGTTATTTTTCTTCTGGTTTTGGTTTTAAATTTTTGAAAGATGAAGAAAGAAAGAGTTGAGGCATATATATATATATATATATATACACACACACACACACACACATTACTGCCTCAAACCATATATTAGGTTTCTCACTTTTTTTAACGAAGGAAACAAATAAACTTGACACTTGTATTAATAAGTCATCCCTTAGCTTACAAATGTCCACAAGTGAATATTTTATATTTCCTTTTTATGTTTTTTTATTTTTACTCTTATATTTATTTTTATTTATTTTATGGTCTCAAAGGAAATAATATAAAACCTTTTTATTTATACTTATTTTAAGTTTAAGCTAATTTAATTAATAACTATATATGTCTTAGTGTTTAAAATGTAAGGGTTTAAGTCTAATTTATTTTTGAGACATACAATTTGAATTTCAAATCATAGTTCCATTTACAATCTACATATATATATATTAGATAACATATTTATTGTTTGAAAGATAAGTTTGTAAATTTAAATAATTATATAGGAAGATTATTAAATTAATATCCAGATATTTTTTATTTATCAGAATTTTATTTATTCAACTTATAAATCAATATTTCTAATAATTAATCCAGTTAATTACTAATTAACGACCGTTAAAAATCCGGGTCGTCACAACCACCTTTAAATCGAGCTTGCCACTGCCTCAACCACCTACGACACCATGCTGACACCCTATGCCACCCCAAATGCCGGTGTACTCGACCTGACCTAGGCGCACCCTCAGAAACCACTGCCTTCACCCGCACCTCATCACTGTCGCCGCCACTTTGTCATCGATTTCTAGCGAATATGGGCACTGCTAGCACGATCCAACCATACTATTAAACTCCCCTTGATGTTCTCTACAAGACTGCATTCTCCAATCGATCAATAATCACCATTCTACGTTGATCGAGAAACCCTAAAACATAAGACTGTGGATTGTTCATCAATTTTGTTGACTCGAGCACTTTTTCAAAAAATGAGCACCACTTGTCAACTTCATTCGTCGTGAGCTTCACAATGATATATAATTCGATAGGGTTTGGATACTTTAAATTTTGAATCAAATTGTTATTAGCAAAAATATTTGCCATTAAAATGGTATTAAGAAGAATTTTGGGATTAAGAAAGAAAACTAAATGGTGTGCATTCACCTTTACAATCTATCTATAGGCAAAAAGAAGATCTATTGGGCCCAAGCGATCACTAAAGTTCGAAAATCTATTTCTGCCTCGAAACAAAAATATATCATGCTATATATATATATATATATATATATATATATATATCAAAATATGCATTTTCGATATTTCTAAATATTATAGAATCATCATAAATCCTACGAATGCAATTATACTCAAAATTTTCTTTTCATAAGATTTTATTTTAAATAATTATTTTAAAATTGGAAATCAATGTGTCAAATTTGTAGGTCGTTATATTCTTTCTCCTTAGGAACCGCGTCCTTGCAATTTTCTAAATTCAAATCCTAACCAAATCAATATCTATCATCATCACAAAATGGTGGAAAATACATCAATCATAGTGTCTGCTTTTAAACAGAGCGCATACAACCACATAACACCATCGGTTATAACACAGTATATTTCATTCACAACAATGAATTCAATTTTTTAAATATACAGACTATAATAAACATACGCTTCCTCAATCATACATCCAAAATGGAGTGTGTAAAATAACACCCCTTCAGTAAAGGATGTGAGAATTTTAATCATATTAATTCTACTCACAAGTCATATCATGCATATCAACAATTAACCTTAATTAACCATAATAACAGTTTTAAAACATAGGTTAACAAAAACTTACATGTATAAATACTGTATACACATTAATCAAAAATCAGTATAGTTCATCAAAATAAACACATATACTCAAAATAATATGGTATCGGTCCACATCCCCAAAATAATATGGTCTTCCACTCATGTTATAGCTGCATGAATTCTAATATCATTTGTGTGCATTGAATATATGATAACCCATATAACCATCCCATTGCTAGAAACTAACGGAAAAGTCTCGGTTTCTAAGTGCTCGAACCTAAGGCACTCAGATATTTTGCAATAAACTACACATCCTAGCAGTCCAGGGTATACATGTCACTTTCTAGATTTGGGGTACACATCCTAATACCTGGTGAGTTTCCTCACATACCGCTGCTTTACGAGCACACTTCGAAACACTTTGATCCTTTTGCACATGTCTCCGAACTTAAACCACTCAAATGTTTAGTGACCAAACTACACATCCTATCAGTCTAGGGCATACAGATCACTTTCTAGATTTAGGGTACACATCCTAATTCCCGGTGAATTTCCTCACATACCCTTGCTTTACGAGCACATTTTGACACACTTCGAGTATCAATGATCCTTTTGCATATATTTCTATGCCCTTCCTTGCTCCATTTTCCATAATAGAACCCTTCCTCGTTCTAATTTCCATAATAGAGTGCGTCCTAGTTCCACTTTACAAGTTTGCATCTTAGAACTTACCCTCATTCCATTTTCCATAGTAGAACACGTTCTAGCTCCACTTCACAAGTTCACATCGTAGAATGTTTCCTCATTCCATTTTCCATAGTAGAGCACATCCTAGCTCCACCTTACAAGTTTGCATCTTAGAACTTGTTCTCATTCAAATTTCCATAGCAGAGCATGTCCTAGCTCCACCTCATAAGTTCGCATCCTAGAACTTATCCTTATGGATCATCATCACAACTCCATAATCATCGAATCGTAAAGTTATCTCGTACAATCCTCTTATATAGGTTTCACTATTTAGTGACTAGATAACCCAGCCAAAATACCAGAGGGGGACCTACCAGGAGGATAGTTCTAATTGTCCAAACATTTGCCAAAATATTTTTATTTTCAAATCAAAGCTTCCATCTCCCTTCTAAAACAAAAATCATTTTCTTTCCAAAAATAAACCATCAATTTATAAAATAGTTTTTCTAAATATTTCCCATTATTTTAAACCAACTCAAATTGATTTTTGAGATAACACCATTTTATATATGAAACTAAATCATTCCTTGAAATAGAAAATATTCATTTTGAAATATTTATGGAAGCCAAAAGTAGGTTTGAAATACATATTCTAAAATTCCGTATAATGAGCCTCCCACCTATCATCGATCAATAGCATCCATCAAGCCTTTAGTCACAAAATCCTCTAACCACTACTACTCATCTTTAAGAAACATCTTCACATCACTTAGACAATTCCAATATCCACTCTTCCTTAGCTTAGGAAACTATCTTATTTCGGTATGACTAAATCAAAATGCCTTTTAATATCTTACTGGTTTGTCCAATGTAAATCCTACTAAAGCCAACATTATATAACTACTTCATCATAAATTATCATATATACAAACAAATAAACAAACAACAAGCAATTGATAAACAAATTGCAATAAACAAACAATCATCAACAACCAATACATGCAAATGAGATTAATTTAAACAAGCATGACATGAACTAATAGGTGAACGTCAAATAAGCAAGTAAACAATCAAATAAATTAAATGAATCATAGTAAAACAAGCAATGAATAACATAATACAAACATAATAAATTAATTCAAAAGAGCATATCATAAATTAATAAGTAGACATAAGCAAACAAGCATCTACATATTATTAATTGCAAATAATTTAACAAACAACAATGCAATACAACAAGGAATCAAATGTAACCTAGAAAGTAATAAATAAATGCAAACACTTCAGCCAAAATGAACAAATACAGTAAAAGGTTCACTATCCCAAACATCAAAATGGGTAGTTCTTTCTTCATATCCCAACTCTCTCCATGAAAGGGAATGGCCAGATGTCCCTAATGCTCATTAGGGAAAATCACACACAATAGTCATTAAGGTAACATTGTCATATAGGTATCACGCAAACTCACACTTCATCTTACCCCTGTCGTGTTACACGCTATGTCATAAAGTCTAGTTTTAGTTAAAATTCCCAAATAAACATCTTTTTAATAAAATACCTTTTTAACAAACACCTTCAAAGTTTATTATTCAATTAAATATTTTACCTTTTCAACAATTTACTTCCAGATCAAATCATATTTTTTTGTAAAATATTTTCTCAAAATATTATACAACTAGATATTTTATAATACATCCTTTCTCAATAAAATAATTTTCAAATTAGGACCTTTTTCAACAAAAAAACTTTATCCAAAAACGTTTTACCTTTAAAACATCATTTATCAAAGAGTAACTCTTGAAGTGAAAATTCCTACAACCAAAAACCAATTTCTAAACAATAAATTTCCTGGTTTTAACGAGAATTACGGAAATTGACAAACTTTTAAAAAAATTGACTGTAGGACATCAAGTTTTATTTTTAGGCCGAATGATAAGTGTTGGTTATAATCTAGGCTAAAGGACAAACTTTAAAATAAATTAGGCTAAAGGACAAATATCAGTTTTTGTTTTAGGCGTATATTCTGTTTTATACTATGAAAAACTAGCATTGTCAGCCTAATTTTATTTCAAAATTTATCCAAATATACTCCTATGATGAAACTTTTTCTCTCAAATAATTACTTTATCACATTATTTACTCAAAAAGATACTTCTCAAATAAAAATACTTCCATCAATTTTTTTCAAACATTTCCACTAATAAAATAATTCCTCAAATAAAAATATTTCCTCCATATATTTTCAAATACTTCTTTTGAGAAAATAGTTCTTTCAAAGTTAAATCTCTTTTTGTGGAAATATTCTTCTTTATCTTTAAAATAACACTCTCTAAATTATGTAATATTCATTGTAAAGGATGTTTCAACGAAATTTTATTTTCTTTAAAATAAGGGTTCTCGTTGGATATTCCCAATCAAGGTACTTTTGACAAAAGATATTTTAAACCTTAATGAGGTTAGATTATAATTTTCCACATGTACCTTTTTCAAAAAATATTCATAAATTATAAAAAACTTTAGCTAAGATGTTCTCATTATAACATCTCTATCAAAATAAAATATTTTAAACTAACATCATCTCACAAAAGTATTTTCAAATAGTATAATTTTCAACAAATATGTCTTTTTTTGTAGATAAAATATTTCCACTTTTAACA
Source organism: Allium cepa (assembly GCA_030765085.1). Lineage (NCBI taxonomy): Eukaryota > Viridiplantae > Streptophyta > Magnoliopsida > Asparagales > Amaryllidaceae > Allium > Allium cepa. Next base: position 394,265,871 of record CM060935.1, read on the forward strand.
AAACATTTCCAAGTCATAACATTATAATATATATATATCCAAAGGATATTTTAAGACAATCAAAGTTTCTCATTCAAAAATGTTTATTTTCCAAAGTCTGAATTGAATATTCAATACATAATTAGAGCATATTTTTACTAAAAGTACTTTAACATAAAATATTTTACTATGCTCACTTTTCCTCTTGAAAATATTTTAAAACTATTTTATTTTCAAATTAAATACTTTATTCTTATTAAAAAGTTCAACAGATCACTCATATGCCCAAAACTAACATTTTCCCTTTCCAATAAAATAACTTCAAAATCAGATGTGTATATTTTATAAATTTCCCAAAAAAATATTATTCACTTAAAAAATAATAATTCCATCGGTCTTAGATCGGGTTTCAATTATAATCTAATATCGTATCATCTTACCTCAATCTTAGTTTAGTTATCTTCCACATGAGTCCTCATAAATAAATATCATGTTTAAGTGAGGTAATGGCAGTTAAACAAACAATATATACACATAAAGCATACAAACATCAATCAAAACCCTTTCTTATTCTATACTCTAAGCCAACCTGAGGTGTACGTTAATTTACCATAGTTGGGTTAAATCTATCCAAGACTCAGGAAATCGTCAAACAAAAGCTCTGATTCCAAGTGTGATAACTCATTATTTTGAACATCTAAATTTAATTATAAACGACGAAATATGCTTATAACTAATTTCAAATATCAAATACATTGGACCATGGGTATACAGAATTAAAAAATCTAAAATGGTGAACATAAAAGGGAAACCTCACACTAGAATTTAAAAATCAACGTACATATACACACTTCAATAATTAAATATAACTAAGTAAAATACATCACATAATTTAGACATTTTCAATACATCAATTTTTAAAAACAACAACTGTAAAATTTTAGTGCAAGAGGTATACCGATTTATCTTGTGGATACGATCCATTTCAACCCTTTTTGCTATCTTCTTTCTTTCTACATGCAAACTTATAAATATGCATATATACACATGCAATAAAGGGAAAAGAGATTTTAACTATAATTAGACTATGCCTAACCCTATACACTACGACCATAGGATCGATAGCTGTTGCATAGGAAAAGAAAGCATACGTACCTCGTTTGGAGGATCAAGCCCACGTAGTTTTGTTTCCTTCTCTTCTCTTGCATCCGAATCTTGGTAGTACATAAGACCATGCATCCATGCAACCAATGCAACTGGCGTAAGTAGAAAACAATACTCCTACTCATCCATCATAGCAAATCATTATATGGGATAACAACGATAATAGAACATAGCTATATAACATTAACAACACTCACTATCAACCTCAATCGTCAAAAACAAACAACGACACAAATATACTTATATAAATACTAATCATCCACTTTAGTAAAACATCATCAATGAAAGTATAAGTCATTGAACATGTGCTAATCCTCTATAACAATGACATAATATCAATCACTAAATATATATTAATACAACCAACATTAGTAACGCAACATCAATGCCATCAAATGTGTACAAGCACTCCATAATAGTAACACAATATTAATCCTTAAGTAATTATAATAAGTACACATCACTTAGTAGTAATTATGGCAAAACATGTCATACTCATCTTAATGCGATCTCATCATCATAAAACAAATATATCATATATTACATCCATTTAAACATTGTACTTACAATATCTATTTTTCCTTAAGTATAAAAGTTCTACCATTGTCTATTACAAAGCTTCTTTATTTATTTCAGAACAAAAATAACCTTTTAAAATGTCAAAATATTTAAGATACTTTATTATAATTTTATTTCTTTAAATCCCTTAAAATGTTATATTTTCCGTCAAAAATAGTAATTTACATCAAATTACTTTTCAAACTATTAACGTGATTTTTTTATGCCAAAACATGAACAAAGGTCACTGTAATAGTTCGCAAACCAATCTATTACTATTTATACCAGAAGTAAGACTACCAGAACTTCTTTTTATTTCTATTCATCTCAAAATAGTAATTATTTTATTCAAGGAAAATTCTATCACTCCGAGTATTTACTTAGTAGCCCCTCCAAAATTAAAAAAGTCTTTAAAGTAGAAATAACTTAGTAATCCCCTACTATTTCTAGAACTGCCCTTTCCATCACGCAAAACGTGGAAAATTGAATTGTTTCTCCACTGATTTAGAAACTAGGGTTAGAATTTTTTCTTCATTGATTTAGAAACTTAGTAGTGAAAAATTGAAAATTTTCTTACTAAAGTCTGTAAACCCAAAAAATAACTTAGTAGTTAAAAATTGAATTTTTTCTTCACAGGTTTAGAAATCCAATTCATATTTTCTTCAGAGCTACACTTAAAAAAGTCTGTAAACCCAAAAAATAACTTAATATTCTTCACCATTTAGAAAGTAGAGTTTTGAAGTAGCGGTAGTTTAGACAGTAAGAAACTGATAAGAAGATGATCGAATTGAGAAGAAAAAAAGTACGCAGCTTTCTAAGGGTATTTTAGTCTTTAAAACTTTATTTGTTTTAGGGAGGGGGCTATTAAGTAATTATCTATGTTGAAATAGAATTTGCCTTTATATAAAAGCACTTATGGAATACATTTCTTTGTTGTTATTATTATCTAAGAAACATCTTCTTATTTTATTACTCAAACAATAATAATAATATTTCACATCATAAACACTATAAAATCAATATTTTGTCATTCACACAAAACAATACTACTTTCACCGGAATTTGTACTATTATTATTATTCAAAATCTCATTATAAGTAATAAAATTCCTAACTATTAATTGAAAATGTAATTTCAGTTATTATCTATAAATTTCTCTTGAAATTCCTGAATAATATTCTTATTTAGTTCTATAGTTTAATTTCAGTAAATTTTTACTAAATCACTGTTATTTATAGAAATCATCTAAAATCTGTAAATATCCTTATCTATCATTATTTATTTAATTCTTCTTATTATTCCTTTCATTTCAATTAATTATTTTCCAATTCAAGTTGGCAATTAATTATAATTAAACACCCAAAATACTACAATCAATAATAACTATCCAATCATGGCACAACGCGTCCAAAATGCCATCAGTCTGAACAAACAAAAAATAAAGACAACATATGTCAATACATATGATTTTTCCTTAATAAATATGTATTCTATAATATAAAGTTCAATTAAATAAATTAAATGGACCATACCTATGTGATTTTGAAAATAGCCTCCAAACTCAGTAAAATAAGAGCTAAACCGTCTTAAATTGCACTACGAGTCTAATGAAAGAAATTGCAAGTGAATATGTAACTAATAAAAATATAAGGGCTAAAACATAAAATTCCTTACACGGTTACAGTAACACCAAAACTATAATCCTCCTTTTATGTCACAAGCCACCACCTTCAACTCGAGATTGCTGCCTCCTCGGCCACCTATGACACCCTCCGACAATGCCGTCGTACCCGACCTGGCCCATGCGCACCTCTAGAAACCGCTGCCTACGCCCATGCCTCATCAGGTTGCCACCACTTTATCATTGATTTCTAGAGAATTTGTGCACTTCTCACATGATCCAACTATACCGATTAACTCCTCTTGACGTCCTCTATAGGAACGCAATCTCCGATCGATCAATAATCGCCATTCCACCATTGATCTAGGAACCTTAGAACGGACGGTTGTGGATTATTCATCGATTTCAGGTTGACTCAAGAATTTTTTCAAAAAATGGACACCATTTGTCAATTCCTTTCATGGAGATCTTTACAATGATATATAATTCGATAGGGTTTGGAAAATTTGAATTTTGACTCAAATTATAAATAGCGAAAATCATTCGCCATTAAAATGGAATTAATAATAATTTTGGGATTAAGGAAGAAAACTGAATGGTGGTTGCTAGGATTTCACTATAACAATCTATTTATGGGCAAAAAGAAGATCAGTCGGGCCGAAGTAGTAACAAACCCAGAAACTATTTTTCATCCTAAATGAAAAAATATCGTGCCATATATTAAAATTTACGTTTTTGATATTTTCGAACCCAACAGAATCATCAAAACCCTCCAAAAATACAACTCTACTCAAAATTTTCTTGTTCCAACAAAATTTATTTTAAAATTAATAATCAACGTGTCAAATTTGTGGGTTGTTACCTTAAGTTATTTAATTACTTAAAATTTTACCTTTCTTTATTTTTTATTTTATTTAATATGGTCGAATATAAGATAGGGGAGCAAAGGTATATAATTATGAATTATATTTTAAAATGAGATTTCGCCTTATTGAGATATTTCCAAATTTTGACACCTTAGTTTTAAGTCATTACCTTCTCCAAACTCCTTAATCTTTCTCCTCGACATGGGATACAACTCTGTCTACAAGGCTTCACCAATGTTCATCAATAGAGGCTAGGATTGGTGTTTCATTCCAATGTTAAGATAGAATGAATGAGGTGACTATTTACAGTAAACTTGATCACAATTATCTAGCCTCCTTCTTTCTAAACCCAAAGACTAAGTCTCCCTTTCCTCTCCAAAACTAGGGCCGCCACACATCCACCACCACCCCCGATGTTTGGGCTTCCTTACTTCTAGCCTAATTGATTCAAAAATTAATTCAATTGTTTAACTAATTTACTTAAGATATTACTTTTATACATCAGTTTAATCAATTTTTTAGGCTACAAATAAATAATTAAAAAACCATTAAAAATTAGTAGAACATTTGTATTGATTTATTATAAATTTATAATATTTCTAATTAGCTTTACATTGGTCGAATTTAGTAACTAACTAAAAACATGGTTATATTGAGTGAACTCGGTTCTCAATCAATATTTAAATAATTTAAATACCAAAGCCTGTACGGACTTTCCTAAAGTACAATATCGAGCACTTTCAAACCCTTTAAGTGAAATCCAATTTTTAATCTTTATTACGTTCACTTAGTAATGGCATTTGTTGCACGTTTTCTTTTCATCCACACTATAGTATTAAGATATCTAGAGTTTGCTTTTAAGGTTAGAAATTTTATTAATATCTATGGTTAATTATATAGAATACATTATAGTTCTTGATTTAATTCGATAACATTTATCGATTAGCCAATTTACTCTAGTCAAAGATTTTGACTTCAAGTTGTCTACCAATTACAACGATCTAGCCTTATGCAATGAAGGAACCAAATCCTCTTTGTAGTAGTATTTCACTTCAGGTAACTCAAGGTGTACCCAATTATGGCCGTAACATGGTCATTATACCGTATGCTTGACAGTAATCAAAGTACAACCTAGCTATTTAAGATTGACAATTTCCTCAAGTCTAAAAACTACTGCATGTTGTTACCATGAGACCTTTTATTTCGACTTTCTTGTATTAACCTAAATAAGGCTCTCATCGAGTTGTTCTATGATTTTTCCAAACAACTACAGGTACATAACCCATTGGTACCCTCAATAATCATTAGCAATTCATTGTCTATCATATGGAGAGTCTTACATAAACTAGTCAGATGTTGTTGATATCCATTTGTCAATATATCTTGACTGGGACATTTAAGAAGTAAGTATCTAGATATCGATTTTGATAATCATGGTTACAAATCCATTCGTAACTACAATTGATAAAATACTTCACCTAAAATTTCAACCTATGTATGTTAAATGTATGTATTTCATTATTTATATCTCTATATAAAAATACATATAAAAGAAAATAAAATAAAAATCATACTTCATTTTGAACAAGATTCTCTATCAAAGTTAAGTTATATAATTAAACTACATAATTGCCCATAGGGCACACCCTTAACCCTATCAATACGTAAGTTTAGTAGGGTGGAGAGGGTGTGCAATGCGACTTTAAAGGAGGAAGAGGGAGACCGAGTCAGAGATGATGAAGCTGGCAATGGTGGGGTAGTGTGAAGGAGCGACTAGCATGGGGAGGTGGTGCAACCTATTGGTGGCATTTTGGAGCATCTCTACTTAGGGTTTTATAGGCGACTATCTGTAAATGGCAGCTTTAATGATGGTGTTTGCTTGTTATGGTTTTTACGGCTTGTAGTCTCATTGAATTAGTGAGTGAAATTTTATCCTTTACATTTTTTATGGAATATATTTTCTTATACACACATGCTGACGATTCGCAAAACAATTGTGAATCTATCACTTTAACTCGATATTGATTATATGCATAAGCGGTTTATATTACTAAACATATATACTAATCGATATTATTTTAAATAATTTATTGCATGATAAGTTAATTAAGAGAAATAACTTATATTTTCAATTATCATATGAATGATATTGAATTGATATAATTAGTATTAAAATTATGTATATTTATATTAAAATTATATATATATATATATATCTGCATGTGTGTACACACATGGAATTTGAATTATTTCTAAAACAAATCTGCTTGAAAATATTTTAAATATTCAAATAGCTTATATAAATAAAATTTTAAGTCCATTATAGTTATGTTTAAGTTTCAATTGAAATTTTTAGGATAGGAGTAAATTTTTCCGTCAAACTACTTTTATCTAACATATAGTGGATGGAATTTAGAATCAAATAATTAGTGAATTTAAATGAATGATTGAATATAACATGATAAACTTGTTGTGAGTTGAAATCCATTCCATAACTGTATATGATTTGATTGCATATACATGAAATGATTTTTGGAGTGGAATAAGTTGAATGCATGCTTGAGAACATATTGAAAATTTTGATGCATTAGTATTTATAAATACTAACGTAAAATACTTGAAGGATTTGAAGTATTATATTTGTAAATACTAAAGATAGTGTGTTTGAAAGGGTAATACTTATAAATATTTGAAATAAAGATTTTTGGAGAAATGTATTTATAAGATATATGAAAATAAATATTTTATTATGATGAGAATGTATTTTACAACTATTCGAAAATATATTTATAAATACATTTGGTTTAGTGATATTTATAAATATTTGGAGTAAATTGTGATGAAACATTATTTGAAGGATTTGAAGTAAATATATTTAAGAATATTTGAGGTAAATTATTTTCAGGTTTGGAATTATATTCGTAAATATTTGATGGGTGAGTTAAGAAGGGAAAAAATATATTAATATATATTTGAAGGAAATATTTTGAAGTACAACGATTTTTGGAATTATTATATCCACCACTTTGAAAATTTAGTTTTGAATGTATTACTTGATTTTAGTTTGTGAAACAAATAATAATTTGAAGTGAGGATTTTAGGAAGCGAAGTATGTATAAAATTTTGCAGGACTATAAGCATATCCGTTATTTTGAGATAATTGGTGTACCAAGTGTTTTATTCATAGAAAGGTTTTATTAAAATATTCTACAAATGAGATTCTGCAGAAATTTAAAAATATATTTTTGTAAACACTGTAGATTTTTTTTTTGAAAAGAGATTTCTAAAAAATATGAAGTCCATATGTGATCGAACACTCACGTATTGATCGAGAGTAAGGTTGAGCTGATGTTTCTCAATATATTGAGTAATTTAAATAAATAAAGATCTAACATTGAATGGTATAGGATGTTCATGTGATATTCTTCTCTTATTTCCTTTACACTCTATATTATATTGGAGTTAAATGATATTCTACAAACTTTGAAGAAATAAAGTTATAGCACCAAATGGTATGAGACATTTAGGTGAAATTTCCTTCATTATTCTCAATTTACATATCATATAATTACTGATGGAGTGTGCTGATTCTGCTATTATTCTTACTTCCCCTTTATAGGAGAAAGGAATAGATGTTACAACCCATTGTCAGAAAGCATTTAATTGGGGATTTTTACAATCAAGATTAAATTAATCAAATGTATTTTAACATAATAAAGTGCAAAATTATGAAGATAATTTAGAAATTTCCAAAAATAGCCTACAATGTTGAAATTATAAGGATAACAGTTAGGTCACCCGCATGGTGATTTCTGGGCATCTAGGTTCGAGTACGGAAATAACCTCTTTGCAATGCGAGACAAAGGCTGCATACATTATTGACCTTCATAGAGCCTGCTATCGTACGAGAGCTTTATGCATTGGGTTCTACCTTTAGAAATTATTTTAATGAGATAAAATTTAATTTTTGTAATTAATTTGGTTTTTTTAAAATTTAAAGATAAATTCTTAATTTGAATCTAAATGGCTAAATAAACTTTCATCAAAAATTATAATTGAAATAAATGAGTTTAGAAATTTATTATTCCTATAGAAAGAATTTTTATTTTGGTTATTAAAAGAATAAGGAATTAATTTGGTAAATAAATTTAAAATAGAATTCAAAAGGTATTTAAGAAATAATTAAATTAAATAAACCAAATTTGAAGAAAATAATTTTATAAATATATAAGTAATGTTACTTGAATGTCAAGAAATATTTAATGTGATTTTTAAAGTCGGCTAGGGTAATAATAGAAATTATTTAAAGAAAGAAAATGGAAAATGTGATTAATGATTAATTGATGTGCGATTAACCATAGCTTAAACAATAAGCCATTATGTATCTAGGTTTCCTTTTCTTTTTATTTCTCTTCCCCACTAATAGATTAACATTCACATTATTAGTTTGAATATCCTGAAGATTATTTTCTTCTCTTCTTCAATAATTAAAACCCTTCTACCTTCCTTCAAAATTTTAAGAAAATTAAAAATCCCAATAAATCTCAAATTAAATATGTACTTCTTAATATTGATCCACACCATTATCTAAGAAGAAGTCCAAGTTTTGATCGCCAATTCTCGATGTTGGAATTTTATAGTAAACGAGAAAAAGATTAAGAAGGTGCGGTGAAGAATTTAGCGATTAGCTAAATTCAGGTAAGTAATTTACTCACACACTATGTTGGAATCATTTGTTAGAATATGAACTACTTCAAAATTGTGTCATGATATGATCAAAATCCATTTAATATAAATACAATTTTCCCTTTCTTCTTGATTATGAATTTATCTGGATAACTGAATGCATATAAGACTGCTAGGATCAAATTATAGCTTTGCACTAGTATATAGGCCTGATCATAAGGGAAAACAATAGAGTAATCATCGAGTGAAGGAGAAAAATCGATTAACAGGGGAAATTAGGGCAACATTATTCGCGATCGGTGCACGAGTGTGAACTCCACTGGTCCACTGGTGGAAGCGAATTCTATAACCCTATAGAATTAAAATAAAAATAATAAAATAGAAATAAAATGTAAACAACAATGTTATATTCTAGTAATAATTTTTGACATAAAGATTAAGTAGTTTTGATGATATAAAATTTAATTTTGGGAAAATGTTACAATTAAAGTATTATTGAATTTTAAGAATTCTTACTTTAAAATAATATAAATAATAAGTAATTAGAGTATAAATTATATACACCACACATATGAAACAATTTTATAATAATAATATTTATTTAAGTATAATATTAGTTCAAAAATTAGATTATTGAATAATGATTTGATTTTTGAGTTTAAACATTTATTTAAAATCCTATTTGATTCTTAAAAATTATCGAAAGGCTTTGAAATATTTATTTAGTGATTGAAAAGGAATTTTATGAATTTATTAAAGTATAAAAAGGATAATTATAGATTAATTCAATATTTCTAAATAATATTTTAATTACTATAATATAAAGATATATTTTTAGTTATAGCATATTATTAAATCTTTTAGAAGGATGTGTATTTATTTCATAAAAATACAATTATTTTTATAAAATATTTGTACATAAATATTTTCTATGTAACGAGAAATTTGGATAAATGAAGTTAGAATACCGTTTTATAGGACTTTCGATATTTCTCCGGTTGTTCATCAGACTTATTGCATAAAATATAGTTTGGATTATGTGTGGTTTATAAGCATTGAATAAATGAGTAAGTATCACCAAGTGCGGGTCGCCTGAGTGATATTTATTAAGTTATTTCTCATAAGTAGATGACACTCATACGATGATAAACGACATGTACATACGATGTGATGCTTGCTGCGATGAGTATGGTTGTGTGTTAGCCATCATATATTGATTTATGTTTATGGCATTATGTCAACTAGTAAATATATAGTTATATACCAATATATATATTGTATGTGGATATCTATCACTATCCATGCTCCTATTATATGAGCAAGAGTGAGCCAAATTAGGCTAGTATCCATCCTAGCAGCCTGATTGCGGGGATGTGCCCCAGATTCTTGACATACTTTATTTTTATAGTCATGTTATATAAATGTGTTCGTTTTCCCCTATGTCACATAGGCTAGCCGTATGTTACCATTAGGGCACCTATAGGGTCATGACCGAGGCTTATCGTTGATTAGCACCCGATGGATAGTGAGTCACGATGATCATCGAGGTAACTAAAGACCATGGGAGCCGTGTCAGATGGGCACATGTGTAGTCTCCTGGAGCAAGTGTTTGATGTCAGTCTCTCACTCGGTTCTTAGTGTGTGTGATAGATACACATATATTATTTATATATATATATAGAGAGATGATCAGTACGACTATACTAAAGACCCTGTGTCCAATCTGTAGTCAATCCTTTTATTATCCCTATTTATTGGTAGAATATTGTAGGCTGCACTTGGGTGTTATCCACTATCATGTGGATACATGGATTGATGTTGTGTACCTGGCTTATGATTGTTTCATCCACACTTTATCTCGATGCTTTGATGGGTGATGATTGGATACTTTGATTTGGTTTACTCTTGTAATAACCATATATTTATGGGATATACCTTGCTTCACGATCTATATTATTATTATATCACCTTAGAATTATGTTTGGATATAGTTTGACCCATGTTTATTTATAATACTCGGGTCAGTCCGTGACATTGCACGATCAAGTATGCAGCAGACAGCTGTACTCACTTGGACTTTTGGAGGCTTGTAGTACATAAGGACGATAGTTTCCCTTATGTATTTTGTAGCCTCATTTACGTATTTAGGATGATGTATTGACATGATCTATGTATATAGTGGACTGAAGATAGACATTTTATAGACCTAATAACACTAGGTACATTTAATGTATTGTATTTTATCGTTGCGTTTATGACTCTATGTATTATATTATATGTTCTATGATTATGTATTATTCTATCTTAGAAACACACATGTCTATTGCTTTGTGCTGATGTTGTGTACATATTTATGAGTCATATTTATGTATAATATTAATTACATGCCAGTGTTAGCCCACGAGAATATTCATATGTGTAAGCCTAATGTCGCCTTATTCTCCATATCAAGAGACAGTATTACCTAGTAATACTCTTTGTTGGTATGTGTATATAGGTGGAGTGTTTCATTTAGTATTAGAGCAAGGTTAGAATAATGCATGATACTATGAGATACAAGTCATTGGCCTAGATGGATTTAGGAGTCCCTGCCTTGGGTATTGGGTAGATTACCTATATATTATATATTAGGTACACATGGTGATTACTGAGAGTATTCATCTTAGTGCGTATTTTTTATTTGTGTTATTTGATTATATATGTTTTTGATGTGCGAACATAATGTGAATCTCACTTTATTGCAGTACTTAGTATGGTTGATGCTCGATCTAGTCGTGTTGACTCTGGATAGGCTAGTGGATCTTGATCCGGGGGAGTGTATATGACCACCAAGCAGTTGATGGAGCTTATGAGGAGCATTCAGCAATTAAGTGCTTCCACAACTCCCAATGCTCCCACTCCTCGATTTGATTTTTCTAGGATGTACAATGATTATCTAGCCTTAGAGGAAGACCTTCAAAGGAACAAAAGGAGTAATTCGAGTTCAAGCATGGCTCAAGACATGTGAACATATCTTCGTAGGCATGAGAATCACTGACCAGTATATGGTTTATATTGCTTCAAGCTAGTTGCAAGTGAGAGCGTTGGACTGGTATGAGTTGTCGGTAGTAAAGACGGAGGAAGCTAATTTTTCATGGGATCAATTCAAGACTCATTTTGAGTAGAAATTATTCTCGAATCTACGAAAGCAGCAATGCTTAGGAAATTCATAGATCTGAAGTGGGGTCGAATGTCTGTAGCTAAATATGTTGCCACTTTGGAAGCTTTATTGGAGTATGGAACCGATAATACCAATACTTCATTAAAGAAGAATAAAAAGTTCATATAGGGATTGAACAATGCTTTACCTTATTACCTCGGTTGGAAGTTACTTTTGAGAAATTAGTGGACATAACATTAAGGCTGAAGGAAGCATAAAAGGAGAGTTAAGAGGAAGAGCAAGGTGATCATTAGGTGGAAACAGAGGTTTCCATTCAAGAAGCAGAATCTCGGATTTCAAGGCAAGAAGCAAGTAAAGGTCAATGCACTAGAATTGAAGAAAATGGTAAGGAGACGTTGAAATGTTCTAACTGCGGTGAAAGAGGACATTTCTCTAGGGAGTGTACCAAACCGTACCTTTCCTCATCTCAGAAGGGGTTTAGGATTTACAATGTGGAGGGTCATCCCTATTTTGCTTGTCCAACAACAAATAAGAAAGGTGGAAATTTGAATGATGTTTGCATCAAAAATGGAACAAACACCAAATAGATTGCGTAGAGGATAAAAGTGAAGAACACAACCGAAAACGGGTAAACAAAGAACAAACTAGACTTATAGTGGTTAGCCGTACTCTGGCCTATGTCCACTTGAAGGTTTTTCTCTTTTATTTCCAAAAGTAAGAGTACAGTTCTTATGGTTCTTCGACAAACCATGGACAATTACAAGAAAAGTGTAATAATAGTGGAAGAGGAAAAAAATCTCTGAAATAAAGCCCCATATGCTCTATTTATAGGTATAAGTCGGGGGGAAACTCTCAAACACATTCTTCCCTACATTCTCTATGTTCTCTCAGTGGTTTCTAAAGAAGAAGATGTGGCTAGGTCAGTAATTGGTATGGGTCGGTACCTAACCATAACCATGGTTTGGTATTGACCCATAAAACTTTGTCAACAATGATTTTAGACTTTTGGAGATTGGTCGCCTTGTTGTAAGCTTCATGGTTCTTGCCTTGTTTGAATTGTTTCTAGCTTGTTTCTGAATCCAATTAATGTATCGAAGGGAGGATAAAGTTGCTGATTTGAAGTGCTTGAGGAGACCGTTGGTGAGCTTCATGCGATTGATGCTATGGATCATGAAATGGAATTTTGGGACCATTGCTGGCACATAATAGGAGAATGGGACCAATCCCAATGAAGCAATATGGGTCAGTACCAAACCATATACTTAGTGGAATTCCTTCATGCTTCTTGAATGGTAGCATTAGGAATGACCCATGGTGGTTCGAGGATGAACCACGATGGGTCGATGATGACCCATGATGGGTCGATGATGACCTAACACTTAGCGATTTTTTGACCTTGGAAATTTTTGGGATAGTTTTCCTCCACTTTGTGGTCTCGACTGTACTTGAGTTTTGGGCTTTGTAATTATCTCTTCGGGCTTCCTGTCTCATAACTTTCATGTTGGACCCATCAAGTTTGTCCTATTGTCTGGTCAAAAGGAAAGATAACACTTGCCCCCCAAAGCACGTCTTGCGAATGGAAGGCTTGCTTTGTTCAAGAACATGTTCTAGACATCAATCTTTGATAGTTGAGCTCTCCAGATACTTCAATCTCGGTGAATCATCCAACTTCTTCGAAGTCTCTTGTAAATCAAAGGTCGTTCCAAACCTATTACAGCCTAAGACTCTAGCCTCTGCCTAAATGTAATTTATAACATTATCATCATTTCGATTTAATTTAGAGTTATTACATCATATATCAAAATATCTTATGTTCATCCAAGATTTATCAGTTCCAGAAAAATTGCAAGGCATTCAAATCCTTCTATCAAAATCAAATATGTTCTAAGGTTCAATCTCTTCGAAACATTTTATATTTAGCTTAACATTTGACGTCTCCAAATAGTTCGATGTTTAGTTTAATGTGCGACCTCTCTAAATCGTTAATCAAATTTTGGCTGTTCAATGCCAATAATTAAATCCGCAATATCTCCGGATTGTTAATCAAATCCGTGGCCATTCAAGGACAATAGTTAAATCCTTGAACTATTCGGATCGTTAATCAAATCCATTAGGACTGATAGTTAAATCTACGATCTCTCCAAATCATTAATTGAGGTTGTGGCCATTCAAGGTCGGTAAGTAAGTCCACATTCTTACTAGACCGTTAACCAAATCGATGGCCATCCATGCCCAATTATCACATCTACGGCCTCTCCGGATCATTAGTCAAATCCATGGTCTCTCCGGACCGTTAATCAAATACATGGCTATTCAGGGCCAATAATCAAATCTTCATCTCTTCAAACCGTTAATCAAATCCATAGCCGTTTGGGACCAATAACCAAATCCTTTTTCTCTCTGGACCCTTACCATGCCCCAATCTGCTTGCTCTCCAATGATGGGAGTCAACAACAAGCAAGCCCATCCGCTCACGCTCTGACCAGGTGACTTACTTTTGGCACTCCGGTCCCTGCTCTCCGGTCGAGACTTAAAGCGATCAATATCGATCATCACAAATAAGTGGATAAGAGATCAAGCATCTATTTACAGGGTTAAAACATAAACATCAAACACACATCACAACATTGATTCAGGTATTGCAACCTTACATCCAACTTAGAGAATGCCCAAGGATTGATCAATGTTCCATGCACGAGTAAGCGGCTCAAATGCAATACCACATTGTTTATCGGGAATAAAAAAGCAAAATTAGGGAAATAAACCCGAGTCCCTACCATCCCTATCAGGAGATGACTATCCACCACCTCGATCCAAGGCCATTTCCATTTTCCGCGGGTGATGGCTGCTCTTGTTCTACCACCACAGCCCAGTTTTTAACATATTGTTGTAATTGACTGTTCCTGACCCGTTCCTCGATTAGGTCGTGCAAGTGCCTGTAATCATTTGCGTTATGCCTATCTATGGAATAAGCAATATTTTTTCCAGACGTCCTCTCACGGTCCATGGGTTCTCTCCCTATTGGCTTTCGGTAGGGGATATGTCCCTTGGTATCCAAGTAAATCCTTTCTGGCGTTTCATTCAAATCCATGTAAGAAGAAAATTTTGGTTCCTTCTCTACCACTTTGATCATTTAAAGCCATCATCCATTTTTCCTTTGTCATTGTCTTTGCCGAATCCTGCCCTGGTCGATCCTCCGCCATCCGCAATGTTGACCTCTTCTCAGCATCCTTCTGGCACAGAAACCTTTCGATAAAAGTCCACGAGATTCATTGGTGGATCTCATTTGAACACAATTTTAAAATCTATCGTACCAGCCACTCCAGAAACTAGAGCCATCAAACCATTGATGGATCCAGCCTATCTACCATAGCAACCGACGCATTGAATATTGTCAAAAAATCCTAAAGGACACCTCGCTGCTTCACAATTAATAATGCGATCACATTCTTGGGTTATGAGATATGGACCTAGATCTGCTTTATAAATCTGTACACCTGTTTGGCACATGAGCTAATGGAATCATTCTCCACCTGTTTGAACCATAGCTCGACAAAATCTATCAAGTACAAAGGGAAACACCATCCCATGACTTCCATTGATGCACCCAACACCTCCATGTGCTAGATGTACCATATCAAATGAACCATTGAATCCATCTTTCCATCATATGTCTCCAACATAAGCAGCTTAAAATCAGGCAGATTTCTAGCGTACCAATATTTAGAGTAAATGGACTCCTATTCACATCCTTCATGCCCTGGTTAGGTAGTCCATCCCTCATTGCTCATCTCACCATCTTTACGAGTCTTTCATCATCTTCCAATGAAATTCGGCTTGCCCTCCGTTTCCACGAGAAAATTCCAACATGTACTCCTCTGACCGTGCATCAATTTTTCAATTCACATTCAATCGCCCAGTACCATTCCCTGGATGTGCACCATCTCCTCATGGAATAGATCTAGCCAAGCCCCTGAGTCCACATGGAATTGCATTGAACTATCTTAGTTTGGTACCAACTATCTAACTCTTTCGGGGCCATCCCATCTTCCTCCATTCTATTCTTAGATATGCTTACCCCTGCTTCAGGTATTCGATTCTAGTTTCCAACAACCTCGGCTATCCTTATTTGCCCCATTCTTCTTAAGGGATTTTCCATCATCTTTTCTTTATGGGATATCATTTTCTCCTACATCTGATTTATCATGGTCTCTTGTTATGTAGATTGATAGAGGGTTGGCTCTTGAGGATGCCTCGTAGCTGCCCCATTTTTAATTTGCTTCCGTAATAGATTTCTTAGCAGATTGTATCGTCATCTTAACTATATCCAAATATTAAATTATCAAATTCAAGTATCTCAGTGAAATACTAAAATGTTTGTGTCAAAAATGGAATAAACACCTAATAGATTGCATAGTGGATAAAAGTGAAGAAAACTACCTAAATCGAGTAAACAAAGAACAAATAAGATTTATAGTTGTCTGATGTACTCTGGCCTACGTCCACTTGAAGATTTTTCTCTTTTATTATGAAAGTAAGAGTATGGTTCTTATGGTCATCGATGAATTGTAAGTAATTACTAAAAAGTTTAATAATGGTGGAAGCGCAAAATGATCCTTGAAATGAAGCCCCATATGATCTATTTATAGGTGTAAGTCGGCGGGAAAATCTCAAACACATTCTTCGCTACATCTTCATGTTCTCCCAGCAGTTGTTGAAGAAGACGATATGGACAGCTCAACAATTAGTATGGATCGATATCTAACCATAGTTATGGGTTAAAATCAACCCATAAAAATTTGCCAACCATGATTTTGGACTTTTGGGGATTAGTCGCCTTGCCATTAGCTCTATGGTTCCTGACTTGTTTGAATTATTTCTAACTTGTTTCTAAATCCTATTGATGGATCAATGGGAGAATGAAGTTGCCAACTTGAAGTGCTTGGGGAGACCGTTGGAGAGCTTCATGCGAACGATTCTATGAAGCATGGAATAGGCTTTTGGGACCATTGCTAGCACATAGTAGGAGATTGGGACAAATCCAACAAAGCAATACGGGTCGGTACTAAGCCATAGATAGTTCATTATCAAACTATATACTTAGTGGAATTCCTTTATGATTTTTGAACGATAGCTTTGGGAATGACCCATGTTGGTTCGGTGATGAACCATGATGGGTCGGTGATTACCCATGATGGGTCGGTGATGAACCATGATGGGTCGTGATGACCCAATAGTTAGTGATTTTTTGATTTTGAAATTCTTTGGGGTTTTCCTCTATTATGGTCTCTATTGTACTTGATTTTTGGGCTTTGTAGTTATCTCTTTGGGCTTCCTACTTTGATAGCTTTCGAGTTTGACCCATCAAGTTCATCCATATTCTGTTTGGTCAAAAGGAAAGATAAAAATGCTATGGAGGTATCTGGTAATTCTTCTTAGCCGCATAAGGGCAAAACCCTAGCTGTTTTGGAAGGTAATATCTTATTTAGAGAATTTTCTATTAGAAATCGTTTTGATACAGGAGCAACTATCGAAGGAATTAGTTGATAAGTTAGATCTTATTATTGTGTGTTTAGTTACATCTTTAAGGATTGCTAATCCTATTAAAGGATATGCAACCCTTGGGATGATGTGCAAGAATTTGAATTAGTTTTGAGCGATTGACTTCCTAATGTGATTTGCATGTATTCGAATATTTGGGATTTGGCATTATTTTGGGAATGGAATGGCTCGACCGCTGTGAGGCTCATCTTTATTTTCTTGAGAGGGTCATTGCTTTAAGTGTAGGATCGATTTCATCCTACAGGGGGGGTGAATAAGCTGATGCTATTAATTATAAAAATTTATTGCGGAAGTTTACATAATATAATTTCAACACAGATAATAGTCAGCAGCACAGATAATAGCAGAATAATAAAAAGGCAGAAATAGAATAATACAGAATTTACCCAGGTCGGCAAAACCATGCCCACGTGCTGCCCCTAAGGTTTCTACTATAAATTAAGCAGTCAGACGCTTACAAACGTAAACTCGCGACACCCGCTATCGACTAGGCTTAACCCTATGCTCAAAATCTTGCCACAACTCAGCCTCTGAGTTGCGAATTCTCGAACTACACCACCGTAGCTCGTACCCTAGTCACACGACTAGAAAATTACAATGTTTAAAAGAGAAAAATACAAATTAAACACAAATATAAAACAAAACCCTAATTTAAAAAATTAAAGCCCAATCCCCATCTTTAATTAGCCGGCCTAAAATAAATTATCGTAGTAAAAAACTTTGTCGGCCCTTTTTCCTTTTATCTCTAACCGGCCAGACTTCTTTTATCTTCGATCTTTGAAAAATGGTTGCCGTTCGTTTCTTCTTTTCTCTGAAATTAGGGCTTCTGGATGAAGTTGCCGCTTTTTCAAATTGATTGCGACGATGATTTGATTCCTTTCTTCGATTGATTATATGGCAGCTTCAACCAAGTCGAGTTCGAATGTTGCGTGAATTGGCAAGTTCATTTCTTTTTCAATTTATACCATACTCGACTTTGATTCGAGTTCCTAATTGATGTTGTGATCTGTGATATGCTTGAACTCGAATGCATAATTTTCCAATGATGTTCATCATTTATATAGGGTTCGAACCCCTATATTTTCGTTCGTATATTCGTCAAATAATTTGTTTTGAATCATCTCGACCACTTGATTTAGTTAAATGCTTGAGATTGAATTGACTTGTTCAAATTCGTATAATTCCTTTTTTCTTGATTCGCACAGCTTTGAAATTCTTTCGTGGCCGCCATGGCTTCAATTTATGAATGTTCGATTTTTTCTGCTTGATGTTTTCTGACTTGTTCGAACTTGTTGCCTTTGTCATCACGGCATTGATTTTGATTTGAACTTGACTTTGTGCATTTAACTGTTGACATCGGCCTTGACTTTTAAACTTGATATTGATTCACGTTTCTCATATCACATACGTTGAAAAAAATGACTTCGGTATTTGACTTGAATTGTAAAACTGCTGCAGACTTCGATTATATTTGTTCATTCCTGTAGCGTATTTGACTTGTGCCTTATTTTGTTCGAACTGTACCCTGCTTTTGATTTTATGATAATATTTTGACTTTTTTAGAGAAAATTTGCTACATACATGACTTCTGTCTTCGACACTGTTACTGCTAGTATAACTTGAAGCTTCATTGACTTGCACACTTGTTTATGCTCGGCTAACTTCAAGTTGTCTATGTATATATACGCTGCCTCCATCTTTATATTACATGGTCTGTTCATTTGAATTATGTTTGCATTGTTGCCATATTGATCCCTCTGGCCTATTTCCACTTTGCATGTACTCTGGTCTTTGCTGGTTTGTGTGTATTTTCCCTTGCTGTATGGTCAGTGCAGATTTGGTTAACATTTTTGGTGGTTCACCTTGGTCCCTCTTGTGCTGGTCTTCATGTTGAGTTGCAGACTTGAGTCTGTTGTACTTCATGTTGCCTTGAGTACACTATCCATTTTGTTTCACTGTTGCTTGACCATATGCGTTTATTTGAACTTTGCACTATCTACTTTCTCGACTTGTTTCCAGTTCATTGATACTTGCTTATGTACTTGGATGGTTTGAACTTGATGGTTGGACCTGTTGTGTTCTTGCTATTTTGAATTTGGAGCTTGTGAATTCATCCCTGATCTGGCATACATGTGCACTGCCTATATATGTGTAAATGCTATAGCTTGAGATTGATCTTGACTGTCTCGAACTCCATGTTTGGTTTGCTCCTTTGTTTTAGTGCTTATATATGTTCACTGATATATATGTCTTCAAGTGTGTAGCACCGAACCTTTTTGGTCGAGACTTGTTTTATGTGTCTTGACCATTCCATTTTGATTTGCACGTGTGTTGAATCCAGCTTATAGCTCGGGTTTAACCTTATGATCGTGTCATGACTTTATTTGTATTGCACTTGAGTTGAACCCGACTTTTCATTTGGGTTTGACCTGTGCTCACCTATCCCTATAACTTTATCAAGTGTATATTAGTGTGCACGCCTTGTGGCATGTACAGTGATACACTGTGCATGTCGCAAGTTGTTAAGTTGTTCGTGTTTGATGAATTCAAAATTAAATAATGACGAACAACCCAAATCACTGAGACAAATAATATTTTCAAAATTACTTTTTATTTTATACTGTAAAAATATTTCTTTTTCAATTTTACTACGTTAGTGTTTATTTTTGCAGATAGCTCAAATGCTGGATTCAATCTGGACTGGAGTTGAAGATAAAATACAAGTGAACGCGTGAAATAGAGTGAAGTGCATTTGTAAATGATGAATTGTGATGTAATCAAATTTTTATTGTAATTGAAATTGTATATATATAGTGAGAGCTTGAAGTTGTACTATTCAAAATTGTAATAAATATTTATTTTAATAAAATATCCGTTTGAATTTAAATACCGTGTTATTTATTTTATTCAGCAAACATTTATTTAATTATGTGAAAAATAAAATAGTACATTAACAAATACATTTAAATGAATATATATATATATGTTTATTATCATCAAACAAAAATCATATACTCATATTAAACAATCTCCCCCTTTAGATGATAACAAACATATATTTAAGATTTTGAATTTGTTAAATGTATTTAATCATTCAATTTGCTCCCCCTATTTGAATGCTCCCTCTCTACACAAAGCTCCCCTTCATATATGCATGTAAATAAAAATATACAAATGAGCCTAGAAGCAAATAGAAAATATTTGACTTTTATTTGTCAAAATCTTAATATTTCTCTCCCCCTTTTGTTATCAGCAAAAATGTTATAGTGTTAGAAAAATAGAGATAAAGTGATAGACATTAATACAATATTAAAAAGTCAATTGAATGTAAATATTAAATTTCAATAAAAAATCAAACAAAAATCAGAAATACTCTGTTAGGTGCATATTCTAATTTTAGAAGGGTAGCAATGATGTCATCATATAAAACCTTATAGTTGTGCCTATTTGTGGTATATTTATATCAAGAATTTGAATATCTACTAACCATGCATAACTGTTAGGACTTTTAAATGAGATTAGTAGTATTGTAATTTTTTTAAAAATGAATTCAAGTATCTTCTAACCACGCATAACCATGAGGACTTTTAAATGGGATTAGAATCAACTTGTCTATTTAATAAATCAATTTTGATATGTGTTCCTTACATGCATAACCGCGAGGAATTTTAAATGAGCATGGAAGCATATAATCAATCATTCCAAGTAATTCACCTATGCATAACCGTGACGACTTTTAAACGAGAGTGAATACTTTGGATCTTTAAAAAAAATATAAAATGAAAAACGAATGATTTTCTATTTAAAATACCACATAATGACAAACTATATTGAATTTTGATGAGTGATGGTCGTTAGAAATATGATAGAAATCGAGATGGTCATGGGTTTTTTACCAAAAAAAGTTTTTATAACTCTTGTTCAAATTTCTAAAGAAATTTACTAAATATACCATTTCAAGTTATAATATATGATTAATATCAACACTCATCACTTTTTCGATCACTATTTATCTTTTCGATAATTAGTAGGGAGTCAGATTAGTCAATGTAATCATTTAAGATCAAATCCAAAAATAATTACAAAATCAATTTTTCTAAAAATGACTAATCTGAAAACAAGGTCAAAAATGATTTTGTAGAAGGGGTTTTATAAGAAAATAATGTCTGCTTTTTGAAAATTATTTGAAGTGAAAAATGTGCAGATATTTTATTTGAAAAACGATGCAGTTACTAAATGTCTCAACATAAATCACGTTCCACTAGTAATTTTCCTATCAACTAGATTACCGGTGTAATCTGCATCTGAATTTCTTTTCACTCAAAATTGTTATTAGCTGAACGTTACAGACCACATCATGAAGTGTGCAACAAAATATCTCGGAATCATTTTTAACAACAGTTTAAATGAAAGTCTCTTGAATTTGAATTGAAGCCATGTAAATAATCAAACTATGACCATAGTGTCAGATCTAGAGGCCGTAGGATAAATAATATAACATCATCATTAGTTCAAGCAAATCTATAGTTCAAAGATGATTGATCAACATTTTGAATAAGTCAGAATCAAAATCAGCATTCATCTCTTTATAACATAACTGGCTGACTTAAATTCAAATTATGGTGCAGATTATCACATTAATATATTATTCAAAATAAATATACCGCTACCTCTTTTACCTTTATGATTATTTTTCTTTGTATCCCATTGTGATTCTGTCACCTTTGTATTAGGCTAAGGAACTTTGCTTTGTCGCCCGTTGTGTTTCTGAAACAGCCAAAATCTAGATAACACTGTTATTATTCCTTAGCCTGCCACCACACCTACATGAGAGAATATTTTTGTGACCCATTTGTTTTTATAGGTCCATGGTTGCTAGTGGCACATGATTTTAAAAAATAATTTTGTGGGGACCCAAAGCTATTTGTATATGTTCCTTTTGGCACCCAGATTTGTTTAACTTTATTGGATTTTATATTTGTGCCTTTAGGAACCCAAATTGGTATGTTTTTTCTTGTTTGGATCTATACCTACAAATATTGTGATTGTGTCCAAATTTTCCACAAGTTGTGCACTTGAACCCAAGTCCTTGTCTATCTTTATTGATAGTTTGTTTCCTTAATAGCATATTCAATGATTTTTCACTTTTGGAAAAATTTCTTAAAGTTGTAGACAATTGTTGGACTTGTGTTTTGAGAGATTCATATTCGTACAATAATTGAGTGCAATTTTTAATAGAATTCTCTCTCCTAGTATTTTCACTATCTTTCAAAATTAGAATTTCATTTTCAAGCGATTTAATTTTAAATTCTGATTTTTTAATTTCATCTTCAAATGTTGGACACTTTTCACACTTAGGGATCTTACTTTGATAGTTTTTAACTAATTGATCAAGCTGTTTATTTAAATCTATTAAAGTATCTCTTTGTGATTCAAGTTTAGCGTATTTCTCCCTAAGTCTTTCGAAATAGCATTTTACTTCATGGAAATATATAAGTAATTCTGAGTGAGTGAGTTTTGATACCTTGCTTGGCTCGTCATCGTCACTATCAGTTATATCTCCTCGTAGGCTCAGTTTTACTCTTTCACTCGAACTGCTAGTGCTTTTACATCATCACTTTTATTCCATGTGGCTGCGAACTTTTCCTTTTTGAATTCTTGTCTTAGCTGTGTTGAATTCGACGATAATTGGACTTGATATGACCGGGTTTGTTGCACTGTGACAAATGATCCCGTGTTCTTCTGAGTTGTCTAGTGCTTTGATTATTCTGCTTTTCAGTTGTTGATTTTGAGCTGGATTTCTGTATTTGCAGTTCCACTTTTTGAATCTCTTTATTAGTAGCACCAGCTCAGCTGCTCCATCATCACCATCCTCATCGCTACTGCTTTTTACCAATCCTATTAAGCTGGTTTCTTTAGGAGGATTTCTCACTACTGTTGACTTTTGCACTATATATCGCATCAATAGTATTCCGGATTTCCTGTGTATTTTTATAATGAGAGATAAAGTAAATTTATCTTGATTAATATTATAATATAATATATGCATAGTAAGAGCATTAATCCAGATAATTTTCTCGTCTGTTATATCACATCCATTTTCAATAATATTCCAACATTTAATATTAATAGATTTTAAATAAAATTCCATTTTTAATTTCCAATTTCAAAAACCTTTTCCATCAAAAATAGGAGGAATAATATTGAACCGACCCTCATTAAAAGAAGCCGTTTTAAAATTTCAAATTTGTAAAACAAATTTTGGTTTTTGAAAAATCAAAATTTTAAAACAAAAATGGCTTTTGAACCTTGCTCTGATACCACTTGTAGGATCGATTTTACCCTAGAGGGAGGGTGAATAGGGTGATGCTATTAATTATAAAAATTTATTGCGGAAGTTTATATAATATAATTTCAACACAGATAATAGGCAGCAGCACAGATAATAGCAGAATAATAAAAAGGCAGAAATAGAACAACACAGAATTTACCCAGCTTCGGCAAAACCCTGCCTACGTGCTTCCCCCAAGGTTTCAACTAGAAATTAAGCAGTCAAACGCTTGTACACGTAAACTCGCGACACCCGCTATCGACTAGCCTTAACTTACGCTCAAAACCTTACCACAACTCAGTCGCTGAGTTGCGAATTCTCGAACTACACCACCGCAGCTAGTACCCTAGTCACATGACTAGAAAATTACAATGTTTAAAAGAGAAAAATACAAATTAAACAAAAATATAAAACAAAACCCTAATTTAAAAAATTAAAGCCCAATCCCTATCTTTAATTGGCCGGCCTAAAATAAATTATCGCAGTGAAAAACTTTGCCAACCCTCTTCTCTTTTATCTCTAACTGGCCAGACTTCTTTTATCTTCGATCTTTGAAAAATGGCTGCCGTTCATTTCTTCTTTGCTATGAAATTAGGGCTTCTGGATGAAGTTGTCGCTTTGTCAAATTGATCGCGATGATGCTTTGATTCCTTTCTTCAGTTGATTATATGACAGCTTCAACCAAGTCGAGTTCGACTGTTGGGTGAATTGGTAAGTTTGTTTCTTTTTCATTTTATACTACACTCGACTTTGATTCGAGTTCCTGATTGATGTTGTGATATGTGATATGCTTGAACTCGAATGCATAATTTGCTGATGATGTTCATCGTTTATATAGGGTTCAAACCCCTATATTTTCGTTCATATATTCGTCAAATAATTTTCAGCCACTTGATTTTAGTTGAATGCTTGAGATTGAATTGACTTGTTCAAATTCATGAAATTCCTGTTTCCTTGATTAGCACAGATTTGAATTGCTTTCGTGGCCACCATGGCTTCGATTTCTGACTGTTCAATTTTTTCTGCTTGATGATTTTTGACTTGGTTCGAACATGTTGCCTTGGTCATCACGGTGTTGATTTTGATTTGTACTTGAATTTGTGCATTTAACTGTTGACATCGGCCTTGACTTTTAAACTTGATGTGATTCTGTTTCTCATATCATATACTGTGAAAAAAATGATTTCGACATTTGACTTGAATTGTAAAACTGCTGCCGACTTCGGTTATATTTGTTCATGCCTGTAGCGTATTTGACTTGTACCTTATTTTGTTCGAACTGTACACTGGTTTTGATTTTATGATGATATTTTGACTTTGTTTAAAAAAATCTGTTACATACATGACTTCCGTCTTCGGCACTGTTACTGCTAGTATGACTTGAAGCTTCATTGGCTTACACACTCGTTTATGCTCGGTTTACTTCAAATTGTCTATATATATACACTGCCTCAATCTTTATATTTCATGGTCCGTTCATTTGAACCGTGTTTGCATTATTGCCATGTTGATCCCTCTGGCCTGTTTCCATTATGCATGTACTCTTGTCTTTGCTGGTTTGGGTGTATTTGGCCTTGCTGTATGGTCAGTACTGATTTGGTTAACGTTTTTGGTGGTTCACCTTGGTCCCTCTTGTGCTGGTCTTCAAATTGAGTTACAGATTTGAGTCTGTAGTACTTCATGTTGCCTTGAGTACACTATCCACTTCGTTTCACTATTGCTTGACCATATACATTTCTTTGAACTTTGCACTATCTACTTTCTCGACTTGTTTCCAGTTCATCGATACTTGCTTATGTACTTGGATGGTTTGAACTTGATGGTTGGACCTGTTGTGTTTTTGCTATTTTGAATTTGGAGCTTGTGAATTTCATCCTTGGTCTGGTATACATGTGCACTGCCTATATATGTGTAAATGTTGTAGCTTGAGATTGATCTTGACCGTTTCAAACTCCATGTCTGGTTTGCTCCTTTGTTTCAGTGCTTATATATGTTCACTGATATATATGTCTTCAAGTGTGTAGCACTGAACCTTTTTGGTCGAGACTTGTTTTATGTGTCTTGACCATTCCATTTTGATTTGCACGTGTGTTGAATCCAGCTTATAGCTCGGGTTTGATCTTGTGCTCGTATCATGACTTTATTTGTATCAGAAGTTTCAATTAAAAGATCCTTTTTGGTCGATACTATTTTAATTATTTGAAGTTTCTCGAGATTTAGTTGGTTACCATCGACAATTCGTCAAGGATTTCTTTAAAATAGTGCTTCCTCTCACTAATCTTACCAGGAAAGGAGTTAAATTCCCGTGTATGTACAAGTATGAAGAAGCTTATCAAAAGTTAAAAGATTTACTCACTCATGCACCAGTAATAATTGTTCCTGAAGGTAAGCAGGATCTGGAGGTTTATAATGATGCCTATGCTTCTAGTCTGGGTGCAATTTTAATGCAAAAAAGCAAAGTTATAGCTTATGCATCTAGGCTGGTGAGGACTAAAAAAGTTCAATATGCTACCCATGATTTAACGCTTGTCGCCATAGTCTTTGCATTGAAGCTTTGATGCCATTATTTTCCTGGAGAGAGAATTTTTGTATATAAAGACCATAAGTCATTGAAATATCTGTTTATTGAGAAGGATCTTAATATAAGATAACGGTGGTGGTTATAATTTTTAGCAGCTTATGATTTTGAGATCCTATATACTTATGGAAAAGACAACAAAATAACTGATGCACTAAGTAGGAAGCATCAAGCAGTAATCTCTATGATGATTGCCGAATGGAAGGATCTCGAGACACTCTCTATGTGTGAGATCAGAGATAGAAGTTCAGTAGCTAGTTCGAGAGTAAAGCTTGCTAGCCTTGTTGTAAGACCATGTTTGATTGATCGCATCGCTAAAGCTCGGAGGAGTGGTCTGGTTACTCTTGTGCTTATTCCAAGGTTGGAATCTGGTGATGAGGGTGGCTATATTCTTGATTCATGTAGCTATTTTTGAACAAGAATTAGACTAATAGTTCCTGATATAGATAGTCTACATAATGAGGAGATGGATAATTACCAACGATTACGCTGCACCATTCACCTAAGTGGTCGTAAGATGTATATGGATATGAAACATATTTATTATTAGAAAGGAATTTCGTGTGACATTGCAAAGTATGTGAAGGAATGTTTGATGTGTTAGCTAGTGAAAGCTGAACATTAGTAGCTTGGTTTTCTTTAGCCATTGGAGATTCACCAGTGGAAATTGAATCAGTTAGGGATCAGTTATAAGTAGATTTATATTGTATAATAGTTCACTTATATAAATCCATATGGGAATATTTTAAGTATTGTCTTATTGTAGGTGTTTATGGGTTTTATTAATGGTTTACCCCGTTTAAGGAGTGGTCATGATATCACACGGGTAGTGGTAGATCGTTTGACTAAATCAACACAACTTTTTTATGGTGAAGTCGAATAAAATCACACCATATTTGGTGAAGTTATATGTGAAGGAGTTGGTTAGACTTCATGATGTTCCTAATTCTACTTTTCGTGACCGAGATTTATTATTTACAGGTAGATTTTGGAAGAGTCTTCGGTTAACCTCGAGAACGATGCTAAATTTCAACATAGCATATCATTGGAACACCTGCAGACCAATGATCGAACAGAGCGGGTGAATCAAATTCTTGAAGATTTCCGTCATTCTTGTATGCTTAATTTTGGAGGTAGTTAGGAAGGTCATCTTTTCTTAGTTAATTTTGCTTACATTAACAGCTATTCATTCAATATTAACATTGCTCCACTTGAAAGCTTTATATGGTAGACCATATCATTCACCTTCCCGTTGGCCTGAAATTGGAGATAAATTTGTTTTGAACTAGATTCGATCAGAGAAGCTTCTAAGAAGATCGAGTTGATTAGGCAGAAGATGAAATATGTATAGGACCGTTAAAAGTCATATGCTAATCAGAGAATAAAGCAATTTGTGTTTGAGGCTAGTGATTTTGTCTATAAGAAGATATCTCCTCTAAAGTGATTGTGATAAGGTACAGTAAATTGGGAAAACTATACCTAATTATGTTGGTCCATATCCGATTACTAAGAAAATTGGTAAAGTTGCTTATAGAGTTGCACTTCCCTATCATTTTTTAGGTATAAATAACGTCTTTCATGTTTCCCAATTGTGGGAGTGTCTATAGTTTTCAGAGACTGTTGTGGAGCTGAGAGACATTCAGGAGCTTGAGATATTTTCAGATCCAACTTATGTGCATCATCTTGTTCCGATAGTCGATTCGAAATTCTGACATCTTAGAAGTAAGAAGGTCCTATTGGTAAAGGTGCAGTGGTCCAACAACCCGTTGGATTGTTGCTAGGAGACTAGAGAGTATATGGAACAGACCTATCCTGAGCTATTCTCTTATACACATGAGTCAAATATGTTTTGTTGCTTTTTTGTTTCATTTGGTTATTTGTTTGTTTAAATAGTAAACGGTGTAGATGAGGCATAAATTAATTAGCTAGTTATAGATTTTTCTAGAAAAGAAATTGCAAGAATGGAATTTTTTAAGGGGAGGAGTCTCGAACAACTCGTTGTCGAGCAGCGTTTAATTTGGAATTTTTATAATAAACATTAAATTAATTAAATGTATTTTTAAAAAGTGTGAAATCACGAGGATGCTTTAGAAATTTAATAAAAGATATTTTTGTTATGGTAGAAAAAAATTCAAATGAGAAAAACATGTTTGTAATTAATTTAATTATTTTAAATTTTAAAGGTAAATTCCTAATTTTAACTGGAGTAATAATTGAAACAAATGAGTTTAGAAATTTATTTTTCTTATAGAAAGAATTTTTGTTTCATTTATTAAAGGAATTTGGAATTTATTTAGTAAATGAATTAAACAGGATTAATAGGATATTTGAGGAAATAGTTAAATTAAATAGAGTAAATTTAAAGAAAATAATTTATAAAAATTTAATAATGTTACTTGAATGTTAGTAAAAATTATGTGTGGTTTTTATTTGATTTTTAAAGTGGGCTAGGCTAAGATAGAAATTGTTTAAAGAACGAAAATGAAAATTATGATTAATGATTAATTGAAATCTAATTAGCTATAGCCCAAACATAAGCCTTCATATCTAGATTATTCTTTCTTTAGGTTTTTCTTCCTTAATAATAAATATAAGATTTGTGTTATTAGTTTGATTATCTTGAAGATTGTTATCTTCTTTTCTTTAATAATTAAAACCCTTTTACCATTCTTCAAAAATTAAGGAAATATTAAATAAATTCCCAATAAATATCAAATTCAAAAATGTGCTTATTGATATCAATCTCCCCATAAGATAATAAGGAATCCAAGTTTTGATCATCAATTCTCGGCATGGAATTTTATAGTAAAGGAAATGGTGGAAGAAGAAGGTGCAGTGAAGAATTTAGCAATTTGCTAAATTTAGGCAAGTAATTTACTCATATACTATGTTAGAATCATGTATTAGAATATAAACTACTTCAAAATTGTGTTGTGATGTAACATTTAATAATTTTTGAGTAAATAAAAGTATTATATATTCTAATAATAATTTTTGAAGTAAAGATCGAGTAGTTCTGATAATACGATATTTAATTTAGGGAAAATGTTATAATTAGAGTAATTTGGAATTTTAAATATTCTTACTTCAAAATAATATAAAGATAAGTAATTAAAGTATAAATTATATACATCATAGGTATAAAATTATTTTATAATAAAAATATTTATTTAAATGGAATATTAATTTAAAAATTGAATTATTGAATATAATTTAATTTTTGAGTTTAAAATTTTATTTGAAATCCTATTTGATTCTTAATAATTATAGAAAAGTTTGTCATACTTATTTAATGATTTTGAAGGAATGAAATGAATTCATTGAAGTATAAAAAACAGGATTATAGATTAATTCAATAATTCAAAATTATATTTTAATTATTAAAATATATTAAGATATATATTTTATTATAGAATATTGTTAAAGCTTTTAAAATGATGTGTATTTATTTCGTAGAAATATAATTACTTTTATAAATTAGTTATATGCTTGTATTTTCTGTGTAATGATAAATTTGAATAAATGGAGTTACAATACCGTCTGGTATGAGACTTTCGGTAATATTTCTTCGGTTACTCATTGAACTTGTTGCATAGAATATAGTGTGGATTGAGTGTAGTTTATAAACATTAAATAAATGAGTGAGTATCACCAGGTGGTATGGGATGACTAAGTTGATTTTTACTCCGTTATTCCTTGTAAGTAGGCGACACTCATATGGGGATAAGTGAAATGTCAATATGATGTGATGCTTGCTGCGGTGAGTATGGATGTGTGTAGGCCAATGTACATAACTATGTGCTTACGACTATGTGCCAGCTAATAAATATATAGTTATATACCAATATGGATAGTACATGGATATCTATCACTGTTCGTACTCCTATTACATGACCGAGAGTGAATAGATTAGGCTAGGAGCCTCATTGTAGGGTCGCGCCTTAGATCAGCGACACACTTTTTTTATAGTTATGTGCCATCACTATGTGCGTTTGCCCATGTGTCACATAGGATAATAGTGTAACGACCCAGAATTTTTGATAATTAAAATTTGAATATTTAATTAATTTTAAATATAAATGAGTGAATTTATAAGTCAAATAAATTTTTATTTGAATTATTGGATTTAATTGGATAATTAAATCGATAATTTAATATGTTAAATTATGGAAATAATTGAAAATATAGTTAAATATGATTGAAAATGATTTGTAAAATTTTATTTTATCATATGGGAGTTAGAACGATATTTTAGAACTTTAAAATCGAATTAAAAGTTAATTTGTGAAAATTGAATATTTTAATAATTAAATCGACTAGTGAAAATAGTCAATTTTTGAACAGTCTCAGAATTGAACGAAACCAGTTCCATTGGATCCGTAATAGTTAGTTATTACTGGATTTCAAATTTCGTGTCAATCGGAGCTATCGTTTGAGCGTGGCAGCTCGAAACGCATCGATTTATTTTTAATTTAAATTTGACGAGCTAAAATAGCCATTTTTCAAAAAGTCTCGGATTTCGACGAAACTAGTTTCATCGGATCCGTAATGTGATATTATTGTAAGGTTTCAAATTTCAAGTCAATTGGATTTACCGTTTGTCCGGTGCGAATTAAAACGCCTAGAAAATCGACTTAAATCGGTTTAATTCAAATTGAGCGTTTACAGCCATAACTCGCACAGATGTCCGAATTAGCTTTCGAAACCTGTTCCATTGTGTCCGGAACGCGGGGTAAACCCTAGAAACGCTGGTTACGGCGCGTAAATCGGAGTTTGGAATTTCCGGGATGAATAGTGTCGCTCGTTCCTTATAAATAGCCCTACCCCTTCACAAAAATAAAAAAAAAAAATATACAAAACCCTAGCCAAAAACTGCAGCCGCCACCCCCTATATGAACGGCCAGAAACTACCCTTCTTCCTCCCTCCAAATCTTCTAATCTATGCATCGATTCATGAAAGTTTCAACTAGAGTATTGTAGAGGACAACACGAACTAGAGATCCAACGGTTATGATCGCGAATGGCTTCACGGATTGATGGGAAATCGAGTGGAAAGGTGGCCGTTCATCACACGTGCGCACGCTAGAGGAAGAGGCCGAGCTCCATATGCTTCTGGCCGAGCATGGCTATGGTCATGAGCTTCGAGATGAAGGTGGTTTGATCGAATTTCGTTGAGTAATCGCGATGCAAATGCTAACCCTAGTTTGTTGTAATGGGTTAGATGGAGCACGGCTTTGATCTGGAGATGAACACGTGAAGGGAGAAGATGAAAGGGATGGCCAGATTTGCAGGAGCTTGGATCCAGTGGCTGTGATGAAGCTAGGTAGAAAAATAGTTAGTTATGTTATAAATCTATGTATATAAACACGTGTAACTTCAAAAATCAATAACTTTTTCATACGAGGTCGAAAACGCGCGAAACCAGTTGCGTTGGAATCGTATGGACGAGCACTACGCGATGGAGTTGGTTTGGAGTCGTTTGGAGTTAGTGAGAATTTTGGGTAAAATTAAACATCCGTTCAATTTTATTCGAAATAAATCGCTAAAACGGAATTTAAAACCAAGGTGAGAATTTCTCACTCAATCGAATCAGTTTCAATTTTATTTTAAATAGTTAGATTTAAAATATTTGAATGCATGTTTGAATGTTGATTAATATCTATTGATTGTTAAAATAGACATTATACGCCGTTAGTAAGCGGATGTTATTTAATAAAAACATATACCGCGAATATTTCATAAACAGTGAAATTGGTATTATATATAATATCAATATATATATATATTGGCATATGTATATATTGGAGTTATTGATTTCCCGCATTTTTTGTTTAGCGGATGAGACCCTATTGCGCCATTATTAAGCGGATAATATTTTAAATCCCATATACCATGATAATTTCGTACTGGAGCGAAATTGGTATTGTGCTAATGTTTTTGGATGCAGGAAACAGGTTGGAGGGATCCAACTGGATTCCTCAACAGTTTTTATTTGATTTCAGATATTTTGATATTTGATGGATTTTCATATTGATATATGATATCGTTGTTGTCGTGATTGACTATTTGGTGTGTAGCATCATTGGACCAAGTTTTGGAATTTTAAAATGATTTATAAAGTGATTTTTGAAAATATACTATATGTTTGGAATTTGATCTATTTTAAATAAATAAACGTTATAATTTTTAATGTTATAAAAATTATGATTTTTGAGAAATATAGTTAAAAACTGATTTTTTTTTAGAATACGATGCTATTGATTTTATAAAATAGTTAAATCGGAATTTTAGAATTTATTGTGAAAAGTTTAAATATAGGATTTATAAAATTTAATTATTTTATGAATCGAAATGGTGAAATTATAAAGGAATTTAAAGACGTTTTAAAAGAATAATATAAATTGATTTATATTAAGAGATTTATAAATGGATATTTATAAATTGAAATATAGACATTATAAAACGAGTTTTTATAAGTGTTTGAATGAAGTGAAAATGAATTTCATAAATGAATGAAATTTATAGAATTATAAACTGTGAAGTTATAAATAAAATTTATAAATAGTAAGATTTATAAATTGGTGAAGTTAATTGAGGAATAGATTTGGGTGAATAATTGAATCTTATAGGTTATAAGATTTATAATTATGAAGTTCAAAGGAACGTTTTTTGCAAACAAATAGATTATAAGCACTTAACTTATAATATGAACTTTGAGTTATAATTGAGTTATAAACTGGAATAGGTTAATAAAAGAATTCATAAAAAGGAAGTTTTTTTTTTAAATAAATAGAAATGGAATTTATAAACGATGTTTTATAAATTCGCAAATGACTTATTTTGATAAGAAAATTGTTGTAACCTATTAATGGAGTTATATTCACGTTTTTGAATAGTGAATAATTCTTTTAAATAAAATGTATAAAAGGATGAAATTGGTTAACGTAGTATATTCACGTTTTTGAATAGTGAATAATATGTTAAAGAAAATGTTTAGAATGTGATATTTGAAATAGAATTAAAACGATCTAACGAAGTTTTAATTGTGTTGAGATTCGAAACCATAGATTTCAACATTTATTGTTGAAATAGACGTTTTCGAGAAATAGAAGGAGATGATGGACTATAACACTGTTGTTATAGTAAATGATTTCCGAAAGGAAATGTTTTGTATAGTATTGGGATTTATATATCTATTTAATTTCGAATCCCTATACTAGTGAATTTGGGACGTCGTAACGATGTTTTACGCAACATTCGTTTTGGCCCAAATAAATATGTTTAAGAGAATGATTTCCTTAAAGAATGAAATATATACTTAATCTCGATTTAAGTATATTGAATATTTTTCAAGTGTTGAAAATAAATAAAATTTGTGAATTACTTATGAATGCATAAGTATGGAAATGTTTTCCAATATAAGTGAATATTTTGAGAATTTATCTTTTTGAAGATAAATTGAAAAGAAATATTGAAATGAATAATTGAAATCGAATATTCATAGATATTTTGGATTATAAATTCATTAAGGAATTTATTAAGGAAAGTGAAATTGGTTTAAAAATAAATATTGATTTATTTTTGAAGTGTTGAAATAATATATCTAGTGAAAATATTTTTGGAAAATAAATAATTTGGAAAATTATTTGGAAACTGGTGATGTTGTGCATATCCAGTGATAGTTCAATAACCGACTATCAATATTTCCCTTTGAATGGGTAATTGATGTGATTTGTTTGAATGTGAATGCCACACTTATTTTTGAATAAGCGCTCACTATTCGGGTTAACCGGGAAAGGACCATGGGGTCGTATAACCCATTCCGAATATGTGATACGTCGTTGTGAATTGCATTGAAGATCGGTGTTGAAGACCCGGTATTTGCGAGAGCGATAGGATGACCTGTCGATTTACTCTGCACCGAGTTGCTCCGGTATAGAGTTCTCCATATGTGATGGTGAATCCGATCAGGATTGTGAATATCCGGATTGCAAGGACTTCTTTGTAAGTGCCTTCGGTTTTGTTCGAGCCCGGAACAAACTTGTATGGATTGTGTGTCTGACATTACAAGTTGAGGTATAAAGCCGATTTCTTTCAAATATATTTCTGTTGGTGGCGAAGAATTTATTCTTTAGCTAAACACCCTTCTTTGAGACATACGAGCTCAGAGGTTATATAGTTGAAGTTATCAGCGATATATTCCCAATTTGGTAATGTGATATGCTGAGTGATGCTGAAATGATCATTGTGTTGATTATTGTGATAGGATCGTTTATTTGATCGTCTATCTTGGTGATCATCGAGTTGATCATTTGTTGACCCAAAGCATGGCTTTTGTATAAAGTATGTTTTTGTGGACGTGACTTCGTCGAACCTCACACCCCGGAAATGGTCAAAACAGGAAAGATGCGGCAAGGTTATGAGGGGTAGCACCCTTTAGGGTATGTACATTTCCTTCTGGATAGAGGTTGTATCATGGTATGGAGCCCAGATATTTAACCTATGTGGTTACTACGAATTTATTACTTTGTGGTTGTTGGTTTTCGGGATCCCGTGAGAAAGGTCGTTTACGATCGGGGAATGGCGTGCTCGTGTCAGTAGTTACCCAGTTAGGGGTAACCCGGCCTTGTGTTGGCAGAGTTCCGGTTTGGTTCTCAGGGATGTCTTTCCAGAGGCATTCTCATGTGGCAATGGGAAGTTCCTTGGCCTGACCATTTGTTGGAAATCCAAAGAAACAATACGTGACTTGTACGGTTTTAGTTGTAGAACCTGCTTCCTCAGGAAGTAGCTATAGTAGGCATAATATAATGGTACCTATGCTGACTAAGATTTATATTCTACTTTCGAAATGAATTTTTCCTACACTATGCACTAATAATAATATGAAATGTTCTTTTAAATGCGTATCAAGCATGTTTGGCTATCATAAGGAGAAATCTTCTCCAAGTCTGCGTTTGCATTGTGTGTGTGGCAGGAGGTCTTATGGTAGTCTCATTTTTAAAAGCATTGCGAATTGAATTCAAAAATATTCCTTTATTTTTGATTTTAAAGATAAATAAACTGTTTTGAGTTCTCACACCAGTCACATGACTGACTTGGAGTTTATTGTTTTCCTTCCTAAACTCTGGGTGCCCACCAATTTCCACACGGGCAGTTAAGAGTTAGGTTTATCAGGATATTCTGGATATTCTGGAGTTGCTGGAGGCAAGCTGGATGGCATGGCATATTACTTATATAGTATTTCTTTTTCCGCTGCACTGTTTGTTGTTGTTGTTGTACACTCTGATGATGTGATGTAATGTAATAACTGATATAGTTCTTTGTTTAAAGATTATTCAATTATTATTATATGATGTTCCGCTGCGAATTGTGAGATTCTGATGTTGTTGTGTTGTGTTCTGTTTCTGTTCCGTCCTATTTTCTTCTGTTTTCTTTCTTTTCTATTTTCTATGTTTTCAAAATCTTCTCTATTCTCTTTTTCTTCTATTTTAAAAATTTTTCTATCTTCTTTTCCCTATCTAAATTTTCTACCTTTTTCTTTTTCTTTTCTTTCCTTCTCTTTTCCTAAATTCTTCTTTTTAAAACCCTCAGTGTTCGGTTTTCCGTCGTTCGATTCCTCGGCAGTCGATAAAGTGAGTGTCGATGTCGAGTTTTCGGAAGACGAAGAATCGTGTCCTGACAAATAGTCTGTTACATTGGAGCACCTACATGATCATGACTAAGGTTTAGCTTTGACTAGCACCAGATGGATAGTGAGTCACAATGATCCTCGAGGTAACTAAAGTGTAACACACTATAAAATTAACAAAAATTGATAAATAATTATTAATAAGCCTCAAAAAATGGAATTTGAGCCAAGGATGGAATTTGGATATGAAACTTGCACAATTGCATTCGTGGCAATTTTCTGAGCAACTTTCATATTTGAAGTTTCGTGATCGAAGCTCAAACGAAGAAGCTATTAGCGTTTGAAGTTTACGGAATGAAAATATTTTAAAAATGAAATAAGGAAATAAATAATAATAAATGCAGGACACCATGGTCGACCATCTTACTAGGACCATTCGACCGCTATTAAGGGCGGTAGACCGATCAAAGGGTGCGGCTAGGATTTGAACCTTGGCCAAATGGTTCGGGTTATTATTTTAATTTAACAGTTAGGATTGATTCGAACATCTATAAAATATAGACATAGCACCTCACTTCTCTTCTTATATTTTTCTGATCCAAGTAGCAAATTAAAGCTCTGCCATTTTTCATTCTCCGCTATTTCTATTAATTATAAAATATTATATATATGTATATATAAATTGGAGAAGAGTAGTAAATAAAAGAGAAGAAGAGAAGGAGCGACCAATATTGCGAAAAAAGATAAGATCTTATAATTATAAATCTTTATTTCCTTTAACCCAAATCTCTTCTTGGATATGTAATTCTAAAAATATGTATATACATCATAATACATATTTTTTGGACCAGAATAGAAAAGGAGTCAAGTAAAGGAATGGATTCAGATTTGTGAGATTTGAAAAGATAGAAAGGTGAGTGGGAAAATATATAATTTAATTTATAACATTGAAATTTATATCATTGAATTTTATTTAGTTATTGTGCCTATATAAGATCCAATGAGTTTAGTCCTAAAACAAACGTATAGGATTATCATCTACATACTATTCAATAAAATAGATAATTGGAATAGGAATAGTATGTACAACATAATCTAGAAATTTGAATCTAGTCCTAAGTATTTATTATTATAGAATGTTTGTAAAGTTGTAATGTTTATTCCAGATTTATAAGTGGGTTGTAAACTAGGTTACCCAAGTTGACTTGGAATGTGCATTTCTATATTTTGATTTATTTGGAGTGGGGTGTAATTTAACTATATCTATTTCAGTGCAAATTCCATAAATTATCCAATTTCAAAATGTATATAAAAGTGCATCGTTTGAATTAATAAGGAATATACCAAAAAGGAAAGAGATGTGCAAAGTATGGACATTATTCGTCGTAGTTCACATTGTCTATTTTAATAAAAGAAGAGAAATAATTCCTTGTAATTTCAAATGAAGCAAGACCTCACTTTTGGTTAATTTATGGAAAGCTATATCTGTAATCCTATTTGAAAGGGTAGCTCTGAAAAATTAAATTGTGGAAATGAATGTTCTAGTTTAGGAATTAATAGTTAGAAATATGGAAATATATATACTTATGACCGAGCCTAATAATTAAAAATAAAAATCTATACACACAGTGTAATTTATGACGACATTCGTATTAGTTATTGATAACGCAATAATTACAGGACAAGGAGCTTAAAAAAGAAAGGAATTGTAAGTCCAAAATTTATGGACAATAACTACAAATTTAACAGGCAATAAATTTGTAGTTAATAGAGAGTTGATAGAATCAAATGAGGACTGGTTATAAAATTTAATATGGCATTCACGGGAAAATTAAATAGGCATAACACATGGATTTTGAAATGGGTAAATATGTATTTACTAAGGACAATTGACATTTATTAGACATAAAAAGTAAACGAGTAAACCAAAGCCTAAGCATATAAAATAGGAATAATTACGCAGCGAACAAGTAAGTATTAACACTATTAAATATACGTAGAAGGTAACATTATTTTCATAGTAGAAAATTATATAGCTTCAATTATATGTTTAGGATGAGTATGAATTAATGGGCCTAGCTCAACACTTAGGCTTTGGGGGTTTGGTTTAGTTTAGTGGGTTAGGATGCAAGGTCGGTAGATTTACATAACAGAAGTCTACCCTTCATCTGGAGGCTACCGATAGATGTGTGTACTTACTACTGATGTGAGACGTCTCCAACTGTAGAACCCATAGGGAAGGGATATGCATTGTGAATAGGTAGTGGAAAATATACCAAGAGTTCGCCGTAGACTTGAAGAATTAAATGACCCGGTACTTTTGAGCAAACAAGGTCCACTTTATCTCCAATAAGAGTTATTACGTAACTAAAAGAGGCATTTTTTGCTGACTTTTATTAGGCTAGTCTAAATGGGATATTTGTTGTGTAAGGTCGGTGGGATATGTCAGTATTTTTGGACTTGTATTTTGCAGTAGGGGAGACATTTAGGCTATGACCACCAGTGTTCTCGAGTAAGCCGTAGCAAAGGCTTGAGTTATGCCCTTATAGATTATGCTTTCTACTAGTGTAGAATCCGTATGGAAGATGCACAGACCTCAAAGTAGATGGTTTTACGAAATTTGTCTATTGGAGGTAGGCCGGTTAACCCTTAGATGAGTCTTTGAGATGGTTAGTACAATGACAGTGAAATTATAAGGCCATATATAGGGGTCATCGGTCTCTGTAGCTAAAATCGATTGACTAGCGTATGCATTATGGAGGGCCTGCTTCAAGGATTGAGGTATTAAATGGCCATTGGGTCCACCTCATTCCTATTTAAAAAGTATTTAAGAGGATGTGATTTTTGGTTAGTATAGTTTAGACATACATGTATATAGGTATACATACATGCACATATACACACACACACACTTGACGAAGGTTAGGCATATCATATGCACATATAGGACTTAATAGATTAGGCTTAACTAATAGAGATAACACTTAAATGGAAATCAATCGGCATAAATCAATATTATGGATATAGTTTGTGTTTTCCAATCACCAAAACACTGTTCCTATCCCCTCCTTATTATAATCCACTAGATAGATTTAGAAGAAAATGCTATTGGAGCATGATGGGAATAGTGGATGGAGAAGTCTTCTTATTCATGCTTGGAATTTCCAAGGAAACTAGACATCCAAGGAATAATATTTCCTCCAAGGTAGAAGCCTTAGTCAGTACATGTGTCCTATTGTAATTTTTGATTCCGCTGTGAGTTTATATTGACCATACTTTGATATACTTGAGTTTATTAAAGATTACCGAAACCAACGATCTGTACCCTAATGGACTTAAGTTTCGATTTAGTCGAAATTTGAGCCCATTAAGTTGCGCACCACCACATAAAACTTTGGGAGCTGTGTAAGACAGATATGTGTGTAGCCTCCTAAAGCAAGCGTATGTTGTTAGTCTCCCATCTGGTTCTTGGTGTGCGCTACCGAAAGACATTCATTATTTATATACATATATTGAGGTGATTAGTATGACTATACTAGAGATCCTGTGTCTAATGTATGGTCAATACTCATATTATTTGTCCTTATTTATTAATATGATATTATAGGCTACACTAGGATATTAGCCACTATTATATGAATGTATGGATTGATGTTGTGTATGCGACTTATGATTGTTTCATCCATACTTTATCTCGATGCTTTAATAATTGATGATTAGATACTTTGATTTTTGGATAATACTCACACATTTAATTGATAGATCTTGCATCTATATGATCTATGTTATTATTACATCACCTTGAGTTATATTCAGACATAGTTTTAACCGTGCGTTATTTATAATACTCGGGTTAGTCTGAGACATTACAGGATCATGTAGACAGTAGACAACTGGACTCGCTTGGAGTTTTGGAGGGTATTAGTACATTAGGGTGATAGTTCTCTTATGTAATTCGTGTTTAATATGATGTATTGATATGATATATGTATACAGTGGGCAAAGAGACTGATATTTTACAGACCCACTGGGACAATGTAGATTTAATATATTGTATTTTATTG
Organism: Allium cepa; assembly: GCA_030765085.1. Classification (NCBI taxonomy): domain Eukaryota; kingdom Viridiplantae; phylum Streptophyta; class Magnoliopsida; order Asparagales; family Amaryllidaceae; genus Allium; species Allium cepa. The sequence goes on from CM060935.1 coordinate 394,306,068, forward strand.
TTCCATTTATGGCTCTATGTACTCTATTATCTATTCTACGATTATGTATTGTTCTATCCTAGAAACACATGTGTTTGTTGCTTTGTGTCGATACTGTGCACGTATTTATGTGTCATATTTATATGTAATGTTATTTACTCACCAGTGTTAGCCTTAGAGAATATACACATATGTAAGCCCTATATTGCCGTATTCTCCGTATTATCGGACCATATTATCTAATAATACTCTTTGGTAGTATGGGTATAGAGGTGGGGTGTTTTAGTAGATTTTAGATGATTTCTCTGAAATGAACGTTGAACAAAATTTAAACCAAACTATCATTACTATCGCTGTAAAAAAGTTTAAAGTAGAAAGTAGATTGTATTAGAAATAATACAACAGGAGCATAGAGTTGATCGAGGTAGACCGGATAGGTTAGTATCCATCCGAGCTTGCTTGTTTGGGATCGCAACCTGAATCCTATGAAACTGTTGTGATGAGCATGCCCTATAACAAAACGTTGATAATGTAACAACCCGATATTTTCAGCCATTCACATTCACACATGCCGGACTTGAATTTCTCAAAATACCGCGTTGTAAATAAATTAGGAGCAAATGAAACACAATCACAGAACCACAGACACAAAAATATCAGAATAACTCGCAGCGGAAATAAAATACATAGTAGTTCATGAAGCTACTACGGCAGAGTCTCAAACCAAATACATAATGCAGTCTGAAAACAACAATAGAAATCCCAAATACATAGAAGTTCACTAATACATGAGATAGACTAGAACAGCTGAAACAGAAAGTAGATATAAATGTAGATAAGCAGAAACTCCAGCAAAGACCAGCTCCAGAAAGAGAATCCAAAGCTGTGAATACTCTGGCTGACCCGAGCGTAAAGTAAAACACAAAACACTCAAGTCAGGACAATATATACTTATATAATGTAAACCAACTCAAGTGAACTGTAGTAGAAATGTACAATAACTTAAAGGATGCTTGGGATCGCCCATACTTTAAGAATCGATTAAACTATAAATTAAATACATCCCGTGGTTAAAATTTCGAAATGGTATTTTATACTTCAGAATCAAATATCATTTCAAAATTCAATATCATTCAAAAATCCATTTCAAAATATCAAAATATCATATCTTCCAAACCACATTCATTTTTATTTAATTTGAAATACCATTATAAAACACATTTCAAAATAGTTTATATTTCAAAACAAATTACTTCATTTTAAATCATAAAATGAAGTTATTATATTTAATAATTAAATTATTGAATTTTCAAAATTTTAGTCTTTCAAAATTCATTTATTCACTTAATTTATTAAAATAGATGAAAATTCAACTTTCGAAGCATTTAGAAATTGCTATAGAAAGTTATGTTCAAATCAGTTCAATTTAACAAAAGATAGCATTTAAAAATGCTGTAATAGGGTTACATTAATTTCAAATAAAACTTAGTTAAATTCAACAATTATAACATTTACAAAAATGCTATAATAGCCTTTAATTAAACTTAGCCATTTGGTTCATTATTATCACTACAACATTTACAAATGTTGTATTGTCATTTACATTAGAATTAATAGCATTTCAGAAATGCAGTTAATTAACTTCAAATATTCAGTATAATTTCACAAACAATTATATTTTTATTTAAATCATTTTTAAATTATAAAATCATATAATTTCACTTTTAAAACAATCATTCAAATACCCTTATATTCATGATTTCGTAAAGTTAAATCTCCATTCAAAAATCAAAATTTAATAATAATTCACTTGTTAAATTCCAACATTAAATTTTAAATTCATTAAATTAAATTTAACTTAACACTTAAGTTTAAAATTTTCAAATACAACTTAATTTCATTTTTATTTACTTAACTTAAAATTCACTTTTAAGCCAAATTCACAAATTTCCAATTTTAGTTATATTCCAAAATTTTGACTTAAATATTCATTCATTTCACATTTTAACTTTATTCAAAAATCATTAATATATTATAAAATCATTTTAAATTCACTTAGTTCAAAATATCAAAAATTTATCATAATTTCGTATTTAATTTAAATTCCATTTATCACCAAATTATAATTTCCAAAATAACTTACATTTTAGATTTTCTAACTTTACCATTTATTTATTGGGGTTTTTAGGCACAGGGAAAAAGTTGCAGAAAAATTTAGTTCTAGGGACAACAAGTTTGCTTTTTAGGCTGAAGGACACTTTGTAGTGTAAATCACAGAATGATAGATGTAGCTATCATTTTCTGTTTACAGTATAAAGTGTCCTTCAGCCTAAAAAGCAAACTTACCGTCTCTGAGACTAATTTTTTTTATAACTTTTTCCTTGTGCCTATTTTCCTGTTATTCATTTCACATATAAATTTTCAGAAAATCAATAATGCTTTGAAAAAACCATTTTTAATCAAATTTAAATCAAAATATTATAATATTTACATTTCTAAAATATTTTACATTTTTTAGAAAAACATATTTTAACAATGGGTCTGTATTTCATTTTCTAGCCTAGGTAAAGTGATACGGGTAATATATCATTTCAACCCGTAATTTACAAAGAAACCCGGATTTGATCATTTCAAACCCGCAATCCCAAGTAAATGAAATAATTTGAAAATCATTCAGGCCTATCATTTCAGCCCATAACGATTTTCTCCTATTCTAAAGTCCGTTCGCGTGTGTATCATTTCAACCCATAGTGATTATAATCTAAAGGGAACTTGCAGTGGTGATAACTGATATAAATAACATGATAGTATAATATAATAGTAACATGTGATATAACAGGTGCAATAACAGGTGTGAACATCATATGATCATAATATAGCAGTTATAACAGGATGAAATACATTTACAGATTCATGTGGTGTCGGTTTATCAGTTATATAGGTACAGATTGTCTGGTGAGAATAACTCACCTGTTCAGAGCTGGAGATAACTACCAAAGCAAACAATACAGACACTATGAAGGCACGACAATACGGAAAGGACTTGAAAGTGGAGAGCCAAAGCTATATGCCTTGGTGGCATATCCACAAAACAATACAGTTATATGTAAGTTTCAACACAAATTTAACATTAAATCACAATAGAATTCAATGCCCAATCAACAACAAATGAATTGCACTTGTTCTCAACCTCATGTGCTTCAGCTAGGTAGGGTATAAGATCGGCCTAGGGGTGGAAAAGGGTCTGGTTTGGGTCCAAAGTGGTCGGCCTACATTGTTCTTTGAAGGTGAATAGGTCTAGGTGCAACACAACTACACTACAAGGCAATAACATAATCACAAGGCTATATTTTGGCTCGGCCAGAGGCTAGGTGGCACGGCCAGTGGGTCCAGATGGTGGTGGGTGATGTGGAAGAGGGTGGAGGTCAGGTCAGAGCTGGTGGTGGTGGAGGAAATAGCGGCTAGAGGTGGTTGTGGGTGATGGTATCAAGGTTGGCTCGGTTTGCAATGTTAGGTGATGTATTTGTGGAATTTTGTGGTGATGCTTTCTATGGAGGGGCTCGACCTGGGCTATAGATGGACTGGAGTGGTGGTTGATCAGACTAGGAGGTGGTGGAGGTCGGCCAAGGTCTAGAGGGGAGGTATCCGATCCAATCAAGGTGAAGAACAAGTGCAATTTCAAGGTAGAAAACAAGAAAACAAGGAAAAAGAAGGACAGATCTCACCAAAACTTTGATCAAACAATTGATAGCCGTGATTTTTTTGTTTTAGGAAGTTTGAGAAAATATTATTCACGTGAAAAATGAGAAGATGCATGCTGGAAAGAAAGAGATACACGGCCATAATGGAAAGATGTGGGTTAAGAAATAAAAAGGCAGAAGATTAAAGGACTTTGAAAGTTTAAGAGTTTAAGACCTTTCAAATTTCCTATAATTTATTTATATATGTTTATATTACTGAAAATAATAATAATTTCAGTAAACAATTCGAAAATATAGCAAAATAAAAAATATATATAAATATTTATTAATTATATAAGGTTAAAATAAGAAAATAGCATAAAATTGCAAAGTAGTCTAGAAAAATGGAAAATAAACAGAATGAACTTTGGAAAATTTATATGGGCTTGTAAAAATATTTATAACAAATATAATAACATAAAATAAAAATGCATTCACAAAAAAAATATAAATTTTAATTAAATATAATTTAAATAAAGAAAATAGCAGAAAAAATAAAAAACAGCCTTTAAAAATAGGACATAAATACAGTAAATTTTGGAAAGGTTTTATTATCACTTCAAAAATATTAAAAGACACAATATACATAAACTAACACAATGGAACATTTTAAAATAAAATATGACAAAGAAAATATAATCTATAAAATTTAAAATAGATAAAATTACTAAATAAAACAAATTGCACTCAATATTGAAATATACATAACTTTAACAATTTAAATCCGTTTTCAACGAAACAAAAAGAGTATTCAAATTATTAAATCTATTTTCATAATAAAATATAAAATTTTATAATTTAAATATTTAAATTTGAAATTTAAAAAGTCAAAGTTTGACCAGAAATCCACCTTTCAGTAAAATATTCAATTTATACCAGTTGGAATTATAATTCACATAATAATCAAAGTTTATATTTAGGAATGAAATGTTTGAAATAAAAAAATTTGAAATAAATTTCAAAATGAAATAAAGTCAAAATTACAATATACATAAAAATCTAGGGTAGTTACACTCTCCCCCACTCAAATCTTTTCGTCCTCGAAAAGGAAAAAAGCGGAGAAACAACTAGAAAGAACAATAGGTTGGAAGACATCCTGAAAGAAGGTTGGTAGAAAGTAGCTAGGAGGGAAAGTAGGTTGAAATACAAGGATGAACCATTATTTAAACCATTATACATTTCAATTTAATTTTTTTTATAGTATGATGAATAGTCATTTGATTCAAATCTGATGGTTCAAAGTAAACAATATTTAAAACAATTTAAAATTTTAGAAGGAAAAAATAACTGATCAAAATATTCTTTATATAGTACTTTATCAAGATACTTTAATCAAAATACTTTTATAACTCGATGTCTTAACAAGTTTATCCTCGTTCCTGTAGATTCTGGCAGTGCGTTGATCTGGTGCAAAGCTAGACTTCTCTAGGTACTTAGTAGACTTGTTTCAACACCCAGTGAAAATACTTGAAAACTCATTTAAAATAGATATGGAAAGTACAATCCAAACAAATCAACCAAACCGAAACAGTTGTCTAACCATGGATCGCAGATACACAATGGTTAAGCCTGGATCCCCCAGGAAACAATCCGTATCCGTAAGCTTTCTCAGCCCTGCGAGTTACGCCATGATGACTAGTAGAGTGCAGGATACACAATGGTTATGCCTAGATCCCACAGGAAACAATCCGTACCCTTAGGTCGTCTCAGCCAGGAAGTTTCGCTACTAATGCGACCTACATAGAGTGCAGGATACACAATGGTTACGTCTGTATCCCCTAAGAAACAATCCGTACCCCTAGGCCAGCTCAGCCAAGCAGTTGCGCTCGTAAGACCACAAAGATCTCCGTGGAATTCGATGGACACTCGAGTCTCATATCCGGAAAACCCAAATGTGACGCCCCACCTCTATACCCATGCTAGCCAAGAACACTCCGGAGTAGTGCTGTCAACTAGCACGGAGAATAAGGCTGTTGAGGAGCGACCATCCATGTAATTGCTTATCACACGGTGGCTATAAATAATCTTCGGAAACAAACATAGAAATAATCATATCACAAATCAGTCACAGATATCCATATCACAAAGGCGGAAGAAGATATGAATATATAACTAACACATGAAAGTGTACATCAGAGTAGTGGTCAGTAAGATCCACGATAATACAAAAGAATAGCAACACGTGCTATACAAAAGAATACAACTATGAGTCTATATCTCAAGTGTATACAACAAAAACTGCTAATCTAAACAGTTAGCCAAAAGTCAGAGTGATGAATCCCTGGGAAGAAGTCAAGCAGAAGCACCTGTAACATCTCGGTCTGACCCGAGTATTATTTAAGAAAATAATAAACGGATCAGTCTAGCTATAAATATCAGATGACATGATATAACATAAAAGATATGGCATAAACATAAACATCCATAACGACATACCACTATAAGTATGTAAATAATGATCAACAGAAGATCAATCAATAAGAGATAATCAATATCACAAGAATCTTCTCAAAGATTCGAAGAGGGCATCATACCCTAAACTTGTACTCATAACAAGTCAATGACATAAATTCCAGAAATCAACACGAGAAATCCAGAAATCATAAAAAGGGAAAGAGGCCTATCACATGATGGTCCGAAGACCAAGGGGAGCTACCCCACATGTGTGAATGGAATCACACAGATTGAGGTCAAGACTAACCAAAAAGCAGAAAGGTATGTGTGAATGGAATCACACAAGTGGTGTCTAGTCTAACCTTGCAATGAAAGAGACATCGCGCAATTGCTAGTCTAATTCATAAAGCGATCATCAAGATCAACGAGAAGTGTCAATTACACTAAGCTAGTAAATATAGAAGTTTAGATTCATGTCCCATAACCACTTGCTTAACTTAAATATTTACGAACAAACTGTAAATCTTCACTAATAAAATTGTCACAAGAGGTTCAATCGAACAAGTCCAAGAATTAACCGACGAAGTGAACGCAAGCGTTTCATACCACTTGTTTTACTAAGTCGTTTAATTAGATTTCTCATCCGAGTGAGGTAAAGGCTTGTATATACTAATAGATTGGAAAACGGTTTAAGAAAAGAGCTTTGTTATTAAAAATGGAGTTGAAATTGTTTGTTAAAAGAGTTTTGATATTTACTACTAGTATTGAAACCTTTATATTATAAAGTGACAAAACACATAAGCAAGTGTAGAAACAATCAGTCACAAAGATCGCATACGGAGATGCGAATAAAATCCAAGGAAATCAGCTCAATGTTTTTCAGACAAGATCCCCTACGGAGGGGGGGTCCAGGGGGGGTGGCAACGCCACCGCTTACGGGGTTCGACCTGCCCGGTCAGGTCGCGGGGGTCCAGGGGGCAGCGCCCCCGGCGGGGTGCGGGGCAGCGCCCCGACCAAAACGGTACGACCTAGTGAAGACAAAATGAGGTCTAACGACCTAAGAGGTTCACGCGACCTAACACAATGGCTGAGCGACCTAACTAAGTGCGCGACCTGGTGGGTAAGGAGGTCGAGCGACCTAATGTTCTTTGCGACCTAACGAGGTAGAGGGGACACGCGACCTAAAGGTACGCAACCTAAGAAAGTTCGCGGGCTAAGGATGAGCGACCTAACAAGGTTCACGACCTAACGGAGAAAAGGCAACCTAGGTCTAACGACCTAACAGCTCGCGACCTAAGGGTCTAAAGGCCACGCGACCTAGAGGGAAAACAAGGTTAAGCGACCTAAGTGGGTTTGCGACCTAACGATATAAACGGTTGAGCGACCTAACGGTGCAACGACCTAAGGCCAAACGACTTGAGGGTTCCAGTGGAGAGCGACCTAAAGGAGACGCGACCTAAAAGAGGCGCGACCTAAAGGAGACGCGACCTAAATTAGGCGCGACCGAAGGTCCATACGACCTACGACCTAAGGTCATACGACCTAACTCCGAAGACGTTAGAAATGGCCAGAACGACCTATGACCTAAGGTCCATACGACCTACGACCTAATGAGATAACTCCGAGCGACCTAAAGGTATAGGCCATTTTAAGGTCGGAAACGACCTAACTCCAGTGCGACTTTTCACACAGAACGACCTAACAAAGGCAGAACGACCTAGGGGCAGTTTTTCACCAAAAACACTAAAAAGTGGAGTTTTTCGCCAATCCAATCCAAACCAAATGCAAATGTGCGTGCAAACATGAAAGGGAATCATTCCCAACAGTCCAAGATAGATATAAACTAGATTTGTGAGATAAAAATCTCACCTTTGCACTAAAGTTTATGAAGATGAAGCTTGAAAGCAAGGAGAAGCAATCCAAAGCTTGAATCCAATATCTTTTACTTGAATTTGGAGTTGAATGTTGGATTTGCAATTGAATTTGTGCTTGGAGTTTTAATTTCCCATTCCCTCCACCATTAATGCCAAAGCTTGATTAGTAAGGAAATTTATGAAGAGTGAGGAGAAGAGGGTTGGAACTTGGGCTTAATAGGCTAAACTAACCCAAAGTCCAAAGCGGGAAAAGTTAGTGAAATTTCACTAACTCCAAACCTATCGATGTTTATACTTAAAAAGTTGTAAACGACATTTTGAACTCAATGGAAGTGGTCTCGAGTCCTAATTTGACCGTTTGCAAAAAGTAGCTTTTCGGACCAAAATCCGATTAACGAGTTAATATTTAAATAAAATATTTAAATACAAACTCGATAAATATGCGGGTTGTTACACCAAATCAAAGAGAGAGAATAATATCGATAGAATGAATCCACAGTGTGGCCACAAAGCGGATATCAAGCAGAAGGCACTTTCCATATCCTTACTTCGAAAATATGTATCATATAGTACCTTTCAAATCATTTTCAAATATCATACTTATATAAACTCCATTATATATAAGGTTTCATTTTCAAGTCAAATACCTTCCAAAATCAATAATGTATCAAATCATACTTATATTGACTTCGATTATATAAGGTTTCAATTTGGAATTTGAGTACCTTTACAAATCAATCGTTTTCAAATCACTTCATACTTATACAAATCAATTTTTTATATAAGTTCGATAACTCCAAATCAAGTATTTAGTAAATCAAGGTTCTCAATTTTAATTCGTTTCAATATCAATTCAGCTTCAAAATCATATATGATTTCACCAAATCATTTCTTCCAAATTACATAAATTTAGTTTCAAAGTTTCTCAAACAATAGATTAGAAAATAATCCAAATTTCCAAATCAACAAAATTTAGGTCAAACAAAATTCATTTCCATTTCAAACATATATTCTCTTCAAAAGTCATAATACTTTTAAAGTTACAAATCTTTCGAAACCAAAATACTTGAAATCATTACACTTCGAAAATCATAACAATTTGAAATCATACATTTGAAATCATAAAACATTCCTTTAGTTTTTTACATTTCACAAATTTATTCAATTAAACCCAAATCTAGAATTTCCAATTTTAATTCAATTCAAACAATCAGTTTCAATTCAATTTAGTTTTTCAACAAAACCATTTCAAATATTACCAAATTTCAAACACAGATTTATTTACAAAATAAACTATTAAATCTTAAATATGTTTCAAGACTTAAATATACCATATTTCAAAACTATTTTTTTTTAATTTCATATATCTCAAATTTTATTTCATTATCACTTACATATGTCATCATTTTGCAACATTACATTCGATCGCTCGCTTGGTCAAACAAGTTCTATCGCTCGCTTGGTCACACAAGTTCGCTTTCGAACTAGTATTGTCCATTCGACTTCCCTAAGTGACTTCGATATGGTTTCTCGACTAGAAGCCATCGGTCCCTTGCATAGCCATATATTATGATAGAGAATTCTTGAATCATGCCTAAAATCCATATCAAATATTCGCCATCAAGAATCAAATAAAAAATCCTAACACGAAATGGTGTAATTCGCCTCGAACTTGTGTACTCAAACGTGGATCAAATTAATTATGCGAATAAAACAGCATACGTACAACTTATGTATCTATTCCAACTTGCTAAATACATAGTTTCATAAAGATGTTACTAAGTTAAAACATTTAAAACCAATTTTTTCTCAAACATTTGAAGACTAATTTTTATCCAAAACATTTCAAAACTAAATTTCATATTAGCATAATCCAAAATAGTCTTATTTATTTACTTAACGAACCAGTTTCAACTTATACAAATCATATTATTTCATACTTGAAACATACAAACTAAACTTATATTCTTTATCAAATACTTTATACTTTTCAAATTTTCTTAGCTTTGAAAAGTTAACCTTGATTTGGAAGTTCTCGAACCTTCAAAATAGTCGAAGAAATTATATTTTCAATCCAAGAGTTGGAAATCAACAACAAATCAGTAAATAAAATTTCAAAAGATAGGTTTCAAATCCGAAACTCGAGGACGAAGCATGGCTTACTTTAAATCATTTCAAATATACATACATATATCTTTCAAAAATCAAATCATACCTCGAAATCTGAAATCAAAATTTGGTTTCACAAAATTACTCACATAACCAGGCTACTAGAGTGGCCTCTCCCCCACTCAGAAACTCAAAAATCAATGTCGATGATGCACACATTCATCACCGAAATTATTTTCCAACGACATAAGTGGGTTCTGGACTTTTATTTTCTTGAAACTTTTTTTTGAAATCTCTTCGAAATCATTGAAATTCATTCGAATATATTTGAAACATTTCTATTTGGAAAATATCTTTAAATCATATTATTATTATATATTTTCCAAAATCTTAAAATCGATTTCAAAACACCGGAGTTCGATTCCTCGAAATTCAGATTAAAAACCCTTCAGTTATAAATCATCTTTTTTCTTATAAATTTTCAAAATTTTAAGTTCTTTTGAAACTTTAAATTTCTATTTTACAAGATATATAATCTTCATCGAAAACATTTCAGTTTTAAATACAAAATATGGTCATCCTTATCAAAATAATAATTTCGATGTATACAAAATTTTCAAAACACAATCAAACACAAATTTCCAAAGGATGATTCAAGGAAGGATTTCAAAACAAAACAGAGATTCAAATTTAGAGGAACTCTGATCAAATAGAATTCTGATCCGAAGATAAGCTCGAACGAAGATGAGATAATTAATTACCAAATAGAAGATGGATAAGCATATATAAATCGTGGGCGACCCTGACCGGTCAACCGTGACTTCAGGAATATAGCCAATGTGGAAATCTAAGGCAAATCGATATTCGATCGCCAGAGATAGAATCTGAGTAGAGCAGGAGATAGATAGCATCGTAAACCGAGGATACAGAAATCTCTAGTGAATCAATGCTAATTGTAAAGGAGTTTGACCCCTTTACAAATCATTCGAAGATTAACGGAATCACCGATTTTGAGAGAGATCATTTCAAAGTGAAGTTATGGAATGCCCTAAACAAAAATGGATAAAATAGGGAAGACAAGACTGGATTTTAGAACAAGTGGAAGCGCTCTAAAGTTCAAGGAATCCTAATCGATAAGAATCCTAACCAAAAGATTTCTAACAAGGTGGATACAGAAGGGATTGAGTTTAGAAAATCTTGGTTTCAAAATAAGAAAATTTTTATACCAAAAATAATCTTTGAAAATACTTTAAAATCATTTGGAAATCATTTTATACTTCGAAAATACGTTCTCTCACAAAGAAAGGATTCTGAGATTGATTTCACTCATTTTAGGGTATTTCTACCCTATCTCAAAGGAGTTTTTTGCTCCGCAGGCTATGGTTTGCCTAAAACCAAAGCTCTGATACCAACTGTAACGGGCCACGCCAGTGGGGTAACGCCACCGTAGCATACATTGGTACCTGTGTTCTGCCTTTACGGCTAGCCTCTCGACTGCACCACCAACCCCCGTGGGCACATGTAGGAGTGAGAGTCAACCGTTCGCTACCAAACCAGGAAGCGAGAACCCCCTATCATGCTGCACCCTCCAAGTGCAATGGCAGATACACATGCCAGACTTGAATTGCTCAAAATACCGCGTTGTAAATAAATTAGGAGCAAATGAAATACAATCACAAAATCACAGACATATAAATATCAGAATAACTCGCAGCGGAAAATAAAATACATAGTAGCTCATGAAGCTACTACGACAGAGTCTTAAACCAAACACATAATACAGTATGAAAACAACAATAGAAATCCCAAAGACATAGAAGTTCACAAATACATGAGATAGACTAGAACAGCTGAAACAGAAAGTAGATATAAATGTAGATAAGCAGAAACTCCAGCAAAGACTAGCTCCAGAAAGAGAATCCAAAGCTGTGAATACTCAGGCTGACCCGAGCGTAAAGTAAAACACAAAACAGTCGAGTCAGGACAATATATACTTATATAATGTAAACCAACTCAAGTGAACTGTAGTAGAAATAAACAATAACTTAAAGGATGCTTGGGATCACCCATGCTTTAAGAATCAGTTAAACTATAAATTAAATACATCGCGTGGTTAAAATTCCAAAATGTTATTTTATACTTCAAAATCAAATATCATTTCAAAATTCAATATCATTCAAAAATCCATTTCAAAATATCAAAATATCATATTTTCCAAACCACATTCATTTTTATTTAATTTGAAATACCATTACAAAACACATTTCAAAGTAGTTTATATTTCGAAACAAATTACTTCATTTTAAATCATAAAATGAAGTTAATATATTTAATAATTAAATTATTGAATTTCCAAAATTTTAGTCTTTCAAAATTCATTTATTCACTTAATATATTAAAACAGATGAAAATTCAACTTTCGAAGCATTTAGAAATTACTATAGAAAGTTACGTTCAAATCAGTTCAATTTAACAAAAGATAGCATTTAAAAATGCTGTAATAGGGTTACATTAGTTTCCAATAAAACTTAGTTAAATTCAGCAATTATAACATTTACAAAAATGCTATAATTGCCTTTAATTAAACTTAGCCATTTGGTTCATTATTATCACTACAACATTTAAAAATGCTGTATTATCATTTACATAATAGCATTTCAGAAATGCAGTTAATTAACTTCAAATATTCAGTATAATTTCACAAACAATTATATTTTTATTTAAATCATTTTAACATATAAAATCATATAATTTCACTTTTAAAACAATCATTTAAATATCCTTATATTCATGATTTCGTAAAGTTAAATCTCCATTCAAAGATCAAAATTTAATAATAATTTACTTATTAAATTCCAACATTAAATTTTAAATTCATTAAATTTAATTTAACTTAACACTTAAGTTTAAAATTTTCAAATACAACTTAATTTTATTTTTATTTACTTAACTTAAAGTTCACTTTTAAGCCAAATTCACAAATTTTGAATTATAGTTATATTTCAAAATTTCGACTTAAATATTCATTCATTTCACATTTTATCTTTATTCAAAAATCATTAATATATTATAAAATCATTTTAAATTCATTTAATTCAAAATATCATAAATTTATCATAATTTCGTATTTAATTTAAATTCCATTTATCACCAAATTATAATTTCCAAAAAAACTTACATTTCAGATTTTCTAACTTTACCATTTATTTATTTCACATATAAATTTTCAGACAATCAATAATGCTTTACAAAAACCATTTTTAATCAAATTTAAATCATAGTATTATAATATTTACATTTCTAAAATATTTTAAATTTTTTAGAAAAACATATTTGAACAACGGATCTGTATTTCGTTTTATAGCCTAGGTAAAGTGATACGGGTAATATATCATTTCAACCCGTAATTTACAAAGAAACCCGGGTTTGATCATTTCAAACCCGCAATCCCAAGTAAATGAAATAATTTGAAAATCATTCAGGCCTATCATTTCAGCCCATAACGATTTTCTCCTATTCTAAAGTCCGTTCGGGTGTGTATCATTTCAACCCATAGTGATTATAATCTAAAGGGAACTTGCAGTGGTGATAACTGATATAAATAACATAATAGTATAATATAATAGTAACATGTGATATAACAGGTGCAATAACAGGTGTGAACATCATATGATCATAATATAGCAGTTATAACAGGATGAAATACATTTACAGATTCAAGTGGTGTCGGTTTATCAGTTATATAGGTACAGATTGTCTGGTGAGAATAACTCACCTGTTCAGAGCTGGAGATAGCTACCAAAGCAAACAATACAGACACTATGAAGGCACGACAATACGGAAAGGACTTGAAAGTGGAGAGCCAAAGCTATATGCCTTGATGACGTATCCACAAAACAATACAATTATATGTAAGTTTCAACACAAATTTAACATCAAATCACTATAGAATTCAATGCCCAATCAACAACAAATGAATTGCACTTGTTCTCAACCTCATGTGCTTCAGCTAGGTAGGGTATAAGCTCGGCCTAGGGGTGGAAAAGGGTTTGGTTTGGGTCCAAAGTGGTCGGCCTACATTGTTCTTTGAAGGTGAATAGGTCTAGGTGCAGACAACTACACTACAAGGCAATAACATCATCACAAGGCTATAGTTTGGCTCGGCCAGAGGCTAGGTGGCACGGCCAGTGGGTGCAGGTGGTGGTGGGTGACGTGGAAGAGGGTGGAGGTCAGAGCTGGTGGTGGTGGAGGAAGTGGCGGCTAGAGGTGGTTGTGGGTGATGGTATCAAGGTTGGCTCGGTTTGCAATGTTAGGTGATATATTTGTGGAATTTTGTGGTGATGCTTGCTATGGCGGGGCTTGGCCTGGGCTATAGATGGATTGGAGTGGTGGTTGATCCGAATAGGAGGTCGTGGAGGTCGGCCAAGGGCTGGAGTGGAGGCAGCCTGTAACGACCCAGAATTTTTATTAATTAAAATTTGAATATTTAATTAATTTTAAATATTAAAAAGTGGATTTATAAGTCAAATAAATTTTTATTTGAATTTTTGGAATTTAATTGGATAATTAAATCGATAATTTAATACGTTAAATTATGGAAATAATTGAAAATATAGTTAAATATGATTGAAAATGATTTGTAAAATTTTATTTTATCATATGGGAGTTAGAAAGATATTTTAGAACTTTTAAAATCGAATTTAAAGTTAATTTGTGAAAATTGAATATTTTAATATTTAAATCGACTAGTGAAAATAGTCAATTTTTGAACAGTCTCAGAATTGAACGAAACCAGTTCCATTGGATCCGTAATAGTTAGTTATTACCGGATTTCAATTTTCGTGTCAATCGGAGTTATCGTTTGATCGTCGCAGCTCGAAACGCATCGATTTATTTATAATTTAAATTTGGCGAGTGAAAATAGCCATTTTTCAAAAAGTCTTGGATTTCGACGAAACCAGTTTCATCGGATCCGTAATGTGATATTATTACAAGGTTTCAAATTTCAAGTCAATTGGATTTACCGTTTGTCCGTTACGAATTAAAACGCCTAGAAATCGACTTAAATCGGTTTAATTTAAATTGAGCGTTTATAGCCATAACTCGCACATACTTCCGAATTAGCTTCCGAAACCTATTCCATTGTGTCCGGAATGCGGGATAAACCCTAGAAACGCTGGTTACGGCGCGTAAATCGGAGTTCGGAATTTCCGGGATGAATAGTGTCGCTCGTTCCTTATAAATAGCCCTACCCCTTCACAAAAATAAAAAAATAACCCTAACCCTAGCTAAAAACTGCAGCCGCCACCATCAATATGAACGCCCAGAAATCATCCTCTTTCTCCTCTTAATCTCTCTAAATCCAAGCAACAATTCGTGATACCTCCAACATGAAAGTTGTAGCACTCGTCGAGCACTTGAAATCCATACGGAGATGATGGCGTGAAGTGGAGTAGGTGAAGGGCAGGATGGCCGCGTTCTCCTCTAGTTTGGGCACGTCGTTCGAGTACTACAGGTGGCCGAGCTCCACCAGGGTTGGGCCGAACCTAGAGGGTGTTGGGAGCTTCGAGTTGCAACGTCTTGATCGAGTTCAAGTTCACCGAGGAGGAAGCTAAAATTAACCCTAGTTTTCATTGATGGGTTTAAAAGAAAACGTGCTCGGCCTGTAGAACGAAAGGAAGGAGAAAGGGGGGTTGGGGACGCACGGGCCTGATGGCTTGGGGTAGAAGTGGACGGCCTAGATTGAGTTGAGTTTGAAATTGGTTAAGTATATGTTGATTATGTTAATATAAATTCGTGTAAACTTCAAAAATTGATATCTTTTTCATACAAGGTCGAAAAAATACAAACTCAGTTGCGTTGGAATCGTATGGACGAGCACTACGTGATGGAGTTGGTTTGGAGTCGTTTGGAGTTAGTGAGAATTTTGGGTAAAATTAAACGTCCGTTTAATTTTATTCGAAATAAATCGCTAAAACGGAATTTAAAACCAAGGTGAGAACTTCTCACTCAATCGAATCAGTTTCGATTTTATTTTAAATAGTTAAATTTAAAATATTTGAATGCATGTTTGAATATTGACTGTTATCTATTGATTGTTAAAATAGACATTATACGCCGTTAGTAAGCGGATGTTATTTATTAAAAACATATACCGCGAATATTTCATAAACAGTGAAATTGGTATTATAAATAATATCAATATATATATATATTGGCATATGTATATATTGGAGTTATTGATTCCCCGCATTTATTTGTTTAGCGGATGAGACCCTATTACGCCGTTATTAAGCGGATAATATTTAATAAGAACATATACCGCGATAATTTCGTACTGGAGCGAAATTGGTATCGTGCTAATGTTTGTGATGCAGGAAACAGGTTGGAGGGATCCAACTGGATTCCTCAACAGTTTTTATTTGATTTCTGATATTTTGATATTTGATGGATTTTCATATTGATATATGATATCGTTGTTGTCGTGATTGACTATTTGGTGTGTAGCATCATTGGACCCAGATTTTGGGATTTTAAAATGATTTTTAAAGTGATTTTAGAAAGTATACGTTTTATAAAATAATTTTGGAATTGATCCATTTTAAATAAATAAACGTTATAATTTTTAATGTTATAAAAATTATGATTTTTGTGAAATACAGTTAAAAACTGATTTTTGAGAATATGATGCTAATGATTTTATAAAATAGTTAAATCGGGATTTTAGAATTAATTGTGAAAAGTTTAAATATAGGATTTATAAAATTTGATTATTTTACAAATCAAAATGATGAAATTATAAAGGAGTTTAAAGACGTTTTTAAAATATTAATATGAATTGATTTATATAAGAGATTTATAAATGGATATTTATAAATTGAGATATTGAAATTATAAAACAAGTTTTTATAAGTGTTTGAATGAAGTGAAAATGAATTTCATAAATGAATGAAATTTATAGAATTATAAACTGTGAAGTTATAAATAAAATTTATAAATTGGTGAAGTTAATTGAGGAATAGATTTGGGTGAATAATTGAATCTTATAGGTTATAAGATTTATAATTATGAAGTTCAAAGGAACGATTTTTTGCAAACAAATAGATTATAAGCACTTAACTTATAATATGAACTTTTAGTTTATAATTGAGTTATAAACTGGAATAGGTTAATAAAGGAATTTATAAAAAGGAAGTTTTTATAAATAAATAGAAATGGGATTTATAAACGTTGTTTTATAAATTCGCAAATGACTTATTTTGATAAGTAAATTGTTGAAACCTATAAATGGAGTTATATTCACGTTTTTGAATAGTGAATAATCCTTTGAATTAAAATGTATAAAAGGATGAAATGTGTTAACGTAGTATATTCACGTTTTTGAACTGTGAATAATATGTTAAAGGAAATGTTTTGAATGAGATGTTTAAATTGAATTAAAACGATCTAACGAAGTTTTAATTGTATTGAGATTCGAAACCATAGATTTCAACATTAATTGTTGAAATAGACGTTTTCGAGAAATGAAAAGGAAATAGTGGACTATAACACTGTTGTTATAGTAAATGATTTCTGAAAGGAAATGTATTGTATAGTATTGGGATTTCTATATCTATTTTAATTTCAAATCCCTATACTAGTGATTTGGGACGTCGTAATGATGTTTTACGCAACATTCGTTTTGGCCCAAATAAATATGTTTAAGAGAATGATTTCCTTAAAGAATGAAATATATACTTAATTTCGATTGAAGTATATCGAATATTTTCTAAGTGTTGAAAATAAATAAAATTTGTGAATTACTTATGAATAAATAAGTATGAAAATGTTTTCCAATATAAAGTGAATATCTTAAGGATTTATCTTTTTGAAGATAAATTGAAATGAATAATCGAAATCGAATATTCATTGATATTTTGGAATTATAAATTCACTAAGGAATTTATAAAGGAAGTGGAATTTGTTTAAAAATAAATATTGATTTATTTTTGAAGTATTGGAAATTATATATCTAGTGAAGATATTTTTGGAAAATAAATAATTTGGAAAATTATTTGGAATCTGGTGATGTGTGCATATCTAGTGATAGTTCAATAACCGACTATCAATATTTCCCTTTGAATGGGTAATTGATGTGATTTGATTGAATGTGAATGCTACACTTATTTTTAAATAAGCGCTCACTATTCGGGTTAACCGGGAAAGGACCATGGGGTCGTATAACCCATTCCGAATATGTGATACGTCGTTATAAATTGCATTGATGATCGGTGTTGAAGACCCGGTATTTGCGAGAGAGATAGGATGACCTGTCGATTTACTCTGCACCGAGTTGCTCCGGTATAGAGTTCTCCATATGTGATGGTGAATCCGATCAGGATTGTGAATATCCGGATTGCAAGGACTTCTTTGTAAGTGCCTTCGGTTTTGTTCGAGCCCAGAACAGACTTGTATGGATTGTATGTCTGACATTACAAGTTGAGATATAAAGCCGATTTCTTTCAAATATATTTCTGTTGGTGGCGAAGAATTTATTCTTTTAGCTAAACACCCTTCTCTGAGACGTACGAGCTCAGAGGTTATATAGTTGAAGTTATCAGCGATATATTCCCAATTTGGTAATGTGATATGCTGAGTGATGCTGAAATGATCATTGTGTTGATTATTGTGATAGGATCGTTTATTTGATCGTCTATCTTAGTGATCATCGTGTTGATCATTTGTTGACCCAAAGCATGGCTTTTGTATAAAGTATGTTTTTGTGGACGTGACTTCGTCGAACCTCACACCCCGGAAATGGTCAAAACAGGAAAGATGCGGCAAGGTTATGAGGGGTAGCACCCTTTAGGGTATGTACATTTCCTTCTGGATAGAGGTGGTATCATGGTATGGAGCCCAGATATTTAACCTATGTGGTTACTACGAATTTATTACTTTGTGGTTGTTGGCTTTCGGGATCCCGTGAGAAAGGTCGTTTACGATCGGGGAATGGCGTGCTCGTGTCAGTAGTTACCCAGTTAGGGGTAACCCGGCCTTGTGTTGGCAGAGTTCCGGTTTGGTTCTCGGGGATGTCTTTCCAGAGGCATTCTCATGTGGCAATGGGAAGTTCCTTGGCCTGACCATTTGTTGGAAATCCAAAGAAACAATACGTGACTTGTACGGTTTTAGTTGTAGAACCTGCTTCCTCAGGAAGTAGCTATAGTAGGCATAATATAATGGTACCTATGCTGGCTAAGATTTATATTCTACTTTCGAAATGAATTTCTTCTACACTATGCACTAATAATAATATCAAAATTGATTTGATTTTAATACGTATCAAGCATCTTTGACTATCATAAGGAGAAATCTTCTCCAAGTCTGCGTTTGCATTGTGTGTGTGGCAGGAGGCCTTATGGTAGTCTCATTTTTAAAAGCATTGCGAATAGAAATAAAAATATTCCTCTATTTGATTTTAAAGATAAATAAACTGTTTTGAGTTCTCACACCAGTCACATGACTGACTTGGAGTTTATTGTTTTCCTTCCTAAACTCTGGGTGCCCACCAATTTCCACACGGGCAGTCAAGAGTTAAGGTTTATCAGGATATTCTGGATATTCAGGAATTGCTGGAGGCAAGCTGGATGGCATGGCGTATTAATTATATAGTACTTCTTTTTCCGATGTTTGTTGTTGTATATTGTGGTACACTCTGATGATATGATGTAATGTAATGTGATGTAATGTAATAACTGATATAGTTCTTTGTTTAAAGATTATTCATTTATTATTATATGTTGTTCCGCTGCGAATTGTGAGATTCTGATGTTGTTCTGTTGTTTCTTCTGTCCCGTTCTATTTAAAATTTTGTTCTATTTTCTGTTTTTCTTTCTATTCTCTTTTTTTCTTCTATTTTAAAATCTTCTATCTTCTTTTCCCTATCCCTATTTTCTCTTTCTCTCTTTTCCTAAATTCTTTTTCTTAAAAACCCTCAGTGTTCGGTTTTCCGTCGTTCGATTCCTCGGCAGTCGATAAAGTGAGTATCGATGTTGAATTTTCGAAAGACGAAGAATCGTGTCCTGACAATGTGGTATCAGAGCTTATGGTTAAGTGACAACCATGGTTCTGTTGGGTATAATTCATTAGAGATAGAGTCAGCAGTACTCTAGAGTGAATTTGAGTGTAATAATAGCTATGAGAGCGTATTTGTTAGTGAATATAAAATTGTTTTATATTGTGATGATTGGTTTATTGAGTGGCATATGAACCTTCGTCAGCACGGTATGTACAACTATGCCGAAGGGGTTTCTAAACACTTGAATAGAACAATTCGGCACAGTATTGTTTTAAATTGGGTAAATGAAATAATTTTACCTTGAGTATATTTTTATATATAAAAGGAATAATTTTTCAGAATTATTAAAGGGTATATAAGTTGATTGTTTAGTTGTTTGAATAATCTAAATAAAAGAATAATTGTATAAGTAAAAAGAATTATAAGAATTGAATTATAATTAAAGTGATTTACAATTGTGAAATAAACTTATACATATAAGAAGTGAAACTATGTGAATATATTTATGAATATGAGTTGTAAATAAAAAGTGAATTTAAAGTTAAATAAAAAGTTACTTTAGAATTTGGAAGCTGAATTGATTGATAAATGTGAACTTAAGTTATGAAATGAAATTCAACTTTTGTAATAGAATTGAATGAATAGATTGAATGTAATCAATTGAATGTGAATTAAGTTGATATGAAATAATGAATATAAGTGTAATTCATTAAAATCTAATGTTATTAGAAAGTTGAATAATTGAATGAAAATCAATTAAATTAAACCAATTGTAAGCAAAGGAATTTGGTTTTAATTAATATACATTGGTTGATATATGATTGTTGATTGATTATATGTAATTCATTAAGTGTTAATGAAATTTAAAGCTATGTAATTGAATTCAAATTAGAAGTAAATAAATTTGAATAGAATTGAATTTGATTGGAAGTGAACCAACTTGAATATGAACTAATTGAAAATGAATGTTAGTAAACATCCACTGTTAATGAATCAAATGTGATTAAATTGAAAACCCAATTCATTGAATATTAATAAGAATATAAATGAATATTATTGGTTATGGGTGTTAGTTGGATGATAGTTGGTTGATGTTTGCATTTGTTGTTTAGTTGCATTTGCTATGTGACATATATAGTTATGTTGCTATATGTTGTATATTGAGATTATTTTCATATGTGCATGTTCTCATGTTGTTTGTTGAGTGATTAGTAGGTGCGGATCGCGTTTGCTTCGCATTTGGAGCCCGCTTTTGCGCTATATTAGCCGTATATGCTCGCTAATAAAATATAAGGTACATATCTCGGATTAAATATCGTACTTTTACACTTTTTTCCCTTCGGGATGCCTCATTACTTGATGAGATGTATATTTGTGATATATATACTGTCATTTTTTTTTCGGATCGAGCCGCGCAAAGAAGACTATGGCGAATTTTTCCGGAAATTTAAGGCGTTAGAAAATTTTTGAGAAAGTTGGAAAATTGTGAAAACTTTAACTTTGATTTGAAGTTGAAAGTTAAACAATAGTAATTATTTTTGAAAAGATAACTAAGTACGATTTGAAAACTTAGTAAAGTATGGTGAGAAGTTTAACTATGAATTTTGGAAAGTAAATAAATTCTATAACTTTTCTTACTTGTTAATTTCGAGGACGAAATTCTTTTAAGTGGGGAAGATTGTAACGACCCAGAATTTTTATTAATTAAAATTTGAATATTTAATTAATTTTAAATATTAAAAAGTGGATTTATAAGTCAAATAAATTTTTATTTGAATTTTTGGAATTTAATTGGATAATTAAATCGATAATTTAATACGTTAAATTATGGAAATAATTGAAAATATAGTTAAATATGATTGAAAATGATTTGTAAAATTTTATTTTATCATATGGGAGTTAGAAAGATATTTTAGAACTTTTAAAATCGAATTTAAAGTTAATTTGTGAAAATTGAATATTTTAATATTTAAATCGACTAGTGAAAATAGTCAATTTTTGAACAGTCTCAGAATTGAACGAAACCAGTTCCATTGGATCCGTAATAGTTAGTTATTACCGGATTTCAATTTTCGTGTCAATCGGAGTTATCGTTTGATCGTGGCAGCTCGAAACGCATCGATTTATTTATAATTTAAATTTGGCGAGTGAAAATAGCCATTTTTCAAAAAGTCTCGGATTTCGACGAAACTAGTTTTATCGGATCCGTAATGTGATATTATTGCAAGGTTTCAAATTTCAAGTCAATTGGATTTACCGTTTGTCCGTTACGAATTAAAACGCCTAGAAATCGACTTAAATCGGTTTAATTTAAATTGAGCGTTTATAGCCATAACTCTCACATACTTCCGAATTAGCTTCCGAAACCTGTTCCATTGTGTCCGGAACGCGGGATAAACCCTAGAAACGCTGGTTACGGCGCGTAAATCGGAGTTCGGAATTTCCGGGATGAATAGTGTCGCTCGTTCCTTATAAATAGCCCTACCCCTTCACAAAAATAAAAAAAAAACCCTAACCCTAGCTAAAAACTACAGCCGCCACCATCAATATGAACGCCCAGAAATCATCCTCTTTCTCCTCTTAATCTCTCTAAATCCAAGCAACAATTCGTGATACCTCCAACATGAAAGTTGTAGCACTCGTCGAGCACTTGAAATCCATACGGAGATGATGGCGTGAAGTGGAGTAGGTGAAGGGCAGGATGGCCGCGTTCTCCTCTAGTTTGGGCACGTCGTTCGAGTACTACAGGTGGTCGAGCTCCACCAGGGTTGGGCCGAACCTAGAGGGTGTTGGGAGCTTCGAGTTGCAACGTCTTGATCGAGTTCAAGTTCACCGAGGAGGAAGCTAAAATTAACCCTAGTTTTCATTGATGGGTTTAAAAGAAAACGTGCTCGGCCTGTAGAACGAAAGGAAGGAGAAAGGGGGGTTGGGGACGCACGGGCCTGATGGCTTGGGGTAGAAGTGGACGGCCTAGATTGAGTTGAGTTTGAAATTGGTTAAGTATATGTTGATTATGTTAATATAAATTCGTGTAAACTTCAAAAATTGATATCTTTTTCATACGAGGTCGAAAAAATACAAACTCAGTTGCGTTGGAATCGTATGGACGAGCACTACGCGATGGAGTTGGTTTGGAGTCGTTTGGAGTTAGTGAGAATTTTGGGTAAAATTAAACGTCCGTTTAATTTTATTCGAAATAAATCGCTAAAACGGAATTTAAAACCAAGGTGAGAACTTCTCACTCAATCGAATCAGTTTCGATTTTATTTTAAATAGTTAGATTTAAAATATTTGAATGCATGTTTGAATGTTGACTGTTATCTATTGATTGTTAAAATAGACATTATACGCCGTTAGTAAGCGGATGTTATTTATTAAAAACATATACCGCGAATATTTCATAAACAGTGAAATTGGTATTATAAATAATATCAATATATATATATATATATATTGGCATATGTATATATTGGAGTTATTGATTCCCCGCATTTATTTGTTTAGCGGATGAGACCCTATTACGCCGTTATTAAGCGGATAATATTTAATAAGAACATATACCGCGATAATTTCGTACTGGAGCGAAATTGGTATCGTGCTAATGTTTGTGATGCAGGAAACAGGTTGGAGGGATCCAACTGGATTCCTCAACAGTTTTTATTTGATTTCTGATATTTTGATATTTGATGGATTTTCATATTGATATATGATATCGTTGTTGTCGTGATTGACTATTTGGTGTGTAGCATCATTGGACCCAGATTTTGGGATTTTAAAATGATTTTTAAAGTGATTTTAGAAAGTATACGTTTTATAAAATAATTTTGGAATTGATCCATTTTAAATAAATAAACGTTATAATTTTTAATGTTATAAAAATTATGATTTTTGTGAAATACAGTTAAAAACTGATTTTTGAGAATATGATGCTAATGATTTTATAAAATAGTTAAATCGGGATTTTAGAATTAATTGTGAAAAGTTTAAATATAGGATTTATAAAATTTGATTATTTTACAAATCAAAATGATGAAATTATAAAGGAGTTTAAAGACGTTTTTAAAATATTAATATGAATTGATTTATATAAGAGATTTATAAATGGATATTTATAAATTGAGATATTGAAATTATAAAACAAGTTTTTATAAGTGTTTGAATGAAGTGAAAATGAATTTCATAAATGAATGAAATTTATAGAATTATAAACTGTGAAGTTATAAATAAAATTTATAAATTGGTGAAGTTAATTGAGGAATAGATTTGGGTGAATAATTGAATCTTATAGGTTATAAGATTTATAATTATGAAGTTCAAAGGAACGATTTTTTGCAAACAAATAGATTATAAGCACTTAACTTATAATATGAACTTTTAGTTTATAATTGAGTTATAAACTGGAATAGGTTAATAAAGGAATTTATAAAAAGGAAGTTTTTATAAATAAATAGAAATGGGATTTATAAACGTTGTTTTATAAATTCGCAAATGACTTATTTTGATAAGTAAATTGTTGAAACCTATAAATGGAGTTATATTCATGTTTTTGAATAGTGAATAATCCTTTGAATTAAAATGTATAAAAGGATGAAATGTGTTAACGTAGTATATTCACGTTTTTGAACTGTGAATAATATGTTAAAGGAAATGTTTTGAATGAGATGTTTAAATTGAATTAAAACGATCTAACGAAGTTTTAATTGTGTTGAGATTCGAAACCATAGATTTCAACATTAATTGTTGAAATAGACGTTTTCGAGAAATGAAAAGGAAATAGTGGACTGTAACACTGTTGTTATAGTAAATGATTTCTGAAAGGAAATGTTTTGTATAGTATTGGGATTTCTATATCTATTTTAATTTCAAATCCCTATACTAGTGATTTGGGACGTCGTAATGATGTTTTACGCAACATTCGTTTTGGCCCAAATAAATATGTTTAAGAGAATGATTTCCTTAAAGAATGAAATATATACTTAATTTCGATTGAAGTATATTGAATATTTTCTAAGTGTTGAAAATAAATAAAATTTGTGAATTACTTATGAATAAATAAGTATGAAAATGTTTTCCAATATAAAGTGAATATCTTAAGGATTTATCTTTTTGAAGATAAATTGAAATGAATAATCGAAATCGAATATTCATTGATATTTTGGAATTATAAATTCACTAAGGAATTTATAAAGGAAGTGGAATTTGTTTAAAAATAAATATTGATTTATTTTTGAAGTATTGGAAATTATATATCTAGTGAAGATATTTTTGGAAAATAAATAATTTGGAAAATTATTTGGAATCTGGTGATGTGTGCATTTCTAGTGATAGTTCAATAACTGACTATCAATATTTCCCTTTGAATGGGTAATTGATGTGATTTGATTGAATGTGAATGCTACACTTATTTTTAAATAAGCGCTCACTATTCGGGTTAACCGGGAAAGGACCATGGGGTCGTATAACCCATTCCGAATATGTGATACGTCGTTATAAATTGCATTGAAGATCGGTGTTGAAGACCCGGTATTTGCGAGAGCGATAGGATGACCTGTCGATTTACTCTGCACCGAGTTGCTCCGGTATAGAGTTCTCCATATGTGATGGTGAATCCGATCAGGATTGTGAATATCCGGATTGCAAGGACTTCTTTGTAAGTGCCTTCGGTTTTGTTCGAGCCCAGAACAGACTTGTATGGATTGTATGTCTGACATTACAAGTTGAGATATAAAGCCGATTTCTTTCAAATATATTTCTGTTGGTGGCGAAGAATTTATTCTTTTAGCTAAACACCCTTCTCTGAGACGTACGAGCTCAGAGGTTATATAGTTGAAGTTATCAGCGATATATTCCCAATTTGGTAATGTGATATGCTGAGTGATGCTGAAATGATCATTGTGTTGATTATTGTGATAGGATCGTTTATTTGATCGTCTATCTTAGTGATCATCGTGTTGATCATTTGTTGACCCAAAGCATGGCTTTTGTATAAAGTATGTTTTTGTGGACGTGACTTCGTCGAACCTCACACCCCGGAAATGGTCAAAACAGGAAAGATGCGGCAAGGTTATGAGGGGTAGCACCCTTTAGGGTATGTACATTTCCTTCTGGATAGAGGTGGTATCATGGTATGGAGCCCAGATATTTAACCTATGTGGTTACTACGAATTTATTACTTTGTGGTTGTTGGCTTTCGGGATCCCGTGAGAAAGGTCGTTTACGATCGGGGAATGGCGTGCTCGTGTCAGTAGTTACCCAGTTAGGGGTAACCCGGCCTTGTGTTGGCAGAGTTCCGGTTTGGTTCTCGGGGATGTCTTTCCAGAGGCATTCTCATGTGGCAATGGGAAGTTCCTTGGCCTGACCATTTGTTGGAAATCCAAAGAAACAATACGTGACTTGTACGGTTTTAGTTGTAGAACCTGCTTCCTCAGGAAGTAGCTATAGTAGGCATAATATAATGGTACCTATGCTGGCTAAGATTTATATTCTACTTTCGAAATGAATTTCTTCTACACTATGCACTAATAATAATATCAAAATTGATTTGATTTTAATACGTATCAAGCATCTTTGACTATCATAAGGAGAAATCTTCTCCAAGTCTGCGTTTGCATTGTGTGTGTGGCAGGAGGCCTTATGGTAGTCTCATTTTTAAAAGCATTGCGAATAGAAATAAAAATATTCCTCTATTTGATTTTAAAGATAAATAAACTGTTTTGAGTTCTCACACCAGTCACATGACTGACTTGGAGTTTATTGTTTTCCTTCCTAAACTCTGGGTGCCCACCAATTTCCACACGGGCAGTCAAGAGTTAAGGTTTATCAGGATATTCTGGATATTCAGGAATTGCTGGAGGCAAGCTGGATGGCATGGCGTATTAATTATATAGTACTTCTTTTTCCGATGTTTGTTGTTGTATATTGTGGTACACTCTGATGATATGATGTAATGTAATGTGATGTAATGTAATAACTGATATAGTTCTTTGTTTAAAGATTATTCATTTATTATTATATGTTGTTTCGCTGCGAATTGTGAGATTCTGATGTTGTTGTGTTGTTTCTTCTGTCCCGTTCTATTTAAAATTTTGTTCTATTTTCTGTTTTTCTTTCTATTCTCTTTTTTTCTTCTATTTTAAAATCTTCTATCTTCTTTTCCCTATCCCTATTTTCTCTTTCTCTCTTTTCCTAAATTCTTTTTCTTAAAAACCCTCAGTGTTCGGTTTTCCGTCGTTCGATTCCTCGGCAGTCGATAAAGTGAGTATCGATGTTGAATTTTCGGAAGACGAAGAATCATGTCCTGACACAGCCGATCCAAACAAGGTGAAGAACAAGTGCAATTTCAAGGTAGAAAACAAGAAAACAAGGAAAAAGAAGGAGAGATCTCACCAAAACTTTGATCAAACAATTGATAGCCATGATTTTTTTGTTTGAGGAAGTTTGAGAAAATGTTATTCACGTGAAAAATGAGAAGATGCAGCTGGAAAGAAAGAGATACACGGCCATAATGGAAATATGCAGGTTAAGAAATAAAAAGGCGGAAGATTAAAGGACTTTGGAAGTTTAAGAGTTTAAGACCTTTCAGATTTCTTATAATTTATTTATATAAGTTTATATTACTGAAAATAATAATAATTTCAGTCATAAATTCGAAAATATAGCAAAATATAAAATATATATAAATATTTATTAATTATATAAGGTTAAAATAAGAAAATAGCACAAAATCGCAAACTAGTCTAGAAAAATGGAAAATAAATAGAATGAACTTTGGAAAATTTGTGGGCTTGTAAAAATATTTATAACAAAGATAATAATATAAAATAAAAATGCATTCACAAAAAATATATAGATTTTAATTAAATATAATTTAGATGAAGAAAATAGCGGAAAAAATAGAAAACAGCCTTTAAAAATAGGAAATAAATACAGTAAATTTTGGAAAACTTTTATTATCACTTCAAAAATATTAAAAGAGATAATATACATAAAATAAAACAATTACACATTTTAAAATAAAATTTGACAAAGAAAATATAATTTATAAAATTTAAAATAGATAAAATTGCTAAATAAACAAATTGCACTCAATATTGAAATATACATAACTTTAACAATTTAAATCCGTTTTCAACGAAACGAAAAGCAGTATTCAAGTTATTAAATCTATTTTCATAATAAAAGATAAAATTTAAGAATTTAAATATTTAAATTTAAAATTTAAAAAGTCAAAGTTTGACCAGAAATCCACCTTTCAGTAAAATATTCAATTTATACCAGTTGGAATTATGATTCACATAATAATCAAAGTTTATATTTAAGAATGAAATGTTTGAAATAAAACAAGTTTAAAATAAATCTCAAAATGAAATAAAGTCAAAATTACAATATACATAAAAATCTAGGGTTGTTACAGATAATATGTTACCCTAGAGCAGAGTTAGGGTCGTGATTAGTTATTTATGGAGTGGGAGTACAATCCTGATGAGTGTATAAGGAGTACATGGTATGACTATAGCGAAATTATCTAACACATGTTGGATGGTAGCAATATAGTTATATTAGCGAGACTCTTTGTATGGTAATGGTAGATCAGTATTTATATTGATAGTGGTTACATCACCTCTATTGGTACTAGATTTAAACCTGTATTTTTGTGTTGATTGTTAGTGGATAATTATATTTGTGTTCATGGTAGTCGATATTATGTTTATATTCGGTATAAATGAATGTTGCGGATGTTGATCCATTATGCATGGTTGTTGTTGATGTTAATATTGGATGTGATATTATTATATGAGTTATTTTATGCTTTACTCATTTTATAGGCTTACGAACAATACATCATAATGTTGGTTAAGTATGATAAAGTTCGAATGATTTACTTGTGAATATACATAAATGATATATTAGTCTTACATCTAGTAGGCTATGGTCATTAATGATACTAATGATGAATTCAAACCTTGTGTGAATGTATATATTGATTATTGATGGTCATTTGTACTAGGGAGTATAATGTAGTTGGTATTATATTTATATCGCTTACGTAAGGTTATTGAACAAATTGATGTTTGGCATATCACCCTTCTTTAATTTTATAAATGGATTGGTATAACCTTAAGCCCATTTGAGAGGGGTCAAAGTGATATTTGTTCGTATTATATTTTGGACATGACATCACTAACACTTGACATAGTCTAATCCATGTAGTACAGTATTATAATTCCCTGGTCACCCCGAGGATGTACCAGTTTAGAACTTATTAGTACCCATTAGGTTTTGGAGGACATGTAGGAGGAATTCGATAGATATAATTATAATTTTTTATCGATATATATACACTAGTTCATTGTTTACATTTATTCGTGTACTATGGTTTAATGGTTTTTTATTTAGACACGTTAATTTATATATTTCTTTGGAACACCATTATATAAATGAGATGTATTATATATTATTCCGCTTTTCATATTCGATTATAGGTAGATGTTTATATCTCTTATATTTCTGCATTGTTCTATTCTTGGAAAAATCCTCATGCTATTGCTTTGTGCCGATGTTGTTTATGTTTGGGTAAGTAGAATTTCAAATAATAACGAATTCAGTGTTCTCCCGATGGAATAAGTATGAAGGATCGTCTATAGTGGTCCCAATCTCCATACTATCAAAAAGTATTAATTTCATATCACTCTTTGGTAGTATGGAAATAGGGAAGGTGTTACACATACCTTTATATTTATTAATTAGGTTTAGTAACCTGATTAACTAATAAATCCTTAAGCTATTAGCAATATGGCTAGCTTTTTAATTATTAATCAATGACAATAATTTCAACTACCATTAAGTATTTATTATGTAATAAGTATTATTTTCAGTCTATATAGATAACTAAATAAATATATAACAATTATGAATTTTACTAATTAATTTTTCACCCTTATACTAATACTAATAATAATGAATTAATTAAAATAACCAATATATTAATTTATAACTTTTATAAATTATCTCTATAAATTATTTTCGGTTGAAAACCAAGAGTTGTGATTGTGTGAATTCCAGGTTTGAACTCGGTCCTTGGTAGTATTTAAACAATTCAAATATTAAGCTTATACGGACTTTGCTGAAGCACATTGGTGGACATGAGTTCAGTTGCTTCCAGATTAGCTAGGTAAATCCAATTTTTACCTTTTAAAGTGACACCATTAAGTAATGATATATTGTACATGTTTTCTCTTCATCATCACTAAATCACATATATATCTAGAGCTCGATCAATCATCAAAACTCTCGAATATCCGTATTTAATTGCAAAGTCCTACATTAAATTTAATTAATAATCAATTTCCCAATTAACCTAATTGACCCTAGAGGGAATACTTAACTTTATCAATCTCTTAGTTGTACTTTGGGCCAATTATGGTGACTCATAAACATAATCTTGATTGATTTTCCTAGAAAAAATGAGCATAGGACTTAGTGAGTGGTCTATAATATTATTATTTTATATCTACTTTTTGATTATACTTATACATCCCTAATAAACTCTTTTATCACATGTTAATTAGGGAGAACATATCTCAACTTCTTATCATGCTATTGGTTCCTACTGCAATTTATATTACATATTTGCTATCACAATACGTTATTGGATTCTTATTAGTAGGAGCTATCGCTAGCTTTCTTATAAATTCACACATATATGTTGCTTTTATTATAACACTATTCATAGCGATGTGCTTAGCCTTTATAGTTGAATATTCCATAACCTCTCATTTGGAACATTTCCAACATAAAGCCCCTTTGTTAAGCGTAAAAATGATCTAAGAATGAACTACTGTTTTTGGTGCCACTTATGATGTTTGAATTCGAATACTCCTTCAAAGGGAGTTTGTTGTTTCCATAAACCATGCTCCAGTATTTCTTAATATTCGAGAATCCTCTTAACTTTCAATCAATGATTTTAATCCAGATTTTATGTTCTCTTAAAGCACTAAGTCATAAGTGGAATTTGATATAGCATATAACATACCATATGTGACGATTTCTATTGCCAATGCATAAGGAATCTATCTCATATGCTCTATATTAAACATTTTAATATGGTTACTATGTAAATAAATTGGGAAAATTTCAACATTTTATTATACCGAGTATTAAGGATGCCTCTTTCAAATCCTTCATAGATAATTAAACAAACAAGCTTTACAGATTTTATCATGAGTACATCATTACCAGTCATTAACATCTTGTTACTTATAGTATTAAAAACTTCTATTTTCTTTCTTGCACACACATGCTTCCTTTGCATTTTGATTGAAACCAAACCATTTGATTCTCTATCATAATAAATGCTCAACTTCTATATGCTTGTTTAGTATCATATATTCCAAAATCTTTGTTATCACTCCCATTGACTTTGAGACATTTTGGCTACGGTATGCAAACATCTCCTCTAAATCATTATTTAGAAGACATGTTTCAATTTCAAGTGCCAGAACTCCTAGTCATATCTTATGGTAATCTATGAGTAGAATTTGAATGGAAAGCATGTTGACTGAAAAGATTGATTCATTTTCAACATTCGAATCGACAAGGACATTTCCCATCAACCTTGCTTCATTGACATCAAATTTTGTATCTGTACCTGGAATCCATTTTAGGTTTAAAGCATCTCACCATGTGACAAAGGCTATACTCTCCATGGCTTGCGAATAACTAAGGAGATTGTAATTATGAACAACCCATTTTCCCCATATCGATAAGAAAATCGTAGTCTCTCTTCAATGTGCGACATTTCTATAGCTTGCGAACAACTAAGGAGATTGTAACTATGAACAACCCATTTTCCCCATATCGATAAGAAACTCGTAGTCTCTTTTCAATGTGCGACATTTCTTGTTACATATTATATTAACTTATGTTCTTTTGAGCTTGGTTAAATTTACATCATCTACACAACCAGTTTCCATGTCAGAACCTTGAAACATATCCATTGTCCAAGTGGTTAATTGATTCGGCTTTGGTGCAAGAGGTCACAAGTTCGAAACTTGCTTTCGAACGTTTATTGACATGAGATATGTTGTCTCAATGATTTGTTGTATATAAAGTACCATTTCAAAATAAAAAAAAAAACCTTGAAACATATCCAAGTTCATCACTTCCACTAACCACTACCACGAAGAAAAAATCCTTTGGTAAGGGGGTGGCATGTTTTGAAACAATTTTCTCTCTCAGTGTAATGAATAGGCATTCAAACCATTTTATGAACTGCCTATAGACTTACATAAAACAAATTTATCCTTGATTTTTACGTTCAAAGTGTGGGTCGGACAACCATGTATCTTAAACTATTTAAGATGAGGTTTCTTCCTAATTAATATCTTTATGGAATCGTAATCTTAACTTTAGATGAAAATAAATTCAACATACGTGCTTACTCTTAAGTACATATCCTTAAAGAAAAAGGTAACTTGACTGCACTCATAATCAATTGTACTTTGTCCAATAAAGACCGATTACCCCTTATCGATACATTAGCATGTAGCATAGGGAGAGATGGATTTGAGAGTGAATATTGTTCTTTTCTAATCACTTTTAGAACTTTTATCCAAGTTTCTCACTTATTCGATCAAATCAAATTATTTCAGTTACTTTGCAAATAAATATTTTCTACTTCCATTTTATCTTCTATGAATTATCATTGATATCTAACCTGTGAATCAGATACAAATGTTCATATCTGGGAATTCATCGTGTGAATTTAGCAAAGTAAGTGGTTCCATTTTGGGTATCATTAGACCTTTGAATGCATACATCCACATGTATCGCTATGAATAGTTCATTAACTTTTTTGTCGCTTCCACTTGATGGGTGCTTTGTCGTTAATAATTCAAGATGCAATTCAGATTTACCATATGATTCACAATCATATAATTAATATTATTTCAAAGAGATATGGCTTAGTTCATGATTCAAAAATTCTTTTTAATATTTAGATGTTTCTGTATGTTCTATAACTAACACATCATTACTGTTACGAAAACAAATACCATAATTAAAATACCAAAAACAGATTTATTCATGAATGAATATTCGTAATATTCATATTAAAACAAAGTTGCATCTATGTTTAATCAAAACTAAAAATGGTTATTATATCATAAATAATATTTGGTATACACGAAAGTAATTTTTCAAAAATTAATATGTCCATTAGCAATTGTTACATAGTATGCTCCTATTATTTCTATTATTTTAATAACATTTGATATATGGGGCATCATTTAATCACTTATTATGGTCTATTTATTTCTTCCACTATAACTACTATTTGTTGAGAGTTTTAGATAAAGCATGTTAAACTGTAGAAAATAAATTTTATAGAGGACTACTTTATTTAAGAAAAAACATTTTGAATGGAAATCATATTTCTTGTTCCTTATTAAGCGTTTATAAATATACATACAATTTTGATTCCTATATCTCTTTATGAAGTAAAGGTAACTATTCACCGTCTCTTTATCCCAACTGTGCAAATATAACATCCATTCTCAAAATTAAATTTTAAACGGTCGAACTGTTAAAAGGGAAACCTTTTACTAAAAGATTGCACCAGATTTTTGTACAAAAATGCATTCAGTAATTGTTAACTTGTTAAGGAGACCGTATAAGTTACACTTAAAAAAACATATCAAAACTGACATTTCGGTGATCGAATTCTTAGATCTGTCTATAGTTCTTAGTTTATTGTTATCTCTAGCACAACAAGATGCTCATTGTGTTCAATCTTGTCAAACACATGATCTTGTAGTATTGTTAGCTTGCTCATTTCAAATGAAAAAAAATTATCGAATTTTTGCATATTATGGAACATGATCGTTCACTATACAACTTTTGTACAAGATCAAATTGGATGGAATATTCATATTCCCATATTGCTTTCGACTTTAAAACTTGTAGAAGATAATACATAGTCTCGTCTCGAAAAAATTCACACTTAGTTGCCAAGACTCGAAAGTTTTTGACGGTCGTAATATTATATTTTTGCATGGGTGTTGAAGCGACAATATGCCAGGAAGACTAATTTATTAGCATGTAATTTTTTTAAGTTTCTTCATTAGTTTTAGTTCGATTCGTTTAGTGTATTTTAACATATAAACAATTTTATCAATTATATTATTTGTGCAAATTTATTAAAGTAGAATATTATAATATTACATATGTTCTTATACTTATCAAAATGATTTATATTGTTTTTATAAAAAAGCTCACACTAGATTTTACATCTTTTAAAAACCTTAAATTAAATGTTGGAATATCTTAAACTCCTCTAGGAGTGTTGATCCATTTATTATGTTACTTTGACCTTTATGGTACCAGCAAATTATAGTCCCCATAACATGCAAATAATACATCATTAATTAGATCACGTATATAACTTCTAACCATACATTTTATGCTCTTAGTCTTCTTTATGACTTTTGGGGTGCTCAATAAATCATAAAGTATATTCGATACTCATAACTTATCACTTCGTGATTGTGTAAGGAAAATTTTGTAACCCATAAGGGTACTCAACAAAGTTACAAAATGTTCTTACCAATCAACAGACAATATAAACATTTTATGGCTTAAGGGTGCTCAACAATGATAAGTCTATATGGTACTCTATATTGTAAATGATATAGAGCAACATCATTTATGATTCATAATCCCAGAATAATAATAATAAGTAATATAGTCCAAAAGGAATAATGAGCATTCACGACACTGATTGACATCATTTTTCATTATTTATACACATATACATATACACACATAATTATATAAACATGTATTTATTCCTTATAACTACTATGAGTTTTAATTCTATTTTAAAATTTAAAATCGTATTGTTTTATTTAATTTTATATATAATGTGAGATTCTTTTCATTATTACATTTATAATTAAACTAAATCTTATATATATTTATATATTATTAACAATTAATTAATATCACAACTCTTATTATAACCTTTATGATCTATAACGTTTATAATTCATATTATCACTAAAAATTATTTAGAATTTTTTATTTATAAACTTTATAATTTAAATTATAATCAGTATTAAATTTAATTATTTATAATTTTTATAAATTCAAATTCGAGCAATTTTAAATTTATTTGATTACAATCAATATGAACAAAATTTTAACAACTGTAAATTTTAGGCTCCTTTTGCGTAGCTCCTATGCTTATTTTCTTTGTTGTATGGGCTACTTTCTTTCATTTAGTTGTTATGTGCATGTGCATAACACTGTTATCACATTATTTATACAGTGGCACAGCTACTATAAAGCCGGCTGGCTTTGCTAAAATTGTAAATTTTAATCATAAGTTTTATAACTTTTAATTTTAATTTTAATTTTTTTAATTAATTTATTGATAAATTTTATGAATATAAATTTGAAACCCTTTTAGTTTTTTAGTAACATTTAGCAATTAAAATTAAAATTTCAACCAATTCTAAACTCAATATTTATATATTATTCACAATATAACACAATGTAGGCTATGACAGTTTTGTTCGATCAAATGCATTGGGCAATGGGGTAAAAGTAGTAAATTTCAAAAAATTCCTTTTAATTCATTTTTCATTGGATCTTTAATAGTGTTATCATAAATAACGATTTTAACATTAAAATATATTAATGTTTTATTAGATGAAAAAAGAAGTATTCGGTGTTTAATATTAAATTTAATCTAATTTTACTTTTATTATTAAAATTAAAATTTTATATTGTTGAATTAAAAGTTAGTTTCATGTTTACTTTATTTGTTTTATGTCATTTTTTTTTGAATTTAATTTTAGTTACATTAGCATTATATTAAAAAGATTAACTTTATATTCAATGATATTATTTTTTAAAAAAAATAATATTAATTTTACATACTTCTATTTTAACTTTATTCAATCTCTCAAGCCTTGGTAATAGATTTCTTTCACATTGTTTTTATAGCATGGAAACTTTCTATCCATGGCAACCACATGTTCAAGCTTCAAGCCAAATTTAAACATACCAACCATATTCTCAAAACTTGGAGTTAAGGGACCTTTGGCAAAGACAATAAAATCTCATACCAGTTAAAAGTAGCAACTTGATCAGGTTCAACCTCTCTTGATTATTAACCTAACTTTGAGTTTGCCTATGTAGGAACATAAGCTAACTGAGAGATTATCCAAAGCCTTACATGTTTAAGCAAGCATGCCGATAAAGAAATATAGAGACAAATAGGACATTTAAAGAGACAAAAACACTGAATTCTAGCACGACGACCTCATGTTCAAGTCTAAAAAGAGCAAAATTGATGATATTCTTGACAGCTCCAATAATCTCCATGAATGGCATGTAGCGGTCTCTGAAGCCTTCGTCAAGCATTTTGCCAACGTTTTAGGTAGTACCCAGTCTCAAGAAATCAACATAGAAGCTATTCAGAATCTCAACTTACTAGTTCTTGCTCATGAGCATGCAGCTATTCTTCAAGCTGATATCTCTAATGAGGAAATTCAACATGCTCTGTTCTCGATTCCTCAAGACAATACAGGGGCCCTAATGGATTTAGCTCCTGCTTTTTTATCCTTTGTCGGAATATATTAAAGCTAACTTCCTTAAGGCGGTTCGCTAGTTTTTCAGAAATGGTAAAATGTTAAAAGGTATAAATTCTACCAACATATGTTTAGTTCCAAAATCTCAAGCTCCTCCTCTGTAAAACATTCTAGGCCAACTAGTTGCTGTTGTTATTGTCATTTGTAAGTGCATATCTAAGGTGCTATCTAGAAGAATAAAGGTCTACCTGCCTTACCTTATTTCTTCAAATCAAAGTGCATTCTCAAGTGACAAGAATATTATGGATAATATTCTTCTCACACATGAATTGATTAGAGGTATAATAGAAATAGTTTGAGCCAAAATGCTGCATTAAAATTGCTTAAATAAAAGCTTATGATATAACTAAATAGGCTGTAGTTAGCTATGCATTAACCAGAATGAGAATTCCATGTAAATTTGTGAAATGGGCTGAAGCCTGCATTTCAGCTTCTATGTTTTCAATACAAGTCAATGGCCAGAGTTGTAGTTATTTTAAGGGTACTCAAGGCTTAATGCAAGAGGACCCGTTGAGCCCTTATTTGTTTTTACTCGTTATGGAGATGTTAACTATTACCCTCAATGATAGCTGCAAAGAAATTAATAAATTTGCATCCAAAGTGTAAGGATCCTCTAATTACTAGTCTATATCATGCTGATGATCTTGTCATTTTCTCCAAGCCCAATGCCAAGTCTTTAAATAGTATTACCAGAATCCTCTATGAGTTCAAATGCTTATTTGGTTGCAACTGAACATAGAGAAGAGCTCCAATTTAATCTCTAGGTTACCCCCAAATGCATAAAGGAATAAAGTATTTTGGTATCCCTCTTACCACCACCAGAATTATTGACAAACTCAATACGTGGCACAATAAGTTCTTAAGTCAGGTGGGCAGGCTCACCGTAATTAAGCCTATTTCCATATACAGCAAGTTCTCTTTCCTACAATTTTCATTCTTCCTAAGAAGCTATTAGCCATGGTTGATCGAGCAGCAACCATTTTCTATGTCTAGGATTCATTTCTTTGGGAAATCTATTCCAACATAATTCAAGAAAATCCAAATTCCACAGGAGAATAGAGAACTTACATCATTAATTTGGAGCTTTGGAACAAAGCACCAAATATTGTGCACATTTATAACATAGTAGGACCTAATAACTCCTTGTGGAACCGATGGTGCACTAAATATTATATTAGAAGGAATGAATTTTGGTCTGTTGAAAAGAAGCAGAATTCTTCTATGGTTTGGAGGAGTATTCTTGAGACTAAAGACAAGTATAGGAAGATAATGCAACTTGCTATTGCTAGCAACTCTTCATCTTCTTTTTGGAATGCCCCATGGACAAGCCTTAGCTAGATTCTCAAGGACCATATCACTTATAATGAACTTCTTCAAACAAGCATTCCTTCTAATGCAATTTTTCTTGATTACTTCTATGGTGGTACTATTCGACTGCCCTATTCCAGTAGTCATAGGGTAAGGATGCTGTATGAACTGGTTTCTAAATCTATCTATATCACTTTTTATCATAATACTCTTTTGCGGGGTATTCCTCCAAAGACACATTCCATCAAGCATGTGTTCGGATTGTTTTGTAATTCAAGTGGCCACAAAGACCCTTGGTACAGCCGAACATGAGATAACATAGGGAATTAGACAAATCTTTATGTGGAGAGTGCGTAAGAATGCTCTTCTAACTCAAGATTAGCTATGCTACTCTGGCCTTATTACAAGTTCCTTCATGTATTTTGTGAAAATGCCAATGAAACTTATTCGCATCTTTTCTTTGAATGCTCTGATGTCATCAAAATCTGGAGGAAAATTCTCTTCGCAGGTCAATACCACTCTCCATATTCGGTTAGTGCCGAGGAATGGCATAACATATTTCTTGGTAATAGATGGAAGAATCACAAAATCTAAAATTCTTCTTCTTGCTCTCAAAGTCAATTTGCTTAAAGTTTGGAGGCAGAGAAATAAGAGAATACGAGCATAAGGAAGGCTGAGGAGATTAAATAAGAATCTTTGCAGGGTATTAGAGAAAAGATTCTTTTATGGGGAGATGCTTATTTAAGGTTAGATACTGATAGGGATATATATGAAAGATGGCTTGCTTTTAGTATGTAGTAGTTAGTATTTTGGCTGTATGGTTTTATTTAATTTTTATTTATATAATGGGGTAAGGGCCCTCTTAAAAATTTATGACGATCCTACTATACCTTCGGTACCTAATAGATGTACCTAATAGATCTGAAGAATGCATCGTTATGGTACCGATTTGATGTAGGACTGTTGTCAATGGTGAAATAACTAAAATCTAATCATAATCCGTCATATATCTCATGACATATTGGATAAAATAAAATATCAATATAGATATAAAATTAGCGAGACAGATAAGTATAACCAAATGAACCAGAACAACTATCAAAGTGCAAGGTTCACAATAGGCATACAAAGCAAACAGGTAGAGTTTGTACACCAACAAATAAACTCAGAGGAAATATGTCTCTGAATAAGGTAAAGCCCCGATAAAGCTACACAATGTTGCACAGTGGAATAAGCAATAAACTCGAGTAATAACAAAATAGACCAGCCTCCCGATCATCCTCTAAACATCTCCATGCCCTAATCTCAAACCTATTATCTAGTGATCTACTCATTTAAGAGTACCTTAGATAATAAGAAGTGATACATAATGTTACCCGGTACCTTGGAACGGCTACAAAATGGTAGTTGCAGAAGCTATGGCTGGATGTTGATAGGAGTAGTGTTAAGAGTAAATCTATTTCGAGTCGTGTAGGAGTTTACTTCGAGTCGTCTCATCATCGACTCCGAGTTGATGTGAATCTACCACTAGGGGTTGACATACTCGAGAGGATTCAGCATAGGAAGTGGGTCGATGGAAGAGAATAACTATGGGTCCGGCTATAGTGGGCCGGTTAGAGAGAATCAGCTATAGTGGAAGACTATATTGGGTCGGCAGAATAGCTATGGGTTTGGCTAAAGTGGGTCGCTTAGAGTGGATCGACTATAATGGAAGACTATATTAGGATCGGCAGAGTAGCTCGGGTTTGGTAGATCTTTGTGGGGTCGATACAATTGGGATCGGCTATCCTGGGTTGACATGGAGTATTAGGATCGGTTACCTGGGTTTGGCTTAAGGCTATGGGGTCGGCTACTTCGGGTCGGCGCCTACTTATCTTCGGGTCAGTGAAGCACAAGCCTCGAGTCAGCTGTTGGGAATTAGGTCGGCAGCAAAGTGCAGCGGTTGTCATGGTTTCATTCCGAGTCACACCATGAGTTGCTTCGAGTCATTTGAGGATTTGCTTTGAGTCAGTCCAAATTACTTCGAGCCAGAGTGAAGGTTTCTTTGAGTCGACATCCAAAGTACCTCGGGTCGGTTGTGGGGGTTTAACATGATTGGGCCAGTCATCATGACTTGTCAGTTGTGGGCCGAACTCCCTTGATTGTGGGCCTGAAAGACTAAAAGGAGATGCACACTCAGAAAAGCCAGGCTATCTTCATCTATAAATAGAGGGGCAGGGTTCTAGTTTAAGGGATCTTTTGGGAAAACTAAGGAGAGACTCTGCCCTTTTTTATACTCATTTCCTTTTCATTCTAAGCTAAATTCAAGCTGTTCTTTGTGGATTGTATCTGTAATCAAACAGTAGAAAAAACAATAAAGATCACATTCAAAGTGGACGTAGACAGTTATACCGAACCACTATAATTCCGGTGTTCTTTTTTTTACTGTTATTCCTTGCATTATATTATGTTATTCCTCTATTTTCATTTATTATTTTCATTTATCTCTCTACACAAATCTATTCTAGGGTGTTAGTGACCAATCTGGTGCTAACATTTTGGTGCTTTCATTGAGAGGGATTCATTCTCAGGTTGTTTGGATAGACTTTGAAGCTGCTGGATTGAGGAAATCCTCCGAAGGAGATCCATGTTTGTTCTCAAGAGTTTATAGATTCTATTCAGGTTTTCACAAATAACTCTAAGATGCCAAGGCCATGCACCAGATCCGCCTCCCACAATGTTGATACTAATGAGACTACTAGCGTCCTTCAAGTAGGACCAAGCAATCAGCCAGCTAATGCAAGGGCGGAACCCACCACCATCCAGAACCATGCAGAAGCTGTCATCAGGGCTAAAGTCAATGATCTGATAAGGGAGCTCATGGAAAGAAAGAGATGGCTTAATGAGCAGATTCAAGAAAATGCCAACCTGATGAACCAGATTGCTCAACGTCAACGTTAGAATGATGGAGGAAGCCCTGCTTCCTACTCATCATCCGACAGCTCAGCTTCATCAGACGAACACCACATGCTTAGACGTCGTAGGATAGAAACGGCGCAAACTGGAGCAATGGAGCAAAATGTGACATATCACCGCTGACAACCCAACAGAGTCGATCCAGACCCCTTGACTAGGATAGTGCCTCCTCAACTACACCTGGGAAGTCACGCTCAACCTAAAATCAGAAACTTCGGCTCTAGAGCATGCGTAGAAGTTGGTTAACTGCCTCACTAGGGTGGTAACAAAGCAGGTCCGTAGGGTGCACAATTAGATGATCATCGGTCGAGAAGGCGCCAACCGGAGTAATCGTGCAGGATGGATACTGACTTAGCACCTTCCATTTAGACTCCAGATTTATTTGCTATGGTTAGGCAGACGATGAGGGAGAATCAAGGTCTGACCAATGATGACTGGGAAGCATCGAGGAGTCATACTCCGTTTACTGATAACATCTTACAAGCTGAGTACCCCTGGAGGTTTAGCATGCCCATAATGCCTGCTTATGAAGGGAAGACCGACCCTCAACAGCACATAACGAGATACGAGTGGATGATGGACTCGGCTAGGGCAAATGATGCAACCAAGTGTAGGTGCTTTCCAAAATCCTGTTTGGGATCGCTACCTTATGGTTCACAAGACTCCTCCTGAGGTCGATCTTCAAATTTGATGAGCTAGCAATGAAATTCGTGGAGCAGTTCAGGATCCATGCTACTTTCTCGAAAGATGTGATGCCATTATTTAGTGTGATTCAGGCTCTAGGTGAGTCAATGAAGGACTATTTGTAGAGATACCATGTTAGTGCTACCGAAGTCAGTAATCCGAATGACTATGTCATTCTTATGGTCATGGTGCGAGGTGTTGATTTGAAATCTGAGTTTGGTGACTGGCTAGCAGGAAAACCGCCAACCACCTTAGAACGTTTTATTCAAAGGTGAATCAGCTTCTGAGAAAGGAGGAGGCCAGGTTGTCGAGAAGGGGCAGTGCTGCAGGATCCGGCAGGGAAGTAGTGCAAAGCAATATTGCAGTGAAGCGATCTGGCGAGAGCTTGGAAAAGGTCCAAGTTAATGTTCAAAATAAGCCAAAACAACCTGAAGGACCTAGAAAGGGAAATCTCGAATGTAAGAGAGAAGCGGGAAAGTGGAAGCCGAGGATCCCGACTTATATTGAATATACGCCACTAAACACATCTTTGGAGAATATTTATTTGTCCACTTGTAATACTTTCCAATACCTCAAGCCACGCCCAAAGGAATCGAATGAAGAACAAAAACAAACCGGAAAGTATTGTCGGTTCCACTAGACCTATGGGCACAACACTGATGAGTGTAGTCACCTCCACGACACTATAGAAAAGTTTTTCGCCAGAAGAAGTTGCAGCAGTTTGTTAAGAATCCGTAGGAAGGCAAACAGGGGACACCCGATCCCAGTCGAGGACAAGCTCCACGTCGACCCAACTAGCCCGCTCAAACTTGTAGAAGATTGGTGATAAACACTATAGTTGGCGAGCCTCATCCTACAGATAAGAGTTGGCAGGAAATGGATAGTTATGCTAGTTCTTTGAGACATGCAGATTTTGAGTGTTGCTCGAACACAGAGGATAGGACTCTGGCAAAACAATAGCGAATTATGACAGATGATATAGTATTCAGAAGTCAGGATGCCGATCAGGTGGAGGCACCTACTATTGATCCGATAGTAATCTCAGCTATGATCGGACCAGCGCTTGTGAGGAGAATATTGATTGATTGTGGGAGTTCTGTTAATATTATCTTCCAAAAGGCATATGATTAGATGAAGATGGAGACTAAGGATCTAAAACCATCTAAGGCCCGTATACACGGCTTTAATGGCTTGGGTACCAAAGTGGTAGGTTATGTGGAGTTGCCAATCGAGTTAGGTGAAGGCGCACGTAAGAGAGTTCGGATCCCACCGTTCATTATTTTGGATGTGGATTCCTCGTATAATGTTATTTTGGGCCGACCGGCCCTAGCTGAGTTTAGGGAAGCTTTGGCCTCGTGGTGCTTGACTTTAAAATTTCCGACAAACAATGGAGTTAGTGTAGTGCATGGCGATCAAGCAACTGGTCGTGCCCGTTATGTGGCTGAGCTGAGATAAACTCAACGAAGAGAGAAGGAAAAGGGTGTGGACAAGTCCATCCACATCCATTTGCTGAAAATTGACATGTAGCACCTTTGCCTTGGCTTGGGCAACACAGTCGGATCCATAGAGACATATATCCGAGAGATGACGATGAAGAACCCAAGGAGACCAAGGCTGTGCTGGCTGAATGTGCGATTGATATCGCAGTCATCCATGATGACCCATTGCAGGTATTGAAAATAGGATCACAACTGAGCCCCTCGATGACAAGGGATCTTACAGATTTCCTTCGAGCAAATCTCGATATTTTCGCTTGGACCCATTCTGATATGTGTGGGATTTCACCAGCCATCGCAAGTCATATGTTGAACATTGACCCAAAGTACGTACCGGAAAAACAAAAGAGACGAGGAATGGACCTGGAGAGGTCTGTTGCTGTAAAGGAGGAGGTGGATAAACTCAAAGCCAATGGGTTTATCCGCGACACCCTCTATCCTGAATGGATATCCAACCCTATACCGGTGAGGAAGGCAAATGAAAAGTGGAGGAC
Organism: Allium cepa; assembly: GCA_030765085.1. Classification (NCBI taxonomy): domain Eukaryota; kingdom Viridiplantae; phylum Streptophyta; class Magnoliopsida; order Asparagales; family Amaryllidaceae; genus Allium; species Allium cepa. The sequence continues at coordinate 394,349,807 of CM060935.1, forward strand.
CTGTGTTGATTATTTAGATCTTAATAAGGCATGCCCCAAGGATAGTTTCCCTTTGCCTAGAATTGATTGGCTGGTTGACTCGATAGCGGGGCATGAATTGTTGTCATTTATGGATGCTTATTCAGGGTATAATCAAATTCCGATGCACATTTCGGATCAGTAGCACACCAGTTTTGTCATAGATGTTGGATTATACTGCTACGTGGTAATGCCATTCATGTTGAAGAATGCGGAAGCAACTTATCAGCGTCTGGTGAATCGAATGTTCAAGGACCAGATTGGCAGAACAATGAAAATCTATATGGATGACATGCTCGTGAAGTCACTACAGTCAAGCGACCACATTCGAGACTTGGCAGAGATGTTTGATATACTCAAATTTTACGACAAGAAAATCAATCCATTGAAATGCTCCTTTGGTGTTGCATCTTGGAAATTTTTGGGCTTTATTGTCAATGCACGAGAAATCAAAGTGAATCCGGAAAAGATTCAGGCCATTCGAGATATAAGGTCACCTAGAACTATAAAATAAGTGTAGAGCCTGAATGGAAAGGTTGCTGCATTGAGTTGATTTATATCCAGAGCAACCGACAAATGTATTCCCTTCTTTGATTTGATAAGGAAAGGAAAAGAAATTTTGAATAGATGTCGGATTGTGAAGATGCGTTTTGAGCTATGGTGAGTCACTTGGAGAATCCCCCTATTCTGTCGAAGCCTGTAGATCATGAGGAGTTGTATATTTACTTAGCCATATCCCAGCATGCCATCAGTGCAGCCTTGATTCTTGAGGAGGATCGAATCCAAAAGCCAGTGTACTATATTAGTAAGTGTTTAACGGGGACAGAGATAAATTATCCCAGGATAGAGAAGCTGGCGCACTACATGGTGATCGAGTCGTGCAAACTCCTCCCGTATTTCTAGGCACATCCAATTAGCATCTATACCGACCAACCTTTAAGGTAGGTACTCCAACGACCTAAAACTTTTAGAAGGTTACTTAAATGGAATATCAAGCTCAGTCAGTTCGACATCACCTAGTTTCCACGAAGGGCTATCCAGGGACAAGCGTCGGCGGATTTTATTGCCGAATTCACAGTGCAGGACGAACCGAATGGAAGTGATGCAATTCCTATTACATGATGGAAGCTGTATACCGATGGAGCGTCTAATGACCATTGCTCTAGAGCTGGTGTTGTTCTTATAACTCTCGAGAATCGGTCGATTTGTTATGATTTGAACTCGTTTTCTCCGCTACGAATAACGAAGCCAAGTATGAAGCGTTGGTCACTGGACTAAAGCTTGCCAAAGAACTTGGAGTAAAATCAATCGAGATTTTTTGCGACTCACAGCTGGTGGTATACCAAGTCCGGGGAGACTACTAGACCTAGGAACAGAGGCTCGCTCCATACCTTACTCGGATCTAGGAATTATTGGCGGACCTCAAATACTCGCACATCCAGTGTGAGCAAAATGGAGAAGCCGATTCTTTGGAAAAGTTTGCAAGCACTAGTGACACACAACAAATGGGATTGGTTCCTATTGAAACTCTACATGCCCCGAGTATAAATACGATGCAAATTGATCTTGTATCCGAGATGGAGACCGAAAGGGAGTCATGGATGTCCTCATTCAAAGAATACCTTTTATGCAGAACTTTTCCTGAGAGAAGAAATGAAATGCGACAAGTCCTTCACAAGGCCTTGCGGTATGTTATATGAGATGGGATTATGTATCGAGAGGGACTCTCTGTTCCCTTTCTCAGGTGCATCGCCTACGATGAGATAAAATGAGTTTTGAGGGAGGTCCATGAAGGAGAATGTAGCGACTATACTAGGGGAAAACGCTAGCCAAAAAAACTCCGCTATGGATACTATTGGTCGACCATGAATCGGGACGCCGTAGACAATGTGAGGAGATGAGATAAATGCCAAAAATATACGAAAATCCAAAGGGCACCGTCGACGGAGATCATGCAAATGGTTAGCCCGTGGCCGTTTGCAATATGTGGAATCAAAATTATCGGCTCATTGCCAGTCTCTAAAGGTGGTGCAAAATACGCAATTGTTGTGCTCGACTACTTCACCAAATAGGCAGAAGCGGAGCCATTAGCTACGATCACCACCAAAAAGGTCACTAATTTTGTCGTGCGAAACATCATATGCCGCTTTGGAATTCGACGGACTATCATTACTGGCAATGGAACTCAATTTGAGAGTAAGGAATTCAAAGAGTTTTGTCAAAAACATCACATTGGGAAGAGATTTGCAGCAGTTGCTCACCCTACAACGAATGCGCAAGTTGAAGCCGTAAATAAGATAATCAAGTCTTTCTTGAAAAAACATTTGGAGAAGGCTAGAGGCAAGTGGGTAGATGAGCTTCCAACGGAACTTTGGGCATACAGAACCACCCACAAGTCCGCAACTGGTCATACTCCATTCGCCTTAGCATACGGTGCCGAAGCAGTTATACCCGTGGAACTTAAAGTCTCTTCCCACCGGGTAACTTATTACAATCCCAGAACAAGCCAAGATCTTTTACTAGAATTGTTGGACTTTGTTGATGAGAAGCATGAGGAAGCCGATTTAAGGGCGGCCGCACATTGGCACCGAGTCGCCCGATATTATAATGAAAAAGTCCGACCGAGAGCTTTCAATGTAGGCGACCTTGTTTTGAAGCGAGTTTTTCTGGCTCCATCACATATGAATCTCACATGGGAAGGTCCTTATGTCATCGAACGGAGGTTTGGAGAAGGGACCTTCGAGCTAGCGACCGTTGATGGCGTGACACTCCCTAGAGCATTGAATAGCGAGCATTTGAACCATTATTATACCTAGTTTATTTCTTTTGCATTTTAGTAGCAGTTTCTTTTAGTATTTAGTTTCCTTTGTTGTTCCCTATTTCCGATATGTAATAAGACAATTTAGTTTGTCTCTATTTTCTATAATCAATAAAAGCTTGAAGCTATTTTTCTATAAACTACTAATGTTCTATGTTGTTTAATTACATGACCAAGTTAGTTAGCACTAACACATGTGACGTACAAACGCACGTATAAAATTCAAGATTGACTGGTATGCACATAAAATCTCTAAGTCCCCAGAGTGTGGATTAGAGTACTTTGAGTCCCCAGAGCACGGACTAGAGTGTAAACGATTTCAAAAATCTCTAAGTCTTCAGAGTGCGGATTAGAGTACTCTGAGTCCCCAGAGCGTGGGCTAGAGTATAAACGATTTCAAAAAATTCATAAATCCCTAGAATGTGGACTAAAGTTTCTAAGTCCTTTGAAAAGCGAACTAGAGTATAAATGACTTGCGAATCCTCAAATCCCAATTGCAGATTAAACTATAAATGATGCAAGGAAAATCAGTAAATGAAAGGAACAAAATTTTGTTTATTTTTCAAGAAACTTCCTTACAACTCCTCCGAAAGTTCGGAGGCCAAGTCTATATACATCGACCACTGCTAAAGAATGGAAAAGAGAAAAGAAAAACGACTACAAAAATCGAGTTTATTCAAGCTAAGCAAAATGTCATAGGACAACAACTATTTCTTTGCTTTTTTCTCCTTCTTTGGTTTCTTCGAAGTCTCCTCAGCCAAGCGCTTCTTTCTAGACCCCTTACTCACTTGCGAGTAGGTACCTGAGGAAGGAAGAGGCACATCCATAGGTGTAGTCCTGCTAGGAGGAATGGATTTCAGCGGCCTATTAAGGGGATCGTCTATCTCCACCACCTTAGGCTTTCTCTTGACCTTGATTTTCTCTTTTCTCTACCTCCTCAAGTCGCTCCTTCATACTAAGCTTGGAGACGTGCTTGAAAGCACCCGTGATTACAACATCGTCATGGTCTTCGACAGGTGAAGGGTCTTCGGGCTTATCCTCATCTAGTGCTCTGATTACTTGACCATCTGTGCCCGGCGTGTCTTCGACAGGTGGTGCCTCAGCTCCTTTTTCTTTCGGCACTATGGCGACGTCGCTCGTTGGAGTCTAATCGGAACCAGAATGACCTGCATGATTTCATGAAAAGCAAATGTTAGAGTACATCCGTTATTCGTCGAGAATGATGACATTTTGAAATTTAGAAGGTGAAATTAAGTACCAACATCTAGTTGACTCTCAGTGGCTATCGAGTATCCCCTTCGATGATTAGGGACATTGTATGAATGCCATATCTAGGTTTCTTCGAATCATAACCATCATACTGATCGAGAGGATCGAGAGATAAAGTCTTGGATGACTAGATGGAAGAGAGGACTTGAGACTTAGTGCAGGACGGAACAACGATATCTTCTTTCCCCTTCGATGTCGGGGAAGCTTCGTAAAAGAGAAGTCTTGCTGTAGCTGAATCGGAGGGCTCATTTCCCTGGAGCACTTCTTTCGTGAGTGCCTCCCCATCGATCTCTTCGACACTCAACTCCACTTTCTTGATTTTTACAAGGGTATCCCATGCTTTGGCCAGAGATTCGAGATAACCTTCGCTCAAGAAAGATAAGTTACGGTGCATAAGGACCCTTGCATTATATTCAGCAATAAATGGGTCGAATGAGCATTAATCTCCTCTCTACCGGACTCGGTTGCTGCCTCAAGTCAGGAGTCAGCCTCTATAAGTGCTGCTTTTTTACCTTCTTCACGAGATGCATCCTTCAGTGCTTCAATTTGGGATTGTTCTTCGTCGAGGTTTTCTTTTAAGTTCCTTATCTCGATGATTTCATCACAATATTTCTGTGATTCCTCCTACGCTGCGATTTTTTCCTCTTTCTCTTCAGAAAGCAGATCCTCTAACTCCTTGACTCGGTGAGCGAGAACATCTTTCTCTTTTTGCAGAGAATCTTTTTCCAACACCAAGGCACCGCTACTTTGACGCACTTCATCTAATTCCTTTTTGTGACTAGTCTCTAAGCGGCTAGCCTCCTAAGCTGTTTCCTTGGCATTCTTTTTTGCAGTCTTAAGCTGGGTTTTGTATGAAATCAGTTCATCATCCAAGCTGTTTATAATGTCTTTGTCATGAATGGCTTCTATCTTGAGGCGGTCGATCTTATATTAATGCTCAGCAGAGATTATAGAAACTTTTTGACCAGGTGCACAAAACATTAGGTTGAACATACACATCGTTTGTGCATGCAAGAGCATCTTCTTTGACATTCCTAGGGATAGGATATATAGTGGGAAGGAATTTCAGCCCATCAAAGCAGATCCTTAGGAACATAGCCTTAAGCTCAGCTAATTTCTCCACTGTAATTTGGTCATGAGCGGGAGCTGGGGGAGTTGGTCTTGTCGGAGTCAATGGTTTCTTGTGATGCTCACGGAACTTCCTAGTACTCAAAGAGCCAGAATGTTGAACGTAGGGAGCATCTGATTGGGAGCCTCTATAAGTAGACTTGTCTCCACCCTGCACCGGAGGATTTGTTGTTCGGTTAGATATGAAGCGTCCCTATGGGTTCTCCTTCTTGAGGTGAAGATGATTCTCTAGAGTAGTACTCTCTATCTCAGCTTTAGTCTTTATCCCTCCATTTTTTGAATTCCGAGTCTCGGCTTGAGCGATGAAAGATAGAAGAACCATGAATGCAGTTGAAGCCATAAGAGCAATTCATTGCACCTGTACATATGATTAAGAGAGAACAAATTAGTGGAAGCCACATGGAAATTGAATGCAAGTTGGTGATGAAGTGTAAGTGCTTATGTGTGTCCTAGTGCATCCCCCCAACAGACCAGTAGTTTTCGCTTTACTCGCGGGAGTTTCTTCTCCCTGATTATGGAATTGTATGCCTTCACTGCTTCTAGCATGCAAGTTGAGCCGCTTGGCACTAAGATTTGCGAAGTCGTAATTCAACAAGTCATCAGGAATGGACAAATCAGAGAGCCCCTTTAGTGAACTTTTAATTTTCTGGGGAGATGATCCCTTCTCAATGGGAGTTATCACGTATTTCGGAGTCACCCCATCTCCTTTCTTTTTAATTCTATATGCTGGACTCTTTTTCTTTTTTGGGAAAGGCTAAGGCTTATTAATGCAGGGAGCGTCGGCTACTGGGGCCTATCCGATATGTTCTCATTTATTGGCGCTGGGATCTCCATTTCCTTAATCTCTCCTTCCTCGGTGGTATCATGAGCTCCTTCAACAGGGGGCACTGAGGGACCAACTTGTTCTTTCCTCCTCTCAGTAGTTGCCCTTGAAGTTGTTGTGCTTCTTAGAAGGCTAATCCTGTAACCATCTGCTAGTAAACCGAATACAGTTCGTCAAAAACTAACAATTTGAGGTCCCGGTCTTCCACTAGAGTAGCGTGAATAGTCTCGACTGCTCTTGAATACCTAGTACTTTCGGGCCGCAGGTGCACACCTGGAAGGGTTTAAAAAGTTTGAACTTTCAGAAAAAGGAAATTTATGTCCTAGTATGAGGGACGAAGTAGGAATGAAACTTATATCCTTCCAACCATCTTCTTGCGAAGCCAGGAGGATAGCACACGTAGAACCATTCTTGCTTAAATTAAAAGAGCTTGTTCCATGCACCCATCAGAACTTGGCATTTGGAAAACGGCTCGAGGAATACATAAGAAGGGATATTAGCATGTTTCTTGAATTGGTAAATGTAACTAATATCCTCGGGAGTTGGAGGTTTGAACAGGATGCTCATTGGGAGTAGGGAGGTGCCATGAATGAATGAGTAGCTATTAGGATGCAGCTATGTAGGGGTGATCCCCATGTAATTTAGAACCTCGCATATGTAGGAGTTGAAGGGTGGCACGCATCCGGCCCAACACATAGATTTGTTACATGTGATGTACCCGGCAGGGGGCAGGTGGGGCCGATCTTGCTTCGACGGGACTAACACATCCTTGAAGGGAATCCCATAAATGGAGCACAATTGACGAAGAGCCGCTTCACCGTTCTTTGAGGCTTGTGAGTCGATCGGATTATCCAAAACTGTGGCGTTGTCTACGGCATCCGGAGCTGGATCTATAACCTCGGCAGGAAGGGTTGAAATGTCAGAAAAGAGACCCAATTGCCGGTTGGATTTTTCTACAATCCTCCGCTATTGACTTAGCCCAAGTTTGTCAGATAAAGTGGCAGGACTTGATTTCCTATTTGATTTGGAAGACATTGCGGGAAGGCACTTGATGTGGATAAATACATGTTAATCTATACTCGAAAGATAATCAATATTAGAAGTAATAATAATATATTCCCTCATGCTGTGTGTGAACTAGTGCGGTGATTCTGACCTAAGTACAAAGAACTTAAGATTGAAAAGACGAATATAACACGATCAAATTTTTGGGTCGTCATCCTGGAGATCGTCATCGTAGCAGATGATTGATGACGGAAGTCTTGAATCGAGCATTGGCATTTTAGAATTGTGAAGTCCATTACTTGGAATCATTGTACCAGTTTATTATTTTAATTGTGTTGTTAAAACTTTTGTTGATTCAAGCTATGTCCATAGGCTTATGTGTGAAGAGGCATGTCACTATTCGTCAGTTTATGCTTGGGCATAAATGTGCATAGTCATCGTATTCTTATTAATCAAATTGGAATGTTTTGATTGCCAATGCCGACCCTGCCTCTCAACACCGTTCCCCAGCCTTGACCAGATTACCGAACGCTCCATTATGCTAATCTAACCAACCCAAGCACCCACTCTCAAAAATACCGACCGACTCTTCCCTCAAAAAACCACCGACATAAAACCTCAACATAGTATACCAAACGCTCACTCTCAAAAATACCGATCCCTCCTTTTATTATAAATGTTGATCCCTCCTTTTATTCTAAATACCAATCTTTACATCTAAACCAAGAATGTCGACCCATGATTTTCACGACCCAATGCTTAGCATACAATGCCGATCCTACGGTTGAAGAAACTATATTAACTCCTCCAAATATCTTAATCTATGCCGACTCCATCCTCTACCTTATCTACACCAAACCCGTTTCTTCTCCTACAACTACCTCATGTTCTTTCCAATCCCTTTTCTTCTCCACCTCATATCAACTCCATACTAGAACTCGATTGCCTATGCACATGGACACTACGTCACTCCTCAAGGTTGGGCTACAAGTTAAAAGGTAGAATCATACCTACATTGTAGATCTGGGGCTTAGTTGATAGTAGTGGATTCGAGTTAGGGATATATCGAATCTGTGTGCAATTGGAAGTCTTAAGGCGAGGTTACTCGGATTTGGGAGAGAAAAGGCGTAAATGATATTGGAGGAATTGGTTAGCCATAGTACTATGAAGAAATAAGTGAGAGAAATAAAAGTGGAAAGAAGAAAATACGGACCCAAGCTTTTATATGAGGAATGGAATACGAATTGGTCTCTTCCTAGAGAACTCGTGTATTCCAAAGGTTCAGCTAGTCAACATGCCGACCCTAGCCTAGGCAAAACAATCAAGGGATCGGCATTTATATGCCGACCTCTCCCCTTTTTTGTTTTTTAAAAAAAGGAAAAAAATGAAAAAAAATATAATGGACAATGTGTAATGATAAATAATGATATTAATTATATAACGGACAAGATGAAGAAATACTTGATTAGGAAGAAGTCATCGCTATGAATCTAACCTTTGAAAGGTTAGATGCAATCAAATTTTGAAAAGTTGCGAGAGGAACCCCAAGATTTTATTAAGGCTAAGCTAATGCGTTCGAGCAATATAGGGTTTTATTAAAGATTAATAGGAAACGACGATCAGTTATTGGCTTGAATGAGATAACCTCTGAGAACACGGATTACTCACTGATTTAAAACGCGCCATGATGTTCACAAGATGCACTTTGGAGGGAAAATGTTACCCGGTACCTTGGCCCGGCTACAAAATGGTAGTTGCAGAAGCTATGACTGGATGTTGATGGGAGTAGTGTTAAGAGTAAGTCTACTTCAAGTCATGTAGGAGTTTACTTCGAGCCATCTCATCATCGACTTCGAGTCGATGTGAATCAATTACTAGGGGTTGGCATACTCGAGAGGATTCAGCATGGGAAGTGGGTCGGTGATGGAGAATAGCTATGGGTTCGGCTAAGGTGGGTTTGCTAGAGTGGGTCGGCTAGAGTGGATCGACTATAGTGGAAGACTATATTGAGGTCAGTAGAATAGCTAAAGGTTCGGCTAAAGTGGGTCGGTTGGAGTGGATCGGCTATAGTGGAAGACTATATTGGGATCGGCGGAGTAGCTTGGGTTCGATAGATCTTTATGGGGTCAGTATAATTGGGATCGGCTATCCTAGGTTGACATAGGGTATTAGGATCGGTTACCTGGGTTTGGCTTAAGGCTATGGGGTCGGCTACTTCGGGTCAACGCCTACTCATCTTCGGGTCGTTGAAGCACAAGCCTCGAGTCAGCTGTGGGAATTAGGTCAACAATAAAGTGCAGCGGTCGGCTTGTTTTCACACCAAGTCACACTAAGAGCTGCATCGAGTCATTTGAGGATTTTCTTTGAGTCACAGTCCAACTTACTTTGAGCCAGAGTGAAGGTTGCTTTGAGTCGACTTCCAGAGTACCAGTAGTCGTTTGTGGTGGTTCGGCATGATTGGGTCGGTCATCATGACTTGTCAATTGTGGGCCGAACTCCCTTGGTTGTGGGCTTGAAGGACTGAAAGAAGATGCACACTCAGAATAGCCAGGCTATCTCCGTCTAGAAATAGAGGGGCAGGGTTCCAGTTTAAGGTATCTTTTTCGAAAAACTAATGAGAGACTCTGCCATTTTTTGTACTCGTTTCCTTTTCATTCTAAGCTAAATTCAAGCTATTATTTGTGGATTGTATCTGTAATCAAATAGTAGAAAGAGCAATAAAGATCACATTCAAAGTGGACGTAGGCAGTTTCGCTGAATCACTATAATTCCGGTGTTCTTGTTCTTACTATTATTTCTTGCATTACATTGTGTTATTCCTATATATTCATTTATCTCTCTACACAAATCTACTCTAGTGTGTTAGTGACCAATTATGGTGCTAACACATAAAACATCGAGTCAGACAATGGTCTGGTATGAGTGATAAAAAATCTCAAAATGCTACGAAAACCGATAAAGTAAAGGACATGGTGACAATCATACTTGACCCGTCCCTACATCCAAATATTAAGACATAACATAGTATATTCTAAACTAATATTATCATCATATGGGTATACTACGCTAAGTATATTATGGGTGTTAGGGTACCTATCTAAAGAATACCAATATCACAAGACATCCAACAAGCACATCAATCATAATGAACACAAAGTAACACACAATGATAACCATCCTCGAGGTCTCGTATCGTTATGTTTATCACTAAGGTGTCATCTCACCATGCATTATCACATGATTATCTTCGAAGTGTCACTTCACTATGTTCATTCATGAAGTTTTACTTCATAATGATTATCAAGAAGCCCCAACTCACTACAACTTTCCTAAAGTTTCTTGCCACCACAACTGTCTCAAAGTCTCTTGTCTCCATTACTATCCCAAATCCTTGCTTCACCATGACCTTCCCAATGTCTCTGTAACCATGACTTTCCCAAGTCTTGCTTCACCATTACTTTCCTAAGGTTTTCGTCACTTCGACTTTTCCAAAGTTGAAATTGCCAAGTTCCTTGGATAATTGATAACTCTTTCAATGATTTCCCTAGCCGACAACACCTCGTGTCATAATTAGATTCAATGTTCGTTCAAATACCTATCCTATAGGTATTTCCATCCCATGGTAGGTAAGACCGTCCCACGGTCCAAGGTACACAGCTGAGCTTCCTTGAATACCCTTGCCTCATGGAATCATCCACATCCAGAGTTATCAATGACCCTTTTTACATGGGACTTACTTCGAAACATCCCATACCCTATCGCATCACTTTGCCTTGTCGTTCATGCCTCCTTGGACTACTCTAGTCCTTAATATATACTTCCCACTTAAAGTAATAGATCAAATACCTTATGTTGTCGAAGTTTGGAACATCTCTATACATTCATCTCATGTTGTAGATTCATCTCATCATAATTCCGAAGTCACCAAGTCAAAGCGCCACACCTTCTCTTTGCTATTTATTGTCGATCTTCATCCCATTGCAACCATTTCAAACTTACGTCAAACAATTGAACGAATGCATGTACATGAACATCGATACACCAGGAGCATACCCCAAGGCCTCATACCTATTGGGCATCACCCAACATAGTGGGTATCAAACATTTATAATTAACCCTAACCATGCGTGCCAAGCACTTGGCCAAAATGGCCAAGTGTTGAAGTCCCACATTTTATCCTGAAGCTTTCCAATACAAACCCGAAGCAGCACCATGCTAAACCTAGAGCCCAGCTGAAGAAAACTTGAAGCACACCCATACATGGTTGGTACCGATCATATGTCACCCTTCTAAGCTTTGGCTAAGTCAAAAATTTTCCTTTCCATTTCATTCCTTGGGTTGATCCGAAGTTCTACTACCTAAAACCCGAAGGAATCTGTTCTGTGACATGAAGCACTTCAACCTCGACCACTTTTGGTCACCATCCATCAAATTTACCCACTACCGATCTGATCGGACGATCAAATTTTAGGCTATCAATTCAACTCCAAATCATTTGTTGCTTGTTGTATGGGCTTCCTAAGGCTTCAAGAACATTATATCCAAATTTCATCACATTTAGAATACTTTGATGCTATTAGCATCAAATGATGTATCACAATTCTTCTACACAAAAAACCTAGCAAACCCTGTAGAAGAATCCATACAAAAACCAAATATCAACGTACAACATCCAAGTAATACATATAATTCATCCAAACATGATTTACAAGCATATATCATCCTAGATTTGATTTTTTATAAAGTCGCAATTATGGTTGGTAAATAGTATAAATCTTGTTAAAATCCAAATCTATCTTTTTATATCTTGTTCTAGGGTTTTATCAATATCAGATCTAGGTTCTAAAACACTTTAACTTCAATAATCATACCAATAAATCACATATTTACTATATAGGTAAACATAGTACAGTGAAAAAGGCAAAGTCACTCATCTTGGATCAAAGTACATGTATCCCTAAGCAATTCTAATGTAGAATGGTTCCAACATGAATTCCAAAATTCGCAAATAGCAGACCTACTATTCTCTTTGTTTGTCTCTCTTAAATCCGCTTATTACACTAATTAACTTGGGGAAATGGCAGTTTTAGGTCAATTCTAGTATAATGGTGATTATGAGGTGATTAGGGAAGAAAAGAAATGACTAATGATGGTTAGGAGGAAGTGCTTTTGGTATTAAACCTAATATCAAATTGGGTTAATGGGTTGCACTATCACCCTCTAATTATCCACTAATTTGCTCAAAACTAGTCAGAACTTCAAAGGCCATAAATCCTAAACGGAGAATCCAAAACCCTTTGTATTACCACTTTTTGAAAAGGTAAATCATCATCTCTTTCCAATGAAAGTGGTCTCAACCTATAATTTGGTTCCCATCAAAAGTTATAAGCCATATTAGACTTTTAGGTTAAAATTATCCAACAATAATTCTAAGGATAGAAAATATCACAAGTGAACATTTTCTAGAGTTATAGTGTTATACAACCTCATATGAATTCAAAAATAATATTTTACGATCCTACGATTTATAATATAAGGGTCGTAACACTTTCCCCCTTAGGAGTTTCGCCCTCAGGATCCTATTCAAACATGGAAAAGTCAAACATAGCTACCCGCAGACCTAAGGCCTAACAATCACAAGTAATCATCTCAAGCATCAAACATGTCACCATTCAACCATGCAACCATAAGATATCTAATAATATAGATATACCTATCATAACATGCGAGATGCCGAACTATCCTACATGATATTAACGGTGAAAGTGAATGTAATACACTTAAAATCCAACCAAATAAAGCACCCTACCTTATTTTCCCATATGTTCTCCTTGGTCTCTATCATATTATCGCCTCCGCTTCCGCTCTTACCGAACATCTACCGACTTCAACACATTCCCTTTTAAGTTGCTTTTGATTCAACCTCGATATCACCCAATCAATACAGTGTCGTTTTTCCTTAATACTTCTTATTAGCTTTTCCATGTGCCAAAATTCTAGAATCCTTTACCATTCCCTTTCCAATGGGATATCTATCCAATATGTCTTGTTTCCATTGAAATATATCATTATTCTTGAATGACATCACACTCTTTAGTACTTCATCCCTAAGTGCATCAATGTCATGCATAAATGGTTTATCCTCTATACAGATCAACTAACTCGGTTGAGTCTGTATTGCCTCATTCTTCCACTGGCATGTTTCCTTAATTCCTTAGGTGACGTCTCAAGCGCATCTTGTACTTCTCCTTTACTGGGAGACAAGAAAACCATCTATGAATACAGGTTTAAGCTTCCTAAACTCCTAACATTTTGCATCATCCCGAAGAATCATCACCCATCAAGCAAATAATACAAGTGTTCCTTACAGGATACACCACCATAAATGAACCCCTTTCATGGGCCACTCTCTTGCACCTCTAGTTTTCCTAGCTCTTTCTGTACCATCTTCCCTGAATATATAACACTAGTCAGATGATCAATACAGAACTCTAACTCTTTGCATGGTGATAATCCAACTACCTTCAGATGTTCCCTCGCTATGGGAAATGACGACGACTCAACATGCGGGATTCCAAGTGTATACATGAAGCTAACCATAATTTCACCCTCCCAGGTGTACAACCTGACTCTAGCTTCTGCTTTCCCCCTCCCTGCTCGTTATCTACCGCACCTCAACATTTCTCCACATCTTTGTATCCCTTTGGACATCCCATGCCAAATGATAACGAACCCCACAAAACCCAAATGAAGCAAATAAGCAAACAAACACCCATGATTTGACACAGAAAACCTTAACAAACCGTCACTAAGTCGGTCGCCTCACTACTAAGTCCGAAACAAAAAAGGTATGTCTACTAGGTCAGCTCACTATCCTAACCCACTTCACTGGATATATGAAGGGTCTAACATATAAGTATCAAATAAAAACACATACGGGTATAAAATATATAAAAATCATACCTCCGATAAGAATGCCCTTCCCTTTCTCCTTTTCGATGGAGTGGTCGATGAAGTAGGAGTGGCATCCAATGCATAAGCAATAGCACCCTGCTTATTCTTCTGCAGTTTCGGGCAGTCCCTCTTCAAGTACCTGGTTTTATCACAAACGAAGCACCTCCTCTCCCCATCCTTCGAGGCCTTGCAGTCATTACTAAGATGACCAGTCTTATTGCAATTAAATCAATTTAGCTCCGACCCATGTTTCTTTTGGCCATCATCTTCCTAAGGGTTCTTCCTCTCTTTGTTGTTCCATTTACTTTTGCCTCCACCGTTTGCTTGCGGTTTTGGTTTTTCTTTTAAAACAACTTTAATCTTTGGTTTAGGTACATGCCTTCTTTCCTTAAAAATCTTTTTCGACGAGTTTCTCAGAAGGCTTGTCGATATGACTCGCTAACTTCTCTCCTAAATAGTCATCCAAACCCATAATAAATTTCTCATTCTTTTTCAAAGGGGCATCAACAAAAGATAACTCATACTTCAACAACATGTCGATTACAGCCACATACTCCAGGATAGTCTTCTCTCCTTGCTTTGACTTAGCAAACTTTCTAAACAACGTCAACTTCTTAGAGGTAAGTATAAACTTCTCTTCGAATCGAGCCTTGATCTACCCCTATGGAAGTAATCTTCAGGAGTAGCAATCTTCACAGCATTTCACCATCCCATGACACGACCTTGAAGTTGCCCAAAGGCTAACCTTCTCGTCATTGCATCTTCCAGCTCAACCTTCAAAGATGCACTCATAGATACCCAACTAATCCTGCACTTCCACAGCATATTCCATTTCAAGGAACAGTTCTCCTCCAAGGCTAGAATAGTCCTTGTCTAACTTAGCAAAGTCGGTTTCGGGCGCTTGCACTAAAGCACCACCACCAACATCAATTGGAGCAATACCTTGGCTATTTATCATCATGTTCCTAATCGTATCTGTGAACATGGCGGCATATTAAGGTTAGCTACTCCCGAGCCATCTCCTTCTCTTTTCGCTCATGGCATAGAATTCATACTAGTGTTCCTTGTATGCCATCTCATTCTTAAACTTTGTAATGAGAATTGTCAGTCTCTCATAAAGGAAAACTATGTCTATGATGGTCAAGTGTGCTACATGACTTATATACTATATATACTAATAATATATAGTTTTGAAAACAAAAATATCTAAAAAGTTCACTCTCTCAAATATCGCTCGATCCGTTCAAAGGCATTCCACATACCTTATCTCTAATGTATCTAAGTACCAACTTAGGTCGATCGCTTAATCTAAGCTCTAATGCCACATTGATGATCGTCTTACACCCTGACACCTAATATATCTAAAGAATGCATTTTAGTGGTAACTGGTTTATGTAGGATGGTTGTCGTGGGTGAAATAACTAAAACTCTAATCATAACATGTTATATGTCTTACAACCATTAGATAAAATATAATATCAACATAGATATAAAATAGGCAAAACATATAAGTATAACTAAATGAACTAGAGCATATATCAGAGTATAAGGTTCATAATGGTTATACAAAGCAAATGGACTAGAGTTTATAAATCAACAAATTAAACTAAAAGGAAATCTGTCTGTAAATAAGGTAAAGCACCGATAAAGTGACACAGTGTTGCATAATGGAATAAGCAACAAACTATAGTAATAACATAATAGCCTAGCCAGCTCGTCCACCAAACAACTCCATGTGCTAATCTCAAGCTAGTTATTTGGTTTAATTATTTAAGAGTACCTAAGGTAATAAGAAGCAAAAAATAAAACTTCGAGTCGGACAACGGTCTTATGCTTAAAATGCTATGAAAACCGATTTAGTAAAGGGTATGGGGGTATGGACAATCATACCTAACCCGTTCTTGCATCCAAAGAGTTAGCATATAACACAATATATGATAAACTATTATTATCGTCTTACGGGTATACAACACTAAGTATATTATGGGTGTAACGATACTTATCTTTCTATAACCTTCCAGGATGGCAATACCCCCCTGTCATAATTGGATTTGATGTTCATTCAGATACCTATCCAATAGTTACCACCCACCTTTGGTAGGCTAGATTGTCCCATGGTCTAGGGTACAAAAGTAAGTGTTTTATACGTGACTCAATTCAGAACATCCCATGTCCCATCGCATCACTTTACCTTATCGACCATGCCTCCTCGGACTACCCTAGTCCCTAACATATATTGCCCACTTGAAGTATTCAATTAAATGCCTCGTGTCGTCGAAGTTTGGAACATCCCTATATATCTATCTCATGTCATAGATTCATCTAGTCGTAGTTCTGAAGTCATCAAGTCAAAGCATCCCACCTTCACTTTGATATTTATCGTCGATATTCATCACATCACAACTATCACAAAAGAACATCGAATGATTGAATGAACATGGAACTATCGAATGAACACACGTACATAAACATCGATTCATCATGTGCACCTCCCTTAGTCCTCGACCTCATTGGCCATCATCCTACAAGGTCGGTACCGACCATTTTTGGTCGGATCTGACCATGTGGGCCAGCCATTAGACCAAATGGCCAAGTGTTTAAGTCCCCCAAGCTAACCATAAGCATCCCATATATAAACCCCCAGTAGCACCATGCAAAACCTAGAGCCCGGCTAAAGAAAACTCAAAGCATACCCACACATGGTCGGTATCGACCATGTATCACTCTTCTAAGTTTTGTCTCAGTCCAAAATTTTCCTTCCTACGTCATTCCTTGACTTCAACCAAGTTCCACCACCAAAACTACAAAGCAATCTGGTATGAGAGACAAAGCATTTCAACCTCAACCACTTTTGGTCACCACCGATCAAATTTTCCCACGGTCGATCTGATTTGAATATCAAGTTTTGGGTTAGCAAATCAACTCCAAATCACTTGGAACTTGTTGTGCAGGCTTTCCTAGGCTTCAAGAACATCATATCTAAATTTTATCATATTTTGAGCTATTGATGCTATTTGCACTAAATGACGTATCACAATTATAACTATGTAAAACAACTAGCAAATACATCAAAATAATCCACATAAAAATAAAACATGATCGTACAACATCCAATCAGTGCACATAATTCATCTAAATAGATTTACAAGCATAAATCATCCTATACCGATTTTCTATAAAAAATACCAATTATGTTTGGTAAATGGTATAAATCGTGTTAACATCCAAATCAATCTTTTTAGATCTTGTTCTAGCGTGTTATTAATATCAGATCTAAGCTCTAAAACATTTTAATTTCAGTAATCACATATCAACAATCATTCTTCCACTGTTTAACTAAGCGTAGTATAGTGAGAAAGGTAAAATCACTCACCTTGGATCATAGCACAAGAATACCTAGGCAAATATAATGTAGAACAGTCCCAACACGAATTCCAAAGCCCCCAAATAATAGATCTACTATTCTCTCTGTTAATCTCTCTTAAATCCACTACTTAAACTAATTAACTTTGATAAATGGTGGTTTTAGGTGAACTCTAGATTATTGTAGGTTAGAAGGTGATTAGAGAATAATAGAAATGACCAATGACGGCTAGAGGTGATATTAAGCCTAACCCAGAATTAAGCTAATGACCACATAATCACCTTCTAATTACCCACTAATCTACTGAAACTAGTCAGAACATCAAATAAGCATGACTCCTAAATGATATGTTAAAACACTTCATACGACCACTTTTCAAAAAGGTAAACCATTATTTCTTACTAATGGAAGTAATCTCAACTCCTAATTCGTTCCTATCAAAGCCTTAAAACAAAAAAAGTTACAAGGATAGAAAATGTCACTAGTTAACATTTCCCGAAGTTATAGAGTCATACGACTACATATGAATTTAAAAATAATGTTTTACGATCCTTTGATATGTAAAATACGAGTCATTACGAAACCCTACTTACACTCCAAAAAAAATTATTTAAAGAAATAATTTATTACCAGTTCAAATGATAACTATTTGAATTTAAATTCAATAATGTAATAATTTTTTATATAATATATATAGGTTTTTATATTTGTATTTAATTTTAGCTTCGAACACCAAATATCCTAATAAAACAAATAGTATCATAATATATATAATTTCACATTAATGATGTTAATACAAAATTATTTAATTACTAATTTATAAATTTGTTCCATATTTTGAAGTCATATACAAGTGCATAGTATGCATTTTAATAATGTCAATGCATCCAGAATTATAATACAAATTAATTGCGAAAGTTGCATGCAAAACAAAGTTCGTAATCGAGAGTTATTCGTGTTCAAACTTGTAGGAGTTAAAAAGTAATTTTAAATTAATGGTGTTTATATATAAAATTAACTTCTCCCTAAGAGAAACCCTAGTCACCTAAAGCCTAAGGAAAGTGGACTGGAGGAAGTTTTTACTTCTCTTTTTGGGCCTTTGGACGCGTATTATTTTTTTCTTCGTCTGAAGGACGCGGGCTTTATTTTTTCGTTCTAAGGACAAACTTATGTAAAATTTAAATTTTCATCTTCATTTCTTCTCCACCTTCATTCTGATATTACTAATCTTAGTTCATCGATCTTCTCGATTCAAGGACGCGTTTTGTATTCGATCTTCTCGATTGTCATCGATCTTCGTCGTGTTTCTTTATCGTCGATCTTCATCATGCTCTAGATCTTTATCAAACAATTTCCTTACATTCAGGTATATTGCTTTTATTTGTTTCAATATTATTTTTATCTTCCTCTAATATAATATCGTTCGATTATTAAGTATATTTTTGTTTTTCTAGGTTGCATAGTTTGTCTTCTTCCAGATTTCAGTTCCTATTTTGGATTTGTTTCGATGGCAACGTAAGATTTTATTGTTTATCATTCTGTTTCTTCAGCATAGTTTAAGGTTTTACAATTTTATGTTCATTTATCATTCTAGTGAATTTCATATGTAGTTTGTTGGGTTATGCTATATTTATATAGCATTCTTTGCTGTTGTATTCATATTTTGTTTTAATTTGATTGTGCTATGTTCATTTATCATCTACTTTTTAATTAATTTATATTTCTTTCATTTAGCTCTTAATTTGTTTTTGATTTGTTATGCTATGTTAATTTAACATTTTATATAGTTGCTGTATTCATAACATTAAGTAAGTTTGTTAATTGGTTTTTTAATTTCTTTTGCAGTACTGATGTCTACAATGGCGAAGCAAATAGTTTGTTAGTTATTTTGGAACATAATGAGAATTGTTATTCTACTCGACTCACCACAGGCTTTCTTTGTTTGGTGTTAAGACTGAAATCTGTGAAGTTTGGCCACATCTTAGTCCATTTTCTATTGAGATATCTTATGTTCTTGAGAATAAGAATATAATCATTGATACTGATTCAGATTTGATTAGTATTGTGTGTTTTCTAATTTTCAAGAAGAGTCAATATTTTAAGTTTACTGTTAAGGAAAATGTTTGTGCTAAGGAAGCAGATATTGCTGGCTGTGGTTTAGGCAATGCAAGTGTTCAAAGCACTTCAATTGGTAGTAATTATAGTGCAAATAGTGATTCACATGATGATTCTTCTTATTATTTGAAAGATATGTTGAAGATAGGTTCTCAAAAAACTATTATGGATTTTCCTGGTTTTTGTTTTAATGGAGCGAAGGATTTTAGGAGTTTTTAATGGTATATCAAATAAAAAATGGTTATGATTTGATTTTTGTAAGAAATTCTCCAGATAGAATTTCGGTTAATTACTCTTGGTTGAAGGATGGTTGTAAGTTTTATCTTAATGCTTCTTCGGATCCTGGTCTACTCTCTCGGTTGTTTATTAGAACTTACAATTTTGATCATTCGTGAGGAGCTAGTCTTAGAGATGTTAATAAAGTTAATATTTCAAGTAGATTTGTTAAATCTTTGATTGTTGATCAAATTGGAGATACTCCTATGAAGAAGCCAAAAGGTATTATGAAGGAATTTAAAAGAGAGTATAATTTTAATCTTTCATATTATTATGCTTATAGCGGAAAACAGTTGGCTTTGAAAGAAATATATGGGGATGATGCTATGTCATACATTGATTTACATTGGTATTTAGAGGCGTTGCAAAAGTATAATCCTAGTGGTTATGTGGCCATGGAAGTTAATGCTCCAACCAATCAGTTTGAGAGAGTTTGTATTGGTTTTGGTGCTTGTCTACTTGGATTTAAACACCGTCGGCCATTATTTTTAGATGCAGCTGCTTTGAAGGGAAGACTGGGTGTTTTGTTAGCTGCTACTTCTAAAAATGGTAACCAAGGTATAAGTTTCATTTTAGTTTTGTTTTATTTACTTATTTGTTTTTCTAGTAATGATATATTAAACTATCATTGTTCAAAGTTGTACATTATTATAATGCATCCATGTTTACACAAAAATTGTTGGATTTATTTTATTCAATGATTGACTTGGTTACACTAGAAATGTTTATGGTAGAAATGTTTACAAAAACAAGAACTAAAATTTTATGCAGTAGTAACTAAAAGACTTTAAAATAACATATGCTGTATTAATATATCATTTTGAATCTACTTTAATTATGCATAATAGACATTATTAACATTTAATACAGGTTTTAATGTTTAATATAATTCATGTTTCTTAGTATTGAGCTGTCATTAATTATTTATTTTGTAGGTTTCTTTCCTCTTGCTATGAGTACTGTTTCACATGATAATGAATCTAATTGGCCTTGGTTTTTATCCCATCTGAAAGGAATGCTTAATGAAGATCGATCTTTAGTTTTTATGTCTGATCGTCGATGGGGTCTCATTTTAGGTGTTCTCAAAATATTTCCTTCTTCATATCATAGCTATTGTTTACTTCACACGGAACAGAATATTGGTACTGTTGTTAAGGCGGCCAAAGGTGATTCATCTATTGTGGAGTTGTTCAAACTTTGTGCTAGAGCTTCTAATGTGTATGATTTTGAGCAATATCTTTCAAAATTTAAAGATAATGGGGGTACATCTGTAGAAATTTTTTTAAGAGATAAATCGTTTTACCATTGGGCAGATTTGTTTTTTCAAGGAAAGCGTTATGGTGAATATTCTTAAAATGTTGCTGAAAGTTTCAACACATGGATTTTGGAAGATAGAGTTATGCCTATAACTTCTTGTTTGGATGGTAATCGAGTGAAAGTTATGGAGCAAATGGTGAGATAAAGAGAGGAATGTTGTCTGTGGACAACATATCTTTGTCCTGTTATGGAGGAACGTTTGTCAAAGTTAGTAGATGATGGCTTTGGTTGGGATGTTTATAAGTCTTCGGAATTTGTGTTTGAACTTAAATCTCCTAAGTCACATGTTACTGATCTTAAAAACCGTTTATGCAGTTGTAATCAATGGAGAGTTACTAGTTTTCCATGTGCCCATGCAATTAAGTGCATTAACAAGTGTAGATTATCAGTTGATGATTTTGTGGAGGACTATTTTACTGTTAATGCTTTCAGGTCTTCGTATGCTAATGCTATCAATCCAATTCCAGATTTTGATAAGCCAATTGCTGCTGAAAATGATGTTTTGATTAGGCCTCCTAAAGAAATTCGTGGTGCTGGAAGACCATCTACAAAGAGGCGTGGTGGATTTGGATATTCTCAAAGTAAAAGAAACAGATGCAGTCAATGTAATGAAGTTGGCCACAACAAAAAGAATTGTCTTCATTCTTCAAAAAGTAAGAAAATTTATGTGTTTTATTAGTGTAATTGAGAAGTTTTTTAAGTGTATAGCTGCTAAAGCTTACAAAAAAATGAAGTCAGACTTTGTGAAATCTTTAGAAAATAAAATATGAATTTTTTTTGGTTATTTTGTTTTAATTTCTAATATCTGATGTTCCTCTGCATTTTGGTATTAATATTTCTATTCAATTCTATATGTACTTATCATTTCAGTCGAATGCCAATTGTAACTAGCATTTCATTATAATCAATATGCATCTCTCTGTCACTGAAACCCATTATCTGTCATTGTATGGAACTAAGTAAGCTGTTGAGCAAGAACGAAGGATTTGATGATGATGATATACTGTTTATATGATTAGTTAATGAGATTACTTAAGTGGTTTTGTAATGATTTGCCAATATGATGATGTACTGTTTATATGATATGGGGGAACATCTGCTCCCATATTTCTTCTATAACGCTATGGAATATCTTCCCTTATTGTTAGAAATAGCAGTTAGAAAAAAGAATTAACACCAATTTGTAAATGGGATATCTTCATTATGTAGACTACATCTCTTTGTTTCAGAAAATAACATAAAACAACATATACTGCTACACAACAAACAGTGTCTTCAACGACTACTTCACTTACTGCGCAAACTAATCTCCTTACTTCAGTCATAATTGTGCATACCAGTCATCCCCATACCAATCACTTCTTCCACCCTGCATACTTCATCACCACCCCAACATCATACTACCATTTACTACTTAAACTACCACTACTGCTTGCTACTTCATTTTAAACTACATCTGTACTTTGCTGCTGCTATACATCCTACACTCAAACTACCACCGCTAAATTGCAACCATCTCCACCATTTTCTTCATACATCAACACTTCCATTATCACCATACAACAACCCGCTGACTCTGCCTTCATAACGTCCAAAGAAACCACCATCTCCATCTTTCTACCCCAGCACCTACCATCTCCATAACTGCCTATATCCGCTTACCATTCTAGTTAAATGCTAGTTATAACTAGCATTACAGTGTAAACAATAGTCATCACACTTGAAACGGAGTTCAAACATTGGAAATCATATAAAAATTCTATATGGATAAATTCACACATTATTGATCATAGTTCAATCACTGAGAAATGTATTTTCACGTAATGCTAGTTCTATCTAGAATTTCAGTATAAAACATTATTCAGCACATCAGAAATACAGTAAAAGCATTAATAAACACATAAAAATGACACTTGAATATATCCATAGTTTATACGTTGTAGTTCATGCATTGAAAACAGACAACTATAATCAAATCAAATTCAAATCAAGAAGTTCAAATTCATCTGAGCAGTTTATACACTGAGAACAAAATACAATCATTGGAAAAATATAAGACTCCATCTCAGACTTCATCTCAGACTCCATCTCAGACTCCATATCAGACTCCATCTCAGTTTAATTAGCACTAGTGGTTCAGTTCAAATATATCCAGAGTACGAAGAAGTTAAAATGCAACAGCTATTTTTATGTAGAATCTTTGCAGAGTTTCTCCACTGACCAACTGTATTGTGGATGATTGAGTATGCTATACACCACTACAGCTCTCAGGTTTCTAAGCATTTCCTTTGGATATTTTTCTGGTATCTCATCCTTGTCCAGTTTTTTCATGTTTACCATGACAAAGAACGCACAATCAAGTCTGTCTCAAATATAGAAATATTAGTTAATATTACAGTAAAACCTAATGCTAAAATAATATTGCATTTTTTACTCTAGAATTCTAAAATGTAGCTTTATATTTTGATCACAATATTAATCAATGCATTCATAGAGACATCATTATTGCACGTGGAATGTGCACCTTATACATAATCTTTTTGTTCAATAAATGCAGATCAGTGAACGGTCAATTAGCAATGCTAGTTTTAATTATCATTTTGTATATTTAATGCATTCTACTGCAATTTAAAAATAGAAATGATAGTTTAAACAAGAGAAGAAATGAAATTAGTTACTTACGAATCTGAATCCTGTGGTGGGCTTTTTGGCTGCAACACTTTAGGTTTGTGAAATTCTTTTTTCAGTATTCCTAATTCTGCCTATTTCTTCTTGAACATCAATTCAATTTTGTCTTTCTGCAAGAAGAAAAATTAGTGCTGTATATTAATGTTAGAGTGATTTCAAAATTATACGTTTCTTACAAGAATGATGGCTTGGTTATAGCCGGGGTTTGAAGTCCTTGTTGATCTAGTTTTTGGTTTGGTTGAATCATAATGACTTCATGCGTTGCCTCATAGTTTAGCATCAACAAGCTCCAATGGTTTGCATGATGTAGAGGGAGGAAATTTTCTCTGTAAATTCATCTTTGACAATGACATCTATTGTTGGTATAACTATGTCTTTGATCACAGTTTGCTGGTCATGTACTAAAGCATTCTGCACATTCGTATGTATTAGAGTACTTTATATTGTTTTTTAACATTTATATTGAAAAGCTTATACTTACCATCATCATTGTGGTGAAGTTGTAACCGTGTTCATACATCTCTTGATTGTAATAAAACCAATCAATAAGCTGTTAAACCAAACAACGAAGGTTGTAAGTTTCATGGGATAATTTTTTGGACCAGGAATGCTAATGCTAGTATTCACTTGTTTACATGTTTACTGCATTGTATGCACTGAAAAATGCAAATGATCGTTTAAACAGTCATCTTAGACATTCTATATATTTATATGCCCATTACAAATATCAATGTTATTTTTAGCTCCCATTTCATTCAATACATTTATATGCAGTTTCAAACTTTGAATGCTAGTTTTAACTATCATTCTCTCATCCTATACACTTATATGCACTTAAAAAACTATGAATGCTAGTTTTATCAATCATTCTCCCATCCTATATAGTTATTTGCATTTTAAAAATACTAATGTTACTTTTAGCTGCCACTCTCTCATTCAATTCACTCATATGCATTTTGAAAAGTTGAATGCTAGGTTTACCTATCTTTCTTTCATTTTATATATTTATATACAGTTTTTTACTATCATAATTCTAATTTGATGCATACCTGTCCATTTGTAACCCCCTCAAACAGAATGGCTTCCAGCAAAGATTTCACTATTGTGATTCCTCCTTTGTGTCATTCATCTTTTTCATATGCTACAGTGCTGTAATTGAAAATCAATGATTGACAAGTTGATTTTTCCTTAATTTTATTTAATTACAAATATAATGAAAGAAAAAATATCAAAAATCTTACTTCTTATTTTCATTAAATTTGAAAAAAGTAAGAATTTTATTTCGCCGTTCTTCATTCAATAATTGTAGAATTCTGCTTTTTGTGATATCTTTGCTCTTGTAGGTTTTACTTGATTGCGAGTACCCATCAACATCAATAATTTCTTCATTTTCAATTGTTGTGACTTGCTCATCTGTTTCAGTTTCAGATTCGTGTTCATAGTCTGATTCTTCATTTTGTTCTTCTTGTTTATGTTCATTTGTATTTTCTTTCTGACCATCCTTGGTTTCAAGTTGCTTCTTTTGGTTTTCATTGTCAACATTTTTCTTTATTTTTTTGTGAACAATTTCATATTGGCAATTAGAATCAATTTTATTCCTTCGTTGGCGCTTTTTAACCCTCAAAACTAAAGAGCTTGATTTCTTCTGTGTTTTTTCATGCACCGCTGGTGATTTTTCTGTTACCGCTGAAGGTTTCTTTTGATCCTGTTGTTCTTTCTCTTGCTGCATCCTTTTAATTTCTTGAGTTATATTGAGATCAAATGATGATGGTTTTATTTCTACTCTTGCTTTTGATCTCAACATCTTAATTTCTTTTCTCAATTTTTTATGATAGTGCCTTCTGCTTGTATTCTTTTCTGTTTTTCCTTTTCTAATTCTTTTTCACTTTTCTTCGATTTATTTTCCAAATCTTCAATGTACCGCTGCATTAGGTCAACTTGCTTTTCTGACGTCTCTTCCAAATTTTCTATTTTGTGCATCCCAATATTCTTATTGGTATCTAGCTGGACAAATTTTTGTTGGCTTGTTTGTTGAAGAAGTGCTTTTTCATCTTCAGTCAGGTTTCTTATTTCAACAAAAATCTATGTAATAACATAAATAGTAGTGAATAAGGTAACATACAATGGATGAACTAATTTTATATATAATTGTCATTTTTCATGTGATACTATATCTGACTATCATTCTTTAGTAGCACCTACAGAAAATTGTATTTGTGCAGAACTGATATTGTAACTATCAACTGAATTTTGGTTGTATAATAACAAAATGAAAACTGTTGATATACACTATGTTATGATATATTTATCTATCATTATATATTTCTTATACTAGTGTGATAAATAATACCTTCCTATTGTCCATGTTCATCAATGCTTCTCTATAGATGACCTTTTTCAAGCTTCTGATATTCCACCTCACAAATCTAGGTAAGGTAGAACAATATGTTGCTAATGGAGATATCAAATTCACATGCTCACATAGGAAAAACTACAAATAAAATATTACTTTTAAAAAATATATTGTGTATAATTTAATTTATAGAGATAGATGCATTAACATAAAGTTAGAATGATGTACTTATAATTGGGAGCACGGAACAACCTGGCATGTTTCTTGGCTTTGTTTTGAAAGCCATCAAAGCCCTAATCAATGAATGATGAATTGAAACTGGCCAAGATACTGAGTTCATTTTATTTTGATCAAGGATATAGGGAATATATCCCCATGGTAAGTATCTTTGGTTATCAGGAAAGAAGATGGTTATCATTGCAAGAATAATAAGCAGTTTTGGAAAATCATTTTCATGTTGAAATTGTTGTGTTTCCAGCACATTATTTATCTTTGAAATTGTAAGATCCTTTGTGATGTGCTCTATTGTTCCAAAATTTCTCAGTACAAAATCTTTACAATTGTCTGGAAGGATTTATAAACTCATTTTAGGTAATGGAAAAATATTTATTCCAGACAAAGGTAAGCTAAAGAGAATTGAAACATCTTCAGGTTTGATTTTAAAAAAAATATTCCCCACTTTAAAAGTTTCGTCGTTGATAGAAAATGTTTCTATGATATCATCTAAGGTTGTTAATGATTTTGTAAAAGCAACTATGGATAAAATTTATTTGAAAAAACTAGCATAAATTTTTCGAAGGGTGTTTGTTTTAAATAATTTAATTGATCTACAAGATAACCTCCTTTTTTCTTAATTTTCCTAATTTTTTTTTATCATTGGAAGTAAGCTACATCTATACTGAATTTTTATCAGAGATACTTTCTTTGGTTTTTTTCCTTCAATTGTTTTTTGCTTTCTTTAATGTTTTAGCTTTTGATCCCTGTACAAAAAACTATGAATGAATAATTCAGTATTTAACAAACTATAATGTTATTTTCATGTCTCGTTTTTTAAATGCTTTCTTATTTTTATCTATCGATTTTTTCGACTATGAATGCATAATTTACTAGTGCTATATGCATCTATCATTCTTTTTTCAAATGCTATATTTGTCTATCATTACTTTTTTTCAATTTATGCTTCTAAAGTCGAAAGATTGAATGCTATGTTTGTCTATCAATTTTTTTGATGCTATATTTGTCTATCATTCTGTAATTATTCATCATATTGTTGTCTATCAACCATCAAAAACTGAATGCTATGTTCATCTATCATCTCATATTTCAATATGATGCACGCAAATCAAATGATATATTGAACTATCATCCAATAACTATCAATACAGTAAATCAAATGATATATTGAACTATCATTCAATAATTATCATTTATCATACCATCATAACAAATACAGTAAATAAAATGATACATTCAACTATCATTCAATCATGATATGTTTGTGTATCATTTTTTTTAATGCTATATTTTTCTATTATTCTATAAATATTCATCTTATTATTGTCCATCATCTATCAAAGACTGAATTCTATGTTCATCTATCATCCCATATTTCAATATGGTGCATACAAATCAAATGGTATATTGAACTATCATCGAATAAGTATCCATCTAATTATTTTCTACCGTCTATCGAATATTGAAATGCTATTTTCATCTATCATTGCATCATTACACCTACAGTAAGTAAAGTGATTCAACTACAATTCTATCATACTATGTTTGTCTATCATTTTTTTCAATGTTATATTTATCTATCATTCTGTAACTATTCATCTTATTGTTATCTATCATCTGTCAAAAACTGAATGCTATGTTCAACCATCATCTCATATTTCAATATTTTACATGCAACAAATCGAATGATGTATTGATCTATTATTCAATAACAAATCAAATGATAATTGAACTATCATTGTAAAATTAACTTTTATTTTAAAAATAAATCAGCTGTTATACCTTTGTCTTTCTTTTTCTGCTGGCGATTTCATCACCAAGCTGTTGTTTCTACATGTCGTCTTCATTCATAGTTTTACGTGCCCTAAATTTTTTCGTCCTCTTTGTATCTTCGTGAATATCATTCGAATCGACAGCCATGGATCAATTAGTTTCTCGCCTTCTCTTTACTGCTGTACGCATAGCATTCGAAGCCCTACTTTTTAAAACCGTAGGTTCATCGTTTATATGTTCAGGATTTATTGAAATATTTTGATTTACGTTCGTCGACTTAGATTCTGAAGTCGATTGTGAGAAAATTGATTTCGGTTTGGGTTGCCATTGTTTGGCGAAGAAGAAATTTTGTTTGTAGAAAAAATGAAACTAAAAAAGCGGGAACGATCGACAAATTAGCGCTTGTCCTTGAGACGGAAGTTTAATTTTAACGTCCGTTAAAATTAATTTTTATTAAACTTTTTCCTTTAAACTAATTTCCTCAATTTAAAAATAATGTTTTACGATCTTTTGATACGTAAAATACGAGTCATTATAGAACCCTACTTACACTCCAAAAAAAATTATTTAAAGAAATAATTTATTACTAGTTCAAATGATAACTATTTGAATTTAAATTCATTAATGTAATAATTTTTTATATAATATATATATATATATGTTTTTATATTTGTATTTAATTTTAACTTCGAACACCAAATATCCTAATAAAACAAATAGTATCATAATATATATAATTTCACATTAATGATGTTAATGCACAATTATTTAATTACTACTTTATAAATTTGTTCCCTATTTTGAAGTCATATACAAGTGCATAGTACGCAGTTTAATAATGTTAATGCATCCAGAATTATTATACAAATTAATTGCGAAAGTTGCATGCAAAACAAAGTTCGTAATTGAGTGTTATTCGTGTTTAAACATGTAGGAGTTAAAAAGTAATTTTAAAATTAATGGTGTTTATATGTAAAATTAACTTCTCCCTAAGAGAAACCCTAGTCACCCGAAGCCTATGCCTTTCATAGATTATTTCCACCACCATTGACCACCAGAGTTGTTGCATTACCGCCCTTCTCCTCCTCTTCACTGGACCTACCTGCCAGTACCAATCATATCGCATTCTATTGAAACATTAATTTTTATCAATATTGACATTTGTGACTTGATGTTGCTTTATGTTGTCAAACGACCAGTGATGAGCCTCTTTGACAGTAGACCGGACTGAGTTGTTATGCATTGATCAGAAGTGGTGACGTAAGATGTGGCTTGACAGTGTGCATGATATGTGCATATAGATGAATAGGAATTTTTTCGTTTTAAACTTCTAAAAAAATTCATTTAAAATTATTTTGTAAATTTGATTTAATAATCTGAAAAGTTTTCTACAATCTGCTGGTCAAATACACATTGAATTTTCAGCTTCACTTTTGAGAGAACTGTTCTCTAACTCTATGATGGAGTTGCAAAATCTACCATTAAGATATGAGTTTCTTGATGGAGGGAAGTAAAATATTAGGTGTTTCTAAATGAAGGCCCTATGGATATATTTATAGCATCAAATAGTAAAAACGTCTCCTGATATATTCCCGTTGGGTCAGACTTTATTTATTAATTAGAATAAATAACCCAATTGAATAATAAACCATTTAACAAGCACCATTGTCCCAGTAGTTAAACGCTTCGACTTTGGTGCGAGAGGTCACAAGTTCAAAACTTGCATAGCGTGATTCGAGCATTTATTGACATGTGTGATTTGTGATATGCTGTATCTAAATACCATTTAAAAATAACCATTTAGTGACTATGAATATGGCTATCCCTTTAATATTAATAAATATTAATATTTTCAACTGCCATAAATCATTTATTATTTAATAAGTATAATTTTCGGTCTATATAAATAATCAAATAAATATATAATACTAGTATATTTAAAAGAACCGTTATTTGATTTTTCCATGATAATAATTATAACTTTTATAAATCAGGTAAATAGGCACAAGGAAGAAGTTACAAATAAATTTAGTCTCAGGGACAACAAGTTTATTTTTTAGTCTGAAGGACACTTTTTAGTGTAAACTGAAAATGATAGTTACAACTATCATTCTGTGATTTACACTAAAAAGCGTCCTTCCGCCTAAAAATACAAACTTCTTGTCCCTAAAACTAAATTTTTTTCAAACTTTTTCCTTGAGCCTAAAAATCTCTTTATAAATTATTTCGATAAATTATGTGTAGTCGA
The DNA here is from genome assembly GCA_030765085.1 of Allium cepa. Taxonomy (NCBI): domain Eukaryota; kingdom Viridiplantae; phylum Streptophyta; class Magnoliopsida; order Asparagales; family Amaryllidaceae; genus Allium; species Allium cepa. Next base: position 394,380,190 of record CM060935.1, read on the forward strand.
AAACTGAAAGTTGCAGTTGTGTGAGTCCTAAGTGTGAACTTAGCCCTCGGTAATATTTAAATATTAAAGCATGCATGGACTTTGCTGAAGGACAATAGTGGGAACGAGTTTAGTTGCTTATAGATTTTTTTTAGGTGAAATTCAATTTCTTATATTTTAAAGTGACACCCATAAGAAAAGATATATTATGCATGTTTACTCTTCATGATTACTATGTCACTTAGATATCTAGAGCTTGTTCAACAGTTAAAATTCTAATAATATTTGCATTTAACTGTGAAGTCCAACATTGAAGTTCGTGGTTCAATCTGATAACAATCATCAATTATCCGATGTTCTTCGATCAAAGACTTTGACTTTAAATTAACTACCAAGTACGGTGATAATAACCTTCTATTTGATGGAGAAGAATCCTCTCCTGAATCATTTTTAAATTCAAGTGGTTCAATTTATACCCAAATATGGCCTTAACACCATCGGCATTGTCGTGCGATTAACCGTAATCAAAGTATAGTTTATGCACTTAAGAATAATATTCTCAAGTGAAAAGATTATTAACCTCCAGAAGAATTTTGATGAGTCATTCTGTAACTGTTCCTAAAGACTACACCAATGTTACCCCCTTGATCCTTTAATAGTCATGAGTAATTCAACGTCCATCATATGGAACACGTTATGTATACTAATTTCAATAAATATATCGATATAACGTTATCGATATATGTTGGCTAGGAAGATTTAAATATAACTATTTATTTTATACGTTTCAATACCCATGGTTACGAACATATTCGTAAATGCAATCAATTAAATACTCTTCTTATGGAGTTTCTACTTGTATATCTTTAACGTATTTAAAACATTGATATATACCAATATAACAATATATACAATAAAAATAAAACCCAAAAGCTTACTTTATTTCAAACAAGATTTGTTATAAGAGTTAAGTTATCTTATCAAGTTACATAATTGTGCTTAGGGCGCATCCTTAATCCTATTAAAATAAACTTAGGCCACTATATGTTTAATTTAATATCCATGCCAAAAGCTGGGTTGTATACCACAGTTGACCTTGGCACGGATTGTTCCCATGTCACATTCCACTTTGCATGGTATTACCATTTTCCACATTTTTATAAGATTTGATGTTTTAGTATTCTTTACATTTAGACAACTTTGTAGATTGTTCCTTTTTACTCCAAAAAGTATTATGTCTGAGGAAATTGTGATAGGCTACACTAACGAATCATAATGTACACTCATTTCAAATCTTGTATTATTTAAATTTGATTATGTTTGTTGTTTGTCGAAATTTTATTAAGTATAGGTATACATGCAGAAGAATGTGAGAAAATAGAGAATGTAGCAAAGAAACAAACATGAAAAACTTGATACTCATGAACTCTTAATGTGTTCAACTATAGTTTGCAAGATCTGCAAAAACTATGCCTGTTCTCGTTCATTGTTGAAATGTTCATAATTCTGGGTTAGATCCATGAAAAGAGTGGTTTATGTATATATCCAGCGATAATTCCACCCATCTTGGTAAGCACACGTCTAATATGCATGTTTAACCTTTTAGTTTAACTTTTATAGTACAACCAAATAATTCAAGCATTATAACTCATTTCCTATTTTTGAGAGGCAAAGTAGCACATTCAAAGTGAAAAAAACACCTACAAACTTGTCAAAGAAATTTTAAAAGCTTTGAACAGTATGCATTCTTTGTTGGAAATTTCATTTACAGCAATAAAAGCCTGTATGGAAACAAGCTTGGTGAAGTTAAATCTTGTTTATCACAAAACGGAATTTAGATTTTTACATGGCGATAATTGGTGCTGACATTAGTGTTGGACCAGGTGCATTAGCAGCAGGGTTAAAAGACGAAATTTCAAAAAATTCCTTTTGTTAATTTTCACAAGGTCTTATTTTATGTTTACGTGAATAAATATTTTTCACTAAATCATATTTAATGATTTTTAATAGAAGTGTTTTGTGTCTTAATTTTAAATTAGTCAATTTACATTAAAAAATTTGTGTTTCTATAATGTGATTTGTATTTATTAACCGTTAAATCAATGTTATATTATTTTACTTAGGTTTAATTATGTTTTAATTTATGATATATTTGCATTTGTGAAATGACCCACCTTTCATAACACAGAAAGACGCATCATTAAGAAGAAAGAAAAGGATAGAAAAGAGAAAAGATAGAAAAGAAAGAACCAAACAACATCAGAATCTCACAGCGGAACGAATAAATTATATTAATCAAATAAAATATTACATAGTATCATGTACATCAGAGTTATACAGCTCAAACTACTCAAAACTAGACAGTTATAACACCTGTCTAGATATTACAATTCAAGTACATAACAGGAAACAGATACAACTCAAACACAGGGGAACCACTATATATATATATATATACACACACACACACACACACACACGTTGAAGCCACCTGCTCCATATCTCCTCCAGAACTTATCAAAGCAAACCTGAATCACTTGACTACTCATACATAATATGAATACCCAAGAGTTTAATAAAATAGAAAATAAACACTCGGGTCAGACAGGGGTCTGGTGTGAGTAATCGGTTAAAAGTTGCTTAACTTTAGAAAATCCTTTGTAAACAAAGGTATCACGTAAGACTCCCCACAAATAAACATGAGTAAGTTTTTACCTTACGCTAACCAAAACATTTGATAGAAAATCCAGTGATATTATAATAGGGTCTAGGGTTTTCAAAATAAACTACAGAAATAGCTGGAACGCTTACATCTCACATTCCAACATAGTTGGGCACAATAAAAACCGTACAGGCAATTATTGGATTTTGGATTCCATACAATGGCAGGGCTACTGGGGTACCGTCCGTCACAGTACGTAGCCTAGATCACCGTACCAAGGAGCCACCCTAGCTCCCCTGCAACACAAAACCGGAACCATCCCTTACTGGACAATGCTTCATGCACCTCCCCTGTTTTAGCCATTCTCGGTTGATGAGGCTTGAGGCTATGATTGCTTTATAGAACACATCTATCTTAGAATGCTCATCGTCCACCTGACGATGTTCTGAAAGCATTCAATCCATACAAGTTCGTTCCGGGTTCGAACGAAATCGAAGGCACTATCTCGTTACACTCGTTTTGGAATCACCCTCAGAGTTAACGACAATAGCCATTGCACTCTGAATCACCATCTCGAACCTATAAGTACTATTTCCGTCAAACTCATCTCGGCGTCACCCCCAGAGTTATACTGACGAATAGTTCTTACACCTCGAGTCTTCACTTGCACTACCCTTGGATTTACGACCTAACAATTAACTTGGATCGATGTAGTTTTCGGAATTTCAAATTTGGAAACCCGATCCCGGTCTCATCAAATCCAAACGCCATCTTAAGGTCCAAGTGATTTAAGTTTAACAGATTAATTCAATTTAAACATTGAAATCACACAACATCATTCACAGATAAATACCACACATTTATCATTGATATATCAAATATCATACCACGGAATATCACAACATATCATCCAATAGATATCAACAAATACAGATATTCCACAACAATCATACACAAACAGGCATCATTAATTCCTTTATAATTAATTTAATAATCTTAAATTAAATTAATTTCTTGAGAATTAAACAACTAATCCTGCTTAAATAATCATTAATTAATTACAATTAATTAATGACTCTTTAATCAACTTCATAATCCAATTAATTAATCTTCAATTACAGATTAATTATCCTTTAATCATATTCTTAATTAATCACTTAGATTAATTATTCTTTAATTACACTATGTAATTAATCTTTAAGATAATTTCACAAATTCACTTATCTTTAATCATTAAATAAATCTTAATTAATTTCTAATTAATTAATTAACAATAATTAATTACATAAATCCTTAATTAATTTCATTAATTAATTATTACTTCTTTCACACTTCATTGATTAATTATCTCATAATTAATCACATTTATTAACTAATTAAACAATTAATTATTCATTAATTACATAAATTAATGACCCTCTAATTACTTTATTAATCAATCTTTCTCATAATTACATTTAATTATTAATTATAAACTTAATTACAATTATTAATCAAACCTGATTAAATCAAAATCAGCAATTAACTTCCTTAATTACTTTACCAATTAAACCAACACCTTGATTAATTACATTAATCAATTCTTTAATTACATCGAGTGATCATCGCTTAATTACTTCCCTAAGTAATTATACCTCTTTAATTACTATCCATCAAGTAATTTCCTTAATTAATTACATTCGGTAATTATTCGGTAATTACTTCACTAAGTAATTACGAATCTTTAATTACAGTAAGTAATTATACTTAATCCCATCATTAAGTAATTCTTTTTAATTAATTAAACTTGATTAATTAACTAAAATTAACCATAATAACTTAATTAATTACTCTAAGTAATAAATTACTTTAATCACTTCATTAAGTAATCATGTTTAAATAATTCTTCTTAATAATTAAGTAATTAACTTCTTAATTACTTATTAACTAATTTATTTCTAAATTAATTAACCTTGATTAATTAATATTTTAATTAAGTAATTAATTATACATAATTAAGTACACTAACTAATTTCTTAATATAATTACTCACATTAACCAATTTAAGGTAATTAAGTAATTTACTTTAACTACCCTCATAAATAAAACTTAATTAAGATAAACCAAACATTTTATTAACTTAAATCAATTAAATATTTAAGTTCGCAAACTTGTATTTGGTTTATACAAAAACATCATCTTTTAATTTATCATTATTAAATAACTTACTTCAATCACATTTTGAATTACATCAAATATATTTTTATTTGAAAACATTATTATATCATTAACAAAATAAAATTGAAAACAAACTATTTTGAACAAAAGTTTAAATATAAAAATCCAAGCTTTAAAACTAAAATTCTTTTAAATTTAAACATTCATTCTTTATTCAATTAATTTTAAAACGCTTTGTTTAACATCAATTTGCTTTTAAATTTGAAACTTCCTTTTATAAAGTATAGAAATCCGGTTAATACTAAACTAATTAAAAACAAACTGTTTTAAAACAATTTCAACTTAACTCATTAAAACACAAAGTTTTAAATTAAAACATTTCTAACATTTGTAAACTATTTAAAAACTTTATTTTAAAACTTAGTTTGCTTTAACCTTCAGACATTCAATCTGCAGTTGAAAATTTAACAGGATATAAATCCTGAAACCCAAATCACTAGAAAACCAAAAACTCACGCAAACATCCCCCTACCACTTCGAGTTGCACTCGGTACTAACCCGAAACTACACTCGAGCAATCAACGAAACCCATGGCCAACCTTCCCAAACGAAACAGCCGATGCACCAAATAAGCTCGTGCACGTGCACGCTGGGAATGGTCGATGGCGATCAACTCCGACATACCCCACAAGTCGCCTCTGGCCTCGACAACCCCCCTCGACACCCACAATTGAAGAAAACGCCACTGCACGAAAATATGGCTACAGCGACCTCAAACCAAAAACACACTCAATCCAAAAGTTCACCGTCAACGGCGATACCCAACGCCGGAGTTCTTGCAAATACAGCCATGCATGCGCCGACCTTTCCCCCACCAGCGATCCACCCCGAGGCATCAACGACGATGAATTCCTGTCGTTTCCGATCCATACAAGTAACAGCGACCAATCCCTAATAATCCTCTCCACGGCTACCATCGTTGCCAAAAAAATCTATCACCATTTTTCCCGTATTCCCAAACGCCATGGCCACCCTCATGCCGAAGCTCGCCATCCATTTCGAAGCAGATCAACAGAAATTCACCAATAACCCAATTCAAGTAATTTCCCAATTCCACTCTGAATACTAAACTAAAAATTACAAATTTTACATTAAAATTCACAATTTGATAGTGTGATTCAGATTGTCTAAGTGAATTCAAAATTCATCAAACTTGAATTTTACTCCATTTTGAATGTTAATTGTATATTCAAAATTTATAGAGTATTATCCAAATACACTTCTTGTAATAAATTTTCAAACAAGGATAACATGTTATTAACATCTCTACTTTAATAATCAATGTTTAATTGTGATTATACATGGAGTTTTGTTACTGTAGTTGATCTTGCAACAGTTTTTACAGAGAACTCCAAAATATTCATATGCAGGTATGTATTCTAGATTATACAGCATAAATCAGATTTAAGATGGTAATTCTAAACAAAAACTTGATTTAACATCATCATATCCAACATGCAAGCATAGATACAATTTTAAACATTTCACATATCAACAAATAAAAGATTCTAAACTGTTTCTAAAAAAAGAAATTTACTCACTTAGATTAGGAGCAGAGAATAGCTTTATTACTGCAATTTTTTATTTCCTGGAATTTGAATTTGCATTTCAACTTGCTGTTGATTGAATCTTCAAATTGAATTTTGCTTGCTGAAGTTTGCTGTTGATTGCTGTAGATTCCAGGTAAGCTTGAAATCATATTTTCAGGTAGCAATTTAGATCAGGGTTACAGTTTTGAATTCTGTTTTCTGGTTACAGATTTGAATCTTGCATTTGAATTCTTTTCTTATTTAGTTGAAGAAAATTTACAGAAAATTTAGCTGAAGAAAATTAAACAAAACATATTTTTTTAATTTAAACTTTAATTAAAAACAAAACTTTCTTTTAAAATAAAGATGCCACTTGTTATAAGAATGAACCATGTATTAACAAATGTCAAATCCCTTCATTATCTTGTAAACAAGTGTATTCTCCTAAGTTATTATAATGCCATGTGTTTAAAGATTGCATTAATTACTTGTTTATAAATAAATTAAACCTTAATTACAATACTAATTTAATACTCATGTTATATATATATATATATATATATATATATATATATAACTTATGAAATGTATTTATAACTTTGTGTTTAATTTATAATTATTTAAAACTCACTTCCTATAGATAAGTTTTCAAAGAAGAAAGTAAACATTTATTTCAATTTTTTTTAAAAGTTTAAACTATAGTTATTTTAACTACATTAATATTATATAGATAAAAATCTAAATTTATTTTTTCAAAAATCAATTTAAAAGAAAACAATTTAAACTTTTATAATAATGTACTATATTTCAAGCCATTATTCTTTTAATAAAAATAATTTTCCTTTAAGTGTTTTATAAATAAAAAATAAATTTTAAATAGCTTTTGAAAAGTATTTTCATTAAACCAAAACAAAAACTTCCAAATCACTATAAAAACTTATGTATATTAAAATTTGAAAACTTATTTTTTCTATTTAAGTTTAACCCATTATTTCCTATTTACAATAAATATCCAAATATAAATATTCATTATAAATAGAACATCTTAAATATTAGCTTCAGAAATTATTTGAAATTTTAAAAGAGAACTCCAAATCACAATATATAAACATATATATTATAATTTGGAAATATTTTTATTAAATTTAAATTTAACCAATTTCTTTTTTACAATTTATACATATATACATTACCAATAAAATATTTTTATTAACTTAAAAAGATCAATTATTATTAATTAGATATTTATTATAATTTGAAAAGAATAAACATTTCAAATTAAATTATCATTATTATTGAGTTTTTGAAAAGATAACATTTGTTAAATTAGATTAATTATTAGTTTTGAATATATAATATTTGGTTGAATTAGATTTTTAAATCAATACAACTAAAATAAATTATAAATGGAAATTATTAAATAAGTATTGCCAAAATTACGGGACATCAAATTCCTCCCCCTTAAAAGAATTTCGTCCCCGAAATTAAAAGCAAAGATAATTTAAAAATTCCTTACAGATTTTAAATTTTAAAATAGCAACAAATGCTATCAACCATACTAGAAACCATATCATCTAATTCAAACAATCAACTCTAACTATCCAGACAAAATTCTGGATAGAATTTCGTTGAGTTTCCCGGGTACAAACACTGGATTACTCGCCCTACAGAATCTAAAACTAGCTGCTCTACTCAGATCTAGAACTCTTATATATCCATATCTACAATGTAAACATGATACCGGATCACAGACAATCCGATCAACTTCCAAATCTCCATGATCTGCTAATTCTAAACCAGTGATAGATCAAACACTTATCCTTAAGAGGATACAGAAAGATTCTCATACACTCTTGAGCTAGCTTCCCATCTTATCCAATCTTATTGCTCTTATGATCGGAGAAACTTATCCAAAAATTAAATCTCCGACTTCGAATTTCGAACCTCTTCTTCTCTTGTCCACAACCTCTGCTGATCCGGGACTGCCTTCAACCTTTCTGATCAACCAAACTTCATAGATGCTTCTCAAATCAAAACTGGATCAAGAATGAGATGACCTCCTGATTCTACTCAACAAGATAATTCTCCCAAAAATCCATCGAAATCCAAAACACCAATCTACCATACAAGCATCATGAACTTCAAACTAGCTTCCCCTATTCGGGAAACAAAACAGATGCTCTTGACATCCAAGCCTTCATATCCCGAAAGAACTTCCTGAAGAAAACTTAAATCCAAGAAAACACAAATCTTCTGATGAATCCGAGTTGCTTTTATTCTGGAATAGCTGCCACCATGCTTCCGCTGCACAACTCTGATCCGAAGAATATGAGAATGCTTTTGTTGAACGCATGCACAAACTTGATCGACTCATCAAGAAACATTGTCCATCAAATTCCATAAAAGCTCAATGACCTATCCGATTTGGTCACAAATACTACAACAGAAATCCATTCGGAAAACTAGAACAAATCAATCCTGATTGCTCACAAAAATTCTCTTTCCTGGAATCCTTTCTCTACTAGGCGAAATCACCAGGAAATCCAAGAACCAAATCCAAAACAGAACTCCATCTCCCGATGCGGACAAACTCCTTTGACTTCCTCGAAGATATTCAGAAAGTCTCAAACCACTTTGATAGCTCAAACATCTATAGAGATGTCTCAAACTAACACAAAGGTTACTAAAAGAACTTTTGAACCATCGCAAGTCACTTTTGCGATACCACCCAGATCGGATTCCAAAGAAACTATTCTCTCTTACATAACAGAATAGCTTAAGACCTCCAAAAGAAGAAACTGATGGTCCACCTCAACCACAAACACCTTACCTAGCTGAGCTTCCAGAAGAAGAAGACAAGCCTACACCATTTTCCCGATCTACTGACAAAAGAATCTCAAAAGACTTCTGAACCATCGAAGAAACGGACCACACAACTGCTTCCGAACTCCTCCTCTAGGATACTACTGAGCCAAGAGATCTTCCTGACAGCACACTCAACACCTCTTAGATGCCCTTGCTACCACAGACCTCCTATCCAAAAGCTCCTTGAATCCCAAATCTATATCAACCAACTCCACAAAAAGCGTCTTCAAGATGAGCAGAAACCTCTCAAGAAACTCGGGCTTCAGACCAAGCATAGACACCTAGCTGAACTGAGTATCCCACTCCAATACAGAAAAGACTCCTTCCTATGGTTGCCAAAATACCATTACTTACTTCAGCTCTTATAACTGATCCAATCTCTAGAGAATCCGCTCGCATGAGCGCAATCCAATCTTATACTCCAAAGATAAGCTCCGAATCTTTAAAAGATTTCCTTCAGAGATCGATGAAATCCATACACCAAGCTGCCAAATTTACTCAAGAGACTCAAAATGGTCTTGGCAGATACTCATCCAACCTTAGTTACCCGGACTTCTTCCATTGATAGTCATGCTATACACACCACTACCTCTCCTGCTTCTAGAACTTATGTTGGCAAACCAAACAGGTAACACAACAACATAGGTAGGAATAAATAAATAAATAAATATAGTCAAAACTACAAATACGCTCTCTCAAGAAAGACACCACTCCAGAGTCTAGGTATTCGCTCAAACTATCGCTCTAATACCACATGAAATGACCCACCTTTCTTAACACAAAAAGACGCATCTTAAGAAGAAAGAAATGGATAGAAAAGAGAAAAGATAGAAAAGAAAGAACCAAACAACATCAGAATCTCACAGCGAAACGAATAAATTATATTAATAAAATGAAATATTACATAGTATCATACACATCAGAGTTATACAGCTCAAACTACTCAAAACTAGACAGTTATAACACCTGTCTAGATATTACAATTCAAGTACATAACAGGAAACAGATACAACTCAAACATAGTGGAACCACTATATATATATATATATATATATATATATATATATATATATCTACACGTTGAAACCACCTGCTCCATATCTCCTCCAGAACTTATCAAAGCAAACCTGAATCACTTGACTACTCATACATAATATGAGTACCCAAGAGTTTAATAAAACAGAAAATAAACACTCGGGTCAGACGGGAGTCTGGCGTGAGTAAACGGTTAAAAGTTGCTTAACTTTAGAAAATCCTTTGTAAACAAAGGTATCACGTAAGACTCCCCACAAATATGGGTAAGTTTTTACCTTACGCTAACCAAAACATTTGATAGAAAATCCAATGATATTATAATAGGGTCTAGGGTTTTCAAATTAAACTACAGAAATAGCTGGAATGCTTACATCTCACGTTCCAACATAGTTGGGCACAATCAAAACCGTACAGGAACTTAATGGATTTTGGATTCCATACAATGGCAGGGCTACTGGGGTACCGTCCATCACAGCACGTGGCCTAGATCACCGTACCGAGGAGCCACCCTAACTCCCCTGCAACACAAAACTGGAACCATCCCTTACTGGATAGTCCCGAACAAGACCACCCTGGCAGTTGTCATGATCAACCGCCCCACACAACCGAAATAAAAAGGGACCTCTAGACAGGGGTAAATCTCGTCCTACTTGGGCATAACCCACTTAGCCTTGCTGCACCTCCCCTGTTTTATCCATTCCCGGTTGATGAGTCTTGAGGCTACGATTACCTTATAGAACACATCTATCTTAGAATGCTCATTGTCCACCTGATAATGTTCTTAAAGCATTCAATCCATACAAGTTTGTTCCGAGTTCGAACGAAACCGAAGGCACTATCTCGTTACACTCGTTTTGGAATCACCCTCAAAGTTAACGACAATAGCCTTGCACTCTGAATCACCAACTCGAACCTGTAAGTACTATTTCCGTTAAACTCATCTCGGAATCACCTCCAGAGTTATACTAACGAATATTCTTACAACTTGAGTCTTCACTTGCACTTCCCTTGGATTTACGACCTAACGTTTAACTTGGATCGATTTGGTTTTCAGAATTCCAAATTTGGAAACCCGATCCCGGTCTCATCGAATCCAAACGCCATCTTAAGGTCCAAGTGATTTAAGTTTAACAGATTAATTCAATTTAAACATTGAATTCACACAACATCATTCACAGATAAATACCACACATTTATCATTGATATATCAAATATCATACCACAGAATATCACAACATATCATCCAATAGATATCAACAAATACAGATATTCCACAACAATCATACACAAACAGGCATCATTAATTCCTTTATAATTAATTTAATCATCTTAAATTAAATTAATTACTTGAGAATCAAACAACTAATCCTGCTTAAATAATCATTAATTAATTACAATTAATTAATTAATCGCTCTTTAATCATCTTCATAATCCAATTAATTAATCTTCAATTACAGATTAATTATCCTTTAATCATATACTTAATTAATCACTTAGATTAATTATTCTTTAATTACACTATGTAATTAATCTTTAAATTAATTTCACAAATTTATTTATCTTTAATCATTAAATAAATCTTAATTAATTTCTAATTAATTAATTAACAATAATTAATTACATAAATTCTTAATTAATTTCATTAATTAATTATTACTTCTTTCACACTTCATTGATTAATTATCTCATAATTAATCACAGTTATTAACTAAGTAAACAATTAATTATTCATTACTTACATAAATTAATGACCCTCTAATTACTTTATTAATCAATCTTTCTTATAATTACATTTAATTATTAATTATAAACTTAATTACAATTATTAATCAAACCTGATTAAATCAAAATCAATAATTAACTTCCTTAATTACTTTACCAATTAAACCAACACCTTGATTAATTACATTAATCAATTCTTTAATTACCCCGAGTAATTATCACTTAATTACTTCCCTAAGTAATTGTACCTCTTTAATTACTATCCATCAAGTAATTTCCTTAATTAATTACATTCAATAATTATTCATTAATTACTTCACTAAGTAATTACACATATTTTGTGACGCCCCACCTCTATACCCACGCTAGCCAAGAACACTACGGTGTAGTGCTGTCAACTAGCACGGAGAATAAGGCTGTTGAGGAGCGACCATCCATGTAACTGCTTATCATACGATGGCTATAAATAATCTTCGGAAACAAACATAGAAATAAGCATAACACAAATCAGTCACAGACATCCATATCACAAAGGCGGAAGAAGATATGAATATATAACTAACACATGAAAGTGTACATCAGAGTAGTGGTCAAAAAGATCCACAATAATACAAAAGAATAGCAACACGTGCTATACAAAAGAATACAACTATGAGTCTATATCTAAAGTGTATACAACAAAAACTGCTAATCTAAATAGTTAGCCAAAAGTCAGAGTAGCAAATCCCGGGAAGAAGTCAAGCAGAAGCACCTGTAACATCTCTGTTTGACCCGAGTATTATTTAAGAAAATAATAAACGGATCAGTCTAGCTATAAATATCAGATGACATGGTATAAAATAAAAGATATGGCATAACATAAAATATCCATACTGACATACTACTATAAGTATGAAAATGATGATCAACAGAAGATCAATCAATAAGAGATAAATCAATATCACAAGAATCTTCTCAAAGATCCAAAGAGGGCACCATACCCTAAACTTGTACTCATAACAAGTCAATGACATAAATTCCGGAAATCAACACAGAAAATCCAGAAATCATAGAAAAAGTTAAAGAGGCCTATCACATGACGGTCCGAAGACCATGGGGAGCTACCCCATATGGATGAGTCGGAATCACCCAGATGAGGTCTAGGCTAACCAAAAAGCAAAAAGGTATGTGTGAATGGAATCACACAAATGGTGTCTAGCCTGACCTCTCAACAAAAAGGTATGTGTGAGTGGAATCACACAAATGGTGTCTAGGCTAACCAAAAAGCAAAAAGGTATGTGTGAATGGAATCACACAAATGGTGTCTAGCCTAACCAGGAAGCAAACAAAGAGACATCGCACAATTGCTAGCCTAAATCACAAAATGATCATCATGATCAACGAGAAGTGTCAATTACACTAAACTAGTAAATATAAAAGTTTATCTTCATGTCCCATAACCACTTGCTTAACTCAAATATTTACGAACAAACTGTAGATCTTCACTAGAAAATTGTCACAAAAAGGTTCAATCGAACAAGTCCAAGAGTTAACCGACGAAGCAAACGCAAGTGTTTCATACCACTTGTTTTACTAAGCCGTTTAGTTCAATTTCTCATACGAGTGAGGTAAAGGTTTGTATATACTAGTAGATTGGAAAATGGTTTAAGAAAAGAGCTTTGTTATTGAAAATAGAGTTGAAATCATTTTGTTGAAAGAGTTTTGATATTTACTACTAGTATTGAAACCTTCATATTTTAAAGTGACAAATCATAGAAGTGATTGCAGAAACAATCAATCATAAAAATTCACATACGAAGACGTGAATAAAATCCAAAGAAACCGATAAAGAATCCATCGAAATAGATAGTCAAAAATCCATAAAATCGACCGAGAAGCCCAAGATAGTTTGTCTCGAAGAATGGTCAACTCAGCATCTCAACAAAGCAAGTTCTATTAAATGTTTTTCAGATAAGATCCCCTACGGAGGGAGGGTCCGGGGGGGTGGCAAACCCCAAGGTGGGGGTGCGGGGGCAACGCCCCTGCTACGAGGCTCGACCTTACACTCAAATGACCTAAAGAAATAAGGGGCCGAGCGACCTATAAGAAGCAGCGACTTAAATAGAATCGAGGTCCAACAAGCTACGGGTTAGGTCATGCGAGTTAAGGAGGTCAACGACCTAACAGAGACACGCGACCTAATAAAGGAATGCGACCTAAAGGCACGCGACCTAGCGACCTAAGCAGGAAACGTGACCTATGAGGGACAAGCGACTTAAGTGGGTCAACGACCTACGGAATATAGGTCACGCGACCTAACGGTTTACAAGGTCTTGCGACCTAACTAAAAACGTGGTCTAGCGACCTAGTGGTTTAAAGAAGATGGGTCACGCGACCTAAGGAAATAAGGCCTAGCGACCTACGAGCTAAAGGTTCAACGACCTAACAGGTAAGAAGATCACACGACCTAAAATGCCATAGGACCTAACGACCTAAGGCCATACGACCTAGCGACCTAAAGCCATACGACCTAACGACCTAAAGCCATACGACCTAACGACCTAAGGTCATACGACCTAGCGACCTAAAGCCATACGACCTAGCGACCTAAGGTCCATACGACCTAACTCCGAAGACGTTAGAAATGGCCAGAACGACCTACGACCTAAGGTCCATACGACTTACGACCTAAGGTCCATTCGACCTAAAGCCCAACGACCTAGCGACCTAAAACCAAACGACCTACGACCTAATTCCGAGTGCCGAGCGACCTAACGTTGTAGGCCATTTTAAGGTCGGAAACGAGCTATTTTAAGGCCGGTACTTTTCCACGCGAACGACCTAGCATAGGCAGAACGACCTAAGTGCAGTTTTTCACCAAAAACACTAAAATTTGGGGTTTTTTGCCAATCCAATCCAAACCAAATGCAAATGTACATGCAAACATGATAGGGATTCATTCCCAACAGTCCAAGATGGTTATAGGCTAGATTTGTGAGATAAAAATCTCACCTTTTCACTAAAATGGATGAAGATGAAGCTTGAAATGCTACGCAAGGATCAATCACTAGCTTGAATCAATGTCTTCACTTGAGTTTTGGAGTTGATGTTGGATTAGCAATGAAGACTTAGCTTTTGGAGTTTTAATTTCTCTTTCCACTCGCCATTAATGCAAAAGCTTGAGTTGGTAGGAATTTATGAAGAGTGAAGAGAAGGAGGGGGTTGGGCTTGAGTTATAATGGCTAAGCTAACCCAAAGTCCAAAGTGGGAAAAATTAGTGAAATTCCACTAACTCCAAACCTATCAATGTTTATACTTAAAAAGTTGTAAACGACATTTCGAACTCAATGAAAGTGGTCTCGAGTCCTTATTTAACCGTTTGCAAAAGGTAGCTTTTCAGACCAAAATCCGATTAACGATAAAATATTTAAATATAAAATCGACAAATATGCGGGTTGTTACATATTTAATTACATTAAGTAATTATACTTAATCCCATCATGAAGTAATTCTTTTTAATTAATTAAACTTAATTAATTAACTAAAATTAACCATAATTACTTAATTAATTACTCTGAGTAATAAATTACTTTAATCACTTTATTAAGTAATTATGTTTAAATAATTCTTCTTAATCATTAAGTAATTAACTTCTTAATTACTTATTAACTAATTTATTTCTAAATTAATTAACCTTGATTAATTAATTTTTAATTAAGTAATTAATTATACTTAATTAATTACACTAACTAATTTCTTAATTTAACTATTCACATTAACCAATTTAAGGTAATTAAGTAATTTACTTTAACTACCCTTATAAACAAAACTTAATTAAGATAAACCAAACATTTTATTAACTTAAATCAATTAAATATTTAAGTTTGCAAACTTGTATTTGGTTTATACAAAAACATCATCTTTTAATTTATCATTATATTAAATAACTTACTTCAATCACATTTTAAATTACTTTAAATATATTTTTATTTGAAAACATTATTATATCATTAACAAAATAAAATTGAAAACAAACTATTTTAAACAAAAGTTTAAATATAAAAATCCAAGATTTAAAACTAAAATTCTTTTAAATTTAAATATTCATTCTTTATTCAATTAGTTTCAAAACACTTTGTTTAACATCAATTTGCTTTTAAATTTGAAACTTCCTTTTATAAAGTATAGAAATCCGGTTAATACTAAACTAATTAAAAACAAACTATTTTAAAAAAAATTCAACTTAACTCATTAAAACACAAAGTTTTAAATTAAAACATTTCTAACATTTGTAAACTATTTAAAAACTTTATTTTAAAACTTAGTTTGCTTTAACCTTCAGACATTCAATCTGCAGTAGAAAATTTAACAGGATATAAATCCTGAAACCCAAATCACTCGAAAACCAAAATTCACGCAAACATCCCCCAACCACTTCGAGTTGCACGCAGTACTAACCCGAAACTACACTCGAGCAATCAACGAAACCCATGGCCAACCTTCCCAAACGAAACAACCGATGCACCAAATAAGCTCGTGCACGTGCACGTTGGGAATGATCGACGACGATCAACTCCGGCATACCCCACAAGTCGCCTCTGGCCTCGACAACCCCCCTCGACACTCACAATCGAAGAAAACGCCACTGCATAAAAATATGGCTACAGCGACCTCAAACTGAAAACACACTCAATCCATTAGTTCACCGTCAACGGCGATACCTAATGCCGGAGTTCCTGCAAATACAGCCACGCACACGCCGACCTTTCCCCCACCAACGATCCACCCTGAGGCATCAATGACGATGAATTCCTGTTGTTTCCGATCCATACAAGTAACAACGACCAATCCCTAATAATCCTCTCCACGACCACCACCGTTGCCAAAAAAATCTATCACCATTTTTCCCGTATTCCCAGACGCCATGGCCACCCTTATGCCGAAGCTCGCCATCCACTTCGAAGCAGATCAACTGAAATTGACCAATAACCCAGTTCGAGTAATTTCCCAATTCCACTCTGAATACTAAACTAAAAATTACAAATTTTACATTAAAATTCACAATTTGATAGTGTGATTCAGATTGTCTAAGTGAATTCCAAATTCATCAAACTTGAATTTTACTCCATTTTGAATGTTAATCATATATTCAAAATTTACAGAGTATTATCCAAATACACTTCTTGTAATAAATTTTAAAACAAGGATAACATGTTATTAACATCTTTACTTTAATAATCAATGTTTAATTGTGATTATACAGGGAGTTTTAAGTTACCGTAGTTGATCTTGCAACAGTTTTTACAGAGAACTCCAAAATATTCATATACAGGTATGTATTCTAGATTATACAGCATAAATCAGATTTAAGATGGTAATTCTAAGCAAAAACATGATTTAACATCATCATATCCAACATGCAAGCATAGATACAATTTTAAACATTTCACAGATCAACAAATAAAAGATTCTAAACTGTTTGTAAAAAAAGAAATTTGCTCACTTAGATTAGGAGCAGAGAATAGATTTATTACTGCATTTTTTATTTCCTGGAATTTGAATTTGCATTTTAACTTGCTGTTGATTGAATCTTCAAACTGAATTTTGCTTGCTGAAGTTTGCTGTTGATTGCTGTAGATTCCAGGTAAGCTTGAAATCATATTTTCAGGTAGCAATTTAGATCAGGGTTACAGTTTTGAATTCTGTTTTCTGGTTACAGATTTGAATCTTTCATTTGAATTCTTTTCTTATTTAGTTGAAGAAAATTTATAGAAAATTTAGCTGAAGAAAATTAAACAAAACAGATTTTTTTTAATTTAAACTTTAATTAAAAAAATTCTTTTAAAATAAAGATGCCACTTGTTATAAGAATGAACCATGTATTAACAAATGTCAAACCCCTTCATTATCTTGTAAACAAATGTATTCTCCTAAGTTATTATAATGTCATGTGTTTAAAGATTGCATTAATTACTTGTTTATAAATAAATTAAACCTTAATTACAATACTAATTTAATACTCATGTTATATATATATATATAACTTATGAAATGTATTTATAACTTTATGTTTAATTTATAATTATTTAAAACTCACTTCCTATAGATAAGTTTTCAAAGAAGAAAGTAAACATTTATTTCAATTTTATTTTAAAAGTTTAAACTAAAGTTATTATAACTACATTAATATTATATATATAAAAAAATCTAAATTTATTTTTCAAAAATCAATTTAAGAGAAAACAATTTAAACTTTTATAGTAATGTACTATATTTCAAGCCATTATTCTTTTAATAAAAATAATTTTCCTTTAAGTGTTTTATAAATAAAAAATAAATTTTAAATAGCTTTTGAAAAGTATTTTTATTAAACCAAAACAAAAACTTCCAAATCACTATAAAAACTTATGTAAATTAAAATTTGAAAACTTATTTTTCCTATTTAAGTTTAACCCATTATTTCCTATTTACAATAAATATCCAAATATAAATAGTCATTATAAATAGAACATCTTAAATATTAGCTTCAGAAATTATTTGAAAATTTAAAACAGAACTCCAAATTACAATAGAGGTTTTTAGGCTCAAGGAAAAAGCTAGAGAAAATTTTAGTTTCAAGGACAAGAACTTTGTTTTTTAGGCTGAAGGAAACTTTCCAGCGTAAATCACCGAATGATAGTTGTAACTATCATTTTCAGTTTACACTAAAAAGTGTCCTTCAGACTAAAAAGCAAACTTGTTGTCCCTGAGACTAAAGTATTTTGCAACTTCTTCCTTGTGCCTATTTACCTGATTACAATATATAAACATATATATTATAGTTTGAAAATATTTTTATTAAATTTAAATTGAACCAATTTCTTTTTTACAATGTATACATATATACATTACAAATAGAATATTTTTATTAACTTAAAGAGATCAATTATTATTAATTAGATATTATTATTATAATTTGAAAAGAAAAAAAAATTCAAATTAAATTATCATTATTATTGAGTTTTTGAAAAGATAACATTTGTTAAATTAGATTATTTATTAGTTTTGAATATATAATATTTGGTTAAATTAGATTTTTAAATCAATACAACATATTTTAACATAAATTATAAATGGAAATTATTAAATAAGTGTTGCCAAAATTCCGGGACATCACAATTTGTAATGCAAATATGGTAAGTATTATAAACATGGCAGATTATTTAGGGCCTGCATAAATGAGTAAACGTCGCATGTTAATTATATTTGTACTTATGATAATTTATGGAGGGATGATAATTTAGCATAAGATAGATCATTTATGTAACCGATAATAGAAACATATATGGATATCTAAATTAGTTTTAATTTTTTCAATCATTAATTAATTAATATAATATTTTATATTCATTATATATATATATATATATATATATCAGTGTGTGCATAAAATATATACAAACATGATTTTAGTTGTAAAAACTTTCCTTTAAATGAACTTTGAAATAAACACGCACGCGCACACACACATATGAGCAAATGTTTGGTTTTAAATTTTGTGTTTTAAATGTGTGTGTGTGTGTTCAATTTATTAGAATTTTGTTTTAATGAACTAAAATAAATAAATTTACTTTTATAGAATAAAATCCATGGGAAAATAACAATAGTTCTTATTTAACAATAATATAAATAAATATGCATATATATTTACATTTTTTATTTAACTAAAAAATATATGTTTATTTAATTAGAACTAATTTTTACCTTTGTTCTAATTCCAACCATGATATATAAGTGTATATAGAATAAATAATTTTTTTTATTGCAGAACGAAATAAAAGTTAATTTTTTAATTAAAACACTTAAATGTATGCATGTATTTTAATTTTGAAAGCCGAAGGTGTGTGTGTGTATATATATATAATATACACACATACACTCATGATATTACTATACAACTAAAAATGTTTGACGGTTACCAACCCAAGGCAAACATAGAAACTGAAGAGGATGATGAGGATCTGTTTGTTAAATGTAATGGAAATTGATGCGGAAAAGAATTCTCTATCACAAAAGATGAATTCGACATATCATAATTTAGATTATTTTCTATTAGATGAAGATGGTGTTAGCGTGCCAGAGGATATTTTCATGCAATTAACTAGTTAATGGGTAAATACGGTTATGGTTTATGCAACTGTTGTCAAAATCCATTATTAGAAATTAGAGAATCACATTAAAAATGCATGGAAAACAACATGGAATTTTAGAATTCATGCTACAAAAAAGGGTTTTTGCACGATTTTGTTTGAAGAAATAGTCGATGGTAATTCAATTTTGGAAAGAACCACTTATTCATACTTTGGAAAATTGCTTGTAGTCCAAAAATGGTATTCAGGTGACTTTGTAGAAAGAAATCTTGATAAAGTTAAAAATTGGACCAATTTCATAAGCTTAACATGGAGTTATGGACTACCCAATCTCTATACGAATCATAAGTTATATAGGAATTTCAATAAGACTTGACACTGTAACATCATAGAAAAGAGTTATCAAATTCGCAAAAGTTCTGTTCAAGTCCAAGTTAAATGCACATTTCTAAAAACAGTTGCTGTTAAATTACATAATGGAGACAAGAAAATTTTAAACATACTACATCCCACCATGTTGTATGATATCTTCCGTGCTAAGTTATTTTGATGTCATTCATGAATCATATCGTTGGTTAAAGTGGATCACTATAACATCCCACCTCTTTACACATACTACCAAATAGATAATATAGAGAATGAGGTGATATTGGGTAGTTACACATGAATATTCTCATACGCTAACACTGTAATATATTCATAAATCATATATAACTCATCTATTCATCACAAAGAAATAAACATATGCGTTTTCAAGATAAAACAAAACAAAAAACAAAAAATAAAGACCAAAAAGTTATCAACGTGGCAATAATATATAACATATTGAATACACAACACCAAGTGGGTCTACTAAAAGAGTCAATTGCCCACAACCTCTCAAAACATAAAAATGTGTCTGATACATACATCCCAACAACATATATATACATGAGGCGACATAAATACATAATTATACACAAATCTAGTAATAAAATATCCTCCAAACTTTGCCCAATATGTTAAAATTTAATATGCTTTAGGACTAATCAATTATGAAATCATAGATCCATACATATAACCCATATTGATTTAATTGAAGAAACTAGAGGAAAATAAGTTAGTAGAAGTCATACTTGAATTCATAGTTGGTTATTGAAGGAGAAGAAGATTTAGATGCGGTCTTACAAATTGACACAAACTCTAGACATGATATTATCTCCCTATAGAAATGGGATAGAGAGTAAATAGTGTGTAATTTGTAGACCATAACCCCTTATAATATTGGCTAGTTCTAATTTGGTCCTTCAACGGATTAGTTATATCTGGAATCTATGCATTAATACCATGGCAACTAGGTCCTTAAGCTTTTTAATTTTATTTCATAATTTGATCATTTAAATTAGGCTTTACAGCAAATAACGTAACACAATTTATTTTACACATATAGCTCCACATGTTGAAAGATTCCAACAATCTCCCCCCGGGTCACATATGTAATGACCTTATAAATATGACAACCCGAAAATCCATACTCTTTGAATCGACAATAAACCACACATGTCTAACCCAAAAAGTATAGACTGGCGGAAAGTCAAGAGAAAGAAAAGAAGAGAGGAGACGAGTAGAGAAGAAAGGAGAGAGAAGCAAACAGAACAATAAAGAATCTCACATCGCAGCGGAAAACGTATAATATCATATTAATGATCTTTACAAAACAGAAACTGTATATACATACATCAATCAAAGTAAAACAATCAATCGGTAGTTATCATCCTGGACAGTTATAATAACCTGTCCTCACAATTGTCGATAATATACAACAACTAAGTAGCGGATAATCAACAGATACGTGTATACGAAAATGAAGATCTCCAACTCTCCTGCTGAAGCTCCAAAAGTACTAATCTGAACCTATAAATATACTTGGTCTAACCCAAGCATTGAAAGGGAAGAACGCCCGGATCGGTCTAGTAAACCAGCATGAGAAACACAGTCAACTGAATTTACTAAACTATCGAACTTTTCCTTTATCAAAACAAAAGTATCTCGTAAGACACACCCACACATAAACACAGATATGTTTTTACCTTACGATAACTAAAACATTTCATATCAAATCATCTTATATTATACTAGTGTCTAGTATACAATTAATATTAATCATAGCCCAAATTGTTACATTGATTAAATTCCAGCAAATAGCGCAAAATGAGTAATACAATCAAAATGGTAGGCACGTAGCAGAGTTTGGACTCCTATACAAATGACCAGGTGAAGAGACTACCTTCTGGCAGTACGTCTCTAGAGGAATGCACCAAGGACCATCACAAAAGGATCCTCTACCAACACAAGACCGACATATCCCTGTAACTAAATAGTACTGAATATATCATCCTCTGGTCATTATCGACCTTTTCCGAGGGCCCTCATAGCATACAAACCACAATAATCAGATACACGACGTCATAACGTGTAAAGATATGTGTAGGAGAGGATGATCATATCCTGATGGGAGCGACCCACTTAGCCCTATTACATCTAACCTTGTTTCGATCATTTCCGGATAATGAGGCCTGAGGTAACGATTACCTTTCACATAACACATCACATCACTTTGAATGTCACACGGCCATTTTCGTTGACTACTAATTGCCTCCACAAAGATACAACCCTTAAGCTCATACGTCTCAAGGAGGGTGTTAAGCTAAGAGAAGTTGTCTTCTCCGCCACCACTGACGTACGTTTGTAAAAACCAATGTACGTAATCTTTATAAATGCAATGTCAGACAAATATCCATACAAGTTGTCCAAGAACAGGACAAACCGAAGGTACTTTCCTACCATATCCTGTCGGAAAATCCGCGGGATTAGTAGCGAATAGTCCTTGCATTGGATATTTTATAACGAAGATATTACTGCTACTGGATGTATATTGGGATTTTAACCCCAAATGATCCACAAGTAGTTCTCCACTATGAAAATCCTAAATATCAATATCATCACAACCAACTTGCACAATTGTCGCATAAGTGTAGGTCCGAAGTGGTTTTCGGATAAATCGATCCCGGTCACTTCGCACCAACAATGCAAAAGCATTTCTCAACCACACACAGAAACTAAATCTCGTAGACTTATCACGTCTCCAACTTTCAACTTGCTATCCTTCGGCCAAGAAGGAAGCTCGATAGATTAAAGTAATACTCCGCACTATATGAATCAACAACCTCAACACAAACGATAATCAAGCCTACACAGATGGCTACTTGCTAAGCGTATGACTAAATAGTTCTTACATTACGTTGAGGAACTAAGATGGCCAAATTTGGTAGTCGGTTATTTAACTATCAAAGCAAACAAACAAATATTTAGAACCATAAGCAATCACTAGGCCCTTTTAATTAATCTTTTATTAATTAAATCACTTGCTAAATATTCACTTTAAATTATCTTAAAAAATATATATTCTCAAAACTATTTCAATATTCTTTATTGGAAAATTTTCCATGTACTTATTCGGGTCAAAACGAATGTTGCGTAAAACATCGTTACGACAACCCAAAATCATTAGTATAGTGATTCAAAAATTAGATAGATATATAAATCCCATATATTATACAAAACATTCCTTTCGAAAATCATTTACTATAACAACAGTGTTATAGTCCATCATCTCCTAAATTCTCGAAAACGCCTATTTCAACAATGAATGTGGAAATCTACGTATTTGATACTTAACACATTTTAAAACATCTTCAACAATTTAACTACATTTAAAAATGTCACTATTAAAAAATATCCATTTTATTAATAGATTATTCACAGTCCAAAATCCTGAATATAATCCTCTTATCAAAATTCAATGCTTCTACACATTTATTAAAGGATTATCCGCTGTCCCAAAATCGTGGGTATAATTCCTTTAATAAGCTTCCATATTTAACTTATCAAAATAAGTTGATTTCATATTATAAAACAATGTTTATAAATTCCATATATATTTTAAAAACTTCCATTTATAAAATCCCTTTATTAACAAATTCCATATATATCTCATTTATATTCCAAAATCCAATTAGAAGTTAATTTACTTATAAATCTCTTATTACAAATTCATTCTTTTTATAACTTCACCGGTTCATAAATCACATTAACTTATAAAATCCATTTATAATTTCATTTTAACACTTATAAAACTCCTTTATAATTCCATCACTTTTGATTTATAAAAATTCAATTTTATAAATCTTATATATAAACCATTTATAATAAATTCAAAAATCGCAATTTAACTTATTTTCAAAATAGTTAACTCCATATTTCAAAATTCACGTTCTGATTATATTTAAATAAACTTCTTCTTTTAATTATTTACAAATCATTATTAAAACTTATATAACTACAAAAATCATATTTTGACTATATTTCACAAAAAATAATAATTTTATAACATAAAAATTATAACATCTTATTATTTAAAATAAAATCATTTCCTAAACAATTCAAAGTTTAACAAAACGTATATTTTCAAAATCACTTGAAATCTTTAAGGGTCATCCGCTCATACACAGGAACATATAGGGTCTCATCTGCTCCAATAGGTATGAATATATCCAAATACCAATAAATATAGGTATAATATATCTTATATCATCCAAACAATCATCAATCAGCATAATAAAATTTATTCTCACTTGTATAAAAATATCAGTGAGTCCGAAAGAGTGAGTTGTACTCACATTGGTTCCAATAGGAGTTGCAGTATTTTATTCCGAATAAAATTAAATGAGCGTTTAATTTTACCCAAAATTTATACTAGCTCCAATCAATTCCAAACCAGCTATAAAATGTAGTGCTTTTCAATATGAACCCAACACAACTTATTTCGTCAAAAATAGGCCTCGTATGAAGTTATGCAATTTTAAAGATTGTACGAATTAATATATATATTATTTACATTTTCCAATTTAGTTTTAAACCTTTAATTCATTGTAGCCGTTCAATTTCTCTGATCAAATCTAGACTGTCGATTCTTTCTTCCTTGTGCTCTAGGCTTTCACGAACGCATGAAACACATATGGCCGGTTTCATCATCCAATTGCCGCACTTTCTTCACTCGATTAGACATCAATCAACGACCGCCACTGCGAAGCTCACCACCTAAACTATCAACGCACAAAGACCAGCCCCACTCGGCCACCCCCTAGCCTTCAAATTTGTGCACGAAACGTGCGACTTCGAATGCCAATCGCCCCCACATCGTTGCTCGAAAATTCATCATCACCGTATGGATTGGTCGAGCTCGCCGAGCTCTTCAAGTTTATAGTTGAACATTTTTGATAATTGTTGATGGATTGAGAGAGATTAAGGGAAGAAGATCGAATGCTTATGGCCATTAAAATAAAACTGGCGGCTAGGGTTTCTAACCTAAGTTTGTGAAAATAGAAAGTAACGACGTCCTTTTATAGAAAATTTCACGACAGAATTCATCCGAAATTTTTCCAAACTCCAAACAAAGCGTGCCGCTTGGTGTTTATAATATTTTATCCCTATTCTAAATGCAATGGAATATATATCGGGAGCCAATTCGATCGTATTGGGAAGATAGGTTTTCGAATCGAATTATTTAAATTTAAAATTTACTTAAACAAATTTCTACGCATTTTAGCTTTCCACGGACAAAACGTGCATCCAATTGACACGAAATTTAAAATTCTACAATAATATAACATTACGAATCCAATGAAACTTATTTCGTCGAAATCCAAGAATGTTTGAAAAATGGCTATTTTTACACGTTAATTAAATACTAAAATATTCAATTTTTGTAATTTAACTTTTAATCCAATTTTAAACAATCTGTAACATCATTCTAATTTAGATAGAATTTAATTCAACATTATAAATCATTTTCATTCTTATTAAATTCAAATTTCAATTATTTACGCAATTTCGAATATTAAATTAATAATTTAATTATCCAAATAAATCACTATATTTCAAATATAAGTTATTCAATTTATAAGATTTACTTGTGAATATTTAAAATTAATTAAATATCTGTATTTCAAATGACTAAATTCCGGGTCATTACAATAAATGTGTTTTTTTCTGCATGATCTCCAAAATTTACTATTCACAACATAAGGTGTAATCGAAACAATCTAGCCCATCAACTATACTGAAAAAGGATCAAAATAATCTTGTCCATCAACCAAAATTACATGAAATATGATCTATACATGTCTATTTCCAACTAATCCTGTTTTAGTAAGATTAAAACGTTCAATATTTGAACAACCAAGAGTGCAAAGAAAACTTTATTCTCTTTCCGATTGGATAAAATACCAAATGTGTCCATAACTGAATATAGAGCATTGTCATACGACTAGACCAAATACAAACTCCCTCTAAGCCAAAATATCCTTACATAAATGGTACAACCATTTGAGAAATATTCTCATAAAAAAAGAGCTTGGGTGATAATGCTTTTGTAAGAAAATTAACTATCACGGAACATAACTAATATACCCTATGAATTACAATCTATTTTGCACTCTTTCCTCGTTGGAAAATAATATTATTACTTGGTGTCATTATGCAATTAATGGTCTTTTATTCCCTTTTATATAAGTGTATGCAGTTAACAATCTATAGCATTATGATAAAATTTTGTATTTTTTTTCCATCATTGGATGCATTATAACATAAAACAAACATCAGCTCCATAGTGGAGGAGGCTATAAGTGTATGTATGACACCTTTCCTAATATAGCTCCACTAATATAAAAAATATTGCAGTCTAAAGTGAATTTTTTGCTCTTTTGGCATCCAACAAATCGGATTCTAACGCCTTATAATTTCTAATCGATCCGATATTTTATTTATGAGCGCATTACCATATTGTTCCTTAAAGATATCCATAACCATTTTGGTTTCTATCCAGTGAGCCAATTTTAATGCCATTGGGATATGTGCCAAATAAAGTAACAATACATGTAATATCCATATACATGCATACCTTAGCATGCATTAGACTTCCCAGTTCCCATTATATACGCATGATGAATCTTTTGCATTTCTTTAGCTTCAATATGTTTTTATGCCACTTTATAAGAAAAGGTTTGTCTCTTTTGACAAAAGAGGATTAACAGATTCACAATTTGCATACCATATCCTTTTTTAAGTATTTGTCTGCATAGCCCTTTTGTCATAATCCAAATATCATCCTATAGATAATAATATGGTACTTTTGGATCCTTAATATAAAAGAGTAATCATCTTGATTTTTTTTTAAACACTGAAAGATACATCTTAGTTACATGCAATATAGCCAAATAATGTTAACAATCAATATATAGTCAACTTGTAAAATCAAGAATAAAAGATTACCCTTTTAGAAATTAAAACTAATGACACACATTATCCATAATGTTTTCCCTCAAAGCCGAATGAGGACATAACATGATGAAAACTATAGTAACATTGATGAGAAATTTATTTGAGCGTAAAAGTGAATTTCTTTAGTTGTTCATTAATGTCTCAACTAAGAAACACGAATTTAATATTCATATGATATTGGTCAAAATTAAACCTACAACAAGCCTAAAAAATGATTCTAAAGAGTCTTTTAGTAAAACCAAGGAGAAAGTCCCATTAAAATCATTGGTTTTCTTTTGAGAATAATTTTTCCTACAAGATGCCTTCTATATTTCCATGTTACTTACGAAATCCCTCTTGGTTTTGAATAATCATTCATAACCAATGCGATTTTTATCTTGACGTATGGAGAATGATCTCAAACTTTGATGTATTGTATATAATTATATTTTATATTTATAACTTAGATCCACTTTTAAACTTGATATCTTGCATGGATTGATGTAAGTTATCCGAACCATCTCTATTAATCTATTAGTTTCCTTCATGAAGAAATATTACATAGTTATTGAAATAATATCTTTTTTTCAAGCGGATCTCCTTTTTGTGACATTACACCTTGAGGTTGTTGAGTTTGTTTTTCTAAACATTAACCTTAACTTAAAGAGAATTTTGTTAACATTGTCTTATT
Organism: Allium cepa; assembly: GCA_030765085.1. NCBI lineage: Eukaryota > Viridiplantae > Streptophyta > Magnoliopsida > Asparagales > Amaryllidaceae > Allium > Allium cepa. The sequence continues at coordinate 394,408,358 of CM060935.1, forward strand.
ATGGTTCCTGATTTAGTTCTTGTTCAATGAAATGAAACAAATCCTATACATCATTCGAAGAAGGAGGTGTAGTTGAATCAAAGACAATAATCTCTTTTAAAACAATGATTCATACTTTATTTCTCTTCCCAAACTCAACATCTTCAATAAATTGTCTCATTCCCATCTTAATTTATTTTTATTTTTTAGTGTGGGTTCATAAACTTATAGCTTTTAAGTTGCTTAAAATATCAATAAAGTATTTGTTATTTATAGTGCCTAATTATTTAGTAAGATTGAACAAATAGTTGCATTAATCGCCATATGAAAATTCAGGGCTTCATTATAAGAGGTATTTATCATAAATAACAAGAAATTTAATTCCAACAATGTTGGAATTATTAATAAATCAATCTTATAATTTTCGAAGAAACAATAATAACTAAATTTGTATGTTCGTATCAGAAATAGAAACTGAAATCTGTCTAAGTCACTATAAAAAAAATATCAAACAAATCCAAACAATATGTATACATTTCTAGATATGATATGTTTGATATCTAATAAAATCATCTTTATATATCCATACTTTACATAAAATAAAACAACTATCAACATCCTTGTGTTATTTCTTTTCTTCTAGACCCTTAGTGAATTCCTTAACCTTGATCTTTTTAGTTTACAATGTATGTTAAATGGATACTTTCTATCATGTCATGCTTCAATCAGAGGTGAGCCAAATAACAAGTCATTTTATTCTTAAAAATAACAACTAATAATAATCTTAAACTAATTATACTATGAATAAATAGAGTATCAAAAATTAGTAATAATTTAGTGCCTTTAAATTTCGAAGCAATATTTTTCGATATAGTACACATTTATATTTCCTTTACTTTGACTTTATACAATCAAGCACTGCAAAACATTTTCATTTTCCATTATCATTTTTGAAAAAATGCTTTATAATTGATTATTCCTGTAGATATCAAACCTTGAAAGCCATGAAATATTCTACCTTATGATCATTTGACTCTTGCAGTTTGGATTATCCCACCTCTTAATGTCCTGTATAAACTATAAGACCATTCAACCATAATAGGGGCTAGCGCGTACCTCTTAATTGCAAGACCTGGATCATGCGACCAAGAACAAAAGAAATGTTTCTTGCTAACCCTTAAAGTTGGTCCTAAGCTAGATGAGAATATTATTAAAATTGGTAGTTACTATAGTCAAATTATTTAAAAATGGAACAATAATAATGAGTAACCATATATGCTCATATCCAAAAGTCAACCATAATAAATTCAAATCTTTATTAATAGTTGTATTACCTTTGGTGTCACACTTTTTTGATATCAGCGTGAACTACCAAAAAATGCCCTTTATCTTACCAGCATTTAAAAATTGGATCTAACTTCTTTTATAAATTGAAAATTCTTCTCTACAACCATTACTGAATCCTAATATCCCTTAAACATAAGATTTAAAAAATAAACCACTATATACATTATCAAATCTTAAAGTCACTTAAATTGATCCAACAAATAATTTTTTATACAAATTAAAAACTTTCAACTTCAAATATTATCAAATCTTAATACCACCTAATTAAACATATTCAATTTATAGAAAATTATTTCACACATAAAACATATGTTATTATCATGCACGAAGCGTGTGCCGTAACGCTCGTGGTTAATAAGTCTCTTTTGAAGATACCTAACACAACATTAATATAAAGTCTTTGCTCTTATTGTAATAATCAAACATTGACAATAAATTCAAGTCGAATACTAATCTTCCTTTAGACCGACCAATTATTCACCTGTAGAACCTTATAATCATCATATATTTATCATCACACATGTGTAAGTAATCAAGCCAAATATTAACCTTCCCTTTCGGCCAATTAACATCTACATGAACAAATACATACTAGCATTAAACATCCTTAAGAACAATCAAATCAGTGAGGTCACTTTGATGACATGTTACTTTAATTAGTTCGATTGCAGCATGAGATAATCATATGTTATTTACAAAAAGACACACAAAAGTATTTAAACGTTTATCTTTGGAAATATAAAGATAAAGAAAACAAAACTTTCACATTAATTAGCAATATATGTACATGAAACTTGCTTATAGTAATAATTTAGACATAACATGTGCCACTTGAGCATGGGTATTTGACTTATTATGAATCCATAATTAATGTCAAATATTTAAGTATCTCAAAGATAATGCTTCTGATTTTCGTCCAAAAATAATGACCTAAATCCATTACATGTACGCATTATCATAGAGTTAGGTTAACATGATATACTAATTCTCTAGATTACTAACCTCAATCAACTTGATGTGACTTTCAATTAGTAGAGTAGCATTCAGTAATTTCCTTTATATAGTATAGATAAGTTTAATAACAATAATGCTACAAACTTTAATTGTAGACCCAGATTCCCCATGAATGGATAATTTAAAAGGGTCGGTTGAGGTTTATTTTTCCTTACTATTGTAGTCCGCGTACAAATTTTCATACAAAAAAATTACAACCTAACTCCCCGCTGATCAATATTCACCCATTTATTATTATCATTTATACTTAACGCAACATCATAATAAGAGCATCTCCAACTGAAGGTTGGAAATTATATTTTGTAACATGTAACCCGAAATAGATGTCCAACAAAGTGCACAATTTATAACCGGTTACAAGTTCATTTAAATGGGTTTAGAATCTGTAATCCAACAGGGCACTTATTGAACAAGTGCCCAGAAAACAGGTGCTTGTGGAACATGCGCCTATTTTTTGGGCATTTGTTTAACAAGCACCCAAACAACGGCTGCCCCTAACAGTAAAACGATATGGCTATTCCTCATCCTCTTCAAATACTCTCACCTCCACTCTCTTCTCCTTCCACACCAATAACCTACCATGCTAAAAACCATTCTACTGCATTTCTCTTCCTTAATATTGTTTTATGATTTAGATACTGATGCCGCAAGATGTGGTTTTGAAGAATTTAATTTTGAAGACAATACAATTCCAGTTGAAGGAATGTGCATTACTTTCGGTTGGACTACAGCAAAAGACTACGACTTATGCAATATTTATGCACACTGTCAAACGATCCGATCTGATCCGAGGTGTTTACCCAGGTATTGATATTTTTATGAGAGAAAATACTAAATGTTACAATCGGAATAACATCGATCGTAAAAGATCATTTTCTTCGACCAAAGGTCGTTATTGAAAAGTTAATCGTCAAACATAAACAATTGATTCTAAAATGTTTAAGTTAAAGAAGACAAACCCTAGTGGTTTTGGAAATGAAATGCTTATGGTAAGATTGCCTTATTTTCATGCATCTACAAGGTTTTTTACCATTCTCTAAATATTTTGTTCTTTTGTTGTAGAAGTCATTCGTAAATAAATTATTTAAAAGATCCATAAACTAAGAATAAAAAAGCATCTCTATTTTACTAGTTTATGCATGTTTACAAATTGCTAGTTGAGCATACAAAATGGAAATCTACTCTTCAAAAAATAATCAAGCTGTCCAATCAAACAAGTCTGGAAGTAAAGCATCGAGAGTCGGACAAAATTCCAATCTTGGGGATTCATAAGGAAGCTAGAGTATAGAGTTGGAAGAGCACTTAGCTCTTATTGAAGATTATTTTGTTAGGCCTTGGAGATCCGAAGCAGCCAAAAAGAAGCTAGCTGCTATTGTGGACAAAATGGAAATAATTTTTTTACTAAAATCTGAAGAAAGGTTTAACTGTGCGATGGAGTTTTGGGCCGCTCAACACCAAGAAAAAGTGTTGAAATTGGAACGACTTCTTGTGGAGATATATGGAGTAGTGTTCACTTCATTAACAACGTATAGATGCATGTTGGCCATATAATCATAGTACCAAAATGAGAGGATGTACCAAAAATCAAACATCTATCGGGACCACTGTAACACATAAGTATCCAACACAACATACAGATATCCAAGGATGGCAGTACCATAGTCGTAAATATAAAGTCCCTCTACATATACGAATCTAGTAAGATATCCAAGTCTAGAAACCCTTATTGTTTGAAAAAAGAAATGTAGAACAAAACAAATATAACAAGAAGGCACGTATATAGGAATGTGCATCTCCTTAGTGTTCCTATAGTCTACTATATATTTCTATAGACATGTAAGTGTAACCACACCTCCTATGACTTCATCGTCAGCCAAAGCTAGTAAAAATGCAGAATATGACTCAAAGTTTTCATATGCACTATTAAAGTTTACTGACACATGGTCTGGTCGGCTAACCTCAATACCAGTCAGCATATAAAAGTCCAATGGTGTCAGCCCTAACTCAAAATCTAGGAAATGAAACATATGTACAGTAGGCCACCATCTATTAGTAAAAGTCTATAATACACAATAGTCGACATGCACAAAAGGAGGCAACTGTATAAAATCATGGAAAGGTGATGCTTATAACCTTTCTTTAATCTGCTCGGTTAACATATGAAAGTACTCAATAATGCATCTATGTCAACTACCGTGCATAGTTATGTGACCGGCCTATATATTTAAGCATTTAAAGTTAAATGTAAACTAAGAAATCTGATAAATATTTATAGTTTATGGTAGGCTTATTCATCCCATAACTATAGGTTTTAAAAATAAACCTTCAGCTTTGCGAGTGCACTCAGTCGATGTGTCATAGTCGGTGGTAGTTTGCGCAAGTATCAGAGAGTGTTTGCGTCACAGTAACATCTGGAATAGCATGAGCTGCACCAGCATAGGAATCGATTGTGTAACAGATAGTCCATCAAGCGATTTTGATGGCTCGTGGCAGCATTTCGACGTATTTATGAACGAAAATAGAAAGTTAAAAAAGAGAGTGAATGAGTGAAAAAATGAGATGAACAGTGGAGAAAGCGCCTGGTATAGGCGCTTATTGTTAGGCGCTTGTTAAATAAGCGCCTAAAGCTCAAGCACTTGTTAAACAAGCGCCTAGTCATTACTCTAATGGAGGCGCTTGTTTAACAAGCGTTTGAACTTCAAGTGCTTGGACCCCAAGCACTTTTCAAACAAGAGTCTAGCCTCCAAAACTATTGGGAAATCCATTGCTTTACATTTTTTAATTAAACAAAATGTGATATTTATACTCCAAACCGTTGAGGATGCTCTAATGTGGGATAGTTTACCCAGTCAACTTTAGAGATGTCTAGGACCTCCCAAATAAGCAAAACTAAAATAAATGAATTTTATATTCATAGAGGATTTGGGGTCAAAAGGCTTATCATTAATGTCATCATGTTTGATAACAATAATAACATAATATGGCAGTTCTTTACATTTTCTATTTACTATAAAATCAAGTAACGACAAAATAACCAGAATATAATGTAGTTGCAGCATTAGTGAAACCACCAATTGAAAATGATAAACAACATATTTCACATCATTTTAATTTTATGGTAGAAGTATTTACTGATATATATCGTTTTTATATTACTATTTATTAAATTATATAATAATAATAATACGACATATTTATTGATTCATCAAACATGACTAGTTCCGATATGAAGTAAATATCTAAAATTGAAACGTGTGAAGCATATTACTGGTTATTCTATGAAACATGCTATAGTACACAATTCAAAAGAAATCTTTGCCGAGATATCCAAACCCAAAAAAATAAAATGAAATAAATAGTAATATAAAATACACATTAGTCACATTATCCATCAAAAATATGAAATATTAATTTCGTATATGACACATGAAGATAATTATCAACATGACAATCATTGCCATCAATGAATCTCTATTTGTTTATTTTCCATTTTAACTCAAGCTGTAACGACCCAGAACTCTAAACACCAGGTATTTATATACCTGGATATTTAAATTTGGATTGGATGCATTTAAATGGATTTTATAATCTTGATAAACTCTTTTTAATAAATAACTAGTAGTAGGAAACTTTTTAAAAAAAATATGTTTACGAAAATATACACTTGAAGACAAATTGATAATGTGATAAAAAACGTTTTATTAATAAACGACTTTTTACTCGAGATAAGTTGTTTTAACTCTTTTGGACTTGTGTAAGAAATTTGTAGTCATCGTTATAAACCTAAAACACACTTCAGTTCATAAGAAAAATTAATTAATCCTAAGCATAATTAATTAAGGGGGTAGGTAAAGGGCATTTTAAGGATTAAGAAAATGAGGAGTCATATGTTAGGTGAGAATGCACATGAGAAAGGAATATAATGGCTTACTATTGGAATTCTAAGAGGTGGATTTCCCTTGCAAACCTCTATACAAACATTCCATTCTTTTCATGAAGCCATTTTCCAAATAATGAACAAAAATGACTTCCTTTCATTTTCTTCTCTTTATAAATTTCTATGTTTAAATCAACTCAAAAAGCAACCTAGAAAATACCCACTCTTCTTTCGGCCATAACTTTCTCTCTTCTAAACCAAATTTGATGATCTTGTGCTCCCTAAAAAGCTGTTTCAATAGGGAAAAACTTCAATGCTTACCACTTTTGCTAATTTAGAGAGTAGCTTGGGTGAAAACCAGTGGAAAGTGAGTGGTCCTGCTGGCCCAATTTTTAAACCCAAAAATTATATCTTCACTTCTAAAAATCATATCATAACTACTTCTCTACCACTCCAAATGCTTTAAAATTTGGATCAGAACCTCCTTATGATAATATAAACAAACTATAAAAATTTAATTTGCTAAATCAAAGTGGAAAGGGGTCAAAAGATGGCAAATTCGTGAGCAATTTTGGAGGCAAGGCAGATGGCGTGCATAAGCATGGTTTAGGTTTGCGTTACTTTTGTTGCATGGTAGGAAGTTAATCTAGGCTCTATTGTGCTAATGCGTAGTTGGCTTGCTTTTGCGTGAGTTTTCTCACCATCAAAATAGATGTAAGTACTTATATTATTGTTTGAATTATAATGTGTTGCTTGAATTTGTATTGCGATGTTTGGTTTTGATATTTATTTTGAAAAGAAAATAGAGTATTAAAATGATGATTATGGACTTATATGAATTTGTATGATTTGTTGCATGGCCTTAAAACAAAGCACTATGTAGGGGACAAACTTGAAATGGAAGTGGTTTTATAGTGATAATCTTTATAAACACACTTTGAAAATACCTTAATTTGTTAATTTTCTAGGGATTATTATAGGGAGACCCTTTAGGATTTCTTAAAATGGTTTTAAAGTATTATATGTATATTAGTTGCTATAAAAAGATTGGGTGCTAAAAAGTTTAATATCGTATCCAAAATCAATGAAACTTTTAAAGTGTATAAAACTGGAGTTGATAGAATTTATTATCGCACTAATCCTAATCACATCACTTTTAGAAAGGCTTTACTAACACTGCGCCACTTTTTACAGCATTTCTAAAATGCTTTCTTTTATGTTGAGAATTTAACTATTTTACTTCAATCTTTTTGCTCATATTTTCTAACATATATGAGAGTGTTTTAAAGTGGTTTGGGATTTTTATGTATATTTAAGACTTAAATCTGAATTTTTTAAAGTAAGAGGGTCATTATTATTATATAAAAGGAAAGCATATGTCTTTCAAGTTTTAAACTAATTAATAATAATATAATAAATGTTTTTAATTGCATTATAAATATTTTTAAGCATATATAAAGTATGTGTAGTTTTTAGAATGTTAATTAGTTACTAATTTAAAAATTAAAAATCTTATGTGGTATAATTTCTTTTAAACTGTTTTTAGAAATTTTTTTAATTGTATTTAAGGATAAATAAATTAGCATACAAATATCTATATTGTTTTGAAAGGTTTTTAGTAATATATATATAAATTTTAAAAATTAAGTATTTATAATGTAATAATGGAAGATTTGGATTTTCACATTTTGTTTTAAGCGAATGGTTTTGTGAAGCTAAGTAAAAGTAAATTAATTGGTTAAATTAATACAGATATAAGTAATTATAATTAGGAATATAATTAGTATTATAATTGTGACGACCCTCCTTTCTACTACCAGAAAGACGTATCATCATTAAGAAAGAAAGGGGGAGAAATAGAAAAGAATAGAAGAAAGAAACAACAACATCGGAATCTTGCAGCGGAACGGAACAAAATATAATATATCACATAAATATTACATAGTTTTACATATATCTGAGTTATACAACATAATATACATGACAATCATTTACATACATTTGTCACTATATACATCAGAGATACAGCATACACTAATTACTGACACATGGAACTAGATAGATATCTACATACGTCTGGAACTCCTGCTCCAAGCTCCTCCAAGAATCAAGTCCAAAACCTATCACTTGGCTACTCATAAAAATTTGAGTACCCAAGAGTTTATGAAAAACAAAATATAAACTTCGAGTCAGACATGGGTCTGGTATGAGTAAACGGTTTAAAGTTGTTTAACTTTGAAAAACATTGAAAATAAAGGTATCACGTAAGACTCCCCACAAATAAATACGAGCAAGTTTTTACCTTACGCTAACCAAAACATTTCATAGGAAATCTAGTGATATTATAATAGTGTCTAGGGTTTGCAAGTAAATACAAAATAGTCGTAATTGTTACATCTATTAAATTCCAGCTACTAGCCACAAAAGTGGCTAATACAAATCAAAACCGTAGGGTCTCGTAGGGAAAATGGATTTTCAACAATGGCAGGGCAACTGGGGTACCGCCCGTCACAGTACGGGGCCTAGATCACCGTACCGAGGATCACTCCCGACCCCCTACAACACAAGGCCGAAACCATTCCTTACTGAACAGTCCCGAACAAGATAAACCGCGCGGTTGTAGCTAGCAAACGCCCACACAGCCGAAATAAAAAGGGACATCTAGACAGGGGAATATCTTGTCCTGCTTGGGCATGACCCACCTAACCTTGCTGCACCTCCCCTGTTTTAGCCATTCCCAGTTGATGAGGCTTAAGGCTGCGATTACCTTTACCGGAAAAATCTCTTAGAATGCTCATCGTCCGCCTGACGATGTGATGAAAGCATTCAATCCATACAAGTTCGTTCCGGGTTCGAACAAAACCGAAGGCATTATCTCGTCACACTCATTTTGGAATCACCCTCAGAGTCAACTATGATAACCCTTGCATTCTGAAAACACCATCTCGATCTTTATTTCAGAATTCACGACCTAACGTTTAAATTGGATCGATGTGGTTTTCGGATAACCATAAATGACACCCGATCCCGGTCTCATCGAAATTCAAACGCAATTTTAAAAGCCAAGTTGTCTAATTAACTTAAACAGTTTAATTCAAGTTATTGAATTAACATAGCATTTATCCCAGATAAAACATATACAAGCATCATAGATATAACACAACATATCACAGTGCATCACAGAATATCATCAAATAAATATCACAATCAGATATTCAACATAACAATCCGTAAGCGGTCATCTTTAAGTCTTATTTGTAATTAATTCAATTTAGAATTAATTACCTGAGAGTTAACCACTTAACTTTGTTTAATTAATTATTAATTAACAAATAATTACTTATTTCATTTCAAATTGTCTAATTAATGATTTCTTAATTAATTATTAAGTCTTAATTACATAATTATTTTATTTCACACTACTAATTAACTACTTCCTTAATCAAGTGATTTAACTTTAATTACTTAATTAACCGGTTCCCCGATCATTAATTAATATCTTTAGTTATTTATTAATAAAACTTAATTATCCAATTATTATCTTCTAATTACTTAATTAATCAATAATTAATTCTTAATCAAGTTAATTAATTAATTAATTATTAATTCATAATTAAATCACTTGTTTAATTAACTGTTAATCATTCATTGATTAACTTAATTAGTTGATTATAATTTATTAACTACTTATAATCCATCACTAATTATACTTAATTACTTAACTTCTAATCATTTATTAGTTACATAAGTATTTAATTACTATTTATTTATCCCTTAATAATTACATAATCCCAAACTCTATTTAAGATTAAAAAGTTAATCATTCTTTATTATTTTCTAAAAACAATTAATTTATGTTAATCTTTCAACTTAAGTAACATTTTAAAGGAAATCTTCTTTAACCTTTTTGCAATCAATTTATTACTTCTCATTAACTTATATGTTAATAAGTTTTATACTCATCTTACATTAATTACCTAATAATAATAATAATAATTAAGAGTTTAACACTCTTTAAAGTATTGATTAAAATAATTTAAACTTGTATCTAAGTCTTTAACTTAAATTGTTAGATATTATTAAATTTTACAGTGTTTACAGTTTTGTTGGAAAACTTTTACTTTACTTACTAACACAAAACATACTTGTACCGATCTCGAATTTTATTAATTTTATATTGATAATTAAATTAACTTTTGATTTAAATTTGTGAAATTAAATGATAATCGATTGGAGTTTTTCCAAATTCAAATGGTTTGTGTTATTTATTAATAAGAAAATGGTTTCTTTTGTAAATTATTTTAAATCAATAAGGAGTTATTTTTATAACAATAATTATAATAGCTTTATATCTATGTACATGAAGTATAAAATCAAAAGTAAGTAAAGGGATCTTGTATGTAACCAGTAAGTGGTTATGCAAAACAAATTCAAAGTTCAAAGCAAGACAAAGAAATGTCATCTCTAACACATACAAGTCAAGTATCTTCAGCCGAAGTCTTGCTTAGTCAAGTAGGAAAAAAAATTAAAATATCTATACATAAAAATAAGGTAAGGTTGTAGACATTAAGTACAAGCAAGCATCTTCACCCATGCCTTTGTACAAACCAGATCACCACCTTGTACAAATAATGTCCCTGTAAACTGCTTTATATAAGCAAAGGCATCTTATTCTAATTCATTCATTTAAAACTTAGCAAACCACAAAGAAAAAAAAATAAGCATCCTCATTTATCTAACTAAAAACAAGATGATGTAAAAGAAGATTTAGCAAAGTTTAAAAACAAATCAAATGCAAAGGTTCAACTCAATGTGAATATCAAGTATCAGACCAAAGATAAAGGTTTTCAAAAAAATCAAAATGCTCAGTTTCAAAGCCACTGATCAAAAGTTCAAATCCAAGTTTCCATTTCCAGGTTTTGCTGGGTTTTCTGGTCTCTGTCTTCAACATAAAGGTGAGTAACCTCACTAATTTAAATATTAAGTATATTAATATGGTTACATGCTTATCTCTGAAGTTAAGTATGTTTGTGAATGGTTATATATATGTGTATGTTTCTCTGAGTATATATGAGCGTGAATGTATGCATGCCTGTAACTTTTTTTTCCTCTGTTCCTGTTTCTTGTTAAAACCCAGATTTGCAAATAAGTCTTTTCTTCCCAATCTACTTACTGATTGAACTCAAGATCAAAATGAATTTTGTTTGCTATAGTATATGTTAAAGAGTAAAAATTTATTTATGCTTAATCAACTTATTTATCTTTCTGGAAATCAAAAAAAAAACCTGAGCGAACTTCAAATTTGTCAAATTTTAAAAATTCTTAATTTACTATTTCAGGTATATAAACTGAATTCATATGCTTTAACTTGATTTTTAAAGTTAAAATCAAAATTTTTAGATAAAGGAGAGGAAAGCATTTTGGGAATGTCGAAAATTCATAATATTGGCAACCCCTGGCGATCCACTGCCTCGTGATGGTCGAAGTTGTGGCTGGTGATGGAGGAGCGAATGAGGGTTCGGAAAAAAATGATCGGTGGTGCTTACAATCACCGAGGAGGTAGCAGCAAGCGATGTTCGTTCGAAAACCTAATTTTTTTTGGGGTCGAAATTTTGATCGACGCGGCCTCAATTCAGCGTCGAGTGGCGAATGGCTTTGGGGGACGATAGCTCGGTGGTTGACGAAGTCGAGGCCGGATTTGTAGATTTTCTGATGGTCGAAATTGGGAAGACGATCGTTTTCCAGGTTTTGAGTATCGTTCCAGTTTCTTTGTTCCAGATTTTGGATGAGGAACTCGAATTAAAATTCGAGTTGATATGGGTTTTCTGATGATTGTGCTTGAGTGGGAAAGAGGTCGCCGATGTGGGAGAACCATAGGAGATGATCGGAGGTGGTTGGTCACGACGTACACGTGCATGCTCGAAAGTTGTGCATCTGGGATTTCCATATTGATGACGAAGATGGGTTGGCAAGGGTCATTGTTTAGTTGCAGGATTTGAAAACCTGTAGGCATTAGATTTTTTTTGAAACTTAAAACCAAATTTCAAAATGTAAAGCCAGTTTTAATCAAAGTTTTGAAACAAGTTATAAATGTAGGGATTCAAAATGAATTGGTATCCTGGTTTTTAAATGCAGTTAAGTTCTATCAAATTTAATGTTTAAACAAACTTTAATTAAAATTAAGTTTATAAATTAAAATCTGAAAACAATACTTAAATATGGCTTCAAGTTTAAAATCTGGAATTTGAACCAGTTTTCAAATCATATGTGTTTTAAAATAAGTATAAATCAAATAGCTTTTTAAAAGTAAATTTGTTTTCAAACCAATAACTTAACTTGATTTTTGATAATTTGAATCTGTAAGTTAAATAGTGGTGTTAAAGGCTTAATTTTTAAATAAAATTAAGTAAATTGGTTTTAAGGCTTACATAAGTTCATATGTAAACAACAAATGTTCTTTATATTTATTATAAGTGGTTATTTAGATTTGGTTAATATTTAGATATGTAAGCATTTTGAATCATAAATTCAAAATGAATTTTGAGTTTAAATTCAAAAGTGAAATGTTTTACACTTAAAATATTGATGAAGTCATTAATAAGAAAATTAATTATCTTAGAGATAATTAAGGTAATTAAAATGATTTAATTAATAAGGAAATTAAAGAATGATTTATTTAATTTAGAAACAAGTAATTTAGATTAATTAATTAGAAATGATTAATAAAGATTTAATCTAAGAAATTTTTCTTAAGAAAGTAATTAAAGAAATATCATTAGTTAATTAAGATAATTAACTAAAGATTATCAAGTATTGATTAAAGTGATAAATATTAATAATTAAATGGATTAATTAATTTAGAAAATCAATTATAAATTGTTAAATGTAATTACTTAATGAAAGTAATTAAGGATTAATCGCTTATTGTAATTAATTTTAGATATTTTGATTAACTAAAATATTTGATAAACAAATTAATATCAAATGATTTGTAATTAATTAAATAATCAAGATTGGATAATTAATTCATAAGTAATTGATTAAATTGGAAATGAATTGAATTAATTAGGATTAAACAATTAATTAATCCAGTTTATAAATAATTATTGAATGCTTGACCTTACTTATGAATGATTGTATCGTATGAAATGCCTTGAATTGATTGTCCTATCTGATCTGTGATATTTTGCTCTATGTATTGTGCTATGTATAATTTATTCACTTATTGATGATACATCTGTATATTATCGGTGAATCTGTATATGAAAGAAAAGCGTTATAGTTTATATCGCTTATCAACTATATTTCTATGTTTTAATCTGTGATGATGATGATTGTGCACTATTGTGTGTTAAACCCCTGGACCACACCATACACACACAAATATGGATTTCACGAGGAAATCGATTAAGTCACAGATTTTTGAAAATAGCTTTGAATTTGAATTTTTGAATTCAAATGTTTTGGAAATGGATTGGGTTTAAAGTGAAAAGCTTTTGAAATGGAATTTCATAGATGAAATTTATTTTGAATAACTCGATAAAATATGAAGTTGAATAATTTGATTTGAACTTAAATTCAAGCTTTGAAATTGAATTCAATGATTTAAAACTAGGGATTAAAAATGTTATACCAGTTATATATGGGTTAAACTATTTTAAAAGTATTGATTTGGGATGTGAATAGAATTCAAGGGCTTTAACTCGTGTAAATATAATTGGATTTTTCTGAAAACGAAAACTGTTTGTTTTCAAACAATAAAAGCTTTCATATAAGAAATGAACGTCCAATTTGTGTTAAAAAGAATTTCAAGTTTGAAAATGAAGAAAATTTCCAAGTTATGAAAAAGATTTAAAAGCTTTAAGTTGAATCTTTGATTTAAAGATTCAACAAGTTAATCGAATTTTGAAAGCTATGAGTTAAATCTTTGATTTAAAGATTTAATGAGTTAATCCAATTGGAATGGAAATTGTTTTAAAGTCTATAAATTGATCTTTATGAAATAAATCTTTTTTGTAATATAAAAATTTGAAATGGTAATTGGTTTAAACCATTTGAAGAAAAGTTTTGGGTTTTAAGTTGTGACTTAATTGAAATCCCAATATCCATATGTTTTTGAAATACTGCGCTCACTGTTCGGTTTAGCCGGAAGAGGACCTTTGTGTCATATATCCCATTCCGAATATGTGATATGTCGTTATGGATAGCATTTGAAGACCGGTGTTGAAGACCGGATATTTTTGAAAGCGAAAGGACAACTCGTCGAATGTCTTTGCATCGAATGGTCCCCGGTATAGAGACTCCATATGTGATGGGAAGTCCGAACGTGATTAGTGAATATCCGGATTTCAAGGACTTCTTTGTAAGTGCCTTCGGTTCTGTTCGAGCCCGGAACAGACTTGTATGGATAGTATGTCTGACATTACAAATTGAGATATAAAGCTGATTTCTTTCAAATATATTTCTGTTAGTGGCGGAGAATTTATTCTCTTAGCTTAACACCCTTCTCTAAGACGTACGAGCTCAGAGGTTATGTAGTTGATGGTTATCAGCAATATATTCCCAATTTGGTAATGTGACATGCTGAGTGTTGCTGTGAAATGATCATTGTGTTGATCATTTGTGATAGGATCATTTGTTTGATCGTTTATCTTTGTGATCATTTCTATGATCATTTGTTGACCCAAAGCATGGCTTTTGTATAAAGCGTGTTTTTGTTGACGAGACTTCGTCGGACCTCACACCCCGGAATGGTCAAAACAGGAAAGATACGGCAAGGTTATGAGGGGTAGCTCCCTTTAGGGTATGTGCATTTCCTTCTGGAAAAGGGTGGTATCATGGTATGGAGCCCAGATACTTACTCATGTTGAAACACTTATTATTATGGTGTGATGTTGATGACGAGCGCTCGGTTAAAGGTCCCAAAGGACCGGGGGATGGCATACTCATGTCAGTAGTTACCCAGTTAGGGGTAACCCGGCCTTGTGTTGGCAGAGATCCGGTTTGGTTCTCGGGGACGTCCTTCCAGAGGCGTTCTCATGTGGCAATGGGAAGTTCCTTGGCCTGACCATTTGTTGGAAATCCAAAGAAACAATACGATCTTGTACGGTTTTAGTTGTAGAACCTGCTTTCTCAGGAGGTAGCTATAGCAGGCATAATATAATGGTACCTATGCTGGCTAAGATTTATATTCTACTTTCGAAATGTTTCCTACACTATGCACTAATAATAATATCAAATGTTTCTTTTTAATGCGTATCAAGCATCTTTGACTAACATAAGAAGAAATCTCCTACAAGTCTGCGTTTGTATTGTGTGTGTGGTGGGAGGTCTTATGGTAGTCTCATTTTTAAAAGCATTTCGAATTGACTATAAAAATATTCCTCTATTTTGATTTTGAATAAAAGATAAACTATTTTTTTTTGTATCTCACACCAATCCCATGACTGATCCGGAGTTTATTGTTTCTTTCCTAAACTCTGGGTGCTCAAAATTTTTCTACACGAGCAGTCTAGAGGTGGATTTTTCAGATAGTCAGATTAGTAGGTTATCTGGAGCTAGTTCAGTCTTTGGATCACACCGCACTTGCTTATCTTTGTGCATCGTTATTGGGAGTTAGAGCTATTGCTGGATTGGTTCTTGGAGATGGAGTTGCAGTTCTCGGAGTTCTCTTTTGAAGACTATCTTAGAGTTATATTGTTCTGCTGCTAGATGTCATCTATTTTCTTTTCCGCTGCTATTTATTGTATCATATCTCTGATGTATATTGATATCTATTGGATCATCTGTTGTATCAGATATTGTATCAAAGCTGTATATCAATGTATTATTCTTTTATTCCGCTGTATTGTTTACTTAATGTTGTTATAAGCTCCGGCGAATCGGATTTGAACGGTCGAATCTGTGACATTCGAATACGATATGAAGTATGGATGTCGATTTTCGAGCGGGCAAAATCCGTCTCGTCACATTTGGTATCAGAGCTAAGGTTAAACTTTAGCTCAGGAGTATAACACATTAAGTAGCTCATTAGAGATAGGGTGAAGTATCCCTAGAATGAGTATATCCCTAAGATATCTGTTCGAATGTCTCAGTAAATTCTCTTGCTATTCACCGATAATAAGTATGAGTGCAAGAAGAGAACGCGATAGGGGACAGGGGAATACCACTATAAATGGTCAATGCTCTGCAACAGTGGAAACAACTTCCTCTATCAATTTTCTTTGATTCGTTTTTAAATTCTTTTGATTGCTTCGTGACAGCTCCAGAAGAAGTTTTGGTGTGATGATGGCCCTGCGAATCGTTGTAGGAAAATTTTATTTCGTATCTTCATCAATTTCTTATCAGTTTTTCATTTTAAACTATAATGAATTTGAAATTTAGAATTGAAATTTTGAATAAATTGAAATTTAAAATTGAGTTAAATTGATTAACGGAATATGAAGGATAATTTAAATTGTATAGATAAAACGATTTTGTTTAAAACTAAATTTGAAATTCTATTATAATTTCTTGTATTTATTGTTGATATTCTGATTTGGTAAGCCAAATGTAGAATTGATATCCAGTTTGATCTAAAAAGATATTTCTCTATCTATCTTCGTTATCTCTCTCTGGCGAATTTCGAGGATGAAATTCTTTTTAAGGGGGGAAGTCTGTAACGATCTCGAATTTTATTAAGTTTATATTGATAATTAAATTAACTTTTGATTTAAATTTGTGAAATTAAATGATAATCGATTGGAGTTTTTCCAAATTCAAATGGTTTGTGTTATTTATTAATAAGAAAATGGTTTCTTTTGTAAATTATTTTAAATCAATAAGGAGTTATTTTTATAACAATAATTATAATAGCTTTATATCTATGTACATGAAGTATAAAATCAAAAGTAAGTAAAGGGATCTTGTATGTAACCAGTAAGTGGTTATGCAAAAAAAATTCAAAGTTCAAAGCAAGACAAAGAAATGTCATCTCTAACACATACAAGTCAAGTATCTTCAGCCGAAGTCTTGCTTAGTCAAGTAGGAAAAAAAATTAAAATATCTATACATAAAAATAAGGTAAGGTTGTAGACATAAAGTACAAGCAAGCATCTTCACCCATGCCTTTGTACAAACCAGATCACCACCTTGTACAAATAATGTCCCTGTAAACTGCTTTATATAAGCAAAGGCATCTTATTCTAATTCATTCATTTAAAACTTAGCAAACCATAAAGAAAAAAAAATAAGCATCCTCATTTATCTAAATAAAAACAAGATGATGTAAAAGAAGATTTAGCAAAGTTTAAAAACAAATCAAATGCAAAGGTTCAACTCAATGTGAATATCAAGTATCAGACCAAAGATAAAGGTTTTCAAAAAAATCAAAATGCTCAGTTTCAAAGCCACTGATCAAAAGTTCAAATCCAAGTTTCCATTTTCAGGTTTTGATACCATGCTGTGACGCCCCACCCCGAGACCCACCTTAGCAAAGAGAATTAACAAGTAATTCTGTCTACTAAAGCAGAGAATAGGGCTGGTTAAGGGCGACCATCTATAATTTTGTCTTAAACATCTATTGAATACGTCGATAAATGCAATATACTTTTTTTTCAACTCAAGTGGATCGACATACCCAGTAAATGCTTAATCCAAAACTATAGGTGGCTAACGGATCTATCAGAACAAAATACAATAACTGAATGTAAATCACATCACAGAACAGTAACCAACATCATATATATACATATACACTGATACATGTTTAGTACAATACAATATGAATACAATAAAGGTGGTACACGACCACACCATAAACATCGAATCAAATGTAAAAACACCAGAGTATGCGGAAGAAATAAACTACTCAAGAGAAAGAAGAGCTGATATCCAACATCAACTTCAAGCTAAGCTCAATAGATGACACCTGAAACAACTCGGTCTGACCCGAGTGGAAACACACGGGTCAGGCTAGCTAGAACTTATCATTAGTAAAGGTGATGATAAGAGATAAGGGGAAAACCATTCCATCATTGCCAATGGAATGATATAGGTCATCAAGTTATCTCTAGAGTGATACATCAATGGTTCATCATAATTGCATAGAGGAATACAATATGTATATTAGATAGACATGGTTTATCTAATTATATATATAACCGAATGAAATGGGTGAGGATATGGACCATAAAGTAAATCTTCATAAGATAATTAAACTTCAAGAATCCATCATAAATAAAACCATCTAATAGAAACTTCTTAATTATTATACCTCATCTCATCGGTATAAATATAAATACATCTCAAATCCATCATTACCCTCATTATAAAGGAATCTCCATAATCATTTGTACCTCATATCATTGGTACAAATATAAATCTATCTTAAATCTATTATCAACACTCATCATAAAAGCATTACCATAATTTATACCTCATCTCATTGGTATAAATATATATAATGTCTCAAATCCATCTTGATAGAACCCGGAAAGAGTTCAAAATATCATATTCGAAATCACCATAAAACCATGTATATAAATAAACCCTTTTCTTATATAAGGCTATAATAAAGCATCATCAACAAAATAGTGAAAACGAAACATCTAAACTTCATGGAAAACAGCACGTGCTTTACATCTTGACTAGTACTAGTAATTTGGTACCATACATCGTGATGACTTGGGGTCACATAAACATCATAACATCATGATTGACTAGTCGGAACATCTTAATGACACCCAGTCACAAATCCGAGTAAAAACTTCATGGTGATTGGAGTTGAGTAATAACATCGTGAACATCGTGGTGACTCCAATCGTACTCGATCTAGTACTAGTAACATCTTGAATGTGTCTCAACTATTCGAATAGGAACCCAAAAGGCGAGAACGTATATCCCATACTATACGTTCTCCCCTAATGGTTTACTAATCGTTAGTTGGTTCCACATTAGAAAACATCATAAAACATCAGAACCGTCATAAAACTCACTCTGCCTCATCTCATCGGCGAGTTAATATAATACCACACTCATCTCTACTCATCGACGAGTAATGGTTCCATCGTGACTTGTCTCATTTCATCGACAAGTAAAAATCATCATAACCATCTTAACTTCATAAATCATCATAAACATCTTAACTTCATGAATACTTCATAAATACACTTACCTCATATCATCGGCAAATGCAATTAAATCTCATAATGGTTTCTCATAAACCATCATCCCCGAAAAGGAAAATCTCATCTCAAGACTCACCTCATCTCATCGGCAAGTAAAACAACATCTTAAAACGGTCCTTCATCGAATATACTTCTAAATTGGAGTTCTCGGACCATATAACTACCCAAAATTCAATAGCATCTTAAATCATCTCTAACAGTTCATCGAAAGAGTTTCGATCGTACAAGTCCGAAATTAACCGATAAAGTAAATTCACGAGTCCCATACCTCGTAATTTTACTAAACCGTTTAATTTACTTCCTCATACGTCCGAAAAAGCATCAAAATAATTAAAATGAATAAAATTAATTATAAAAGATTTTACTTGAGAAAACGAGATTATAAAACAAATTTTAGAAAGTTATCTAAAAGATTTTGAGAGAAAACACATCATTAAAAAGGATTTTAATAATTTTTAAAAGCCTTAAAAATAAAGAATAATTGTTTAAAAACCTTTAAAAATACATAAAAACATTTATTCTCCAACCATGATGTTAGAAGATTTTTCTGGAATTTATTTGGAATCTCTTTTTTTTTTTAAAAACTCATAAAAACATCAATTTGCAATTTAATCGGCCTAAACCGATATTCAAATTTAAATCGAATTTAAATTAATTTAAATTCAAATCTCATCCTAACTGGATTATTCCATTGCTAGACAAAATGATCAAATATTAGGATCAATTTCATATATAAAAAAAAATTCGCAAAGAATGCAAATGGAATCGTCGAAATCAGACAAATATAAATATTGTGGCTGTCAATGACAGGCCCGTAGTGAAAACATCAATTTTTCACCAGGTAAACTTCGAAATCCTACAAAACTCAAAACATAAAAGTTGTAGCCTACATCATAAGGTTTACAAAACATCAAAAATTTCGATATTCCGATCAGTAACGAATAAGTTATGAGCGAAATACTACTTAGAAAAATTTATGTGCACTGGCTATCAACAACGGCCAGCGATAAAATGTCAGTTATTCACTATATAGACCTCAAAGTCATTCAAAACTGAAAACAGAAAAGTTGTGGAATATTTCACAAGGATTTCAGAACATCTAAAATTTCTAAATTTCGATTTGAAACAAGAAAGTTATGATCAAATTACTAAAAACAAACATCAAACTCAGCCTGAACTTATGCATTTCCAGGACAGCGACAAACAATTGTAATTTTAGAATAGATAACTTTGAAATCTGGCAAAACGTATAAATTGAAAGTTTTAGCTTAGTTTCTAATCTTTCTGGAATGACTAAGATCATCAAAATCGGTTAAGAAACGAAGTAGTTATGGCGAATTTAGTTTTAGCCTTTCACAGAGCAAATATTGATTTTGCTCTCGGGATTACAGTAGAAACTTTCGATTTTGACATAGCTAACTACATAATTTCAGAAAATACAAAACATGAAACTTGGTGCTTTTAAAATGTAAATTCAAGTGCTAAACTCAGGTAATCCCTATTCTAAAACCAAAATCTCTATCAAAAATCCAATTTGAAGTGAAACCCTATTGTTTTCTGGTCTCTGTCTTCAACATAAAGGTGAGTAACCTCACTAATTTAAATATTAAGTATATTAATATGGTTACATGCTTATCTCTGAAGTTAAGTATGTTTGTGAATGGTTATATATATGTGTATGTTTCTCTGAGTATATATGAGCGTGAATGTATGCATGCCTGTAACTTTTTTTTTCCTCTGTTCCTGTTTCTTGTTAAAACCCAGATTTGCAAATAAGTCTTTTCTTCCCAATCTACTTACTGATTGAACCCAAGATCAAAATGAATTTTGTTTGCTATAGTATATGTTAAAGAGTAAAAATTTATTTATGCTTAATCAACTTATTTATCTTTCTGGAAATCAAAAAAAAAACCTGAGCCAACTTAAAATTTGTCAAATTTTAAAAATTCTTAATTTACTATTTCAGGTATATAAACTGAATTCATATGCTTTAACTTGATTTTTAAAGTTAAAATCAAAATTTTTAGATAAAGGAGAGGAAAGCATTTTGGGAATGTCGAAAATTCATAATATTGGCAACCCCTGGCGATCCACTGCCTCGTGATGGTCGAAGTTGTGGCTGGTGATGGAGGAGCGAACGAGTGTTCGGAAAAAAATGATCGATGGTGCTTGCAATCACCGGGGAGGTAGCAGCAAGCGATGTTCGTTCGAAAACCAAATTTTTTTTGAGGTCGAAATTTTGATCGCCGCGGCCTCAATTCAGCGTCGAGTGGCGAATGGCTTTGGGGGACGATAGCTCGGTGGTTGACGAAGTCGAGGCCGGATTTGTAGATTTTCTGATGGTCGAAATTGGGAAGACGAACGTTTTCCAGGTTTTGAGTATCGTTCCAGTTTCTTTGTTCCAGGTTTTGGATGAGGAACTCGAATTCAAATTCGAGTTGATATGGGTTTTCTGATGATTGTGCTTGAGTGGGAAAGAGGTCGCCGATGTGGGAGAACCATAGGAGATGATCGGAGGTGGTTGGTCACGACGTACACGTGCACGCTCGAAAGTTGTGCATCTGGGATTTCTATATTGATGAAGAAGATGGGTTGGCAAGGGTCATTGTTTAGTTGCAGGATTTGAAAATCTGTAGGCATTAGATTTTTTTTGAAACTTAAAACCAATTTTCAAAATGTAAAGCCAGTTTTAATCAAAGTTTTGAAACAAGTTATAAATGTAGGGATTCAAAATGAATTGGTATCCTGGTTTTTAAATGCAGTTAAGTTCTATCAAATTTAATGTTTAAACAAACTTTAATTAAAATTAAGTTTATAAATTAAAATCTGAAAACAAGACTTAAATATGGCTTCAAGTTTAAAATCTGGAATTTGAACCAGTTTTCAAATCATATGTGTTTTAAAATAAGTATAAATCAAATAGCTTTTTAAAAGTAAATTTGTTTTCAAACCAATAACTTAACTTGATTTTTGATAATTTGAATCAGTAAGTTAAATAGTGGTGTATTTTAAAGGCTTAATTTTTAAATAAAATTAAGTAAATTGGTTTTAAGGCTTACATAAGTTCATATGTAAACAACAAATGTTCTTTATATTTATTATAAGTGGATATTTAGATTTGGTTAATATTTAGATATGTAAGCATTTTGAATCATAAATTCAAAATGAATTTTGAGTTTAAATTCAAAAGTGAAATGTTTTACACTTAAAATATTGATGAAGTCATTAATAAGAAAATTAATTATCTTAGAGATAATTAAGGTAATTAAAATGATTTAATTAATAAGGAAATTAAAGAATGATTTATTTAATTTAGAAACAAGTAATTTAGATTAATTAATTAGAAATGATTAATAAAGATTTAATCTAAGAAATTTTTCTTAAGAAAGTAATCAAAGAAATATCATTAGTTAATTAAGATAATTAACTAAAGATTATCAAGTATTGATTAAAGTGATAAATATTAATAATTAAATGGATTAATTAATTTAGAAAATCAATTATAAATTGTTAAATGTAATTACTTAATGAAAGTAATTAAGGATTAATCGCTTATTGTAATTAATTTTAGATATTTTGATTAACTAAAATATTTGATAAACAAATTAATATCAAGTGATTTGTAATTAATTAAATAATCAAGATTGGATAATTAATTCATAAGTAATTGATTAAATTGGAAATGAATTGAATTAATTAGGATTAAACAATTAATTAATCCAGTTTATAAATAATTATTGAATGCTTGACCTTACTTATGAATGATTGTATCGTATGAAATGCCTTGAATTGATTGTCCTATCTGATCTGTGATATTTTGCTCTATGGATTGTGCTATGTGTAATTTATTCACTTATTGATGATGCATCTGTATATTGTCGGTGAATCTGTATATGAAAGAAAAGCGTTATAGTTTATATCGCTTATCAACTATATTTCTATGTTTTAATCTGTGATGATGATGATTGTGCACTATTGTGTGTTAAACCCCTGGACCACACCATACACACACAAATATGGATTTCACGAGGAAATCAATTAAGTCACAGATTTTTGAAAATAGCTTTGAATTTGAATTTTTGAATTCAAATGTTTTGGAAATGGATTGGGTTTAAAGTGAAAAGCTTTTGAAATGGAATTTCATAGATGAAATTTATTTTAAATAACTCGATAAAATATGAAGTTGAATAATTTGATTTGAACTTAAATTCAAGCTTTGAAATTGAATTCTATGATTTAAAACTAGGGATTAAAAATGTTATACCAGTTATATATGGGTTAAACTATTTTAAAAGTATTGATTTGGGATGTGAATAGAATTCAAGGGCTTTAACTCGTGTAAATATAATTGGATTTTTCTAAAAACGAAAACTGTTTGTTTTCAAACAATAAAAGCTTTCATATAAGAGATGAACGTCCAATTTGTGTTAAAAAAAATTTCAAGTTTGAAAATGAAGAAAATTTCCAAGTTATGAAAACGATTTAAAAGCTATAAGTTGAATCTTTGATTTAAAGATTCAACAAGTTAATCGAATTTTGAAAGCTATGAGTTAAATCTTTGATTTAAAGATTTAATGAGTTAATCCAATTGGAATGGAAATTGTTTTAAAGTCTATAAATTGATCTTTGTGAAATAAATCTTTTTTGTAATATAAAGATTTGAAATGGTAATTGGTTTAAACCATTTGAAGAAAAGTTTTGGGTTTTAAGTTGTGACTTAATTGAAATCCCAATATCCATATGTTTTTGAAATACTGCGCTCACTGTTCGGTTTAGCCGGAAGAGGACCTTTGTGTCATATATCCCATTCCGAATATGTGATATGTCGTTATGGATAGCATTTGAAGACCGGTGTTGAAGACCGGATATTTTTGAAAGCGAAAGGACAACTCGTCGAATGTCTTTGCATCGAATGGTCCCCGGTATAGAGACTCCATATGTGATGGGAAGTCCGAACGTGATTAGTGAATATCCGGATTTCAAGGACTTCTTTGTAAGTGCCTTCGGTTCTGTTCGAGCCCGGAACAGACTTGTATGGATAGTATGTCTGACATTACAAATTGAGATATAAAGCTGATTTCTTTCAAATATATTTCTGTTAGTGGCGGAGAATTTATTCTCTTAGCTTAACACCCTTCTCTAAGACGTACGAGCTCAGAGGTTATGTAGTTGATGGTTATCATTGTGTTGATCATTTGTGATAGGATCATTTGTTTGATCGTTTATCTTTGTGATCATTTCTATGATCATTTGTTGACCCAAAGCATGGCTTTTGTATAAAGCGTGTTTTTGTGGATGAGACTTCGTCGGACCTCACACCCCGGAATGGTCAAAACAGGAAAGATGCGGCAAGGTTATGAGGGGTATCTCCCTTTAGGGTATGTGCATTTCCTTCTGGAAAAGGGTGGTATCATGGTATGGAGCCCAGATACTTACTCATGTTGAAACACTTATTATTATGGTGTGATGTTGATGACGAGCGCTCGGTTAAAGGTCCCAAAGGACCGGGGGATGGCATACTCGTGTCAGTAGTTACCCAGTTAGGGTTAACCCGGCCTTGTGTTGGCAGAGATCCGGTTTGGTTCTCGGGGACGTCCTTCCAGAGGCGTTCTCATGTGGCAATGGGAAGTTCCTTGGCCTGACCATTTGTTGGAAATCCAAAGAAATAATACGATCTTGTACGGTTTTAGTTGTAGAACCTGCTTCCTCAGGAGGTAGCTATAGCAGGCATAATATAATGGTACCTATGCTGGCTAAGATTTATATTCTACTTTCGAAATGTTTCCTACACTATGCACTAATAATAATATCAAATGTTTCTTTTTAATGCGTATCAAGCATCTTTGACTAACATAAGAAGAAATCTCCTCCAAGTCTGCGTTTGCATTGTGTGTGTGGTGGGAGGTCTTATGGTAGTCTCGTTTTTAAAAGCATTTCGAATTGACTTTAAAAATATTCCTCTATTTTGATTTTGAATTAAAGATAAACTATTTTTTTTGTTGCTCACACCAGTCCCATGACTGATCCGGAGTTTATTGTTTCTTTCCTAAACTCTGGGTGCTCAAAATTTTTCTACACGAGCAGTCTAGAGGTGGGTTTTTCAGATAGTCAGATTAGTAGGTAATCTGGAGCTAGTTCAGTCTTTGGATCACACCGCACTTGCTTATCTTTGTGCATCGTTATTGGGAGTTCGAGCTATTGCTGGATTGGTTCTTGGAGATGGAGTTGTAGTTCTCGGAGTTCTCTTTTGAAGACTATCTTAGAGTTATATTGTTCCGCTGCTAGGTGTCATCTATTTTCTTTTCCGCTGCTATTTATTGTATCATATCTCTGATGTATATTGATATCTATTGGATCATCTGTTGTATCAGATATTGTATCAAAGCTGTATATCAATGTATTATTCTTTTATTCCGCTGTGTTGTTTACTTAATGTTGTTATAAGCTCCGGCGAATCGGATTTGAACGGTCGAATCTATGACATTCGAATACGATATGAAGTATGGATGTCGATTTTCGAGCGCGAAAAATTCGAAACGTCACAATACTACTGCAGTTAACAAAACCGAGAACTGCCCTGGAAATCTCGTACAACACTTCGAGTTACCATTTCCCTTTCCCGAGTCACCCTTGAACCCCTTCTTCTTCATCTTTTATTTTTTTCAGTAATTAGTTTAAATTTTACTTAAGATAACACCTGAAACATCATATTCATACTCAAATACCCAACCCAGAACTCGAAGCAACAACCCATAAAACTCGAGCATCAACACGAGACGCGAACCACTCACGACACCGACACAGTTTTGTGTCGTACACGTGCACACGGCGGCGCGGGAGCACTGGCGAACCTCGCCTCACTCAACAAGTCGCGATTTACGCGTAGGCACGAGAAAAAAATCAAATCATCTTAAAGAAACTCAAATAAAAAAAATGCCCCTTGCTCGAAAAACAGAAGCTCACCTCTGTCGACAAAATGCCTTCGCCATCACCTCTGAGACCACCTGAGCCCCTCAACCCTTGGCCACACCCCGACAACACGACCCTCTTCCACTACCTTGAATTGCGTGGAGCTCGATCACGCATATATGCCGTACGCGACTTTTTTTACAGAAAAGAATAGAACTCCCAGAAAACCCTAATAAGGTCTCGTACCCAAATTTCATTCAATAGAAAATTTTATTCACATTTTTTCCCGAGTTTATGGATGTATAAGCTTGCTTCAATCCAAGTTTCATTAGTTAAAATTGAATCTATCACTTGAAATGGGAAGAAATGCAAATTTTGTTTAATTCCAAACTGCTCTTTGAATATTAATTTATAAATCTTGATTTTTGTTTTAAAAATCATATTTTGCGGTATGAAATGAATATATAATCTTGAATCAGTATTTTACAACAATCGAATAATTTCAATTATTACTTAATTACATGTACATCAACATTACAGTGAGGTGCTTGATAAAGATGATTTAAAACAACCTTAAAAAAACTTTAATTTAAGTTTACCATCTTGTTTGTTGAGAAATCAAAGTTTATCAAAGATTTAAATAAGAATAACTTGAGTTTAGACCCAAATATGGGACCTGTCCCAAATTTCAGAGAATACAGAGTATCTCAACACATATGCAAACAGAAGCGTATACAAATCATTTTATCAAGTGAGTTTGAACTATTTAAATTAACTTGATACTTTTAAGAATTAAGTTTACTCACCTTCCATTTCCTTTGAACAGAAAGAAGCACTTGAAGCTTTGAACACCTGAAGCTTTTGAAATTGCCTGTATATTTCTCTCTGTTTTTGTATTGAATTTAAATTTTGTGTTTTGCTTGCTCTATTTTTTTTGAAGGTTTGCTAATATATTTTACTGAACGAACTAAATAAAGATGTGTATATATATATATAAAAGAAACAGTAGGTGAATGAACGAAGGTGCTTTCTGGTGTAGTTATTATTCGTTCTGATATGGGCAGACTTGATTTACTGCAAATGATCAAGATTTGCTAAATATTTCTGCATCGGCAAAATGTAGGCTGGAGCAGATAATATTAAATGCTTGTTGTATAATATGTTTACATAATTGTCATTGTTTTTGGCTGTGTATATATAGATAGTTGTATGAAGATGTACAATCTTGCAGGTAAGCATTAATGGCTTGTGTATGAAGCTATATTTTGTAAATAAACATATACTTGCAGGTCAAAGTTTGGCTTGTGAATGAAGGTATTTAATTTTTTTAGTTTACACACTTATGTTTGTTTTTGTCTGGTATTACTTCTAGCTTAATAATGTTTACCTGGCTTATTTTATTTTATGGTTTTGCCTTGTTTTGATCCTATTCTATATACTTTGTTCTTAAATTTTATTCTATATACTTTGTTCTTAAATTTTATTCTATATTTTGATTTAACTTTATTTCTTGTTTGTATTTATATCTGTATTTTGACTATGACTAACAATATTTAAGTTATACTCAATATGGTATCTCATATTAGCTTTATACATTTGTTTGTATTTTTATTTAGCTAACAATTATTAAATTATATACATGTGTTTGACTTATATAATATTTATATTTATATTGAACATTATAATCTATAAATATTTCTATCAAATGTTAACAAAAGAAAGCATTTTAATTTAATGGTATAAGATAAATATTATAAAGAGATTTATGTTAAATTTTCAAATATTATTATTCATATGTATATCTATCAGATATAAACAAAGTAAAGTATTTTAATTTAATTATATAAGACAAATTTTATTATAAATATTATTAAAATATTTAATTTTAAATGCTTCAAATCAGTCTCCTTTTTAAAATACAAATTTATATAAACAAATGGTAAATATCTCCAAAATCATGTTCATTTTAATATGATCAGTTCACATTTTATTTAAATTAGATTAAACATTTATTAAAATAAACGGGGCCAAAACCCAGGGTCGTTACATTCCTCCCCCCTTAAAAGAATTTCGTCCCCGAAATTTAAAACAAGGATAATTTAAAAGCTGTTAAAGCAGCCAATCAAACATACATATCATTCAAACAACCCAACAGTCTATTATAACAAACATCACTAGTTATCCGAACACAAGTTCGGATAAGCTATCCTAAAATTATCGAGAGTTGTCTCTCGATGATCAACAATCCGAACTGAATTCCTGACCACGGTCAAATTCGACTCAACTTCCAAATTCCTAAACTACTGGTTTAACAACTAATGTTGAATCATGAACAAATTTCTAAGATGGGATATACGGAATACACAATGAATTCCAGACATCCATTCTGGCAATTCAATACTGAAAGCTACAGTACCAACTCTTTCCCAATTTTATTGACTTCTTTACAGAATTTCAATATCTATTCAATCAAGCCTGTACGTTGTACATATACCATTCGTACGCAATATCAAATCCGCTCGCTCGCTCGATCACACAATTTCTCTTCCGAACTAGTATCGTCCACCCGACTTCCTAGTACGGGCTCAGATCTGGTTTCTTGATCAAAAACTGTCATTCTCCTTGCATAGCCACAACTATGATAGAGAATTTCCAGAATCAATCAAAATCCATATCCATAGTTTGTCGTCGAAAATCGAGTGAAAAATCCCAACTCGGATCGATATAACTATCTCGAAATTCTGTGCTCGAATTTGGATCAAATTGTTATGAATAAAATAATATACGTACATCCTACGTATTTATATCCATTGATTATCAACTATATCAATTTCTTTTATTCACATTATTTTAATTTCTTTCCTCTTGGAATAATTTTCTCAATATCAATTTACTTAAGAATTTCACCATTCATTTCTTAAGTTTAATATAAGCATTATATATACTCTTATATTATTACTCTACCACTTTAGCCTTTATATCCTCTTGTTAAATCTGAATTTCCAATTCCATGTGAATTCAATTTATCTTCAACTCTGAATATTGAATTTTTATTGACTATCTTCCATTTATAACTGATTCTATCATTATTTTAAATTAGTTTCATCTACTAATTTATTTCAATCTCCAATTTGAAATCGTTTTGTTGCTAATTTAATATACTTTTTTTTTTCTTTTTAATTTCTAACTCAAAATTTTTTTCTTCTTGAAAATATCCGTACAAGGAGACTTTTCAATTTGACAAGAGATATAAATATATAAGAAGTTTATAGCATTATGCTTATATAGCATTACATATTTTCATAAGCATATATGTAAGGTTTCAACACTTATTACAATTACTTACAACCAATTCTCAAACCATTCCCTTCAGTTTAAGTATTTACAACTTACTCTCTTATATTTAATTCATTTAAGCAAAACAATATCTTATTCATTCCAATTGATTTCAAAGTTATCCTATTTTGCTTCTAATAATTCATAAAATTTTATCTAATCTCATTTACTTCAAACGACCCATTTTCTTATGCAAATTCAACAATATTATTGTGAATATATAATTACTTAAGCTTTATAACAATTTTAAATTGATTCCACTCAATTTAATTTATTCACAAACTTTTCATTGCATTTTCTTTTTTTCAAAAAGTTTGATTCCAAACCATTTTATTAAACTCTAACCTATATTTTAAATAACCATCTCACAATTTACTCAAGTTATTTATTTTCTCCAAACTGTTCCGCCCAATAACTTAAGTTTATTCTATTCCACCAATTTCCATGTAAATCTTCGATTTGATTTTCCTTTATTCAAATACCATCTATTTACTATTTTATTTGATTAGTTCATTCTTTTATCCATTCTTAAATTTTAATTTACATTAACAATTCATTATTGAATTGTTTTATAATAAGATCATTCAATTTATGCTTGAATTAGATTTGTTTACAACTCACACCAATTCTATTTTAATTCAATTCAATGCTTACTTGGTTTACATTTATTTATTTACGTAACAATTTTATTCCATTCAATATTATTTATAACGTGATTGAATTCATTCAAATTCAGTTTTATTCCAACTCAACTTCAGTTAAATCTAGCTACTTACCATTCTTTTAATTTTATTACTCACTGTATGAGTTCCAAACTTATTTACTTACTTAAAAGCTTATATTGCTCATTTGAGTCATTTCATCTTATATCCACAATTTCAGATTATATATAACACTTACTACCTTAAGGTATAAATTTTCATTTCACCATTACAATCATTTCACCTTCCAATTTAATTCAATTTCAATTTTATTTTATCTAACTTATCTCAGGGTAAATTCAAATATATTCTCTTCACTTTCATTTACTTAAGTTAAATTTTAATTCCGGATTAAAATTCCCAATTTCTTCTTATTAATATCAACTTTACTTTATAAGCTCAATAGTTGATTCATTTAAACCTTTCACATTATTTAAATAGAATTTCTTAGAATTCAATTGCCCGGTTTCATTTCCAAAACCATTTTGAAATGATAACTACACATACTCACTTGGTATATCAAATCAAATTTCCAAATTCCAACCACTTGTTTTCACCAAAACAAATTTTCCCTTTTGAAATTTCTAAAACAACTTGTATACCCAACAAGCCCGAACAATATCATGACCAACTATCCTGGTAGCAATCCATCACTTTAGAAACTCGAAAATGAATACTAATGATGTGGCCATCATCATCATGATTATTTTCCAGCGACTGAAGTGAGTTTAGTGCTTCCTTACTTTCACAATTTCCTCCCAAACAATTTCCATTCACCAATATTTTCCAAAACAATACTCCATTATTGCCTCCAAATCTTTGGAAAAACATTTCAAACATTCCCAAGATTTTTAAATTCCCAAATCCTTTTGCTTAAATTCATTTAAACACCTTTCAAATTTCCGGGAGTTAAATTCTGGTTTAATCAAATTTTAATTATATTCCTTTTTATTTAATCCATACTTAGACAATTTTATTTGGTTATAAACCACTCAAATTTTAAATTTTTATTCAATTATAGTATTAACAACCAAACATTCAAATATATATATAATAATTTCAGAAAAATATTTCTTTTATGACAAAATATAATTTTGGGTAAAATTATTTCATTTACCCTACTTTAAAAAAAATACTGTGTCGGTTTACCTTGTTTAAGAGTTTAGAAATCCCTATCGATGAAATGGCGTCCCGCACATCGACTAGAATCCATAAACACTCAACAGATAAATCATCACAATATAAAAATAATTTTATATTCACTAACAAATACGCGCTTATATCTATTAATACACTCAAACCCATTTTAGAGTACTACAGACTCTATTCTATGAGTAATTCCTACCAGAGCCAAGGTTATTACCAACCTATGCTCTGATACCAACTGTGACGACCCGCCCTTCTACTACCAGAAAGACGTATCATCATTAAGAAAGAAAGGGGTAGAAATAGAAAAGAATAGAAGAAAGAAACAACAACATCAGAATCTCGCAGCGGAACGGAACAAAATATAATATATCACATAAATATTACATGGTTTTACATATATCTAAGTTATACAACATAATATACATGACAGTCATCTACATACATATGTCACTATATACATCAGAGATACAGCATACACTAATTACTGACACACGGAACTAGATATATATCTACATTCGTTTGGAACTCCTGCTCCAAGCTCCTCCAGGAATCAAGTCCAAAACCTATCACTTGGCTACTCATAAAAATTTGAGTATCCAAGAGTTTATGAAAAACAAAATATAAACTCAGGGTCAGACATGGGTCTGGTATGAGTAAACGGTTTAAAGTTGTTTAACTTTGAAAAACATTTGAAAATAAAGGTATCACGTAAGACTTCCCACAAATAAATACGGGCAAGTGTTTACCTTACGCTAACCAAAACATTTCATAGGAAATCCAGTGATATTATAATAGTGTCTAGGGTTTTCAAGTAAATAGAAAATAGCCGAAATTGTTACATCTATTAAATTCCAGCTACTAGCCACAAAAGTGGCTAATACAAATCAAAACCGTAGGGTCTCGTAGGGAAAATGGATTTCCAACAATGGCAGGGCTACTAGGGTACCGCCCGTCATAGTACGGGGCCTAGATCACCGTACTGAGGATCACTCCCGACCCCCTACAACACAAGGCCGGAACCATTCCTTACCGAACAGTCCCGAACAAGATAAACCCCACGGTTGTAGCTAGCAACCGCCCACACAGCCGAAATAAAAAGGGACATCTAGACAGGGGAATATCTTGTCCTGCATGGGCATGACCCACCTAACCTCGCTGCACCTCCCCGGTTTTAGCCATTCCCGGTTGATGAGGCTTGAGGCTGCGATTACCTTTACCGGACAAATCTCTTAGAATGCTCATCGTCCGCCTGACGATGTGCTGAAAGCATTCAATCCATACAAGTTCATTCCGGGTTCGAACGAAACCGAACGCATTATCTCGTCACACTCATATTGGAATCACCCTCAGAGTCAACGACGATAACCCTTACATTCTGAAAACACCATCTCGGTCTTCATTTCAGAATTCACGACCTAACGTTTAAATTGGATCGATGTGGTTTTTGGATAATCATAAATGACACCCGATCCCGGTCTCATCGAAGTCCAAACGCCATTTTAAAGGCCAAGTTGTCTAATTAACTTAAATAGTTTAATTCAAGTTATTGAATTAACATAGCATTTATCCTAGATAAAACATATACAAGCATCATAAATATAACACAGCATATCACAGAGCATCACAGAATATCATCAAATAAATATCACAATCAGATATTCAACATAACAATTCGTAAGCAGTCATCTTTAAGTCTTATTTGTAATTAATTCAATTTAGAATTAATTACCTGAGAGTTAACCACTTAACTCTGTTTAATTAATTATTAATTAACAAATAATTACTTACTTCATTTCAAATTGTCTAATTAATGATTTCGTAATTAATTATTAAGTCTTAATTACATAATTATTTTATTTCATACTATTAATTAACTACTTCCTTAATCAAGTGATTTAACTTTAATTACTTAATTAACTGGTTCCCTGATCATTAATTAATATCTTTAATTATTTATTAATAAAACTTAATTATCCAATTATTATCTTCTAATTACTTAATTAATCAATAATTAATTCTTAGTCAAGTTACTTAATTAATTAACTATTAATTCATAATTAAATCACTTGTTTAATTAACTGTTAATCATTCATTGATTAACTTAATTAGTTGATTATAATTTATTAATTACTTATAATCCATCACTAATTATACTTAATTAATTAACTTCCAATCATTTATTAGTTACTTAAGTAGTTAATTACTATTTATTTATCCCTTAATAATTACATAATCCTAAACTCTATTTAAGATTAAAAAGTTAATCATTCTTTATTATTTTCTAAAAACAATTAATTTATGTTAATCTTTCAACTTAAGTAACATTTTAAAGGAAATCTTCTTTAACCTTTTTGAAATCAATTTATTACTTCTCACTAACTTATATGTTAATAAGTTTTATACTCATCTTACATTAATTACCTAAAAATAATAATAATAATTAAGAGTTTAACACTCTTTAAAGTATTGATTAAAATAATTTAAACTTGTATCTAAGTTTTTAACTTAAATTGTTAAATATTATTAAATTTTACAGTTTTTACAGTTTTGTTAGAAAACTGTTACTTTACTTACTAACACAAAACATACTATTGCAGTTAACAAAACCGAGAACTGCCCTGGAAATCTCGTACAACACTTCGAGTTACCATTTCCCTTTCCCGAGTCTCCCCTGAACCCCTTCTACTTCATCCTTTATTTTATTTTTTTCAGTAATTAGTTTAAGTTTTACTTAAGATAACACCTGAAACATCATATTCATACACAAATACCCGACCCAGAACTCGAAGCAACAACCCATAAAACTCGAGCATCAACACGAGACGCGAACCACTCACGACACCGACACAGTTTTGTGTCGTACACGTGCACACGGCGGCGCCGGAGCACTGGCAAATCTCGCCTCACTCAACAAGTCGCGATTTACACGTAAGCACGAAAACAAAAATCGAATCATCTCAAAGAAACTCAAATAAAAAAAATGCCCATTGCTCGAAAAACAAAAGCTCACCTCTGTCGACAAAACGCCTTCGCCATCACCTCTGAGACCACCTGAGCCCCTCAACCCTTGGCCACACCCCGACAACACGACCCTCTTCCACAACCTTGAATTGCGTGGGGCTCGATCACGCATATGTTCCGTATGCGACTTTTTTTACAGAGAAGAACAGAACTTCCAGAAAACCCTAATAAGGTCTCGTACTCAAATTTCACTCAATAGAAAAATTTATTCACATTTTTCCCGAGTTTATGGATGTATAAGCTTGCTTCAATCCAAGTTTCATTAATTAAAATTGAATCTATCACTTGAAATGGGAAGAAATGCAAATTTAGTTTAATTCCAAACTGCTCTTTGAATATTAATTTATAAATCTTGATTTTTGTTTTAAAAATCATATTTTGCGGTATGAATTGAATATATAATCTTGAATCAGTATTTTACAACAATCGAATAATTTCAATTATTACTTAATTACATGTACATCAACATTACAGTGAGGTGCTTGATAAAAATGATTTAAAACAACCTTAAAAAACTTTAATTTAATTTTAGCATCTTGTTTGTTGAGAAATCAAAGTTTATCAAAGATTTAAATAAGAATAACTTGAGTTTAGACCCAAATATGAGACCTGTACCAAATTTCAAAGAATACAGAGTATCTCAACACATATGCAAACAGAAGCATATACAAATCAATTTATCAAGTGAGTTTGAACTATTTAAATTAACTTAAAACTTTTAAGAATTAAGTTTACTCACCTTCCATTTCCTTTGAACAGAAAGAAGAACTTGAAGCTTTGAACACCTGAAGCTTTTGGAACTGCCTGTATATTTCTCTCTGTTTTTGTATTGAATTTAAATTTTGAGTTTTGCTTGCTTTATTTTTTTTAAGGTTTGCTAATATATTTTACTGAACGAACTAAATAAAGATGTATATATATATAAAAGATACAGTAGGTGAATGAAGGAAGGTCCTTTCTGGTGTAGTTATTATTTGTTTTGATATGGGCAGACTTGATTTACTGCAAATGACAAAGATTTGCTAAATATTTCTGCATTGGCAAAATGTAGGCTGGAGCAGATAATATTAAATGCTTGTTGTATAATATGTTTACATAATTATCATTGTTTTTGGCTGTGTATATATAGATAGTTGTATGAAGGTGTACAATCTTGCAGGTAAGCATTAATGGCTTGTGTATGAAACTATATTTTGTAAATAAACATATACATGCAGGTCAAAGTTTGGCTTGTGAATGAAGGTATTTAATTTGTTTAGTTTACACAATTATGTTTGTTTTTGTCTAGTATTACTTCTAGCTTAATAATGTTTACCTGGCTTATTTTATTTTATGGTTTTGCCTTGTTTTCTTCCTATTCTATATACTTTGTTCTTAAATTTTATACTATATTTTGATTTAACTTTATTTCTTGTTTGTATTTATATCTGTATTTTGACTATGACTAACAATATTTAAGTTATACTCAGTATGGTATCTCATATTAGCTTTATACATTTGTTTGTATTTTTATTTTAGCTAACAATTATTAAATTATATACATGTGTTTGACTTATATAATATTTTTATTTATATTGAACATTATCATCTATAAATATTTCTATCAAATGTTAACAAAAGAAAGCATTTTAATTCAATGGTATAAGATAAATATTATAAAGAGATTTATGTTAAATTTTCAAATATTATTATTCATATGTATATCCATCAGATATAAACAAAGTAAAGTATTTTAATTTAATTATATAAGACAAATTTTATTATAAATATTATTAAAAGATTTAATTTTAAATGCTTCAAATCAATCTCCTTTTTAAAATACAAATTTATATAAACAAATGGTAAATATCTCCAAAATCATGTTCATTTTAATATGATTAGTTCACATTTTATTTAAATTAGATTAAACATTTATTAAAATAAACGGGGACAAAACCCAGGGTCGTTACAATAATCATAGATTTAATGATGAATGCTTTAAGGATAAATATAAGTGAATGATTTGGGTTGTTGTGACAATGTTTGAGTAACATTTGTCTTAAACCCTTATAAATGTAATTAGACCTTTAAACGATATTTTTAAAGATATGTTTAAAGTATAAAAAAATTTGGGTTTGTAGTAAACAATTTTTTAGTAATATTTATTTTTAAACCTTTAAATTACATTTTACGTTGGGAAATTATTGTAAAATGATAATTAATATACATAGATCTTTAATAACATATTTTAAAGATAATAATGACAAGTACGAAATCTTTTGAAATAAAGAAAAAAGAATAAAATATAAAATGGAGAAGTCTTTTATAGTAACAATGTTTAAGTAACAATTGTTTTAACCACATTGATTATAGTTTAAAGTAAGTAAACTTTGTAAAGTGATTTGTGAATATACTTATACCATTAAGATAAGTATATAAATACATTTTAAAGTATTGAAAGAGTGTAAATGAACAGAGAATTATAAAATACTTGTATATATCGTTTATAAAGATATTTTAAATATATACATATAAGTAGAAAAAGGAAGTTTTAATTAATAAAGAAGCATTAATTAACGAAGGAAATTTTATTTTGTTTAGTAGTCTATTTATAGTTTAATTGATTAGTAATCTAATTAATTTGGAGTTCTAATTAATTAGGAATTTAGTTAATTAGGGATATGAATTAGCAAGGTAAGCTTTAATAAGTGAAAGAAGTTTTCTTGAGTAAAAAGTAGTTTTACAAATAAAAGTGGTTTTTAATTAATAGAAGATAAGTTAATTACAAAAGAATTAAAAGTCATTTAGATGTCCTGATCATGCTTTGTATGAATTGATAGTGCTTGTGTGTTTACTTGCTTATGGAAAGTGTATGGGACTTAGTTTTCTTATGCGATGATCCTCATTGTTATTGAAATTGACTAAATTCGTCGACTCGGTCTTGAAGAGAATAGGATTGGTAAGTGCTTTACTTATCGAAAACCACTTAAGACTAAGATACATATTCTATCTCTAAGGAGTGGATCTGTTCGAGATGCTAAAAATCCATTTAGGGATTCGTAATCTGTTCGAGTGAAAATGACTCATGTGTAGAGATGCTTAACGTGACTTCATCATCGGTATATGACTAAAAACAGAGTAGGATGCATGATCCTGGGTTAGCTAACTCATGAGATTATATTAACTCCATATCTAGAGTATGTTTATCGATATGTTGCGTGTAGGGAGTTGTTAATACTTGGTTCCACCTAGTTCATGAAAGTGTTCGTATATTGGGGCCAGTTATGTTTACCTTATGTTATATTTTTTCTAGAGATATATGACACTCGAAAGATATTTTCTAATCCTTGTCATAGAAGACAACTTCAGTTTTTAAGCTGGAGGCATCTCCGTGGAAAATCCATTATGCGAACACACTTTAACATTTTTTATTATACTTCTATATTACTGTAATGTGATCACGGCAGGCATCACTACTATTTTCTTATTTATATTCCACACCCTAGACATTATCTATCATATTTAATATGTAACTATTAGATGATTGGCTCTTTAGCGAGGAAAACCATTCTGGGGATTCGGTTGATCTCAAAAGGTGCTGTTATATGTCATACATATTTCTTGAGTTTCTCACACTAGACTTTTGTCTGACCAGTAGTTTTTATTTCCCCTTATTTCCATGGGTTCTCTTTCGAGCAGTCATAGAATGACTGGTTTTCGTTGTTGTTCATTGGGCTCTTGGGGATGAGCTGGATGTTTACCTACTGTAGTATTCTTATTTCCACTGCAACTCTTTATGTATATACATCATCAATTGTAAGGACATGCTATAATAACTGTCCAGACCGATGGTAGTGCTTTATTTACTAACTCTATAATGCAATGTATATTAGAATAACGCTGTGAAATTCTGATGTTTTTGTTCTCCTCTTTGTTATTCTTCTTTTTTGTTCCTTTTCTTCTACCCTAACATTCTTTCTTTCCCTCACTTGGGTACTCGGCATGTGAATACCGTGGACGTATTAGTGTCGACTTTTGCGGGTCAAAAAGGCATTTGTTACACACACACATAAAATCTGAACCAGTGTGTTAAGAAACATCTAAATAGCTCGTACCAATTTTCAAATGAAATAAGTGAAAACGAAACGAGAAAAAACACCTTTTTTATTCGAAAACTTAAATTAAAATAAATTTTCTTAAATAAATAAATAATGGAAGGCTCTGATACCACTTGCTAGAATTTAATATAGTTTAGCAACAATTAATTATGAAATCCTAGATCCAAATATGTAACTCATGTTAATTTTTTATTGAGAAAAATTAGAGAAAATTAAACAAATTAGCAGAAGTCATACTTGAATTCATGGTTGGTTATTGAACGAGAAGAACAATTTGGTTTGTCTTCCAAGGTGACACAAGCCCTAGATTTGACATTAGATCTCCATGGATGAGGATTAGAAAGTTTATAAGGCTTGTATAATTTGGGGACTATAA
Source organism: Allium cepa (assembly GCA_030765085.1). Classification (NCBI taxonomy): domain Eukaryota; kingdom Viridiplantae; phylum Streptophyta; class Magnoliopsida; order Asparagales; family Amaryllidaceae; genus Allium; species Allium cepa. Next base: position 394,447,330 of record CM060935.1, read on the forward strand.
CCTCTTATTTATAATATTAACATTTTCTAACTTAGACATTCAACAAATTAGTATTGTATCTGGTATGCATGCATTAATATCATGACGACTAGATCATTAAGCCTTCTTAGTTTTATTTTATAATTCGATCACTTTGATTAGGATTTACACCGAATAGCATAACACAATTTATTTTACATATATGGCCCAGATATTGAAAAATTCCAATACAATAACCATAAGTAGTCACCACGTCCCTGGATCTGAAATGTCTCGGATTGACCTAGGTATTATATGAAAATAAAAGGATCAGACTATGTCTAGAACCGTTTTATTGTAAAAATGACCAAATGTTTAATGTTTTTCTTCTTCTTGAATACAAAAGTGGTTTGTTTAGTTAAAATGATTGAAATTTGGTAGGTGAAGAGAACGGTTACTGGTAATGCTCTTACAATAGAAATGACCGTGATGCTAGTTGTTTGGTGCGATAGTCTAACAATGGTAGCATTTTCAGCTTATCCAATTTTACATTTTAGAAACAAACACATGGAACTTGCCAATAAGAAATTAAGTGTGAATAATCATGTGTCTTGATAAAATATGTGATATTCCAACATAAGCTTTGTCGCTTAAAGTTAAATTATCAGTTTGTTCTTTAAGACCATGATAACAAAAAGGGGAAATAGGCTCAACGAGTTCAAATTATATTTATTCATTTATGCCTACAATTCAATAGTTTTCACATAGGCATAATAAAAAAATAGAATTTCAACGATATGAATTTAGCACACTATAAAAACACAGCACTTTACCGACGTCAAAATATTGTCGGTGGGGTGCGAGGAATTATCGATTCCCTGCCGATGCCGTATATGGTGCCAGCTAATTTAAGGTCTAAATGTTTTTTTCGATGCTAGACGTCTCACGTAGGGTATTTATCAATGTATTACCACGCCATTTTTCGAAGCCTTATCGATGATATGTTTTCGATGTCATTCCGACGCCCTGCCGACTACAATTAAATTTGTGTAACTTGGATTTTTCGATACCTTACCGACGAGCAACGACACCTAGTTAAATTGTCAAATTTGAATTTTTCGACGTCCTATCAATGCTTTACCGACACCACGGTAAAATAAGTTTGCTGCATTTTTGCTGCATTTCTGACCTTTATCACACATTCCAATAAGTAAAATATATATCTCACAATTATCATAACGCCAACCAAATATCATCACAATATCATCTCAGTACCATCGTAATACAATACATAATACCCAACATAATAATACCATAAATGCTGTCCAACATCATATTATCCAAATAATATCATCATAATACAAATAAAATATCCGACCAATACCATAAAAGTACAAACTAGATATCCAAGCATTATGTTCACAATATATACAAACCAAACATTTAAACAATAACAAGACAAATACTCCTTACTCTCCCAAACCATGCCCACCATCACTAGAAATGTCCTTGTCTGGAAATCAACGCAAAAGGGCATCCATAAGCAATCCAGGCTTCTTCTCTAGCTTACCAATACGCGACTTCAACCAACGGTTTTCTTTTTCTATAGCATTACCAACGTTAGCAACACTGTTTAAGATGATCTCCATATTTTGACCAAATTTATTTGTTAATAACGAGCGATTTTTAATTTCAACTTTGCATTTATTGAAACAACTTTTTTAAAATTTGTGTCACATATTGTTTAACTAATTAAGCGATTTGACTTATATATTTGTTTATTTACTTTGTTATTCAATAAAAAAAATCTACATCCTTGTTTAATTTATTGAATGAATTTTATAATTTAACTCATTCTATATACATTTGTTTAACTAATCAAGTAATTTAACTTGTATATCTATTAAATTTATTATGTTATTTTAAAAAAATTATAATTCCACTCCAATAAACTTTTGTATAATTTATTAAAACAGAATTTATAACTTAACCTAATTATATATATATACATATAATTTATTGAGTGGTTTAACTCATACAAACATATTCTTGTTTAATTTATTGAAATAAAATTCATAATTTAACTCAATTATATATACATTTATTTAATTAATTAAGTGTTTTAACTTATATATTTGTCTAATTTATTATGTAATTTAAAAAAAATCTCTTGTTTAATTTTTTGAAATGAAATCGATAATTTAAGTTAATTATATATTTATTTAATTGATTAGGTGACTTAACTTATATATTTTAACTCAAACTCTATTTATGTTTAGGATGATGATTTTTGGGATACATACATCATATATGTAGTTCTTGGAATTTAAAATAACTCAAACTGAGTTATACTAAGCATTTGTATAAAAACATATGTATACATGTGGTTCTTTGGATTTAAAACCAATGTATACATACATATAATATAGTATACACATACATACATACATACATACATACATACATACATATGTGGCATCGAATACATGTATACTTATTATAATATTATGTATATAACAAATGATGAAGGCTATTACGTACCCTTGAAATATTATCGAAGTTGGGCTTACGATCCACCCTTTTTGCCACTGCAATGAGTGTGGAATACAACTTCGTCCACTTCTCTTGTTATCTCTACATCTTGACTCTGATGCTCCTCGATCCTAGCCCGGCTTTTCGCCTATTTTTTATTTTACATATTCATTAGAATTTTATTCATGTATACATATGTAAATATTATGAAAATACATGCACACATACCGCAAACTCGATGGAAGCATCGTTATATTAATGCTCATTTACTTGGACATCATCATCATCAACCTTGACACCTTCATCTAATTCAACTCCATCAAATACTTCATTATGAAGTCATCAATATCATCAGCATCTTCTATTATTTGGAGTATTTCGTTCTCCTTCGAATCATTTTGGTACAGTTGATCATCGGTTATGATCATATCTCTCTTGAATGACTATCTAACAACCCATACCTTAACGGGTCTAAATTTTGACAAAAATTGAAACCCAAATACATTAAAGCATAGATTGTTGGATTTGGTACATGCAAATAAGCATGAGCATTATCAAAGATTGATATAAATCTAAACTCACAACGAAAAGAATAATAGGATAAGAATATTGACTACGAATACTACCTTGGAATTTATGGTATCCCTTGGATAACAAATTATCACATCGGCATCGGGCATGAGAAAAAGAAGACTTCTCCAATAACAAAGCACATCCGGCTCTAGTGTAGTTCTTATAAATCTATCATGCGGGTTGTAATGAGGAGGGGGTCAGAACAATGTTCTGGTGACAGAAAATCTACAAACTGTCCATAACATAAATTTATACCGATTGGTTTCCATTTAATTATTATGTCCATTAAAGTTAGAAATTCTAATCCAACCTTACATTGCACACACGATTACTTACCTAACCCTTCCCATGGTACAAAAGACTAATGAAGCCTTATCAACCACCTAATACTTCCAAACCCATTTTCCACTTAGTACTTCTAAATATGAAGAGGGCTTCTATCATCACAAAATACTTTTAAAAGAGAAATTTGCAGATTCTGCCATTTAAGACCTCAATCAAGATAGACTCCGTTATTTAAAACCTATTCCCAATGTGGTTTTCTAATAACATCGTCAATGGCCGGTGGATCCTAGCTATAAAAACCTCTAACCACTATTTAAGGCTTTCGACATTTAATGTCCAACTATTTTTGCATCTATTATTGATAAAATTGTAGCCATGTAATAGACAGTACCCAAGCAACTAAGTACCTTTAAAGGGCTAGCGGACTTTTAATCATTAAAAAAATATATTCTAGGCAGATCCGAGTTACTTAATACTTATCCTCAGGCGGACTCCTCATTGGTACTATCGTTATTACGGTCTTAGCAATATGAAAGATTGAACCCAAGCAGCTTAATATCTCATTAATAAGGACTAGGCTAACCCATGACCATTTAACACCTATTTATAGGTAGACCTTTGTCATTTAATACCTAACCCCAATGCAGACTCCTCATTGGTACTATCTAGTGGACATTGCTTGAAAATCTTATTGGGCTACTTAATACTTCTTTTGTAGGAAAGAGGCAGACCCTATAGTCATGTAAGACCCCCAACCTGAAGTGAACCCTTCCCTAGATATCCACTATCGCTCTTAATTGTAAATAAGGAATCTCATGAGGTTACTTCTTTCAATAAGGAGGCGGACCCTACGGCCACTTAATACCTCATCACTGAAGTAAACCATTTTAAAGACATCCTTATTTATTTGGAATCTCACTAGATAATTTAATACTTCATTTTAGGAGAGAGTATGACCCTACAGCCACTTAATACCTCAAACTAGAAGCAAACCCCTATGGAGATATCCCTCACTGATCCTAACTCCAAATTTTTGGGCCATTTAATACTTTCCAATTAAGAAAGCGGGCACAATCCCTCACATTGTCACAAGTCCTAGAATTAATGATATCTCACATCAGTAGTAAGTGCACCCGACTGCTGGTATCTTCAGAGTGAAGGGCAGCCTTATGTCAAGCGACCCTGTTGATCTTGCATCACTAACCTACTAAGTCCAATTAACCATCATAATCTTTACTTATATTACTTAGGTTGACATTTAACTTAGCTTATTAATTTCATTTTTATTTAAGTCAATCAGATTTACCTTAAATACTTATCTACCCATAAATCCTCTTTTTATGCTCATAAATATCAATTTGACCGTAAAATCCTAATGGACATTTCCTAGACATTTATGTATGATTACAAATTTCAAATTAGTAACCTTTTTAACTATTCCGTCGTTATTAATTCAACTTCTTTATTTATCAATCTTATTAATCTACTTACCCTATCAAATTATTGCAACTCCCATTTATTTCCGTTTATTGGAGTTACAACCTTTTAATTTCCTTTCCCGTTAACTAATTATTCTAAATGTGATATTACGTGTAAGCCTCATTATTAGATTTTTATTTAATTACTACAAGCATAGTAAATTACATGAAAATATCTAATTTATCCAATATATTCAAATTATATATCTTCACTAGAATATTCTTTTCTATGTTCAGAAGTGGGAATCATATCTAAAGATTATTCGCTTTAATTTCCATAAATTAGTTCAAATCAAAATATTTAACTTTAAAATATAAAAGATTACATCGATTGAAATTACCAAGAATACTCATTTCTTTTTAGTACTGAAATAGACAGTGTAAACTGCAATGAATTCATACTTTACATATCTCTTTCTCCTTTTATTTGCATCTATTCATTTTTAGATCAAACGCTGTATTTTTTCGAAAAGGGAAAGAAATCAAACTAATTTACGAATATTAAAACGGATTCAAATTCCAACAATTCTAAACATAGAAAAGTTTACATTCCAACAAGATTAGAGTAATAATCCATATTCATAACATTATTATACAATCTATTTCAAATTTGGAATAAATTTAATTCAAATCAATTTTCTAAATTCATACTTTTGGGATTGATTTCCAGATCAGGTTGTAAACAATTCTAAATCAATTCATAAACATTAATATGTAGGCGATATTTATTATATTTATAATATATTCAATTTCTTGCTTACAATTCATATATAACTATTGAGTCAGGCATAATAATCAAATAAACACCAACAGGATAATTTTCATATTATAACAATCTATAAAATTTCATATTCACCTTTTAAAAGCGATCCAAATCTCCAGATCTGAAGTAGAACCTTTACTTCATCCCCAAATCCTTTATAATCTAAGAAATGTGTATAAAATGGGTATATACATACATCAGAATTATAGATCTGATAAGAGAATTAGGATTGGGAGAGAAAAGAATATATAGTTATATAAATTACCTCAAATACACGTATAGTTGATTTTCTTTTCTTCTCCTTTTTATTAGATTTCTATTCTTCTTTGATTTATATGAATATGGATATAAATACCTTATTTTTATAATTTAGAATGAAATTGGAGAAGAAGAAATGGCAGAGCTTCGCTACTACCTCCAAAAAAATTTGAGAAGAGAATGGAGGGTTAGGCCTAATTTATAGGCGTAAGAATCAACCTCAACCGTTCGATTTAAAAAAATTAAATCCAAGCCGTTATGGATTAGGTTTATTGCGCCCGCGATTATCCATCCGGTCAACCACCCATATGCATTAGTCAACCACTACATATTGACCGTTTGCAGTGAACGGTCGGTCTGTGGGACCGGGCGAATAATTAATAAACGCTAATTTATCTAATCGACTTATTTTTGTTTAGAATTCATTTTTCATCCGTAAATTCTGGGACTCCAATTGCAAAAACTCCAAATATTAAAATTACTCAGAATTTCGCCGAAACAGCATAGCGCATGTTTCATGGTCAAATTCCATCATTTGCACAAATTTCATTTTTAGACTCTAACTAGTTAACTAACTAATTAAATAACTAACTCCAAATTATGGTATGTTACATTCTTCCCCTCTTAAAAAGGATTTCATCCCCGAAATTTCGCCAATGACAAGTTATGGTTTTGGCTTCTAGTTATCCTAAACTGCACAACTACTGAGTGTATAATCAATTTTACAACCAAATGTGCATAGGTGCATAGTGTATTACTGTATCACTACATGGAAAATATGAATGTAGAATGGTTTTAAATCGGATCCTCCTATATGAGTGTATTTCTTTTGAAAACATTTTTGGTAACATGATGCAAACAGCTTACATATATACTAGCAGTTCTATGTGTATGTTGCTTTTTGAAAAATCTTTTCACCTAAAACCCTCATACTCCTTTGAGTACAAGTACGAAGCAACCAATTTTTGCATACACTTCCTACACATCAAAAAATCGCTTTCTAAACTTTACTTCTATGCCGAAAAAAGGAATTTTGTTGGACAATTTAACATTCTTACCACACTATAATCATCCTATTCACGTAGTACGGTGGAAATTTCCTCGCTGCCCTGAATTTACTCTAAATTTTCCACGCGCAAAACGCATAAAGAAGCTCATTTCAAACCCTAAAATGGAATTAAGCCTAAAAATAGGCTCGCATGCGTCGTCTACAAGGTATGGAAATACAGATTCCAAGGCTAAAACGACTCATTTATTGCATCATCGACCGTAATGCATCGCTAAATCTGCAAATTCTAACTCTATCTGACTTTCCTACGCCTAGCATATGGCCTTCAAAATCAAATATTTCATACAAATCTTTCTCACTTTTCAAATTTGTACGTCATTTTGGAAAATAAAATCCTAAAATATTTAGACGCATATTTCCCTTGAAATAAAATTTTGAATAGAAACTCTAAAAATAATTTAAGAGTCAAAATAACTAAAACATAAAATCTTTTGTTTTCAAAGTGAACTCATCAAATCAAGGGTAAACTTTTCAAAATATTTCCTTCTCAAAATATTTGATAATTCAAGCCATGATTTCAGCGTAGTCAGAAGTCGGTTATGCATTAAACGCATAAATCAAATTCCAAAATTCTACAACTAACCTTTCCAAAAAACTTGACATTTAATTTAAAAATGTCATCACATCTATTATTCAAATTTTTTACCTTTCAAGGAAAATGAGAAATGACCCGTGATATCAAAACAACTTTATTGTGTCCTCTAAAAAATTTCAACTATTCTAAACTTCTAATCTTATATTACATTTACTGTTAATCAAGTGTCTTTATGAGATTCCCGTATTTATACTGCTTCTTTACTATGCATATATAGGAGCGGTTTGCATATCAAGAAACAATAACAAAGTCAATAAATAGAAATTCGTAATATCGAGCATGCGTTTTACAAGAGATAATTACTTGTTACAACCTAAACAATCTTAAAGAAAGGAATAAATTCTAGAAAAGAAAAGACAACAACATTGTATCCCCCAAAACAATGCCTACATACTACGAGATGCTTTGCTCTATGGATGGAGCTCGATCCATTTTTGTGGCCCTTGAATGGTTGTAACATGACAGCTGTGCACCCAATATCATGCCGCTGGCGCTGCTGGTGTTGCTGACGAATTCAAAATTGTCATCTTCATAAGAAAGGATCGAATGTTGGTAAAAGGAACCTTCTACTAAACTGCCTCTCCATAGAGGTTCACTCGTAAGACCTAAAGACAGTGGATAAGTGAAAACATGGTAAGTGACTCTGTGGAGTGCTAATCCTTGATCAACAAATTACATCATATGGGTGCAGGTCCAATTGACTACGATGTCACCAATACTAGCATAGGCGGTCTTTTGCATTAAGGGATAAACTCAGTCATAACTTTCCACCTTATGGATGACGTTGTGCCGAATAATGTGCATAATTAGACGAGTAGTCAGACGTCAATTATCCATCTTCCAAACACTAACGTCCTTGGAAAAAATCTGCTGCAAAAATCTTTGAGTAGGTCACTTCAAATCACCCAAGTCTGCGTCCTTCGTGAAGGCCTCCAAAATCTCCATGAGACCATCATTTGTCAGCTAAATCAAGATACCCTTTGTAACGACCAAGAATTTCAGTCATTTAAATTTGGAACATTTAATTGATTTGAAATATTGAAAAGTTAAGTTTTTGAGTTAAATAAGTTATATTTCAAATATAGCGATTTAATCAATAATTAAATTGTTAAATTGAATATTTGAAATTGTTTAAATAATTGAATCTAAACTTAATTTGAATGAAAATGATTTTGAAGGTTGATTTAAATTCTGTCTGATTAAAAAGGATGATAGTAACTTTTAAATTTGAATTAAAAGTGACTTAACTAATTTTGAAAATAACTCGTTCTAGTTAATGTGTAAAAATAGCCTTCTAGAGCACCGTCTTCGATTTTGACGAAACTAGTTTCATTGGATCCGTAATAATGAATTATTATATGCCGTCGAATTTCATCGTGATTGGACGTATCGTTTTTTTGTGCAAATTCGAAATTTATTAAAGAAATTTAAATTAATATAATTCGATTTAAAAGGTTAACTTCTATAAATGATTGAATTGGCTTCCGATATATATTCCATTGTGTTTGGAATGGGTCTATAATATATAGAACATCATGCGGCACGCTTCGTTTGGAGTTCGAAATTCTAAAGTGTAAATAGTGGTTCGAAAATTTGCTATTTGTTTCATTTGCCAAACCCTGCCCCTAAAACTAACTCGGCTGTCATTAAAAAGAAAACTAAATCAACGGCCCATGTTTCTCGATGCAATCGAAGCAAAATTAGCCAAAACCTTCAACATGAAAGTTGTAGCCGTCAATAAGTGGAGTTCATCCATACCAACAGATCGTCGACGATGGCAGCGGCTAGGGGATTGCATTCGTGAGCAGGTATTATCAGTTTTGGCGCATGCGGCAAGGTGAACGGCAATAGGTGGAGCGACGTGTGGCAGCGGCGGCACGATGGCAGCGATGACATGGGAGGAGGCGGCGATCGATCTTCGATTGAGAAACATATAAAAATAAATATACGTCACCTGGAAAACGCGAAAGAGGGAAGATTGGGGGGAAGTTTTATTTTTAAATTTCGATTAGTTAAGTTAATTTAAATTTAATTACCTCGTACCTTCGTTGATTCATAACTTGTTCATACGAGGTCGGTTTTGAGCACGACAAGTTGCATTGCGTTCATATCAGCGAGTACTATGCTATGGAGTTGAATTGGATGGATTTGGTGCTTGTGAGAATTTTTGGTTAAAATTGAATGACCGTTTAATTTTAATTCAAATCAAAGCGCTTTGGCGATTTTTGGAATTTCTATGAGTAAACTCCCTCGCTGGTTGGCTTATATATATATATATATATATACATATATATATATATATATAAGTGGGAATAATTTTGTTTATGTTTTTTGTTGCTTATTTGGATGATTTACTATATTTATTAATTAGTTTGGATACATCCCTGTCTATTGGAGTGGATGAGACCCTATTACGTTCCCATGTAATAGCAGATGACCCTTTGTATAGATCCCGCCTCAAAGCGGTTGATTTATATTTTTATGACTATATTCTGTATGTGATGTAGGGGGACATGCTGAAGGGGTCCAATAAGATTCCTCACCACTGTTGATTTTACTTTTCATATATATGCTGATATATGATGTGTTGGATGCTATATTATTGGTTATGATATAATTTGACTTATTTAGTGCTTTAGCAGCACTGGGCCTTATTTTTGGTATTTTGAGATACTAAAATAATGATTGTAATTTGGAAATAGTTCTTAAAGTGATTTTTGAATTTTATATGCTTTAATAATTTTTGAATTATTAAAAGAAAGGAATTTATTTCAACATAAATAAAAGTATGATTTTTGGTATCTCCGATTTACTATTTTGTAAAGTGTTTATAAATAAAGATTCTAGAAAATTTATATAAAGTACTTATAAAAGTATATTTTATAAATAAAGAATAGATTTAAACGGTGTTTTATGAAATATTAAATGGATTAAAAATCAATATTTTGTAAATGGATTTACAAAATAAATTAGATTACCGGAGAAAAGGGATGTATAAATGGATTTTATAAATAAATGAAATTTAAAAAAGAATGGATTTATAAATAGAATTTTATAAATAAAGGAATTCTATAAATAGAAGTTTTACTAAATAGAAGTGGAATTTATAAATGTAGTTTATAAATATAGAAACGATTGATGTTGAATTTTAGGTATCGAGTTAATCGTTTTAAAAGTGTTTATCTTTTAAAAGGAATGTTTGAAGGAAACATTTTGATGGAATCAATGGTTTTCAAAAGTAATTTATCTTTTGGAAGTAATGTTTTGGAAAATAATAATTCCAAATGGAATTTAAGGGTCTGAAAATGATTTAAAACGCGATAAGTATCGAAAACATAGATTTCAACATTATTGTTGTAATAGACGTTTCGGGATACAAGAAGGGCATGGACTATAACACTATTGTTATAGCAAATGATTTTAGAAAGAAAATGGTTTATATAGTATATGAGAGTGGTGTGTGTGTGTGTGTATAATCAGTTAATTGAATCCCTATAATAGTGTTTTGGGTTGTAGTAGCAATGTTTTACGGAACATTCATTTTGACCCAAGTAAAGCGTGTTTGGAAGAATATTTTCCTTAAGATTTGTACATATGCTTGTTTTCGTTTTAAGTATATGGAAATACTTTTTTGAATGTTGAAAAATGAAATGGTTTGTGAATATACTTATATCGATAAAATAAGTATATGTAAATGTTTTCCTAATATTGATATTTGGCATGGTTTTGTGAATATATCTTTGAAAGATAATTTGAAGTAAATATTGGGAAATTGATTGAGTAAAAAACATTATCTAAACAGGCCTAGTGACTGCTTATGTGCTAGATTTTATTGTTGGTTTGATAGTTAAATAACCAACTATCAAATTTGGCCTCTTTATCGTTGTTGATCTAGAGAGACTGAAATCGCATTTATCCAAAAACTATTTCGGACCAAAGTATATGCATTCGAATGTATAGGCGTTGGAAGAGATTGATATTTGGGATTTTCATAATAAAGGATGGCTTGTTGATCATTTGGGGATAAACTTCCAATATACATATAGTAGCAGTAGTCTCTTCATTATGAAATATCTAATGCAAGGACGAATCGCTACTGATCCTGAGGATGATCCCAAAACAAAACGTGGTAGGAGAAGTGCCATCGGTTTGTCCTGTTCCTAGACAACTTATATGGACGAATGTCTGATATTGCATTTTTAAATCATATTGATCGATCTCTATAAATGTGTCATCCGCTTGGTGGCGGAGAAGACAACTTCTCTTAGCTTAACACCCTTTTCTGAGACGTACAAGCTTAGGAGTTATACATTTGTATAAATTAGTTGTGTGATTATGGAATGACAATGTAGTATTCAAAGAGAAAAGTTGATGTGTTATATTAAAGGTAATCGTCACCTCAGGCCTCACACCCAGAAATGACCAAAACAAGGTAGATGCGAGAAGGCTATGTGGTTCGCAACCATTCGGATATGATCATTCCCTTCTAGATTTATTTATTCCCGCTATGACGTTCGGATTTTAAATTATTGCGGTGTATATGAAAAGCGCCCTCGGATAGGTCGGTAACGACCGGCTGATGACATATTTGGTACTATCTATGAAGAGGTAGGCCAGTCTTATGTTGGTAGAGGTGCAGATTTCTGTAGCCTTGGTGCATTCCTCTAAAGATGTACTGCCAGAAGGTGGTCCCTTCACCTGGTCATTTGTTGGAAATCCATTCTCCACTACGTGCCTGACTTTGTTTGTAGAACCCACTTTATGGCTAATACGTTGGAAGTTAATCAATGTAACAACCTTGGCTATAATTAATATTATTTGTATAATAGACACTAGTATAATATAATAGAATTTAATATGAAACGTTTTGGTTATCGTAAGGTAAAAACCTTTTTGTGTTTATGTGCAACATTTTTTTCGTGATACCTTTGTTTTAAAAGGTTTTTTAACTTTAAAATTCTGTTGAGATGTGTTTTCTGAAGTTGGTTTACCAGACTGATCCGAGCGTTTTTCCCTTTCAATGCTCAGGTCAAACGATCATATTTATTGATATAGATTTGGATGCTTTGGAGGACGTGCTTGTGGTTGTTAGGATGTATTCTCGTATTTATTTATCTTCCATTGTAGTGATTGTTTAAATTATCCGCATTTGTGAGGACATGTTAGAATAACTGTCCAGGATGATGGTTGTGATTTGTTGTACTCTGATGGATTTATGTATATTATAGTTCTCTTTTGTAAAGTTCATTGATATATATATATTATTTCGCTACGTTTGTGAGATTCTGTGACTGTTTTAGTTTCCTTTTCTCTTCTTCTTTCTTCTTTCTTTCCCATGACTATCTGTCTTTCGGTCAATTTGGGTTGGACATGTGTTGTTTATTGTCGGCTCAAATTGTGCAGCTTGTGGTCATCACATGTGGTATCAGAGCTTAGGATTGTGCGAACACTTAGTCTTTGGTTAGGTACTCATTATAGATAGGGTTAGTACTACCCTAGATTGAGTCTGAGTGTATTATATATATAAGAGTGTATTAGTTAGTGATTGTATAAATATTTTATATCGTGTTAATTTATTTGTTGAGTAGCTAATGAATTCTAGTTGATATGTGGGACACCATGTCATCGATAGGGATTTGTAAACGCTTAAATAAGGCAAACCAACATAGCATTGTTTTAAAAGTGGGTAAATGAAATAATTTTATGTTGGTTATATTTTATATATAAAAGAATAATTTTCTAGAAATTATTATAGTTACATGGTGTGTTTTATTGTTAGTGAACGATAATACTTGATTATCATCATTTGTGTTTGTGTTCTAACAAAAGTTGTTATTATTACAAATGGAAACAAATATAAAAAATTAATAAATGGTTTTAAACAAAGTGAAATAAGTAGAATTATATATAAGTATAAATTTATTAATATGGTTTATAAATAAAAAGGATTTTTGAAAGAAACAAAAGCATTGAACTTACTTTAGTCGTTGGAAAATAATTCGAGTGATGACTGCATCATCATTAGTATTTATTTTCGAGTTTCTAAGTGATAAATTGCTGCCTTAGTAATTTACTATTGAAGTTGTGTTTTGGTAAAACAAGTTTTGATTGTAAAATTCCAAGTATGTTTTGATAAATATATTAAAAAAAGTTTTTAAATTTATAATTTTAAAAGGGTATAGATAAGAAGAGAAAATCTGGACTTGAATTATGAAATGAAATTTAACTTAAACTAAATAAAATAAATTTTGAAATGGAATTCGATTCAAGAAAAGTTAAGCGAAATTGAATTTGATTTGTAATGAATTAATAAAATGAACTAATGAAATGAAAATGAACTTAAGTTATAAAATGCAGTTCAACCTAAGTCATAAAAAAATTAAATATGGTTTAGAATGTTGTTTGATTGAATTGAATGTGAACTTAAGTAAAAAGCAAAAATAAACATTAGTGGTTGTATAAAATGTTCATAATAAGTAATAGTTTATAAATGATAGTAGCATTAAAAAAATGTTTATAAACTTAAGTAAATAATTTTGTGGAATGGTTGTTAAGTGTTGTTAGTATTAAAGAAGATATACTAAGTAAATTTAGTATGAAATGAAATGTTGTTAAACATAAATTGAATTTAAGGGAAAGTTAATAAGTGAATGTTAACGAATTGAATGTAAGTAAAATTAATATGAATAAGTAAAATTAATATGAATAACTGAATTTGATTTAAATGGGACATAATAAGAAATTAATTGAAATAAATATGTAAATTGTATGTATATTATTTTATTCGCATAACTGTTTGATTTAGATTCGAATATACGATTTTGAGGTGATTTACACCAATCCGAGTTAGGATTTTTCACTCAATTTCTTGATGGAAAACATTGGATATGAATTTTTGATTAATTCTAATATTCTTTATCATAGTATATGCCTATGCAAGGATAATGGCAGTTTCTAATCAAGGAATCGAATCTGAGTCCGACTAGAGTGGCCGTGTGAACGATACTAGTTCTAAAGTGAAATCATGTAATCGAGCAAGCAGTCGGGTATGGTTTTATGTAGGATGATATATGTATATCGTACAGGCTTTAATAAATTAAATGTTGACATTATAAAATGCAAATTGATATGATTATGAATTAATTGGATGAATATTAATTGTTCGACGGTTTCTCTTGTTACCTTTGCTATATTTGCATTATATATTGATATTACTTTTCCTATACTTGTTCTCAGTGGTTGTTGAGCATTTGGTAGGTGCGGATGGCGTATGCCTCGCATTTGGAGCTCGCTTTTGCATTTTATCGATTTTATATGCTTGCTAATATAATAAAAGGAACGCATTTCGGATTACATATCGTGTTTTTATTTTTTCCCTACGGGATGCCTCATCCTCGAAGATGAGATGTATATTTGTGATTATATATCTATTGTATATTTTTTCCGATCGAGCTGCACAAAGGAGATGCTGGCGTAATTTTCCGTAAATTTAAGGCGTTGGAAATTTTTTTAGAATTTTGAAAAAAAAAATTAAATAACTAAATCTTTTTGGTTTTTGAGTTATAATTTTAAATGAATGGATGGATGGTATTGGTTGGAATATTTGAATAAATTTTAAAGACTTGGAAATTGTACAATCTATTTCAACGAATTAGTTTTGAAAAGTTAATAGGTTTCCGGCATATTTCTTACTTGGTAATTTCGTGGACGAACTTCTTTTAAGGAGAGAGAATGTAATGACTGAGAATTTCAGTCATTTAAATTTGGAATATTTAATTGATTTTAAATATTAAAATTTTTATTTTATAAGTTAAATAACTTATATCTCAAATATACCAATTTAGTTGATTATTAAATGGCTAAACTTAATATTTAAAATTGTTTAATTAATTGAATCTTGAATTTAATATGAATGAAAATGATTTCGAAGGTTGATTTAAATTATATTTGAATAAGAAGGAAGATAGTAAACTTTTAAATTTGAATTAAAAGTGATTTAACTGATTTTGGGAATAACTCGTTTTAATCAACGTGTAAAAATAGCCTTCTAGGGCACTGTCTCGGATTTCGACAAAACCAGTTTCATTAGATCTGTAATATTGAATTATTATATGCCGTCAAATTTCATGGCGATTGGACATATCGTTTGGTCATGCGAGTTCGAAACGCATAGAAATTTATTCAAGGGATTTAAATTAATATAATTCGATTTGAAAAGTTAACTTCTATATTTCATTGTGTTCGAAATAGGGGTATAACATACAGAACGCCAGGCGACACGCTTCGTTTGGAGTTCGAAATTTTGAAGTGTGAATAGTGTTTCGAAAATATATGATGGAATTGGCTTCAAAACGCGTATAAATTTACTATTGGAATTTAAATTAATATAATACCATTTGAAAAGTCAACTTGTATATATAATGGAACTGGTTTTCGATATATATTCCATTGTATTCGGAATATGAGGTATAACATATAAAACGTCAGGCGGCATGCTTTGTTTGGAGTACGAAATTTTAAAGTGTGAATAGTGCTTCGAAAATTTGCTATAAAAGGACAACATTTCTTTCATTTGTTAAACCCTAATCCTAAAACTAACTCAGCTGCCATTAAAAAGAAAACCAAATCATCGACCCATGTTTCTCGACGTAATCGAAAAAATTAGCCAAAACCTTCAACATAAAAAATTTAGCCATCGACGAGTGGAGTTCATCTATACCAACCAATTGTCGAATCGTTGACTATGGTAGTTCGCGAGCAGGTTTTATAAGTTTCAGCATGTGCACGACAAGGTGAATGGCAGCAGGTGGAGCGGCGTATGGCAACGGCAGCGTAGGTGGAGGTAGTGGTCGATCTTTGATTGAGGAGAAAAAAAATGTCACTTGGACATCGCAAACGAGGGAAGATTGGGGAAGGTTAATTTTTAAATTTTAATTGAGTTAATTTTAAATTGAACTATCTCGTACGTTAGTGAATTCATAATTTGTCCATACGAGATCGGTTTTAAGCGTGATAAGCTATGTTCGTATTAGTAAGTACTACGCTATGAAGTTGGATGGATGGATTCGGGGCTAGTGGGAATTTTGAGTTAAAATTGAACGATCGTTCGATTTTATTTCAAACCAGAGCATTTTGGCGCGTTTTGGAATTTCTGTGAGTAAACTCATCTCTCTGGCCTACTTATATTTTTATATAAGTGAAAATAATTTTATATATGTTGTTTGTTGCTTGTTTGAATGATTTACTATATTTATTAGTTGGTTTGGACATATTCCTACCTATTGGAGCAGACGAGACCCTATTATGTTTCCATGTATAAGCAGGTGACTCTTTGTAAACGATCCCGCCTCCAAGAGGTTAATTTATTTTTTTATGATTATATTATGTATGTGATGCAGGTGCACAGGTCGGAGGGATCTAACAGAATTCCTGCCCACTATTGATTTTACTTTTCATATATATCCTGATATATATGTGTTGGGTGCCATATTATTGACTGTGGTATGATTTGACTTATTTAGTGCTTTAGTAGTACTAGGCCTTATTTTTGGTATTTTGAAATACCAAAATAATGATTGTGAATTGGAAATGATTTTTAAAGTGAATTTTGCATTTTATATGCTTTAATACTTTTTGAATCATTAAAGGAAAGGAATTTATTTTATAATAAATAAAAGTACGATTTTTGGTATTTTCGGTTTACTATTTTGTAAAGTGTTTCTAAATAGAGATTCTAGAAATTTTATATAAAGGATTAATGAAAGCATATTTTATAAATAAAGGATGGATTTTAAATGGTGTATTATGAAATATTAAATGGATTTGAAATCAATATTTTGTAAATGGATTTTCTAAATAAATTAGACTATCAGAGAAAAGGGACGTATAAATGGATTTTATAAATAAATGAGATTTAAAGAAGAATGGATTTATAAATAAAATTTAAAAATAGAAGAATTTTCTAAATAAAAGTTTTATAATATGGAAATGGAATTTGTAAACATAGTATAAATATAAAAATGATTTATGTTGAAACTTAAGTACGAAGTTAATCATTTTAAAAGTGCTTTGCCTTTAAAAAGGAATGTTTGAAAGAAGTATATTGATGGATTCAATGATTTTAAAAGTAATTTATCTTTTGGATGTAATGTTTTGGAAAAATAATAATTCCAAATGGAGTTTAAGGGTTTGAAAATGATTTAAAACGTGATAGGTGTCGAAAACATATATTTCAACATTATTGTTGTAAAAGACATTTTTGGGGAAACAAGGAAGGCATGGACTATAACACTGTTGTCATAGCAAATGATTTCCGAAAGGAAATGGGTTATATAGTACATGGGATTGATATATATATATATATATATATATATATATAATTAATCGAATCTCTGTACTAGTGTTTTAGGTTGTTGTAACGATATTTTACGCAACATTCGTTTTGACCCAAATAAAGTTCGTTTTGAAGAGTACTTTCCTTAAGATTTGTATATATACTTGTTTACATTTTAATTGTGTGGAAATTTTTTTCTAAGAGTTGAAAAACGAAACGGTTTGTGAATATACTTATATTGATAAAGTAAATATATATAAATGTTTTTCGAATATCGATAATTTGAAATGGTTTTGTGAACATATCATGTTAAAGATAATTTGAAGTAAATATTAGAAAATTGATTGAGTTAATAGAACATTATTTAAACAGGCCTAATGATTGCTTATGTGCTAGATTTTATTGTTGCTTTAATAGTTAAATAATCGACTACCAAATTTGGCCTCTGTATCGTTGTTGATCCGGAGAGACCAGATCAGATTTATTTGAAAACCACTTCAAACCAACGTATATGAATTCGAACGTACAGGTGTTGGAAAACATTGATATTTGGGATTTACGTAATGAAGGACGGCTTGTTGATCAATTGGGGATAAACTTCCAATATACATATAATAGAAGTGGTCTCTTCGTTATGAAATATCCAATACAAGGACTAATCGCTACTGATCTTATGCATGATTCCCAAAACATGACGTGGTAGGAGAAGTGCCCTCAGTTTGTCCTGGTCCTGGACAACTTGTATGGGACGAATGTCTGACATTGCATTTGAAAATCACATTGATTGATCTTTATAAACGTATCATCAGCTTGGTAGCGGAAAAGGCAACTTCTCTTAGCTTAACACTCTTTCCTAAGACATACGAACTCATTAGTTATACGTTTATAGAAATCCATCGTGTGATTATGGAATGGCAATGTGGCATTCAAAGAGGACAGATGATGTGCTATGTGAAAGGTAATCGCTACCACAGGCCTCACACTCTGAAATGACCGAAACAAGGTAGATGCGGCAAGGCTATGTGGTTTGCAACCATTAGGATATGATCATCCCCTTCTAGATATTTATCCCCATAATGACGTTCGATTTTTGAATTATTGTGGTGTATACGAAGAGGGCCCTCGGATAGGTCGGTAACGGCTGGGGTGATGACATATTTGAAACTATATAGGAAGAGGTTGGACGGTATTGTTTTGATAGAGGTGTAGATGTTCTGTAGCCTTGGTACATTCCTCTAGAGATGTACTGCTGGAAGGTAGTACCTTCACTTAGTCATTTATTGGAAATCCATTCTCCATCACATGCCTGCCATTTATTTGTAGAACCCACTTATGGCTAGTATGCTGGAATTTAATCAATGTAATGATTTCGACTATGATTAATATTATTTGTATACTAGACACTAGTATAATATAATAGAATTTGATATGAAATGTTTTGGTTATCGTAAGGTAAAACCCGTCCGTGCTTATGTGCGGCATAGTCCACGAGTTACCTTTATTTTGACAGGTTTTTTTAACTTTAAAATTCAATTGATATGTGTTTTCTCGCTTTGATTTATCATACAGATCCGGGCGTTCTTCCCTTCCAACGCTGGGGTCAAACCGAGCATATTTACAGATTTGGATTAGGATGCTTTGGAGCTTCAGCAGACGAGTTGAATGTTTTCATGACGTATTCCGTGTTTGTTTATTTTTCATTATACTGTTGTTTAAATTATCAGCATTTATTGTTGTTTTCATTAGATTATTCCGCTGCATTTGTGAGATTCTATGATTGTTTTAGTTTCTTTTTCTCTTCTTCTACTCTTTTCTTCTTCTTTTTTTCTCACGACTATCCGTCTTTACGTTCAATGTAGGTTAGACATGTGTGGTTTAGTGTCAGCTCGAATTGTGCGGTTTGCTGGTTGTCACACCCTTCACCACCGAATGAATCAAACTATTGCCTCTACCGGAAAGGCAGATGCAGCGCGGGTAACATTCCCGCTCAAAGGTCTCGATGCAGAGGATCGATGCAAATGAATATCTCTTCCAGCCTAAAAGCGATGAAACCTTTTTCTCATTCTGATCCAGCCAAGTGGACTCTTGAGAATTGGGTCCATAATGGTGCAAGGAAAAATGGGCAATGCAGAAATGTGTCTTATGCTAAGAAGTTGTCTATGGGAGGAAATAGAGCTTAGATCTGGAATAGAGCTTAGATCTGGACTGGTGGTCGGGCGAGATCTAACGTGCAAAACCATCACGAGAAGTGGCTTCTACTCATAAGGAAAATGGTGTCACCTAGGGAAGGAACAAAAGAGAGAGGCGGATAATTAGATGAGGAGGTGGATGGAGCTTGGGTTCGGCTTGTTGAAGAAGGAGAAACAAAAGAAGACAATTGGAGAAATTTGGACGTGACTTTAAAAGTCCCATTCCGGGTTCAATTTGTGCCAAAATTCGTTAACTAGTAGACCATTCTAGGTTTACCGTAAGGTGGTCAACTGCTAGACGGGTTTTGAGCATTAATTAAAACTATACCCAATTAGGATAATAATAATATTATCTCGCTGTCTCCTTTGATTCGACACGATTCGAAAAATTCGTGCTCACATTATGGCGGTGTAAATGCCTACAGCCTAGTCCTGACCCATGCTCCAACAATTCGTACTAATCCCAACAAAACTGCTGCAACTAACAACAATTTCAAAAACCCAAAAATATTCCAGCTGTTATTTCCTGCCTAATTCGGACGAAAATATTTCTTCCAATAACTGGTGGGTATAATAATATTTATACTTCAAACTACATACCCCAACGTCATTCCTATTTTGTCCGTACCTTAAAGAGAGAAAATATAAAAATATTGACTTTATAAACCGTAAAATCGCCGAGCTAAATATATGCTCATTTATACCTGTTTCTAAATAATAGGAACTATTTCATACCAAAGCTTCCCTTTAAAAATCGAACTTATATATATATATATATGTGTGTGCATGTATGCGTATATATATGTATATATATATATATATTTCAAGGTATCCAAAAATCTTTTTAAAACAATTATTCTCCAAATTGGAAAATTATTTCCTTGCCAAAAATCAAAATCAAGCGATTACTGATGTATACAAATAAATATTTAAAGATTTCAAAAATTAATCTTTTATAAACTAAAAATTTCTTAACACTATCAATCTAGTGCTATATGTGTTTCTTTGAAAATTAAAATTTCAAAACTTTCCTTAAACAAAATTTCCAAAATAAATCTTTGGGAAAAGAAATCCCTTGAAAACCTTTTATTCAAAATCTAAGGCATTTTCAAAATATATTTTATAAAAATTCTCTCACCGGTTTTAGATTAAAAAATTACAATTGATTCTCCAAATAAAAATCTAGTTTACCATCAAAGATGTGATCAATGAATGCACCATAGCAAAAATTTGCTTCTGCACAATTGCGACATACAGACTTTGATTTCCCACCCATCTGGAATAAATGTGTGTCTCCGACTGGAACTTAAAATCCAAAATCACAAGGTAGCTAGAATCTCAACCAATAAATCGAACACCTCCACTCTCCAGGATTCTGCCATAACGTCGTACTCATTCTCAACATCAACAATGCTTTATGCATCGGCAACACTCAGTGGGTTACTTTGGAGTCGACACGAAAATCTTAACTCTAACATATTTACAACAGTTGCTTTGCTCATTCCCTCATTGTGGAATTGCAACTACTTCTATAGTTGGAACTCTAAGAATCTAGTATAATAATTTAATATTATTATACATGAAAGTACGAATACGTTCTCTCGATTTATCCTAATTCCTCTGATCGACTAAGTTAGGTTCTGATACCAAATGTATAACCCATACCTTAATGGGCCTAAATTTCGACAAAAATCGAAACCCAAGTCCATCAAAGCACAGATAGTTGGATTTGATACCTGCAAATAAGCGTGAGCAGTATCAGAGAGTGACAAAAATCTAAACTTACTGTGGAAACAATAATATGATAAGAATACTGACTATGATTACCACTTTTAAATTTATGGTATCACTTGGAAAACAAATTGTCACATCAGCATCGAGCGTGAGAGAAAAAAAGACTTCTGTAATAACAAATCACATCTAGCTCCAAGTTTCTATAAATTTATCATGTGGGTTGTAATGAAGAGGGGGTCAGAACGACGTTCTGGTGACTGGAAATCTACAAACTATCCATAACTTAAATTTATACCGGTTGGTATCCATTTAATTACTATGCCCATTAAAATTAGCAATTCTAATCTAACATATCATTGCACACATGATTACTTACCTACCATTTCCTAAGGTACAAAATACCGATGAAGCTTTATCAACTACCTAATACTTCCAAACCAATTTGCCACTTGATTTTTCTAGATATGAAGCGGGCTTCTATAATTATCATAAAATACTTTTAAAATAGAAATAGGCAGACTCTGCCATTTACGACCTCAATCAAGGTAGACCCCGTCATTTAAGACCATTTTTGAATGTGGTTTTCTAACAATGTCGTTAATGGTCAGTTTGTACTGCCTATAAAGACCTCTAACCACTATTTAAGGCTTCCGACATTTAGTGTCCAACTATTTCTGCATCTACCGCCGATAAAATCATAACCATGTAATAGACAATAACCAAGCCACCTAATAACTTTAATAGGACTAGGTGGAGTTACAACCATTTAATACCTATATACTAGGCATGTCCTACGTCAATTAATACCTATCCCTAGGTGGACTCCTCACTTGTACTATTGTTTTATGGCCTTGGAAATGTGAGAGAATGTACCCACGCCACTTAATACCTCAATAATAAGGAGTAGGCAGACCCCTGACCATTCAGCACTTATTTATAGGTAGGTCTTTGTAATTTAATACCTAACCTTAAGACTGACTCCTCATTGGTACTATCTAGCTGACATTGCTTGAAAATATCATTGAGTTACTTAATACTTCTTTTATAGGAAAGAGGCGGACCATATAGTCACTTGATACCCCCAACCTGAAGCGGACCCTTCCCAAGATGTCCACTATCGCTCTTAATTGTAAATATGGAACCTCGTCAGGTTACTTCTTTCGGTAGGGAAGCAGGCCCTACAACCACTTAATACCTCAGCACTAAAGTAAACCCTTCTAGAGACATCCTTATTTATTGAAATCTCACTAGATTACCTAATACTTCCTTTTAAGATAGTGGCAGATCATACAGCTACTTAATACCTCAAACCAGAAGCAAACCCCTATAGATACATCCTTCGCCACTCCTAATTCCAAATTTGGACCATTTAATACTTTTCAATTAAGAAAGCATGCCCAATCTCTCACATCAGCATGGTCCTAGGATTAGTGATATCTCACATCATTAGTAAGTACACCCGACTGTTGGTAGCCTCAAAGTGAAGGGTAGTCTTCTGTCGAGTGACCCAACTAACTTCACATCACTAACCTACCAAATCCAATTAAGCATCCTAAGTCTTTACTAATATTATAATAGGTAGAAATTAGACTTAGATTACTAATTCCCTTTTTATTTAAGGCAATAAGATTTACCTTAAATACTTATCTACCCATAAATCCCTTTTTTATGCTCATAAATGTCAACTTGTCCATAAAATTCTAACATACATTTCTTAAGACATTTATGTATTATTACTAATTTCAAATTAGTAACCTTTTTAACCATTCTGTGGTTATTAATTAAACTTCTTTATTTATCAGTCCCATTAATCGACTTTCCCTATCAAGTTTTTGCAACTCCTATTTATTACCATTTATTTCCCATTTATTGGAGTTACAACCTTTTAATTTCCTTTTCCATTAATTAATTAACCTAAACGCAAATATTACGTGTAAGCATCATTATTAGATTTTTATTTAATTATTACAAGCGCAATAAATTACGTACAAATATCTAATTTTATCGAATATATTCTAGTTATATATCTTCACTAGAATATTCTTTTCCATGTTCAATTGTTGAAATCATATCTAAAAAGATTATCCACTGTAATTTCAATAAATTAGTCTAAAACAAAAGATTTAACTTTAAAATATAAAAGATTATATCGTTTGAAATTACAAGGAATAATCATTTTTTTATTACTGAAATAAATAGTGTAAACTGCAATAAATTCATACTTTCTTCTCTTTCTCTTTTTATTTGCATCTATTCCTTGTTAGATAAAACACTGCATTTTTCCAAAAAGAGAAAGAAATCAAACTAATTTACAAATATTAAATGGATCTAAATTCCAACAATTCCAAATATAAAAAAGTTTACGTTCTAACAAGATTATGGTAATAATCCAAATTCATAACGTTATTATACAACCTATTTCAATATTGGAATAAATTTCATTCAAATTAGTATTCTAAATTCATACTTTTAGGTTCGATTTCCAGATCACGTTGTAAATAATTCTAATTCAATTCATAAATAAGAATATGTAGGCGATATTTATTATATTCAGATTATATTCAATTTATTGCATACAATTCATATGCAATTATCCAATTAGGCATAATAATCAAATAAACATCAATCTGACAATTCTCATATTTAACAATCTATAAATTTTCTCACTCACCTTTTAAAAGCGATCCAAATCTTAAGATCTGATGTAGAACCATTGACTCATCCCTAGATCCTTTATAATCCAAGAAATATGTACAAAAGGGCATATACATATATTAGAATTACAGATCTGAGAAGATATTTGGGATTGGATAATTATATAAATTACCTCAAATACGTGTAGACTTGATTCTCTTCTCTTCTCCTTTATATTAGATTTCTATTCTTCTCTGAATGTATGAATATAGATATAAATATCATATTTTTATAGTTTAGAAAGAAAGTAAGAAGAAGAAACGGCAAAGCTTCACTACCACCTTCAAATAAATATGAGAAGAGAAGGGAGAGTTAGACCTGAATTTATAGATGTAAGAATCAACCTCGACCGTTCGATTTAAAATATTAAATCCAGACAGTTGGGGCCTAGGTTTAATGTGCCCACGGTTACCCAACCAATCAACGTCTCATATGCACCGATCGATGGCTACAAGTTTGACCAATCGTAGTGAACTGTCGACCTGTATGCCTGGACAAATAATTAATAAATGTTAATTTATCCAATCGAATTATTTTTGTTCCAAATTTGTTTTTCGTCCGTAACTTCTTCGTTTGGACTCAGATCGCAAAACTCCAAATATAAAAGTTGCTTGGTATTTCGCCACGAACGCAATGGTGTAAGTTTCATGGTCAAATTCCATTATTTACACAAATTTTATTTTTGAAGCCTAATTAATTAACCAAATAACTAATTAAATAACTAATGCCAAATTTTGGGGTGTTGCAGACCATCTAGGTTTTGTTTTATTGACAGCCTACCAGTCGTCCTTATTGTTGTTCATGGCAGGATAAGGCACATAATAAACTCGTGTTGCGTCGCTAACACAAATGGATCGTTTCCTTTATATCGTCTTTTATGAGTTACCTCGATAGTATGATAATCTTTATGTATACGATGTACTCCTATGTTAGGAGTAGTATCAAACCAACACTACAAGGAATACAGTCATTTTCGATGGCTTTTAGCTGTCGGAAATGCCGTCGGTATATAGAACACGGCTTTCGTCCATTTCCGATGGAAACAACGATGGATTTGCAACAGCCTCTGATGGCTTTTTCGTGGTAATTCCAACATTTTTTTCGACGGTGCCGACATCCACATGGCTTAAAAACGCGCCAGAAAACTGTTGGAAGACGTCGAAAGCCGTTGGTATATACGATCGTTTAGCCATCAGAAGCTGATGGAATACTTCGACCTATAAGCAGCCGAAAATTTGGGTAATTTTTTTTCTTCAGTAGCCTAACAATGCATCAATATCAATATATATCACAACATATCAAAATCAATATATATATATATATGCATATATATATATATATAAGCTAAAATCACTATCAATACAATAATAATATAAACTCGAACATTACCATCTCAAACTCAAACATGCCAATAGATATCAACCAAACCATCCACCAATACCCCACAATGTCTAAATCCAACATCAATGTACAAAATATACAACCAACATCAAACCCCATAAATCAGTATCAAGCGCCAAATGTCCATAAATCAACCTCATCATCCCTTATTGTATATATACAAGTTTTAAAAACAAAAACTGAAAAACGTACCTCATGACTCTTCATTGGATCCGGAACCACCAGGCAAAGGGAATGCTCCATGACGCTCCATATACTCGGCCAAAAGCTGGTTCAGTAGCTCCATTTGCGCTGTTCGAAGGCGGTTCTGCTCCTTCAGCTATGCAATCTACTGTTGAAGCTCGTTAATCTCCGCATTGTCCTGAGCCCTTTGTGGTGCCCGAGCCTATAAAACAAGTCGAAATTTGTTTTAAGTTATTACGTAACTTTTACGAAAAATAAGCAAATTTTACAACTTAGTTAATTTTATAAATTACCGATTGATTGTCGTAGTCGTAGCACTTATTCTATGTCAGGTTTATAGAGTCAAAGATTGCGTCCTCCTCATCGGTGGTCAACTACTCCCGTCCCGAATGCTCAAGCATCTAAACACGCGCTTGCATAAATTTTTCCTGCAACGCAAAATCAAATACAAGTAAATATTACATGACATATTATAGTAATTTAACTAATTAATTAAAACGATCATTATTGATAATTTATAGCTTAAAATATACTTATATGTGTGGCGCATGCTTTATCATCCTCATGCCAGGCATATGTCACCGATCCCTCGTCGTCGGTCTTCCTGACGGCATAAGTATGTGCAAATACGTCGATATACAAGATGAGAGCCCCATGCGCTCTTTCCTACAATAATTGGTGTGTATTATTGTTGTTGATACAAATTTATACAAAAATGTAATAACTGTTCGTAATTCCAATTAATCAATTTACCAGGTTCTCGCGATGATGCTGAAATGATTTCGAGCCACTATGGCGTGATTGGACTTTTCTGCCTGTTCCTCGAGTTCCTGTCTACATTGGCCTATAAATTAAAAATTAAGATTATATTTTACGTGTATAAATTATATATTCTCTATCGAATAAATTAAGATGAAAACTGATAGACTTACCTGAACTTATCACGACCCCACCATATGACCCAAGCATCCCATACACCGGTGCCCATCCAGTTTGGCTTCTTACCGGATTTTCTAATGCTCGACATCATATCCTACTAATTCTTTACAATTTTTGATTTCCAGTGGCACTGGCAAAGAGCAACATCCTCCACTTGCAGGTCTACCGCACCATGTATATATGTTGAAAAAAATATAAGTTATACATTTATACTTAGCAGCAAATTATAAAGTGATTATATATAATGATATATAATTTTACACTTACTAGGAAGTCCTATCGGTAGCTCTCCCGGACATGCTCAGGGATCTTACTCCATTTCGGCCAGCATGCAGTTGTCTGCGTAAAAAATGGCCGCAAACACCCAATACCGTGAAAGCACAAGTGTATGAATATAAGTCAGCAATATTCAAACACAAATCACAGATCTCAGCAAATAACTCAAAGATGTTTGTACAAAATGGGCAAACGGCTCCAAGTTGTATGATTTAGTTGATTTTATGTTGTTCGTAGTGATCTAGGTGGTTTATGCAAATATGTAAAAAGCAAGGACCAAACTGTAAAAGACACACAGATTTATAGTGGTTCGGCCAAAGTGTGCCTACGTCCACTTTATATGTTATTCTCCTTTTCCAATCCGATTACAAGTACAAAGCTTGTAGTACAAGTGTATGAAAGTTGTTTGAAAGTTCCTTCCAGGTTTGAGCTCTCAAACTTGTCTGCCATTGTTGTACCCCTGCCCCTCTATTTATAGAGTGAGGCTGGGGGCAGAGGTCTTGGATGTATGTAGCTGCTGGTGGGCCTGGGCTGAAGCAATCTGACCTGGCAGCGTTCTGGTTCGGCGGTGAATGGTAACATGGGTGATTCAGCAGGTAGTGGAGATAGGGGTTCGGTGGTAGGTTGGATCGGTGGTAGCATGGTGGTAGCATGGTTCGGTGGTAGCATGGTTCGGTGGTAGCCTGGTTCGGTGGTAGCCTGGTTCGGCTATGCTTGGTTCGGTAGTTGTAGGCTAGGAGGAGTGCCGGTCCGGTGATGGATGGTGGACCGGCAGTGGGTGGACCGGTAGTGGGAGAGAATGGTTGGTCGGTCCGGTGAGGCTCTGGACCGGTGGAGGCTGGCTTTGGTTCGGTAGGAGGGAAAGTGGAGTTGGTTCGGTGGTGAGAGGGGGGTGCCGAATGACCTTCACTTGGGAGTGCCGAATGGACTAAGGGAAGGCCGGATGTGATTTTACTTTACACTACCGAATGTAACTTTAAACCCTTGATACCGAATGGAGTTTTATCCTTGAACCATGAGTGAAATCCCGACCTCCATCATTCCTTGTCGATATTCCAGTTTTGACCAAAAAATGGGATAACACTTTGCCCCCCAAAACATGCCTTGTGATAACAAGGCGTGTTTTGAATAGTTCCGAATCCAATATCCAAAGTTCATAGCCATATTGCCAGAGTAGATCATCCCTGACTGCTCCGAGTCGATATCCAGTTCCAAATCCAACAACCAAAGCTTGAGCCAATTCCATGTCCATCCGAACTCGACAACCGAGTCCCAAACCATCCTTATCCAATAGCCAACAACCGAATCCAGGACCTCTCTGGGTCGATATCCAAATTTATAACCTCTCCGGGCTCTTGCCAAGCGCAATCCACACTTGACGGTCGTGATCCAGTGTCCCTGGACGTTAAGCTAGCCTCCTTGTGTTCTTGTCGAGCGTAATTCACACTTGACGATCTTGGTCCAGTGTCCCTGGACGTTGAGCTAACCTCTCCGGGTCCTTGCCAAGCGCAATTCGCACTTGACGATCTTGGTCCAGTGTCCCTGGACGTTGAGCTAACCTCTCCGGGTTCTTGCCAAGCGCAATTCGCACTTGACGATCTTGGTCCAGTGTCCCTGGACGTTGAGCTAACCTCTCCGGGTTCTTGCCAAGCGCAATCCACACTTGACGACCTTGGCCCAGTGTCCCTGGGCGCTGTACAATGCCATGGCTTAAGTCCTAAGCCGAATCCTGGTCTCTCCGGACCCTTGCCGAGCATAGTCCATACTCAACGACCTGAAAATAACGATTGATAATATAGGGCCTAAGTCCTAGGCCGAATCCTGGTCACTCCGGACCCTTGCCGAGCATAGTCCATACTCGACGACCTGAATGAGTCAATTTACCACGTTCGGGCAAAGCGACTCACCCCTTGTCAGGCATAATCCATACCTGACGACCGTTTATCAAAAGTCAGATAAAAATCCAATCAAAATCCAATTCAACATCCAAATCCAAAATCCAAATCCAAAATCCAAATCCAAAATCCGAATCCAAAACCAGAAAACCAGAAATCCAACCCAGCATCCAAAACCGAAAACGATCATCCAAAGGAAAATCCAAATCAAAAAGCAAGAAAAACCAGGAGCTCAATCGAAGCTCCAAAATCGAAAACCAAAAAGAAAAGCAGTGTCCAATCCAAAAGCAAAAGATAAATTTCGCAAACCACAGCATCGCAATTTATTATCATTCAGAGCATGCCTAGGGGCTATCTCCGTCCCCGTACATGTGTAAATGACTTGGTTGCTTGCCAATAGTTTGCTACTTATTTCATATTAACCTGGTCAAGGGATGATCAACCGACCATCATTCCTGGGCCTCCCACCATCGTAGCTTGAGGTAGGCGGCAGTTGCTCCTGCCTCGCCGTTGCATCCCGAGGTCCAACATATTGTGGCAGTTGTCCATTCCTTACATGTTCCTCAATTATGTCCTTTAAGTGCCTGCAGCTGTTGGTGTCGTGTCCATCCAAATCATGGAAGAGGCAGTGCCTTCCTGATGTCCTTTCCCGTTCTGTTGGTTCTCTCCTAGCCGGCCTCCGGTAGTGAAGGCGATTTCGAGTATCCAGGTATATCCGTTCCAGTGTTTCGTTCAATCCTGTGTATGTGGAAAACTTTGGATCCTTCCATTGCTTCCTAGCATTTCCAGAATCATCGTCCAACTTCCTTTTTCCTTTGTTTTTATCCGAACCATTGCTGGATGGTCCTCCCCCTTCAACTGCATTAACCTTTTTCAATTTTAAATCCGTACTCGCATCTTCTTGTCGAAGGAACCTTTCTGCCTCATGAAAGAATTCGTCGAGATTCCGTGGGGGATCTCGTATCAGAGATACCTTGAAATCCGAGTTCTCCCTGACTCCTGATACTGCTGCCATTAAAACCATCGATGGATCGGGCCGATCCACCGAAGCAACTGCGGCACTGAATCGAGTTAGAAAAGCTCTAAGCGATTCATCCATCCTTTGCCTTACCGATGTCAATGTCATCACGTTCTTCGGTCTCTTGACATGAACCCGAAACTGTCCCAGAAACCTTTCCACCAATTCCCTCCAAGTCCCGATAGATCCTTCTTCCAGCTGCCTGAACCACATCGCAGCTAAGTCCGTCAAGTACAAAGGGAAGCATCGGGCCATCACCTCCTCTGATGCCCCCAGCACCTCCATGTGTCTAGTGTATCTCATCAAGTGATCCGTAGGGTCTTCCTTGCCATTGTATACCTCCACGCTAGGTAGCTTGAACTTAGGTGGGTTCTGAGCCATCCTTATTTCCCGAGTGAACGGACTCCTGTTTACTCCTTCCAAGTCTCCGTTGGTCAAACCACCTCGCACAGTCTTCCTGATTATATCTACCAATCCACCGTTGTCTGTCGGGGGTTGCCCCCGAGGGAACTCCGGTACATACTCTTCGTGTGGCTCGTTAGCAGCAACGTTGGTTCTAGCCTGTTGAACTCCTTCCAAAGGTTCTCCTGTGTTGAATCCCGTGGGCCTGCCCCCAAGCCCTTGTTGATTGCTACCTGGCTCCGTATCTTGTCCTTCGTTGGGTTCCATAACCCTAGCTTCTTGTCCTGCATCCATAGCCGTTGTAGCTGCTCCTAAATTCTGCATCCCTGCAGCTCTCATTTGCTCCAAGAAAGTTTGCATCATTTCCTGTTGACTTTTCAGCAACCTCTCTTGCAGTGAATTTGTTATGGCTTCCATTTCATCCCGGGTTATGTAGATCGAAGCCGGTCCTTCCTCACCTCCGGAGGATGCTTGTTGACTTCCTCCTTGTTGGCTTCTCTCAGCCCTTAGCCTTCTACTGTTTTGCCTAGTCATCGTCTTCCAAATCTAAACCTCTATCCGATGTAGCGGGAGCTGGTTCTTCTCAGTGAAAGCACCAAAATGTCTGCGTAAAAAATGGCCGCAAACACCCAATACCGTGAAAGCACAAGTGTATGAATATAAGTCAGCAATATTCAAACACAAATCACAGATCTCAGCAAATAACTCAAAGATGTTTGTACAAAATGGGCAAACGGCTCCAAGTTGTATGATTTAGTTGATTTTATGTTGTTCGTAGTGATCTAGGTGGTTTATGCAAATATGTAAAAAGCAAGGACCAAACTGTAAAAGACACACAGATTTATAGTGGTTCGGCCAAAGTGTGCCTACGTCCACTTTATATGTTATTCTCCTTTTCCAATCCGATTACAAGTACAAAGCTTGTAGTACAAGTGTATGAAAGTTGTTTGAAAGTTCCTTCCAGGTTTGAGCTCTCAAACTTGTCTGCCATTGTTGTACCCCTGCCCCTCTATTTATAGAGTGAGGCTGGGGGCAGAGGTCTTGGATGTATGTAGCTGCTGGTGGGCCTGGGCTGAAGCAATCTGACCTGGCAGCGTTCTGGTTCGGCGGTGAATGGTAACATGGGTGATTCAGCAGGTAGTGGAGATAGGGGTTCGGTGGTAGGTTGGATCGGTGGTAGCATGGTGGTAGCATGGTTCGGTGGTAGCATGGTTCGGTGGTAGCCTGGTTCGGTGGTAGCCTGGTTCGGCTATGCTTGGTTCGGTAGTTGTAGGCTAGGAGGAGTGCCGGTCCGGTGATGGATGGTGGACCGGCAGTGGGTGGACCGGTAGTGGGAGAGAATGGTTGGTCGGTCCGGTGAGGCTCTGGACCGGTGGAGGCTGGCTTTGGTTCGGTAGGAGGGAAAGTGGAGTTGGTTCGGTGGTGAGAGGGGGGTGCCGAATGACCTTCACTTGGGAGTGCCGAATGGACTAAGGGAAGGCCGGATGTGATTTTACTTTACACTACCGAATGTAACTTTAAACCCTTGATACCGAATGGAGTTTTATCCTTGAACCATGAGTGAAATCCCGACCTCCATCATTCCTTGTCGATATTCCAGTTTTGACCAAAAAATGGGATAACAGCAGTCATACGGCTTATGTATGCCTTGCCTAGTATGCTGAGCACTATATTGGAAGGTTCAAGCTCAAAACCCCTGCACACAAACCTTAACTAATATATCATACAAAAAATATATAATGCTGAAGTAAATCTAAAACTTACGAGCCATCTACTTTCAGTAGCAATATAACTACCGTACGTGGTGCCTCCTAAGATGGGTGGCTGCTGTCACTACCGCTGCGAACGGTCCCTTTCTAAGACGAAGAGGGGGAACCGGACTATGAAGAACTCTGCCGTCTAAAGAAAAACATCTGTAATACCTGTCATATACATATTATTTTATTATGGTAGAACATATCATTCAATTATGAGTAAACATACCAAGATCTAACATTAACAATCACATATAGCATAGAAAAAAAGTGTAACATCAATATTACCATAAATTGCCTTTTTTCATCACCTATACTATTAAATATGTCCTCGTCGTCTTCTGATTTAGACTCGGTCTCATACTCTATATTATTTTCCTCTATGGTCTCATATGCTTCTATTAATACATTTGATTCACCATTCAGAGGTCCAAGATCGATTTGATCATCTGTTATTGTAATTTCGCCATTTTCCTCGATATCCTTTTGGAACGCTTGTTCGTTTGGAATATACTTTCCATCAAATGTAAATCTTTCCTTCGTTTTAAAAACTACTAACCAATCTGATTTTTTTTTTAGAGATGGATAAGAGCATAAGAAACTTGTAGGGCTTGTTTCGCTGGTACAAACGGATCGTACTTATGATAATGTGATGTATGCTTTATTTCAATAATATTATATTTTTGATGGATGTTGATTCCAGAACCTGGAACATTATAGAACCATTTGCATCTAAAAACATAAACTTATTCCGCGGGTCTGTTGAAATATGTTAATTGCAAAACCTGAGTTAACATGCCGTAAAAATCATTTATGCGATCGTTTGGATCATCACCACCTTTAACATATATACCAGTACTATTTAGTTAATTTTTCAGCCCCATATTCTTTGGTGTTGAATTTGTATCCATTAACAAAGAATATTGAATATGTTTTGACTTTTCTTTTTGGTCCCATCGCAAGATGTTTCAACCCTTCATTGACCACAGAAATTACCGAATCATATACATGGTTCGAAAACCAAGTAGCAAAATTTTTGTCTATATCGCCGCTTGGATGTTGTGATTCGTAAACGCTGCATATATAGATAATATATTGCATTATAATTAATACACACATGTGTTATTCAAGTAAATAATTTTAGATGTGTTATTTAATAATACGTAGTAAATAGCGCAACTTCTGCACAGTTAAGACGAACATATGTGTGGGCTACATGGTAATCACTGTCGTCTAACCACACTTCCACACATTTTCCAGCAGGACGTCATTGCTGTCTAAAAATAGATAGCACTAATTAAGAAGAATCTTGTTCAATACCCTCATCATTTCACGTAGCACTTTCAAAAGATAATTTCACATGGTCACTGAAATAATAAGAGAAAAAATGAAGCTTCTTCTTCGACATATGATTTGCATATTGAACCCTCAACTTGTGCTTTTTGTCTCACTTTTTTCTTTAAATGATTTAAATACCTGTTAAGAATAATTACAATTAAATGTTATTACATGTAGTTAAACTAAAATTTAACATACTCGATATTAATACCTTTCAAACGGATACATCCATCCATATTGCACAGGACCTCGAAGAAGTGCTTCAAATGAAAGATGAATAGATAAATGCTCCATTGCATTAAAAAAACCCGGAAAAAATATTTCCTTCAATTTGTAGAGCAGTATAGGACACTACACCCAAAAAGGCCTTTTGTAGCATTGAAAAAATACTACCAAAACTTTTATTTGTGTTTCGATAAACGCTGCAATACGACATACAACTAATTGTCTGAAACTTTTTGTAGCGTTATAGAAAAGGCTACCAAAAATTGACCTATTGTAGGGTATTAGAAATGCTACGAAAAGTTTCACTTTTAGTAGCATGTCATACTGTATTGTTTACTAAAACGCTACTAAAAGTTTTGGAGCATTTTTTCAACGCTTCAAAAGTCGTATCGCATCTATTTACATTTATTTTAGTAGCGTTTTTAAAATGCTACTAAAAGTTATTAACTATTTTGTAGCATACTGTAGACGCTACTATTTCATGTTAATGGCTTGCACCATTTCCAGCCATCGCTCACATAATAGTCTTCTTACAACCAGCAATCAATCACATAATCGTCATATTCCAATAATCAGTCAATCACATAATCATCATATTCAAACAATTGAAAAAACACGTTAACCACATAATCAAATATAACATCCTTAACCATTTCGATAATAGTTTTTCGAAAAACTGAGCAGATTCACATAAGATCCCTAACCATTCATAAAAAAGTTTACCCCTGCACCACCATTCGTAATTGCCCCACATAGTCCTACATTTGCAATCTAAAAACTGACACACACTTGTCTCTTTGCATTCGTCAATATCTAACAGTTGGAAATTAATAGTTAAAATCTACTTAAAAATCCACAGGCTAAGAAGAGCACACGAAATATTTAAAGCAATATATATTAGCATTCCTATATAAGCATTGATAGTTACTAGTAGCAACTGAAATCCCCATATAATGTGAATGAATAACTTCGCATAGCAAGTCTCAAATAGAATTTGAAGAGATAGAACTGAAAGGGAACACTATTAGCAGTCTCCCATAAATTCAGGGGTATGTTTGTATAGCTTTCCAAAAGCAACTTCTTTGCTTTTGAAAAACAAAACACAAAAAAAATCAAAAAGCCAATTTGATATGATAACATAGACAACTTCATGTATTATTATTTTGATTTTATTTGAAAGATGGTAGTTCAACCTAACTAACAAATATGTCGACATATATACGTTTTAGAACCAAAAGTCCTAAAAATTATGCAAAACCATTTTTTCCTTTTGATCATCAAATCTACTTAAAGGGAGAACTATTGGAAAATAGAGAACATGGTGTATAAATATAGGTTAGTGTATTATTACTTGACATTTGAAATCTATCACATAAGCTACAAATTACGGGTGTTGTCTATTAATATGGGTTGGTTGACTTGTAACACTGAGATTAATTTTGTTAAGATAGTTTTTCTCAACATTTGTATACATCAAATACCTATGAGAGAAGATAGAATTCAACTGCAGTAATATGTAATAACAAAATTTAACAACCAAAATAATAGTAAACTCACTAAGCACGCACTGTAAGTATGCCATTTTTAGTTTGTTTCTAGCAGCCACCGTTGCTAACTTCATACCTGTCAAATCGTGAGGCTGCAACAAAGGGATGTTGTCTGTTATTATCTCATACCACATTAATAATACAATATATACATATATAACAATGATAATTTATTTACAATTATGCTATAAATAACTATAAGTAGTTTAAAAGGTCGCTTGGAATTGGTTTATCCCAATCGATTCCCTATCTACAATTGTCATTTCTAATTCATTGCTTACCTTCACAATCAGTGTACCGATTTCACTTGACCATTCTTGAATCTCTTTTTTTATACCATTGCAATCGGAAAACCAATTAGCTTCCATAATGCAGTTGCAAGTTGGCATGCATATGGCATAATGCATCTTTGATCATTTTTCAACTTCCTCATCAGTATGTTTTTCACCAAGATTAGTTATCACATGTTGAAGCTGCAAATTTATTTGTTACTATAATTAATCGTATAGAGTAAATTATCTCGTAAAATATTACATTTGAAGTTCATTCTCTAGAGAATAAAAATAAATAAATATTAAAGTAAAATACCTCTGCAGTAGAAATGTAACTATATCCTTCTTACATACCTTGAAAGCCTCTCTCGGTTCTATTGAATATGCGAGTATATGATTTTTGTTTGATGATAATAATATATATATATTCATTTAAATGTATTTGTTAATGTACTATTTTATTTTTAACATAATTAAATAAATATTTGGTGAATAAAATAAATAACACATTATTTAAATTCAAACAGATATTTTATTCAAACAAATATTTATTACAATTTTTGAATTGTACAAATTCAAGCTCTCACTATACATATACAATTTTTATTACAATACGAATTCAATTACATCACAATCTTTCATTTACAGATGTCCTCACTGCATTTCACTCATTCACTCGTATTTTATCTTCAATTTGAATCCAGCGTTTGAGCACTCTGCAAAAATAAATACTAACGCAGTAAAATTGAAAAGGAAATATTTTAGCAGTATAAAATAACATGTGATTTTGAAAATAATATTTGCCTCAGTTATTTAGGTTGTTCGTCATCATTTAATTTTGAATTCATCATACACGAACATCTTATGACACGCATAGTGTATCATTGTACATGCCACAAGGCCGTGCACACCGATATACACTTGATAAAATTGCAGGGACAAGTGTGCACAAGGTCAAACCCAAATCAAAAGTCGGGTTCAACTCAAGTGAAATCACAATACGAGCACAAGGTCAAACCCGAGCTTTAAAGCTGGATTCAACATAGGTGTAATTCCAAAAATCAAGATGAAGTTCAAGTGAAAACAAAAATGAAAAAGTGACGGGGATAAGAATAAAATGTAGCTGGTCAAACCAGAATTACAGTTTCAAGTTCATCAACCAAGTTCAATATCCAACAAAAGTATAACCTCAATAATGAAGAGAAAATGAAGATTCAAATATCAATGCCACTGCCTCAACAGTCAAAGCATCATATGTACAAATGTGCTCAAGACAACCAAGCTAAATATGCTAACCAGAGTACACATGAAGACTCAAACTCAAGAAACAAGTTCACCATGCAACAGCAAGTGATAAATCAGAAAATCAAAATGTTCGACCCAGATTGGTTAGAGAAACCACAGTGCAAAGTGGTGAAAGCAAATAGAGGTGGCAACATGAAACTGCACTAAACCAGACGAATGCAACTGATTTCAAGTGAATGGAAACAAGTGATGCATCAGTGAAACAACTCAACAAATGCATATACATCAATGTGCACACATGTATAGAACGCTACAACAAAGATGAACACAAGCTTCAGACCAAAGTACATATCTACATGAACAACAAGTAGTCAAGCATCATCAAAGACCAGACCCAAAAGATCTGATTCAATACCAAAGTAAAATAGAACATATGCATATATACACAAGCCTGGCAACATGATTATCAAAGTGCAAACATGATGAAGTCAGTGCCAACAGTACAATGTGAAGTAGCTCGAAACAATATGGATGTCGAATGGCCAAGCAAGTGCACACACTAAACCAACAAGAGGCCAGAGGGATTAATATGGCAACACAGCAAGCACATGAATGCACAGTGCAAACTACAACACCAAGCAATACAACTGAAATGCAAACTGTCTCAAAAAGTGATACCAGAAACTACATGAATGATCAAACACCAATGAACCAAATAAGTGTACAGGTCTGTGACAATATCAAGTGAAGGCCACAGCAGCTCAAATGAGCAATCTCAAACATGATACAGTGAACTACATGATGAACATGTATGCAGTGACAATACACAAAGAAAATGCAAAGTCAAAGTCGTTGTTTTCTCACAGTAGGTAATATGAGAAACACGAGTTAACAAAAATCAATATCAAGTTTGAAAGTCACCTGCAGTTCAAATTGAAGTGACCAAAGTCAGAGACATAATGGCTTAAGCCAATGTACAAAGTCAATGAAGATTCAGTCAAGTCAGAAATTCACATAGCGACATCAAGTGGCCGAAATCAACAAATGACAGAGATTCAAATGTAACAGCGGTTTTGAACAAAGCATCAGGTAACAGTTTCAAATAACGTCAACAAAAGTGTCAAAGCCGATATTGAACAAGTAAGTGCCAAAGTTGAACCAGCAAAATTGAAACTGTGATGAGCAAGGCAATTCAAAGCTGTGAGTATCAAGTAAATCAGAAATATACGATTATGAACAAGTCAGAAAAAATCACCATTGTCCATACAAAAATCAATGGCCGAGCTATATCAATTGACAAATTCAAATAACTCCAGGCGAACGAAAAAATTGGGATTCGAACCCTATATAAGCAATCAATATCATCAGCAAAAAGTCATCGAGTTTAAGCAAGCAAATCAGAAGAAGCAAAAGCAAAGAACACATACCAGATTTACGAATTGAACTCGTCGAAGCAGCCGAAGTGAGCAACGAGGAAATGATCGATCAAAGATACACGCGAATATCCACTTAATCGATCAACAAAGTCGACGGCTTCACAAAATTTCACAAGCCCTAATTCCAGATTGAGGAACGAACAAACAAACAAAACAAGAGCCGTCATTTTCACCAAATAAAGACGAGCCAATTAGAGATAGAAGAAAAGCGGGCCGGCATAAACAAAGAGGAGATATTTTAACACTTATTAATTTGGGCCAAATTAGGAATTATAATTTAAAATTAGGGCTTTATTATTTAAATTTGTTTTTGAATTTAAATTCTTCTGTTAAACCGTTGTAAATTCTAGTCGTGTGGCTAGGGGACAAACTACGTGGCGTAGTTTGAGAATTCGTAACTCAGTGGCTGAGTTGTGGCAGGGTTTTGAGCGTAGAGTTAAGGCAAGTCGATAGCGGGTGTCGTGAGTTTACGTGTGTAAGCGTCTGACTGCTTAATTTCTAGTAGAAACCTTGGGGGCATCATGTAGGCAGGGTTTCGCCGAAGCTGGGTAAATTCTATGTCGTTCTATTTCTGCATTTATTATTCTGCTATTATCTATGTTGCTATTATTTTGATATGTTTGTGTTGAAATAATTTTATATGCTTCCGCAATAATTTTTATAATTAATAGCATCACTCTATTCACCCCCCCTCTAGGGTGAAATAGATCCTTCAGGTTCTTCCTCAAAGTTAGTGTGTTATGATGCATTGGTTATTAACGAATTATTAAATACATATTAAAGCAAAAAATTGAATTGTATCAACTAAAACATTGGTTTGAATAAAATAACATGAAGTTCATGCTAAGTAATTATGCCTACCATTGATCTGATAATGATACAATAATAGAACCCATAATACTTAAAAGGTTCATATTCAGAGCATACTACACTGTAGTTCAGTAAGGCTTCCATTTATAAACATTACAATGTCAACAATTTTCTAAGATAGTAGGATGCAAATAAACAACAAAAATAGGAGCCTGCACCTGTTTCTCTATCTTAACAGTATTCAGAAATAGCAAATCAACATTTTACCACCACAACATCTTCAAATGTACTTATAACTAATTAAATCCCTTAAGCTAGCTGACCATGCATTTGGCATGAGATGTTTTCAACGACAAGCACCTGGCGTTTAATTTGGAACCCATTGTTGTGAATTTTGATGATTCCGTTTGTAATTTATATTTTTGTAATTGAATCTATCACAGCTTAATGATTTATCTCTAACAGTAGGGATGAACACTTAATAAACAGCAACTTATCCATGGAATCAAATAATCACTATATTGGTTATTCAAACCAAATCAAATCCTTTAATTATATATCCTTTATGTTCAACTGTAAGAAAAACCAAATTAAATTAATAGAATTATATTATTTTCAAGTCATACAAGTAACATGTTGTATGAGATATAATAGGTAAATTGACCAAATATTCATATGACATATTCATTAAATTAAATATTCATGCTTTAAATCATTGGATATTTGATAGCTTGAGATACATTAGTCAATAATCACTTGCATATTCAATAAATTTATTCTGTGTTGTATAACATGGATTAATAAGTAATTAATATACTATGTAAATTTATTGAATTTGTTTGCTATGCGAGCTAAATAGTTTAACTCGATTACAGAATAGAAATAAATATTAATTAACATATTCAATAAATTGAATACATCTCTCTCGACAATTTGATTAGCTACAAGGTTCGACTTATCTAAACTGAATTAAATCTACAACTATGGGTTTATAAACTAAAATAAATACTCACCTATTTTTCGACTTCAATTGCGGGATTCAACTTCGACTATTGCAAACACAATCACTTCAGCTGTCGGCTTTGAAGATGATTGCATAACTACATACGAGGACAGTTAAAACACTTCGATTTAAGGGAGATATGGCTGGTGACTTCATGTTTTGAGGCTAAACATAAACAAAGACATGCCAAAATCAAAGATGACAAACATAAGGAAAAAACATAACGATTATAATCCAATAGGAGTGGCTGTACCTTTTACGCAATTGTATCCAACGAATCATTTATTTCCATTAATAATAGCAAGCTTCATTCTCTTACCATAAGATGCCATTTAAGAATGGTGGTTGCAGTTTAAAATTTAAGTAACATCTAGTAACTTCATATATTAATAACGTTCTATACCTGAAACAAATAAACCAAGTCCCTTATCGAAACCAAAATAGTGGTATAATCATGGCAGTCCTAATAATTTAGGAAAGAAAATTGGATTGTTACTTTATTTTATCATTATGTTTATGTATTATAATCTTTAGCACATTTAAGTCAGAAGTTAATTTCACAATTTAATTCTTTCATCATTACCATCATATGGAAAAAAGTACATGAACATTCCATACATAAACCATTCTACATGTTATTAGATTATGATTATTCTTTAAAAACTGCAAAATACAAAAATTAATAGAAAAAATATAAACATTTTACTTACTTCATAGGTTTTATCAATAATTTTTTCCAATAAAAAAACAAAACAAAAAGGAAAATAAACTGTTGGTAGAATCCTTCTCTATTAGTATCTTTTATTATTATTTTAAATGGTTTGATGTAACAATAAGTTGGTAAATATGCACCATAACACTTAATGTCTAGTGTTAATATTCGAGTGAATGTGTGGTGATCCTCATTTCAAAGGAGTTACAGTAAAGCGATAAATATTGAGAAAATGGACATATTAATTCTTTCTAACTCATCAAATACCTTGTTTAAAATGCTTTCAAAAATATAGGAAAAAGCTATTACAGCATAAGAGACTTCACATATAAAGAGAGATGAAACGCATGTACTATATAACTTAACTTCATTGCTATGTCCTGCTTGATCCTAATATCTTCATCAACATATCCACCAAAAGTAGAATTAATCATATGATATCCATATTATCTTAAATAGTGGTATCTCAAATGATCAAAATTAGTCAGATATGCATGAAAATAACACAAAATAATGTTAGAATTGTCTTAAAAAGTCATATCGTATTGAAATCATGTCATACCGAATCTCTTCTAGATAACTTTATTAGCATTCATGCATAGAAAACATAGCCATCAAAATATTACCATATAAAAATCAAAGTAAAACATCATAACTATTCCCTTTTGCCCTATTATAGGAAGATTAAGGCTAATATGGTTTCTATTTTTATGCTTTTAGAAATTTGATATATCTAAAAACAAATCCTATATAACATTTATGCTAAACAATATTTGCAAAAAGGTACTCGGTACTCATTAGCGAAACATACGTGATATTGAAATAAGTAAAATGGATAATTAGAAAAAAAAGGCCTTACATGCACCATAAAGATGAGCCGAAAAGTAAAAATATTTTTTCTAGACATCAAATATCCATTGAGATTTTCTTTTGCTATTAAAACTCGAGCATTCGCACAATCAAATATCCATTGAATCATGATATATTCTCTAGACAAATATATGTGACAGTGAGTTGGTCTATATACGACTCAATTTAAAAACTAAGTGAAGAAAAAATGTTTAATACTAAATAAAAATTCAAAAATAAGAAAAACAATTTACAAATCTCAAAGACATATACCAATTAAATACAAAAGACCAATTATATTAGATGTCCAAATTAGCATACGGATTGTTAAAACAAATGGAATACATTGTTATCATGTCAATGTTAAGTGTGATGTTAGAGAAATTTGGTATAAAATAGAATGTGTAGTAATAACATGAAGTTTTATTATGAACTTTGGTAAATGAAAACAGTACATGATTTATTATGCTAAACAAGTACTAAATGTAAGAGATTCCATGAAGGAAAACCCATGTCATATTAATAGAATCCTTAACAAAAATATAATGGATTGGTATATCAAGTAGGAAAAAACTTAAAAATGAGCACACCGGGCTGCAATCCTAGCATTTGGTTTCCAACAATATGTACGGACTTGATACAGAACTCCAAAGGAGGCAACACACACTCTTCACCAATTCTATAATTCATTTGATTTAAACCCATGAATTTATAAACATAAATAAAATCGTACAGATAAAAAGAAATCAAATTTAGTACTTGAACTGAAGTTTTACCATCTCAAGGAGCTCCATAAGAGGAGATTAAGGCACAAAATCGTCTGGAACCATACTTTTGCCCTTACCGTAAAGGTTTTATTAGCCGAATTTTCTTTCTCATTGTATGTATTTAGCTTGTAGTTTATAATTGGTAGATCAACAAATCTGAATACATAAACAAATTAGCATTTTTCTTAAAAAATAATTGGAGAAACTATGTTTGAGAACAAATGTAGCTCAATGCCAGCCAAACCTAAACATCTAGTCGAAAGTTAGTAGATAAATTAGGTTTTCATTTGAACTTTTTTTGGAGAAATATTGAATGAGAATGATTGTATCTTGATGCTTAGAATATCCTCACATAGGTAACTGAAATCTTCTTGGTTAAGACTCAGAGTGAATGT
This sequence comes from Allium cepa, assembly GCA_030765085.1. Lineage (NCBI taxonomy): Eukaryota > Viridiplantae > Streptophyta > Magnoliopsida > Asparagales > Amaryllidaceae > Allium > Allium cepa. Next base: position 394,490,258 of record CM060935.1, read on the forward strand.
CACATGATATTCCACCGGCATTAATTAAGGATTTAAGGAGATTTTGAGGACACAATATTTGAAAGATGATTATATGAGGCAATAAACAAAAAAGGCACCCAAAATATGGAGAAGGCTGGATTTAGTTTAAGATTAAATCCGGTTAAAGAATTCAAATAGTCATTTATTCGATTTATATATAATAGAATATATTCCAAGAAAATTTCAAGAATAAAAATCATTCAACACTTGTATAAAAATATATGTAGTGAAAGACCTTGCATATAGTGATATTTGCAATCTTATCTTCCCAGCATCCACCATTATTATCCAAACATTCATTTATTTCAATGCCTATGCAATAGGATTACAAAGATCATCAACAATTTTACAACTGCTCCTTAAAATAAAATTGTTAAAAAGATATCATCACTCAGACACATAGCTAGCTTGGTAGTTACCTTAAACCATGAACATATTGCATTAAGGACAACACCTTTGTCCAGCATCCTTGTAATAAATAAATTTTCAATTTCAAAAAAATATAAATAGAAAACCCATTTACTACTCCGCGTAGTAAAAAAACAAAATGTGCCATATATTGTCATTTGTTAATAACAAGTGTTGGCAAGATAGTTACATCTCCATGAGACCCTTAGCCAATCTACATAGATCATAACCCAAATTTGTCAAAAATCGATGCAATGTTAGGCAAAGATAATTCAAATAAATAGTATGTACATGGATGGAAATTTCATATTGTTACCTGTGCATCTTGTTCAGCTTTAAGTACTGTCTTCATCAGCTTCAGGATCACCCATGTAGCCATTTACCTTTTGATATCAATGCTTGTGAACCAATGCTAATGTAACAGTTCTAGAACAACATGAGTGTTTAAATTAACACGGTACAATGAAAATTATATTATAAATTGTTTCCTTTAAATTTGGCACTAAGCAGGACAAAATGACAACCAAAGGACATCAAGTTTTTTTTTTGAAACGGTACTTTATATACAACAAATCATTGGGACAACATATCCCATGTCAATAAACGTTCGTAAGCAAGTTTCGAACTTGTGACCTCTTGCACCAAAGCCGAATCAATTAACCACTTGGACAATGGTGCTTGTCAAAAGGACATCAAGTTGTACTAGTCGTTGTCTTTTATTAGGATACATATATAATGATGTAACTTGACTTATGATTGGATTACTTCATCTGCACGTTCCTTGGTATATTTATTGTCCTCCATTGGACATCTAACTGAAATATCTATGACATAATCCTACAAGATCCAAGGCCTTTTACTTTCCTTAGCAACCTTAAACACACAAACTTGTCTCAAATTCTGCATTGATAACATTTCTTCCATCATACCCTATGCTAAAATCTTGTTTGGGTTGGGTGCATGGTACCTCCCATGGTTGATATATTGTGATTTGCATTGTTTGCTAAAAACAAAAACCTCAGGATAGTACCAAGTTATATAATGAGGCGTAAATTGTGTATAAACTTTCTGCTTGAGAATTTGTGCCACTACCTTGAAGTTCTTTACGAATTTTGTCTGGCTATCACATTTGGGTCCACATTCATCGTTGCTATCTGTCCAAAACTTGTACTCTACATGCTTATCAGGTTGTGATAGAGAATCTCTCCAATCTAAATTCGCATTCACCAAATAGCCATTTTCCAGCACCTTTTTAAGGTCATCGCCAAAAGTTTGTTTATTAGTGCAGATGGAATGGTGATGTTTTAGAGATGACCAGCTCTTTAATTATCTTCTTCGGGTGTGTCCGCTATGATTAGAGGTTCAGCTTTGTCATCAGCGACAATGATTGCAGTAGCTGGCATTTTGTGCGTTCCATGCCTTTGTTGTGAATAAAAAATAATAATCTGATGACGAATATAGAACATAACATTAAGGAAATATTGTATATGTTAGAAACAAATGATAATGTAGTTGCACTGTGCAGGCAATCCATTAAGTTGGATTTTAAGAATCTCCAAACATAGGATACATTTATAAATAACAAATTAATATTAATCTATTTGCTATAGAATGCTGGTATATGCTCAGAAAAAGTAAGGTGATTAATAGTCATAATAAAGGTAAGTATGTTATTATGCCACGCTATTAGGGTGGTATCCTCACAATACACTCATCAATGTTTTGAACAAAAAAATAAAAATGGTAATGATGATGATCGATTGAGAACTAATGCTATCTTCCAAAAAATAAATACCCACTCCAAAACTTGAAACCATAACGCCGGTGAAACATAATGTTAAATAATGTTATGATTTAACTGCCTGTTATGCAAATATCAGTAAATAATCTTCTAAAAACTTCCTTTATCATCATGTGTTTGAAGAAATTTTTCTTATATAAATACTCATTATACATTTATATCTATATCTAAGCATTTTTTATCTTAATTTTTTTTAGAATCTTTATTAGAGCAATTATACTCATGAATGCAAAGAAATAATCAAATTAAGAAGCAATTAATAATGCATCCATTTAAAATTGGAAAATGCAATTTGGGGATCCTATGTGATAATTTAATAATTAATCAATTAATTTGTCTAAAATTAGCAAACTTAATTGTTTAAGAAATTTGTGAGTCCCGTCACACATAATATATAATTTACTCTTCTAACATTATTTGATTTTGATCCTAGCGTTTTGTAGCACAATTATGTTGATAATTTCATATTAATAAATAAGTTGACAACCAATTCCACATTACTAGTGCATTGCTAATTGTCAGTTTATTAAAGTTAACCGAGTTAAGATTTAGACAATAGATAATTGAATTTTAAAAATGGATGTAATTACTCTTAGAATTCCAGGCTTCCTTTATCTAAATTATTCTTCAGTGAAGAGGTATTGTAAATAAATGGATTCTTCTGGTAATAGCACTCTTGTGAGTTCCATCACTAACTCTTGTTTAAGTAATTTGTGAGTTCCGTTACCGAACTAAATTGTTTGTGCAATTTATGAGTTCCGTCGCTGACTCTTTCAAATAAATGCAAAATTTGTGGTTGATTTCACAAGATATTTCCTCATTCTATCATCAACTCGAATGATAACAGCGAAATATAGTAATTAAGGTTCTTGTAGTAACCTTAAACATAGTACGGAAATTAAAATACCTTAGCCAAATTAGGGGTTTTGCGATTGCCTCGACTTGTTGATTTAGGGCTTATGAACAAATCAGAAGGAAGTAAACAAAAGTAGACTGAAGGAAGAGTGGATCAACGAAGTGATGTGGAGTAGGTTGACGGAGAGAACTAGTAGAACCGTGATGATTTTTTTGAATTAGGGAAAAAAACGTGATAATGGATTGGGGAAGGAGATGGAAAAACATGACGAGGTTTTAGTATTGGGAGGGAAAGGCGAAAAAATTTAGCAGCGTTAAATGAATCGAAAACACATAAAAAGAAATCTTAAAAATAATATTAGTTGCATTCACATAACAAACGCTAGCAACAAGTGCATCTAAAGGTAGTTTTTTGTAGTGGGAATTTCTTCCTCAAGTTTACGTAGACGATGAACTTTTAACGTATTTGAGCAAAGATTCTTATAAAACAAACTAAGTTCTGTTACAACCGTCCAAACTTTTATGGACAACAGTTCTTTGAAAGCGACGGGTAACAAATGTTCCATCGTCACATGACAATCATGAATTTTCATCACACTCAGTTTGTCGTTCTTATAGTCAAACATTTACGCAGATTGGAAATCCCATTAGAAAATCTTAATCCTTCCACCCACTTTAACAGAACTTTGACTTGGTTACTGTCTAGCTCATAGCATGTTTTGGACTTTTTTGTGTCATTTGGCTTCATATGAAGCTCAGGACGATTGCATATTGCCTCTATATCACGTCTTGATTTCATATCGTCTTTAGTATTTCCTTTAACATTCAGAACCGTGTTAAATACATTATCGAACACATTTTTCTCAATGTGCATCACGTCGATATTATGACAAATTAGGAGATTTTTTTAACAAGTAAACTCCCAAAATATACTTTGTTTGCACCAATTATGAATCGTCGATTTACCTTGAATTTCAGTTTGTTTGCCAGTTTCATGTATCTTTGGATAATCCTTTACAAGGTCATAAATATCTTCGCTTGACCAAATCATTGGTAGTCGTAAGGTCTCAAGTCTATTACTTGTAAAGTTTTTTTATCTTTTCTAAAAGGACGATTAATATGGAGAAAACACTGATGACATTCAAACCACGAAATTGTTTTCCCATGTGATAAAGAAAATGCTCATGTTTCTTCCATGCAATAAGGACAAGCTAGAAGACCAGCCGTACTCCAACCCGAAAGCATTGCATAAGTAGGAAATCGCTTATAGTCCACAGCAGAGAAGCGAACATACGAAAATTCTTTTTTTTTGAAATGTTGTATGTTTCAACACCTTCATACCATAATATTTTCAACTCTTTAATCAATGGTTGTAAATATACGTCAATTCCCTATGTCGGATCATCGGGGCCAGGGATGACAGTAGTGAGAAACATGTACGGAGTTTTTAGACACATCCGCATCTACAGAGGTAAATTGTAATGTGTAACGATTACATGCCAAGATGAATATTTTGAACCAAATCGAGAGAACGATGAAAACCCATCCATACATAAACCAAGTCTAATATTACGGCTCTCCGCTGCGAAAGCGGGGTATGTCTTATTAAAATGCTTCTATGCTTCTCCGTTAGCTGGGTGTGTTAACGTACCTTCTTCCTATGTTCTCACACAGTGTCATCTCATATGATGCGCGGTTACAGAAGCATATAACCTTTAAAGCCTAGGAGTGACGTGTACGTAATATATATGCTTGTACGGAACTTCCTCTCAATCTTTTTTTCTTGGTTTGTATCTTTCTTGATTACATATTTTATAATTCCTAAGATTGATCTCTTCTTTCCAAACCAACATGCAACCATTTAAACATATATCTATTTTTTTAATACGGCAAACCAAAAGCAAACATAATTTTTTTCACTTCATAATGATTTTCGCACATTAAAATATTGGGTGGCATATGCCGTTCTGCAGCTTGTACTATAGCTGTAAACCCGGCTTATGTGAAGTTGTGTTTTGATTTCATCGCAATGTATTCTGCAGTTACTAATAGTTGAGTATTGCTTGTACAACCATCCCAAGGGGTTTCTCATCAACATCCAATAAATCATATATTTTTTTTGCTCCAATACTTGGTTCTTCTGTGAATTTAACATCGTTACCATCAACTTCAATAGTAGAGAACATTGAACGTGCTGCATATTCAACCATATCTTCTATGAGATTTGTCGGAACAATTTCAATATCTACCTCCTCCTTCGAATGTACTAGATTAGGTGCTATAAGTTCTCCATGACGATCCTCTACCAAATAATTAGGCACGAAACCATATTGGCGCAAATGAACTATTACCATATCCGGTATAAAATATTTCAATAATTTTCAGCTACTATATGGAAAACGAATTTCTTCGTCGTTTCCGTTATTACTTAAAGCGGATTCAATAAAAATGTGTCCACATTTTGAAAATGTTCATTTATTGAGCCTTCAATTTCTCTTCTCTGTTGGTACATGCAACTCCGATCGATAAAATAATTGACCATTTTTCCTACTTTAAAACATAAAAACGTATTAATCATTTACTTGTTGACATTTTATTTTTCAAATAAATCATACATTCAAATTTTCACAAATATATAAAATTATTCTATGTAATTTTATTTTCAAACGGATTTACACAAATTATTGTATAAATTTAATATATAATTTTAGGTTATTGTTTTACACTTTGATGGTTGGTCATCCTACTTCCCATTACAAACATGGTAGTAATTATATTTTGTAAATTATTTCATTTTAAACAATTCAACAAAATTTCGACAACACTTCTCCTTTGTTCCTTGTATCGTACAAATATGCGTGTATACAGGGAACAAAAACAAAGTGTTGTCGAAATTTTGTGAACCATTTAAAATGAAATGATTTGTAAAATATAATTACTCTATTGTGTTTCTAACTTGTCCAACACAGAGACAAATCCGATAAATATTGTATCGAATGAATATAAATGTCTATTCTGTGATAAAAACGAACATCCATATAACAAATATATACAATCCTTGTTCGGCGGGGTCAAAAACTCTGTAAAGGATGTGAAAAGGTAAACCATATTATACAGAAAAAATTACAATAATTTGTTTAAATTGTAAGAAACGCATCCACTGAATCGTTTTCGTCATCTTCAAAACGCATTTGGGAAACCATGCGAATAGCATTATCTTCTTCGACTTGTCGATTTCAATTTCCTACTTCTTCAATTCAATCCAACATGCAATCGAAATCGATTAATTCATCGATTAATTCAAACCCTTTTCCATATTGCGATTTCAGTCATCGTCTTATGCTCAAGTTGTCAAGAATTCGTACTCTTCTCAACACAAGTCGTTTCTTCGTAAATCGAAATCCAAAAATTGGATCGAATCAAAAAGGGATAAAATTTTCTGTTATCGCTGTGGAGATAATAAGCACTTGGCAAAGGATTGTCGTGATCTAGTAAGATACTTTGGTAATGGAAAGTTTGGCCATAAGAAGAAATTCTATTTTTCAATAACAAATACCTCTGTTTCTCTTCCTTTAATCGTCGATCATGGGTTCCAATTTTTTTTAAATGTATGTGGTTAAAAGGAATTCTGCTGGATCATCTTTGGCTAAAGAGGACAGAGAGTATTAACTTGTTAGAGGAGATGTTTGTCCATTTTGATGCTATAAACTCATGTCAATATTGGGATGGGATATAGAAATAAATTCGAGGATCCAGAGGAATATTTTGGAAAATTAGATCTTTCTTTCAATAATACAGTTTCGAAAAATGTTAGAGATGATAAAAAGGGATGCTCGTTTGACGTTGATTCAAAGTTTCTCAACTTAGATAAGAGAGTGGATTTTATTAGATCTGATCCTGTTTTATTTGATCCTGATGTTTCTCAATGTTTTTTGGATTCTTTCTCGTCGAACGCAAATGCTCTAGAGAATGATACTGGTATTGATATAGTGGTTGTTGATTCTAATATTAGTTTCATTCAGTCTAAAAGTAAAAGAGCCAAGAAGTTATCTAGTGAATTGGAATTTTTTGAATTATCTACCGCTAACAAATTCGACTGTCTTGCTTATCTGAAAGATAATGATCTAAACTATGAAATGTTGGGTGTAGAGAGCGGTTGTCATGATACGACTGTTAAACATTTAGATAAAATAGTAGGAAGCGATAAGAATTTTTATGCAAGGATGACTTCTAGTTTGGATGATGGCGAGCATTCAAATGGTGCTAATGTTGTTCGGGAGAGTGGTTAGAGGAGCTATGGTGGATAAAGTTAACGTTCAAAGATCCAAGTTGGCTGATAAAGTGGATTCTATGGTTCGAGTGGATAATTATGTATTGGAAAACGATGAGAATCACAATGTTGTAAGTAGAAATTTAATGGACAAAGAGAACGCTTCTTTGGGTCTGCTGATTACTGCGAGCAAGTTAGAAGGAAGTTTTACTGGTGATGAATATATTGAAGTTTGCAATGATGTTAAAGCTGAGGGGAGTGCAGTTGTACCAGATGTTGTAGCTGCTGATGTTGTTTTTGATGGTATTAGTGTGCATGGTGCATAATATGCACTTTTCTTCATGGATATCTGATGTTTCTGATGGTGAACACCCAATGTTGGTTCTGATGTTATTTCTGATGGTGAACACATTGTGCAATTTGCCGATGTTGTTTCTGAAGATATTTTAGCTTTGAGTCCAGTTCCTTATATTGGTAATCGTATTGATCTGGGGGAAATCTCTAATCAAACATATAGAGATAATGACAATAGGCCTTTGATCCTGGCTATGGATTCTGATGAGGAGTTTTGTGTACAAAAAGAGACTGCTGATTGGCAGTTAAAAAATTGTGTCGATGGATTATATGGGGATAAATTTTGTTCTTTGAGTTCGGTTGATATGGTGAGGTTACCGGAGAAGTTAGATAATATAAATAAGTATGTTAGTGATAACAATCAAATGGTATTGTGTAGTTCAGTGAGTTACAATGTTGCTTGCAACGTGAACAGTAGCTTGGATTGTTCTTTAATTCGGCAATCTTGTAGTGTAGCTAATAGGCATGCTAATGTGGCGGGACAACTAGTGATAGGTGATGCAGTTAAAAAGCAAGTGAATGATGACTCTATACTGGTTTCGGGTTGTGGCATCAGATGTTGTTGATTTAAACGTAGTGAAATGGGGTGTGGATAAGGCATTGAAGAGGAATTCTTATCTTTTATTAAACGTTGGTAATAGCGAGATCGGTAACATGTCAGCTTCTTGTTCTTCTTCTTGAGGAGAGGTAGGCGTAGGAAGTTCATGGTTGTTAGTGGTTCTGTTCGACGCAATGCCAGGATCCGTTGTTGTCAGTCTCAGTCTATGGGTGAGTTACCTAATTCGGGTGTCACGAGCGACGCTACGAATTCAAGCTCAGGTATGCGTTCTAATTTGGGTAATACGTATTATTCATATGCTTTAGGTAGCTTGTCATCTTTTGAGTTTAGTCAGTTAGCTAGTGATACTACATTCATTTGTTTCTGATGTTGAGGTAGATCTTGAGTATATTAGAAGTAGGGAATTTGATAGGGCTAGATCTGTTGGTTTATGAGGATCATTAATTGGAACATCAGAGGTTTGCATGATTTAAATAAGTGTGACAAGGTTAGAGGTATTTTTAAATTCTATTCTACTGACATTGCTCTCCTTCAGGAAACTAAAACCATGGTCTGGTATTCGTTTCTATAGGAGATTAGGTAGGTATCATTTTAGGAGATGAGCTTTTTTACATTCTGTAGGCACTTCTGGGGGTTTATTGATTGGGTGGCGGGTAACTATTTTAAACTGCTCCAATGTATTCCTAAGCAACACTCTCTGCATATTATTCTCATTAATCTTAGTAATAATTCTTTTTTAAATATTTCTAATGTTTATGGTCCTAACTCAAAAATGAATCGTTAGATTTTATGGAACAAATGTCTAGGTTTAGATCTTTAGCTCCAGGGTCTTGGATATTGGGAGGTGATTTCAACGTTACACGTTTTATAGGAGAGCATTCTCCACGGAAGGGTGATTTCTCTGCTATGGAGGAATTTGATCAATTTAACATTAATTCTAATTTGATTGAAATCTCTCTTTCTAATAGAGATTTTACTTAGAGCAATACTAGAGAGTCCTCAACCATGGCTCTTCTTGATAGTTTTTCGTTAGTGACGAAATCGAAGATAAATTTTTTATTTGTAGAGTTTCTGTTTTGTCTTTCACTTATTCTGATCATTGTCCTATTATTCTCACCTGTGAGCAACATAGAGTTATTAATAGATCTTTTAAATTCGAAAAAATGTGGTTATTAGAATCCAATTTGTCATATTTAATTAAAAATAAGTGGATTTCAATGAGCTTTTATAATATTAGAAATAATGATAATTCCGCTAAAAGAATTGTTTTAAAACTGAGGGATCTTAGAATTTTTCTTAAAAATTGGAGTAAAAACGTTTTTGGTAGCATTAAAATTAAAAAAGAAAATATACTTTCTGAGATGCTTAGGATAATCAAGATAGAAGAAAGTAGACAACTAAATTTAGGTGAGCGTAACGTTCTCGCTAATTTAAAAGAGGAGTTTAACTCTATTTTAGAAAAAGAGGAGGTTATGTACAAATAAAGATCTAGAATTCACTGAATAAATGAAGGTGACAATAATACGAATTTTTTTCACAATATGGCTAATGGTAGAAAATGTAGTAATACAATTAATTCTTTTTTGTGAATAATGAAGAATTAGTCAACCAGAGAGATCTTAATTAGGCTTTTACAGACTATTATAGAGATATTTTTGCTAATAAAAACAATCATAGAATTATGTTAGATTGGGTGATCTTTATTCTTCTGATTCTACTATTGATCTTTCTGAGTTAGATAATTCTTTTACCGAAGAGGAAATTTGCCGATGTTGCTTTTTTTTCCCACTTGCTTAAACACATTATTACTGTCAAGTTTATTTTATATAGTTTTGAACTACTTTCAGGGTTAAAAATAAATTTTTATAAAAATTCAGTTTTACTTTTAAATGATTTCAATAAATTTTAAAAAAATTAGTTGCAAATACGTTTAATTGTAAAACTATGAATTTTCCTTTTGACTATCCTGGTTTTATGATTAGACCTACTAAGCTTAAACATGATGACTAATTTATAATCATAGATAAAATCAAAAATATGGTTTCTAATTGGAATGTGAGATTTTTATCGCTAGCGGGTAGATTAGTTGTAATTAATTCTGTTTTATTAGCTCTCCCGATCTATTAGATGTCATTTTTCCAGATTGGATGATCGATAAAAAAGATAAAATTAGAAGGGATTTCTTATGGAGTGGGAAAACTCCAATAGCAGCATTAAATGTTTAGTAAATTGGAAAATTGTTTGTAAATCCAAAAATGATGATGGTTTACGAGTCATTAAGTACGTAATATGAATTTGTCCTTATTAGGTAAATGATTATGAAAGTTTAAGGATTTTAATGATAATACTACTTGGAAAGAAATCATTTCTAAACATGCCATTAACGTTAACGTCATATTGGCGTTAATTTATTTTATTATTTAAATTGATTTTAATTTTTTTTAATTATTTTCGATTTGAAAACTTCGACCACCATTAACTTCTTCATTTGAGCTGCGATCGTAAAACTTTATATTTGAAAGCCGATCAAAAGAGTGACATGAACGCAATCGTGCAAGTTTGGTCCTATTTTTAAGCTTTATGAATTATTTATTAATTCTTTTGATAAATTATTGTTTACGGTACATTGTGTTAGGTTCTCCTTAGAAAAATTTCGTTCTCTAAATTTATGAAGAACTGAACCATGCAACATGTAGTAAAACCATGGCAAACTATACCATCGATTAATTAATTAATGTAATGGTGTACAAGTGGATGGATTCCCACAGCACGAACCAGCGTCTTTCCCCAAACCAACCACAGCCCACGTGCTTTTACCTAAGCAGCATTTTCTCCGCAAATCCTCTCTACTCATTTTTCTCTCTCTTCTCCGTTGCAGTCTCCACCAAATTTTTTCCTCCTCCAATGCCACAACCAATATTCTGGCATTTTCTGACTATTTTCATGTCCTGCGATTGTTCTCCTCCTCTACTACTGCTTGCTAACGTTGTGAACAAAGGGATCAATTGACATCGTAACTCCATGCACATGCAACAACGACATTGTTCTGCCGTATTACTACACGATCTGGTAAAAAATTACTATCCTACCAATTAATTATGCTTAATTTACTTAACAATTTTGTTTTCGTGTTTAATAACAACTGCCGTAGCACCTTGCACTCCCTTATACTGATTTTATAACTAATCGGTAATTTGATGTTTGCACCTAGTTGCGTTTTGAAATTTTCTAAATTTTGCTCTTACTTTAAAGTTGATTTTGTGTAGATTTGTGAAATTGCTTGAGGTTGGTTACATCTTCTTCGTCAATGATCCATCATAAGAGTTTACATAAACTGTATAATCATTAGGTTAGACAATGAAATTTAAATAGGTCTTTAAATTCAATATGCCATCCAGTTTGTCATTTCCAAACGTAAAACTAGAATCTCCCTGCCAACTATGTTTTGTGTCGGTTGCAATTTGATGTATTAACGAGTCGATTGCGCTGGGTTATCATAATAAGCCAGTTAGTGCAGATCCATTTGCACGCAAATTACCTTTCCCTGAAAAATGCTTTGTTCCGTAGATATACGTCATTCACGGACAGTATTGTTGTAAGCAAAGCTCTATTGGTAAAGAAGCATCTGTTTAAACTGCTCCATAATGAACAGTGTATTCTGACATGTTTCACTATACTATAGTGCAAGCTGTTGTTGTTTTTTTTACAGCGGTAACGAATCAGTAACAAACTAAAACTATTGCGGAGGTTGTACAATATTGTCTCTTATTGACTTTGCTACATACATATATTTTACCAGTAAAATTGCACTGCTGACCATATGTTCAAACACTATTGCATATATGTCTGTTGTGTAACTTACTGTACCTGGTAAATGGCCAGACAAAAGTAGCATGGATGTTTTATTGTTCACAACTATGTTACATGTCGTATGTTCTGAGCATTGTCACATAATTTTATTCTAAAAAGCACATGGATTTTGCACTGTATGCACAGACTGTCTGAACATTGAATTTCAACGTCTTCTGCACAGTTTACTTGGAAGATGAAATTTGTATCTGCTTCCCACAAAGCAAAACATATTATTTGCATATGTTGTTGATGCTTTTTTATTTTTATTTTTTTATTTACAGAATTGTAGATTCCTTTGAGAACCAGTACATCGCTGCATAATGAAACATGTTTTGCTTCTAAGGTTGTCGGAAGGGCTCACAATCTAGGTATAAACCTTTTAATTGACTTTATTTACTAAAGTAGAGGCAAAAAGTATTTTACAGTACCGTTTAAATTTTTTATATTTCTTTCCCAGATTGCTTTGTTTTTTGTATATGTACTTTCTGTAATTTGCAGTTGTTTGCTAGCCTGTTTTTTTAATTGTATCTTGGCTATATTTGTTTCATGCCTTTTTTGGATGATCAATTTGCATTTAATGGAACATTGTTACCGATACTGATTCTTATGTGATGAATTCATGGTCTTTAATTATCTAACAAACACTATAGTATTTTGTTATTATGCCATGTATTTTAAGGAGCTATCAACATCATCTCCGGTGTTTATTGTGGTTTAAAACATTTGACATTGCTTTTTATGGATCTTTATCAACCAATTGCACCCTCTTAGCTCTAACAATCAAAGTGTATCCAACAAGAACTTTGTGCGCAATGTGAAAATAACCATTTTCATCTGTGCTAAAAATTGGTTTCATTAGAGAACAAATAACATATTTTCTCTGCTTAAATAAGTAATTTTGTTTAATAATATAGCTACAATGAGGACTTTGTTGAATTGGTTTATTTTCTTGAAAATAATACCAATGTGTCAGTGAGAAAGGAATCAATTAAGAGAGACACAAATGAGTCTGAATTTTATTAACTATGCAAGAAATCATCATTTACCAATATAAGTGCTGGTGCAACTTTATCTCCAGGAACACTTTTGAGTTGTTGAATTAGGACAAATTTTTAGAATGGTGTCAAAATTCTAATTAATCAGTTACAAGATGGAAGGTGGAAAGCGTGGGTACACCCAAAATACTGCATATAAAGAAGTTTTCAGCCAATTAGCAAATACATGTCAGTTTACTTTGTTAACAAAATTTTACCTACCCGCAACTGATATAAATAAATCATATTTCTATAATGTAGCTTAAAGAGAAATGACAACAATCTATTTTATCAAATACCCTTGGACATATGAAAAGAAAATTATAAACTACTATACCAACATATAAGTCGTTGTCATTGTTAGATCCATTAAAATGCCCAACTATGCATAACTGGTTTAAATGTATGGTTCTATTACTATTTGAAACGTAGACGTTTCGGTTCTCATCAATCATTGTATATACATACAAACAAAGCAATATAGTACATCATAACTAACATAAGGTGATATCATTTCTTTTTACTGATTTAAGTTTTTATGTTGCAATCCTGGTAAGGTTAATATCAAGGCATCGGGTTTTGGCCGGAACCATGAGATTCCGGTCATCTCGATTCGGTTCCGGCACGGGACGAGATTAGGTCAAACTCTCGTCCCGTTACATGTCGATCAAAAAAAAAAAAAATTGAAATAAAATTCGTGATTGCTACACTAGAGTGAAAGTGTGTGTGTGTTGGGGGGAGGGGGGTTTGGGGGGTTGGGTGGGTATACGACACCAAAAAGCGGAGGATCGAATCCAGCCCAAAAAAAATCGGCTCACCTTAGAATCGATTCGTGTTCGACACTTAAGCATCCTTCGACTTCTACTCCGACACTTGAGAATCTAGCCCAAAAATTTGCACGATACTACAACTCGACTTCGAACATCGATCTCGACTTCGAGCATGATTTTGCTTTTCTTCCTTTCGTTTTTTTCTTTTCATTTTCTCGTTTTTGGGCTTTGATGATGAGAAATAAAATATATGTACTTCGTGCAAGTGATATTGCACATTCCGTTATCGGAAAATGAATGATAATACTATATAAGGCTTGTATATGTTGTATCTCACTCTATTTGTATATGTTCATACAACCGAACTACTTACCGAATTTTCCTCCTGTACAGGATATCTTTGATAATACATTTCCAGATCTTTTCGTAATAATATGTTGCTACTATCCACTTCAGCATACTTATATCTCATTTTATCAAATGATTTAGTTAATATATACTTTGTCAACTAAAATCATGTGACTGGTATATTAAGATACCATTCTCCTTATTGTTACACTAAAACCATGCGATGGTAGTTAAGGTAGTGAAATGTACTCAGTAGACCGACTTCTGATTTCGCTGAAAAGCTTTGAATTAACTAACAACATTTATTTGCTTATTATTTATAGTTACAACTGACAGGCTGAAAATAAAATTGATGCTTTGATTTCTCATATTGTGAATGAAACTTAATTTGAGCACTACACTCACATTATATTTAGCTAAACGTGAAATGTTCAATATTTAATTACCCTGAAAACAAATTCTGATCAAGCTAATTCAATAAAAAGCACACGATGCTTGGTGATAAAAATTGTTAATTTCGTAATAGTATGATATAATTTTAGTAGATTGCTAAGTTATGTTTTCAATCACTTTTTGTGGAGGGTGATGATAATGCTTGAAACTTAAAAGCAATCAATCTTAATAATTTCTGCGTTTGATCATTTAATTTTAATATTGCTCTTCACTATTACTTTGTGACAAGTACTATGAACCATTCTGGATGATAGTGGGCTGTAGGACATGTATGTTCCCAGTACCAAAGCTTGGGGTATGCATGTTTATGCTTTTCAAAGTTTATAAGCTTATTCATAGTTTACCTTTTTTGCATTTTACTTCCATTATAAATTATTTAAACTTTTTTGGTCTTAT
Source organism: Allium cepa (assembly GCA_030765085.1). Taxonomy (NCBI): domain Eukaryota; kingdom Viridiplantae; phylum Streptophyta; class Magnoliopsida; order Asparagales; family Amaryllidaceae; genus Allium; species Allium cepa. The sequence goes on from CM060935.1 coordinate 394,505,379, forward strand.
ATTATTAGCTTCGGTCATCTACATAATTGCGCACTGAGGCAAGACCAAAGCACGACATATCGATAGTTTCTTTTATGAATTTTTCAAATTTTACTGATCATGCTCACAACAAAATAAAAGAATTGATGTCAATTACATGTATGGGTAAAGAATTAACACATTAGTTTTAGGTAATTGTCCATAGTCTGCTTGGTTAGTCGATACTAATTAAGCAGTAAAGTACTTTGTAAAACACAGCTTAAATAATCTGTACAATTTCTAACTTCTACGGTATTTTGGTGGATATATCATGCCATGTAAAATGCAAGTTTGTGGATGCAGGTTGGAAATTTCGGTTGGCTAAAACCATGCTTGCTATTCTTTCAATGGTTGGATCACTATAATCTTCACGTGTGTCCAATATCTTCTTTCCTACTGCGTGCACTAAATCTTCGAGGTAGCTTGACTGTAGAGGAGAAGCAGCATGCGAAATATTGGGAGATGGAGCCTGTTAGGTCGCATATTGCCTATCCAAGTGAAGTTGCAATTGAACAAATAATTATGCTACTTGATTATTCGATTATGTCCCTTCAGATGTAGTATTGTTGCTTCAACAGACCTGCTGTTTTAAAAGAAGAGACACACAGACACACATATTCTTTACAGTGCCTGTTCTCTTACCAACATATATATTTTACCCTTTTTTTCTTGGACAAGAATAATATAACAAGTTATTTGATATAGCTAATGTGTTTTTTTCCACTGAAACAGGGTGGTTTTACAGCTTGACTGGTGTAAGTTGATGACAATCGTGATATATACAAATAAAAATAGCTCTCACAGTCCAACATCAACTGTCTGCAAGGAAGCTAAAACAGGTATCACATGACCATTGGTTAAAATTTCAACATAGCAGTAAATATATTAGGTAAAACTGAAACATATTGGACAAGGGTTATTGAAGACTATTTCCCTTCATCAGATTGATACTCTCCCAGTATTGCATCTCAGCCATCAAAGTACTTCAAGGCAATCTTATGCATTCATTATCAAGTTGGATCATGGGCCGAAAGCCCAATAGCACAATATAGATTTTACACTATTGTCATCAGAGATGTTTATAAATACAAGCATTGTACCTGATCAAATTGTAACATTGTATTGTAACATTTTCTCTGTTCGATTCAATACATCTTCATTACTCTTTCACTACAATATCTGAAATCAAAACTCTTTTATGGTATCAGAGCCAACAAAATTTGAAATCTGCCTAACAGCAAATGCAACAGTGAAAGAAGACAAAGAACTCATCAGATTAATCATCATCATTTGAGTTTTATCTCCTATCAGGGACTTGAATCTAATCATCTAGGAGATTGATTCAAGCATTAAATCCAGTGCCACGCTAGTATTCTTTCTGCCTGCAACAAGATTCAATACTTGTAAGAAAGCAATCCAGTTTCAGAAAACAGATCAAGAAATCAAGAAAAGAAGCATCACAAAACAACAAATTGCCATCCAGAAAGAAAACCCATCAGAAATCTCAAAATCTCATCAGAAATCTCATCGTTTAGAAGGTTTTCTTTGGTTGCAACTTACCTGTTGGGTTCTTGAAATCTCAATTTCTGTTCTGGATCACTTCTTTCATTCTTCCTGTTGTGCCATTCAGTGTTACTGATAAATCAGCCTCATCATGGTTGAAGAAGGAAATTCAGCCACATCATACAACTCAAATACATCTCTACTTTCCGACACTGCAGAAAATCTGATCAAGACAGTGATAAGCCCACAGAGCCAACTGGTAACAGTCCATCTCAGTGAAGATAATTATCTTCTATGAAAACTTCAGGTGGAAACAGCAATTCAGGGATATGGACTTGAGAATTATATTCTTGGAACCATACAAATTCCACCAGTTTGCATCACTGACAAAGAAAACAAGGTTGTTAATAATGAAGAGTATGTGAAATATCATAGACAAGATAGACTTATATGTTCTTGGTTGTTATCATCCATAAGTGTAAGTCTTCTGTCACACGTAATAGGATGTAAAACAGCAAATGCGATATGGACTACCATTGACAAAGTGTTTAATAGTCAATCTGCTGCAAAAGTAATGTTTTACAAAAGGCAGCTACATAGTATCAAGAAAGACAATCTCAACATGAGAGAGTATCTTTCAAAGGTCAAGACAACTTGTGACTTGTTAGAAGCCGCAGGCCACAAGATCTCTGACTCTGAGCAAATTATGACTATACTAAATGGATTAAACGATGAATACGAAGCAGTAGTGGCTGTCATATCATCTCAAAAAATCCTGCCATCGATAGATGATGTTCATTCTGTATTTGCTTGCACATGAGGCAAGAATTGATAACAAAAAGTTTCATAAATCAGATTTTTCTGCAAACCATGTTGCCAACCATAAAGGAAAAGGACAAGTTAATAACAAATCAGAACAAGCTACACAAAGAGGTGCTTATTCAAACAGATCAAGAGGAAGAGGCAGGTGGAATAATAATAACAGACCTAAGTGTCAGATTTGTGAGAAACTGAGTCACACTGCAGCAAAATGTTATTTTAGGTTAAATTTGAATTATGTTCCAGGACTAAGCAGCAATAATCAAAGAAATCAGAATTACAGTGCCAATATAGCACAAGTCCAACATGACTCATGCAATCTATCTGAAAACAGACATCAACAAAGTGAGATTGCAAAACCAGAGCACATTCAAGATGAAGATTGGTATCCAGATTCTGGAGCCACAAATCACATCACTAACAATTTAAGTAATCTGAATATTGGGAACAAAAAATACAAAGGTATGAATTCTATACACATGGGTAATGGTAAATCAATTGCAATAACACACACTGGCAGTTCATACATCATGGGAAAAAGGCAACTATATTTAAATAATTTACTTAGAGTTCCACTAATTAGGAAAAATCTGCTAACTGTGTCACAGTTTGCAAAAGATAACAAAATTTATTTTGAATTTTATCCTCATCACTGCTTAGTTAGGGATATCCTAACTAGAGATATTCTCTTGCAGGGTAAAGAATATAAAGGTCTGTACAAGTTCAGTGTCACTAATCAAAGAAAATCAGAATGTAAAAGAATTTGGTGTAATAACTCTGAAATCAAAAAGGAAGAAAACTGTAATATCTTTGATTTGCGGCATTGTAAATTGGGGCATCCAAATACTGTTATTGTAAAGCATGTTTTGAATGATAGCAACATTTCTTTCAAAGATATTACAATGCCTTATATCTACACATACTGCCAGATGGGAAAAGGCCATAAGTTGCCATTTCTAAATTCTGAAACACTTTACAACAAACCACTTGAATTAGTGGCCACTGACCTGTGGGGGCTTGCACCACTACACGGTGATTATGGTTACAAGTATTACATATCCTTTATCGATGCTTATTCTAGATATGTTTGGATATATTTTTTAAAATCAAAGAATGAAACTTATAATGCTGTTCTACAGTTTATATCACAAGCAGAAAGACAAACCAATTGTCAAGTTAAAATAATACAATCTGATGGTGGAACATAGTATATGCCTCTAAAACAATTCTTTCAGGAGAAAGGATTGTTCACAGAACAACATGCCCGTACACTTCTGAACAAAATAGGCTTATTGAAAGGAGACACGGACAAATTGTAGAGACTGGTCTCAATTTACTTGCACAAGCATCTATGCCACTTAAATTTTGGCCAGATGCTTTTGCTACTACTGTATTTCTAATTAACAGACTACCATCAAAGATTCTGAAATTTAAAAGCCCGTTAGAAATTTTGTTTAACATTAAACCAGATTATCAAAACTTGAGAATTTTTGGTTGTCTATGTTTTATTTCAGGCCATACAATACTCATAAATTAAATTTTACATCATCACCTTGTACTTTTTTGGGTTATACTGCTAACCAGAAGGGATACAAGTGTTTAGATAGTAATGGTAGAATTTTCATTTCAAGGCACGTGGTTTTCAATGAAGAAGTGTTTCCTTTCAAGGAATCAAATATTAGAATATCAAAAAAGGTATATAATGCAAAGAGTTCTCTACCTCCCATACCTGTCTTACCTGAAGCTGTGATACAAGTTCCTGAGACGGCAACATATGTTCATGACAACTCCTGCACAAATGAATTTGACTCACAACACACTCTGTCCAACAATGGACCAGGTCATGAGCAAATGGAGTCATCCAACACACCTGCACATGTATCTCAACAAAGAGTAAGCTCAAATCCCACACAACAACAAACTTCTGAGGCAACACAGATGCACAATGATCATCAGCAACAAGAGGAAAACAGTCAACAGGATATCAGAACTGGTCATCATGTGATAACAAGATCAAAAAGTGGAATATTCGAACCAAAAACCTATACTGCAACCTTAGATACTGAAGAGCCAAGCAACTACTTTCAAGCAGTGAAGAATAAAAATTGGGAATCAGCCATGTCAGAAGAATATGATGCACTCATGAGAAATAATACATGGAATCTTGTTTCATTACCCAAAAACAAAAATATTGTGGGGGTGCAAATGGACTTTTAAATTGAAGAAAAATGTTGATGATACAATTTCTAAGTACAAAGCAAGGCTAGTAGCTAAGGGATATTCACAACAGAGTGACTTTGATTTCAATGAAACTTTTTCACCTGTTGTGAAACCCACTGCTATAAGAACTGTTATTACAATTGCTTTGTATAGAAATTGGAACATCAAACAAATTGATGCGAATAATGCCTTTTTGAATGGTGTGTTGCACGAAGAGGTGTATATGGAGCAGCCACAAGGATTCATACAGAAAGGAAAAGAGAATCTAGTCTGCAGATTAAATAAAGCTATTTATGGGCTAAAACAGGCCCCAAGGGTGTTGTTTGAAAAGCTTAAAGAGACTCTAACTGAACTGGGCTACAATATTGCAAAATCTGATAACTCTTTATTTACTAAATTCAGTAATACCATAGTCATCTATGTACTTATATACGTTGATGATTTTATTATTACAGGTAACAACAAAGAGGAGATCGACAACCTGATAAAGTATTTAAACCAGAAGTTCTCAGTTAAAGACCTAGGTGACTTAAACTATTTCCTTGGAGTTGAAGTCAAAAGGTTTTCAAATTCCACTTTACAACTAAGTCAGAAGAAGTACATCACCGAAATATTAAACATAGCAAAAACGAATCAAGCAAATTCCATTTCTACTCCTATGGTCAGCAATCTACATGTCTCAAAATACAAAGTTGAAGCCATAATCAATGACAAACAATATAGAAGCATTGTTGGAGCTCTACAATACGCAACTATTGCTAGACCAGAAATTGCCTACAGTGACAACAAAGCCAGTCAATTCATGCAACAACCAACTGATGAACATTGGAAAATAGTAAAGAGAATTTTGAGATATTTCAAAGGAACAATTGACTATGGTGTAACACTGCAAGCAAGCAAACACATCAATGTTACTGGGTATGCAGATGCTGACTGGGCATCTGACCCTGATGACAGAAAATCTACAACAGGTTATTGTATATTTCTAGGCAGCAATTCCATATCTTGGTGCTAAAAAAATAGACCACCGTATCAAGATCAAATACAGAGGCCGGATATAGAAGTGTAGCCAACGCTACAACAGAAGTGTTATGGATTCAGTCACTACTAAGTGAACTTTAGATCACGCCTACTAGTAAATCAGTTATACGGTGTGACAATCTTAGCACAGTTCATCTTACTGCCAATCCAATTCTACATTCTAGATCGAAACATATTGAATTGGACCTATACTTTGTGCGTGAACATGTTGTAAAAGGAGAGTTGGAAGTAAACCACATACCTTCTACTTACCAAGTAGCAGACATTTTGACCAAATCCCTGTCCAAGTTAAACTTTATTCGCCTCAGGGAGAAACTGAAAGTGAAGAACTTACAAGGTAGCAGAACATCTTCTGTCGAAAGAGTTTCCACAGAGACTGCAGTCCTCGATCAATTGAACATCGGTACATCTCCAGCCGAAAGAGTATCCACAGAAACTGCAGTCCTCAATCGAATGACCAAAGATGGTGACTTTCATTTCAAGGGACAAAATCATCGAGCAGATTAACCAGCGAGAGCTTAAAAGGAACATACTTTTTCTTCGTATCGCACTCAAGAGTGGATTTCAAGAAGAATTTTCTGAAGTATTCACATAAGGATTCCAGATCTACTATAGATCCAGATCTCCTTCAGTATAGAACTTAAGAGTGGATTTCAAGAGGAATTTTTGAAGTATTCGCATGATGACTTATGATTTACTGCCAATTTTGGGATAATATAATTTTTTTTCTCTTGAAATCGCATTGGAGAGTAGATCGCAAATGGAAGCGTTACAAACCCTAATCACTGAAGGGTTTGCGGGGGAGTATTGAAGAATATTTTCCTTCATCAGATTGATATACTCTTCCAGTATTGCATTTCAGCCATCAAAGTACTTCAAGGCAATCTTATGCATTCATTATCAAGTTGGATCATGGGCCGAAAGCCCAATAGCACAATATAGATTTTACACTATTGTCATCAGAGATGTTTATAAATACAAGCATTGTACCTGATCAAATTGTAACATTGTATTGTAACATTTTCTCTGTTCGATTCAATACATCTTCATTACTCTTTCACTACAATATCTGAAATCAAAACTCTTTTAAGGGTGAATTTGAATGTGTCTACTGGATTAGACGGCTTGCTAAAGTATATGGCTTAAACTTATCGAAATATATTGACTTTTTTAATGATAATAGTGGTACTTTATCTACATATGCTTAATTTAATAAAAAACTTTTTTTTTGCTTTATTTATAATCCCCTCATGACAGTATTGCCAACATACAAGTATACATGCCGAAGTATACATGCCGTGATGATTCAAGCGTTTACTTCAGTTAAACTATGAATTCACACACACCCAACATGTATGTTCCTTTCGGTTTAGTTGATAATCCAACATGTCCCTATACTGTTTCCCTAAATTCTGAAGCAGGGAGTTATACCGATAATTTTGTAGTAATACTTATATGTTTAGTTCAGAATTTCGATGCCGAATGCCTGCTGTTGTGTCATTTATCCTGTCTAATAAAAGCACAGCTGCTGCAACTAACTTACATGCTCACTTTTTATGTGTTTAGTTGAGGGTTTTTTTTTTTTTTTTTTGGATGATTCACACATATTTCAGATTTACATGTAGTGCGACTTTAAGGGGTTTAAATTGAAATAGAACAATATTATGTTATTCGACCTTTATGTTTACAACTTCCATGTTAATGAAATTTCAGGTTCTGTTTCTAAACACCATTTTGCATAACCAAATTTCAGTTGAACATACATGCATCTAATACAAGTATTTGTTTCTACCTTGTAATTTTCACGCTACTGAACCTTTAATGCATCTGGTAACTGAAATAACCTATTTATATGTTACACCTGTTTATTACTGATTTCTGGATTCTGCAGCAATGCAACAATGAAGACATACAAGGTTAAAGGAAGGCCAGTGTTCAACATTTTGTGTGCAAAAAGATTGGAACTGCATATATATTGTAGTTTGCTATCCATTTCATTTGTTATTTAGCAATTGCTGAGTTTTTCCGTTTGATGTTGTATACTACCAATACCCAAATTTATATATACACGTTCACAACTCTTTGGTTGGTTAGATTTTCCGTGAATTGTAAAAGATTGAACCATAATTTGCTTTAGTTACCAACCATCTTTACTTCTTTACTGCTAATAAAGAGAATACGAGGACTAGCATTTCCATGGTTTTTTTTTAAATTTCGAAAATACCCTTATCATCAAGGGAAGCTCACCGCGGATTTTGCTCTTTGTATATTTTGAAGAAAAATTCAGGGAACTAATTCTGGTTTAAAATTCATATTCTGGACGTGTTGTTGATAACTCATCGGGCAATGCACCTGTTATATTGCTGACTTTTCTGTTACAACTCCATTTACAAAACGGATAATTTATTGCTCCTAGCATTCTGCTACTGTATACACTATTTAATTGGTTCTTTAACTTACTCGTCTCCACATATATCAACCAACCACAACTGCATTTGCGTTCATTGAACTAAAATGTCGTCTAGCATACCAACATTTGACTGTTTGTGAAACACGGGCCTAAGGTTTTTATGAAAATAAAAGAGAATGTAGGAAAGACAAAGGAAGTTTACTATGCCTTCTCTGTGCTCTAATGACCAGTACTATCCCTTCGACCCACACTCCGTAGGCATGTAATACTAGGAATGGCAATGAGACGGGTTGGGGCGGGTTTTTAGTGTCCCATACCCGTCTCGGATTTTTTAGATCTCGCCCCAGATCCGCCCCGTAGACCCGCCTCGTAGAGCCGGTGCGGGTCTGGAATTTTGCCCCGTACTCGGGACCCGTACGGGTCAGGATAGACCCGACCCGCCGCAATACCCGATGAATCTCATATATTGATTCAAAATTATGTACCAACTTACATATATTTATTTGTTTATACTCGTTATCACCAAATAATACATGAAATACAAATAACAACGTGTCTAAGGAAAGTTTAGTGAAAATGATGTGTACAATACAATAACAATTCAGAAAATATATACATATATTATTGTATAATTATCAATGACGCAATATAATACTCCGATTTTTTATATAGATTATTTATTAATACATTTTCATATCCATGCTAGAATCACTTATATCTAAGAAGGTTAATAAATCATTATAGTAATAAAGCAGTTTAATGAGATGTTACTAGTGCGGGTCGAGTTGGGGCGGGTCAACCGAGTCCCGACCCGACTCTAGACCTGAAGTACTCAAGAACGGGTCACGGGTCTACACGTCCCAATGACCCAATGGGACGGGTTTGGACGGGTCAAAACAGGGACGGATCGACCGGGTTTGGATCCTAAACCCGTCTCATTGTCATCCCTACGTAGTACTAAACTTTTGCAATATAGTATAATTTGTAGAGCACAAACAATAATGGGTTGTTCAATCAAATAATGGTTTGTTCAATCAAAAAGTGAAATTAAATTAGTCATATAACACCCAGATGTAACTTGCTGTGTCTAATTCAACCCTTCTCCATGACAGTGGTATGAAAAAATGGACTAGTGGATAAACGGCGTAGGGTTTAATGTTTTATTGTAAAAATGAATTAAAATGGCAAAGTGTTTACATTTTATGAAAATGAAAAACACTTTGCCTTTGCCGTTTAATTAGTTTTTGCAATATAACGGTAAAGCGTTTGTTGTTTTATTGCAAATTCAATAAAAATACAAAAACTGTGTCATTTAATTTTTTTTTTTTTAAACTGGTACTTCATATACAACAAATCATTGGAACAACATATCCCATGTCAGATGGATATCCGAAAGCAAGTTTCGAACTTGTGACATCCTGCACCAAAGCCGAATCAATTAACCACTTGGACAAAGGTGCTTGTCTGTATCATTTAATTTGTTTGTGAACCTTTTCAAAAACTAGTTTTGTAACTGGTTTTACTACTTCTGAGTACAAAAAATTGTTTTAAAATGAGTGAAAAGTTAATAAGTAAATATAGCGGTGGTTGGTAATGGTATTCCAATAGAAGTGACCATGGCACCAATTGTTTGGTACGATAATCTAACCACTGTATCATTTTTAGCTAATCCTATTTTACATTTTAGAAACAAACACATGGAACTTGCCAACAAGAAATTAAGTGTGAATGATCATGTTCCTTGATCAAGTAGGTGATATTCTGACATGACCTTTGTTGCTTAAAAATTTTAGTAGGCTTAAAGATAAGTTATCGGTTTGTTCCGTTGCATAGAATGATAACAAAAGGGGAAAAATTAATAACAGTAATGATAATAGGAAAGCAGGGAGTTTTAGCTTGAGCTGATGAAGGAAAGAAGGAGAAACGCAGAAGACATTGATTGATCTGAGCCAGGGTCAAAATTTGTATGTGTGCATGTATATGCATGTGCACATTATATTTATTATTTTAAATCTTTTAAATTATCAGTTATATATTCGATTTGGCAAGCACAATTTCGAAGATATAAAAAGCTGTATTATACATTACTGCACGCATATAGAACGGTGTAATTAAAAGTACTATCAGACAAACACCATTGTTCAAGTGGTTAAGTGAGTCGGCTTTGCTGCGAGAGATTGATATCAAGGTTGATCTATATTTTTGGATTTTTGGAAAATGGAACTGCGGTGGTAAAATCAAAGCAAAGTAAGAGAAATCCTCCAAGCCACGTCAATGACGCTCGTCCATGACGCTATCCTTAAGACGTTATGACGCTCTCCTTAAGACGTTATTTGCTATTACCATTCGTTTAAACAAACAAATGAATGCTGTGAGTCAAGACAAATCGTCTCTCATGATACAATGGAGCTAAGTTGATTTCTTTTTAATCGATTGAGATAGCATCGTCGCAATCAATTCAAACTATCTTCTGAGTCGACTGCAGCAACAAGAGTATCGAGTTTGTGATCTGCAGTACCACAATCCCGAAAATGACTTAGAAACATGAGAGGAGAGGAGAAGGAGAATTTTGAAACACGGAAAAACTAAATTTGCAGCATTTTCCAGAAGTTTCTGATTCGGGGAAGAATGATCAAAAAAATTGAAACGCTTTTCAGATGTTGCTATTTATAGTTGCAGGGAGGTGCATTTTCGTTGTGAGAAGAGGCGTCTATTCGTTTGCAACAATCACTTCTCACACCCACGTTCATTCGTTTCAAACATTATGCTGATTTTGCAATAGTCACGTTTTCCATCATTTCTGTATATTCAAATTTGAATTCTGGCCATGACCTCCCTCCTTACAAAAGAGCAAGCATTGGGTGTCCAAAGGGCCCAACCTTCCCTTGAGAAACCTATATTTAAACAAATATTATTTTCAATATTCTAAGATGTGGGACTATTCTAATCCCCGATTCTTCCTTTTCTCTTTCTCTTCTTCTCATTTTAAAACAAATAACTCACACAAACAATTTTATAAAAATTTGCACCAAAAATCCTTCATCAAATTTTAATAAAATTTCTCTTGTCATATGTTGTAGGAGAACTTGTGTGCATAAGTATAAATGTCTTGAGAACTTGAATCTATACATAATGGTAACCTACTAGAGCACGCCAGGATAGAATAGTTGACTAAGCATTGAACCAATGATCCTATGCGACGTACCAGATGTGTTTCACATACTCGTTTTTCTTTTCTTCGGATAGTTCATAAGCCGACACGTGAATTGATCTTATGTCTATATCTTGATTTCATTAAATTCCCTTAGAGACTTAAATCATAGTCTTGCATAAGGCGGCACCCCCTTCATTCGTTCGTATAGGTAAGTCTATTTCAAGTGCCCTATAACTATACACTTCAAAAGTAATCTATTATAAACCTATTAAGTATTAAGTAGTACAATCTCTACCATTTCATTATAGGTACCAAGCACTTTCCTGAAATAGATATAATATTAGTTGTTCGGATTAATATTATAGTGCTTCAAATCACATCGTATACGTTTTGCTCATTGAACTCAAGATAATGAATTTCATAATTTGAGTTGAGTTTCCATCATAAGTGATTTCTATGTTAGACTTTAATTCCATTCCTTCTGATGTTTTCAATATCAGATCTCTTGCAAGTCCTTTTGTGAGTGGATTGGCCAAGTTTTGGCTAGACCTCACCAAAATATATGGTATTTACCCCATCAGTGAGTGTTTGCCTCACTATACCATGCCTTAGGCCAACATTTCTACATTTTCCATTATATACCTGATTATATGCTCTTGATAGTGTTGCTTGACTATCATAGTGCAGACATATTGAAGGCATTGGTTTTGGTCATACAAGAATTTTTAATAGTAGATTTCTTAATCATTTCGCTTCTTTACTATAAGAAGCCAGTGCTATAAATTCAACAGCCATGGTAGAATCTTTAATTCACGTTTGTATTTTTGAGGTCCGGGATATTGCTCCTCCACCAAGAGTGAATATCCAACCACTAGTTGATTTATTATTATCCTCTCTTTCAATATTCCAACTAGCATCTGTGTATGCTTCAATTACACTTGGATATCCACTATACAATGTACCATAGTTCATGGTTCCTTTATATATTTTAAATATCTTCATACAGGTTGCTAGTGAATATGACTAGAGTTACTGGTATATCCGCTCATTTTTCCTACAAGCATAGGTAATATAAGGTCTTGTGCATGGCATGACATACATTAGACTAACAATAAAGTTAGCGTATTCTAGTTGATCTGTTTATCTACTAGTATTATAAAGTAGTTATATATTTGGGACAAATAGGGTGCTTACCAGTTTGCAATCAAATTGATCAAACCTTCTTAGTATCTTCTCTATGTAATGAGACCGGGTAATGACCAACTTGTTGTTTTTATAATTCGTATTCGGTTATTCCTAGAATCGCTTCAGCTTGCCCTATGTCTTTCATGTCAAAACATGAAGATAGAAATCTTTTTGTTTCTTCAATACTTGAGGTATCAATCAAAATATCAACATATCATTAATATAAAGGCATGTAATTACACCTTTACCGGCACGAAATTTGCAATAGACACATTTATCTGATTTACAAATCCTAAAACCATTTGTACTATGGTTTTATCAAATTTCTCATACTACTGTTTTGGTGCTTGTTTAAGAACGTAAAGTGATTTAATAAGTTTACAAACTTTCCGTTCTTGTCCAGACATCACAAAACCTTCTGGTTGAGACATATATATCTCTTCATCAAGTTCTCCATTTAAGAATGCAGTCTTGACGTCCATTTGTTAAATTTTAAATTTATAAATATATCCTAGTGCAATTAATGTTCTAATTGTTGAAATTCTAGCTACAGATGCGTAGGTATCAAAATAATATATTCCTTCCTCTTGGGCATATCCGTTAGTAACTAATCCAGCCTTAAAATTTTCTATCGTAACGTCTGCTCTTAATTTCTTTTTAAATATCCACTTACATCCTATTGGTTTAGAACCAATAGGTAAGTCTACTAGTTTCCCCGGTTGATTTTCCGTAATATAATTCATTTCATCATTTTGGCTTCTTGCCAAAAAGATGAATCCTAAGACTTAATGGTCTCAGTATATGTTGAACGATATGAATCTATGGTTGTAAAAAGCATGACTTGATGTCTAATACCATCTCTTGTTCCTTCAACCAAATAAGTGATAAACTATGGTCCGAATGACTTTTCAGTCCTCATTTTTTTACTTCTCCTGAGAGTTTCATCGGTTTGATCATTATTTCTTAAGCATTCTCAAATTCATGAATAGGTCCGGTGACCTCCACCATTTCATATATATGCGTGTTAATCTCCACCGTTTCATTAATAGATGGATTGGATGAAATTGACGTGCATCAGTTTCAATAGAACACCACATTTCTAGATTCTATTCTTGGGTTTACCTCGATAGAATTATTAGTTTCTATTACTAGAAACCTATAACCCTTTTTGGGTTAAGTATATCATAAGAAAATACACTAAATGCCTTTTTGTTCTAATTTCTTGATTTTTTGTTCAAGCAATTGAACAATAGCTCTACTGCCCCAAACCCAATAATAATCAAAATTGGTTTGCGTTTCTTTCGAAGTTCATAAGGTGTGACTTTGGTTTTCTTATGAGGTATTTAATTTAAGATGTAACATACGGTAAGTAATGCCTCACCCTAGAAGCTAGTATTAAGACCGGACTTACATAATATAACATTAACCGTTTCAATAAGGATCCTATTTTTACATTCTGCTACTCAATTTTTTTACGGAGTATAAACTACAGATGTCTCATGTATAATTCCGACAGATTCACAAAATGCAGGGAAATGATATTCACCTTCCCTATCAGATCGAAGGTCTTAATTTTAACATCACATTAGTTTTCTGCTTCAGTCTTATATGTTATAAATGAATTTAATACTTAATCCTTAGTATTCATTAAATAAACATAACAATATTTCGAATAGTCGTCTATAAATGTGACAAAATATTTCTTTCCTCCTCTAGTAGGAGTACTACGCATATCACAAACATCGCTATAAGTCAATTGTGATAGATTAGTGGTACCGACAGATTTCAATGGAAACCGTTTTCTAGTTGTTTTGGTTAATGAGCATATCCTATATTTAGCATCAAATTTATTATCATATCTAGAGATCATATTTAATGAAATCATATTATCCATACTTTTAATATTAACATATCCTAATCTACTATACCATAAAGAAAAAGAGTCGAACTATAAGCAGAAACAACCATTTTATTAATGTTCAATTTGAACATTCCGTCACATATGTACCCTTTTCCAACAAACATTCCGCATGCTCAATACATATTTGTCCAACTTAAAGACTTGTTTGATGCCAAACTTATTTAACAGACTACAAGAAACAAGATTCTTTCTAACTTCGGGTACATAATATACATCATTTAATGTCAGAATTTTCCTAGACGTGAACTTCAAGTCTGTAATTCCCTTTCCTATGGCCGCTGCTTTCGCTGAGTTCCCCATATAGAGATAATTTTCATCATTGGACGGTTCAAGTTTCATGAATAGACTCTTGCCATGGTAGATATGCTTAGTACCACCAAAGCCTATTCACCAAAAATCCTCCATTTTAATTATGTTGATTTTAGAGATTACGGCTGCCAAGTTCCTTTTGTCGATTGAGGTTTTTTTAAAGGAAATGACGATCTCTTTTAAAGCGAATAGGTTTTCCATGATTGTAGCATCCAATCACTTTCTTGGCCTTTTTGTTATCGAAGTTTTTCTTATTCTGAAATTTCCTCTTTTGATTAAAAGAGTTCTTAGAGGTTCATTTTCCTCCACCACGTGGATTTCAACAACCCTGTTTAAAGCAGTAATATAATAATAGTTTAATTAAAATAGAAGTTTTTGATTTCGATTTCGTTAATTATTGTTTGGAATCAAATTATTGTTTAGCTAAAGTCTATTTAATAAAGGAATTTTTTATAGTAAAATTTAATTAATTCATAATTCCACTTTCGATAAAATATTAAAATTCGAATGAAATGTTTTAATAAATATAAATATTTTAAAATATAAATAAATTTTTGTATAATTGAAATTGATGAAAAGAGGTTTTAACTGATATTCAATAAAATCAATAAATAATAAATTGAATTAGATAAATAAAATTATTTATATTAGTTCAATGAATAATTGAATAGAGTGGAACAATATTGGATTGATTGGAATTATGTAGATGTTAGATTTTATATATATATATATATTCAATAAAATGAAATGTATACTAGTTTAAAATTTAAATTTGAATATGATAGCATAAAAGAAATAAGGCAATGAAACACCACCTTTAAATTATAAATATAAAGCCTAGCCCATTTAAAACAATACACTCACTTTTGTTTAATTTCAATTCTCTTGGCCGTTTCGCTGATTCCTAGATACACGTTTAATTTAGCATATGCACAAACCCAAATTCACCTCTTAAAATCAAATCAAAGGAAAAAAATCAGAAGCACCTCAAAGCTTGCAAATCGACGATTCCATTAGGGGGAGGCTTTGATGCACGTGGAGCGATGGCCTGGAGCAGGAGCGACGGATGGAGGTCGCGAGCAATTTGGAGCGAGTTTTGGTGATGGATGCGATCTTTGACTGGAAACTGGAGGCGCGCATATATTGATCTTGGCAGGGTGAGGTGATGACATGCAAGGTAGAGGCAACGAAAACATTATGATGGTAGTCATGTAGGAGTTTGGAGATGGCTGTGAATTTAGTGCATGGTCATGTGCGAATAGAGCGCCGATTCGAGTGGTTAAGATGAGTTCTTTTATTAATTCACACAGCCATATCTGAATAATTATATCCTTTTGGTTATGCCTTGCTTTAGTCATGAGTTGCATTAATATATAATATTGCTTGAATGGCATGATTGAACTGAAATTTGCATGCTACGGTTCAATTAATTTGGTGTTCGAATTAGTTGATTAGTGTGTTTAAAATGTTGGATTTGAATCGATGATTTATTATGAAATGGCACGTATGTTGAAAACCATCAAAAGGCATTTATTTTTTTGTAGTTAGATATATAAGGATTATGCATTGTTTAAGTGATCGGAGTTGTCGAAAAGTAACTCGGATCGCTAAATAATTTCATATTATGGAATGATATTTTATAGAGCGATAATGGCTCTAGAAGTAAAATTATTATGAGTTAATCGTTTGAGTCGTTTAAATATTTTAAAAAAAAATTCAAAAATTATATTATATTCTTAACTTATTTCGTGTTTCATTATTTCTTTGCAAAGATTTTTTAAAGATGAGTAATATTTATTCATAAAACCTTTTAAAATTTACTATTACAAGTACATCAAAATTTTGGAAATGTTTTAGAGGCAAAAGATAAAATATAGTATTATTTTATAAAAGCTGTTATGAAAATAATAATTTGAGTTTCAAGTGATTTTAGTTATGAAAGAGGTTCAAATGATTTTGAAGGTGTTTAAAAGTTTTTGTAAGTTAACAATTTTTCCTTAAAAGGAATTTAAAGAATGAAAAAAAGTAATTTTCGAAAACTATATCTTTGTATATATAAAATTAATTTAAAAACTCATTTATTTTATTTATTATGGATTTGGGATTTTAATGACATTTAGTGTTTTTCTATGAAACAAAGAATAGAGTTCAAGTGGAAATTACTATCTTTTAGTAAATATTTGAATTTACTACTTGGTATGAGATAGTTAGTTAAATTCATGTGATTACTTGAGTGACGGTAATTAACATTTAGATTTGTATTATCTTAGGGTGTTCGGATTTAATTTTTAGGCGATGGATCCCTGAGAGACAAATCGTTTTTCATCGACCTGAGATTCGATACATTTTTAGAGTTGGGTAGGCAGATCTATTTTGGAGGATCAAGTTTGTTATGGTATAACACGACTGCCCTTTCATTTCTTGTATAGGTGTTATATGCACGATTAGTCTATAGATCGGATGACTGGTACTTATCAGTTTAATTCGTATATAGTTAGACGATGTTTGCCTATTTTGTTCGATTAGGTAAATTCGCATAGTAGTCTATTTTGGTTCGTTTGACTATTACACTATGTGGCAGGGTCTATTTGGGTTTTTAGACTGATTTTGGTCTATTTTGGTTATAAAACTCTGTATCGTTGTTTAAAATGATAGTGACTACCTTTATTATTTTATTAGCGATGATTATTTTTTTAGACGTTTTTGATGGATGTTTAGTATCTTTTGACTTTGAAGAATTTTAAATTATTATCACCATATTTTTTATAATAGTCCACTTGAGACTTGATATGGATTTATGAAATGGTGATTTGGTTTGATATGCCTTATTATGATTAATTGGTTTTTAGGCATATTTTGAGATGACGTATTTTATGGTTAAGCCATAAATGGAATTTTGAATAATATGCCTTATTATGAACATTCGTTTTGGCATATTTTTGTTATGGCTTATTATCATTATTAAGTCATATAAGTACGATATCAATATCTCATATCTTTATTAGATATAGTTTGAGTCGTTTACTTTAAAATACTCGGGTCAGGCCAAGACTCTACAGGTACAGGGACTCGTCGACCTTTAGATTTTTGCTAGTATCGGAGTAGACTATTTTGGCTGTTTTATTTTTCTTCATCCTTGTATATATTGAAATTTAGGAGGATATGTCATGTGTATTTGTGTACCTGATATGATATTTTGGATGTGATGTATACATTTATGTAGATCTAGTACTGATATTTTATAGATTCGCACTTTATTATGTTATATGATGTATATTATTCCGCTGTGATTTGTGACTCAGATATTGATTACCTATATTTTATACTGTTCTGAATATTTTAAATCGGTATGTTTATTACTTTGTATTAATACTATACACGTCAAATTTTCAGTTTAGATCCTTATAATGGTAATAAAGGCATGTCATTGTTTGTTTAAAGATATATTCACATTCGATCGCTCTTAACTATCTGTATTCTCTATGTTATTAGATGTCATTATTTTTAATGTTCTTTAATAATATGAGTATAGAGGTGGGGTCGTTACATGAATCTTAGATAGAAACACCATTGGTTCAGTGATTTCTTTCTGCCTAAGTTATTCTTCTACTTGCAAATACTGTGCAAGATTATCCAGGCTTATATCCTCCTTCTTGTATTTAAGGATTTTCCTTTAATCTTTCCAAGAGGGGGGATGTTTGTCTGTTATGGTTGAGACTTTTATCTCCTCATCCATATTCATATTATGACGGTTGAATTGATTTAGGATATGCATAATATCATTGAATTACCCCTCTATTCAGCCCAATATCAGTAATACTATATTTAAAAAAATTAGTAACAAAAAATTTCTTACTTGTTGCATTCTCCAATAGATGCTTGGCTTCTAGCGCATCCCAGACTTCTTTAGCAGTTGATTTACTATAGTATATATCAAATAAAGTATCCATAATTGCATTGCATATGTAATCATCTTGTTCCCATTTTAGTCTTGATCGTGCTTTTGCAATAATCTCGTTTTCTATTTTCTCTGGCTTTGGCATGTAAGAACGTAAATCACCTTTAGTCCAGCTAACAGGAAATGCATCTTCTTCTGCCAACACACGAAATTTACACCTTTGAACCTTTTTAATTTGGTGAAATCAGAAGCCTTAAACTGCGCGTTGCCATTGCCAAATAACATCTTAAGATTATTGTTGTATATTTCTGGATTTCTAGGAAGTGGCATTACGGTGGTAAAATCAAAGCAAAGTAAGAGAGATCCTCCAAAGCATGTCGATGATGCTTTCGTTAAGATGTTATTTCCCCTTATCACTCGTTTACACAAACAAATGGGCATTGTGAGTCAAGGAAAATCGTCTTCCAAGATATAATAGAGTCGAGATGATTATTCTCTTTAATAGATTGCAATAACACCTTTGAAATCGATTCAAACTATCTTCCAAATTGACTGCAGTGGCAAGTGTATCGAGTTTGCGATTTGCAGTACCAAAAACTTGAAAATGACTTAGAAATATAAGAGGAGAGGAGAAGGAGAATTTTGAAACACAGGAAAACTGAATTTGCAACATTTTCCAGTGTTTCTGATTTCAGAGAAGAATGATTAAAAAGATGAAAATCTTTTTAGGCGCTGCTATTTAAGTTGCAGAGAGGAATATTTTCGTTTTGAGAAGAGGCGTTTATTCATTTGCAACAGTCACTTCTCCCTCCTGTGTTCATTCATGCAAATATTATGTTGTTTTTGCAATTGTCATATTTCCTCTGTTTCTCTCTATTCAAAAATGAATTAACGGGTTGAGGTCTGGTCTGTTTTTAACTAAGGCAATTCTGTCCAAAAATATAATTCGGACCCAATCCCAAACCCAACCAGGTTGGATGATGACGACATGCGTGTGTGGGGATTGTGAATGACCTCCCTCTTCACAAACGAGCAACCATTGGATGCCCAAAGGGCTCAACCTTCCCTTGAGAAACCTATATTTAGACAAATATAGTTCCCAATATTCTAAGACATGGGACTACTCTAATCCCTTATTCTTCCTCTTTTTTTTTCTCTTCTTCTTATTTCAAAACAAATTTCAATAAAATTTCTCTTGTCATATGTTGCAGGAAAACTTGTGCATAAGTATAGATGTCTTATGGACTTGAATTTATATATAGTGATATGCTATCGAAGTAAGCCAAAATGGAATGGTTGACTAAGCATTGAATCCTATGCGACGTACAAGATATGTTTCAAACGCTCATTTTCTTTTCTTTGGATAGTTCATAAGCCGACACATGGATTGACCTTGTGTTTATATCTTAGTTTCATGAAATGCCCTTAGAGACTTAAGCCATAGTCTTGTAAAAGGCGGTACCACCTTCATGCATTCATATAGGTAGTTTATTTCAAGTGCACTATAACTATACACTTCAATAGTATTCTGTTATAAACCTATAAAGTACTAAGTAATCCGACCTCCCCCATTTCGATATAGATACCTAGCACCCTTCTTGGAATGGATATATAATTGTTCAGACTACTATTATAGTACTTCAAATCACATCATATATTGTACTTTTGGTCATTGAACTCAAGACAATGAATTTATTATGTTGAGTTGAGTTTCCATCATAGATGATTTTGATGTTGGCTTTAAACCCATTCCTTTAGATGTTTTCAACATCAAATCTCTTGCAAGTCCTTTTGTAAATGGATCAGCCAAGTTTTGGTTAGACCTCACAAAATCTATGGTAATTACACCACCAGTGAGCATTTGCCTCACTGCACTATTCTTTAAGCCAATATGCCGAGATTTGCTATTATATACCTAGCTATATGCTTTTGATAGTGTTGCTTGACTATCATAAGGCACATATATCGGAGGCACTGGTTTTGATTATATAGGCATTTCTAATAGCAGATTTCTTAACCATTTTGCTTCTTTACTACAAGAAGCTAATGCATAAATTCAGTAGCCATGGTAGAATCTGCAATATACATTTGTTTCTTGGAGGCTTATGATATTGCTTCCCCACCAACAGTGAATATCCAACCACTAGTTGATTTATTATTATCCTCTCTTCCAGTGTTCCAACTGGCATCTGTGTATCCTTCATTATACTTGCATACCCACTGTACAATACACCATAGTCCATGGTTACTTTTAAATATTTTAAATTTTTTTGTACAGCCAGCCAGTGAATATGACTAATGTTATTGGTATATCTACTCATTTTTCCTACAACGTAGGCGATATCAAGTCTTGTGCATATCATGACATACATTAGGCTACCAATAACTTTGGCCTATTCTAGTTGATCTATCGATCTACCAGTATTAGAATATAGTTGTATATTTGGGTCAAATAGGGTGCTTACCGGTTTGCAATCAAATTGATTAAACCTTTTTAGAATCTTCTCTATGTAATTAGACTGGGCAATAACCAATCATTTTTATGGTACTTATTCCTAGAACCACTTTGGCTTTCCCCATTCTTTTATGTCAAAACATGATGATAGAAATCTTTTTGTTTCTTTAATACTCGAGGTATCAGTCTAAAATATCAACATATCGTCAACATAAAGACATATAATTAGACCTTTACAAACACAAAATTTGTTATAGAAGATTTGTCTGATTTACAAATCCTAAAACCATTTGATACTATGGTTTTATCAAATTTCTCATGCCACTATTTTGGTGCTTTTTTAAGAACGTAAAGTGATTTAGTAAGTTTACATAATTTGTGTTCTTGTCCAAGCATCACAAAACCTTCTGGTTAAGACATATATATATCTCTCCATCAAGTTCTTTATTTATGAATGCAGTCTTGACATCCATTTGATGAATTTCAAATTTATAAATAGATGCTAACGCAATTAATATCCTAATTGTTGAAATTCTAGCTATAAGTGTATGGGTATAAAAATAATCTATTCCTTCCTTTTGGGTATAACCCTTAGCAACTAATCTAGCCATAAAATTTTCTATCATACCATGTGCTCTTAATATCTTTTTAAATATCCACTTACATCCTATTGGTTTATAACCAGGAGGCAAGTCTACTGGTTTCCATGTTTGTTGTCCCATAATAGAATCTATTTCATTATTTTTGGCTTCTTTCCAAAAAGATAAATCCTGAAACTTTATGGCCTAAGTATATGTTAAAGGATCAGAATCTATGGTTCTAGAAAGTATTACTTGATGTCTAATACCATCTCTTGATCCTTCAACCAATTAAGTGATAAAATCTGGTCCGAATAACTTTTGAACCCTCATTCTTTTACTTCTCCTGAGATTTTTATCGGTTTGATCATTATTTTCTTGATTGTTTTCAAATTCACGAATAGATTCAGTGACCTCCATTATTTGACGTATATGTATATTAACCTCAACTGTTTCACTAATAAATCGATTGGATGGAATAAACATGAGCCTATTTTTATAGAACACCGCATCTTTAGGTTCTACTATTGTGTTCATCTCAATCAAATTATTAGTTTCTATTATTAGAAACTTGTAACCCTTGCCGTGTCCTAAGAAAATATACTCAATACCCTTTTGTCATTATTTCATGATTTCTAATTCTGGTAATTGAACAATATCTCTATAGCTCCAAATCGACAATATACAAGATTTGGTTTGCGTTTCTTCCAAAGTTCATAAGGTGTGACTTTCATTTTCTTATTAGTCATTCAATTTAAGATGTAGCATGCGGTAAGTAATGCGTCAACCTAGACAATAGTATTAAAACCAGAATTACTTAACATAACATTAACCATTTCAATAAGGGTCCTATTTTTATGTTCCGCTATTCCATTTTGTTGTGAAGTATAAGCTATAGATGTCTCATGCATAATTCCTACAGATTCACAATACGTAGGCTAATAATATTCGCCTCCCCTATCAGATCTAAGTGTCTTAATCTTAACATCACATTGGTTTTCTACCTCGGTCTTATAGGTCATAAAGAAATTTAATACTTCATCCTTAAACATAAACAGTATTTTGTGCAGTCATCCATAAATATGAAAAGATATTCATTTCCTCCTCTAATAGGAGTACTATGCATATCACTAACATCACTATAAATCAATTGCAACAAATTAGTGGTACCAACAGATTTTAATGCAAATGGTTTTCTGGTTATTTGGGTTAATAAGCATATTTTACATATATCATCAAATTTACTATCATATTTAGGGATCATATTTAATGAAATCATATTATCCATAGTTCTAATATTAACATGTCATAATCTATTATGCCATAAAGAAAAAGTGTCAACAATATAAGAATTCAATTTAAACATTCCAACATATATGTACCCTTTTCCAGCAAACATTCCGCTTTTGGTCAATATATTTATCTGACTCAAAAACTTATTTGAAGCCAAACTTATTTAATAGACCGCCAAAAACAAGGTTCTTTCTAACCTTGGGTAAATAATATACATTAGTTAATGTCAGAATTTTTCCAAACGTGAACTCCAAGTCTATTGTCTCTTTCCCCTTAATCGTTGCTTTCGCTGAGTTTCCCATATGGAGATAATTTTCATGCTTAGACGGTGCAAGTTTGTTGAATAGACTCTTGTCCTTGCATATATGCTTAGTAGCACCATAGTCGATCCATAAGAATCTTCCCTTTCAGTTCATGTTGATTTCAGAGATTACGGCTGCTGAGTTTCTTTTTTCGATTGAGGTTTCTTTTTATGGAAATGAAAATCTCTTTTAAAGTGATCAGGTTTTCCACAATTGTAGCATCTGTAGCGACCCAGATTTTTGAAAGGTTTATAATGAAATATTGAAATTATTTAGATGATTGAATCTTGTATTTAATTCAAATAAAAATGATTCCGAAAGCTTATTTACATTATGTATAAATAAACTATGGTTATTGTAAATTTTAATTAATAATTTAAGTGATTAAAATTGTTTTAATAATAATTCATTTTAATTAATGTGTGAAATTATCATTCTGATGCACTGTATCGGATTTGGACGACACCAATGCCATTGAATCTGGAATAATGAATTGTTGTACATTGACGAGTTTCGTGACGATCAGACATGCTGTATGATTGGAATGTGCTACGAAAATTAAAAGAGAAAAGTATATTATAATTTCCCTATAAATACGGCTTAAAATGTCAAAACCTAATGACACATCTTTCCTCTTTCTCTTCTGTTTTGAAATTTTCCTGCCACCACTTCATTCTTCCTTCAATCAATTGTTCAAAGAGACTTAGGTAACGATTTTTAGTACCGTTTGATTCATCGGCCTCGTAATGACTAGTGCTTCACAATGTTGTGCTTCGATTGGTGTGCGACAATATTTGAATGTGTATGATATGGTGGCAGTCGAGATTCAGGCAAGGGGTTTTGGTGGCCGTGGGTGGAGTTAGGAGATGATGTAATTGGTGATGGGTTTCTAGTGTGGAAGGCTTTGATTCATGGCGGTATGTGGGTACACGGTGTAGAGGAGTTGGTTGTGAAATTTCATTTATCATTGTCAGAAGCGACAATCGTAAATTTTTTGGAGGCATCAGAAGTGAAGCGATAGGCATGGACGGATGCGTCTTGACCAAGCGAGGATCTTGGTGGAAGCGGCGATGGCCAATGGTGGCCGAGGCAGGGAGGAAGGCGGTCAACGACGTGTCAAGGGTTTGGATCGTAGGGTTCACGTTTTTCTTTGATCCATTAGGCCTTACATTTTGGGCATCGTCACAAAGCATGCCCGAAGGGGATTTCGATGAAGGTTGTCATTCGCCGTTCGACGGTTGTTTTGGGCATGCCAGTGACACAGGGGACATGGATAAGTGGGGCGACAGTTTGAATTAAAGAATGAGGGAGAAAGAAAAGAGTGAAGGATTAAAAAGGTATTAAGTTAATTAATTAATTTATAAGTAAATTTATTTAATTTATAATCCGCAAACTTATAAAATTTGTATTTTGCCCATAAGAGGTCCGATTGAGGCGCTATCTTCGCCGTTGCATTTGTATTAGGATAATCTATGCAAT
This sequence comes from Allium cepa, assembly GCA_030765085.1. Classification (NCBI taxonomy): domain Eukaryota; kingdom Viridiplantae; phylum Streptophyta; class Magnoliopsida; order Asparagales; family Amaryllidaceae; genus Allium; species Allium cepa. Next base: position 394,529,964 of record CM060935.1, read on the forward strand.
GGAGTTGGATTCGTCGAGTTTGGAGCTTACAGGAATTTTAGTCAGAAATGAACGGCATTCGATTTTGAACTATTCGAAAACGCGAAAGCGTTAACTAGAGCTTGGATGACTTTTACTCACCAGTTGATTGATTATATATTATTGTATATATATAATTGTTGTATTGAAAATATAAACTGTATAACGAACAACGCAAGTTATTACTTTTGGACCACGCCGTATTTTGTAAAACAAGTGAGAACATTATTATTGTGTATAATAATCTTTGTTTGATGATCTATAACATGTATCATAGCCTAGACTACTTGTTTGCATATTTGATATTACTTTGTGAATAGTAATAGTATGTTACGAATGTTAGAAACGATTTAGTTGTTATAAATTGCTTTGAAATCCATGATAACTGACATATGTTAAATAGGATAAATTGCGGAAAATTGTAGGAACATATACATATATATTGGGTTGTTCTATACACAGTTTTGTGTATTAGGCATAAATGGGATTGGTTTGGATATTTATGGAATTTGGAAAGGGAAGTTATAAACGGTAGAAGCAAAACGGTCGCGACGTAGGCACTTTGAAATCTCCGTAATCTGCGATTTTAAAGTTAACATTGAAAGACATCCCAGGGATTTTTTGTATCTGATTAATAAGTACTGTTAGTGTACTTATTATGGGAAATTATCAAGGTCTAAATATATTTTGAAAATCAATTATGTGTTTATAAAGTGACGGGTTTTTAAATGGGTTTTAAATAAAAGGTTTTCAAATAAATATTTTAAAAGTATGTTTTTATTATATATATATATATATATATATATCTGTATGTGTGTGTGTGTTTTTTAAAAGTTATTAAATATTTTATTTAAGAAACAAAAGGATTTTATGTTATAATATTTTACAAATAGTTTATAGTATTTTATTAAATATCTTAGTTTTACAAATAAATTAGTATATGTAAATATCTATCTTTTTAAAGGTATTTTTGTATATACAGAAGTTTTAAAAAAAGTTTTAAAAAGGAAGTTTGGTATTTGTAAAAGGATATAAATGATTTTTTTGGATTGTAACACTTATGTTATAATGGATTGTTTTAGAAATTGATTAAAAAGGTATACAGCCTTGTTTAATAAGAGAAGCTATACTTATAACTTTAATGGATATTTTAGAGTTAACGGCAAGTATAAATGTGATTTTGGGTTTATCATATCGATGTTTATGCAACATATGTTTTAACCCATTTAACAATGCTTTTGGAAAGTAATTAGATCTTTAAAATGGAGTTTTGAAGATAAGGGACAGTAAAGTGTTTTGGGTTTGTCGTAAACAATGTTTTAGTAACATTCGGTTTTAAACCCTTGGATAATACTTTAAAGTGTTAAAATATTGTTAAAATATTTAGATCTTTAATAATGGAATGTTAAAGATAAATAACAAGTATGATTTAGTTTGATTTTTTTTGGCAATGTGTTAGTAACATTCGCCTTTAACACGTTTAGGTTATACTTATGAACGTAAATTGATCTTTAAAAAGAATGTTTAAAAGATAATCATAAGTAAAATGGTTTTGGGTCTGTAGTGAAAGTGTTTGAGTAATATTTGTCGTAATCCCTTTGAAATTGATTTGTGAATATACTTATACGGTTGAGATAAGTATATGAATACTTTTGGAAAGTATTGGAACGTATTGAAATGAATAGTGGAGTTTAATTAAATAGTGGAGTTTAATTTATTCTGGAGTTTATTGAGTAAAGACGAGTTTTAATAATGTAAGAGGATTTTAATCAATAAAGGAAGATTAATTAAAAAAGGGATTAGAAGTCGTTTATATGACTTGTTCATGCTTGTTCTTTCGATCGTGCTTGTGTGTTACTTGCATATGGACAATATACAGGGACTTGGTTTCCCATATGCGATTATTCTCATTGTATTGGATTGTTTATTTATTTGATAGTTATATAACCGAGTATGAAACCTTGGCCATAATATACTCTGGAAATATCTAGAAGAAACACGAGGATTTTATGGTACAGTTATCCTCAGTGATGTTATACTGCACATATAGACTTGTTTTTCTCTTCTAGCACAAATGATAAGGAAATATGTCTGCTCAATCGGTTAGGAGGTGATCTTCGATCTTATGTATTGTCTATTTATTTCCCAAAGAACCGGGGTTGAGATTTCCTAAAAATCAATCGATTTGTTTTGGGCACCCGGTAAGCGGGGAAGTGTACTTATATGAGATGACTTGAAACCATGACCACTCCAAAACCATATGCGTGTTCAATGCTTTGGAAGAAGTTCGTGATTTCTTTGTCATGGCTTGTGATTGGTTCGTGTTTGCTTCATGATGTTGGAATCTATGTGGAGATTTGAGATCTGTTTAAGATGCTTAAATACATGTAGATGTTTGTGATATATTCAGGACGTGGGGATCCATGTGTGATTCCGAGGTCTGTTAGGTATGGGAATTCCTGTGTGATCTTGAGATCTATTAAGTAATTCATGTGTGGTTCCGAGATCTGTTGAGATATGAGAATCCATATGTGTTTTCGAGATCTGTTCAAGTTGTAGCTCGTGTGGAAGATCTGTTGAGTTGTAGCTCTTGTGCTGAGATGCTAAACGTGACTTCACCATTGGTAACGACACAAACCATAGATAAGAGACATAGCCTATGGTGTTTAGCTAACTTAAAGGGTGCAGTCACTCCAGTCTAGTGTTACTTACGGATATGCATGTGGGAGTGATGTGACTCGGTGCCACGTGTTCAGGCGTGGTCCAACTATGTTTTCCTATGGTATATTTTATTTAGAGATATACATTGCTTTGAAGGATATTTTTGATCCTTATGCAGTAGTTTGGATTCGGCTTCCCCGAAGAGATCGACGTGGAATTCTACCCAATTAGCGAACGCGCCTTAGCAGTTGTGAGTATATACCTGTTATTGTTGTGAGGTACACTCACGTGCATCGCAGCTATGTGATTATTTATATTCCACACCGTAGACATTATTATATTATCATTGGATTTTATAATAGAATGGTTTGGTATCGTAAGGGAAAACCCGTCCTTGTTTATTGATGGCATGATCTTACGATATACCCTCATTTTAAAAGGTTTTTAAGATATAATAAATTCTATGTGATTTGAGTTCCTCACGCTGGTTTACCAGATTGATTCAGGTAGTTATTCTCTTATAATGCTTAGCTCAGCTCGAGCATGTTTCCAGATTTAGTAGTTGTTCATTAAAGCTCTAAAAGAGGAGTCGTATGGTTTCCTACCGTCAGCATTTGTGAGGATAGAATGTTGTAACTGTTCAGACTGATGATAGTTTAGTTTTCTCTGATTAATATATGTATATAAAGGTTTTCTTTTTGGTAAAGACCTTTTAAGATATTATATATTATCGTTCTGCAAGTGTGATTTTAATATTTTGTTCTCTTCTTTTTTGTTCTATTTCTATTTATTTTTATTTTACCCTCACTATTCGTCTTTCCGGCACTTGGGTACTAGGCACGTGGATACCATGAATGTATTAGTGTCGACATCCGAGGATCGAAAATTCGGATCGTTGCAGCATCTATTCACTTTCTTGGCCTTATTGCTATTGAAGTTTTTCTTATTCTGAAATTTTCTTTTTTATTTAAAAGAGTTCTCAAAGGCTTTATTTTCATCTTTTTCCTCCACCATGTGGATCTTACATGGAAACACTGTTGGTTCAGTAATTTCTTTCTGTCTAAGTTGTTATTCCACTTGCAAATATCATGCAAGATTATCCAGACTCATATCCTCCTTTTTGTGTTTAACAATTTTCCTTTGTTCTTTTCAAGAGGAGGGAAGTTTGTCTATTGTGGATGAGATTTTTATCTCCTCATCCATACTCATATTATACTGGTTGGACTGGTTTAGGATATGCATAATATAATTGAATTGCTCTATTACTAGCCTAGTATTAGTCATTTTATAGGTGAAAGTTTTAATAGCTAAAGGTTTCTTACTTGTTGCGTCCTCCCTTAGATACTTGGCATCCACGCATTGTAGACTTCTTTGGTAGTTGATTTTCTGTAGTACATATCGAACAGGGTATCCTCCGATATTGCATTGTATATTTGCCACTTGCATAATCATCTTGTTCTCATTTTAGTCTTGATCGTATTTATGCAATAGTCTCGTTTCTGTTTTCTCTGATTTTGGCGTCATGAGAAAATAAACACTTTTAGTCCAGCCAATAGGAAATGCATCTTCTTCCGCCAACGAACGAAATTAACACCATCAAACCTTTCCAATTTGGTGAAATCAAAAGCGAACTCTCTCAAACTGTGCGATGTCATTGTCGAGTAACGTCTTAAAATTATTGTTGTATGTTTCTGGATTTCTGAAAAGTGACACTGCGGTGGTAAAATCAAAGCAAAATAAGAAAGATCCTCTAAGGCACATCGATGACGCTCTTCTTAAGACTGTATTTGCCCTCATCACTCGTTTAAACAAACAAATGGGTGTTGTAAGTCAAGGCAAATCATCTTCCAAAATACAATGGAGCCGAGATGATTATTCTTTTAATCGATTGAGATAGCACCATTGAAATCGATTTAAACTATCTTCTGAATTAACTGCAGTGACAAGAGTATCGAGTTTGTGATTTGCAGTACCACAAACCCCAAATGACTTAGCAATATGAGAGGAGAGGAGAAGGAGAATTTCAAAACACACGAAAACTGAATTCGCAACGTTTTCCAAGTGTGAAGAATGATTAGAAAAACTGAAATACTTTTCAGGTTTTGCATGACTTCTCTCACCACAAAAGAACAAGCATTTGATGGCAAGAGGACCCGACCTTTCTTTGAAAAACCTATATCTAAACGGATATGGTTCTCATTATTATGGAAAGTGAGACTATTCCTATACCTCATTCTTCCTCTTCTCTTCCTCTTCTTTCCATTTTAAAACAAATAATTAACCCATACTATTGTATGAAAATTTACACTAATAAATAATAATAACTCTTTTTCTTCATTTTAAAGTGTTCGTTTATCCTAGCGTCCTTGTGCATTTCATGAGTTACTACTGTGTGTTTGGAAACAAAGTTTGCTTTGCATACAGTTTTTCTGTTAAAAAAACTGTGTACACGTAACCTAACTTTGTGTGAAAAATGTGGAAAAGGCACTTTTGCCACCATTGTTTATAGCAAGTACCTGATGTAACATGCTTTACTTTTGTTTCCTGTGTTTATAGAGATGAAAACCAACGTAACCTATGTTTCGAGAGAGATACAGCGTACTAAACATTTTTGTTCATAAACATAATAAAAAAAATTTCTGCTACAACTACGTGTCTAAAGCAAAACTTTATATTACTTAATCTCATTTCCTCTTTTGGTTATTAAACAGGGACAAGATAACGTCGAAAATGTGTCTTAATTAATACCTGCTAACCAGAAAGATAATTAGCAAGTTATCTTTGACTTGGGTTAAGACGATTTCTATCTTTGCAGGGCTTTGTTTTTATTTCTTTCACTACACCTCATTTTCTCCAATTTATTAGCTGCTATCACATCTTTGAAGCAAACAACACGTATATCTCTTGTTTACTTATTTTGATGTTAATTTTCAGGTTAATATAAATCACTAATTGTATGGCAATTGGACGTTTCTTACAAAATAGAATAACTACACGTTTTAAGTAACATTGGTCACTTATTAACAAAGACTTACTCCATAACGAACATCAAATTGACAACTATTAATTAAAGTTATGGAGAACAGGAGAAGTTGCGAGCCTTTCCATTACTTAACCATATGGAGATAACGTATGTACCAATTGAACCTCCTTATAAATATGATGTATTTGATTTGCAGCAACTATCAAATTTAGTTTGAAAATGGCCACTTCTTACAAGGATTGTTCAAGCAAAAATGAATCACCAAATGTCATAGTATCTAAAGACGGCAAAGGAAATTTCACAACGTTAACAGAGGCAGTTAATGCAATTCCATCTTCAACCACAAGGCGATATGTAATATATGTAAAAAGCGGTGTGTATGATGAAAATGTAACCATATCTAGGGCAAAGGTTACTCTCATTGGTGATGGTAAAGGAAAAACTATATTCCGTAGCCACCTTAACTATCACGATGATCATGTTTCAATTCAAGATTCGGGTGCAGTCGGTAAGTTTCATTTTGTTGATATATATGATTCATCATTGAAAAAGCATGAGAGTATGTTTTGTATAACTTTATACCATTTTTTGTTCTTATTAATCTGGCTTTCTCCATACATAATTTTATTGTGTAATTTTTTTGTTTGTTTAAATATCTCAAAACTCACTTCACTGCATTGCATGATAAATAATATGTTGTGTCGTACAGTTGTGCTAGCTAACAACTTCATAGCAAAATCAGTCACCTTTGAGAATACATCGGGAGAGTATAAAGGGCAAGCGGTCGCTTTAAGGAGTGAAAATGACAAGTCTGTGTTCTATCAGTGCGAGTTCATCGGTTATCAGGACACTCTATATGTGAATGGAGGCAAACAATTGTTTAGAGAATGCGATATATATGGAACAGTTGACTTCATATTTGGAGATGCACTAGTGGTAGTTCAGAACTGCAACATTTATATTCGTGGTTCTGGTTTCATGACAGCTCAAGGAAGAATCGATAAGTCAGAAAACACTGGTATATTTGTTTATGTACAACTGTATACGGTTCATTTTAGACTTTAGAGAAGATCACTTATATAGACTTATATCCTTTATCATGCATACTTACAGGTATATCTGTTCATAAATGCAATATAAAAGGCACATCTGAGTTCAATCCTAGTGTGGATAAAGCATATCTGGGAAGACCATGGAAAAAATATTCAAGGGTTATTGTTATGAAATGTTATATTGACAGCATTATCGATCCGGCTGGTTGGAAAGAATGGAAAGGAAGGGAGGAAACTGCTGAATATATGGAGTATGATAATAGTGGTCCTGGATCGAATACGAAGAATAGAGTAAGATGGCCTGGGTATAAAGTTTTAAGCGATGATAATGAAGCAAGACCCTACTCAGTTGCCGAGTTCATAGATGGTAATCAGTGGTTGCCTGCGACTGGTGTTCCATTTGATCCCGATGTTTAGTTACTCATGCGACTGGTGTTCCATTTGATCCCGATGTTTAGTTACTCAGTCATTTTATCACTTCTTTTTTCATGTAAGCAAAAAATTATATATTGGTCGGTATCTTTTTCTTCTGTTTTGTTTTTTTTCCTCTATAAATAAACAATGGCTGTTTTCACTATGTAGCAATAGCAAAAATAATGGTGTTCCAACTTACTTCAGGATGAATTGGATTTTTGTAAGCATAAAGTCAGTCTTTACTGAAGAAGCATTAATGAATTTGACCTATTGGATTAAAGTTGTGGTGGTATACATATATGCAAACACGTATATTACACTACAAAAAAGAGGGCTGTTTTCCAATACAGAATTTCCTACGCCATCCCTACGCCGCGTAGGCGCGCCGTAGGAAAAACGTGGAAACATAGGAAAGAGGTAGGGACGGCGTAGAGAATTCCCTACACATTTCCTACGCGTGCACCAGGCTTTCCAACAATTAACCATGGCGTAGGGAATGTGCAGGGAATTGTCTACCCATTCCATACACCTTATTGTTCTCCCTACGCATTCCTTACGCAAATTAAAATGAATTTTAAAACAAAGCCTTATTTAAAAACTAAACCCTAATTAAAAATATCCCTAATACATTTTCAAAACAAGCCGGCCTTTTCTATTTTATTTATTTCAGCCCGGTCTTCTATTTTCTTTGGAGAAAGTAACATTGGCGGCTTCGATTCTTCGATTATTCCTCTTTGTCAAATTAGCGAACGAGGCTCTTAATGCTCGATTGTTGATCGTCTCTTGAGATGATGTCGGGCGCTCTCGTTCCTTTGCTTTGCTTGCAATTTGAGTTTGTGAAATTTAGGGCTTCTGTAACTTGAGAGCCGATTGCTATGGTTCGATCTCTGTATGTTGCTCTTTGCTTCTCTGACGATCGATTGCTTGCCTTGAGATTGCGAATTACCTTGGTGCGTTGTTCGTACTTTTTGCTTTGTCAGGATTTGATTCGAATTTATCGATTGTTCTTGTTTGCTCCACACACCGCCGATGATGAACTTGGGTGATGTATTTATATGGATTCCGAGACCCTAGAATTTTCGTATTACTTTCCTTTCTCAGTTTGTGATATTTTTGACTTCCTTGATTCACACGGTCTTGATTTTAAAACATTCGATTTTCCATGAATGATACTGCAGAGTACTTTCCTCTTTTATCTTTGATTTTTTGACTTTTTCAAAATTGCATACACGCACTTGATTTTATTTTACGATAATAATTGTTTGGTCTGCATTTATATTTCTTCCGGCTTCAAATATTGTCTTCATTTTATATGGATAATTTCTGTAGCATATTGTTGCATTGCTTGCATCACTGTTTGGTTGCTTTGTGTAGTTGCCACTATCTTCACTTGAATTTCATTTAGCTCGGTGGAGAGTCTGATACTTGTCTGTAATACATTTGCATTTGTATCACTTGTTATTTGTTTTGAACCATGTTCGCTGTGTTTGTTTGCTGAGGTTGTTGTTTCACCACTGAGCCTTATTCATGTATATTGATCTGGTTCATCTTGTAATCTTCACTTTATCTTCGAACTGAACTTGGTTTTGCTTCATGATTCATTGTTATTTGGTTTTGCTTCATAATGTACTTTAGTCTGATGCCTTTGTCACCTGATTCTTTTGAAGTTGTAGCTTGTACATTTGTTGTTTGCATTGAGCATTTTGTATGCTTGCAATTTTAGTTTCACACTGCTTCATCATGCTGCATACTCTCCATTTTGCATACTGCTACTTGATTCATTGATGTCACTGAACTTGGTCTGAAGTTCATTATCCTGTTGCATACATTGCTGTTGTAGATGTTGATGATGTACTTCACTATACATGTAAGTCTGATCATTGTTGGCATTTGGTTGTATTTGGTGTATACATGTGCACTTTCATTTTGTCTGGAGTAGCTCTGTCTTTACTATGTTGAAGTCACTGTTGCATTGTGTTGGTCTGGCTTGAACTTGATATTATAGTCTGCCTTGTTGCCACTACCTGTTTCAGTTTGATTTGGAGCTTCATTGTTATCTGGTCCGACCTGCACTGCACTTGAGTATGTGTGTCTGGTCATGTTTTAATTTGCATCTTGCTTTGTATCATTCTTCAGCTCGAGTTGCTTCATTATGGCCTGATCTGGAGTAGCTTTGTATATCACTATGAATTGCATTTAGCTTGGTGGTTGTTACTGCATTCATGTTGTTGTGCATTGATTTGAGCTTCTGGCTTGTTTCAATTGCTTAGCGCATTAGTTTGTACTGAACTAGTTTGGTGTCTCACTTCCATTTTTAGTATGCATCTGGTTAGTGAGTTACATCACTTGAGTCACTGATTCATTTGTTCTTCTGTACAACACTTTTTCTTTGTTTTTCATTAAGGTCTGCATTTCTGATCATACTGTTTTCTCACTACTACCATACTGTTGCACTTGGACTTGTCTATTGAGTCTGTTGGCACTGGTCATTTAAGGCAGTTTGCTTATTCTTTATGGTTTATTATGATTCTGATCGAGGCTTTGCATTTGAGTTGAGTCATGGCAACACTGGCTTTACCTTTGTATTTTGTTTGTTGTTTGGTGCCTTCTTGAATTTTTGTAGACTGTGCATTAACCTTGAGTTGAACCCAGTTTTAAAAACTTGGGTTTGACCTTGTGCTGATGACGAGATTTTATTTATATTGCACCTGTATTGAACCCGTCTTTTTATTGTGGGTTTGACCTTGTGCTCACCTGTCCCTGTAGCATTATCAAGTGTATATCGATGTGCACGGCCTTGTGGCATGTACAGTGATACACTGTGCATGTCACATTGTTCGTGTATGATGAATTCATATGTAAATGATGACGAACAACCCAAATAACCGAGACAAATAATATTTTGAAAATTATATTTTATTCTATATTGCAAAAATATTTCTTTTTCAATTTTACTGCGTTAGTGAATATTTTTGCAAGTTACTCGGATGTTGGATTCAGACTGGAATGAAGTTGAAGATAAATACGAGTGTGAGTGATATGTAGTGAGGTTAAATGTAAATGTGAAACGTGATGTAATAAAAAATGTATTGTATCTGTAATTGTATAGTTATAGTGAGAGCTTGAATTTGTACTATTCAAAATTGTAATAAATATTTGTTTGAATAAAATATTCGTTTGAATTTAAAATCTGTGTTATTTATGTTATTCAGCAAATATTTATTTAATCTGTGAAAAATAAAATAGTACATTAACAAATACATTTAAATGAATGAATATATGTTTATTATCATCAAACAAAAATCGTATAATCGCATATTCAACAAATAGGCGTAGGGAATGCGTATGGAAATAGGCGTAGGTAAGGCGTATGGAAATAGGCGTAGGTAAGGCGTAGGGAAAGCGGCGTAGGGAATGCGTATGGAAATAGGCGTAGGTAGGGCGTATGGAATGCGGCGTAGGGAAGGCGTATGAAAGGAGGCGTAGGGAACCCGTAGGGATTTTTTTGCGACGCACTGTTTTCCAACCTCTTCTTTGGCGTAGGGATGGCGTAGGTAAAATCTTTTCCATACGCTGCGCCTACGCCAAACTGGCGTAGGGAATCCAAAATTCTTTTGTAGTGTTAATACTTTCAAGGGCTAGTGAAGTTGAATGAGCCTATTGTTATTAGTGAAAATGATAGTATTCGACCACTAAGCAAAACAAGGTAGAAACAACATTCTCCAAACATATATAACAAAGAAACTCTTAACATGTAAAATAACCAAACTAATAACAAACTAAAGCAAAATCATTCCAGCTAATTTTCTATCAAACTCTACGTATCACGAAGATCTGGAAAGAAAATCAGACGGCTCCTTATTTTTTTTTGAAAATTGATAAATGGGTCGAGCCCAGTAAGTTACATTACAAAGAATAACGAGGAGGGGTAAACCCGGGAGGTACCTGAACTGAACATTACAAACTCGAAGTCTCAAACCCTAAAATTATGAAGCAAGCAGTGCCTCCACTAAACTCTCGAAAGAAAGTAAAAATGGTGGAACTTTGTGGAAGAAAAATCCCTGCTTAATCTAAGAAAATACTCGCTTAAGCCTAAATTAGAGGCTTAAGGAGGTCTCCACTCCCTTATTTCTTTAGCATGAAGTCTGGAGATCTCTGGGTCGAAGCTAAAATGGCTTTGACTAGCTGTTTTAGTCTTTGCATCCTTAAAGTTATCCTCTTTGTTATCATGGTTGCCACCAGACTTTAGATCTGAGGAAGAAGTAAGAATCGAAGCTTTAGCCTCCTTTAAATCAGGCCATGAAAAATTAGAACAAGCGTCTGCGAAGGAGTTGTTGTTCTCGCATTTTTCCCATACAGATAAGTGATACATCTGTTTGTTTAGTTTACCGATGTAGTAAGAGCTTCCTATTCTTTGCTCTCTAATAGCCAGAAGGAAGCTGTTGTCATCTTTATCATTATTGCGGCTCCTCTTGCTATAATCAGACAAGATATCATTTGCATTAGTGTTGATCCTTTATTTATCTTAATATTATTAGTATTAAGAGCCTTGTTACTTTCTTGACAGGTTGAGAGCTGATTACTTAAGAGGTTGTCAGCAGTGACCTTGTTAGCGTCATTGAATTAAGCCAGTAAAGGTAAGTGCTTGGAATTTTTGTTGGCATTACCTCTAGGTACAACGACATTGGATCTAACGATGTTGCTTTGTAGTTGACAGTCATTAAGAAGAAGACGCTCAGAATTGGATGGACGGCTCTCCCTATGCATATCAGGTAAAGAAGAGTATAAATTTTTATTTGAAAAACTTTTAAAATCAAAATTAAAATTGGTGTTATGTTTACTTCCCTTGCAGGAAATATTTTTGGTATGTATTGTGGAGCAGCAACCTTCAACTGAGGAACTGTCATCAATGAACTCTGTTGGCTTCACCATGAATTATCCATCAGCAGCAGGATATTGAGAATTTTTATTAAAATTATCCTTTTGTAAGTATTCTTCAACGAAGTTCTCATAGTTGTCAGCATTATGAGTTCTATTGCCGTTTCTGTTGAATTTATGAAGAATGATGTTGAATTCGATTTCAATTGTTTTCTAAAGTTGAATACTGTCTGTTTTAACTTTGTTGTGAAGCCTGTTATTTCTCTCTTTCCAAATAAATAGATGACTGTAGTTAGAACTACAGTTGCTTTGTTGAAATCTGCTTTCTTGCCTTTGAATGCTTTCTGAAAATATTGAATGTTGTCTCGAATGTTTTGGAGAGCCAAATGTTGATTTATGTTGAGCTTATTTTTGGCAATGAACCAAACATGTCTGGAGTAAGAGCGGTCAAAAAAGAGATGTTCAGTGTTTTCAATTTCAGTTTTGCAAAGTAAGCAATTGATATTTCCAGAGTTTTTGTTCCATTTTCCACATTTTTCTCTTGTTGGCAGACGATTTAATAATGCAAAGTAGGTGCAGCAAGCCATTTTAGGGCAGTTGGCTGAGTTCCAAACTGATTTATGCCAATTAACTTCCACTTCCCCTCCTTTTAAGAATTACCAAGTATTTTTAAAAGAAAATTTGCCTTTTAAAGATAATTTCCAGCACCAAGCAATTCATCAGTATTTGGGTCAATCTCAATTTTATTAATTGAAGAATTGAAGATGGTAGTTGCAGGAAATGCTTGAGTATTCCAAATAGAATTTTGAATGATATTGTCAACAGTAGCATTGACTTTGCCAAAGCAACAAAGATTATTCCAGGCTAGTAAATTGATAAGAGAATTTCCATTGATCCAAGGGTCAAACCAGAGGCTTGTGCAACTACCATCTTTATATTTTCGCTCTATAAGCTTAGATCCAATTTCCCTACAATTTAGAATATTTTTCCAAGCATAAGAATAATGGTTTTTGATGGTCATGGACCAGAAATTTTTGTTTTTGACATATTTGGCCCTCATCCATTCATCCCATAATGTTTTGCCTTCTATGAATTTTCAGAAAAGTTTGAATTTGCATGCTTCATGAATGTCTGAGAAGTTTCTGATTCCTAATCCCCCAGCTTCTTTGGTTTTTATTATGGTATTCCAAGATATTTTATGAAATTTTCCATTCCAAATGAAGTTGTCACATAATTTTTTAATTTTCTCTATTGTTTTTGCTGGAATGTTATGAGATTGCAACCAGTACATGATGACTGCAGTGATAACTGTATGAACTAGCTCTACTCTTCCTGCTGTAGATAACATTTTACTTGACCAATTGTTAATTTTATTTTGAATGGTTTGATATAGTTTGGCACAATCTCTTTCTTTGATTTGATTGTTACTGAGGGGTAGACCAAGATATCTGACAGGGAGGTCACTCTGTTGAAATTTTAGAATGTTGAGGATTTCCATCTTGTTCCTACAGTCTTTGCTGAAAAAAAAATTTGCTTTTATTTTCATTAATTTAAAGGCCAGCTTGCTGTTTGAGGTTATCAAATATTTTCCTAATGGTAGCTGCAGAGAGTGTATCTGCATTTAAAAATATTAATAAATCATTAACATATAATAGATGAGAAATACGAGGAATAATCGAGTTAATTGGTTTTATGTTTTTACGCAACAGTTCCTTCTCCATCTGTAAAGTAAAATATTCCATAGCAATTGTGAATAAATAAGGAGATAAAAGATCTCCTTTCCTAATTCCTCTATTGCTATGAATGAACCCACAAGGATATCCATTAATAAGTATAGAATAAGATACATTACAAATACATTCCTTGAGTAAGTTGCAGAATTTTTCATTGAAGCCTAGTTGACACATCATGTGAATAATAAAGTTTTTGTTTATTTTGTCAAATGCTCTGTGAAGATCAATTTTGAGACACATTTTGTTTTTACCAACATGGTTAAAATCCCTTAATAGTTCATGGGATAAAAGAATGTTTTCAACAATAAGTCTGTCCGATATAAATGCACATTGATTTTTAGAAATGAGAAGTTTTAAAAAACTTTTAATTCTGATACTAAGAATAGAGGCTATAATTTTGTACAGGAAATTGCAACAAGCAATTGTTCTGTACTCCCCCAGACAGGAAGGGTTTTTGGTTTTAGGAACAAGTTTTATAAAAATATGATTTATGTTTTTTAAAAGCCTACCAGTTGAGAAAAATTCCTTGACAACCTCAAGTAACATGTTTTTTATATCATCCCAGTGTGTTTTATAAAATTTAGCCCCAAACCCATCAGGACCAGGGCTTTTATCATCTTTGGCAGAGAAAACAATTTTTTTTATGTCTTCTAAACAAATAGGAGCAAGAAGGATTTCCTTACTACTAGAGTGTAGAAGAAATTTAGGAGAAATAGTTGGATAAGTGCAAGTATTCTCCTCAGTATAAAACAGATCAGAGAAATATAGAATAGCTTCTTTCTCTAATAAAGAGGCATCATTGTTAACCTTAGCATTACTATTAATTAATTTTCCTATATTGTTATGACATTTCCTGCCAGACATTTGAGCATAAAAGTATTTTGTTGGTAGATCCCCTTGAGAAAGCCAGTTAACTTTGGCTTTCTGCCTAATATTAGCAGCTTCAACATGAAAAGAATTAGAAAGATTTTTCTGTAAATGAAAAAATTCATTAATTTTGATTTTATCTGAGCTGTCTTTATTATATTGTCTTGCAATTTAACACATTCCTCTCTAATTTGGTTAATTTCATTATTGATTTTATTTTTTGTATGATACCAAGCTTTAAGGTTATCTTTAGTAAGATGTAATAACTTTCTGAATTTAAATTGAGCAGAATCATTTGAAGAAAATTGTAAATTGTTTTGCATAATACTTTTATAGTCCGAGTCATAAACCCATCCATTCTTGAATCTAAAAGGAAATTTTTTCTTAATTGAAGAGTTTTGAGATAAAATAAGTTGAATGGGAGTATGGTCACTAGTATATTGGGGTAAGATGTAACAATTAAAATCATAGAAATGATTTATGAAAGCTCGATTGACTAGAATTCTATCAAGTTTACAGTGAATATTTCTATACTCACCTAATTTCCAGGTGAATTTATTACCCTTAATGATAGGGTTAATCAAACTAGTTTTAATAAGAAAGTTAGAGAAAAATTCCAGTTTCTTGAATGGAACTGAAATTCCTCCTCTTTTTTCATTTACTTTCATAATGGTATTAAAGTCTCCCATTATCACCCATGGGAGAGAAATATTTGTATTAAGCTGGGCAAGAGAATTCCGGAGCTGAATTCTATCATTTTCAAATTTAGAGGCATAGATAAAGGAGACAAATATTTGTAAGCCCTCTTTATTTTTAAAGTTGCAGTGAATATATTGAAGATTAAGGGTGAAATTACAAAGGTTCCAAATGGTAGGATCCCAAAGAATAATGATCCTACCATTTCCACCCATCGAATTATTGTGAATAAGCTGCCAATTATTTAGGTTGCTAATCCTAAGAAAATCTATGTTTTTATCAGACAGTTTATTCTCAATGCCTACTAAAGATGGTTTATGGGAAACCAGCAAATTTGTAAGGTCTAGTTTCCTCTAAGGAGAATTAAGACCTCTTACATTCCAAGTAATTATATTCATAATTATAAAAATATAAAGGATATTAAAAGGATATAACAGCAGCTAGATTAGGATTTTGCTGCTTATTCCCAATCTTTCGGTGGCTTTCTCTCCTTTCCTTTTGCAGTCTTTTTTGTCTTAAACTTTGAGAAACTCCTCCCATTTAGGGTTTTTAATTATGTATATCTTCTCAAAAAGTTTAGAGTTTGGGGCTGGACTGTCTGGACTGTCTTCTGTATTTTTATTCATAATTTTATAAATGGACTTTTTCCTGGTTTTCTTTCTTTTGTTTTTGACAGGTGAGGAGGAGACAGAGAGAAGAGAAATCCAGCATTCTCTAATATGGATTCAGGTAGAGTGGTGCTTTCTAAGATATTGTTTGTTGATACTATCTATGTCTGCAACTAAAATTGCTTTTGCCTGATGGGGGGAGGAAGCAAGAACTGTTCTTTATAATCCCCTTTGTTTTGAGCCTGATTACTTTTATCTATCTGAGAATCGCCATGATGATCTAGGCAAAATCTGTCTCAGTCATTTGCTGATCAATATCCATGGCAACATTAAGAATTGGGGCTTTGCCTTATTGTTTCTTGAAAATGATTGCGGGATGAAATTCTCTGATTGCTCAGTTATGTCAAAAAGATTATTTTCGATATTTCCTTTTGAAGCAATCATATTTGAAATGTTTTCAGAACCATGAAAAGAATTTTCAGAGTCTAAGTTGTTTACAAGGATAATAGTATCAGGAGAGGTCTCTTTCAATAGTTGATTTTCTTGATTTTGATCTCTTTTGTTGTCTGAGACTACCAAAGTATTTTTATCCAAATTGTTATTAGAAGACTCTTTTTCTTTCCAAACTGTTTTCCAAGAGCAAGAATCTGAGAGGTTTCCAAAGCAAGCACATATCTGACATCTAGGAGGAATAAATTCATATTCGATTTTTTGTTTGATGCTTTCTCGATCATGCATGGAAATTAAGGCAGAATCTGGTAACTAGTCTGTGGGTCTTATTTCAACTAATATTCTGGCATAGCTTAGGCGAGTCTCCTTTGCTGTAGGCTCGTCTAGTTTTAGTGGCTTACCCACTACACTAGCTATGGTGGCAAAAGCCTCTTTGTCCCATAATCTGAGGTTTAATTCAGGCAACCTAATCCAGATTGGATAGGTAGAGAGGAGATCGCGATCAAGAATCAAATTCTTGTCCCATCTTTTCAAGATAATTAACTTGCCATTAACAAAGAAGGGGCCATTTTGAGTTACTTTGATACACTCTTGCTCCTCAGAAAATCTGATGAGAAAGAAACCATTGTTTCTTGTAAAGATTTCAAAATTACCAACAGGATTCCAAATTTTTGAAATAAAATTCCTGAAATGATGATAATATGGTCGAGCGCCATAAACATAAGCTATAATAGAGTTAATCCACTTACTCTCACTCCTTCTGCTTATTTCCTCTTAACGACCACTATTTTCTTGTCCCCAATTTAATGGAGGCAGAATAGTTTAGATCAGTATTGGTGCAGAAGCCACCGTTCTTGACCAAATATTCCCAGGATGTAGCAGACTTTGTAGAATTAAACGAGGCAGATGGTTGAGTTCTTGGTGGCTTTGAAAATTGGCTGGATCTTGATTTCCTGTTAAGAGAATTTAGGTTAGATCTCTGTCCTATGAATAGGGATCTATCCTATGAATTCATTGATGGCCCTTGCGAAGGAGTATGAGTTTTTGCAGAATTAATTCTTCCCCGATTCTTGACAATTTGGAAGCCATCCTCATCTTGATCAGGAGGCTTATCTTTTGGATTAGAAGATAGTGTGGAAATAAGAGAATGATTGAGATCATGAGGAGATTCTCTAGAATTCTGATCAGGATTGCACTCAAAAATTGGGTTATATTTTATACTCATGGATGCCATTGTACCGTATTGGCTTGGATTTTTGTATATAATCAGACGGCGCCTTAGAATATACAACGTTTTGATCTCAAACATCATTGAGCATTACTTACAATTAACATGCCAGTACAGGAAAGACATAAGGAATATGCATTAGGGGAAAAATAAAGTAGGAGAAGGTCACTACCAATTTTGTGACAGACTACTTGTAGTAATTTTGACGCATAATGTATCCAAGCACCCTCCAAATCAATCCATTCAACATGATTGTTAGGAAAGTTATCAATCATAAATACAATGTTTGAGACAAGGGGAGTCGACAATGGTTTTGACGTAGAAGAAAAGTTGGATCATGGGTAGCAGGTCAAGTATGTTTAAGTACGAGGGTGTCAAAAGGAAGAAATCATGTGATCCGGCGAAGGAACAGGTGAATTATTCACTTAACTGTAACGAACCTTGTTCAAAATGAAAGTATATTTTTTTGGTTTATGCAACGATATGGTATGGAGCCAAGCCTGAAATTTTTAATGTATATACTTATTAAAGTGATTTGTAAATAATTAAAGTGAAATTATAAATTTTGGAAAATTTAAGAGTATTAGTAAATAAAAATTCATTTAAGTTTAATAAAAATAAGGTTTACAATGAAATACAATGAAGAAATATTTGTAAATAAGTAAAAATAGAATTTTAAATTATATTGGTGTTAAGCTTTATAAAATTATAAGTTAGGATAATTATATTTTAGTAATAAATGAACTAGTAATGAAATTAATATAATGTATTGTTTTAAAATTTCTAATATGGGTCTAAAATGTTGTTGATGATTAATATAAATATTAAAAGAATTTAAATTGAATTATATAGGTTAAAATACAATGATGTGTGTATTTTTATTTATAAATAATGCAGGTAGTGAATATAAGGTATGTTACTGTTTATAATCATAAAATATGATTTAAAATACTATTTCATAATTGTTGCTAGAAATTTAGATTTTGAGACTATAAATTGTGTTTTATGTACTTAAAAGTTGATGAAAATTAGTTAAAATAAACATATCTTTATTAATAATTAGCTTAGAAACGTAAACTTTTGATTTGACTGCAAACTTTCAAAATTACCCTTTGTATTTTATTCTTCATTAATAGTTTTAATATATATTTGCTATCACACTCATTTGGTATCAGCATGAATAATAAAAATGCATCTTTAAAGAAATTATTAAAATTTAGCATTGCCTAAATTTAGGATCTGAAAATTAACTTTCTTTTAAAAATTCAAAATTTTCTCTTGAAATATTTATGAAGTCTTAGTATCACTTAGAAATGAGTCTAACAAAAAAAATACATTATAAATTTGTTTTTTATTAATTAACAATAAAAATAAAAATTTAAACCCACTAGATATTAGATATTGTTAATTAGAAATAAAATTTCAAATTAACTACTTATGATTCAACACAAAGTATGACTAAATATATGTAGAAATCATCTTCTTTTGAACTAAATAAATACAATTTGTAAAAAAACAATTCAGCCTTCTTCACCAAGCGCAAAATGCATGCCATAATGCTCGCACATATAATGAAAATATTTCATCTTTATTTACCTAACGTGCAAAAAATTAGTTACTAACCCTATCCAAATCCCATAAGAAAATTCATTTCAGGAATAGTTCCTTCTCATTTGACTTTTCTAAGCTTAAACAAAACTTTCCATGGCAGTCCTGCACTACTCCTAACTGTGGAAATAAATGTTTAAAGAAAATTCAATTAAATGGAAGGTCTAAATTGAAGGTTAATGGCTCATAACCTTCTTCTAACCCTATATCACTCATTATTTTCTCTATAATGGAAATTTTACGATAATTTTATTTCACGTCAGAGATTATAGTTGAAGTTTTGTAAGCTTTGGAGCAAGAATTTGGGAAATAAGTTTCAATTCTAAGATAAGGTGAGTGTAACAACCTAACCTAGTCATGCATGCTATGATTTGTGATGTTATGATACTTTGTTGTTGCTTTGTTATGGTTGAGAATAATGAATTGCTAAAGTGAATCTATTATTATGGTTGTTGTATGTTGTGAAATATAAACTAGTGCTTACTGTAAAATTGGATTGCCTCAAATTGCAAACAAAATGCGGTTGAAATTTTAATTGAATACTTGTGTCATCCTATAAAATTACAGTGAATATTAGGCACGCATCCCTAGAAGCAAACTTAATTCATCAAAACTACTCCCGCAAAAAAACATACTTTGTAGGTCCTTGTTTTTTATTACGGTTATTTTCTTCACTAAAATATCTCTCCACTTCTTATAGCATCAACTTTAATGGAAAACTCATCTTTCTTGATTTCATTTTCTTCTTTAATGGCGAGCCCATCTTTCTCGATTTCATCATCTTCTTCAATGGCGAGTTCATCTTTCTCGATTTCAACGAAAAACTAAAACTATTTGAAGAGGAATCAACCTTTTTTGCAAAATATGAATTGTTATTGATTCTTAGGGATTGTTGGTGTTATATTGATGTTTAAATTTATTAATGATAACGAGAAATGAATGTAGTTTAATGTTTAAAGTTTTAATGCAAATATTCATACCATGTACAGAATCTGCAAATACCGCAAATATTACAATATTAGCAGTTTTTTTGCAATTATTCTCAATATTTGCAGAAAATATTGAGAATACTTGCATAAAATACTGCAAATATTGTCAATATTTGCAATAAAATATCTAGTTGTATAAATAAAAATGCAAGAATTTTCATAGCAAATATTTGCTCATTTTTATGCAAATATTCTGAATATTTATAGTTAGTGCTGCAACTATTCTCAATAATTGTAGAAAGCTCTGCAAATATTGAGAATTTTTGCTTAAAACACTTTGCAAATATGATTAATATTTGCAGTAAAAATGTAATAATATATGTTGGGGTTGCAAGAGTTTTTTGAATTTTTATGCAAAGATTTTATATGAATAATTACGGATAAGAATGCAAACCGAGATAATCAAAAGGAAAGTTCATTGTGACGACCTGGAATTTTTGGATGTTTGAAATCGAATTGTTTAATTGATTTTAAATATTTAAAAGGTTAATTTTTAACTTGATTTCAAATATCACTATTTATTTAATAATTAAATTATTGAATTAAACAATTTGAAGTTGGGTAAAATGTTGAATCTGGAGTTTTAAGCCTGTTAAAAATAATTGGAAAGCTTGTAAAATTTATATTGATAGTTCTGATGATAATAAAAGCTTTTAAATTGAAATTGGAAGTGATTCGTTCAACTTTAAAAATATATCGTTTAAATTGAATTTAAAAATAGCCTTCCGAGGCACAGTCTCCGATTTTGACGAAACCAGTTCCATTTGATCTGTAATATTGTATTATTATCGGATTTCAAATTTCATAGTGATTAGAGTTGTTGTGTGAGTATACAATATATAAACGCGTCGAAATTTATATCGAAATTCCATATAATTACAGATCCAAAAAGCTATCTTCTCCATACGATCGAATTAGGGCTTGAAACATTTTCCATTGCGCTCGGAATAGGGGTATAATATTATAAATGCCTAGCGGCACGCCTCAAAAGGAGGTCAAGATTTTAAGCCGTTTAAATCGAGATATTTGAAAATTAAATTAAATTTATATATAATGTCAAATTCAAGGACTTCATTGCAGCCGAAATTCCATCAAATCGGTCTCTTTTTGTGATATGTACATGACCCTTGCCTTTTCTAACACGCTTTCCTCTCTTCAAAAGGAAGCTTTAAGCCGCATCTTTAAAAAGAAAAAGGAATTCAGCATCATTCTTCCCTTAAATCGAACTCGTATAAAAAAATGGCCGAAGCGCTTCTTCTAAATCAAACGCACTCCTTTCCACATCCAAATTATTATCGATTTCGAAACGAATCAATCTCGTTTGATTCTAAATCGTGAGAGGGAGGGAGGGCATCGCGTCGATTTGTGATTAAGCACGCTCGCGTGGGCATTGGAAGGCGACCGCGGTCGTGAGTGATGATGTTGGCAGTAATTTGAGGTTCGCGACTGTTGGGGATGGGAAGAGAGGATTCGCGCGAGGTGATTTCGTGTTTGTTGGTGAGACGTTGAGCTCGGCTTGCTCGAATACAAGGTGGAGGGTGTTCATTCTGTCGGCCGCGTGCGTGCGAGGGTAGGCAGTAGCTCGAGGGACGGTCGAGTTCGTCGTGGGTTGTTTCGATCGTAGCCATCGTTGCGGGATCGTTGTCGTCTACAAGCTCGAGTAGAGCTTGGGTTCTGTAGCTAAGATCCATTTGTACGTTTGCAGTAAGGTAATCTTACCTTGTTTTAAATTGAAATTTATATATATAACCTGTATTTGATTTTTATAGTAAGGCATACACACACACACACCCCCCCCCACACACACACACACACACACACACATATATATATATATATATATATTTACAGTTTGTTATGAAATATATTTTTTGTACAGTAAGCTGAAAATTTATATAGGAATTTATATAAAATAAATTTTTAATCTATATAGATTATTTCGTATCAACATATATAAATATACATTTACACATTTTAACTGGTTAGTTTATTTTTAAAATAATGATTTTAGTAAGCTATTTGTTTATTAGCCTATTTAATCTATCTAGTTACTGAAAATGATTTATTTAAAGGAAATTAATTTATTCGATGGATGTTAATAAATAATATAATATTATACAAGGTCTTCCTATACTTTGTTAATTTAATTTGAATTTGAATTTGTATTTTAAATTTAATAGGAAATGAATATATATAAAATAAGGTTGTTGTGTTAAACTTATGTAAATCAGAAAAAAAACAATATATGAGTTTAGACATTGAAGTATCTATATAAAGTTAGTTTAAAATTTAATTTTTGTGATAAATTAAATTTAAGTTTAAATTAGATAAATAAATGGAAATTTATTTTCTGATTTATTTGGAATATTAATAAACAGTAAATAGTCATACAAGGTTGAAAAACGTGGAATCAAATCGAGAATGAAGTGGATTTGCAAATTTAAGAGGCAAAGGTGAGTTAATCTCACTCATCTGGTTGCTATTTAAATTTAAATGGTTAAATTTAAATAATTGGTTGAATGATTGAATTGATTTGATGTGCTACATATATATATATATATATATAT
Source organism: Allium cepa (assembly GCA_030765085.1). Classification (NCBI taxonomy): domain Eukaryota; kingdom Viridiplantae; phylum Streptophyta; class Magnoliopsida; order Asparagales; family Amaryllidaceae; genus Allium; species Allium cepa. The sequence goes on from CM060935.1 coordinate 394,552,716, forward strand.
ATATATATGATAGTATATGGTATATATTGGAGTGATTGATTTCCCGCATTATATAGCGGATGAGACCCTATGCGCCGCATAATAGCGGATGATATTATATTAATCCTATATATCGCGATATTCCACCTCGAAGTGGAATTGGTATTGTGCTAACGTCTGTGGATGCAGGGAAACAGGTTGGAGGGATCCAACTGGATTCTTCAGTATTTATTTAGATTATTTAATATTCTGTGTTACGAATATTTGATATTCTGTGATGAATTATATTGATAATTGGAATATTGAATGTTATGATTTGCTTGAATATATTTCGGTTCACTAAATTATCAAAATATATAGAATTGGATTTTTGAAAAGAAAATAAAAGAGTGAATTTTTAAGTAAAATAAATATAGAGAATTTTAATAAATTTAAGAATGAACCAAAAAGGAATAAAGTTCTAATAAATAATTTCGAGTATGGGAAAAGGGGATTTTGAATAAATAGAAAATAATGAATTGTAAAACTTAAGTTATATTATTTAAAGGAATAAAGAATTTACTTTAAAATTAAGGTTTAAATTTATTTAAATTGGGATAAGAAAGGAATTTGGGAAATCCGAAATTGGTATTCTCAGTTAAAAGGGATTTTTATATCATAATAAAGAGATAAAATCTAAGGTTAATGGATTTTGGAATAAATGGAGTAAGTAAGGAAATTTATTTCAAAGTGAAGTAAATTGGAAATTAATTTGGAATTTGATTTAAGTGTTTCAAACCGGGATTTTAAAAGGGAATTGAGACTTGAAATTTATAAACTGGGTTTATAAAAGAGAAGTGATATATCAGTGGATATTTGAAAGTATAAATTTCACGTGGAAATTTATTAAAGGAATGGGTGAATTTGTTTAAAAATAAATAGTGATTTATTTTTTAAATGATGTGAAGAGAAGTGTAGTTCCCTGGATAGCCAAGTATGTTTTCAAAATAAATTTTTAAATATAAGTTAAAGGCTTTAGTGTTCTTTTAAAAAGCATGTTTTAGAAAATTTATTGTTTCTAAATATTTAAATTCTAAAGTAAATATTTTTCAAATATATTATCGTAGTAATTATTTAAGAGATGACTTGGTATTTTGTTTTAAAAAAAGAAAATCTAGTTTTATATTTTATAAAGTAACCTCATTTTCAAATATTCCTACAGTATGCATTTTTAATTAAGTATTTAAGTAGTTCTCAATTTAAATGTTTTAAAGTTTATTTTATAATAAAGTGTTTCTAAATTATTTTCAAAATCTAAAGTTTTGTACCTGGTGTTTTCAGTGGAAATAAATATTTGGGAATTTACTCCATGAGAAGAGTGACTGGAAAATTGTTTCAAAAAGGGTTGAAAAAAGAAATATATCTTGTGAAGATATTTTGAGATTAATAAATAATTTGGTGGAATTATTTATGTTGGATGGTTGTTTGTGAATGTTAATTGATAGTTAAATGACCGACTATCAATATTGGCCAATGCGCCGATCGTTTCGAAGAGACCGGGATCGGGATTTATTTCTCGAAAACCACTTCGATTCGGTTTGTACGTTTTCATGAGGAAGACGAGTTTGGATTCAAAGGTGGAGCAGCGAAGTGCAAGGGATAGTCGCTAGTAATCCTAAGGATGATTCTAAAATGGATGTAGGAGTAGTGTCTTCGGTTCCGTTCGAACCTGGGACGGACTAGTATGGATGAATGCTTTCAGAACATCGTTAGATGGGCGATGAGCATTCTAAGTGAAATGTTCTAAAAAGGTAACGCTTAGCCTCAAGCCTCATCAATCGGGAATGACTAAAAATCAGGGGTTATGCAGCAAGGCTAGGTGGGTAGCGCCCATTAGGGTGAGGTCATCCCTGTCTAGATGTCCCTTTTTATTCGGCTTAGTGGTGCGGTTGCTGATCCCAACCATGAGGTGATCTTACTCGGGATTATCCAGTAAGGGGCAGTCCCGGTCTTATGCTGCAGGGGATTGGGAGTAATTCTCGGTATGCTGATCTAGACCAGGTACCGTGATAGGTGGTGCCTCGGTGCCTAGTCATTAGTTGGAAATCCATTTTCCCTACGCGTCCATACGGTTTTGATTGTGTCCAACTATTGCTGAAACGTGAGATGCAAGCATTTCAGCTAGATTCTATTTGACTTTCTATAGACACTATTATAATATCAGAGAACTTTAATAAAAAGTGTTTTAGCTATCGTAAGGTAAAAACCCGACATGTTTATTTATGGCGTGGTCTTACGAGATGTTTTTGTTTTCAAAAGAATTTTGAAACTTTAATAATCCAATTGAGTGTGGTTTTCTCATGCTGGTATTCCAGACTGACTCGGGTGTTATTTAACTGTAATGCTCGGTTTAGACCGAGTATTATAGGATACGAGAAAGGGTGTTGTGGAGCTGAGGAGACGAGTTAGATGGCGATACGTACTTCCATACTTGATTATTGTTCCGTTGTGTATTCAGTTTTGAGGATAAGTTTATATGACTGTCCAGTTGTATGTTATTGATGTTGTTGAATTGTGATGATGTATTCTGATGATGTATATATATATATATATAAAACAAATATAGTGTTCTTTTGTGTAAAGATCTGTATATTTTATTTCGTTGCGATGGTTAGATTCTGATGTTGTTTCTATTTTCTTCTTCTACCTCTTCTTCTTTAGCCCAAATGGTTCGTATTTCCGTTCATCTTGAGTTGATTGATGGGGAATAGTGTCAACACAAGGGGTACGGGTTTGCGGTTTGTTACAGTTGGTATCAGAGCGAAGGTTTGTGATAACCTTGGCTCTGGTGGGGGATTACTCGTTGAAAATAGAGTCCGTAGTACTCTAGAATGAGTTTGAGTGTATTAATAGATATGAGCGCGTATTTGTTAGTGAATATAAAATTGTTTTATATTGTGTTGATTTACCGGTTGAATGTTTATGGATTCTGGTCGATATGTGGGTCGCCATGTTATCGATAGGGATTTCTAAACTCTTAAACAAGGTAAACCGACACATTATTGTTTTAAGTAGGGTAAATAAAATAATTTTATCCAAATTATTTTTGTATATGAAAGAAATAATTTTCCGTAAATTATTATAGTTATATATGGTTTCTTGGATGTTAGGAATGATCATTATTATCATTGTTGTGTGGAAATTTAACTAGAAATTAAAAATAACCAAAGGCTAAGGAAAGAAATTCATTTATAGAATGAAATTCGAAATGTGAATTGTAAATGTGAATAATGATTTGAAACAAAATTCCAGAGGAATATTTGGAAATAAATTGTGAAGAAAGTTTCAGAGTAATGTTTTGGATGGATTGCGAATTTGGAAAGTTAGGAAAAATAATATATATTTGAGAAATATTTTTGAATCGGATTTGAAATCTAGAGAGATTTGGAATTTAAAAATATTTGAAGGGATTTTAAAGTGATAAAAGCATTGAACTCTTTTCGGTGTTGGAAAATAATTCCGATGATGATCGTGACATCATCGGTGTTCATTTTCGAGTTTCCAAGAGGGGATTGCTACCTGGATGTTTTGGATTAATATTTGTTTGTGAAATGGGGTTTAGTTTCGAAAATTCAAAGAGATAATTGAATTTACCAAAGAATTTTGGATATAATTAATTTCAAATGATTTTAGAAATACTTATGTGATTATTGAACACTCTGGAGTTGGTTTAAAATATTTTGGAATGTTTAAGCAATTGATTAAAACTCTGGAAACAAATTGGAAGTGCTCAAAGAATAAATTTGGGAACTTATATAAGTTTGAAATTTGTTTAGAATAGAAATTTAACTTAAGAAGAGTTAGATTAAAATAAGTAGGAAAGCTTATGAAAGTTAAAATTTTGAATAAAAATATATACTTGGCTAAATTAAATGTATAATTCTGAGTTAAAAAGTAAAATGTGAACGGAATTGATGGTAATGGATGAAAGTATGGATATAAATAAGTTGCGACTTATAAAACTTAGAAGTGGAATAAATAAGCAAAAATAAAATTGTTTGAATTTTGGGAAATGAATAAAAGAAAAATCCAAACTTGGGATATAAAGTAAGATTAAACTCAAGAAAATTAAATAAAATGGTTTTGAAAAGAAAATCAAGCATGGGATTATAAATTGAAAGTGTGGTCGAATGAAATTGAATTAGATTAAAATAGATTTGGTGTGAGTTGTAAACAAATCCAATTCAAGCATAAATTGAATGGCCTTATTATTAATAAATTCAATAATGAACTGTTAATGTGAATTAAAATTTAAAAATGGATAAAAGAATAAACTAATCGAATAAATTAGTAAAATGGTTGGGATTTGATCAAAGGAAAATCAAATCAAAGATTTAAATGGAAGTTGGTTGAATAAATAAACTTAAGTTATTGGGTGGAATAGTTTGAAGAAAATAAATAACTTAAGTAAATTGTGAGATTGTTATTTAATATATTGGTTGTCGAGTTTAATAAAATGTTTGGAATCAAACTTTTTGGAAATGAAAGAAAATGCAGTGAAAAGATTATGAATAAATTAAAATGGGATGGAATCAAATGTAAATTGAGTTGGGATCAATTTAAATGGTTATAAAGCTTAAGTAATTATTTATTCACATTAATATTGTTGAATTGCATAAGAAAATGGGTCGTTCGATGTAAACGAGATTAGATAAAATTCTATGAGTTATTAGAAGTGAAATAAGATGATTATGAAATCAATTGGAATGGATATGAGTTTATTTTGCTGAGAATGAATTAAATATAAGCGAGTAAGTTGTAAATCACTTAAACTAAATGGAATGGTTTGAGCATTGGTTGTAAGCAATTGTAATAAGTGTCGGAACCTTATATGTGCTTATGGAAATTATATAACGTGCATTATATGTGAAATTAATGTGTTAGCTATTGAAAGTAAGTGAAATGTTAATAAATTGCATATATTTAGTACTTATATGTTTAAATTGAGTAAGTACAGGTATCTGAAGGCCGTTTGGTAGGATTTTGGTCACGCTAATTGCTAAAATAATAAGCTGCTTGCTTAAAAATGCTAAATATAGATACGCCTACGCGATAAAAATAGGAAATATGAACTGTTTTTGTTTTTCCGACCGTGTAGGTCGATGTATATGTATTCATATCTCTTGTCAAATTGCAAAAGCTTCTCCGTACAAAGGAGCCTCTGTCGAAAAATTTCCAAAATTTTAGGAAAATTTTTGTTAACGACAAAACAATTTCAAATTGGAAATTGAAATGAATTAGTGGATGGAACTAATTTAGAATAAAGATATGAATCAGTTATAAATGAAAAATAAAATTCAATGTTGGATTCATATGGAAATGGGAGAACCAATTTGAATAAAAGTAGATATAAACTAAAGTGGTGAAGTGAAAATAAATATAAGAAGCATATAAAATACTTATATTGAACTTAAGAAGAAATGGTGAAATTCTTAAGTAATATGGGTGCCGGGAAAATATATTGAATAAGCACCGAGTAAAGATTTAATAAAAATATAAGTACATCGTACGGGCTTAAATGGAATGAATATTGAAAATTTTGTAAGGAAGCCGATAAATTGTTTTTGAATATTGTGATTGGATATTATTATTAAGTAGGATATACAGGTATTTAAAAGTAAGAGAAAAATTGGTTTTGATCAGAATATAAATTTGAATGGCTCGACAAAAAGGTATGTGTTTAAAATTCTGTATGAAATTCGATTGGGTTTTTTATCGAGCCACTTGGCTTTTTGTTTTCTTTTGGAATTCGGGAGCCCGTAGAGGCATTTTGTAGTTGTACCGAGTTAGCCGCGCAAAGGAGACGCTGGTGAAATTTTTCGGAAATTTAAGGAGTTAGAAAATTTTTGAGAAAATTTTGATAATTCATAATTTGGTTTTTAAATTGAAATTTGAACGATTGAGCAAATAGTATTGTTTGAAAACTTTGGGAGAGTTTGGAAAGTTAGTAAAAATGATAATGGGTCCGCTATAAAAAGATAGTTGGTAGGATGTTGAATTGTTGTGGCAAAAGTAAACGGGTATTGGACCATTCTTCCTAACTAGTAATTTCGGTGACGAAATTCTTTTAAGGGGGAGAAATGTGACGACCGGAATTTTTGGATGTTTGAAATCAAATTATTTAATTGATCTTAAATATTTAAAAAGTTAATTTTTAACTTGAATTCAAATATCACTATTTATTTGATAATTAAATTATTGAATTAAATAATTTGAAGTTGGGTAAAATGTTGAATTATGAGTTTTAAGCCTGTTAAAAATAATCTGAAGGCTTGTAAAATTTATATTGATAGTTATGATGATAATAAAAGCTTTTAAATTGAAATTGGAAGTGATTCGTTCGGTTTTAAAAATATATCGTTTAAATTGAATTTAAAAATAGCCTTTCGAGGCACGGTCTCGGATTTCGATGAAACTAGTTCCATTGGACCCATAATATTGTATTATTATCGAATTTCAAATTTCATAGTTATTGGAGTTGTTATGTAAGCATACGATATATAAACGCGTTGGAATTTATATCGAAATTCAGTATAATAACAGATTCAAAAAGCTATCTTCTCCATACGATCGAATTAGGGCACGAAACTTTTTCCATTGCGTTCGGAAAAGGGTTATAACATTATAAACGTCTAGCGGCATGCCTCGTTAGGAGGTCAAGATTTTAAGTCGTTTAAATCGAGATATTTGAAAATTAAATTAAATTTACATATAATGTCAAATTCAAGCACTTCATTGCAGTCGAAATTCCATCAAATTGGTCTCTTTTTGTGATATGTACATGACCCTTGCCTTTTCTAACACGCTTTCCTCTCTTCAGAAGGAAGCTTTCAGCCGCGTCTTTAAAAAGAAAAAGGAATTCGGCATTCATTCTTCCCTTAAATTGAACTTGTATAAAAAAAGGGCTAAAGCCCTTCTTCTAAATCAAACGCACTCCTTTCCACATCCAAATTATTATCGATTTCGAAACGAATCGATCTCGTTCGATTCTAAATCGAGAGCGCACGTGAGAGGGAGGGAGGGAATCGCGTCGATTTGCGATTAAGCACGCTCGCGCGGGCATTGGAAGGCGGCCGTGGTCGTGAGTGGTGATGTTGGCAGTAATTTGAGGTTCGCGGCCATTGGGGATGGAAGGAGAGGATTCGCGCGAGGTGATTTCGCGTTTGTTGGTGAGGCGTTGAGCTCGGCTTGCTCGAATACGAGGTGGAGGGTGTTCTTTCTGTCGGCCGCGTGGGTGCGAGGGTGGGCAGTAGCTCGAGGGACGGACGAGTTCGTCGTTGGTTGTTTCGATCGTAGCCATCGTTGCGGGATCGTTGTCGTCTGTAAGCTCAAGTAGAGCTTGGGTTCTATAGCCAAGATCCATTTGTACGTTCGTAGTAAGGCAATCTTATCTTGTTTTAAATTTTGAAATTTATAAACATGTATTTGATTTTTACAGTTTGGCATACACACATATATGTATATATATTTAGAATTTACAGTTTGTTATGAAATATATTTTTTGTACAGTAAGCTGAAAATTTATATAGGAACTTATATAAAGTAAATTTTTAATCTATATAGATTATTTCGTATAAACATATATAAATATACATTTACACAATTTAACTGGTTAGTTTATTTTTAAAATAATGATTTTAGTAAGCTATTTGTTTATCAACTTATTTAATCTTTCTAGCTACTGAAAATGATTTATTTAAACAAAATTAATTTATTCGATGGATGTTAATAATTAATATAATATTATACAAGGTCTTCCTATACTTTGTTAATTTAATTTGAATTTTTATTTTAAATTTAATAGGAAATGAATTTATATAAAATAAGCTTGTTGTGTTAAACTTATGTAAATCAGAAAAAAACAATATAGGAGTTTAGACATTGAAGTATCTATATAAAGTTAGTTTAAAATTTAATTTTTTTTGATAAATTAAATTTAAGTTTAAATTAGATAAATAAATGGAAATTTATTTTCTGATTTATGTGGAATATTAATAAACTGTAAATAGTCATACAAGGTTTAAAAACGTGGAATCGAATCGAGAATGAAGTGGGTTTGCAAATTTAAGAGGCAAAGGTGAGTTAATCTCACTCATCTGGTTGCTATATAAATTTAAATGGTTAAATTTAAATAATTGGTTGAATGATTGAATTGATTTGACGTGCTATATATATATATATGGTAGTATATAGTATATATTGGAGTGATTGATTTCCCGCATTATATGGCGGATGAGACCCTATGCGCCGCATAATAGCGGATGATATTATATTAATCCCATATACCGCGATTTTCCACCTCGAAGTGGAATTGGTATTGTGCTAACGTCTGTGGATGCAGGGAAACAGGTTAGAGGGATCCAACTGGATTCCTCAACATTTATTTAGATTATTTAATATTTTGTGTTAAGAATATTTGATATTCTGTGATGAATTATATTGATAATTGGAATATAGAATGCTATGGTTTGCTTGAATATATTTCGGTTCACTGAATTGTCAAAATATATAGAATTGGATTTTTGAAAAGAAAATAAAAGAGTGAATTTTTAAGTAAAATAAATATAGAGAATTTGAATAAATTTAAGAATGAACCGAAAAAGAATAAGAGTGATTTTAAAGTTCTAATAAATAATTTCGAGTATGGGAAAAAGAAGATTTTGAATAAACAGAAAATAATGAATTGTAAAACTTAAGTGATATTATTTAAAGGAATAAAGAATTTACTTTAAAGTTCAAAGTTTAAATTTATTTAAAAAGGCATAAGAAAGGAATTTGCGAAATCTAAAATTGGTATTCTCAGTTAAAAGGGATTTTTATATCATAATAAAGAGATAAAATCTGAGGTTAATGGATTTTGGAATAAATGGAGTAAGTAAGGAAATTTATTTCAAAGTGAAGTAAATTGGAAATCAATTTGGAAATTGATTTAAGTGTTTAAAACTGGGATTTTAAAAGGGAATTGAGACTTGAAATTTATAAAGTGGGTTTATAAAAGAGAAGTGATATATCAGTGGATATTTGAAAGTATAAATTTCACGATGGAAATTTATTAAAGGAATGGGTAAATTTGTTTAAAAATAAATAGTGATTTATTTTTTAAAGGATATGAAGAGAAGTGTATTTCCCTGGATAGCCAAGTACGTTTTCAAAATAAACTTTTAAATATAAGTTAAAGGCTTTAATGTTGTTTTAAAAAGTATGTTTTAGAAATTTATTATTTCTAAATGTTTAAATTCTAAAGTAAATAATTTTCAAATATATTATCGTAGTAATTATTTAAGAGGTGAGTTGGTATTTTGTTTTAAAAAAAGAAAATCTAGTTTTATATTTTATAAAGTAACCTCATTTTCAAATATTCCTATAGTATATATTTTTAATTAAGTATTGAAGTAGTTATCAATTTAAATGTTTTAAAGTATGTTTTATAATAATGTGTTTTTAAATTATTTTCAAAATCTAAAGTATTGTACTAGGTGTTTTCAGTGGAAATAAATATTTGGGAATTTGCTCCATGAGAAGAGTGTGATTGGAAAATTGTTTCAAAAAGGGTTGAAAATAGAAATATATCTTGTGTTGATATTTGAAGATTAATACATAATTTGGTGAAATTATTTATGTTGGATGGTTGTTTGTGAATGTTAATTGATAGTTAAATAACCGACTATCAATATTGGCCAATGCGCTGATCGTTTCGAAGAGACCGGGATCGCGATTAATTTCTCGAAAACCACTTCGATCCGATTTGTACGTTTTCGTGAGGAAGACGAGTTTGGATTCGAAGGTGCAGCAGCGAAGTGCAAGGGCTAGTCACTACTAATCCTGAGGATGATTCCAAAATGGATGTAGTAGGAGTAGTGTTTTTGGTTCCGTTCGAACCCGGGATGGACTTGTATGGATGAATGCTTTTAGAATATCGTCAGATGGGCGATGAACATTCTAAGTGAAACGTTCTAAAAAGGCAACGCTTAGCCTCAAGCCTCATCAACCGGGAATGACTGAAAATCAGGGGTTATGCAGCAAAGCTAGGTGGGTAGCGCCCACTAGGGTGAGGTCATCCTTATCTAGATGTTCCTTTTTATTCGGCTTAGTGGTGCGGTTGCTGATCCCAACCGTGGGGTGATCTTACTCGGGATTATCTAGTAAGGGGTAGCCCCGGTCTTGTGTTGCAGGGAATTGGGAGTAATCTTCGGTATACTGATCTAGACCAGGTATCGTGATAGGTGGTACCCTAGTGCCTAGTCATTAGTTGGAAATCCATTTTTCCTACGTGCCCGTACGGTTTTGATTGTGCCCAACTATTGCTGAAACGTGAGATGCAAGCATTTCATCTAGATTCCGTTTTACTTTCTATAGACACTATTATAATATCAGAGAACTTTAATAAAAAGTGTTTTAGCTATCGTAAGGTAAAAACCCGACATGTTTATTTGTGGCGTGGTCTTACGAGATGCTTTTTTTTTCAAAAGAATTTTGAAACTTTAATAATCAATTGAGTGTGGTTTTCTCACGCTGGTAGTCCAGACTGACTCGGGTGTTGTTTAACTATAATGCTCGGGTCAGACCGAGTATTATAGGTTACAGAAAAGGGTGCTGTGGAGCTGAGGAGGTGAGCTGGATAGCGATATGTACTTCCGTACTTGATTATTGTTCCGCTGTGTATTCAGTTTTGAGGATAAGTTTATATGACTGTCCAGTTGTATGTTATTGACGTTGTTGAATTGTGATGATGTATTCTGATGATGTATATATATATAACAAATATAGTTTTCTTTTGTGTAAAGATCTGTTATTATCTATTATATTTTATCCTGCTGTGATGGTTAGATTCTGATGTTGTTTCTATTTTCTTCTTCTACCTCTTCTTCTTTAACGTAAATGGTTCATATTTCCGTTCATCTTGAGTTAATTGATGGAGAATAGTGTCAACTCAAGCGGTACGAGTTTGCGGTCTGTTACAGTCCATAATTTTGCAGTTTAGAGTATTTGCGACTAAGTTTTCAACTTTTTCAAAATCCTTTAAAACTAAAACAGAACTTTTATCAAAGTTTATTTTTAAACCTGATAGAAGTTCAAAATTATATAGAATAAACTTAAGAGTAATGATATGTCAAGGTAATGAAAAGAAAAAAGCAAGGTATCTTCACTAAATTGAAGGACTAATATACCATTACGCGATATATCATTATCTATATTTTCCAAAGATCCGTTGTCAACCGCTTTTTTGTGAGAAATGCGAATTACGGATCTTAAGGCTAGGATTAACACTAGGGGTGAATAGTGTTAATAATGAATTACTAAATCTTTTTCGATTTATGTTAATTTAGACACCGATGTATGCAATATACAGACGCAGATATGATCACAGAAACAATCACATATACAGATATAAAATAAAGGCAGTAAAGGAAAGAACACACCGGATTTTATACTGGTTTGGAGTTACCCTACTTCCATTCCCGCAACACAAGTACGGATTTCCTTTCAAAAACAATTGTACAATACACCCTCGGTTTCATGGCTACGAGGTACACCCTCCAGAATTTCGATCCTCTGGGTAGAGATACTTGATTTTCGGACCACAAGTTTACCTTATTGATTTACCAAGGCTACAATCACACCTTTTCTTTCTTGATTGATTTTCAAGGCTACAATCACACGTTTTCTCACTTAATAGATTACAAAGAAGTCGATAACTCTGAATAGCACTGAGAATCTTGTAGAGAGAATGATAGAGAATCAAATTGGAAGTAATCGAGTTCGATTCAATGTTGATTTCGACAGAGTAATGATAAGAATATGTATTAAGAAAAGTGGAAGAAGAAGAGGAGTGAAAAACCAGAAAATCTGATGTTAAATTCGTTGAAACTAACCCCTATTTATAGAAGAACAATAGTCATGTCCATTCGTGAAGAGTTATGGCAAATAGACACTTCTTTTGAAACTTAAATTTTGAACTCAACTGACACCATGTCGACATGGGGTATATAGGCATGTCGACATCCCAAAGCATTTTTTGATGTTTTGATTTTCTTTGAAAATAACCTTTATCTTATATTTAAAACTAACTTGAACTTTATAAATATACTTGAATATAGTTAAAATTCATAAGTAAATATAGAGAATACTATATATAGAATTTAACTCTAATTTTATATTTTAAATCTAAGTATAAATATTTAGAAGTTAAATATATTATATTAAAAGATAGTTTAAAATCTGGAGTAATTTGACTTTGAAATTAAAGATAGTTTTGAGGCTAAAATTATTTAAAATCAGGATAGAGGGTTTTGAATCTTTTAAAAGGAAAGTTATGAAAACATTTTGAAAACAGGATATAATTTTGAAAAATTATTTTGAATAAAAAGTTAGCGGATACAAAACAATGTTCCACTTGATTTTTCGTAGGTTCCATCCTACTTAGGGTTCCATCCCTTTAACAGGCTCGAAGTGGATTCCATTCCACGAATAAATTGGATTTTAAGATGCCAGTGCTTTTCTATGAGTTTTAACAAAATTTCTAATAATAAAAAATACTTAACTTTGAAATCTTGAACTCTTGATAATCTTGGTACTCATGAGTCTTCTATCTCGATATCTTGAATCTCTATACTGTACAGTCTTCTTTCTTAGTACCTGCATGGTTAAATCCTGCATATACATATATATCTAAACTTATAATGTTAGTATTTATATTTTATAAACTATTCTAAGGTTGTTGTCATCGAAACCATCATTTCACAGACTAACAATCTCCCCCTTTTTGACGATGACAACCTTTGTTTATATAATTTGACTTCTATCCTAATAACTCCCCCTAAAACTAGTAACTCCCCCTTAATCTATGCCTAACTACCCTATTTTATATTTCTCCCCCTCTGTCATCAACAAAAAAAACTAAATGTAAACTATATAACTTTAAACTATATAACTATATAACTCCAAACTATATAACTAATACTCTATGACATGTGATTATAATGATAGTGTTATCATAAGTAATCATCACTTAAATCTAATACTAAAACATAGTCCTAAACTACCAACTATCCTAAGTAAAAATTTATAATTAAAACACATATAAGAGCATGAGTTATTTATTACATACGAAGTTGTATATACATAAACGTTTAGAAAACACAAAGAAACACAAACAAAAATGGAGAAGAAAGAAAAGAAACCATTGTGCCTTATAAAACATAGTAGATTTATGAATCGAACAGTTTGGATAGTGAAAACAGAAGTTTCCACATTGTTCGACAAGATTCCCATTCTTATCAAAACACACTTCTCCAACACACACGACTTGGTCATCATTCTCCTTGTGCGCTTCTTCCATAGGTTTTTCTTCTTCTTCCTCGTTGGCCTCTTGTTCTTGATTGAGTGAAGAGTCTTCATGAATCAAGATAGGGTTGGCCTAGTTATCCATTAGGAATTTATGCAAATTCCTAAGAATCTTGCCTTGCCTTTCCTGTTCCTTTGCCGTTCCTTTGCCATACGTAGTTGAGTCACTTGAATTTCAGTCATCATCTGAAGTACATCCTTCATAGATTCTTCCATTTTTGTCACACGAGAGAGAGTAGTACGTTGAAATGGACCCGACGCAGGAGAGTGGAATGAAAAGGTTGATTTTATGTTTGATTTGGAAGAGGAGGCCATTATTTTATTTATTTCAGAAGATAGATTAAAGAGAAAACAGAGAGAATGAACAAAATTCGAAATAGAGAAGAATATATAACTATTTTTTTTTGAATTTTGGTGGGAAAATTTCAAAACTTATAAACGTTGCATGTCGACATGGGTATATGGGGGATGTCTACATGGTCCTTTTTATTTTGACTCTTTGAATTATTTTAATATTAATTATCAATTATACTTATTATTTTTATTTTATATTTCAGTTATAAAACAAATACCTAATTCTCTTCTTAATTTAGTAAATATTGATTCATTTAAGGATTTTTTTAAGATATCAGCAATTTGATTCTCAGAATTGATATGCTCAAGAGTAACTACTTCCTTACTTATATTATCTCTGAGAAAATGATGTCTGACATCAATATGTTTAGTTCGAGCATGATGAGTAGTATTCTTGGACAAATTTATAGCACTTGTATTGTCACAATAAATTGGTGATTTTGAAAATTTTAAACCAAAATCTTTTAAGGTTTGTTACATATATATTACTTGAGAACAAGCCAAAGCAGCAGAAATATACTCTGCTTCGGTTGTTGATAAAGAAATTGTGTTTTGCTTTTTACTAAGCCAAGAAATCAGAGAATGCCCTAAAAAGTGACAAGTCCCATTTGTACTTTTTCGGTCTGATTTACAACCAGCATAGTCGGCATCACAGTAAGATATTAAGTCAAAAGAATCATTTTTAGGGTAGAATAAACCATAATCAGATGTGTGTTTAACATATCTTATGATTCGTTTTACGGCTTTTAAGTGGGTCTCTTTAGGTTGGGATTGATATCTGGCACAGAGACAAACACTATGCATGATATCAGGTCTACTGTAAGTAATATAGAGTAGTGATCCAATCATTCCTCTATATAGTTTTTGATTTATATCTTTGAGAGATCTTCTTTACTAAGGTACTCATTGGTTGCCATGGGAGTGAGTTTTCCACTCGCAGTAGTCAAATAAAATTTACTAATTAGGTCTTTAGCATATTTTTCTTGACTAATAAAAATACCATTATCTAATTGTTTTATTTGTATTCCTAAAAAGAAATTTAATTCACCCAAATGACTCATCTCAAATTCTTTTGTCATTATTTCATAAAATTCTTTATTCATTTCAAAATTAGTTGAACCAAAAATGATATCATCTACGTAAACTTGAACTAGTTGAATATCATTTTTATTTCTTTTAGTAAAAAGAGTATTATCTACTTTACCAATTTCAAAATTAGATTGTAATAAATAAGATCTTAGTCTATTATACCAGGCTCTAGGAGCTTGTTTTAGACCATATAATCCTTTCTTAAGTTTGTAAACATGATTTCGTAATTTATCATTTCAAAAAGTGGTGGTTGTTCAACATATACTTCTTCTTTTACAAATCCATTTAAAAAGGAACTTTTAACATCCATTTGAAATAATTTGAAATTATTATGATTTGCGAAAGAAAGCAGAATCCTAATTATAGTTCCAATTATAGTTTTATTTTCTGGTCTAGGAACAAGTTACATTATTTCTAGTAAATTGGTTTAATTCTTCTTACATAGCCAAAATCCATGAATCATCAGTTGATGCTTCTTTTGGATTTTTGGGTTCAATAGTTGATATAAAACCTACATTACTCATTTGACTTAGTTGGTTTCTAGTTTTAACAACAAATTGCATATCTTCCAGCATATTTTCTATAGGATGATCTTTTAAAAGTTTAGTCCTTTTATTAGGATGATTAATTTCATTGTTAGTTTCAATTGATTCTTGATTTGAGTGATTAAATCCTCTTCATCATTTGTAACTTCAAAATTTTTGAAATTTTCATCAAATGAAACATGCATTGTTTCTTCAATGAAATTAGTTTTTAAATTAAACACTCTGTAGGCTTTACTTCTATTAGAATATCCGATAAAGATACCTTTGTCGGATTTAGGATCAAATTTATCTAAATTCTTTTGTATTTAAAATAAAGCATTTACTTCTAAAAATTCTGAAATAAGATACCTTAGGTTTCTTTAAATAAAGAAGTTCATAAGATGTCTTATCAGTTAGTCTAATTAAAATTCTATTCAAAATATAACAGGCGGTAGCAACTGCTTCTGCCCAAAAATTCTTTGGTAAATTACTATCTGTAAGCATGTTTCTCGCACACTCTTGAATCGTCCTATTTTACATTCTACTACTCCATTTTGTTGTGGATTTCTTGGAAATGAAAAATTATGAATTATTCCCTTTTTACTGCATAATTGCTTAAACTTTTCATTTTCGAATTCACCACCGTGATCACTTCGAATAGTTATAATTTTTAGAGAAAATTGATTTTGAATTCTTTTTGAGGACGTCTTAAAACATTCAAAAGTATTACTTTTATGTTTCAAGAATATTGTCCATGTAAATCTAGAATAATCATCTACAATTACAAAGACATATTTACTGTGATTTATTGATAGAATTTGAGATGGACCAAATAAGTCAAGATGAAGTAATTCAAAAGGTTTTGAAGTTGAAATCATATCTTTTAACTTAAAGTACTTTTTCTAAGTTTTCATAATTAACAAGCATCACATAAACTATCTACTTTAAAATTCATTTTAGGGAGACCTCTTACTAGATCATGTTTTGACAATCTAGATAAGAGTTTGAAATTCAAATGTCCAAATCTCTCGCGCCAAATCCAAGGGTCACTTGTATTTGCCAACAGACACAGGTTATCATTTGAAACTTTCACACTAAGAATATAAATATTCTTTTTCCTGATTCCCTCAAATATAATGGTTGAATTATTATTTCAATGTGACATTTATCTTTTTCAAATTTAATTTTATATCATTTATCACATAGTTGACTTATACCTAGCAGATTATGTTTCAGATTCTTAACTAGTAAAACATTAGTAATAGTAGGAGTCTCAGAATTACCGACTTTGCCGATGTCAATCACATATCCTTTTGAATTATCTCCAAAGTTAACCAATCCTTTGTCTTTGTATATTATATCATTCAGCATGTATGGATTGCCAGTCATGTGTCTAGAACACCCACTATCAAGTATCCACTTGTTCTTTCTGATATGCACAATTTGTCCATTGTGGATTGATTCCCCAACAAAAGCATGATTCCTGCACATCAAACAATCTTGGTAGACAACTTGAAATTGAATATTGATTATATGCAGACTCAAGAAACGATGATGGTTTGAATGCTTCTAAACTAGTATTAACAAATATATCCATTTTAAAAACTTTTTCAAAAATTGGATTATGAAACTTTGAAAAACTAGCTTTGATACCAATTATGAGAAATACGGATTACGGATCTTAAGGTTGGGACTAACACAAGAGGGAGGGTGAATGTGTTGATAATGAATTAAATTACTAAATCTTTTTCGATTTATGTTAATTTAGACACCGATCTATGCAATATACAGACACAGATATGATCACAGAAACAATCACAGATACATAAATAAAATAAAGGCAGTAAAGGAAAGAACACACCCGATTTTATACTGGTTCGGAGTTACTCTATATCCAGTTTATAATATTTCACAGACTAACATATATGTATATGTAGGATTTAACCATCATTTCACAGACTAATATTTTTTAACTATCTTAGCAAAACGTCTGCAGCTAAGTTAAACTGAAGAGGCAATAAAGGATCCCCTTGCCTTAAACCTCTCTTTGATTGAATTTTGTTACCTAAAATACCATTAACCGTAATATTAGAGTTACTAGTTTTAAGCAAATTCATGATCGAGCTAATCCATCTATGATTAAAACCTCTAGCATGAAAAATATCTACTAAAAAATCCTAATTTACAGAATCAAAAGCTTTAGCGAAGCCTAGTTTTAAGATAGCACGGGTAATATTATTCTTACAATAGTGATTAATATATTCTTGAACAACAGCCACCTCATCAGTGATATTTCTCCCTTTAGTGAAGGCAGAATGTGAATAGTCAATTAGATCATTCATTCTTATACTCAGTCTATTAGCTAATATTTTTGAAATAATTTTAACAGAACAATTGATCAATGAAATAGGTCTAAAATCTTTTAAATTATTAGCACCTACTTTTTTATGTAATAAAATAACATTTGCAAAACTGAGTCTTCCTATTTGCAAGTTTCCATTATAAAAATCATTAATCATATTAATTAGATCTAATTTTAAAACATCGCAAAAAGTTTTATAAAATAAAATGGGGAATCCATCCGGACCCGGAGATTTATCACTAGGCATGTCATGGCTTTCCAAATTTCCTCTACAGTAAAAGGATTATCTAATTCGGAAAGATCAACATTAGAATCAGGCGGATAAATATCATTCCATATAACATTTATTCTAAGTTTATTTTTAGTACCAAAAATATCTCTATAATAGTTTGTAAAAGCCTTATTAAGATCTCTCTGATCAACTAATGCATCATTATTAACAAAAATGAAATTAATTGTATTTATACGTTTTCTACCATTAGCCATGTTATGAAAAAAATTGGTATTATTATCACCTTCATTAATCCACTAGATTCTGGATCTCTGCTTCCACATAACTTCCTCTTTTTCTAAAATAGAATTAAGATCTTCTTTTAGATTAGCGAGAACGTTACGTTCTCCTAAATTTAGTTGTCTAGTTTCTTCAATCTTATTTATTTTAAGCATCTCATTAACACTACGACAAAAATACCCTATTACAACGCCCTTTTTACAACGGGCATTTGCTGCCCGTTGTAATAGAAGGCTATTACAACGGTCCACTCAAGACCGTTGTAATAGATTCCCTATACAACTCCCTTTTTACAATGGAAAATGAATGCCTGTTGTAATAGAATGCTATTACAATGGTCCTTTCATGCCCATTGTAATAGATGCCATTTTTACAACGTTCACAAATTGCCCGTTGTAATAGATGCAAATTTTACAACGGTCACAAAATGCCCGTTGTAAGAGGTGCTAATTTTACAACGCTCATAATGCCCATTGTAATAGGTGCCAATTTTACAACGGACTAAAATGCCCGTTGTAATAGGTGCCAATTTTACAATGGTCGTAAAATGCCCGTTTTAACCAATGCTGATTTTACTACGACCATAAAATGCTCGTTATAATAAATTTCTGTTGCAACTTCCGACAATCAATAATTAATAATTAAAAAGCTTTCATAAAAGTAATATTTAATATTTATTAATGTTTAATAATTAATCATTAATTATATTATATTGATCATATGTTACTAATTACTAATTATAATATTATATTACTAATTACTAATCATTAATAATATTATATTATTTATTAACATTCAATATTTAATAACAGGAAATTATTGTCAAGGACAAAATTTCACAGCTTTTTAGCCTCAAGGACAGACCTTCAATATTTTATCCTGAAGGACAACTTTCTGTAGGTATCAGTTTTTAGTTATAAATAGCAGTTTTTAGGTATCAGTTTGTAGTTAACGGTAGCAGTTTTTAGGTATCAGTTTTAGCTCGGTATCAGTTTTGTTGTCCTTATGAATAATTTTGAAAAATATTTGTCCTTATGCATAATTTTTGAAAGATGTTTGTCCTTGTGGTAAAAATATTGAGGTCGTGTCCTTGAGGCAAAAAATATACAAATCTTTGTCCTTTAAATCAATTCCCCCATAACAGGAAATTATTGTCAAGGACAAAATTTCACAGCTTTTTAGCCTCAAGGACAGACCTTCAATATTTTATCCTGAAGGACAACTTTCTGTAGGTATCAGTTTTTAGTTATAAATAGCAGTTTTTAGGTATCAGTTTGTAGTTAACGGTAGCAGTTTTTAGGTATCAGTTTTAGCTCGGTATCAGTTTTGTTGTCCTTATGAATAATTTTGAAAAATATTTGTCCTTATGCATAATTTTTGAAAGATGTTTGTCCTTGTGGTAAAAATATTGAGGTCGTGTCCTTGAGGCAAAAAATATACAAATCTTTGTCCTTTAAATCAATGGGGAAATTATTTTAAAGGACAAAGATTTGTATATTTTTTGCCTCAAGGACACGACCTCAATATTTTTACCACAAGGACAAACATTCTTCTAAAAATTACTCATAAGGACAAACATTTTCCAAAATTATTCATAAGGACAACAAAACTGCTACCAAGCTAAAACTGATACCTAAAAACTGCTACCGATAACTACAAACTGATACCTAAAAACTGCTATCAATAACTAAAAACTGATACCTATAGAAAGTTGTCCTTCAGGATAAAATATTAAAGGTCTGTCCTTGAGGCTAAAAAGCTGTGAAATTTTGTCCTTGACAATAATTTCCTGTTAAATCAATTCCCCCATTTAATAATTAGTCATTAATAATGTTATATTAAACTTTTTGTCTCCAACCATGTTTATTAATAGTATTGCAACAAAGTATAAAATTTTCTTTTAGTCTCCAAATTAAACTTTTTGGCTCCAACCATGAAATTTTGGCTCTAAACAAATTTTATTTTCCATCCCTCCTAAATTTTAACTGATGTTGGTTTCAATCTTTGTTTCATTCTCCTTCTCAACTCCAAATCCCTAATTGAAATTAAATCATCTGTGTTTCTCCTTTCAGCGATTTTCTTCTATCCTTCAAATGGAAATCTCTAATTGAAACTAAATTAAGTATGTTTATCAACTTCAAATCCCTAATTTTCTTTTATCCTTCACACTCAAATGAAATCAGATTTTTAAAAAAGCCTCTTTACTCTAAAATCGCTACTCGTTGTTCGACTGTGCGTTGTTCGACTGTTCGACGATGGCTGTTGTTTCATTGAGGCTATTGGGTCGTGTTTGTGGATTCGGTTGCAGTTCGTATTTGCGAGGTCGTGGTGGTGATTGTGGAGTCGAGGCGACTGGTGATTATCGAAGTTGATCGTGGTTGCTGAACTGATCGAGAGAGAAACCTCTGAAAAGCAAAGTAAAGAAATGAATGGTGGTTTGATTGATCCTTTGCTTTCGAATGCAAGAGAAAATTTGGTTTTGAGGCTCGATTTTGATTGCTTTGATGCCGATAGTTTGGTTACGATTACTCTAGAAGATTTGGAAGCTGGGCCTAGATCACTCGTGCAACATTGATATGTTTTGTGAAGAACTTCAATACAAAATTTGATTCAGAGGTAATTAAATTATATTTAAGTTCGAAGTAACTATAGTCTCTGATTTATAAGAATTATGTATAGAGAATTAGCAAAAGCTAATTTGACAGCTGGTGTAAGTTTTACTCTGAAAGGTACAAGTAAGTTGTTTTATCCTAAAAGCTTGATTATAGTCTATATTTTTGGTTTAAATATTCAGTCAAAATTTACAAATATCGGCTATCTTAGATTGATTTTAACGGATTTGATGCAATATACTCAATTTTTTGACCTTGGTCTGAACAGTTATTAGGCGAGGTTAAAGATTTAGATTAATGCTATAGCCTTGATTGGTTTGCACTTGTAACTTATAAAGTATACGTTGACATTAACTTGTTCATAGCTAATACATTTAGGATATTTATGTTGTGTGTGTTGTGTGTTGTGTAACCAAAGATCGTGAGTTTGAGTTCTGGTAATGACAACAGACCTACAAAGCCCTATTATATAGATAAAGTATGTGCTGAGGACTCAGTAGGTACCGTCTCAGATTTTTACCCATATGTATATATGCACATATGTATGTACATTCGTATATCTGCACGTTGTATCATCAATGTGATATCTTGTCAAGCCTACAACTTCCATATACAATTCAAACATGTGTGTTTTCGAAAACACGAGATATAATTTTGTTTGATGGATTGTGTCTTATTAACCGAGGACACCAAAAGCGTTACTAAAGTATCAGCTTCCAATCATGATTTTCTCGAAATATCAAAATCAATCATTTTGACAGCTCATCGGCCAAAATCAACTCTTTGCTTATTTAGTTTTTCATTATTGGTTGATTATGTTTTATATTTAGGATTTCAGTTCATTGATTTGGTGAAGTATGAAAGTCCAGGAATATAATTACTTGGATGATTGTTCGTTACAAGTATGGATTAATGTTGAAATTTTACAACGTCGGGTTTGTCGGTAAACTTGTTGGAAAATACTATGATAACAGGGGTAGTAAAGTATGGTGTGAGGCAGGTGAGGCAGTGTATCCACGGTTAGTGAAGAGAGCATTAGAAAGTGCGATGAGTGGGAAAGCAAGTCAGAGATGTGCGTGTTACAAAGAAGAGGATCTTCACCGTCCAGGTCTTGAGGTATATAAAGGCTGTGACTTTTTATCCCACTCCTGTATTGTGTAAATTTATTTCAAAAGCACTTACTCGATTATTCGGTTATCATATGTATGTTTGTCAACGTCTGCAGCTTAACTGCTTAAGAGTGTTTCACTAGTTTCTTGTAGACTTTGAACGTAAAAGCTTGTATTCATAGCGTGTCATATCTCTATAATATTAAGCATGGCAATTGCCATTCTATGGACAACCGTTTATTACTACTGATTTCATGAACAATGTTGCTGTTTCATTTGCTTATTTTTAGTTGAAGAAGCATATGGCATAGAATAGTACAGTAGTAATTTGGGTTATTATTAAAGAAAGAAACAAGACAGAAATAGGTCTGCATTGAAGAAGATGATCATCTGTATTGGAGGTTTGTAACAATAGGTCACAAAATGATTATAACAAATAGCAATCACTGGAAAGCAACAATAAATACAAAATTCAATATTGACAACAAAGTGCTGAAAGCTCAATATTGGGTACGTGTAAACGGGTGTAGGAACAGGTAGTCTCATAAAAGTCTGTTGTCCTCCCTTTGTAGGAACAGGTAGTCTCATAAAAGTCCATTGTCCTCCCTTCATTACTAACCACTGTAATCATTATTATTGAATTCTCAGTATAAAATAAAATATTGTTGTAGGTAGAAGAAGCTTCTGCCCTTTCTCTGAAACAATGCCGACATCTTTAAAGTAGAAAAACAGTAGAGTTGCCATGTGCTAAACAATCAGTCTGAAACAGATGCTACACCTGCAACTCCGGCTCCTAATTCTTTTTGTGTAGAGAATATATAGCTTTCAAATATGCATTGAGACAAAATTTGGCAGGCAAGGCTGATGTCTATAGCTATGGAGTTGTTTCGTTAGAGATTGTTAGTGGAATGAGCAATATAAGTTACAAATCTATGAATGAGCATATTTATCTTCTTGATCGGGTAACTTTAATCTTAAATTTATTTCCTACGTTGCAAAAATCTCACTCAGCATATTTATGGGTTGTTTTGGCAGTGGTCGAGGAAGAAGGCAGTGAACTCAAATGTGGCTGTGTTTGTTGCAGCATAATCAGTAATGTGGAGTTGTCAATTTCTGTGTTCATAAATATAATTCCCAATGTTTACTTAGAACATGATATTTATAGCGGACTGTTATGTGTTAATGCTTTATGTATTTGGCATGTAAACTTATCTAACTTTTTAGAGTGTTATGAATTTTATGTCTTTAGCTTTTAGTCTTTTCGTATGTGATTTTAATTAGTTTACGATAATATTTAGTATTAGTATGGATGTATTGCATGGATGTTGCTGTATTTTATTTAAAATTTGCATTTATTTTGCAACGGGCAATGTGCGTTGTTATATGAGCTTCTTACAACGGTCACTGCATGTTGTGAAACAGGCTATGTAACTAGTATGATTAGTCTGTTGCAACGGGTTATGACCACTGTATTATAGTCTATTACAACGGTCACAACCCGTTGTAAAAAGGTATACTGCAACGGTTTTCACAACGTGCTTTGCTCGTTGTAAAATATGGTGGATCTATTACAACGAGGCCTATTACAAAGTGCACATGCCCTTGCGAAAACCATATTACAATGGGCATTTTCCGTTGTAAAAAGGCTGTTTTGTTGTAGTGTAAGAATATTATCTTTCCTAATTTTTATATTACAAAAACATTTTTATTCCAATTTTTAAGAAAATTTCTAAGATTCCTAAGTTTGAAACGAAATTTTGAGCAGAATTATCTTTATTTCTAATATTGTAAAAACTCAAAGAGATCCATTTATTTTTAATTAAATTTAAAATTTTAGATTCTAAAATAAGATTAATTAATTTAACTTAATTAAATAAGATTTAATTAAATAAAATATTATACATAAGACTATCATATAAGTAATATGAAATATAAAAGTTATATAAAAATAAAACTTATATGATATAAATGTATAAACTAACGGTGGAACATTAAAAAAATCCAAATAGACTAAGGAATAAATACATACGTAAATGTATGTATATCATGATCTCTGGTGTGCTTGACATTTGAATCACGAGGATATTTTATGAGAAATACATTATTCCATAAGGCGATATCACTCGATATAATATATTAAAGATTATGAATCTTCAATATAATGTTGTCCTCTACCTTATATATATATATATATATATATATATATATATATATTAGTAAATTACTTGCATACTCCTTAGTTGTTAAGAAAAATCAAGCTAGGGATGTTATGTGTAGTATTATTAATATATTGAATAGACGGGGTAAGATAACTATTGTTAAGAACTGAGATGTTGCTTTTGATGACAACAACCTTTTTAACTTATCTGATTATAAAATATATACCAACACTATTGTATAAATAGATATGTATATGCAGGATATATATATATATATATATATATATATATATATATATATATATATGTGTATGTATTGATTACTGAAGACTGATCAGTATAAAGATTCAAGATTCAGAATGGAGATATCAAGATCGAAGACTCTAGAGTATCAAGATCAAGATTTCAAGATAAGTGTCTAGTTTTTGTTAAAACTTCATAATAGCATGGAAATCTTCATTCCGAATTTCATTTGGGATGGAACCCATTTCTACCTTCTTAGTGGCTTACAAACCCGCGACAAGTAGCTTGCTAACCTACGACAAGTGGCTTACAAACCCATGAACATCCTGGTTTTGTACAAGTTCTCGAGTCCTGATGTGATGAGATGTTCTGCAGGAAGAAGCTTGCAAAATTACTTCAAAATGATTTTTCAAAATTATTTTTAAAATTATTTTTCAAAATGTTTTAGCCTTAAAATTATCTTTTCAAATGATTTTCAGAAAAATGTTTTAGCCTTAAAATATTCTTTGTGTTCGTTTTTAAATAAACTCGTGTTTTAAACTTCGTTTTTACTCTAGAATCATTTTATCTTGTTTTTCTTTTAATATCATTTTCAAAACAAATTTTACATTGTTTTTAACATAGGGATGTCGACAATGGGATACCTCATGTCGATATGGTGCCCGTTGAATTCAAAAGTTTCAATTTTCAAGTCCATTCGTTTAAATCTCTTCACGAATGGTTATGACCTTTAGTGCTCTATAAATAGCCTTCACAAACGAATTTTTTAACCAACTATTTTCTTATTTTTCTTCACCTCTTCTTCTCCACAAATCCATATTTTAAAATTTTCATATTTTTAAGATCGTGCCGAAATTCTGCCGAATTCTTAAGTGAATCAAATTAGAATCTCATTCTTGTTTGATTCTCTACCCTCTCTCAAAGGTCAAAGTGGTATTCAGAGTTATAGGATCAATTTGTAATCAAAAGTTTATCAAATCTCTCTATAAGGTGTGGTTGTGCCTAGAAATCAATTAGGTGATCTTGTGCCCCGTAAATCAAGAGATTTTGCCCCGGACTCGTGAGACAGAAGTGCACCTCAAGGCCTTTAGAAATTGAGGATTGTAATCTCGACATTGGTATAATAAAAATTTGTATGAGGTGGTTTGCCTTAGTACAGGACTGGAAGTAGAGTAACTCCAAACCAGTATAAAATCTGGTGTGTTCTTTCCTTTTACTTCTTTTTATTTACTTTCTGATCTATGGTTGATTTTGTGGTTGTTCTGTGATTAAGTTCTGCATTTATCTATATCATAATTTTTAAATTAGTCCATATAAGTCTTAGAACCCATTAAACACTATTCAACCCCCCCCCCTCTAGTGTTAAATTAGCCTTAAGATCCTTAATCCGCACTCCCTTTCAATTGGTATCTGAGCATAGATTTTTATAGTTTTCATAGTCTGAAACTTGAAATTTGTTTTAATGGCTACCAACACTGGTAATGTCAACTATAGCACTAGTTCTATTAACATTAACACTAGTTCATTTGTAGAAGGTCAGTCTACTGTCAGATCACCATTTTTCAATGGTGGTAATTATGCATATTTGGCTTGTAGAATGAAAATTTATTTACTGTCAGTAGGATTAGAAACTTGGAATATCACACAAACTGAGTATATTGAACCAACTGCTAATTTTTCCCAGTGGACCGCTGAGCAAAAGGGTGTTGCACAAAATAACTCAAAGGAAATGAATATATTATTTTGTTCATTAGATAAGAATGATTTTAATAGAGTGTTTGTTTGTAAGTCTGCATTTGAAATCTGGAAAACCTTGCAAGCTACTCATGAAGGAACAAGCGAAGTTAAACAGACTAAAATTTCCATATTAACTAATCAGTTTCAACTGTTTAACATGCATGCAAATGAGTCCATTTCCAATATGTATTGTCGATTTCAAGATATTGTTCATTCACTTATTGCACTGGGAAAAAGCTATTTGGAGGAAGTCCAAGTCGGAAAAATTCTAAACTCACTCACTCCAGAATAGGATAAAAGACACTTGCAATCGAAGAAGCAAATGATATTAGTTTAATGAAAATAGAAGAATTGTTTGGGAATCTGATGTCTTATGAAGTTCAACTACAAGTAAGAAGAGAAAAAAGACTATAGAAAAGAAGTCATTAGGATTCAATGCAACAACTGAAGATTAGGAACCAAACAGTGATGAGGAGATTGCTCCCATGACAAGAAACTTTCGAAAATTCCTAAAATATAGAAAAATGAATAATTACAAAAGAAATGATCAAAGGAATTTCAGAAATAATATGGAGAACGTCAACAGTGATAAATGCTACTATTGCAATAAAGTCGGGCATCATAGGAAAGATTTTCTGTATCCAGATAAAAACTTGTTCCTTCCAAACAATGATTCGTCAAGGAAAAGAAAGAAAGCATACACAGCAACTCTTGATGACTCAGACTCATCATCCAATGACGATGAAAAGAAGACGGATAATTCAAATCTATATTTCAATTTGATAGTTTTCTGTTGGTTAATATAACTAAGGTCAAGCATAGAATATCGATGTGACTAATTTACACAGTTCTCTCGACTTCAGAATAATGTTGATCTTCAATATAGAAGCCCCGCTTTGATTACAGTTAAATCCTAGCACGATGTCCATTGAACGACTATAGTTAGGTCAAGTGAAAGCATTGGAAGTGAAACACTATTCAAGAGAGGATTCGTCTCCTCAGTTATACAAGGTTAGTATCATGGACAACTGATGTCAACTCAAAGTCAAAGTCTCTGGCTAGAGCAGTTCGGTTAATAGTATTGTTATTATTGAACCAAGGACTTTATGTTTGGATTATAAAATCGAACGTGGGGGATATTAGAATTTTGACCATTACCAAATTCCTTAAGTCCTAATACGATATAGTTTTGACGAAGTGAATTAGTGTAAATAATTTTCATTATGAGGTACCGCTTATAATAAGTAAAATTGGATTTTTACCAAAAGATGTGTAAGCGGTAAATTTAGCCAAAATGGCACACCACCTACTAAGTGACATGTGAGAATTAGTGTAACTTCATTTGATTTGTTTGAATTAGTACTTAATAAAGTACGTCTATAAAATTTATAAACGCTTATTGATATTCGATATCAATAAAATATTTAAATTGGATTTAAATAGATTAATTGCTAAGTGTTTTATCGAATTTTTAATTGAGCCCACATGCATGATGAAAAAAGGGGTAGGTTTCAAATGTGATTTGAAAATCTAGGGGATTAATTAAAAAAAGGAAATAAATCTCTTTTTTATGAATCACTTAAATTCTTTTGTGAAATGAACTTTGTACTTTTTTCTTTATTTTATTCTGCCGAATATATGAGGAGGATGGAAGAGGATTTGATGATTTAATTTTGGAATTAAATAAGAAAGTTTTTAAAGGAGGAAGTTGAAAAGGCGTTATTGTTTTCTTTTAAAACATATTCTCTCTCTCTCATTCTCATTCACGTTTTTTTAGACAGACAATTTTTCCTTCTTTCTTTCATAAGCTCTCCTCCTCTCCTTTAATCGGCTCCATAAAAGTAAAAATTTCATAAAGCAAATTTTGAAAAAAAACAAATAAATTCAAGGTGTCTTGTCTATTGATCCTTGCAACATCTGGAGGCTGATTTCTGAATCTAGGAGGTTTGATTCATCGTTCATGGTACGATTCATTCGCTACATTTAAAGGAAAAACTCAATCTTTCAAGGTGTACTTCAAGGCTTTGAAATTAAGGTATGATCTTCTTATTCCAATAATTTTGATATAATGTTTTAATGAATAAAATTGAATATCATATATGTATAATATTATCTCGTTTGATTTGAAAAATGATTTATGTAGTTTGAATTGTTTATTATATGAAAAGATTGGTTTTTTTATTTAGATAAATCAAAACTGAAACCTGTATATGATTAGACAATATTTTAATTTTTAGATCTATGTTTAACAAATCAAATCAAAGGGTAATTATTTTGATTTGAAAATTTATATGTTCTTATTGTTTGCATTTGTGCTGTAATAGAAACTTACATACGATTAAATGATGCTTAGATACTAAATTAATTATAATAAATTCCCAAATTTGTTACGTTATTTGACATCACAATTATCCTTATTTAAGTATTCAAAGGATTTTAACATATTTCTTAATTCGGTATATATCACCTTTTGTTTTATAATAAAAATGAAAAAAATATATTTATTCATCTTGGTTAAATCTCCATAGATTTGAAAGTTTATTTGTTCTTATTATCTACATCTTATTATAATTGAAACCCACACATGTTTAAAGGGTGCTTTGATAATAAACTGATTTCAACAAAATTTATAAATTTGTTACCGTATTTGACATGACTAATATCTTTTTTTTTACATATTCAAAGGATTGTCAATATATTGCTCAGTTTAGCATGTTTCACTTTTGTTAAAAAAACATTTTTCATATAGGTTGAATCTCCTAATTTAATTGCATACATATATATTTTTTAACTAATTTAAGTGTACATAAGTTCATAAATACATCAAAAAAAAATTAAATGTAATATGGTTTATTTTAAATTAATTAAGAAGTTTTGGGTTAATCTTTATATATAAATAATTACATCTATATATATATGTACATATAAAACGTACTTTTTATATTTCAAATTGTATAATTTAAATGCCTTTATTAATATCAAACAATTTTAAACGAGGCAGCAATATATGCATATGAATTATTATTGGTTATTCCTATTCTTATGTTATAATGATCCACTGATTACTGATTGAATGCTGCATAAATCAAATTTGTCAAAATAAGAAAGATGAATCAATCATCTTTGACATTTTTTATTTCTTTCCTTTTGTCCATTATGTGATTGCCTTTAAACTTGTTCTTATTTATTCATGTACACTATGTTATAAATTGATCATACTTGCATTATGTTTAACTATTCATTCACACAATTAAAAAATGAATAAACCTGATATATTGAAACCTTATTTTATATCCCATTCTTTACTATTTTAGAATTAAATTAATAAACAAAATATGGTATTAAATAAAATACTAAATTTATTTAAAAGAAATTTAGATAAGATCTAAATACATTTAGACTTTATAGGCCCATTGATGATCCAAAAATTGTAAAATTTTGAAATTCACCAATTTCTTCCACTATAGGCTGGCCCAGTTCCTACAGCATTATGTATTCTAGTCTCAACAGATACATCGATAGCTAGTCTCGATGCACATTGACTATGAACATTTAAAATGATACATTTGTTTCATTGTGATAAATTACTCATGATTACAACACTTTGTAACTACTACCAAAAAATACACCATTTATGAATTTTCTATTAAACATACTTTAATTAAATTAATTAATTAATATAACTACATTATATCAAGTATATAATAGAAAGAAAACACCTTTATTTCGAGCAAGATTGGTCAACGAGTTATATATATGTAACAAATTACATAATTGCCCCTTAGGACATACCCCTAACTTTATCACAACAATCAAATCACACCATCCATCACTTATCAATTGAACTATTATCCTATCACGGTCAAAATACTACTCCATAGCGAGACATTTAGTCCATTTCCACAATCAACACGTACCACTAAAAGCTCAATGTATAAGTGTTGCACAAGAACTCCACACCACGTACGATCAACATTAAATCATGTCGTATAATAGCTAGTTAGGTCAGTCCCCTATAGGATTTGACATTGAAATGGATTCATGTACGATGTCAAGTTTATGGTATAAACTATTGACCGATGTATTTTCTATAAGTGAATGAGATGCACCCATATCAAATGATGTACAAACATGAGAATTGGATGATAACAACACACTTTCCATAAAAATATGCTTTCCTTTCTCTTAGGCTGATGGATAACTACGGTCGAAATGACATCTAGATCATATTCCATAACTATTTAACCTTCCTTTTTCAGAGTCGGTAAATCCCTCTTCATATGACCAAATTGATTGCATTTATAACACTTCACCTTCTATGGAACTGCCTTAAGGTCCTTCGTCGTGTTTCCCACCTGGTTATAGTTATAGCACTTTCCCATTGAAAGATTAATCCTATAGTTCTTTACAACATGTCCCTCTTCTAGCATCTCCTGCAAAAAATCGCTAGTTTCTTGCCTTTTCCTCTTTGAGGTTCATTACCCTTGCACTTGCTCTGCCGTCGGTCCTCTTTCACCTTAAATTGCTCCTCATTTACCCCTCCTTCAATCAGGTTTGATAAATTGCCTCAACCAGTCCTTCAAAAGTAGATCTATATGGAATCTGGTTGAATGCTAACTCCTTTAATGGTAAGCTCAATCCCGAAGCAAATTTCACCAAATTTTTGTCTGGGGTGTTTACCAAATCAAAACTGAACCTAGATA
Source organism: Allium cepa (assembly GCA_030765085.1). Taxonomy (NCBI): domain Eukaryota; kingdom Viridiplantae; phylum Streptophyta; class Magnoliopsida; order Asparagales; family Amaryllidaceae; genus Allium; species Allium cepa. The sequence continues at coordinate 394,583,481 of CM060935.1, forward strand.
ATTCATTAAACTGAATTACATACTCTTTAACAGTCATATCCCTTTGCTTCAAGTGAATAAAATTTTCCAATAGCAACCCTTTTTCCACCCTGGGAATAACTTCAACTCAAACTTTCTCTTAAACATCGCTCAAGTGATACTATCCTCCTCCACTTCAATAGTGACAACTTCCCATTAATTTACTACGTTACCATGCAGATGTTAGGAAGCTAGTTGCCTCCTAGTCATGTCACTTAGAAAGGTTGAAAATATTTTCATAAGAATTAAGCCATACTCGAGTTACTGAATATGGTTCTGTCCCAACATAAGGCTTCTGAAATAGACTGGAGAAGTCCCTACATAGCTTGGGAAATCCATAGTTTGTGGTGCTTGGACGAGAACCACTCCCTACATAGTAGTAGTATCAGCTACTGTTCCGTGGGGTTGGTACTGGCTTGTAGATAGCACTTGAACCATATAGGGATATTTTCTTTGGGAATATCCATTATATCAACACTAATGCCAGTTCCTGCTCTGATATTACCCTTTCGACATTTTCCATGTTGGTCTTTATTCTAGTTTCAACTAAACTGCTTATTTTCAAGTATCTGTAATATAGGATTCATTAGCAACTGCCTAATAGATAGTAAGTAATACTGAAATAGTACATGTTGTGTACATATGTACTTGACTCTTATTTAATATATGTATGATGTGTCAATGGTACGGATCGTGTACGGTTTTATAAAAACCCGGTCTGATTTGGGCTCGATCGGATTATCAGTCTTTTGCAGCATCAAAACATGAGTATTTATGTTATTTGTTTACCATTTTATTTGTCTACATGTAGATGTTTTTGCTTACTTTTGTTGTGAACTTGGACGCATCACCATCCAATTTTTATGTTAACACTGTTTGTGTACAAATTTTACAAAAATTGCAGGTTTAATGTATGATTTTAACATAAATATTATGAGTTCGACATATGAGTTTACCCAACTGGCTTGAAAAGCCAACTGGGCTGGGCTAGGGTATTGGTTTTGAATACCCTACAGGTTCTAGTTAGGCTTGGGTTTTGATTATTGTAATCGAGCTCAGGTATGGGTTTTAAGATATTTGGACCGAACCCAGCCCATTGACAGTCGTATACATATGTATATGTGATTATAATACTATAAATATGCTCTTTCAATACGTTTTAATCCTTGATTAAGGATGAATTTTGATTTGATATCAAATGTAATAACCAGCCCTTTTGACACTTTAATTTAACACCCAAACCGACGTTCAAACCACGAAAGCCGAAAATGATAGGACATTAGGAGGTAATAACAAGAAATAAGCAATATTTCTAAAAATAACTTTCTAAACTCATAATAGAAGGAACATAACTACAGTATCATGTAATAATCATTGATTTCGAACGACATCGTATCAGTTACATTACTTCATAAGTTTGTACAATCCAAATACCTTTCCCAACCACACCATATACAAGCCATACAGTCCATACACAATACAAGCAATATGAACAAAACAAGACCTTCAATCTCAACCCCTTTATGTCTCTGATATCCATCAATTAAAATAATATAAATAAAAAGAAAGAGAGGTGTAGGTCAGACATAAGTCCGAGTGAGTGAAACATTATCTACCCTATATATACTATAAAGATACTACTATAATATGATCAGTATCTAATACGTACATAAATACGTCCTGAACTTGCCTCGTGCACTGTAGGTCATGCAGCTTCAACTATCCACTTCTTGCTCACCACATGTGATATAGCATCGTGTCATTTATCTATCTGATATTGGATTCACGACCTAGACTCGCTCCACTGCAACAAATTTTAGTTTTATTTGCATTTATTATCAGCGTTTAACTCTAGGTGCAGTGGAAAGTAGAAATTCATACAAAAATATTTAGGGGCAAACGCTGATAATGTTATTAGGATTTAATTCATTGTCGCCTATCATTATCCCTTTTCCTAAAATAATTCATTTTCCCTCCATCGGTTCTTCTTCGCTTCATCTCCTCAATTATGGCTCTAAGAAATAAAAAATATATTTAAATCAGCTTATCTTCGTGATTTGTCTCAAAGCTCGATTGTAATTTTGTTCCTTCGATCCTAGAGTTCGTTGGTCACCTATCTCCTCTTTTCATATGTAGTACTTTGAATTTCACTAAAATTTATTTTTATTATTTCTGGGTTAGTAGATTTTACATAACCTATGCTAGTTTCGGTTTTTACTATATAGGTTTGATTTCGATTTCACTAGAATTTTTATAATTCATTATTTGAAGGTTAATTTATATAAGATACTTTGGTTTCATTACTTTCTCTTTCCCAAATTTTTTTTTCCCTCTTCCATAACCTTAGCTTGAATTCTCATCTTCTCTGTTCACGTTGCTCCACTCGACCTCTATATGCACCTCCACCTCAGCCTCAAACTTCACCTCTGCCAGCTTGACTCTTCCTCCAAATTACACAACGTGACCGGCGGTGACACCGTGACGACTCTTGGAGTGCTCCTCTAGACTTCGATCTTACAGGCTAGTTGAACACTGCTTCTTCATCCTACGACTGCAACTTGCAGATACCTCTCTGTCTGCTGGCTGATTTGATTGCTAAATGAGGTATGTTTTCTATACTTGTATAATTTGTTCAGAAATATTTGCTAGATACGTTGTACCATTTGGTATAAATTCTAAGTTGATTATTACTTATTATAAGTATGAAGCTATGTGTTAAGTAACAAACAACATGCAATTCTTGTGCCTAAATATTGAGGTAGATTGGTTAATAGAAATAGAATATCGTTGTTATAGTTACAGTATAGAAGTATGATGAATTCTGATGGTTAACCGAGGGTGGAAGATTGCAATTGTTATCCCGCTTTTCGGCAAGGCCGTGACACCAAAAAATTGACTGAAAACTGAAGATAATCTGTTTCGACGATCAATTATACACTGTTTCGCTATTGATAATAACAAATTTTTCCCGAGTCGAGATCGAGCTGCAATTGATATGGTATGACAAGCAAAGCTATGGGAGCCATCACTTCAAATTTCAAGTCAATCGGAATTCGTATGCTCCAGATACGATCAATGCAAGTCAAGAAAAACAGCTATAATTCGTATCCATCAGTACGAATAGTGGTTCGTATCCATCACTAACCTCACCTTGCATCCATTATGATTCAATTTACTTCTTATCCATCCAAGGCGACCTACTTCGTATCCATCAAAATCAACTCTTTTCGTATGCACCAACCCCATTCGTGTCTGTAGCAAAGCATTATCGACTTCGTATCCCTTTAAATAAACGACTGCATTTCATATCCATCGAGGAAGGACAACTGTGTTCATATCTATGGAAGACTGCCTCATTCATATCCACTCCACTCCTACATTACTTATCCGTCACCTGAGCTTGGCTTCGTGTCCATCGATCGAAGCCATTACGTATCGATCTTAGTCATGTATATTTGTATCGATCAACCCTCAATCGATGCGAATATGTTATCTGGTAAGCGATATGAAATAACGCTTCTTAACCGAAACGAATGAGGGAAGCTTAGAGCGATATGGATGAGGCAAGCTTAGAGCGATACGAATGAGACAAGCTTAGAGCGATATGAATGAGACAAGCTTAGAGTGATACGAATGAATTCGCCTTGCATCGATGCGAAGGAAAAAGAGACACCTCGATACAAATGAAGCCTGCTAAGAAAGTGGACTCGGTCACTCGGCATGGAAAGTGGATCGATCCTAAAGGATAGTGCCATGTCATTGGTCATCACATACCTAAAAGCGATATGAATAGAAGCGATGTGAATGGGAGCAATACGAATTCGACAGCATATTGAAAATCCCAACTTGCATCGACCATAACTCATATCTACAAGTCCAAATACTACAAATTTTTACAGGAACTTGCGTACAACCTCAGAAATGTTCATGATCGATCTCGGCTCGATTGAGCAAGATTTGGATCGATACAATCTGATTCATGTTGATCATGAATCGAGTCAAAACGACTAGGGATCGACCACGTAGGCCCACCCACGTGATGGAAGGAGTCTTCCGAAGTTTGAGATAGATATTTCCAGTCTACACCTATAAATAGCAGCCTAGGGTCTTCAGAAAAGGGATCTTTTTGGGTTCTTCTACGTCGTTACTCTGCAGAATGTCATTGTAACTCGATTATTATCATCTATACTCTTGTAACCAGCAAGTGATAATCAATAAAATAGCAACTCTTCAAAGTGGACGTAGGCCGGAGATAGCGAACCACTATAAATCTTGTGTTTCTATTGCTTTCCTTTTAATTTTCTAAGCATTCTTCATATTTTATTCTCTATAAGCTTGCTATCTGTGATCTGTAATTGTGAACGGGTGCTTTCATCGACAATTGAGTGTTTGTGACCAATTTTGGCGCAAACAACGATAATACTAAATAATTGTTCCTGTATGTGTAGTGTATACTAGCTGGTTTCAATATATTTCCCCTTGACAATTAGTTATCAATTTTTTACCGTACTCTTTTCCATATAACATTTCAATTTCCACTCTAGTAGATGTTTACGTTTTTAATGTGGCGATATTACCCAATTAAAGAAGATGTTTGCATGATTTTAATTTAAGTGATGTAGGCTGCAGAGAGTTGATTTTAAAAGATCTGTACGTTTACATCATATCATGAATCTCTAGATACAAGATTTATGGTATGAAGTGATACTACTCTAATACTTATATTGTAGTTTCTCCTAAGATCTAGCATTCCTAAATGTGTGTTATAATAATTTTCCAGGTGTAATCAAATAATATTTTTTTAAAAGTAGGGTCTCCCTTTATCATTTTCTTGAATTATTTATTGTTGTGAACTACTTCTGTTCAACTAGTGCATCAAAATATGTACACGTTTTCATTCACTTCAAACTTGACCACTTCAGATTATCATCGCAGTCTTAAAATCTGTAATGACATTTGAAGAAAAATTCTTTTATTTGTTATATGTTTACTTACTTTTCTAGAATTCACCATATTAACACTTGAAACTATTAACCGTAATGAAGGTTAATTAAAATTTACTTACAGATAACCAAAACAATTCACCATATTCCTTTTTGAAACAATCTGTATTAATTTTGTTTTATTATATGTTTACTTGTTGTGTTCAAGTTGCAACTATATAGATAACTGAAAGCAAATATTTCCTTTTCATCTTTTCTTTTCAGTTGTTTCTAGATGGTAAGTGATTATTTACACAAATGGTTTGTTATTTGATTTGATTATAAAGGCTCGTTCATTCATGTAGCAACATTCAATGTAATGGTAAAATATTCTGAACTTACCATCATCAAAGATTAAAAAAACTTTTGTTATCAATATAAAATGATGGCTTATAGGTGGTTCACAAATTAAAAAATATTTTGTATCTAAACACTAAGCTAAATGCTAGTTTATGAGTTATATCCCTGGCTACAAGCCTACATCATGTTTTTGTTTTTCTGTGTGCATTACAAGTAAAATGTTGTAACATTAAATTGTTTCACCTTTTCCCCATGTATTACTACTATGTCCAATTTTCATTTTTGGTGTCGTAGGTTTTAATAAAATTCATATGCTACTAATGTAACGTAAATGCATGCATGCAGCCACACAGTTAATAGGATGAAATAATAAAATAATAATTAAGCTTGACTTTTAATGGAATTTTCCTTATCGCTAATTCTAAGATTTTTTTTAATTTACTTATGTTTCTTTCTTCCTTTTTTCCTCCGCTTTTTCTTTTTTCCAAGTGCCACTTAATGATCATAGATAAGCAATGATCTATATATAGAAACTGAAATAAAATTCACTAAATGAGGTTTTGTTGATCTCATTTGTAGTGTTTTCGTTTGATATTCATCAAACAGCTAAAAATAAAGTAAGTAGAATATCTAAATATATTTTTAACCATTGTAGTATTTTTCACTAGATCTGAAAATCAAGTTAATAAGTCAGCATGATTTACTTCAATTTTTCATTTAATTATGAAACAACTATAAATTAGTCCCTACGTTCGAAAACACTAAAAGAAAAAAATACATTAGGAAGATGGTATAGAAAACATGACAATGGGAAGGCAATTTTGTTGTTACATCTGGAAATCCGGACACCCATTATTACTTCATAATGTTGCTCCCATTTCTAATCCATTTATATATTAGTTAAAAATCATCATACTTAAAACTATTTGGTAATCCTTGGTGAAAAACCAAATCTAAGTGAAACCTTGTCCATTTTTTTCGCAGCCCATTATTCAAACAAATAACTATTTTTCTTTATGGATTAACGTGGCTATAATTGTCCAACTATCGGAATATCCCAGATGGATTTCAAAACATTGGATAAAATAAAAAAAATAAAAAAATAAATCATTTGTACGATTATGTAATCATAATATATTATACTTTCGGCCTAAATACTTTCAACCCATTATTCAAGCATGCCTATGAGAGAAATTATACTTTCAGCCTAAATACTCTTTCCTCTTATCCTTGAAAAGTATCACGTATGCTATGTTTGAACAATATAGCTTGAAATTACTCATCTGTATTTAACTATCTATTTATACACAAGCACGCTCACATATATGTGTAATTTCACTAATACCTATTGATAATGTTGTATGTCTTGTTTACATCCACATAATATATTATCCATCTAATTCACATAAAAAGGAGGAGACTGAGAAAGTACATTTAAGGAGTTGTATATCTAGATATAAACTTTCGGATGGGATATTTGACCTACGATTTCTAATCCTTGCCATCCATCATCACTTCCAATTTAAAAAATGTTATCGTGTAATCATTGTCATCATGGTTTAAGGATCTTATTACGTATGCTTCCTTTGCACCTGGAACGATAGAGTACCACTGCCAAATTTTTATGTGTCATATGTAATATTTCAAGCACTGACTTTGTCGGTGTTAGTGCTGGCTTACAAAACACATATCGGCTTGTGGCATCAATCTATTTCCCTTTGATATAGGAGTAGCATCTTAATTCACAGGTTATGCATTGACTGGTGTAATCATATTCGTTAAATTCTCTTTATTAATGTAGAGATAGAGATAAAAATAGGGTAGTAATGAAATTGATTTCTAACAATTTTGTTAGGTTTCATTAGGTTTCTTTTCTTATGTTGTAGAATTTTTTTTAGTAAGAATCCCAAAACCTGAAATGGCCCACAGGTCTTTAAACTTGTCAAGGTATAGAAATACAATAGTTGTTAATTTGTTTAGGAGTTTCATGTGATTTTAAGGGTGTTAACATGGCTTATTATGGCATTAGACTTACACTCTTCCAATTGAAGGCTAACAATGATACGGAATGTATACACAAATCGGCCTGCAACATCGAGTTTGCTCTAGCCCTAACACTTTGAATCCATGCTTGGAATAAATAAGAAAATGAATCCAATTAAGAATTCACTCAACAACTAGGAACGCCATTCGCATCAAAATTATTGATTGATTCTTTTTAGAAGCCCGATTTGAGGTAATTTTCCAATCTTTAGATGGATAATATTTTACTATAGAAAGTGCTCCTTAATTTCCAATCTGCTCTCCTTTTGCCTATTGCTGAACAGATCTAGATGCACTTTATCTAGGCTCTGCAACAACATACATATGGATTGATTGCTTCATTGATTGGAAGAAGATTGCTAGACAATACATACAATGTGTAACATTTATTTGTCTTTACAAGATTCCTAAATGAAGACAATACCATAGTTATGTTTGTATCTCTAAAGTCATCTAACATCATCTACCAATTTTTTTAATTAAATTTTCTTTCAATGATTTCAAGGAAGACAGAAGATTCCAAGACAATAGAGCACTTATGTTTAATGTTGTTGTGTGTGTTCTTCACAATCATGGGGAATCTCTGGACCCTTTGCAAGTGCTGAGGTACATATCAGCTTCGGAAAAACTTCAAAATATTTTCTATAATTAGTTATGATCTAGTATCATGTATAGTACTTCGTTTTATATATTGTGATTGAAGTGTTACTGAACCGAACCTCTTTTAGAAAGGGAATGAGTCATCTACTTCAGCACATGTGGACATTGTTCCAAATTCGAACAGGCATTCTGCATTCTATAGCAAAAGTGATTCAACTATGTGTGTATGTAAAATTTCATTCACATCTAATTCCTTTTTATCCTAGAAACTGTTTCCAAAGATGCCACTTTAGCTTGCCTCGGATGTTATTGTGAAAATATTAAGAGCTTGTGCTCATCATTATCGCCAAGGGCAGGTAACAAGTTATGAATGTTATTTTTGAGGTCATTTTATTCTCTCTTTGAAAAGAGTGTTTGGATCGTGCTATATGGAATTATATTAAACTAGTGCGGAAATAAACACAGTTACTATAGTAAAGTAAATAAGTAAAATAAAACAAGCACACCAGGAATTTTTATACTGGTTCGAACTTCCCGTTCTACGTCCAGTCCCAGACTCCTTCTGCAATTTCACTAACAACAATCCTCACTTAACAGGTTTACAACATCTGAACAACAAAATAGGATTTCGATGCCTCAGCAGCCGAAGAGGACTTCACACGCCTGAACAGCAGAACAGGACTTTAACGTATACAAAGAGTATTTGACACAATGTGTTCTTGATAGCACGGATTTGTCTCTTGATAGTACGACTTTCCTATAATCTTCTCCTTTTGGTGTGTGTGTATATATATATATATGTGTGTGTGTGTGTGTGTGTGAAGAATATGGAGGTAAATTAATGATTTTATATGAATTTGAATGCATAAGAGAGTTAGAATCAAAGTAGTATAAGAAAAGAAAGAGTCAGATCGATTAGGTGAATAAATCCGATTATTCTAACATGTTTATATGTAGTACAAAGAGATGCAATTGTTCATGAATAGTTATCATGAAAGTATATGGACATATCTATTGATAAAAAGTTGTATCTCTTCATGGAGAAGAAATGTCTATTCAAAAATATAGCCATTGTAAGAATTCAAACGTCTGAAAATTAGAATTCAGACTTTTGAAATTGTTAAAAAGCAAACCAGAAAGGAAATAGGTCATTTTTGACCCGATTCAGACGTCTGAAATTTCCAATTCAGACGTCTGAATATTGTCTGAAAATTCAAATTTGATTACAGATTCAGACGTCTGAAATTGTCAATTCAGACGTCTGAATTTGACCTGAAAATTCAAATATGCTCTATGCATTTGTGTATGTGCACATGTCGACATATATATCAAAGGAGAGATTTTAACATCATTTTAATTCTAAACAACGACTCAATACAACATATATGAAGTATGAAGTTCATTTGAATCCGGTCTTGTAGATATTCCTGCAAAAACAAGTTATCATAGACAATTCAACACATATAGTTGTCGTATTCAAAATATCATAAGTATAAAACGTCGTGGACGAGATTTCAACATTCCCCTCCCCCTTATGACGATGAAAACTATATAAAATACAAGAAAATATATATATATATATGTATGTATGTATGTATGTATGTATGTATGTATGTATGTATACTCCCCCTATTTAAAAGCTCCCCCCGTCAAAAAAGCATGATAGAATAAATAGACAATTTCAACACCTTCTCCCCCTTTGACATCTCAAAAAGGGAAAATATGAACATATGATAAAGTGGAGTATTCAACGCACAATACAAACCAGCAGGTAATAAAGGAGTTCATGACAGACAAAGAAATAACAAACAATGAAATAGTTCAAAACAAACTTATTAATAACAAAGGAATCTAAAACCTAGGTCTTGAATCACTTCCTACATCATCATCATCATCTTCATCTTCACCATTGTTGTTCCCCGAGCTTGATGGCCATCGAAATGGAGCGAGGTTGAAAACTTCGATTGACGATGACGTGGAGCAACCAATACGTTCCCAAATTTTGTTGAGGAAGTCACGAATGGAATTAAAACGTTTTTCAGTTTTCTTTTCAAGATTAATCATTCGGCTTGTAAGCTTTGCTTGGTTTTGGGAAAGAGTGACCAAAGCATTCCTTGAGCTAGAGTCGGGGGAAAGAATTACTATATTATCATTGCCTTCTTCTTCTGTTGGAGGAGAAATATGTTGATCATGATGAACATGTTGACGAGGTTGGGGTTGGTTTTGATCACGATTGGCAACCCATTCTTGAAATGAAATATATGCCAAACTTCCCGGTCGTTTTGGCAAACCCATAAGACCCAATGTCTTTGATCCAAGCTCTTTGATCGTTGTGAATTTGGAATCAGGAAAAGCAATGTTAAAATTTTAGAGAATCTTCATTGTATAAGCACCATAATGAAAGGTCTTATAGCGCCATCGATGATTAACATCCATGAATTCTTTCAAAATCACTTGATCCCAATTGATAGGTTGACCGGAATAGATAGCATAAAGGGTTGGAATTTTTTTGTTAACAATTTCATAACTTCATATCCGTGGAATAACAGAGCGAATCAAAGCTCTGTGGAGGATACGAGCTTGTGGGCGGAGTTGAATGGAAGTAAGTCTAGTAATGTCATCATTCAAAAATTGATGTGAGACCTCGTCTCTAGCATCCAAGTTTAAAGAAACATCAATTTCATCCAAATCATTCCTTGTTGATGGACATTAAAGAATTTCACCAAATCTAGCAAGTGGTAGATAAATTATAACTCCAAAAACTAATGTCCAAATACAATCGTTGCAATTGTGAGGAGTATGATGGTCCAAATTCATATTAGCATGGAACAATTTGACCAAAAGATGATTGATTTTTATATTATTTGCAGCAAAAGAGACAAGAGATTCTAACCCATTTGCTCTTACAACATGGTGAATCCGATAAGCGTCGAATTCTTCAAATTTTATGAAAGCGCCTGGAAAGAAGTTTGATCTACTCATTTGTGCAAATCGTTGTCTTGCTTACTCATTCCATAGCCATTGATCTATGTTTGGGGAAGATGTTGAAGTAGATGGCCTGGATCTTTTTTGTTTTAGATCCATTTGTGAATTTGAGGAAGAAAGATTTGATTTTTAATGGAGGAAGACTGAAAAAGAAGATGAAGAGTGAAGATAAAAGAAAGGTAGGGGTTGAATAAAGGGGTAGATACATTGAGAAATGTGCAAAAGCAATTCAATTTTGAAAATCCAGCAGATTTCAGACGTCTGAATCGAAGAAAATCGAGTAAGAAAGAAATTAGTTCATTTTAGGCTATATTGAGACGTTTGAATTTTTAGTTTCAGACGTCTGAAACTAAAGAAAAAAATTCTTCGTCGGTATTATTCAAACGTCTGAAACATCTATTTCAGACCATTTTTAAAAAAATGAACAAAAGAAATAGATTATATTAATACTTGAATGATTTATAATATACAATTATGATCATTCAAAAAACAAATATAGACAAATGAAATCATTAGTTCGAATCACTTGGAGTCTTGCACTCTTCTGGTTCAATCTTGGTTATCTCTGTGCATTTTCGCAACGGAGATCAATGTGGTTGACGTTCCCAAGAGTTTGGAGAAATCGGAGGACGTTGTGGACTAGGCTCCCATTGATTCGAAGCTGAAGGTTGAACTACATCTTTCTTTGGGGATGTACCGTAGAATTTTAATGCCACTTGTTCAATGAAACTATGTCATTTGGCATTAACTTTCCATTTGTAATACATCTCCCGTTGCAAATCCAACTGTTCTTTCTGGTAATGATGAATCTCGGCTATTTTTCTGTAGTTGATGGAGAACTGAGGAAAAGAAATCGTCGAGATTTCTTCTTTTTCAGAGTATAACCACATGGTTCGTAAGACGGATGATGTCTAGCCGGTTCATGTGGTGTTGGAATAGCCAATATTTCGATGGAAGATGTAGAATATGATGAGGGAGAGTTATCAGAGTTGTTGTTTGAAGCCATGGAGAGAAGGAGAAAAATCATGTTGAATTCCATAGTAATAATTCTTTGGTAAAAAAAAAGAATAGAATTTGTGAATAAAAGATAGTATAAAGTTTAAAAATAGAATTTTTGTTAAAAAAAAGTATTGATGAAATGTTTTAAACAGTAATATAGGCATATTTAAAGGCAAAGAAAACAAGAGGTTGTAATTTAAAGTTAGTTTTAGTTACCTAAGAGATAATAGTTTTGAAGTGTAAAGATAAGCAAAAACATCAATATGTCATAGAAAAATACCAAATTTTTTTAAGTGAGATGATACCAAGCTCTCATATGAGTTTGATAAAAACATTTTCTAAAAGAGGTTTTGTAAAAATATCAGCTAATTGTTTTCAGAAGAAACAAAAATCCAAATTTATTGTTACTTTTTTAACATTAGCACGAAGAAAATGATGACGAATGTCAATTTTTTTTGTTCGTGAATGATTGGCAGGATTTTTAAACAAGTTAATAGCACTAGAATTGTCACAATATATAGTTGAATTTGATAAGTTTATATTAAAGTCTCTAGGTGCCTGTTGCATATAGATTGCTTGAGCACAAGCCAAGGCGGCAGAAATATATTCTGCTTCGCATGTAGAGAGAGAAACACAGTTTTGTTTCTTACTAAACCAAGATACAAGTGATTTTCCAATAAAATGGCACGTACCACTTGTGCTTTTTCGATCTGTTCGAGAACCACCGAAGTCAGCATCACTATATGAAACTAACTCGAATGGACATTCTTTAGGATAGAACAGACCAAAATCTTTGGTGTTCGTGAGATAATGTACTATACGTTTCACGGCTCTTAAATGTGATTCCTTTGGGTTGGCTTGAAATCTAGCACACAAACAGACACTCATCATTATGTCAGGTCGACTTGCCGTTAGATATAGTAATGATCCAATCATATTGCGGTATAATTTTTGGTCAACACTTTGGCCATTGTCATCTTTTTCAAGATGTGTTGTTGTACTCATTGGAGTTGGTTTGGCAGGAGTATTTTCCATGCCGAATCGTTTGATTAAATTATCACAATATTTTTCTTGATTAATGAAAATCCCATTTTGAAGTTGTTTAATTTGTAAACCAAGAAAATATGTTAGTTCTCCTATGTGAGACATTTCAAATTCCTTGGTCATTATTTCGGAGAAGTCCTGATATAACTTGTCATTGGTAGAACCAAAAATGACATCATCAACATAAATTTGAACAATTAAAATATCCTTTTTCGAATGTTTAATAAAAAGTACATGATTAACTTTCCCAATTTGAAATCTTGAAGAAATTAGATATGTCTTTAGTCGATCATACCAAGCAGTGGTGCTCGTTTTAAACCATATATGTAACGACCCAGAATTTTCAGAAATTAAAATTTTAATATTTAATTAATTTTAAATATTAATAAGTGAATTTATAAGTCAAATAAATTTTTATTTGAATTATTGGATTTAATTGGATAATTAAATCGATAATTTAATATGTTAAATTATGGAAATAATTGAAAATAGAGTTAAATATGATAGAAAATGATTTGTAAAATTTTATTTAATCATACTGGAGTTATAGAAATATTTTAGAACTTTTAAAATCAAATTAAAAGTTAATTTGTGAAAATTGAATATTTTAATATTTTATAATCGACTGTAAAATAGTCAATTTTTGAACAGTCTCAGAATTGAACGAAACCGGTTCCATTGGATCCGTAATAGTTAGTTATTACCGGATTTCAATTTTCGTGTCAATCGGAGCTATCGTTTGATCGTGGCAGCTCGAAACGCATCGAATTATTTTTAATTTAAATTTGGCGAGCCAAATTAGCCATTTTTCAAAAAGTCTCGGAATTCGACGAAACCAGTTTCATCGGATCCGTAATGTGATATTATTGTAAGGTTTCAAATTTCAAGTCGATTGGATATACCGTTTGTCCGGTACAAATTAAAACGCCTAGAAATCGATTTAAATCGGTTTAATTCAAATTGAACGTTTTCAGCCATAACTCGCACAGATGTCCGAATTAGCTTCCGAAACCTGTTCCATTGTGTCCGGAACATGGGATAAACCCTAGGTACGCTGGTTACGGCGTCTAAATCGGAGTTCGGAATTTCCGGGATGAATAGTGTTTACGCTTGCTCGTTCCTTATAAATAACCCCAACCCTTCATTTAGAAAATAAAAAAAAAAAAAAAAACAAACCCTAGCCGCCACCTAGGTATGAACGGCCAGCAGTTCATCAACTTCTTCCCCTCAAATCTCCAAATCCATTCATCGATTCCAGAAACTCTCAACTACAATCTTGAAGAGCTCGATGAGATCTTTAATATCAACGGTCATGATCTGAAAAGACCTCACGGATCAACGGCAAAATGACGAAGAAGTCAGTGACTTGCGCACGCATTCCAAGGCTCATTGTACAGCCGAGCTCCACCAGGTGATGGCCGAACCTAGCTTGCGTCGTGGGCTTTCGCGTGGCATTGGTTTGATCAAGTTTCATCGAGTATTGAAGTCGCTAAATTAAACCCTAAATCATTGTAGTGGGTTCGGCCTCTATTGTAATTACCTGGAGATGAGAAACGCAAGTGGGAAGAAAGCACGCACGGTGTAGATGAGGTGATGAAGGATCCAATGGCTGATGTGGCATAGGTTGAAAGTTTTAAAATAAATGTTGTAATTAGAGTATATAAATCGTGTACGATCTTATAAAATGCATAGCTTTTTCATACGAGGTCGAAAAAATGCAAACTCAGTTGTGTTGGAATCGTATGGACGAGCACTACGCGATGGAGTTGGTTTGGAGTCGTTTGGAGTTAGTGAGAATTTCGGGTAAAATTAAACGCGCGTTTAATTTTATTCGAAATAAAAGCTAAAACGGAAATTAAAACCAAGGTGAGAACTTCTCACTCAATCGAATAGATTTCGATTTTATTTTTAATAGTTAAATTTAAAATATTTGAATGCATGTTTGAATGATGACTGTAAATTATTGATTGTTAAAATAGACATTATGCGCCGTTAGTAAGCGGATGTTATTTAATAAAAACATATACCGCGAATATTTCATAAACAGTGAAATTGGTATTATATATAATATCAATATATATATATTGGCATATGTATATATTGCAGTTGTTGATTTCCCGCATTTTTGTTTAGCGGATGAGACCCTATTACGCCGTTAGTAAGCGGATAATATTTATTAAAAACATGTACCGCGATAATTTCGTACTGGAGCGAAATTGGTATTGTGCTAATGTTTTTGAATGTAGGAAAACAGGTTGGAGGGATCCAACTGGATTCCTCAACAGTTTTTATTTTATTTCAGATATTTTGATATTTGATGGATTATCATATCGATATATGATATCGTCGTTAGTCGTGATTGACTATTTGGTGTGTAGCATCATTGGACCCAGATTTTGGGATTTTAAAATGGTTTTAAAGTGATTTTTGAAAATATACTATATTTTTGGAAATTGATCCATTATAAATAAATAAACGTTATAATTTTTAAAGTTATAAAATTATGGTTTTTGTGAAATATAGTTAAAAGCTGGTTTTTGAGAAATATGAACCAATGATTTTATAAAATAGTTTAAACTGGATTTTTGAGTTTATTATTATTAGTTTGAATATAAGATTTATAAAATTTGATTATTTTATAAATCAAGAGAACGGTGAAATTTTAAGGGAATTTAAAGACGTTTAAAAGAATAATATAAATTAATTTATATTAAGAGATTTATAAATGGATATTTATAAATTGAATTATGGACATTATAAAACGAGTTTTTATAAGTGTTTGAATGTAGTGAAAATGAATTTCCTAAATGAATGAAATTTATGAAATTATAAACTGTGAAGTTATAAATGAAATTTTATAAGCAATAGGTTTATAAAATTTATAAAGTTATCGAAAGAATGAATTTTGGATGAATAAACAATCTTATAAGTTAAGATTTATAATTTGGGAAGTTAAATGAACGATTTTGTAAAATAATCGTTTTATAAGTAATTAACTTATAATATGAACTTGTAGTTTATAATTGAGTTATAAACTGGAATAGGTTAATAAAGGAATTTATAAAAAGGGAAGTTTTTATAAATAAATAGAAACGGAATTTATAAACGTTGTTTTATAAATCCGCAAATGACTTATTTTGATAAGTTAATTGTTATAACCTATTAATGGAGTTATATTCACATTTTTGAATAGTGAATAATCCTTTAAAATAAATTGAATAAAAGGATGAAATTTGTTAACGAAGTATGTTCACGATTTTTGAATAGTGAATAACACGTTAAAGAAAATGTTTAGAATGTGATATTTTAAACAGAATTAAAACGATCTAACGATGTTTTAAAAAAAGGTGTTGAGATTCGAAACCATAGATTTTAACATTTATTGTTGAAATAGATGTTTTCGAGAAATAAAAGGAAATGGTGGACTATAACACTGTTGTTATAGTAAATGATTTCCGAAAGGAAATGTTTAGAATAATATGGGGATTTATATATCTATTTTAATTTCGAATCCCTATACTAGTGATTTTGGGTTGTCGTAACGATGTTTTACGTAACATTCGTTTTGGCCCAAGTAAATATGTTTAAGTGAATAATTTCCTTAAAGAATGAAATATATACTTAATTCGATTTAAGTATATTGAATATTTTCTAAGTGTTGAAAATAAAAGAGATTTGTGAATTACTTATGAATAAATAAGTATGGAAATGTTTTCCAATGTGAAGTGAATATTTAGAATTTATCTTTTTGAAGATAAATTGAAAATGAATAATTGAAATCGTATATGCATGGATATTTTGAGATATTAATTCATTATGGAATTTATATGTGAAAGGGAATTTGTTAAAAATAAATATTGATTTATTTTTGAAGTTGAAATTATATATCTTGTAAAGATATTTTGGAAAATAAATAATTTGGAAAATTATTTGGAATCTGGTGATGTATGCATATCCATTGATAGTTCAATAGCCGACTATCAGTATTTCCCTTTGAATTGGTATTTGATGTGATTTGATTGAATTTGAATGCACACTTATTTTTGAATAAGCGCTCACTATTCGGGTTAACCGGGAAAGGACCATGGGGTCGTATAACCCATTCCGAATATGTGATACGTCGTTGTGAATTGCATTTGAAGATCGGTGTTGAAGACCGGTATTTGCGAAAGCGATAGGATGAACTATCGATTGACTCTGCACCGAGTAGCTACGGTATTGAGTTCTCCATATGTGATGGTGAATCCGATCAGGATTGTGAATATCCGGATTGCAAGGACTTCTTTGTAAGTGCCTTCGGTTCTGTTCGATCCCGGAACAGACTTGTATGGATTGTATGCCTGACATTACAATTTGAGATATAAAGCCGATTTCATTCAAATATATTTCTGTTGGTGGCGGAGAATTTATTCTTTGCTTAACACCCTTCTTTGAGACGTACGAGCTCAAAGGTTATATAGTTGAAGTTATCAGCAATATATCCCATTTTGGTAATGTGACATGCTGAGTGATGCTGAAATGATCATTGTGTTGATTATTTGTGATAGGATCATTTATTTGATCGTATGTCTTAGTGATCATTGTGTTGATCATTTATTGACCCAAAGCATGGCTTTTGTATAAAGTATGTTTTTGTGGACGTGAATTCGTCGAGCCTCACATCCCGGAAATGGTCAAAACAGGAAAGATGCGGCAAGGTTATTAGGGGTTGCTGTAGCTCCCCTTAGGGTATGTGCATTTCCTTCTGGAAAGGGGTGGTATCATGGTATGGAGCCCAGATACTTACTCATGTTGAAAACACTTTATGATTGTGTGAATTGGATATCGAGCGCTCGGTTGAAAAGGTCCTAAAGGACCGGGGAATGGCGTGCTCGTGTCAGTAGTTACCCAGTTAGGGGTAACCCGGCCTTGTGTTGGCAGAGATCCGGTTTGGTTCTCGGGGATGTCTTTCCAGAGGCATTCTCAGTGGCAATGGGAAGTTCCTTGGCCTGACCATTTGTTGGAAATCCAATTCCCAATACGAAACTTGTACGGTATTAGTTGTAGAACCTGCCATTCACTTATGGTGGTCACCACTGTTTGGATGGTAGCTATAGTAGGCATAGTTCGAAATGTCTATGTTGGCTAAGATTTATATTCTACTTTCGAAATGAATTTTTTCTACACTATACACTAATAATAATATCAAATGTTATTTTAAATGCGTATCAAGCATCTTTGGCTATCATAAGGAGAAATCTCCTCCGATTCTGCGTTTGCATGTGTGTGTGTGCGGGAGGCCTTATGGTAGTCTCATTTTTAAAAGCATTGCGAATTGAAATAAAAATATTCCTCTATTTTTGACTTTTTAAAGTAAATAAACTGTTTTGAGTTCTCACACCAGTCACATGACTGACTTGGAGTTTATTGTTTTCCTTCCTAAACTCTGGGTGCCCACCAATTTCCACACGGGCAGTTAAGAGTTAGGTTTATCAGGATATTCTGGATATTCTGGAGTTGCTAGAGGCAAGCTGGATGGCATGGCGTATTACTTATATAGTATTTCTTGTTCCGCTGCACTGTTTGTTGTTGTATGTTGTTGTACACTCTGATGTGATGATATGATGTAATGTAATGTATAAAATGTAATAACTGATATAGTTCTTTGTTTAAAGATTTTTCATTTATTATTATATGTTGTTCCGCTGCGAATTGTGAGATTCTGATGTTGTTCTGTTGTTTCCATCCTGTTCCGTTCTATTTTTAAAATTTTCTATTCCTTCTTCTCTATGTTCTATTATAAAATTCTCTGTTTTCTAAAAATTGTCTATCTTCTTTTCCCTCTATTTTTCTTTTTCTTTCTTCTTTTTCTCTCTTCTTTCTTTTCTTTTCTTTTTAAAACCCATAACATCTCGGTTTTCGGCCTTTGATTTCTCGGCAGTCGATAAAGTGAGTGTCGATGTCGGATTTTCGGGAGTCGAAAATTCCGCGGACGTTACATTTGGTATCAGAGCTCTGATGGTTAAGCGACAACCATGGTTCTGTAGGGTATTACTCATTAGAGATAGAGTCAGTAGTACTCTAGAATGAGTTTGAGTGTAATAATAGATACGAGTGCGTATTTGTTAGTGATATGAAATTGTTTTATATTGTGATGATTGGTTTATTGAGTGGCATATGAACCTTCGTCAGCACGGTATGTACAACTTTGCCGAAGGGGTTTCTAAACACTTGTATAGAACAATTCGGCACAGTATTGTTTTAAATTGGGTAAATGCAATAATTTTACCTCGATTATATTTTTATATATAAAGGAATAATTTTTCAAAATTATTAAAGTGTATATAAGTTGATTGTTAGGTTGTTTGGATAATCTAAATAAAAGAATAATTGTATAAGCAAAAGAATTATAAGTATGAATTATAATTAAGGTGATTTACAATTGTGAAATAAACTTATATATATAAAAAGTGATTTAAAGTTAAATGGAATATAACTTAAGAGATATTGAATTAAGTTGATTTTGGTATCGAAGTAAATAATCAAGTGGATTAAATGAATATGAACTTGAGTTATGTAATAGAATTCAACTTTGTAATTGAATTGAATTAATGGATTGAATGTTAATCAATTAAATGTAAATTTAAGTTGATATAAAATAATGAACATAAGTGTTAATTCATTAAAATTCAAATGTTATTAGAAGTTGAATAAAAATTGAATGAAAATGAATATAAGCAAAGGAATTTGGTTGAAATTAATATACATTGATTGTTATATGATTGTTGATTGATTGTATGTAATTCATTAAGTGTTAATGAAATTGGAAGCTATGAAATTGAATTCAAATTAGAAGTAAATAAATTTGAATAGAATTGAATGTGAATGGGATTTAATTAGTGAATGTTAACAAATTGAAACTAATTAGAATTGAGAATGAATGTTAGTAAATCCAATGTAAACAAATCAAATGTGATTTAAAGTGAAAACCAATTCATTGTATATGAATGAAAATATGAATGAATATATTGGTTATGAATTTGTTGAATGGTAATTGGATGATGGTTGAATATATATTGCTATTGTTGCATTTGCTATGTGACATATATAGTTATTATGTTGCTATATGTTGTATATTGAGATTATTGTCTATATGCATGATTCTCATGTTGTTTGTTAAGTGTTGAGTAGGTGCGGATCGCGTTGCTTCGCATTTGGAGCTCGCTTTTGCGCTATATTAGCCGTATATGCTTGCTAATAAAGTATAAGGTACATATCTCGGATTAAATATCGTACTTTTATACTTTTTTCCCTTCGGGATGCCTCATTACTTGATGAGATGTATATTTGTGATATATATACTGTCATTTTTTTTTTCGGATCGAGCCGCGCAAAGGAGACTATGGCGAATTTTTCCGGAAATTTAAGGCGTTAGAAAAAAATTTGAGAAAAATTAGAAAATTGTGAAAACTTTAATTTTGATTTTGGAATTGAAAGTTAAACAATAGTAGTTGTTTTTGAAAAGATAACTAAGTATGATTGGAAAACTTAGTAAAGATTTGTAAGGAATTTAATTATGAATTTTGGAAAGTTAATAAATTCTGTAACCTTTCTTACTTGTAATTTCGAGGACGAAATTCTTTTAAGGGGGAAAGATTGTAACGACCCAGAATTTTCAGAAATTAAAATTTTAATATTTAATTAATTTTAAATATTAATAAGTGAATTTATAAGTCAAATAAATTTTTATTTGAATTATTGGATTTAATTGGATAATTAAATCGATAATTTAATATGTTAAATTATGGAAATAATTGAAAATAGAGTTAAATATGATAGAAAATGATTTGTAAAATTTTATTTAATCATACTGGAGTTATAGAAATATTTTAGAACTTTTAAAATCAAATTAAAAGTTAATTTGTGAAAATTGAATATTTTAATATTTTATAATCGACTGTAAAATAGTCAATTTTTGAACAGTCTCAGAATTGAACGAAACTAGTTCCATTGGATCCGTAATAGTTAGTTATTACCGGATTTCAATTTTCGTGTCAATCGGAGCTATCGTTTGATCGTGGCAGCTCGAAACGCATCGAATTATTTTTAATTTAAATTTGGCGAGCCAAATTAGCCATTTTTCAAAAAGTCTCGGAATTCGACGAAACCAGTTTCATCGGATCCGTAATGTGATATTATTGTAAGGTTTCAAATTTCAAGTCGATTGGATATACCGTTTGTCCGGTACAAATTAAAACGCCTAGAAATCGATTTAAATCGGTTTAATTCAAATTGAACGTTTTCAGCCATAACTCGCACAGATGTCCGAATTAGCTTCCGAAACCTGTTCCATTGTGTCCGGAACGTGGGATAAACCCTAGGTACGCTGGTTACGGCGTCTAAATCGGAGTTCGGAATTTCCGGGATGAATAGTGTTTACGCTTGCTCGTTCCTTATAAATAACCCCAACCCTTCATTTAGAAAATAAAAAAAAAAAAAAAACAAACCCTAGCCGCCACCTAGGTATGAACGGCCAGCAGTTCATCAACTTCTTCCCCTCAAATCTCCAAATCCATTCATCGATTCCAGAAACTCTCAACTACAATCTTGAAGAGCTCGATGAGATCTTTAATATCAACGGTCATGATCTGAAAAGACCTCACGGATCAACGGCAAAATGACGAAGAAGTCAGTGACTTGCGCACGCATTCCAAGGCTCATTGTACAGCCGAGCTCCACCAGGTGATGGCCGAACCTAGCTTGCGTCGTGGGCTTTCGCGTGGCATTGGTTTGATCAAGTTTCATCGAGTATTGAAGTCGCTAAATTAAACCCTAAATCATTGTAGTGGGTTCGGCCTCTATTGTAATTACCTGGAGATGAGAAACGCAAGTGGGAAGAAAGCACGCACGGTGTAGATGAGGTGATGAAGGATCCAATGGCTGATGTGGCATAGGTTGAAAGTTTTAAAATAAATGTTGTAATTAGAGTATATAAATCGTGTACGATCTTATAAAATGCATAACTTTTTCATACGAGGTCGAAAAAATGCAAACTCAGTTGCGTTGGAATCGTATGGACGAGCACTACGCGATGGAGTTGGTTTGGAGTCGTTTGGAGTTAGTGAGAATTTCGGGTAAAATTAAACGCGCGTTTAATTTTATTCGAAATAAAAGCTAAAACGGAAATTAAAACCAAGGTGAGAACTTCTCACTCAATCGAATAGATTTCGATTTTATTTTTAATAGTTAAATTTAAAATATTTGAATGCATGTTTGAATGATGACTGTAAATTATTGATTGTTAAAATAGACATTATGCGCCGTTAGTAAGCGGATGTTATTTAATAAAAACATATACCGCGAATATTTCATAAACAGTGAAATTGGTATTATATATAATATCAATATATATATATTGGCATATGTATATATTGCAGTTGTTGATTTCCCGCATTTTTGTTTAGCGGATGAGACCCTATTACGCCGTTAGTAAGCGGATAATATTTATTAAAAACATGTACCGCGATAATTTCGTACTGGAGCGAAATTGGTATTGTGCTAATGTTTTTGAATGCAGGAAAACAGGTTGGAGGGATCCAACTGGATTCCTCAACAGTTTTTATTTTATTTCAGATATTTTGATATTTGATGGATTATCATATCGATATATGATATCGTCGTTAGTCGTGATTGACTATTTGGTGTGTAGCATCATTGGACCCAGATTTTGGGATTTTAAAATGGTTTTAAAGTGATTTTTGAAAATATACTATATTTTTGGAAATTGATCCATTATAAATAAATAAACGTTATAATTTTTAAAGTTATAAAATTATGGTTTTTGTGAAATATAGTTAAAAGCTGGTTTTTGAGAAATATGAACCAATGATTTTATAAAATAGTTTAAACTGGATTTTTGAGTTTATTATTATTAGTTTGAATATAAGATTTATAAAATTTGATTATTTTATAAATCAAGAGAACGGTGAAATTTTAAGGGAATTTAAAAACGTTTAAAAGAATAATATAAATTAATTTATATTAAGAGATTTATAAATGGATATTTATAAATTGAATTATGGACATTATAAAACGAGTTTTTATAAGTGTTTGAATGTAGTGAAAATGAATTTCCTAAATGAATGAAATTTATGAAATTATAAACTGTGAAGTTATAAATGAAATTTTATAAGCAATAGGTTTATAAAATTTATAAAGTTATCGAAAGAATGAATTTTGGATGAATAAACAATCTTATAAGTTAAGATTTATAATTTGGGAAGTTAAATGAACGATTTTGTAAAATAATCGTTTTATAAGTAATTAACTTATAATATGAACTTGTAGTTTATAATTGAGTTATAAACTGGAATAGGTTAATAAAGGAATTTATAAAAAGGGAAGTTTTTATAAATAAATAGAAACGGAATTTATAAACGTTGTTTTATAAATCCGCAAATGACTTATTTTGATAAGTTAATTGTTATAACCTATTAATGGAGTTATATTCACATTTTTGAATAGTGAATAATCCTTTAAAATAAATTGAATAAAAGGATGAAATTTGTTAACGAAGTATGTTCACGATTTTTGAATAGTGAATAACACGTTAAAGAAAATGTTTAGAATGTGATATTTTAAACAGAATTAAAACGATCTAACGATGTTTTAAAAAAAGGTGTTGAGATTCGAAACCATAGATTTTAACATTTATTGTTGAAATAGATGTTTTCGAGAAATAAAAGGAAATGGTGGACTATAACACTGTTGTTATAGTAAATGATTTCCGAAAGGAAATGTTTAGAATAATATGGGGATTTATATATCTATTTTAATTTCGAATCCCTATACTAGTGATTTTGGGTTGTCGTAACGATGTTTTACGTAACATTCGTTTTGGCCCAAGTAAATATGTTTAAGTGAATAATTTCCTTAAAGAATGAAATATATACTTAATTCGATTTAAGTATATTGAATATTTTCTAAGTGTTGAAAATAAAAGAGATTTGTGAATTACTTATGAATAAATAAGTATGGAAATGTTTTCCAATGTGAAGTGAATATTTAGAATTTATCTTTTTGAAGATAAATTGAAAATGAATAATTGAAATCGTATATGCATGGATATTTTGAGATATTAATTCATTATGGAATTTATATGTGAAAGGGAATTTGTTAAAAATAAATATTGATTTATTTTTGAAGTTGAAATTATATATCTTGTAAAGATATTTTGGAAAATAAATAATTTGGAAAATTATTTGGAATCTGGTGATGTATGCATATCCATTGATAGTTCAATAGCCGACTATCAGTATTTCCCTTTGAATGGGTATTTGATGTGATTTGATTGAATTTGAATGCACACTTATTTTTGAATAAGCGCTCACTATTCGGGTTAACCGGGAAAGGACCATGGGGTCGTATAACCCATTCCGAATATGTGATACGTCGTTGTGAATTGCATTTGAAGATCGGTGTTGAAGACCGGTATTTGCGAAAGCGATAGGATGAACTATCGATTGACTCTGCACCGAGTAGCTACGGTATTGAGTTCTCCATATGTGATGGTGAATCCGATCAGGATTGTGAATATCCGGATTGCAAGGACTTCTTTGTAAGTGCCTTCGGTTCTGTTCGATCCCGGAACAGACTTGTATGGATTGTATGCCTGACATTACAATTTGAGATATAAAGCCGATTTCATTCAAATATATTTCTGTTGGTGGCGGAGAATTTATTCTTTGCTTAACACCCTTCTTTGAGACGTACGAGCTCAAAGGTTATATAGTTGAAGTTATCAGCAATATATCCCATTTTGGTAATGTGACATGCTGAGTGATGCTGAAATGATCATTGTGTTGATTATTTGTGATAGGATCATTTATTTGATCGTCTGTCTTAGTGATCATTGTGTTGATCATTTATTGACCCAAAGCATGGCTTTTGTATAAAGTATGTTTTTGTGGACGTGAATTCGTCGAGCCTCACATCCCGGAAATGGTCAAAACAGGAAAGATGCGGCAAGGTTATTAGGGGTTGCTGTAGCTCCCCTTAGGGTATGTGCATTTCCTTCTGGAAAGGGGTGGTATCATGGTATGGAGCCCAGATACTTACTCATGTTGAAAACACTTTATGATTGTGTGAATTGGATATCGAGCGCTCGGTTGAAAAGGTCCTAAAGGACCGGGGAATGGCGTGCTCGTGTCAGTAGTTACCCAGTTAGGGGTAACCCGGCCTTGTGTTGGCAGAGATCCGGTTTGGTTCTCGGGGATGTCTTTCCAGAGGCATTCTCAGTGGCAATGGGAAGTTCCTTGGCCTGACCATTTGTTGGAAATCCAATTCCCAATACGAAACTTGTACGGTATTAGTTGTAGAACCTGCCATTCACTTATGGTGGTCACCACTGTTTGGATGGTAGCTATAGTAGGCATAGTTCGAAATGTCTATGTTGGCTAAGATTTATATTCTACTTTCGAAATGAATTTTTTCTACACTATACACTAATAATAATATCAAATGTTATTTTAAATGCGTATCAAGCATCTTTGGCTATCATAAGGAGAAATCTCCTCCGATTCTGCGTTTGCATGTGTGTGTGTGCGGGAGGCCTTATGGTAGTCTCATTTTTAAAAGCATTGCGAATTGAAATAAAAATATTCCTCTATTTTTGACTTTTTAAAGTAAATAAACTGTTTTGAGTTCTCACACCAGTCACATGACTGACTTGGAGTTTATTGTTTTCCTTCCTAAACTCTGGGTGCCCACCAATTTCCACACAGGCAGTTAAGAGTTAGGTTTATCAGGATATTCTGGATATTCTGGAGTTGCTAGAGGCAAGCTGGATGGCATGGCGTATTACTTATATAGTATTTCTTTTTCCGCTGCACTGTTTGTTGTTGTATGTTGTTGTACACTCTGATGTGATGATATGATGTAATGTAATGTATAAAATGTAATAACTGATATAGTTCTTTGTTTAAAGATTTTTCATTTATTATTATATGTTGTTCCGCTGCGAATTGTGAGATTCTGATGTTGTTCTGTTGTTTCCTTTCTGTTCCGTTCTATTTTTAAAATTTTCTATTCCTTCTTCTCTATGTTCTATTATAAAATTCTCTGTTTTCTAAAAATTGTCTATCTTCTTTTCCCTCTATTTTTCTTTTTCTTTCTTCTTTTTCTCTCTTCTTTCTTTTCTTTTCTTTTTAAAACCCATAACATCTCGGTTTTCGGCCTTTGATTTCTCGGCAGTCGATAAAGTGAGTGTCGATGTCGGATTTTCGGGAGTCGAAAATTCCGCGGACGTTACAATATAAGTTTTCTTAAGTTTGTAGACATGATCTGGAAATTTCTCCTGAATAAATAAGGGAGGTTGTTCAACATACACATTTTCTTTTATATAACCATTCGGAAAAGCACTTTTAACGTCCATTTGATAAATTTTGAAATTGTGAAAACATGCATAGGCCATTAAGATTCGTATTGCTTCTAGTCTTGCAACTGAAGCAAACGTTTCTTCATAGTTAATTCCTTCTTCTTGATTGTATCTTTGTGCAACTAACCTTGCTTTATTTTTGGTAATGTTGCCTTGTTCATCTGCTTTGTTCTTGTAGACCCATTTTGTTCCATTAATAGTTTGGTCACTTGGTCTAGGAACTAATACCCAAACTTCATTGCGTTCAAACTGATTTAGTTCTTCTTGCATTGCAATTATCCAGTAGTTGTCTATGGAAGCTTCTTTGGGATTCTTTGGTTCGATATTTGAAAGGAATGCTATGTGGCCCAGTTGATTTAGTTGACTTCTAGTTCGTACGTTTGAAGTAATTTCTCCGATAATATTTTGAACGGGATGATCCCTAATATTTTTGGTGGAGATCTTAATTCATCATCATTATTATAAACAATGTTTTCATCATTTTCAAGATTTGTAGTTTCCGTATTTGATATGTTATCTAGAAAATCTTCATCATCTTTTATACTTGGTTTTTGTTGAAAATTTTCATCGAAACATACGTGTAAAGTTTCTTCAACAGTATTTGATCTTTTATTAAATACGCGATAAGCTTTGCTACGATCTGAATATCCTAGAAAGATTCCTTCGTCGGATTTCGCATCGAATTTCCAAGCTGATCTTTTTTAATATAAAATATTTTGAACCAAAAATTTTGAAATAAGAAATCTTTGATTTTCTTCCAGTAAAAAGTTCATAAGAAGTATTTTTCGTGAGAGGTCGAATAGAAACACGATTCAAAACATAACAAGTAATTGCAACAGCTTCCGTCGAAAAATGTTTTGGAAGAGTGCTTCCATTTAACAAGGTTCGTGCACATTCTTGTAAAGTTCTGTTTTTACGTTCTACAACTCTATTTTGTTGTGGAGTTCTAGGGAAAGAAAAATTATGAAAAAATTCTTTCTTTTTACAAAAATGGTCAAAAACTTCGTTTTCAAATTCTCCTCCATGATCACTTCTTATTTTTTTTATTTTCAAGCCTTTTAAATTTTGGATTCGTTTGACAAAAATTTTAAAATGCTCAAACGTATCACTTTTATTTTTCATAAAAATGGTCCAAGTATATCTAGAAAAATCATCTACTATTACAAACACATATCTATTGTGGTTTAAAGATTGAACTTGGGTTGGCCCAAATAGATCCATGTGTAGTAATTCAAGTGGTTGTAATGTAGAAATAGCTTTCTTAGATTTAGAAGATGATTTGGTCAATTTTCCTAATTGACATGTATCACAAATATGATTGATTTTGAAGTTCATTTTTGGTAAACCTCTTACTAAATCATTTTTAGAAAGCTTGTTTATAGTTTTGAAATTGATATGACAGAATCTTTTATGCCATAGTCAAGGATCATTTTCATTAGCTATTAAACACATATCTGAATTGTGATTGATTTTCATATTCAGAATATAGATATTTCTGTCCCTATTTCCTTCAAATATAAGATTTTGATTTTTATCAAAAATGCTACACTTATCTTCAGAAAAAGAGATTCTGAATCCTTTGTCACAAAACTAGTTGATACTTAAAAGATTGTGTTTTAAATTTTTGACTAGTAAAACATTAGAAATAAGAGGTAAATTAGATGTACCGACATTGCTGACGTCGCCTTTTCCGATGATATATCCTTTGGAATTGTCTCCAAAAGTGACTGAGCCTCCATCTGAGTAAGTAATGTTTGATTGCATATTTTTGTCTCTAGTCATATGTTTTGAGCAATCACTGTCGAATATCCATTTTTCTCTCTTTTTAAGTGGTTCCTGCAAATAATAATAATAATATTGGTACCCATTTTGTGACAGGGTCCTAAGAGTTAGGTCTTAGGAAACCAAACCCAAGTGGGTTCAGTATCGCCTTTAAAAATATAATTTTTATTTCTATGAACAGTTTCCAAAAAGATATTTATATATTTATTCCTAATCAAACTATTATTTGTTTTAGGAACCCATAATTTTATGATTTTTGAATTATTTTTCCTCTTTGGACGAGTAGTACTATTAGAAATATTTCTCCTAATTTCCTTTTTAAATGGAGCCTTTGATTTCTTAGAATATCCTAGTCCATTTTTATTAGAAGTGGATCGAGAGTTTTCAAGCATATTGGATAGAGTTTCTCGACCTTTATTAAAGTTAGAAACATTTCTAGAAATATTTCTAACTTAGTTTTAAGACAAGTATTATCTAATTCTATCATTTTGATCTTAATTTTTAGCTCATAATTTTCAGAGACAAGAGAATAATTCTTTTCTTTTTGAGTTTCAATTTCTTGACTCAATAAAGTAAGTTGAGAGTTATCATTAGAGAAGGTATCTTGAAGTTTTCCAAGTTCTTCTTCTAATATTTTCTTTCCATCATTAAGCATATCTCTCTCGAATTCTGCTTTTCTCTGATTTTCTAGAGCCTCTTTATATTTTATTTTGATACTTTTTAAGGTATCAAGAAGTTTTGAATCAATTTCAATCATATCATCAAAAGTAAGATCATTTACCTCATTCTCTGTAGCCATGAAACAAATATTTGCTTGTTCATTTTCACTGTCACTGTTGCTTTCTGAAGAAAAGGAATTCGAATCATCCCATGTTACTGAAAATGCTTTTATTTTAAACTTGTCCTTCTGATTTTTATTGTAATATGTTTTTTTGTTTTGGACAATCTTTTTGCATTTGCCCCTTCTTGTGGCAGTTAAAGCATTCTAGTACAGATGAAGATGGCTTATTTGTATTGTTGTTGAAGTTTCTTTTCCCGTTGTTTCGATTTCCTTTTCTGTACTTCAATTTTTTTAAAAGTTTTTAGCAATGAATGCTTAGTCTTCTTCATCCGAGTCTGATTCATCTTTTTCTGCATGAAATTCCATATTCTTTTTTTCTTGTGCATGTACTCTTTTAGCCTGTAGATTCACTTCATAGGACGTTACATTTCCTATTAACTCTTCTGGTTTTATGGTAGAGAGATCATTAGCTTCTTCAATAGCTAAGATTTTTCTTTCTCATTCATCCGTTAAAGAGTTAAGGATTTTTGAAACAATATCAAAATTGGAGTATATTTCTCCTAGTCCTAGTAAAGAATGATGAATATCTTGAAATCTGGAGTACATATCATTTATAGCTTCATCTTGCTTCATCCTAAAATTTTGAAATTGATTCTTAAGCATAGATATTTTACTTTGTTTAACCTTGTTAGTACCTTCATAAGTGACTTTTAGTGTTCTCCATATTTCATATGTAGTGTTACATATGCTAACTTTGCTAAATTCATTTTTATCTAACGCGCAAAACAACATATTCATTGCTTTAGCATTAGCAGAAGCATCTTGTTTTTATGAAGCTGTCCATATAGTATATTCAGTAGTAGGTGCAGTATATTCTGCTTGTGTAATATTCCATGCATCAAAACTACAGGCTTGCATATAAATACGCATTTGTGTTGTCCAATAGTTGTAATTCATGCCATTGAATAGTGGAGGTCGTGCAGTAGATTGACCTTCAACAAAACTAGTGGTAGTGCTAGTGTTGTTTTCCATATTAGCAAGATATCGGATAACGGTGTAATGGTTAGAAGATGCCTGCTCCGATACCAAATGAAAAAGTGTTCGGATCGTGCTATATGGAATTATATTAAACTAGTGCAGAAATAAAAAAATTTACTATAGTAAAGTGAATAAGTAAAATAAAACAAGCACACCAGTAATTTTTATACTGGTTCGAACTTCCTGTTCTACGTCCAATCCCAGACTCCTTCTGTAATTTCACTAACAATAATCCTCACTTAACCCGGAGGAACAGGTTTACAACACCTGAACAACAGAATAGGATTTCGATGCCTCAACACCCGAAGAGAACTTCACACGCCTGAACAGCAGAACAGGACTTTAACTTATACAAAAAGTATTTGACACAGTGTGTTCTTGATAACTCGGATTTGTCTCTTGATAGTACAACCTTCCTATAATCTTCTCCTTTCGATATATATATATATATATATATATATATATATATATATATATATATATATATATATATATCTGTGTGTATGTGTGTGTGTGAAGAATATGGAGGTAAGCGAATGATTTTATATGAACTTGAATGCACAAGAGAGTGAGAATCAAAGTAGTATAAGAATAGAAAGAGTTAGATTGATTAGGTGAATAAAACTGATGATTCTAACATGTTTATATATAGTACAAAGAGATGCAATTGTTCATGAATAGTTATCATGAAAGAAATGTCTATTCAAAAATATAACCGTTATAAGAACTCATACGTCTGAAAATTAGGATTTAGACTTCTGAAATTATTAATGTGCAAACCAGAAAGGAAATAGGTCATTTTTGACCTGATTCAGACGTATGAAATTTCCAATTCAGAAGTTTGAATATTGTCTGAAAATTCAAATTTGATTACAGATTCAGACGTCAGAAATGGTCAACTCAGACGTCTGAATTTGACCTGAAAATTCAAATATGCTTTATGCATGTGTGTATGTGCACATGTCGACATATATATCCAAAGGAGATATTTTAATATCATTTTAATTCTAAACAACGACTCAATACGACATATATGAAGTATGAAGTTCATTTGAATCCGGTCTTGTAGATATTTCTGCAAAACAAGTTAGCATAGAAAATTCAACGTATATAGTTGCCGTAATCAAAATATCGTAAGTATGAAATGTTGTAGACGAGGTTTCAATACTCTTTTTTTCTATTAATCATTGAATCCCATAGCCAAATAAAGTGGCACTTTATATTTAATATTATGGCCTGACAATTGAAACACAACTTTGCATGCACTAAAAATTACCCAATTACTATTTCTCTCATATTTTTATTATTTGTTTGCTTCTTAAACTGCACATATATATGTATATATAACCGTTCCATTCCAATAATATGTACATCAAATTACAACTAACTTAATAAAATATAAAAAATAAAACCATTAACTAATCTTATAAAATTTAACTAAGTTAATTTTGTATTATGAAAATTATATTATATTATAAAATTAAATGAGTCTAAAATTATAATAATAAATTAACCAAGTTTATAAAAATCAACTAAGTTTTATAAAACAAAAAGTTTATAAAAATTAACTAAGGAGCATAAAAATATAATTAAATCTTCTACAACAACAACAATAATAATAATGTAGTTAACTAAGATTTATAAATACAAATAAGTTTATTA
The DNA here is from genome assembly GCA_030765085.1 of Allium cepa. Taxonomy (NCBI): domain Eukaryota; kingdom Viridiplantae; phylum Streptophyta; class Magnoliopsida; order Asparagales; family Amaryllidaceae; genus Allium; species Allium cepa. The sequence goes on from CM060935.1 coordinate 394,615,129, forward strand.
AAATTAATTAAGTATTATAAAAATGTAAATAATAATAATAAGTAAACTAAGGTATATAAATATTAAATAAGTTTATAAAAAGTAACTAAGTATTAGAAAATTTTAACTAAGTTAACTAAGTTTTATGAATATTAACAAGTTTAGTTTATAAAAATTAACTAAGTATATAAAAATATAAATATAACTAAATCTTCTATAGTAATCATAATTATTATAATTAACTAAGATTTATAATAATAACACTAAGTTAATTAAGCTTTAAAAATATTAAATAATTTTATAAAAATTAACTAAATATTATGAAATTTTAAATAAGTAAGTTTTATAAGAAATTAAATAAGTACATAAAAATATAAAATATAACTAAATCTTCTATAATAACAATAATAATTAACTAAAATATATATAATAATATAGTAAGTTAGTTAAGATGTATAAATATTAAATAAGTTTATAAAAATTAACTAAGTATTATAAAATTTAACAGAGTTAACTAATTTTTATAAAAATTGACAAGTTTAGTTTATAAAAATTAAATAAGTATGTAAAAATTTAAAATATAACTATATCTTATATAATAGTAATAGTAATAGTAACAACGACGACAACAATAATTATTACTATTGTTGTTGTTATTAACTTAGATTTATAATAATAATAAGTTAACTAAGGTTTATAAATATTAAATAAGTATATAAATATTTTAACGAAGTTAACTAAGTTTAATAAAAATTAACAAGTTTAGTTTATACAAATTAACTAAGTATATACTAACTAAATCTTTTAATAATAATAACAACTAAGATTTATAATACTAATAAATTAACCAAGATTTATAAATATTAAATTAGTGCACTACAAGAAATATTATGTTTGACAGCACCTAAACACAGCGATTTTACACCACTTGTTGTTGTAAATCTTAACGTAAATAAAAAAACTGAGCACAACACAGCAGATGTTGTATTAAGTTACTTCCCAGTACACTTTGATAGCCCACCTAAGTTTCGCTATTATTTTTACTTCCTTCTTAAAGGTTATTTTCCCCTTACTATACAGTAAGCAAAAGTCTCTAATCGCCCATGCCTTCTTTTCCTCTTCCTTTACTCCACTCTAAAATTTAAAAACATAGACAGTAAGAAACCTCTCTCGTTCGTGCTTTAAGTTTTGCTGTAAGGACTCGTTGAGTTCCTAAATTAGCTCGGCTAAAGAGGTCAGCTTAATTCATATTTATATGGTAGTTTATTGTCAACTTTAACTAAATAATATTAATATTTTCCTTTGTGATTTCCTTTTAAATGAAAATGGAGTTCTCGTAGATTTAGCTTTACTGCTTACATGAACTATTTGGTTTTATGATTTGTATAGGCTATTGAGAAAGTTTAGGGCACTCTTCCAGGTTTTGCTAACAACTAGAAATATGTAGATCGTTTTCTCACTCTAATGTTTTTTCTTTTCATATGGTTATGTAAAACCAAGCTTACTAGGGTTATTTTGGGATTGAATTTAGTTAGATGATTTATTAAATGTATGATTCATGTTTAGGAAAGCTTTTAGTTAATTTATGCACCGACAGTAGGAGCTATATAAGTACCACCTATAAACTATTTGTTATAAGTTATGAATATTACCAAACATGCACTGTCAATTATTATTTTAATTTCAATTAGTATGTATGAAGCTATAACATATAGTAAGTAGTTGACTGTGTATGTCATGTGCGATGTTATCAATTGGTTTCTATTCCAAGTAGTTGTGTGCGTGTGTGTAATTTATGCACTGATAAACGTGACTGCAGTGGTGTGTTTTTAATTTCTTCTAAACAACCTTTTTTCTTCATTCATTACTGCATAGATGGATCAATTTGTTGCTAATGTGTGAATAGTCTTTATTACCATTTGTTAACTTTTTAGCTTAGCTATGATTTGGTAAATTATGTTGGTCAATTGATTTGATAATTTGCACTCGTGATTGGTTGCTTGGAATCAGAGTGGTCAAAAATTGTTTGATGAGTAAATAACTTCATTGAAGTTAATTTGGATATGATCTAGTAAATCATTAGCATGTAATACAAAAAGCTTAGCTGCTTAAATGCTCAAAAAATGAAATATATAATACAGTTAAACAATGTTCGATTTCAACCTCCACAGTTTAGTAGCTATAAATAAGTTCTCCCAACATATTGTTTTATTTTTGTATTTTCTACCTACCATTTGGTTATTTCTTGACATATAGTCTCTTATAGCCAGTCTGATTTCTCAATTTTCCTTTTTTTCCTTTTTTGAATCTACATACATGTACTTACATTTGATTACACATATTACTACTCTGTTTTCCAAACACAGTTTATCTTTTGACATTTTGATAGGAAAAATGCTGGGCTAATATAACTGTATTGATTTACTTTTTATTTCAATGTAAAGTTTAGTTAATTTTAATTTTCATTTTGATTTAACGTTTAGTGAATTATTACTAATTTTTAATGTAAAGTTTAGTACCTTAGTTAATGTTAATTTTATTTTATTTCAAGGTTATCTGATTTGAATTTTAGTTTAACGTTTAATCAATTTTAATTTTTTAGTTTTAGTTATTTGATGACGATAGTATTTGATTTGATGCTAGGATTTCGTATTTGTTTTTAACCTTATGTTGATTGATATGCCATTAGTGAATTTGTTCCTCATTTAGCATAGAAGAGAAGCGTTTATGATTTTGTATTATGCTTTTTTAGGTATGCTTTCTTTTCGTGTACCAAACTTTGTTACTGTAAGACCCTTTATTCCTAACTACTTAATTACTGGGTCCTCTATACAAATGTGCAGGCCTTCTGTATTATGTGCTTATAGCTTCTGTATTAATTGATGCAACTAAGGATGCTGTTGATCGACCATGACCAGGTTTCATTTATGGTTGGCCAAACTGATATTTTAAGTGACATCTTTCCACCAAAACCCCACTTGGCAATTATTTCTTTAACCTTCTCATTTTAATTTGATTTCTTAGTTACCATTTGAGTTAATTTCAACTGCAACTCCTCCAAATTTTTAGTGATAAATAATGATATCCATTTAAGACGATCCATACTCATTGCAATAATAATGAATTTCTCATTAATAGTTTGAATGCAGATGATAGTTTACATATGGGTTTTGATCTCTTTTCCATCTTGTATCTCTACTGATAATGCAAATCTATAGTTTAGTGTTTTATGGAAGTCAATTAAAAATGAAATGTATGCACTGCTCCATATACCCAGTACCTGCTCCATGTATATGAATACATGTGATTTATACAATTTTGTATATGAATATATGTGTTTCATATAATTTTCTTTCACATGCATTATGTGAATGTAATAGAAATATTCTTTAATTGCAAGGGACAATATATAAGAGGCTGATTGATTCACCCTCGATTGTTGTCTTTCCCCATCCCCTTGCAAGTTTAATCAATTGGTATCAATTATCAACTACTCTTAATCAGTACCACAATTCTCACAATTCTCATTCACTTATAGATATTGGAATTACTTTCGGAAGAGAACATTTGTCCTATAGTTGTACATGTCAACAGTTAACTAGATTATGAAACATGCACTATTCTCTTTACATGTTTACTTATCCTGAGATTTTGCTATGCCACGTTTTACGACTATGATACATGTTCTAGCAGCCATCAGGGCATAATATAGTGATTATCCAGTTAGTGAATTAGCAGATTTACCTTATGGAAATCATACTGTCCACTTTGCTAGTATCGGTAGTGTTGGGAAACAAACTTTTCTATATACCTCCATAATCTGTTTATTTCTATAGGGTTGAGACTAGCTAAATTGGTCTGGCGTATAGGATAAATTGTTCTTTATTATCATATAATCTAAAATCTGCAACCTTCAGTCGACCTGCCTCATCTTCTAGAACATTTATGTACCAACATAGTTTTAATTAACCGAGATGAATTAATTAAATTCAGTCATTTTACTTTTCATTGTACTGATATGTATTGAATATATTTTTTAGTTTTAACAACCTTGGTGTTAAGTCCTTATGTACAATAGCATGTGGTTTATGTTGGTGAAGGTAGTTCATGTAACGACCCGCTATTTTGGACCATTCAAATCGACAATAAAACCATACATGTCCGACTTGAATAATTCAAAATACCGAATTGTTAATTAAAATTTGGCAAAACTCAGCATATACGGTAAATAAATCAACCACAGAATCACAGACACAAAGTAATATAAAATAATGCAGCGGAATAGATAAATAGTAGTTCATAAAGCTACTATATAAAAATTAGAGTTAGAAATAAAATACAACAGAATATCTCAGATGCAGCGAAGTCTCCAGTACGAGCGGATGACTTCTCTGGACCAATCAACTGGATGACTGAAAGGACAGATAGTTGGATCTTCAAGTAAAGCTTCAACTTCGAGGGTGGGTCTCAAATGTTGTATCACTCAGTCTGACCCGAGCGTAAAGCAAAACACAAAACACTCGAGTCCGGATTAACATTCTTATATCAATAAATCCAACTCAAGTGAAATATCAACGGAAATATAATTAACTTAAAGGATGCTTGGGATAACCATCCTCTAAGGATCCATGGAACTATCTACACTGTATAAATATACACTATAATATCGTGGTCATTCAAATCATTTATAATTCAAATCAAAATATAATCTTCATTTCAAATATATCTGCTTCCCAAAATAGTGTATGTGTGTGTCTATATATATATATATATATTAAATAATTTATAGAGTAAAGTATTCTATTTCCTCAAATTTCACAAATCGCTTAAAATCAACTCGAGTTTCCTGCTCAAATTTAATTCAATCTCAATTTGTCAATTTCCATTTAATTCAGTTTCTAAATAACCAATTTAAATTATATTGATTTCAATTACAGATCCGAATCACAAATTAACAATTTACATCCCAATATATTTCAAAATTTTAATATTCGACCTTTCAAGGTTCAATTTAACAGTTTCCTACATATCTCGATTTAACCTCGTTATTATTTAGTCTTGAGATATTCATTTAATAAATTCAGTATTATTTAAATAACCTTAATTTACCTTTAGTTTATTTAAAACATAAATATTCATTAAGTCACTTAAATCAACATTCGGTCATAAAATCATATCTTTAAGTTTCACATTCAATAGTTTCAAATCAATTTAACTAAATAAAATTCTTAATTAAATACCATTTCAGCTAAATCCACATTTATCTCCCCACCTCAATTTATCCCAATTGTTGCAAAAATCTATTTGAAGTATAATTTACATAAATATTAACATAATTTATGTATTAAATCAATCTTAATTAAATTAAGTATTATTAAATCTATATATATCATTACCCTTTATATATAATAATTTAAGATCAACATTTATTAAAACCATATATTTCTTTCCAAAACAATGAATTTAATTTCAAAATATTTACATATGGACCAACGGTGTCTGTATATATATTTTTCTCATATGGTCAAGTGCTACGGATATTTATCATTTCAATCCGTACCTAAACATATACGGGTGGATAGCATATCAACCCGTAATCCCAAATTCAATTAAATGAAAATCGCTTGGGTCTATCATTTCAACCCATAACGAAGTTCTCCTATTCTAAAGTCCGTTCAGGTATGTATCATTTCAACCCATAGTGAATTCTAAACTACAGGGAACTTGCATAGTGATAACAGATAATGATAATATAACAGGCACATATCATCAACAACGGTATAATATAAACAACAGGATATGGTGTCATATCCCACAGGTGAACAGTTACAGATAATAGCATATATATATAAATGTAACAATCTAAATAACTACAGCAGCATATTTCAATTGTCGTTTCAATTGAAATCAAATTTAATAAATAAAAAAACGTTAATCGTGAGTGATTGCTCACCTTTCGAGGCTAGAGGCTAGAGAAGATAGACAACACAACAAGCTACGAATTTCAAAGCAACGCTAGATTGGCACGAATTCAACAAAGCGAAGAGATAAGAATTTGGTGAAAACGAATTAGAACCATCTTGATATGAGAGAAAATGATGTATATAATTTTATTATTTATTATTAAAATCAATTTAATCATATATCTAAAATTAAAATTTAATTCAACACTTCGAACAAAGTCTCCATATATTTATATCTTTTAAAACCAATTAATGTATACTCATATAGACATTTGCGAACAAAATTTTATATTATATATACACACATATATATAAAGTTATATAAACTTAAATAGAAAATATACAAACGTGATTGTATTACAAGTTTCCAACAATATATATTTTCCGTTTTAAAATATTAGGAATACTACAAACCATAATATATTATAACTAACATACAACTTAGAATATAATTAACAAATATATATATACACACAAACGTACATAAGTTATAAATATATACATATGTATACTCAGTGACCCTATCTAACCCAACAGGTAAAATCCAAACTAATATAACTTATTTTAAAAAAAACTTACAAACACTATCTATATCATACTTAAACAAAATCAATATATATTACTGTAAATATATAAACAGTATAACATATATTCATTGTCGAACCAGATTTTCCAATTTCAATAATATATAAAAATAGATCATATAACTGTTTATATAAAATCAGTATTTACGTAATTATAATATCAATAAACCCATGCTTTATCTGTACAAATCCACTTATATTCTTATACAACATATAACTTTATATATGTGCGCCTTATACCCTGTAACACTTATATATTTTAAAATAAAACAGAGAATATAGTGTGTAATATATACATATTTTCTTTCATAAACATACAGCAACGTGTATATATATATAAGCATAAAAACTAACATATACAGTAACGGTTGGCTACAATCAAATATTCACGTTTTGATGGATTGCTTTCATTTAAGCAATAAAGACAGGGAGAGAAAGAATAGATAAAGGTAACAAATCTATCAATCAAAGAAAATGGAAAAGTTTGAACTTGTACGCAAATAAGTAGATATAGAACGATGTAGGTGAGTTGGCTGCTCTGGGTAAAATGCTTAATAATTTTTATGAACCAAATAGGCATGAACAGACTACAACATGCAATTTAACTAAATGATTGTCTGTAACCATGCAAGCAAGAAATGAGATAATAATTAAAGGGTTTTTTTTGATTGCCGAAGGAAAGAAGGAAAGGCAGACCAATAGGCTGAGAATCATACCATAATTACCCTAGTGAACAAAGGAAAGAAATTTAAAACAAAAATATAGATAAAGGTTGAGTGAATGGAAACGGTCACCTGCTTGAATCACGCGAAATAATTAAAGCAAATGAAGTGGCTATAGGAAAGAATGATTTTTTCCTATTTTTGAATTAATGTTTACGTAGCCAAATTTTTAAGCAAAATGGAAACGTACAAAAAATAATAAATTGAAATGACCGTTGATTCAGCAACGTTATTAAAGCAATTTATTATATTGCTTGGGCTGCACGGTGAAGATTTGGAAGAGACGTGTTTCACCATGCAACCGTTTTTAACAAATAAGTATATTACTTTAAAACAGAATAACTGACCAAAATGAACTTAAACGTATACAATTTTATACGTTTTGATATTCAAAATAATTATAGGATGGCAACAGTCACCCTAAGATTTAGTTGAGAAATTAAAGCAATTAATTGCTGATTGGACAGCACATTCCATATTTGAAACGTAAAGGAAAAAAGATAAGTATGGAGTGGAAGGATACGTTATAAAGGCAAAATGAACCGTTTGGAAAAAAATAAAAGAAATGATGGCAAATAAAGCAGCTATGCCTTGAATTTCTCAAAATAAATTACTAGAGCAATTGATGGGTTGATTGGACAGTGTGTTTCAAATATATGAAACCGAAGGAAAGAAATAAAGTCACAATTAAAGGTACAATTACAACTTATATTTTTGTTTATTTCGCGTACCGGATCTCAAAATACAGAAATAAATATACCGTAGAGATCTGCTTGACGGAACGATCAAAACGGTATACAGATATCAGTGGTACGATTGAATTATAAAAATTCAAATTTTCTACTAGGGGAAAGTGTAGCAAAAACGTAGAAAAATAAGACCGACGGAGCTAAAGAAGTCCGAACTTGGAAAAACGACAAATGACGTCTCAGTCGGAAGATGATTTAGAATTTTTCTATGTAAAAATATTTAGGTTTGGAAAATATTTTATTATCAACAATTATTAGCTAACTTGAATTTAATAGAATTATATAATAAATAAACCTTCATATAATTAATTGAAAATTTACCATTTGCTATATTTAATTATACGTAATCCAAATATTAAAACTTTATTTCAAAATATTATTATTTACAATTTCACCAAACTTCAATTAAATACGTTATAAAAATAATTAAAAATTATTAAAATTTTACGGGTCGTTACACTCTTCCCCACTCAAAACTTTTCGTCCCCGAAAAGGAAGGAGGTAGGAGAATAGAACAACCAGAATATAAAAGTAGATTTAAAGTCAAGGGTAAATAATTAATTTAAAACTATATAAATTTTACTTGAAATATTCATTCGAAAGCTTCATTTGCAATTCAGTTATCCATAATACTTTAAGAATTTTCAAAACCCAATTGAATTAAATATGTTTACATAACCTTTATAAATATATGAAAACTATTTGAAAACAATTATTTACATCATTAGTTATATTTATAAAGAAGTTATGAAAACATTACCTCATAATTCACAAGTTTATAAATTTTATCTCAAGATACTTTTCAGATATTATTAATAAATCAATAATCATTTACTTTAAATATATTTTATTTAATGAATAACTCCTGAACCACTAAAAAAATTCTATTATACCATGTAGTATATAAATAAACAGTATTTAAAAAGGATATATCCAACAAGGAAAGAATGTAGATTCGGAAAACAGAACCAAGGTGAATAACTAAAGCTGAGCAGATAAGGTAGATTCAAAAGAATAGTATCGGGCACAAATAGTTAATTTCAAACCAAAATAATTTCAATTTCAAAGATTAATACAAAACTTCTTGTTGGAAATACTTTTATAATAAAATACCTTTAAAAAAATACTTTTATGTCGAAACCAATTTTTCTTTCAAAAATACTTCTATAACTCGATGTTTCAACAAGTTTATCCTCGTTCTTGCAGACTCTGGCCATGCGTTGATCAGGCGCAAAGCTAGAATTCTTCAAGTACTTAGTAGACCTATTTCAACAACCAGTGAAAATACTTGAAAAACCTTCAAAAACAGATATGAAAAGTACAATCCAAACAAAATAACCAAACCAAAACCTTTGTCTAACCATGGTTCGCAGATACACAATGGTTATGCATGGATCCCCTAGGAAAATCCGTATCTGTAAGCTTTCTCAGCCCTGCGAGTTACGCCATGATGACTAGTAGGGTGTAGGATACACAATGGTTAGCCTGGATCCCCCAGGAAACAATCCGTACCCCTAGGCTGTCTCAGCCAGGCAGTTTCGCTACTAATACGACCTACATAGATTGCAGGATACACAATGGTTACGCTTGGATCTCCCAGGAAACAATCCGTACCCCTAGGCCATCTCAGCCAGGCAGTTGCGCTATGCAGTCACGAGAAGAAGAAAAACCATGGGTTATGCCATGGTGGGACACTCGAGTATCACATCCGGAAAACAAAAAATCAGAGAGAATAATATCGATAGAATGAATCCACAATGTGGCCACAAAGCGGATATCAAGCAGAAGGCACTTTCCATATCTTTACTTCGAAAATATGTATCATATAGTACCTTTTCAAATCACTTTCAAATATCAAACTTATATATAGTCCATTATATATAGAATTCCAATTTCAATCGAATACTTTCCCAATCAATAGTATATCAAATCACGCTTATATAGACTTTGATTATATAAAATTTCTTTTTCCAAATTGAGTACCTTTCAAATCAATAGGTTTCAAATCAATTTCACTATACAAATCAGTTTTATATAAGTTCGATAACTCCCAAATCAAGTATTTAGTAAATCAAGGTTCTCAAAAAAAAAAATCTTGTTTCAGTAACATTTCAGTTTCAAGATCATATATGATTTAACAAAATATTCTTCCAAATTAAATATATTCATTTTCAAAGTTTCTTAAACAATAAGTTAAGAAAATAGTCCAAATTTCCAAATCAACAAAATTTAGGTCAAACAAATTCATTTCCAAAATCACCATATAAGTATTGGTTTTAATTCCAATCTAATTTCAAAACCAAATATTCTTCTCAAAATCAATTATACTCAAAATGGTTTCTAAATTTATAATTATCCCTTAAAAACCTTTAAACTATTTATTTCTATATGAAAAATCCAATTTTTCCTTTTTCAAATTATTTATTTGACAAAATTTTCAAATTTACTTAAGTCATACTCTTCATATTTTAAACATACAAAACTAAACTTATATTCTTGATCAAATATTTTATACCCTTCGGAATTTCTTAGTTTTAAGATTTTAAACCTTGATTTGGAAGTGCTCGAACCTTCAAAATAGTCGGTGAAATCAAATTTCAAATCCAAGAGTTGGAAATCAGTAACAAATCAGTAAATCAATTTTTTTTTTATAAATAGAATTATACTAAATCAAATCGAAAACACAAGGATTGAACACCAGCATACTTTATTTTATTTCAAATATATATATACATATATTTTTCGAACATCAAATCATACTTCGGAATTTGAAATCAAAAATTGGTTTCACAAAATCACTCACATAGAAAAGCTACTAGAGTGGCCTCTCCCCCACTCTGAAACTCGAAAATCAATGTCGATGATGCGTGCACTCATCACCGAAATTTATTTTCCAGCGACAAAGTGAGTTCTGGACTCCTATTTTCTTGAAAACTTCTTTGAATTTTTTTTCGAAATCCTTGGAAGTCATTTGAAACATTTCTTATTCAGAAAATACTTTCAAATCTTATTATTATATATTTCAAAATCTTAAACCATTTTTCAAAAATACCGAAGTCCAATCTCTCGAATTTCAAATTCAAAACCTTTCAGTTATAAATCATTTTTATATAAATAAATTTTCTTATAATATTTTCAAAATTTCAAATCTTTTTGAAACTTCAAATTCTCGTTTTTTAGAGGTATATATAATCCTTACCAAAAACATTTTCTCTTTTATATGTAGAATAAAATCATAGTTACCCAAATAAAAATTTCGGCATATAAAATAATTTTAAAATACAAACAAAACCCGATTTTCAAAGGATGATTCAAGAATGGATTTTAAAACAAAGATAGAGATTTAATTTAGAGGAACTCCAATCAATAGAATCCTGATTCGAAGATAGACTCGATCGAAGATGAGATAATTAAATTACAAAATAGAAGATGGATATACTTCTATAAATCGCGGGCGACCTTTACCGGTCATCGTGATTCCAAAATTAGATCGGTGCAGAATTCTGAGGCAATTCGACATTCGATCGCCAGAGATATAATTCGGAATAACAAGAGATAGTAGCATCTAAACCGAGGGTTGCATAAATCTCTGGTGAATCAATGCCAATTGTAAAGGAGTTTTACCCCTTTACAAATCATTCAGTGGATCATTGGATACTCCAAAATCAAAAGAATATAAATAGAGAGAGACAAGAATGAATTTCTGAACCACAGGGAACGTTTAAAAGTTCAAAGGAAATCGAGTCAAAAGGAAGAGATTCAACTCGAACGAAAGCGATTCTGCAAATAAATTTACCATATATGCTAAGTTTTGCCTAGAGCCAAAGCTCTGATACCAACTGTAACGACCCGCTATTTTGGACCATTCAAATCGACAACAAAACCATACGAGTCCGACTTGAATAATTCAAAATATCGAATTGTTAATTAAAATTTGGCAAAACTCATCATATACAGTAAATAAATCAACCACAGAATCATAGACACAAAGTAATATAAAATAATGCAGCGGAATAGATAAATAGTAGTTCATAAAGCTACTATATAAAAATCAGAGTTAGAAATAAAATACAACAAAATATCTCAGATGCAGCGAAGTCTACAGTACGAGCGGATGACTTCTCTGGACCAATCAACTGGATGACTGAAAGGACAGATAGCTGGATCTTCAAGCAGAGCTCCAACTTCGAGGGTGGGTCTCAAATGTTGTATCACTCAGTCTGACCCGAACGTAAAGCAAAACACAAAACATTCGAGTCGGGATTAACATTCTTCTATCAATAAATCCAATTCAAGTGAAATATCAACGGAAATATAATTAACTTAAAGGATTTTTGGGATAACCATCGTCTAAGGATCCATGGAACTATCTACACTGTACAAATATACACTATAACACCGTGGTCATTCAAATCATTTATAATTCAAACCAAAATATAATCTTCATTTAAAATATATCTACTTTCCAAAATAGTGTGTGTGTATGTGTGTATTAAATAATTTATAGAGTAAAGTATTATATTTCCTCAAATTTCACAAATCGCTTAAAATCAACTCGACTTTCCCGCTCAAATTTTATTCAATCTCAATTTGTCAATTTCCATTTAATTCAGTTTCTAAATAACCAATTTAAATTATATTGATTCCAATTACAGATTTGAATCACAAATTAACAATTTACATCCCAATATATTTCAAAGTTTTAATATTTGACCTTTCAAGGTTCAATTTAACAGTTTCCTATATATCTCGATTTAACCTTGTTATTATTTAGTCTTGAGATATTCATTTAATAAATTCAGTATTATTTAAATAACCTTAATTTACCTTTAATTTATTTAAAACATGAAATATTCATTAAACCACTTAAATCAACATCCGGTCATAAAATCGTATCTTTAAGTTTCACATTCAATAGTTTCAAATCGATTTAACTAAATAAAATTCTTAATTTAATACCATTTCAGCTAAATCCACATTTATCTCCTTACCTCAATTTATCCCAATTATTGCAAAAATCTATTTGAAATATAATTTACATAAATATTAACATAATTTATGTATTAAATCAATCTTAATTAAATTAAATATTATTAAATCTATATATATCATTACCCTTTATATATAATAATTTAAGAATCAACATTTATTAAAACCATATATTTCTTTCCAAAACAATGAATTTAATTTCATAGTATTTACATATGGACCAACGGTGTCTGTATATATATATTTATCATATGGTCAAGTGCTACGAATATTTATCATTTCAATCCGTACCTAAATATATACGGGTGGATAGCATATCAACCCGTAATCCCAAATTCAGTTAAATGAAAATCGCCCGGGTCTATCATTTCAACCCATAACGAAATTCTCCTATTCTAAAGTCCATTCGGGTATGTATCATTTCAACCCATAGTGAATTCTAAACTACAGGGAACTAGTGATAACAGATAATAACAATAATATAACAGGCATAAATCATCAATAACGGTATAATATAAACAACAGGATATGGTGTCATATCCCACAGGTGAACAGTTACATATAATAGCATACATATAAAATGTAACAATATAAATAACTACAGCAGCATATTTCAATTGTCGTTTCAATTGAAATGAAATTTAATAAATAAAAATACGTTAATCGTGAGTGATTGCTCACCTTTCGAGGCTAGAGGCTAGAGAAGATAGACAACACAACAAGCTACGAATTTCAAAGCAACGCTAGATTGGCACGAATTCAACAAAGTGGAGAGATAAGAATTTGGTGAAAATGAATTAGAACCATCTTGATATGATAGAAAATGATGTATATAATTTTATTATTTATTATTAAAATCAATTTAATCATATATCTAAAATTAAAATTTAATTCAACATTTCGAACAAAGTCTCCATATATTTATATCTTTTAAAACCAATTAATGTATACTCATATAGACATTTGCGAACAAAATTTTATATTATATATACACATATATATATAAAGTTATATAAACTTAAATAGAAAATATACAAACGCGATTGTATTACAAGTTTCCAACAATATATATTTTCCGTTCTAAAATATTAGGAATACTACAAACCATAATATATTATAACTAACATATAACTTAAAATATTATTAACAAATATATATATACACACAAACGTACATAAGGTATAAATATATACATATGTATACTCAGTGACCCTATCTAACCCAACAGGTAAAATCCAAACTAATATAACTTATTTTAAAAAAAAAAACTTATAAACACTGTCTATATCATACTTAAACAAAATCAATATATATTACTGTAAATATATAAACAGTATAACATATATTCATTATCGAACCAGATTTTCCAATTTCTATAATATATAAATATAAATCATATAACTGTTTATATAAAATCAGTATTTACGTAATTATAATATCAATAAACCCATGCTTTACCTGTACAAATCCACTTATATTCTTATACAACATATAACTTTATATATGTGTACCTTATACCCTATAACACTTATATATTTTAAAACAAAACAGAGAATATAGTGTGTAATATATACATATTTTCTTTCATAAACATACAGCAACGTGTGTATATATATATATAAGCATATAAACTAACGTATACAGTAACGGTTGGCTATAATCAAATATTCACGTTTTGATGGATTGCTTTCCTTTAAGCAATAAAGATAGGGAGAGAAAGAATAGATATAGGCAACAAATCTATTAATCAAAGAAAATGAAAAAGTTTGAACTTGTACGCAAATAAATAGATATAGAACGATGTAGGTGAGTTGGCTGCTCTGGGTAAAAATGCTTAATAATTATTATGAACCAAATAGGCATGAACAGACTACAACATGCAATTTAACTAATTGATTATCTGTAACCGTGCAAGCAAGAAATAAGATAATAATTAAAGGTTTTTTTTGATTGCTGAAGGAAAGAAGGAAAGGAAGACCAATAGGCTGAGAATCATACCATAATTACCCTAATGAACAGAGGAAAGAAATTTAAAACAAAAATATAGATAAAGGTTGAGTGAATGGAAACGGTCACCTGCTTGAATCACGCGGAATAATTAAAGCAAATGAAGTGTCCACAGGAAACAAATGATTTCTTCCTATTTTTGAATTAATGTTTACGTAACCAAATTTTTTAGTAAAATGGAAACGTACAACAAATAATAAATTGAAATGACCGTTGATTCAGCAACGTTATTAAAGCAATTTATTATATTGCTTGGGCTGCATGGTGAAGATTTGGAAAAGACGTGTTTCACAATGCAACCGTTTTTAAGAAATAAATATATTACTTTAAAACAGAAGAACTGACCAAAATGAACGTAAACATATACAATTTATACGTTTTGATATTCAAAATAATTATAGGATGGCAACAGTCACCCTAAGATTTAGTTGAGAAATTAAAGCAATTAGTTGCTGATTGGACAACACGTTCCATATTTGAAACGTAAAGGAAAAAAGATAAGTATGGAATGGAAGGATACGTTATAAAGGCAAAATGAATGTTTGAAAGAAAATAAAAGTAATGATGGCAAATAAAACAGCTGTGCCTTGAATTTTTCAAAATAAATTAGTAGAGCAATTGATGGTTTGATTGGATGGTGTGTTTCAAATATTTGAAACCGAAGGAAAGAAATAAAGTCACAATAAAAGGTACAGTTAACATTTTATTGTTTCCGTCGTGTACCGGATCTCAAAATACAAAAATAAATATACCGTAGAGATCCGCTTGACGAAACGATCAAAACGGTACACAGATATCAGTGGTACGATTGAATTATAAAAATTCGAATTTTCTACTAGGGGAAAGTGCAGCAAAAATGCAGAATAATAAGATCGACGGAGCTAAAGAAGTCCGAATTTGGAAAAACGAAAAATGACGTCTCAGTCAGAAGATGATTTAGAATTTTTCTATATAAAAATCTTCAGTTTTGAAAAATATTTTATTATCAGCAATTATTAGCTAGCTTGAATTTAATAGATTACATAATAAATAAACCTTCATATAATTAATTGAAAATTTACCATTTGCTATATTTAATTATACATAATCCAAATATTAAAACTTTATTTCAAATATTATTATTTACAATTTCACCAAACTTCAATTAAATACGTTATACAAATAATTAAAAATTATTAAAATTTTACGGGTCGTTACAGTTCATGCCCTTGAAATATATGCAGGAGAAGGGATTAGTAGATTATGGTTAAAGCATGTACATGTGTTATTAATAATAAAACCAGTTTGATTATCTTGAACTGTATAGTTTTGATTATATACCGCTTGATAAAAATATCTTGATATGATAAAACTATTTAAACAGGGACTCTACTTGCAATTCTAGAAAAGCTAATTAACATGTAAGTAACCATTGGAAGATATCAATGATCATACTTAAGTTGTATTATTTCTAGTTAACATCGTTAGGTCAGCAAATTTTAATTTGATTGAGATTGAAGTATAAGTGTGACCCTATACACAATTGCATATATCTATTTGGTTATATTTGTCTTAAATATTTGATCAAAACGTAAGAAAAAAATGCCCATTACCTTGCAATATCCAGTGCATAGGTAACCGCAGTTAAAGAATCGAGCCTGCCTTTGTTTTCCAGGATTTCAAACAAGGTTTCCTTGCATTAGTAAAAATTTATAGTTAGTAATTTTATAAACTGGTTTTATAATAGTAAACTATATAGTTCCATCAGAGGATGACATAGAAACTCACTTTTCTAAGGTACTCTGTCAGGAATATAAGGCGATCTGGGTGCTTCAATACACCGAGAAACTGCACTATATTTGGGTGATGTAACCTTTGCCACAGACCAAGTTCTTCCATGAAATAACTCCTACATTTTTGTAGAATTACTTACCCAGGTAACAAACAACATATTGGGAGATTTATATATCATATGTTAACAAATGTTAATAAGAAGAATTAGCATATACAAAATTATATTAGTTTTGAAGGTGAAAAAAAGGCATTTGCCTACTATGTTTGCTGATATACCAGGTCACAACCCATTAGCTTTGTTTTGTACAAATATACGTATGTTGCTAACCAACAGCATTTCGAGTTTACCTAAATTGCACTGAATAGCCACATACAGTTTCAGTGATTATAGATACAAAAAATGAAGTTGGCAGCGGCTCACTATTCTCGGCCAGAAGTTTGACCGAGAATGCTGTAGACTGCACATATAGGTTCTTCTTGATCGATCTAAATATAATCGTTTGCTTGCATTCTAGACAAGTTGGGCATGAATGACATCTATGTGCCTTGAAGAGAAGTGTTGACTATTAGAATAATAAAGCAGCATGATTATAGAAAACTCCTTTTCACATTCTTTCTATTTATTGTTGTAAAAAACAAATTAACATGCATGTAACTAATACTTTTCAAGACATAAGCCTACAGTTTAGGTTTTGTGTTTTCATATAGTGTAGGTGCGTGCAAATGATGAATATTTGGAAGTAAATCACATGATGCATATGTTAAAACATGTTAATTTTTAAATGTTGACACTTCTCAGTTTTTCCACTGCCTTGTGCACTTGCCGGTATCTTGTAGAAAATCCAATGCATGCTTCACAAGGGGTACAATTATCTCGGTTTTCTTTCCGGACCCCAAGTATCAAATCCTACTGATGGTAGTCTTGTTCCAAAGCCTCTGGAACCAGAAGGTGTGTAATGCACATGTGCTTTCTTGTCTTAATTTATATTGCAGATATTTGCTGAAAAATGTATCTCATGATTTAAATCAAACTGTCTATTATATTTTTGTATAGTTCCTAATTTTCTAATATATGTGTAGATGGGACCATAAGTGATTAGTTTTTGATTAAAATCCACACATATATGGATTTATGTTCAATTTTTTTTAAATGAGCTAAAATAGTGATTACTCTCACCAACCTGATTCAGTGATATCAGCACCTTGCAATGTCCCATTGTGATCCATTTTCAAACCTACTCTCGCACGACAGGTTGCCAACCTACTGATCACCTGCAATGTCTCACTGTGCATCACATTGTTCTGTTGTTCGCATGAATGTAGCTGCCTGCATGTGTACTATCTTTCACCATGCATCAAGTCACTGTATACTCTGCCAAGCTTAATAAAAGCAGCCACGCCAACTCCATTCAATCATTGTCAACTTGTCACATTAGCTCCTCCAAGCAAGTGGACATCCACTCAGTAAGCTCATACATGCTCCAGCCATCGTGGAACTTCACAGCATTGTATATGCATTTCCAATCAAAGCTTCAGCGACTCATATTTCAGACCAGACCCTTTCCTCAACTGGTAATAATTTTCTTTTACCTTATTTTTTTTTGCTGGAATTGGAATATTATGCTTGTCTTCTTGGTAATTTACATTGATATTTTTCCCTTGCTCATTGAATGTGCTTCATAATGTTAAGTTGTAAATTGCATCTCCATCTTTGAAAAAATGAGTTGCATTTTGCAACTCAGTTTGCAAACTAAGTTGCAAAATGCAACTAAGTTGCAAAATGCTATTTAGTATAACGTGTCATCAAAAGAGGGAATGAGGTTCTACTTCATTAGTATATGTGTATATAATGGATACTTGTTACTAATTTGTCAACTAAAAATAATTACCCTCGCCATTTTATCTGAATTCCTTTTAATATCAAATGTATAAAGGAAAGTTAAAAGATGGTTCCCTAGTAGTAATAAGATGCTTAAAACTGAAAAGGAGCCATAGTTCACAGAACTTTAATCGACAACTTGAACTGATCTCAAAGCTTAGATATTGCAATTTAGTTAGTGCTCTTGGTCACTGCTTCGAATACCATCTTCATGATTTAACGGTCAGTTGATATCGCAATTTAATACGTAATACATTGAATTTTTTTAATTAGTAGCTATGTAGTTAATTTTAGGAAGTTTTGATGAAAATTAAACAAAAATTCAAATATCAAACTATGAGTGATTTACTCATAGGATTTCAGCTAAGATTCTGTAGTTAAATATCGACGAATTTTATGGATATTTTCATCTTAGAATTTATTTTATTTTTCAGGAAAACCAGTAAAATATAGATAGTTATTTTAATATATGTAATGAAGAAAAACACAGGTATTGACAAATTGAACTTTCAACATTTATATGCCATACTTGATGAATGATCCACCATAAAGTGTCATAAATTCCATATGTATGGTTCTTCTTAATTTTTACATGTTAATTGGATGTTAATCAACCAGTATTGCTCTTCCCAAATTCTCTTTCTTGAAGGTTATTTGAGTACACCATACTTCTCTTTGTTATTAAAAATTTGTACACTTGAGGTCATAGTAAAAATACTTGCATATACATAGAGAAGTGATGTTCTTATCTCCATAGACTACTCTTATGCTTTGAAATACATAGTGCAATGTTGCTGCCCAATTTGCCTGCATCATCTCAATCTTCAGACTTATGTTACTAGTAATTTTCTACACTTAACTAACTCTTATATATCACGTTGAATTTGCGCAGTAGTTTTAGTGTTACTAGTCACTGCACTTAATTTCTGCAAATAATATATGCACTTAAATTACTGCAAATAATTTCTACACTTATGTTACTAGTCAATCGCCCACTGAAATAGTGTGATGAATTTTTAATATTCGCATTATGAATCTGATTTAACTTTGTGTACATTTTTTTGATGAATTGATTCTCAAGCATTGCTTTTACTTTACAGGTAGATAGATGACTGTGATACGAAAAAAGGTTGCGACGAGTTATGGATCGAAGTTATTTTTGCTGCTAGAACTACTTTTTCATTTTAACGTATGTAGTACTTGCTTTTGTTTTGTTATTGCTACGTGTTCCATATTTTATTTTTGAACTATTGATGACAAACTACTTAAGTTTGATGTAAGAATATTGTGTATTTTGATTATGAACGTCGGTTATCAAATATGTGTCCAAAATGTGGTATTGATATAATATGTTGATTCTGAAATGTGATATTGATATAATATGCTAATTTAGAAGTGTGGGGTATATATATGCACAATATGGGGGATGTTTGCAGAAATGCAATTAAAACATTCCAAGGCGTTTTGAAAACGCTGTTAAAACATTCCACAACATTTTTTAAACGCATTTAAAACATTCAACGGCTTTTTAAAAGCAGTTAAAACATTCCACAGCGTTTTTAAAACGCTGTTGAAAGTTTTAACAGCGTTTTTGAAAAACGCTGTTAAAAGTTTTAACAGTGTTTTAAAAATTTCATTAAATTGTATCTAAAAATATAAAACACGATCTATTGCAACAATGAAACGCTGTAAATAAATATCATAGTATTGAAAAAATGCTATAAAATCTTATCTTAGCACAAAACAAACGCTAAGAAAGATCTATAACTGCACCCAACCAAAAGCTGTTAAAAAATTTCATGACACCAGGGAAACACTGTTAAAAGAGACATTTAACAGCGTTTATTTCTTGTCATTGTATATCCCTGACATATAATTGCATGTCAATATACAGCATAAGCAAAAACGCTATTACAAGCTTTTACAGCGTTTTTAAAATGTTGTTCAAAGTCCTTTGTAGTGGTGTATCCTACAACAAGGCTTTTAACTCTGGAAAACATTTTACAGCAAGATTTATAAATAATAATAATAACTTGATTATGTTGTTATGGCCAAAGAAACCATCTCACACTATCATTCTCAAAGAGTATCTTGTGTTATCTTCAAACTTGACAATAACAAGGCGTTTGACTATTGCATTCTCAAAGTATATACTATTGCTGCTATTGTTGCATATTTAGGTGTTATCGGCTGTTAGGTCCTAGTTCTTGCTACTTCTTATTCACCTTTGTCCTTATTTCTAGTATTCTCAGCACAAATCTCGTAGCTTGCTATATAACATGCCATAACGATCAAATAATTGCTCCATACCATGGAATTGGGTGTCGTTTACCATTTCCATATAGAATCAAGTTTTTGACTTGCACACTTTGGTTCACTTTCAATCAAAACAAGTCTGAGTGAGATGGAAAATAGTTACTTGCAGAAAGGCGAACATAAACATGTGAAAAGCATGCATGTTCTGATCGATAAGAACTAAAATTTAACTAAAGAAATTTACAACCTCGTGCAACTTTTAGAATTTCGGCATAATTGTTATATTCCTGTATGACATCCTTCATCCATCGTAAATCAATACATGTATTTAGTTTAGCATCATAGGTTATCACCTTCAGAGAACCGTAACATTGAAGTAATAATTGTCCCATGAATATGATGGTTAGATATTAGTATTCAAAGTGCACCTTGCTTATCGAGTCTAAAATAATGGTTAATTTCCAAATTTTGACGTGATACAAAATTAAACATGGTATATAGGAATACTGATTTTTTGGGCAGGGTTTTACTGATATAAAATAGAGATCATTATTGTGACGGCCCGGGATTTTGGCAATATTATTTTTAATAAACATTTAATCTAATTAATCAAAATACAAACTTATCATTTAAAAAAAAATATGTGTGTATTTTGGAAGAAAGCTATGATTTGAAGATTTAAAATAAAATAAATCGTATCAATATTAAACATAAATATATATATATACACACATACACATAAGAAAATATGATATTAAACATAAATATAAAAATATATAAGTATTTATGTTAAGGATAGAAATAAATACATAAGTCAAAGTGTTAACAATAACTATAATAACTTTATAGTAAACACATAAGATAATTCTAGAACTATATACACCATTGAAGTACTTGTAGTTATGAAAATAAATAAGACAAAAATATATATGTACATAAAATGAAAGGGGATAAGTTTGAAAACATGTAAAGACATTTGCATTTAATGTTAGCACAACATTAGGTCATTTCGAATTGTTCAAAATCATTTCAGCCAACATAAAAAAATATGGTCTGGTCAAAGAAGATAAACATCTCTGACCATTGTTGTACCAGCAAGATACAAAGCCCAGTATACTTGTTTATATTATGAATCCTCTTTGCTTCATTTCGTTCATAAAACTTAGCATTCCAGAAATAAGAAAAAAAACATTTAATCTTACAACAAAAGCTGAAGTAACAACTCAAGTTACAATTCAACAAACACAAACAAGAAGACTAGAAAGATCGGCTGACAGCTTTTCAAAACCAGGAAGTTATTCTTTGTTCAAAGTTTTCTCAAGTGAGTTAACTCTTAAAATCTGTTATACATTAAATTAGCATGTGATGCATCATTGAAGTATGATCTGAATTTTGTTGTGCATGTATTTAAAATAATTTATGTATAAAATGGGTGTTAGTATATGTGTTTAGGTCTGGAATAAGCTTGCATATCTCTATTTAAACCATTTCAGGTTTGAAACCTGATTTAAAACTCAAATCATTCACTTAAGTGATTTTTGTCTCTAATCTTTGAACATAATTTGCTTATATGTGAGTAACTTCACATTTTAAAAAGCATAAGAGTTAACTATCTGATGCATATGGATTACTAGAAATATATATGCTTTACGAGTTTGAATTGTGATGAATCTTCTGTACAAATACATATATGGTTACTGCTATGTATCTGTTTTGCCTGTTAAAATTAAGATTTTGGTAAAAATCCTTTACCACTTGATCTGATCTTAGTTAGGATTTAAGGTTTAAACAAAAGTTGTTTTTTTATTGTGGATTTATGTTTAAAAAATTTAATTAAGATAAAATAAAATCTGAATGTCTCTCTATAACAGTAATTGCTTAAGAAAAGTAAAATCTCAAACATCCTAAAACATCACTTCAGGTTTGTAACTTGAATTCTTGTATGAAATTATGATTTTTAAAACTAGAATCACAAATTCTAGTAGTAGATTGAGAGAGCATGTTGGGTTTGACTAGAATTTTGGGTTTTGAGTTTGTCTCTGGATCTCAGTAGATTAGGTGGTCGAATTTCTGTCTGTAGGAAGAAGGATGATCAGAGGTTGAAGGAAAAATAGAAGGATGTCGATCAAAGGTTGGTGATGGCGATGGATGGCCGTTGATGTTTCTAAACCTAGTTTTGGTGGATGTCGGGAATTGCTTCATCATTCATCCTCTGGTGGATCAAGTGTTACCATGCTTTGGGTAATGATAGAATGGACGTAGGCGAAGCTGTGGCTGGAGCCTCTGGGGTTCTGGTGATCAGAAATTGAAGGGCGAGGTGACTTCTAGTTTGTAGTCTGGTGGTTCCAGTTTGGGTTTGAATGCTGGATTTTGATTTCAAGGGGAATCATCGGTTCTGGTGATCGAAATAGGTTGCATTGGTGATTGATGACTGGTTAAGTCATTGTGGTTGATCGAAGATTGGTGGATGGCCGATGCATGTGCACTGTGCACATTTCTGGTGATGTTGATTTTGTTGTTTTGGGGCAGAAGGTTGTACTCGAGTTTTACTCGAGTAATTAGAGTGTCTGGCTCGAAGAATTGTGGTTTGTGACTCGAAGCGAATGAGGATTGGCCTCGGGTCATTTTTGATTTGTTACAGGTTTTCTTTAAAACCTGTCTGTTGAATTTTAAAACTGATTTTAAAATTTTAAATAGGAAGTTTAAAAAAAATCAGAATTTAAAGATTTGATTCAACTTAACTTTTGAATCCTAGTTTGAAATAAATGAAGCTTTATAAAATTTAAATTATTTAAACAACTTTAAAGTGTTAAGGAAGAATTTAAAATGAGTTTGAATTTAAATGATTTTGGTTTAAAACCATTATATAAACTTCTTTATATGATGAATGTTTCTTTAACATTTATTTTAAAAGGGGTTTTAACTTGGGTTAATTTGTTAAAGTTAAGTTGTTAAATTATTTCAAATCTTGAATTTGAGATGAAATTCAAATGTGAATTTAAAGTAAAGTGTTTCCCAAGATTTGTAAATGATGATTAATCATTTATAAAGGAAATGATTTTTCTTAGAGCTAATTTAGATTTAATGATTGGAGATTTCATTTAATTAATAAGTTAATAAATTCAAAATTTAATTAATTTTAATAATTAATTAGATTAATTAATTAAAGGATAATCATTTATGGAATTGGTAAAGTATAATTACTTAATGAAATGTCTTAAGGAATTAATTACTCCTTGTAATCAATTAAGTTAATGTGATTAGTTTAAAATAATTAATTAACTTTAATTAATTTAAGATAACCACTGAATGATTTGTTAGCTAATTACTTAATGAAATTACTAAAGTATTATTACTTAAGAAAGTAATTAATGGATAATTATTGGATGTAATTAAGTAATTAAGTAGTTAAAGGGGTAATTACTGGATGTAATTAAGAAAGTAATTAAGGGTAATTAATTACTAAATGGAATCAATCATGGGATTAATT
Source organism: Allium cepa (assembly GCA_030765085.1). NCBI lineage: Eukaryota > Viridiplantae > Streptophyta > Magnoliopsida > Asparagales > Amaryllidaceae > Allium > Allium cepa. The sequence goes on from CM060935.1 coordinate 394,639,520, forward strand.
AAAGATAATAAATTTGGGAGTAATTTATTTAATGAAGTAATTAAGGATAGTTAGTTACTGGATGTTATTAATCAAGGGTGGTATCATCAGAGTTTGGCGATACGATATGTTTGGGTGGACATTGAATGTGGTTATTTTAGAATGATGAATTGCTATGTAAAAGTGACATCCATTATTTTTAAGTAAGGTGTATTCACTTGAAAACTTGGGATAAGATGACATTGGTTTTGAAGAGACCGGAGTCAGGTATTAGTTAATACCCGAAACCACTTCGATTCTTTATAGATTGATTCGTAAAGTCAATAGGCTGGAATGAAATGATTTAAGTGGAATGGACATTTAATCTAAATTCTAGTACTTTGGAAATTGATGTGTGAAATAAGTGATGCTTATAATAAATTTGAATTTATACATTGATACGAGTTACTCCAGGTTCTATATGTGTTGTATGCTTTGTATTCCATGTTGGATGGGTTACTCACGCTGGTTTCCAGCCTGACCCGGGTGTTACTTTGATGCAATGCTCGGGTCAGACCGAGTATTACAAATTTTCAGGTAAGGACGTTCCGAAGCTCAGGAGGCGAGCTGGGTGGCAAGAACGTATGGAGTGTTTCTGCTATATTATATTGTTGTATATACCTGAGTCATGTTGATTGTATATGTATATGTAACATCCCGGATTTTTGAGCCATTGAATTTTGTACATTTAATTCATTTTAAATGTTCACTGAGGATTTTAATTAATTTTGGAACAAAGAGAATCGGGTTCAATTTATAAAATAAGTTAAAGGTTTTAAAATATGATAATTTAATTCAATTTAAATAGTAATTAAATATTGGACTGAAACCATTTGGGAATTTAGATGAAAATAGTGTAGAAATGTTTTTAAATTTTATTTTTAGTCCATTTGGATTTAAAAAGTGTTGTTGGATTTTTAGATGAATTTTTAAGTTAATAAGTTATTATTTGGGATTTTGTATTAATTTAATAAGAGAATTTAATATTATTAAAATGCAACTCAATCAGATTTTGGTCTGGAATGAGCCCATATGATTTTTAATGTGATTATAAATTTTATGTAATTTATTATTAAGTTAGTGAAATTTTAAAGGTGAAATTTTAAGCGTTTTTGTTAATTTTGGAAAAAAACGCTCGATTTAAAAGACGAGTTAAAATAGCCTTTCGGGGCACAGTCTCGGAATTCGACAAAACCAGTTCCATTGGATCCGTAATAGTTAGTTATTATTGGATTTCAATTTTCGTAGCAATCGGAGCTGTCGTTTGACCGTGGCAGCTCGAAACGCATCGAAATCGTTTTAATCGATTTAATTTAAAATCGATCGTTACTTTTCGTAACTCGCGCGTATGACCAAATTAGCTTACGAAACATGTTCCATTGTGTCTGGAATGCTGAAAAACCCTAGAAATGCATGTCGGAACGCGTAGTTTGGAGTTCGTTTGCATAAGTCATTAACATTTGAAGTGCAATATTAAAATAATATTAATTAACGTTATTGAGCATGTTAATAATCAAAAACCTAGCTTTATTCTTCAGAGCCGCCGCCTCTTAATCTATTAATGGCTGAAATCATCTCTCAATCTCCCACGTTCCTTTCTCAATCCAAGCGATTTTAGGCCAGATCTTCAACTGGAAAGTCGACGAGCTCTTCAAGCTCTAGAGATCATACGGTTGAGATGTTGTTTAGCGAAGTAAATCGATCGAATTTTGTCTTCGTTTGGGCTCTGTTCAATCTCGATTTCTGGGCTGTAGGGAGGTTCGAGATCGCCTAGATTAGGGGCGGGGGTGACGCGCGAGTAGGCGCACGCATGGGCGACTTTGGATCAACGTCCGATCGTGTTTTGAGGGTGCGGCGATCGGCCTTGTTACGTGAACGAGGGGTTTGAGATGATGCTGGACGCGAGCGTGGAGAAGAAGAGTAGGAGCGGCCATGATTTCTTGGTTTCGTGATGAACGGCAGATGGTAGTTGTAATTTAAAATATAAAGAAAATTTGTTTAATTTATATTCAAAAATTTAAACCACCATATCTTTTGCATATATAATCAGATTTCGACGATTTTGGTAGCGCCGGAAACATAGCGACGCGCTCTACGCTGCAGCCAAATTTAGAGACAATTGGAACTAGTGAAATTTTAGTTTAAATCGAATGTGGTTCGGTTTAATTTAAAATTTTCAAGTGTTCGTTGAAAACTCAAGGTGAGTTATTCTCACTCACATTTGGATGCTAGACAATTTAAATAGTCAATTTTTAAATATCTGTGCGATTGGTTGAATATAATTGTTGTTATCAGTCTGGATTGATATTTATATTCGTGATGTGCTAATATTTGTGATGTAGGGAAAAACGGGTTGGAGGGATCCAACTGGATTCCTCACGATGTAGTGATTATTTTTATAATTGGTGATGATGTCTGTTTATATGTTGTGATTGATAAATTAGAAATTAAACTGTACTGTGATATTGTTGGATAAATTATAAATCCAGAATTTAATTATAAAGGGAATAAATTGGGTTTTTAAAGAAATAAAAGAAATTGTTAAATAAAGGATTTAAAGAAATAAAATTGGGAATTTGGTTTGGGTGAAGAATGAAATTGGTAAATTTGGAATTATAAACGAAGAGGAGATTTATCAGTAGACAAATGTAAAAGTATAGCTTTCTAGGAATAAATTCTATAGAAATTATAAAGGTTAAAAATAACGATGGAGTTATTTGATGATGTTGTCCTGGAAATTTAAAAAAAAATTAAAAGAGGCTTTCCGAATATAAATTAACAGTTTTAAATGTAAATAAAATATTTTGAAATGCATTTTTCACCAATGGGATTTTATTTTAGTAATTCATAAGTATTATTTTCCTTTAATGAATTCTCAAAAGTTTATTTTAAAGGATTTTTAAACCCGAACTTTGAAAGTAAATTTCCAGGAATGGAAAACTATGTTTTGGGCTTCGAAAGAAGTTATTTTTTTTAAAGCATGGAAAGGAAATTTATGTTATTAAAACATGAATTTGAATGGTAATAAATCGGCTGGATTTATAAGATGAATTCTTTGGAATGTTCGAATGGAAAGTGTGTTTCCCTGGAAAACCAAGTTCGAGTTTTAAGCAGATTGTTATTAAAAGAAAGTTTAAAGTTTAAACGTGTTTAAAGAGTGTTTGAAAATTATTATTTTAAAGTAACAACTTAATAAATTAGCAATAGTAATGATTTAAGAATACATTTGTAATTATTTTTACAAATGGATTTATTTAAAGGCTGGTTTTGACTTAAGTTATTTTGAAATTAATATTGATCTTTTTAAAACACTACTTTTAAATTTAGTTTAACAAAACCCTTATTTAAAATCAAAGTTTATATCTTAATAAATGGTCTTACTGTACATATTTGGAATTATATTTTGAGTAAATAACTAGTAGTAAATTTCCATATTTTAAAGTATATTTTAGAATAAAGTGTTTTACTTGTTAAAAATCTAAATTGTTTGAACTTGGTTATTTCCAATGGGAATTAATGATAAAGGATTTACCTTGTAAAGGAAGAATTTTGGGAAATTGTTTTCAAATGAGCTTTGAAAATTTGGAAGTATATCTTGTTAAGATATTAGAGGCAAATAAATAATGTGAGATTATTTATTGTGTGATGGATGTTTGTGAATATAAATTGATAGTTAAATCACCGACTATCAATATTGGACAAATGCGTTGATCGTTTCGAAGAGACCGGGATCGAGATTTATTTCTCGAAAACCACTTCGATCCGGTTTGTACGTTTCGTGGAAAAATGTGTTTGGAGTCGAAGATGGAGCAGTGAAGTGCAAGGGCTAGTCGCTACTAATCCTGAGGATATTTCCAAAATGGATGTAGTAGGAGTAGTGCCTTCGGTTTCGTTCGAACCCGAGACGGACTTGTATGGATAAATGCTTTTGGAACATCGTCAGGTGGGCGATGAGCATTCTAAGTGAAACTTCTAAAAGGTAACGCTTAGCCTCAAGCCTCATCAAATGGGAATGACTGAAAATCAGGGGATATGCAGCAAGGCTTCGTAGGTAGCCCCCACTTGAGAGTAAGGTCATCCCTGTCTAGATGTCCCTTTTTATTCGGCTTAGTGGTGCGGTTGATGATCCCAACCGCGGGGTGATCTTGTTCAGAACTGTCCAGTAAGGGATGAGTCCGGCCTTGTGTTACAGGGGATCGGGCGTGGTCCTCGGTACGGTGATCTAGGCCCCGTACTGTGACAGGTGGTACCCCAGTGCCTAGTCATTAGTTGAAATCCATTCTCCCTACGAGCCTTGTACGAATTTTGTTTGTATTATCCACTCTGTGGCTAGTAGCTGGAATTTAATCATGTAACAATTTCGGCTATTTTATAAGTATTTGTAAATAGACCCTATTATAATATCAGAGGATTTCTATAAAAAGTGTTTTAGCTATCGTAAGGTAAAAACCCGACATGTTTATTTGTGGCATGGTATTACGAGATGCTTTTGTTTTCAAAAGAATTTTGAAACTTTAATAATCAATTTGGATGCATCATTATCAGCTGGTATTCCAGACTGACTCGGGTGTTATTTCATTATAATACTCGGGTCAGACCGAGTATTATTTGTTCAGGACAGGATGCTATGGAGCAGGAGAGGAGCTGGAGTCCGAGACGTATTATCCATATTTGTATATATATCCGCTGCTATGATTGTATGTTTGTCTGACTGGTAATATTTTGTATGAGATACTCTGATGATATGATGTGTAAAACAGATATAGTTTCATTTTGTGTAAAGATCTATTATTTACTATTATATTTTACTCCGCTGTGACTGTGAGATTCTGATATTGTTTAGTTTCTTCTTCTTCTATCTCTTCTTCTTTAACCCTAATGGTTCGTATTTCTATGCCTCTTGAATAGTGTTGATTCACGGGGTACGGATTTACGGGCCATCATGGTATATATGTTGTAACTCTGATGTATTAAAGTGAAATTTGACAAGTATAGTTTTCCCTTTGTATAACTATTGTTATTATTTGATATTATAATTTATCCGCTGCGACTGTGAGATGTTGGTATTTTTGTTCTTCTTTTCTTCTATCTCTTCTCTTTTTTTCCTAACTATCTGGAATTTTCGGGATCAGAAATTTTGGATTTTTATAGTTGGTATCAGAGATGAAGGTTAAGCGAGAACCTTGGCTCTGGTGGGATACTCATTAAGGATATGGTCATTGGTAACCTAGAATGAGTTGAGTGTGTGTGTGTGTGTGTGTGTGTGTGTGTGTGTGAGAGCGTACTTGTTATTTTATTATATAAATATTTTAAATGATTTTATGTAAGATTATATTTTAACATATAAAGCAATATTTTTCTAATATTAAGTTAATTGGTTGTTAAATCATTGGAATTAAATAGAAACAATGAGAACTAAGTGTTAATAGAAATACAACCAAACTGAAAATTTAATCTAAAAGTTTCAAAATAAGATAATAGTGAATTAGTTTCCAGTTGTAATAACCTTGGTTATTATCCTAAAATAATGAAAGGTTTTAAGGAAGTAGACTTAGTTGAGTATAACTTGTGAATTAAAGAGGGTTTTAAATTATGAAGTTTTAAAAAACCTAAGTCTAGAAACGTTTGGATTGTTTCAAATTGCTAAAGGAAATTTGTTAAAATTTAAAACCAAAGGTGGTTTAAAATTTAAGAGTAACCTGGTGTGTAAAGGAAATACATATGAAATAAACTCTAAGGTTAAGTTTTGAAATTTTCCTTGGAATATGATGTGAAACCCAAAGTGAAGTAAGTTTTAAACTTAAGTAGGAAGGTTATTAATTTGAAGTATAAAATTTGAAATGGAAATTCAGATTGGGTAAAATTTGACTGGATTAAGTAAATTGAATTTAACTTAGAGGAAGTTAAATAAGTTTGAATGGACAACCTGATTTGGAAATTCAATATGAAATTGGGATTTAACTTGGGAAGTTAAATGGTTAAATTAGTTGGGAGTTTATGTGATCTCAAAATGGGTTCGAGATCTATAAATTTGAAATGGATGAATGTTTTAAAATAAATTGGATGATATCATCCTATTGTTATTAAAAATCTTTAAATTGCGAATTGGATTTGTTTAAATGAATGAGAAATGAAGTGTGGTAACATATCCATTGTTGAAATAAAAGGGAAATTAAACTTTAATTTGAAAGTAAGGATATGGAATTACTTTGAACTGAAAATTTGAATAATTGAATTTCTAAATTAAACTTGTTTTGAATTCTTATTTGAGCTTTGAAATAAGTAAGTAAAGATAATTTAAAACGGAATTTTGAGAATTGGACTCAGAATTAAATCGTTTAAAGATTTGGATTATTGATTTAAAAATCAACATTTGGAAAATTAGCTCGAATTTATATAATTCGATATGGGTTAAAGTTGAAATTTAGATTTCATTAGTTCAAATTGAATTTAGTTTGAATTAACTAGAATTGAAGATGGATAAGTATAAAATTCAAATGGAAAATTTGAAATTGAATTAATTTGAATAAAATTGAAGATTTTAATGAGTTCAAATCCAAATGGGGATTAGTACTAATTCATAGAAATTGAAATGATTTGAAATTGAAGCGGATTCAATTTGAAATTAGTCTAAATTAATTTGAATAATTTGGAATTGTAGTTAAAGCGAATATGTTTAAAATCAAATGGAATTTGATTTGAATTTGGAAAGAAATCAAGATTGATTCAACTTGAATCAGGTTAAATCAATTTCAATAGAAATTGAAGTTATTCAAATTGGAATTGAGTCAATTTAAATGGAAGTGGAAATTTAAATTGAATTGATGGGGAAGTAAACAGTTTTGACTCCGAACTATTTTCAATGTAAATTGTTTTAATATAAACTTATTCTTCCAAGCTATTTAATATATACAACCTTTCTTTTTAAAGCCAAATTATTTTATAATTGTTTTACGATTATTTTGGAACTATTTAACAATTTTTCAACTGTTTTATAAACTAATTGCTATTTTTCAACTATTTTACAAATTAATTACTATTTTGTAACTATTTTGCAATTATTTACAATTATTATAACTATTTAGCTATTTTTCGACTATTTTACAATTACTTAACTATTTTACACCTATTTTACAAACTAATAATTATTTTTCAACTACTTATCTATTTTTAAAATTTTCAAGCAATTTTATAAATATAAACTGGTCGGAGTTCAAACTGTTATTGATTAATACCCAACTAAGATAAGAATTGAAGTGATAATCCAAATGAGGATTAAGGTAAATGTGAATAAGTAATAAAATCGAAGTGAGGTTGAATGGAAAGGAAATTGATTTGGCTAATAATCAATGAAGTTAAATACGTAGGATGTACATATATTATTCTATTCGCATAGAGATTTGATCCAGATTCGAGCATAGAATTTCAAGATAGTTATATCGATCCGAGTTGGGATTTTTTCACTCGATTCTCGACGGCGAACCTGGATATGGATTGTTGATTGGTTCTAAATATTCTCTATCATAGTTATAGCTATGCAAGGAGAATGGAGGTTTCTGATCAAGAAACCAGTTCCGAGTCCGCACTAGAAAGTCGGGTGGATGATACTAGTTCGGAAGTGAAACTGTGTGGTCGAGTGAGCGATCAGATTGGTGTAGCGTATGGATGATATGTGTACATCGTACAGATTTAAATGAAATTGATATTGAAATTTGTAAATAAGAAATGTGAAATGATTTCTTTTGAAATGAAAGTATATTTTGTGAAATATACAATGGATAAAAGTGAAAGTTAGATATTTTATGATAATAAGTAAGATGGAAACAACTTTATAAAAAGAGTAATCAAATTTGAATATTTGATTTTGAGTAAACAAAAGTTATATATCTTTGTTATATAAGATAAATCTCCCCTTGTTGAATCTATAGCCGGAAGAAAATGGTTTTTGAAAGTATTTGAAGTATATAAAGGGTTTTATACAAGTTGAAATGATCCAAAGATTTTTATCAAGGATTATATATATATCTATATATATATATATAAAGGATCTTATGACGATTTTGGAAAAAGGTTTTGGGAACCTTTGGATTTTGAAAGGCTTTTGATTTTTGGGTAAAATCAATATTGGAATTTGGAAAGCCTAGTTTGAGAATTATCGATTTTGGAATAATCGACTTTGTGTAAAGGAGCTTTGTATGAGATCATACTAGGTGTATGATTTGGAAGATACTATATGTGTATAGTATAAAGTGTTTTGATAATGGCTTTGGGGAAAAAGGCGCTCCCTTAAAATGAACTTCTCAGGAGTGCCACAGGGTGGTACTGCCTTGAACCCTAAGGGGAGTTCTAAAGTTGATCCTGTGAGGAGTCCGGACAAAACTAGTTCCTGAGGATTATGAGTAGTTTGTAGTGAAAATCAAGGACGCTGATGCCTACTGAGGCATTTGGGTTATGCTGTGACGACAGTGTAACTCGATGTCATTGCGATCTACTACAGACCATAGCGAAAGTGGTGTGTGCTGCTGAGAGCCAACAGTCTGCGTTTAATTTTATATCAGTAGACTGTGACCTATGGTAACATAGCGGAAGTCGTATGTGCTGCTGAGAGCCAACAGTCTGCGTTTGATTTTATATCGGTAGACCGCGACCTATGTGTGAGTAGAGAAGTTTCATATTGACAGCGAAAATCGAGGGCGTTGATGCCTACAGTTACATGGACTTTTGCTGTGATGGCAACATAACCCTGGAATGTAACTGCGATCTGTTGTGGGTTCCATGGCGTAATCGAGGGGCGCGGAGTGCCTGCAGTTACATGGACTTTTGCTGTGATGGCAACGTAACCCAGGATGTAACTGCGACCATGGATGGGGTTGATGATTTCCAGAGCATTCTCACCAAGGATATTTCCACTATTTCAAGTTGTTTTCTATATTTACAATAACATTATTTTTCAAAATATCTTTCACTGGATGTTGGAAATGGGTCTGCCAAGCACTTATAGATTTTCAGTCGTATGCTTGATCAACGTATGACCGAATTTCTGTGAGAACAATGATGGACTTGTCGAAACATCAAGTTATAAAGTATTTGTATAAAAACTATTTTAGTAATATTATCAAGATTTTTAAAGTAGTTTAAGAATGATCAAAGAAAGTTTTTTTGATTTTAAGCATTTTAATAATTTTGGCTTCGATCCTTTTCAAGGACGAAAAGATTCAAAGGGGGAGGAATGTAACGGCCCAGGATTTTGGCAATATTATTTTAATAAACATTTAATATAATTAATTAAAATACAAACTTATCATTTAAAAAAAATATGTGTGTATTTTGGAAGAAAGCTATGATTTGAAGATTTAAAATAAAATAAATCGTATCAACATTAAACATAAATATAAATATATATATATATATACACACACACACATAAGAAATTATGATATTAAACATAAATAAATAAAAAATAAGTATTTATGTTAAGGATAGAAATAAATACATAAGTCAAAGTGTTAACAATAACTATAATAACTTTATAGTAAACACATAAGATAATTCTAGAACTATATAAACCATTGAAGTACTTGTAATTATGAAAAGAAATAAGACAAAAATATATATGTGTGCATGAAATGAAAGGGGATAAGTATGAAAACATGTAAAGACATTTGCATTTAATGCTAGCATAACATTAGGTCATTTCGAATTGTTCAAAATCATTTCAACCACCACAAAAAAATCTAGTCTGGACAAAGAAGATAAACATCTCTGACCATTATTGGACCAGTAAGATACAAAGCCCAGCATACTTGTTTATATTATGAATCATCATTGCTTCATTTCGTTCATAAAACTTAGCATTCCAGAAATAAGAAAAAAAACATTTAATCTTACAACAAAAGCTGAAGTAACAACTCAAGTTACAATTCAACTAACACAAACAAGAAGAATGGAAAGATCAGCTGATAGCTTTTCAAAACCAGGAAGTTATTCTCTGTTCAAAGTTTTCTCAAGTTAGTAAACTCTTAAAATCTATTATATATTAAATTGGCATGTGATGCATCATTGAAGTATGATCTGAATTTTGTTGTGCATGTATTTAAAAATAATTTATGTATACAAATGGGTGTTAGTATATGTGTTAAGGTATGGAACAAGCTTGCGTATCTCTGTTTAAACCATTTCAGGTTTGAAACCTGATTTAAAACTCAAATCATCCACTTAAGTGATTTTTGTCCCTAATCTCTGAACATAATTTGGTTGTATGTGAGTAACTTCACATTTTAAAAAGCATAAGAGTTAACAATCTGTTGCATATGGATTGCTAGAAATAAATATGCTTTGTGAGTTTGAATTGGGATGAATCTTCTGTACAAATACATATATGGTTACTGTTATGCATCTGTTTTGCCTGTTCTTGTTTTTAAAATTAAGATTTTGGTAAAAATCCTTTACCACTTGATCTGATCTTAGTTAGGATTTAAGGTTTAAACAAAAGTTGTTTGTTTAGTGTGGATTTATGTTTAAATTTTTTAATTAAGATAAAATAAAATCTGAATGTCTCTCTATAACCATAGGAACAGTAATTACTTAAGAAAAGTAAAATCTCAAACATCCTAAAACATCAATTCAGGTTTGTAACTTGAATTCTTATATGAAATTATGATTTTTAAAACTAAAATCACAAATTCTAGTAGTAGATTGAGAGAGCATGTTGGGTTTGACCAAATTTTTGGGTTTTGAGGTTGTCTCTGGATCTCAGTAGATTGGGTGGTCGAATTTCTGTCTGTAGGAAGAAGGATGATCGGAGGTTGAAGGAAAAATAGCAGGATGTCGATCATAGGTTGGTGATGGCAATGGGAGGTCGTTGATGTTTCTAAACCTAGTTTTGGTGGATGTCTGGAATTGCTTCATCATTCATCCTCTGGTGGATCGAGTGTTACCATGCTTTGGGTAATGATAGAATGGACGTAGGCGAAGCTATGGCCGGAGCCTCTAGGGTTCTGGTGATCGGAAATTGAAGGGCAAGGTGACTTCTAGTTTGTAGTATGGTTGTTCCAGTTTGGATTTGAATGCTGGATTTTGATTTCGAGGGGAATCATTAGTTCTGGTGATCGAAATAGGTTGCATTGGTGATCAATGACTGGTTTAAGTCATCGTGGTTGATCGAAGATTGGTGGATGGCCGGTGCATGTGCACTGTGCACATTTCTGGTGATGTTGATTTTGTTGATTTGGGGGAGAAGGTTGTACTCGAGTTTTACTCGAGTATTTAGAGTGGTTGTATCGAAGAATTGTGGTTTGTGACGCGAAGCTAACGAGGATTGGCCTGGAGTCATTTTTGATTTGTTACAGGTTTTCTTTAAAGCCTGTCTGTTGAATTTTAAAACTGATTTTAAAATTTTAAATAGGAAGTTAAAAAAATCAAAATTTAAAGATGAGATTCAAATTAACTTTTGAATCCTAGTTTGAAATAAATGAAGCTCTATAAAATTTGAATTATTTAAACAACTTTAAAGTGTTAAGGAAGAATTTAAAATGAGTTTGAATTTAAATGATTTGGTTTAAAACCATTATATAAACTTCTTTATATGATGAATGTTTCTTTAACATTTATTTTAAAAGGGGTTTTAACTTGGGTTAATTTGTTCATGTTAAGTTGTTAAATTATTTCAAATCTTGAATTTGAGATGAAATTCAAATGTGAATTTAAAGTAAAGTGTTTCCCAAGATTTGTAAATGATGATTAAATCATTTATAAAGGAAATGATTTTTCTTAAAGCTAATTTAGATTTAATGATTGGAGATTTCATTTAATTAATAAGTTAATAAATTCAGAATTTAATTTATAAAGTTATTAAGGGTTTTAAAATTTATTAATTAAGGGTTAAGTTAATTAATTTAGGATAAATTACTTTGTAAATTTAGAATTAATTAATTTGAAATTAATAATGTTTAATTAATCTTAATTACTTACATTAAATCATTTGAAATTTCTTACTGGGTATTTTTTTACATTAAATCATTCGAAATTTCTTACATTAAATCATTTGAAATTAATTACTGAGAGTTATTAATGGTTAATGAAAATCATTAACTGGGGATTTTTTTTAATTTTAATAATTAATTAGATTAATTAATTAAAGGATAATCACTTATGGAATTGGTTAAGTATAATTACTTAATGCAATTTCTTAAGGAATTAATTACTCATTGTAATCAATTAAGTTAATGTGATTAGTTTAAAATAATTAATTAACTTTAATTAATTTAAGATAATCACTGGATGATTTGTTAGCTAATTACTTAATGAAATTAGTGAAGTATAATTACTTAAGAAAGTAATTAATGGATAATTATTGGATGTAATTAAGCAATTAAAGGGGTAATTACTGGATGTAATTAAGAAAGTAATTAAGGGTAGTTAATTACTGAATGGAATTAGTCATGGGATTAATTAAAGATGATAAATTCGGGAGTAATTTATTTGATGAAGTAATTAAGGATAGTTAATTACTGGATGTTATTAATCAAGGGTGGTATCACCGGAGTTTGGCGATATGATATGTTTGGATAGACATTGAATGTGGTTATTTTAGAATGATGAATTGCTGTGTAAAAGTGACATCCATTATTTTTAAGTAAGCTGTATTCACTTGAAAACTTGGGATAAGATGACATTGGATTCGAAAAGACCGGAGTCGGGTATTAGTTAATACCCGGAACCACTTCGATTCTTTATAGATTGATTCGTAAAATCAATAGGCTGGAATGAAATGATTTAAGTGAAATGGACATTTAATCTAAATTCTAGTACTTAGGAAATTGATGTGTGAAATAAGTGATGCCTATAATAAATTTGATTTTATATATTGATACGAGTTACCCCAGGTTTTATATGAGTTGTATGCTTTGTACTCCATGTTGGATGGGTTTACTCACGCTGGTTTCCAGCCTGACCCGGGTGTTACTTTGATGTAATGCTCGGGTCAGACCGAGTATTACAGATTTTTAGGTAAGGACGTTCGGGAGCTCAGGAGGCGAGCTGGATGGCAAGAACGTATGGAGTGCTTCTGTTATATTATATTGTTGTATATATCTAAGTCATGTTGATTGTATATGTATATATGTTGTAACTCTGATGTATTAAAGTGAAATTTGACAAGTACAGTTTTCCCTTTGTATAACCGTTGTTATCATTTGATTTTATAATTTATCCGCTGCGATTGTGAGATGTTGGTATTTCTGTTTTTCTTTTCTTCTATCTCTTCTCTTCTTTTCCTAACTATTTGTAATTTTTGGGATCGGAAATTTTGGGTTGTTACAATTACTATCATATATGGACAATTATGTAATTGTGTTTCTATAGACAGATAGGCAATTTATTTTACACAATAAAATTTTTGCCTTATGTATTCCACTCTTATTTCTTTTCCAGTGTATATTGTTGCTTATCGTTTCTTTTTTGATGTTTTAATATGTTTGTTTTTAACGTGCTGAAGCGGTATGTGCCAGAACCAAAGGTTGAATGGATAAAAAGTCTTTCATTTACGATTGATGGATCATATATTGTATTCGATGTACTTGCTGAGGGCGTAACCTTGTTTACTGATGGTATGTTATGCATATCTACAAAGCAATTTAAATCTGGATATATACAGACTTCATGATGACAAATTTGATGATAATATGTGCCTTCTAACATATGTCAGTCTGAAGTATCCACAATTGCATTTGTTGTCTTGGTTGCTGGTGCAGATATTGTGCTTTTGTCCATTGTTTTATGAAATTGATTTATAAATATTATCGTTGTTTATGAATTTAAGTAAAATTTGTTTATGGATATTGTATTCAACTTAATTTATGGAAATAGTTAATTGTTATGTTTTCATATGATATTTTTAGTATAATTTGTATATGTTATGTACATTATCCGGTTGGACTATAATAAAATGCAATTTAAATTAATGATACATGTGCGTAAATATTGCCATGGTGCAATGCTGTAAAAATAGTAGGAACAGACAACTATGTTCAAACCGTGTTGTCAATTCTATGAAAAGATAATGCATATTGCTCCAACAATGTAGCAAAAATGCTGTGAAAAATTAATAACAGCTTTTATTAACTGCTGATAAAAAACACTATTGATGTTTTTGAAAGCAAATAATAAACACTAATTATATACAGTGGTAAAAAAACGCTGTCTAATATAGTTTTCAACAACATTTATATTTTGCTATTATTAGTTTTGTATCTACGACCGCATGTCGTTATACAACGTTTCTAACAACGTTGTTATACCCTATTACAGCGTTTTTCAAACGCTGTTAAAAGCTTGTTTTGGTGTAGTGCTCATGCGCTGCATGATCGCTTATCATCAACTCTTCATGGAACCGTCTACTTACGGTATAGGTTCGTATCTAGGACCCACTTGCTTATGCTATAGGATTGTACATAACCAACTCAACATCCAATTGTTCATCATTAACCAATTGCATACACAATAACTCTTTGCATAACCAACTATATCTACGTACTTTGTCTCGACATCATAGCGTCATAACCGTCTCCGAAATAATTCCAAAACATTCCACAAAGTCATAGCTATGAAACTCCTTCAAATTTGACACGACTAGGTTCAACCTAGCCCAACCAAGTTTCAACTAATCTACTGGTCATTTCCTAACCAGTCGATAGGTTAGATGAGTGGTGTATCGGTCAAGGGATGACCAATCAACCAATCAAGCGTCCTAGGCATGTTTGCTCGCGTTTGTTGATCGTTGTGGCCTCCTGTCTTCATCGTTTCAGTGTAGTTCTTCTTCAACTCGATGCTGATTATTTATTCATCATACATAGTTATATGGTCATTAATACAACATTTCTAACATCAATAATCTATTTATAGGTCCAATTCTTATTTAAATTAAAAGTTATACAGCATATTGGTTGTTACTTCAATTATAGATTCAATCATCAGTTTAGTTTAGGATTAATTTGTAATTAACCCTAACCTAGACCCCAAAAAATAACTATACATTATCATTGCATTATAATAAGAATTAGAGAAGGTTCGCTCTCGGAGATATCCAAACTGCTTAACTCTAACTCTATCCTCTACTTCCCGATCCATAGTGCCAAGAACCTTTGAGATTCATCTTTAAATTGGTATAGATCATAGTAAGTTGTAGGTTCTTTATTCTGGCAGTAATGTTATAGAAGTCCTTTAAGAAACAACAAAGATATGTGTATTCGAATTTGATAGAGGAAAGGGAAAAGAAATGAAATGGGGAAGAAAATGATTTTTAGTCTAAGAAATGCACATACATTATTATTTTATGTTTGGAGGGAAATCTAGAACGGTATTTAAAATTTCAAATTCAAATCTTAGAGCCCAAGTCCTATTAAAACTCATTTCCTTCTATCTCCTTTACAGACCTCTAATTCGAACAAGCTTATAGTCAAACCGGTTGGAACAACGCACTTTACGTAATGATGCAACTTTCGTTATTAATTTCCAAACTTTGAAAAATGATCATTTTTCCCTTCTAATATTTAATTAAATTAAATTATCAATTTTATTAATTTAAAAATTATTGTTAAATTTATGTGGCATTACATCATGCTTCTATTTTTTTATTTTGTAGAAAAAGAGCCGCAAATAACATACTTAAACAAGTTTGGACACCTGAAAGTGTGAAAAACACAGTTATAATAGTACATGCATTGCTATGACTATTAACTTAACACCAGAAATGGCGGTCTTCATGGTGAAGCTTTTGAGAGTACTACAGACCATCAAAGACAAAAACAAAGCAAGAAAAACTTCATATAATTCAAGTCCCGACGAATCTGCAACTAGTCATGTATGTCTTTGGATGAGGCTAATCCCGTAGTAGAAGACGATTTTGTTAGACCTTTAGAGTGTGAGCAACAAAAAAGAAGCATGTCCAACATTTTAGAGTTGATTTGTTAGTTTACGAAGCTTAAGATAGATATGGTAGGATCATGATAGAAACGCAGACTAATTTTGCTGAAAAGAAAGCGATGATAAAGGAATTGTTTGAAATCAAGAGCAGTAAAGAGGCAAATCAAACCATTTTCACAGATACAAGTGGTATGATTGAAGATTGAACCAAGTTTTTGAATTATAGGAGAAAACATGTGATAGATAAGTTGAAAGCATGGATATAGCTAGAATTAGGAAAGGAGGGACCAGTGTTGTATTTGTTTTTATTTTAGTTGTTTTAATGTAGTAGTTTAATAAATGTTGTAACTTTCTTTTGTTAATTATTAATGAATGAAGATATGTCTTATTAATTTTTAGATTATGATAATTTAATATCAAATTAAGTTCAAAAATAAATTTACTTACTAATGTCATGATGATTAGAATTAGCATTTAATATTTAAAATAACATTTATCGCTATTAATAAATCACTTTAAATAAATTTCTTTATTTGGAAAAATAAATATAAGGCATTTTGAATGTATATCGAACTATGAACGCCTATTCAACAATCGATCCTTTACGTTCTATTAGGAAAAATACCCTATTACATGGTGTAAAATTACAAAACCCAATTAAAGATGCTCTTAGGTGGAGAAAAGTAAGAGAATGTGAGATTTTTGTGCATTTGCAATGATACCAAATTGTTTAAAGGGAACCATTTGCACGAGAAGTGGCACAAACACCCCAGAAGCAAGTAGATCTAGGTATAGTAGGTAATATATAATGGAAAAGGAAAAAAACAACACTTTTTATAGTGGTTCGGCAAATACATCAGCCTATGCCCACTTTAATCTTTGTTATTGATTGATTCTCTCTGCAATACAATGATTATAACTTAAACTGACCACAAGCTAGTATATTTTGAATTTAGAAGTGTTTGGAGTATGTGGGGAAGAAGAAGATAGAAGAGAAGTCAAGCACCAAAAAGTCTTTTCCTGAAGCTACAAGTGTTGTATTTATAGGGAAAACATCTAGCAGAACCGAAGGCCCACAAAATATCAAGTCCAGATTCAAGTATGTTGGGGTAAGTAATCCGACCAAATTGCCAATAAGAAACATTCGGTACCAAGTGGTTTTCGTAACAACTTGCACCTTTCAACACACCGGTCCAAATTTAGAGTAATTTTCGGACTCGCGCCATGCCAAGGAATACGAGCTGTTGGGTTTTTAAACATTATAGAGCATGATTATAAGGGTAAATTCTAAGGCATTCTACACTTTCAGATCTCACGGCAGAAGGATTAAAATATAAGCGCCGAAAAATAGAAATTTCAAAAAAATACTTCAAAATACTCAATTGCCATATACATTGTTTCCAATGTACAAAATAAGTTTTACATACTTTTAATACATGATGAACAATAAATAATATGAGAACTCCAACACAAAGCGCTTTCTCCATATTCTATGTCCAATCGACCGCTAACCTGTCATCCTACGGGGGATGAAAAATGAAAAGTAATGGGTGAGTCAGACAGAAGTACGATAAATGAGTACAAATTTAATAAGTGATGATCATGATAATAGCAATTAAGAAAGCCGTTGCTTGGTCCCCAATGTTTATATCGGTGCCTTGCGCGTAAGGTCTTTGTTGCTTCAAAATTACGGGGCTAAGGCGGCCCCGATAAATTGGGGTAAGGGAGTTGCATTTAACTTTAATCTTACTATAAATGACATATGGTGTACTATAAGTGTCTATGAATTCCTAAGGTTTGTTACCTACAGGCTCTTGTCTAATACGAACCCGCGCTACAACTTGTGTAGACAACTATAAGGACCGAACTACAGATTGAATCTCAATAACTAATGGAACAGCCATAGCTCCTAGAGAGACATAATGTAGACAATGCCATTAGGCGATTTGAAACATGAAAACATCAACACAACACTACTAAACATGGAAATACCTCCCCATTTGGCTACCGACTATGAAATCACCATCACTAGGCTACCGTGGAAATAAATTCCCACTGTCGTCACCACCATTAAGCTACTGGAGAACCGATTTTCCCCCAACTACGATTACCCATTTCTCACTACGCCTGGAGAGGAAGAGTTTGAAATGTCAACTCATTGGTGCATCTCATCACCTGCACCCGCTTCCACCTCTCGATTGTAGTGTTGGCCTCTTACTACACGCATCGGGAACCTCCGTCTGAACTATATCACGTAGCGCCAAAAATGGTGCATACCAGGATTCCCGTTATACTAGACCACACTCCATCAGGTATCCTTGTCAGTGATGCAAGTCCACTATGGAAACTCTTGTGAGTGTCAGTTGTGAAAATACATCACCTCCAATTGAATAATTGACCTCCAATTAGGTAAAAAACATTTACCCAACACCGCAAAAACCCAGCATCCTCTTATAAGGAATTAACTTTCCTACTATTTCTAATCAATTAGCCTAAAATAGGCCCAATAACAATTAGTAATCATATAAATTTTCATTATTAACTTGGGCCTTGTACTGAGGTTCAAATTGCACGTTTTAGGTGACGATTGGTCGACCACTAGCCCTAACCGTCGACCACTTGGGGTGAGGGTCAATCAGTCATCGTCAAAAATTAATGTTTTATTGTTTTCTTATTTCAATTTTTAATTTGGGTTTATGTTAATTAATTATCCCATTGCTTGTTGATTTCTGCATTTACAGTACACATGACCAAGCAATATTTCCCAAATTTCCATTTCAGTTCTTCAATCTAGGTTTTCAAGTTCTCGGGTTTATAGATTTTAAGGTTTGTAGTCAATTAAATTGAAGGGGTGTAGTAGATCAATATCGGGTTTAACAATTCATAGAAATTTCAATTTTACCATAGATTACATGTTTTAAATTTTTGGGTTTTATAGATTTTACAATTTACAATCAAATAATCAAAAGGTATTGTGATATCCTGGTATTTCAAGAAATAAAAATGTGATAATATTCTTTTATAAATTATTTAAAATTGGCAAATTATCCTTTTAAAAAACGAATAAAATATGTGTTGTTTATATATGCATATATACGTGTGTGTGGATTTCAAATTCAAAAGATAAATATCTTAAAAATAATTTGGATTTAATATATATACATGTATATGATTTTTATTAGTATATAATTAGTTTTATATTATTTTCTTTAATGCATTTTATAAATATAGATAAAAGAAATATGTTAAACTAGATAGAAAATATAATGTAGAATTATATAAAAACATATGTAAACATGATACATATATTAATAAACATAAGAAATATTTAAAAAAAATTGTTTTTAACAAATATAAGTTAAAGAATACATGCACATTGCGTGTAGTTTGTACATGCCTTGGAAATTACAAGTGGCATATCTCATCTTCCTTTTAAACTTGAAAATGTAAATAAATAACAAAGTTTTAAACCAGGCTTATAAAAAAATTTCTAAACCCTTCTGTCATCTTCAAAACTAAAATCTGGAATGAAAGAAAAACTAAACGAAAAAAAGAGTGTAACAGCCCGCAAATCCGTACCCCTTGAGTCAACACTATTCTACAACAATCAACTCAAGTTGCACAGAAATACGAACTATTTGGGTTAAAGAAGAAGAGGTAGAAGAAGAAAATAGAAAACAACGTCAGAATCTAACTATCGCAGCAGAATAAAATATAATAGACAATAAATAATCTTTACTCAAATATCAAATATCTCAGTTTATATATTACATCATCATCATCAGAGTACATCAATCACGGTTCAACAATAACAACATACAAATGGATACACAACAACTCAACACAGCGGAATATATATAAACAAGTACGGAAGTACGTATCGTCATCCAGCTCGTCGCCTGAGCTCCACAGCATCATATCCTGTATCATATAATACACGGTCTGACCCGAGCATTACAGTTAAATAACACCCGAGTCAGTCTGGAATACCAGCGTGAGAAAATCACACCCAATTGATTATTAAAATTTCAAAAATCCTTTGAAAACAAAAGCATCTCGTAAGACCACGCCACATATAAATATGTCGGGTTTTTACCTTATGATAGCTAAAACATTTTTATAGAAATCCTCTGATATTATAATAGGGTCTATATACAAATACTTATAAAATAGCCGAAATTGTTACATTATTAAATTCCAGCTACTAGCCACAAAGTGGGTAATACAAACAAAACTCGTACAAGCCTCGTATGGAGAATGAATTTCCAACTAATGACTAGGCATTGGAGTACCACCTGGCACAGTACTTGGCCTAGATCACAGTACTGAGGAGTACGCCCGCTCCCCTGCAACACAAGACCGGGACTACCCCTTACTGGATAATCCCGAGTGAGATCACCCCACGGTTGGAATCAGCAACCGCCCACTAAGCTGAAATAAAAAGGGACATCTAGATAGGGATGACCTCACCCTGCTTGGGTGCTACCCACCTAGCCTTGCCGCATAACCCCTGATTTCCAGTCATTCCCATTTGATGAGGCTTGAGGCAAAGCGTTACCTTTTTAGAACATATCCCTTTGAATGCCCATCGTCCACCTGACGATGTTTCGCAAGCATTCATCCCTACAAGTCCGTCCCGGGTTCAAACGGAACCGAAGGCACTATTCCTACTACATCCATTTTGGAAATATCCTCAGAATTAGTAGCGACTAGCCCTTACACTTCACTGCTCCATCTTTGCATCCAAACTCGTTTTCCATGAAAACGTACAAACCGGATCGAAGTGGTTTTCGAGAAATTAATCTCGATCCTGGTCTCTTCGAAACGATCAACGTATTTGGCAAATATTGATAGTCGGTGATTTAACTATCAATTAATATTCACAAACAACCATCAACCAATAAATAATTTCCCAAATTATTTATTTATCTCAAAATATCTTTACAAGATATAATTTCACTTTCAAACCCTTTTGAAAACAGTTTTCAAACTATCTTCCTTTTCTCAGAATAAGTTCTGAGTATTTCCATTTCCACTGGAATCACCAAGCACAAAACTTTAGATTTTTAAAATGATTTAAAAACATTTTATTGTAAAATATATTTAACATTTAATTTATAAAAATTTACTTTAATACTTAATTTATAATAATACTTTAGAAATAACTAAAATAAGGTTACCTTATAACTATACATTAGATTTCTTCTTTAAAACACCAAATCATTCTTTAAATATTTTTTTACGATAATAGATTAAAAATAAAATACTTACTTTGGAATTACTTTAGAACATTTAAGTTAAGACTACTTCAATAATTGGCTAAAAATATAGACTATATGAATATTTAAAAATAAGGCTATTTTATAAAATATAAAACTAGGTTTTCACTTTTAAAACAACATACTAAGTTACTTCTTAAATATTTACTGCTAAAATAGATTAAAAGAAAATACTTACTTTAGACTTAAAATATTAGAAATAATAAATTTTACAAAACTTGCTTTCTTTAAAAACAACTTTAAAAAATTTAATTAATATTTAAAGATTTACTTTTAAAAACATGTACTTGGCTAAAATCCCAACTTCAATCACTTAAATCAATTTCCCCAAATTGATTTCCAATTTATTTTATTTGAAATAAATTTCTTTACTCACTCAGTTCATTTCAAGATTCGTTAGTTAAAAACTTATTATTATTATTATTTTCCCGTTTGATTTTAAATCTTTTAACTGAAATATACAAATTTCAGATTTTCCCAATTTCTTCTTTATTCTTTTCAATAGTTTAAATCTTAAATTTTAAATAAATGTTTTGTTCTTTTAATTAATATCGCTGAAGATTTAAAATTCATTAACTTTCTGTTTATTCAAATTTCCCTTTCCATACCCAAGATTTATTTATTAGAATTTTAAAGTCACTTATTTCTTTTTCAAATTCATTCTTTGAATTTATTCTATAATTATTTTACTTAAAATTCACTTCTTTTATTTTCCTTCCAAAAATTCAATTTATATATTTTTATGGTAATTCATTATACCCAATTATATCCAATCAAACCATAGCATTCAATATTTTAACATAATTCATCATTGAATATCAAATCATCATAACAGGGGGAATTAAATAATTTAAATAAACGTTGAGGGATCTAGTTGGATCCCTCCAACCTGTTTTCCTTGCATCCATAGACGTTAGCACAATATAAAATATCTTCACTATAAAATGAGGGAAATCAATCATTTCATGGTGTAGCATATACTACTATATAACACAACAATCAATTCAACCATTCAAACCATTGTTTAAATTTAATTATTTAAATTTAAATTTAACTGAGTGAGATTAACCCACCTTTGATTTTATTTGCAATCCAATCCAAACGGCTTTATTTCTTCCGGATATTGACCTTGTAAAAACAATTCACTTTTATTACTATTTGAATAAATCAAATAATTGATCATCATTCACTTATTAAATTTTTAACTTATTCTTTGATTTAAAAATTTTAAATTAATAGTTTCTTTTGACAAATTTTTTTTAGCAACCCAAAAATCAAACAAGTTAATTACAACAGCTTAATTATCAAACCCATTCCTTTATAAAAATTCATTTATACATATTTAAAATCTAATTTTATATAAACCTCTAATCATTTCAAAAGTTCTATATTTATTATATATATTTCAAAAATCTGCAGTAAGTAACATGTATACATATATTTATAAATTGAAGAAAATAAATCGTTTATGAATTTACCGTAATTTTTTTTTCTGTTGTTCATCTAACTTCTTTTTTTTTCTGTACAAATATAAATGTTTATTATTATTTTTTATTTTTCTTTACTTAAGCTTTACTGATCATATATGTATATGTATAAATTAATTTAAATTAAAACAAAATGTAAATTATACCTTACTGACTAACCCCTCGTGCTCGAGAACGAGTCTTTCCCATCCGCTGCTGCTATCATGAACTAGAAACCCTAGCTCGTCGACGTACCTTCAAAGACATCGCGCTCGATACCACGTGACCAAAACCCTAATCGTAGCAGTGACCAAATCGAACCACTGCCGCCATCTCCAATTCGACCACGGCACGAGATCCCCAATTCGACCATGACCGCCATCTCCAAGCTCCAACTCGTGCACGAAATTCAATCACGAACGCGATTCCATGCATCGATTGCTATCTCACACTCGAGCCCCAGAACGATACCACGTCACACGCGAACAAACCACCAAGTCTCGGCCTCACTGCCTTCAAAGATCGCGACATGAGTTCAAACCCCAATCGCCTGCTCGCTCGACCCAGTCAACGTCGCGGAATCCCCTCTGAATTGAATGCGATCTGATCATTGCGATTGAATTTTGAATTACCCTTTTTTTCGTTTCTTTTATTTCTGAACATTGATTTTTAATGTCATTTGAAGGAGGGGATTCGGTTCATTATTAAAGAAAAAGGGGGGTTGCGTGATGTAGTAGAAAAGAGAAACATGGGTACGAAAAGAAGTCGGCTGCTCAGGAGAGATTTCGGCTGATTTTTTTTTTTCAAATAGAGATATTTGAATTAAATCGATAATTATCGTCTAGGCGATTTTATCTCGTACGCTTACAAAACAAACCCAAAAACTACGAAAATTGAAACCCGATTATAATTCAATATTACAGACCCAATGAAACTGGTTTCGTTGAATTCCGAGACTGCGCCTTGGAAGTTATTTTTAAATTCAATTTAAACGATATTAAATTTCAAAACTTAATAAACCATCCTTAAATTTGATTTCAACACTTCTATTTTCTTCAGTATTATCAATACAAATTTTATAAGCCTTCAAATTATTTTTGATAGGCTTAAAACCTCAGATTCCATATTTTATCCAATTTCAAATTATTTAAATTCAATAATTTAATCAGCAAATAAATTGTGATATTTGAATTCAAGTTTAAATTACTCTATTGAATATTAAAAATCAATTAAATTTTCCAATTTTAAATGCTTGAAAATTCTGGGTCGTCACAAAGAGAGTAACCTGGTAACTCAAACCAGGAAAAGAAATCAAAACAAAAAAACCGGCAAACAAAAATCAAAGCAGTTCAAAGATAATCAAGCTCAGTTCAAATTCATTTCAAAACACAAAACAGATCAGATCAACATCAAGTTTAAATTCTAGTTCAAAAGTAAAGTCTCGTCCTCTGTTTATAATTATCAGGTGAGTAAACAATCAATTTTTTTAATATGTTATATAATTGTGCTTGTGATCAACAACTGAAGTAATGTTGTTGCATGGATGAATTTGGATGTATGCATGTATATAAATATAAACGCCTGTGCATATCTGTGTGTGTTTGTGTGTGTGTGTGTATACCTCTGTTGTGTTCCCAGGTTTAAGATCAACATAAATAAATTCATATCTTCCCAAAGAAACAATGTTAGACTCTGATCTTTAAAGAGAAAATGATTGTAAGATTCTAATTTCATTTTTAAAAATAGTTTCAAATAAAAATATTTAGTAAATTTCGAAAATAAGAAATAACAGTAAAATTATTTCAAATCGGAAGAATTGAATGTCTTAATTTCTCGTTTTTGATTATGTAAATTGTTTTGTATTGAAAAATGGTGAATTTTGATAGCCATATCATAATTTTAAGATTTTGGTTGTTGAGATATTGCAAGTTGAACGAAAATCGATTGTTCGTCGCTTTCTGGCGATTGGGAAAGTGATGGTCGTCGAGAGTGTTGCTGTAGGAAGTTGGAGGTCTGGGGGTCACAAGAAAATTGGTTGGAGGGTTTATCGACCACCGTGGTGATGTATTGACAGCGATGTAGGGTTTTACTACTGGCTTTGGTCGACGTTGAATTTAAGGACGATGTGTCGTTGTTGGCGCGTCGTAGATGATCAGAGTGGGGGGGAATGGTGCATAAGCCTTCGGCGAAGGATTGGTCGGAGTGTCAATGTTCCTAGTGGCCAGATGTGGCAGTAAGGGGAGGTTCTAAGGTGATGGGTTCATTCTAGGTTGGGTTCGATCATGCTCTTTCTCGTTGTCGTGTTCGATTGGAAGCTCTGGTGGTCGAATCGAGTAGGGAGGTCAAGGTCGACTCTCTGGCGATGATAATGTTGGTCGGCGTTGCTCCGATCGTCGGTGCATGTGCACGGTATCGTGGGTGTATCAGTATTCCATGGTTGCTGTTGATTTTGGAAAAGAAGGCAGTTTCTCGGGTTAGACCCAAAGTAGAACGAAGATTGCCTCGAAGTTGAGATGATGCGAGAAATTCACGGGGTTAGCTTGGGAATTTTATTGGTTTGGCCTGGGTTTTTGTAAGTTGAAGTAATCAAGTTTTAAAAGCTTATCAAAATGAATAAATTTCAAAAGAAAAATATAAACCAAGTTCTAAAACAAAGTATTAGCAAGTTTAAACAAGTTTTCCAAGTTTTAAAATGTTTTAAGATTGTTTGTTTAAAAGTAATTATATAATAGGTAAATTCCTAAATGTTTTCAAAGGTGATTTATATGATGTAATTAAATAAAAGATTAATTATTTAATGTATTAAAGGATGGTTAATTAATGAACGTAATCAGTTAAGGGAATAATTTATTTATTTATTTATTAAGATAATTAATTAACGGTTAATTAATTTGTGTAATCAATTTAAAGGATTGATTTATTAATGTGATTAACAAATTAAGGTAATTAATTAAAAGATGATTAATTTATTAAAGGTTAACTACTTAATGCAATTAATTATTGAAAATTACTTAATGAAAGTAATTAAAGAATAATTATTTAATGTCATTAATTAAGGTGGATAATTAATGGATAATTACTAAATGTGATTTATTAAAGGATAATTATTTAGTGTAAGTGATTAAAGATTAATTAAGTAATTAAAGGTTAATTACTTAATAATCAAAGGTAAATTAATTGAAGTGACTAATTAAAGGATAATTAACTTAATGTAATTAGTTAAAAAGGAAATTACTTAATGTGATTAATTATGGTATAATTAAGTAATGAGAGTAATTAAAGGTAAATTAATTGTAGTATAATTAATTAATGTTAATAAATAATGGTTGATTAGTTCATTTCATTAATTAATTAAGCGACGATAAATGGTTTGTAATTAATTAATGTTGGGTAAGCATGATTTAAAAGTAATTAAATTAATTAGAAATGGTACAATTAATTTATCTTGCTTATAGATGATTAAGATATATTGAATAACTTAGATTATTTGATATCTCTGATATATTATTTGTGATGCTTTGTGATATGAGATACTTTGGTTGAACTGTGATATTGTGGGTTATCTATCTAAGATGAACTATTGTGTGAATATGAAATCCTGAATATAAATTGTATTGTTTAAACTTAAATAATTTGGCTTAAAGAGTAACATTGGATTCGAAGAGACCGGGATCGGGTATCAGTAAATACCCGAAACCACTTCGATTTGCAGTCTGCAATAATTCTTTATAGATTTGATATGTGAAATCAATAGGCCGGAATAGAATAATTTAAGTAAACTGGACCATTGAAACTATGTAATGATACTTGGGTATTGTTTGTGAAATAAGTGTTGGCTTTAACAAGAAAAGAATTGGCTTTAACAAGAAAAGAACTCGTATTAAGGTACAAGTTACCCTGGTTTGCAACCATGTGTTTATAGCTTTATGTTTCAAAGTTATATATTCATGCTGGTTTCCAGCCTGACCCAGGTGTTACTTAATTTTAATGCTCGGTTCAGACCGAGTATTACAGATTTTCAGGTTAGGATGTTATGGAGCTCAAGAGGCGAGCTGGATGGTAGTAACGTATGGAGTATGTCCCGCTGTGTAGTATTGTTTGTATTTTGGGACAGGTTAGTTATAACTGTCTAGTTTTTTTGTAAATGGTTGTACTCTGATATATGAATGTAATCTGACAATTACATCTTTCTTGTATAAATGCTATTATTTGATATTATATTTAATCGGCTGCGAATGTGAGATGCTGTTGTTTTCTATTCCTTCTTCTAACTCTTTTCTTCTTACCCTAATAATCTGATATTTCCGGCGTTCGATTGCTCGACACTTCTACAGTGAACGTATTAGTGTCGAATTTTCGAGGTTGAAAATTTCGGGTCGTTACATTTGGTATCAGAGCAGAAGATTAAGCGAGAAACTTGGCTCTGGTGGGTTACTCATTAAGGACAGGGTCAGTGGTACCCTAGATTGAGTTGAGTGTATATATACGAGAGCGTACTTGTTATTTTCTTATATAAAGATTTTAAAACAGTTTTAAAATTTGTCTTTATACAAGCTTATATTTTGAATATAAAGCAATAGTTTTTCTAATTATAATATATATATATATATATATATATATTAAAGTAATTGGTTTTTGATTATTGGAATTAAATATAATAATAAGAATTAAGTGGTAATAGAAATACAACCAAATAGGAATTGGATAATATGAACTATACAAATAAAATAAGCTAAAAATGGATTCAAACTGAAATTAAAATCCTGATATTTGTAGAAGGGTTTTCAGAATAAGATAATAGTGAATTAGTTTCCAGTTGTAATAACCGTAGTTATTATCATAAAATGTTTGTTGTATCTTAATAATGGGATGTTTATTTTTAACAGTGATCACGTAGAACGAAATGTTTTAAGGAAGTAACAATTTAGATAAGTATTACTTGTGAATTGGAATAGGTTCAAATTATGAAGTTTAAAATCTAAGTCCAGAAATTTGAAATTGTTTCATAATGTTAAAGGAAATAATAATTCAGAATATTTTTGAATGTAATCTTATTTTAAAATAAGAGTTGTTTGAAAATTTTAGAGAAAAATTGTTTTGAAATAAAAAAAACCAAAGGTGGTTTAAATTTAGGAGTAATCACAAAGTGCTGAATTTAAATTTTCCCTGAAATGTGATAACCCAAAGAGAAATAAGTTTTTAAACTTATAAATAAGAAAGGATGTTGATAAGAAGTTTAAAATTTGAAATGAAGAATTCAAATTGAGTAAGATTGATTGGATTGTTTAAATGAATTAAATTTAACTTAGGGGAAGTTAAATAAGTTTAGAACAAACAACCTAAATTGGAAATTTCAAGATGAAATTGAGATTTAACTTAGGAAGTTAAATGAGTTGATTTGAAATGGAAGTTATGTGTGATCTCAAAACGGGTTTGAGATCTGGAAATGGGTAATGGATGCTATTGTTGGATGTTTTAGATAATACATATCCATTACTGGAATTAATTGGAAATAAAATTTGAAATTAAGGAAATGGAATCACTTTGAACTTAAGATTCAAATGTTAAAAATGAACTTGCAAACTAAGATTTGTTTAACAATGGGTTTCAAGGTTAAAGGTTAAAATTAGGTAATACATTGGATTCTGAAGATTAAATTGTTTTAAAAAGTTTTGAACTCTTATTTGAACTTTGAAATAAGTTAAGTAAAGGTAATTTAAAAGGGAATTTTGAAACTGTTTAAAGATTTAAGTTGTTGAATTAAAAATTTAACTCGAATTTATATAATTTGCGATGATTTAAAATTGAGATTGGAATTGAGATAAATCCAAATGAATTGAAGTTAATTCAAATTGAATCAATTTAACTAGAAGTGGAAATTGAAAGTAATGAGAAATTGGGAAACTAAATCAGTTTGACTCTGAGGCTATTTTCAAATAAATTGTTTTAAGATAAATTGTTTTAAATCTATTTTCTTAATTATTTACTATACAGCCTTTCTTTTTAAAACCAAACTATTTTATACTTATTTTACAACTATTTTGAAACCAATTACTATTTTACATCTGTTTTACAAACTAATTACTAGTTTACAACTACTTATAATTAATTTCTATTTTACAACTATTTTGCAACTATCAAACTATTCTACAACTATTTAATTATTTTACTACTATTTTATAATTTCTTAACAATTTTACTGCTATTTTACAGCAAATCATTATTTTACAACTACTTATCTATTTTAAACTTTTCAAGCTATTTTCTAAATTCAAGTTGTCAGAGTGCAAACTGTTTATCATTGAAGTGATAACCCAAATGGAAATGGAAGCAATTGTGAATAAGTGAATAGAATCAAAATGAATGTGAAGTAAAAGAAAATTGATTTAGGTGATAAATCAATGAAGATTAATACGTATGATATACGTATGTTATTCTATTCGTAGAATGATGTGATCAAGATTCGAGTACAGAATTTTGAGATAGTATATCGATCAGAGTTAGGATTTTTCACTCGATTTTCGAAGGCGAACCCTGGATATGGATTTTTGACTGATTCTGGAAATTCTCTATCATACTTATGACTATGCAAGGAGAATGACGGTTTCTGATCAAGAAACTAGATCTGAGTCCGCACTAGGAAGTCGAGTGGATGATACAAGTTCGGAAGTGGAATTGTGTGATCGAGCGAGCGAACAGATTTGATACTGCATACGGATGATATATGTACATTGTACGTGCTTGAATGAAATAGATATTGAAATTTTGAAAGAAATAAGAAATGATTTTTGAAAGGAGAAGTACATTTTGAGAAATATATATGAATAAAAGTGGAAGTTGGATATCCTTTGAAATTCACTTTATGAAAAGTAAGTGGTATGGTGAATAAATTTATAAGGTAAATCAAACTTGAATATTTGATTTGGTATAAATAAAGTTATATATGTTTGTTATATATGATAAATTTCCCTTTGTTGAATCTATAACTAGAAGGAAAGATTTTTTTTGAAAAATATTTGAAGTATAAAAAGGAAATTTATATAAGTATGAAATGATCCAAAGATTTTTCAAGATTGTATATATATATATATATATATATATATATATATATATTATGAGAATGAATTTGGAAAAAGGTTTTGGAATATATGGATTTTGGAAAGGCTTTTGATTTTTGGAAAAAATCAATTTTGGGAATTTGAAAAGCCAAGATCAGAACTATCAATTTGAGATATCGATTTTGTGTAAAGCTGATTTTTATGGGAATCATAAAGAGTTGATTTGAAAGATACCATATGTGTACAGTATGAAATGTTTTGAGATAGGCTCTGGGGAAAAAGGCACTCCTATGAAACGAACTTCACAGGAGATCCACGGGGTGGTTCTGCCTTGAGCCCTAAGGGGGAGGCTCTAAATTAGATCCTAGAAGGAAGTCCGAACAAACTGAAGTTCCTGAAGATTGTGTGTGGGTAGCGAAAGTCGAGGGCGCTGATGCCTACAAAAACATTTGGGTTATGCTGTGACGACAGTGTAACTCAATGTCACTGCGATCTACTGCGGACCATAGAAAAAGTCGTGTGGCCGTAAGAGCCAACGGTCTACATTAGATTTTTCCATGATGGCAACGCAACATCGGTAAACTGCGATCTCTGAAGACATAGCGAAAGTCGTGAGGCAGTGAGAGCCTATAGGCGACTCGACTGAAGTAGTCTACGATCTATGTAGGAGTGATGAAGTTTCATTTGGTAGCAAAATTCGAGGGCGTTGATTCCTATAGTTACACGGATTTTTTCCGTGATGGCGACGTAACCCTGGGTGTAGCTGTGATCTATGGCGGGTTCCATGGCGTAATCGAGGGGTGGGGAGTGCCTACAGTTATCTATGGATTTTGTTGGGATGGCAACGTAACCATCGAGTTAACTGCGACCATCGAGGGGGTGACGATTTCCATAGCATTCTCACCGGAAATTTTTTCTATATTTTCACACAAATTTTCAAAAATGCTTTCCAAAAATTTCCACTGGGTGTTGAAAACGGGTTTACCAAGTACTTATAGATCTTTAGTCCTACGCCTGATCAATGTATGACCAAATTTCTATGAGAAAAAGGATGGACTTGTTAAGACATCGAGTTATAAAAAGTATTTTTATAAAACTATTTTGGTAATATTATATAGATTTTAAAGTGATTCAAAAATTCTAAATAAAAGAGTTTATAGTTGAAAATGATCAAAGAGCAATTTAGCTGATAATAAGCATTTTAATAAATTCTGGCTTCGTACCTTTTTGAGGACGAAAAGATGTAAAGGGGTCTCGGTATTTCAGGAAATAAAAATGTGATAATCTTCTTTTATAAATTATTTAAAATTGGCAAATTATCCTTTTAAAAAACAAGTAAAATATGCGTTGTTTATATATGTATATATATGTGTGTTGATTTCGAATTCAAAAGATAAATATCTTAAAATTAAATTGGATTTAAAATAAATAAATATATATATATATATGATTTTTATTAGTATATAATTAGTTTTATATTATTTTCTTTAAAGCATTTTATAAATATAGATAAAAGAAATACATTAAACTAAATAAAAAATATAATATAGAATTATATAAAAACATACGTAAACATGATACATATATTAATAAATATAAGAAAGTATTAAAAAAATAATTGTTTTTAACAGATGTAAGTTAAAGAATACATGCATATTACATGTGTAGTTTGTACATGCCTTGAAAATTACAAGTGGCATATCTCATCTTCCTTTTAAACTTGAAAATGTAAATAAATAACAAAGTTTTAAACCAGGCTTATAAAAAAAATTCTAAACCCATCTCTCATCTTCAAAACAAAAACCTTAAATGAAAGAAAATCTAAAAGAAAAAAAAGAGAGGAACCTGGTAACTCAAACCAGGAAAAGAAATCAGAACAAAAAACCAGCAAACAAAAATCAAAGCAGTTAAAGGACCATCAAGCTCAGTTCAAATTCATTTCAAAACACAAAACAGATCAGGTCAACATCAAGTTCAAATTCCAGTTCAAAAGTAAAGTCTTGTCCTTTGTTTATAATTATCAGGTGAGTAAACAATCTATTTTTTTTAATCTGTTATATGATTGTGCTTGTGATTAACAACTGAAGTAATGTTATTGCAGGATGAATTTGGATGTATGCATGTATATAAATATAAATGCCTGCGCATATTTGTGTGTGTGTATATATACCTCTGTTGTGTTCCTAGGTTTAAGATCAACATAAATAAATTCATATCTTCCCAAAGAAACAATGTTAGACTCTGATCTTTAAAGAGAAAATGATTGTAAGATTCTAATTTCATTTTTAAAAATAGTTTCAAATAAAAATATTTAGTAAATATTTTGAAAATAAGAAATAACAATAAAATTCTTTCAAATCAGAAGAATTGAATGTCTTAATTTCTCGTTTTTGATTATGAAACTATTTTGTATTGAAAATGATGAATTTTGATACTATGTCATAAATATTAAGATTTTTGTGTGTTCGATCCAAGTTATAATCATTACCGATCGCTTGGAGTCTGACCCGAGAATTTTGTATGACTGACCCAAGTTCTACTCGTTGCCAACCTGAGGACCCTTATCAAAAATGCGGCTTTCCAAATTTTCAACTTTTATCGACCATTTTTTTGATATTTTCTTTTTCTTGCCTTTTTCTGATGTTTCCAAAGTCCTTGGGTTATTTCCTCATTGTTTTTTCATCCAATTCGCTCATTTAAGTTCATTCGAAGACTGCGAAAAATTTGGCTATAATATTTGCCTCCCAAAGTACGCTTTATGAATGCAAGGTATGCTTTACTCAAAAACATCAATCGACTTCTAGCGGTCAAGCTTTCCATCTATCCATCAGCTCAAGTTATGGTGAATCATTCAGTTCCTTCGGATTCTCCTTCAACTCTGTGGTCATTCCAGACCGTCATAGCTAATGACTCTAGTCTTTGCTTAAGTGTTAGTCCTAAATCATAATCAGTCTGTTTTCATCCGCAATTATCATATCGTATATCAAAATTGTCTTGTATTCATTCGGAATTTATCTATTTTAGTCCGATTACAAAACATTCAAATCCAAAGATCATGTCAATATCCACTCTAGGGCGAGATCTCGCCAAATCATTTATCATCCAAACAAGGATTAGATCTCTTTGGATTGTTTAATATTCAATCTAAGGTTTGGTCTCTCCGGATTGTTTAACATCCAATCCAGGGTTTGACCTCTTCGACATCCACTCTAGGGTTCGATCTCTCCGGAATGTTTAATATCCAATCTAGGGTTCGGTCTCTTCGAATCCTTGTTGAGTCCAATCCGCTGCTCTTCGATGAGGGGACTCAACGTCCGAGCAAGCCTATTTGCTCACTCTCTAGCAAGGGACTTACTTTCCAGGCTAGCCCATCCACTCGCTCTTCGATAAAGGGGGCTAGCTATTTGTACAAGTCCAATCCACTTGCTTTTGCCAAGGGGACTTGCAACCTATGGTCATTGCCCCATCTTTTCGGTCGGGCTTCCATGATCAAGAAGGAACTGGACCAGCCCGCAGTGGAAGAAATGAGTGAATTTCAATTTTTTTTGTCATTTTGGATCTTTAATGGG
The DNA here is from genome assembly GCA_030765085.1 of Allium cepa. Taxonomy (NCBI): domain Eukaryota; kingdom Viridiplantae; phylum Streptophyta; class Magnoliopsida; order Asparagales; family Amaryllidaceae; genus Allium; species Allium cepa. Next base: position 394,672,831 of record CM060935.1, read on the forward strand.
CCTATAAAGTCTAAACATACTTAGTACTTTTCTAAGTTTCTCTTAAATAAAATCAATATTTTATTCAATTGTGAATAAAGTTTTACTTTAATTTAATGTGTATGTAAATTAGAGTATATCAAATATACTCTTATGTACATATTTGTGTGTAACAATAACTTATTAAATTTATTTAGAGAAGGAAACTTTTATTTTCCTATCTCTTAAATTATTCAATTAATGACGGGGAATAAATTTATTTAGAGAAGAAAAAACTTTTTATTTCCTTTGCCTTAACTTATTCAATGAATGATGGAACATAAATTTATATGGAGAGAGAAATCTTTTATTTCTCTCCCTTTAATTAAATTGATTGATCATATGAATATCATTAATTAGCAACATGTAAATGGCATGAATATAAGTATTAAAAAATATGTTGTGTAAATTTTGTAAGTGCAATATACGACAGGCACTATCAATTAATGGAAAGGTGTCGACATACAAAACTAAATGGATAGCTAATCATATAAAGGAAAAATTGAAAAATAAATAAAGGAAAACAATGATGATTGAATCAATTTCTCATTTCGTAAACTTAATTAATGCAACATATAAATGACAAATTATAGGCATCATAATGTAAGAATACAAACAGTCAAAAGTAAATGTATGTGTATATTATTGCCTCATTTAAATTGTTTCCTCCTTTAGGAAAGAAATATAATCATACTTTGACAATTTGAAATACATGTAATAAATTTTATATACGCAAACATACATATAAAATTAATTGTGTGTATATAAGATTAAATCAAGCCTGTCTATTTAATAAAAATTAGAGATTTATAGGAATCAATTTAAAAGCAGGTTCGTTGTCAAAAGATTAATTGTATGTATGTAATATTCAATAAAATATCTCTAATCAATACAAATTAGATACTATAGTAATGAAATTAAAATTTAGATTTATTTCCAAAACAGTTTCCTTTTTTTTAAATTTTCAAAACAGTACAAACACAAAATACATACATGTAAACTTTCAAATCTAAGATTACATTTTGTTTTATACAAATTAAAACATGAACCATAACTAAAACACTATAATATTCATAAACAAATTTTAGCTTAATTTATTAAAATAAAATCTAATCAAAACAATGTGAACATACAAAATTTTAGATCTAAAGAATTATACTTTGAATTGAATGTTTATAATATAGATCTATAATAAAACACTGTATTCAAACATATAAAAGTATAATTATAATTTAAAAAAATAAGAACCCAGTTGATAAATTGAACATACAAAATTTCTAATCTAAAAATATGACTTTAAATTGAATGTATAGAACATAATTCCAAAACAAAACATCATTTTTGAACATACACAAGTATTAGTATTGATTTATTAAACAAAACACTAATTGATTCATTCAACAAATAATTCAAGCTATAAAAACAATTTTCAACTTAAATGAGGTAGTGATATGTGCATACAAATTATGATAATTAAATTTCTCTTTCAACAAACATTACATCAGATATCATTATCTATTAAAGAAAAACATACCTTATTATCCAAATCCTTGAAGCACGTCTTGAAAATGGACTCCCCTTAGGATGTGCCTAGAAGTCACACCTTGAATGATGATATCTTCTTAGATCTTCAAGATCCTCATCTTATCCTTGCAAGAGATGGATGAACCACTTTTGTTTGTTTATTTTTTTTGATGTTTTCATAAGGAGTTGAAAGAATTTTGGAAATTTTTTTTTGTCTTCTGTCATCAAAAGTTAGGAGAAGAGAAAGAAACTGGCTGAATAAGAAAGAATGAATTGATATACATAATGAATTAGAGAATATGTTTTATTTGAAAGAATGAAAAATTTTCCATTCATTTAAAACTTCCCGAATTAATTTTCTTGATTATTTCTCTTCCTCTAATCCTTTCTTTACACATATGTCATCAAACGACATAAAATTTCCACAAATTATGTCATCATATGGCATAAAATTTCCACAAATTGTGCCATCAAATGACATAAAATGTTCAAAAATCATTTCATGCAATTATATTTAAATTACATCAACATGGTATGTCAATGCGCGCAAACTTTTATAAATACATTAAAATAATTACAAAAAACTTCCAAACATAGAATAAATAATAATTAATATTTCACAAATATTAATTAATTTAATCAATTTACAATATTTTATAAATTAATTAAATCATGTGGTTTTTCAAAGAATTCATCCTTACGGTTACGCGACTCAAAGGTGTAAATTCAATCAGCGATTTATATCAAACTATTCGAATATTAACGTTCACACGTCATTTAGCAAGTGGTGTGACATTATGACCGAATTTATCACTTACACGTTTTTTGGTAAAATCCAATTTTACTTATTATAAGCGGTACCTAATAATGACAACTATTTATACCAATTCTCTTTGTCAAAACTATATCACTTTGGATTTATGGAATTTGGTAATGGTCAAAATTTCAATATCATTCACATTCAACTTTATAGTCCAAACACAACGTCCTTGGTTCAATAATAACAAGTATTATTAATCGAAATGCTATGACCAGAGACTTTGATTTTGAGTTGATTTAGGTTGACCATGAAACTAACATCATATAATCGAGGAGATGAATCCTCTCTTAAATAGTGTTTCACTTCCAATGCTTCCACTAGACCCAAGTATAGCCGTTCGATAGACGTTGTGCCACGTTTAAGTACAATCAAAACGGAGCTTCCACATTGAAGATCAACAGATTCTCAAGTCGAGAAAACCGTGTAAATTAGTCACCTCGATATTCTCTACTTAACCTTAGTTATATTAACAATAAAAAACTATTGAGTGAGTCATTCCATAGTTATCCAATAACAATCAGTACGTAACCCCACGGTGCTTTCAGCAGTCATGAGCAATAATCTTCCCAATATTTGGAGAGCGCTACGTATTCTAGTCTCAATGGGTACATCGATATCCAGTCTCGATGACTAGGAACATTTGAAATGGTACATTTGTTCCGTTGTGATAAATTACTCACGGTTACAACACTTTGTAATTACTATCGCAAAACATATCATTTACGGATTTTCTATTAAATATACTTTTAATTAAATTGATTAAATAATATAACCACATTATATCAAGTATACAATAGAAAGAAAATACCTTTATTTCGAACAGGATTGGTCAACGAGTTAGATATATGTAACAAATTACATAATTGCCCCTAGGGCATACCTCTAACTCTATCAATATTCCACTTGCACTTGGGGTCAATTATGGAATCTTATTCCAAATTCTCCAATCGATTTTCTCAAAACCAATTAGCTCAGTCCTTTTGTGAATGTGTATGTTTTATATTATAATTATCTACTCTATCGGTCAACACCTTTCGACGGTGATAAAGTACTTTATCATGTGGAACAATTCGAAGTATGTCTCTCGACATCCAGTGAGCTATAAGTTCTATACAAATTATACCGTGGCATTTTTATCATATAACAATGTTATGAGATTCTCGACATTTGAAATCGGCTCAGTTATAAATTTGTGCACTTATAATTTTATAAACATTGTCTTTACTACGACGCTATTCAAGGCGATGTACCTAGCCTTTTTCATTGAATCAGCCATGGTCTTTCATTTGGAACATTTTCAATTTAAAGATTTGTTATTGACATATTATACTCAATATTACTCGTGAAAGTTTGAGTCTGAACATTCCTTCATAAGTAATTTATTGTTTCTGTAAAACAATTGTCTAGTATTTCATAAATACATGAGAACACTTCAAACAATCATTTAGTGATATCAATTTGGATTTGATTTTTGCTTCATGTATCAAATACAAACAAATCATGATATCATAGACAACATAACGTGTATGATAATTCCTATTGCCAATGCAAATGAATCAATCTTACATATTCCATATTAAACATTTTAATAAAGTATCCCTGCATATCATTTGGGACATTCCTGACACCTTTTATACGTACTATAAAAGACATCACTTATTAATCCAATGTTGAGTATTAGAACAGCTAAGGCAGATTTCAATACAAGTACATCGTTAAAATCAACAACGTGTTGTTTACTTATAGTTTAGAAATATTAATGTACTTTTTAACATTCTTTCTTATGAACACACGTTTCCTCTGCACTTTGATTGAAAATCAAACTATTTCATATTCCTATCAAAAAATTTGTTCGATTTTGATACTTATAAAATGATGCTTTCTATCATTTCTTGAATCATATCTACAGACTCACAAACTCAATATCATTTCCCCTGACTTCCAGACATTTTGATTATTGTGTAAATAGTTTATTCTTAATCATTATTTAGAATTTTCTGTTTCAATACATACGTACCAAACATAAAGTCATATCAAGTGATAATTTTGTGAGTAAATCCGAATTAACTTGAGCGCGTTTAATACCGAATCTATCACATTAATTTCAACAGTTGAAATACGAGATATTATTCTTATCAACATTGCTCATTTAATTCCAACTGCATTTGTCTTGCTCATAAAGACACGGTCACGATTGATGGATCACATCCCTTAGATTACGACTACCAAAACTATATTTTAATAGCGTACTTGGAATTCTTTCGGATTGCGCATCATACCATATCATAGAATTAACACTCTTAATGGTTTGAAAAATCGAGGATTATATATTTTCAATATTAATAAGAAACTCTAGTTTCTTTTTGATGTGTGAGAATACTAATTAGACATTATAATGCTATGTGTTTGTTTAAGTTAGTTAATTTTATTTCATCTAATCAAATCTATCTATGGATCGTATCCAATTCCATTTTACTACTAATAATTCCTTAAAGAAATTTCTTCACAATGAAGTTGGTATATCATGAAATAACAATTGTTTCTTAATGCAACAGAATATGTTTCATAAATGTTTTGTAAATTTCTTTATTTATAAAAATTGATTTGGTTTTAATTTACAAAAATTATGTTCAAAACATAAATATGTCATTCAATGACAGTCTTTTCAAAATCCTTTTGGGGAGATTCATACATGATCCATCATGAACAATCATTACATGTAATCTTTCGACTCGCACAACCTGCCAACTCCTTGGCCTAGGATATGTTGGAATTTCTTATAAACCCTTATCGTATAAAATTTTGTAAATTCTTACTCAGATGAAATAATATTAATCTTGTGTACTACTCTTAAATACATTACCATTATAATTAGAAACTAACTCAACTTCATTCACAATTAATCATACATTGTCCAACAAAGTCCGATTACTCCATATCGATGCATCATTACGTATCACATGGAGGAGTAATTTTAAGATTGAATTTTATTCGTTTTAGGTACATTCGGAACATTTTCTAATATACTCACTCATTCGATCAAATCAAATCATTTCTATCGCGTGTTATTTTATTTACTTCTGTTTTATATTTTATAAGTTTACCATAGACATACTACATGTGTATCAAATACACATGTCCATGTCGAGAATATTTCATCGGTGAATATGACGAAGTACGTGAAACCGTTTTAGTATTTATAGAATTACGATTGCATACATCTATATGTATCAATCCAAAGAGTTCATAAACTTTTATGATACTCCCATTAAATAAGTGCATAGCTCTTTATTGTTTGAGATATAATTAACAAGTATCGTATTATTCAAAATCATATAATAAAATTATTTCTCAAAACTATGACTTAGTCTATAATTCAAAAACAACTACAAATAATATTAAATACTTTTATATTTTCCAATGCATCACTTTTGTTATAAAAAGATTACCACATTATAGTTTTATTTTAGGAAGAATATTCATAATATTTATATTGAAATATAGCCATGTTTTTTTTTTTCAGTCGATACCAAAAACAATCATCATTTCATAAATAATGCATGATAAGTTTTACGAAAATAAGTTTCATACTATGATGCAATTAATAAGTGCTACAATTTCCATCATTATTATAATAGTGTACTAAATTCGAAGGTCCATCATTCATCTAATACAATTTGTTTATTTCATACACTGTAACTATTTGCAGTGAAGAGTTCGTTGATCAAATCTCTTTGGTTTAAAGAAATAAATCTCATAGAAAATAATTTTCTATATAAATATACATTTCGAAATAGAAATCATATTTCTTATTCCAATATTAAGTATCAACTATTGTTACAATTCCCATTTCCAATGTTTCTCTATGAATCAAAAGTGACAATTCATTCTCTTGATCCCTACCGTAACTTAAATTACATCTATTCTTATACGTTCATTGTCCTTTCGAATGGTCTAACTATTCAGAAGAAAACCTTACTACAATATCAAAACAAACTCTTTACAAAAGCACATTCGATTATCCTTAACATTTAAGGACATCAAATATGTTGCACTTTACGTAAGTCGATCAAAATGACATTTCAGCGATCGAGTTCTTAGATCTATCTTGTAGTTTTTGGTCTTGTGTTACATTAACATAATATGATCCCTTTTGTAACCAATCGGATTGAATACTCGATCCCACACTAAGGTTAATTGGTTTTTCGGATGAACTAATTTCATTGAAATATTGTACATTACAAACTTTGACCGTTCACCATATAACATTTATATGCAATTGTATATGGATCAAATATCTATAGCCTTGTATTGTTTTTAGAGTTTAAAACTCATAGAATGCAATATATGATTTGACCAAATAAATACGTAAGTGGCCAAACCACGAATATATTCAGTAATTGTAAAATCAGGCACTTGCATGGGTGTTGAAATGTTAACATGCAATAGGAATTTAATAGCAGGTATTATATTTCCATTTGTCAACTTTCAATTCATTTCGTTTGTATATGTTAATTGATAAACATTTTATCAATCATATTAAATGAACAAATTTATCATTGTGGATAATTATAACATTATTTAGCATATGTTCTTACAATATTATAAATGTTAAATGTTACCATTTCATTTTTCTAATAAATGCTCCCACTAGTCTTTTATGTTTCTCTAAACCCTAAGGTTAAACATAGAAGTCTTTCGACTTCATCAGTGGGTGTTAGGACTTGTCTGTCTTAGTATTCTGACTTTGAATTTGCTCAACAAATCATATTCCCACAAACGATGGATAACTGCTTATCGGTTGTATCATATACAACTCCTAACCTATTTTAGTTGTCCTAATCTCATTTCAACCTATAGTTTTCTCAACAAATCGAAAGAGATTATTCGCCCGTACTTACCATATCGTGATGGCCAAATAATAGTATACATACCTTGAGTTTGCTTAACAAATACATATAGTTATTTTACCTCATCTGTTCAATATATTAATAATACTACACATAACATCCCTAGCTTGAGTTTACTCTACAACTAAAGAGTATGCAAGTAATTTATTAATGTGTGTATGTGTGTGTGTGTATGGTAGAGGACAACATTATATTGAAGATTCATAATCATCAATATACTATAATGATACCAACTTATGGGATGATGTATTTTTTATGAAAAGCCCTCGTGATTTAAGTGTCAGACACAACATAAAGCACAGTACACGTACATTTACATATGTATTATTCCTTTTCAATGTTCCACCTTTAGTTTACACACTCATATTATATAAGATCATTATTATATAACTTCTATATTTTAATTAACTTATACAATAATCTTATGTATAACATTTTATTAATTAAATATTATTCAATTAATTTTAATTAATTATCTCTTTAATTAGTTTTAAATTAGTATTCCAACACAACTTTTATATTGGACATATATACTATAACCTTTATAGTAAGACATGTATATCTTATATACGCATATTTTTAGTTAATTAACTGACCTTTAATTATTTATTAATTAAACAATTTTAATTAAATTATATTAATTTCAAAATTTTATCTTATATACATACATGTATGCTTATGCTATCTTAAACATTTTAAAATAACATAACATATATCAACATTTATAATACGTGCATAAAGTATTAATTAATTAACTCATTTAATTAATTTATATTATTAATCTTATTAATAATTTTAAATTTTAAATTTTGAAATTAATAATTACATAGTTTCAAACATTTTGAACTTTTTATTACATTTTCAAACATTTTGAAAATTTATGTTATGTTATAACCTTTTATAATAAAAACGTTTTTATCTTAAATTTAACCTTTAAATTTAAAATATTGTCTTAATTTTCAAAACTATTTTGAAAATTAGCCAAAGGCCCGATTAAATTGGGCATTTTCTATTAGGAGCAACCTTTGGACTTACTCCACTTTTCAGGCCAGGCAGGTAACCAGGTAGGACATGGTACTTGATTACCCAATTTCAATCATAGACATCACCTTTCTAGATGCTGTACTAAGTGCGCAAGCTTAATTGGTTAATCCTAATATGACTAATTTAAAATGCATAAGTTATTAGGCTCTGATACCATTGAAGGAATTGGACCAGCCAACAGTGGAAGAGATGGGTAAATTTCAATTTTTTTTTACCATTTTAGATCTTTAATGGGCCTATGAAGTCTAAATATACTTAAAACTTTTCTAAGTTTCTTTTAAATAAAATAAATAATTAATCTAATTTTATAAATAAAGTTTTAATTTAATTTAATGTATATGTAAATTAGATTATATCAAATACAATCTTATGTACATATTTATGTGTAACAGCTACTTATTAAATTGATTTAGAGAAGGAATTTTTTTATTTTTGTCCCCTTAACTTATTCAATTAATGATGGAGCATAAATTTATATGGAGAGAGAAATCTTTCGTTTGTCTCTCTTTAATTAAATTGATTGTTCATATGAATGTCATTAATTAGCAACATGTATATGGCATGAATATACGTATAAACAAATATGGTGTGTAAATTCTGCAATTGCAATATATGACAGGTGTTATTAATTAATAGCAAGGTGTATACATGTAAACAAAATTAAATGATGCTAATCGCATGAAGGAAAAATGGGAAATAAATAAAGGGAATCAACGATGATCGAATCAATTTTCTATTTCGTAAACTAAATTAAGGCGGCATATAAATGATAAATTATAGACATCATAATGTAAGAATATAAACAGTTGAAAATAAATGTATGTATGTATTATAACTTCATTTAAATTGTTTCCGCCTTTCGGAAAGAAATTTAATCATACTTTGACAATATCAAATACATATAATAAACTTTACATATGCAAACATACATATAAATTTAATTGTGTGTATATAAGAGTAAATCAAGTCTTTCCACTTAATATATAACAATCAATTTAGAAGCAGGTTCACTGTCAAAATATTAATTGTATGTATGAAATATTCAATAAAATATCTCTAATTAATACAAATTAGAGACTATAGTAATGAAATAAAAATTTAGATTTATTACCAAAATATCTTTCTTTTTTTAATTTTCGAAACAATATACATACATGTAAACTTTCAAATTTAAAGTTACATATTGTTTTATACGAATTAAAAGATGAATCTTTGGTAAAACAATGTAATATTTATAATAAATTTAGCTTAATCTGTTAAAGTAAAATCCAATCAAAACAATATGAACATACAAAATTTTAAATCTAAAGGATTATACTTTGAGTTGAATGTTTATAATATAGATCTATAATAAAACATTGCATTCAAACATATACAATTTAATTTTAATTTAACAAAATAAGAACCCAATTGATAAATTGTACATACAAAATCTTTGATCTAAAAATTAGACTTTAAATTGAATGTATAAAGCATAGTTCCAAAACAAAACATTATATTTGAACATATACAAATATTATTTTTGATTTATTAAATGAAACACTAATTGATTCATTTAACAAACATTACATCAGATATCATTATCTATTAAAGAAAAACATACCTTATTACCCAAATCCTTGAAGCACATCTTGAAACGGACTCCCCTTAGATGTTGCCTAGAAGTCATACCTTGAATGATGATATCTTCTTAAATCTTCAAGATCCTCATCCTATTCTTGCAAGAGATGGATGAACCACTTTTGTTTTGTTTATTTTTTTGATGTTTTTATATGGAGTTGAAAAAGTTTTGGAAATTTTATTTTTTTGTCTTCTGCCATGAAAAGTTAGGAGGAGAGAAAGAAACAGACTGAATGAGAAATAATGAATTATACATACATAATGAAACTAGTCTCATTCTTTAATTAAAAATTCCTAATTAATTCTCTTGATTGTTTCTCTCTCTCTAATCCTTTCTTTACACTATGTCATCAAATAACATAAACTTTCCATGAATTATGTCATCAAATGACATAAAATTTCCATAAATCATTTCATGTAATTATATTTAAATTACATCAACATCATATATCAATGCACATAAATATAACTTTTATAAATGCATTAAAATAACTATAAAAAACTTTCAAACATCAAATAAATAGTAATTAATATTTCTCAAATATTAATTAATTTAATCAATTTACAACATTTTATAAATTAACTAAATCATGTGTTTTTTTAAAAAATCCATCATTACGGTTATATGAATTAAAGGTGTAAAATCAATCGGCGATTAATATCAAAATATTCAAATATTAGTGTTCACACGTCACTTAGCAAATGGTGTGATGTTTTGGCCGAATTTATCGTTTACACATCTTTTGAAAAAATCCAATTTTACTTATTATAAGTGGTACCTAATAGTGACAATTATTTACACCGATTATTTTCGTCAAAACTATATCACTTTGGATTTATGGAATTTGGTAATGGCCAAAATTCCAATTCATCTACACTCAACTTTATAGTCCAAACACAACGTACTTGGTTCAATAATAACAATTATTATTAATGAAAATGCTCTAGCCAAATACCTTGACTTTGAGTTGAATTTAGTTGACCGTGATACTAACCTCATATAACTGAGGAGATGAATCTCTCTTAAATAGTGTTTCACTTCAAATGCTTCTACTCGACCCAACTATAGCCGTTGAATGGACACCGTGCCATGATTTAACTATAATCAAAGCAGAGCTTTCCATATTGAAGATTAACAGTATTCTCAAGTCGAGAAAACTGTGTAAATTAATCGCATCGATATTCTCTGCTTAATCTTAGTTATATTAACCAACAGAAAACCATCGAGTGAGTCATTCCATAGCTATCGATTAACTATCAGTACGTAACCCCTTGATCCCCCAGCAGTCATGGGTAATACACCGCCCAACAGTTGGAGAGTGTTATGTACTCCAGTCTCAACGGATACATCGATATCCAGTCTCGATGCATCTTGACAAGGAATATTTAAAATGGTACATTTTTCTCATTGTGACAAATTACTCACAGTTACAACACTTTGTAACTACTATCACAAAACATATCATTTATGGATTTTCTATTAAATACACTTGTAATAAATCGATTAATTAATATAACCACATTATATAAGTATATAATAGAAAGAAAATATCTTTATTTTGAACAAGATTGGTCAACGAGTTAGATATATGTAACAAATTATATAATTGCCCCTGGGGCTTACCCCTAACTCTATCAGATCAATCAGTATCAGCCATCAAATTCAAGTGTTTTATAAAATCCTAATCATTTTCATAGAGTCATCAATCTTCGTTGGTGTTTCCTAATCGATGTCGGTCATCGAAACTGGCCCCAGTCTATCTCGGTTATGAAGTTGTAATCCAATTGAAGACTCTGATCCATAACTTCGTTCCACCCCCTATTCTTACGGTGAGCTTTTGGTTCCGGCTCCAGCTGCTGTGTATTCGCATTCTGTTTGCCTCTCTGGCTTCAGCATCACTCGTTCCAGGCATTAGAATCATCCTAGATCCAAATTGATCGTGCCTCTAAGTAAATTCATCTTGATACCAACGTATAATGGATCGACGACACGAAATGCTAGATGGATTTTTCAGAAAGATGGACTAGCAAAGAACTGCCGAAGCAGTTGGAACTTAAAATTAGAGGCCAAGAACCAATGTAGGAGCTTCTGGAGTTAGAGTGGAGAAAACTACAACCGAGCCCCCATGACCAAAAGCTTCTACATTGGTTCCTGGCCTTTAATTTTGGGTTTCAGCCGCTCCGGCTGTTCTTTGTTGATCCGTTCTTCTAAAAAATCCATTTAGCGTTTTCTGTTGTGGAGCCATTATTTCATCTTGCATCTCTTTCATCATCATCTCCATTTCTTCTAGTCACGTAGACCGATGGATCTGAATTTGAGGAAACCTCCTGGCTATTCCCATGTCTTTGTTGATTTCCTCCAATAATAGCTTCTACATTAGGTCTCTTCGTCTTCTCCAGACTTTAAATTTAAGCTCTTTCTCAAAGAAACATAAAAAATGTTTGCACCAAAAAATGACACATATGCCCCCAAAAGCAAGTAAATTTAGATATAATAGGTAACATATGAAGGAAAAGAAGAACAAACAACCTTTTTTAGTGGTTCGACAAATACTCCGGTCTATATCCACTTTAATTTTTGTTATTGATTGATTCTCTCCAGGATGCAATAATTACAACTCAATCTGGCCACAAACTAGTAGATCTCGGATTTGAGAGTGTTTGGGAAAGAAGAAGATAGAAGAGAAATCTAGTGCAAAAAATTCCTTTTCCTGAAGCTATAAATGTTGTATTTATAGGGAAAACGCCTAACAGAACCAAAGGCCTGCCAAATATCAAGTCCAGATCCAGATTCAAGTATGTAAGAGTAATTAACTAAGCCTAACTACCAATAAGAACCACTCGGCACCGAGTGGTTTTGATGGTTATCGATTGGTTTTTTCGAGAGGAAATATCCCTTCCTCCTTTACATCGGCCTTCTACGATTCTATCTATGATCCTTGTGTTCTGAATACTCTTTCCTTGAGATTGGGTTGTTTCCGAGAGGTTTCTGATATCGCTTGTACTTGTTTGCTTTTCTTTAGAAAATCTTCGAGTTGTTCTTCTATTCCTTAAGAAAAGCACTTCATGACAATCACTGAGGCTAGTGCTCCATGTACAAGGGTTTTGGGGGGGCCAACATGGAGAAAAAAGTGCTTAGTACCGAGAGAGAGTGCTCGGTACCGAGTGGTTTCCTTTGCTCTAATTCCTTTGCAATTTCTTGAATAACTTCATATCATCATTCTATATAGTTTTAATTATTTTAGAGTGGATCATGTTGGTGAAAATGAACTCGGTAAAAATCATGAGTTTCAGATCGGGGTTGACCTATCCAATCAGAGTGGTTTGTGTGTTTGCTTCAGGTCTTGCTTGGAGTCATCCAAAGGTTGAAGTGCTTCGAGTCATACCTGGGAGTTTTGTGTATCCGACCCGAGTTCTGCTCGATACCGATTGCTTGGAGTCTGACCAAAATTTTTGTGTTTTCGACCCGAGCTCCTACTCGGTACCAATCGCTTGGAGTCTGACCTGAGTTCTACTCGGTACCGACCTGAGAACTCCGACCCAAAAATGCGACTTTCCAAATTTTCAGTTTTTTTCAACTATTTTTTTATATTTCTTTTTTGGCCTTTTTATGATGTGTCCAAAGTCCCTAGGTCATTTTTTCATCGTTTTTTCATCCAATTCGTTCGTTTAAGTTCGTTCGAAGACTACGAAAAATTTAATTATAGCAGGACTTTTGTAAGACGCCCTCAATTTTCAAAATACATAGCTGGCTCTTCTAAATAACAAATTTTTAAAAACACCTATATTTTCAACAAGACGCAAGTATTTACGGTGTTTGCTGCAGATATATATAGTGAAAACAACAAATATTTGCACTTTGCAAAAAAGGTTAATTTTTTTTAAAATTATAGAAGCCTGTGATTAAGTTTAGGTTTGATTTTTAGGGAAAAATATATGAAAAATTAAAAGGGAACTTTTGCAAAACACTCTCTTTAAGTTTTGAAATACACTATCGTCTCTTCTCAAAAACTTGTTATAAAAAAACCCATGTTTTTAGTTTCGATTAGACTGTAGATATTTATAGTTTGTTGAAATAAAAATATCCGCAGCGAGAACTACATATTTCCCAATAAGTGATTGCAGTTTTGCCAGAAAAATATTAGAAAAACTGTTCGCGTAGAAACCTGCAATTAAGTGCAGATTTGATTTTCTTTAAAAAAAATGAAAATTAGTTATCGAAAATAATTTTAGACGTAATTTAAAACATGTTTTTAAGAAGAGTTTTTCATGTGTCAAACTTGAAAATAAGTGGTGGATTCAAATTTTCGCAAAACAAAATTCGTAAAAAATAATTTTAAGGGTGTAATTTATAACATGTTTTACGAGAAGAGTTTATTCTATTATTGTTAAAAATAAGATTCTACCATCCACTTATTTAAAAAATACGATTAAGTAGGCCCGTCAACGAATACTTTCAGATGTGGATAGTACCGCATTCGCATCCGAAATCATTTTCGAATATCGAATAATTATCCTATCTATTGATGACCGTCAAATCAATAAGCTTAAATAGAATATTTTGTTTTAACATAATCTTTTTTCAATCCTATTTATTAAAAAGTACGCAAAATCAACAAATATGATGATATTAAATAGTTTTGAGCAATTAACATGCATTAAATAGACGTGGTTTAAACTATTAACTTCGTGAAATAATAAATACATTTTTTTCATTGTACTATACACATAATACAAATTATAATCTTGCTAAAAATCAAACAAAATTTTTGTGGATGTCGTATCCGCATTTTTTTTAATATCAGATGTTTATTTGCGTTAGATACGAATGCAGACAGATTTCAGATTTTTGGATATAAATTAACAACTTACTGTTTATTCAATTGAGTATTTAAAAATAAAAAAGGGACTTAATTAAAGAAGAATAAATAAAAGGCTTCTCAAGTTAACATTTGTCATTTGACAAAATAGGCAAACGAGACATAAAATGTGAAAATTGACCCGGTTGTCTTCTTCATCATCTCTTCAAACTCATTCAAGCTTTAAATCCTAGGTTTCCCAAATAACTATTCATTATTCCTCTCTCTCTAAATTATCTGCCAATTCTACGTGTCAAAATATCGCCTCGAATTCTGTAAAGTTCTCTAGCATCTCTCTATCTCGATCCAAGTCGGATTGAGAAACCATTCGAGCTTTCAATGACGAGTGAAGCTCTTTCAATTATACCAGCCGGCGTTTTGCGGAATTTGGCTGACAAGCTTTACGAGAAGCGAAAAAATGCAGCATTAGAGGTAGCAATTCGATTTGTTAATCTTGTTGCTTATTACTACGTTTTGTGAATTTGATTTGTTCCTTGATTGCAATTTAGATTGAAGGATTGGTGAAGCAGCTTGCACAAGCTGGAGAGCATGAAAAGATATCTTCTGTCATTACTTTGCTCACAGAAGACTTTACAAAATCACCACATTCTAATCATAGAAAGGTGTTTAATTCATTTAGAGGGATGAGGAAGTGATATGTTTACTATGTTGGATGTAAAATTGTTTTTTATCTTAACTGTTGAATTTTGTATGTAGGGTGGATTGATTGGGCTTGCTGCTGCTACAGTTGGTTTAACAAATGATGCAGCACAGCATCTCGAGGTTTGTTTAACATCTTTGGAGATTACGAAATAGGTTGATTATTCATGTTCAAGAATAACATGTTTAGGTAAGTGTGTTTATAATGTTTTGACGAAGTAATTAACTTTCAGTTTTCTTGTAGGTGAACTGATTTATAAAAGAATGACAGTCTGATATATCAGTTTCTAATGTAAATCAGTAATATTTTGAGGTTATTTATTGTCAGTATTACCCAATATGCTAAACCGGTAAACACATCAATTAAAAATTTGCACACTGGAGACAAATGTATGCATGTACCAGTTCACTCATTCTGAGTTCAAACCTACCCTAACATGTTACATGAGGTAGGAGTTTTTCATCACTAAATATACCCTGACTCTCTGAAACATGATCAATGATCATGCGTGTGATGCCACTAGTTGTTAGTAAAGTGAAGAAAAACAACTTGAAATTTTAGTTGCTCGAAGGAGTTTTTCATCACTGATTACTATAGGACTCTTTGGGCTCTGTGAAATAATGTAACTGCAACTATGCTGATTAAAATCACCAAGATAGAATGCATGTGGTTCATCACCTTTTATCATATTTTTGGAGGTAAACTAGCTGCATTCTGGAATTTTTTTCCTTGATCCCCCAGATTTGGTAGTGCTCACATTTTATTTGATACCCATTTCATGTTTAATCAATATTATATATTATCATTCTTTCAGCAAATTGTGCCCCCGGTAATTGATTCTTTTGTTGATCAAGATTCTAGAGTGCGGTACTATGCTTGTGAAGCGTTATATAATATAGCAAAGGTTTGTTTATTTGCAACTGCTTCATAAGTTGCACCTTTTAGATTTATTTCTGAGGCACATTATTTACACGATTACTTCTCTAATTGCAGGTTGTAAGAGGAGATTTCATTGTGTATTTCAATAAGATATTTGATGCACTTTGCAGGCTCTCTACAGATTCAGATCCTAGTGTGCAAAGTGCTGCTCATTTGCTTGACCGACTTGTGAAGGTTAGAGATCCGGTTTTCTCTTCCATTATCGAAATAGCTTGTTCAAGTTGTAATGTGTATTAAATTTATTAACCAGGATATTGTGACCGAAAGTGACCAGTTCAGGTGCACAGTTTGTGGTTCATTTGATGTTATTTAATTGCATAATACCACCATTGTCTGAAAATCAAACTTATAACTATATAATACTTTCATGCATTATTAAAGCATAGAAGAGTTCATACCACTTTTAAGGGAGCGAATGAATGTACTCAATCCTTATGTACGACAATTTTTGGTGGGGTGGATAACTGTATTGGATAGTGTTCCTGATATTGATATGCTTGGTTTCCTTCCTGATTTTCTTGACGGTGATTTTTCTAGAGTACTATTTTTGAAAAACTGTTACATGTCAATCTTTTAAAGTACGGGCTTAGTTCTTTTTAATTTATTGTACTTAATGATTTATAGGTTTATTTAACATGTTAAGCGATTCTAGTCATGAAATACGACAGCAAGCTGATTCTGCACTTTCTGAGTTTCTCCAAGAGATAAAGAACTCTCCTGTAAGTGTTATATTTCATTTTATTTTTGTGATTTCTTCGCATGTAGTAATTTCTAGGCTATGTATGGACTTGATTTTAAAAGAATATCTAGCGTTTTCACGAACTAATGTTTGCAGTCATAGGATTACTTCTAACATTTCTTATTAAACTGGCATTCATCTGAAGACTGTTGATTATGGTCGTATGGCTGAAATACTGGTTCAAAGGGCCGGTTCGCCTGACGCATTTACACGTTTGACATCCATCACATGGGTAAGACATCAGATTGTGCTGCTACTAAACTTTTTAATGAAAATTCTTTTTTGACATTACTCTGACTTCATTGCAAGAATAAAAATTAGCAAGAGGATATCTGATCTCTTTCATTTCTCTTTCTAATAAAACAGACTATATCTGTTCAATTTATGCAGATAAATGAGTTTGTCAAACTTGGGGGCGACCAGCTTACTCCTTACTATGCAGATATATTAGGTGCCATCTTACCTTGCATATCTGACAACGAAGAGAAAATAAGAGTGGTACACATGATTCCTTTTTATTAACTCAATAGGTACAAAATTTTATGACAGAAGCATGTTGACAAAATGCCATGCTTCATCTGCATAGGTTGCCCGTGAAACCAATGATGAACTTCGTAATATTCGTGCAGATCCTTCAGAGGGATTTGATATTGGAGCTATTCTTGCCATTGCTAGGAGGTACCTGTTTCAACTATATAAATATGGATAAATCATATAATATTATATATGTAGTGATTGTGGTGTTTCTATATTATACGACAACTAAATGTGAAGTTAAGGTGCGCATGTTTGTGTAAAGCGACTAGGTTAAAGGTATAGTAACGATCAAATTTGAATTGGCCCTATGTGCGCACTATGTTGGCACTTCAACTTGTTACTGTTCTCTTTGGCATATTTTGGTTAAGTGCCAAGTCCTTATGATATTATTCTGCAGACAGTTAACTAGTGAATGGGAAGCAACCAGGATTGAAGCATTGCATTGGATTGCAACACTTTTAACCCGACATCGCACTGAGGTGATTTTTCAATTATAAACACATTTCTCTCTTAATTACACTAGTATACTCAAATGATATAACATTCAATTTCTGCACCTGTATGTTTTACATATTAGAACTGTCAATTCTACCAATTTGATAACATGTGTGATTATTTCTTTTCGAATTCTATAGCTTTCTTGATTAAAGGTATCTTGCTAAAAAATGGCCGCATGCAGGTTATTTCATATTTAGATGATATATTTGATTCTCTTTTAAGAGCTTTATCAGACCCTTCCGATGAGGTACTTTCTTTGATACAGTTATTCTTATTCTAGTCATAATTTTTTTGCTGTTCACTTGTGTAAGTAACATAACATCCATACAAATTGTTAACAGAATATCACTGTACATTGTGTTGAGTGCATATAAAGGAATCATGTATTTTACATTTTCTTTCCTATTTCAAACTCTCTGCTTCTGTCATTTGAACCAGGTCGACCCAGTGTTAGTCTGTAACAATGGCATATTCTGACTCTAGATGTTATGAAAGTTGTATGCAAGGCAATATAAATATATAATTTTAGTTTATTATATAGTTTCTCATGAAGGCCATAAAGAAAATCGATTCAATTAGCTTGATTCTTATGATATCGTTCCGTCTGCATAAAATATGTTTCAATTAATATATACTTTTAACAAATTTCAATAATATTCATTGACCATTGCTCGGCTTAAATTCTCTATTCTGGAAACTTCCTGCTGCCTTGGTGAATAAGTGAAACTAGGATAAAATAAACCTTTTGCTGTGAATAACATAGAACCAATCTTTGACATATCAACATCATATCTTATTTGACAGGGCTGTTACAGTAATGGTAAGTTTCTCATTACACTACCATTACCAATCATTTGGTTACTATTTTTAAGCTAAGTCGGTACACTAATAAAGTTGGTACCATAACCGTAAAGTTATCATTTTTAATAATCGAACTTCGGTATTTCTTTTTCAAAACCAACTGTATCGTACTTTACTGATCCACTTATATCTTTTATCTTTTTAATTTATTAATACAAAATTTCAAATGTAGCATGCAAGTGCCCGGATTTAGTCTTGAATTTCACTTCGAATTATGTTAATTGCATTTCATTTTCTTTTTGGTCGATCTCTTTTGTGAAGTAACACGCTGAAATGTACGATGAAGCACCATCATGATAAAATAACGAACATTTTTTTTTAAACAAACAAATAATTTACCATTACTAGGGTAAACGGTTACCAGTTTATCGGTATTACCGACAGAATGGCAATGGTAAGCGTTTTTGGCTTACTAGTGAAAATGGTATGCTAAAGCTTTATTTCGAAATGGCAGCGGTAGCTGTGACCATAACAATAACTTGTGTTGAAAATTTCTTCATGTCCTAGCTCCTAAACTAATTTTAATATTCTTAAAATATGGTGGAGAGTACATAATTTTTGTTTAATTAGTCAGATCCCTAGTTACCAGTTGAATTACTCAATTTTCTTTGTACCTGTTATGATAGGTTGTTCTTTTGGTGCTAGAAGTCCATGCATGCATAGCCAAAGATGCTCAGCACTTCCGCCATCTTGTTATATATTTGATTCACAATTTTCGGTCTGACCACCTGTTACTTGAAAAGTATGATTCATTATTATCTCCTTATAGATTTGCTTTCGTCTTCCACCATCTTTTCTTTCAAACATTGAAGCTACACATAATAAGAATAATGGTTATGTTTCAGGGTTGTTTGAATTAATTTTTTTAAATAAATTTACTTTATGCTTCTACAGGCGTGGTGCTCTAATAGTGCGTAGATTATGCGTGCTACTGGATGCAGAACGTGTCTTTCGTGAATTTTCAACAATTCTGGAGGGTGAAGATGATTTGGATTTTGCATCAATTATGGTTCAGGTTTTCATTGTAGCAAACCTCTCCTTTATATTTTTCTATCACGAGAACCATTGCAATGATAAAGTAAAACAAACAATGGAGGATAACTGACAGGAAAAAAAATATATCTAATTTTCAGGCTCTAAATTTGATATTGCTGACATCATCTGAATTGGCTGAGTTGCGAGCTTTACTAAAGCAGTCTTTAACAAACGTTTCTGGCAAGGATTTATTTCTTTCATTGTATTCTTCATGGTGTCACTCGCCTATGGCAACAATAAGCTTATGTCTTCTAGCTCAGGTAAAGCTAATGGCATACATATGTTTCTATTGTGGTTTTGTCATGTATGGTGATTTGAAGATCGATTTTTAATTAGAATCATTTATTTGAAGGCATACCGACATGCTAGTGCTGTAATTCAATCACTTGGCGAAGAAGACATAAATGTGAAGTTCTTGGTACAGCTGGACAAATTGATCCGTCTTCTAGAAACACCAATCTTTGCTTATTTAAGGTTACAGGTAGGAAGATGGATATCCTTTTAGTTTTTGATATAACATGATTGGAGAAGCATTGCTCAGTTTAGGCCCTGTACTGTGGAATCAGTTGAAACCTGAAAATCATTCTTTATTTAATGAAAATGGATCTAAAGTTTATTGCCTTGTTTTGCTCCAATAACTTCCCAATAAACAGTTGGCTGTTGCATAAGCTCAGAAATGTAAGAGGCTCTTTTTGTTTTCTTCAGTTAGGGGCCATCCGTAATTCTGAATTGCTAGGTATAATGAGAGAAAGTGTCGTGCAACTAAGCACTTGAATATCGAAGTTATCGTCTCTGTATATGAATAGTGGTTTATACTTCTAAACTGTTGCTGTATACTTATTCGTTCTTCGAATTATCTTACATTGCTTATTCGAACATATACATGCTTAGACTTTCAGAGTTCAGTATTATTGAAATCAACACTGAAGTGTATTCGGTGAATTAGTCTAAACTCTAAAGCCATGATGGATTTATCTTATTATAGGATTCTAGAGGATGCCAGCATGTGTATAGGAGTGTGACATTCCACATCTTTTGTTCATATTAGGCATCCTGTATTGTACAGATTTGTACCCTATCATTAACTTGACTAGTTCCTTAATGTGGTATAGACTTAACATTTTTCTTCTTAATACATACATTTTTATCGATCTACAGCTTCTTGAACCCGGCAAGTATGCATGGTTGCTAACAGCTCTATATGGTCTGCTTATGTTACTACCACAGGTTAGTCCAACAGTTACCTGTTTTGCTTGTAATTATATTACATAGTAACAATGAAATTGTACTTTGTAAGTTTTATACCTTTTGTACATTTATGATTCTTAATCATTATACCTTAAACTCATTTTTGTGGCAGATAAACATAAAGTGAAACCTTAAATGCCTAAAAGGAAAAGTTTATAATTCCTAAATTTCAAGTTCCCTTTACTTCCAAGATTCACGACTATTATACCTTGAATGTTTTTTTGGTCAGAGATGAACAAAAATTAAATAGATGTAATCTTGAATGCCTGAAAGAATTTGATATTTCCCAGTTTTCAAGTTTCCTTTACACCAATCCTTTGTGAAATACCAATAATATTTTGCTGAATGATGTACACATATATTGATTTTTACTACATCTTTCTATTGTTCTTGTACTTTCATATAGCTCTAATCTTAGTTGGCCTATTAAGAGTAGACCTTTAGCTGACAGTCAAAATTTTGGTCTGGGTTGTTGTGCGTTGTGGTATAAATGGAAGAATTCTTTTAGAGGCCAAAAGTTATCTTCATGCGTGCATCTTTAGTATTTTAACCATTTATCAATAACTTAAATAACTTATTAATAGTTGACCGTCTTGGTTACAAGTATCCTCCTAAAACTGTAATACTGTTATTTTATTGTGTGTGTGAGTATGCGTGTGCGAGTTGGCCGGAAGGAATTTATATGTCTTATCTTGGTGTGTTATTGAAAAAACGTGAGTTGAATAAATTTCTTTGAGGTTGAAATTCTTTTTTGATTCTAGATCGGCATTATTATTGATTTTGTGGACCTTTTCCTTTAGATGGCTATCATTTATGTGCTAAACCACAAATTATTGGAGGGTTGTCTGTAATGTGGTATTATGGTATTACCATTTATCACCACCACTGAAGCATGGTTTTTGTGGTTTAAGTGCATTTTCATGATGTGTAAACTTTATTTTAGAGCTTTATAGCTTTATAGTTGTGCCTGCATGCATGTGTGTAATATATTTGTTAGCAATGTCTATGTTTGGAGGAGGTTTGAATAAGACTAAATATGAAAAAAGATGTATTTTCCATTGTTTTTAATCTAAACGATTTATTTTACATTTCCTTGTTTTTGTTTATTCAACATTATCTATTACAAACATTGTGAACTGACCATTTATACACAAGATGTTCATGTGATAAAGGTACAAAATTCAATCTTTAATGTTGACAAAAACTTACTATTTATTTTAATAAACTTTATGGCATTATAATTGTCCATAAATCAGTATAAGCTCTAGCCGCTAGCTATCAAATGATTAACTACTTATTTCATACTTTGCGAGAAAAATACCACATCACTATGACTATTTCCAATCATACATCAACACATTATTTTAGCGTCTCTGTCAACAATTATTTTGTAACTATTTGATAAGTGTTAATACATGCTGTATTATTTAAAAATTTATTGATTACCAAGTGTTAAGATGTTCAAATTGATCGTTTTTTATTTCTATTTTTTTTGCATAAATCCATAAAAGTAAAGTTTCTTTTTTGGAACGGGCAAAAAAATGCTTAAAAATAATTACCATTATTTTCTAGAGACTTGCTTAAGTTGCTCGATAATTTTACAGGCTACTGGATTTATCTTGTAAACTGTTCGCGATGAGCATTTTGTCGGGCATTAAATTATAATATTTTATCTTGTTCTGTAGTGTTCAGTTAGATCATTTTCTATTTGTAGAACTGGAAATCACGTATTACCTTGTCTAAAATTCTAATGAATATACCTACTCCGGTGGAAGCTTTTAGGTAAAACTATAAAATATCCTTTCATCGCTTCAGTTTTACAATTTCCTTGTCAAAAACATTTGTTTAGGATTCATACTTAAGAGTATTTTTGTAAATTACCGCATGTCATGCGAGTATTTATTTAGTCCCCTTATAGCCAATTATCTAAATATTCCTTTGTATTGTAATCAATTTTCATGCAGTTTGCATTGACTTTAAACTCATATGTTTATGCAGCAAAGTGCAGCCTTTAAGATATTACAAACAAGATTGAAAACAGTGCCTTCATACACTTCAAATGGCATACAACTAAAACGAACACCCTCAGGGAACCCTTATGCACAAATTCAGCATATTAATGAGGATGGATACAGAAATCAGGATGATAGTTTGATCAACTTTGGATCGAGGCTGCAGCAATTTGAGAAGATGCAGCAGTTGCATCGCGTACATTACAAAATGCAGTTGCAGTCACGTAGTTCAGTATCCTCCGCCATATCACAGGTTTGATGTACTCGATGTATAGCATATCGATGTGCATGCATGTTCATTACATGCGTGTATTTTTTATGAACTGTACTAAATGTACCAGTGAATTCTACCCCATTTTTTCTACATACAAAAGAGGATGCAGAAGGATTCATGTGCAGGTCCCAGTCCCACACATGGGGCCCATTCATAGTTTCTTGGGTGTAGAAAAAACAGTAGAATTCACTCGGATTCCTAGTTAATTTTATTTCTATATTGAACTTCTGAGAGATTGTTGCATTTAATACAAATACACATGCAAATTAGCACTCATGGATTAGTGAATCATATGGTCTTTTGGCTAATGCACACTAGCACAATAGGGGTGGTGAATAGTGTGCTCAACTCTATTACTTTCGAAAAATTATTTGCTAACTTGAAAATAATTAAGTGACAAATACAATAAAGATATGTTAGCAGTTGCTTATAGCTAACAAATGTTATAACAACAAGAGATAAATGCACAAAAGAAAAATAAAGAAAATAACACCAGATGTATCCTGGTTCCAACATTCTTTAAGTATTATATGTTTAGTCTCCCAGAAGTCCATGGATTCCCACTGCGATCCTTGTTACCACGTGCAAGAAAGGATTTGTACAATACAATTCTCTCACTATTCGAGATAAATGTCTCCTTATATCTATTGGGATAATCAACTCTTCTACAAAGAGCTAATTCGTTTTTGAAAGATTGATACAACTTCTGCACTCCTCTTGAATTGAGTGCATTGTGTAGTGTAAATATGATTATTTTTATGAAATGTGAGTTAAATTGACAAGAATAAATGACAGACACAAGAGGGAATTGTGGTTCAAATTCATGATGGTATTACTCGAACATTGATTTGAAAAGACTCAAACTTTAGAGCTTTTGAATATCATTTTTTTTAAAAGTCAAAGCGAAAAAAATCGAACTATTTTTAAAGTCTCATGAAGAATGTAGAAGCCGAATGCTCTGTACACACGCAAAATTCAAATTTGAAAAACAATTATTATTTGAAAAGCTGCAGCCATCGATTGACATATTCAAACCATCGGTTGGCCGATTTGTACCTATCATTCGAGCAACCATCAATCGATCGACATATGAAGACCATCGGTTGGCTGATTGGTGCTCTCGTTCGAGCATTTTATAAACGCATCTGTCGACTGAGACAGTTAACAGTTGATTAGTCCATGATCTCAATTTAAAATTTGTGGAAATTGGGTTGGGATCCCTATTTAATTCTTAAATCAATTATAAATCCCTATTACTTTCAATAATAAAAAGCGGATCACTGAGAGGGACTGGATTTGCAATTTGCAAACCTAATTTAGTTTTCTTTGTTAAAATCATCCCTTGCTAAAGCCTTATCTTCTCCACTGTCATTCTTCAAATCAACAAACACAGATTTGTTCCATTTCGAAAAAAAACACACACATTTAACTTTAATCCAACTCCCAAATCTTGTTTTGAATAAAGTGCGAGTAGTTCTAAATATAGCGCAGATGAATCTTGATATAGTGCAAGCGAATACGAGTGTCACTGCACAAATTAATTTTGAATGGCAAGTGTTATTTTAAAACAAGTGTATAACCCATGCGTTGTAAACGGTAATGTTATAGAAACATAATATTCATGCTTTAAATATTGTTAAAAATTAAAATTTAATATTTGATGTATGATAAATATATTGCGATAAATTAATTGTAAATTAAACCTTTTATTTCTATTTATATATAATTTTTTTGTGAAATAATATATATATTTTTATCATTGTTTTAAAAAAGCCGTTTCGATACTCGTCTCAAGGCAAGAAGAGATAAAGCGCCTTAAATTTTTTCTCAAAAAGGCCTTTTACCTTTGAGGCCTACACCTTAACAACTTAAAATGTACAAAACATACGCCTCGCACGTCTCAAACTGCTGAAGCATATGACTCAAGATTTTTCTCTCTCCAGCTGTAAATTTTAACATTAACAAAGATAAAACTTAAATTATTTAATAGCAAGAAAAAAGAACAAAATTTAAGAAAATGAAAATTAGCGTTTTTTTTACTTTTCAATTTCAACATCGACATACTTAAGTAAGATTGATTTTGAAATAACGATCAAGAGTTACGTAATATATTTTATCGTGAAGAAATTTTTAGAATTGTCATTACCGAACATCTTAATAAACTATAATGATCAATTTAAATCCGTAGTAAGAAAAATATATATAATAATAATGTTTTCTACTGCTAGCAATATAGATCGATTCCACCAGAATCGATCAAAGATAATTTCGGAAAATCTAAAAAAAAAAATGAAAACAAATAGAGGATGGATAAATAAAATAAAATACATACCATTGTGAAGCTGAAAACTGAATATGAATTCTTCAAATATACTAATAAAGATTGAATCATACACACACATATTATCAAGTGCTTAAATTTTATTTATAATTTAATTATTTGTACTTCTATAAACGAATATAAAGAATGATTAAGACCGAACTCTTTAATATTAAGTGTTTATATTGTTATTTATTTATAGCTTTATATGATTAATTGTTAACTTTTACTTGTTAATTAAAAACTAATAACAACGAAACAATAATAACTATGCATAAATGTTTACTCGAAAAACTTACGTCTCAACGTTTTGAGGTTTATGCCTAGTCTCGCAAGTAAAAGAAAAGTCTTACAAGTAAAAGAAAAAGTCTTGTGTACGCTTTCGCATTTCAAAACTTTGATTTCTATATCTAAAAGAAAATTTGATTTACCATTGTTTTTACTTTGAATATGGCACACATTGAAATTGCAAGTTTTTAGGATTTACTGGAAAAACCGATGAAAATTAGTTACTTGAATTTTTTAAACGTAATAAATTTAATTAATTTATTAAAATATATACTTAAACGCAAAATAGTAAGGGAGAATTGATAGAACTTAGTAAATAACTGTAGATATTGTAAAATATATAGGTTTTTTAACTATAAAATCATGGAAAAAAAGAAAAGAAAACGAGATCTTGGCGACATGCAACACATGGATGTAAAAGTACCTTAATATAATGATTTGAAGTTATTAAATTTCAATTTCTTATGTAGTTTCAACAAACGTAAATTAAAAAATATAAAGAAAAGAATTTATTAACTTTTTGTTGAGACTGAGATTCAAACTTATGAACTTATTTACATATATTTGAAAATAAATGTTAATGTTTGTTTTTGACGTGATATGAACTTCCGACCTTTAATTTGCATGTAAGGGTTATTTGATAAGTTTATGATCAAACCAAAATATTGTAACTTTATTCCAATTATTAGTAATAAATATCATGAATAATTCAAAAAATGATAACTTACAAAAAATGATAACTTACTGGATTTGAAAAGGAAAACATTTGGAGATAGCTAAAGAGATGAGAGAAAAGCTCTAAAATTAATGAGAGGATTAAAAATTCCTGTACCTTACTAGTATTGAATTAATAGACAATTTATTGAGATAAATGACATAAATTAAAGTTGTTTTTTATTATTTATGTATATAATTTTTGTTATGTGATTTTTATATTTTTATATTTAACTCAAAAATTTACTTTTGTTATTTTTGTTAATATAAACGTGTATGCATATTGAAATTGTTATTTTTTTTTGCTTTACTAGACAGTAATGAGCTTTAGTTAATTGAGTTTATTTAAATAATTATAATTTAAGATATTTAATTAATTTAAAGGTATGAACTTAAATGTAAAATAATAGGGAGAAATGAGCAGAACTTTCTAACAATAGAAATTATAAAAAAAAATTGAAATCCGGTTCCGACCCTATAGATGTAAAATATGTTTGAAAAACGAACAAATCTGTAGCAATTTTCTAATATATTTTCACTGTCACGAGAAGTTAAAATTATAAAAGCAAGGGGAGAAAATGAATTGAGAGGTTAGCAGAGAGATGTAGTCATTGCAGTAAAATAGAGAGTTTTATTTGTTGAACCTTGATATTGGTGAAACTTCAATATATTTAATGCACGTGATTTGTTTATTCACAGCACCAGTGCAATGCTTTAAATTCGTACCATCAATTGATTTTTAGTGCGAAATTCAATAAAATGCATTAAAGTCATGTAATAATTAAGTTTTATGACACGCATTATAGTATTTCTATAAAAGAATGTAGAGTAGATTTATGCTATTATAGAGTAATTATTATATTTATAAAAAAGCACCGGAATCAACAAACAGGAATTAAGATGAATTTTCAGAATTTTCGAAACGAAATCGAAATATCAAAAACTGCTAATGAACGGAAACGGAAAGTGGAATTTTGAACCTTGATTTGAATGTAAAATGGTTGGTGGGAATTAATAAAACGATGTGATAGTTTTAAAAATCATATAAAATATCATGAGAGAATTAAAGGGTAGAGAGAAAATTGCTAGCTAATTAATGAGAAGGTTTGTAAGTTTTCTACTTAACGTTTTTAATAGATAATGCAATCAATTTTGATACAATGCAAGTTTATTTAATATAGTGCAAACCAACTCTGAGTAAAATGCAAATGCGATTTTGATACAATGCAAGTCAATTTATCGTGATGCAAATAAAATTGAAACACAATGAAGGATAATGCAATTTTAAATATAGCGTAAGCGAATCTAAATGTCAAAGTAAAATCCAACTTTATCGTTTTTTCGAATTTTTTTTTTTCAAAAATTTTTGCTCATAAGAATAATAGTGAAACAAGTTTAAGTATAGGGTCATTAGGTTTCTTTACGAAAGTTGTTTTTGATTTATATTATATTAGGTGGGAGGTCCTTTTAACCTATTAATTTAAATTGTAGGGATATGAAATGTAACCCCTCTTTAATTTTATTAAGATGACCGAGACTTGTTGGTAACACAAGTCGACCAATATTCGTGTTTGTCTTGAATTCTAAATCTTGACCGGTCACCTTGTCCAAATGCACATTGATCGGTCATTTGGCTACTAACATGATAGTCTGATGGGCAGTAACATGGCACCATGTGCAATGATTGGTCTCCATGTACAATGCACACAGTTCAGTTATTTGGCTCATCTTGGTCATCAACATGGCACCATGTGCAGTGACCGGTTACCGTGTGCAATGCACGTTGATCGCTCGGTTGGCTCCTCTTGGCCATTAACATGACAGTTGATTGGCCACTAAGGCATTGACATAATCTGTTGGGCACTGACATGGCACCTGAGAATGAATAATATGCTTAATTATATTAGTAACATATCATCACTATCCTTTTTTAAAAATATTTGCGGACTTGAAAATAATTTAGGATGTATAATAATATATATTACTTACCAGTGTTTAACAATCACTTTAAGCTAACAAGTCTTGTTTCAGCAAATAAAACGTCCAAACTTCAAATTTTATAGGAGAAACAAAAAATATAATAATTTGAGTAATATGCGTGTGTTCAAAATCTGAAATTTTAACTTCGAACGTACAAAATATACAAATAGTGCAACTAATAAAAAGTTGAAAACGAAGTAATGAATATATATTTATTAGTAATATGAATAATTTATAATTAGTCGCCACTGTTCGTATGTATCTTATTTTTCGATTAAAGATAAATTATAGTCAATAAATAAAAAAGTATGTGTAATTATATGAAAAATAATAATTAAATCAGAAACCTAACTGGAACCGAAATTCTCAAGCTTTTCGAATTAGATCGAAATTCCTAAAATTATAAAAAATTGAAACCAATACCGAAACCAAGATCTCGAATCTCGATATGTTCAAAATCTGAAATTTTAAGTTCAAAATCTGAAATTTTAAGTTCAAAATCTGAAATTTTAAGTCCAAAATCTGAAATTTTAACTTCGAACGTACAGAATATACAAATATTGCAACTAATAAAAAGTTGAAAACGAAGTAATGAATATATATTTATTAGTAATATGAATAATTTATAATTAGTCGCCACTGTTCGTATGTATCTTATTTTTCGATTATAGATAAATTATAGTCAATAAATAAAAAAGTATGTGTAATTATATGAAAAATAATAATGAAATCAGAAACCTAACTGGAACCGAAATTCTCAAGCTTGTCGAATTAGATCGAAATTCCTAAAATTATTAAAAATTGAAACCAAGACCGAAACCAAGATCTTGAATCTCGATATGTTTAATCTGTATTTAGATATTAAGCATTAGATGTGGATTTTTAAATTGAAATTTGACCATTGTTTTTAGTTTAATGTTTTAATTTTACTTGACAATGCATTTTTTTTTAATTTCAAAACTGCATATGTGTACGAGAATTAATAGTGAAAATGAACTTCAAAATGGCATTGAAGAATGAAAAATGATAACTGAACACATGAGACAGAAGAAAGGCCTTGTGATGGAGTTTTCTTTAAGGCAGAATTTCCCTGTCCTGGTTAAGTTAATCCCATGTATAGAAAGGAAATAATAATGTAAAGGGTAAGACAACTTGTTCATAAATAAGTATACATCTTATATGGTTTTATGACTGTTGCTTGCTTCCTTTTTTGTTGAAATGTTATCATCTCCATTGTTTATTATATGCAGGATAAAAATATACCCAATGAATCTCAACTTTCTTCTACCGTTCAAGACAATGGAAAGCCACCTTCTTCGCGGTCATCATGAATCACTCATGGACAAACGTGACACTAGATATTTGGTTCAAATACAAATTGTAAAAGAACATACTGCACAACTTCAAGCAATTTGACTATGGCATGACACCTAATGATATTAATTGAGGTCAAGATGCCGAAGCATGAATACAATGCATATTATTGATCTTATATTTTTGGTGAAGATGAAGTGATTTATTTTTCCTTACATTGGGTACATGATGTTATATTAGAGTTAGTGTATTGCCGCAAGAGTTTCAATTGTTTACCTTGCATACTATGGTTATGTATTCTAAATAAACAAGAGTAAACGTTCGTTGAAGTTTCCATATGTATTTCTTGCACGTATTTAATGTAAATATATGGATGCAGCCTATATATAATATATGCTTATGGTGGTGCAAGAAACTGTTTAACCATTGCATCATAGATGCTTTGATGGATATGAGTTCATGGTATATGAAGATCTTTTATATTGTATAATCCGAATTATGAGGTTCTGTACAAGAATTTAGATTTTACTTTCTTCTTTATTGTATACATGATAATTTCATCTGTTTGGATGTGATCGAGTTTACAATGCAATTACCATAAATTGCAAACATCGTAATAATAAAATTCGGTTGTTTCATACATCTTGTTGTAGTTTTGTCGAAATTTAAGATTTAATCTTTTCTTAAACGTGCATTTCTTTTCCTTTCCAACTGTTCGAAAAGGCTACCATCGTAAACTCCTCTGATTGTCTCTCTTCTTAGCAATCCATCATCATCTTTCCCTATTCGATAAAGAAGCCACCACTCTGCTGTGCTCAAGAACCTATTCAAATTTCGTCCATTAAAAAAAAAGAACAAAGATGGTCAAATTATATTTATCCTTACACCACATTCAGATCACTTATTTTTTTAGCAAATAAATATTCAAATATCAAGTAAAAAGATGGGATGCTGATTAGTCTGTGTTCTAACCATCCTACTAAATCTCCGAAGTTAGCATTCGCTCGAATCATTGTGTTTAACTCATGCCATGTCAATGCATTAGGATGGGCTAATGCATATTTACTGAAAATAGCGTCAAACTTGGACGGATCAAATCTGTGAATGCAAAACGAGACTGAAGAAGTTAAAAATCACAACCAATGTAACTGTTCATAGTTCATTTCAAGCTAACAAAATGACGGACCTTCCTTCGGTGTCGTAAGTCTCAGTATCACTACCGTGCTTGCATTTATGAATGTTCTCGACATGGACCGATAGCAAAGGCGAAGGCAGCCACCCCTACAAATAGTTATGTACTCTAATAAAAAGGAAAAAGAAAGAAAGAGCGATCGATTGTAAAAAAACAGACGTAAATTGATTTGAATATTTTTCACCTTTTGGGTTTTGTAAGTGAAGGAGATGCCAAGCCCAATAGCAATAATAAACGACCCAATGATACTGCACCCTATTGCTCTGGAACCTGCAAAAAGTAAAGGAAAAATTCATAAATATTTAACTCAGCGAAAGTTTGTGACTTTAAAAATAAAATAAAATTAGCTGCCTTCAAAAGTTTCCCATGGATAAATCTTTCCATCATTATTCCTATCAAAAAAGGCGACATGCTGCTGTAGAACACTCATGTTATTGCTATCTTTTCCTTCTGTTCCTTTTGGATGTGCACAATCCACTGCCACTAGCGCCCGTGCCAAATCTGCATTAAAAAGAAAAAAGAAAAAAAGGAAAAAAAAAATTTATGTATGAAGCATGGCAAATGGTACAGATTTTCCTAAATAAAATGTGAAATGAAGGAAATTTACATGGTTTTTCGATCTCCTTCTCAAGATAAGTATTGAGTTCACGCTCTCCCGTAACTGGAGCATCTGCAGCATATGTTTCAAGAGAGTGATCTTTCTCCTTCATTGCAACCAATAATGAAGTTATCAGAACAAGTCATACAACATTTCATGTGTCGTTTCAGCTTTTATACAGAGAACCCAAGCAAGTCATGAACACTTCATGTCAGCTTGTAGGCCGTTATTATCTTCTTGGATTGATTGCTTGCTTGCATGCTATGTATTCACACGTTCTAAATGAGTATGATCAGTAACAGTTACAATGATTACTTTATTATAGCCTAACGAACATTGTGTAGAGATATCATCTCCATCTAGTGTACGACACACACAATATGCATGGAAATGCACATTATGTGTAGACGTAATAAGCAAAATATGAAACCCACCAGTACACATTCGAGCAACCATCGTTGGATTTTCAAGGAAAAGACCAAACATGCCCATCGGTGCACAACCCAGCAGCATAGGCCGGTACAGTGCGACCTACCAAGTTCAGTCCCGGCCCATTGACTTGTTTGCCCTTTTCCCTCTCAGCCTACAAAGACATGGTCATCCCATCACATTTTGAACCTGGGCCTATGCCCTTCAAACAATCTCTACCAGCAAGTAACACTACAAAAATAAACTGATTTACCGATATTAAAAAGGCATGTCAGAGCATCGGCAAATGCCATACCGACCACTATTAAAATTGCATAATTTGGTTTTTCCGTCTTTTCGACGACTTTCCGACGCCATAGCAACGCTCGATTAAATTGTTAAAATCGGATTTTTCGACCCATCGACGCCATTGCTGAAACATATTTGGAGCATTTCTAACCTCAATTACACATTTAAATATATACAATATGTACAGGTTCAACGTAACATACCATACTATCATATACTATCAAATTCATATATCAAAATATATTACCCAGTATAATAATATCATAAATATTATCCGGCATCATAATATCTAAGCAACATCATCACAATACAAACCAAAGATCCAAGCAATATCATTACAATACAAACCAAATATTCAAACGGGATCATCACAATATATACAAACCAAATATCCAAACAATAACATCATATACAAACCAAATATCCTACTCCCCGAACCATGCTCACCATCACCATCTCCATCTCCATCACCACCACCACCACCATCACCGTCTTCACAAAAAATGTCATCGTCTGGAAAGCGTCGCAAAAATGCATCCGTAAGCAATCCAAGCTTCTTCTCCATCTTACCGACGTGTGATTTCAACCATCGATTTTCTTCTTCTACAACATTATTAACTATAGCAGTTCTATCTAATGACGATCTCTATATTTTAACCAAATTTGTTTGTTAATAACGAGTAATTTTGTATTTCAACTATTGTGTTTATTGAAACAAAATTATTAAATTTGCGCTAACCATACACTTATTTAATTAATTGAGCGATTTAACATATATATTTGTCCAACTTTTTGGATGATTTAAAAAAAAAGATAATTTAACTCGAATAAACTATTCTTTAATTTATTGAAGCAAAATTTATAATTTAACTTAATTATATATACATTTGTTTAATTTATTGAGTTGTTTAACTTACATATTTGTTTAATTTATTGTATGATTTAACAAATCTATATTCAACTCGAATAAATTTTGTATAATTTATTGAAACAAAATTTATAAAGACCTAATTATTTACATATACATACATATATATTATTTATTGAGTGATTTAACTTATACAAACATACTCTTCTTTAATTTATTGAAACAAAATTTATAATTAACTCAATTATATAAATATTTGTTTAATTTGTAAAAAAAATAGTTAACCATTTCAATTTGAAATATTGATTTATGAAACATAAATATCATTGTGTTTATAATTTGTCCAATGCTGGAAAAAATCCGATAAGCAATGTATCAAACGAATATCGACTTCTGCTTATTTAAAAAAGGAATATTTATATAAAGATCATATACAATATTTGTCATAGGGCTAAATTAAACATCTACGTAGTTTCATTAATAGTACCATAAATGACAATGAATTATTGGACAATTTATAAATAATACCAACAATATCTCAAATCATATATGATTTATCATACCAACGAACTATGTCAATGATCATATACCAACGAGTCTATACCATAAAATTGGATAAAAAATGATTCGAAGTAATAAATATTACCGACGGAGGGCGGTGCTTGCAACGACCTAGAGGCTTTGTCTTGCGGTGGCTTGGAACCTTGAGCAGTGACTTGGAGGAGGCCTGGGCTTGGAAGGTAAAGACTTGGGCTTGTGGCGACGAGGTGGTGGCTAGGCTTGGGTGGCGGTGGCTTAGGCTTGTTACGACGAGGTGGCGGCTAGGCTTGGGAGGTGACAGCTTGGGCTTGCAGTGATGAGGTGGCAGTTGGGCATGGGAGGTGGCGGATTGGGAAAGGAATGGATTGCGACAGTTAGAGAAGGAGGTGGCACTGGGCTTGTGGAGGGGTTTTGGCTTGCGAGGGCGTGGAAGGAGGAGGAGGCGGCAGTGAGTCATTTTTTAAATTCGAAAAGTGATGGAGGAGGAGACGTCGAATGGAGTAAGTATAGATAGGGCGACGCAATGTCGATGCCAAAACATTGACATCGATAAGACGTCAGTAAATTTGTATACGTAATGAGTTACCTATGACTTACCGACACCTAAACAGAGGCGTCGGTGGGGTGTCGGTAATGTCAAGTATGTAAATACCAAGTTTTCTAGTAGTGGAAGTCAATGCTTCACTGATAACGCCCTCCACCCTATTATTATACGACCAAGTCACAGTAAGAGAACATTGCCTCCTGCAACCTTCCTTATCCGCCACTCTTCAGGTCAACCAACCTCCCTTGCCCGTTCCATTTTTTCATGCTCGGCAGACATCTTACAAAAGTTCCTGGTTGCTCCTGCATAAAGAGGCGACGATTCATGCTGTTCCACCAACAAGAATGATATATGAGGACACTGTTCAGCTGACTAAAGCATCATCGTGCAACCACCACTCTTGTATTCTTTTGCCCACCTAGTAAAGGAGACACTATTGACCATCCACTCTCTACTCCATGCCGCCTTTCTGACATAAGCATGCCTGTACAACCAGTTAGTTGGCCTTTATCTGAACCATCCTTTCCATATGACATCTGAGATGGCCACCATCTGAACCGTGTATCATAATCAACGGTCATGAGAAAACTTAGCATCAAGCGTGTCAATCTGAGCCGTTCAAAGCATGGTCTCGATAGCTATAAATAAAGATCCATATGCACTTGTACACAGATCAAATTTTTGACTAATAACCAATATTATTTAGCTCACATCCCATGTAATCACCATAAAAAAAATCATTTGTTACAGAGTTATCAAGTAATAAAATCGTTAACTATAGTGGATGAAGATCCGTACTAAGATTGCATCCATCTATATTTTGTGTTATTTATTTTACTTGCAGTAGATATGTCTCTCTTAATTACTCCTTATTTTACATCTTTTAACTACAGTTTTAGTAAATAACCCTCTCTAAAATCTATCCCTAATCATAATTCCGAAGTTAGTTTGAAATCTTGTCAATACACTACTAAAAAATGCTAAATTAATGACTGAAAATTTCATTTTTTAATTCCTTGGTTCAGTATCTACACAATAGTTAAAGACAGATAAAAGCCGGTAGTTTCAGTCATTATTTCTCAAGTCTAAAAATATATTTAAGACTACACTTTCGGTCTTAAAATGTTAAGACCGAAGCTTCAGTTTGCAATTTATTCAAAGAATAAATTTTAGAGAAGGAGTTACAATTTTTAATCAGTCTTAAATTACAAACATATTAATTATTTACATATTAATGAACATATAGTTTGTGTGTATATGTTTGAATATTTTTAAGAAAACATGTAAATTTATTACTTTTCAAAAACAAAAAAGTACATGATCAAACTCTAATGCACAATACATCTTTATGTAATACAAACTAGTTTTGTTAAATACTCAAATACATGGTTCAAGATCTATTTAGTACTCAAATACATAATTACTTACAGCTAAAGTACTTGTCACTCTCTGTTAAAAAAAAGCCCAAATGCAAAAGAAAGCCCATGCCCCCACGTTTGCTGTAACATCCCATATCTGGAGGTCCAAAGCTAAGCGCTGTAGATGCTGTAGTCAATCATAGTATTAACTTTCGGTGATCAAATACGGTAATGTAAATGGTACTCATAATATTAGAAGCACTTGAATATGAAATAAAATTATCACAAATTAAAACATTTTTCTGATTACATTTCAAAATAACTTTTCATATCCAAGTTACATAATCCCAAATCGTTTTCCATGTTCAGATCAAATATAATTATTACATAAATGTGCCAAGAGCGACATATGAAGATGCCCCTTTGGTTGACCAGAGTACTATATAGTCATAACTGACTTAATACAACACAGCGGAATAAAATAAACAAAGCAACTCCTAAATAGATATTCGTCAGCCTCATGCTCGTCTTCGGAAGCTTTATTCGACAACCTACCAAAATCTAGAAAACCCGATCTCTCAATCTACTCAAATCAATTTTTGAGCACCCGAGAGCTTAAGAGGAAAACATAAACTTTGAGTTATACATAAAGCCTAGTGTGAATAATAACATTACATCTCGGTTTATCGATATTAAATGAGACCATGCCGCTTAGCGGAATGAGTTTTTCCTTATTAACATCCCTTTAAAACATATCTTTTGCAAATCAAAATCCTGCAACCAAACTGATTATATCAATAATAATATCATATATACTCAAAACAAGTAATAAATGGACCAGTTATCCGAACAAAATGTTGTTTTGTTTGGCTAACTATTAACCTGTGGCCAACTCGGACCTACCAGACAAACTAAAAAAATTATCTAACAACTGTTAGACATACTTCTAGACGGTCTGTCCTTAACTTACTTATCCAAGGGTCTCCCGATCCTAATGGTTTTGCGGGCTCACCAATAATCTATCTCTGCATACACACACACACACACACACACATATATATATATTCCTTTCTGCATTTAACATTATTTAAGTCTTACATGTGACTACGGCCTACACAATGGAATTTTGAACTAAATTAGCTAGGGACTAATAGCTAATATATAGGGTGCGATCCTATACCAGTCTCATCTGCTATACAAATATCCGAGTCATTTTACTTAGGGTAAACTGTCTTTTAAATTTGCCTTAAAAACCTTTTCAAAATGATTTAATCCATTTAAATAATTAAATTGATTTAATCTCTTTAAATCATACTTAAACAAGGAAAATATAACATTTGATTTACTCAAATCTCTTTACCATGATATATGCTTTACTCAAAACATTATTGATGAATACATTCGAAACCTTTGTTTAGACCTTTAAACAATTCTCTTTCGAAACCATTGAAAGTACCCATTTCGAAACCATTGAAAGTACCCCATTCAAAAGTTTTATAAACCTTAGACATCCTCTTTTAAAATGCTTTAAATATGCCTTTTGAAACCATTGGAAATCTTCCATTTAAACACTAAGGTAAACCTTCCGAAACTATTGGGGAATCACCCCTTCGAAACCTTATTAGTTACCTTTCAAAAGCATTAAAGTATACTACTTAAAACAAACCCTTCGAAAGCACTAGGTTCAAGTTAAAACATGTGGAAAACCTTTCGAAACCATTCCTATCGAAACCTTTGGGTTAACCTTCGTAATACCAAAAGGGTTCTGAAACAACTAAGTCAAAAGCAACTTTTTCGAAAGCAATTCACTAAGTAAAGAAGTGGATGGTGTCGAAACCTATCCCTTCGAAAGCAGAGGAGAAGTGACTCTAACTAAAAAAAAAAGACCATTTCAAAACCAATCTGTGTTGAAAGGAAAAGGCGGCAATTAGGGGTTTCGATCACTTCGAAAGCATTTACTTAAAACAAAGGCACAACCTCTTTCGAAAGCATTCTTTCTTTAAAACCACCGACCAACTCGAAAGCTATCTTATTCGAAACCATTCTTTTCGAAAGTAAAATAGGCGCTGTAACAACCCGTATATTTTACGATTGTATATTTAAATATTTTATTTAAATATAGCATCGTTGGTCGGATTTAAGTCCGAAAGGTTACTTTTTGCAAACAGTCAAATTAGAACTCGAGACCACTTCCATTAAGTTCAAAATGGCGTTTGTGACCTTTTTAAGTATAAACATTAATATGTTTGGAGCTAGCTAAAATTTCTACCTCTTCACTTAGGGCTTTGGGTTTGGGTTTGGGTTCAGCCCATTAACCTAACATATCAACCCAACTCCACTCCACCCCTATTCATTCCTTCAACATATTTCCTACAACTCAAGCTTTAGCAAAAATGATGGAGAAGATTGGAAATTAAAATCCTAAGCCCTAGTTTCTTTAGCAAATCCAAGTTTCAACTCCAAAATCAAAGAGAAGCTTAGGTAAGCATCTTCTTCTTCTTCTCCATCTCAATCTCTCTTCAATTTCAGAAATTTCCTATAACCTAATTTGGGAAATTATTGCTTATGATCTTAGATTGGAGCTTTTAGAATTGAGATTGAAGAGTGGTTGATCCTCCTTTGTTTTCAAGCTTCTTCTTTCTTGTTTTTGGTGTAAAAGGTGAGATTTTTATCTCACATCCAAGTTTATAACTATCGTTATTGTTAGGTATGAATTCCTAGCATCTATTCATGTTCATTTTCTTTTGATTTGAATTGATTTGGTGAACATTTCAATTTTTGGTGTTTTGAAGTTAAATCTTTAAAAATCCTATATTTGATGCTTGAACATGTCTTTGGGGTGAGTCGAAGAGCCTATAGGACTGGGTTGTCGCGTGGCATAAATCCCTAGTTGCAATTGCTCGATCGATCGGCTCCGTTTGGATTCTTACCCCTTTGGGGACTAGGCTGGAAATACTGGAAAACAGGTTCCAATCGACTGGCTCTCTGAGTTCAGTCGACTGACCTGGAACACGAGAGTTTTCCAAGCATTGTGCCAGTTGACTGAACTCAGTGTCCAGTCGATTAACCTGCTTGCTTCAGCCCAATTTGCCTATTTTGCTTGAGACTCCAATTTTTATAGATTCGTGGTTATCCGATTTGTTGTTATCATTTGTTATCGACTTTGATGACTTCTACTTTAGAATTTTTAAGAATATACATTTTGATGACTTCGATATCGATTTCTTTGGATTGGATTCGCGTCTTTGTATGTGAAATTTTGGTGATTGATTGTTTTTACAATCAATTTTGTGATTTGTCACTTTAAAATACAAAGATTTCTATACTAGTATTAAATATTCAAACCCTTTACAAAGATGATTACAACTCTATTTTCAATATCAAATTCATTTATAAAACGGTTTTCCAATCTATTAGTATATACAAACCTTTACCTGATTTGTTTGAGAAATCCAATTAAACGACTTAGCAAAACAAGTGGAATGAAACACTTGCGTGTACTTTTTCGGTTAATTCTTAGACTCATTCGATTGAAACTCTTGTGACAACTTTTGAGTGGAGATTTACAGTTTGTTCGTAAATATTTAAGTTAAGCCAGTAGTTATGGGATATGAAGCTAAACTCATATATTTACTAGCTTAGTGTAATTGACACTTACTGATGATCGATGATGATCATTTTGTGATTTAGACTAGCAATGTACGATGTCTCTTTGTCTGTTAGGGAGACTAAACCCCGTTTCTATGAAGCTTCGGCTCAATTTTATAGGGTAGCGACCCATGGTCTTCGGACCATTTTATGGAGCTTCGACTCAAAGGTCTTCGGGCCATTTTATGGAGCTTCGGCTCAAAATTGATGGTTAGAAACCATGGAATAGCGTTCCATTTGTGATACACGTGTTGGTGAGTTTTCATACTCCCGTTTTGTGATAGGCCTCCCCTTTCTGTGATTTCTGGATTTCTAATTGATGATTTCTAGAATTTGGGTTTCACCAATTTTTATGTTTGGCATTGATATGTTAGCCAATATTTTTGGTTTGGTGAATATGGTAAAGAACATGACATTCTTTTTGATGTAATAAGATTTTTGAGATATTGTATGATTTTTGTTGTTGTTAAATGTATACTTTTCATAGTATGGCATAATTGTTATCATAGGTTTTCGTAATATCTCTTATTCTATCTCATTTTATCTGATATTTATAGCTACACTGATCCGTTTATTATTTTCTTATTGTTTGCGTAAAAAATGGCCGCAAACACCCAAAGTCGTGAAAGCACCAGTGTATGAATATAATTCAGCGATATTCAAACACACATTACAGATCTCAGCAAATAACCCAAATATGTTTGCACAAAAGATGATCAAACAACTCCAAGTCGTATGAATTAGTTGATTTTATGTTGTTCGTATTGATTTAGGTGGTGTATGCAAATACGTAAAAAGTAGGGGCTAAACTGTAAAAGACACACAGATTTATAGTGGTTCGGCCAAAGTGTGCCTACGTCCACTTTATATGTTATTCTCCTTTTCCAATCCGATTACAAGTACAAAGCTTGTAGTACAAGTGTATGAAAGTTGTTTGAAAGTTCCTTCCAGGTTTGAGCTCTCAAACTTGTCTGCCATTGTTGTACCCCTGCCCCTCTATTTATAGAGTGAGGCTGGGGGCAGGGGTCTTGGAAGTGTATAGCTGCTGGTGGGCCCGGACTGAAGCAATCTGGACTGGCAACTTTGGTTCGGCATTCTTCGG
Source organism: Allium cepa (assembly GCA_030765085.1). Classification (NCBI taxonomy): domain Eukaryota; kingdom Viridiplantae; phylum Streptophyta; class Magnoliopsida; order Asparagales; family Amaryllidaceae; genus Allium; species Allium cepa. The sequence goes on from CM060935.1 coordinate 394,713,613, forward strand.
TTCGGCCGTGCTTTCATTTGGTATGGAGCTTGGACCGGTGATGGAGTGGGATGGAGATTCATTCGGTGAGGAGGGATGTGGTAGGCTCATTCGGTAGGTGGGTAGGTGAAGACTGGTCCGGTGCTCGTTTGGTTCGGCTGTGTAGAGGAGGTTGGCTTTGGTTCGGTTAGGATGGTTCGGCGATTAGGTGATTCGGTAGTTAAGGATTGGCGTGGCTGGTTCGGTGAGTTGGTGGTCCGGTTATTAAGGGTCCGGTTGTGGAAGTTGTAGCATGGTGAGATTGGAGGGCCGGATGGGTTGGTGCCGAATGAGACACCACTTATGAGAATGCCGAATGAGCCTCCATAGAGAGTACCGAATGAACTTCCATGCCGAATGAACCTTCATAGAGAATGCCGAATGAACTCTTGTCTTGCTTCCAGTCGATTTTCAATCCCGATATCCATCATTCCTCGAGAATTTGTCGATATTCCAGTTTTGACCAAAAAATAGGATAACACTTTGCCCCCCAAAACATGCCTTGTGATAACAAGGCGTGTTTTGAATAGTTTCGAATCCAATATCCAAAGTCCATAGCCACATCGGCAGAGTAGATCATCCTTGACTGCTCCGAGTCGATATCTAATTCCAAATCCAATAACCAAAGCTTGAGCCAATTCCGTGTCCATCCGAACTCGACAACCAAGTCCCAAACCATCCTTATCCAATAGCCACTAACTGAATCCAGCACCTCTCCGGGTCGATATCCAAATCCATAACCTCTCCGGGCTCTTGCCAAGCGCAATCCACACTTGACGGTCGTGATCCAGTGTCCCTGGACGTTAAGCTAGCCTCCTTGTGTTCTTGTCGAGCGTAATTCACACTTGACGATCTTGGTCCAGTGTCCCTGGACGTTGAGCTAACCTCTCCGGGTCCTTGCCAAGCGCAATTCGCACTTGACGATCTTGGTCCAGTGTCCCTGGACGTTGAGCTAACCTCTCCGGGTTCTTGCCAAGCGCAATCCACACTTGACGACCTTGGTCCAGTGTCCCTGGACGTTGAGCTAACCTCTCCGGGTTCTTGCCAAGCGCAATCCACACTTGACGACCTTGGCCCAGTGTCCCTGGGCGCTGTACAATGCCATGGCTTAAGTCCTAAGCCGAATCCTGGTCTCTCCGGACCCTTGCCGAGCATAGTCCATACTCAACGACCTGAAAATAACGATTGATAATATAGGGCCTAAGTCCTAGGCCGAATCCTGGTCACTCCGGACCCTTGCCGAGCATAGTCCATACTCGACGACCTGAATGAGTCAATTTACCACGTTCGGGCAAAGCGACTCACCCCTTGTCAGGCATAATCCATACCTGACGACCGTTTATCAAAAGTCAGATAAAAATCCAATCAAAATCCAATTCAACATCCAAATCCAAAATCCAAATCCAAAATCCAAATCCAAAACCAGAAAACCAGAAATCCAACCCAGCATCCAAAACCGAAAACGATCATCCAAAGGAAAATCCAAATCAAAAAGCAAGAAAAACCAGGAGCTCAATCGAAGCTCCAAAATCGAAAACCAAAAAGAAAAGCAGTGTCCAATCCAAAAGCAAAAGATAAATTTCACAAACCACAGCATCGCAATTTATTATCATTCAGAGCATGCCTAGGGGCTATCTCCGTCCCCGTACATGTGTAAATGACTTGGTTGCTTGCCAATAGTTTGCTACTTATTTCATATTAACCTGGTCAAGGGATGATCAACCGACCATCATTCCTGGGCCTCCCACCATCGTAGCCTGAGGTAGGCGGCAGTTGCTCCTGCCTCGCCGTTGCATCCCGAGGTCCAACATATTGTGGCAGTTGTCCATTCCTTACATGTTCCTCAATTATGTCCTTTAAGTGCCTGCAGCTGTTGGTGTCGTGTCCATCCAAATCATGGAAGAGGCAGTGCCTTCCTGATGTCCTTTCCCGTTCTGTTGGTTCTCTCCTAGCCGGCCTCCGGTAGTGAAGGCGATTTCGAGTATCCAGGTATATCCGTTCCAGTGTTTCGTTCAATCCTGTGTATGTGAAAAACTTTGGATCCTTCCATTGCTTCCTAGCATTTCCAGAATCATCGTCCAACTTCCTTTTTCCTTTGTTTTTATCCGAACCATTGCTGGATGGTCCTCCCCCTTCAACTGCATTAACCTTTTTCAATTTTAAATCCGTACTCGCATCTTCTTGTCGAAGGAACCTTTCTGCCTCATGAAAGAATTCGTCGAGATTCCGTGGGGGATCTCGTATCAGAGATACCTTGAAATCCGAGTTCTCCCTGACTCCTGATACTGCTGCCATTAAAACCATCGATGGATCGGGCCGATCCACCGAAGCAACTGCGGCACTGAATCGAGTTAGAAAAGCTCTAAGCGATTCATCCATCCTTTGCCTTACCGATGTCAATGTCATCACGTTCTTCGGTCTCTTGACATGAACCCGAAACTGTCCCAGAAACCTTTCCACCAATTCCCTCCAAGTCCCGATAGATCCTTCTTCCAGCTGCCTGAACCACATCGCAGCTAAGTCCGTCAAGTACAAAGGGAAGCATCGGGCCATCACCTCCTCTGATGCCCCCAGCACCTCCATGTGTCTAGTGTATCTCATCAAGTGATCCGTAGGGTCTTCCTTGCCATTGTATACCTCCACGCTAGGTAGCTTGAACTTAGGTGGGTTCTGAGCCATCCTTATTTCCCGAGTGAACGGACTCCTGTTTACTCCTTCCAAGTCTCCGTTGGTCAAACCACCTCGCACAGTCTTCCTGATTATATCTACCAATCCACCGTTGTCTGTCGGGGGTTGCCCCCGAGGGAACTCCGGTACATACTCTTCGTGTGGCTCGTTAGCAGCAACGTTGGTTCTAGCCTGTTGAACTCCTTCCAAAGGTTCTCTTGTGTTGAATCCCGTGGGCCTGCCCCCAAGCCCTTGTTGATTGCTACCTGGCTCCGTATCTTGTCCTTCGTTGGGTTCCATAACCCTAGCTTCTTGTCCTGCATCCATAGCCGTTGTAGCTGCTCCTAAATTCTGCATCCCTGCAGCTCTCATTTGCTCCAAGAAAGTTTGCATCATTTCCTGTTGACTTTTCAGCAACCTCTCTTGCAGTGAATTTGTTATGGCTTCCATTTCATCCCGGGTTATGTAGATCGAAGCCGGTCCTTCCTCACCTCCGGAGGATGCTTGTTGACTTCCTCCTTGTTGGCTTCTCTCAGCCCTTAGCCTTCTACTGTTTTGCCTAGTCATCGTCTTCCAAATCTAAACCTCTATCCGATGTAGCGGGAGCTGGTTCCTCTCAATGAAAGCACCAAAATGTTTGCGTAAAAAATGGCCGCAAACACCCAAAGTCGTGAAAGCACCAGTGTATGAATATAATTCAGCGATATTCAAACACACATTACAGATCTCAGCAAATAACCCAAATATGTTTGCACAAAAGATGATCAAACAACTCCAAGTCGTATGAATTAGTTGATTTTATGTTGTTCGTATTGATTTAGGTGGTGTATGCAAATACGTAAAAAGTAGGGGCTAAACTGTAAAAGACACACAGATTTATAGTGGTTCGGCCAAAGTGTGCCTACGTCCACTTTATATGTTATTCTCCTTTTCCAATCCGATTACAAGTACAAAGCTTGTAGTACAAGTGTATGAAAGTTGTTTGAAAGTTCCTTCCAGGTTTGAGCTCTCAAACTTGTCTGCCATTGTTGTACCCCTGCCCCTCTATTTATAGAGTGAGGCTGGGGGCAGGGGTCTTGGAAGTGTATAGCTGCTGGTGGGCCCGGACTGAAGCAATCTGGACTGGCAACTTTGGTTCGGCATTCTTCGGTTCGGCCGTGCTTTCATTTGGTATGGAGCTTGGACCGGTGATGGAGTGGGATGGAGATTCATTCGGTGAGGAGGGATGTGGTAGGCTCATTCGGTAGGTGGGTAGGTGAAGACTGGTCCGGTGCTCGTTTGGTTCGGCTGTGTAGAGGAGGTTGGCTTTGGTTCGGTTAGGATGGTTCGGCGATTAGGTGATTCGGTAGTTAAGGATTGGCGTGGCTGGTTCGGTGAGTTGGTGGTCCGGTTATTAAGGGTCCGGTTGTGGAAGTTGTAGCATGGTGAGATTGGAGGGCCGGATGGGTTGGTGCCGAATGAGACACCACTTATGAGAATGCCGAATGAGCCTCCATAGAGAGTACCGAATGAACTTCCATGCCGAATGAACCTTCATAGAGAATGCCGAATGAACTCTTGTCTTGCTTCCAGTCGATTTTCAATCCCGATATCCATCATTCCTCGAGAATTTGTCGATATTCCAGTTTTGACCAAAAAATAGGATAACACTTATTAAATAATGCTCGGTTCAGACCGAGATGTTACAGGTGCTTCTGCTTGACTCCTTATCAGGAATCATCATCTGACTTTTTTCTAACTACATTAGATTGGTAGTTTTTGTTGTTATACTTTTGAGATAGAGACTCCTTGATGTATACATATCCTTTGTCTAGCACTTGTATCTATTCTTTTATGATATTGTGGATCTTGTTTGATCGCTACTCTGATGTACTCTTCCATGTGTTATATTCATATCTATTTTCGCCTTTGTGATATGGATATCTGTGACTGATTTATGTTATATTTATTTTTATATTTGTTTCCGAAGACCACATAGCCACCGTGTAGTACTTTTGAGTTTGTATCAATGTGTCGGATTTCCTCTTGAAATGAAATGCATGTTATACTATCTGACATATCTGTGCTCGCATAAAGCAATTACACGAATGGTCGCTCCTCAACAGCCTTATTCTTCGTGCTAGTTGACGGCATTACCCATAGTGTCCTTGACTAGGGTGAGTATAGAGGTGGGGCATCACAGCATGGTATCAGAGCCAAACTTCGGAACAATGTAGAATAATTTAACAAGGATCATCGTCCTAAGTCCATCTTAGGAGTCGTGCCTTAGAGTTTTATTCAAGTCATTGGACCTGTTCTATCCTATTTTCTTTGTAATGTCTTGTTTTATCAATCATTATTGTTTGATATTCATTTTAAGAATAACTTTTTCTTCTTCTTTCTTTCTTTCTTAAAGAAGAGAAATGGTTAGACCTGGCCGTCCCAGTGCTGGTCAATCAAGTGCTACTCTTGAGGATGGAGTATATATGTCAGCTCAACAGCTTCTTGATCTTATAAAGAATGCTCAAGCTGTCAGACCCATTCCAGAGCCTACTCACCCAAAATCTAGATTTGCACGCCTATGCAGTAATTATACAAATTTGGGTGGAAAGCCATTCAGGGGTTCCGAGGGCGTTATCGAAGTCCAAGCTCGACTTAGAACATGCGATCGCATCTTTTCTCGCATGAACCTTATTGATCTTCATCGAGTCCAAGTGGCTTCTAGAATGCTCCAAGAAAGAGCATTAGAGGTATGAGCTTCTGATTTCTGAAATAGTTGAAGCGGATCTTACTTAGGAGCAATTTCGGAAAAGATTCGAATCAAAGTTTGTGCCGGAAGCTGAAAAAGTGACTTTGGCCCGTCATTTTATTGACCTTGTTCAAGGTGAATCTTCTGTGGTAGATTATGTCGCATCTTTTGAATCCGTCTCTAAATATGGGATCGATTACATTAATACCCCATTGAAGAAAAATCAGAGATTTGCCTATGGCTTGAATAAGAATCTCAAAAAGCCATTACTTCTGAAATTGGAAGTTGCTTTCGATCAGCTTTTTGATATCGCTCTTCGACTTGAAGAGGCAGATAAAAAGAGTGGGAGTGCCAAACCGAACTTCAACAACAACAAGAAGTGGCCTAATAAGTTCAAAGATCCTTATCCCAACAAGAAAGGGAAACAAGCAACTCCAGTATTTAAGACTTCTACCTCTAGTGGTGGCCAATGCTACAATTGTGGTTCTAAAGACCATTATGCAAATAAGTGTTCAAATCCCCTTGCTTGTCGCTATTGCAAAAGTTCGGGTCATTATATATCTGCATGTCCCAAACTTCAAAGTAAGAAGGAGGGAAAGCTAAATGTGGTGCAAGCCCCTAGTAACACTTCTCGTGGTCAAGATATTTCTCATTCTATCCTTGATGTCATTAATATATTTCGTGATCATCCTGTTCGAGTTCTTTTTGATACGGGTGCATCCCTTTTTTAAATCAAAAGAACTTGTTGATACTTTTTCTTTGAGTGTTATGACTTTAATGACTTCTTTGAGAATTGCGAATCCATTTGGTGGATCCGCAACACTCAGTTTGCTTTGTAAAGACGTCGAGATTATTTTATATGATTATTCTTTCCGAGCCAATTTGCATGTCATGCGTTACTTCAGAATGATTTTGGGAATGGATTGGCTTAACCATTATGAAACTCAAATCCTATGTCCTGAGTGGACTATTCATCTTCGACATCCTCAACCTGTTAAAAAGATTTCCGTTTTTCTTAAAGATTCGGATTCCAACTTGGCTGCATCTTTATATTTTTTGAATCCTCATGATGACGATAATGATGATGAAGAAGATGTCATTTCTCTTATTCACATTGTTTGTGAATTTTCCGACATATTTGAGCCCGTTTTAGGATTAACCCCTAAGCGAGCCATTGAATTCCGAATTAATCTAATTCTTGGAGCTGTACCTATTACTCGTCCTCCTTATCGTATGTCCAATAAGAAAAATGATGAGATGCGTAGACAATTATCTGAATTGGAGGCGAAGCAATTTATTTGCTCTGGTTCCTCTCCTTAGGGATCTTCGTCTATTTTTGTGAAGAAATCCGATGGTACACTTAGGCTTTGCATTGACTCCGCAAGCTTAATGATCTCACTATCAAGAATAAATATCCTTTACCTTGGATTGATGATTTATCTGATCAACTTAGTGGTGCTAGAGTCTTTTCACAGTTAGACTTAGCAACCGGCTTTCATCAGCTTCGTATTGTAGAGGATAGTATTCCTTTGACGTCGTTCCATACTCGTTATGGATCTTATGAATGGCCTGTTATGCCACTTGGTTTAACGAATGCTCCAGCTCATTTCTTTGACCTTATGAATCGAGTTTTCAAAGACTTCCTCAACTGGTTTGTTCTCATCTTTATAGATGATATTCTTGTTTATTATAAAATCAAGGAAGAGCATGAAAAACATCTTCGGATTGTGTTGGAAACTCTTAGAAGCAATCAATTGAAAGCAAAATTTTCTAAGTGCCACTTTTGGCAATCTCGTGTGAAATTTCTTGGTCATATCATTCCTGAATCCGGAATTTCCGTGGATCCTTCAAATTGAATCCATTCAAAATTGGAAGAGACCGGAGAGTGTTACTAAAATCCATAGCTTTCTCGGATTGGCAGGTTATTACCATCGTTACATAAAAGACTTTTCAAAAATTTCCGTGCCTCTTACTAGTTTAGCAAAGAAGGGAGTTAAATACATTTGGTCGGACAAATGTGAAGCTTCTTTTCAACAATTAAAAGAACTCCTTTCCGATGCTCCTATTCTTGTGATTCCCGAAGGAAACCAAGATTTTATTGTTTATACCGATGCATCGTGTTAGTTTGGGAGCCGTTCTTATGTAGAGGGAACGTGTTATTGCTTATTCTTCAAGGCAATTGAAGCCTGCCGAGACTAGATATGCCACTCATGATTTAGAGCTTGCGGCTATTGTTTTCGCCCTTCGTAGTTGGCGTCATTATCTTTTGGGAGAGAGATTTATTCTCTACACCGATCATAAATCTTTGAAGTATTTATTTTCTCAAAAGGAACTTAATTTGCGTCAACAACGTTGGCTTGAATTTCTTGCATCTTATGATCTTGATATTCTTTACACTCCCGGAAAGGGGAATCGTGTTGTCGATGCCCTTAGTCGTAAGCAACATGCGGTTGTTTCTATGATGATATCCGAATGAAATGACCTTGGAATTTTGTCCACTTGCGAGATTCGAGATCATGAATCCGATTTATGTTCATCTCTTGTTTTATGTAGCCTTGAGGCTCATCCTTCTCTTTTAGACCGCATTCTTGAAGCTCAAAAGCTAGAACCCTAATTGGCTCTTCTTAGCCAAAGTTGTAGGGATAAAATTAATGTTGAAGGTTTGAAAGACTTTGATATTGATGCTCGTGGCGGCATTCGAAAATTTGGCAGATTTATCGTGCCAAATATTAGTGATCTTCGTAAAGACATTTTAAAAGATTCTCATCGTTCTAAATTTACCATTAATCCCGGTAGTAGTAAAATGTATGCGGATATGAAGCAACTTTATTATTGGGATGGAATGAGATCCGATATTGCTAACTTTGTAAGCGTTGCATGACTTGCCAACTCGTTAAGGCCGAGCATCAAAGGCCTGGCGGGTTATTGCAACCTTTGGACATTCCAATTTGGAAGTGGGACCAAATCCATGGATTTTATTGGCGGCCTTCCCCATTCTTGTTCGGGTCATGATAGCCTATGGGTAATAGTTGATAGACTTACAAAATCCGTCCATTTTATTTCCGTTCGGTCCAATCGAACCGTACCTCTTTTGGCCAAACTCTTTATTAAAGAAATTGTTAAATTGCATGGAGTCCCTACTTCTATTGTTAGCGATCGTGATCCATTGATTACTAGTGGATTTTAGAAGAGTCTTCAAAAAGCTTTGGGAACGAAGCTTAATTTTAGCATCACTTATCACCCTCATTCCGATGGACAAACCGAGCGTGTGAATCAAACTCTTGAAGATCTTCTTCATGCACGTGTTTTTGATTTTGGTGGAAGTTGGGAAGATCACATTTCTCTTGTTGAGTTTTCCTACAATAATAGCTTCCAATCTGGTATTGGTATATAACCTTTTGAGGCACTCTATGGAAGACCATGCCGATCTCCTTCCTGTTGGCTTGAGACAGGTGAGAAGCTGGTTTTAGGTCCAGACTTTATTTGTGATTTCACAGAAAAGATTGACCTTATCCGCAATAGGATGAAAGAAGCTTAAAGTAGGCAAAAATCCTATGCCGATAACCGAAGAGGGAAATTAGAATTTTTGTGGGAGATTTTGCGTTTATTCGTGTTTCACCTATGAAGGGTGTTGTGCATTTCAGTCGATTGGAAAAATTAGCACCTCGATATATTGGTCCATTTCCCATCACCGAACGTATTTGTTCCGTGGCTTATCTCCCTGTATTACCGGCTCAGTTTTCTACTATTCATGATGTGTTTCACGTTTCTCAACTACGGAAATGCCTTAGGGATTTCGATTCTATTCTTAAGCCCGGTGTTGTAGAAGTAATTGAAGTTTCACCTAATTTGACTTATGAGCAGCATCCTATTCGTATCATTGCATCGGAGGTAAAACGCCTTCGAAATAAAAATGTCTCTTGTGAAAGTTAAATGGTCCTCAAATCCTAAGGATTGTTCTTGGAAATCTAGAGAATTCATCAAGCGAACACATCCGGACTTACTCTCTCATGCTCTTTAAGGTGAACTTCTTATTTCAAATTTCTTTTGTGTTGATATGCTTTTATGGTTGCTACTTTTTATATTCTCTTCTAATGTATTGCGAGGATGCAATTTCTTTAAGGAGGGGAGTCTGTAACAACCTGCATATTTTACGGTTGTATATTTAAATACAACATCGTTGGTCGGATTTAAGTCCAAAAGGTTACTTCTTGCAAATAGTCAAAATAGGACTTGAGACCACTTCCATTGAGTTCAAAATGGCATTTGCGACCTTTTTGAGTATAAACATCGATATGTTTGGAGCTAGCCAAAATTTCGACATTTTCACTTAGGGTTTGGGTTTCAGCCCATTAACCTAACATATCAACCCAACTCCACTCCACCCCTATTCATTCCTTCAACAAATTTCCTACAACTCAAGGTTTAGCAAAAATAGTGGAGGAGATTGGAAATTAAAATCCTAATCCCTAGTTTCTTTAGCAAATCCAAGTTTTAGCTCCAAAGTCAAAGAGAAGCTTAGGTAAGCTCTCCTTCTTCTTCTCCATCTCAATTTCTCTCCAATTTCAGAAATTCCCTATAACCTAATTTGGGAAATTATTGCTTATGATCTTAGATTGGAGCTTTTAGAGTTGAGATTGAAGAGTGGTTGATCCTCCTTTGTTTTCAAACTTCTTCTTTCTTGTTTTTGGTGTAAAAGGTAAGGTTTTTTTTTATCTCACATCCATGTCTATAACTATCATTATTGTTAGGTATGAATTCCAAACATCTATTCATGTTCATTTGCTTTTGATTTGAACTGATTTGGTGTACATTTCAATTTTTGGTGTTTTGAAGTTAAATCTTTAAAAATCCTGGCTTTGATGCTTGAACATGTCTTTGGGGTGAGTCGAAGAGCCTATAGGACTGGGTTGTCGCATGTCATAAATCCTTAATTGCAATTGCTCGATCGATCGGCTCCGTTTGGATTCTTGCCCCTTTGGGGACTAGGCTGGAAATACTGGAAAACAGGTTCCAGTCAACCGATTCTCTGAGTTCAGTCGACTGACCTGGAACCCGAGAGTTTTCCAGGCATTGGGCCAGTCGACTGAACTTAGTTTCCAGTCGACTGACCTGCTTGCTTCAGCCCAATTTGCCTATTTTGCTTGAGATTCCAATTTTTATCGATTCGTGGTTATCCGATTTGTTGTTATCATTTATTATCGACTTTGATGACTTCTACTTCGGAATTTTTGGGAATATACATTTTGATGATTTCGATATCGATTTCTTTGGATTGGATTCGCGTCTTTGTATGTGAATTTTTGGTGATTGATTGTTTTTACAATCAATTTTGTGACTTGTCACTTTAAAATACAAAGGTTTCTATACTAGTATTAAATATTCAGACTCCTTTACAAAGATGATTACAACTCTATTTTCAATATCAACTCATTTATAAAACCTTTTTCTAATCTATTGGTATATACAAATCTTTACCTCATTTGTTTGATAAATCGAATTAAACGACTTAGCAAAACAAGTGGAACGAAATGCTTGCGTTTACTTTGTCGGTTAATTCTTAGACTCGTTCGATTGAAACTCTTGTGACAACTTTCGAGTGGAGATTTACAGTTTGTTCGTAAATATTTAAGTTAAGGCAGTGGTTATGGTACATGAAGCTAAACTCATCTATTTACTAGCTTAGTATAATTGACACTTCTTGATGATCGATGATGATCATTTTGTGATTTAGACTAGCAATGTGCGATGTCTCTTTGTCTGCGAGGGAGACTAAACCCCGTTTCTATGGAGCCACGACTCAATTTTATGGGGTAGCGACCCATGGTCTTTGGACCGTTTTGTGGAGCTTCGGCTCAAAGGTCTTCGAGCTGTTTTGTGGAGCTTCGGCTCAAAATTGATGGTTAGCAACCATGGAATAGCGTTCCGTTTTGTGATACACGTGTTCGTGAGTTTTCATGCTTCCGTTTTATGATAGGCCTCCCCTTTTTGTGATTTATGGATTTCTAATTGATGATTTCTAGAATTTAGGTTTCACCAATTTTTATGATTGGTATTGATATGTTAGCCAATATTTTTCGTTTGGTGAATATGGTAAAGAATATGACATTCTTTTTGATGTAATAAGATTTTTGAGATATTGTATGATTTTTGTTGTTGTTAAATGTATACTTTTCATAGTATGGCATAATTGTTATCATTTATTTTCGTCATATCTCTTATTCTATCTCATTTTATCTGATATTTATAGCTAGACCGATCAGTTTATTATTTTCTTATTAAATAATACTCGGGTCAGACCGAGATGTCACAAGTGCTTCTGCTTGACTCCTTATCAGGAATCATCATCTGACTTTTGTCTAACTACGTTAGATTGGTAGTTTTTGTTGTTATACCTTTGAGATAGAGACTCCTTGATGTATACATATTCTTTTGTCTAGCACCTGTATCTATTCTTTTGTGATATTGTGGATCATTTTGACTGCTACTCTGATGTACACTTCTATGTGTTATATTCATATCTTTTTCCGCCTTTGTGACATGGATACCTGCGACTGATTTATGTTATATTTATTTCTATATTTGTTTCCGAAGATCACATAGCCACTGTGTAGTGGCTTTGAGTTTGTATCGATGTGTTAGATTTCCTCATAAAATGAAATGCATGTTATACTATCTGACATATCTGTGCTCGCACAAAGCAATTACACGGATGGTCGCTCCTCAACAGACTTATTCTTCATGCTAGTTGACGGTATTACCCCATTGTGTCCTTGGCTAGCGTGAGTATGGAGGTGGGGCGTCACAGGCGCATTCCCATTTAAAAGCCATAAAAGGTCTCGACCCCTTTGGAACTCCTTGTTTCGACACTATACTTTTCGCCTATGTCCAATTCATTATGTACCAAGTGTTTGACACCATGTGCATTGGTTTCGATCAGGTTGTGGAGGTACTAAGTCGAAAGGTGGTTGCCAAAGATGGTAAAGTACCGGAACCTTATAAAACCTGATTTTTGACTTAAAAAGGTAATTCTTTTCAATTAACATGCTTATTTGTCATCTTGTAATTGGTTTCCTTAACTCTTCAAAATCTTTTCTAAAAGGTGCTGCCGAATTTCAGAAATTAACATTTTAAAACATTTACAAAAAGCCCCTTCTCATTTTATAAAAATATAAAACACTAAAGTCCTATACCTTAAGTAACTTTATATATTTATTAAAATGCTTAGGAAAATTCTATAAAAATTCTCATAAATCACTCTTAACATGTTTTCTAACATGTTTAAATTTCTAACCCAAAGCTATCATACTATAGCCATAATTAATTTTAAACCCAAAATACCATTTTCTTCACTAGAAAATTAATATAAATCCACATTAATTCAGAAAATTATAAAATTTGAAACCCATCTCTAAATTATCATTTTTGACTATATACTAAAATCACAAGGCATTTGGATGTCGTTTGATAGGTTTTCAACCCAAAACATATCATAAAATAAATATGAATTATCATAATTCATCGACAAGCATATATATATCTAATTATCATTCAAACGTGGAAATATACTTTGCAAAATCATTCGGGTCTAATCTTAAAAACTAAAAACATCAAAATATGAGATGTAATATATTACTCATCTTTAGCTTTATTGTTAAGGTGTTGAGATTTGATTCTTGAATTGAATTTGATTAGCTTTTCCTCTTGATTTATCCTTTCTTCGCCTTACTCTTCTTTAATGATGGCCGCCCTCTAGGTTTAGATTTTAGTTTTATGAACATGTAAAATGAAGGTGGGTTAACGGTTTAGGGTATACGAATATAGCTTCTTCCTATATCTAATTCCTTAACTTATTTAATTTTAAACTTTTAACTCATTTCATTTTAAACTTTTGACTCATTTTCTCAATTAGGCACGGCTACATCTTGAATTATACAAATCTCAAACCCTTAACCATTTAATCTTTATGTTATTCTATTTAATTTAGCTAATAAATCTCCTGAATAATATTATCTAAAATTAAGGGTGCAACAGACTCCCCTCCTTAAAGAATTTCATTCTCGAAATTACGATAAGGTACAATCAAAATAAATCATAAAGGTAAAACATATCATGAAACAAGTCAGGATAAGTATCTCGAATCCTGCTCTCAGTTTCTCAAGTACAGTCTCTCTCATCGTCACTCAACTAGACTGTAACTAATCTGACTGTCTTGTTCCTTAGTTTTTCTCATCTCTCGCGACTATACCAACTGGTTTTCTAACTATAGTCAAATTCGGCTCCATTACTAAGTTGTCTAACACAATTAGTGCTGTAGTAGTCTCTGGATCTCGAATACACTTCCTTGGATGAGAAATATGATAAACATCGTGGAGTCCTGCCAAACTACTCGGTAACTCTACTCTATATGCGAGTTTCCCGATCTCTATAATAGGAAATGGTCCAAAGAATCTTGATGCCTACTTCCCTGATTTTCCAAATCTGATTACACCTTTCATCGGTGATACCTTGACAAAAACCTAATCTCCAACCGAGAACTCCAAGTCTTTTCATCTTCTAACTGCATAACTTTTCTACCTAGATCGAGCTTCCTTCGTCCTAGCTCGAATGATCTCAATCTTTTCTGTAGCTTCTCTGACCAAATCTGGACCAAGAACCAACCTATTTTTGGTCTCTAACCAACAAAAGGAAGATTTGCATGGCCTTCCATATAAAGCTTCAAACGGTGCCATCCCTATACTAGCCTAATAACCGTTGTTATATGAAAACTTGACTAAGTGTAGATGGTCTTCCCATGATCCCCCGAAATCTATCACACAAGCTCGTAACAAATCTTATAAGACTTTGTTAACCCTTTTTGTTTTCCTATCTATTTGTGGATGATAAGCGATACTCATCTTGAGCTTGGTTCCTAAAATCCCCTGTAGACTTTTCTAGAACTCGCTAGTGAATAAAAAATCTCAGTCACTTACTATGCTACTGGAATTCCATGCTGTCTAACTACATTCTTCATGGATAACTTAGCTAAAACAGGTGTCGTCCTAGTTGACTTAACTGGAATAAAATGGACACTCTTGGTCAACATGTCCACTATAACCCATATGCTTTCATTTCTTCTGTTTGACCTTGGCAACCCATCAATAAAGTCCATAGAAGTAGAATCCCACTTTCAAATTGGAACATCTAAAGGCTGAAGTACCCCACTTGGTTTCTGATGTCTGGCTTTTACCTGGTGATAGTTCGAACACCGCTTCACCAATAAGCCTGCATCTCTCTTCATACCTTCCAAGAAGAAACTCCTCTTCAGTCCTGATACATATTAGTTCCTCCTGGATGAATGGTGAACTTCGAATGATGACATTCCTCAAGAACTTCTTTCCTAATGCTTCCTACATTCGAAACATACAATCTTACTTTCTTTCTTAACCACATATTCTGGTCAAGACTGAAACCTTTTAAGCGATCGCTCTCTGTTCCATCCCTTAAATTTCTGATCCTTTCAATTAATATTGGATCCTCGCTTTGTTTAAAAGCAATCTTTTCATTCATCGTCAGTCGAACTTCTAAACAAGACAGCATAGCAGTTCCTGTACTAGATCCACACAGAGATCTCCACTATACTCTACATGTCGTCAGCGCTTCTAAATCTTTCCACTTAGCTTTAATCACTTACACTGCATTCCGATGTTTTCTGCTAAGTGCATCTGCAACCTTGTTGCCTTTCCCTAATGTGTACTCAATTTCAAAATCATAAGCGGTTAAAAAATCTAACCACCTCTACCATCTCATATTCAACTCCTTCTGAGAGAATAAATACTTCAGCGACTTATAATCCGTATACAACTCAAACATTTCTCCCAAAAGATAATGTCTCAACACCTTCAAGGCAAAAATTACCACGGCTAATTCCAAATCATGTGTTGGATAACTAACCTCGTGTGGTCTAAGCTGTCGAGATTCATAGGTAATCACTTTACCTCTTTGCATTAACACAGCTCCTAACCCTGTTCCACATGCATCCGTATAAACTACCAAATCCTAATTGTTCTGGAACTACCAACACAGGTGCATGAGCCAATAATTTCAATCTCCAGAATGCTTCTTCACACTTATCAGTCCACACGAACTTCACATCCTTTCGAGTTAGCTTGGTCATCGGTGCCACTATCCGTGAAAAGTCCTTAATGAATCTCCGATAATAAACAGCTAATCTAAGAAAACTCTTTATCTCAGTCACTGTCTTGGGTCTCTTCCGATTATTCACCACTTCAATCTTAGTCGGATCTACAGACAACCCTTTCTCTAAGACTACATGACCAAGAAACTTCACTTCCTTCTTCCAAAAATGACACTTAGAAAACTTCGTCTTTAGCTGATGCCGCCTCAGCGTCTCATGCATCACTCTAAGATGAACTTCATGCTCTCTTTCATCTCTAGAGTATATCAAAATATCATCTATGAAAAAACGACATGAACCTTTTCAAGTGCTTTTGGAAAATTTGGTTCATCAAATCTATAAAGAATGCTGGCGCATTAGTTAGTCCAAACGGCATCACTAACCATTCGTGCGATCTATATTTGGTTCTAAATGCTATCAAAGGAATACCATCCTCTGCCACTCTAAGCTGATGGAACCCTGTTGCCAAATCCAAATGGGAAAATGCTTTGGCTTCACTCAAATGATCCAACAAATCGTCAATTCTAAGCAACAAATATCGATTCTTTATCATTCTCTCATTTAAATTGCAATAATCGATACATAATCTTAACAACCCGTTCGGTTTCTTAGCAAACACCGTGGCTGCTCCCCAAGGCGAACTGCTTGGTCTAATAAAATTCTTGCCTTCCAAATCCGCCAACTGCACCTTCAACTCTCTCATTTCAGTAGGTGTCATTCTGCTTGGCGGCTACTCACTGGTTCTGCTCCACTCACCAAGTCTATCTGAAACTCAATAGCTCGTTCCGGTGGCAATCCTACTACTGGTTCAAAGACATCTGCAAATTCTCTAACCACGGAAACTCGATTCAACTCGTCTTCTACCTCCACAACACCCATCAAAGCATTCACCTTACAGCTAGGGTTCTCTATGGAATATACAATCCGATTACTACAGTCAGAGTGTCTAAGCGATATTTTTCTATCATGGGCAAAATATCCTAGCATCGTATTTACTTAACCAATCCATACCTAAAATAATTCCAAACCCTACAAAATCAAACACATGCAACCGCAAATAGAGGTATGACCTGACAAATTAATCTCTAGGTGGTCACACTTCATCCCAAGTGTCACATACCCTCTTATCAATTTGCAACCCTTAAGGAAGTGACTAGGTATGAGGGTTCTAGGTTAATCTTATCTACCAAACAATAAGATATAAAAGAATGCGATGCACCAGTTCTTTTGGTCTTAACCGTACCTCCCCACACTGCTTTTCCCTTTTTCTGTGCTGTTGGTCTTAAGGTAGCTGGTTCCAATGCATACACTTTTCCTTTTCCATCCTTAGCAGGCTCCTTGCACTAGTTCTTCTAGTGCCCAACTTAACCGTAGTTGAAACACCTCACCGCTTTCTTCTCAGCAACATTCTTTCCTTTGTCTGTCCGGCACTCATGGGCATAGTGTCCCTTCTTGTCACACTTGTAACAGAACACTTCTGTCTTTCCCTTCTTTGCGGCTCCACCCTTCCGAGCCCCTTTCTTGTGGAAAAACTTTCTCTTTTGACCAAGCCCCAATTGGACTTCCTTGGCTTTATTCCTTTCAAGAAAAGCTTGCATCTCTTTATTCCTCAAAGCCATCTTAACAACATTACTTAGATCCCTAATATGCGGTAACATGGCCTTAGAAAGCTCAGGCTTCAACCCACGAATGTACTTTTCATTCCTCTTAATTACAGTGTCAATAGAAGTGTAGCCATACCTCGCTAGCTCCTCAAACCTCATCTCATACTCCAACACTGTCATGTCTCCCTGCTCATCTCAATAAACTTTCTAAGAAAGGCAGACTTAGCAATCTTAGACATAAATCTCTCCTCGAACCTTCTCCTGAACTCAGCCCATGTCATATTCTCTTCACTAACTCCAACAGTGACACTGTTCCACCAATACAATGTCGCTTCCTATCGTTGTCTTGAAGCTAGCCTTCTCTTATGCTCATCATTGAGCCACAAATCAGCAAAAATCCTTTCTCAATGAAGTAGCCAGCTCTCTACTTCGATTCGTACTCAGTACCGATGAACGTCTTTACCTCTAGCCGAGCATAATTTCTATACAGAATATCATAATTATTCTCCATTGGAGCTTCTTGGTTTCCTCCTCCAGCATTACCTCCAACTACTCTAGCATCGATTTTCGCTTGCATCATGTTCATGAAAAACTGATACATTGCTCCCATGTCTACTTGCAGGACTCTAGAACCCACATTTTCAGCTTGAGCCTGACCTTGGTTCCTTCTCGTGTTTGGTCTGGTCCTTCCATTTGTTGTGGTGCTTTCCTCTTTAAGGTTAAATCTTCCTCTTCTAGCATCCATATCTGCATTCGAGTCTCGTAAGATACTAAAGAATAGCCTAAGGGAGATCGGATACTAGAGATATAACATATACTTATATATAGCAAATTCAAGTACGGTACTACATCGTTATCCCATACCCTAATCTTATCTCTAATTCCTTAGGATTATGTTTCAAAAATCATTTTAGTTTAAAGTTTTTCGTAAACCTATGCTCTGATACTACGTTGTAATATCCCCCATCTGGAGGTCCGAAGCTAAGCGCTACAGATGCCGCAGTCATCCATGGTATTAACTTCCGATGACCAAATACGGTAATGTTAATGATATCCATAATATCAGAAGCACTTGAGTATGAAATAAAATCATCATAGATTAAAACATTTTTCTGATTACATTTCAAAACAACTTTTCATATCCAAGTTACATAATCCTAAATCATTTCCCGTGTTAAGATCAAATATAATTATTACATAAATATGCCAAGAACGACATTTGAAGATACCCCTATGGTTGACCAAAGTACTATATAGTCATAACTGACTTAATACAACACAACGGAATAAAATAAACAAAGTAACTTCTAAATAGCTATCCGTAGGCTTCCAGCTTATCTCCAGAAGCTTTATTCGTCCACCTACTAAAACCTAAAAAACCCAAACTCTCAATCTATTCAGATCAATATTTGAGCACCCAAGAGTTTACGTGGATAACATAAACTTCGAATCAGACATAAAGCCTGGTGTGAATAATACTATTACATCTCGATTTACTGAATTAAGTGAGACCACATCGCTTAGCAGAACAGGTTTTTCCTCATTAATATCCCTTTTAAACTTATCTCTTGCAAATCAAAATCCTGCAACCCAACCGATTAATCGAACTGATTGTATCAACAATAACAAATTCCATATATTCTTAAAACAAATAAAAAATGTACCAGCTATCCGAACAAAATGTAGTTTTGTTTGGCTAACTACTAACCTTTGGCTGACTTGAGCCTACCAAACAAACTAAAAAAATTATCTAACTACGGTTAGATACTTATGGATGGTTTGTCCTTAACTTACTTCTCCAAGGGTCACCTAATCCTAATGGTTTTGTGGGCTCACCAGTAACCTATCTCTTTACATATATATATTCCTTTCTGTGTGTAACCTCATTTAAGTCTTACCTGTGACTAAGACCTACGCACTGAATTTTGGATAAAATTAGCTAGGCGCTAATAGCTAATATATTAGGTGCGACTCTATAGCAGTCCCATCTAGTATACAAATATCTGAGTCATTTTACTTAGGGTTAACCGCCCTTTAAATTTTTTTGAAAACCTTTTCAAAATGATTTAACCCCTTTAAATCATTAAATTGATTTAATCCCTTTAAATCATACTTAAACAAGGAAAATATAACATTTGCTTTACTCAAATCACTTTGCTATGATATATGCTTTACCCAAAACATTGTTGATGAAAACATTCGAAACCTTTGTTTAAACCTTTAAACAATTCTCTTTCGAAACCATTGAAAGTACCCTTTTCGAAACCATTGAAAGTACCCTTTTCGAAACCATTGAAAGTACCTCTTTCGAAAGATTTATAAACCTTAGAAATCCTCTTTTAAAACACTTTAAACACACCTTTCAAAACCATTGAAAATCTTTCATTTGAATGCTAAGGTAAACATTTTGAAACCATTGAGTAATCACCACTTCGGAACCTTACTAGTTACCTTTCGAAATCATTAGAATATACTACTTAGAACAAACCTTTCGAAAGCATTGGGTTCAAGTTAAAACATATGGAAAAACTTGAAATCTTTGGGTTTAACCTTCATAATATCAAAAAGGGTCTTAAACAACTAAGTCGAAAGCAACTCTTTCAAAGGAAATTTCCTAGGTAAAGTGGATGTGTCGAAACCTATCCATTCGAAAGCAGTAGAGAAGCGGCTCTGGCTTTAAAACAAAGGGACCATTTCGAAACCAATTTGGGTCGAAAGGAAAAAAGCGGAAGTTAGGAGTTTCGACCCCTTCGAAAGCATTTACTTAAAATGAAGGCATAACCTCTTTCGTAAGCATTCTTTCTTAATAACCATTGACCAAGTTAAAATCTATCTTATTCGAAACCATTTTTTCTTTTGAATTAAAGCAGGTGCATTTCTATTTAAAAGCCATAAAAGGTCTCGACCCCTTCAGAACCCCTTCGACCTTGTACCTTGCACCTATGTCCAATTCACTATGTACCAAGTCTTTAATACCATGTACATTAGTTTTGATAAGGTTGGAGGTGGAGGTACTAATTTGAAAGGTGGTTGCCGAAGATGGTAAAGCATCGAAACCTTATAAAACCCGATTTTTAACTTAAAAAGATAATTCTTTTCAACTAACCTGCTATTTGTCATCTTATAATTTATTTCCTTAACTTTTCAAAATATGTTCTGAAAGGTGCTGCCGAATTTTAGAAATTAACATTTTAAAACATTTACAAATCGCTCATTCTCCCTTTATAAACATATAAAACATTTAAGTCCCATACCTTGAATAATTTTATATATTTATTAACACACTTAGGAAAATTCTATAAAAATTCTCATAAATTAGTCTTAACATGTTTTCTTACATATTTAAATTTCTGACCCAAAGCTATCGTATTATAGCCATAATTAATTTTAAACCCAAAATACCATTTTCTTCATTGGAAAATCAATAATAAATCTACATTAATTCAAAAATTATAAAACTTGAAAATCATCTCTAAATTATCATTTCTGGCCATATACTAAAATTGCAAGGCTTTTGGATGTCACTTGATAGGTTTTTTTAATCCAAATTATGTCACAAAATCAATTTGAATTTGTATAATTCATCAACAAGCATATATATATGTATATATATAATTATCATTCAAAACATGGCAATGTACTTTGGAAAATCATTTGGGTCTAATCTTAGAAACCAAAAGCATAAAAATATGAGATGTAACATATTACTCACCTTTAGCTTTGTTGTTAATGTGTTGAGATTTGATTCTTGAATTGAATTTGATTAGCTTTTCCTCTTGATTTAGCTTTTCTTCCCCTACTCTTCTTTAATGGTGGCCAGCATCTAGGTTTAGATTTTAATTTTATGAATGTGTAAAATGAAGGTGGGTTAAGGTTTTAGGGTATAAGAATATAGATTCTTCCTATATTGCCCCTTATCTAATTCCCTAACTTATTTCATTTTAAATTCTTTTTAACTAATTTGTCCAATTAGGCACAACTTATCCTTGAATTATACAAATCTCAACGTCTTAACCATTTAATCTTTACATTATTCTATTTACTTTAGTTAATTAAATCTCTTGAATAGTGTTATCTATAATTCGGGGTGTCACATTTGCCCCAAGATCCTATGATAGAAGCCAATCGTGCACGATCTCCCACTAAAGCTTCTCCGGTTCAGTCGCCACCAAGACAAAGCTATTCTGGAAGTTTCCAGACTCAAACATACCCCATTCGATCTGCAAATCAAGTTTCCAATGTAATCAATTTGCAATGGCGATTCAGACCATCTAAATCTGTTTGTGTCAGCGATGAAGGATGCGAGGAAGACGGTTCAAGTGCTAACATGGGCGATTTCGAGTTGGATCCAATCGACGGTGGGAGACTTTTTAAACATGTCCTTAGATTCTTCCTTTTTAAAAGTTTCACAATTCAAACCAACACAACACTTTGAGTCCATATTCCTAAGGCATTCCATGTCTCTTAGATTTGATATCGTTGGTTACTAATTTTTTTTGAGTTGTTTCCCCATTGTACATCACCAAATCATCCATCAGAGAGAACATATTTGTAGAATCATAGTATTCAAATCACAATGTTTCTCTTACAATAAAATTCCAACACGACCGAAAGAAACTACCCCAAATATGGTCATGTAGAGCATCAAAATTACTCTAAACCCATCAGAGAATAACTGAAGGATATAGCTTTCCTATAAATTTAAGTCTCCTTACTTTGACCAGTTTGAATCAAAGACAAGATTTTATAGAAACAAAGTGTTGTCTCATGAATAGGTCAAATGAATACATATTGTATCGATGAAGAGAAAGATGATAAAATTGATGGTATAAAAGTTTGAAAGTTTGTATTAAAAGGAAGAAGTAGATAAATTTTATGGGCATGGACCTTAAATGAAGGAAGTGGTCACGTTTCATTTTCCTTCAAATTTGTTAATTTTTAGACAAGAACACAAAAACTATCACGTGGAACAATAACCGTAGCCGTAGGATTTAAGACACTTAAAAAATCTCAACCATTGTATATTTATTTATTTAAATATTGATTAAAGACCGAAATTCAGTCAATAGACAGTCTCGAATAATACAGACCAATCAAAAGCTGGTTTCCAGTCTTTAGCATATGATATTGTAAACTGGTTTTTTCAGCTACTAATAAGTCTACAATTAAAGACCGTAAGTTTTCAGTTTTAAATATTTAGTCTTTAGTTGAATATATTTTTGTAGTGGTATTTTGACTCTAAAAGGAGGATGTCCTCTAAAAGCTCTCTACTTCCATCACTTTTCTCCTCCTCAAAACAATTGTTCCAGTCAACAACGTCCATCGTGTAACTAGCGATGAAAATGAGGTCGACAACTCTAACAACCAAAATCCAAACTATGGCACCGGAGTAAGTGTTATTTGTCCTATTCCTGGCATGAGTAATGATGTATGGCTCATCCTAGCGAATGGGATCACGGACATTGGGCATACTTCCTATGATCTAAATGAACTCCAGGCTTGGATGGATATTCAAGAAACCATTATTTATGGTCCGAGAGTCCTAACTATAGTGTATAGACCCATATTCAGTCTATAGTTCCTAGTACTTTAACATCATGCATGACACCCATGGGAGGGTCATGCTCGATACCCTTGTTGGGGGCGCTCCTACCCGCAATAAAGGATGAGCGTGCAGTGCACACTCAAGACTTCACCTATGACATTCCTATCCCTGAACTTGTCCCATACCAAGAGGATGCTCATCGCTCCCCCATTGAATGACTCTTTGCCTTTGAATGACTTTGTGTAATGGATGAGAGGTACGATCTGTGCTTCAACTATTCAAGCGACGAGGGATAAGCAAGGAATAACAAGCATATGGAATTTTCTATTTATTCTCGACCCCAATAGGTAGTCCCAAATCTTGGTCGTATAGGGTCATTGCTGTAGATCTTCTATTATGAATATAAACAGAAGATCACCTACACCCATTCGCCATTTCCACTTTCCAAGTACATATAAATTTCATATATCTCCCTTTCATGTGAGGCTCAGGAGGAGCCCTACCCTAGCAAGGGGCTTGTATACCTTGCAAAAGGCAGACGTAGGTCTTAGAGAGGTATGATATTTCTTAGTTAGCAAATGTGTAGAATCTAGACTAGAATCAAGGTAGTGAGGGCCTCTCTGATGAGAATAAAGAGCCATTTTTTGAATAAATATTGAGAAATTTTATCCACGAGAGATATGATTTTCCTCCCAGGGAGAAGTATGATTGGAGCACTAACCACTCCGACCATGTCACAACTTTCAACTCCATCACCCGAGCTGGTTAACTCTCCAATAGTGGTAGGTTCCTCTTGTTCCACTCCATACTGATCAGACCAGCCTCCTACTGACTCTTGCACCTACAGATTGACAGTATCTGCTCCTGGGACTAGCCATTCACCAACCACAAAATTGGTTTTTTCCATTGTGAACCCGAATCATTGCTCAAACTTCTTGTACGTGTGATTAGCCGGTTAGTACATCAAGGCCCGACCCATTCCAAGTCAATTTGCATAACAATACTCAAACCATCAAAGACAAGCCAACTAGCAATTCTAAGCCTAAATCCATGTCAGCCGACGATTCTTACCCTGGCTCAGTTTAAGCCGACCTATGTTCAACTTGGCTCCATTCTAGCAAATCCAACAAGCAAGTCACAGATATGCCAGGCCGAAATCTCAAGCTTGACCGGATCGGCACAGTTCGACACAGCTATCTCATGAATTGACCCGGCTCGAAGCGACTAGTCTATGGCCTGACTCTATCTTAGCTTGCCCGTGATAGATCCAACTTAGCCTGTCTCGTTACTATGTCTCAGATCGGCCCTTCGTGCTTTATCCTGAGAATTTTCAGTTTGATTCTCAGCAAGCTTCGGCAAAAAGTAACTCACCGTCATTGTGCAAGAAGCTTCTCTTTAGCGTTACTGCTTAGAAAAATATGTTATACATCAAAAGTACAACTTTGTACACCTATTACTGCAGCCTATCTTCCAAAAGCAAACCAACTCCTTAGCATGCCATCTTTTATAGAACAAAACACATGTCCTGTATAGAATTACAGATGGCATGCTTCTCTTCCATATATTCATACCATCTTTACAGCTGTTCTCCATTAACTCATGTAACTAGATCAATGTCCAGGAGTGGTTCCCATCTATTTCATTGTGCAATTTTAGCCATCCAGTGCCCATATCAGCTGCTATAATTACCACATGCCATACAACATCAAAAAGGTTGATTTTTATGCTCAGATTTCTCATTCACAACAAACTAAATACCCTAAGCTCTTGAGATTAGTAACTTTGTAGTGTTAAGTGCTTAGTTTCTTGTTATTCTCTAGTAATTCGTTGTAGTTGTAGCATAGTAAGAGATCTTCATAATGGATGTCGACAAGCTTCTATCAAACCACTCTATTCTTTGTGTCATTTACTCCTTATTATAAATTTAAGCCTAGTATTAGTAAGTAACCTTTTCCAATTAGAAAAAAATAGTCTAATTCCAAGGTTGGCTAAACTTTTAGTCAACATTTTGGCACTAGAAGAAGGGACTCCCCTAAAATCTCTCGCCTTTCTTTACCTTTTCTTCTCTACACACTCTTTTCACATTTTTCACCATGTCAAATCCCCATGGCGAGAATGAAGTTATTAACTCTAATGATCTTGAGACTAATGGTAACATTGTCGCCGACGCTGTTAGTACCATCCCTGGACTCAACAATGGCACAGGGCTAAGTGTGCTCCAAGGCTTAACCAATGTGGAACTCTTACCTGCAAAGCGAATGATCTGAGGATGAGGTTGAATGCTTAGACAACTGTCAACTTTGATCCTCCATCTTCTCCAATAGTTGAACTGACCCCTCTCTTACATACTATCCCTAATGGCTTAGTCTTGTTAACTCCGCTATGGAGAGGGTGTACTTGAAACCCCAGTTGGGTTGTGTAACATCCCCTATTTAGAGACCCAAAGCTAAGCGCTACAGATGCTACAATCATCTATAGTATTAACTTCTGGCGACTAAATACGGTTATGTTGATGGTATATATAATATCAAAAGCACTTGAATATGAAACACACCACAGATTTTAAAATAGCATTTTCCATTACATTTCAAAACACATGTTCATATTCAAATTACACAATCCCAAAACGTTTTCCAGGCAATGATCAAATATACTTATTACAAAACAAGGCGAGAACGACATGTGAAGATGCCCCCTTGGATGTTAAGAGTAATATGTCATAATTGACTTAACACACACAGCGGAAATAAATTAAAAAAACAAGAACTATAACTCCTACATAGCTATCCATTAGCCTCCTACTCGCCTCCGGTAGCTTTATTCATCATTCTACTAAAAACTTGAAAACCTTAACCCTCAGCCTACTCAAATAACACCCAAGAGTTTAAGAGGAAAAACAAAAACTTCGAATCAGACATAAGCCTGGTGTGAATAATATTATACATCTTGGTTATTTAATGTTAATTGAGACCACGCCACTTAGAGAATGGGCTTCCCCTCACTAACATCCTTTTTAAACATATCTTTCTTTTGCGAATATTTTCTTGCAACCAAAAATGGTTAAATACTATAAAGCATCATTACGTTAACATACATATCAGGTAATAAATGAACTATTTGTTCTAACACCATAGTTTTGTTTGGCTAACAGCTAACCTTTGGCTGACTCGAGTTTACCAGACAATATAAACAAAATTTATCTAACTTCTGTTAGACACTCCTCTTACAGAGGTCTGTCCCAAACTATCTGTTAAAACTTCTATTCTGGATAGTCTGTCCCTAACTTAACATCTCTCAGGATCATCTGATCCTAATGGTTTTGCGAACTCACCAATAATCTATCTGTATACAAGTATATATTTGTTTCTGTGTGTAATCATAATTTTAGCCTTACCTGTCACAAAGCCCTACACATTGGAATTTTAGACAAAATTAGCTGAGGTCAATAGCTAAAGTATAGGGCACGATACTATACCACTCTCATATGGTATTCTAATATCCGAGTCATTTTACTTAGGTATCCCTTCCCATAATCTTTTCTTGAAACCTTTTTCAAAATGATTTTAAATTTTTAAATCAAACTTACATAAGAAATATACATATACTCTGTGCTTTACTCAAAACCACGTTGCCATGCTACATACATACATACATACGTACATAATTTACTCAAACCACTGTTGATGAAAACATTTAAACACTTGAAAGTACTCCTTCGATTCCATTGAAAGTACCCCTTTGAAATCATCCTTTTCGAAACCAAGTAAAACCCTTCATTTATCTTAGGCCAAAAGGCCAAAACCTCCCTTTCGTAACCATTCTCAAAACCATTTCGAAACCACTGAAAACCTTCCTTTCGACCCCCTTCGAAAGCATTACTTAAAACAGAAGAGCGTAACTCTATCAAAACCTTTTTTTTAAAAAACATTTGACACAGTCGCAAGCCAACCGTATCGAAAGCTATCCCTTCGAAAGCAAAGCAGGCGCTATTTTAATTTAAAACAAAGGCATACCCCAACCCTTCAGAACCCATTGTTTCAACTATGTACCTTCCGCTGTTATCCAATACGCTATGTACTGTTATCCCGCCTTTTAGCAAGGCCATTATACCAAAAGATTAACCAAAAACCAAAGACAGTTCGTCCCGATGATTGGTTGTACACTGCTTAACTATGGATATCGATGAATTTTGTCCAAGTCCGGATCAGGCTACAATTGACAAGACATGACAAGAAAAGCCATGAAAACCAGCATCCCAAATTTCAGGTCAGTTGGGGTTCATATGATAGAGATATGATCGATTCCATTTAGGAAAGATACGCGGTTCATATCCATCAGAGAGCTGTCATATTGGTTTGTTCGAATCCATCTAGTTCGAATCCATCGGGGAAAGCGAAACTTCGAATCGATCGAGTTCGACTCGATCAACATTCGCTTGAATCGATCGGGTTCAAATCGCTCCTAGGCCATGCTATTCAAATCCATCGGGTTCGTATCGATCGGCGGGGAACCATTCATACACATCGTGCTTCGAATCGATCATGTTCGGCGAACATTTCGAACCCATCTGGAGCCATGCTATTCGTATTGATCATAAGGGGCCTCATTCGTATCGACCAGACATCGACAGTTCATATCGGTCCATTAGTGCACCTCAGTCTTGCACTATTCGTATCGATGGTGAAGGTTTTGTTCGTATCCATTGAATGCTGACTACTTGTATCGATCCATTGCACAACGATCGATCGATGCGAACGCTTATGCACGACTAATGCAAATAGTGCCGTGGCTATCGATGCAAACAACACGAAGTGGTCAACATGAACTCAACTCCAATGTTGGATGCAAACAAGACTCCTTCAACTCGGCACGAAACATGGATCCGTTCGAAAATCACGCGCCACGTCTTCACTTGGGCACGTGCAAAAATCAGTGCGAACGGATGGGTGTGAAGGCTGTGGATTCGAACACGACAGCCTATGTGAAACACAATCTTGCATCGATCATATCTCATAAACCATAGGTCCAAATGCTACGAAATTTTCATAGAAGCTTCATACAAGCTGAAGAAGGTTCCTGCTAAGTTTCGACTCGATTCGATGAATTCTTGACCGATACGAAATTGGTTCGTATCGATCACGGATCGAGTCGAAAATTTATGGGATCGATCGCGTGGCCCCCCTCACGAGCCAGAACGAGTCTTCCGAAGTTTGAGCGCGATATCGACCTCCTACACCTATAAATAGAGCCCCAAAGCCTACAGAAAAGTGATCTTTTGTCTATTCGACGTCCAGACTCTGCCGGATTCAATTCTACACTTCACCACTACTATTGTACTCGAACTTCAGAGCTATAATCTGCTGTAATTGATTGAAATCACCAAGTGAATATCAATAAAGTCATCAAGTTCAGAGTGGACGTAGGCCAGATCGCCGAACCATTATAAATCCTGTGTTGTTTACTGTTTTCCTTGGAATTTTCTGAGTGATCTTCATACTTATTATTCATTTGTGATCTGTGATTGTGAATTATCGACTATCGGGTGTTTGTGACCAATTTTGGCGCAAACAAGTACCAAGTAACTTGATACCATGCGCATTGGTTACGAAAGCATGGTGGCAAAACGTCCTAGTTGGAACCCCTGGTGCCAAAAGTAGCGGAACATGCTAAAAACTTGTTATTTTTGTTTTTAACTTAAAATGGAAAAATTTTCAACTAACCTACTATTGTTTGTCAAATTTTCATTGGTTGCTAAATACCTTTTTCAAAGTGCTGCTAATATTTTCAGAAATAAACAATAATTGTATTTTACAATACCCCTTCTCCTTAATTAAATATATAAAACATATATGTCCCTTACCTTAAGTAATTATATATATTCATCAAAACATTTAGGAAAATTCTATAAAAATTCTAGAATTTTCAATTTTTTTAACATTTATAAATTTCAAAACCAAATAATTAATTATTTAGTCATAATTAATTTATAACCCAATAAATCATTTTCTTCACTAGATAATTAATATAAAATCCACATTAATTCAAAAAGTTATGAAAAATGAAACCCATCTCTAGAATATTATTCCTGATCTACAACCAAAATCGCAAGGCATTTAGATGTCGTTCAATTGGGTTTTATTACCAAAACATGTCACAAAAATCAATATGAACATGCATAAATCATCAACAAGCATATATATATATATATATATATATCATTTAATCATTCAAAAACATGGCATAAACTTGCAACGTAAACCGGATTTAACCTTAGAACCGAAAACATATAGAAAGTGAGATGTAGTCATTATTCTCATTAGCTTTGTGATTAAGGATGTGAGATTTGATTTTGATTAATTGATTTGATTCTTCTCTTGAATTTCTAGCTTTACCTTCTCTTAAGATTGCTAATGGTGACCGGCCTTAGATGTTTTCGTTTGAGAAAATGTGTAATGAACATGTGTTTTGGTTTCCTAAGGGTTTAGGGTCTAAGTTTAATCATTTTTCTATTTTTACCTTCCTTATTTCCTAACACCTTAATTCTTTGATTCATTATTTACTCATTAATATGGCACAACTACCCCTTAATTAAATCGGAAATCTCAATCCATTAATCAACCAATATTTAATTTAATTTAATTCATTAAATCTTCTAAATAATGTCACTAAAAATATGTGGTGTTACAATCTCCCATCCTTAAAGAATTTCATCCTTGAAATTATGATAGGGAACACAACAAAACAATCAAAGGTAAAACATATCATCAAAGCAAGTTAGGATAAGCGTCTCTAATCCTGCTCTCTGTCTTCCAAGTAAATTCTTTCTCATCGTCACTCCACTGAACTTTCACTAGTCTGACTGTCTTGTTCCTCAACTTCTTCTTATCTCTCTAGACTAGCCAGATAGACTTCCTAACTATATTCAAATCTAGTTCCAACTAAATCCTCTAACACAGTCGGTGCTATAGTAGCGTCTAGATCCCTAACACACTTCCCCGGATGAGATACATGGAAAATATCATGGACTCCTACCAAACTACTCAGTAACTCTACTCTATACGCGAGTTTCTTGATCCTCTCAACAATACGAAAAGGTCAAACGAATCTCAGTGCTAACCTCCCTGTTCTTTTGAATCTAATCACACCATTCATCGATGAAACCTTAATAAATACATGATCTCCAACAGAGAACTCTCGGTCTTTCCTTCTTCTATCTACGTAACTTTTCTGCCTAGACCGTGCCTCCTTCATCCTATCTCAAATCAACTCAATCTTCTCTGTGGCTTCTCCTACTAAATCCGGGCCAAGAACCAACCTATCTTCGGTCTCTAACCAACAAACGGGAGATTTGCATGGCCTTATATACAAAGCTTTAAATGGTGCCATACCAATACTAGTCTGATAACTATTGTTATACAAAAACTCGAAAACAATTAGGAAAAAGGTCTGGTTTAAGGTAAAGACAAGTTCAACCTTTCGAAAGCATTATAGGATAACGTGGTCGAAAGGTAGAGTAGCAGCTAGGCTTCGACTAGGTAAAACCAATCACTTTCGAAAGCTTTTACTTAAAGAAAAAGAAACGCCTTCGAAAGCTATTTGTAAAATTCCTCTCGAAAGCTTAGCTTTCGAATAAGTTGAAGACTTTAAGTAAATCAAAGGAGGAAATTATCTTTAGAAAACAAGCTAAGGTTTTGACTCTACAGGGTATTGATTTGGTCGATGGCCCTTCAAAAACTAGGCAGGCATTGATCTTTTCAAAGTTGAATCCTTGGTTTCTACTATGATGAAAGCATTACTTTCGACACCCTACCTTCTGCTTACTTACAAACACACTTCGTATCAATTTCCATTGATACCATGTGCCTTGGTTCTAGCTTTATGGGTTTCGACACTTATGGTTTTGACTAGGATGGTGAGGTAAAGGAGTCGAAAGGTATACCTCTCGAAATTGGTGGAACCCTTTTTTTATGAAAAGCTGTGTTATATCCAAAAATGGTAATTACTTTATAACTAATCCTGCCACTTGTAACTCCTTGATTTGCTACTTTAAACTTTTCAAATACTTTCCATTAAAACTACCACATTTATTCAGATATAATTAAATGATTTTAACATTGAAGTCTTTTTATATAACAAAACCGACATTCTTAGAAAAGCCCCTCTTTTAAAATAATTTATTTCCCATAGTAAACCAATTGGGAAAAATCCCTAAAAATGACAGAAATTCTAATTAATCATGTAATCAAATATATTAAAATTTTAGACCTAATTTCTTCCTGAAATTCACAAGATAAACATTTAACCCAATTGTATCATATTTTCAATCATTCATAATAAGATTTCCATAGCTTGGAAAATTCTGAAAATTAAAAATCATCTCCAAAATTATGTTTTACTTAACATAATTTTTTTTGCATGGCATTTCAAAATCAATATCTCACGGTTTTATCCTTAAAACCATATGAATTATATAAGTAAGGTAATTGTTTAAATCAAACAAATCATAATTTAAGCATATCATCATCCAAAATTTCATAGAAATGAAACTAAACATAAATCCAAAATCATAGGATTATAGAAACCAAAAAGAGATGAGATAAATTATTATTCACCTCAGATTTGATAAGGAACTTGAGATTTGTTATTGATTAATCCTTCCAAGCTTGATCTTTGGCTTTAGATTAAAAATTCCTTCTTTTCCTCTTTGGTAACGGCTGGCTTTGGTTTAGGTTTTAGATTTTATGACCATGAGAAAAATGAAACGTGAATGGACATAAATGAGAAGTAATAACCGTGTAAAATAATAAGGTGGTTTTTTACTAGTATGCCCATGTGTAACTGCATTAGCCCTTAAACCCAATTAAAGCCCATTTATCTTATTAATAAGCATGACCTTATCATAAAATTTATTCAAATCTCAATCTCCTTATCATCATTATTCTACTTAATTTATCTAACTAAATTTATAAATAATGTTATCAAAAATTAGGGATGTTACAGGTTCCCCCTTAAAGAATTTCGTCCTCGAAATTCAGTAAGGACTAAATACTAAACATGGCAATCATCTATAACAACTCCTAACAATCATACTAGTCTAACTGACCAGCAACAGTTTATAAAAATATATAGACATACCCTCAAAGAAAATCAGGATAAGTATCTCTAATCCTGTCATCTGTCTCTCAAGTACAGTCCTTCTTATTACCACTCCACTGAACATTCACCCACCCGACTGTCTTGTTCCTTAATCTTTTCTCATCTTTAGCTACAACCCGAACTGGTTGCCTAACAAAAGTCAAATTAGGCTCTACCACTAAATCATCCAACCCTGTCAGAGGAATAGTAGTCTCTGGATCATGCACATAGTTACGAAGATAAGACACATGAAATACATTGTGGAATCCTGCCAAACTGCTCGGTAACTCTATTCTGTATGCGAGCTTTCCAATCCTCTCTATAATCTGGAATGGACCTACATATCTTGGGGCTAACTTCCCTGACTTTCCAAATTGTATCACACCCTTTATAGGTGATACCTTAATGAAAACCTTATCTACAACCGAGAACTCTAGGTCCTTACACCTCTTATCTGAATAACTCTTCTGTCTAGATTGAGCTTCCTTCATCCTTCCCCGGATTAACTCAATCTTCTCTGATGCCTCTTTAACCAAATCTAGACCTAAGACTATTTCTAACCAACATGTTGGCGATTTGCATGGTCTTCCATACAAAGCTTCAAACCGAGCCATTCCTATACAGGTCTGGTAACTATTATTATAGGAAAACTCAACCAATTGTAGGTGATCCTCCCAAGATCCACCAAAATCTAACACATAACCTCTTAATAAATCTTCGAGTACCTTACCGACTCTCTCTGTCTACCCATCTGTTTGAGGTGATATGCAGTACTCATATTAAGCTTGGTACTCATTACTTTCGGTTGACTTTTCTAGAATTCACTAGTGAACAATGCATCCCTATCACCGACTATACTACTAGGAACTCCATGTAGTCTAATTATGTTCTTTAGGAACAACTTAGCAAAAACATGTGCCATTCTAGTTGACTTAACTAGAATGAAATGGACACTCTTGGTCAATCTATCCACTATAACCCATATACTTTCATTACCACTATTTGTCCTTAGCAACCAGTCTATAAAATCCATAGATATCGAATCCCATTTCCAAACTGGAATCTCTAAAGGCTGCAGCAATCCACTGGGTTTTTGATGTTCAGCTTTCACTTGTTGATAGTTTGCACACTGTCTAACTCACAAGCCAACATCCCTCTTCATGCCTTCCCAATAGAAGCTCCTCTTCATATCCTGATACATCTTGGTTCCTCCAGGATGAATCGTAAACTTGGATCGATGACATTCTCCAAGAACTTATTTCCTTAAGTTTTCCACATTTGGAACACACAACCGTTCCTTCTTTCTTTGCCACCCTCTTTGGTCAAGGTTAAAATCCTTTAAATCATCGATCTTTGTTCCAACTTCTAGTCTTCTGATCCTTCCAGCTAATACTGGATCCTCCTTCTACTTAGAAGCAATTTTCTCTGGTCGAATTTCTAAACAAGACAACATGGCATTATCCTGACTAGAACCAACAATTGATCTTTACTGCACACTGCAATTGGCTAAAGCTTCCAAATCTTTCCACTCTACCAACATAGCTAACACCACATTCTAATGCTTCCTGCTTAGAGCATCCTCTACCTCATTGCCTTTCCATTATGTATATATTATATCAAAATCATATGCAGCTAAGAATTCCAGCCACCTCTACTATCCATATTCAACTTTCTGAGAGAATAAATACCGTCATGACTTATGATTGGTATATAACTCAAATCTCTCCCCTAAGAGATAATGTCTCCAAATCTTCAATGCAAAGATCACAGCTGCCAACATGAGTAAGATATCTAACTTCATGCAGTCTAAGCTTCCTAGATGCATAGGCAATGACTTTGCCATTCTGCATCCACACTGCTCCTAAACCAGTTCCATATGCATCAGTATATAGCACCAGTCCTTGGTTTTCGTCTGAACTACTAACACGAGTGCATTGGTCAACAAATTCTTTAACTTAAGGAATGCTCCCTCACATTTTTCGGACCAAACAAATCTCACATCCTTCATGGTTAGCTTAGTTAAGGATGCTGCTATCCGTGGAAATCCTTAATGAATCTTCGGTATTAGCTGGCAAGTCCAAGAAAACTCCTGATCTCAGTCATCGTCTCCGATCTTTTCCAATTAATTACGGCTTCGAACTTATCTGAATCGACTGACAATCCTTTTTCTGAAACCATATGACCAAGAAACTTTACCACTTTCTTTCAGAAAAGGCACTTGGTAAACTTCGCCTTTAGCGGGTTCTGCCTCAGCATCTAAAGTACCACTCTAAGATGAACTTCATGCTCTCTCTCATCCCTAGAGTAGACTAGAATATCATCTATAAACACCAGTACAAACTTATCCAAATACTCTTAGAAAACTAGGTTCATCAAATCCACAAAGAAAGCAAGTGTGTTTGTTAATCCAAATGGC
Organism: Allium cepa; assembly: GCA_030765085.1. Lineage (NCBI taxonomy): Eukaryota > Viridiplantae > Streptophyta > Magnoliopsida > Asparagales > Amaryllidaceae > Allium > Allium cepa. The sequence continues at coordinate 394,747,903 of CM060935.1, forward strand.
ATCGCTATCCACTCATATGAACCATACCTAGTTCAAAATGCTCTCAAAGGGATACTGTCCTTCTCCACTCTTAACTGGTGGTAACCTATTACCAAGTCCAACTGGGAAAACACTCTGGCTCCACTCAACTGATCAAACAGATCATCTATTCTTGGAAAGTATACTTATTCTTAATTGTCCTTTCGTTTAATTTGTGATAGTCAATGCACATTATAAACGACCCATCTGGTTTCTTTACAAACACCGTGACCGCTCCCCAAGGCGAACCATTTGTTCTAATAAAATTCCTTCCTTTAAGATCCACTAGCTGCACCTTCAATTCCTCCATCTTAGTTTGTGTCATCTTACTAGGTGGTCTACTTATAGGTTCAGCTAATGACACAAGATCTATTCTAAATTCAATAGTCCTTCTAGGTGGTAGTCTAGTGACTGGCTCAAAGACATCTACGAATTCGCTTCCTACCCGAACCTAACTTAACTCATTTTCTACCTCCATAGCATTGAGCAAAGCACTAGCACACTGGTTAGTGTTCTCTACTGAGATTATCACTCGGTTATGATTATCGAGGTGCCTCGGTGATATTTCCCTATCCTAGCAAAATATTCTAGCCTCATACCTGCCTAACCAATCTATACCCAAATTGATTTCAAAATCTATGAAATCAATACCATGCAAATTGCAGGTAAACTTATGACCTAATAAGTCAAGCTCTAACTAGTCACATCTCAACTCTAGAGTTGCATATCCTCCTACTAGATTCGCAGCCCTCAAGGAAGTAACAAGGTAGGTGGATTCTAAACATAATCTATCAACCAAAGACTGAGATATAAATGAATGTGACTCACCGATATCAAAAGGTAATTTTACTGTAGTACTCTGAATCAAAAGCATACCTTCCATAACAGTCTTTCCTTTATCAGCTACAGTAGGCCTAGCTGGTCCTATAGTAAATTTTTTTCCCTTTGTTCTCCCTAACTGGTTCTGGACACTGATTCTTGTAATGCCCAACTTGGTTACAGTTAAAGCATTTCACATTCTTCTTAACTACAGCTTTCTTCCCATTTCCTGACCGACATTCATTAGCAAAATGACATTTCTTGTCACGCTTATAGAAAGCTACCTCGGCCTTAGACTTCTTTGCAGTACCTCCCTTCTAGGCTTCTTTCTTTTTAAAGAACTTCCTCTTCTTCCCTTGAGAACCCTGGGTATCCACTGGTTTCTCTTTAGCTAAATTAGCAAGTAATTCCTCACGGCGAATGGCCATTTCCACCACTAAAGTACAAGGATCGCAGGCATATGTCATGGTCATTCTAGCAAGATCGGGCCTCAATCTCCAAATGAACTTCTCATTCATTTTGATGTTAGTATCTATAATAGCATATCCATATCTGGACAGCTCTTCAAACTAGTAGCATATTCAACTACTGACATCTCTTCTTGCACTAAATCCATAAACTTCCTCATCAGCTCAGACTTAGCAAACTTTGATATAAACTTTTGCTCAAACCTCGTTCTAACATCATTCTAAGTTAACTGCTCTTCCCGCACTCTGGCAGTGACACTATTCCACCAATGTGGTGCTGACCCCCTACAACTTTCTAGAGGCCAACATTCTCTTTTGTCCATTATTCAGACCCAAATCAGTAAATATACGCTCATAATGCAACAACCAATTTTGAACTTCTACGGTACTCTCCATTCCCAAGAATGGCTTTCCACCTAAACTGGTGTAGTCTCTACTCAGCAAAGTAATATTCCCAATTGGAGCCACGTGATTAGCTCCTCCAACATTTCTAGCAACACCAAAAGCAGCTCCAGTTTTCACCAATCCGGCAAAGAACTGATACATCGCCCCCATATCAACTGGATTTCTGGCACTCACATTGACATTGGTATTTTGGTTACTAGCATTAGCCGGTCGACCCTGGTTTCTCTTGGTAGTGGGTTGAGCATTTCCATTAGTTGTGGTGCTTCCTCTACCAGGATTTCCTCTTCCGTTTACTGTTTCCATATCTCTTTTTCTCGTAAATCTACATACGAGTCTTAGTTAGTTACAGGAGAACGGACTAAGAGAGTAGGGAATACATACTTATATATATATAACTATATATAGAAAACACAAGTACGTTACTATAGCATTAACCCAAACCCCAATCTTATTATCAGATTCATTGGATTATGTTTGGAAAAATATTTAACGTTTAAGTTTTTAAAGTTTCATAAACCTATGCTGATACTAACTCGTAACATCCCCCTATTTGAAGGCCCAAAACTATTGGCTATATTAGACACACTGATACACAAAAACACAAGAATAAGGAAAAAATTTAAACAGCAAAACAAATTCCACATTCCAATTCAAAATATTCTAAGTTGATTACATAATCCAATACGCAGACCACGTTCAGATAACATATAATTATTACAAGATACACTAAGAGAAATATGCGAAGATGCCCGCTTGGTAAATCAGAGTATATAGATAGACAAGAAAACAATTTTCCTTTACAAACAAGCACGCGAAAATAAAAGAACTCTAATAACAATCTGCCTCCTGCACGCCCTCCGAAGCTTTTATTTGTCTAAAAGAACACTTGAAAACCTTAACTCTCAACCTACTCAAAATCAATTGAGTACCCAAGAGTTTAAGGGGAAAACAAGAACTTCGAGTTAGACATAAAGCCTGGTATGAATTATAATTTACCATCTCAAACCATTTACATATCTAGTGAGGCCACGCCGCTTAGCGGAACTAGTTTCCTCTCACTAATACCATAAAATATTTATAAAACCATATACTATGCTCCAACATCCATAACGGTTAAAACATAGTATATCAAAACATTATGATGATATGCAAAACAAATGAATCAATTCTTGATTACCCATCCCCATTCATTCCGACTGTCTATCTCAATTATTGTTTCTAGAGTTACTATCAACTTGCTAAATGTTAAGGACTATCTGTACAATTACTTAGTTTTTATGGGAACACTAAGAACCTATTGGTAACTCTAATATTTTATTGCTTATCCTAGTTTTCATGGGATAACTGGGAACCTGTTGGCTGACTGCCAATATCTTAATCTGGATATAGTTTTCATGGGCTAACTACAAACCTACTGGCCTCTGCCAGTATCAAATCATAGTTTTCATGGGATGACTATAAACCTATTGGCCCCTGCCATTATCATATAGTTTTCATGGGCTTGCTGCAAATCTATTGGCCCCAGCTAATACCTTTAATTTAAAATTTAACATATATTAAGTTATATTCACTACTGGGTCAACCTAATTGGTTATTCTGCCCTTTCCTACAAAATACAGTTATGGGTTAATAACAAAGTGAATAACATTTCAAAATCTTTACTTATGCTATGGTTATTACTTTAAATTGAGATTGGGTTATGTTTTGAAACCAAAAACATCTCTTTCGAAACCTCTGGATAGCCCCCTTCGAAGGCAAAGATCTCTTTTCAAAACATTGAACACATACTTTCGAAGCCCTTAGTAAACATTCCCTTTCAAAACTTATCATATCTTTCGATGGTATCAAATCATCTTTTAAAAATATGGAGCTTCAAAACAAATGAAATTACCCCTTTCGAAAGCGTTGGGTTTACTCCTTAAAAATTATTTGGGTCAAAATGGTTATATACGAAAGTATCTATTTATAAACCAACTAAAATAAATTTGAGGAAAAACTGATGGTGTCAGAACCATCTGGTCGGAAGCAAAAGACTATATAATCAAAACTTCGAAGGTCTAAGTCGAAACCCCCTTTCGACTCTATCTCCTTCGAAACCCCAACCTCTTTCGAAAACAATTAGGAAAATGGTCCGGCTTAAGGTAAAGTCAAGTCAACCTTTCAAAAGCATTACAAGACAACATGGTTGAAAGGTAGAGTAGGGCTAGGCTTCGACTGGGTCGAAACCAACCCTTTTCGAAAGCTTTTACTTAAAGAAAAAGAAACCCCTTCGAAAGCTGTTTATAAAATTCCTTTTGAAAGCCCAGCTTTCGAATATGTTGAAGACTTTAAGTAAATCAAAGCAGGATATTAGGTTTATAATACAAGCTAAGGTTTCGACTCTATAGGGTATCGACTTGGTCAATGGCCCTTCAAAAACTAGGCGGACAATGATCTTTTTAAAGTTGAATCCTTGATTTCTACTATGATGAAAGCATAGCTTTCGACGCCCTACCTTCCGCTTACTTACCAACACACATCGTATCAATTTCTGTTGATACCATGTGCCTTGGTTCTAGATTTATGGGTTTCGGCACTGATGGTTTCGACTAAGATGGCGGAGGTAAAGGAGTCGAAAGGTATTCCTCTCGAAATAGGTGGAACCCCTTTTTCTAAAAAGCTATGTAATATCCTTAAATGGTAATTACTTTATAACTAATCCCTCCACTTGTAATTCATTGATTTGCTACTTTAATCTTTTCAAATAATTTCCATTAAAACTACCGCATTTATTCAGATATAATCAAAGGATTTTAACGTTAAAGTCTTTCCATATAAAAAAACTGACATTTGCAGAAAAGCTCCTCTTTCAAAATAATTTATGTCCTCTAGTAAACCAATTAGGAAAAATCCTCAAAAATCATAGAAATTCAAATTAATGATGTAATAAAACATATTTAAACTTTGGACCCAATTTCTTCCTGAAATTCACAAAATAAATCTTTAACCCAATCATATAATATTTTCAATCATTCATAATAAGATTTCCATAGCTTGGAAAATTCTGAAAATTAAAACCCTTCTCCAAAATTATGTTTTACTTAACATAAATTTTTTCCATGGCATTTCAAAATCAATATCTCACCGTCTTACCCTTAAAACCATACGAATTATATAAGTAAAGTAATTGTTTAAATCAAATAATTCATAGTTTAAGCATATCATCATCCAAAATTTCATAGAAATGACATTAAACATAAATCCGAAATCATAGGATTATAGAAACCAAAAAAAGTGAAATAAATTATTATTCACCTTGGATTTGATAAGGAACTTGAGATTTGTTGTTGATTAATCCTTCGTAGCTTGATCTTTGGCTTTAGATTAATAATTCCTTCTTTTCCCCCTTGGTAATGGCCGACTTTGATTTAGATTTTGTGACCGTGAGAAAAATGAAACGTGAATGGACATAGAGGAGAAGTTATAGGCGTGTAAAATAATAAGGTGGCTATTTTACTAATATGCCCATGTGTAATTGAATTAGCCCTTAAACCCAATTAAAGCCCAATTATCTTGTTTATAAGAACGACATTATTATACATTTTATTCAAATCTCAATCTCCTTATCATCATTATTCTATTTAATTTATTTAATTAAATTTCTAAATAATGTTATCTAAAATTAGGGATGTTACACAATCTATCCACTATGACCCATATGCTTTCATTTCCTCTACTAGATCTTGGCAATCCATCAATAAAATCCATAGAAATAGAATCCCACTTCCATACCCGAATATCCAATGGTTGAAGCAACTCACTTGGCTTCTGATGTTCTGCTGACAGTTTAAACACCGTTTCACCCATAAGCCAACATCCCTCTTCATTCCTTCCCAGAAGCAACTTCTCTTTATATAGTTATACATCTTCGTCCCTCTTGGATGAATGGCGAACTTCAAACGATGACATTCCTCCAAAACTTCTTTTCTTGTGTCTTCCACATTTGAAACACACAATCTACCCTTCTTTCTCAACCCCCCATTTTGGTCAAGACTAAAGTTCTTCAAGTCATCGCTCTCCGTTCCATCCTTTAACTTCCTGATCCATTCAGCTAAAACTGGATACTCTTCTTGTTTATAAGCAATCTTCTCAATCAGTACTGGTCGGACTTATAAACAAGGTAACATAGCAGATTCTCCATTAGACCCAGCCTCGGATCTTCACTGCACTCTGCAAGTCGACAATGCTTTGAGATCTTTCCATTCTGCTACCATAGCTAGCACCGCATTCCGATGCTTTCTACTAAGCGCATCTGCAACCTTGTTGCCTTTCCTTGGTGTGTACTTAATCCCAAAATCATAAGTAACAATAAACTCTAACCACCTCCACTGTCTCACGTTCAGCTCCTTTTAGGAGAACAAGTACTTCAATGACTTATGATCCACATAAAGCTCAAACCTTTCTCTCAAAAGGTAGTGCCTCCGCACCTTTAAAGCAAAAATAACTACAGCTAACTCCTAGTCATGAGTCGGGTATGTAACATCATGCGGTCTCAGCTGTCTAGAATCATAAGCAATTACTTTACCTCTCTGTATTAACATTGCTCGTAACTCAATTCCACACGCATAAGTATAAATTACTAAATCCTGTTTCCCTTTCGAAATAATCAAATAGGTGCATGGGTCGGTAAGTGTTTCAAGCTCTGGAATGCTTTCTCACACTTATCGGTCCACACAAACTTCACATCCTTTCGCGTTTGCTTGATCATCGGTGCTACTATCCACGAAAAATCATTTATGAACCTCCTATAATATCCAACCAATCTAAGAAAAATTCTTATCTCAGTCACTGTTTCTGGCCTCTTCCAACTGTTCACTGCTTTGATCTTAGTTGGATCTACTGCCAATCCTTTTTCTGAAACTACGTGACCAAAAAAACTTCACCACCTTCTTCCAGAAATGACACTTCGAAAACTTCGCCTTCATCGGATGCTTTCTCAAAGCCTCAAGAACTACTCTAAGATGAACTTCATGCTCTTTCTCATCCTTAGAGTATATCAAAATATCACTTATGAACACCAATATGAATCTATCCAAGTGCTCTCTGAAAATTCGGTTCATCAAGTCCACAAAAAAGCCGATGCATTCGTGAGTCCGAATGACATGACTAACTATTCGTACGATCCATATCTGGTCCTAAACGCTGCTAAGGGTATACTACCTTCTGCCACCCTAAGATGATGGAAACCTATAGCCAAATCCAACTGAGAAAATACCTTGGCTCCACTCAACCGATCAAACAAATCATCAATTCTCGGCAATAGATATTGATTCTTTATTGTATTCTCATTAGGCTTACGATAATCAATACATAACCTTAACGATCCGTCCGCCTTCTTAGCAAACACTACGACTGCTCTCCAAGGTGAGCTACTCGGTCTAAAAAAACTTACCTTCCAAATCCACCAACCGCACCTTCAACTCCTTCATTTCTGTAGGGGTCATCCTTCTTGGCGACCAACTCACCGGTTCTGCTCTAGGCACCAAATCAATCCGAAACTCAGTGGCTTGTTTCAACGGCAATCCAACTACCGGCTCGAAAACATCTGCGAATTCTCTAACTATGAAAACCAGATTCAACCCGTCCTCCAACTCCACAACACCTAACAAAACATTCACCTCACAACTGGGATTCTCTACGGTATAAACTATCCGATAACTACAATTAGGGTGTCTAAGCGATATTTTCCTATCATGGCAAAATATTCTAGCATCATACTCACTTAGCCAATCCATACCCAATATAATACTGAACCCTACAAAGTCAAATACATGCAAACTGCAAACAAAGGTGTAACCTAGCATATCAAACTCTAAGTAGTCACACTTCATTCCAAGTGTTGCATACCCTCCTATCGGATTTGCAACTCTTAAGGAAGTTACTAAAATGAGGGTTCGAGGTTAAGCTTATCTACCAAACATTGATATATAAAAGAATGCGATGCACCAGTATCAAATAGAATGCTAATAGACATACCATGAATTTGAAGCGTACCTCCCAAAACTGCCTTTTCCTTCTCCTGCGCTGTTGGCTTTGAAGTAGCAAGCTCTAATGTAAATACTTGGCCTTTATCTCCTTTGGTTGGCTCTTTACACTGGTTCTTGTAGTGCCCAATCTGATCACCACTGAAGCACTTGATGTTCTTCTTTCCAATCACCTCCTTTCCTTTTCCTTTTCTAGTACGACACTCATGAGCATAATGTCATTTCTTGTCGCACTTATAGCAGACCACATCGAACTTTCCTTTCTTGCCTACTCCTCCTTTCTAACATTCTTATTATGGAAAAACCTCCTCTTTTGGCCTTGTCTGACCTGGACTTCCTTTTCCTTCTTCTCCAAACAGGCTACATCTCTTCGTGTCTCAGTGCCCTCTCCACAACTAAATCACACGGATCTCTAATGTTTGGTAAATAGCCCTATCCAATTCTGGCTTCAAGCCTTTAATAAACTTCTCATTCCTTTCACCACTATATCAACAGTGGCATATCCATATCTAGCCAACTCTTCAAACCTATGAGCATACTCCAGAACAGACATTTCTCCCTGTTCTAGCTCAGCAAACATCCTGATTAGAACCAACTTTGTCATTACTGACATGAATCTCTGTTGGAACCTTCTCTAAACTCCGCCCACGTCATCTCCTCTTCGTTTACTCCAGCTGTCACACTATTCTACCAAAATAAAGCTACCCTTTGAAGCTGTCTCAAGGAAAATCTCCTCTTCTGCTCGTCATTGAGCCCCAAATCAGAAAATATCCTTTCATAGTGCAACGACCAGTTTTCCACTTTTATACTATCCTCTGTTCTAATAAACGGCTTCCCTCCAAGCCTAGCGTTGTCTCTACTCAAGTTAGCATACTGGTTGACCACTGGGGATTTCTGAGCTCCTCCCACAACATTTCTTCCAACAACCCTAGCAGTGATCCCAGCTTGCATCATGTTTACGATAAACTGATAGATGACTGCCATATCCACTTGTGGGACCCTGACACCAACATTCTCTGCCTGAGACTGACCTTGACTTCTTCTAGCATTCGATAGGTGATGTAGCCCAGGATAAAGGAAAAAGTCGTCCACAACTTAAGGTAGGAGATGACATAGGTCGAATGGAGGGGACTTCAGAATTGAGTCGTCCACAACTCAACTTGAGTCGTCCACGACTCAACATGAGTCGTCCGCGACTTAACAGATCAGGTGGAAGGGGGCTACGACCTAACGGGTCTGAAGGAAAAGGTTTCCGACCTAACAAAACTACTATGAGTCGTCCACGACTCATCAAGCAACAAAGACAAGTTCCAGTCATCAGAAGCTTTGAATCGGAGATGGGTTACGACATAGATGAGTCGTTCAGAGTTGACTCGCTTGAAGGGTTATGCTGCAGGGGACTTGGAAGCTTGAGCCGTTGGAAGGATGTTGAGTCGGTGAAGCTATGAGTCGTGAGTCGGCATGAAGTTGAGTCGATGGAAGGTGATGTGTATATATGAGTCGTTGTATCTTTGAGTCGTATATGTCTGTAATGTGTTAGGTCGTGAGTCGCGACCTAAGTTGAGTCGCGTTTTCTTTGAGTCGTTTGTGTTGTATAAGGTTGTAAATAAGTTGAGTCGTATGTGTCTTGAGTCGTATGTCGTGTGCTATGTTCTGAAGCATGTATGTGATGCACTGCTGCTAAGTCATGAGTCCTAAGTCGTGAGTCGTGAGTCTATGGAGTCATGAGTCATTGAGTCGGCATTGTGTTGTAAGTATAAGCCGGGTGCATTGAGTCGCCGCCGACTTATATTGAGTCGTAGGCCGTGTACGACTTAGGGCTTGGTTGTAAACACTATAAATAGGGGTGTGTGTTGTACAGTTGAGGTTGTTGATTTTGAAATAAAATTCCTTGTTGATTGCTTTGTGCTTTCTTCTCTAATTGATAGTTGAGTGTAATCTCCTATCTCCACTTACGTCATTCGAGTGCGCTCGAATCCACGTTTGTTGAAGCCGATTCACGGAATCTAGTGCGCTAGATCAACGTACGAAGAATCGTAGATCTTTGAACACGGTATAGTGCGCTATCAACGTGTTTGAGATAGCTAGAATTCGGTATCTTCGGATCAACGAATTTGGGCAATTCGGTATCTTCATTCCATCGATCGCTACTTTCACCAATTGAAGTTTGTTTCGATTAATCCGCTGCGTCATTATTGGTATCAGAGCCATACTTAGCCAATCATAGCTAAGTTGATTCTTGGAGCCAAGTATTTGAAGGTGTGTTCGTTGTGTTCATCTTGAAGTTGCAACAAGTTTGGAGTATTTGATCTATAGCATTTTGAATCAAGGTGTTGGAGAGTGTTTGAATTTGTGAGGAGATTTTTTTTTTTGCGCGCCAAGTATAGAAGAGTGTGAGCCGTGCCTTATGTTTGAATTGAAGCCGACTTAACCTTGAGCCGAGCCAAGTTAAGTCGTGAAGATCAAGCCGAGACAAGATTGAGCCGAGCATTGTTGTTTGAAGTTGAAGGTTGAGCCGTGACTTATTGTTGTTTGTGAAGTGTTGTGTTGATTCAATCATGCCGCCAAGGAGAGCTAATCGCCATCAAAATGTTGAAGCATTATATAGACGAGAAGAAGCCGAGCTTTTGGAACAACGTATTAATGAGAAGTTCGATGAAGGCATTGGAAAATTGGAGAAATTGATGAATGATTTGAATCAAAGGAGGAGATCACCAAACTCGAACCATGGAGGAAACCGAGTTTCGCCATCGGTTACGGAAGCGAGGAGGGTATCACCACATTCTTGTAGAGATAGAAGAGAAACATCAATTTCATCACGAAGAGATCATCATGACTATGCACATGAAGAGAGAAGAAGTCAACGTGAATTTGACAATGAAGCATATAGAGATGAAGAGAGACATAGTCGAAGAAGCATGCATGAGCGAAGGGATGATAATGATCGAGATCGATGTAGGCGTACTTTTGATTTTGTTGAAGAGGGTGATGGAGCTAGTATTCATTATCGAGATCGGGACCAAGTTCGAAATTCTTACCGTAATATTGAAGATGATCGACGATGGGAATCGGGTATGAAGATGGAAATTCCAGAATTTAAAGGAGGAATGGTAGCAGAAGAATTTCTCGATTGGATTTCTAATGTTGAAGAGATCTTTGATTTCAAAGAGGTTCCTGAACATAGGAGAGTGAAGTTGGTTGCTACTAGGTTGAGGGGGAGAGCTTTGGCGTGGTGGCAGCAAACTAAACTTACAAAGGAGAGAATGGGGAAGTCAAAGATAGAATCGTGGGATAAGATGAAGAAGTTGATGAGATCTACTTTCTTACCTTACAATTATCAGTCACTTATGTACCAAAGGTTGCAGAATCTGAGGCAAGGGACGAAGTCTGGTAGTGATTATGCTGATGAATTTTACCAACTCATTGCCAGGAATGATATTATGGAAACGGAAGAACAACTAACTGCTAGATTCATTGGGGGATTGAGAATGCAGATCCAGGATATGGTTAATATGTTCGATCCTAGATCAGTTGCAGAGGCACATCAGAAAGCGTTAGCCTGGGAGAAGCAAGGAAGGCGTGGAGGTGGTGTGTTTACTAATTCCAATAATCAAGCAAAGGGTGTTAGTGGAAGTTCTAGTGTTCCTAAACCTGTTACAAAACCAGTGGTGAAGGAGGATGAGAAGGCGAAGGTTAGCAGTGGGTTCAAATGTTATAACTGTCAGGAGTTGGGTCACAAAAGCAACGAATGTCCGAAGCCGAAGAAGAGAACCATGGTTGCAGAAGTTGAGGAGGATGATGGTGAGGAGGCAGAATGTTCAAATGCACCTTATGTTGAGGAGGAAGAAGAATTGTTTGGAGATGAAGGTTGTAATCTTATGTTGAGGAGGTCATGTCTTACACCAAAGCAAGAGGAGGATTGTAGTTGGTTGAGGAGTAACATATTTCAGTCGACATGCACTATTCTGGGAAAAGTTTGCAAGTTCGTTATTGATGCTGGAAGTTGCGATAATATTATTTCTACCGAGGCCGTGAAGAAGTTGAACTTGAAAACTGAGAAACATCCTAAACCATACAAGTTAGCATGGTTAAGGAAGGGAGGTGAAGTGAAGGTGTGTCGAAGGGCTTGTGTTAATTTTTCTATTGGGAAAAAGTACAAAGATGAAATTTGGTGTGACGTTGTAGACATGGACGTATGTCATCTGTTGTTGGGCAGACCGTGGCAGTTTGATAGATCAGTTCAACATGATGGTCGTGCCAATAGTTACAGTTTCATGTTCGAGGGTACTAAAATCACTTTGGTTCCCAAGAAACAGCAACAGAAGGAGAGCAAGCTAGAAGAGATTGAAGAGTTGAAAACTTTATTGTCTTTGAAGGAGTTTGTGAAAGAAGTTGAAGAGGAGCCTGAAGTATTTTTGTTGATTGGGAGAGAGAGTAGTGAAGAAGTTGAGATTCCAGAAGAAGCAAAGCCAATTTTGAAAGAATTTGAAGATGTCTTTCCAGAGGAGTTACCGCCACTTAGAGACATTCAACATCAAATTGATCTTGTTCCGGGAGCAGCGTTACCACATCGACCACATTACCGAATGAGTCCGAAGGAACATGAAGAGTTACGAAGGCAAGTGGAAGAGTTGTTAGAGCAGGGACGTGTTCAGGAAAGTTTGAGTCCTTGTGCAGTGCCAGCATTGTTGGTGCCAAAGAAGGATGGAACATGGAGAATGTGCACAGATAGTAGAGCTTTGAACAAGATTACTGTTCGTTATAGATTTCCTATGCCAAGGTTGGATGATTTGCTAGACCAGTTGAGTGGGGCAACTATCTTTTCGAAGATTGATTTGAAGAGTGGTTATCACCAGATTCGAATTAGACCAGGTGACGAATGGAAGACAGCCTTCAAGACGAGAGAAGGGTTATACGAATGGTTGGTTATGCCATTTGGTTTGTCAAATGCACCTAGTACATTCATGCGGGTGATGAATCAAATCTTTAGACCATTCATTGGGAAGTTCGTAGTGGTTTATTTCGATGATATTCTGATATATAGCAGGAGTATGGAGGAGCATGTTCTACATTTGAGGGAAGTGTTGATTATTCTTCGTGAGGAACAATTTTTTGCAGCCACGAAGAAATGTGTGTTCATGACGAGAAGTGTGTTATTTTTGGGATATGTTGTGTCTGAGAAGGGAATCCAAGTGGACCAGAGTAAAGTTGAAGCTATTAGAAATTGGCCACAGCCGAGAACTATCACTGAAGTTCGAAGTTTCCATGGATTGGCTTCATTCTACCGAAGGTTTATTCCACACTTCAGTAGCGTGATGGCCCCGGTTACTGATTGTATGAAAGGGAAGCAGTTTTCTTGGTCGGGGGAAGCAGGGGTTGCTTTTGAACGAATCAAAGAACTTTTGACAACAGCACCAATTCTTGTGTTGCCAGATTTTCAGTTGTTGTTTGAGCTACATACTGATGCATCAAAGGTTGGGATTGGAGGAGTGTTGAGTCAGAATGGGAAACCCGTTGCTTATTTCAGTGAGAAGTTGTCAGGGGCGAAGATGAGATACAGCACATATGACGTTGAATTCTATGCTGTGGTGCAAACGATTAAACATTGGAGACATTATCTATTTCAGAAGGAGTTTGTTCTGTACACTGATCATGAGGCGTTGAAGCATTTGCAGGGGCAGGACAAGATTTCAGCGAGACATGCATCATGGATCGCGTATTTACAGCAGTTTACCTTTGTTGTTAAGCACAAATCTGGGGTGACGAATCGGGTAGCTGATGCTTTGAGTAGAAGGAGTCATTTGTTAACAACATTGAAGGTTGAAGTGACGGGGTTTGAATTACTGCCCGAGATGATTGAAGAAGATCCTTACTTTGTGAAATATGTTGAGAAAGTGAAGGAAGGGAGTACTGATGAATTTATGATGATTGATGGATTTTTGTTTAAAGGAAATCGGTTATGTATTCCTGAGAGCAGTTTGAGAATGAAAATTATCAAGGAGTTGCATGAAGAAGGCCATGTGGGTAGAGATCGTACATTGCAATTGGTTTCTCAATCTTATTTTTGGCCGTCGATGAGAAAAGAAGTTGAAAGATTTGTGGAGAGATGCCATATTTGCCAGGTTTCAAAGGGAACCGCGACCAATGCTGGATTGTACATGCCATTGCCTGTACCGGCTAGACCATGGGCTGATATGAGTATGGACTTTGTATTAGGATTGCCGAGAACACAGCGTGGTAATGATTCGATATTTGTTGTAGTTGACAGATTTTCTAAAATGGCACATTTTATTGCTTGCAAGAAGACGACGGATGCTGTTCGTGTTGCTCAACTATTTTTCAAGGAAATCTATAGACTTCATGGATTGCCAGAGTCTATTGTGTCAGATAGGGATACTCGTTTTCTGAGTCACTTTTGGTTAAGTTTGTGGAAGATGGTGGGAACGAAGCTGAAATTTAGTAGTGCTTATCATCCGCAAACTGATGGACAGACAGAAGTTGTAAACAGGTCATTGGGAAATTTGTTGCGATGTCTTGTACAGGATAATTTGAGAAGTTGGGACATGAAATTATGCCAAGCAGAGTTTGCTCATAATCATGCAGTGAATCGTAGTACAGGATTCAGTCCATTTCAGATTGTATATTCAAATGTACCCAAGGGACCGTTGGATTTAGCGGTAGTACCACAACCGAAGGGGACGGTTAAACGGGCTATTGATTTTGTTGAAGAATTAACTGAATGTCATAAGATCGTTCAGGAACGATTGGTGAAGACAAATGAGAAGTATAAGCGAACTGCTGATTCGAAGCGACGAAATGTTGAATTTAACGAAGGAGATTTGGTGTATGCTGTGTTAACCAAAGATCGTTTTCCAGTAGGCGCTTATAACAAGTTGAAAGCCAGAAAAATTGGTCCTGTAGAAGTTGTGAAACGGATCAATGAGAATGTTTATAAGTTGAAGCTGCCGGAGGATGTATACATTTCTGACGTATTCAATGTTAAGAATCTCGTGCCATATTATGGAGATGAACAATCTAGTACAGAAGAACTTACAAATTCGAGGGCGAATTCTTCTCAACCAGGGGAGGATGATGTAGCCCAGGATAAAGGAAAAAGTCGTCCACAACTTAAGGTAGGAGATGACATAGGTCGAATGGAGGGGACTTCAGAATTGAGTCGTCCACAACTCAACTTGAGTCGTCCACGACTCAACATGAGTCGTCCGCGACTTAACAGATCAGGTGGAAGGGGGCTACGACCTAACGGGTCTGAAGGAAAAGGTTTCCGACCTAACAAAACTACTATGAGTCGTCCACGGCTCATCAAGCAACAAAGACAAGTTCCAGTCATCAGAAGCTTTGAATCGGAGATGGGTTACGACATAGATGAGTCGTTCAGAGTTGACTCGCTTGAAGGGTTATGCTGCAGGGGACTTGGAAGCTTGAGCCGTTGGAAGGATGTTGAGTCGGTGAAGCTATGAGTCGTGAGTCGGCATGAAGTTGAGTCGATGGAAGGTGATGTGTATATATGAGTCGTTGTATCTTTGAGTCGTATATGTCTGTAATGTGTTAGGTCGTGAGTCGCGACCTAAGTTGAGTCGCATTTTCTTTGAGTCGTTTGTGTTGTATAAGGTTGTAAATAAGTTGAGTCGTATGTGTCTTGAGTCGTATGTCGTGTGCTATGTTCTGAAGCATGTATGTGATGCACTGCTGCTAAGTCATGAGTCCTAAGTCGTGAGTCGTGAGTCTGTGGAGTCATGAGTCATTGAGTCGGCATTGTGTTGTAAGTATAAGCCGGGTGCATTGAGTCGCCGCCGACTTATATTGAGTCGTAGGCCGTGTACGACTTAGGGCTTGGTTGTAAACACTATAAATAGGGGTGTGTGTTGTACAGTTGAGGTTGTTGATTTTGAAATAAAATTCCTTGTTGATTGCTTTGTGCTTTCTTCTCTAATTGATAGTTGAGTGTAATCTCCTATCTCCACTTACGTCATTCGAGTGCGCTCGAATCCACGTTTGTTGAAGCCGATTCACGGAATCTAGTGCGCTAGATTAACGTACGAAGAATCGTAGATCTTTGAACACGGTATAGTGCGCTATCAACGTGTTTGAGATAGCTAGAATTCGGTATCTTCGGATCAACGAATTTGGGCAATTCGGTATCTTCATTCCATCGATCGCTACTTTCACCAATTGAAGTTTGTTTCGATTAATCCGCTGCGTCAATAGGGCATTTCCATTTGTGGTGGTGCTGTCTGCTTCGAGGTTAATTCTGCCTCTTCATCCGTCCATATCTGTATTCAAGCCTTGTGAGATACAGAAGAATAACCTGATAGAGATAGGATAATAGAGATATATCATCTACTTATATATAGCAAATACAAGTATATTACTATAGCGTTACCCGTTACCCCGATCCTAACTCTAACTCCTAAGGATTACGTTTTTTCGAGAATCACTTTTAGTTAAAGTATTTCATAAACCTGTGCTACGATACCAAGTTGTAACATCCTCTATCTAGGTGCCCAAATCTAAGCACTACAGATGCTGCAGTCATCTATAGTATTAACTTTCGGTGACTAAATATGGCTGTTTTAATGGTATCTGTAATATCAAAAGCACTTGAATATAAAACAAATCATAGATTTCAAAACAACATTTTCCATTACATTTCAAAACAAATGTTCCATATTTTGATTACACAATCCCAAAATGTTTCCCAAGCAATGATCAAATATACTTATTACAAAATACGCCAAGAGCGACATATGAAGATGCCCCCTTGGATGATGAGAGTAATATAGTCATAATCGACTTAATAAACACTAAATAACAAAAAAGGACTGTAACTCCTAAATAGCTATCCGTTAGCCGCTCCTCCGGTAGCTTTATTCGTCATCCTACTAAAAACCTGCAAACCTTAACCCTAAGCCAAATCAAATCAATTTTGACCACCCAAGAGTTTGAGGGGAAAAACATAAACTTCGAGTCAGACATAAGCCTGGTGTGAATAATATTATACATCTCGGTTATTTAATGTTAAATGAGACCACGTCCCTTAAAGGAATATGTTTTCCCTCACTAACATCCTTTTTAAACATATCTTTCTTTTGCAAATCATTTCCTGCAACCAAAACTGGTTAAATACTGTAAATCATCATTATATAGACATACATATCAGGTAATAAATGAACTATCTGTTCTAACACTATAGTTTTGTTTGGCTAACTACTAACCTTTTGCTGACTCGGGCCTACCAGACAATATAAACAAAATTTATCTAACATCTGTTAGACACTCCTCTTTTGGACAGTCTGTCCCTAACTATCTGTTAAATACTTCTCTTTCGGATTATACAAATATATATTCTCTTATGTGTGTAATCATAATTTTAGTATTACCTGTGACAAAGCCCTATACAATGGAATTTTAGACAAAATTAGCTGTGGCCAATAGCTAATGTATAGGACGCGACCCTATACTAGTCCCATCTGGTATTCTAATATTTGAGTCATTTTACTTAGGGATCCCTTCCTATAATTTTTCTTGAAAACCTTTTTCAAAATGATTTGAAGCCTTTTAGATCAAACTGACACAAGGAAAATACACATAATCTATGATTCACTCAAAATCACCTTGCCATGCTATATATATATATATATATATATATATATATATAACTCAAACCACTATTGATGAAAACATCTAAACACATTAAAGTACCCCTTTTGATTCCAATTGAAGTACCCATTTCAAAACCCATTGAAAGCATATCTTTCGAAACCAAGTATAACCCTTCATTTATCTTAGGCCAAAAGGCCAAATCCTCCCTTTTGAAATCATTCTCAAAATCCTTTTGAAACCTTTGGAAATTTTGCTTTCGAAAGATTTAAAACCTTAGACATCATATCCTAAAACATTTCAAAACATTTCCTTTAGAAATCCTTGGAAAAATCTTCCCTTTCAACCATTTCGAAACCATTAGAAAACAATACCTTTCAACTCCTTCGAAACCCTTGGGGTACTACCCCATCGAAACCATTATTAAAACCTTTCGAAAGCATTAAACCTTTATAAAAATAAACCTTTCGAAAGCACTTGGGTTCAATTTAAAACATGTGGAAAAACACCTTTCGAAGCCATTCAAACCATCTCCTTCGAAACCGTAAGGTTTTACCTTCAACATAACAAAAAGGGTCATTTAAAACCATTTAAGCCGAAAGCCTTCCTTTTGAAACCTATTCTTAAGTAAAGAAGTAATGGTGTCTAAACCACCCTTCCAAAAGCATTAGAGAAGTGGCTAATTTTAAAAGCTAAGTATACCTTTCGAAACCATTGACTTCGAAAGGTAGAAAGGCGGCAGCTAGGGGTTTCGACCACCTTAGAAAGCATTATTTAAAACATAAGAGCGCAACCCTTTTGAAACCTTTTCTTTAAAAACATTTGACACAGTCACAAGCCAACCATGTCGAAAGATATCCCTTCGAAAGCCAAGCATGCACTATTTCAATTTAAAACAAAGATGTACCCTAACCCCTTCAAAACCCATTGTTTCGACTATGTACCTTCCACCTTTATCCAATATGCTACGTACCAAGTAACTTGATACCATGCGCATTGGTATCAAAAGCATGGTGGCGAAGCATCCTAGTCAGAACCCTAGTGCCGAAAGTGCTGCCAATATTTTCAGAAATAAACAATAATTATATTTTATAACCAACCTGCTATTATTTATCAAATTTTCATTGGTTGGTAAATACGTTTTTCAAAAGTGTTGCCAATATTTCAGAAATAAACAATAACTATATTTTACAAAATACCCATTCTCCTTAATTAAATATAAAAAAATTTTAAGTCTCGTACCTTAAATAATTTTATATATCCATCAAAACACTTAGGAAATTTCTATAAAAATTCCAAAAAATCATTTTCAATATGTTTTCTAACATATATTAATTTCAGACCCAAATAATTAATTATTTAGCTGTAATTAGTTTATAACCCAATAAATCATTTTCTTCACTAGAAAATTAATATAAAATCCACATTAATTTAGAAAATTATGAAAATTAAACCGCATCTCTTAAATTTTATTTGTGATCTATATCCAAAATTGCAAAGCATTTAGATGTCATTTACTAGGGTTTTCTTACCAAAACATATCATAAAAATCAATATGAACATGCATAAATCAGAAACAAGCATATATATAATTTAATCATTAAAAAACATGGCATAAACTTGCAAGATTAATCGGATTTAACTTTAGAACCGAAAACATATAGAAAAGTGAGATGTAGTCATTATTCACCTTAGCTTTGTGATTAAGGATGTGAGATCTGATCTTAATTAATTGATTTGATTCTTTTCTTGGATTCCTAGCTTTACCTTCTCTTGAGATTGCTAATGGTGGCCGACCTTAGAAGTTATTGTTTGAGAGATTGTGTAATGAACATGTGTTTTGGTTTCCTAAGGGTTTAGGGACTAAGTTTAATTGTTTTCCTATTTTGCCCTCCCTTATTTCCTAACATCTTAGTTCTTTGATTCATTATTTACTCATTAACATGGGATGACTAACCCTTAATTAAATCACAAATCTCAATCCATTAATTAATCCCATATTATTTTATTTAATTTAACTAATTAAATCTTCTAAATTATGTCATTAAAAATATAGGGTGTTACGGGTTGCTCATGTTCTCCATGGGAGAATGCATGCTATGCATGGCCCAAGTCATGTTATTTAAATCGATCCAAAGTTGGACATGCATAGAGAACCAATACATCACCATTCTCTTTCAGCATAATGGCGGTCAACTTTTGAACGTCTTTGGGAATTAGACGGGGCTCGAGATTTGAGATTCGATTGTCTTAGTGGTGGTTCTCATACCATCGGTGGAGAACAAAAGGCCCTCACAAAACATTCTCAATCCTATAGCGATGTGGTCATGCCCAGATCATGAGAAGGGTGGGCCGAGCATTCACAATTGCCCTCTATGCATAAGGAGAGGAGAACCTCATCTCCAGGTCATCACCACCACCATCACTCTTCCATACATCATCAACGCCCCTCCTCACTCTACAGAGACATTGGCTATGTCCAGTGCCGGTCATAAGTCAAACACTCTTACAACATGCAGATGTTGGCCTATAGGAGGAAATGAATCTCCTTCTCCAACAAATCAATAGGATCTAAACCTGGAAGACGGGGGGCGAACCACTATTTGGTGATGAGGATGGACAGTCATTCTTCGAGAAAATCCTAAATGCATAGACCCTCAGGTGGTATGCCTTGTCGCATGTTGACAAGTACAATAAGAATGATAACCCATTAGACCACATTACTGCTTTCAACTCCATCACTCGAGCCGACTTGCTTTCCAACCCAACAAATTATTTAATTTTTTCCTCCACTCTCATAGGATCGTCCTCCTGTTGATTCCTACATCTACAGCCCGATAGCATTCATTCCCGGGCCCAGCTTTGCGTAGATTTCAAGACCATGTTCTTTAGTTCCATGACCTATGTCATGATGGCTAGTAAGCTAGATAACATCAGACAAGGGAAGATCAAGAATCTTCGGCCGTATATGAATCATTTCGACAAAGAATCCACTTGGGCTAGGGTTGTTGATAAAAACAACTTGGTTGTAGAAAACTACTCCATGATTATATACAAGTCCAGAATGTGAAAGGAATTACAAAAGCAGTGTAATGACCCGCCTTTTTGACCATCGAAAGTCGGCACTCAGTACATCCATGCTATTCAAATGCCAAACATCCAATTATCAGAAAGACAGATTGTAAGGGTAAAATAAAAAGAACAAACTTGGAAAATAGAATCTCATAAAGGAAACGACAACATATAATATAATAAAGGCAGTACAACTATCACTCCAAGATACAAGGTACACCCGAGTAAAAAAAAAGAACCATTATTAGTTGGACAGTTATAATTTTCCGACCTTACAATTACCGATAAGTATATAATATAATACAATGGAAAATAAAATACAATGCAAGGTGAACATCTAGCTCTTCTCCAAGTGCTCCATAACACAAATGCCAACCTGAAAAATACTCGGCATGACCCGAGCATTATAATAAAATAACACCGATGTATCAGTCTGTAAAACCAATGTGAGAAAACTCAAGGAATATGGTAAACATAAAATAATTCCGTAAGACCAGCCACTAAACACGAAACGGGTTTTTACCTCACAAGAAAAACATTCATACATGAAGAAACAAAAAACAAATCAAAACAATACAAACAAGAAAGAATGGACACTTACAAGATTAAAATCCAAACTTAAAGAATGACAAAAATAATTAAACAGAGAGAACTCAAGGCACTTTAAAATGCAATTAAGAAAAGAAAAACTTCAAGGTTCGAATCAAACAAGGAGAATGAATTTATCCAACATGACTAGAAGCATGCACCCCTTATACCGAAAGTATACCTCTAGATAAAGTATACTTGAAATCCCACGCCAAACATGCATCACTCTCAAGAACTTCCAATTCGGTCCTCGCTTCACCCGAGCATCTCAATATTTCACATCATCGCATGCATGCTACAACCAAATCTCAAGATATATGTGAATATACCCTAATGGATGCGACCCAATTGGCTTGGCCCCAACTTGCACTTTGGATTTAGTTATCTACGATGTTGGATGCCAATGCTCAAAATGAGTAAAAAATTGTCTTAGATTGAAGATACATAAAGAAGGATATCAAAAATCAATAGTCAATGTATTCAACTACCAAAAAAAACTAATACTACCCGGGGGAAAAAATGAAGCCGAACAAGCTATGGCAGTTTGCTATCTATCTTAACAATACAACATTCTTAACATTAAGAACAGTAAGAGTTTAAATGCTTCAAACGAGCAAACGTCTTGACGATGAAATATAAAGAAGGATATCAAAATAAATAGTTAAGGAATCAATTATAAGAAATAAATGAATGATTGTATATGGAGATTAAATCGCATACACTTGTCACCAATAAATGAGTCCATCTTTTAAACCATTTGATTTTTACTTGTGCTTGATTTGCACATCATAAATATTTGTAAAACACTTTTAAAATACCCTTTAAAAATATCACTTTAAAGAGCTAATTATATTTCTAAGCATATCAAGATAAAGAGTCGAAAACAAATGTTATTTATACATTATTTACTAAAAACCAGTAACAATTTACACTCAGCTTGATTTTTAAACATTCCTTTTTAAAGATTTCCACGTTTATAAACTGTCATTTATAAATTTAAAACAACATTTATTATCCCAAAAAATAATAAATCAATTTAAATACTTTTACTAATTTTTTTAAACAATATTAATCATCCTAAAAGATGATAGATATAATTCTTTTAAAAATTTTAAAACCACATTAATTACCCCAAAAGACAACAAATCAAATTATAATATTTTTATATATTTAAAACAAAAATTAATTATCCTAAAAGATAATAAATCAAATTTATAATTTTTTTTATAGATTTAAGATAATATTTATTATTCCGAAAGATAATTAATCAAATTTATAACTCATTCTATAAATTTTAATCAATACTTAACCTTTACTTTCAAAATTCTCAAAATATTGTTTAAATCATTTTCAAAGTGCAAACACGCAACCAAACATTTATTTTGTAAAAATACAAGCATAAGTTCAAAACAGACAAGGGTTTAAGGAGAAGATATTTCATAAGTGATGGTATTCCGAAAATCGCTATAAAGACACTTACACAAATCAAACCGTAGGCCATAAATATTTCAACCAAATATTAATATAAGAAACATAAGAATTAATAAGATGCATATACTAGTAAATTAGTAATGGCAAGAAACCTTTAGAATCTCTCTATAAAAGCTCCTTATAAAACAATGGTTATTTATCCAATCCGATTTTCAAGCAGGAATTCAGATCCAAACAAACAATCAAACAATAATAACAACCATAATTATTAATAATTAGCAATTAATTGCCAACATATCATTTATTAATTAATCCATATTTTAATTAACTTTAAATATAATATTTTTACTTTGCAAGCGCAGAACGATGATTTAGTCTGCTCGACAGATGTCCAAAATAATCTATTCAACTTAATTATAGCATAACGACGTTTTATTCTGCAAAATAAATATCACAAGCAAAGTATAACTAATTATCTATGTTAAATGTAAATAAATTAAATCACTGTAATTTTATAATTAATTTATACTTTATTAAAACTATGAACTATCATCCAAATATCTAACAGTAATCTATCGCGACAAAGATATAATATAGTTTATTTAGAGGTGAGTAAACTCACCAAAATTCCATTTGACACTTTCGTATTCTAGTTTGATCTAAAATGACTTTCGATTTTAGCATAAAATTCCATCAGCCCCAAATTCGATGAACAACTCCAATGCACAGATAACGTCGGTACGTGTCCAACGGAAAAGATCGTGTCTAAATCCGATCTCATATGAGTAGGATATTGCTTTTATAAGAAATTGAGTTAATTAAACTAATTAATTTACTACTTACCCTCAAAACCATCATCTTTCCCAAAACACAACTTCCTGTACATGCCTGTACATATCACATGAACAAAACCCATGCGTGCATGTTTAAGCACCGACACGGAGCTACGCTCCACTAAATCACAAACCGACTTTGCCGATGAGTCTCTCTTCACGTTCTCCACTTCTCTAACCTAAAAACCTAGAGCTCAATACATCCCACTGAGTTGCGACCTAGAGGTCTCGAATGTGACCAAGAATTTGTTGCATGCCCCAATTCAAGGTGACACACCATAAAATTGTGTCCCCGAGTGTCTCCCTCCTCCACGAATTCAAATCCACTCTTAGTTTCACCTAATTCCTTTCGAACCTTGGCAAAACCAAAACCCTAGCTTCTCTAAAACCGTCGACCACCTCAAAACAATGCCACGCCCAACAAAACTTATATAGAATCGAAGATCTCTCCATTACAAACTCAAAGTACCTTCTTTATAATTTTTCATTAAGTATAACTTTTGATTTTGATTTTTATAGCTTATCTTTCTTTCTTTGTTAATAGTAAATGAAAATGAAAGATAGAGAAGAAGGAAAGTAAAAAGCTAGGTTAAGTATTGAGATATGTTATTCTAAAGTTTCCGACATGGCGCTGCACAAAATTTCGTTCGTGTACGAACAACAAATGATAAAACAAAAATACGTTTGTGCATCAAAATATGCCACGACCACAAATCAAAAATAAAATATACAGATTATTTCGTTTTATGAAAATTTCAAAAATACTACCGTTTGCCGTAAAATACGTCAAACGATAATTTAATATTTTCCAAATAAAAAATTATGGAAAAATCCCATTATTTCATTTAAAAATACGTTATTAAAAATCAAGTCGTTTAATTAACAATTGATTTTCTTGTTATTTATTCGAACAATTTATTATTGTAAATAAATTTACAAAATGAGTCCACTTTTATTATTTATTAATTAAAAGGAGTTAAATAAGACTATTAAATTCATTTAATTAATATTTATTTCATAATTCAAATATTTAAACAATCCCTATATTTGAATTCAAGTTTTTAAACAATAAAAACCAATTATTTAAATATTTAAAATCAACAAAATATTCACAATTAAAACGATAAAATTTCGGAATGTTACATTCCCCTCTTAAAAGAATTTCATCCCCGAAATTCCCAAAGGAAGAAAATTGTCTTGATTACTAAATTAATTAATATAAGTTACTAAATTTCTAGTTAAATCCCATATATTACCGAAAATTTTGTAGCACCTCCTTTGCACGGCTCATCCGGAAAACTATAACTCACCACAACTAGTCCAAATCAATAAAGAAAACAAAAGAGCCAAGTGGCCTTCCATATTGGGGCATAAAATCATTAATGAATCATCAATTTCTAAATCTACTACATATCTTTTTTGCATTTGATTTTTATTTTTATTTTTGCAAGCTACTTACTATCTCGACGCGAATGCAGGTGTGCAAGAAATCAAATTGTAATCTCTTGCTTCCCTGTAAATATCTTGTCCTTATATAATCCAAAAGAGAACCATGCTGACAAAAGGGCAATACATAAGCTATTTATATCATAAGAAATAGCAATACAAATAATATAACAACCATATGCAACAAAAGTACAGAGAATACTCAGTAATAAAATACTAAGAATCCAATATTTTCAAAAGATAAATTTAGAATTAAATTCTTGGGATTTTGTATTTAAAATATATTTTCAAATTCCTCCAAAGATAAATAAATCAAAACCAAAATCAATTATAATAAGGAGGGGACTCCTCCTACTGAAGCATGGTATAACCGTAAAATATAAATAGTACGGAGCATCCAGTGGTTTTCTGGTTCTTTTTAAAATAATAATTAGAGTAAACAAATATACCCGATGAGACTTCCAAATCAGAAAAACCTCAATTATCCAACTTTACTCATGACCAAAAATATTCGAAAACCACTTCACAAAAATATTTTCAAATATCTGAAATAAAAGTTCTTTACCAAAGTTTTCAAAATAATAGTATTATTATATCTTTCATAAATTTTTCCAAAATCACTTTTCAAAAGCACTAGGATTTAGTCCTAGTAAACAGCAATCTTATATACCATAGTCTATAAAATCACATTATCAATTAAAATTCCATAAAAGAATAAAATAACACCTAAAATCATTGAAAATGTTAAGTGACTGATAAACAAGATTTTAGAAATTTTGCTAAGGTATACAACTTTCACGATTGGCCAAGGATATAGATAATTTTCTAAGCGTACCATTACGCTCATTAATCTTTGGTTATTTCTTAGAGGATTATTTAAGCTACATTAAAAAAAATTGAAACTCACTCCCAAACTTTTCTAAGCCACAAAATAAAGCATATATACTTAACCAGTATGATGTACATAAATCATCCGTATGCAATCTCTGATTCGACCACTTGCTCGGGTACATAAACTTTACTTTCGAACTAGTATCGCTCACTTGACCTTCCTAGTATGGACTCCGATCAGCTTCCTTGACTAGAAACTTTTGTTCTCCTTACATAGCCATATATTATGGTAGAAAACCTCAGTATCATATCAAGAATCCGAATTAAGTGTCCGCTGAGAAGAATCAAATGAGAAATCCTTTTTCGAACAAGTGTGAATAACCCCAAAGTTATGTATCAAATCCTAGATCAAGAATTGTGCGAATAAAATGATCTATGTAAAATTTACGTACTTAATTTTTTGTTGGTTTCTTATTTAACCAATCTTTTTCTAAATTACGTTCATTTTCATTTCTATTATTCATTCAATACTAGAGTAATTTATGAATTATTTTATCTATTTTCACTTAAATTTTCAAACATTTTATAAAGACTCATCTTTATGGAATATTTAACTAAAAAACTTACTCCAATTTTACCTACTTGTATAATACTCTTATAAATCCTAAGAGTTCACACAAAATGTTAATTTTATTCTATTTATTTATCATTTATTTATTTATTTATTTAGAATTCAAATGGAGGTCCAAATAAAATATGGGTCTTCAAATCAAGTCTGCTACTTCGACACCTTTACTTATCCGGTTCGGTAAGTAGCTAAGAAGAGTAGGATATTGGTATCCAAACTCAATCCTAGAATCTATTTTTCTTAGAAATTCTTAGGATAAAAATATTTATTAGCCGGTCAAATAACATCAAATAGTTTATATGACTTAGATGTTTAAACTAAGATAAAACAATGCTTATTATAAACCTTCCTATCCAATTTAATCCATTAAAAAACTTGAGTTAAATTATCTCTTTTCTATCCAAGAGTTTAAAATTTTTGTTTATCAAATATTATTCAAAATAAATTTTATTTTAAATCAACTTTCTTTAAGGAAATTTAAGACTAAATACCCAACTTTTATTTCAAAGCCCTTTTTGAAATCATATTACATACCTTTCTATATATATATATATATATAATAATTTTGACAATTTATCCACTAACACTCGCTTTGGGTCACTCGGTTTTGAACTCATTTCGATCGCATAATGATGAGAAGAATAAATTACTAAGTGCACTATAACGTTCGTTTAAGCAAATATTAGATCGTCACTTAGAAGATTATTTAGATTACCATAAAAACTAATCAAGATGTTTTCCCCCGAACTATCCAAAGAAAATATTTCTTTCTTAAAAATTCTTTTTGGAATATTTATACTTAGAAATATTTCCAAGTAACATTACCATTACTTTTATCACAAATTCTTTTAAATCTTTTCAAGCAATACCAGGATTTAAATTCCCAAAAACTCTTTTTAAAACACATTTAATAAACCAAATTTATATAAAATCGTCTTGATATAAAATCATCTCATATTATAATAATTTTCCTTTTATTATAATAAATTTTTCTCAAATATTTATCCTCTAAATGTCTTATCCTTCCATTTAGATTATTTAAACAATTCTATTAAAAGATAACTTTTAACTTAACAATTTCATCGAATACCTTATAGTCTAATTGTGAAACTTAATTCACAAGGGGTTCATTATAATACACTCATAGTTATCAAAATAATAAATGCCCATAAAATGATCGAGTGTAAATTAACAATCAACAAACAATAGTCAATGCTCCTAAATTATCGAGAATGAAAAATTAAACAATAATGATAACAAATAAATATTGCCATTTTCAACCAAACAGACACAAAATAAATAACTATATCTTCGAAAATTATTCCTTTATATATTGTAAAATATTAAACTTTAGGTAAAATATTTCATTTATTAAATTTTCAAAAATCAATATCATGTCCTTTTTCCTTGTTTGAGAGTTAAGAAATCCCAATCGACACCGTGGCGTCCCAAATCTAAACTAGAATTCATAAACAACTCAATAGACCAATTAACACAATATGTTTTTATAGAAATAAGAAATACGCTCTCGTATATATAATACTCTAACTCATTTTAGTGTGTCACTTACTTTATCTCTAATGAGTTTACCCTATAAAAGCCAAGGTTCTCGCTTAACCTTCAACTCTGATGCCAAATATAACGATCTGCCTTTCGACCATCGAAAGTTAGCACTAAGTACATCCTCGATACTCAAATGCCTAATATCCAATCATCGAAAATGTAGATTGTTAGGGTGGAATAAAATGAACAAAAGGGGAAAGAGAATCTCACAGCGAAAACGATAACATATGATATAGTTTATTTAGAGGTGAGTAAACCCATAAAAATTTCAATTGATGTTTTCGTGCTTCAGTTTGATCTAAAAATGAACGATGTTCAATTTTAGCTCAAAATTTTACTTGCTTCAAATTTAGCAAGTCTAACTCCAATGTGTAGATAACATCGATAAGAGTCTAAGCAAAAGACCACATAAAAATCCAACCTCGTATGAGTGAGATTTTGATTTTATAAGAAATCGAGTTAATTAACATAATTAATTTACTAATTAATTTCAAAACCACCATCTTCCCCAAAACACAACTTCTTATACATGCCTATAACGATCCAATTTTTCAATGCCCGAATGTCGACATTAATGCGTTCACTGTATTAAATGCCGAACAAACGAATGCCCTGTTAGGGTTAAAGAAGAAGATAGAAGAAGAAACAGAAACAGTATCAGAATCTCACATTTCGTAGTGGGACAATATATATAATCAAATGAATAATCTTTAAACAAAAGAACTATATCTGTTTATAGAATACATCATCAGAGTATTACAGCAACAAAACACGACACCAGGCATTTACGACAACTTGACCATATGGAAATTGACTTTTCAGCAACCCATATGCAACAGATACTACATAATATAATAATTCATCTCTCCATCTAGCTTGCTTCCTGATCTCCATAGCACACTTTTCTGACTTCGCTCCAGAATAACTGATAACCAGACTCTAGGCTGCCCGTGTGGAAAATTATGGGCATCCAGAGTTTAGAAAGAAAGCAATAAACTCTAGGTCAGTCATGAGATTGGTGTGAGATCTTAAAATAGTTATTTTCACAAAAGGAAATAAAAAGAAATCCACTATGCTTTTGGAAAATGAAACTACCATAAGGCCTCCTGTACGACCCCAATTCTGGAAATTTATTTTAATTAATAGTTAATTTAAATTTTGAATAAATTTTGGAATAAATTTGAAATTTGAATATTTAATTTATATTTGAATTTGAATTTTAATTTAATGACTTAGGAAAAATATGTGTTAAATCATTTGAATTTAAATCTTATATATATGTGACATAAGTAGAAAAATAAATAATGATAAATTAAGAATAGACTTGTATAGAATTTCATTTATATTTTAAAGTAAGAAGATAAAAGCAAAAGATATAATATATTCAAGTTGATTAACAAAAACAAGTACAAACAAATAAAAATATAAGTATGAAGCATAAGTAGGCAAGTAAATTTTGTATGTTGCTTGTAAAATAGTGGTGCAAGGTAAAAAAATAATAAGACAAAGTTATAAATATATATGTATGTTAACCTGCAAAAGAAGGAATATAAAACATCTTTGTACAAATAAGATGGGTATGAAGACATAAAGTACTTGGCATTAAATGCTAGCCATATTTTGGTCATTCGAAATGTTGAAAACTGTTTTCAGCCATGTCCTTAGTACATACAACATCACCAGCCTCCATACCAAAATCTCTGGCCAAAAAAAAAAAAAAAAAATTAAAAAGAAAATTTGTACTTCATATTGTACAAAATGATAACACCCTGTAACTCATTTCTTTCTATATATCTACACCATTCCAATTCATTTTCATTCCTTCAAAGTTAAAAAAAACTGAAGTGAATATCAACTAAAACTTAAATAAAATTCAGTTTAAAACATCAAAACAGATCAATATAAACCAGGGATCAAAGGAGCAAAGTTTGAATGGGAAAATCAAACCTGTTTCAATAAAAAGCTCTGTCCATTACAAATACATGCGAGTAACTTCATTTCTATCTCTTTTAACAACTCTAAGCATCTGAAATTTTACAAGTTTTAAGTCTTTAATTATGTATGTTGAGCTTTTTTCTGTGAATGTATGTGAGTGTATATATATATATATATATATATATATATATATATATATGCCTGTACAATGAGAGGCATAGACCCAGTTATGCAAATAAATTCATTTCTCTGGATCTAACAACTATTAACACTTGGAATATAAACAAAAACTATTTGTTATAGCATCTGTTAAAGCTTAAAAAATTTATTTGAGTTAAAATGATTTGTAAATATCCCTAGAAATTAAAGAATCTAAGTAAACTTTAAACTGGTCGAATTTCAAATATTTTAATTTACAAATTCAGGTTTGTAACTTGAATTCCCATTCCATAACATGATTTTTAAAGCAAAAACCATAATTTTTAGAGTTAAAATTTAAGAGCAGCTCGAGTTTGTCGCGATTCCCTCTTTTTGGCAATTGCTGGTGATTCGTTGATTGGTGGCGATCGGGGTTCTCTAAGGTGATGGAGGGATGATCAGAGGGCTTGGGAAAAATAATGGATGGCGGTGCAGTTGATCGTAGTGGCGGTGATGTTGAATTTTTGTTTCTAAACATAATTTTTTGCTGGTTTGTGAATGAAATCATTTTGGGGTCTCGGGAGCATCAAGTGTCAGGGGGTTTTGGAGGTGGCTAGAGGAGTGATAGTCGAAGCTATGGACGGAGTTTCAAAACCTATAGTGGCCGAGGCGGCGGTTTGAGGCGTTGACAGGTTGGAGGTGGGTGCTTTCATTTTTTCTAGGTTTTGGTTCGAAATCCTCGATTTCGAATGCGAGACGAAGTTGGAGTTTGGGTGATCGGAAGTTGACCTGGGAGTAGCCGTCGACATGCTCGACGTTGCAGCGTCGGCTGGAAGTGATGGACGATGGCGTGCATGTGCACGACACTGTCATTACTGGATGAACATTTCTGGATTGGTGCCTTGGAGTTCTCTTTTGAAGACACTCTGGGAAATTATCCGCTACTGGTGTTATCTATTTTCTTTTCCGCTGCTATTTTATTGTATCATATCTCTGATGTATATTGTTATCTATTGTGTCATCTGTTGTATCAGATATTGTATCAATGCTGTATATCAATGTATTATTAATTTATCTTCCGCTATGTTGTTATACTTAATTGTGTTATAAGCTCCGGCGACTCGGATTCGAACAGTCGAATCTGCGGCATTCGAGTACGATGTAAAGTATGTATGTCGATTTTCGAACGCGAAAATCCAGTTCGTTACATTTGGTATCAGAGCTAAGGTTGAACCTTAGCTCAGAAGTATAACACGTTAAGTAGCTCATTAGAGATAGGGTGAAGTATACCCTATAATGAGTAATTCCTAAGATATCCGTTCGAATGCCTCAGTAAATTCTCTTACTATCCACCGATAGTGAGTATGAGTGCAAGAAGAGAATGAGATAGGGGACAAGGGAATACCACTTCATATGGTCAATACCCTGCGATAGTGGAAATAATTTTCTCTATCAATCTCCTTTGATTCGATTCCAATTCTTTTTGATTGCTTCGTAGCAGCTCCAGAAAGAAGTTTCGGTGTGATGGTGGCCCCACGAATCGTTGTAGAAAATCCTTACTTCGTATCTTCATCGGTTTCTTATTAGTTTTTCGATTAAACTTTAATGAATTTGAAATTAGAAATTGGAAATTTTGAATAAATTGGAAATTTTAATTTGAGTTAAATTGATTAATAGAATATGAAGGATAAATTGAATTGTATCAATAAAACGATTTCGTTTAAAACCAAATTTGAAATTTTATTATAATTTCTCGGGTTGATTGAAGTCCGAAGAGGGACAAGTTGGTATATATTTTGAGATATTCTGACTTGAGTTTGGAATTCATATCTAATGTTTAGGAGTTATGGAAAATTAAATCCATATATCTGTCTATTTTTGGTTCCGGATATGTTCTACGAATGGTCAGTTGTCCCTTCGGACTAACCAATGCTCCTGCATATTTTGTAGATTTGATGATCCGAGTATCCTGTATAGTATCAAATAATTTTTTTCTCATATTGGTGATATTCTGATTTGGTAAGCTAAACGCAGAATAGATATTCAGTTTAATTTGGAAAGATGTTTCATCTATCTTTCATCTATCTCTGTCTTTTTTTCGTGCCTACAAATTTCGAGGACGAAATTTCTTTAAGGAGGAAAGTCTGTAACGACCCCATTTTTGGAAATTTATTTTAATTAATAGTTAATTTAAATTTTGAATAAATTTTGGAATAAATTTGAAATTTGAATATTTAATTTGTATTTGAATTTTAATTTTAATTTAATGACTTAGGAAAAATATATGTTAAATCATTTGAATTAAATCTTATATATATGTGACATAAGTAGAAAAATAAATAGTAATAAATTAAGAATAGACTTGTATAGAAATTCATTTATATTTTAAAGTAAGAAGATAAAAGCAAAAGATATAATATATTCAAGTTGATTAATAAAAACAAGTACAAACAAATAAAAATATAAGTATGAAGCATAAGTAGGCAAGTAAATTTTGTATGTTGCCTGTAAAATAGTGGTGCAAGGCAAAAAAATAAGACAAAGTTATAAATATATATGTATGTTAACCTGCAAAAGAAGGAATATAAAACATCTTTGTACAATAAGATGGGTATGAAGACATAAAGTACTTGGCATTAAACGCTAGCCATATTTTGGTCATTCGAAATGTTGAAAACTATTTTCAGCTATGTCCTTAGTACATACAACATCACCAGCCTCCATACCAAAATCTCTGGCCAAATAAAAAAAATTTAAAAAGAAAAATTTGTACCTGATATTGTACAAAATGATAACACCCTATAAATCATTTCTTTCTATATATCTACACCATTCCAGTTCATTTTCGTTCCTTCAATGCTAAAAAAATTTAAAGTGAATATCAACTAAAACTTAAATAAAATTTAGTTTAAAACATCAAAATAGATCAATATAAACCAGGGATCAAAGGAGCAAATTTTCAATGGGAAAATCAAACCAGTTTCAATAAAAAGTTCTGTCCATTGCAAATACATGTGAGTAACTTCATTTCTATCTCTTTTAACAACTTTAAGTATCTGAAATTTTACAAGTTTTGAAGTCTTTAATTATGTATGTTGAGCTTTGTTCTGTGAATGTATGTGAGTGAGTGTGTGTGTCTATATATATATATATATATATATATATATATATATATATATATATATATATATGCCTGTACAATGAGAGGCGTAGACCCAGTTATGCAAATAAATTCGTTTCTCTCGATCTAACAACTATTAGCACTTGGAATATAAACAAAAACTGTTTGTTATAGCATTTGTTAAAGCTTAAAATTTTTATTTGAGTTAAAATGATTTGTAAATATCCGTGGAAATTAAAGAATCTGAGTAAACTTTAAACTGGTCGAATTTCAAATATTTTAATTTACAAATTCAGGTTTGTAACTTGAATTCGCATTTTATAACATGATTTTTAAAGCAAAAACCATAATTTTTAGAGTTAAAATTTAAGAGCAGTTCGAGTTTGTCGCGATTCCCCCTTTTTGGCGATTGCTGGTGATTCGCTGATTGGTGGCGATCGGGGTTCTCTGAGGTGATGGAGGGATGATCAGAGGGCTTGGGAAAAATAATGGATGGCGGTGCAGTTGATCGTGGTGGCGGTGATGTCGAATTTTTGTTTCTAAACCTAATTTTTTGTTGGTTTGTGAATGAATTCATTTTGGGGTCTCGGGAGCATCGAGTGTCAGGGGGTTTTGGAGGTGGCTAGAGGAGTGATAGTCGAAGCTATGGCCGGAGTTTCAGAACCTACGGTGGCCGAGGCGGCGAGTTTGAGGCATTGACAGGCTGGAGGTGGGTGCTTTCATTTTTTCCAGGTTTTGGTTCGAAATCCTCGATTTCGAATGCGAGATGAAGTTGGAGTTTCGGTGATCGAAAGTTGACCTGGGAGTAGCCATCGACATGCTCGACGTTGCGGCGTCGACTGGAAGTGATGGACAATGGCGTACATGTGCACGACACTGTCATTACTGGGTGAACATTTCTGGATTGGTGCCTTGGAGTTCTCTTTTGAAGACTATCTTGGAAATTATCCGCTGCTGGTGTTATCTATTTTCTTTTCCGCTGCTATTTTATATCATATCTCTGATGTATATTGATATATATCGTGTCATCTGTTGTATCAGATATTGTATCAATGCTGTATATCAATTTATTATTAATTTTTCTTTCGCTATTGTTATACTTAATTGTGTTATAATCTCCGGCGACTCGGATTCGAACGGTCGAATCTGTGGCATTCGAGTACGATGTAAAGTATGGATGTCGATTTTCGAACGCGAAAATCCAGTTCGTTACACCTCCCTCCACACGCATAATGCAATCGCACAATTGGAGGAGATTTCTCCTTATGATAGTCAAACATGCTTGATAGTCAAACTTCCTTCACCGAATGGGTACGCCTCTGGAGGGATGCCCCGAGAACTTACCAGCTCTCTGCCAACACAAGTCCGGGTTACCTCTGTAACTAGGTAACTAATTGTCATGAGTATGCCACCCTCCGGCCTAGACCGACCTTTTCCGAGGCGCCTCAACAACCAACAACCACATAAGTCAATAATCTAGGCTCCATACCAGAATATCACTTTTTATCAACACAAGTTAAATACCCGGGATCCATATCAGATACCACTTTTATCCAGAAGGAAATGTACATACCCTAAGGGGCACGACCCCCATAACCTTGCTGCATCCTTCCTATTTCAACCATTTCCGGGGTGTGAGGTTTGACGAAGTTTCGTCCATAAAGCTATGATTTTCACAAAAGCCATGCTTCGATCAACAAATGATCAACGCTTAGCATGCCACTTTACCAAATTAGACTAGTAACCATCAACCACATAACCGCTTAGCTCGTACGTCTCAGAGATGGGTATTAAGCTAAGAGAATAAATTTTCCACCACCAACAGAAATGTATTTGATAGAAACCAGCTTTACATCTCAAAGTGTAACGTCAGACATACATCCATACGAGTCGGTTCCAAGTTCGAATGGAACCGAAGGAACTTCCTCCAATTAAGGAAAGAAGCCCTTGCAAATCCGAATACTCTCGAATGACGTCTGGACTTCCCACCACATAGGATGATATAAATCTCTATACCGGAGCAACTCGGCGTAGAGACATTCGACAGGTAATCCTTTCGTTTTCAAAAATACCCGGTCTTCAACGCCATCTTCAAATGCAATCCCATTTCGCCGTATCTATTATCCGAAATAGGTTTTATGACATAAAGTCCTCTCCCGGCTTAACCAAATAATGAGTGCTTACTTTGAAAAAAAATTCAAGTGCCATTTCAAAGGCCAATACTTATAATCGGTTATTTAACTATCAAACAACATTCACAACAACCACCAAGCCTCAATAATTTCATAAATTGTTTATACTGATAGTCGGTTATTTAACTATCAAATAATATTCACGACAACAATCAAATTTAAATAATTTCCCCAAATTATTTATTTTCAAAATATCTTCGCAAGATATATTTTCACACTTCAACCCTTTGAAAACAATTTTCAAAACACTTTCCATTTTTGTGGAATAAAATTCCAAGCATTATTTATTTCCACTGAAAATTTGCCAAGACTTCAAAATAATTTAAATCACTTATCCAAAAATATAGTTGGAAACACTTAAAATAAAAACTATTTTTAAACACTTTATTTAAAATATTAGTTTTGAAATTTTTATACTAATATTTCATGTAAAACTTAAGCCCAAATTCTTTTTAACATAAATTAGATAGAGTGTGATTATTTAAATAACCATTTTCTAAATCAAATACCAATTAAATCTTTAAAATAACCATTTCTATAATTAACTTAATAAATATTTACTTCAAAATTTTAAAACGATTTAAGAAAATAATTTTCCAAAAGCATTCTCTTTAAAACCAACTTTATAACTTTTAATTTACATTTGAAAGCTACTTTCAAAACATACTCGGCTTTTCAGGGAAAATACACTTTCCATTATAAAATGGTCCATTTAAAACAATTAGTAAATTCTTCTTGATTTATCTGAAATTTACTTCCCAAATTCGCAGATTTTCTTTCCACACTTTTAAAAATAAATCAATATTTATTTTTAAAACAAATCACCCATTCCTTTCTAAATTCCATTTGTGAATTATTGTTTCCAATATCCACCGATATACAATTTCCAAATCGATTTCCAAATTTTATTTTCAAACACCAAATCGATTTCCAAATTGATTTCCAAAATTTATTTCAAACACCAAATCAAATTCCAAATTGATTTCCAAAATTTACTACCTTTTAAAATAAATTCCTTTATTTCTCCCAAACTTTTTAAAATCCAAATTTAAATAAGTTCTTCAATCGTTAAACAATATTACTCAAAATCAATTTATAAAATCTTTTCCCATATTTTGGAATTAGTTTGATAGGATTACAAAAATCAATCTTTACCCTTTCCAAATTCCTTTTTTTAAATTTATCCAATTTTCTAAAATTAATTTACTCAAAATTTTCTACTTTAATTTCCAAAAATCCAATTATATATTTCTGGTATCCTACGATACCAAAAATATACCCGGCCAAACATAGCCTTCAATGATTTCAATCACCAATATAATCATTCATAGATTATCAATAAATCAACACACAACATATGAAACAGATTCAAGTAATTGAGGAATCCAGTTGATCCCTCCATCCTGTTTTTCTGCATTTACAGATGTTAGCACAATAATTAAATACCAATTCCACTTCGAGGTGGAATATCGCGGTAAATGGGATTATATCATATCATCCGCTATTATGCGGCGCATAAGGTCTTATCCGCTATATAATGCGGGAAGTCAATCACTCCAATACACATACACACTACTGTATATACCATCACATCCAAACATTCAATTATTGAAATTCTAATTATTTCAATTTAGTGAGAAGATCTCACCTTGCTTTTGTTTCGAAATCCATTTCCATTTTGACAATTTCTTCACGGTTTCAGACCTTGTAAGATAATTATATGATTTTATTAATATTCGAATCAATCGAATAACCAATTATCGTTTTAATAGTTAATTAACTAATCGTTTTATTTAAAACAATTTCTCCTTTAATAAACTTATTTAACTAAAAATTAAATTTAAAACTAAATTTCCTTTAATAAATTATTTTTAATGACAATAATTAAATGAACCATTTAAACAAATTAATTACCCTAATCGAATAATTAATTTCCATTTAATGGATTTAATTAAC
Organism: Allium cepa; assembly: GCA_030765085.1. Lineage (NCBI taxonomy): Eukaryota > Viridiplantae > Streptophyta > Magnoliopsida > Asparagales > Amaryllidaceae > Allium > Allium cepa. Next base: position 394,784,990 of record CM060935.1, read on the forward strand.
TAACTATTTAATTTTAAAATAAATTCCTATTAAAATTTTAAATTTTTATTTATTAAATTGAATTTCTAACAAATTTTCTTTTATAAATTGTTTTTATTGATTAAAAATAAATTCTAAATAATCCAATTAAACAAAATAAATCATCTTAAAATTTTATTTAAGAATAAACTAGCAAATTGAAATATGTGTATATATACATTTATTTTTTATGAGTATATATATATATATATATAAATCTTTATAGATTTAACCTCATGCTTTTAAAATATTATTTATTATTACTATTATTATAAATTTGTTTTTTGCAAATAACAAAATAATATTTCTTTCTAACGTGTATATATATATTTAAAACAGAATTATTTTAGAAAATAATTATAGTTTATAACTAAAACTTTTCTTCCCTTCTTTGATATCAATATTAGCTAGATAAATTTTTACAGAAATTACCTTACAGTAAAACAATTACTGAGTTATATGTATATATTATACAGGAAATTATTGTCAAGGACAAAATTTCACAGCTTTTTAGCCTCAAGGACAGACCTTCAATATTTTATCCTGAAGGACAACTTTCTGTAGGTATCAGTTTTTAGTTATCGGTAGCAGTTTTTAGGTATCAGTTTGTAGTTATCGGTAGCAGTTTTTAGGTATCAGTTTTTAGCTCGGTATCAGTTTTGTTGTCCTTATGAATAATTTTGGAAAATGTTTGTCCTTGTGAATAAATTTTAGAAGAATGTTTGTCCTTGTGGCAAAAATATTGAGGTCGTGTCCTTGAGGCAAAAAATATAGAAATTTTTGTCCTTTAAATTAATTCCCCCTATATTATATATATACATATACATATATATATATATGTATGTACATTTGTACTACTCTGTAAATAATTTCGCATATATACATTTAATTTGAAGAGAAAAGAATTATACCACCGAGTTGCCGCCCATCTCGATTCGACTGCCCAGAATCCACCTTGCTGAAACCCTAGATCGCTCGCACCAGATATTTTCGAGCTCACGATATTGCCTGGCCACCTCGCCTCGATTCGTGTTCCATCGAGCGAAGAAACAAACGCCCGCCTCGCGATGACTACACACGCCATTATTTGCCACCACGTCGCAGCCACGAATCCCCCAAATCGACGCGCCATCTCGAGCTATGCTCCTTTTTGACCAGTCCTCGTGCTCACGACCTTCCCCTCGATCGAATCCCCATGCGTGCGAAAATGCGACGCCTCAAATCGATCGACCGCCCTCCTTGTCGAATGATCGACCATGGTTTCAATTTTTTTTGTACGAACAAATTCAAATCTGAGCTTTTTTTTATCGAGGGAATTCGATTTGAATCTAATAAACGAAGCGGCCATTTTTACTTTGATAGAATTTGATTTTCGTTTGGAAGATAATGACACGCTCGGGTTATTTTTTTTTAATTGTTTGTGTTTACATTTCTGTTTGTTAAAAAGAAAATGAACGCGTGTCTACCAAATGAACATGTGCTACGAATTTCTACACATGTATGCAAAGCCTAAACACAATATTTTAATACCATAATATTATTTATATTTTGAATTTAAATTCAAATTTTAAATCATCTCGATATCCGCAACCAGCAATCTCGATCTCCAATCGAGGCATGCCGCTAGCCGCTCATAAGGTTATACCCCTATTTTGAACGCAATAGAAAGGTTTTGAGTCCAAATTCGATCATATGGAGAAGATAGCTTTGTACACCCAATTATTAAATAAAATTTTCGATATAGATTTCAGCGCGTTTACCAACCGTACGGTCACACGATCACTCCACACATTACGAAAATTGAAATCCATTAACAATACACTATTACAGATCCAATGGAACTGGTTTCGTCAAATTCCGAGACTGTGCCTCGGAAGGCTATTTTTAAATATCGATTTAAACGATATAAATTTCAAACTGAACAAAACAGTTTTGAATTCAACTTTTAAAAGTTCTATTACCTTCAATATCTGTAAATTTTCCAAGCCTTCAAATTATTTTTGACAGGCTTAAAATGAAGATTCAATTTTTTTACCCAACTCTCAATAATTAAATTTAATAATTTAATTACCAATCAAACAATGATATTTGAAATTCAACTTAAATTAACTTCCAAATATTTAAAATCAATTAAATATTTTCAATTTCAAATGTTCAAAATTTGCGGGTCGTCACATTCTTCCTCCGTTAAAAGAATTTCATCCCGAAATTACTAGTTAAGAAAAATGATCCATAACCGGTTCATTATTTTCCCAAAACCAAACGGTTTTATTAACTTGCCAAAACAAATCTTTTTATTAAAGACCCTTATCACTTTAACTCACTTTTCAAAATCTTTCATTGTTTTCAAATAGCATTATTTACTTCATAATTCAAATTTAAATTTAAATTCAAATTCTAAAAATTTTCAAAATTTTTTCTAACTCCCTAAATTTTTGAAAAATTTCGCCAACGTCTCCTTTGCGCGGTTAGCTCGATACGACTACAAAATTCCACAGTGGGCCCCTAGATTTCAAAAGATAACAAAACGCCAAGTGGCTAGACAAGAAAATTATCAAATATCATACAGAAATTTAAATACATACCTTTTGATGAGAAATTTCAAATTTATCTTCGAAATCAAAAACCCAATACCCTTTTCCTTTATAATACTTGTATATCGTACTAGCAATAATGTCCAATTACATAATTCAAAATCATTTTTCACATTTCTTTACAAAAGTTCCAATATCTAATTTACTTAAGTCGTACGATGCACATATATCATCTGTACGCAATACCAAATTCGATCGCTCATTCGATCACATATTTTCACTTCCAAACTAGTATCATCTACCCAACTTCCTAGTGCGAACTCAGATCTGGTTTCTTGATCAGAAATCGTTATTCTCCTTGCATACCATAATATGAAAGAGAATTTCCAAAATCAACCAAAAATCCATATCCAGGGTTCGCCATTGAAAATCGAGTGAAAAATCCCAACTCGGATCGATAAAATTATCTCGAAATTCTGTGCTCGAATTCTGGATCAAATCGCTATGCGAATAAAGTAATATACGTATTTATCAATTGATTATTATTAGCTATATCAATTCTTTTTTTTATTCACATTGGTTTTTATTCACTTATTCACAATTACCATTTCATACATCTTTATTAAATGTTTTATTCAAATATTAAGTTAGAATATTACCTTAATTCCAAATTTACTTAAGAATTTCACCATTCGTTTCTTAAGCTCAGCATAAGTATTTTATATACTTCTTATATTATTTTACTTCACTACTTGGTTTTTATCTACTTTTATTCAAATTGAATTCCATTTACCTTTATGTCAAACCATATTCAATTTAAATTCATTTGCTTACTCATTTAAGTCAATTATTTTATTTCAATCCTTTGTTTTGTTTATTCCGCTTGACTAATTTCCATTTACTTACAAATTCAAAATGAATTTCAACATCAGTTTTCGATTTCATTTACTTGCATTTCAATTTCATTTATTCTTTCACAATTTATTTTACACTTATTTTAATTTAACTTTTTTTCAAGTTAAATTTTATTTTAACAATTTCAATTTTATAAGTTATCAAACTCAATAGTATTCCATAAATGTTTTAAATAGGATTCCAGAGTCTTTCCATCATTTCAAAAATCACTTTTGAAATCAATTAGATTACCTTTTGAATTTCGAAAACCAAACTTAGTTTTGCAAACAACTTCAATTTAAAATATTTTGGCAGCAATTCCTCTCCTGCAAACTCGATAATGAACACCGACGATGTCGCGATCATCATCGGAATTATTTTCCAGCGATCTAAAAGAGTTTAGTGCTTTCATCCCTTCGGAAACATTTTTCCAAAACCTTTGAAAATCATTTTCAAATCAAAAGGGATTTAAACTTTTCACCAAAATTTCAAATTTCAAATCTTTTCAATCCACTTTCAAATATTTCTCTGGAATTCTATTTTCAAATTATAAATTACACTTACAAATCTTATTTGTATACGAATATATTTCTTAGCCTTTTAGTTATGATTTTAGTTTCTTATGCAATAGCAATGATAATAATTTAATATTATCACCTCCTAACAACCAAGCAACCATATATAACTATAATAATTTATGGAAAATCATTTCTTTCATATACGAAAATAATTTGGGAAAAATTATATCATTTACCTTATTTTAAAACAATATCGTGTTGCATTGTTCTGTACAAGTGTTTAGAGATCCCTATCAATAATGTTAATTACTTGTATTGACCATAATCCATATCCCACTCAACAAACCAATTAACACAATATAAAACAATTTTATATTCACTAACAAATACACGCCCATATCTATTAGTACACTCAAACTCATTCTAGAGTACCACTGACTCTATCTCTAATGAGTAATCCCCACCTGAGCCAAGGTTATCGCTTAACCAATCGCTCTGATACCATGTTGTAACGACCCAATTTTTTGACACCCGAAAGTCGACATCAATACATCCACTATATTAAATGTCGAACCATCAAATGCCGGAAAACCGAACCGTTAGGGTTAAAGAAGAAGATAGAAGAAGAAACAGAAACAATATCAGAATTTCACATTTCACAACGGGAGATTATATAATAAATAAATGAATAATCTTTAAAGAAACGAACTATATCTGTTTATACAACACATCATCAGAATATTACAACAACAAAACACGACACCAGACATTTATGATAACTTAACCACATGGAAATTGACTCTTTAGGAACCCATACGCAGCAGATACTACCTAATATGATAATACGTCTCGCCATCCAGCTTGCTTCCTAATCTCCACAGCATACTTTTCTGACTTCGCTCCAGAATAACCGATAACCTGACTCTAGGCCACCCGTGTGGAAAATTATGGGCATCCAGAGTTTAGAAAGGGAACAATAAACTCCAGGTCAGTCATGGGACTGGTGTGAGATCTAAAAACAATTATTTTCACAAAAGGAAATAAAAAGAAATCCGCTATGCTTTTAGAAAATGAAACTACCATAAGGCCTCCCGCCACACACACAATGCAATCGCACAATTGGAGGAGATTTCTCCTGATGATAGTCGAACATGCTTGAAACGCAAATTCTTTTTGATATTATTATTAGTGCATAGTGTGGAAATTTTTTTGAAAGTATAATATTAATCTTAGCCAGCATACGTACCATTATAGTATGTCTACTATAGCTACCATATTAGATGGAAGGTTCTGCAACTAAAACCGTACAGGGATCGTATTGAGTGATTGGACTTCCAACAAATGGTCAAGGCTAAGGAACTTTCTTCACCGAATAGGTACGCCTCTGGAGGGACGCCCCGAGAACTTAACTAGCTCTCTGCCAACATAAGGCCGGGTTACCTCTGTAATTAGGTAACTAACTGTCACGAGTATGCCACCCCCGGTCTAGACCAACCTTTTCCGAGGCGCCTCAACAATCAACAACTACATAAGTAAATAATCTGGGCTCCATACCAGAATACCACCTTTTATCCACAAAAGTTAAATACTTGGGCTCCGTACCAGATACCACTTTTTATCCAGAAGGAAGTGTACATACCCTGAGGGGAGCGACCCCCATAATCTTGCTGCATCCTTCCTGTTTCAACCATTTCCGGGGTGTGAGGTTCGATGAAGTCTCATCCACAAAGCTACGCTTTTCACAAAAGCCATGCTTCGATCAACAAACGATCAACACTTAGCATGCCATATTACCAAATGGGAATATATCACTAGTAACCATCAACTACATAACCTCTGAGCTCGTATGTCTTAGAGAAAGGTGTTAAGCTAAGAGAATAAATTCTCCGCCACCAACAGAAATGTAATTGAGAGAAACCAGCTTTACATCTCAAAGTGTAATGTCATACATATATCCATACAAGTCCGTTCCGGGTTCGAATGGAACCGAAAGCACTTCCTCCACTTAAGGAAAGAAGCCTTTGCAAATCCGCATATACTCTAATCACGTCTGGAATTCCCATCACATAGGGTGATATAATTCTCTATACCGGAGCAACTCGGTGCAAAGACAATCGACAGGTAATGCTTTTGTTTTCGAAAATACGCGGTCTTCAACACCATCTTCAAATGCAATCCTATTTCGTCGTATCATTTATTCAGAATGGGTTTAATGACATAAAGTCCTCTCCCTGCTTAACCGAATAATGAGCGCTCATTTTGAAAACAAGTTCGAGTATCGTTTCAAAGGCCAATATTGATAGTCGGTTATTTAACTATCAAACAATATTCATAACAACCATCAAGCCTCAATAATTTCGCAAATTATTTATACTAATAGTTAGTTATTTAACTATCAAACAATATTCACAACAACCATCAAATTTAAATAATTTCCCCAAATTATTTATTTTCAAATGATCTTCGTAAGATATATTTTCACACTTCAATCCTTTGAAAACAATTTTCAAAACATTTTTCCTTTTTGCGGAATAAAACTCCAAATATTATTTATTTCCACTGAAAATTTACCAAGTCCGAATACTTCAAAATAATTTAAATCACTTATCCAAAAATATATTTGAAAACGCTTAAAATAAAAACCATTTTTAAACACTTTATTTAAAATATTAGTTATGAAATTTTGATACTAATATTTCATATAAAACTTAAGCCCAAACCAATTTTTAAAAATAAATTAGGTAGAGTGTGAATAATTAAATAACCATTTTCTAAATCAAATACCAATTGAATCTTCAAAATAATCACTTCTATGATTAACTTAATAAATATTTACTTCAAAATTTTAAAACAATTTAAGAAAAATAATTTTTCCAAAAACATTCTCTTTAAAACTAACTTTAGAACTTTTAATTAATATTTGAAAGCTATATTGAAAACATACTCAGCTTTTCCAGGAAAATAAACAACCACATATGTAAATAATTTTGGCTCCATACTAGAATACCACTTTTTATCCGTACAAGTTAAATACCTGGGTTCCATACCAGATACCACTTTTTATCCAGAAGGAAATGTACATACCCTAAGGGGCGCAATCCCCATAACCTTGCTGCGTCCTTCATGTTTCAACCATTTCCGGGGTGTGAGGTTCGACGAAGTCTTGTCCACAAAACTACGTTTTTCACAAAAGCCATGCTTCGATCAACAAATGATCAACACTTAGCATGCCACATTACAAAATAGGGAATATATTACTAATAACCATTAACTACATTACCTCTAAGCTCATACGTCTCAGAGAAGGGTGTTAAGCTAAGAGAATAAATTCTCCGCCACCAACAAAAATATAACTGACAGAAACCAGCTTTACATCTCAAAGTGTAACGTCAGACATGCATCCATGTAAGTCCGTTCAGGGTTCGAACGGAACCGAATGCACTTCCTTCAATTAAGGAAAGAAGCCCTTGCAAATCTAGATATCCTCTAATCACATCCGGACTTCCCATCACATAGGGTGATATAAATCTCTATACCGGAGCAACTCAGGGCAGAGACAGTCGATAGGTAATCCTTTCGTTTTCGAAAATACCCGGTCTTCAACATCATCTTCAAATGCAATCCCATTTCGTCGTATCATTTATTCAGAATGGGTTTTATGACATAAAGTCCTCCTCTGGCTTAACCAAATAATGAGCGCTTATTTTGAAAAAAAATTCAAGTGCCGTTCCAAAGGCCAATATTGATAGTCGGTTATTTAACTATCAAACAACATTCACAGCAACCATCAAGCCTCAATAATTTCACAAATTATTTATGCTGATAGTTGGTTATTTAACTATCAAACAATATTCACAACAGCCATCAAATTTAAATAGTTTCACCAAATTATTTATTTCCAAAATATCTTCGCAAGATATATTTTCAAACTTCAACCCTTTGAAAACAATTTTCAGAACACTTTCCCTTTTTGCAAAATAAAATTCCAAATATGATTTATTTCCAATGAAAATTGCCAAGTCCGAATACTTCGAAATAATTAAAATCACTTATCCAAAATTATATTTGGAAACACTTAAAATAAAAACTATTTTTAAACACTTTATTTAATATATTAGTTTTGAAATTTTTATACTAATATTTGATATAAAACTTAAGCCCAAATTTTTTTTTAAAAATAATTTATATAGAGTGTAATTATTTCAATAACCATTTTCTAAATCAAATACCAATTAAATATTTAAAATAATCAGTTCTATAATTAACTTAATAAATATTTACTTAAAATTTTTAAAACAATTTAAGAAAAATAATTTTTCCAAAATCATTCTCTTTAAAACCAACTTTAGAACTTTTAATTTATATTTGAAAGCTACTTTGAAAACATACTCGGCTTTTCAGGAAAAATAAACAACCACATAATTAAATAATCTGGGCTCCATACCAGAATACCAATTTTTATCCACACAAGTTAAATACCTGGGTTCCATACCAGATACCACTTTTTATGAAATGTACATACCCTGAGGGGCGCGACTCACATAACCTTGCTGCATCCTTCATGTTTCAACCATTTTTGGGGTGTGAGGTTGACGAAGTCTCATCCACAAAGCTACACTTTTCACTAAAGCCATGCTTCGATCAACAAATGATCAATACTTAGCATGCCACATTACCAAATTGGGAATATATTACTAGTAACCATCAACTACATAACCTCTGAGCTCGTACGTCTTAGAGAAGGGTGTTAAGCTAAGAGAATAATTTCTCCGCCACCAATAGAAAAGTATTTGATTGAAACCAGCTTTACATCTCAAAGTGTAACGTCAGACATACATCCATACAAGTCCGTTCCAGGTTCAAACAGAACTGAAGGCACTTCCTCCAATTAAGGAAAGGAGCCCTTGCAAATCCGGATATCCTATAATCGCATCCGGACTTCCCATCACATAGGTGATATAAATCTATATACCAGAGCAACTCAATGCAGAGACATTCGACAGGTAATCCTTTCATTTTTGAAAATATCCGGTCTTCAACCCCATCTTCAAATGCAATCTTATTTCATCATATCATTTATTCAGAATGGGTTTTATGACATAAAGTCCTCTCCGGCTTAACCGAATAATGAGCGCTTATTTGAAAAAAATTTCAAATACCATTTCAAAGGCCAATATTGATAGTCGGTTGTTTAGCTATCAAACAACATTCACAATAACCATCAAGCCTCAATAATTTCACAAATTATTTATACTGATAGTTGATTATTTAACTATCAAACAATATTCACAACAACCATCAAATTTAAATAATTTCTACAAATTATTTATTTTCAAAATATCTTTGCAAGATATATTTTCACACTTCAACCCTTTGAAAAAAAATTTAGAACACTTTCCCTTTTTGTGGAATAAAATTTCAAATATTATTTATTTCCACTGAAAATTTGCAAGTCCGAATACTTCAAAATAATTTAAATCACTTATCCAAAAATATATTTGGAAACACTTAAAATAAAAACTATTTTTAAACACTTTATTTAAAATACTAGTTTTGAAATTTTTATACTAATATTTCATATAAAACTTAAGCCCAATTTTTTTTTTAAATAAATTAGATAGAGTGTGATAATTTAGATAACCATTTCTAAATCACATACCAATTAAATCTTTAAAATAATCACTTCTATAGGTAACTAAATAGATATTTACTTCAAAATTTTAAAACAATTTAAGAATTTTTTTTTCCAAAAACATTCTATTTAAAACCAACCTTAGAACTTTTAATTTATATTTGAAAGCTACTTTGAAAACACACTCGGCTTTTTAGGGAAAATACAATTTCCATTTCAAAATAGTCTATTTAAAACAATTAATAAATCCTTCTTGATTTATCTGAAATTTACATCCCAAATTCACAGATTTTCTTTCCACACTTTTAAAAATAAACCAATATTTATTTTTAAAACAAATCACCCATTCCTTTATAAATTCCATATGTGAATTAATATTTCCAAATATCCATTGATATTCAATTTCTAAATCAATTTCCCAATTTTATTTTCAAACACCAAATCAATTTCCAAATTTAGTTTCAAACACCAAATCAAATTCCAAATTGATTTCCAAAAATTACTACCTTTTAAAATAAATTCCTTTATTTCTTCCAAACTTTTAAAATACAAATTTTAAATAAATTCTTTAATTGTTAAACAATACTACTCAAAATCCATTTACTAAATTTTTTTCTCCATATTTTGGAATTAACTCGATAGGATTATAAAAATCAATCTTTACCCTTTCAAAATTCCTTCTTTTAAATCTATCCAATTCTCTAAAATTAATTTGCTCAAAATTTTCTACTTTAATTTCTAAAAATCTAATTATATATTTCTGGCATCCTACGATACCAAAAATTTATTCGGCCAAACATAGCCTTCAATGATTTCAATCACTAATATAATCATTCACAGATTATCAATAAATCAATACACAACATATGAAACATATTCAAATATTTGAGGAATCCAGTTGGATCCCTCGAACCTGTTTTTCTACATCCACAGATGTTAGCACAATAATTAAATGCCAATTCCACTTCGAGGTGGAATATCGTGGTATATGGGATTATATCATATCATCCGCTATTGTGCGGCACATAGGGTCTCATCCGCTATATAATGCAGGAAATCAATCACTCCAAATACACATACACACACTCTATATATAACATCACATCCAAATAATCATTCAATAATTGAAATTCTATTTATTTCAATTGAGTGAGAAGATCTCACCTTGCTCTTGTTTCGTAATCCATTTCCATTTTGATCATTTCTTCACGATTTCAGACGTTGTAAGACAATTATATGATTTTATTAATATTCGAATCAACCGAATAATCAATTATCGTTTTAATAGTTAATTTACTAATAGTTTTATTTAAACCAAATTCTCCTTTAATAACTTTATTTAATTAAAATTAATTTTTAAACTAAATTTCCTTTAATAAATTATTTTTAATGACAATAATTTAACGAACCATTTAAACAGATCAATTTCCCTAATCGGATAATTAATTTCCATTTAATTGATTTAATTAACTAACTATTTAATTTTAAAATAAATTTCTTTTAATAAATTTTATTTTTATCTAATATATTAAATTTCTAACTAATTTTCTTTTACAAGTTATTTTAGTGATTAAAAATTAATTTTGGGATAAGCTAATTAAATAAAATAAGCCACCTTAAAAATTTATTTAAGAATAAACTAGCAAATTGAAATATGTGTATATATACATTTATTTTCAATGAGACTACATATATATATATATTTATATAAAAAATATTTATAGATTTAAACCTCATGATTTTAAAATATTATTTATTAATACTATTATTTTAATTATTATAAATTTTTTTCTGCAAATAACAAAATAAGATTTATTTCTAACACATACATACATACATACATACATACATACATACATACATACATACATACATACATACATACATACATAGATATATATATATATATATATATATATAAAACATAACTTTTAAAATAAATAAATTTATAGTTTATAACTAAAACTTTTCTTGCCCTCTTTGATATCAGTATTAGCTAAATAAATTTACAGAAATAACCTTACAGCAAAACAAGTACTGAGTTATATGTATATTATATATATATATATATATATATATATATATATATATATATATTTACTACTTTGTAAATAATTTCACACATATCAATTCGACTGCGCAGAATCCACCTTGCCGAAACCCTGGATCACTCGCACCAGATATTTTCGAACTCGTGACATTGGTTGGTCCCCTTGCCTCGATTCGTGTGCCATCGAGCAAAGAAACAAACACCTGTCGCGCGATGACTTCAAACGCCATTGCTTGCTACCACTTCACAACCTGAATCCCCCAAATCAACGCGCCATCTCGAGCTACGCTCCTTCTCGACCAGTCCATATGCTCGCGACCTTCCCCTCGATCGAATCCCCATGCACGCGAAAGTGCGGCGCCTCAAATTGATCGATCGCCCCCTTGTCGAACGATTAGCCATGGTTCCAATTTTTTTATACAAACAAATTCGAATTTGAGCTTTTTTTATATCGAGGGAATTCGATTTGAATCTGAAAAAGGAAGCAACCATTTTTACTTTGATTGAATTTGATTTTCTTTTGGAAGATAATGACAGGCTCGGGTTATTATTATTTTTTAACTGTTTGTATTTACATTTCTATTTGTTAAAAAGAAAATGAACACGTGTCAACCAAATGAACACGTGCTAAGAATTTCTGCATGTGTATGCAAAGCCTAAACACAATATTTTAATACCACAATATTATTTATATTTTGAACTTAAATTCAAATTTTAAATCATCTCGATATCCATAACCCGCAATCTCCATCTCCAATCGAGGCATGCCGCCAGGCGTTCATAAGGTTATACCCCTATTCCGAATGCAACGGAAAAGGTTTCAAGTCCAAATTCGATCGTATGGAGAATATAGCTTTATGGACCCAATTATTAAATAAAATTTTCGATATAGATTTCAGCGCGTTTATCAACCGTACGGTCACACGATCACTCCAAATGTGACGAAAATCGAAATTCGATAATAATGCACTATTACGGAACCAATGGAACTAGTTCGTTGAATTCCAAGACTATGTCTCGGAAGGCTATTTTTAAATATCGATTTGAATGATATAAATTTCAAACTGAACAAAACAGTTTTAAATTCGACTTTTAAAAGTTCTATTACCTTCAACATTGCCAATATAAATTTTCCAAGCTTTCAAATTATTTTTAATAGGTTTAAAATTGAAGATTCAATTTTTTTACCAACTCTCAATAATTAAATTTATTAATTTAATTACCAATCAAATAATGATATTTGAAATTCAAGTTAAATTAACTTCCAAATATTTAAAATCAATTAAATATTTTCAATTTCAAATGTTCAAAATTTACAGGTCGTCACAATGCCTATACATATCACATGCACAAAAGCAATCCTTGCATTCACATTCATCGACATGAAGCTATGCTCCGTTAAATCTTGAACCGACATCGCCGACGAGTCTCTTTTCGTGCGCTCCACCTACCTGACCAAAATTCCAAAATTTGATACGTCCCCTTGAGTTGTGACCTAGAGATCTTGAATGCAACCAAGAAACTGTCCCATGCTCCAATTAAAGGCCACAAACTACAAAATTGCATCCTCGAGTTGCCACCACAAACTCATATCCACTATTTGGTTCACCTAATTCCTCTCGAATCATGGCCAAACCAAAATACTAGCATCTCCAAAATCATTGACCACCTTAAAACAATGTCGCACCTAATAAAACTTATACAGATTCAAAGATCTCTCTATTACAAACTCAAAGAAACCATCTTTATAATTTTTCATTGAGTATAACTTTTGATTTTGACTTTTAAACAGGTGGCGTATCTTTTTTTTCTTTGTTTACAGTAAAATGAAAATGAAAGAGAGAAGAGGGAAAATGAAAAGTTAAGTGTTTGAGACATGTTATTCTACAACTTTCAGTACGTCGCTGCATAAAATTTCATTCACATATTAACTGCAAACGACAAAACAAGAATACCGTCAGATACCAAAATATGACATGATCACGAATCAACAATAAAATACATATATTATTTCATTTTGTGAAATTTCAAGAATACCATCGTTTGCCAAAAAATACGTCTAATGATAATTTAAATATTTTCCAAATTAAAAAAATAGAAAAATCTCATAAATTCATTTGAAAATACGTCATTGAAAATCAAGTCGTTTTATTATCAGTTGATTTTCTTGTTATTTATTCGAACCATTTATTATTGTAAATAAATTTACAAATGAGTCCACCGTTATTATTTATCAATCAAAAGGAGTTCAATAAGATTATTAAATCCATTTAATTAATATTTAGTTCACAATTCAAATATTTAAATAATCCCTATGTTTGAATTCAAGTTGTTAAACTTTAAAAACTAATTATTTAAATCTTTAAAATTAATTAAATATTCATAATTAAAATGATAAAATTCCCGAATGTTACAAGCAACTAGCCACGTCCCTAACATCTTTCTATCAACGAGCGAACGATATCTTGAGAATGGAGGGTGCTGATCTTTTAGACGGCAAAGATGAAGCTTGGCATTCAAACAAAGCCATTTCCTCTGAGGCAATCGACAGTTGAAGTAATTGTAGGTAGAACAACAACAATAGCATGCAAAAGATGACAACTAGTACAAGCCTAGGTAGGCTCACTATGCTACCTTGACCAGAGATACGAAACCCATATTTCTTACAACCAAGGGCTGGGTACCATTCCAAAGACCATCCAATACTAAATCTGGGAGAAGGGAAAAACTTACGACAATTATAAATACTATGAGTTCCACCAAATCAATGGGCACTCCGATAATGGGTGCTATATACTATAGTATGAGGGGAAAGATTGATCTAGAAAGGATCATTCATACAGTTTACTCGACAACAGGTCAATCGTAGAGTGACTCGCAATAATCGGCCCGCTCAACCTCAACCGTCTAACAACACTGTCGCAGCTATCACCGACATTTTGACAATATGTGAAGTCCCGCATGTGGCTGGAAATAGACAAGGAGATAGTCTAGGTATGAAAGAGAAGTAGGTTAGTCGGCCAAGTCTATTTGCTAGAGAATTGAGCATCCAAAGCGCCCATGCTAGAGTCAGATCAACTTATCACATTCATCGTCGAAGACAGGGAAGCCATCTCCTACCCATCATAACCCCATGGCCATCACCTTTGCAATGCCCAAATCTAATTTACACTGGCCATTGATGGATGGGGAATCTCAGCTAGTGTCATGTTCTGAAATGTCTTTGAGGCCCTCAAGCTCCCTGCCTACAGCCCCACCCTTAGGCCTTGCCCATGTATGGCTTTGAAGGGGTGTGGGCATTATTCCCATGGTGACTACCTCTCTCATGACCACATTAAAAAAGAGCCATTGCTACAAAGATATAGGTAAATTTCGTAGTAGTTGACTGTCTTCTGCTTATAATCTCTTAATAGGATGTCTGACCCTCACAGAACTCGATGAAATTGTCTCCTACAACTAGCTCGTCATGAAGTTTCCAGTCAAAGGTAGGATCAGCTGAATTTAAGGCAATCAAAAAAAGCTAAGGAGTGTTATGGGACCTCCCTCGAACAGGAAAAGAAGGGTTTCTTCATGCTTCAATAAGAATTTGCAACAATCAATGATGAGTCACTCATGAGAACCATCAAGTCGGTCAGCTCTTCAGTTTGTGCCAAGATCGCCCCTAACTATAAGGTAGAGACATCTACATCAACAACTTCCTCTGTGAACAATGACCCACTAATGAAGTCATGATTATCAACGATGTGTCACTTAGGAGAGTACTCAAGCCGGACAACGTTAGCACTCATGCCAGAACAGTTCTTAGCCGTAACGAAAATACTATCGATGATATGCCACCTAGGAGTGACCTTGAGCCTATCAGTGCTTCGACCCATGCTAGGACCACCCAATAAGTAAAACATCAACTACCCATGTGTCACCAGAGGAAACCCTCAGCCAAAGTGCTTTTTTTCATGTCGGGACTGTTGCTACAATGAAGACCGAGATGGGTTGGATCCCATTCCTTAGCCATTCCATAAAAAAAGAGCTCATCACGACACAGAATGGGCAAGTTGCACCCCATTATAAAGTAAGGATGTCCAACACAGCAACTCATATCCTCTTAACAACGATAGATTCATTTGTGAGAGCCAAGGCAATCTTATCCACTCAACTTGAGTATAGACATCTATCTCAGTTGAGGATGACATAGAGTGCATGATTTATGCATTGGACTAATGCAATTTAGAAACCGAATCTGATCTGCATGGTAACATGCTCAATCTTGCATGGGAGATTCAAACAATAAAGGTAGGTTAGTCACTCCACTCAAGTCGATATCTATAGATAACACTAACCCTATCAAAGTCATCCAGATCGACACCGTGCTCAGCCCATAATTCGAAGTCATGCTGGTTAAATTTCTACAATAAAGTAAAGATGTCTTCGCTTGGAGGATGTTGATATGATCGACATCGACCCAAGAATCATCTACTGTCCGTTAAATACCAATACAAAGGCAACCCATTCTTCAAAAGACTAGGCCCCTCAACCAAGAAAGATACCAAACTCTAAAATAATAAGTAGAGAAGACATTGGCCAACTTTTCATATGGGAGGCAGAATATCTATTCTCAATAGCTAAGCTAGTACCAGTCAAAAAGACCAAATAGGCCCTGGAGAGCTTGTATTTACTTCTTCGACCTTAACAAAGCCTACCCTAAAGATAGCTTTCCATTGCCTTGCATTGATCAGCTAGTAGAAGCGACTAGTAGACATGAGCTCCTCACCTTAATCGATGCTTATTTTAGGTACAATCAGATTGCCATGCATGGCTCAAACCAAGAGCATACTTCCTTCATTGCTAATGCCAGTCTATATTGCTATCATGCCATTCCATTTTGACTTAGGAATGCGGGTGCTACCTATCAATGGCTTGTCAACTGTATGTGCTCAGATAAGATTAGCTGGTATATACACTTAGATAACATGTTGGTAAAGTCAAAGAAGGCTTGGGGGCATATAAAGAACCTGGTCGAGATTTTCAACATCCTACGTAATACAATATAAAGATGAATCCAAAGAACTGTCCATTTTCCATCCAATCAGGAAAAATTCCATAGTTATATTATAGGCATCGAGGGAGGTGAAATCTTAGGATATGTCAAGCAAGTACAAAGCCTAAATGGGATGGTTGCAGCTCCTAGCTGGTTCATGTTCAAGGCTACTGACCGAGATCTCCTCTTCTTTGACCTCGTTAGGAAAGGGAAGCCGTTTGCTTGTAACCACAAGTGCACCAAGGCATTTGAAGAACTAAAGCAGTACTTAGCTACACCCCTAGTGTGACAAACCATCCTTCGTAATACCCCACGGAATGATAACATATAATATACTGAATATACGTAAACATAACATGATGGAAATATATAAGAGACCATATTAGCGGAAGTGACTGATAAATAAATATCAATATTGAAAGTAAGAACATATCAACTTCCAACAATATGGATTTATGAATAAATATCCAATACAGTGGGTCTCATATACAAACAACAAGTCTGTCATATATTACTAAAATATCAAGTATACATATCTAAAATATCGATGGCACACCTCCAAAATGCTCTAGCTATACATCCTGATAGAGTATCCCCAAAATCATATGGCTCCCAAACTAATCAATCAAGTACGTGAGAGTTGTCGTGACATAAGTAGACAAATACAAAACACGGGCTGGACTTAAAGTCTTATGTAAGGGAAACTATCTCAAAATACTATTTATCAAAACTATATACAAATGAACAGGAGACAACAAAATCACAGCAGACCCACTCCACAAACGTGGCTTAAGGATAATCTAGACTATCCATAAACAAGTATAATAAACCCATCTGAAAATTACGAATCATACCATAACATGCTTTTCTCCAACAATCAGCAAGTCAACATAACTAATATAATTTGAATGCCATGTAACAATATACTATGATAAAGGAAATTGCAATACATAAGTGTAGAAATGATAAAAGTGTCATAATATGAGTCTACACTATGCTACACAAAGATAACATCAGGCAACCAGTATATCACAAGAATAACGTAATCATGATGTCAAATAGAGAATATCAACTATTATCCTGAACCAAACGAAATATAAATGGAGCTATTACACCTTATGTGGCCTTTGAATTTATATATGCTCTTACCCTCAAGAGTCCACAGATGGAACTAAGCATCCCCATACGACCTCTTTGCTATACGGGTGCCCCTATACAGACCTAAGCCGCTCTTCTGGAAACTATGAAAACCTCTGCCACTACAACGCTCCCTAGCGTCTATATCTACGCTTCTGCTATTGGGTATAATTACCTCTTAAGTGCCGCTTTGAACCAACCCTAAGGCTTGTTCCGAAACCATAAAACAACATATGAACGGATATATAGCACTATAACTGCACTATGACCCGAATCTAATTGGATACTCCATGATTGCGAATCTATGTACTTGCTTTGACCATAACGGATCACTTGAGCATAATGGTGCTTTAAACCATAGAGTTGCTAACCATAAGTCTACACATTCATTCAATCTGGTACCGATTGATGCTGTCATGTGCCCGTACATCAGCCCGAGTCTGGAACCGACTCATTGTCGTTATGTCCTCCCTCCAAACATATACGCTTATCGTACGCGATCGAATAACTGAACACGCCCCAATCTCTTATTTGATTGGCTCTCGATCACTATCTTGATCGCATGCTATTCCCGTGTAGGTATAGTATGTGCCTTTTTCTCCTTACCTCGATCGATTCCTTGACCACTTGCCATAATGCCTTATTAATTGATCATTACTAATCACTTGTGCACTCCTTACAGTAGCATTCGAATCTAAAGCCTTGACTTGCATCCACCTTCTCGAGTAGCCCGAAGCTTCCTAAGAGTCATACTAAAGTCTCATGTTGAACCACGTCTAAATCAGGAAAGAATTCTTCGAAAAACACTTCTTGCCCAGGCATTATTGCCTGGGATAGGTCCTCACTGGTGGACGATTGGGTCCCACTAATGGACTGGTAGCGACTCTCCTAGGCAGTAAATCTTGGGCAGTAAGCCATGGAGCCCCACCGTCCATTGTTTCTCATGCCGTTCCTCCATTTCTTCTTCTAATGAGCCACCTGCTTCCAAAGCCCGCCTTCACCACATCAAATCTCCTTCAATTTCATTAGTTGATGTTTTGGAAGCGATTACTTATGTGTTCGAAAATTGATTTCGACACGAAATCCACTCTTTGTGCACGAAGAATTCAACGGTGACTATAGTGACCCAACTTCCTCTAATTACGCTAAAATGCACTCAACTGGCTATCTAGCCTCATGTGATGCCTACACGTGCTAGCGTACACATTCGTGCATATTTATGTATATGTATACAAGCACATTTCACTACGTAAATCACATTTTGGACTTTACCGAAGCAATTACTCAACCCAGTATATTCTTATGCAACTTAGCGCATACTATGATCGCTATGGCTACGTGAGATGCCTGCAATGCTCTTATATACAATCTATTTACACACATCCTTATATATATATATATGTATATATATATTTATGTATATATGTATATATTCACATAAATACACACATATAGTCGAACAAACATACACAACAATTATAAGTACAATCCAATATTGTTTCGATTATTATATTATTTAAATATACGTACACTTTCCCGTACTCGTATGCACACACATATATTTAAATACATAATTCATTTATTACTTAGTCAAATCTTATTTTTATTTACTAAATCTTCTAAATAAAAGTCAAATATGATTTTATAATATTTCATAAAATCTTACAACTACTTTATAAAATATATTATTAGCTTATAAATCATTTTTAAGCCTTTAAGTACTTAATTGCTTCATTAAAATTAAATATACGTCATACTACTATTTAAAAAAAATGTTGTTTCCATTTTATAAAATCTATACTCCATTTATAAACTCATATAACCATGTTATAAATATTAATTAAGCTTCATTAACCCTCTAATCACTTTAATAATATAATAAGCATAGAGTTCAAAATTTATTTAATTAGCTTACTAACTTTTCTAAAACCATTTAAATTAGTTTCATTATTACTAACTATAACATGCACTTAACTATATCATGTAATCATATTATAAACTATCGCAGCATCACATATAATCATTCAATTAATCGAAAATCAAATTCTTAGCTTACCAACTATTTCAAAAATAGCTATCAAATCCTTAAACAAATAACAAGTTAATATAGCATGTTTATAACATGAATACAAGTTTAAATCAACCCAAAAAATTTCTATATCACTTCATTTATTCAGTATTAATTAATAAATAAAGAAGATTAATAATCAAATGTAGATGGAGAATCATCCCACTTGCCTTCTTCATACCAAATCAAGCTTTAATTACCAAAAACCCAAATTCTACTCCCTTCAAATCTTGGATGAAGATCCAAACTTCGATTCAAGCTAATTCCTTGATGGGTTATGTAAGGAATTGGGTGAGAAGAATTATGGTGATTTTAGTTTGAATTTAGAAATTTTCTATGAAAGGCTTAGAGTGGATTTAGGGTTTAGGCTTAATGGAAATTAGTAAAGCGATTAGGAGAATGAAGTGAAAAGTAAAGTTGAATGAAAATGAGACGAATAGTAAGCTAATTTACAAGCTACCTTATGGACCTTAGCCTAAATCCAGTTTCCATTCTGTTACGCCCATATTTTCTAAACATTGACAAAAGGAAATTGCCACAAGCACTAAGCCAAAAGAACCGCTCCTATAATAGGAGTCAAACTACGGAAAGAAAGCGAGAACGGAATCCAGTCTTAAACTAACACTAAAGTGGTAGGGCTTCGCCCCAATCTTATATTAACATTGAAGCAATAAGAATGCGCCACCATCCTGATTTGATATTGAAGTGACAGGACAACGCCGTAATTCCAAAGAAATAATACCTAACAAATGCAAAGATTCGAACGGAGAAATGTAACAACAAAACCACCAACGTACATTGATAAAAATCATTGAGAGAAGCCGCTCCCAACGTAGGACTCCATGGTTGTAAACACGCCTAAACTTTGCTAATAAAAGCGAATCATTGGAAGCTGTGCCTTTGTAATCAAACAAGAGAGCAATATTGTATAGCATTCGGTCTACATTAACACTCCTGAAGCCATACTTCATAGTTCCATCCAAAACAATAACAAAGTGCAATGGCAAGAGCAATCAAATTCAAACCGTACAACTCAGTAAACAAGATTACGTTGGCACTTTGAAGCCTTTTTGAGTTATCGGAACCCAACTTAAGCTGTTCTAGCAACAATCCGCACTGCAGCTTCACCCCCATAAGAATAAAGCTTAATGAAGAGAGGCCAAATGCAACTCAATCCCCATAGTCTTGAATAGATAAAAGCCCATATTAAGTAATGGTTTATTCAAATATGGATTTCCTGCTTCAATTTCAAGATTCTAGCTCAAATTCAAAATCCATAGACCCAAATCAAAGTTTCCTTCCAAAGACCATGTCAGCAATCCATGTACAATAAATAAGCAAGATGGATGATCGACATGCAGTATAATCCAAAGGAAGAAATCATAGGAGCAGAAGATGGTTGTTTATGATCCATGTGAATCTCTATATACCATAAATGAATATGGTGCTATAGAAGAAAATGAGGGATTTTTTTTACTTTACTCTATTTGGACACTAAAATTAATAACTGTACTCTCTGCCATCTTTGTTTGTACTATGATTCGAAGAAGAAGATAATTGCCTATCTACATAGGAATGATGAACATCTAAACCACGTAAATTCTCTATGTCCTTTATCGATTTTAGTACATATTTTAAAATGGATTATTTTAGCGAGTTGATGGAGACTACCCATTGAATGTTGAATATCTTCCTCATAATTATATAAGCATTAAAGCGACATAATTACCTAATTTAATGGAAAATTTAATATTACTTAAATTTGCTGATTCATAATCATGAAACATTCAACATCATGATTATTTCAAGAATATTATTTTGGTATTTATAAGACGAAAATTCTCATTAACATTTTTAGCATTAGGAGGACCATTTTCCCTTTCCATCTAAATTCACTCACATTTCCTTTAGATATCACCACAATACCATGAGTCTCACCGATTCCAACACTCCTCCTAGCCAAGTACAACTTCATCCGACCTTAAAAATGCCAAAAAACAACTCGTCACCTCTATGACCAAAACCGAGGCAGGCGCTTCTATAGAGCCTTCCACGGATACTGTCCTAGTCGCTCTTCAAGCCTTCATAAACCAAATGAAGCAACGCAAGGATGGACTAG
Organism: Allium cepa; assembly: GCA_030765085.1. NCBI lineage: Eukaryota > Viridiplantae > Streptophyta > Magnoliopsida > Asparagales > Amaryllidaceae > Allium > Allium cepa. Next base: position 394,806,995 of record CM060935.1, read on the forward strand.
AGAGATCCATGGCTCAATATACACAGACCAATCTCCCCTTAACCTTCCATAAAGTCGCCATCATTCACCGAATGCATTGACTATGCAGCGTGTGAGTGATAAAGGCAATCATAGAAATGAGAATGGTGATACTGACTTAAAATAAACCGATCCCAAGCTCAAAGAAAAATTCAAGTCAATCCCTAGATCAAATCATAGCCCGGGAATATCAACACATTACTGCTGAAAAAGCAAGAACGAACTACACCCGATAACGATGATGTTACTTTACTCTACAAAGATGGCTCATCCCAAGTAGATCCTAAGAAGGATGATATCTGACAATTAAAAGCTCGTGTATAGCAACTGGCAAGACTTTGTTGACAAAGCAATAGAAATAAGGGAAGAAGGATTTTCCCCATTCAATGAAGCTACTTTAGAAGTAGACTTCCCTGATAACTTCAATGCCCCATCAATTCATAAATTCAAGGGGACTACCAACCCAGTGACCATATTTGCAACTTTGAGTACTACGTGGACGTCCCAGATGACCAAAATATAGGATGCCTAAATACGGATTAAATAAGTTGTGACATGTTTATAGTAAACCTATGAAAACTATGTTTAGGAAAAGTTATTGGCAGAGGCCAACAGGTTCATAGTAAACCCATGAAATATATGATTAGAAAGAGTTATTGGCAGAGGCCAATAGGTTTGTAGTGAATTCATGAAAACTATATCCAGATCAGGTTATTGATAGAAATTAATAGGTTCCTAGTCAACCCATGAAAACTAGGATAAGAGGAAAGTTATTGGAGATACCGACAGGCTCAGGGAGAACCCATGAAACAATGAAGTTATTGGCAGAGGCCAATAGGTTCTTAGTGATCGCATTAAAATTATAAAACCAGATAGGGAGTCCATAAGTATTAAACAGGTAATTAGTCAGCCCATGAAAACTATTAGGTTAATAGTGACCCTAGAAACTATAACTAAGACAGATAGTCAAATGAATGGGGATGGGAAACCCAGAATTGATTTACTAGTTTGCATATCATTGTAATATCTTGAATTCCTATTTTTTGACCATTGTGGATGCACGAGCATAATATATGATTTTATAAATTTTGGATAAGATACTAGTTAGGAGAAAACCCATTCCGCTAAGCGACATGGTCTCACTAGAAATCTAATTGGTTTGAGATGGTAGATTATTATTCATACCAGGCTTTATGTCTAACTCGAAGTTTATGCTTTTCCCTTAAACTCTCGAGTGCTCAATTAATTTTGAGTAGTTTTAGAGTTGAGGTTTTCAGGTACCTCTTTAGATAAATAAGCTTCCAGAGACATGCATGAGGCATTATAGATATTAGAGTTCTTTTCTGTTTTTGATTCCGCTGTGTTGTTATTATAAAGGCAAAGTTGTTTAATTGCCTATATTATACTCTGATCGTCCTAGGAGGCATCTTCATATGTCACTCTTGGAGTATGTTGTAACAATTATATTTTCTCCGAACGTGGTTCTCATATTGGGATTATGACATGAATTTAAAATGATTTGAAATGGAATGTGAAAGTTGTTTTATGATTTTATAAATTTTCCATATCCATGTATTTTTGTTATAATCTAACATTACCGTATTTGGTCGTTGAGGTTTAATAACCGTGGATGACTGCAATATCCGTATCCGTTAGTTTTGGGTCTCTTAGTGGGGAATGTTACAATAGTACAACCTATGAATCAGATATAATTCCAGAAACTACATAAAGCTTGCAAGGTAAATATTAAAAATTGAGATTTACTAATATTTATTGAAATCTATTCACATCCACATATTCATTTGTAAATACATTGCAAGTGAAAATAAAATGGTCATCACACAAATTACATAAAAAATTAAGCTCGAAATTATAGCTTATAGTAAAACAAAATACGTCATGTTTCTAATTCGCCCTTAGAAGAATCATTGCTTATGATTCTTTCATGACGATGAGATCTATGGTCACCCAATGCAGGACATTGAATAGAACTGCCCTTTTCCTAAGAAGCCTAGGATGGGTCGTTTAATTTAGTAATAACAATCGATGAGCAACGAGGGGTGACATTGCCAAAAGTGGCTTTATGGTCGTAGTTTGCCCCAACACAATGTTACCAAAGTCCTTCGAACCGAAAACAAAATCCTCAAGATTATATAAAAAGGCTAAGTAGAGTTCATGCCAGAAGTGAGTAAAAAATGAACTACATGCTTCGCAATAATATCTGCCACGACCCTTATGTCCTTTTCCCTATGAAGTTTTTCCATCAAGGAAGCCTTATGCAAACTTTCTAAAGCAGCAGTAGAAATCCTAGATGATGCAGCAGTGGGAAATTGTCCAAAGGCCTATGAATTGGATTGAGACTTTGAGGTAGATGCTTTGTTTTCAAGGGAAATCACGCGCTCCATAGCCACCCTTCTAATCCTTTTAATCTCATCAAAAACAGGTCTTTGGTCCTCTTCGTTCTCTAGAATAGGAGCCAAAAAGCTCCTGTGCAGTCGATATAACACAAGAGCTGCTATCCCGAGGGGTCTGCGATTCCATTTTATATTAATTCTTTAACTTGTAAAGTTTGGCCTCATAATAATTCTTCAAATCCTCCTTCCATCAGAAAAAAATACTAGGTTCTGCTCTCGGAGGGGGCACAATAGCAGCACCAGGCCTCAATACTACGTTGGGGGGGGGGGGCAAGTATGCAATGGGATTATCTTATGCACTAATTTGCTTAGCGACTTGTAAAGTCAACTCTTGAACTTTGTCATTCAGTTCCTTGATCTTATCTTCATGTAAAACCCTATGTACACCTTCGGCATCTTTCAACAATCCCTTCAGTTCAATAATTCGAACAAGAGCAGACTTGAGTTTTTCTCTCCCAAGTTAGATACCTTCGAACGTTGCTTAGTGGCACAAAGCTGAAAATCAAGCAAATGCAGATGCAAAAAATTAAAAGAAAGTGCGACCAAGCTAAAACTCATAAGGTACTTATAATCATTTACAAAAGAATTCAATTTGCACAGTATCCTACAAAAACATAAGTCCAAAAATACTGCTATAATTATAAAGTATCGAGTCTAAGGGATGCTTGTCGAAGGTTGGTTCATTCCGACACAAAAAGTCTTTATAGGGTCGAAATAGGCGCCTATCCATTGGTATATTGGATTTTCCACAATCACCATAAAACCTTCTTTATTATAGAGAAAACTCAAATCAAGCTTAGGGTAATTTTTTTTAAAACATCTATAGCTCGTTGTAAAGTAATCTACCCCCTCTTACATTTAATATTCTCCTTGTAAGCTTCTCTTCAAGATCAGCAAGTCGACATTACCTAGCTCGTTAAGAGGTACTACCACGACAGTGGATATAGCCTGAGCTTCTTGCAATCAATCTTCGAGTTCAAAATCTTAAGTACAACGGCTTCCATCATTTGTTCTAAAGTCTTTATTAACTCAGCCCTTGTCCTTTTCGAGTCCTTAGAAAATAAACGAAAATATTAAGAGCATCGATTTTTCATCCCTTCCTCTGCATACGAGGGAGCACCTTGGACTCCAGTCATTCTAATTGTCGCTTATAATAAGCTTCCAATTCTTCAAGTTTATCTTGATAGTTTAGTTCTAGTTTCCTCTTCCACTCATTTTCCAACACTGTATCTATGCCTATAGGAGGAGTAGGGTCCACACCCATGCTAGGCACCTTGATCCCTTCTTCTTCGATGTCCCCCTTCTCATCATACTATTTAGCGGCCTGAAGAGACAAGCTATCTATGGTTTTTTTAGTCTTTTAATCTCCTCTTCATAGAAAATCCCATAAAGCGCTTCACTCTCTTTTAGCATTTGCTGCAATTCATCTACCTTTAAATTTTTAGCATCAAGCTAAGTGCACAATTTGATGTTGTATTAATGCTGGCGCTCGTGTGCATCCTTAGCATTTTTGAAGTCAGAAAGAGCATTCTTCAAAACTCTTTCAAGCCTATCGTTAGTAAGTGTTAGTTGGAAGTTCTCTTCCTCTATGGTAGTAGTAGAAGTCATAGCAGCAACCTCAAATTCAGGTACGCCTAAGTTCTCCAGACCGTAGATAGTGGGAATCGAAGGGGCATTGGATTTGAAGACTCTGATAGACTCAAAAGGATAGGGAGAAGGGAATCAACCTAATTGATAGTAACTAGAATTTATTTCGATAGAAATCAAATTGTACAAAGCTAATTTTAGAAGGACGTATCACGTAAGGCCAGTTTTATATGAAAAGCATAACAAATCCACATGCACAACATATAAATATATATATATATATATATATATATATATATATATATATATATATATATAACAATAATACATGACGCTCACTATTCTTAGATTCCTATGCCTAATCCTAAACCATTTTAAATGAGGATTATCATGGGAAAAGAACAGCTCTCTAGGGTATAACGCCAGCGACGCGGTATAAACTTACTAAGTGCCTCCTTTTCTTTAACTATTTGATCAATTTTGAAAAGCAACCTATGGGTTTCTTCTTTAAGTTGCATAAATGCCTCATATTAATCTTTCTCTCACCTACAAATTACTATCGTGCCAAGATCGAGAGGATTTATGGTTTGAACTTGAAGTTTTTCCATGCTCTCTAGTAAATATTACTTCCATAGAAGACTATAAAGAACAAAGGATGTAGATAACATGGTCATTCATGGTGCATTAATAAAAGAGTAGTATAATTAAATAAAATCGGTCGCAACAAAACTAGGAAGCAAATTTATTTCACTACACACTGATAGGTTCGAAAAAAGGAACAAAAAAATTATTTACAAAAGATCAAGTGATTACATAGGCTTTATAAGTAGAGGTAACCAAAGTTCCCTTAGACAATCCAGCTCTATCATTGTGCTACGACGAGGTGTCTTGAGAAATAGTGGGGAAGCTTTGTCCTCCTTGTCCCACTCAGTTTTGCAATAAGCAAGAGCTTCCTTAATCTTAACAAATTCCCCTGAGATGCTAAGATCGATCTCTACAGCGGTATCACCCAAGCGATCGACGAAAAACTAGCGCTTAACCACAACATACATCTTGTAAAGCACCCAGTAAGTAATCTGCTTGAGCTAGTCCTTAGATTCCTCTAGCTCATTCTCTTTCTCCCCCATTGCCTCATCTTTCCCTTCCAACTCCTAACCCTTCAACTTCAATGCTTCCTCCGCTACCTTCACTACCCTTTATGCTTTCTCTTGTTGAGCCATAAGCTGTTCATCTACTCTGCTCTTCTCAAAGGCTATTAAGCGAAGTCTGTTTCAAGTCTCGTGACTCGAGCGATAGATGAGACCTAGTTATCCACAACCCTCTTCCAAGCCTCGGATGTCAAAGCCCCTATTCATTTTAAAGTAAACATAAGCAAGATGAGAATTTGCAAAATAAATTGTCATAAAGTGAAGAAAGAAAAGAAGATACTTACATAGCCCTAAGTCCTTTCAAGCTCAGTAGTAAGCTCGAGGAAGGAGAGTCTAGGAAATTGAAGAGCAATGGGATAAGATCATGGGGGTAGAAACAATTTTTCATTAACCATCCAAAGCAGTATGCCCTATTCTCTCAGCATGATCAATGATAGTACCTTCGGGTAGGGGCAAAAAGTGAATGCCTGGGTTTTGAAAGGATTCGAGCGGTAAGAGGGAAGTGCTTCTGAAGAAGGAAGAAGAGGAGGTGCAGTAGGCTTCTTAAGAGGTCAATCAGAAACTTCGCCTCTATTGGCCTTCCTCTTCTCTTTCTTCTTCTTTGTCACCGATTTCTGTAGGGTGGGATCATCAAGAAATGCATCCGGAAGACCACCATTCATTCTACCTGCATAAAAAGGAATTAGGATCTGCAACTATCTTTATAAAAAATTGGAAATGTAAGTTCGTTGTCCATCTTATCAAATTATGCCCCTAGGTAAATCTATAACTAAGGAGAATTTAAAGATAGAGCGAGAGAAGTTATGGCCAGTGCATAGAAAATCATACTTACGTAGTAACGACTTGATAAAAATAAATTTGGTTTCCTCTCATCTTTACCCAAACCTAAGATGACCATCCTACGAGATGCGAACAATTTAGTGGCCTCATCGGAGAAGATAGAACGATCAAGATGTGGTTGAAAAGAAGGACAATTATCTAAATTCAAAATGAAAAAAATATTGGTCACTCTATTTTTGGGTCTTTTGGGGGCACAGATGTGAGAACTGACTTCTTTTCCTGGGCATAATAGAACCCAAAATCAACTTCAGCGTGACTCTTATGAATATCGAATAGGAATTGAAGTTCCTTGCAGGAAGAGGAGAGCTCTTCTCGGCATAAAGAATAAATGTGGTGGTCAAAACGGAATAAGAAAGAGGAGCAAGTTGAATAGGGCAATGCTGAAGATAGCCATTCGTGAAGGATATGAGTGGAAGGAAGGTAAAGCCCACATCGAATATGCTTGAAACTAAGAGAAATAAAGTCGTTTAAAGGTGTATGAATACGTTCATGAGATTCAGGTAACCTACCTATGTAACCCTCGAACCCAAATGGTCCAGAATATCCTCTATTTCCCCTATCTCGGTTATTCTAGATGGTAGGGACAAGGGAGAAGTGATCCCCATAATAGAAGAAGATTTCATAACAAAAAGCACTCAATTGGTTACTTACTACCACTAGGATATAAAGGAAGAAACAATAAGAAAATGAACACCCTTACTTTTGTTCGAAAAAAAATAGTCTTAGAGAAGATAAAATTGGTGATTAAGATTTTAGAAAGCATATAAAAGAATGGAGAAGAATAAAGGGAAAAATATATACTCACCTCGATTTGAATCTCGGCCACACAGTCGGAATGATGAAAGAACCCCAAAACATCAGTTGATTAATAACAAGGAAGATTAACGTGAGATTCAATATAAATTTTATCAGGAGTCGAAAATACTAGAGTTACAACATTTTCAAAAGATTAGCGAATGAGGGAGTGACACATGTACTTGAGCATTAAATGTGAAACGACAATAGAGACTTTTTTATAAAATGAAAGGAAAGAACAAAACAAGAAATGATGGGTTATAAGAAATAATAAGGTAGTAGAGACAAATCCACACAAATCTACGATCGCTGCAGACTTGGGGGGAAAATGTTACTCCCATATTTTTCAAACATTGACAAAAGAAAATTGTTGCAGGCACCAAGCCAAAAGAACTGCTCCTATAATAGGATTCGAACCATGGAAAGAAAGCGAGAACAAAATCTAGACAGTGCTACACCTAAAACCTGAGATGGCCACAAAGTATAGAGACCGATCTGCAATCCAAACACTCACTTCAATGGGAAAAATTTGGCACAACCTTCAAGCATCAAATATGAAGGCTATGCCATGGTCCCAAAATGTAAGCCTTATTATGTTGGAACTGCAATACAATCTTTAAGTAACAACTAAATGTAGAGATTGTGTTGTGGCCCTAAAAGAAATACCAATGAAATAGAACTATAGCACAATCCTTGAAGTGACTATATGAAATAGGTATGTGCCGCAATCCTAAACTAACACTAAAGTGGTAGGTTGCATCACAATCTCATACCAACATTGAAGCATTAAGAATGCACCACCGTCCTAATTTGACACTGAAGTGACATGACAATGCCGCAATTCCAAAGGAATATCACCCAACAAGTGCAAAGATTTGAATGGAGATGCATAGAAAAAACCACCTACGTACGTAGACAATACCACATAGCGAAGCCGCTCTCAAAATAGGACTCCCCGATTGTAAGCACTCCTAAATTTTGCTAACAAAAGTGAATCATTGTAAGCTGGGTCTTCACAATCACACAAGAGAGTAATATTATACAGCGCTCGGGATACGTTAACACTCCCAAAGTCGCATTGCACTGTCCCATCCAAAACAAAAACAAAGCATAATGATAAGAGTAACCAAAGTCATACTGTACAACTCAATAAATAAGACCGCACCACTACCTTGAAGCCTAGTTACATCACCACCCACTTATGCTATTCTAGCAACAATCTAGACTTCATAGGAATAAATCCTAATAAAGAGAGGCCAAAAGTTGCTCAACCCTCATATCCACAAATAGATAAAAACCCATACCAAGTCATGCTTTATTCAAATTTGGATTTCCCGCTTTAATTTCAAGATTCCCACTTAAATTCAAAATCCATCGACCCAAATTAAAGTTTCCCACCAAAGACCACGTCAGCATCTATATGCAGTAAATGCAAGACAAATGATTGAAATGTGTTATAATCCAAAGGCAGATATCAAAGGAGCAGAAAATGGAAGTTAGTGATCCATGTGAATCTCTATATACTAGAAATGAATAGGGCACTACAGTAGAAAATGGGTGGAATTTTTTTACTTTACTTTCTTTGAACACTAAAGTCAAAAATTGTACTCTCTGCCATTTTTATTTGTCCTAAGTCAAAGAAGAAGACAGACATTTTTCCTGTGGATATTAGGATTGTTTAACATTTGAACCACGTAAATTTTATATGTCCTTTATTGCTTTTCGTACATTACTTCGCCTTTTCTTATTCTCATTTCGGGGATTAAAATGGATTGTTTTTATGAATTGATGGAGACTACCAATTGAATTTCAAATATTTTCCTCATAATTAAATAAGCATTAAAGAGACATAATTACCCCCTTTGAACGCAATTTTAATATTACTTGAATTTTTAGATTCATAATCATGAAAGTGTTCAGCATCGTGGTTACTTTAAGAAAAATATTCGGGTGTTTTCGAGATGAAAAATCTCATTAACTCATTCCTTTTTATAAATCACTAATCACTTTAAAAACTTATCGACTCCTAACACAGTCAAGTTTATACTCGTTTTTCTCAAGGTGAGAAAGCGATCTTAACTACGGATGTCTCAAATTCTACTTCAATCGTCTTTGAAAAATTGAATTTAATGGTCAATCCTTTAATTAATGATTAAATATTTAAATTAGTTATTTAAATATTCGATCATTACAATTGCGGGGTATTATATTCTCCTTTTCTTAAAAGATTTTTGTCCTTTAAATTCCTATGAGTACGAGAAAGTAACTTGACTTACAAAAATTCCTAGATCTCAATTTCCAAAAATTTTAGTAGTACTTTCCCTTATGCTATCAGCATTATGAAAATTTCCAAATTAGAATGCATCACACAACAGGAAAATATGCGATAACCTAAATTGTCCCATATTTCCTAAGAATTCATACCTCTTTTAAGAAAGCTTCTCACCATTTAAATGCCAATCAAACCAAATAAGCATTTAAGTAGCTATACTTCAGTTCTCAAGCACCTAATTTTACTATACAAAGAGGATTATGCACTAACACAATAGCAACACAGAATTCACATTATAACCTTAGCATAGTAAACGCTATTATCATAATCATATGTGAAAATTTATTGGAGAGTAAGCTCAAATGAGTCAATACCAAAATATACCACAAACTCTTAGTCACACCAAAAAGGCAGTAGACTCGTACAGATCACATATCGACCCCACAATGGGTATGTATGAAATGCGATCTATTTCAGATAGCTATTGTTATCACTTTCCAAACATACTTTAATTATAAAGCTATAACTACCATACAAGCAATCAAACTCATAAGACAAGCAACAATCAATCAATAATAATCAATAACAATAAACAAAAAGCAACCACCAGACAATACCAAAAATGATAAGTTGCAATAACTAGCATACAAACTATTAAGCATGCTAGAAAATAACTTACAAAAATTAAAAACAATAAAAATCAACTAATAACAAAATCAAACAACAACAACAAGTCAAACGTTAGCAAGCAAACATGAACTACGGCAAACAACGGCAAGCAACAATAACCAACAACAATAAACAATCAACATAAAATCAACATACAAACAACCAATCAACTAGAAAAAAAAGAAAAAAAAAGTAATAGATAATTCAGAAAGAGTCTATACCGACAAGCATGATAACCAATCAATAGTGAAATGCACATGTCAAATCATGATCCCCCAATGAGCTCGTTCAACGTCCAAAAGGAATAAAGTCTAAGTGTTGTAACCCCTTTCGTGAATATAGTATTCAAAAGACTATTACACCTCCTGATACGAAAAGGAAAACTCGTATGATATGCAGGATCATCGAGAGTCAACACTCTTGAACATACCCAACAATCAATGCCTTAACTTTCATTTTCTTCCAAACAGAACTTATTCTCCAAAGGAGAGAATTATACTAATTAAATTATCATTAAATGAAGATCTACAAATGCTAGGGTTTGCTCGTATTCAAACAACCGCACAATGTTAATAAGGATAATATACTAAGTGCATTATGATGATTGCCTAGGCAAGTATCATCTCGTCACTTAGAAAATTATCCGAATCGCCATAAAACAGTCAAGAAATCCTTCCCCGAACGATCCCAAGCAACCTTAACTACACTACACTAAAATATACAATAACTAAAGGTCATCCAAAATGACATGCGTATACCAATCCTTCATTTGTTCATAAGATTTCTTTGTTAAATTAGGGTTGGCCACCTGATCCCTCTCATGTGAACTCCAATCCAGTTCCTTGACCTACTACTAAAATCTCCTCATACAACTAAGGTTGTGCTTCAGAAACCTCTCAATCACCATAATAATCCAACTTAAGCGCTCGCCTATAATAAAGTGAAAAGCTCTTTCATGACTAGTGCAAATAGCCTAGAAACCCTACACTCGAACTAGGGGTTAAGAATTGGCACTTGAATGGACAATCTTTAGAAAATGTCCCTTTAGACACATGGGATTACCATAACAACTCGCATCACTTGACATGCCAAAAACACACATCAAAAGTTGTCAGTTTAAGGTAAAATGTAGTATCACAGAAGCTAAGATATCAATAAAGAAATAATCTATCTAATCCAAACATCATCACAATGAAAGCATAATATCAGATATAATGATAATCTTAGAAATAACAGTAATAATAATATCATAAGTATCAAAATTATCCAAGCTCAAAATTTCATAGTATCGTAGTCTCAGAAAATCACCAGTACATGTCAAATATCAGAGTATCATAAAACTAATCCTCACAAGCAAAATACTGAAAAATAAAATGTACTGATAGGAAATACATGATAAAAGATAAACAGAGCCAGACTCCAGGCACTATAATCCAATTGCAGTAATGGACCTATCACGGCTACTCTTTCCACCAGTGGTGGGGGAAAAATGGAATGGGTCTGACATAAAGTTTGGTGAATGAGAACAAGACTAATAGGAAATTAAACATAACTGAATTCAAGTCTAATCTAAGTGATATAGAGTGTATACAATGTCCGTGCACCTAAGGTCACATGCCTAAGGTAATAAGTCAATAGTCTGACAACATGGAAATAACAATAGATCGTAAACAATCGCCTAATAATTGGGGACCAATCTTCTATCCCACTTTAACTCATGCTAGGACTAGAGAGGAAGAACACACATGTAAATTCGCTTAGTGACCCATTGAATGCATCCATGTCCCACACCTTGATCCTAGTAGCAAAATACCTCTTACGCACCCCCGGGAGTTGTTACACCTAACTCCTGCCAGTACTGGATGTAACATAGCTTTAAGCGCCATACGCCCATACGAGCACAACAAACAAAAGATCGAAAAATTCGATCACAAAAAACAAGAGATTGACAATCTCAGTCCCAACACATAAGTGTACATTTAGCCGTCTAAATGACACACCGTAGTCAACTTCACGGTATGGAAAAAGCGAATTGAATTCGCACCTCAAAATAAAAAACATAAACATCAACCAGTAAAACGATCTAAAGGACAACAAGGTCCAAAAATATAAAGGCATAAGGCCTCTATATAGTCTAATAAGTCCAAAAGTGGCATATAACGGTCGACCTATGTCAGTCTTAGGTCAATTTCCTACAAGCTAACAACATAAGGCCCTAAACAGTTTACATACACCAAAACAACATACGACAGTCGACCTATGTCAATCTTAGGTCGATTCCCTACAAGCTCACATTTTCACTTTACTTATTTTATAATTAAAATTTCATTTAATAACTTTTAGTTGTAAAAAGATATTACATCTAATCATTACATAACTAATCATCACGCTTCAACAAAAAATAAAATCTAATCATTATGCAGATTAATCACTACATTTCTACGATATTAGATCAAATCATTACACGGTCTAATCATTATTTTCTATAATAATTAGATCTAATCATTACATAATCTAATCATATGCATTTTTCACACTATTTAAACCCTCAATTTAATAGTATAAAACCATGTTTTAGCATTGAATTTCGAATTCAACAACTTACGTATGTCAGTTGCAATTAGAGAAAAAGATTCATTGTTTCAAATTCCAGATTTACAATTTCAGTAGATTAAATATAAAATTTACAATTTAATCAGAATATGGTAGAAATTAGAACCAATTAATTAAATAATTTTGTTAAAATATGTGCCAACTCACCTTTATCCTAAGCTCTAGGTTGCCCCGAATGTCGCTAGCTTTTTTCTTCAATCTCCAGTTAGATCCCCTCTCACGTTCTAAGATATCTCTTAATTTTACTTTTAGTTTGAGATTTAAAAGAGAATTAGAATCTAGAAATTGTTTTAGAAAATTAAGGTTCATGGTTTTATTTTGACAGAGCTTCGCTAGGAAGAAGAAGATTAGGTTTAGGCTAACTCCTAGCTATGAATTTATAGGGCAACGCCCTCAGCCAACACCATTAGATAAGAACCCTAACTGATCTCTACCGTTCTTTAAAATTTTAAAATGCATAAAATAATCTGGGATGAACGAACAACGAGATTGAAAAATCATGGTCCTCAGTTTCACCCGAGGTTGGGTCGACTGCCTATGGGCTTGGTCGTCGCCCGAGGTCGACCTGGCCCATGTTAGGTCGACCGCCTCATTGTCAATTATTCATTATTATTTTATACTTTAATTTCCATTTCTACTTTGTTTTCACATTTATTTAAACCTTTATAACTTTTCATTTTAGCTCGGATTTCAACAAATTGTATATGAAAATTGTCCAGAAATTAATACAAACACAATGGTGCAAGTCCCATAGTCAAATTTGGACGTTTGTGAAAATTTTCTTTTTAGGTTAAGTTTTAAATTTTAATTATATTTTCTTATTTATTTCTAGAAAATTCAGGGGTGTTACATTCTCCGCCCTCAAAGGATTTTGTACCTGAAATCTCTAAGGATAGAAGAATGCAAAAGCAACCAGTGACCAAATCTACATCTATCTACTCATCCATCATCTATAGCAACCATAGTCCTTAACAATTTCTAATGCAATTATGTAAGTATGCAACATGGAATACATATGAACCTGAACTAATGCAAAAGAGTAGTCGGTTTACTGATTCAGTCGACCTCCTTTTTGTGCACTATGTTTATGTCATGCATCCAAATGTATGCAAGTCCTAAAATAAACAGATAATTCTACATGTATGCTCAGCCATACATCCAAGTGCAACATCCAAATGCAAAGATCGGCCATGAATAGCAATCAAAATAGCAAATAATATGCATAAGGTATGAAAGTGTGTGCCTAAGGGACTAAATATCCTAGTGAATGCAATGAAACCACTTGCATCAATAAACACTCATGTACATATAATATCATCCATCAACCATAACATAGTCCCATTGACATGTTTACAAACATACCTATCATCTAAAGGGCTCTACCTTATATAGTTTACCCTCCTCCCAAGGTTCTACCTAATGGTTTTAAATAAGAAAGATCAAAATATAAGACGTACCAGAAAAGAGTTGTGGATGAGAAGCTCGAATCCTCTCCTCGGGCTCTTAAGTACTCTCAGTTCTATCGTCTACTTACTAAATCTTAAATAATATGATCTCCTTATTGTAGAGCCACTTAATTCCATTCTCTAGAATGGGGTAGGTACATGGAGAACAAGTGACTCACACTCCACCTCAGCCTTCTCTAAACTACTAGGCTCCACTACAACAACAAAATCATGCAAACACTTCCGTAAATGCAAAACATGAAAAACATCATGCGCACCAACCAACTTCTCTGAAAGTTTGACTCTACAAGCCAATCTATGAATCCTAGCCACAATTGAAAATGGTCCAAAAAATCTCAGAGTTAGCTTCCCTGAACTTCCAAATCTCATCACATATCTCAAGGGTGATACCTTCATAAATACTATATCTCCAACTACAAACTCCAACTCAGAGCACCTCCTATCTACATAAGACTTCTGTCAATCTTGAGCTATATTCATCCTTTTTCAAATCAAGTCTACCTTCTTCGAAGTCTCCCTAACCATATTAGGTCCAAAGATAATCCTATCCATAGTGTCCCACCAACATGACGGCGCTCTACAAAGTATTCTATACAAAGCCTCGAATGGTGCCATCCATATTCTAGCCTGATAACTATTATTATAGGAAAACTCCACTAGTGGAAATTGACCCTCCCATGAACCTCCAAAATCGATGATACACATCCTAAGAAAATCCTCCAAAACCCCAGTTTACTCTCTTTGTCTAACCATCATTTTGTGGATAGTATGTTATACTCAACCTCAACTCAGTCCCAAAACCTCCTGCAGACCCCTCCAAAACTCGCTAGTGAAGAGTGGGCTATTATTACTACCTATACTGGTAGGTACTCCATGAAGTCTAACTACCTCCCTAACATATAAAGCTGCTATCCTAATGCTCCTCATATGTATGAAATGAACGCATTTGGTCAATCTTTCACTATGACCTAAATGCTCTTATTACCACTCCTGGATCTGGGTAATCCTTCTATGAAGTCCGTAAAAAAGCTCTCCACTTCCACTGTGGAATTTCCAATGGCTGTAATAATTCTGTAGGCTTTCTCTATTCCACCTTTACCTTCGGACTAGTCATACACTTAGCTACATACTACACCACTTGCCTCTTCATCCCATACCAAAAGAAAACTCTCCTCATGTCCCTGTACATCTTATCTCCATCGGGGAAAATAGTCATCCTAGAGTGGTGAGACTCCGATAGTATTGCACCTACCAAGTCCATACTATGGGGAATACAAAGTCTATCATCTCTCCTCAACCATCTCCTTGAGTCTACGGCATAATGCCTAAGATGATGACTAGATGGCTCTCCTCTACCCAATCTATCTAAAATGTCTGCCAACTTATCATCCTGCCTCTACCTAGATCAAATCTGCTCCATCAAGGTCGGCTGAATATCTAGGACTGTTAATAATCTGGGAGTAATATCAGATGACGGCCTAAAGTCAAAGATGGAAATATAATCCAAATGTCTGCACTCCAAAATAAAGGACTTGATTTAGCTCTTTTTCTACTCAATACATCTACAACAATATTCCCCTTGCCCGAGGTATAAGAGATCTCAAAGTCATAACAGGCTAAAAAATCCATCCATCTCCACTGCCTCATGTTCAAGTCCTTTTGGGAGAATAAGTACGTCAAGGACTCGTGGTATGTAAAAAGCTCAAATCCCTCATCAAAAAGATAGTGTCTCAAAGACTTAAGTGAAAAGAATATAGTTACCAACTCAAGATCATGCGTCAATTAGTTTCTCTCATGAGTCTTCAACTGCCTATTAGCATAGCATACAACTTTAACCTATTGCATCAACACTGCTCCTAGTCCCATACCATAAACATCGGTACGGATCATAAAATGCTTACCCCTATCAGGTTACACTAATATAGGTGCACTAGACAAAGCCTCCTTCAATCTAATGAAGGCATCCTCACACTCAGCATCCCATATAAAAGCTAGATTCTTCTTAGGGCAGATATCTTAGCGAAATGCTTAATGAACTTCCTATAATAACCTGCGAGACCAAGAAAGCTCCTTACCTCCATGACATTTTTTGGAACATGCCAATATTCTACCGCGGCAACCTTACTAGGTTCTATAGCCAAACTACTCTAAAAAACAACATGTTCCAAAAAGCGAACCTCATTTTCTCCAAAAGTGGCACTTAGAAAACTTAACCTTAAGCCTATGTGCTTGGAGGGTCCTAAGCATCTTCTCCAAATGCAAAGCATTCTCCTCATTACTCCTAGAGTATACAAAGATGTCATCCACAAGCACAACTATAAATTTACTTAGCAACTCCCTAAACACTTGACTCATCAAGTCCACAAAATAAGCGGGAGAATCAGTTAGTCCAAAAGGAATGACTAACCACTCATATAACCAACCAGAAGTCCTAAATGCAGTCTTCTAAATACTATTCTCAGCTACTCTCAACTGATTGAAACCTATGGCTAGTTTATGATGGGAATACACTCTCGCTCCAACCAACTAATCGAAGAGATCATCTATGTAGGGCAAAGGATAGTGATTCTCATTCGTTAGCTTATTCAACTCGTGGTAGTTGATGAAAAGTCTAAGGAAACCATCCGCCATGGTGGAAAAGATGATTGGCGCTCCCCACTCAGAAATAGTCCTCCCAATGAAGCCCTTCTCTAATAACTCATTTACCTACGTATTCAACTCGCATTGTTCCCTTGGATCCATATGCCTCAAAGGCAAAGCAATTGGTCTCGCATTCTCAACAAGTTATATCCTAAACTAGATCTCTCTCTGGGGCAAAAGATTAGTAATCTCAAAAAATACATTGGGAAAATCCCTAACTATAGGAAAAAAACAAGCTCATCCTATGGTAGGTCTAAATAATAAAGGTAGTGCAACATAATCGACCCTTGTGGATCACAGACAACCTCTATGTTACACCCGCTACAAGAGCCCAATCTAACAGTTCGCTTATCATAGTCTAGTATAGACCTATATAGGGACATCCAATCCATGCCCAGTATCAGCCCAAACCCAAAGAACTCCAACACATAAGCATCACACTTAAAATCAACAACCTCAAATATCGACATATCATAGGCAAATAAGTCAATCCCACATGGGATTTGACACAACTATAGGGTTGGTCACAATACTAGTGTCTAAGTGCAAGTCATCAACAAGTCCAATAGAGATAAAAGAATGACAAGCTCTAGTATCAAATAAAGTGTGAATAGAAAGATTAGAAAGAGATAACACACCTTCAATCACCACCTTCTTCCCATTATCCAGTGCTGGCTGGATACTGGAAATGGGAACTGCCCCCAGCATATGCCTAGATTACCTAAGTAGAAGCTAGAGAAGCAGGTCTAAGTAATGTTGGACAATTCCTCTTAATATGCCTAACTTGGTCACAATTGAAGCATTTTGGCTTCTACAGTGAGCAATCCTTAACATGATGCTTGCCTCCATATCTGAAACACTTCAAATCCTTCTTTTGGTCTTCCCTTTAGGTGGAGGTCCACTCTTCTTCTTTCCTTTTTGAAAATTCTTCACTTTAGACTTTGGAGCTCATCCACCTTCTTAGCAACAGAAGTAAGTAATGCTGTATCAACCAGACTCTCGTAGATAGCTCCCATAGGATTATAACTCACTGCTAACCCCTGTAGTGGATGATTCAAATCCTTAGCAAACTTGAGTGCCTTTTTATGCATGGTATTGATCAACTCCATTCCAAAATTCATAAGCTCATAAAACTAATTAACATATTCTTTAACTGACTAATCACCCTGCTTCAGATTTATAAACTTGTCTACCATAACTTCCCCCTTACCTTGTGACAACAACTTCATCTCAAAGCTCTGCCTAAACTCCCCCAATCATAATACTACCACCAGTCTCAGCCTCATAACCTCCCACCAACTAAGAGCCTCTCCTAATAGCTACCAGGTAGCAAGCTGCCTCCTAATCTCGTCAACCAAACCCATAAGTCCAAATATCCGATCACAGCTACGAATCCAAGCTCTAGCATCAACAAAAGTCTCGGTGCCTAAGAATAGCTTGCCACCCAAGTTGGAAAAGTCCTTGCATAGCTTAGAAAAGTCATGAGCGATAGGTGGGTAGGTGCCTTTCTAGCCTTTATCTTCGTAGCTCTCTAGCCAGAGGCTCAATCAGTCCCCCAGTCTGTAAGTAACAGTGGAAACAAATAGGCATGTTCATACTCGAAATATCAGGGATGTCGATAGAGCTAGATATTGCGGGATCAACCATCTCTATCAATGAATAGTAAAAATTTAATAAATTACTTCCACTGATAGCTTAAACAAGATTTAAGATTAAGAATAGAGTAGTAGGAATTACAACAGGCACAGACACAAATTTGAGGGATTCTTAAAGATATATTTTATTTAAAAAATACCTATATGTGTATAGAGTTATACTTTGGAAATCCATTTTGAAAACAAATTCAAAAATCATTTTTTTCCTTTTAAAATCATATATACATATATATCCATATACGTCAAATACGCTTCTACCCTTAGGAATATTGAACCTGGCTCTGATACCACATGTAATAACCCTCCACTCTTGACATGCCAAAAACACACATCAAAAGACATAGATCGTCAATTTAAGGTAAAAGGTAGTATCATAATGACTAAGAAATCAATAAAATAATAATCTATATGATCCATATGTCATCACTGCAAAAAATTAATATAAAATATAACGATAATCTCATAAATAACATCTCAGAAGTATCAAAAATATCCAATCTCAAAATATTAGTATCGTTGTCTCAGAAATCATCAGTACATATGAAATATTAGAGTATCATAAAATTAATCCTTCATAAGCAAAGAACTGAAAAAGAAAATGTAATGATAGGAAATACATGATAAAAAATAAATAAAGCTAGACTCTAGGCACGATAATCTATTGGCAACAATGGACCTGTCAGCGGCTACTCTATCCACATATGGTGGGGAAAAATGGAATGGGTCAGACATAAAGTCTGGTAAATAGAACAAGACTAACAAGGAAATTAAAAATAACCGACTCCAAGTCAATTCTAAGTGATATAGTGTGCACACAGTGTCCGTGCACCTAAGGTCATAAGTCAACAGTCTGACAACGTAGGAGTAACAATAGATCGCAAACGATCTTCTAATAATTGAGGACCAACCTATTGCCCCATTTTAACCCATACTAGGATTACAGAGGAAGAATACACATGTAAACTCGCATAGTGACTCTTGAATGCATCCATGCCAAACCCCTTGATCCTATTAGCAAAATTTCTCTTATGCGCCCTCTGAAGTTATTACACCCGACTCCTACCGGTACTAAATATAACCTAGCTTTAAGCCGCATAAGCTTATAGAAGAACAACAAAAAAGGATCGAAAATTCAATCACAGAAAACAAGAGATTGATAATCCCGGTACCTACACATAAGTGCACCTTTAGCTGTTTAAACGATACACCGTACCCAACTTATGATACAGAAAAAGAGAATTAAATTTGCACCTTTAAACAAAAGACATAATGTCCACCAGTCGAATAATATAAAGGAAAACAAGGTCCACAAATCTGAAGGCACAAGGCCTTTAAATAGTCTAATAAGTCCAAAATTGGCATACAACAGTCGACGTACGTCAGTCTTAGGTCGATTGCCTACAAGCTAATAGCATAAGGCCCCAAACAGTTTCTTAGCCCAAAATGACATACGGCGGTCGACCTATGTCAATCTTAAGTTGATTGCTTACAAGATCACATCTTCACTTTACTTATTTTATTATTTAGATTTTTTTAAATTACTATTAGTTGCTAAAAGCTAATACAGCTAATCATTACACAACTAACCATTGTGTTTCAACAAAAAATGAAATCTAACCATTAGGCAGATTAAGCACTACGTTTCTACGATATTAGATCTAATCATTACGCAGTCTAATCATTATGTTTTATAATATTAGATCTAATCACTATGCAGTCTAATCATTATGCAACTTTCACTATTTAAATCCTCAATTTAACAGTATAAACCATGTTTTAGCATTGGATTTAGGATTCTACAACTTGCATATGTCAATTCCAATTAATGAAAATGATTCATTGTTTTTTATTTTGGATTTACAATTTCAACATATTAAATTTAGAATTTAAAGTCTAATCAGAATAAGGTAGAAATTAGAATCAATTAATTTAATATTCTTATTAAAATCTATGCCCACTCACCTTCATCCTAATCTCTAGATTTGCCTCAAACGCCGTAAGCTATTTTTTTTTCAATCTCCACTTAGATCCCTTCTCTAGTTGAAACATCTCTCTTATTTTTATTTTTGATTTGAGATTTGGAAGAGAATTAGAGTTTAGAAATTGATTTTAAAAATTAGGGTTTAGGCTTTTATTTTGACAGAGCTTCGTTAGGAAGAAGAATATTAGGTTTAGGCTAACCTCTAGCTATGAACTATAGAGAAACTCCTCAACCAACACCGCTAGATCAAAATCCTAACTGATCTCTACTGCTCTCCAAAGCTTTTCCATACATGAAAGAATTTTGGATGAAAGAACAATACGATCGAAAAACCACAGCCCTCGGTTTCACCTGAGGTTGGGTCGACCTCCCATCGGTTTGGTCGACCACCCATGGTTGACCTGGTCCATGTGGGGTTGACCACCTCGTAGTCAATTATTAATTATTATATTGATGCTTTTTTGTTTTTATTTAATTTTCACATTTATTAAAACCATTATAATATTTTCATTTTAGCTTGGATTTCAACAAGTTATATATATATGAAAATTACCTCAAAAATTACTATGAGCACAATGGTGCAAGTCCTATAGCCAAATGGGGATGTTTGTGAAAATTCTCCTTTTAGGTTAATTCTTAACTTTTAGTTATATTTTCTTATTTACTTCTAGAAAATTCCGAGGTTTTATAATTTCTCCCATCACCTAAGGTTTACTAACATGTAGACACCTAAGGTTAACTAACATGTAGAAAAACAATCCTAACACGAATGACTGTAGCCAAATGCCTATAATTCATGGCTAAGTCTTTGCTTATCACTGGGAATCTAATGAACCCTACTCAGATACAAATCCAAGTCACACTTCATCGACCAACCCTACTTAACTAGAAGGCTCGTGCATTAAGTTTGAATGGTAGTACTCTCGGTCACTACAACTTAGTCTAATAACTTAGGTTACCGTACAAGATTTAACTTTACAAAAGGATTTACCTATTATGAAAGGCTACAATTTTAGTCTATCTACCAAGTGACTAGCAGTAGGTGAATAAAAAGCTCAAGCATCAAAAAGAACATATGCAAGGAATCAAAATAAAAGCATACCTCACTATATATGTTTCTTCCCCTTGTCCTGAGCAGTAGAGTTGCTAGGACCTGGTAGTGCCTACAATGCATAAGTCATCTTCACTTTCCCTCCCTTCTTAAGCATTGGACAACCCCTCTTCAAGTTACCAATTTGATCACAATTGAAGCACTCACGCTTTGCTTTAGATGCATGGGATTCCATAGCAAAATGCCCCTTTATGCCACAAGAGTGGCACACAGTATTGGCTTTATTCTTTGCATAAGCCTGCTTTTTCCTTGTATCTTTATCTTTATGCTTTGGTTGGAACTTTGGTTTGCTCTCCACCTTTGCTACCTCTGTAGTAATTTATGGGTGCTTTAATTTAGAAGAGCCATCTCTACAAGACACTCAAAAGTGGCGCCTTCGAGTATACGACTAAGCAAAGATTCTCTAACCAATGCGTTAACACCCTTGGCAATCATCCTTACCTTCTTCATTAGAGTATTGATCATCTCAATACCAAACTTAGCCACAAGATTAAATCAACTAACATACTCCCCGATAGATAATCTACCCTGCTGAAGATGGATAAAACGCTCAAGCAAACGCCCTTCTCAGTCTCAGAAATAAACCAAGACTCGAAGCGACATATGAAGTCACCCAAGTCATGGCCTGCTCATCTACCTCCTCAACTATTATGTCCCACCAAGCTAAAGCCTCTCCCATAAGATGTTGGGAAGCAATCCTCATCGTGAGAATATCCTCTACTCCTATATTGGCAAAATCCCTCTCATAAGTATGTATCCAAGCTCGAGTCTCAGCAATAGTCTCAGGACCTTGATATGGTATCCCACATCTAAGGAAATCCAATCACAACTTCGGAAAGATTAAAGCTGGTGGAATAAGAAATACCGGTGCTCTAGGGGCAATACCACCTCCAACATCGGCTGCTGCTGTGGGAATGTGCGCAGGAGGTGGAAAAACTCATGCGGTAGCCAAAAAAATCTCAAAACTAAGTGAGCATCTTTGGCTGCCCATCCATAGTCGATCATGTACCCCGTCTACTCATGGGTAGCCTAAAATGAAGATATTTTAGCAACTAGTGATAGAAATACATCAATGTCCACAAGACAGTGTGTATGCAGTATAATATAATAGAAAAAGACAAGTACACTCTCTCAAGGTATCTTCTTTTACTAGATTGATTAACTCAAACTAGTCTATTTGGTTTGAGTGTTGAGCCTAGGCTCTAATACCAAATATAACAACTTGTCCTTCATAATACCCGAAAATCAGTGCCTTACATCATCGCTCAACTTTCGAATACCACAAATGGTAGATTGTTGGGGTAATAATTAACAAAACACCAAACAAAAACATCAAAAATATCTCATAACAAAATTTTAACATATAATATATTTAATATACATGAACATAATAGGATGACGATATATAAGAGACCACACTTGCGGAAGCAACTGATAAAAAATATCAATATAGAAAGTCAGAATACATCAACTCCCAACAAACATGGAGTTCTGAATAAATATGTTACAATAGGTCTCATATACAAACAATAGGTATGGCATGTGTTACTAAAATATCAAGTATACATATCCAAAATATCGATGGCATGCCTCCAAAATGCTTTAGCTGCGCATCTTGATAGCATATCTACAAAAGCTCCCGACTCTCAAACTACTCAATTGAGGACTGGAGAGTTGTCATTACATAAATAGACAAAGATAAAATGTGGGTCAGACTTAAAGTCTGGCTTAAGGGGAACTATCTCAAAATACTGTTTGTCAAAACTATATATAAATAAATAGAAGACAACTAAATCACAGCTGGCCCTTACCACAAAAGTGGTTTAGGGATGATCCGAACTGTTTATAAACAAGTACAGTAAACCCATCTCAAAAGTAGGGAATCATACCGTAACATGCTCTTCTCCAGCAATCAAAGAGTCACCGAAACCAATATAATGCGACTGCCCAATAATTATATACCATGATAAAGGAAATCCCAATATATAAGTATATAAGTGATAAAATTGTCATAATATAAGTCTACACAATGCTATACACAAAGTTAATATTAATCAACTAGTATACCACTAGCATAACATAACAATGATGTCAAATAAAGAATATCTACTATCGTCGTGAACGGAATGAAATATAAATGGAGCTATTACACCTTATGTGACCATTGGATTTATATACATTCTTACCCGTGTGAGCCCACTAATGGAACTAAGCATCACCATATGCACTCTTTGCTGTACGGGTGCCCCCATGCCGACCTTGGCCGCTTTCCTAGAAACAGTGAAAACCCTTTCCACTAAAGCACTCCCTAATGTCAATATTGTAGGATCGATTTCATCCTAGAGGGGGGGGGGGGAGGTGAATAGGGCGATGCTATTAATTATAAAAATTAGTGTGGAAGCTTATAAAATTATTTCAACACAGATATATCAAAATTATAGCAGCACAGATAATTACAAAATAATAAATGCAGAAATAGAACGACATAGAATTTATCCAGCTTCGGCAAAACCCTGCCTACGTGCTGCCCCCAAGGTTTCTACAAGAAATTAAGAGTTACAAGCTTACACATGTAAACTTGCGACACCCGCTACTGACTAACCTAACTCTACGCTTAAAACCCTGCCACAACTCAGCCGCTGGGTGCGAATTCTCAAACTACGCCATGTAATATGTCCCCTAGTCACACGACTAGTAATTACAATGATTTAAAGGAGAAAATACAAAAAAACAACAATTTAAAAATAATTAAACACCAAAGCCCTAATTATTCCTTTTTAATATAATCCAATACTAAAGAAAGAAAGGGGCCGGCCTAATATAATTTATCACTAAAAAGCACGGCCTCCTTTATCTCTTTTATCAATGTCGGCCCGTTCCTTGCTTATTCCTCTTAGCTCTGAATTTAGGTTTTTGTGAAGTCGCCACTTAAATTGATGGCTGGTGCTTCGATCGCTTACTTTAATTGATTCATTCGCGGCTCCTCCTCCTTGATCGAGTCTGACTTTGATTTGGTATGTAAATTATTCTTTTTGCTACTTCTGATTTGCTTTCTTCAACTCGATATTGCAATTGCCGATGATGTTACTTGTTTATACAGGATTCGAGATCCTTGATTTTCGTTTGTATACATATATTTGAATTTGTCACTTGATTTATCTCGGCCATTCGATTTTGTTTTAATGCTTGGGATTAATCTCTGACTTGTTCAAATTACTCAAATAACACGGCTTTGATTTCTGACTTGGTTCGATTCCTTGATTGACACGGTGTTGATTTCGTTCGTTCTCGTTCTTGTTGTCTTCGGCTTTGACTTGATTTTGACAATGTTTATTTTGTTCGACTTTGGCCATACTGTTTACTGCCTCTGGTAGCACTTTCGACCTTGTTCGATTTTACTTGCCATTTCATGACTCCAGCTACTTGAACTATTTTGATTTTTGTGCTGTCTCATTAGATACAGATATGTATGTGTATACATACATACATACACACACACACACACACACATATATATGAAAACATGTATATTTGTATTTGCTTGGCTTTGGATTTGTTCGAACTTGCCACCATGGTTCGTTCATCTCTGCTTGATTTTCCGTTGTACTGACTTGAGCTCGAGTTGCTTCAATGTGATGTTTACACTGCTGAACTATGTATGTACATTGTCACGGCATACATGTTTGCATATCAACTTGTTAAGTCACTTTGATGCAGTTTCATGTTGTCTCCAAGTTTGAAATGCTTGGAGTCTTTGTACATTTACTTGTACATTTGATGGCATTCATGTGTACATTAGGCTGAAGCTTGTGTTCATCTTTGTTGCATACCTGCCTTTGAATTTTGCTTGGAGTTCAGTAGCTTGTATACTTCATGTAGAGGCTGCACTTGTTCTGTCCACTGTTTCTGGTTAAGCTTGCACTGTCCAGTTTCATGTTGCATTTGTACATTTTGATTTTGGTCGAGGCTTGTTAACATTACTGGTGCACTGACTTGAGTTGCTTTGAGTATTTGTGTTATGCTCTTGTTTGGTGCACATGCTTGCTTCCCCGACCCGTTGCAGTGTAATCTTCATGTGAACTTCTTGTTAGCATATTTAGCTTGGTTGTCACTTTTGATCAGTTGCACTATATTGTACTTGTTTTGTTGCCTACCTCTGTTGCAAGTGTTCATGTACGGTTGCATTCCTGTATATTTACTTGAGTCTGATACTTTTTGAAGCTTGCACTTGTTGTTTGTCAATTTTGCTCGAAAATAGGCTTCTGCCCGACTTTGTTATTCATATTTCTAGTTGTGGTGTTATTGTGAACATGCCCATTGCATTGTTGAGGCTGTGTTGCTTTGAATAAGCATTTTCACTTGTACTTGACAATTTTTTATTGCACCTAAGTTGAATCCAGCTTAAAGCTTGGATTTGGCCTTGTGCTGATATTGTGACATTATTTTTATTGCACTTGAGTGGAACCCGGCGTTTTGGGTTTGACCTGTGCTCACCTGTCCCTGTAATTTTATCAAGTGTATATATCGGTGTGCACAGCCTTATGGCATATATAGTGATACACTGTGTATGTCACAAGATGTTCGTGTATGATGAATTCGAATTTAAATGATGACGAACAACCCAAATACCTAAGGCAAATATGATTTTAAAATCCACATTTTATTTTATACTACAAAAATATTTTATTTTCGATTTTACCGCGTCAATGTATATTTTTGCAGATTGCTCAGATGCTGGATTCACATTGGAATGAAGTTGAAGATAATACGAGTTGAGTGACATGTAGTGAGGTCAAATGTAAATTAGAAATTGTGATGTAATCAAAATTGTATTGTAATTGAGGTTGTGTGTGTATATATAGTGAGAGCTTGAAATTTGTACTATTCAAAAATTATAATAAATATTTGTTTGAATAAAATTTCTGTTTGAATTCAAATTTCATGTTATTTATTTTATTCAACAAATATTTATTTAATCTGTGAAAATAAAATAGTATATTAACAATGTATATATGTTTACTGTCATCAAACAAAAATCATATACCATCATACTGAACCGAATGAAATATAAATGGAGCTACTACACCTTATGTGACCTTTGGATTTATATACATCCTTACCCGTGAAAGTCCGCGAATGGAACTAAGCATCACCGTATGCGCTCTTTGCTATACGGATGCCCCCATCCCGACCTTGGCCGCTTTCCTAGAAACAGTGAAAACCCTTTCCACTATAACACTCCCTAATGTCTATATCTACACTTCTGCTATTGGGTACAAGTACCCATTAAGCAGTACTCTGGACCCTCCCAAAGGCTTGGTCTGAAACCATAAAACAATATACGAATGGATCAAAGCATAGGAACCGCACTATGAACCGAATCTAATTGCCTACTCAATGAGTTCCTCACCATGTAATTGATTTGACGTTAATGGGTCACTCAAGCACAATGACTCTTTGAACCATATCGTCTACGCTAACCATAAGTCTATATATATATCTAATCTGGTATAGATCGATGTGGTCACGAGCTCGCATGTCAGCCTAAGTGTAGTGTCAACTCCTCAGCGTCATATGTTCCCTCCAATTGTATATGCTTATCATACGTGATCATTTAACCGTTCATATGCTAATACTGTATCAGATTGGCTCTCGATCACAATCTCGATACTATTCTTATGTAGGAATAGTACGCACATCTTGCTCCTTGCCTCGATTGCTTCCTCGACCACTTACCTGACCTCCTTATTGATCGTTGCCAACCACTTATGCACTCCATACATTAGCATCTAAATCCCAAGCCTCGCCTTGCATTCCACTTTGCCGAGCAGCCCGAAGCTTCCCAAAAGTCATCCAAAGTCTCATGTCAAGCCGCATCCGAATCGGGGAGGGAATTCCTCGAAAACCCTTCCTGCCGAAGCATTACTGTCTGGGATAAGTCCCCATCGGTGGATCAGTTAGGTCCCATCGACGTACCGGTAGGGACTACTCCTAGGCATCAAAGCTTGGGCAGTGAACCATCGACCCCTATCGTCCATCGTTTCTCATGCTGTTTCCTTATGCGTTCGAAAGCCTGCCCCACCGTCTACTAGTTCCCGATGATTCGCCTTGCTTCCAAAGCCCGCCTTCACCGCATTGAACCTTCTCTGGAGTTCATTGGCAGATGTTTTGGAAGTGATTCCTAATATGTTAGGAAATCGATTTCGGCATGAAATCCACTCTTTGCACGCGCAGAGTTCGATGGTCGACTATAGCAACTCGGCTTCCTCTAATCACGCTAAAACACACTAAACCAAATATCTAGCCTCATGTGATGCCCACATGTGTGCTATAGCACATTCATTTATGCATATTTACACATTTGTACATAATCAAACTTCACTACCCAAATCATGTTACAAACTTCACTGGAGCAATAACTTGACCCGACATATTCTTATGCAATTTAGTGCACACTATAGTTGTATGGCCATGTGAGTTGCCTACAAAGATCTTATATGCAAATGTATTCACACACACACATCATATATATTCACATTCATACGTACATATAGTCAAACAAACATACACAACAATTATAATTATGTTCCACCAATTATTTCGATTATTATATTCTTTAAATACTCGTATACATACACTTTCCCATATTCATATACATACATGTATATTTAAATAAGTAGTTCATCTATTACTTAGTTAAATCTTACTTTTATTTACTAAATCTTCTAAACAAAAGTCTAATATGATTTCGTAATATTTTGCAAAATCTTATGACTATCTTATAAACTATATTATTAGCATATAAATCATTTTTAAGCCTTTAAATTCTTAATTGCTACATTAGAATTAAATATACGTCATATTACTATTATTTAAAACCCTGTTTACATTTTGTAAAATCTATACTTTATTTATAAAATCATATAACCATTTTATAAATACTAATTCAGCTTCATTAACCCTCTAATCACTTTAATAATAAGCATAGAGTGCAAAATTAACTTAGTTAACTTACTAACTTTTCTAATACCATTTAACTTAGTTTCATTATTACTAACCAATGACATGCACTTAATTATATCATGTAATTAGTCTATAATCTATCACAAAATCACATATAATCATTCAATTAACCTAAAACCAATTTCTTAGCTTACTAACTATTTCAAAAATATCCATTAATCCCTTAAACAAATAATGAGCTAATATAAGCATGTTTATAACATGATACAAGTCTAAATCAACCCAAACATTCTCACCACTTCATATAATTCCATATTAATTAATAAACAAAAATATGAAGATTAACACTTAAATTTAGATGAAGAATCATCCTACTTACTCCTTCTTCACTAAATCAAGCTCTAATCACCAAAAACCCAAAATTTTCTCCCTTGAAATCTTGGATGAAGATCCAAATATTGATTCAAGCCAATTCTATGATGGGTTATGTGAGAATTGGATAAATGGAATTATGTTAATTTTAGTTTGAATTTAGGACTTTTCAAAGAAAGGATTAGAATAGGTTTAGGGTTTAGGTTTAATGGAAAATTAGGAAAGTGATTAGGAGAGCGAAATGAAAAGTAATGTTGAATGAAAATAAGATGAAGAGTAAGCTAACATATAAGCTAGTTTTATGGGCCTTAGCCCAATTCAATTTCCATTCTTTTTTAGAAATCACTGTTCACTCTAAAAACATATCGATTCCGAACATAGTCAAGTTTATATTTATTTTTCTCATGATGGAAAAGAGATCTCAACTATTGATATCTAAAATTCCAATTCATTCGTTTTTGAGAAATCGAGTATAATGGGCATTTCATTAATTAATGATTAAATATTTAAATTAATCAATTAATTGTTTGACCGTTATAATTATGGGGTATTACACTTGAATGTAACGACCCGGAATTTTGGTCGTTAAATTTGAACATTTAGTTCATTTTAAATTTTGAATGTGAATTATAATTTGGTTTTGAAACAAAAAGATTTTGGTTAAATTACTGAAATTAGTTAAATTTCATATATGGTTATTCAATTGGATT
Organism: Allium cepa; assembly: GCA_030765085.1. NCBI lineage: Eukaryota > Viridiplantae > Streptophyta > Magnoliopsida > Asparagales > Amaryllidaceae > Allium > Allium cepa. The sequence goes on from CM060935.1 coordinate 394,836,249, forward strand.
TGAATAATAATAATTTAATATTTAGGAATTGGGATAATTGGTGAATCTGGGTGTAAATATATATAAAAATAGTTTCTAAAATTTATTTTAAGTCCATTTGGATTTAAATAATGATGTTGGACTTTTGGATGGAATCAAAAGTCGATAAGTTTAAAATTTGGAATTTTATATTAATTTAATAATAGAGTTTAACATTACAATAAAGTAAATAATCAGATTTTGATTCGAAATGAATCAGAATGGTTTCTAATGAGAATGTAAATTCTATATGATTTATAATTAAGATAGTAAAATATTAAAAGTGAAATTTTAAGTGATTTCGACGATTTTGGAAATCGCTCGAATTTATCGACGAGTTAAAATAGCCTTCCGGGGTACAGTTTCGGAATTCGACGAAACCAGTTCCATTGGATCCAAAATAGTTAATTATTATCGGATTTCGAGTTTCATAGCGTTTGGAGTTTCCGTTTGTTTGTACGGGTGAGAAACGCGTTGAAATTAAAATCGATAATTTAATATTTAAACTCGATTCAAAAAGCCATCTTCAACATACGATCACATTAGCTCTTGAAACGCGTTTCATTGTGTTCGAAATGCAGGTAAAACCTTATAATCGCCTGGCGGCACGTGTGATTTGGAGTTCATTTGTAAATGCTCGTTACAATGAATTTAATATTAAAATATTGTTTATATACGTATATATATACACGTTTTAAGCCAAACCCTAACCCTATTTCTTCGAGCCACATCTTTTTATTTCGATGGCCGACATGCTTCTTTTTCTTTTCCAAATTTCTTCCTATCCACTAATTTTTAGTAAATTCCTCCAACTGAGAAATCATAGAACTCGTTGAGTTCTACGAATTGACCGGTAGAGATCGCCTAACTTGCGACAAGGTAGGAGCTTTGGAGCAGCATTCATCGCCGGTTCGAATGAGGGTTATGCGACCTAGGGTTGACCGAGCTCGGTGAAACTCTAAGCGAAGGAAGGTGCCGTGGTGCAGTTTCGTGTTACATACTCAGATCGTCATCAAACTTGACGAAGGGGGCGGTGGTTCCAAGCCCTAAACGGCGGCAATGGGTTTCATTTGAACCCAGGTCAATTACGTGAGGAAGAAATAGTAGCGGCCTTGATTGCAAGCTTATTGGATGTGCGGCTCGATTGTAGTTTGTTAAAAAAAAAGAAATTTGTTTAAAAATTTATATACAAACTATATAAGTCCATAACTTGTGCATGCGTGATCAGATTCCGACGAAACAAGAAGCGTCGGAATCGTAGCGACGCGATCTACGCGCTGCAGCAGATTCAGCGATGTTTAGAGCAAGCAAAATTTTTGGATTAAATCGAACGGCTTGATTTAATTTAAAATTGAAACGCTAGACGAAACTCAAGGTGAGTTAATCTCACTCACATCTGGAATTTCCAGTTAATTTTAATTAGTTAAAATTTAAATGAACGATTGATTGGTTGAATGTGAATATTATTATCAGTCTGGATTTGATATTTTATCTGTTGTGCTAACGTCTGTGGATGTAGGAAAAACAGGTTGGAGGGATCCAACTTGATTCCTTATAATATAGAAATTTTATTCGTAATCCGTGATATATTTCATTTATATCTGGTGATAGAATGATTTGGAATTTTGTTATGCTATGTATGGTTGGATAAATATAAATCTGGTATTTTTAAAATATAAATAAAATGAATTGAGATTAAAAGCGAATTGAAAGTAAATTTGAGAAATGAGTTTAAGGAAATTAAATTCAAGATATTGGTTTAGAATTTGAAGTGTTTTGAATTGTGATTTAAAGGGAAATAAGGAATGAAAATGTATAAACTGGGTTAGTAAATGAAATGGAATATTTATCGGTGGATAAATTCTAAAAGATAGATTTTCGGTGGGAATTCCTATAAGAAATGCAAATTGTTTAGAAGTAATAGTGAAATTATTTTTAAATAGATGGAAAATGTGTTTTCCCTGGAAATTAAGCATGATTCCCAAGAAAGCTTTCAAAAAAATATAAATTAGAAGTTTAAAATGTGTTTTAGAATAAAAAAAAATATATATTATTTTTAATCATTTTTAAGTATAAGTAGATATTTAATTAAGTAATTATGGTATTAAATTATTTTAAAGGTAAATTATTATTATGTTTTCTAAAGGAATTTTTAATATAATATTTGGTATAATAACTTTATATAAAAGGAAAATTTTAATTTAAGTTAGTCAAGAAACTTTTGTAGATTTTCAAAAGTATAATTTGAGTAAAGAATATAGTAGTCATATTTTAAATATTTAAGTATATTTTGGAAGTGACTTCCAAGGAATAGAAATGTGTTTAAAAATAAAAGGAGTTTATTTGATAGTATGGAAAGGAATTTATAGGATTTAAACGTAAATTTGAATTGAGATAAATCAAGCAGGATTTATAAAAAGAATTCTTTAGTTTATTCTGAAATGGAAGTGTATTTCCCTGAAAAGCCAAGTATTATTCAAAGCAGTTTTTTAGTGAATGTTAAAAGTTTTAAATTTGTTCTTAAAGGAATGTTATTTAAGAAGTTATTTAAGTTGTTAAGTTTAAAGGTAAATAGTATTAAAATATAGTAGTAATTATTTTAAAGGGTTCATGGGTATTATTTTTAAAGATAATTTTTAATATTTATATTTTATGGAATAGTTTTATTTTAAAAATAGGTTTTGGTTAAAGTATTATTTGGAACTTGAATATAATTTCATAACTCCTATTTTCAAAAATTTAGTTAGCTTAACCTTTACTTTAAAGAAAATAGTTTATATTTTATAAAGCAGTTTTATTCGAAATATTTTTAATATATATATATATATATATTAAATTAATTATGTAAGTAGTTTTAATATAAATGTTTTAATGCATTTTCAAGAATAAAGAATATAAATTATTTTAAATCTTAAGTATTGGTACTTGGATGTTTTCAGAGGAAGTAAATATTTGGGAATTTATTCCATGAGAAGAGTTGGGTTTGAAAACTGTTTTCAAAAAGGGTTTCAAAATGGAAATATATCTTGCAAAGATATTTTTGAGGGAAATAATTAATGTGGGAACTTATTGTGTGATGGATGTTTGTGAATGTTAATTGATAGTTAAATCACCGACTATCAATATTGGCGAATGCGTTGATCGTTTCGAAGAGACCAGGATTGGGATTTATTTCTTGAAAACCACGTCAATCCGGTTTGTACGTTTTCATGGGAAAAACGAGTTCGGAGTCGAAGATGGAGCAGTGAAGTGCAAGGGCTAGTCGCTACTAATCCTGAGGATGTTTCCAAAATGGATGTAGTAGGAGTAGTGCATCCGGTTCCGTTCGAACCTGAGACAGACTTGTATGGATGAATGCTTTCGAAACATCCTCAGGTGGATGATGGGCATTCTAAGTGAAATATTCTAAAAGGTAATGCTTAGCCTCAAGCCTCATCAACTGGGAATGACTGAAAATCAGGGGATATACAGCAAGGCTATGTGGGTAGCACCTATTAGGGTAAGGTCATCCTTGTCTAGATGTCCCTTTTTATTTGGCTAAGTGGTGCAGTTGTTGATGCCAATCATGGGGTGATCTTACTTGGGATTATCTAGTAAGGGGTAGTCCCGGTCTTGTGTTGCAGAGGATTGGAGTAATCCTCAGTACGGTGATCTAGGCCACATGCTGTGACAGGTGGTACCCCAGTGCCTAGTCATTAGTTGGAATCCATTCTCCCTACTCGCCTTTTACGAGTTTTGTTTGTATTACCCACTTTGTGGCTAGTAGCTGGAATTTAATAGATGTAACAATTTCGGCTATTTTAATAAGTATATGTAAATAGACCCTATTATAATACCAGAGGATTTTATAAGAAATGTTTTAGCTACCACAAGGTAAAAACCTGACATGTTTATTTATGGCATGGTCTTACGAGATGCTTTTGATTTCAAAGGATTTTTGAACTTTAATAATCAATTTGGGTGTATTTTTATCAGCTCGTATTCCAGACTTACTCGGGTGTTATTTCGTTATAATGCTTGGGTCAGACGAGTATTATAGATTACAGAAAAGGATGTTGTGGAGTTTAGGAGAGGAGCTGGAGTCCAAGACGTATTATCCACACTTTTTTATAAAATTGAGATAAATCAAGCAGGATTTATAAAATGAATTCTTTAGTTTATTCTAAAATGGAAGTGTATTTCCCTGAAAAGCCAAGTAGGTTTCAAAGCAGTTATTTTAGCAATTTAAAATTTTTAAATTTGTTTTTAAAGGAATGTTTTTAAGAAATTATTTAAGTTGTTAAGTTTAAAGGTAAATAGTATTAAAATAGTTATAGTAGTAATTATTTTAAAGGGTTCATGGGTAATATTTTTAAAGATAATTTTTAATTTTTATATTTTATGGAATGGTTTTATTTTAAGAATAGGTTTTGGTTAAAGTATTATTTGGAACTTGAATAGAATTTCATAACTCCTATTTTCAAAAATTTAGTTAGCCTAACCTTTACTTTAAAGAAAATAGTTTATATTTTATAAAGCAGTTTTATTCGAAATATTTTTAAAAGTGTATATATATTTTAAATTAAGTATTTAAGTAGTTTTAATATAAATGTTATAATGCATTTTAAAGAATAAAGAAATTTAAATTATTTTAAATCTTAAGTATTGGTACTTTGATGTTTTTTGAGGAAGTGAAGATTCGGGAATTTATTCCATGAGAAGAGTTGGGTTTGAAAGCTGTTTTCAAAAAGGGTTTGAAAATATATATCTTGCAAAGATATTTTTGAGGGAAATAAATAATGTGGGAAATTATTTATTGTGTGAAGGATGTTTGTGAATGTTAATTGATAGTTAAATCACTGACTATCAATATTGGCCAATGCTTTGATCGTTTCGAAGAGACCGGGATCGGGATTTATTCTCGAAAACCACTTCGATCCGGTTTGTACGTTTTCATGGGGAAAATGAGTTCGGAGTCGAAGATGAGCAATGAAGTGCAAGGGCTAGTCGCTACTAATCCTGAGGACGTTTCCAAAATGGATGTTGTAGGAGTAGTGCCTTCGGTTCCGTTCGAACCCGGGACGGACTTGTATGGATGAATGCTTTTGGAACATCGTCAGTTGGACGATGGGCATTCTAAGTGAAACGTTCTAAAAGGTAACGCTTAGCCTCAAGCCTCATCAACCAGGAATGACTGAATCAGGGGATATGCAGCAAGGCTATGTGGGTAGCACCTATTAGGGTAAGGTCATCCCTGTCTAGATATCCCTTTTTATTCGGCTCAGTGGTGCGGTTGTTGATCCCAACCGTGGGATGATCTTACTCGGGATTATCCAGTAAGGGGTAATCTCGGTCTTGTGTTGCAGGGGATTGGGAGTAATCCTCGGCATGGTGATCTAGGCCACGTACTGTGACAGGTGGTACCCGAGTTCATAGTCATTAGTTCGAATCCATTCGGCCTACGCGCCTTTTACGAGTTTTGTTTATATTACCCACTTTGTGGCTAGTAGCTGGAATTTAATAGATGTAACAATTTCAGCTATTTTACTAAGTATTTGTAAATAGACCCTATTATAATACCAGAGGATTTTATAAGAATGTTTTAGCTATCGTAAGGTAAAAACCCGACATGTTTACTTGTGGCGTGGTCTCACGAGATGCTTTTGATTTCAAAGGATTTTCGAACTTTAATAATCAATTTGGGTGTATTTTTATCAGCTAGTATTCCAGACTAACTCGGGTATTATTTCATTATAATGCTCGGGTCAGACCGAGTATTATAGATTATAGGAAAGGATGCTGCGGAGTTCAGGAGAGGAGCTGGAGTCCGAGTCGTATTATCCGTACTTGTTTATATCCCCTGCTGTGATTGTTGATGTTGTCAGGCTAGTAATTGTTGTTTGTCTGTGATATACTCTAATGACATATTGTATAAAACAGATATAGTTTTCATTTTGTGTAAAGATCTGTTATTGACTATTATATTTTGTTCCGCTGCGATTGTGAGATTCTGTTATAATTTAGTTCTTTCTTTCTTCTATCTTCTTTCCTTTTCCTCAACAATCTGTCTTTTCCGGCATTTGATCGTCGGCATATTATACTGTGTAGTATTTTGTGTCAATTTTCTAGGGTCAAGAAGGGCGGGTCATCACATGTGGTATCAGAGCTTAGGTTGGCGATAACCTTGGCTCTGGTGGGGAAATTACTCATTATACCGAGTCGACAGTACTCTATAATGAGTTGAGTTTAATAATAGCTATGAGCGCGTACTTGTTAGTGAATATAAAAAGTGTTTTCATACTGTGTTGACTTATCGATTGAGTGTTTATGAATTCTGGTCGGTACGGAAGTACAACCGTATCGATAGGGGTTTCTAAACTCTTAACCAAGATAAACCGACATAGTATTGTTTTTAAAGTGGTAAATGAAATAATTTTACCCAAAATTATATTTTGATATAAAAGGAATATTTTTTCTAAAATTGTTATATATATTTAGATGTTTGGTTGTTATTATTATAATCAAATGTAAGAATTTAAAATTTGAAATGGTTATAACCAAATAGGATTCTATAAGTATGATTTATCCAAAAGAAGAATAACTAAAATTTGGTTTAAACCAGAATTTAAATCCCGAAAATTTTGAAAAGGATTTTAAATATATTTAAAACAAAAGATTGGAAATTTGAAACCTTGGGAATGTTTGAAATGTTTTCCAAAGTGTTTGAAGGCAATGATGGAGTATTATTTTGGAACATATTTCCGATTGGAAATTGTTTTGAAAGAAATTTGTGGTAGTAAGGAAGCACTGAAATCACTTCAGTCCCTGGAAAATAATCCTGATGATGATGGCCACATCATCAGAATTCATTTTCGAATTTCTAAAGTGATGGATTGCTTCCATAGTAATTGGGTATGATATCTGTTTAGACTTGTTTGATATACAAGATGTTTTAGAAATTTCAAAAGGGGAAATTTGTTTTGGTATAAACAAGTTATTTGGAATCCGAAGATTTGATTTGATATACCAAGTTGGTATGAGTTGATTATTATATCAAAATGGTTTTGAAATAAAACCGAGTAATTGAATTCTGGAAACTCTATTTAAATAATGTGAAAGTTAAGATAAATCAACTATTGAACCTATAAAGTGAAGTTGATTTGAATAAGAAAGAAAAATGAAAGTTTTACTCCTGGAATTAAAATTTAATTTGAATGAATGGTAGTGAATACAATATATTTGAATTTAACTTAAGATAAGTTAAATAAAATTAGAATTGGAATTGAATTAGATTAGATATAAAGATGAAATGTAAAATGACTATAATTGTATAATGAAAATTTACATCCTTAAGCTATTAAGTGGTATATATATATATATACATAATCTAGAATTGTGATTGTAATATGTAAATGGATTAAAATGAGCAATATAAGCTTTTAAATAAATAAGTTGGTGAACTTAAGAATAGGAAATGGAATTATATACATAAATAGGTAATGGTTGAATGGTATGGTAAAGTCAAAATTTAAATCCTAAATGGATGTTAAATGTGATAAGGCAAAGACAAAATATAAGATGTGAATGGACTTAAGTTAGTAAATATGTTTTAAAACTTATATATTAGAAAGTAAAAATTTAAATTGAATGGAGAAATAAAATTGGATCGAATTGGATTTAACTTCGATTAAATGGAATTGAGAAGAATTTGGATTTAATTAAAATCAAAATTCAGTTGTGTTATAAATGATATTGAATGAAATTCAACTCTTATTTAAAATAGTAAGGAAATGATATAAATTTAAGTTGGCTAAATAAAAATTTAGTTGAACTTGATTAAAATTGAAAAAGAATTAAATTGAAATAAAATTTAATTTAGATGAAATGGTATTGAATGAATTAAATTCTCACTCAACTAAATTTAAAAGAATAGTATGAAGATGAATTTAGTGTAAGCTAAATTAAATGGAAATTGTATTGGAATGAGTAAAAATTTTGTAGCTTGTTAAGAAAATTTGAAGGAGTAAAATAAAAACCCAGTTCTCGTTTAGAATAATTGGAATGGTTATGTTATTAATAAATTCAAAAATGAATTGATAAGGTGAATTAAAATTAAAATGGATTGAGTAAGTAAGCAGATTGAATTAAAATTTGTAATAAGATTGGAATTTGATTTAATGAGAATCAAATTAAAATGAAAATAAAATTGATGCAAGAAGAAATTGAGATATTATGGAATTGAAATAACTTGAGAAGATTGTGTAAGGATTGTTGTCGAGGTTAAGAAATGGTCTTAAATGAAACCGTATGGATAATGAAACTGAAATATAAAAATAGGAATTAACTCAATAATCGTGATGAAGCAAGAATGTTTGGGTTGTAAATAATTTCAAATGGAGTAAAATTAATATAGACTGAGTTGGAATTAATTTAAAATTGTTATAAACTTAAATAATTGTTATTTGCTTGAATAACAAAAGTTTGCATAGAAAAGCGTCGTTTTGTTGTAAACGGAATTGAATTGGTTTAAAGAAGTAAATAGAATTGGTTTTTGAATCAATTGGAATGGATTGAAATTTTATTAAGTGGATTTGCATATAAATGAAAGTGGATCATTAAATAATTGCAAGTATACCAAATTGAAAATAAAATTTGATTGTAAATCAATTTGGAATTGAATTGAAATAAATTGATGTACGCAAAGCATATGTAACCATATTGAAGTGAAAATAAATTGGTTATGGTGAATATGAATTGAGTATAGCAAACTTGGATGTAAATACTTTTGAGTAGAATAAATGAAATATGGATTTGTAAAGGAGATTAGAATATTATTAAAATGTGTGGTTTACTTATATAGATGGATAACTTGTAGGATATCGAAAATTGTCGTGTGGGCTTTGAAATTGACATGTTTGATTTAGATAAATGAATGGAATGTTGTTAAATTCTCATATTATTGAAAACTGATGTGTTTGTTTAAGTAAGTACAGGTACGGGAAGCGATCGATAGAGTTGAAGAGCGTATATGTAATATATTAGCCGCTTGCTTTTAAAATGCTAATCTAAGGTACGCCCACGTAATAAAATTGGGAAATGATATATATATATATATACTATGGTATATTTTGTTTTTCGACCGTGTGGGTCGATGTATATATATATATATTTATATCTATTGTGATATTGTAAAACGCTCTTCGTACAAAGGAGACGCAGTCAAAATTTTTCTAAAATTTTGGGAGTTAGAATTTTTTTAGAATTTTGAAAATTCTGGGTTAACTAGGAAAGTGATTTTTGAAGTGATATTGAAAACTCAAATTTTAAGTTAAAATAAGCAAATGATTTTGGAATTGAGCTAAGAGTTTTGGCGAAGTGAGTTTAACTAAGTAAGTTTTGGGCAAGTAAATGAGTTTGGAAGCATTTTCCTACCTTAGCAAATTTCAGGGACGAAATTTTTATAAGGGGGAAGGAATGTAATGACTCAGAATTTTGGTCATTAGATTTGAACATTTAATTCATTTTAAATGTTGAATGTGAATTATAATTTGGTTTTGAAACAAAATTTTTTTGGTTAAATTAACGAAATTATTAAATTTCATATATGGCTATTCAATTGGATTTGAATAATAATAATTTAAAATTTGGGAATTGGGATAATTGGTGAATCTGGGTGTAAATAGATATAAAAATAGTTTCTAAAATTTATTTTAAGTCTATTTGGATTTAAATAATGATGTTGGACTTTTGGATGGAATCAAAAGTCGATAAGTTTAAAATTTGGAATTTTATATTAATTTAATAATAGAATTTAATATTATAATAATGTAAATAATCAGATTTTGATTCGAAATGAATCATAATGATTTCTAATGCGAATGCAAAATCTATGTAATTTATAATTAAGATAGTAAAATTTTGAAAGTGAAATTTTAAGTGATTTCGACGATTTTGGAAATCGCTTGAATTTATCGACGAGTTAAAATAGCCTTCCGGGGCACAGTCTCGGAATTCGACGAAACTAGTTTGATTGGATCCGAAATAGTTAATTATTATAGGATTTCGAATTTCGTAGCGTTTGGAGTTGCTGTTTGTTCGTACGGGTGAGAAATGCGTTGAAATTAAAATCAATAATTTAATATTTAAACTCGATTCAAAAAGCTATTTTCCACATACGATCAAATTAGCTCCCGAAACACGTTCCATTGTGTTCGGAATGCGGGTGAAACCTTATAATCGCCTGACGGCACGTGTGATTTAGAGTTCGTTTGTAAATGCTCGTTAAAATGAATTTAATATTAAAATATTGTTTATATATGAATATATATATATATATACATGTTTTAAGCCAAACCTAACCCTATTTCTTTGAGCCGCATCTTTTTATTTCGATGGCCGACATGCTTCCGTTTTCTTCTCCAAATTTCTTCTTATCCACTAATTTTTAGCAAATTCCTCCAACTAAGAAATCATAGAACTCGTTGAGTTCTACAAATTGACTGATGGAGATCGCCTAACTCACGGCGAGGTGGGAGCTTAGGAGCTGCGTTCGTCGCCAGTTCGAACGAGGGTTGTATGACCTAAGGTTGACCGAGCTCGGCGAAACTCTAGGCAAGGAAGGTGTCATGGTGCAGATTCGTGTGGCATACTCAAATCGTTGTCAAACTCGACGAAGGGGGCGGTGGTTCCAAGCCCTAAACGGCGGCAATGGGTTTCATTCGGACCCAGATCAATTGCACGAGGAAGAAACAATAGCGGCCATGATTGCAAGCTTTTTGGATGTACGGCTCGATGGTAGTTTGTTTAAAAAAAAAAAGAAATTTGTTAAAAATTTATATACAAACTATATAAGTCCATAACTTGTGCATGCGTGATCAGATTCCGATGAAACAAGAAGCGTCGAAATCGCAGCGATGCAATCTACATGCTGCAGTAGATCCAGAGACGTTCGGAGCAAGCGGAAATTTTGGATTAAATCGAACGGTTCGATTTAATTTAAAATTGAAACGCTCGACGAAACTCAAGGTGAGTTAATCTCACTCACATCTGGAATTTCTAGTTAATTTTAAACAGTTAAAATTTAAATGAATGATTGATTGGTTGAATGTGAATATTATTATCAGTCTGCATATGATATTTTATCTGTTGTGCTAACGTCTATGGATGTAGGGAAAACAGGTTGGAGGGATCCAACTGGATTCCTCAAAATATAGAAATTTTATTCGTAATCCGTGATATATTTCATTTATATCCCGTGATAGAATGATTTGGAATTTTGTTATGCTGTGTATGGTTGGATAAATATAAATCTGGTATTTTTAAAATATAAGTAAAATGAATTTGGATCAAAAGGAATTGAAAGCAAATTTGAGAAACGAGTTTAAGGAAATTAAATTCAAGATATTGGTTTAGAATTTGAAGTGTTTTGAAATTATGATTTAAAGCGAAATATGGAATGGAAATGTATAAACTGGGTTTATAAATGAAATGGAATATTTATCGGTGGACAAATTTTCAAAGATAGATTTTGGTGGGAATTCCTATAAGAAATGAAAATTGTTTAGAAGTAATAGTGAAATTAGTTTTAAATAGATGGAAAATGTGTTTTCCCTAGAAATTAAGTATGATTCCCAAGAAAGCTTTCAAAAAAATATAAATTAGCAGTTTAAAATGTGTTTTAGAACATAAAAAATATATTGTTTTTAATCATTTTTAAGTCTAAGTAGATATTTAATTAAGTAATTATGGTACTAAATTATTTTAAAGGTAAATTATTATTATGTTTTCTAAAGGAAATTTTAATATAATATTTGGTATAATAACTTTATATAAAAGGAAAATTTTAATTTAAGTTAGTCAAGAAACTTTTATAGATTTTCAAAAGTATAATTTGAGTAAAGAATATAGTAATCATATATTAAATATTTAAGTATATTTTGGAAGTGATTTCGAGGGAATAGAAATGTGTTTAAAAATAAAAGAAGTTTGTTTTAAAGTAAATAAGGCTATTTACGGGATTTAAACGTAAATTTGAATTGAGATAAATCAAGCAGGATTTATAAAATGAGTTCTTTAGTTTGTTCTGAAACGTAAGTGTATTTCTCTGAAAAGCCAAGTACGTTTCAAAGCAGTTTTTTTAGTGAATGTTAAAAGTTTTAAATTTGTTTTTAAAGGAATGTTTTTAAGAAATTATTTAAGTTCTTAAGTTTAAAGGTAAATAGTATTAAAATAGTTATAGTAGTAATTATTTTAAAGGGCTCATGGGTAATATTTTTAAAGATAATTTTTAATATTTATATTTTATGGAATAGTTTTATTTTAAGAATTGGTTTTGGTTAAAGTATTATTTGGAACTTGAATAGAATTTCATAACTCCTATTTTCAAAAATTTAGTTAGCCTAACCTTTACTTTAAAGAAAATAGTTTATATTTTATTAAGCAGTTTTATTCGAAATATTTTTAAATATATATATATATATATATTTTAAATTAAGTATGTAAGTAGTATTAATATAAACATTTTAATGCATTTTCAAGATTAAAGGGTTTAAATTATTTTAAATCTTAAGTATTGGTACTTGGATGTTTTCAGAGGAAGTAAAGATTTCGGGAATATATTCCATGGGAAAAGTTGGGTTTGAAAACTGTTTTAGAAAAGGGTTTGAAAAAATATATCTTGCAAAGTTATTTTTGAGGGAAATAAATAATGTGGGAAATTATTTATTGTGTGATGGATGTTTGTGAATGTTAATTGATAGTTAAATCACCGACTATCAATATTGGCCAATGAGTTGATCGTTACGAAGAGACCGGGACTCGAAAACCACTTCGATCCGGTTTGTATGTTTTCGTGGGAAAAAGAGTTCGGACTCGAAGATGGAGCAGCGAAGTGAAAGGGCTAGTTGCTACTAATCCTGAGGGTGTTTCCAAAATGGATGTAGTAGAAGTAGTGTGTTCGGTTCCGTTCGAACCCGGGACGGACTTGTATGGATGAATGCTTTTGGAACATCGTCAGGTGGACGATGAGCATTCTAAGTGAAACGTTCTAAAAGGTAATGCTTAGCCTCAAGCCTCATCAACCGGGAATGACTGAATCAGGGGATATGGAGCAAGGCTATGTGGGTAGCTCCCATTAGGGTAATGTCATCCCTGTCTAGATGTCCCTTTTTATTCGGCTTAGTGATGCGGTTGCTTATCCCAACCGTGGGGTGATCTTACTCGGGATTATCCAGTAAGGAGTAGTCTCGGTCATGTGTTGCAGGGGATTGGGAGTAATCCTCGGTACGGTGATCTAGGCCACGTACTGTGACAGGTGGTACCCCAGTGCCTAGTCATTAGTTGGAATCCATTCTCCCTACGCGCCTTTTACGAGTTTTGTTTGTATTACCCACTTTGTGGCTAGTAGCTGGAATTTAATAGATCTAACAATTTTGGCTATTTTAATAAGTATTTGTAAATAGACCCTATTATAATACCAGCGGATTTTATAAGAAATGTTTTAGCCATCGTAAGGTAAAAACCCGACATGTTTATTTATGGCATGGTCTTACGAGATGTTTTTGATTTCAAAGGATTTTTGAGCTTTAATAATCAATTTGGGTGTATTTTTATCAGCTAGTATTCCAGACTGACTCGGATGTTATTTCATTATAGTGCTTGGGTCAGACTGAGTATTATAGATTACAGGAAAGGATGTTGTAGAGTTTAGGAGAGGAGCTGGAGTCCGAGACGTATTATCCGTACTTGTTTATATCCGCTGTTGTGATTGTTGATGTTGTTAGGCTGGTAATTGTTGTTTGTTTGAGATATACTCTGATGACATATTGTATAAAACAAATATAGTTTTCATTTTGTGTAAAGATCTGTTATTGACTATTATATTTTGTTCCGCTACGATTGTGAGATTCTGTTATTGTTTAGTTCCTTCTATCTTCTTTCCCTTTCCTCAACAATCTATCTTTTCCGACACTTAATCGTCGGCATATTATACTGTGGAGTCTTTTGTGTCGATTTTCGAGGGTCGAGAAGGACGGGTCGTCACAGGTACTGTCCAAGCACGTAGACGGTAAGGATCTATACCTTTACCTAGCAGCGACTAACCAGGTTAGTAGAGCTGCATTGATTAGAGAAGACGAGAAGATTTAATGTCAGATCTATTATGTCACCAAAAAGTAGTCAGGCCCAAGATAAGATACACAAGATTATAAAACAAGATTTTTGCCTAATCATGGCAGCTCAGAAACTTCGGTTGGCAATTTTGTAACGCTCCATAAAATTTATTATAACTAATAAATAATTATTACGACTCAAAAATGGAAATTGAGCAAGCGATGCAATTTGAACATGAAATTTGTGCCATTAGATTCATGGTGATTTTTGAGCAACTTTCATATTTGGAGTTTTGCAATCAGAGTTCGAACAAAAAAGTTATTAGCGTTTAATGTTTTTAGAACGGAAATAATTAAAAATGAAAATTTGGAAATAAATAACAATGAATACAGGACCCCACCAGTCAACTCCCTCCTTGGGTCGTCAACCGCTAGTGGTTGACCGCTACAGGGGAGCGGTCGATGTGGCAGCTAGGGTTGAGCCTAGGCAAATGGTCCGTATTTTATTATTTTAATATAAAGGTTATGATTGATTCGAATGTCTATAAATACAGGTCTTCCCCCTCAATTCTCTTCTCATATTTTCTAATCAAAGCAGCGAAGCTCTACTATTTTTCCTTCTCCACTACATCTAAAAATTATTGAATATTATATATATAATATATAATGGGAGAAGGGCAGAAAAAAGCGAACAAGAGAAAGAGCGAATTAGTACTGCGGAAAAATGTAAATTTCAATATTATAAATCAATATTCCCCTTAACCTTAAATCTCTTATCGGATTTGTAATTCTAATATTATGTATATACGTTGTTATACATATTCTTTTGTATTAGAATGGAAAAGGATTCAAGTAAAGGAATGGTCCAGATTTGGGATATTTGCAAAGCTAGAAAGGTGAGTGAGAAATTATATAATTTATTTATAATATTGAAATTCAAATCATTGAATTTTATTTAATAATTATGCCTATACACGGTTCGATGAGTTGTAGGCTTAAAATAAATGTATATGACTATTGCCTACATATTCTGTTGTTTGGAAATTGGAATAGAAATGTTATTTACACCAAAATCTAGAAATCTGTCCTAAATTTATTAAATTTGAATGTTAAAGAGTTTATTACAGAATTGTAGTTGGGTAGTAAAACGCTAGTATAGTTAAATTGTCCTAATTTGATTTGAAATGTGAATTTCTACGTTTTAATTTATTAGGGGCGTTGTCCGTGTACCCTCCATAAATTATCTAATCCCTTAAATGCATAAAAAGTGCAGTGTTTGAATTAACAATGAATGTACCAAAAAGGAAGGAGATGTGTAAAGCGTAGATATTATTCTTCGTAGTTTGCAATGTATATTTCAATGTAAAAGAAAAGTAGTAATTCCTTGTAATTTCAAACGAAGCAAACTTATCTTTGGGTAATTTATGAGAAGTTATAATGGTAATCCTTTAGGAAGAATAGCTCCGATCAATTAAAATACGGAAAGGAATGTCATAGTTTAGGATTTAATAGCTAGAAATAGGAAAAATATATATACATATAACTGTACTTACCAATTGAAAAAATTACACACACACACACACACACACACACACACACACATATATATATATATAGTGTATTTATGATGACATTTGTATTAGTTATTAATAACATAGCAATTATAGGACTTGGAGGTTGAAAAAGGAAGGAATAATAATTTCAAAATTTATGGACAATAACTACAAATATAATAGGAAATAAACTTGTACTTAATAAATAGTTAAATAAATTAAATATGGACTGATTAAGAGTTTAATATGACATTTATGGGGAAATGAATAGACATAATAGGTTAACTTTGAGCGAATAAATAAATGTTATTAGAGATTGTCCAATTAGAATAATAATGACTATTTATTACATATAATTGACCTTCATGGAATATAGTAAATAAGTGGATAAGATAGGAATTAAATTTTAGAAGGTAGTATAGTTTTCATAATGGGAAATTATATAGCTTTAGTTATATGTTTAGGACAAGTTTGAATTAGTAGGCCTAACCTAAATATTTAGAACTAGGATAATTGGTTTGGTCCGGTGGGTTGGGATGCGAGGTCAAAAGAGTGACAGAAGTCTCCCTTTACCTAGAGGCTACAGTGTTATGTATACTTACTACTGATGTGAGACATCTCCAACCATATGACCCGTGAGGAAAGGGACATGCGTTTACGAATAGGTAGGGGAAAATATACCAAGAGTTCGCCTCAGATTTCAAGTATTAAATGACCCAATACTTTTAAAGAAATGGGTCCACTTAATTTTTAATACGAGGTACTAAGTAACTAAAAGGGGCATTTCCCTTGACTTACAGAGGTTGCTCCAAATAGGATGTCAGTTGAGGAAAGTCAGTAGGTTATGTCAGTATTTTTGTTAGATCGGTATTTAGTATTATGACTGGCATATAGGCTATGGCCTCCAGTAATCCCGAGCGAGCGGTAGCAAAGACTTGTGTTATGCCCTAATGAATTTCGCTTCCTTCTAGTGTAGAATCCGTATAGGATGCCCATATACCTCGAAGTTAGTTGGTTATGTGTTTTTCTGATGAAGGTTGACTAGCTAACCCTTAGACGAGTCTTTAAAATGCTTTAGTTGTTCAACAGTCAAATTTTAGATTATAAAGCCGTATATAAGGGTCATCAGTCTCTGTAGCTAGAACCAATCGGCTAGTGTTTATGTTGTGGAGGACCCACTTTAGAGTTGAGGCATAAAATGGGCATTGGGTCTGTGTACTCTCTATCCAAGAAGTATTAAGTGGCCGGAGTATTTGGATAGTTTATTCTTAGATATATGTTTATACAGGCGCGCGTGCGCACACACACACACACACATATAGTTATACCTCGGAGAGGGTTAGGCATATCGTAAGCGTACATTGGATTTAGTAGGTTAGCCGTAAATAATAGACATTATACTTAAATGGGAATCAATCGGAATAGACTAGTGTTATGGATAAAGTATGTGATTTTCCCATCATTAAAACGTTGTTCCAACCCCCTCCTCATTCCAACCATAGGGTATATTACCGAGACGTGTTACTAGAGAAAAACGGGAATGGTAGATGGAGAAGTGTTCATATTCATGCTCGGTGTTGACAAAGCAGTTGGATATATTAGGATTCTATTGATTCCAAGGTACCAGCCTCAGTCAGTATTTTATCCTATTATATTTTCCATTCCATTATGGTATCGGTTCTTAGATTAGTTGACCATAGGAATTAGGGTAATGTATTTTTATTTTTACCCATATATGTGTTATGTATGTGAAACTCTATGAATTCCGACTACATAAATTGTTACAACCATATTCCAAAAGGATAGATAGGGAAACTATGAGTTGGAATAATAAATAGATTTAAGTTTATTCACCTACCTTAATTACCCATGGAGCGTAGGCCATACCGAAGGAATTGACCAAGAAGGACATGAGCATGACATATGGAAGGATCCGGAGGATGAATGGTACTTGACTCCTTTGTTGGGCCTAAACTATCCTATGTTGTTTTTAGTGGATTACTGATTGAATATGTACATTTCAACTAGACCGATGGGAAGTAAGAACCTATACATTGCAATCATCCAGAAATAAGGTATGAAGAAGGTATAGAGCAAATTTTCATAAGATAATGCACATTAACCACCACAAGATGATAAACTGTATTGTCGTGAAGGTGAGCAGAAAGAAGTAAGCTCCATTTCTAAGTCTGACCCCATGCGAAAGAATTTGAAATTTTTTTTTTGAAAACTCCTTGAATCTTTTTGGATGAATTTTTTAAAAGGATTTATTGAAAAGTTATCATTTTAAAAAGTAAGCAAAAAATTCTTAGTTTAAAATTAGCCGAGTAAAAAGTTTTTGATTTAAAGGTTTTTGATAGAGAGATTTTTCAATTTTGAAATGTATAGGAGATAGAGTGTAGGTTTAGCTCGATCAATCTTCCTATTTAAAAAATCAAAAGTATTAAAATTCTTTCTTCGATAGTTGGGTAAATGGATGGTACTTAACTTGGGTTGCCAAAGAAGATCATCACCGACAGTGGTACTCAATTCGAGAGCGGCCTCTTCCAAGACTTTTATGTAAGAAATGGGATTGATAAATTCTTTTCTTCCATTATTCATCCCCAAGCAAACAGCCAAGTGGAGACTATCAACAAAATCATCAAATCAACACTCAAGAAGTGCCTTACGAAAGCCTAGGGAAACCGAGCTACGGAATTATCGTTATCCTCTGGCCCTACCTCATCTCCAACTACACTTCAACTGACTATACCGCTTTATCCTTTTCTTATGGGTATGAAGCCATTCTACCTATCAAAGTAGACATTCTCTTGATTCGACATCTTACATACAAAACCAAATAAAATGATGATCCGCTCAAGCTCGTGCTCAAAACCACCAAAGAACGAAGTGCTGAAGCCAAACTTCGAATAGAAGCCTACAAAAGGAAGATAGCCAAATACTACAACTCCAGAGTAAAGCTCTGGAAATTCATTATCGAATATCTACTACTTCGCTAGCTATTCGCAAACACTAAGAACCTGACTGAAGGATTACTTGGCCTAAATTGGGAGGGACTATATTTCATTAGCGTCATCTTGTCAAATTGCGCTTGTTGCGTCTCACGCTCAGATGGAATGCACATATCCCACACTTGGAATACAGAATACTTCCGGGCCTATCATATATGAGCCAAAACTATAAGGCTGTTGTAAAAATCTCTTTTAAAGAATATTACAAAGACTTTAAAGCCAATTCTACAACCACTATAGGGTATCCAGTGAGGCGGAGTTATTATGTGCTTACTTCCTTGCTTGCGGACTACCGACCTCTGTGCCAAGGACCGTGCAAGCCAGTCTACACTCCTTTCCTTTTCGTATAAACATCCAACAATGGTGAATTACCATGCATTCACTTCCTTCTTTGGGGACTACCACCACTACAGGCTGTCCAGTGAGGGTAGCTTATTATGTGTTCACTTCCTTTCTTGTCGACTACCGACCCCTTCTGCCAAGGACCATGAGATCGTGCCTCTTCCTTGCCGACTGTCTATCTAATGAGGGTAAAATATCATGCATTTACTTCCTTGTTTAGGTACAACAAAAATGCCCCATAGAGTTTGGTTGAGACGTCCTCCCCCTTCATGCCAGGGTGCATCTATGATCAAAATCTCGATCACAACGGTCTCGACTCCCTCACCCATGATGCTGCCCATCTTTTCTATAGGACAGACACTCTTATCAAGATCGGCGTTGTTACCTCAAGTAACGCCGAGGTTCGACATCCGTAGCGCACACGCATGAAAATAAGTTAAATATGATATCAACTGACCACGTGTCACATAGAAGAATCTCAAGCCGCTCAATACTTTGGTTCATGCCCATATCGACTACCACTTAATCTTGATGCGTGTCACCTAGGAGATACTTCGAGCAACTCAACGCTCGGGTTAATGCTAGGAAAACCCCATATATCAACTGGCCGCGTGTTACCTAAGAGAACCTTTGAGCCATTTAGCACTCTAGTTTATGCCGGGACCGCCCACCATTTAATGATGCTGCATGTCACCCAGTAGAACCCTCGATCCACTCAACACTTTAATTTGTCCCGAGACCACCCCACACTTAATCTTGCTTTATGTCCCCTAAGAGAGCCCTTAATCCACATAGCGCTATGGTTCATGCCGAGACCACCTAACATATCAATTGGGTGTGTGTCACCTAAAGAAACCTTAAGCCACTCAGCACTTTGGTTCATGTCAGGACTGCCTGCCACTCAATCTTACAATGTGCCGCTTAAGAGAATCCTCGAGCTCCTCGATGGTCTGATTCAAGTCGGGACCACCCAATGCTATAAACCAACACAGACAGGCTTAGCAACCATATACCCACCTCTGTGTTCAACTACGACTAGGCTTCTTAGCCAACCACAGTCTTCCTAACATCAAGATAAGTTCTACTTCAAATCAATTTACATGGTTGACATGAACGGGTTGTAATCGCCACCTGTTTCATTACTATACACTATTATTTATCATCTTGTGAAAACTTTAACTCTAGATAACATAGGGAGTATTTGACTACTAAATGTATGCTACCCTACTAATCATGCACAAATAAACAAGAAAAGACAAAAAAAATCAAACATTTACAAAAAATTCACAAGGAAAAATGTTTCTATTCACTCTTACCGAAAATGCGAGGCACAAAGCCTGCCCTATTAGGCTTATAGGATATTTAAGGAAAGTATTTACAAAGCCGACTTGGTAGCCAACCATGCCAAGGAATCAATATGCTTCTATGTAAAAATGGTAGTCATGGTCAACCCAACTGCCTCCATCTTAGTAGACACCTATGTAGGGGTCATGGCTAGAGCCATAGCTTTGATGTTGCGAATGGAGATCAGCATGTGGGGTTTTCCCTAAATAGGGCCTTCAATTGGTTCTTCCATATATTCTCCTCCACCACGCTAGCGGCCTCTACATTAGTAGAGGACCAACATTTAGTTATATGCTTGTTCAAGTCATTCCATAGAGCTTCGACATCCATCTCAACTTGCCCTATGTTCTCCCTAAGATCCTTAGCAGCCTTCTCTACCCTCTCCCTTGCCTAAGCTAACTCATTCACCACTTTCACAGCCTCTATTATCGCCTCATTCATAGTTATTAAGGCATCCTCGGCCACCTTCCTGACCAACTCCTTTTTCAGACCTCCTCTTCAATCTCTAGGAAGTTGTCTCGGACGTAGTAGTGGGCAGCCTGAAAATCAATGTTAGAAGAAGTTTAATAAAGAAAATAGAAAATTCAAGTTTGGAATCTTACAATAAGGGCATCCCGTGTTTATGCATTAATCAGAGACTCCCTAGAATGTCGACTCCTTTTGGATCTGGGTTGGTGAATGGATGCCAAGTTCTCCGTGGGAATAAGGTAGAACAACCTCAACAATTGATCCATGTCTTTCTTGTCTGATGCTTGGATAATATTCAAAAATACATGCCTCACCAGCACTGTCTATTCCCCTTGGGTTGCCCCTCCGCATCATAAGTAGGCGGTTGGTTGGAAAAAGAAGTGGGGACATCAAGAGATGGCCACTTTGTCCTCTTTCTTCTCTTACTGTCGGTGGACAGCTGGGTTTTTTGATCGGCAGTGGGAAGTAGCACAGTGATCTCCACATTTATTAGAGGTGCCTTGGGCATAGGAATCACCGTAGTCTGGCGATGGAGTCGAAGGCATCAAAGTGAGCTTGTCGGTCGCCGAAACCTCAAAAAGCCATGTTTAACTCAAGTATAAGAAAAAAGGCAAGTGCAAGTAGATTAACTGCCATTTTAACTTTCCAGACCTTGCCTTTTGGCAAGGGAGGACATGCTGAGACCGAAATGCCTACAATAGATTGATCAGCTCTAGCGTGGAACTTGCTCGGTGGCATAACATCGTATCCATGATACAGAGGATCATAGGTAGAAAGTGGCTCGGAGGAGGGACCTGCTTCCCTGCTAACACTCACTTCTTATGACCCTACTCCTATAATACTTTCCTTAGAACCCTCTTCAGTATTCCACAAGATAGGCTATGTCCTATGCTATGGAATCGGGACATCAACCAACTGTTGTAGGTCACAAGTTTCCAACCGACGTGTCGACACCACATCACTTAGCTTATCATAACCAAATTAATTCCACTCTCTAGGCTTCTCACACTAGATAGCATCATCGTATTCCTGGTTCCTGTTTGTGATTGGTCCAACGTTTAGGTCCAAGAATGCGATGTTGGAGTAATTGCATTTTTCCTTGGTTGGTTTTTTTTAATGGGTTGGCCTGCTATGCAAACATTGTTTGGGTTCCTCTCATTAGCTTGAACCGATGGAGTTTATTATCAGTCAATAAGACCTCCAAATTTTGGACTTATCAATGGCCATCCTTAACCATTGGACATATTCACTAAGCGACCAAAAGCTGAATCCGGTAGGATCAAGAAACCCCTATCAAAGGAAAAATTAAGGAAAAGAAAGAAGGGACAAAGATAAAGGAAAAGAGAACAAAAGGTGAACTTATCGAGGGTCTGGAACTTAGTATTCCTTAGATTGGGGTTGACCCCATGAGGCACGAAGAAATACTGGTTCATCCAGCATGGGGTAGCCTTGCTAAGAATTCTTATGAAAACAGCGAGCTTAACTTTTACTTGAAAATGGAAACATGTGCCAGTTGGGTATATGGCTTCCTTCTACAACATAAAGATCTTGTTGACTAATTAAGCAGCTGGCTTAAGAAATTTAAGATCCAAGCAAGCGGGGCCTACATAAGAAGCTGTAGCTATTGGGAGTAAGTTGACCAGGGCAAGCCTAAAAGCATTACAGATGAAAACAAAGAAGGGGTGAAGAGACAACATGGCTCTAACTTTTAAGTATCCTAAAAAACAAGTGAATTGGCATAGAGGATGATCGTCTAATCGATCAGCAACTATAGGGTTTCTCACCATCTTGACATTCCACCCATGCTTGCCTTGGCTCTCAAATGCTTTAAGACCGGAAGCACCGACCGATGTGGATACAGTGGTTTCCATCTGAAATAGAAGCAACTAGCATATAAGCCTAGCAAGACCTAGAGGCAGCACCTTGATAGGGAAGTTGGACTATAGTCCCCATGGCATGCGTAGGTTGGGCATCCCATGAAGGCTGACTTAAAACTTAAAGAAACATTCCTAAGCTAACTTGTAGGCCTCATGGCCCATATCTACTCTTTTTAACTTAAAGCCCAAGGAAATCTATTTGGGCCTAAAACTATAACCTAACATTGATATATTTTCTAAAATTTGCAGGCTACTAGAAAGTTCACCACTGTCGATTGACCACTATTAACATGGCAACGATGGCTGAATGATGTCCAAAAGTTGACAAGAAAGCATGGATTCTAGCCAAGTAATGACACAAAATGAATCTCAAAATTAGAGTGCTTTAAACAGCCAAAAAAAAATTCTCTTTTCAATGGCGAAACCACCATTCATTCAAGAACATGAAGAAGAATCAAATGGGAAGAAGTTTATTGTTTTTTAGAAGATGAAATCTTAAAGTTGAAGAGTGTTTGGAGATTTTTTAATAGATGAAATGATTTTTATCTTTGTTAAAGAATGAAGAGGAAGGATAAGAGGGGTATTTATATACCTACATCCTTGATCATAGCCGTTGGAATCAAAATACAAGGAGATCTCAGTCGTCTAGGTATAATTGATGATGCTATCACATCAATGTTCCCTATGACTGAATGGCTACAGTGTTGCTTTGAAAAAGGAATCGTCTCGATCAATAACATGTTGAAATATGGTGAATATGTTAAATGTAGAGCAGAAAGCCCGGTCGGTAGGATCTTCGTGATTCGACAACCCCACCCCTGCTCATTAAGATGGGCTTAGAGGGCAAAATATTGCTTAAATTTCTTGTAAGTATGATTAACCGGCTAGCACATCAAGGCCCGGCCTATTCCAGGTCAATCTACATAACAAAACTTAAGACATTAAAGATAAGTTGGCTAGTAATTCTAAGCTTAGACCAAACCATGTCATCCAGCAAATCTTAGCCCAACCTAATTCAGCTGGCACGCATTCAACTGGCTCTGTCCTAGCAAATCCAACAAGCAAGTCATAAATAGATTAGCCTCGACTCTTTAGCCTAACCCAGACTGGTATGAGTTTAGACAATCATCCCATGACTTGACCCAGCTCGAAGCGACCAGTTTATGGCCCGACTCTATCTCAGACTGCCTATGACCGGTTCTATGTAACCCATCTCGTCACTATGTCTCAGATCAACCATTTATGATCCAGCCTTAAACATTTTCAGGTTTATTCTTAGCATGCTTTGGCAATAAGTAATTGACCTACACTGGTTAAGTAGCTTCTCTCCCGTTTCGTTTCCTAGAAAACCATGCTAGATGTTGAAAAGTTCAACCAAGTATGACTTACTACATCTACTACTATGACTTGTCTGCCAAAGGCATACCAACTCTTGTGGTATGCTGCCTTTCTCAGCACAAAACATGCGTCCCGTATGGAATTAAAACTGGTATGCTTTTCCGCCATATTTTCATACCGCCTTTACAGCTATTCTCCAATAACCCGTGCAACCAGATCAATGGTTAGGAGTGATCCTGCTTTTTTCATTGTGCAATCTCAGCCATCCATTTTCCATATTAGCTGCTATAAATACCCCATGCCATACAACATCAAAGAGGTTGATTTTTATGCTCAATATTCTCATTCACAGCAAACTAAATACCCTAAGCACTCGGAATTAGAAACTTTGTAGTCTTAAGTGCTTAATTTCATATTATTATGTTGTAATTCCTTATAACTGTAAGAGATAAACATAGTAAGAGATCTTCATAGTGGATGTAGACAAGCTTCTGCCAAACTACTCTATACTTTGTTTCATTTACTTTAGTTTTTTATTTGCAACTTATTTTCAATTTCTAAGCCTAACATTAGTAAGAAAGCTTTTCTAATACAAATGCATTAGTCTAATTCTGTGGTTGGCTAAATTTTAGTTCACACAAATCATGATGATTAGCAAGTTGTGCAACATACGACAAGGTCTAACTAAGTGGAGACGCTTATACCTAAAACACTTCAATAAAGAGAATGCACATAAGAGGAGCGAACAAAAATAGCGTAGTTGTGGCCCTCTATTCTGGAGTAGGGCATCACACCAAGATGTGGAAAGAATTACATAAACAACCCGCCTCTTCTTTGACAGACTTCTTCCAAAGAGCCAATGACATTTTTAGGGTGGAAGAAGCTAGCTTGTTTGATAGTTAAAAGCAGGGTAGACAAGGCAACCAAAACTCACACACGGTGAGAGAAGTCTCAGGAAAAATGTTTTAGGGATCGATCCTAATTCAGCCCAAGTATGCTAATTATGCCTCATTAACTCGCGACAAGGAAACCATATATCTTGCCACATAGGACCATGCCCTATACCATAGGCCCCTGCCGTCTACTCATCATAAAAGGAGGAATCCCACGGTGATGGGAAATATTAGGAGTTCCACTAATTTAATCATCACGCTAGCAGTGAGTGTCATCGTCTAAAAAATGAGATAGAGTGGTTGACCTATGGAGGTATGCTTAAAAATGTATGAGACAACAGGTAAAGTAAAAGGCCGAATGACAAAATCTTTCTACCTCGCCTTAACGGGTAGATGGAAACAACATGGCTTCCATCAACATCTAAATCCTATCCATATATGTTAACCTGCACATGGCTAGGAACAACAGAGGTCCTAAGCCCGGTATATAAGAGATCTCACCCTAGTAAATCACGTAGAGTTTGGGGATCCAAAAGAGCCAAGAGTGAAGGAAGATGAATCTGACATCACCTTTATAGCTAAAGATAAAATGGGCGTCAGCTACCCTCACCATAGTTCCATGGTTACCTTGTTCATTATCACACAAAGGTAACCAAATCTTTATTGATGAGGGCATCTCCTTTAATGATATGTTCAAGAATGTTTTCAACCAAAAGCTCTCGTCGTCAAGCTCACTCCATGTGCTCTGCCCATCTACAACTTCAGCGAGGTTGGGATTATCCCTCTAGGTTCAATCTCGCATGTGATCACCTATGGCAAGGATCGACGCTATGCTAAATGTAGGTAAACTTTGTAGTGGTAGAATTCCCTTAAACTTGTAATACCCTTATAGGTAGGACAACACTGATCGATTAAGATGCAGTCGTGGCATACCAACTACTCTTCATGAAGTCCCCCATCAAGCGAGGTATCTACTACATATGCATCAATCAAAAAGTGTCAATGACTGCTACAACAAATCTCTATAACTAGTATAGAAAGGAGTACTCATTCTCTAACAAAAGGAGGTAACCAATAGCAACGATCTAATTGAGAGGGTATGAGAGATGACAAACGCTCCTACCCATATTAGAGATAAGCTTGATACATCAACTAACCTCGAAAGAGTGTGAAAGCTTCACGAAGCTCCTACCCATGTCGAGGTCATCAATCACATTGATACCTCTGAGAGAGTGATCAAACCCCTTAAGGCTCCCACTCATGCTGAAATCCTTATCCAAGCTATGGAAAAGTTATCTCACTAAAGTATACCCTCCAAGAGATTACGAGAGCCATAAACCGCTTACATTCTTTTCATGGTTGAAACTTCTGAAAACCAAGTTCCTAGCTCTAGGATACAAGAAACCATTACTGATTTGAATGAGCAAGACCACCTCTGCTGGCAAGTAGGAACAAGTAACACAACGACACTGTTTGTGCCAAAAATGGGCATATACATCCCGTTGTCTGTGAAAGTACCAATATCCAACATTTAGATCCAAACATAGAAATATAGATTCATTGGTCATAGAATAGTTTGTAGAAAATTAAATTAACACACAAGTTTTATAGTGGTTCGACAAACTCCGGCCTACGTCCACTCCAATAATCTTTTATTTATATTGCAAGGTTACAAGTACAGTTGTTTTTTACCTTAGAAAACTAATGGAAAAAGAGATAAGAAGTGATGAATGAGAGCCACCAAAAAAGTCCTTTGCAATGAGCCAAGTCAACTGTATTTAGATGTGATGACGTGCATGGATCGGCTAAAATTTTGCTAGAAGAACCTCCAAATCCATACAAACCGATCCACCTATTTTCAGATCGATTGCATACCATATGAATGATCAGCGTTGATTGTTCATATTATCTCTAATGGGAGTGTGATCGTTCCTATGGGGTCGTACATGCCTCTAGTCCATGCTTACAATGTTTCACGCCATTCTGACTTACAATTTGTGAGATATCGATCAGTCTTCCTTGTTTTTAGCAGAAAATGGATCATGGTAGATCATTCCATACTTGTTCCTTTTGTGGTTCAATCATTCTAGTGAATTTTCTATAATGTTAGCTACTTTCTCTCCAAATTTCATGCCATTTCAATTTACCGTTTGTGAGATATCATATTTTCCATGAAGTTGCATTAATTTGTAATCAATCATGGGAAATCATTCCATACATTCTCTTTTTGAGCTGTGACCATTCTGGTGAGTTTCCCATGACGTTAGCTATTTGCTCTTGAAATTTCGTATCATTCCGACTTACCATTCATGAAATATCGCATTTTCCGTGGAGTTGGCATCATTCTGGCTGAAATGATACAATCATTCAAGAACGATGTAGGCCAGTCGTTCAAGAATGATGTAGGCCAATAGTTCAAGTTTCTTCAAATGATGTGTAATCGAAATAGTATGTTCCTTTAGATAATATTTTGATATTTCCAAAGTTTTGTGTCATTTTGACTTTGTGTTTGTGAGATATTCATCCATCGTCGTTGATTGGAATTGTTTTATGGATCGATCGATATGGATTATGGCCGATCGATCCAACTTCATCGTGGTACCCAATGATCAATGATGTGATCCCTTATGGTGTAGTGTAGTTATCCTCCATATTTCAAGTCAATTTGTTTATAGATTTTGATTTATAGATCGATCATCGTCAAAAATTGCAAAAGTGGTCATCAAAAAACCCACTTCAGGGTTTAATCGAAGTGAGATCCAAGTAGTCAACTTTCTATCTCAAAGCAAATGCTGAAGAACCTGATCCTAAGTTAGACTCGAGTAAAATCGATTTTTTCCAAGCAAACATGATTCTGACCCTAAGCACGAAAAACGATCAGTGCCGATCATTTTTCTCCAAGAAATGTCACGACCCGAAATCAAATGTTCGAAGATTGACATCAAATACCCCACTTGTACTCGACTGCCAAAGATTTAAACATCGAACTCCAGTCGGATGGAGCTTATAACAACATTAGATGAATATAAAACAGCGGAAACAAAATGAATATCATGCATTACACCACAAATACAACATCATCATAATATCTGTCACAATATCAGAGTATCATAATACATATATCAAAACTCCAATAGAACATCATAATAAAGCGACAGGTGGTCATATGCCAAAAGTCTACAAAGAAATAGAGTGATAGTGAACTTCCAAGAACTAAGCACCTTGAGATCCAAAAGCTTCCAAAATATCTCTAAGGTAAAAAGCTTCCAAAAACCGATAATCTCCAAACCAATAGACTCCAAGATACAGCTAATACCGAAATATGGAAAACCTGCTACTAGGCGGCCCATGTGGAAATAATGGGTACCCAGAGTTTAGAAAGGAAACAACAAACTCCAGGTCAGTCATGGGACTGGTATGAGTAAACAAAGATAGTTGCTTTTAGATAAAACATATTTTAAAAGAAAACCGTTCATGCTTTTGGAAAATGAAACTACCATAAGGCCTCCCAGCACACACATAATGCAGTCGCACACTTGGGGGAGATTTCCCCTTATGATAGTCAAATATGTTTAATACGAGGAAAATTCTTTGATATTATTACTAGTGCATAGCGTGAAAACATTTCAAAAGTAGAATATTAATCTTAGCCAGCATAGGTACCATAATACTATGCCTACTATAGCTGCCATGTTAAATGGCAGGTTCTACAACTAAAACCGTACTGGGTTTATATTGGGAAATGGATTTCCAACAAATGGTCAGGATAAGGAACTACCTATGCCACATGGGTACGCCTCTGGCGGGATGTCTCGAGAACCAACCCACCTCTCTGCCAACACAAGGCCGGGTTACCTCTGTAACTAGGTAAGTACTACTCGAGTATGCTACCCCGTTCGTTTACCACCTTTATCCGAGGGCCCCCAATCACAAAGCAATAACCACACAGTAAACGAGATTGAAGCCACCACATAGGTGAAATATCTGGGCTCCATACCATGATATCACCTTTTTTCAGAAGGAGATGACATACCCTAAAGGGCTCGACCCTCATAAACTTGCCGCATCTTTCCTGTTTCGACCATTTCCGGGGTGTGAGGTCCGATGAGGTCTCATCCACAAAGCTATGCTTTACACTAAAACCATGCTTTGATCATAAATGATCATCCATATACAGCAGCACTTAGCATGCCACACTACCAAATTGGGAGTATATCGTTGATAACCTTCAACTACATAACCTCGGGGCTCGTACGTCTCTGAGAAGGGTGTTAAGCTAAGAGAATAAATTCTCCCCCACCAACAGATATGCATTTGAAAGAAATCGGCTTTGTATCTCAAAGTGTAGCGTCAGACACACAACCATACAAGTCTGTTCCGGGTTCGAACAGAACCGAAGGCACTTCGTCCAATAAAGGAAGCAACCCTTGCAAATCCGGGTATCCACAATTCCGATCGGACTCCCCATCACAGGTGGAGATCTCTATACTGGAGCAACTCAGTGCAGAGACAATCGATAAGTTATCCTATCGTTTTCGAAGATACCCGGTCTTCAACAACGTCTTCAAATGTTATCCATTTCATCGAATCACTATTCGAAATGGGTTATATGACACAAAGGTCCTCTCCTGGCTAATCCGAATAGTGAGCGCTTAGTTTTAAAACATGTGGGTGTATCAATCACAAGGATTCACATTCAGGGTTCGATGTGGGTTTCGGATAACTAACTGAAATCCGGCTCCCTGTCGCATCGAAGTTTAAATGCCTTTTTACGAAAGGGTTTTCACATACATATAGGAACAAATCATAAATCACAGTTCAGCACAAGGCAATCACAGTGTCACAACAGAAATATCAATCTAGTAAAGAATATTTGATGATAGTCAATAATCTTCGATTAAGGTGAATGTGATATAAGTGAATTAACCAAATAATTATCTTTATTAATTATTTTAAATCAATGTTTAATTTTACTTAATTATGAATTAATTTAATCTTAATTGACTTTATTAACAAATTATTCTTTAATTGATTATTTTAATTTATTAATTCTTAATTGTTAAGTAATTAAGTTTAATTACTTTTATTAATTTACTATTCTTTAATTAATTAATTATTAATTATAAAATCATTACAAAACTTTAATTGTTAATTACTATTTCATCATTATAAATAAATTTGGTTTAAAGATAACACTTGAATATTTGATTTACTTTTAAATTTTTATTAAGTTAAATTTTAAAACAACTTTTATTTAAAAGAAAATATAAGATTTAAAATGTCTTTGAACTTCATAAATTTCAGATACCATTTACCTCATATTCCATTAACAATTATCATTAATTTTTTTAGAAAAATTATTTAACTTGTATTTTCAAAATTTAGTTAAAACTGGAATTTTTGCTGTTTTCATGACCAACCCAAGGCCGCCTTGAGTTGTCCCCGAGAAAAATACCCCCTTGCTTCGAGTTTCTACGCAAATTCACCCGAGTAACATTTTTTTTCAAAAATGGTTTAAGTTTTTATAACAACCCGATGCAACGTTCAATTGGCACGAGCTCGGCTTCGAGCCTTCTCCCCAATTCCCCACGTAGTGCTTCGAGTCACCCCTTCCTTCTTCCCAAACCATCAAACTGATACCACAACCACCACGTGCACGTGCACGGTCGGATTCGTCACCGTTGGTCGAAGCTGCAGCCACCATCGAGTTGACGACCATCCCCCAAAACCCTACGAACACCCAAAACTTGGATTAATTTCGAAAACACGAATCGAGACATCTCGACCCAACAACCCATCAGAAACATCATCAGAAAAATTCTCGCCCTACCTCCTCTGACTGTCAGTGGTCACCAAATTTGGACCGAAGCTCCATCAATGCGCTACGCCACGATTGTGACCGGAGGCACGAAGTCCGATCACCTATTGAAGGCGCAACACCATCATTTCAAACATGAACAGAAATGGGTTCTTAAACCCTAATTTGATCTCGAATTTAAAATTTAAGGTTTTATAAATCACACTGGTTTTTTTCTAGTGATGTCGAACATTAAATCATGCTGTGACAACGAACTCAAGGCCTACAATTACTTAGATCACCGGAATTTGGCAAAAGTTCAACTTTCTGATCAACCCAAAAATCTCGATGAAAACTTAATGAAAATTTTGCATTTTAATTTCAAAAATCATTATTTTTAAAGGGAATTCACATATTATTACTGAAATTAAAATTTGTGAAGTTTGAATTTCTGCCAAATTTTGAATGGTGTCTGCATTTCATAGTTTCCGAAAAAAAACTATATAACCTTTGCCTTAATTTGTTACTGAAATATAATACAGGGTTAAACAATTTTTTAACTTGTTTACAATCATTTTCAGAAGCAAAGAGGGAGAGAGAGGTTTGGATTTTGATATGTTTTACCCTGTAAACCAGAAATTAGATGTAACTGTGTTTTTCATAGTTTCCAGTAAAAAGAAAGTTACAAAACTTGCTTTGATTTATTACTGAAAACATAGTGCAAGTTTAAAACAAAACTCCAACTTGTGTAGACTTTAATTTCAGAGGAGAATAGAGAGAAAGATGTTGAATCTATCATGGTTTCACTTTTGTAAACCAGGGACTAAAAAAAGAACAGAAGAACAAGAAAGCAAAACCTGATCATAACATTCCAGGCAAAAGAAAGCACAAGCACAACAATTCATTCACAAGCAAAGGCTATTCACAATCCATTCATACATACATACATACACAAATAATTGAATAAAGCATAGGTTTACTCACATTACTTTTCAGAGAGTTCTTGACAGTTTTTCAAGACAAGGATGAAGCCTATAAGAATCTTTCTTCTTTCCTTTCCTACTTTAATTCTTTTAAGTTTAGATCTGCAAGTTATATAAAAAATTCTTGCTTACTCTTTGTTGTATTCATTTACTTAATTCATCAGTAATAATAATTTTTAAATTTACTTTCAGTGGGAGTTTTTATGTAACAGAGAAAGACCTTTCTGCGGTTGAAACCAGAAATAGATTTTAAATCTTTGAGCTTGATTCCCCTGCAACTGATTGAATATTATTGTTTTAAATATTTTCTTCATTACTGATCATAACTTCAAATTCAAATTTTTAAAAAGAAAGTACGTGCCTTTAAATTATTACAGAAATTACTGCACTAGCAAAAACTTGAAGCTCCCTGTTTAAACTAATCTGCAGTTTTGAACTTTGTTTGTGTTAAACACTTGGTTTTAAAATCATAATTTCATTAAACTATGAAGTTTTAAAAACTTACCCGAGAGATGTAAACATACACTACAACTGATGCTTTAAGAAAGATCTCATATTTTAGCTTTTGAATTGGAGAAAGTTGGCAGTTTCTTTCTTTGATTTTTTTTTTTTTTACTTTTTCTTGAGTGTTGGAGTTTGAGATTGCTAAATCCTTTGGCTACTGAACTTTTAAAAATTTGGTAGCTTAATAAATTTGAAATTGGAAGCTGAAAAGTTTTCTTTAATTTTTAATTTGATTATTTTATTCAAGTAATGTTGAATGCCATTTGTAAACAATAATCATGAGATCTAAATTTTATTAATCTCTTTACTCCATCTCACATGTGAATGTATATTTAGCATTTGTGATTTTTACAAGACAAAAGATTTTTTGTAAATTTTTACATCATATTCATTTTATAAATGAATGTACCTCTTTATTCATTTGTATATATACAATGTTTAAAAGAAAAGTTGTTTTAACCAATATTTACATTACATACTTTATTCCTTAATGATTTTAAATGCCACTTAATTTTAAATTTAAATTCTAATTTCAATTCACTTGATTTATAAAAATCCATTTATGTCTATTCATATATTCATATCCATCCCTATACAATTTAAATTCAAATCCAATGTGTGCATTCAGAACTACTCATATATGCAATATACATATATGTATATAAATTTAAATTCAAATGACTTTTTTCTAAAACATTCTTTATTTCAAAATTTTAAACCCAAGATAAATTGGAATTTTATTCATATATAATTTTCACTTATTTTATTTGTTTAAGATTTTTTTTCCAATTTATTTTCAAATTAAACTCCGAGGGTTTAAAATATATCACTAATTTTAATTGATAAATTTTTGAGATGTTACAGATATCCCCTTGAGAAAATTTCGTCCTCGAAATTTGAAAGAGAGAGGAAAACAAACAAAGAATATACGAATTCAGAAAGAATAAGAAAATGGCTTACCAGCTTAAGCTGAGATATCCACTCTGCAATTGGGATATGATTTCTGCATATTATCTTCAGTTTCCCAAGTGCAATCCTTTGGATCACCACTCCACTGAACTTTAACTAGCTTCACAACCTTGTTTCTCAATTTCTTTTCATCTCGATCGACAATCTTTATCGGTTCTCTTTTGACTGTTAAATTGGGAGTGATTTCAAGATCCTGTTAAGCAGCTTCTTCAATAATACTATCCGGATGATGCACATACTTCCGTAGGTCAGAAATGTGGAATACATCATGCACGCCAGATAACCAGCTAGGCAACTGCACTCGATAGGCCAAAGAACCGATCCTTTCCAGAATAGGAAAAGGACCAATATATCGTGGTGCTAGCTTACCGGTCTTTCCAAACCTCGATACATCTCGCATAGGAGATACTTTAAGAAAGACAGAATCTCCAATCTGGAATTCTAAATCCCTTCTTCTGTGATCATAATAACTCTTTTGACGACTCTGAGCTGTCCTCAATTTCATTCGTATAAAATCAACTTTCTCTGTGGCTTCTTTAATCATATCCGGTCTAAGGACGAGTCTATCACTGTTTCAATCCAGCATACCAGTGATCGACACAGACGACCATAAAAAGCCTCAAAAGGAGCCATCTCTATACTAGCCTGATAGCTATTGTTATACGAGAACTCGACCAGATGCAAATGGTCCTCCCAAGAACCAGTAAAATCAAGTATACAAGCTTGCAATAGGTCCTCTAAGATTCGGTTGATCCTCTCAGTCTGCCCATCGGACTGTGTGTGATAAACAGTGCTGAAATTCAGTTTTGTTCCCAACGCATCTTGAAATGCCTCCTAAAATCTACTAGTGAAGATCGGATCACGATCACTCACTATGCTGTTAGAAATTCCATAGAGACGAACAATATCTTTCACATATAATTCGGCCAAATTTGCTGCCATACGGGTAGATTTCACTGGCAAGAAGTGGGCTGTCATAGTTAAACGATCCACAATGACCCAAATTGCTTCATTGCCTTTTCGAGTACGAGGCAAACCGTCGATGAAATCCATCGATACTTGGCCCCATTTCCACTTGGGTACCTCTAAAGGCTGAAGTAAACCCTCTATTTTCTTTTGATCGCTTTTGATTTGTTGGCAAGTAGCACAGCGATTCACATATATAGATATGTCCCTTTTCATCGTCTTCCACCAGAAAATTCTTTTAATATCTCTATACATTTTATTGACTCCTGGATTGATGCAAAGCTTAGACTTGTGGCATTTGTCCAAAACTTCACCTTTCAGATCAGGGAAGTCTGGGACACAAATTCTGCCTTTCAATCTTATAATCCCATTATCATCAATTGCAAAACTAGAATCTTCACCTCGATGAATTCTCCCATATTTTTCCCGAAGAAACCTGTCCTCTTTTTGCTTGTTGGCGATTGTCTCAAGAAGAGTAGGAGCAATGACAAGGTGAGCAAGAATAACATGCTTCTACTCAAGGCGTCGGCAACTACATTGGCTTTTCCGGGCGTAGATAGAATGTCTAAGTCATAAGATGCCAGAAATTCCAACCCACGTTGTTGTCGCAAATTCAGATCTTTCTGGGTAAAGAGATATTTCAAAGATTTGTGGTCGTTGAATAATTTGAATTTTTCACCTAAAAATAAAGAGAGTTCAATAAGTATGTTTGTTAAGTTAAGTTAAATTAAATTCGTAGATTGTTAAGAAAGCTGAAAAGATTCTTACCTAGAAGATAATGTCGCCATATTTTCAAAACAAAGATAACAGCTAAAAGTTCCGAATCATGCGTTGATAATTTCTTTCATGAGGACGTAATTGTCTACTCACGTAGGCAATTACCTTCCTATTCTGCATCAATACTGCACCCAAACCTTCACCACAAGCATCGGTATAAACAAATAAACCCTGGTTCCCGTTGATAATAGCGAGAACAGGAGCGGTGGTTAATCTCTTCTTCAATTCCTGAAAATCTTCGTCACATTTTGGAGTCCAATTGAATTTTGCATTCTTCATTGTTAGCTTGGTCAATGGACTAGCTAACTTTGAAAAGTCCTGAAAAAACTTCCGATAATAACCTACTAAACCCAAAAAGCTTCAGACTTCCTTTGGCGTAATAGGATTCCTCCAATGAAGAATAGCGAAATTTTGCTAGGATCAATAGAAATCTTCTTCATTAACAATATGGCCAAGAAATTTGACTTCATTGACCCAGAAATGGCATTTGGAAAATTTTGCGAATAGAATGTTTCTCCTCAATATCTCCAAAACGATACTAAGGTGCTCGACATGCTCCTCTTCGGTCTTGGAATAGACCAAAATATCATTAATAAATACGAGCACAAATTTATTCAAAACTTTTCGAAATACACGAGTCATAAGATCTACGAAGTATGCTGGAGCATTGGTTAGCCCGAAAGGCATGACTAACCATTCGTAGAACATATTAGGACCCCTGAAAGCTGTCAAATGAACACAGTCTTCGGCGATTCGTAGTTGATGGAACCCTTGGGCTAGATCCATCTTCGAAAAGAAACGAACACCGTGCAACTGATCAAATAAATCATCAATTCTTGGTAGAGGGAATTTGTTCTTGAGAGTCAGCTTATTGAAATCGTGGTAATCCACACACAATCTCAAAGATCCGTCCGATTTAGCAAGAAATACGATGGCTGAGCCCCATGCAGAAACGTTGGGACGAATCAACCCTTTTGCTATTAAATCCCTAATTTGCTGAACTAATTCAACCCTTTCCCTGGGTGCCATACTGCGACTTGCATGAACGACAGGACGTGCATTGGGTAGTTGGTCGATTCTGAATTCTATTTCTCGGTGTTCAAATGCATCTGGAAAATCTCTAATAATAGGTATGGACTCCAGACTGGGTTCAGGATAACCCAAATTATACATCAACCCTTCTCTTTAAGGACTAAGGTCCTCACAAGAAATCTCGATGAAATCTCCAAATTCGGTTTCGATTGAAATCAATCGATTATTGCAATCCAATTTGGCTTCGTTTTGCTAGCCAATCCATTCTGAGTAAGACTTCAAACTCGTTAAAATCAAGAGCAAAGAGACCAATAGGGAATTGGTAGCAAGAATATGAGATAGGAACATCTCTACATCGAAGACAAAGATTCGCGGGACCTCCAACTGGATTCTTTACACATATAGGCTTATTAACAAAATCGGGTTCAAGATTCAGTTCATTAATAGCTTGCTGAGAGATAAAACTGTGTGTAGCATTCGTGTCAAAAAGAACTCTAACAATGCTGTCATAAATAGTAAGATTACCTTCCATAACTCCCTTCTGCTTTTCTGCTTTTGAAGATGCGGGTTTGTCTTTGACTGTGTACACCTTGGCTGTCTGAGCTTTCTTCATGATTGGGCAGTCTTTAACTTCATGTCCCAATTTCTGACAATAATAGCATTTCCTAGGCTTTGCTTGAACGGATTGATTTCTCTTTGGCTTCTTGCAGCTGTTTGAGTAGTGGCCTTTTTTTAGACAATTATAGCAAGTGACATTCTCTGCTGTGCTTCCCTGATTGCTCTTCATTTTCTCCTTACCGTGCCATGGTTTTTTGCCTCCAAATTTCCTCTTCTTCTAATTTTGATTGCTCGAAGTTCCTTTCTCCACAGGGGCTTCTTGCATGTCAAGTGTAGCATATCGGTATCCCATATCAACCAAATCTAAAAAGGACTCTTTGACGTGGCCAGTCATCCTTTCGTGGAACTTCTTATTCGTCCCACGAGTGAACCTTTCATTCTTTTTTCAAAGGCGTGTTCGCCAATTCTGGACCGAAGCGAGATAATTCATTGAATTTGTTCACATACTCCTCGAATGACAAACTCCCCTGTTTTAAGTCCATGAATTTCTGGTACATTCGAGAAAACCCCGCCGATGGCATATAGCGCTTCTCAAATACTTCTTTGAATCTCTCCTAAGTAAACTCGTCTTCTGGCTCATCAACAGCGACTGTCTCCCACCATGCTAAGGCTTCCTCTTGAAGTTGCCAAGAGGATATGAGACGCATCCGATCATCTTGCAGCTTTAGCCCTCTAAAAATTCATTCACATGATCTAATCCATGCTTGGGCCTCAACAATCGACTCCTTGCTGGTGAACGGCCTACCACCAAGCCTTGAGAAACTCTTATATAAATCAGCCAGATTCGGCTGATGCTGAGTAGGTAAAGCTGCTTCTGCTGTAGGGGGAACTCGGCTAGGTGCTGTGGCATTTCCTCGCCCCCCAGCTCTTCCTCTTCGTCCGCTCATCCTTACTATTTGTAATTAGTAAGAAAATGGATTTAGATATTCGGACGAGATATCTTAAGGAATATCAGCAGTTAAAGGAAATAGACTAATAAAATTTGAGGTTTCGGTCTCAGTTATACTCATTCTAGGGTATACTTCGCCCTATATCTAATGAGCCATCTAATGTGTTATACTCCGCAGCTAAAGTTCTTACTCAACCTTTAGCTTTGATACCACATGTCACGACCAGAAATCTAATGTTCGAAGATTGACATCAAATACCTCACTGGTACTCGACTGCCAAGATTCAAGCATCGAACTCCAGTTGGATGGAGCTTACAACAACATTAGATGAATATAAAACAGCGGAAACAAAATGAATATCATGCATTACACCATAGATACAACTTCATCATAATATCTGTCACAACATCAGAATATCATAATACATATGTCACAACTCCAATAGAACATCATAATAGAGCAACAAGTGGTCATATGCCCAAAGTCTACAAAGAAATAGAATGATAGTGAACTTCCAAGAACTAAGCACCTTGAGATCCAAAAGCTTCCAAAATATCTATAAGGTAAAAAGCCTCCAAAAACCGATAATCTCCAAACCAAAAGACACCAAGATACAGCTAATACCGAAATATGGAAAACCTACTACTAGGATGCCCGTGGAAATAATGGGCACCCAGAGTTTAGAAAAGAAACAATAAACTCCAGGTCAGTCATGGGACTGGTATGAGTAAACAAAGATAGTTGCTTTTAAATAAAACAGATATTAAAAGAAAGCCGTTCATGCTTTCGGAAAATGAAACTACCATAAGGCCTCCCGATACACACACAATGCAATCACACACTTGTGGAAGATTTCCCCTTATGATAGTCAAATATGTTTAATATGGAAAAAATTCTTTAATATTATTACTAGTGCATAGCGTGAAAACATTTCGAAAGTAGAATATTAATCTTAGCCAGCATAGGTACCATGATACTATGCCTACTATAGCTGCCATGTTAAATGGCAGGTTCTACAACTAAAACCATACTGGTTCGTATTGGGAATTGGATTTCCAACAAATGGTCAGGCTAAGAAACTTCCTATGCCACATGGGTAGGCCTCTGGCGGGACGTCCCGAGAACCTACCCGGCACTCTGCCAACACAAGGCCGGGTTATCTCTGTAACTAGTTAACTACTACTCGAGTAGCCACCCCCCGGTCGTTTGCGACCTTTATCCGAGGGCCCTCCATCACGAAGCAACAACCACACAGTAAATGAGATTGAAGCCACCACATAAGTGAAATATCTGGGATCTATACCATGATACAACCTTTTTCCAAAAGAAGATGACATACCCTAAAGGGCACGACCCTCATAACCTTGCCTCATCTTTCCTGTTTCGACAATTTCCGGGGTGTGAGGTCCGATGAGGTCTCGTCCACAAAGCTACGCTTTACACTAAAGCCATGATTTGATCATAAATGATCAACAAATGATCATCCATATACAACAACACTTAGCATACCACACTACCAAATTGGAAGTATATCTCTGATAACCTTCAACTACATAACCACTGAGCTCATATGTCTCAGAGAAGGGTGTTAAGCTAAGAGAATAAATTCTCCGCCACCAACAGATATGTATTTGAAAGGAATCGGCTTTATATCTCAAAGTGTAGTGTCAGACATGCAACCATACAAGTCTGTTCCAGGTTCGAATAGAACCGAAGGCATTTCGTCCAATAAAGGAAGAAGCCCTTGCAAATCCGGATATCCACAGTTTCGATCAGACTCCCCATCACAGGTGGAAATCTCTATACCGGAGCAACTCAGTGCAGAGACAATCGATAAGTTATCCTATCGTTTTCGAAGATATCCGGTCTTCAACACCATCTTTAAATGTTACCCATTTCGTCGAATCACTATTCAGAATGGGTTATATGACACAAAGGTCCTCTCCCGGCTAATCCGAGTAGTGAGCGCTCAATTTTAAAACATGTGGGTGTACCAATCACAAGGATTCACATTCAAGGTTCGATGTGGGTTTTGGATAAGTAACTGAAATCCGACTCCCTATCGCATCGAAGTTCAAATGCCGTTTTACGGGCAAAAGGGTTTTCACATACATATAGGAACAAATCACAAATCACAGTTCAGCACAAGGCAATCACAGTATCACAACAGAAATATCAATCTAGTAGAGAATATTTGATGATAGTCAATCATCTTCGATTAAGGTGAATGTGATTTAAGTGAATTAACCAAATAATTATCTTTATTAATTATTTTAAATCAATGTTTAATTTTACTTAATTATGAATTAATTTAATCTTAATTGGCTTTAATAACTAATTATCCTTTAATTGATTATTTTAGTTTATCAATTCTTAATTGTTAACTAATTAAGTTTAATTACTTTTATTAATTGACTATTCTCTAATTAATTATTAATTATAAAATCATTACAAAACATTAAGTGATAATTACTATTTCATCATTATAAATAAATTTGGTTTAAAGTTAACACTTGAATATTAGATTTATTTTTAAATTTTTATTAAGTTCAATTTTAAAACAACTTTTATTTAAAAGAAAGCATAAGATTTAAAATGTCTTTGAACTTTATAAATTTCAAATATCATTTACCTCATATTCCATTAACAATTATCATTAATTTTTTTAGAAAAATTATTTAACTTGTGTTTTCAAAATTTAGTTAAAACTGGATTTTTTTGCTGTTTTCATGACCAACCCGAGGTTGCCTCGAGTTGTCCCTGAGAAAAATACCCCCTTGCTTCGAGTTTCTACGCAGATTCACTCGAGTAACATTTTTTTTCCAAAAATTGTTTAAGTTTTTAAAACAACCCGATGCAACGTTTAATTGACACGAGCTCGGCTTCTAGCCTTCTCCCCAATTCCCCGCGTAGTGCTCTGTGTCACTCCTTCCTTCTTCCCAAACCATCAAACTGATACCATAACTACCACCTGCACGGTCGAATTCGTCACCGTTGGTCGAACCTGCAACCACCATCGAGTCGACGACCATCCCCTAAAACCCCACGAACACCCAAAACTTGGATTAATTTCGAAAACACGAATCGAGACATCTCGACCCAACAACCCATCAGAAACATCATCAGAAAAATGTCTCGCCCCACCTCTTCTGACCGTCAATGGTCACCAAATTTGGGCCGAAGCTCCATCAACGTGCGACGACGCGATTAGCACCGAGGCACGAAGTCCGATCACCCACTGAAGGCGCAGCACCATCATTTCGAACATGAATAGAAAGTGTTCTTAAACCCTAATTTGATCTCGAATTCAAAATTTAAGGTTTTATAAATCACATTAGTATTTTTCTAGTGATGTCTAACATTAAATCTTGCTGTGACAACGAACTCGAGGCCAATAATTACTTAGATCAACGGAATTTGGCAAACGTTCAACTTTCTGATCAACCCAAAAATCTCGATGAACACTTAATGAAAATTTTGCATTATGCTTTCTAAAATCATTATTTTTAAAGGGGATTCACACAATATTACAGAAACTAAAATTTGTAAAGTTCGAATTTCTGCCAAATTTTGAATGTTGACTGCATTTCATAGTTTCCAAAAAAAACCATATAACCTTTGCCTTAATTTGTTACTGAGATATAATACAGGGTTAAACAAATTTTTAACTTGTTTACAATCATTTTCAGAAGCAATGAGGGAGAGAGAGGTTTGGATTTTGATATGGTTTACTCTGTAAACCAGAATTTAGATGTAACTGTGTTTTTCATAGTTTCCAGTAAAAAGAAAATTACAAAACTTGCTTTGATTTATTACTGAAAACATAGTGCAAGTTTAAAACAAAACTCCAACTTGTTTAGACTTTAATTTCAGAGGAGAATAGAGAGAAAGATGTTGAATCTATCAAGGTTTCATTTTTGTAAACGAGGGACTAAAAAAAGAATAGAAGAACAGGAAAGCAAAACCTAATCATTACATTCCAGGCAAAAGAAAGCACAAGCACAACAATTCATCTACAAGCAAAGGCTATTTAAAATCCATTCATGCATACATACACAAATAATTGAATAAAGCATAGGTTTACTCACATTTTTTTCCAGAGAGTTCCTGACAGTTTTTCAAGGATGAAGTCTGTAAGAATCTTTCTTCTTTACTTTCCTACTTTAATTCTTTTAAGTTTAGATCTTCAAGTTATATATAAAAATTCTTGCTTACTCTTTGTTGTATTCATTTACTTAATTCATCAATAATAGTAATTTTTAAATTTACTTATAGTGGGAGTTTTTATATAATAGAGAAAGCCCTTTCCGCAGTTGAAACCAGAAATAGATTTTAAATCTTTGAGCATGATTCCCCTACAACGGATTGAACATTATTGCTTTAAATTCTTTCTTCATTATTGATCATAACTTCAAATTTTTAAAAAGAAAGTTACCTGCCTTTAAATTATTTCAGAAATTACCGCACTAGCAAAAACTTGAAGCTCCCTGTTTAAACTAATCTGCAGTTTTGAACTTTGTTTGTGTTAAAAACTTGGTTTTGAAATCATAATTTCATTATTCTATAAAGTTTTAAAAACTTACTTGAGAGATGTAAACATACACTACAACTGATGCTTTAAGAAAGATCTTAGATTTTAACTTTTGAATTGAAGAAAGTTGGCAGTTTCTTTTTCTGATTTTTTTTACTTTTTCTTGAGTGTTGGAGTTTGAGATTGCTAAATCCTTTGGTTACTGAACTTTCAAAGATTTGTAGCTTAGTAAATTTGAAATTGGAAGCTAAAAAGTTTTCTATAATTTTTAATTTGATTATTTTATTCAAGTAATGATGTTGAATGCCATTTGTAAACAATAATCATGAGATCTAAATTTTGTTAATCTCTTTACTCCATCTCCCATGTGAATGTATATTTAGCATTTATGATTTTTACAAGACAAAAGATTTTTTCATAAGTTTTTACATCATATTCATTTTATAAATGAATGTACCCTTTATTCATTCGTGTGTGTATA
Source organism: Allium cepa (assembly GCA_030765085.1). NCBI lineage: Eukaryota > Viridiplantae > Streptophyta > Magnoliopsida > Asparagales > Amaryllidaceae > Allium > Allium cepa. Next base: position 394,878,728 of record CM060935.1, read on the forward strand.
TATATACACACACAATGTTTAAAAGAAAAGTTGTTTTAACCAATATTTACATTACATACTTTATTCCTTAACGATTTTAAATGCCCCTTACTTTTAAATTTAAATTCAAATCTCAATTCACTTGATTCATAAAAATCCATTTATATCTATTCATATATTCATATCCATCCCTATACAATTTAAATTCAAATTCAATGTGTTCATTCAAAACCACTCATATATGCAATATACATATATGTATATAAATTTAAATTCAAATGACTTTATTTTAAAACATTCTTTATTTCAAAATTTTAAACTCAAAATAAATTGTAATTTTATTTATATATAATTTTCACTTATTTTATTTGCTTAAGATTTTTTTCCAATTTATTTTCAAATTAAATTCCGAGAGTTTAAAATATATCACTAATTTTAATTGATAAATTTTTAGGATGTTACAAGAAATCTCCAAGCAAACATACATCCGACTCCGAGCATAATCTAGCACTTCAAATTTCTCTGTCTCCAAGTGAATCATGTGCCGACTCCAAGCAAATAGCAATTTTTTTTGAGTCCGACTCCAAGCAAATTACCATTGATCCATCGATACCGATCCATCTTCTTTTCCCCATAACTCAAGCATATGAACTCCAATCGACTTGAAATTTGGAATGTATCCTAATATGGCCTTCCTTGTCACTCCTTACCTATCGCATCTTGATTAGGTTAGACACTGGGGACCTGATCCGTTGCATCGGTGAAGTGCCAATTCCATACTTAGCCTTTTTTTAGTATTATCCATCCGAATCTATTCAATTGGCGTCCATAGTTTCAACTGTTATTGATTTCCAATCCATCAATTTTAATCGAACCTATGGTATTCCGGCCTGACCAAAAGGCACGATAACAAGCACTTTCCATTTCAACATCAAAGGACTCGTCTATAAAAGCTAAGGATAATCAAAACCTATATGCTTGTGCACGGATGCTTACTACAACTAAAACCTCATCGAATGTAAAGTCTATGCCCAAGATCAATGCAAATAAAAGCGTAACACATGAAGTGATATGACAACCATCAAATGCCGACATAAGGTACATTAACCTAGACGACAGTTCGGTCATAAAGGCTGAAACAATCCTTGTAGACAATGATGACTCCGACAAGCTCATCTAAATTGGCACAGAGCTAGGCCCAGTTTCTCCATTATATGCCACAACCTTAACATCGACCCCTAAATCTCACCCTGTCTGCCAAAAGAGAATGCCATTTAAGCCAAAGAGATATAAGGCATTAAAAGAAAATATATGAAAGATTCTCAACAGTGGGTTCATTTGAGAGTCTAAATACCTATCATGGTTGTCTAGTCACTACTTGTACGGAAACCCGATGAGATTTAGAGAACATGCATCAATTTTTTCAAGCTTAACAAGGCCCGCTTGAAGAACAACTTTCCCCTCTGATGCATCGACCAACTCATGGATGCAACTAGTAGACATGAATTGCTAACATTTATGGATGATTATTCTGGATACAATCAAATTACCATGCATGGTCCCGATCATGAGCACACATCATTTATAACAAATGAAAATTGTATTTTTATAAGGTAATAGCCTTCGGTCACTGTAAAGCGGGGCAACCTATTTGTGACTTAACAATAAGACGTTTGCAAAACAAATCAGAAGGTCGATATAAGTCCATGCCACCAATATGCTGGATAAGTATGAGAAAATAAGGGACATGTGTATAGTCTTTCTAAAATCTTTGATATCCTCCATAAATATAACATGAAGCCAAACATCAAAAAATTCTCTTTCATTGTTCTTCTTAAGGGTATGTGGTGAGCGGAAAAGGAATTGAGGCTAACCCTGACAAGATTCAAGTTCTATAATGTTTGTTGATCCGCTACATAGTCATGCAAGTACAATGCCCTAATGGGATGGTCGTTGCACCCAAATACCATATTTCTCAAACTACAATCATGTATCCTTTTTTTAACATCATTGAGAAAGGGTAGTTGATTATATGGACTGATGAATGCACCAAGGTATTTAAGGAACTAAAGCATCATCTAACAACACCCTTGTCCTCTCCATGTCCATAGACGGGGAAGTTATCTACTTGTACCTCATGGTCATTGACCATGTGATCTGCATTGCTCTAGTATGAGATGAAGAACTAGCCAATTACCAAAATATTATGCCAGTGAAAGGTTGTCGGGCCTAGAAATAGAATATTCCAGATTATAAAAGCTGGCTTTTGCTTACTCATGGTTTCCCACAAACTCCACCCAAAATTTTAGGCCTATCCCATTTAAGTTCTCACCAATCAACCTCAGAAATAATTATTGAGATAGGCTAACATAGCGGGTTGCCTCCTAAAGTGAACAATAGAACTTGGTCAACATGACACCACCATTCATCCCTATAGTTCCATAAAAGGTTAGGTCATGGTTGATTTTGTTGCAAAAAGCTCTAGCCTGGATAATGATATTAAAGACTCGCCCACCAGTTAACACTCTTAGTAAATGTATGTTGATAGAGTATCCAAGGAAAAAAGGGTGAGGGCAGCATGGTCCTCATCACTGTAGGCGGGTAAGACATTTGTTTTGCTGTAAGATTGAGCTTCAAAACCACAAAAAATGAAGAAAAATACGAAGCCATGCAGGACGACCTTAGGATGGTGAAAGAACTAAAAAAAGAAGCCATCCAGGTGTACATTAACACCTAATTGGTCTCCAATAAAATTAGTGAGTAGTTATAAGTAAAAGGAAAACCCTTGGCCATATATATCATTAGAGCTAAAAAGTTCATCAACACGTTTTTCGTGCTAGAAAAAATATCGATTACACATCATTTCAAGCTAGAAAAAATATATAGAGAAAAGAATGCTAGGGCTAACCAGTCGGCTAAGGCAACAAACAACCCAGAGAATATCAACACAGCTTGTTTCAAATAGGAGGCAACTGTTGACCGTTGTGGAATCAGTAACAAACTACATGACGTAGGGTGACCCCATCTTTAAAATATTTAGCGAGCAACAAACTACTCGATAAGCATGAGGAAGCAAAAAAGAATCCTTTATCGGGTAACCAACTACACAATCATGGATAGAAAGCTATACCAAAAGGTTTACTCTACCCCAATCCAACACTATATCACAAAAAATAGAAGTTAATCGAGTCTTTGACGAGCTACACGAGGGCTTTTGTAAGAATCACACCAAAGGGAAAAGCCACGCAAAGAAGGCTGCCCAGTAGGTATATTATTAGTTAATGATAATCAAAGACTCCAAGGACTATGCCAAGAAGTGTGATCGTTTTTAGTAATTTGTAAAGATCCTATAAGCTTCCCTAATTTGTTAACTCATACGACCTCCTTATAACCATTCGACACATAGGGCATCGATCTAATCGAGAAGCTCTTGAATGTGAATGGGGATACAACCACAACATAGTCACCGTCAACTACTTCACTAGATTGGTCGAAATGAAACTCATAATTAAGGCAACCTGCTTAAAATCCTTAGCTTCATCATCAAGGACCTCGTATGTTGCTTCAGACTTCCAAAGAGGATCGTTATTGACAACGACACCCGATTTAAAAGCGGCCGGTTCCTCGTTGAGAAAGGATTGAAATGAAGAAGTGCTTTTCCTCACTCGCCTACACCAAGAAAGTGGACATGTGGAGGCACACAATAAAACAATCAAATCAACATTGAAGAAACACCCCACTAAAGTCAAAGAGAATTGGGTCGAAGATCTGACCTTAATCAAGTAGTCCTCCTTCTCTCTGGCATATTGTTATGAAGCAATGTTGCCCCTAGAAGTGGATGTACCCTCACCTGGATGCCTCGCACATAATGCCGAATAAAATATTTGAATCTAATTCGGGATTTTCTGAGTTTTGAGTTTATTTATGATTTCACCATTTTTGAGATGATTGCTTTATTTATTTATAGCCTAGAGCTATATAAGGACTTATTTATATATGGAGATTTCATTTATGAAGTTTTGAACTCTTAATTGAGTTCCACGAGTTATTAGATTTCAAAGATTTCTGTGTTTGCTTCTATGGATTTATGTGATTTTTTATTTGCACTTATATTATGAGTAACCTTTAAATAGGAAACATTTATATCGAGTTAAAGTTGTTCATGAGATAATCTTGATACATTATAGTAGCTCCCACACTTAGATTATGAGAAAAACTATGTTTATATCATTCCTTTTTGATTAAAGGAATGTTTCCCCTATTAGACTTATATCCTATTATCAATTGCTAATTATCTTGTTCCAGTTAGACTGATCTGTATTTTACCTCAGGATGTAAAATTGGTCCAGCTAAATCTTAATGCTCTAGATGAGTAGAGAGTGGAACTAGAACTATGGACGAAAGCTTATAAAGAAAGGTCGCTTAGCAATACAATGCCATGGTTAAAAAGAAGAACTGCATAATGGACAACCTCATCCTTAAGCAGGTCTTCCCCAACACATTGAACCTAGCCAACGACACCAACATTCCTCGGATCAGAGCACCTCCGGGCCTACTATATTTAGTAACTCCTTGTAAGCTGAAATTATAAGGAACGAAGAAACATGTACATCACACTATTGATAGAGTTAAGGGTGTTCTCTAGGGCTAATTATGTACATAAATAGATAAACTTAACATTGTAAACAATCTTGTTTGAAATAAAGCATGCTTTGGTTATATTGTATGTCATATATGTTGTTGTTTAGTGATTTAAATATTGATTTAGTTACATTAAACATATGTAATTACAAAGTCCTCAGGAAAAGTGTTTTATCGATTTTAGCTACGAATGTGTTTGTAACCATGGGTACTGAATATATGTGTGTGTGTGTGTGTGTGTGTGTGTGTGTGTGTAAACACTAACTACTTAAGTGTTCCTAGTCAAGATGTTTCAAGAAAAGGATATTGATCCATCCATTGAGACTGGTGTACCTAATGCTCTTCATATAATGTATGATGATTTACTCATGACCGTTGAAGGAACCAAGGGGTTATGTACTTGTTGTTGTTTGTAAAACATAGAACCACTCGATAAGAGTCTTTTATAGATTAACTCAACTAAGTTAAAATAGAAGATCTTCTAGTAATGACATACGATAACCTTTTGAATTGAGAGCCCTATCGATCTTAGGTAGCTAGGGTATATTTTGATTATGGTAAAACACTTAGTATAGCACCCCATAAATTAATTACTGACTAATTTAACGATTAGTTATAGGAGTGAAGATTAAAATTAATTTAATTATGAAGTTAAATAATATAATGAGATAAGTACTTGGGTGCACACTTACTTATAAAAAGTAGAGTTTAATAAAGCTTAATTTGAATGAATTAGATAAATACAGGAATGGTGGGTCGAGGGCCCCTAGGGGTGAATAATACAAATCATTTCATCAGTCCTATACTCATTACTCATTAAAACTAAAAACAAAAGCTTGATCTCTTTAATAGTGATTGCAACCTAGGGAAAAGAAAAGGAAGATCTAAAGCTAAGGGAACTAAAGATGTCACTAACTAAGGAATCAAGGTGAGTAATATATTCTCCAATCCTGTTTTCTATCTTAAATTGTCCATGACCAAAATAAATATGAATGTTTCTCATACTTCTTATAATCTACTTGACACGAAAATTAATTATGAAGGTAGGAATACATTATAAGAGTTGGATTTAAATTTATAAAATTTTCCCATATGTAAATGAGTTTATATGAATTAACTGAATGTCGTATAATAGGGAATGGTTAGAAATAAAGAGTTCAAGAGATTATACAAAACAAATACATGATTAATGTTTTATATGGTTTTCTAAAAATATTGTAAGCAGTTTCTAGAGGTTACTAAGAATGGCCAAAGGGTCATAATAGAGAACCAAAAGGAAATAATTATGGTTAAAGGGTAATTTAATTAATTAAGGTGTTGATTGAATGGTCAATAGATCAGATCCACATTTTGAGCTGAACGTGTCAGCAAAGTACTAAATAACGGTTTGGAAAGACTAAGTCCAGCAAATTAGGATTCAACAAGTATAAAATTGGTTTTAAATAAGGTAGAGCCAAACTGAAAGTAAAGATAAATCAAGACCTTAAGTATAAAAAACTTAAGTAAGAATGGTAAGTGTAAAGCTATGGTTAGTAAATCAAAGACGGTTGATAGTTTAGGAGGAATTATGGGTAGAGGAGGTGATTTCAAAAATATTAAAGATTAACTAACATCAATCACTAAAGCCAAACTGAGATGTGCTTCCTTAGACAAGATTGAAGATAGTGATTGCAGAGGGAGGTTCAGCTCTCGGTAAAGTATGTAAATCAATACTAGTAACTTCCATAAATAAAAGCGTAGGCTAAGGCTTGAGATAGCCAAAAATAATACATAAACATTAAAGATAATGTGGTAAGTAGTAAATTTTGACCGAATTGAAGTCTTTTGCCGGCTTAATGATCATCTTATCAAAAAAGCCTAATAGTGAATGGTTAGATACATGTTCGGTTGATGACATAAGGCCAAGAGTGGTAGTCATGCAACAAAAAGCATAGGTGTACGGCCCGATGTGCTAACAAAGAATGAAGTGGCCGTGAGGCTAGGTGTGGCAGTTGAACCACTAATGCGTAGGTATAAGGCCAAATTTGGAAACCAAAATCGTAAGCATGGTGTAAGGCCTAAAGTAGCAACCACCCAAAAATGAAAGCGATAGGTATAAGCTCTAGGGTGGCAACTAAGAGAATGGTAGAAGAAGTGAGGTTAGGTTTGGTAGTCTCAAAACTAAGAATAAAGTCGGAGTACGGCAAAGAGCGGCAGCCGAAATATGACAGTGTTAGTGTAAGGCCTGAAGTGGTAACCAGAATACGATAATGAAGTAGGCGTGAGACTGAGAGCGACACCTGAAGTGCAATAGTTATGGTATAAAACCTAAGTGGAGACCGAGACTGTTAGAATATTCATTGGTATTTAGTAAATTATGTAGGCATAAGACCTATGTGGTAGCCGAAGGTTAGGACTTTAACTCTGTATCTTTAATAAAGGATCTAAGGCCTTGGATGCAACTGCGACTAAGGTATCTTGGTTAGGGTTAGTTTCATGATTGGTTATGGTTTAAATTTTGAATAGTTTGGTTTTAAATATGTTTTATAGCGTCTGTAACACACTTAAGCTTGTGTATGTTTAAACATCATGCTAATTAAACGAACGTTGTATTATAGTGAGGGGAAAACCCATTCCGTGCTTTAGCGGCATGGACTCATTATGTTATGTTTAGGTTAATATTTTTCTTATACCTGACTTTATGCCTGAGCCACATTTTATTATTGTTTTCCCTATAAACTCAGAAGTACTTGTTCGAGTAAGTTGAGTTTTTGGGCTTAGGCATGTTGCATTATGGGAAGGACAAATAAAGCAAGCCAAAGACAAAATAGGAGGCTTAGGTGTTACATGTGTTATGTTTATTTCGTTGTACTAAATGTTTACATCAGCATTTTCATATATTGCGCATAACACTCTTATTTACGTCGTATTATATTTTGACCCCTTCATGGGCATGAATATTGGAAATTAAATTGTAAGATATAATCTGCAATGTCATGTTTCTTACTTTTAGTTAATATTTTCTCTATTTACTTATGACCATGCAATATAATTGATCTCATCTGTGTCACCGAAAGATAATTCCAATATAACTGCAACACATTGGATTTCCAGATTTTGGGTTTTGTACTGAGGGATGTTACCATTGGTATCAGGCCATAGTTTAGGGGACAATTAAATAAAACAAAGTTAAGCCAAAAAACAAGTAAAATTAGATAGTAGAAAATAAATATCTTGGAATCACTATCTTGCTATATAGTGTAATTGATGAGTTTAGTAAGGATTTTCTTTACTAAATCACTATCTTCCTTCCACTTTTGGTGAAGATTTTCTTAGCAGAAAGAATTTGAGAAGCGAAAAATCATGGTGGGAGGAATTAATGCCGGAAGGGAGAATGGCAGCACATAAACCGTCAAAGGGAATGGTAGAGAAATGCCTCCAGCATCTACAAACGAGGCTAACCCACTTATCCAAGGCATGGTCATAAATGTATTGTTCTAGCTCACATATGATGAAGGAAACCATGCCAAAAGTAATTGAGCCAAAAGCGGTTGTGAGGGAAAACTCTTAGAAGTTGTATCAAAACTTTAGGAATTTGAAGGTGGGATGTTTATTAGAAGAGAGCCAGTGGCGGAAGTATTAAAATGGTTGGAGGTGTGTGAGCTTATCTTTAGGGATTTGAGGCTAAAGCACAAAAGAGAAGGCATTCTTCTAGGTTGTTGCATGAAGACGCCTTAGATTGGTAGGAGACAATGACAGCTGAAGCCCGTGATGATGAGATTACTTAAGAGCAGATTAAGGAAAGTTCGAGGCTAAGTTCATTATCAAGTCTTAGAAAAGTGTGTTGTTGATAGAGTTTATTGTTCTAAGGAAAGGAGGTCTTTCTATGGAAGTGTAACAACCCATCCCAAAATAACCCTAAATTCCGATCCAGAAAGAGTCATCGAAACTTAGGCTCATTCCAAAACTGACTATTGGTTGGGAAAACTAATAGTATAAACCTATCTGTCCATTCTTTTACAACTCACGGCAGAAGGAACATAATATAATAACAATAATAGTACCATTTATGTCAAATCAAATTGTAATGTCAAAAAACATATCATAATCTCAATAACTAAAGTTACATCCTTTTGTTCCAAAAATAAAATTTTATGGGTTTAATAGAAAATAACATGAAATGGTAGATAGCAATTGCCACAAGTTTCACTCTCGCCATCTTCAAGCATCATCTACTCCTTTTCTAACATGTATTGTAATGAGGAGGGAGTTAGAATAATAAATATCTGGTGAATAAAAACCACGAGCCTTACTATATTAGTACTTGGGCAATACAAATTAAATAAGGATATGTCTTTCGCATTTTAAACAATATTCAAAACCATTTAATAATTCATATAAGGAAAAGAGGCGAGCCCACAAACAACCACTTAATACCTTCAATCCCCGAAGTAGTATTTTCCCATAATAGATAACCCATAACCATCGTTGTTAATGTCTACCAATGCAAGAGATAGAACTCGAGCCACCTAGTACCTTTTTAATGGAAAATAGGTAGACTCTTACCATTTAAGACTCAACTGAAGTAGGCCCCCCATCATTTAGTATCCATTCCCAATGCAAACCCCATACAGATACATATCTAGCTGACATTGCATGAAAATCTCTTCGATCACTTAATATTTCCTATTGAAGCGGACCTCTTCGAGATATCTTTAACCGTACCTAAACCCAATCCCGAACGTTTAATACTTCATATAAGGAAAGAAGTGGACCCTCAAACAACCACTTAATTCCTTCAATCCGTGAAGCAAGTCCTTCGTATTATGGCCCGTACTGCATAAAGACTTCTCACATTAGTCCGACTATTTGCAAGAACTAGTAGCCTAATTAGCTGAGCAGATTTTCTCTATAGAATTGGGACCAACCGTGCATCATCCGTAATTACTTATCATAGGATATGCCATTATGACTTAGTCATATTTACAACCTCTTAATATATATTATCACATATCTCACCGCGTCATTATTTAGGCTGTATAAGAATTCCTTCTTATTTTGCCTCAATAATCGATTACTTTCCTAAAGGGAAATTAATGACAATTATTACCTAATTACCTACGCAATTATACGTTATAATTATATGCTATATACGGTAATTAATATATAAATAAATATGCACTTATTTTTTTCTATGCATGGTGAGATTATGCACCAATTAATGTTAAATGTTGATTTCTTTTTAACAATAATAACACAAGTCTTTTTTCCGTATTATAAATGATGCCAAATTTCCAATATCTGTAACAGAGGGTTCTAATATTCATAACAAGGATCCAACACTCATGTCAAAAATTGCAGTAAATAGATTTGTATACAAAAATATAAAATCAACCTATTACATCACAAATGGAATAACCTTAACAATAGAAATTACAATTCTAATTTCATCTTCTATTCAACTCCTCTTTTACAATGAAATAAACAAGGAAATTTCTACTTCATTTTTATGGAATAAGTGGTGCAAATTACGAATAGGATACATACATTACACTCTTATTTTATTATCAAAACTTCATAATAAATCAAGGAATAAGAAGGAGTGGAATAGACTTTGAAATTATCAAAAACTACAAAAACTATAAAATTCCATCAACTCAACATAAACAATTGAGAATTCCAAAACACCTAAGAAATATAGAAATCCATCATACACTTATTAATTATTGAAATAAAAATGCTAAGACTTCCATTCAGAATTTTGCTTTAGCTTTGTTTCACTTTGAATTTGAAACTCCCATTATAATCTCCTTCAGATCACTTCTTTTTGATGTTTACAACAAGGGATTTGTATATGTAAATTAAATTCAGAAAATCAAAGGTCGAAGAAGAAGAGGTTTTGAATTACATAATAAAAAAGATAGGTATATAGGTTTTCTCACCTGAAACTCTAACCGAGTTTTCTGAATTTTAAAAGAGGCGAACTGACAAAGCTTCGCCGATACTTCCAAAATATATGTAAACAAAAGCGAGGAAGTCTAGGGTCTTATTTGTAGAGGTTGAAATACACCAGAACCGTAAGATGAAAATATGTTAAAAATAATAAAATCCGGTATGTAAAAAGAAACCAAAACCCTATCCGCCACAACAGGTAGCGGTCGACCGCCCCTATACACCGGACGACCGCTAGCCTAACTCCCTTCTTATACGAAATATTATTTTATTTACCTTTTCCGTGATCTCTCTCTTTTCCTTCCCTTCCTCTCCTCTCCCCTCTCTTCTTCCCCTCTCCTACCTCCTCTCTTCTTCTCCTCTTTCAATTATAACTATGAATTTGGCAATTTAATTACTGAATTTAATTATAGAAGTCTAGGTAAAAAATTTGAATCTTCTGTTTTAAGCCTATCAAAAATAATTTGATGGCTTAGAAGATTTATATTGACAATACTGAAGGCAATGAAAGCTTCAGAATTAGATTTGAAAGTATTTTGTTCAGTTTTGAATTTATATCGTTTAAATCGATATTTAAAAATAGCCTTCTGAGGCACAGTCTCGGAATTCAACGAAACCAGTTCCATTGAATCTATAATATTGTATTATTATCGAATTTCAATTTTCATAATGTTTGGAGTGATCATCTGGCCGTACGAACAACAAACATGCTGAAAATTAGTTCGAAATTTAATCTAACAACTGGGTTCAAAAAGCTATCTTCTCCATACGATCAAATTTGACTCGAAATCTTTTCCATTGCGTTCGAAATAGGCGTATAACATTATAAATGCCTGACGGCACGCCTCGATACAGTGTACAATTTTAAGGCTTCAAATTCGAGACAATTTAAATTTGAATTTGAATTTAAAATAAAAAAATATAATAACACTAATGTATCAAAATCCTGTAGCGTCAAACACGTAGAAGAAAAAAAGAAAATTCAAAAAACGTGTTTGTTTAGTCAACAAGCGTCTTTCATGCATTGATCTCCCTTTCTTCCTGATTAAATTGAAGACGTTCGATAAATCATTAAACAAAAAAAATTCTTTCGTCCCTCTTCTTCCTTTACGGATTGAAATCAGAGAAAAAAATAAATGGTGTCCTTCTTTTGAAATTCTCGATCGAACTTACTTCATAAAAATAATGGCCATAGCCTATCGTCATCTAGAAGAAGAAAATAAATCAAAAATCAATTTGGTGTTTGGAAACAAATTTGAAAAATAATCAATTTGGAATTTGGTTTGGGGTTGAAAATAAATATTGGGAATTGATTTGAAAATCATATATTAATGAATATTTGAAAATTTAAATTTACAAATGGAAATTTATAAAAGAAAGGGAAATTTGTTTTAAATATAATATATTGGTTTATTTTTAAGGTGTGGAAAGAAATTTACAGATTTGGGATATAAATTGAGATAAATGAAGAAGAATTTATTTATTGTTTTAAATGGTCCATTTTGAAATGGAAGGTGTATTTTCCCTGGAAAGCCGAGTACGTTTTTAAAGTAGCTTTCGAGAATTAAAAGTTTTGAAGTTGGTTTTAAAAAGGATATTTGTGAAGAAATTATTTCTTAAGTTGTTTTTGAATCTTTAAAGTAAAAGATTTATTTAATTATTCATAGAAGTGATTATTTAAAGATTTAATTGATATTTGATTAGAAAATGGTTATTTAAATAATTACTTTCTATCTAATAATTTTATTTTAAAATTATTTTGGTCTCAAGTTCTATATGAGATATTAGTATAATATTCTCATAACTAATATATAAGCAAGTGTTTTAAAATAGTTTTTATTTTAAATATTTCCAAGTATATATGTTTGGAGAAGTAATTTAAATTATTTTAAGTATTCGAACTCTGCAGATTTTTAGTGGAAATGAATAAATATTTGGAAATGTATTCCGGGTTAGGAAAAAATGATTTGAAATTTGTTTTCAAAGTATTGAAATGTAGAAAATGATTTGAAATTTGTTTTCAAAGGTTTGAAATGTGGAAAGTAATTTGAAATTTGCTTTCAAATGATTGAAGTGTGAAAAGTGATTTGAAATTTGTTTTCAAAAGATTGAAAGGTGAAAAGTGATTTGAAATTTGTTTTTAAATGGTTGAAGTGTTAAAATTATATCTTGCAAAGATATTTTGGAAGTAAATAACTAGGGGAAAATTATTTGAAATCTGGTGATTGTTGTGAATGTTGACTGATAGTTAAATAGCCGACTATCAATATTAGCCTTTAAATGGAATTTTAATTTCGATGCGACCGAGAGTCGGATTCCAAATGGATATTCAAAAACCACACCGAATCTTTGTGTTGGATCTTTTATTTAAGAAGATCAAAGTGGAAATTTGTTGTGAATTACTTGAATCTGAATGTAACACTTATTTTTAAAAATAAACACTCATTATTCGAATTAGCCAGGAGGGGACTTTGTGTCATAAAACCCATTTTGAATAATGATACGACGAAATGAGATCGCATTCGAAGATGATGTTGAAGACCGGGTATTTTCGAAAGCGAAAGGATTACTGTCGAATGTCTCTGCACCAGGTTGCTCTGGTATAGAGATTTTACCACCTTTTGTGATGGGAATTCCGGAAGTGATTAGTGAATATCCATATTTGCAAGGGCTTCGTTTGAAGTGCCTTTGGTTCCGTTCGATCCCAGAATGGACTTGTATGGATGTATGCCTGACGTTAAACATTGAGATGTAAAGCTGGTTTCTATCAAATACATTTGTGTTGGTGGTGGAGAATTTATTCTCTTAGCTTAACACCATTCTCTGAGACGTACGAGCTTAGAGGTTATGTAGTTGATGGTTACTAGTGATACAGTCCTAATTTGGTAATGTGGCATATAATGTGCTACTGATCATTTGTTGATCGAAGCATGACTTTGTGGAAAGTGTACCTTTGTGGACGAGACCTCGTCGGACCTCACAACCCTGAAATGGTCGAAACAAGAAGGATGGGCAAGTTTATTTGGGGATAGTGCCCCTAAGGGTATGTCATTTCCTTTTGAAAAAGAGTAGTATCATGGCATGGAGCCCATATATTTTACCTATGTTGCTGCTGCAAATTTATTACTATGTGGTTTTTCTTTGTGGTCGAGGATCCTCGGATAAAGGTCGCAAACGACCGGGGGATGGCATACTCCTGTAGTAGTTACCTAGTTATAGAGGTAACCCGTCCTTATGTTGGCAGCGAGCTGGTTAAGTTCTCGGGGCGTCCCTCCAGAGGCGTACCCATGTGGCATAGGAAGTTCCTTAACCTGACCATTTGTTGGAAATCCAAAGAAACAATAAGAGCCCTTTACGATTGCGATTGTATAACCTGCCTCCTCAGGAGGTAGCTATAACAGGCATAATATAATGGTACTTATACTGGCTAAGATTAATATTATACGTTCGAAAGGTTTTCTACACTACACACTAATAATAATATTATCAAAAAGGATTTTGCGTATCAAGCATGTTTGACTATCTGTAACGACCCGTAAATTTCTAATAATTTTATTTGTTTTATTAATAAATTTCATCAAAAATTTTGGTGAAATTTTAAATGATAAAATTTTAAAATATAAATTTGATATTTGGAATGCGTCTAGTTAAACATAACAACTGGTAAATTTTCGTTCGAAAATATGAAGTTTATTTTCGTGCGTAAATTTATTTCAATTTAATTAGTTAAAATCGATGAAAATAAAACGTTTTCGAAACCCATATATTTTTACATAGAAAAATTCTAAATCATCTTCTGAGTAAGACATCATTTTTTGTTTTTTCAAATTCGGACTTCTTTAGCTCCGTCGGTCTTATTTTTCTACGTTTTTACTGCATTTTTCGCTAGTAGAAATTTTGAATTTCTATAATTCAATCATACCACTGATCTCTGTATACCATTTTGATAGACTCATCGTGTTGATCTCTATGGTATATTCATTTCCGTGTTTTGAAGTCCGGTACACGACGGAATCTGCAAACGACGGATCGTATCGGTACCCGTTTTAACATCTCTTCGTTTCCTTTGTCCTTTCAGCTATCCACGTGAATTGAAGAGCTCAATAATTTTACCCAGTTGCCAACCACTAAAATTTACTATTTCTTGAATTCAAAATTTTGACTTTTGTTATTCCCAATGCAAGCTTCAATATGCTGGTTCGTCCTTCCATTTCTTAGCTATGAAAAATCTAGTTATGTTTATGTGCGCATTAAAACAAGAAGGCATCACTTTTTTCCCCTTTTTATTTCTGAATAAAAATGAACAGATTTATTCAACTTTCCTTCACGCATGAAACTAAAAGATGGAAATTTCCATTCTCTGTTAGTTCAAATGCACCCACCCTTTTCATTTTAACTTAACTTCTCCTCTGCAGTAAAAAAAAGAATGAAGGCAAAACGCAAGAAACCCGCTCACACTCTCGAACACAACCTCCTCCCACCCCAAAGCCATGTCCCGCCTCGTCAACCGCTGCCGCCACTTCTCCTACCCGCGACCGACCACCCACGATGACTCCTCGCTTAATGCCGCACAGCTCCACCTTCATGCAGCATCGTCCACCAGTGAATTGCACTACCACCCCTCTCCAGTAGCAGCACCAAAACCATGCCCTCAATAGTTTCCCACTCCCTCCGCTCATATTTCCCTACCTTTCGCCTAGCACAGCCGCAAAGCCACATGCCGAGCACCATCGACCCATGCTTCACCTCGACCGCCTCCTCCGCAAACCCTCCAACACCCCGGCCGACCTCCACCCGAGCTAACAACTTCGGCCAGAACCCACGTTTCCCCTCCTCGGCACCACAACTCGAGTCTGCTCTTCCTCAATCACTGTTTGATCACCAAACTCGAGCAGCCATAGCCTTCACCACCATGAACCGTTCTTCCCTCTTTTTTCCTGCTAAGCCGAACCATTTCCCCTCTGCTGCTTTGCCTCTGCCAACCACCTGAAGGCCTACCGACCCCTGAACTCGCAAGTATATAGATCTGTGGGGTAAGTGATGTATAAGTGTGTATATTGTTTGCACGTATGAATGTATGTATAAAATTGTATATAGGCATATGCAGTATAAAGTTATCATTGTTATATCTTTCAAAGTATCAATAAGTTAGTTTTAATATTTTATTTATATGTTATAAAGGATATATATTATTTTATTTGGGTCTGGGACATTTTGGATGGAGTATGTAGTATAAAAAACTCTATATATATGGTGTAAAGTATGCGTTTATATAATATACAATAAAATATGCAAGTTCAATGAATTGTTATATACACACGTCAGAGCAATGTTCGGTTGCTGTAGCCATATTTTCACTCATATATGTATTTCGATTTAAAGATATATTGTATTTTAGTAATACTGTTTTTCATTGTGTATATGTACAGTTTACATATAATTTAGTCTATAATTATATAACTAGTTACCGGTATTTATGTTTAAAACTAATTTAAACTATGAGGTACATGAGTATGAACTAGTCATTACGTTTGTTATTGGAACAGTTATATATAAAAAATTTGGGTTGCGTTCGTCTGTTATAAAATATTAGTATATACTATCTGGTAGCCATATTTAGATTTATATGAGGCTTTATTTTATAAACATAAATTTTTATAGAAGCACTATATATATATAGGAAGTCAGCATTGTTGTTTATATTGGATTATACAGTAATGTATTATGTTACCTTTTCATATGTAAGTTGTTATAATATGAAAGTGTTATATAAACAAAACTTATAGATTTTGGTGTGCGTGTAAATATATATATATATATATCGCTTGTCACGTTTAAATATAGATTTTATTTTGATTGGAGTTGTGTTTAATTGTATGTCGATGTTGGAATTTAATTATATATGCAATGTTTTGATTCTCATCGATTCCCATTTATCAGCTTCGTTCGTTGACTTAGTGCCCATCTTATTTCATTTTGGTGTTCGTGTTTGGACCCACAATCCGCTTCCATTCTCGAATCTATCTATCCTCGAAAGGTGAGCAACCACTCACAATTAACGTTCTTTTATTTATTAAATTTGATTTCAATTGAAACGACAATTGAAATATGCCGCTGCTAGTTATTTACATGTTATTACCTGTATCAGTTCACCTGTGACATCTAACACCATTACTTGTTAATTATACGATGATAATACCGTTTGGTTGATAATTGACTGATTGTTTGTTGATTATATTGGATGTTAAATTATAATATATATTATGCAATTGAATTTGACGTAGGATAGTTAAAAAAAACGTGAATAGACATATGCATTGAATTTGATTAGTTCAATTTGTAAAATATGACCCCTTAAATGTTTAGTTATTTGACAAGTAGGAAAATGGATAATTACCCTTGAACCGTTTGAATTTATATTGTATTAATTGATGAAGTATGAAATTGAGTAATTGATGTCAAGTGTAAGGTGGCATAGAATAATTAATGTAATAATCTTTAATCTACATGAAATGATAGTGTAGATTCTAGAAATACTTATATTAATTTGCACAAACAACAATGTGAATTAATACGATTATTTCGGGATTATTTGAGTTAATTATTGGATTGTTATTGATTGTCGTTTATGCTTGTTTATTTACTTTGACACCATCCCAGTTATCACACTGCAAGTTCCCTTTGTTATGCTTTGATTTTTGAATTGAATTGGAATTGGGTTAAAATGATAAATACCCAAATAAATTTGACTTAGGATAGAGAACTAAATAAACCGATTGGTCAAAAGTTTGATTTAAAAATAAAATAATGATTTTATTTGAATAAAGAATAAGGTTTTGAAATGAAGTTGGGATTTGAATTTTTAGGAAAATGTTAATGTTTAATAATCTGAAACAAATATTAATAATAGTAGTTGATGGAAGAACGTGGTTTAAAAATTTAATTAATAATTAAGTTTGGAATTGTTTAATAATTGAGTTTTGGAATTATTTAATAATTAAGTTTGAAATTATTTAATTAAGATTTGAAATTATTTAATAATTAAATAAAAATTTGAATTCTTTGATAAGAGAAATTGAACTGTTGAATAAGTTAATTTGAACTACGTTAATAAATGAAATTGGGCTTCTTTATTAATTAAGTTTGGAAAATTTAAGTAAGTTAATAAGTGAAATTGAACTTCTTGAATATGTGAAATTTAGTTTCTTTATTAATTGAGTTTTGAAATTTGTAATTAAGTAAATAAATGAATGAAATCGAATTTCTTTAACAAGTAATAAAATCGTTTTATTGAAATAAATATATGACTTGTAATTTAAAGAATTTGATTTGACGAATTTAACTTAATTTTGTAAGCTTTGATAATGAAGTTGAACTTAAGTAATTGATCTTAAGAGTTAGAATTTAAATAAGGATTGTGTAACGTCCCGCTTTTTCACACGCTTTAATCGACACACGTGCCAATTCAAACCATACCGAAGGGCGGATTGTTATGGGGTAAATAAGAAAAACAAGGAAGGAATAAAATAAAACAGAATCTCAAGTGGAAGGGTAAAATATAATAATCAAATATACATTTCATGAAGCTGTTTGCAAAATTATTTAATTATACTTACAATATATATCAGAGTTATACATACCATATAAAATCAATAATGCAACGGCATACCATAGTATAGTGGGACAATATAATATATATTAATAATAATAATACTGAAATCTTCGTCTTCGTCCTCCAGAGATAAAGACTTCGATCCTGAAATGCTCGGACTGACCCAAGCGAATAGAAAAGACAAAACACTCGAGTCAGAACTAAAAGATCTTTTGTAAGTTAAATCAACATAAATAAATATGAGTGCAGTAACTCAAGAGATGCTCGAGATTTATATCTCTTAAGGATCCGTTAAACTATTTACTATATAGTATATTTCGCTATTATAATAGTATCTAGTTGTAAAATAAACTTACTTTTAAATAGCGTTAAGGGGTTACCCATATAGCTCTTAACACGTAATTGTCCCAGTAGTCCATCCAATATCATAGTCCCTCCTGATCGGGAAGCCACCAGAGGATACCACACGGGCAACGGGAGAAAACCAAACTCATACAAGGCGCGATAGGATAGGTGACACGGCACAACTAGGCAATGCCAGGGTAGATATACATATTACGCTTCCAGGTCGGTGGCAACGCGTAGCCGCAGCTACCATCCACCTTGAGCCACACCCCCAAATCAAAGAAATCAAAAGCGGCAACCGAATAAAACCAAAGTCAGAGTAGAATATCGAAGGGATGTGTCCAATCAAAGGTGCTACCTCAATTAACCCGTCGATCGCTCCTGTTTTAGCCATCTTATGCCAACTCACGGGAGTTGGGTCCACGTATTTACCTCAAAGGAAACGCCGCCACTATCCTACTTTATTCTGGAATCTCCACAGCATAAACGGTTGTTAAAGTGGTTTTTGGAGTTGGCAGAGAGTATGACAACATCCGATCCCAGTCTCTTCAACAACCAAACGTTATTATAACACCGCGGTCTTTTAAAATAGTTTATACTTTAAAACCAGAATAAAATATTCATTTCCAAAATCATATAAATACGATATCATTTCCGTTTAATCCTAAGTCAATATGATATCATTTTATTACAAAAAGATATCCTTTCTAAAACCATAAAATTTCAAATCTATAATATTTCTAAATCAACGCTTGAAATATAGCCTTTCGAAACATAAAATTTTGATTTCATAACTTTAAAATATAACCATGCCACTTAAATGGTTTAAATATAAATTACTTTATAAATAAAATAAATTCTTTACCTTCACAAATCAATTCCAACTATAGATTTAAATCCCCAATTAAACCATTTAAATTTCCATATATTTCAAAGTTTTAAATATTCCACCATTTCAAAACTAAATTTTTAATTCATATATATATGCCAAATTTACCTGACTCTTATTTAGTTTTGAAATACTTACTAAATAAATCCAGTATCCTTTATATAAAACTTTCAAATTCAAAATATCCCTCAATTTATTTAGACTAAATTTATTCACTTAAATCATCGTAAACCCGAATTTAGTTATAACACCATATTCTTTTTAAATGTAAATTTCAATAAGATCATAATTTAAATAAAATCTCAAATCAATTTCCAAACTATCTACCCAACTTTGATTTATAAAATCAATATAAACTCTATATTAGGATATGATTTTAGTAAATACCTATCCATAAATATTTTTAATAAAATCAACTTTAAATTTACTTCATACTTTAGCCAATTTTATACATAGCTTAAAACCAAGAATTTAACTATATATAAAATAACCTTTATCAAATATCCGAAATCTATATCTCATAAAACCATATATATATATTTTTTTACAAAACCATAGAAAAATAATTTCAAAATACTTTATATATAGACCATGGTGCATGTATAAAATTTTCTATCCTATGGTCAAGTGATACAGATATTTATCATTTCAATCCGTAATTTAAAAATAAAATTTACGGTTTTATATCATTTCAAACCGCAATCCCGAATGCAATAAAATACATAACCCTTGCAATTTATGATGATATAAATAAACATCCATTCATCCATCATAAAATCATACATCCATTTATCACAATCATCATCCAATTTAAACAATACATCAATATATAACAGGTATTTACTGACGGTTTATTATGTAAATAAATTAACTGATAATTTAACTGGCAGTTTATATGCAAAATAAATTAACTAGTAATTTAACTATCAGTTTATATGCAATAATAAATATAACTAAAAATTTAACTGGCACTTTATATGCAATAATAGGTTTAATAACAAGTAAATTAAATGAATGCAAATTAAGTGAGATAATGATGAAATATTTGCCAAACAGCTATAAATAAATTTCTAACATATCATAAATCAATTCAACAAACATAAGAAATATTAGAAGTTGTGAGTGTGTTAAAACACTCACCTTTTGAATTTAAATTGAATTTGAATCCAATTTAAAACCAAAAATTTGACCATCTCAGAATTCATCCAAACCAATTCCAAAATGTCTGGAATTTTATTACGATCCTAACAAAAAAAGTCGCGCGTGAAACGGAATCCGTACGCAAAAGATATGATAGTTAGAACATTAACAGTTTGAATTAAATTATATAAAATAATATGTATCAATTTACCACGTCTCCCCTTACTGTTTCACACGTAGCCTCCAGATCGCGCAAACCCTAATATCGCTCGACCCATCCTAACGTCACTACCTACCACGAATGCAAGCCAACTGCACCAAACTCCGACCATGCCTCGATCATCTGACGTTGCCACGACCTTCGCCATCTCGAGCCGCCTCTCTACTGACGAAAACTCCCCTTCCGGTCGTACCTATCAATGCCGTCGCTCAAGCCCTATATTGGCAAATTTCGGCCAAAACTCTGACCATCTCGACCAGCGTGCCTCACCACAAAGACTGCTCCGCTCGCTCCACCCAACATCACTAGCCGGTCGGCCCAGCGTCCCAGATCCACCGTTCAAAAATCAACCCTAGTTTCGACGGCCAGAAATGTTTCGGCCCATACTGGCAAAACCATGATCCAAACTGAAAAACGAACTACACCAGAAGATTACGCACTTCGAGAGCTTCAACATATATTTTTTCTGAATTTTTCTGAGGAGTTTGGATTTTCATTTTGTTTTGGATTTGAATTTCATTTGTGTTTGGATATAGAACTTTTGTTTGTCTGCCATTGAGGAGGAGAGAAAGAAATTGTATGTACGGACAAATAGGAAATATGGAGGCTAGGGTTTATAACTACATATTTATAGACAAATTTGAAATAGAATGGATTGGATAAAATAGATGTACGCGCTAACGCCAAAGTGGCCCAAAAAGCCCGTTCTGACCCTGGAACGAAATTGGGTAAACCCATATATCAAAATAGATGTTTTTACATATTAAAAACGCAATGGAAAAGGTTTCAGGTCCAAATTCCATCGTATGGAGAAGTTATGCTAAAACCAATATTTTCAAATTGATTTCAATTAAATCGATTTCAAGGCGTTTCGAGTCCGTACGATCAACCGACAAGCCCAATCGCTACGAAATTTGAAATCCTATAATAATTCACCGTTACAGATCTGATGAAACTAGTTTCATCGAAATCCGGGTCAGTGGCAAAAATGGCTATTTTTACCCTAATTATATAAATTAATTAAATCATATTTTAAATTTTATCTTGATAATTGACAAATTTCAACATTTTTAACTTCATAATCATTTACAACGATTTAAACAAATTTAAATGTCAATTTAGAGAAGGTTAATTTATAAGTTCCAATATAAATCTTCAATTTCATTAATTTCAAAATTATAAATAAAATTTCCAATAATTCTATTAAATTCACTATTCATTCTATTATTTAATTCATCATTATCAAAAGGATGCAATTTACATTGGTTCGCGATTGTTTACATTTATTATCTTAGATTTCATCTACATTTCCATTTATGCAATATTTTCAAATATTAAGTTTCCATTTAATTGCAATAAATCATATTATCATAATTTAAATTCAAATAAATGAAGAAAATGTTGATTCCCATTCTTATTATTCAAACAAACATTATCCTCTAAACATATTGAACATTTGTCAATTTCACTCATAAATTTGGATTTTAAAACCAATTAACTAATTTACCTTGGTGCCATCCTTTATTACATCAATCGTTACTTTAATTTACATTAATAAAACATTAAATTTAGATATAGTTACTAATTATTACCATAGTTTATTTAACACCTCATATAACAAGCCACCTATATTAATTGGATTTATAAGTTCGTTACTTATCAAACCAGATTTATAATTCCATATTCAACGCTAATTTATTTCATTACAATTAATATACGCCTATTCACATTTTAAGTTGGATAAATATTATATTACCATCACTACCTTAAAATTTTTATTAACAATTCATTCATAAATCATAAACCATACCTTATTCCCAAATATTACCTTAAATCCATAATAATGTAATATTTAATTCATTTATTACAATTGGTTTCCATAAATTTAGATTGTGCTAATTTAGTTAGCCTTAACGTTACTACATCAAAAATATACATTCAGTTTCAATTAAAATAGGATTTAATCCTAATCACTTACCATTTAATTCATTAATTATTGATTACCTTTAAAATTAAATAAAATTGGATTCCCAAATATTTGATTTGATTGTCATCTTTACTATGTCCATTATTACTGAAATTCAAATTTACCATTTCACTCAATTATAACTTTTACACAATTTTTTTTCCAATTAATAGGTATTGCACAAATATCATAACTTATCAACTTGCATTAACCTTATCACACAAATTTTCATTCAACTACTATTCAATAAATTTTATTTCATAAATTAATTCAAATATTACGCTCGTTTTCTTCCATTTGATTTATAGCCTGATTTAACATTTACATTAACCCATTTCATTCAGTTTATACACATTTAACTTTGGCTAACTTTATTGCCTAAATTTACATGCAGTTACTTTTAATAAATAATTTATTGCATTGGATAATTAAATGCTTACCTTTCTAAGTTTTCATTTCCAAACAATATTTCAATTACTACGGAACATTGATTTAATTCAATTTACTATTTAATATTATCAATTTATTAAATTAATTCACATTCTTTTCTTTTTTTCTTCCTAAATTTAATTTCCAAAATTAAGTTAAACTAACAAATTTATTTATCAAAATTTACAGGTCGTTACAGATTGTTTTAAATGATACATAAACTTAACGAATATTCAATGAAATCGATAGATGTGTTTAAATTGATTTGAATGTTAAATTAGATTAATTTAAATGATTTTGGAATGAAATTTATATACGAACTTAAATCAATATTTGAATTGTTTAAATAAAAGTTGAAATCGAATTATAAGATTTTGAAATGGTAATTTGGAAGTTTTGAAACGTAAATTTTGGAAATTGATTTAGAAAGACAAATGAAATATTGATTTACGAATTCAAATTGAAATTGAAATTGATTTGGTTTGATATATATTAAAAGACCAATCGGTGTAATAATTACGAAGGTTATTAAAGAAACTGGAATCGGTCATGGACATACTTTCTGTCTAAACTGAAAACCACTTTAAAAACTACACGCGGAGTGTGATCCAGAATGAAGTTGTTGGAATGATGTACGTGATGACTGTAGAAAGAGAACGATAATGGATATCCTTGACACTTGTGTCAAATTGGAAATGACTAAAACAGGAGCCGTGCCAGGCCAAATGGGGTTAGCGACCTTGAGCGAACACACTTCTTCGTAAACTACTCATTACTTGTTATTGATTGGTACACCCTCGTACTTTTGAGAATGTTGTTTCGCGGTGTTGCGATCGTTGCGGCGATGCGTTTTCACCAGTCCGGATCAGACAAACGTTAGTTTCACTACCTTGGGTATTGCCTCATGTGCCTTGTCATACTTGTATCCATATATACGCGACCACTACGAATTTGTTTTGTGTTATACCTTTGGGGTACTCCCTGATATACCACTAGTTTACGGTGGAGTTTACAGTGCTGTATAGACTATAACGCCTATATAAAATGTGTTAAGGGGGATAATGGCAACGCCTTAACACTATTTTGATATTTTATATTACTGATAGACATTATCTACTTAGCGTACACTACTACATAGTAGATAGTTTAACGGATCCTTAGAGGATGGTTATTCCAACGTCCTTTTAGTTACTTGTATTTCAATTGTTATTTCACTTGAGTTGGATTTATTGATATAAGAATGTTAATCCCGACTCGAGTGTTTTGTGTTTTGCTTTACGCTCGGGTCAGACTGAGTGGTTCAGCTTTTGAGACTCACTTTTGGAGTTGGAGCTTCGCCTGGAGATCCAGCTATCTATCCGGTTTTCAGATATTCAGTTGATTCCAGTAATGTATTCCAATTATTGTACTTGACTATTGTATTCGAGACTTCTTTTGTAATTTATTAACTATGTTATATATTTATAGTAGCTTCATGAACTACTATCTTTTGCTTCCGCTGCATATTATTACTCTGTGTCTGTGATTCTATGATCATTTATTTACTGTATATGTTCAGTTTTTCCAAATTTAAATTAAAAATTCGGTATTTTGAATTATTCAAGTCCGACATGTGCGGATGCGAATAGTCCAAAATAGCGGGTCGTTACAGTTGGTATCAGAGCTTTGGTAGCTCTAGGCAAACTTAGCATATAGGGTAAATGTATTTACAGAATCACTCTCATTCGAGTTTGAATCTCTTCCTTGACTCAATTCCTTTGAATTTTGGAACGTTCCCTGTAGTTCAAAAATTCATTCGTGTCCCTCACTATTCGTCTTCTTTCAATTCTGGAGCATCCCATAACTCCACTTCGAATGATCTTTATAATGAATCGGCGGTCTTGCAAATCTTCGAATGATTTGTAAATGTGAGAAACTCCTTTATAATAGGCATCGATTCATCAGAGATTTGTATGTCCTCGGTTTAGATGCTGGTATCGTTTGTTATACCTGAATTCTATCCCTTGAGATCTGATGTTGGTTTACCTCGGAATTCTGCATCGATCTTATTCTATAAAGTCTCGGTCGACCCGGTTAAGGTTGCCCGTGATGTATATAAATTTATCCATCTTCCGATTTTTTTATTTAAATCATCTTATCTCTGTTTCGAACTTATATTCGAATTAGAATTCTCTTTAATTTGAGCCCTTGAATTTGAATCTCTATCCTTGCTTTGAAATCCATTATTGTATCGTTGAGCGAGGAAGCGTATTTATAAATTAATGTTAAAAATGTTTTATATATTGTATCGTTTGAGTTGTTGATGTTGATTTGGATTTTCGATCGATTCGTCTGATTAACGCTATCGATAGGATTTCCAAAACGCTTGAGCAGAGCAAACTGACACAATAATGTTTTAAAATTTGGTAAAAAAAATAGTTTTGTACGATTATATTATATATAAATAAAAGTTTGTCAGAAATGATAACATTTGATTATCATTTATGGTTTTGTAAACCATTGAATATTTTAATATAGATAAATGAATTTAATAACTTAAGGTATAATTTGATTGGAATTTGAAGTGAATTTAAACTAGAATTTGAGAATTTAATTTCCGATAATTTTGAACTATGGTTTAAAAGTGTCAAAACGTATATTATTTAAAATATTTTCGAATAGAAATGGTTTACAAAAAAAAATTAAATGATTAAATTAGTGATCTTCTCTTTTGTCGCTGGAAAATAATTTCGGTGATGACGGCCGCATCATCGACATTCACTTTCAACTTTCGAAGTGGAGAGACCATCAGTAGCTTGCTACACTTTTGTTTTGAAATGAATTTGATTTGGAATTTCTAAAGTGTGACATGATTTAAATATATATATATATATATATATATATATATAAGTATTTGATTTAGATTTGACTTGGATAATTGTATGTATATAGTTATCTCTAAATTGTTTGAAGTTAATCAGAGATTTAATTCTTAAAATTTGGGTAAAGATGATTTCAATTATAAATGAAACCATAATTTTGAATTAATATTTAAACTTGAGAAAATTGAAATAAAAATTTACTTGTATAATACTCGATTGCATTCAGTATAACTTACCTAAATTGCTCAAAAAATTGAATATGTAATTGGATAATATACAATATAAAATGATTTTATAAATAAACTTGAATGTTTATAATAAATGTTATACCTTAATTTCAATTATAAAAGGTTGATAGAGATAAATAGAATAATAAGTTAATAAAATAATAAACGAGATAAATAGAATAAATTCTGTCTTGAGGAGATTAATAAATTGAAATAAAATCAACTTAATGAGATATCCTAATATTAATTAAATTTAAATTGAATTTTTGTTTTAAAAGAAACCTTTTGTATCTAAGATTGATAAATGAGAAATTTAATAAATTTAATGGAAACCTTGAATTTAAAGACCAATTGTTGAATAAAGTAATTTAAATTGAAATTTATATGGTTTAAATTAATTGTATTATTTGTAATTCAAGTCTATTTTCTTCTGGTTGTTTCTATTCTCATACCTCCTTCCTTTTCGAGGATGAAAAGTTATGAGTGGGGGAGAGTGTAACGACCCGTAAATTTCTAATAATTTTATTTGTTTTATTAATACATTTTAATCGAAAATTTTGGTGAAATTTTAAACGATAAAGTTTGAAATATAAATTTGATATTTGGAATGCGTCTAGTTAAACATAGCAACTGGTAAATTTTCGTCCGAAAATATAAAGTTTACTTTTGTGCGTAAATTTATTTCAATTGAATCAGTTGAAATCGATGAAAATAAAACGTTTTCAAAACCTATATATTTTTACATAGAAAAATTCTAAATCATCTTCTGAGTAAGACGTCTTTTTTCATTTTTCCAAATTCGGACTTCTTTAGCTCCGTCGTTCTTATTTTTTGCGTTTTACTGCATTTTTCGCTTGTAGAAATTTCGAATTTCTATAATTCAATCGTACCACTGATGTCTCTATACTGTTTTGA
Organism: Allium cepa; assembly: GCA_030765085.1. Lineage (NCBI taxonomy): Eukaryota > Viridiplantae > Streptophyta > Magnoliopsida > Asparagales > Amaryllidaceae > Allium > Allium cepa. Next base: position 394,905,883 of record CM060935.1, read on the forward strand.
TCGACTCATCGTGTTGATATCTACGGTATATTCATTTTCGTGTTTTGAAGTCCGGTACACGATGGAATCTGTAAACGACGGATCGTATCGGTACCCGTTTTAACATCTCTTGGTTTCCTTTGTCCTTTCAGATATCCACGTGAATTGAAGAGCTCAATAATTTTACCCAGCTGCCAATCACTAAAATTTACTATTTCTTGAATTCAAAATTTTGACTTTTGTTATTCCCAATGCAAGCTTCAATATGCTGGTTCATCTTTCCATTTCTTAGCTATGAAAAATCTAGTTATGTTTATGTACGCATTAAAACAAGAAGGCATCACTTTTTCCCCCTTTTTATTTCTAAATAAAAATGAACAGATTTGTTCAACTTTCCTTCACCATGAAACTAAAAGATGGAAATTTCCATTCTCTCTGTTAGTTCAAATGCACCCACCCTTTTCATTTTAACTTAACTTCTCCTCTGCAATAAAAAAAGAATGAAGGAAAAACGCATGAAACCCACTCACACTCTCGAACGCAACCTCCTCCCACCCCAAAGCCATGTCCCACCTCATCAACCGCCGCCGCCACTTCCCCTACCCACGACCGACTACCCACGATGACTCCTCGCTTAATGCCGCGTAGCTCCACCTTCTTGCAGCATCGTCCACCAGTGAATTGCACTACCACCCCTCTCCAGTAGCAGCACCAAAACCATGCCCTCAACAGTTTCCCACTCCCTCCACTCATGTTTCCCTGCCTTTCGCCTAGCACAGCCGCAAAGACCCACACCGAGCACCATCGACCTATGCTTCACCTCGACCGCCTCCTCCGCAAACCCTCCTACACCCCGACCGACCTCCACCCGAGCTAACAACTTCGGCCAGAACCCACATTTCCCCTCCTTGGCACCACAACCCGAGTCTTCTCTTCCTCAATCACTGTTTGATCACCAAACTTGAGTAGCCACAGCCTTCGCCACCATGAACCGTTCTTCTCTCTTTTTCCCTGCTAAGCCGAACCATTTCCCCTTTGTTGCTTTGCCTCTGCCATCCACCTGAAGGCCTGCCGACCCCTGAACTTGCAAGTATACAGATCTGTGGGGTAAGTGATATATAAGTGTGTATATTGTTTGCACGTATGAATGTATGTATAAAATTGTATATAGGTATATGCAGTATAAAGTTATCATTGTTATATCTTTTAATGTATCAATAAGTTAGTTTTAAAATTTTATTTATATGTTATAAAGGATATATATTATTTGATTTGGGTCTGGGACATTTTGGATGGAGTATGTAGTATAAAGAACTGTATATATATGGTGTAAAGTATGTGTTTATATAATATACTATAAAATATGCAAGTTCTATGAATTGTTATATACACGCATCAGAGCAATGTTCGGTTGCTGTAACCACTTTTTCACTCATATATGTATTTCAATTTAAAGATATATTGTATTTTAGTAATATTGTTTTTCATTGTGTGTATATATAGTTTACATATAATTTAGTCTATAAATATATAACTAGTTACCGGTATTTATGTTTAAAACTAATTTAAACTATAAGGTACATGAGTATGAACTAGTCATTACGTATGTTATTGGAACAGTTATATATATAAAATTTGGGTTGCGTTCATCTGTTATAAAATATTAGTATATACTATCTGGTAGCCATATTTAGATTTATATGAGGCTTTAGTTTATAAACATAAATTTTTATAGAAGCACTATATATATATATAGGAAGTCAGTATTGTTGTTTATATTGGATTATACAGTAATGTATTATGTTATCTTTTCGTTTGTAAGTTGTTATAATATGAAAGTGTTATATAAACAAAACTTATAGATTTTGGTGTGCGTGTAAATATATATATCGCTTGTCATGTTTAAATATAGATTTTATTTTGATTGGAATTGTGTTTAATTGTATGTCGATGTTGGAAATTTAATTATATATGCAATGTTTTGATTCTCATCGATTACCATTTATTAGCTTCGTTCGTTGACTTCGTGCCCATCTTATTTCATTTTGGTGTTCGTGTTTGGACCCACAATCCGCTTTCATTCTCGAATCTATCTATCCTCGAAAGGTTAGCGATCACTCACGATTAACGTTCTTTTATTTATTAAATTTGATTTCAATTGAAGTGACAATTGAAATATGCTGCTGCTAGTTATTTACATGTTATTACCTGTATCAGTTCACCTATGACATCTGACACCATTACTTGTTAATTATACGACGATAATCCCGTTTGGTTGATAATTGACTGATTGTTTGTTGTTTATATTGGATGTTAAATTGTAATGTGTAAAGTGATAATTATTATGCAATTGAATTTGACGTAGGATAGTTAAAAAAATATGAATAGACATATGCGTTGAATTTGATTAGTTCAATTTGTAAAATATGACCCCTTAAATGTTTAATTATTTGACAAGTAGGAAAATGGATAATTACCCTTGAAACATTTGAATTTATGTTGTATTAATTGATGAAGTATGAAATTGAGTAATTGATGTCAAGTGTAAGATGGCATAGAATAATAATATAATAATCTTTAATCTGAATGAAATGATAGTGTAGATTCTAGAAATAATTATATTAATTTGCACAAACAACAATGTGAATTAATACGTTTATTTCAGGATTATTTGAATTAATTATTGGATTGTTATTGATTGTTGTTGTTGCTTGTTTATTTACTTTGACACCATCCCGGTTATCACACTGCAAGTTCCCTTTGTTATGCTTTGATTTTTGAATTGAATTGGAATCGGGTTGAAAAGATAAATACCCAAATGAATTTGACTTAGGATAGAGAACTAAATAAACCGATTGGTCAAAAATTTGATTTAAAAATAAAATAATGATTTTATTTGAATAAAGAATAAGGTTTTGAAATGAAGTTGGATTTGAATTTTTGGGAAAATGTTAATATTTAATAATATGAAACAAATATTAATAGTAGTAGTTGATGGAAGAACGTGGTTTAAAAATTTAATTAATAATTAAGTTTGGAATTATTTAATAATTGAGTTTTGGAATTATTTAATAATTAAGTTTGAAATTATTTAATTAAGATTTGAAATTATTTAATAATTAAATTAAAATTTGAATTCTTTGATAAGAGAAATTGAACTTTTAAATAAGTGAATTTGAACTACGTCAATAAATGAAATTGGGCTTCTTTATTAATTAAGTTTGGAAAATTTAAGTAAGTTAATAAGTGAAATTGAACTTCTTGAATATGTGAAATTTAGTTTCTTTATTAATTGAGTTTTGAAATTTGTAACTAAGTAAATAAATGAATGAAATTGAATTTTTTTAACAAGAAATAAAATCGTTTCATTGAAATAAATGTATGACTTGTAATTTGAAGAATTTGATTTGACGAATTTAACTTAATTTTGTAAGCTTTGATAATGAAGTTGAACTTAAGTAATTGATCTTAAGAGTTAGAATTTAAATAGGGTTTGTTTTAAATGATAAATAAACTTAACGAATATTGGATGAAATCGATAAATGAGTTTAAATTGATTTGAATGTTAAATTAGATTAATTTAAATGATTTAGGAATGAAATTTATATACGAACTTGAATCAATATTTGAATTGTTTAAATAAAAGATGAAATCGAATTATAAAATTTTGAAATGGTAATTTGGAAGTTTTGAAACGTAAATTTTGGAAATTGATTTAGAAAGACAAATGAAATATTGGTTTACGAATTGAAATTGAAATTGAATTTGATTTGGTTTGATATATATTAAACGACCAATAGGTGTAATAATTACGAAGGTTATTAAAGAAACCAGAATCGGTTATGGATATACTCTCTGTCTAAACCGAAAACCACTTTAATAACTATACGCGGAGTGTGATCCGGAATGAAGTGGTTGGAATGATGTACGTGATGACTGTAGAAAGAGAACAATAATGGATAGCCTTGACACTTGTGTCAAATTGGAAATGACTAAAACAGGAGCCGTGTCGGGCCAAATAGGGTTAGCCACCACGAGCGAACACACTTCTTCGTAAACTACTCATTACTTTTTATTGATTGGTGCACCCTCGTACTTTTGGGAGAGTTGTTTCGCAGTGTTGCGATCGTTACGGCGATGTGTTTTCACCAGTCCGGATCAGGCAAACGGTAGTTTCACTACCTTGTGTATTGCCTCATGTGCCTTGCCGTACTTGTATCCCTATATACGCGACTACTACGAATTTGTTTTGTGTTATACCTATGGAGTACTCCCTGATATCCCACTAGTTTACGGTAGAGTTTATAGTGCTGTATAGACTATAACGCTTATATAAAATGTGTTAAGGGGGATAATGGTAACGCCTTAACACTATTTTGATATTTTATATTACTGATAGACATTATCGACTCAGCGTACACTACTACATAGTAGATAATTTAACGGATCCTTAGAAGATGGTTATTCCAACGTCCTTTGAGTCAATTGTTATTTCACTTGAATTGGATTTATTGATATAAGAATGTTAATCCCGACTCGAGCGTTTTATGTTTTGCTTTATGCTCGGGTCAGACTGAGTGGTTCAGCTTTTGAGACTCACTTTTAGAGTTGGAGCTTTGCCTGGAGATCCAACTATCTATCCAGTTTTCAGATATTTAGTTGATTCCAGTAATGTATTCCGGTTATTGTACTTGACTATTGTATTCGAGACTTCTGTTGTAATTATTAACTTTGTTATATATTTATAGTAGCTTTATGAACTACTATCTTTTGTTTCCACTGCATATTATTACTCTGTGTCTGTGACTCTGTGATCATTTATTTACTGTATATGTTCAGTTTTGCCAAATTTAAATTAACAATTCACTATTTTGAATTATTCAAGTTCGACAAGTGCGGATGCGAATAGTCCAAAATAGCGGGCCGCTACACTATCATAAGGAGAAATCTCCTCCAATTGTGCGCTTGCATTGTGTGTGTGCGGGGAAGCCTTATGGTAGCTTCATTTTCTAAAAGCATAGCGGATTTCTTTTCGTTTCTTTGTGAAAATAACTATTTTTAAGATCTCACACCTGTCCCATGATTGACCTGGAGTTTATTGTTCCCATTCTAAACTCTGGATGCCCATAATTTTCCAACACGGGCAGCCTAGAGTCAGGTTATCATTATTCTGGAGCGAAGTCTAGAAGTATGCTGTGGAGATCAGAAGTTGAAGATGGATGGAGAGGCCTATCATTTATACTATGTATTATTCATTGCGTTTGCGTTGGTGCAAAGTCAGCTTCCATGTAGTCAAGTTATAATGACTGTTAGTGTTGTATCGTGTTGTGTAACTCTAGTAAAATGATGTATGTAAAAACTGATATAGTGCTTTTGTTTTAAAGATTATTCATTTATCTATTATATTTGTTCCACTATGAAATGTGAGATTCTATTATTTTTTTAGTTTCTTCTTCTTCTTTTACCCTAACGGTTCGGTTTTCCGGCATTTGATTGTGCGACATTTGATACAGTAGAGGTATTAATGTTGACTTTTGGAAGTCGAAAAATCGGGTCGCTACAATATAGTATCAGAGCATTTGGTTAAGCGACAAACTTGGCTCTGGTAGGGATTACTCATTAGAGATAGAGTCAGTAGTACTCTAGACTGAGGTTGAGTGTAATAATAGATATGAGCGAATATCTGTTAGTGAATATAAAATTTGTTTTATATTATGTTGACTTATCGGTTGATTGTTTATAGATTCTGGTCGGTGCAGTTTGGCCAATTGTATTGATAGGGGTTTCCAAACTCTTAAATGAGATAAACCGACACAAGTATTGTTTTGAAATCGTGTAAATGAGATAATTTTACCTAAACTATTTTTGTATGTAAAAGAAATAAATTTCCATAAATTATTATGGTATATGGTTGCTTGATTGTTAGGAAGTGGTAGTATTAAATTATTACCACTCTTGTTGAATAAGAAATTGAAATCATAATCAAAAGCTGAAAATAAAATCCATATACAAATGGGATTTGTAAATATAAATTATAAAAGTGATTTATAATTTGAAAGAAAATTCTAGAGAATTATTTGGAAGAATTTGAAAGGATTTGAAAATTTTGAAATTTTGGTGAAAAGTTTAAATCCCTTTTGAGTTTGAAATGATTTTCCAAGGTTTTGTTATTTTCAAAGGTTTTGGAAAAATGTTTTAAAAAGGGATAAAAGCACTAAACTCTTTTCGGTCATTGGAAAATAACTTCGATGATGACTGCAGCATCATCGGTGTTTATTTTCGAATTTCCAGGAGAGGAATTTTTGCCAAATTATTTTAAAAGGAAGTTGTTTGAAAAACTAGGTTTGGGTTTTGAAATTCAAAAGATAATTTGAATTGATTTCAAAAAATGATTTTGAAATGTTGAAAAGACTCTGAAATCTGATAAAAAGAGTTATGGAACAAAATCTATTAAGGTGGAAAATAAAATTGTGAATGAATAAATGAATTTACAATTGCAAGTAAATGAAACTGAAAGTAAAATTGAATGTTGAAATTCATTTCGAATTTGTAAGTAAATAGAATTGAAATTGGAATTGAATTTGAATTGTGATAAACAAAACGAAGTATTGAAATAAAATTAGTAAGTGAAACTAATTGAAGGAATGACAAAGAAAGTATGGTTTGAAATGAATTGAAACCAATATTTATAAATAAAGGAAAATTGAATTCATATGGAATGGGAAATCCATTTTAAATAAATGGTTATAAACCAAAGTGGTGAATTGGAAGTAAATATAAGAAGTATATAGAATATTCATATTAACTTATGAAATAAATGGTGAAATTCTTAAGTAAAATTTGGAGTTGAGAAAATATTCCAAATTAATAAGTGAATGAAAGTTAAACCGAAAATTGAGAAATGGCGATTGTGAATAAGTAGACAAAAATCAAAAAATTTAAATGTGAATAAAAAGGAAATTGATATAACTAATAATCAATTGATAAATACGTGGGATGTATGTATATTATTCGCATAGCGATTTGATCGAGAATTCGAGCATAGAATTTCGAGATAGTTATATCGATCCGAGATGGAATTTTTCACTCGATTTTCGACGGCGAATCTGGATATGGATTTTAGGTTGATTTTGGAAATTCTCTATCATAGTTTAGAACTATGCAAGGAGAATGACAGTTTCTGATCAAGAAACCAGGTCTGAGTCCGCACAAGAAAGTCGGATGGATGATACTAGTTCGAAAGTGAAATTGTGTGAACGAGTGAGCGATCGGATTTGATATTGCGTACAAATGATATAAGTACATCGTATGAATTTGAATGAATTAAATACTGAAATTTTGTAAAGTAATGTGCAAAATGAAAAGCAGGATATACAGGTGTGTTAAAGGAAAATGGAATTGGGATTTTGATTTCGAAGATAAATTAAATTGCTCGACAAAAGTTAAGTATTTAAATTTTTATATGAAATTTGATGATTTTCTTGTTCAGCCGCTTGGCTTTTCATTTTCTTTTTGAAATCTAGGGGCCTGTGGCGGTCTTTTCTTGTCGTACCGAGCTAGCCATGCAAAGGAGACGCTGGCGAATTTTTTTGAAAATTTAGGGAGTTAGGAATTTTTTGAGAAATTTGAATAATTTCAATTTTGAATTTCAATTTAAATTTGAATTGTCAACTAAATAACGCTGTTTGAAAATTATGAAAGATTTCAAGAAGTTAGTGAAATGATGATGGATCTTTAATAAAAAAGATTGTTTTGGGCAAGTTGATAAAACTGTTTGGTTTTGGGAAAAAGATAACGGGTTAAGGATCATTCTTCTTAACTAATAATTTCGGGACGAAATTCTTTTAAGGGGAAAGAATGTGATGACCAAGAATTTTAAATGTTTGAAATTGAAATATTAATTGATTTTAAATATTTGAAAGTTATTTTAACTTGACTTTCAATTATAATTATGAATTTGGCAATTTAATTATTGAATTTAATTATAGAAGTTTGGGTAAAAAATTTGAATCGTCATTTTTAAGCCTGTTAAAAATAATTTGATGGCTTAGCAGATTTATATTGACAATACTAAAGATAATGAAAGCTTCAGAATTGGATTTGAAAGTATTTTGTTCTGTTTTGAATTTATATCGTTAAAATCGATATTTAAAAATAGCCTTCCGAGGCATAGTCTTAGAATTCGATGAAACCAGTTCCATTGGATCCGTAATATTTATTATTATCGGATTTCAATTTTCGTAATGTTTGGAGTGATCGTCTGGCCGTAGAACAGCAAACACATCCAAACACGCTAAAAATTAATTCGAAATTTAATTTAATAAGTGGGTTTAAAAAGCTATCTTCTCAATTTGATCAAAGAGTCGAAACCTTTTCCATTGCGTTCGGAATAGGCGTAAAACATTATAAACGCCAGGCGGCATGCTTCGATAGGGTGTAAAAATTTTAAGTCTTCAAATTCAAGACAATTTTAATTTGAATTTGAATTTAAAATAAAAAATATAATAACGCTAATGTATCAAAATCCCGTAGCGTCAGATACGTAGAAGAAAAAAAGAAAATTCAAAACATGTGTTTGTTTTGTCAACACGCGTCTTTCATGCATTGATCTCCCTTTCCTTCTAATTAAATTGAAGACGTTCGATGAATCATTAAACGGTAAAGAATCCTTCGTCCCTCTTCTTCGTTTACGGATTGAAATTAGAGAAAAAATAAATGGTGTCCTTCTTTTGAAATTCTCGATCGAACTCACTTAATAAAAAGAACGGTCGTAGCCTATCGTCGTCCAGAAGAAGAAAATAAATCTTCGTTCAAATTCAATATTCGTGCCCTTTTCAATTCAAAGCTGCTTCTCCCTAAATCTCTTTCCTCTATCAAAATAAAAATCGTGTTTTCCTCGTTTGCAAATCAATGGCCGAGGCCACGAGCAGGGGGACGTGGGGTATTCGCATATAGTACTGTGGAGGTTCGTGACATTGATGAGGGGTGCGACGACTTCGATAGAATTGCGAGGTCAAACTTGAATTCGGCGGCAAGGGAAGGTGACGTAGGCGGGCATGCGTAGGTAGATGCGATGGAAGCGGCGATCAGCGATTGAAGTCGCGGGCGCTGGTGGTTCGAAATCAACTCGACGAAGGTGACGTGGTGTAGTTGATCGTTGGAGGGCAGTTAGGGCGAGCATGAGGTATTTGCTGAGGTAAAATTTATTTAACATTTTAATTATTTATTTATTCAGGTTAAAACTTTTAATCAAACTGTGATTTCATTTCGTTCATCAAAGAATACTACAGTAAGGTATATGTTGTTTTCAATTTATATATATATATATATATATATATATATATATATATGTACATGTTAAAAGTTACTAGTTATGTTGTTTACTGGAAAGGAAAATGTTAAATAGGGAATTATTATAGGATGTTGGAAATAAATAAGAGTTTATATAAATATAAGACTTTTAAAAAAACCCATATAGCTTATTTTAATATGCAGTTGAGAAAATGGAAAAAACAAATTACAATTTACTAATTTATTTTAGGAATTAATTTGTTTAGTTAACTTATTTAATTTTTTCGGTTATCAAAGATAATTAAAAAGGAAATTTAGTTTAAAATTTGATTCTTTGATTAAAATTAAATCATTTGCAAAAAAATTTAATCATTAGTTTAAAAATTTAATTATCAGTTAAATTTAAAATTATAAAATGGAAATTAATTGTTCAATTTATTTCGAATAATAATTAATCATCCTATATTTATACAAGGTCAAGAACTGTGAAGAAAACAATCTGGAACGGAAAGGGGTTGCAAAATAAAAGGGCAAAGGTGAGATATTCTCACTTAATCGGATTTTCCGATTTAATTTTAAATAGTTGAATTTAAAATTGTTGATTGTGTGCTCGGATGATAAATTATTATCAGTTATAATGGATGAGACCCTATGCGCCGCATAATAGCGGATGATATTATATTAAACCCATATACCGCGATATTCCACCTCGCAGTGGAATTGGTATTTGACTATTATGCTAACATCTATGGATGCAGGAAAACAGGTTGGAGTGATCCAACTGCATTCCTCAAATATTTGAATTTGTTTCAATATCGTGTGTTGATTTATTTATAATCTGTGTGTGATTATATTGTGATTGAAATCGTTGAAGGCTATAGTTTAGTCGAATGTATTTTTTGTATTGTAGGATACCAGAAATAAATAAAATTGTATTTTTGAAATTCGAGTAGAAAATCTCTAGTAATTTTTTTTAAATTTGTATAAATAAAGGAATTAAAAATTTATAAATAGAAATAAATTTGGGAGTCATTTTGAAATTTGATTTGGTGTTTGAAAATAAATTGGGAAATCAATTGAAATTGATTTGGTGTTTGAAAATAAATCTTTGGGAAATCGATTTGGAAAATCAATCTGGTGTTTGGAAATAAACTTGAAAAAATATCAATTTGGAATTTGATTTGAGGTTGAAAATAAATATTAGGAATCGATTTGAAAATCATATATCAATGAATATTGGAAATTTAAATTCAGAAATGGAAATTAATAAAAGGAAAGGAAATTTGTTTTAAAAATAAGATATTGGTTTATTTTTAAAGTGTGGAAAGAAATTTATGGATTTGGAATATAAATTGAGATAAATGAAGAAGAATTTATTTATTCATTTAAATGGTCGATTTTGAAATGGAAGGTGTATTTTCCCTGGAAAGCCGAGTATGTTTTTAAAGTAGTTTTCGAAAATTAAAAGTTTTGAAGTTGGTTTTAAAAAGGATATTTGTGGAGAAATTATTTCTTAAGTTGTTTTTAAATCTTTGACGTAAAAGATTTATCTAATTAGTTATAGAAGTGATTATTTAAAGATTTAATTGATATTTGACTAGAAAATGATTATTTAAATAATTACTTCTATCTAATAATTTTATTTTAAAATTATTTTGGACTTAACTTCTATATGAGATATTAGTATAATATTTTCATAACTAATATTTAAGCAAGTGTTTTAAAATAGTTTTTATTTTAAATATTTCCAAGTATATATGTTTGATAAGTAATTTAAATTATTTTGAAGTATGCGAACTCGTCAGATTTTCAGTGGAAATGAATAAATATTTGGAAATGTATTCCGCGTAAGGAAAAAATGATTTGTAATTTATTTTCAAAGTATTGAAATGTGGAAAATGATTTGATAATTTTTTTCAAAGGTTTGAATGTGGAAAGTAACTTGAAATTTGTTTTCAAATTATTGAAGTGTGAAAAGTGATTTGAAATTTGTTTTCTAAAGATTGAAAGGTGAAAAGTGATTTGAAATTTGTTTTCAAATGGTTGAAGTATTAAAATTATATCTTGCAAAGATATTTTGAAAGTAAATAGCTGGGGGGAAATTAGTTGAAATCAAGTGATTGTTGTGAATGTTGATTGATAGTTAAATAACCGACTATCAATATTGGCCTTTAAATGGCATTTAAATTTCGATGCGACCAGAGGTCGGATTCCAAATGGATATTTGAAAACCACATCGTATCTTTGTGTTGGATCTTTTATTTAAAAAGATCAAAGTGGAAATTTGTTGTGAATTACTTGAATTTAAATGTAACACTTATTTTTAAAAATAAGCACTCATTATTAGGACTAGTTGGGAGAGGCCTTTGTGTCATAAAACTCATTCCGGATAATGATACGACGAAATGGGATTGCATTTGAAGATGGTGTTGATGACCGGGTATTTTCGAAAGCGAAAGGATTACCTATTGAATGTCTCTGCACCAGGTTGCTCCGATATAGATATTTTATCACCCTTCGCGATGGGAATTTCGGACGTGATTAGTGAATTTCCGAATTTGCAAGGGCTTCTTTTGAAGTGCTATCGGTTCCGTTCGATCCCGGAATGGACTTGTATGGATGTATGTCTGACTTTACACTTTGAGATGTAAAGCTGGTTTCTATCAAATACGTTTCTGTTGGTGGCGGAGAATTTATTCTCTTATCTTAACAACCTTCTCTCAGAGGTTATGTAGTTGATGGTTACTAGTGATATAGTCCCAATTTGCTAATATGGCATATGTAGTGCTGCTGATCATTTGTTGATTGAAGCATGGCTTTGTGAAAAGTGTAGCTTTGTGGATGAGGCCTTGTCGGACCTCGCAACCCGGAAATGGTTGAAACAGGAAGGAAGCGGCAAGGTTATTTAGGGGTAGCTCCCCCTGAGGGTATGTCATTTCCTTCTGAAAAAGGGTAGTATCATGACGTGGAGCCAGAATATTTTACCTATGTTGTTGCTGCAAATTTATTACTTTGTGGTTGTTGCTTTGTGGTTGAGGATCCTCGAATAAAGGTCGCAACGACCGAGGGATGACATACTCGTGTAGTAGTTACTAGTTACAGAGGTAACCTGGCCTTGTGTTGGCAGAGAGCTGGTTAAGTTCTCAGGGCATCCCTCCAGAGGCATACCTATATGGCATAGGAAGTTCCTTAGCCTGACCATTTGTTGGAAATCCAAATAAACAATACGAGCCCTTTACGATTGCGATTGTATAACCTGCCTCCTTAGGAGATAGCTATAACAGGCATAATATAATGGTACCTATGCTAGCTAAGATTAATATTATACTTTCGAAAGGTTTTCTGCACTATGCACTAATAATAACATTATCGAAAAGGATTTTGCGTATAAAGCATGTTTGGCTATCATAAGGAGAAATCTCCTCCAATTGTGCGCTTGCATTGTGTGTGTGTGCGGGAAAGCCTTATGGTAGTTTCATTTTCCAAAAGCATAGCAGATTTCTTTTCCTTTTTTTGTGAAAATAACTGTTTTTAAGATCCCACACCAGTCCCATGACTGACCTGGAATTTATTGTTCCCTTTCTAAACTATGGGTGCTCATAATTTTCCAACAGGGATAGCCTAGAGTCCGGACATCATTATTCTGGAGCGAAGTCTAGAAGTATGCTGTGGAGATTAGGAGTTGAAGCTGGATGGCGAGGTGTATCATCTATATTATGTATTATCCATTGCGTTGGGGTTGGTGAAAAGTCAGTTTTCATGCAATCAAGTTATAATGACTGTCAGTGTTGTATCGTGTTGTGTAACTTTGACAAAGTGATGTATGTAAAAGATGATATAGTGCTTTTGTTTTAGAGATTATTCATTTACCTATTATATTTGTTCCGCTGCAAAATGTGAGATTCTATTGTTGTTTTTTTTCCGTCTTCTATCTTCTTCTTCTTTAACCCTAACGGTTCAGTTTTCCGGCATTCGATTGTGCGGCATTTGATACAACAGACATATCAATGTCGACTTTTGAAAGTCGAAAAATCGGGTCGTTACATTTTCTTAATTAATTTCATTCCTTAATTAGTTTTAACGTTAATTTGAACTTAAAATTACTTGATCCCCAAGTATAACTTTAGTTAACATTTTGAAATTTAAATTTCAAATTTATCTATTTATTTGAATTTGAGTTAAATTATTTTAAACCTGAAAACCACAAATGCTCATAGTTTCTTTGTTTGAGCTCTATTTTCGGCATATTATATACGGAAATTCATCATAATTTTGCCACAAACGCAATGGTAAAACTTTCACGGCCAAATTACAACTTTTACTAAATTTCCATTTTTACCCCTATCTTACGTAATCTAATTTATTCATTTTATTTATTTAATTAATTATTGTCACTTTTATGGGGTATTACATTCTCCCTTCTTTAAAAGGATTTCGTCATCATAATATTTTCAAGAGGTGAACAACGTAATGTGCAATAACATCCATATTACACAACCAAGTTATCTATTCAATTATCTTCTCAACCAAAGTGTAATGTGATTATGTACAACAGATATACTATAAATGAGCTTAATCCTAGTGTAAATGTGTGATCGTGTCTTGCAAGTATGTATATCAATAACCTAAACATGCATAAAATATATACGTTAGTGAAATAATTATGAAAAAGTATAGCAACCATCTCCTATTATCCAATCTAGCAACAAAAATGCAATCAAAATCCTAATTTTGAATAGAAAAGTATACCAAAGAAAAGCTTAGGACAAGAAGTCCTCATGCCATCCACCGAATTTTCTCACCATTGTACTCGAACCAATCTAATTTTGTTGTTGTAGAACTTCCTAATCCCGTGATCCATAATGCATGTAGCGGCACATGATGCTATTGGCTTTGTCTCAACATCCTTAAATATGAAATGTGAAAAATGCCATGGACTCTTGTCAACTTATCTGGTAACTTCACATGATATATAAATTTTTTTATTTTTCCCAGTATTGGGAAAGGCCCAATAACTCTTGGTGCTAACTTTTTCGACTATCCAAATCTTACGACCTTAGCAGGCTGCCTAATTAATCTACTTTCCAAAATCTTGTAACTCAAATCTAGTCTGAGTAGAATTTTGTCAGTGGTTTCCCACAAATAGTTTGGCGATTTGCAAGACCTCCCATAAAGTGCTTCAATGGTGTTTCACCGATCTTCTATCGGTAACTACTATTATACGTGAATTCTATTAAAGGTAAGTTCTATTCCTGATGTCCTCCAAAGTCCATGATGCAAGCGCTCAACAAATCCTCCAAATTTCCATTTACTCCTTCAGGTTATCCATTGATCTTTGGTTGGTGAATGGTGTTAAGATTTAACTAAGTTCCAAAACTGCCAGCAAACTCCTCCAAAATTTGCTAGCAGTTAAGTGGTTCCTATTGCCCAAATGGGAACAAATTTTTTTTAGTCAAACACCTTGCGATAAAATTTTGCTACCTTCCTTTTCATCTATGTCCAATGGAAAATTATCTTCACATGTCTATATATTTTATCTCTTTCTTGAATGGTGACACTCTGTAAGCTAAATTTAGTTTTTCCCAAAATTCTAAAGTTTTAGGGTTAAAGCATTCATTTACTTTAGGTTACTAACCTAATTTCCTCATTCACTTTTAGTCTTCCTTATGGTTTATTGCTAGTTAAGTGTCCCCATAAATTATCCTTATTTACATTGCTTCCCAATATGTATAAATTTATCAAGTGGTTTAATCCCATTCATAAAATCATCACAGGAATAAAGTAGGGATATATCTTATATCACATCATACACTTTTCCAATAACTAAGGGAGACAACTAGAGATTATAACCCGAAAGCACTAAAAGAAAATTTTGCTGGAAGCTGCCATTTATCTTCATTGGTACAAATGGTGTTGAAGTCCTAACACTCCTTACTGATGGGTATTTTTAATATGTCATTTCATTGTTACCCATTTTTTCTTTTTGTTTATAATAAATGTGGTACATTCGTTGCTTCAGTTAATATACTCATAACAGTTAATCATTATTATCAAAATTGGATCATTCCATTAATCCTTACTTAATCCCTCAAAAAATTTTCAAATTTCAAAATCTATCCATTACTCGAATTCCTTTCTTCCATAAATGCCATATTAAGTTTTCCTAATTAATCTCCATTTAATTCCTTTTTCATCTCATTAATTACAAATTTATTGTCCATTTGTAATTAACGTCCACAAATCCTAATCCATTAATTACTAATCAGTACATATATATATATATAGTCGTGATTTATGTTATTTATATATATATATTCTTATATTTAGTCATTAAGCATGTTTATATGTGTATGCTAATTTTTAAATTAGAACATTTATTTCTACATTTTTAATCTATTAGAGCTGTTATTCTTAAATGGATCACCTTTAGAATTTTCCATAAATTAACCACAAATGAAAAATTTTCTTCATTTGAATTTGCAAAGAATTATTTCTTTTCTTTCATGTAGATTGCAAAAAAGGATATCCATATCCTACACATCTCTTTCCCTTTTTGGTACATCCTTTTCCAATCCAAAAAACGTGTTTTTATACATATTTTGGAATATGACAATTTTTGGAAATTACACTGTAACCGCTCCAAATAAACTAAAACATAAAGATTTACATTTTAGATTATCAAAGGAAACCTAATTTACAACCCAATGGTAGATCTGGAACATCTTTACAACTTTTCCAACTTCTATAAAAAGTGTTTTGGGTCTGATTTCAAATTTGCAGATCAGGTTGTACGTTCTATTCCCATTTTATTCATATCCTGAAAACTTTAGTCTGTCCTACCTAGATAGTGATCCCTATCTACTCCATAAAAATTTGGTCTTCACTATTCTTTATAAAACTAGAATTTCAACGACATACAAAATAAATTTCAATAAATTGTTTCCATACAATTAAAATTAATACAATAGATTCAAAATCAACATTTATTACCTCATTTCTTGTAAAACTAAAATTTCACAACCCGAAGTACCAAATTCAAAATCTTCATCTTTGAAAACATAAACTTAGAAACCTTCATCAAGAATTAAAATTGCTCAGTTCCAAAAATGAGCAAAATAATTTCCCTTTTCAAAACCCTCTTCATCAAAGATTTATTCCTTTAAAAGTTGGACCTTTAATTCATAACATTCAAAATTTCTTGGTTTTCAAAAAGAAACAATGGAAAACTTCCCTTTTTAATAATTACTATAATAAAGACTTACTTCTTTTGAAAATAGGATTTTTAAGTCAAAACATTAAAAAACTCAATTTGTATTCCAAAATAATAGATTTTCCTCTACTAGACATTTATTATTTCAAAGATATTTCAGGTTACAAGACAGTTATATTATTTTAAAACATACATCAACATTTGTTGCTTTATTACTCAAAACATACCATCATTTAACAAAATACTTATTAGATTTTCGTTTAAAACTCCCATAATCTTTTGTAATCCTTTTTCTTATCAATTCCAATTTATTTCACTTTTATTACCATTTTAAATTTAGTATTATTCTTGTTCAAACAAGTTCTTAGTTTGAATAGGAAAAACGTATATATAAAAAAGTTCTCATCTTTACGTAAATGTTTTCCTTGTACAAAAATATCTCAACTCATTTATCAATTATCATCATTTAATTCCATTCAATTGTCAAAAAACCTTATAACTTTAAATGATGGAGAAATGGATTGGAGAAAGATAACTTCTATCTCATTCTTATTACTCCTCTCCTGTATTATTTATTACTAGATTAAAATTCCCAATGTTATTACTACTTAAGTTTTAGTTATCATTCTTCGCATTTCCTTATACAAGAATGTGCCTTTTACTTATCTTATTAATCCTTTTATTTTCAATTTTCCTATTTCAATCATGTGCCATTTCCATTTGTACACCCTTTAAAAAGAATTAAAAAAAGAACTTCCAAATTTAAAAAGTATGAAAAATCATATAGAAAATAGAAGAATCCAAAACAAAGAATCCAAAAGTCAAAAGTTTTTAATTTGACAAATTTTCAATTAAGAAGTTAACAAATGAAAACCTTCTCTTTTTTTCAACTCTTCAAGTCGCTATATTTCCAAATTTCTTTTATAAAAATCATCTACCGTTTGGTTTAAAGTTACATTCTTTTTTCAGACTTTTCACAAAACAAATGGTAGTATACTTCTGAAGCCGTCTAAAATCACTTTCTTTCAAACATTTTATACTTATAATGCATAAGATCTTCATTCAATAATCTTTTGAAAAGCTCTTTCAAAACATTCAAGGAGTTTTCAAAAACCTATTTTATTAAATTCTTTCTCATAAGGCATGATTAAAAATTGGCTTTAATTGTTCTTTCCTTTAAAATATGCTACTCGATCATTTAAAAAAGATATGGTTATCTTCTTGTGGTGATTGATGTACACCTTCTTACAAAGCTTGATTCATTCCTTCTTTACATCTCACTTTCATATGTTTACCAATATTTCGCCTTATAGTATTCAACCAATGCCTAACATTTTTATTTATTATTCCCACAAATGTCACTTTGTCCGTATTTAAATGGTTATTATCTTATCAAATGTTTTCTAAAGACATTTATTTACTTATTCAACTTTTACCTTTATGGTTTCGTTAATCTATTTAATTTCCTGCAACTCCTCACTGATTACACCTTCATTATTTATTAAATTTCTAGAGTTACAACCTTTCCATTTCCATAATCCCATATTTACCTTAACAATCTCTTTAATCAATCTATTTGTAACCTTATTAAATTCTTATAACTCCATATTTATTGCACATTCATTGCCTTATTAACTTTGGAGTTGCAATCCTTTCCATCTACATTCCCTCAGATAGTACTAGATGTAGAGGTAAAGATTTTCCTAGTGTTTTTGTGTATGTTTAAAATAGGTACACATATTTATATAGTAGGATTTTTGAAAAATATTTTCAAACACAACAAATAAAACTCTCATATGTATACCTATCTCCACTGATCAGGTAACCTAAGCTCTGATCCAAATGTAACAGTCACTCTAAATGGTGGTGTCTACAAATGGTAACCTCGGCAATTGCTTTTATGGTTAGCCTCTCGACGCCTAGGCCAGTCCTATGACTGCCTGACCAACCCACCTAGGGACATGTAGGGGTAGAAGACAAAGCATCGCCATGGTTCATTATGCAAGAACCCCCTATCATGCTCCAATCAACTCTGATAGCAAAAGTAACGGCCCTCCCCGAAACAAACCTAAATTTCGACCCAGTAAAGGGCCATCGAAACTTAGGCTCATTCCAAAGCCGGCTGTTGGTTGGTAAGAATAACAACACACTCTATATATTATTTCATAACTCACAACAAAAGGAACAAATTATAACAACAATAATAGTACCTATTTATTTCAAACCAAATTCAAATGTCACAAAACATAACATAATGTCAATAACAGCTGTTACATCTTTTCATTCCAAAAATACATTTTCATGGGTACAATAGAAAATAATATGAAAAGATAGATAACAACTGCCATAAGCTTTACTCTCGCCATTTTCAAGACTCATCTACTCCTTTTCTAACCTATGTTGTAATGAGGAGGGAATCAAAACAACAATATTCTAGTGAATAAAAACCTCGAGTCTTACAATATCAGTACTTGGGCGGTATTATTTAAATAAAGATATGTCTTTCACATTATAAACTATATTCAAAACCATTTAATATTTCATAAAAGAGAAAGAGGTAGACTTTTAAACAACCTCTTAATACCTTCAATCCCCAAAGCAGGTTTTTCCCATAATAAATAATACACAACCATTGTTATTGATGTTTACCAATGCGAGAGGTAGAACCCAAGCTATTTAACACCTTTTTAATGGAAAATTGGCAGACTCTGACCATTTAAGACCCCAACTGATATAGGCCCCCCATCATTTAACATCCTTTTTCAAGGTGGACCCTATATATGTATCTATCTAGTCGATATTGCACAGAAATTCTTTCGGACACTTAATACTTCCTATTGAAGCAGACTACTTTGAGATATCCTTAACCGTACCTAAAGCCTATCCCGACCATTTAATACTTCATATAAGGAAAGAAGCGGGCCCTCAAATATCCACTTAATACCTTCATCCCCAAAGCAGGTTCTTCATATTATGATCCCTTCCCCACGAAGACTTCTCACATTAGTTCGATTATTCATAGGAACGGGTAGTCAGGTTAGCTGGGCAGATTTACCTTACAGAATTGGGACCAACCTTGAGTCTTCCATAGTTACTTACTCTTATCTAGGTTTTTAATCCATCAGGATCCAATAGAAGCCAGAGTAGTTTTACGACATCAGAATGGCTCAGAAGTTGACCAAGAAGAAATAAGAAATAGCATAAAGAAAACCAAGCCATATTACTAATGCAATGGCAAAGTTCGACTAAACCAAGAGACTAGCGTCCGTTCAACCCAATCAGTAGTCAAAGCACAACCAACTAGTAGACCATCATCAAAACAGAGCAACATGCAATGAGTCTACACAAACAACGTCAATACAAATCCATGAAGGCATTCCAAACCTGCAAAAACAATCCCAGTGCTTGGATCGCTAGTGATCCATACCTTATGGATCGCCAGCGATCCATGCAATGTAATGTACGACGAATAGAAGCAAGGGATAAGGAGCCTATAAGACAGAAACCCAAAAAATGCTATAAAAATGCTAAGTGTATGGATCGCCAGTGATCCATACACGATGGATCGCCAATGATCCATATGGAGCCAAGTTATTTGCGACCTAGCATATCATAGTAATGGAGAGAGCAACTAAGTCGTTAGCTCGCGACCGAGCCAAATCTACGGATCGCAAGTGATCTATAAACCATGGATCGCTAGCAATCCATGGTTTTGCTTCAGGTCGTAGGCCAAGCTCCTTTGGGTTGTTCTGTACCCATCTACAAGCAATTGACGAAGTGGTTGGCCTAAAAGCTCTCCGATCTCTATAAATTCCGTCCTATCTACAACATAAAATGGATCTTCTCGGACTAGTTGCTGAAGTTCTGCTGGAAACTTTCTTCACTCCCTACCTTCCTCACAAAAATCTCCAAAGGAATTCACTGTAATTTTCCATTGGATTCCAAGTCTAGGGATTCAATCCAGCTAAGGATAATCGAAGGCTTTGTAATTAAATACTATTTGTAACAACAATTAGTCATAATAAAACTATAAAGTGGACGTAGGCTTCGTTAACAGCTGAACCACTATAAATTTCCTATCTTCTTCCTTTTGCTGTCTTTTTGTATATCTATTGTCTATGTTATTGCTCTGTCAGAACATGGCTGGTGCTTTCAAACTCAAATCAGGGTGTTAATCCATTTTTTGGGTTAACATTTTGGTGCTTTCACTGAGAACCAGGGTCTTAATCCATTTTTTGGATTAACGTTTGGTGCTTTCACTGAGAAATCCAATTCAGGATCCAGATTTAGCTATCTACTTTGAATCCTATAGGTCCAAAAGTTAGACCCTTAATCTTTGCCTAAAGAATCTGCCACTTGAAATCAATGGCCCATACAAGAAGAAGAACTACCTCTGGAAGATCCATAAGGGTAGTAATATCTGGAGAAGATGTTAATGCCCAACAAACTTAAGTACATGGTGCTAATTTGGGAAATCAGGCGCCAACATCCTCCAACCAACATGAAGTTGTCACTAGGGATGATTTGAATAAGATGGTTAATGAGATCAACCAGAAAATGGAAAATAGCCAAAAGGCTCTAACGGATAAGCTTAACGCTCTCTTAATCTTATATTCAAACCCTGCTCCAAGGACTATGCTTGAACGCACGATTGCTATATAATAAGAGAATTCCTCCGTTTCTGGTCTATATAGAAGAAACGGAAAATAGCCACAAAAAAGGTGACAACATGACATAATGTGGAAGAGAACGTGAATACTCCGCCCGTCGTAAGGCAACGAATTTTGAACTTGAATCAGGAGGCCAAGCCCCGTAGGAAGATACAACTATGGATCTCTCTAATTCAGAAGATGGAGGGCAAGACAATCAAATGGAAGAAAATGCCAACGCGTTTGATGATACAAGAAACATCCAAACTGCCCAATCAAGCCAACTACAAGCCAACGGTGTCCCATGGGAGTGGCTCTCCTGAAGACAAGAGAGCCAAGGCTTTAGCCCACATGCCAAGACCCTTTGCAGAGGCAAATACTTGACGTAGTAATTGATTGACATCCCCAGGATTACCAATCATCAAAGGCAACATAACATACATGGTCAAACGGTTGATGGACAAGAGTAAAAACCGAAGAGATGATAAATGGGGATCTGCTCCAAGTCGGACTCTCTTTACCTATGAAATCTTGAATGAAAGGTATCCAGACAAATTCAATATGTCAGTTATCCCTTCCTACGAAGGACCCAAAACCCCATCTATACAACTATAGCTGGCACATGGACGGAGCCAATGCTCCAGAGGCTATTCGATGCCGATGTTTTCCTATCTTCCGAGAAAGAGTTGCGTCTATGCGGTTCACCAAACTTCCCAGAGATCTATTTCGACCTTTGACCAACTAGTAACTAAACTCCTTGACCAGTTTAGGCTCCATACCATGCAACCAAAAGATGTCATGTCCTTATCCGGATAGTTCCAGGGATGCAATGAGTTGCTGAAATATTTCTTAAACCGATTCAATACCATGGTGATGAAAGTAAGCAATCTTAATAAGGACATGGTTTTTATGGCGTTAGTCCGTGACATTCACCCGAAGAATGAATTTGAAAATTGGATTAAAATAAAGCAACCTACCACCAGGAATGACTTCAATAGTAAAGCAAGCCAATACTTAAGATTACAGGAAGCACATGAATTAGAAATAAAGCTTGCTGGTGTGCAACAGGTGACCATCGAACAGAGCGATGTGGCGATGAATCAAAATACGCATGATTATGGAACTGCTCAAGGAGTCGCGGGAAAAAATGGGAATTAAAAGAGAAGAAATCAAAACTCCAATAAAAGAAATAACAGTGGCAGTAACAAAAGATTTAAAGAATTTAGACAGGAAGATTATACCTCTCTAAATGACACTCTAGAAAATATTTATCTCGCAACTAAAGAAACTGAAGAATACAAGAAACCTCCTAGAAGAGAGGCAACCGAGTAGGAAAGGCGCTCAGGGAAATTTTGTCGTTTCCACGAGACATATGATCACAATAAAAACGAATGCTGCCACCTAAAGGACCGCATTGAAGGGTTGATCCGAGATAATAAGCTTACGCAGTATATGAAAAATCCACATAAATTCAATCAACCTACGGCCCCTCTGCCTCTTAGAGAACAAAAAAATCAAGCTAGAACTAGTGACGAAGGGTCAAAATGAACCGACTAGAGGCTTATTATTGGAACGATATTTGGGGGACCACAACTCACACAAAGGAGTTAGGGAGAAATGGAATGGTATGCGAGTTGGTTGAAACACGCTCCAAAAGACTCGTGTCTTACAATAGGTGATGGAACTCCAGTCAAGCTGCAAAAGGTTATGAGTGATGATATAGTGTTCCGCAATTAGGACAACGAAGCAATCGAAGCTCCAACTCTCGATTCGATGGTGGTGACAGTAGGAATCGGCCCCACCGTGGTCCGACGAGTGTTGGTCGATAGTGGCGGTTCTGTTAATATACTATTCAAACGTACTTTTGACCAGATGAAAATCGTCATAAAAAGCGTGTATGCATGCCAAACAAAGATCCAAGGGTTTATTAGTGAGCCTAAGCAACTTGTGGGAATAATTGACCTACTAGTGGAGCTTGGAGACGGCGATCGAAGAGTCCCCCTCATTAAGACTTTTTTGATTATGGATGAAATGTCAGCATATAATGCCTTCTTAGAGGCGGCTCTCTCTAGCAGATTTCAAAATAGCTTTGGCCTAATGGTGTCTGACTAGAAGTTCCCTACTACAAACAGAATCGAAGTGGTGAAACGAGATCAGTGCGCCGCCAGAGAATGTTACGTTGCAAAATTACATGAATCCAAAAGAAAGGAAAAAGGGAAGGACATGGGGATAACTCTTTACATCTGTAAACCCTCCGAATAGAAACTATAGAGCCGCCACTGGCATAGGGGCCATAGCCGATTCAACAAGGCTTTGGACCCTGAGAAGAAGAGCTCAAGGGAGGAAAGGGCGGCGTAGGTAGAATTGACGGTGTCCAAACTAGTCGTCATAGATGACCCAACTAAAGTTTTGAAAATTGTATCGCATCTTGGAAACAAGATGCGTACGTAGCATACCAAATTTTTCCACGCAAACATGGATGTGTTCGCTTGGATGCATTCCAATATATGTGGGTGTCTCTAGAGATTGCATGTCATGCGCTCAACATAGACCCTAATTTCACACCAGTTAATCAAAAAAGGCGTAGCTTAGGTCTCGAACGATCCAAGGCGCTAAGAGAAAAAGTGGACAAGTTAATGGCCGATGGTTTTGTCCATGATGCAACCTATCCAGAGTGGGTATCTAATCTGGTCTTAGTCAAAAAGTCCAACGGGAAGAAGCAAACCTGTATCGACTACTCAGACCTAAACAAGGCTTGCCTAAAAGATAGCTTCCCTCTTCCTAGAATGGATCAACTTGTGGACGACACGGTAGGACATGGGCTGCTATCATTCATGGACGTAAACTCAGGGTACAACCAAATCTTGATGGGCGAACCCGATCAAGAAAACACCAGCTTCATCATTGACCTGGGCTTATACTGCTACAGAGTAATGCCATTTGGTTTGAAGGACTTAGGGGAACTTGCCAAAGGTTCAAGTGGCAGATTAGGAAAACGATGGAGGTTTATGTAGACGATATGTTAGTCAAATCGCGAGCAATTGTTGACCATATGAACAAACTCGTTGAAATGTTCAAAATACTCCAAAAGTATGGGATAAAGCTCCATCCAAATGTCACTTTGGAGTGGCTTCTAGGAAGTTCCTAGGATTCATTGTAAGTGCCAGGGGATTCGAAGAAAACCTGAACAAATCATGGCACTATGGAAAGTCCAAGGTCCGAAGAATAAGAAGGAGTTGCAAAGTTTTAATGGAAAAGTTGTAGCGCTAAATCGATTTATCTCAAAAGCTAGCAACAAGTGTATAACATTATTCGATGCGCTGAAGAAAGGAAAGAAAAACTTTGAATGGAGTGAAGCTTGTCAAACAACATTCGAAGAGCTGTTGTGGCACATGGAGGCTTTGCCTATCCCATCGAAGCCCGTGGATGGAGAAAACTTCTTCATTTACTTAGCAATCTCACCCCATGCACTGAGTGCTGCTCTAGTGCGTAAAGAAGCAAAAATCCAGCAACTCATGTATTACATTAGCAAGCAGTTCACTGGAGCAGAGCAAAACTATTCGAAACTGGAAAAGCTAGCATATTTCCTCTTGATCGCATCTAAGAAGTTACGGATGTACTTTCTGGCTCATCCAATTAAAGTTTTGACTGACCAGCCCATGAAACAAGTGTGACACCGACCGAAAACTTTCGGATGACTACTCAAGTGGAATATAGAGTTGAGTCAATATGATATTGCATACCACCCAAGGAAAGCTATAAATAGGCAAGCGTTAACTGACTTCATCGTCG
Source organism: Allium cepa (assembly GCA_030765085.1). Taxonomy (NCBI): domain Eukaryota; kingdom Viridiplantae; phylum Streptophyta; class Magnoliopsida; order Asparagales; family Amaryllidaceae; genus Allium; species Allium cepa. The sequence goes on from CM060935.1 coordinate 394,930,804, forward strand.
AATTTACTATACGGGACAACAAGGAATAAGTTCAGCTGGATGTAGACACAGGATGGAAGCTCTTCGTCGACGGTGCATCTAACAACCTCTGTTCGAGAGCAAGAGTAGTGCTTGAAACCCTCGAAGGGCGAGCCATTAGCTATGCTTTGCTCTTGGAATTCCCTACTACAAATTAGGAAGAGGAATATGAAGCACTGATTGCTGGACTGAAAGTTGTGAAAGAACTCAAGATTAATCTATTCATATATACAGCAACTCTCAACTAGTCGTCTGTCAAGTAAAAGGGGAGTACCAAGCACGCAAGGAGAATCTTGCCCCATACCTATCCAAAGTACAAGAACCGCTAAGCGACATCGAACCCAAGCATAAGCAAAATGGACGTAGACTGGATCCTCGAAATCACCGCTGAACCAGATACGTGGATGACACCGATAAAGGAGTATTTACTTACAGGGACTCTTCCAACTGATCGGAGTCAACGAAAAAAGCTTCTCCGAAAGGCACCGTGATTCATGATACAAGATGGAGTACTCTACCGAAGGGGATTCTCGACCTTCCTCCTAAGGTGCGTATCTGGTGATGAAGCTCGACGAATCCTAAAGGAAGTGCGTGAAGGCGAGTGTGGAGACCACACTGGGGGGCAAACCCTGGCGAAGAAAGTCCTCCAATATGGATACATCTGGCCAACAATAAACTGTGATGCTGCATCCTACCGATAGTAAAAGAAGGAGCCAAATATGCTATAGTTGTCGTAGATTATTCACCAAATGGGCCAAAGCGAAACCGATGGCCACCATTACCACAAAGAAAGTCATTTACTTTGTTACTAGAAATATTATTTGTAGGTTTGGTGTGCCACAGAAAATCATCACTAACAATGAAACCCAATTCAAAAGCGTCGAGTTCAAAGACTTCTACAAACGCTTTCGGATTGGGAAAAGCTTTTAAGCAGTAGCTCATCCACAACCAAATGGGAAAGTGGAAGTAATAAACAAGATCATCAAATCCACCATCAAAAAGCAATGTACTAAAGCCAAAGGAAACTGGGTTGATGAACTTTCGCTTACACTATGGGTTTACCAAACACCCACAAAGTGGCAACTAGCCAAACTCCATTCGCCCTGACGTACGGGTCAGAAGCAATGATCCCTGTTGAATTGGTAGTCCCCTCGCATCGAATGCAAAATTACAATCATACGCAAAACAAGAAGCTACTACTCGAATTGCTAGATATGATTGATGAAAAGATGGAAGAAGCCAAGTTGAGAACCGCCGCCCACCAAAAAAGGATCGCACGGTATTTAATTCCAAAGTTCACAATCAAACTTTCGAAGTGTGAGATCTTGTGCTCAAGCGAGTCTACCCCGTTCCAGGGGCCTTCAAACCCAACTGGGAAGGACCGTACATCATCAATCAAAAGCTAAGACATAGAACTTTCAAGCTAACAACCGTCGATGTAATTCAAATTCCCAGGGCCTGGAATAGCGAACATTCCGCTGTTACTTTGTTTGAAAGCTACTTTATGTACTCTCTATTTTTTAGCAAATAAGCCATCCCGGAATGCTGAGGGCATTGTAAATAGGCAAAAATTCCGCCCTGCTTTCCTTAATAAAGTCTGATTTGCTCTTTTGAATGGACAAAACCGTGTTCATAAAAATTACCGCTGGGTCGACGGAAGCAAATCAACTCAAACCGCTGGATCAGAGGAACCCGATCTTTGCGCTGTAAAAACTGATGTTGCTCCGGCAGCATCAGTAAGGCTCAAAACATAGGCTCCTCGTGTTGCCCGAAGATAGGCAACGCCGAGGAGCACCAAAAGCCGCGCTAAAACATACGCTCCTCGTGTTATCCAGAGATAGGCAATGCCAAGGAGCACCAAAAGCCGCACATTCCATAAGTCGCGCCAAAACATATCCTCGCATTTCTTGGAGTTAGGCAATGCTGAGGAGCACCAAAAGCCATGCATTCCATAAGCCGCGCTAAAACTTATGCACATCGCGTTGCCCGAAGATAGGCAACGCCGAGGAGCACCAAAAGCCGTGCATTCCACAAGTCGTGCCAAAACATACGCCCTCGTGTTACCCGGAGATAAGCAACGCCAAAGAGCATTAGAACCGAACCAACAGGCTATAAAAATCCCAAACACCATGCATCTCATATCCATGGCACCAACCACTTATATGATTAGGAATAATGGGTACAACTCTGACAAAATTGGAGCATTATAAGTTAACCCATGTAATGTTCTCCTCTCAAAAATGCATATATTGTACACCTACCAGAATATATAAAGAAATTTGGACTACGTGCCAAAGTTAAAAAATTTCGAAAAAGGAAAAATCAAGCCGCAACTTAGCCTAATTTCGAGTTTAGTGTGAAAATTATCTAAACTCTAAGTTACCGACCATTTGAAGTAACATCCCTATAAACTGGGGGCATATGCTGGTACTTAAATAATAACAATCGAAAATATTAAGTTCACAATTTCTGTTGCTCCAAATAGAGAATTGTAGTTATACAAACAGAGAATTGTTTTGCTCTAAATAAATTTTTTTATCGGTAATTACACAATCAGATAAGTGTAAACAAAACAAGCACAAGTGCACAGAACACACATGAGCAGAAAAATTAGAACACAGTCAAAATTTCAATGTATTGCTTATAATTATCTTTGTACAAGGTCAAAACGTAGGGGCTGTACCCACACAACATCAGACAACAAAAAGGAAACACAGACAAAACAGTAAAAACACTAAGTGCAGACTCTACACTTGAACAAAATGACTCAAAAGGAACCAAACATAAAATAAGTCTTCACACAAGCTCCTCAATGTTTCCTTCCCGCTCCCCTTTCCGCCCTTTGTTGGCAGCTTTTGTTTGTTCTCAAGGGTCGCGTTGCTGTCAGTGATGTCGACAAACTCCTCAGTGGCAATGTCCTCCTCTTGCTCCGCAGACTTCTTGAAAGACTCTCTCTTTGATTTGCAGCTTCGTGATTTGCGGGAGCTCTTTGAGGCTTTGATCGCTTAGACCTTCTCCTTCTTGATAGCGACCAGTTCGTGCTGAGTCTTACGGGGCTGCTATGTTTGAAGTTCCTGCTCCTTAATTTCTGTTGTTAAGTCACCTTCTAAAGACACAAAAGGGTCATCCAAGCCATGAAGTGTAGCTAACTTTCGGGACTCCGGCCTCGGCTGCGAGCCAGATGTAGACATAGAAATAGGAACAGGAACAGAGACGACCACGAAGGATATAGAGATAGCAGTAGATCCAGGAGCTGAGGAAGTTGGCACATCATCAGGAAAGGTAGACGGACCTATAAGATCAAAAACGAAAGCATTAAATTCTTTCTGCTCTTATAGCATAAGTTCGAAGCTCCCGATTTGGGTGGAAGCGAGAACATTACCAGCACTGGAGGATTGGTCGAGAATAAAGACTTCATATTCACCACCTTCGCCTTTTTTCGATGGTTCCACTACCTGAGGAAAAGTCTCAAGCTCTAAATATGCTAATAGTTCATGGGGTTGCCCTGATGATTCGCTAGCACTAGAAATAAAAGGGTTAGTGAGTGCTTCGGCGGCAGCTGCCATGGCAACATCGGTGTCATCTTTCTCTCTCTCAACTCACGAAATTTCCCGACCCTCGAGCAACGCTTTCTTTGATTCTTCATTAAGGTAAGCATTCTCCAACTCCCGCTAGGTGTAGACATCACCACTATCAGAAAAGCGAGACAAGACTTCTTCGCAGACCAAAGCAAGAGTGCGTGGGAACTTTAGGCCCTGAGACTACCCTAGTGCAACAGGGAGTTAATATAGAAATTCATCCATCTTTCCCATCTTTCTTTCAAAATCATTTTGGAGCTCTAGGTAATCCGTTCTATCGGCGGCTTTCACAACTTCAACGGCAAATTTATCGGCACTAAGCTACATGGCCTGAGCTTGTAGCTTGGCAATTGTCTCGGCTTTGTCGGAAATAGTCTTGTTGTGCCCCTCAATGATGAGGTCATGATCAACAATGGTTTTCCTTTGAGCCTAAATCGTTGCGTTGCAAGCAGCCACTTCTTCTTTTAATTTTGCCTCTTCGTGTGAGCCTTTTTTTATCTCGTCTCTATAGACGATCTCAATTCTGGCATGAGCCTCTTTTACTTCTTTTAGAAAGTCGGCCCTCCTCTTGCCCTCTTGCAGTACCGCTGCCTTGTCCTCCTCCAATAATTTAATTTTCGCGTTGCGTTTTGACAGCACTCTTTCAAAATCATCCTTCTCCAACGCAAAGGAGAAGATTTTTTGGTAGTTATTGCGATTGGTGTCCGCCAGCTACATACACATTCTCTCCTATCCTTCGGCCTGATCCAAGTCACTCTTAATAGCTTGTAGGTGTGGCATGTACGAATCTTTTCTAATCGAGTGCAGATCGTGATTAACTTAACTCCCTTCAAGAACCAACCGACGATCACTGCCTCAAGCTTAGGGGGACTGAAGGAAGAATATAGGCAGGTCTCTAATGAGGATGCGAAGCATCGAGAGCAGTAATGATGGAAGATAGCGAGGTGTAAGTTGAAGACGGAGCAGGAGCAGAAACGACAGGGATTTCTTAACCCGTTGAGAAGCGCATCAGAGTGGAAACCTACTGCTCTAAAGAATGCAAACGGTGATCGAATTTTGATCTCTTTGATGGCTCCTCCCATTCATCAAAAGATCTCCTCTTCTCATACCCAACTTAGTATGACTGGCATCAATCTCTTTTGTCTTAGTGATGGGCTTCGGCCTCTAGTACCTTCCTCCTTTTGTACTCCTCCTCCGTTCCTTGAGGCTGGTAACGACCGAAAGGACGCTTAGACCAGCACTGGGAGTCAGTAAATTCTTTAAAATCATCGTGGAGGCGATGTCCTCTTGTCATACCCGACATAAAGCATAAACAAAAGATTTTAGAAACAGAAAATAGCCACGAAAATAAAGTGAGTTCAATCTTAATGAGATGTGTAGTGTATTTCGGGGAAAGGCCTAAATGGTCATCATGAACCAGATCGGGCGATCATTGTGGGCAAAACTGGACTAACTTCGGGTGCAGTATTGCCCGGAGAGGGGACACATTTTCAAATTTAAATTCTTCCCCCATAAGCGCTTCAAAATCGACATAGACGTCTCTCAAATCCCCGAACTCTGCGCCAACATCTATATCCGGGGCATCCTGATGCTCTCTGTTCACTAGACCATTGTCTTTGTCGCTCGCATTTGAAGGAGGAGAGCTTGAAAGGATGGGACTCATGCCGGTGTCTCATCGCACGATTCCGATTCCCCGTCATCGGAATCTACGTAGAAGTCATCACTGGAGGTGGACTCGTCGCTACTACTCTCGAGTACCCCCTCCACTTTATCTAAGCCCACTACCACCTTTCCTTCCCTTTGTTGGAACTCTTCTTCTTCCTCTTCCAGGATCGGAGGCATCCTGATCGAGTCGTTGACTCCGACAGTAGTGACATCTCTTCCTTCATCGACCTCTTCGACTGGCTCTCTGGGCAAGCCCTCTCTCTCTTGAGAAGCGCCTTCTTTGGAACCGTGAGAAGAAGAAGTGGATCGTGTACGAACCTTGGACCGAGCAAGGAAAGGAACTTCAACTTGGACAACGGATCTCCTCGGATGCAATAATCCATACCGAAGCAAGTTCTCATCGGTCAACAAGGCTTTGACGGACCTTTCTTCAACATTAATAGCCTTTAGGGTCCGAAAAACTTCATTAAGTGACACGTCCCTATTTGGCCTTAGGATAACTGTAAGAAATGTAGAGCTCGTTAGAAACTCCATAGCAATGCATCGAAACTCAATAAGTATGAAAAGGAACTTACCTCCTATTGTCTAGAGATGGTTAAACCACTCAAGGTGCCTAACGAAGAAATAATGTGTCTTGAACTGGGACAAGTTGCTCTGTAGACGCAAAATGATTTTTCGGTTTCTCTGGGCTTCAATTACGTTCAAGGATAGACATTCATCCCTCTTTTTGAATGATATAAAGTAGCACAACTCATCAAAGTTTGGAGCATAGTTGAACGTCTTCATGAAGAGAACATGCAAGCAAGTCAAGATAGCGTAATTATTGGGATGAATATGAAATGGGAAAATGCTTAAATTGGAAAGAGTCTCATGCAAAAAGTTGTTAAAAGGAGGCATGGCTGCATTCAGGCTCATATACCGATAGATGTACGTTCTCTTCTGGTATACCATCCTGCATGCAGATATTATGTAGAACTTTAACGGAGACTACCGAATAAGCTCTCTCTGGTAGGTTGAGTAGAACTCTAAAGTTGGGAGACGATCGATCTATGATCGGCCCAACTGGGACCAACTGACCATATTCTGCCTATGAAGTGGTAGGAGAAAGAGCAATGGATGATGACTCGGCTGCAAAAACCGTTGGACTTCCTCCACTCGATTTACGGTGCGAAGATGGGTGCTCCATTCCAAAACAATTGAACTCACATTCAAAATGGTCAGGGGATTTTATTCTAATTTAGTAATTTCCCCTACTACACTTGAATTCCGGAGAGATATCGATTCGCGTCCGCACGACAAACCCCAACTGTATACCGAGGCAAGTGCATCGCGCTGTCTATAGGGAATGATCTCAGTATCCAAAATACTACAAACGCTTTACCCCGTGTAGATAGTTCGTTTGCAATAAAAAAGGAAAAAAGTTTCCCACATCGTTCCTACTTGTTTTTACTTCTTGTGCACTTACCGGTTATTGATCAATAGTCGATAACGGATCCGTTGTCCAAAGCGACGTGGAAAACTTTTTCACTACATGGATACTGAGCATGCAATAAGCATGCGAGATAAGTCCAAATCCTCCAAAAGAATCAGGATCGTTTAGCGATGTGTCATGTTGTATCAACTACGAAACTTGGCACAAGTCAATTCTGGCCTAATGGATGTAGATAACAAAACGTGTCAAGCACTAGACTAAGGCACGAATGTCATTCTAGGAGAAACTCAAGATTCAATTTACTATCTTCTTCCAGTAGACCGCAATCAACTCAAACTTTTCACGACCAACACCCTAAATGCAAACTCGCCATCTAATTAAACGAACACCATAATTGGCAAACCAATTAGCAAACCCACCTTAGGCTGAACTCTAAAGCACAGAATGATCAAACAGTTAGAACTAGCGAGCTGTGAATGGACCGGTGACAAGCTAAGGGATGGATCGACGACGACTTAAGGCAATGGCGAGCTAGGGTTTCAAACTAGGGTTTGGATCGAAGTCATTGGCGATGCTCAAAAGATAATAGGGCAAAAGAAGACCACGGTGGAAGGATGTAATCACCGAAGATCGATGGATTGAAGCATTGGGAAGTCGTTGAATCACCTTGAATTGGGTTGCATGAAGACTGGGTCGCGTGAAGAAATAGAATGGCTCGGCTCAAATAAATGATTAGCTCAACTCAAGCAACATATATAGGTAGATAGAAAAGGCGAAGCAAAAATATTGCTAAGATGATTAGCCCATCTTTTCAACGGTAAATTTTTTTATTGGTCAGGTTGCACTAGCGACCTATAAGGTTGGAGGGAAAATTTTCTCGAACTCGTGCTCCGATATCTACCCATCATTTCGAAGCACACTGGGAAGTCACGAAGAGGAATTTGATCCATTATGACAAGCAATAGCAGTCAAGACCAAAACCAAGTGATCAGTGGTGTAACTTACTATGTATTTGAAAAACCCTAATATGATTACTTGGAATTCGATGAACATATATTATCAATACCTTCTAGAGCATGCCTTATTTCCAATGAAGATGTATTCTGGGGGGCAAATGTTATCCGTATTGTTAATCCATCGGGATTCAATGGAAGCCAGAGCAGTTTTATGACATCAGAATGCTTAGAAGTTGACCAAGAAGGAATAAGCAATAGGTTAAAGAAAACCAAGCCTTATTACCGAAGCAATGCCAAGTTCAGTTAAACCAAGAGACCAACGTCCGCTCAACCCAATTAGCAGTCAAAGCACAACCAACTAGTAGCCATCATTGAATTGGAGAAACTTGCAAGGAGACTACACGAACCACGTCAATACCCTATGGATTCCAAACTTGCATCTCCAAACCTACAACTCCAAAAACAATCCAAGTGCTTGGATCGCTAGCGATCCATACCCTATGGATCGCCAACGATCCATGCAATGTAATGGCCCATGGATAAAAGCAAAGGATAAGGTGCCTAGAAGACAGAAACAAAAAAATGCTTGGTATATGGATCACTAGCGATCCATTTGGAGCCATGTTTGTTGCGACCTAGCATATAGAAGTGATGGAGAGAGCAACTAAGTGGTTAGCTTGTGAGCGAGCCAAATCTATGGATCGCTAGCGATCCATGGTTTTAGCACGGATCACGAGCTAAGCTTCTCTAGGTCGTTCTGTACCCATTTGCGAGCAATTGATGAAGTAGCCTGGCCTAAAAGCTTTCCGGTTTCTATAAATAACATTCCGCATGCAACATAAACTGGATCTTCTCCGGACTGGTTGCTGAAGCTCTGCCAGAAACTTTCTTCACTCTCTACCTCCCTCATAACAATCTCTAAAGGAATTCAATGTGATTCTCCAATGGATTCCAACTTTGGAGATTCAATCTAGCTAACGATAATCGAAGGCTTTGTAATCAAATACTACTTGTAACAGTAATAAGTCATAATAAAACTATAAAGTAGACGTAGGCTTCGTTAACAGCCAAACCACTATAAGAATTCCTTGTCTTCTTTCATTTACTGTCTTTTCCTATACCTATTGTCTGTGTTAATGCTCTATCAGAAAAGGGCTGGTGCTTTCAAACTTAAAGCAGGGTGTTAATCCATTTTTTGAGTTAACATTTTGGTGCTTTCATTGAGAATCAGGGTGTTAATCCATTTTTTGGGTTAACATTTACTATAGGAGATGTCCCTAAGAATCAGTCATATTTACAATCCTTATAATATATATTATCACACGTTTCACCGTGTCATTATTTAGGCTGCATAAGAATTCCTTTTTATTTTGCCGTAACAATTTTTTACTTTCTTAAGGGAGAATTAATGACAGTTATTAACGAATTAACTACACAATTATACATTATAATTATACTCTACTTACGATAATTAATATATAAATAAATACGCATTTATTGTTTTCTATATGCATGGAGATTACGCCGTAACTAACGTAAATTTCAATTCCTTTTTAATAATAATAGTATAAGTATTTTTTCCTATATAATCAATGAATCCAAATTTCCCATATCCATAACAAAGGATTCTAATATTCATAATAAGGATTCAATACTCATATCGAAAATTGCAATAAATAGACTTATATACCAAAATATAAACTCAATCTACTACATCACTAATGGAATGACCATGACAATAGAAATTACAATTTTAATTTTGTCTTCTATTCAACTCCTCTTTTACAAAGAATAAACAATGGAACTTCAATTTAATATTTATGGAATAAGTGGTGCAAATTACGAATAAGAATCATAGTTTACACCCTTACTTTATTATCAAAACTTCATAATCAATCAAGGAATAAGTGGGAGTGGAATAGACTTTGAAATTATTAAAAACTGAAAAAACTATTTAATTCCATCAGGTCAACATAAACAATTAAGAATCTCCATCTTGAATTGACATTTCAAATTAAATAGGCTTTGGGGGTTTTATAGTGTTTTGTTTTCGCAATCTCAAAACCCCTAAGGCATATACAAATTCATAATATGCTAATCAATTACTGAAACAAAAATGCTAAAATTTCCGCTCATAGTTGGTCCTTTACTGTGCTTATCTCTTGTTTTGAAATACCCATTATAATCTCCTTAATATCTCTTCTTTTTTTATATATACAATAAGGGATTTTTATATATATTAGATTCAAAAAATCAGAGGTTGGTGGAGAAGAGGTTTATAAATTAAATAATGAACAAAGAAAGGTACATAGGGTTTCTTACCTTAAACCCTAATAAAGTTTTCTGAATTTTAGAAAAGATGAACTGATAGAGCTTTGCTGATGTTCCCAGAATATTTATGAATAAAAGTGAGGGGTCAAGTGTCTTATTTATAGAGGTTGAAACGCGTTAGAACTGTAGGATGAAAATAGGTTAAAAATAATAAAACGTACAAAGAAACCAAAAACCTAGTCACTGCAACATATAATGGTCGACCACCCCTATGCACCAGTCAACCACTAGGGGTCGTCCGGTCGCCTAGTATGGTCGACCGCTCCCTCCTTATATGGAACGTTATTTTATTTACCATTTCTTAGTTAGTTTCATCTTTAATTAATTTTAACGTTAGGTGTTAACCTTAACATTACTGAACCCCCAGATCTAATCTCATTTAACTTTTTCAAATTTAGTTTTAAAATTTATTTGAATTTTAATTAGATTATTTTAAACATGAAACTTCATATGGTCATAACTTTTTGTTTGAGCTGTGTTTGTAGCATATTATATATGGAAATTTATCAGAATTTCGCCACGAATATAATAGTAAGACTTTCATGGACAAGTTTCAAATTTTACAAAATTTCCATTTTTAACTCTGTCATATTTAATCTAATTTATTCATTCTATTTATCTATTTATGTATTTATTTATGGTCGATTTTACGAGGTGTTACAGGAAGAGTACATCTAAAATTTCAATGCCTTGGCAAAGTATGGTAGAGTTGACTAACACCCCACCAAAGAAGAATGAGAAGTTTTGAAGTAGGGCTAAGATCGTAAGGTGACGGCGTATTTGTTGTAACTGGACCAACCCGTAGTAGAGTAATTTTGTAAATTTCAAAAGAATTCCATTATTCGATCTTTAATGGGCCTATGTAGTCTAAATTCATTTAGAAATTTTCTAAATTTCTTTTGAATAAAATTAGTATTTCATTTAAATTTGTAAATAAAGTTTTATAAAATATTATATAATATATATGTATCATATACACATATGTGTGTATGTGCACGTGCCACATAGTAATATGTATATGGTTTAACATGTCTCTGTATAGATGTTGGGATTTACACCGCAATGGATATGTTATCTCCTCTCGTATACAAATATGTAGTCTAAACGTATATACGTGTATGTATGAATAATATATATATATATATTATATCAAAAAATAGTATTTAAAATAATATTTAATAATGCACTTGTATATATATACACAAAATATAATTATATCACAAAATGTTTTTAATATTTAAATACAAAATAAATTTATAAATATTATTTTATGCATAGTTCGAAGGCTATAAAAAACATTTTAATTAAAATTATACATAATTTGTGTATATATACATATAAATAAATATTTATAAAACATTATAATATATAAATAATAATAATTAATATTTATATATTGTTCTTAACCAAGCAGTTAGAAAATAAAAAAACTGGTTTTAAACTGTTAAATAATTTATTTAATTTTTCCATATGGAAAATATTTAAAACTAATTAATTAATTTTTTTTGAAATCAAAACGGTAATATACCATGTAAAATTCTATACTTGTATATTACATACATACATACATATATATATTAATTGCATAAATTAATTTTATAGTAAAAAAGGTATTTATAAAATTGTGTACGGTTTAAATAAATAATCATTTTTTAAATTCAAAAGCATTAAATGTTAACAATTTTTTTAAATATAGAACACGTATTATGTAGTGTTATATTTTACATATAAGTTTTTAATTAAAATAGAAATTGTTTATATATGTACAAATATATAATTTAATTTCAACGAAGGTTTTATTATTATGAGGCCGGTGAGCAATATGATGCATTGCACATATTTTTTATGTGTATATACATTCATATATCCTACCCTCCAAATGTGATAACAATTCGATATACAAATTCATCATAATTTCTAACTAATATATATAATATAATAAATAAATTTAGCATTAGTAAATCAGAAATATAACTTTCACCAAAGCTTAGTGTACACATAGAAACAAAGATCCGAACTTCTTGAATCCAATTCCAAGTCCAGAAGTTGCTAGCTCCCGAGTAACTTTACCACCGTGATCAAATAAAATTTTAATTTGATGTTTTGATTTAGAATTTTTGTGGCTTTGAAGGAGGTGTGTGGTAAGCTGGAATAACATCAATAAGAGGGGCTAAAAAGATTATCTCCAAAATGGGTTAAAGGGAATATATACGAGAGAAACCAGGAAGTGAAACGAGGATCAAAGTCCCCTTATTTCTTTAACCATTTTTTCTCTTTTGAATTAAAAAATCCTCCCTCTATAGCCATATCATGGTTGGCACTTTGCTGCACTATAGCCGCCTAAACAAAGCCCAAATTGGACCTCAAAACTATTTCAAGTTCAAATAATATTTATTGTATTTAAATACAATTTGAACGCGTATTGATATCGTATATCAATTAGTGTTCATATAAACATTATATGGACACTATTTAATATTATTAAATATTGTCAAATAAAATTTTATAATTAATATTTCATAAATATTAATTAATTTATAAAAATTATAATTTAGTTAAATTAGGTGGCGATATGGGTATTCAACATTTCGATTATGTGACCCTTAGATGTAAATTTGGTCAGCGATTGATATCGAACAATTTAAATATTAATGTTCGCACTTTAGCATGTGGTGTAAAATTATGGCTAAATTTATTGCTTACTTGGTATTGGTAAAATCCAATTTTAATTTGTTAAGTGTTACCTGGTAGTGGCAATCATCTACACCAATTCTCTTTGTAAAAACTATATCACCGAGGACTTATAAAATTTGGTAATGGTCAAAATTTCAGTATCTCTATATTCAACTCTATAGTCCAAACACAAAGGCCTTGAGTCAACAATAACACTTATTATTGACCGATCTACTTAACCAAAGTCTTTGACTTTGAGTTGACTTCAATTGACCGTGGTACTAACCTCATATAACCGAGGAGATGAATTCTCCCTTGAATAGTGTCCCACTGTCAATGCTTCCGCTCACCCAACTATCGTCGTTTGATGGATATCATACCATGATTTAACTATAATCAAAGCAAAGTTTCCATATTGAAGCTTGACAGTACTCTCGAGTCGAGGGAGTTATGTAATAATGTTACACTGATATTTTCTATTTGACCATAGTTATATTAACCAAAAGAAAACTATTGAGTGAGTCATTTCATAGTTATCCAATAACTATTAGTCCAAAACCCTTTGTGCTCCCAGCAGATATGAGTAATGCACTGTCAAAAATTTGGAAAGTGCTATGTACTCTAGTATTAAAGCATGTATCGATACCTAGTCTCGACACATCCTGATTGGTAATATTTAAAACGACATGTTTATTTTGTTGTGATAAATCACTCATGATTACAACACATTGTAACTGTTATCACAAAACATACCATTTACGGATATTCTATTAAATATACTTTTAATTAAATTCATTATTATAACATATTATATCAAATATATAATAGAATGAAAACACCATTTATTTTGAACGAGATTGGTTATCAAGTTTGATATATGTAACAATTACATAATTAACTCTAGGTCAAACCCCTAACTTTATCAATCTCCCACTTACACTTGGGACTAATTATGGAATCTCTATTACATCTGTTCGATTAGTTTGGTGAGAACATATTGAGTTAGATCCTTCATGATTAGATCTGCTATGTTGTTTTAAATTATCTACTTTATCAACCGACTCTCTTCGATGCTAATAAACTACCATTATCATATGGAACTATTTAAAGTATGTTTCTCGACTTTTAGTGAGCTGTTATCATTAAATTGCTATCGTGTAACAATAATGTAGTATTCTCAATGAAATCACCCCTAGCTTAGTTAAATTTATGCATTTATATTTACATATTGCTTTTATTGTGGTGCTATTCAAGGCGATGTACTTAGCCTTTTCCTTGAATCAACCACATCCTATTGTTTGGAATATTTCCTACTTAGCTCATTAACTAAGGTTTGAACATGAATTTAATTTTAACACATTATACTTCATATCACTTATGAAGTTTGAGTTCATATATTCCTTCACAAAGAGTTCGTTGTTTCTGTTAACAATTTTTTAATATTTTATAAATACTCAAGAGTACTCTAAACTATCATTTAGTGATCCAAATTTGGATTTGATATTTTCTTCATGCATTAAATACATAAGAAAATTATGATATTCTAACAAATACAACATATATGATACTTCTATTGCTAACGCATAAGGATCCATCTTACATGTTCCTTATTAAACATTTTAATAAGGCGTCTTTGCATATCGTTTGGAACATTCCTAACATCTTTTATACTTAATATAAAAGATATAATTTATAAATATAATATAAAGTATTAAACAACCAAACCATTACTGATTTTAACACAAGTACATCGTTAATAATCAGCAGTATGGTATTTACTTATAGTTTAGAAATATCTACGTACCTTTCAGTGTTCTTTCTTATGGATAACGCTTTCTCTGAATTTTGAATGAAAATTAAACTATTTGATATTTCTATCCAAATACTTAGTCAAATCTAATGCTTATAAAATGATGCTTTCGTATCATTTCTTGGATCATATCCGAAAAACCCATAAACTTAATATCACTCCCACTAACTTCAAGATACTTTAGTTATTATGTGCAAACAGTCTATTCTAAATTATTATTCAGAATATTCCATTTCAATTCATGTGTACCATAACATAATCATGCCAAACAATAATTTTATGAGTAAATCCGAATTAAATTGAGCACATTGAACAACGAATCCGTTACATTAATTTGAATAATGAAAGTTTACGATGTTATTCTTATCAATGTGGTCGCAATAGTTCAACTACATTAGTATTTCTCTTAAAGACACATTTAAGGATGATGGATCATATCCCTTCAGTACACTACCAAAATCGTATTTTGATAACGTATTTGGAATTATTTTGGATTTGTGCATCATTTCATATGGAAGAGTCAATACTCTTAGTGCTTTAATTGACAACTGGGATTGTCTATTCTCAATATTGATAAGAAACTCATAGTCTCTTTTCAATGTACGAGAATACTTATTAGACACTTTAATGCGTTGCATTTATTTAGGTTGGTTAATTTCATTTCATCTCATGTAAGAAATTTCATCTTTGGATCGTATCTGGATCTGTTTTACCGCCAACAGTTTGTAAAAGAAATTCCTTCACTAGAAAGTTGATATTTCTCGAAACAATAGTTGTTTCTTGGTGCAATGGAATAGATATTCATAAACACTCCCTGAATCCCCTTATATATGAACCGATTTGGTTTTATTTTTTGACATTTATGTTCAAAAAATAAATTGGTTATCCAATGATAATCATCCCAAAACTCCTTTTGGATTATTCATACAAGATCCCTAACATACAATTACAACGTGTAGTCTTTCGACTTGCATGGCCTGTAACTCCTTGGCCTATGATATATTCTTATCTTGTTTAATTCTTTAAACCATTCTTTATATGAAAGTAATTTTAACCTTATTTGCTACTCTTAGGTACATGACCTTACAAAAAGACGCTAACTCGGCTTCACTCACAATTACTCGTACTTCATTTAATAAAATTAGATTACCCCTTATTGATACATCATTATGTACCATAAGGAGGTATGAATTTTGGGGTTGAATCTTTATTCATTTTTACGTACATTCAGAACTCTTTCTAATATACTCACTTATTCATTCAAAACGAATCATTTTATTTTCTATCATACTTATTTTATTTACTTCTGTTTTTTATTCTATGAATGTATCATTAACATACCACATGCGTATCATACACATATGTTCATGTTTATGATAATAAATTGGTGAATACAATAAAATACATGGAACCATTTTGGAATTAATACAATTGTATAAATCCATATGTATTAATCCATATGATTTATCAACTCTTATAATGCTTCCACTAAGTTAGTGATTTTCCCTTAATTATCAGAGATATAATTTACTTATACCATATTATTCATAATCATATAATCAAAACTATTTCTTAAAACTATGGTTTAGTCCATAATTTCAAAATAATTACTAAAAAATGTAGATACTTGTGTATTTTCTAATGCACCACAACTACCAATACTATAGTTTGATTTTATAACAAATATTCATAATATTCACATTGAAATAGAACTTTCTACTTTTATGTCAGTATAAAAAAATTAATTGTTATTTCATAAATAATGTTGTGTACATTTTACGAAAATAATTTTCGTAGCTTGATGTGACCAATAAGTGTTATATGGCATGCTTCCACTATTTCTACCATTACTATAATAGCATACAAAATATGAAGCTCCATTAAACCATTTAATACATGCCATTTATTTCATTTATTATAACTGGTTTACGATCAAAAAAGTTCAGATCAAGTATCTTAAATTTAATCAAATATCAAAGAAAATAATTTTCTATGTGAAAATACTTTTGATTCGGAATCATATTTCTAATTCCAATATTAAACTTCTTTATTCTTTTACAATTCTTATATCTAAATTTCTTTATGAAGCATAATGATCATTCATTCTCTTCATCCTAACTCTGCCTTAGATTACATCCATTCTAATACATTCTATTTCTTTTCTAAATGGTCGAACCATTCAAAGGAAATCCTTACTATGATATCATAATGAACACTTTACATAGGTGCATGTGGTCATCCTTGACTTTTAAGGAATCAAACAAATTGCACCTTATATAAACTGATATTTCAGCAATCAAATTCTTAAAGCTATAATGTAGCCTTTAGTTTGGTGTTATATTTAACACAATAAGACCATTATTATAATCATCATTTTGAATACATGATCTCACACTGCAGTTTACTTGCTTGTTTCAAAGACCTAATTTCATCGAGGTTTCGTACATTACGAATTGTGACAATTCATTATATAACATTTATATGTGATCGTATATTGATCAAATATCCATATTCTTGTATTACTTTTTGAGTTTGAACTCGATGAACATAATGCACAGTTTTGGACAAGTAAACTCGTAAGTGATCAAGTTACGAATGATTTAGTAGTTGTATGATTAGGCGCTTGCATGGATCAACATGCAAAAATTTATTGGTAAGTATATTTTATATTTCTATTTTCCAATATTAATTCAGTTCATTTGTACATTTTAATTAACAAAATTTTTATCAATTATATTAATTGCACATATTTATGAATATAGATTATTAGAACTTTATATAGCAAAAGTCCTTATAATACTAGAAAGGTTAAATGTTACCATTTCATTTTTATAATAAGGCTCCCACTAGTCTTTTATGTTTCTCCAAAACCTTAAGAAACATAAAAGTCTTTCGACTTTAGTAGTAGGTGTTTTGACTTGTCTGTCTTGGGATTTTAACCTTGAGTTTGCTCAACAAGTCATAGTCCCACAAACGATGAAAGACTCCTTATTAGTTGGATCGCATACAACTCCTAATTCATGGTTCCTTGTCCTAATCTCATTTTAATCTTGAGTTTGATCAACAAATCGAAAGAGATTATTCACGTGTACCTACCATTTGGCGGCGGCCTAAGTATAATATATGTACCTTGAGTTTGCTCAACAAATACATGTAGTTATCTTACCTCTTTAGTTAATATATATTAATAATACTACAAATAACATCTATAGCTTGAGTTTGCTCAACGACCAGTGAGTTTGCAAGTAATTTATTAATATATAAATGGTAAAGGACGACATTTATGCTAAAGATTTATAATCTTTAATATATTTAATTAAGTGATGTCGACTTATGGAATAATGTATTTATTATGAAATACGAGCATGATTCAAGTGTTGAACGCATCAGAAATCACAGTATATGCACTATACGTATGCATTTATCCCTTAAGTCTATTTGAGCTACTTACTATTCCATATATAATTAATGCATTCAAATCACATGAGTTTTAACTTACATATAAATTTTATAATTCAATTAACTTATATAATTGTCTTATGCATATAAATCTTATTTATTTAATTAATTTAATCAATTAACATTTCAATTAATTTTATTCATTTTAAACATTTTAAATTGAATATTTTCACTATAACATTTATAGTTATAAAAATATTTCTCATATATGTATTAAATTATTTATTAATTAACCTTTAGTTTATTTATTAAATTAAAAAAATTAAATTAATTATAATTAATTTCAATATATATATATTACCTTAACATTTTAAGATAATGTTATATAAATCAATATATATGTTATTTAATTTAATTAATTAATTATTTACTTAACCTAATCAATCATTGATAATTTTTGAAAATAATTATTTTATTTTCAAAACAATTTTGAAAATTATTTTATAACATTTACAAAATCATTACTTATTCTAAGTTTCACTTTTTAAATTTAAAATTTTATTTTAGTTACAAAAATAGATTTTGAAAATTAGCCCAAGACCCAAATCAATTTGAGCCTTTATATCCTCTCTTGTATATAAATATATATTCTAAATGTATATATGTGTGTATATGAATAATATATATACGTATGTATGTATGTTTATGCGTGCGCCAGCGCACGCGTGCGCGCGCGTGCACGTGTGTGCATGCATATGCGTGTGTGTATGTATGTCACACAATAGAATTACAAAATGTTTTCAATACTAAAATAAAAAATAAATTTATATAGGTATATA
The DNA here is from genome assembly GCA_030765085.1 of Allium cepa. Taxonomy (NCBI): domain Eukaryota; kingdom Viridiplantae; phylum Streptophyta; class Magnoliopsida; order Asparagales; family Amaryllidaceae; genus Allium; species Allium cepa. The sequence continues at coordinate 394,949,505 of CM060935.1, forward strand.
AAATTATTTTATACATAGTTTGAAAGCTGTAAAAAAAACTTTTATGTAAAATTATATATATATATATAATACGTATATATATATATATATTTATAAATCATTGTAATGTAAATAATAATAATTAATATTTATATATATTGCTTTTAGACCAGAAGTTTGAAATAATCTTTTTTCCATTTTAAACTGTTAAATATTTTTTTATTTTTCTATACGAAAAATACTTAAAATTATTTTAAAATAAAATAAAAATGATAAATATACTTTGTGTAAAATTTTATACTTGTATTTTATATTATATATATATATATTGCATAAACTAGTTTTATATTAAAAAAAGGTGTTTACAAAATTATGTATAGTTTAAATATAATAGAAAAAATTAAATCTGGAAGCATATGTGCATTAACAATTTTTTTTAAATATAGAACATGTATTATATAGTATTATATTTTATGTATGAGTTTTTAATTAAAATAGAAATTGTTTATATACATAATTCAATAACAAAAAATATTTTTTTATTATCAGGTCGTTCGCAATATGATGCATACATATAATATTTTTACATTTTATACACACACGTATATCTAACTATCCAAATGTGACAACATATCAATAAACAGATTCGTTATAATTTCTAAGTAATAAATAAATAAGTAAGTAAATAAATAAATATATCTACACAAATACACATACACACACACGCACACACACACGCATATATAAATAAATTTAGCATTAGTAAATCGAAGATATGCATTTCACAAAGCCTAGTACATACATGTAGAAATGAAGAACAAAACTCCTTGAATATAGTTCTAAGTCTAGAATTTGCTAGCTCTTGAATAGCTTTACCACCAACAACCGGATTGAGTTTTAATTTGATATTTTGAGTTAGGATTTGTAGGGCTTTGAAGGAGGTGTAGTCGACCCGAAATGGCAACAACAAGAGAGGCTAAAAAATATCTCCAAAGTGAGAGTTAGAGGAAATATATAAGAGAGAGACCAAGGAGTGTAACAAGGATTAAAATCACCTTATTTCTCCGACTACTTCTTTCTCTTTTGAATTCAAAATTCGTCCCCTTCTAGTTTTCTCATGGCCATCCCTTTGCTACACTATACCCACCTAAACAAGTCCTAATTAGGCCTTAAAACTATTTCAAGCATGAATATATTTATTGCATTTAATTATAATTTAAACGCCTATCGATATATGTATATCGTTAGTGTTTATATAACCATTATATGCACATTATTCAATATTGTTCAACATACATAAAATTAAACTTTTTAATTAATATTTCATAATTATTAATTAATTTATAACAACTATAATTTATTTAAATCGGGTGGTAATAGGAGTATTCAACGTTTCGATTGTGTAGCTCTTGGGTGTAAATTTGGTCAGTGATTAATATCGAACAATTTGAACATTAATGTTCATGCTTCACTTAGCAGGTGGTATGATATTATGGCTAAATTTATTTTTTAACTTGGTATCGATAAGATCTAATTTTACTTTATTAAGCATTACCCGGTGGTGATAGTTATTTACACAAATTCTCTTCGTCAAAACTATAGCACTCAGGACTTATGGAATTTGGTAATGGCTAAAATTCCAGTATCATCCATATTCAACTCTACAGTCCAAACACAAAGTCCTTGGTTTAACAAAAATTGTTACTATCATCCGAACTGCTATGATCAAAGATTTTGGCTTTGAATTGACATTAGTTAACCATGATACTAACGTTATATAACCGAGAAGACATATTCCCTCTTGAATACTGTCTCACTTTCATTGCTTCCACTTGACCTAACTATAGTCATTCGATGAATGTCATGCCATAATTTTACTATAATCAAAGCAGAGTTTCCATATTAAAGCTTAACAGTATTCTTAAGTTGTGGGAAAAGTCGATGGAGTTGTGTAAATTGTCACGTCGATATTTTCTATTTGACCTTAGTTATATGACCAGTAGAAAACTATCATGTAAATCGTTCCATATTCATTCAATAACTATCAGTACGTAACCCCTTGGTACTCCCAACAGCCAGACGTAATACACTGCCCAATATTTGGAGAGCATAACATACTCTAGTCTCAACGAATGCATCAATATGTAGTCTCGATACATCTTGACTATGAATATTTAAAATAGTATGTTTATTTACTATGATAAATCATACATGATTACAACACATAATAACTAATATCATAGAACATACTATTAGAGAGAAGAATTATTCGGAGCTATAAGAAGAAGAATTGTTCGAAGCTAAAGCAGACAAAGATGTTTTCCGTAGAGGAAGCGGGAGAAGGGCCTTTTATTAAGGAGAAAGGCAATAATGTTATGTTGGAAGATATGATTTCCGTTTTAAGTTTTTCAATTAGAGTTTTATTTGACACTTGAGCTACACATCCTTTCAATTTTAAGGATCTGATTGGTAGATTATGATAGATGTTATCAACTTAGTTGCTTCTTTCTGCATGGTAAATTTGATTAGTGGATATGCCACTCTTTGGTTAAGGGGCACTGATCTGGAGTTTGTTTTGTGTGATCATTTATTCTCTTGCTACTTATTTGTGTTTAACTTGAGTGGTAATGATTTTGGGAATGGACTTATTAGTGAAGAGTGATGCTAGAATTTATTGTTTTGAAAGGATCACTGCTCTATGGAACATTAAAGGCAAAGACAAGATCTTAGAATCTTCGGATGAGATAAATAGAAGGTATGGGATTTTGTTGTGTGTGATGGAAAGTTTAAAAGAGGAGATATATAGAGATTTTGTAGTTCAGGAATTTGCTGATGTCTTTGAACTAGTAATGGGTTTACTTCTAAAAAAGTTTGATAGCAGAGGCATAACCTGTTAGTAGACACCTAGCAAATGTTGCCTAAGGAGATGGAAGAGTTGGGGAAGAAAATATTGGAACTTAGCAAAGGAGTTTCATTAGACCAAGTAGTTTACCATAGGGAGCTTCTGTGGTGTTTGTTAAGAAGTTTGATGGATGACTTTGTGTATTGATTATCGATAGTTGAATAAAACGACAGTGAATAATCATTATACATTCCCTATGATAGGTGATCTGTCTGATTAGTTGAATGGGGCTAAACGAGAATTGAAGCTTCGGCTGATTGAAGATCCGATTTTAGTAATGTCAAAAGGGAATGAAGGTATGGTGATGTACACTAATGCTTTAGGTTTAGGGTTTGGAGTAGTGTTGACGTATAAGGATGAGGTTATGGCTTATGCATCTAGGTAGTTGAGATCACATGAGGTCCGGTATCCAACTCATGAGTTAGAGTTAGCAGTAATTATCTTTTCTGTTAAGATTTGAAGGCATTACCTTCTTTGAAAAAAGTTTGAGTTGTTTACTGAGTATAAGTCTTTAAGGTATTTATTTTCTTAGAAGGAACTGAACATGAGACAACAAAGGTGTTAGAGGTCTTGGCATTATATGATTTTGGGATAAAGTGTACCCCAAGAAAACAAAATAAGTTTGTTAATGACTTAATCTGAAAGTAGCAGAATTATGTTTTGGCTATGATTGAGGAGTGGAATGATTTAAAGACACTAGTTTCTTATGATTTGCCGTTTTAGTTCAATGATGGTCCAAGTCAAAACTCTTGGATGTTGTCTTTCTTAGAAGTTCATCCAATTATCATAGAAAGGATTATCGAGAGGCAGAGGGAAGACCTACTATGTGCCGAAAGGATCAATGGTCGGAAGAGTAGTGTTGAGACCAAAGAGTAGTGTTGAGAAGGGAAGGTTTATATTCCGGATAGTAGAGACCTTCAAAAGTTAACTTTGGATGAAATCCATCATTCAAAATTTACTATTCATTCAGAGGGTACTATGATGTACCAAGACATGAAGTAGAGCTTCTATTGGAAAGGAATGAATAGAGATATCAGAGAATATGAGAAGAGATGTCTCACGTGCTAATATGTTAAGGTAGAACTTCAAAAGCCAAGTGGACTTCTGCAACCTTTTGAAGTCCCAGTGTGGAAGTGGGATTAAGTTTCGATAAACTTTGTTGAATTTTTGCCGAGGATTCGGATAGGGAAAGAAAGTATATGGGTCATAACAAACATATTGGCTAACAGTGCCGAATTCATTTTGGTAAAGTCCAGGAGGACGGAAACCAAACTAGCTGAGACATATGTTAAGAGTATAATGAAACTTCATGGAATCTCAAGTACTATAATTAGTGACCAAGACCCATTATTCGTCGATGACTTTTGCCAGAGCCTACATAGTACTTTAGGTTCGGAATTATGCATGAATACTGCTTACCATCCACAAATAGATGGATAGACCAGGAGGGTCAACCATGTGCTCGAGGATTTTCTAAGAGCTCATGTGTTAAACTTCGGCGGATCTTGGGAATATCATATACATTTAGTGGAATTTCCATACAACAATAGTTACCCGTCCATTATTGGGATGTCACCTTTTGAGGTGTTGTGTAGAAGACCTTGTAAGCGGCTAGTAAGTGTGTAATGTCCTAATATTTTCAAAATCTGAAATCAATTAAAAACGCCACAAAATACGATTGCAAATAATTTCTGATATTAAAAACAGTGGACCATTTATTTTATAATTTAATTTTTCGTTAACTAAGGAAAAAAGAAACCTTAGCGGAATCAAATAAATAATAAATAAGTAATAAAATATTATCTAACATTATCACATCAATTAACATTTCAATATATCAATTATCAATAACGCATAAATGATATAACCATGGTACAAAAGAATATACCAAATCAGCTATCCGCAATATAGCCAACATCTACCTTTTCATTCCCTCTTTTGCTCCAACCTACAACTTCACACTTGTATAGAAAGAGGGACACACGCACATATGTGTGTGTGTGAGTGTGTGTGTATATTAAAAGGAAAAAGATTTCAACTACTTTTGGACTGTGCCTAATCTTTTACACTACGGCCATAGGCTCAATAGCTATTACATAGAAAAATACTGCCTATATACCTCTTTTAAGGAATTAACCCTACGTGTTCTGTTTCCTTCTCTTCTCTTGCATTCTAATAGATGTTGGCACATAACAACCAAAACATCCATGCAACCACCACAACCAACGCAACCAGTGCAAGCAGAAAACACTACTCCTACTTAACCATTCTAATCAAACATCGTAAATATGAGGTAAAAACAATAACAATACACTTAGTCATTAAACATACAAACATTTGAATACATACAATGTCAACCCCAAACATCTAATAAGCTAATCACAACATATATACTCACATATACTAATCATTAACTATTAGTAATACAACCTTAGTATAAGTGTAATAAATCAAATGTGTAGTAAACCACTATATTATTAACATAAGCACCGCACAATAAAATCATAGTTAGCTACACACACACACATAGTAATAATGGCAAAATATCGCGCACACATCCAATTGCAATTTCATCTTTATAAAACAACATATGTGATGATTCAAATCAACCACTAATTACATTTTTAAAGATAATAATAAACTTTCTGTTATTATTTATGAATTTCTCCAAAAATTCATTAGTAAGAACCTTGTTAAATTTTTTCCATTAATCTCCTTTTAACTCATTAAAACGTTATTATTTTCAAACATTATCCAAAATTTGTAAATAATCCCGTTTATCATTTATTTACTAATTTTCCCCCTTACTACACAATTTCACCTATTTTATTTTAGTCGATTAAATTTATATTTTTAAATCTACACTTAATTACAATCAGAAATCTAACAATACTAGCGATAAATAACCAATCCAAGGATCAACATATCCAAAATATCAATATATCCAAATAATCACCAATATGTCATAAACACAAACCAATTATTATGATTTTCCTTCAATATAAATCTATTTTATAATCTAAAATTCAATAAATTAAATTAAATAAATCATGCCAATGTGCTTTTGCTAACATCCTCCAAGCTCGACAATCTCACTCCGAAATTCTACCACGAGTCCAACGGAAGTAACCGTGTGTGAATAGAAGTTCATATCAAACAGTTAGAAGTTTCATGGTTTATTTTGCAATATATTATAGAAATGGACTAGACAATAAAATCACCTTGCCACAGGTTCGTTCAACGTTCCCCGCTTGGTCATTTTGGCCATGATTCACGATGCCACAGGCAATTTCAGCATCGTCGCCAACCATGGTTGTGCTCCCCTCTACTACCTCTACTTAACACGACTAATTCTGCGCCTCTTAGCGCAGCCAATCATATAAAATTAGGGGTTAAACTCTCCGCAGTCATGAACTTTAAATGTCAAATTACAAAGCTCTGTCGATCGATTCTCCAAATTAAGACCAAATCTAGGTTCTACACTTCAACCCTGACCTATTGCTACCAACCTCGTCTCCTAATTAGTTGTATTGTGAAAACACCCAATCCAAGAGCCTTAATATGTTATGCACGACTTTAAGCACGATTTCTAGTTAACTTGAGCATTTTTATGATAAACTCACCCCTCTCGTTGATTTTTCTCGTTGAGAGCTTCAAAGTGACATATAATTCGATATGGTTGGGACACTTTGAAATTTAATCGCTTTTTTTAAATATTTTTCTAATCATCATTAGAGAGAAATTAGGTTGATTTTGGATTAGGAAAGAAAATTAAAGATAGACGTGACAACCATGGTTCTGTACCTCAATTATATGGCCGCTTTTGCTAGGTTACAGATCGTGTACCAGATTTGGCCCAAAAAGCCCAATTTCGATTGTCAACCAAGTATATCATGTTGTCTATTGAAATATATGTTTTAATATTTCTAAATCCAATGGAACCATCAAAATCCCTAAAGACGATCTTACACAAATTTGCATTCCATTGTAAATTTTATTTTCAAAATTATTTTAATTTAATAATTAATGTGTCAAATCGACGAGTCATTACATTCTTCCCCTTTAAAAGAATTGCGCCCTCATAACCCCAAGTACAGACCCCAACCCAATCAATAAATCATCATTACAAGTTTAATCACAAAATACGGGGAAGTATATTACTTATAATCAACTACTTTCAATGTATTATAGGACATCCACACCATACAATCAATCATGACACACAATGGTTAATTCACAATAATAAACACACATATACAGTACCACACACATTTCTTCACCCATGCCATTCAGACTATAGTATGTAAATAACACCCCATCAACAAAGGGTGAAACAATCTCAACCATAGATCAAATCCATACACAAGCCACAACATGAAATGCATAGATAAATACATAAATCAACAACCGGTATAGCTCATAAAAATATAGCACACATACTCAAAAACAATAGGGTATCGGCATCACACTAGCATACAATAAACAAAATGCATGTATGAAATCCTATACTGATCATCGATATGGTCGGAAAGTCTAACCACTACTAAGGTCTTATACAAAACACAATTGGATACACAATAACTATTGTGACCATCAGATCGATAACTACTTAACACTACAGCCTTACCAAAGCTTAAAGTAGCCCCTTGCCATTACTAAGGCGAATAACCAAGTTCCAATACTAAACACTCCTTGTCACCACTAAGGTGGATTGGACCACCGCTATGGTCTTGCATCACCGCTAAGATGTACTCTAGTATATGACAATTCGTACGACCATTACTAAGGCCTCCCATTATCCCAGCCATCACCAAGGCTTCACATCATCATAGAAATCACCAAGGCTTTACACCATCACCAAGATGTCACTTCATTCTAACCACCGTTAAGGTCATGCATCATCGCCAAGATGTGACTTCATCTCGACCATTACCAAGGTCTCACATCGTCACCAAGATGCCTTCGGACACTTGATAGCTTGTAAGACCATCACCAAGGTCGGCGACAAACTACGTCGCAATTGGATTTAATCTTCGATCATGTACCATCACAAAGATACTGACATCACCAAGGAAGCTGGACCATCACCAAGGTTTAGGGTACACAGGTGAGCATTCTAACATACCCTTGCCCCATGAAACACCTACCACATGCAGAGTTATCAATGATCTGTTTAGAACATGACTCGATTCGGAACACACCATATACCATAACGTCACTTCGCCTTTTTGAACATGCCTCACTAGTCATCATCAAGTCTACATACACTTTTCCCCCTCGGACGCTGCTAAGTCCACATACACTTCCCACCCGAAGTACTCGACCTAAAACAATTCATACCATCGATACGTCGAAGTTCAGAACACCTCATTTGGATCCTAGGATTTCCTTGCTCTTAATCTAAAGCAAACCACCATTTCTCCAAGGCATGGCTTGAAGTTAACTAGAGAAAATCTCACATCATCCACCATGATTGATCCAAATATGTCCATTATCATCTCATTAGTTTTTCCAATGCACATCCGCCAAAAAGTTAACATTGGGTAACTATCTCATCATAAGATTATTAACACTAACATGCAATGTATCATGCCATACAATGTACACAATCATAACAAGGCAAATAACAAGTAATCAATAATTAAGTGGATTGAAGCAAAACTGTAACATTCCTGATTTTGAAGCCAAATTAATTTAGTGGTTAATTTGATTTTTGAATTTAATTTTGAATTAATTGGTAATTTAATTTGAAATTTCCAAGGACAAATGAAATAAGATGTGTTTGTTTATTTTATAAATAGATTTTTATTTCGAATTTGAATTTGAAATTCAAAATAAATATATTTGAAAGATTGAAGATAAAAATCTTTACATTTTAAAGAACTAATATATATATATATAATTTGTAATTTGTGTATAATTACATTTAAAATCATTTCTTTAAAAGGTTATAAAGGTATAAAATATAAAACGAGTATCTTTTATAAGTATAAGATTTAATAAAAATTTTAAAAAAAATTTCTTTTATATATTTGTAAACTAATAAGATAAACATTTGTAAAATATAAATATATGTAAATACAAATAATTAAGGGTTTAAAAGCATTTAAAAATAAGGACTATATATATGTAAACCTTTAAAACATACGAGATAAGTTAATTTCCAAATTTTAAAATAAAAAGGGCTTAAACCATAAATAAAAAATTAATTTGAATAAAGATCTCAAACATAATTTTCCTTATTTTTAACAAATGTAAACTATATGACATAAAAATTTACAAGTGTTAAATCTATATGACTTAAAAATTAACAAGTGTCAAACTAAAGTATTATCTTCATTCTTAACAATTAAAAGAAAACAGCCTGCTCATTATTCTCTTCAACCTTCTATTCTAAATTTTTCCTTCATCTTCAAAGAAAATCAAAAGGATGAAAACCAAAAAGTAAACAAAACAATAAAAAATCTGTTTTAAAGTTTTCAACCTGGAAATGAATTGAACCTGAAAACAAGCCTGAAAAATCAAACTAAGCAATTTCAAATCTGAAAGCAATTCAAAGATCAAGCACGATTCTGGCTTCAGATCAAAAACATTTCAAGAGCCTGAGACAAATTCAAAGCAAAGGGGAATCAAGCAAAGTTTAAAGAAAATCTTCAACCTGAGTTTAAAGCTTCAGGAAATTTAAAACTATGCAAAGATCAGAGCAACAAAACAACAAGCTTCTGTTCAACCCGAAGCTTCAAATCTGAAATGATCAACTTAAACAAGAAAAGAAAAAATTCAATCAAGTTTAGTTGCCAAAAGCATCTTCCTATTTTCAAATTCCATTCCTCTGTTCTTCACACACAGGTCAGCAAACCCAACCTGATATATATCTGAATGATCTGTGAACTGTAATCTCAAATATGCTTGATTTATGATGTGATTATGCTTGCATGTATGTGTATGTTTAGAGATAATGATATGCATGTCTGTATAAAATCATTATCCCTGTTCATTTGTTTACAGGTTCTAAACACTTGTTAAAAGATTTCAAATCACTCCACCCAAATGATTTTAGGCTATAAACTCTGGAGAAAAAAAATGTTGGTACATTGATGATATCATTTTAAAAATTAATTTCAAGTGATTAAATTAAATATTTATTTCGAAAATGATATATATACAATGATGATTTAAGATAAGCCCATATTTAAATGTTTTGATTTTCAAGTTTGATTATAGGAATGGATTCACATTTCAAAATCATGATTTTTAATGATCAATACAGAATTTTTAAATTGATAAATCAAGTTATATTTAGGATTGAACAGAAAACCCCCTTTTGTAAATTATCGATAATCGGCGAGATTATAATCCGCGTGTTTAAGGTTGGGGGTAGCCGGATGTCAAAGGATCAATGGAATAATACGATGGGAATTTATCGAAAATCGTGAAGGCCAGACATCGATGATTTAGGATTTAACCGTAATTTTTGTAGAGGTGGGAAAACGGGTCACCATTACATGGTCAGGGCAACGGACTACATCGGTCGAGGGGAAATAGCTCGTGGGTGATCGAGGAAGCTTCAGCCGGAGCTGCGAAGTTCCTGGTGGCGTAGTACGGCGGTCCGAGACATTTTTGGTTGGTCATGTGGGTTCCAGTGGGTGGTGGTATTGTCGATTTTGATTTTTAGATCAATAGGTCAACTTGGGTGGATGTGGTGACTCAGGGGAGGACCAGTGACTTGTCAAAGGTCGAAAGGTTGGTCGGAGTGGCGTGGTTTGCGGGTACACGTGTACGGTGCATGTGTGTGTATGTTTGGGTTGGGGAAGAAGATGAAGGAGGTTGGCTCAAAGTCATGTTCGAAAAAGCATGGCTATGGCTCAAGTTCGTTTCAGGGAGATTCGAGTTGGTTTTATAATAGTTTTAAAATTTTAAAACCGAAACAGTTTAAAAGAAAAGGAAAGAAGAAGTGGGAAAGACTCGTGGGATTTGGTACTTGACTCGGGTGAAGACCCGAAGTGGTTTTGGGGCTGGTTGAAAGCAGTTTTAATTTTTATAAAATAAAACAAGGTTTCAAATTTTAAAATTTAATCAAGTTTTAAACATTTTCTAATTAATAATAAATGTGTTATACTAGTTTTGGAATTAGATGAAGTTTTTAAAAATATTTCAAATTAACTTAGTTTTAAAGTGTAGATTATTTACATATATAATCTTTATTTTAAAAGTTTATTTGAACAAATTTAATATTGTAATTGTATAATTAATTAAGGAAATGTTTTTACTTATGGATTAACTTAGATGTAGTTGAATCCATGTGTTAAATAATAATTGATTTTAAAAGATTTACTAAATAAGTTTGAATATAATTAAGTAATTCATGTGATATTTTAATTTGAAACTCAATTACTTAACTAAAGGTTAGTTAAGGATTAATTAACCATGAGTTAAGTGATTAGTGATGAGTAATTTAAGTATAATTACTTAATGAGATTAATTAAGTTTAATCACTTAATGAAGGATTATTACTTAATATAATTAAGGTATAATTACTTGCTGTAATAATTAAGTAAAGAATAATTATTTTGAAAGGATAATTACTTAATTAAAGATTTATTAAGGTTAACGACTTCATAAATTAAGGATAATTTAATAATTAGAGGTTAATTATTTAATGATTAAAGGTTGTTTTATTTATTAATTAAGGGTTGATTAATAAATGTTTAAAGGTTAATTAATCCATTAACAAATGATTCAAGAATAATTAATTATATGGTTTATAATTAATTGACATTGACTAACCAGGATTATTAATTTATTAATCTAGTTTAAGTTAAGTTATAATTAGGATTGGATAATTAATTCACAGAGGAATTTATTAAATTGAAAATTAAATTGAATTAATTAAGGATTAAATAACTAATCAATCTTGTTTAAAAATGATTATTGAATGCTTGGTTTGCTAATGAATTGTATTGAATGCTTGAATGGATGTTATGTATGATCTATGACATTCTATGATATGAATTGTTGAGCTGTATGTAATTCATTTATCTGTGATGAATTTATATTATTTATCTGTGAATCTGTGAATGAAGATAAGCGTTATAGATTATACGGCTTATCGATATTGATGTGATTAAATCTGTGATGATTGAATGATGTTGCACCATTGTGTAAAACCCCTGGACTACACCATGCACACACAAATATGGATTCACGAGGAAATCGGTCAAGTCACAGATATTTGAAGTAAATATTTTAAAATGATTTTAAAGTTGAATTTTGAGTCCAAATGGTTTTGGGAATGAAATTGAATTAAATATGGAAAGTTTTGGAAAGGGAGTTTTGAAGATAGAAGTTTCATTTTGAATAACTTGATAAATTTTTGAAATTTAAATGGTTTGATTTAAATTTGAATTCAAATTTTGAAATTGAATTCTGTTTGAAAATTATGGTTTAAAAAGGTGATACAAGTTATAATTGTTGTAACGCTCGCGGTTTTTCGTTGCCGAAAAACCGAATAGTTATGGGTTTTAAAAAGAATTTAAGAAAAGAAAAGGAAAGAAAAGAAGAGAAGAAGAGAGAAGATAGAAAAATAGAGAGAAAAGAAAATAGAAAATTTTAAAATAGAAAGAAAAGAGAAAGAAAATAGAGAATTTTAAAATAGAACGGGAAAGAAAGGAAACAACAGAACAATAACAGAATCTCACAATTCGCAGCGGAACAACATATAATAATAAATGAATAATCTTTAAACAAAGAACTATATCAGTTATTACATTTTATACTTTACATCATATCATCATCAGAGTGTACAACAACAAACAATTTTAAAACAGCGGAAAAGAAATACTAAGTACTAGTAATACGCCATGCCATCCATCTTGCCTCCAGCAATTCCTGAATATCCAGAATATCCTGATAAACCTTAACTCTTGACTGCCCGTGTGGAAATTGGTGGGCACCCAAAGTTTAGGAAGGAAAACAATAAACTCCAAGTCAGTCATGTGACTGGTGTGAGAACTCAAAACAGTTTATTTTTTTTCTTTAAAATTAAAATGGAGGAATATTTTTAAAAATCAATTCTCAATGCTTTTAAAAATGAGACTACCATAAGACCTCCTGCCACACACACAATGCAAACGCAGACTTGGAGAAGATTTCTCCTTATGATAGCCAAACATGCTTGATACGCATTAAAGTCAAATCAATTTTGATATTATTATTAGTGCATAGTGTATAAAACGATTTCGAAAGTAGAATATAAATCTTAGCCAGCATATGTACCATTATATTATGCCTACTAATAGCTACCATATTAGATGGCAGGTTCTACAACTAAAACCGTACAAGTTTCGTATTGTTTCTTTGGATTTCCAACAAATGGTCAGGCCAAGGAACTTCCCATTGCCACATGAGAATGCCTCTGGAAAGACATCCCCGAGAACCAAACCGGAACTCTGCCAACACAAGGCCGGGTTACCCCTAACTGGGTAACTACTGACACGAGCACGCCATTCCCCGATCGTAAACGACCTTTCTCACGGGATCCCGATAACCAACAACCACAAAGTAATAAATTCGTAGTAACCACATAGGTTAAATATCTGGGCTCCATACCATGATACAACCTCTATCCAGAAGGAAATGTACATACCCTAAAGGGAGCTACCCCTCATAACCTTGCCGCATCTTTCCTGTTTTGACCATTTCCGGGGTGTGAGGCTCGACGAAGTCACGTCCACAAAAACATACTTTATACAAAAGCCATGCTTTGGGTCAACAAATGATCAACACAATGATCACCAAGATAGACGATCAAATAAATGATCCTATCACAATAATCAACACAATGATCATTTACAGCAACACTCAGCATGTCACATTACCAAATTGGGAATATATCGCTGATAACTTCAACTATATAACCTCTGAGCTCGTACGTCTCAGAGAAGGGTGTTAAGCTAAAAGAATAAATTCTCCGCCACCACAGAAATATATTTGAAAGAAATCGGCTTTACATCTCAACTTGTAATGTCAGACACACAATCCATACAAGTCTGTTCCGGGCTCGAACAGAACCGAAGGCACTTACAAAGAAGTCCTTGCAATCCGAATAATCTCTAATCACGTTCGGATTTCCCATCACATATGGAGATCTCAATACCAGGGATCAGCCAGTGCAGAGACAATCAACAAGAAATCCTTTCGCTTTCGAAAATATCCGGTCTTCAACACCGATCTTCGAATGCAATTTATAACGACGTATCACATATTCGGAATGGGTTATACGACCCCAAGGTCCTTTCCCGGTTAACCCGAATAGTGAGCGCTTATTTTAAAAAAAAATAAGTGTGGCATCCAGTTTCAAACAAATCACAACAAATACCTATTTAAAGGTAAATATTGATAGTCGGTTATTGAACTATCAATAGATATGCCAACATCACCAGATTCCAAATAATTTTCCAAATTATTTATTTCACAAAAATATCTTTACAAGATATAAACATAATTTCCATACTTTAAAAATAAATCAATATTCATTTTTAAATCTAATTTCCCAATTTCATTTATAAATTCTGTATTGAATTTACATTCCAAAATATTTATGAATATACGATTTCCATTCGTTTTCAAATATTCATTTTCAATTTATCTTCAAAAAGATAAATTCAAAATATTCACTTAATATTGGAAAAACATTTCCATACTTATTTATCTATAAGTAATTCACAAGCCCTTTTTATTTTCTACGCTTAGAAAATATTTAATATACTCTAATCGAAATTAAGTATATATTTCATTCTTTAAGGAAATCATTCACTTAACCATATTTATTTGGGCCAAAACGAATGTTGCGTAAAACATCGTTGCGACAACCCAAAATCACTAGTATAGGGATTCGAAATTAAAATAGATATATAAATCCCAATACTATGCAAAACATTTCCTTTCGGAAATCATTTACTATAACAACAGTGTTATAGTCCACCATTTCCTTTTATTTCTCGAAAGCATCTATTTCAACAATAAATGTTGAAATCTATGGTTTCGAATCTCAACATTTTTTTTAAAACATCTTTAGATCGTTTTAATTCTATTTCAAACATCACATCCAAAATAATTTCTTTAACAAAATATTCACTATTCAAAAACGTGAATACACTTGTTAATAAATTTCATCACTTCTATTCATTTTATTTTAAAGAATTATTCACTGTCTAAAACATGAATATAATTCCATAAATAAATTACAACAATTCCTTATCAAAATAAGTCGTTGCGGATTTATAAAATAACGTTTATAAATCCTTTTTCTATTTATTTTATATCAACTCCTTTTTTTAAATTCCTTTATTAACCTATCTTAATTCATATCACAAAAAAATTCATATTATAAGTCAAATACTTATAATTTATTTATTTACAAAATCATTCCTTCAAACTTCCCAAATCTATAAATCTTATAACTTCTAAGATTCATTTATTTATCCACATCTATTTCCTAAATAACTTTATAAATTTTACTTATAAAATTCTATTTAGAACTTCACCGTTATAATTCTATAAGTTTCATTCATTTGTGAAATTCATTCACAATTCTTTCTAGTACTTATAAAAGCTCGTTTTATAATTCCAATATTTTTAATTTATAAATATCAATTTATAAATCTTTTAATATAAAACAATTTATATTACTATTTTAAAACGTCTTTCAGCTCCTTTATAATTTCATCATTTTAATTTATAAAATAATCAAATTTCATAAATTCTATAGATTTCATTCCTTTATGAAATCCATTTATAAATCATTCTATCACTTATAAAAGCTCGTTTTATAATTCAAGATATTCTAAATTTATAAATATCAATTTATAAATCTTTTAATATAAATCAATTTATATTATTACTTTAAACATCTTTAAACTCCTTCATAATTTTCATCATTCTGATTTATAAAATAAAATTTTTATAAATCCTATTTTAAACTTCTTATAAAAAAATTCAGAATTCCCATTTCAAACTATTTTATAAAATCACTAATCCCATATTTTCAAAAATCAACTTTTAACTGTATTTCTCAAAAATCATAATTTTTATAATATTAAAATTTTAATGTTTATTTATTTAACATGAATCAATTCCAAAAATATTTTATAAATGTATATTTCCAAAAATCACTTTAGAAATCAAAATCGTTATTTTTAAACTTCAAATTTTGATCCGATGATGCAACACATCAATAGTCAATCACAACTTTCAACATCATATATCGATATGATAAACAGTCAAACATCACAATATCTAACACCTATAAATATTTGTGAGGAATCCAGTTGGATCCCTCCAACCTGTTTCCCTGCATCCACAGACATTAGCACAATACCATTCCGTTTCAAGACGGAATATCGCGGTACATGGGAATTTATAAATGTATATCCGCTTACTAACGGCGCAATAGGGTCTCATCCGCTAAAAGAAAATGCGGGAAATCAATCAACTGCAATATATACATATGCCAATATATATATATATATTGCTATATATATAATATAATACCAATTCCACTTCGAGGTGGAATATCGCGGTATATGGGTGTAATAAATAACCTCCGCTTACTAACGGCGTATAGGGTCTATTCACATCCAATATATATATATATATATATATATATATATATATATATATATAACAATCATCATTCAATCATTCAATCAACACAGTCAAGCAAATTTTAAATCTAACTATTTAAAATTTAAATAAACAATAAAATTCCTTTTGAGTGAGAAGTTCTCACCTTAGCTATTATTTTGCAACCCATTTCCAATCCAGATTGTTTTCTCGATTTATACCTTGTATAACAATTTACACAATTTGTTAATATTCGAATCAAATTAAATAACAAATTTCCATTTTTAATCGTTTAATAAATTAATAGTTTTATTTAAACAAATTTCTTATTTAAATATCCTTTTGTGACCACATTATAAGGTTTTATTAATTATTAGAATAATCGAGCAATTCAATTGCCGTTTAATAAATTTAATTTTCCAATGATTCAATTTTTAAACCAATTTCTTTTAATAATTTGTTTAACTTAAGATTTAAATTAAAACTAAATTTCCTTTAATAGATTTAATTAACTTATCCTTAAATTAAATTTATCCCACTAATTATTTCAATCTCAAGTTAATGATTTTTATTTTAAACTAAAAATAAAAAAAATTTAAACTGATTTTCTTTAATTAAATTTGTTTAACTAAAGGTTACAATTTTAAAACTAAATCCCTTCTTAATAAATTGTTTTTTTGGCTTTCAAACAATTTCTTTTAATAATTTGATTTAACAAAAATTAAATTCAAAACCATTCGTTATTTTCAATTAACCCAAAAGTTTAATTTAAACTGATAATTAAATTTTAAACCCATTTTCCCAATTTCATTTATAAATTCCATATTTTCAAAAATATTACTATTTTTATTTTATTTTATTTTTTTTTTAAAAATTATCTGTGAAAAATAATTTTCTGTTTACTGTAAATATTTCCTATACCTATTCATTTTTTTAAAAAAAAAACCGCTGCTCATCATTTTTTTTCTTTTTCATTATTATTTTTACCTCTGAATACATATAAAGATTTAAAACAAAATAAATAATAATAATAAAAAAAAAACAACGTAAATGTCTCACCACGTTACCAGACTCAGCACACAACTCCTCGACTGCCCAAAAATCAAAATCGCACTTCCAAAACCGTCGCGACCTTCTCCCCACTGCTGCCTTAACTGCGATCATAGCAGTCGTGCCGCCGCCCTTGATTCGCGAACCACCCTATCGTGCTTGCGATGCTTGATTCCCCAACCCCGTTGAACTGCAATCGCCACATCAACAACCACGAAGAAAATTCCCCTACGTCGCCTGCCACCTCTTCACGAAGCCGAGCGCCATACCTCGCGAGCATCACCTCCCAACGCCGCGACTCCCCCCTTAGCACGCGCTGACCTGATTGAATTCGCGAGTGACGCCACAGCTCCCTTCGCGATGCCCTTTTATTTCTAATTTTTTTTTTTTTTTTTTTTTAGCCGAACTAAAGAAGCTTCGACCATGATTTGAATTCGAAGAGGATTTTATTTTGTTTACTGGAGAGGGGGCTTTCGGTTTAAAATCGAAGGAGGAGATAGGCCTCTGCCATTAATTTGTTTGATTTAAACTCGATACTTTTTTTTTCTTTGAATCTGAAGATTGCGTTATTTTTAAAAACAACTGGGGCATGCTTATCATGATTTTCTTTCGTGATTCTCGGCTAGATTTTAGGCATACTTTATGGAAGGAAAGATAGCTGACGTTGACATATTTAAATTTAAATTTAAATTAAATTAGTTTTCGATAAAATTTTCAATGCGTTTATGTGTCGTGTGCTCACATATTAACTCCAAAAATTACGAAATTTGAAATCCGGCAATAATTCAATATTCCGGACCCAATGGAACTGGTTTCGTCGAATTCCGAGACTGTGCCTCGGAAGGCTATTTTTCAATTCGATTCAAACGATTAAATTTCAAAACTGAACAAATCACTTTCAAATTCGATTCTGAAGCTTCTATAATCTTTAATATTATCAATATGAATTTTACAAGCCTTTGAAATATTTTTTTAATCGGCTTAAAATTGAAGATTCAAATTTTTATTCAACTTCAATAGATTAAATATTATAATTTAATCGCTAAATTCATTCTGACAATTTGAAATTCAAATCAAACCATCATTCAAATATTTAAAATAAATTAAATATTTTCAAATTAAATAGTTAAAATTTCTGGGTCGTTACAATTGTGTTTATACGGTTTTAAAACCATTTTTAAAATATTGTTTTGGGAATTTGAATTTAACCCAAGTTTTATACTTGAAAGGCTTTAACTTATGTAAATGTAATCGGATTTTTCCGAGACAAAAACTATTTTTTTTCAATTAATAATAGCTTTCATATAAAGAAAGGATTTTTAATTTATTTTGAAAAGATTTCAAATTTGAAACAGGATTGTTTTGAAAGCTATGAATTAATCTTTGTGAAAGATTATTGAACCTTATTTTGAAATTGAAGAGGATTTTAAAAGGAGTATCTTTTAGATAAAAGATTTGAAATGGGAATTGTGAATGAATCTTTTGAAATGGGTTTGAAAGCTATGAATTGAGTTTTTGATTTAATAATTAGATGAGTTAATCCAATTTGAAAAGGAAATGGTTTTGAAGGCTATGAATGAATCTTTGTGAAAGATTAGTGAACTTTGTGAAGTGAATCTTTTTATTTAAAAAGATTAAAATGGTAATTTGTTTAAACCATTTGAAAGAAAAGTTTTGGATAATAAGTTGTGACTTAACTGAAACCCCATTATCCATATGTTTTAAATATTGCGCTCATTATTCAGTTTAACCGGGAGATGACCTTGTGTCATATAACCCATTTCGAATAATGATACGACATTATGGATAGCATTTGAAGACAGGTGGTGAAGACCGGATATTTTCAAAAGCGAAAGGATAACCCGTTGAATGTCTCTGCACCGAATTTCCCTGGTATAGAGATCTCCTTTGTGATGGGAAGTCCGAACGTGATTAGGGATTATCCGGATTTGCAAAGGCTTCTTTGTGAAGTGCCTTCGGTTCTGTTCGAACCCGAAACAGACTTGTATAGATCTATGTATGACATTACACTTTGAGATGTAAAACCAGTTTCTATCAAATTCATTTCTGTTTGGTGGCAGAGATTTATTCTCTTAGCTTAACACCTTCTTTGAGACATACGAGCTCCGAGGTTATGTAGTTGATGGTTACTACTGATACATTTCCAATTTGGTAATGTGGCATACGAAATGCTGCTGATCATTTGTAGATGAATGCATGACTTTGTGAAAAAGCGTAGCTTTGTGGACAAGACTTCGTCGAGCCTCACAACCCGATAATGGTCAAAACGGGAATTTTACGGCCAGGTTGCAGGGGTCGCACCCCTAGGGTATGTCCATCTCTTCTAGATAAAAGGTGGTACCATGGTATGGAGCCTAAATATTTACCAAGTGGTTGCTGCATACTTATTGTTGTGCAGTTGTTGGTATCGAGCGCTCGGATAAAGGTCGGTTACGACCGGGGTTGGCATATCTTAGGTGTTACTCCCGAGAAGGGAGTACACTGGACTTGTGCCGGTAGGGAACCGTTTGGTTCTTGGGGGTGTCCCTCTAGAGGCGTCTCATTTTTAAGGAAGTTCCTTAGCCTGACCATTTGTTGGAAAACCAATCATCCAATACGCGCCCTGTATGGTTTTAGTTGTAGAACCTGCCATCTAACATGGTAGCTATAGTAGGCATACTATAATGGTACATATGCTGGCTAAGATTAATATTATACTTTCGAAAGGTTTTCTGTAGTATGCACTAATAATAATATCAAATGGTTTTCGCGTATTAAGAATTTTTGACCGTCATAAGAAGAACTCTCCTCCAAGTGTGTGTTTGCATTGTGTGTGTGGCGGGAGGTCTTATGGCAATTTCGTTTTCCAAAAAACATGGATTTCAATGTTTTAAAATCTTTTGTTGTTTGTTTTAAAGATAAAACTGTTTTCGTTTGCTCATACCAGTCTTATTACTGACTCGAAGTTTATTGTTCTCTTCCTAAACTCTGGGTGCCCATAAATTTTCACACGGGCAGTCTAGAGTTGGGTTTTTCAGATAATCGAAAGTAGGTGTAGATTCGATAGCATTCAATCTTGGGATTTTGGCAATTGCATTTTGGATCGAGTTGCTTCATTTCAGCATTGTTGTTGGTTTAAGCTTGTTGGACGGGAGTTCTTTAAGCTTTAGGTTTTGGATGTGAAAGTCTTTGAGTATTTGGAGTTTTTGGAGTTGGCATTGAAGACATTGTCTTTCCGCTGCTATTGTCTTGTATCTATCATTGATATATTGATAGTTATTTGTATTTGATTTTCAGTTGTATCAGATATTGTATTCATTGTTGTATCAATGATATTATTCATTTTCTTCCGCGGTGTTGTTCTACTTAATGTGTTATAAGCTCCCGCGAGCCAGATTCGTTGTTTGAATCTACGGCATTCGAGTACAAGTGAAGTACGAGTGTCGA
Organism: Allium cepa; assembly: GCA_030765085.1. Classification (NCBI taxonomy): domain Eukaryota; kingdom Viridiplantae; phylum Streptophyta; class Magnoliopsida; order Asparagales; family Amaryllidaceae; genus Allium; species Allium cepa. The sequence continues at coordinate 394,970,506 of CM060935.1, forward strand.
TTTTCGAAGGTCGAGTCAGGGTCATTATAATTGGTATCAGAGCTAAAGGTTGAAACTTTAGCTCAGGAGTATAACACATTAAGTACCTCATTAGAGATAGGGTGAAGTATACCCTAAAATGAGTATTCCCTAAGATATCCGTCTGTATGCCTTAGTAAATTCTCTTACTATCCACTGATAGTGAGTATGAGTGCAAGAAGAGGACGAGGTAGGGGACAGGGGGATACCAGTACAAATGGTCAAAACCCTGCAACAACAAGGAAATAACTTTCTTTATCAATCTCCTTTGATTCAATTTCGATTATTTGATTGCTTCGTGGTAGTTCCAGAAGTAGCTTTGGTGTGTGGTGATGTCCTTGCGAATCGTTGTAGAAAATTCATCGGTTCGTTATCAGCTTTTCGTTTTGAACATTAATGAATTTGGAATTTTAAATTGAAATAAATTAGTAAACAAGAATGTAAAGTTGAATTGGGTTGCATCGATATCGGTTAAAACCAAATTTGAAACTCTATTGTAATTTCATGCCAAAATCAAAGTCTAAAGGGTGACAAGTTATGCGTATTTTGAGGTATTCCGACTTGATTTTAGAATCCATACCCAGTATTTGAGAATTAGGGAAGATTAAATCCATTTATCTATTGTTTGGGTCTCAATATATTCTAGAACGGTTAGTTATCCTACGAACTAACCGATGCCCCTCCATATTCGTAGATCTGACGACTCGAGTATCTTGTATAGTATCAAATGAGTTTATTCTCATAATTATTGATGATATTTTGATTTGGTGAGCCAAATGAAGAATAGATATTCAGTTTGATCTAGAAAGATATTTCTCTGTCTTTGTGTATCCATTCTTTATTGTCTCCCTGGCAAATTTCGGGGACAAAATTTTCTTAAGGGGGGATTTTTGATATTCATGATTTTGAAGCCAAATTAATTTAGTGATTAATTTGATTTTTGAATTTAATTTAGAATTAATAGGTAATTTAATTTGAAATTTCCAAGGACAAATGAAATAAGATGTGTTTGTTTTTTTATGAATAGATTTTTATTTCGAATTTGAATTTGAAATTCAAAATAAATATATTTGGAAGATTGAAATTAAAAATCTTTACATTTTAAAGAACTAATATATATATATATATATATATATATAATTTGTAATTTGTGTATAATTACATTTAAAACCATTTCTTTAAAAGGTTGTAAAGGTATAAAATATAAAATGAGTATCTTTTATAAGTATAAGATTTAATAAAAAAATTGAATTATTTTTATTTTATATATTTGGAAATTAATAAGATAAACATTTGTAAAATATAAATATATGTAAATATAATAATTAAGGGTTTAAAAGCATTTAAAAATAAGGACTATGTATATGTAAACCTTTAAAACATACGAGATAAGTTAATTTCCAAATTTTAAAATAAAAAGGGATTAAACCATAAATAAAAAATTAATTTTGAATAAAGGTCTCAAACATAAATTTCCATATTTTTAACAAATGTAAACTATATGACATAAAAATTTACAAGTGTTAAATCTATATAACTTAAAAATTAACAAGTGTCAAACTAGAGTATTATCTTCATTCTTAACAATTAAAAGAAAACAGCCTGCTCAATATTCTCTTCAACCTTCTATTCGAAATTTTTCCCTCAACTTCAAAGAAAATCAAAAGGATGAAAACCAAAAACTAAACAAAACAATATAAAAATATCTGTTTTCAAAGTTTTCAACCTGGAAATGAATTCAACCTGAAAACTTGCCTGGAAAATCAAAACAAGCAATTTCAAATCTGAAAGCAATTCAAAGATCAAGCAAGATTCTGGCTTCAGATCAAAAACATTTCAAGAGCCTGAGACAAATTCAAAGCAAAGGGGAATCAAGCAAAGTTTAAATCAAATCTTCAACCTGAGTTTAAAGCTTCAGGAAATTTAAAACTATGCAAAGATCAGAGCAACAAAACAACAAGCTTATGTTCAACCTGAAGCTTCAAATCTGAAATGATCAACTTAAACAAGAAAAAAAAATCAAGTTTCAGTTGCCAAAAGCATCATCCTATTTTCAAATTCCAGTCCTCTGTTCTTCACACACAGTTGAGCAAACCTAACCTGATATATATCTGAATGATCTATGAACTGCGGTCTCAAATATGCTTGATTTATGATGTGATTATGTGTGTATGTATGTGTATGTTTAGAGATAATGATATGCATGTCTGTATAAAATCAGTATCCCTGTTCGTTTGTTTACAGGTTCTAAAAACCTGTTAAAAGATTTCAAATCACTCTATCCAAATGATTTTAGGCTATAAAATCTAGAATAAAAATGTTGGTATATTGATGATATCATTTTAAAAATTAATTTCAAGTGATTAAATTAAATATTTATTTCGAAAATGATATATATACAGTGATGATTTAAGACAAGCCCAAAATCAAATGTTTTGATTTTCAAGTTTGATTATAGGAATGGATTCACATTTCAAAATCATGATTTTTAATAATCATTACATAATTTTTAAATTGATAAATCAAGTTATATTTAGAATTGAATAGAAAACCCCCTTTTGTAAATTATCGATAATAGGCGAGATTATAATCTTTGTGTTTAAGGCTGGAGGTAGCCGGAAGTCAAGGGATCAATGGAAAAATATGATGGGAATTTATCAAACATCATGATGGCTAGACATCGATGATTTAGGATTTAACCCTAATTTTTGTAGAGGTGGGAAAACGGGCCATCGTTACATGGTCAAGGCATCGGACTACATCGGTCGAGGGGGAAATAGCTCGTGGGTGATCGAGGAAGCTTCAACCGGAGTCGCGAAGTTTCTGGTGGCATCATACAACGGGCAGAGACGTTTTTGATTGGTCATATGGGTTTGATTGGGTGGTGGTATAGTCGATTTTGATTTTCAGATCAATAGGTCAACCTGGGCAGACATGGTGACTCAAGGGAGGACCGGTGACTTGTCGAAGGTCGGAAGGTTGATCGGAGTGGCGTGGTTCACGGGTACACATGTACGGTGCATGTGTGTGTATGTTTAGGTTGGGGAAGAAGATGAAGGAGGTTGGCTCGAAGTCGTTTCGGGAAAGCATGGTTGTGGCTCGAGTTCGTTTCAGGGAGATTCGAGTGGGTTTTATAACAGTTTTGAAATTTTAAAACCAAAACAAAATTTAAAAGAAAAAGAAAGAAGAAGCGAGAAAGACTCATGGGATTTGGTACATGACTCGGGTGAATACCCGTAGTGGTTTTAGGGCTGGGTTGAAAGCAGTTTTAGTTTTTAAAAAATAAAACGAGGTTTCAAATTTTAAAATTTAATCAAGTTTTAAACGTTTTTCTAATTAATAATAAATGTGCTATACTAGTTTTAGAATTAGATGAAGTTTTTAAAATTATTTCAAATTAATTTAGTTTTAAAGTGTAGATTATTTACATATATAATCTTTATTTTAAAAGTTTATTTAAACAAATTTGATATTGTAATTGTATAATCAGGAAAGGAAATGTTTTCAATTATGGATTAACTTAAATGTTTTTATTTGAATCCATGTGTTAAATAATAATTGATTTTAAAAGATTTATTAAATAAATTTGAATATAATTAAGTAATTAATGTGATATTTTAATTTGAAACTCAATTGCTTAACTAAAGGTCAATTAACGATTAATTGATCATGAGTTAAGTGATTAGTGATGAGTAATTTAAGTATAATTACTTAATGAGATTAATTAAGTATAATCACTTAATGAAGGATTATTACTTAATGTAATTAAGGTATAATTACTTGGTGTAATAATTAAGTAAAGAATAATTATTTTAAAAGGATAATTACTTAATTAAAGATTTATTAAGGTTAATGGCTTCATAAATTAAGGGTAATTTAATAATTAGAGGTTAATTATTTAATGATTAAAGGTTGTTTTATTTATTATTTAAGGATTGATTAATAAATATTTAAAGATTAACTAATCCATTAATAAATGATTCAAGAATAATTAATTATATGATTTATAATTAATTAATGTTGACTAACCAAGATTATTAATTTATTAATCTGGTTTAAGTTAAGTAATAATTAGGATTGGACAATTAATTCACAGAGCAATTTATTTAATTGAAAATTAAATTGAATTAATTAAGGATTAAATCATTAATTAATCATGTTTATAAATGATTATTAAATGCTTGGGTTGCTTAGGAATTGTATTGAATGCTTGAATGGATGTCATGTATGATCTGTGCTATTCTATGATATGAATTATTGAGATGTATGTAATTCATTTATCTGTGATGAATTTATATTATTTATCTGTGAATCTGTGAATAAAGATAAGCGTTGTAGATTATACCGCTTATCGATATTGATGTGATTAAATCTGTGATGATTGAATGATGTTGCACTATTGTGTAAAACCCCTGGATTACACCATACACACACATATATTGTAACGAGACGAATTTTTCACGCTCGAAAATCGACATCCATACTTCATATACTATTCGAATGCCATAGATTCGACCGTTCAAATCCGATTCGCCGGAGCTTATAACAACATTAAGTAAATAACACTGCAAAATAAAAGAATAATACATTGATATACCACTTTGATACAATATCTGATAAAACAGATGATCCAATAGATATCAATATACATCAGAGATATGATACAATAAAATAGCAGCGGAAAAGAAACAGATAACATCAGCAGCGGAACAAATAACTCTAAGATAGTTTTCAAGGAAGAACTCCAAAACTGCAACTCCATCTCCAAGAACCAATCCAGCAATAGCTCGAACTCCCAATAACGATGCACCAAGCTAAGCAAGTATAGTCCATATCCAAAGATTGAACTAGCTCCAGATAACCTACTAAACCTGACTATCTGAAAAACCTAACTCTAGACTGCCCGTGTAGAAAAAATATTGAACACCCAGAGTTTAGGAAAGAAACAATAAACTCCGGATCAGTCATGGGACTGGTGTGAGCAACAAAAACAGTTTATCTTTAAAAACAAACAACGAAATATTTAAAAATCAATTCGCAATGCTTTTTAGAAATGAGACTACCATAAGGCCTCCCGCACACACACACAATGCAAACGCAGAATCGGAGGAGATTTCTCCTTATGATAGTCAAAGATGTTTGATACGCATTAAAAAGAAACATTTCATATTATTACTAGTGCATAGTGTAGGAAAAATCATTTCGAAAGTAAAGATATAAACCTTAGCCAGCATAGACATCTCGCACTTATGCCTACTATAGCTACCATGTTCAATAGCAGGTTACCGCCACATTCCATGGCAGGTTATACAACTAAAACTGTACAGGGTTCGTATTGTTTCTTTAGATTTCCAACAAATGGTTAGGCCAAGGAACTTCCCATTGCCACATGAGAACGCCTCTAGAAGGACGTCCCCGAGAACCTAATCGGATCTCTGCAAACACAAGGCCGGGTTACCCCTAACTGGGTAACTACTGACACGAGTATGCCATCCCCCGGTCATTTGGGACCTTTATCCGAGCGCTCGTAATCAACATCACACCATAATAAATAAAGTGTTCAACATGAGTAAGTATCTGGGCTCCATACCATGATACCACCCTTTTCCAGAAGGAAATGCACATACCCTAAAGGGAGCTACCCCTCATAACCTTGCCTCATCTTTCCTGTTTTGACCATTCCGGGGTGTGAGGTCTGATGAAGTCTCGTCCAAAAAGCCATGCTTTATACAAAAGCTGTGCTTTGGGTCAACAAATGATCATATAAATGATCACAAAGATAAGTGATCAAACAAATGATCATATCACAAATGATCAAACAATGATCATTTCACAGCAACACTCAGCATGTCACATTACCAAATTGGGAATATATCGCTGATAACCTTCAACTACATAACCTCTGAGCTCGTACGTCTCAGAGAAGGGTGTTAAGCTAAGAGAATAAATTCTCCGCCACCAACAGAAATATATTTGAAAGAAATCAGCTTTATATCTCAAATTGTAATGTCAGACATAACAATCCATACAAGTCTGTTCTAGGTTCGAACAGAACCGAAGGTACTTCCAAAGAAGTCCTTGCAATCCGGATATTCACAATCCCGATCGGATTTCCCATCACTTAGGGAGTCTCTATACCGGCGCGACTCAGTGCAGAGACAATCGATAGGTCATCCTATCGCTCTCGCAAATACTCGGTCTTCACCACCGGTCTTCAAATGTTATCCATAACGACGTATCACATATTCGGAATGGGTTATACGACACAAAGGTCCTTTCCCGGCTAAACCGAATAGTGAGCGAAAATATTTAAAACATATAGATATAGGATTTCAATTAAGTCACAACTTAATAATTCAAAACTTTCTTTCAAATGGTTTAAACCAAATACCATTTCGAATCTTTTAAACAAAAGATTTATTTCACAAAATTCCATTTACGGATTTCAAAACAATTTCTATTTCATTTGGATTAACTCGTTTAAAATCTTTAAATTAAAGATTTATCTTATAGCTTTAAAACCGTTCCCAAATGTTCACTTTCAAAATTCATTTCCAAATATTCATCAATAACTTGGTAAACTATTTCTGTTTAAACTTGAAATCGCTTTTTTATAATTTGAGATTCGTTTCTCCTATGAAAGCTTTTTATCATTTAGAAACAACAGTCTTATTTCGAAAAAACCCGATTTCATTTATACAAGTTACAATCTTTGGGTTAATTCAAATTCCCAAAAATAATACTTTAAAAATGGTTTAACTCATAATGACTAGTATAATATCGTTAATCCCTAGTTTCAAATTACAGAATTCAATTTGAATATTGAATTCAAATTTAAATTAAAGTATTTAAATTCAAATTCTTAATCCAGTTATTCAAAATAAATTTCCATCTTTGAAATTCCATTTCAAAAGCTTTTCACTTCAAACCCAATCCATTTTCAAAACATTTGAATTTAAAAATTCAAATACAAAACTATTTTCAAAAATCTGTGACTTAATCGATTTCCTCGTGAAATCCATATTTGTGTGTGTATGGTGTGGTCCAAGGGTTTAACACAATAATGCAACATCATTCAATCATCATAGATCAAAACAGAGAAATATAGTTGATAAGCGATATAACTATAAAGCTTATCGCCCATTCACAGATTCACAGATAATATATAGATGTATCATCAATAAATGAATAAAATTTTATACAGCTCAATCCACGGAATAAAATATCACAGATCAGATAGGACAATCAATTCTAGGCATTTCATATAATATAATCATTCATAAGTAAGGTCAAGCATTCAATAATCATTTATAAACAGGATTGTTTAATCCTAACTAATTCAATTTATCTCCAATTAAATTAATTACTTATGAATTTATTATCAAATTCTGATTTATTAATTCCAAATCATTTGATATAAATTAATTTATCAAACACTTTAATTTATTAAATTATTCTTAATCAATCATATTAATTAAATTAACTTTTGAACCAATTATATAATTAATTAACTGTAATTAATAAAAATATCCAAAATTAGTCACTATAAGTGATTAATCCTTAATTACTTTCGTGAAGTAATTTCATTTTAACAATGTATAATTGATTATCTAAATTAATTAATCTAATTAATTATCAAGATTTATCGCATTAATTTAATTACTTAATAATCTCTAGTTAATTATCTTTATTAACTACTAATATTTCTTTAATCACTTTCTTAAGAAATTATCTTAGATTAATACATTATTAATCATTTTTGATTTTAAATTAATCTAAATTTAAAATTTAAAATCAAATAAATCATTCTTTAATTACCATATTTATTAAACCATTTGATTACCTTGATTATCTCTAAGATAATAAATTTCTTCATTAATGATTTTCATTAATCCTCGAAGTGTAATTTAAACATTACACTTTTAAATTCAAATTCCATTTGAATTTAAGATTTAAGACGAATATGTATTTAAATATTAACCAATTTAAATATCAATTTATAAACCTTAAAATAATGTAAAGAACATTTATTATTTTCATAGGAAACTTATATAAGGAAAGCCTTTAAATTCAATTACTTAAATTTTAAGCTTTTAAATCACATTACATTTTTAACTTGCAAATTTCAAGTTTAAAAACAAACATTTAACCTTCCATTTAACTTCAACCCTTTTTTTTCCTCTTTCTTCTTACTTAACCACTCAATGCCTTAAACAATTTGAGTTAAAAAAACAAACTTTATTTTATCAAAATCTAATTGTACAATCTAACTTGAATTATACTTAAAGTTTTATTTAGACTCAGATTTATTTGATTTTAAATTTAAAAACTAGAATTTAAATCTGTTCAAAACTGTTACAGGTTTAAAACCTGAACAACTTCAACCCGAGCCTCCCCCTTATCTACTTCGAGCAACACGTGAAGCTTCCCCGAGAAAATCAACAGCCTGCTTCGAGTTTCCCCCCTTCATAAATTCAAACCCATCTTCTTCATCAATACGAAAAACCCCAGATGCACAGAACTTCACCTCGTGCACATGCACATTGACGTTGGCCGGCTCCAGTCATCGCCGATGGCTTCTACACACCAACCAGCAACCACGCATCCACCTCTGACCATCCAAACTTCCTTACGCATGCGAAATCAAATTTGAGTTATTCAAACTCAAACCTGGAAACGTGACAAGGTTTCGCCATCATCCTGGAAACACGGCTCGTTCACGAAACGTCGACCACCAGGAAGCTTCAAACTCCGGCTACCCACTCTCCAATATCCCCTCTACCCCCACCCAAAGTCACGGCGAACTCGGTCGCCTAGGCAAATCGCGGCGGCTTCACAAACCTAGTGACCTGAAAGCAATATTCGAACCCTAAATCGTTCTCATCCCCCAAATCCTCGCATTAGAAATTTTTTCCAATATTTTTCCTAGATTCAAAAAGGGGCAAACTACCTTCTCAACAAATTTCAACGATTAAAATTCATTGAATTAACAGAAATTGATAAAAACCCATTTTTAGTTCATCTATGAACTGCCCCTTGTATGCAAATCTAAAAATTCCTATTTTCGTTTTAAAAATCTTATCTTTGAATGTAGATTCATATTATATGATCGAATTAATGTTTTAAAATATTTGAGTTTATCATATGATCTATCTTTTTACTGTGAAACTGAGTTTACAGAGTAAACTCTTCGTAATCAAGCTTAAGGCAATTCCTAGATCATGATTTAAGTTTAAACAACTTATTTTGTTTAAAAATCCAAGGATTAATATTGAATAGATAAAATGTATTTGGGATTTTGATCAAAATTTGTAAGCTTCGAACAAGAACAGAGCTGTTCAATGCTACAGATATACATATCAGATATGTAGACCTACATATTTTCATAAACACAGATTTATCAATTATTATGCATAAACAAGGCATCATCCATCTCAGGACTTCACAAGCAAGCAGACTTAGTTTTTAATTTAAAACGTTACTCACCTTTAAAATTTTGAAGCAGAGACAGTGATGATTCATGCCTGGAAATGACGTGTTTGAAAACTGGAAATTGCATTTGAATCTTTACTTTGGGTTTGACTTTTAAATCTGAAGCTTGTTGAAGCTTGATCTTGCATGAACTATAGATTATATTATATTTTGCACAATAGGTGATGTTTGTATTCTTTCTTTTCCAGGCTTGCTAAGTAAATAAACGATCTGGTATAGAGGATGTATATATAAAAGAGAAACAGTATTGAATAGGGAATGTTATCTTTGCATTAATTGCTTACAGCTTTATGCAGGCTAAAATGATCCTAGGCAAGCTCGAAAAAACTTTGCTCCATGCCTGGTTTACAGCCTACATACTTGAATATATTATATCTTTCTTCTTTAGTACTTGTTGCTTTGTACATAGATACTTTTATTTGCTTGCCTTACATATTTTATTCTTGCTTTGTTCTTGCTTGTCTCGGCTGAGATGATAGCAGTATGGCAGAGGTTTTATTATATTTTTATCTTATACTTTGTTTATGTGTACAAAGATATTTTATTTTTATGCTTTGCTTTATGTTTTGTTTACTTGTTTCCTTAGCCTGCATGTTTACTTTTATATTTGCTTATTTGCCTAGTTTGTTTGTATTTTTATTTGTCTTGCTTACTTTATGCTTTATAATTTGGATGTAGTTCTATATTTAATTTGTTGTTAGAATTTGTTAAATGTGTTTTACTTTTATATTTTGCATGTTTGCTTTTATTTTTAACTTAAATATTTTATTTTAAAAATTTTGTTATATTCACACAACTTAAAACAAAAATCCATTTCATAAGATTGAATTCAAATATCTCTATATTAATATTGTTTGAAAATATCTCAATACTAAATTTAAAATAATTTATAAAAGAAACTATATAAATAGCATAATTTATTTGAATTTGGAAAAAACTCGAATCAATTTATCATTTAATTTCACAATTTTCAATCCAAAATAAATTTAATTTTCAATTTAACCTTAATTAAATTCGGGATCGTTACAGACTTCCCCCCTTAAAAGGAATTTCGTCCTCGAAATTCGCCAGAGAGAGATAACGAAGATAGATGAAAGATAGAGAAATATCCTTTCAGATCAAACTGGATACCAATTCTGCATTTGGCTTACCCAATCAGAATATTAACAATAGATACAAGAAATTACGATAGAATTTCAATTTTGGTTTTAAACAAAATAATTTTATCGATACAATTCAATTTACCCTTCATATTCTATTAATCAATTTTAACTCAATTTAAAATTTCTAATTCATCCAATTTATTAAATTACGAATCAAAGGAGATTGACAGAGAAAGATTGTTTCCACTGTTGTTACAGAGCATCGACCAATTATAGTCGTATTTTCCTGTCCCCTATCTCGTCCTCTTCTTGCACTTATACTCACTATCAGTGGATAGTAAGAGATTACTGAGGCGTTAAAACGGATATCTTAGGGATTACTCATTCTAGGGTATACTTCACCCTATCTCTAATGAGTTACTTAATGTGTTATACTCCTCAGCTAAAGTTTAACCTTAGCTCTGATACCAAATGTAACGAGACGATTTTTTCGCGCTCGAAAATCGAAATCCATGCTTCATATACTATTCGAATGCCATAGATTCGACCGTTCAAATCCGATTCGCCGGAGCTTATAACAACATTAAGTAAATAACACTGCGAAAATAAAAGAATAATACATTGATATACAACTTTGATACAATATCTGATACAACAGATGATCCAATAGATATCAATATACATCAGAGATATGATACAATAAAATAGCAGCGGAAAAGAAACAGATAACATCAGCAGCGGAACAAATAACTCTAAGATAGTTTTCAAGGAAGAACTCCAAAACTGCAACTCCATCTCCAAGAACCAATCTAGCAATAGCTCGAACTCCCAATAACGATGCACCAAGCTAAGCAAGTATAGTCCATATCCAAAGATTGAACTAGCTCCAGATAACCTACTAAACCTGACTATCTGAAAAACCCAACTCTAGACTGCCCGTGTAGAAAAAAATTTGAGCACCCAGAGTTTAGGAAAGAAACAATAAACTCCGGATCAGTCATGGGACTGGCGTGAGCAACAAAAATAGTTTATCTTTAAAAACAAACAACGAAATATTTAAAAATCAATTCGCAATGCTTTTTAGAAATGAGACTACCATAAGGCCTCCCGCACACACACACAATGCAAACGCAGAATCGGAGGAGATTTCTCCTTATGATAGTCAAAGATGCTTGATACGCATTAAAAAGAAACATTTGATATTATTACTAGTGCATAGTGTAGGAAAAATCATTTCGAAAGTAAAGATATAAACCTTAGCCAGCATAGACATTTCACACTTATGCCTACTGTAGCTACCATGTTCAATAGCAGGTTACCGCCACATTCCATGGCAGGTTATACAACTAAAACCGTACAGGGTTCGTATTGTTTCTTTGGATTTCCAACAAATGGTCAGGCCAAGAAACTTCCCATTGCCACATGAGAATGCCTCTAGAAGGACATCCCCGAGAACCTAACCGGATCTCTGCCAACACAAGGCCGGGTTACCCCTAACTGGGTAACTACTGACACGAGTATGCCATCCCCCGGTCCTTTGGGACCTTTACCCGAGCACTCGTAATCAACATCACACCATAATAAATAAAGTGTTTTCAATATGAGTAAGTATCTGGGCTCCATACCATGATACCATCCTTTTCCAGAAGGAAATACACATACCCTAAAGGGAGCTACCCCTCATAACCTTGTCGCATCTTTCTTGTTTTGACCATTCTGGGGTGTGAGGTCCGACGAAGTCTCGTCCACAAAGCCACGCTTTATACAAAAGCTGTGCTTTGGGTCAACAAATGATCATAGAAATGATCACAAAGATAAGTGATCAAACAAATGATCATATCACAAATGATCAAACAATGAGCATTTCACAGCAACACTCAGCATGTCACATTACCAAATTGGGAATATATCGCTGATAACCTTCAACTACATAACCTCTGAGCTCGTACGTCTCAGAGAAGGGTGTTAAGCTAAGAGAATAAATTCTCCGCCAGCAACAGAAATATATTTGAAAGAAATCAGCTTTATATCTCAAATTGTAATGTCAGACATAACAATCCATACAAGTCTGTTCTGGGTTCGAACAGAATCGAAGGTACTTCCAAAGAAGTCCTTGCAATCCGGATATTCACAATCCCGATCGGATTTTCCATCACTTAGGGAGTCTCTATACCGGCGCGACTCAGTGCAAAGACAATCGATAGGTCATCCTATCGCTCTCGCAAATACTCGGTCTTCACCACCGGTCTTCAAATGTTATCCATAACGACGTATCACATATTCAGAATGGGTTATACGACACAAAGGTCCTTTCCCGGCTAAACCGAATAGTGAGCGAAAATATTTAAAACATATGGATATAGGATTTCAATTAAGTCACAACTTAATAATTCAAAAC